>OX422211.1:41322422-46122422 GCA_949130495.1 Sambucus nigra
GCTCGAACGATGTCGTCCCTCGTTCGAAAGATAGTGGTTTATGCTGACACGTCACAGGCATGATTTTTTATTATAAATTGAGTGTCTGGCTACTGAATTTCGGGAGGAGAAAAACTGGTTTTCATATAATACATTTTTATACTATTCTCCAACCATTTGAGGGTTCATAACTTTTGTTTTACAATTCGCAATCTCAATTGCTTTTGTGTGAGTTATTTTGTGGAGTTTAAGAACATAGTTTGCTACTGTTCATACTCTATGGGGAGATCTCTACAACCGAGGGTTGCGTGCTATTGTGGAGTGAGTTTCTACGGAGTTTTATGACTGCATGTCATTAGGGAGTGTTGTGGTGTTCCTGGGTTGAAGATTGGACTGTGGTTCATATAGGTTCGCTGAGTGTGGACTTATTGCTGACGACAACGACCGACGCCTGCGGGTATTCGAGTGTCAAACTGTATTTCATTGTAACCGTGTAATTTGCGATTTACAATTATAGTGAAATAAAAGGGTTTTACCCTGAGGGAATTTTTTCCTGAACTTTTTGTCGCATATTTTATTTATGTCGGTTTGACACTGCACGCACGTTGCTATTTGAGTTTAAGGTCTGAATTGATTTGATTCATAAATTGACTCTAATTAAATTAGTTTGTGATTGGAATTTGCGCAACTATTTAAATCGGTATTGCACACGGTCTTTGAAATTGGTATCAGAGAAGGTTACGTTAATTTATCACGTATTCCTATTTTTTGCAAAAATTGTGTGATATTGATTTTTTTTTTAAATCTGATTTTTGAAAGTTTGTCGCAATATTTCCAAACGAAAACTTATATAGTTGGTTGCCAATTTTTGACGGGTCTAATTATGCTTACTGGAAAGCCCAAATGAAATTCCATTTAAAATCCATCGATGAAAGAGTTTGGGTCATTTGTGAAAGAGGTTGGATTCCACCCACTGTCACCGCAAATAATGTCACGAGTTTAAAAATCGTGTCAGACTGGACTGAGGATGAGTTTAGGTGGAGCACTTATAATTCACGTGGGCTTAATGTAATTTCGAACACGTCACCCCTGATTAGTTCCGACGTATTATGACATGCACCACGTCTAAAGAAGCGTGGGATATTTTGTAACTCACCCACGAGGGCACTAACGCGATCAAAGAGTCTAAAATTTAAATTTTGACCACTCAATTTGATACAATCACTAAGTTAGAGACTCAGTGTTTTGAGGAGTTTTATGCACGTTTGTCTGATATTGTCAACATTAGTTTTAACCTAGGTGAGCCTATACCTGATGTACGAGTGGTTAAAAATATTTTAAGATCACTGCCTAAACGTTTTATCCCTAAAGTGACTGTTTTCAATACCTTAGGAATTTTGAATTGTCTAAAATTAGAAGAGTTAGTATGAGACCTACAGACGTACGAAATTGACATATTTCCCAACACGGTCAAACCTAAGGATAGAGGGATAGCACTTAAAGCCCAATCTAAGAAAAAGAAAGTGAGTTTTTATGAGTCTGAGTCTGATTTTGACATGGCCCTGCTTGCAAATAATTTTAAAAAAATTCTCCAGTTTTCGAAACAAAATTATTCCAATAAAAAAATTTTGAAGAAAAAAAAAACAAGGCCAAAGAAAGTGGTGAGAAAGATAAAGAGGGTGAAGAAAATTTTGAAATTTTGAAATGTTCTGAGTGTGAGGGGAGAAGGCACAAGTCGTTTGAGTGTCCCACTAGGCTTAGGAGAGAGGGGAAGAAAGTTGCCATGCCAACCACCCTTAGTGATAGTGAGGGAAAAGCGGGAGATAAGGACGATGAGTCTGGTAAAGGTTTAGGACATGGTATGTGTGTTGCCTTTTTAGCAAGTCAAGAGAGCACACCCACTTTGTCCCACGACGATGAGGACACTTGTGCACGTGAGACCCCCGAGGAGGTTTTGAGTGTTTCTAGCGAGTCTGAGAGCGAGTGCGCTAGTGATGATGAGAGTGAGCTCCAGATTGCATTTTAAAAGTTGTACGTCGAGACCTTAAAGACTAAAAAATGAATAACAAGTTGTGTCTCAAGGTGAAATATTTGGAGAGAGAGATTGAGAGTTTGAGGAAAAAGCAAATCAACTCGAGAAAGTGAAGGATTCTTTGAGTGAGCAGTTAATGGCTTTGAATAGGGAAAATAGTGAGTTTATAGCCCGCGTGTCATAATTAGAGACAGATCTTAAGCACGCCCTGGAGGCTAAAGTCACTTTGGAGAATGCATCTAAGAAAGATGGTTCTTAATCCTGTTTTGGGGAGTGGTGAGAGTTTAGGAACAAATCATGATGGTTGTATACTTCTTTTGTTACACACGAGTCTGTTCCTAATTTAGAGTTAGATTCACATGACTCTCGACCTGACCCACCTCGGCATCATATTCATGTTAGGAGAGCACGTCCTAGAGTTTTTGAGAAAGGTGTTCCTAGGCCAGTTTATGTTTTCTCTCACTGCAAAAAGAGAGGACACCTTAGGGAGTTTTGCTTCAGATTGCGTTATGTGTCATGTTTTACTCCTACACATGTTCGCACACACGCACCCACCCATGATACTTTGCTTGCACGTAATGATAGAGAGTTTGCACATCTTCGAGAGCAAGTAAAGTTTTTGTTCAAGACTTCTTATGATTTGATGGAGTTATTTCAAAAGATGTCACCATCTTTGGAAAACTCCACCGCACCTACTAGATGAGGTCTAGACATGTTTGCTAACATAGGTTGTTTTGCACGATGTTATCTAATGCCTATTGCTAGTATGTACCATTTGTTTTATACTTTGTTAACTTTTTTATTTGCTTTTCTTATTTTTGGTACTGTTTTAGCACTGTTTGGGATTTGTTTGCCCATTTCAGGAACTGTTTTCTCAAAAAAAATCCCACTGGACAAAACTGCATTTTTTTCTGGGATTACTGTGTTCTCGTTCGAGCGAGATCACATGTCGCACGATGTTATCGTTCTAACGACACCTGGTTTCGTTTGAGCGACTATGTGTTTCGTTTGAACGACATGATTGGGTATTCTGGATTTATATGTTTGCAGTCCTCTATTTTATATTGATATAATATTTGGTACTGTTGGGTTGTTTCTGAACAGTGTTCAAAAAATACAAAAAGATTTTCTTTTTTTGAGAAAAATCTGAAAAATCCAAAAAGAGTTTTGTATTTTGTTTGCACCATTTATGAATTGACATTTAGGATGATCAAGTAACAATTTCATTCCATTTATCCATGTGACTATTTTATAGTATTTTGAGACAATATATTGTGTCATTCATGTGCTTTACAAAGTTTGGAGCAAGGTTCTAAAAGGCGCGAGGCGTGGTCGAGGCGTGGTCGAGGCGTAGAGGTCAAGCCTCAAGCCTTAGGAGCCTAGGCGCGCCTAGGCGAAGCCTAGGCATAAAAAGGCGTTTGTCCTTTTTTTATTATTTTAATTATTCCAAGGCTAGTAATATAATAAAATAGTACATACCTTGAATTTTGAAAATATATCCATATGTTTGGTAGCCATCTTTCTCACATTCATCCTCCATAACCAATATTTGTCAACTAATCCTTTGTTTTGTTTAAAAAAAGTGTGCCTTAAGCCTTTTACTAAGAATAGGGGGTAATAAGGCGTAATAAGGCGTAGGCGATGCGTTTCTCTCAAGCCTCAAGCCTAGGCGGGCCTAGGCGGAGCCTAGGCGGGCCTTTTAGAACAGAGGTTTGGAGTCCTTGAGATGATATAATGTTACTACCTACATGATTGACTCTATTTGTCATTTATTGCACACATCCACGGATTTGTTTGACTTTTGTTCTTGTCTATCACATGTTGGTTGAGTGTTTCCATTTCAATTTTGTCTATACAACGAACCAAATGTGATAAAACTTGACAAAAAGTAGTGCATGTCACAACCGTTTGTGAGTTTGTATGATTTTATTTTGAAAAACGGAAATGGGCTGTGAAAGGTATTTAATTTTTCATTTGCGATAAAGCCACCGTTTAAATGGACCTAAAAAGTGAGGAAATGAAAATTATTCGGGGTCCAATGAGGTTTAAAAGAGCCCGATTTTTTTTTATGGAAATACAAAGAAATATATGCCAAAAATGGGCCAATAGGGTTTTAGTTTCATCACCTCATAAGAAAAATAAAAAGCATTATATTTTAATGAGGGAGTTTGGATGGAATTTTCAACAGTTTGCACGTCCTTGAAAGTCTTGAAAAAGCATTACATAGTTTTGGACGTTATTGGTGTGAAAATCATTTATACTTTGATTTTTTTATATGATTAAGACAATGTCATCTAAATTCAATAATTTTACACAAAAGGACTATTTTGATGTTCATTCGTTAGGAGTACACTTATGCATCTTGCACACATGTCACGATTGAGTCGATTTTCCTATCGAATTTGTTCACACCCATTCATTCTGTATTTATGATTTGGTTGTCTTAGTGTAAATTTATGGTGTGTGATTTTTGTAACATCATTTTTGTATTTTTTTTGTATGAAAAATATGGGGAAAAAATCAAAAATAGTTTGTTTACCTTGGTTTACCGTGACACCCCGATTTTCTTTATGTGATTTATTCTTTTCCTTATCTATTTCGGACAAATAAAAAGGGGGAGAACGAATTATGATTTTATGGGGGAGTTTATGTATGGGGGACAATTGATTATGCTTTCATGTTTATGCTTTTATCATTTCAAATTCGATACGTCATGAGGTTTTTGCTTTGTCTCATGTGTGTAGGTACAATTGAAGATTTTTGGATTGCACACCCTGATAAGAAAAGCTTGGAGTTTTGAAAAGTACTTGACAGTTTATCTTTCGACGTTTGAGTTTATAGGAGGATATATTTGTATAGGTCATTTGATATTGATAATTCAACTATTTTTATTTTGTACCAGCAAGACATAGGGGGATATTTGTAAGGACATTTTCCGTCACAATTAGTATGTCGTATACCGTTATAAGTCGTCTAAGGATTGAGAAGATTACATCTACACAAGACGAGTCCGAATTATAAGAAGACTTCAACATTTAAGCCCACCAAGGATGAATTTGGTAAAATGTGTTTAAGTTTCATTTGCATTTTACATTAAAAGTGTTGGGATATTATTATAAAAGATAAAATGGTTTTTAATATTTTAATGAATGATTTTTTATTTTTCAAAAAACATTTTATCATAAACGTTTTGGATAAATGTTTCTGATCTCGTGAACATTTTGAGTTTTGAGGTTTCCAAGATTTTTTAAAGACTAAATTTTCTCTTGGATAAGTTATTGTTGTTCAAACGACGTCACATCTAGTTTAAACGAGATGGAGTATCGCTTGAATGACTGCGTTCATGTAGGTTCGCTGAGTGTGAACAGGTCCGCTGAGTGTGAACTTAGGGAGTGATGTGGTGTTCCTAGGTTGAAGACTGGACTGCGGTTCATGTAGGTTCTTTGAGTGTGAACTTATTGCTGACGACATCGATCCACGCCTGCGGGCATTCGAGTGTCAAACTATATTTCATTGTAACCGTGTAAGTTTGCGATTTACAATTATAGTGAAATAAAAAAGTTTTGCCCTAAGGGGATTTTTTCCTGAACTTTGTGTCGCATATTTTATTTATGTTGGTTTTACACTGCACGTACGTTGCTATTTGAGTTTAAGGATTGAATTGATTTGATTCATAAATTGACTCTAATTAAAAAAGTTTGTGATTGGAATTTGCACAACTATTTAAATAGGTATTGCACACGGTCTTTCAGCCCTGTTAGGATTATATATGGAAAATATACTCTCTATTGCGTCACCCTAGCATTCTGGCAATGAAAACAGAATACGATCGAACAGGTAGTCTTGTGAGAGATAAACTTCACGATTTGTAACGTAATTAAATTGTTCCATTTTCTTATTAATATACTTGTAAATTGGAGTTCCCTCTATATGGTGCACACTAATGAAAGATGTTTTATTGCGGTCAAATTGCACCCTCTCGTACTCTTATTTCCACTAAAAACAACTATGACTCATTTTCCCTGAGAAAATATATATACAAGGGGGTAAAGACACAACAAATGACTATATTCTAAACATTTAATTGTTACAATAGGGGACAAATAATTAATTAAAGGTTTATTATAAAGAATTAATAGAGTGAGCATTTTAAGTATCCATCATCCGTATCAAATCATGAACCTAACAACCATCAACCCAACAATATAATTCAAGATTATCTTTTACTCCTTCTAAATCGTCTACTTGATTGATTTCCAAGAACGGAATTATAAAATATGAGTTTTCATATACAATTCTACATCAAGGGTTTTATAAAATTTAGTATAATTTCATTTTATGAATATCAATTCAACATCCAATATATGTCGATTCCGAAAGAATGCGAATTCGCGTAAATTCACTTACACTGATTGAAATATGACCAATATCAATATCAATGCCAATATATGTCAATTTCGAAAGAAGTGAATTCAAATAAATTCAACAACTAATAGCATTTTTTAATATCAATACAATAACCAATATATACGAATCACATTCGATAATGCACTAATTAATTACGTGAATTCACACACATACACATAACACGCACAAACACACACACAGAACACACACACACACACACACACTGAACACCATATAATTTTAGCGAAAAATGAAAGGAATACCTTCTGGAGAGAGAGAACTCGATGAAAAATGAAAGGAGAGAGAGACAGAGGGAGAGAGAGAAAGAGATAGAGAGGTCTTCAGAGATTTTTAGGTTTTCGTAGAGAGAGGGAGAGAGAGAGAGAGAGAGAGAGAGAGAGAGAGGGATTTCTAATTTTTGTACCGAGGATGAAATAAAATGTAGGGTTCTGATTTTATTTATACATTGAATGGGGTCACGGTCCAAACCCATGCCCCTTTGTATGACCCTTTAATGAGTTAAACCTGGTCACAATTTTCAACTGTAACCCCATAGGTGACCAATAGTTAACTCGCGAGTTGATCACGATTGAGAACCATGGCCATCATAACATGACCATATGGGAATAGATTTGGGGGTCGCGATTCCTGACCGTGATCAATGTTCACTGGTAATTGTTACTGGTGGGTCACAGTTTTGGATCGTGACAACCTTTATGATCAAAATGGAGTGAATTTTAGCGCCAAAATACCTTGGCCACTGTATATGGTCACTAGTGGGTCATGGGTATAGAACGTGCTCATCGGTGTGACCAAAATCGCGGGACACTTGGCGCCATCATGGGTCACGAGTGAGTTATGGTTGTCGATCGTGACCCATATGATCACGGCTCGAGATAGTGACCAACGCTTTAATAAGGTTACCTTAAACATATATTTTCATTGTCAATAGCTAGAGGTCATGGTTGAAACCCGTGATCTACTGGTCACGATCCAAAATCGTGACCCATTGACTGAGGTCATTTTCAATTTTTAGTGTAGTGACTCATTGTGCAAAAATAATGATCTCTAACTTATAACAACTTTAAAATTATGGATATATCAGTTTTCACTCTAATTTTTCGAAGATATCAATCTTTTAAAAAATAAATGAAATAAATTGGCCTTGAAAATATTTTCTTTTCTTTTGCTTCTTAATTTTTTAGGCTCTTGCCAACGCTGGTCTTTTATAGAAGGAAAATATCTCTATTCATAGCCCTTTCCCGTGCACACTCATATTTTCAATAAATAAAATAAAATCACGGGATATGGTTCTTACATGAACAAATTTCCCAATAAAAAAATATATTCATATAAAAAGATTGTTAGGAGAATACCTCACTTAGCTCATGTAACATATGAAGTTAAAATCCAAAATAGCTTGTATATGTGTGTGAGGAGCCATATGCAAGGTGAAAATAATAATTAAGAAAACTCATTTTCTAATTATTCCATGCAAGTATGATTAAGAATAGTCTAAGCATTGAAAATAATAATCAAGTGATCTAAACACATGGAAACATGGAAATAAGTGGATTCAAGGCCACAAAAAACGTGTAAAGTTAAACGACACATAAAAAATCTTTTTGAGTTTTAAACAAATTTTCAACAAGACAACACATGGAAAAAAACTCAAAATTCGAACACAATCTTTTTATATTTTTTTAAATAAAAGAAACATTAAAATAGAAAAGACTCAAAAATCATACAACTAGTAATAACGTAAAAAATGAAGCACAAAGGCTAGTATATGAAATCATGCAGCCACAATCATTCATGAGATATAGCATGAGAAAAATCATGTGATAACATGCGAGAATCGAAAAGTGTAACATTAAATGCCTCCAAAATTGATTTTCTAACCTAAATAGATGAATATTTAATGCCTCGATTTTTAGAACCATGGCGATATGAGATCTAAACTTCCTAGGACCTTTAATAAGATCATAATAAAACATCTTAAGGTAGCCTTTCCTACTACAATGCGAACATATGTAAACAAAAGGAAAATAATCTTTAGGTTAACCTTTTCTAATGTCATGGGCAATGGTTCACACTTTTAAACAAATGTTGGCCTTGGATTTAATAGCGGAAGAATTTGAATCATCGAAGCCAGTACCATTTCTAATTGAGTCTCTCAAATAATCTTTTAACTTCAAAATCCTAGACTCAAGTAAAAATATAGATTTTTTAGATGTTAGGGACTCCTTCATATTTTTTTATAAATCCTATAAGGTTATGTCACTCCCCCTCAATGTAAGCAAAATTATTTCCAAGAGTCTTATCACGTTCCTTCAAAATTTTTATCAATTTATCATTATCCTTAATGGCACATTCGTTAACCCCATCCTTAAACATCTTAGAGTCTTATAATTCTTTTTCTAAAACACGAATATTATCATCAATCTCTTTCTTGAACACTTCTAAATTTTGAAAATCATATTTCATATTCTTGAGTTTCTCACGGAGGATATCTCTTTGAGATGTACATAAAAATTCGATTATATTTTTTAAGTAAAAATTTATTTTCCAAAAAATTTAAATCTTTTTGTAAATTTTAAATTTAAACGAATTAGTTTTTCATCACGACAATGAAGCTCATTAAACTCCGCTCGAATATAAAAGTCACAGTCTTCATTGAACATATCGAATAACTTATCACTATAATGACCCATCGAGAGAAATAAATAAACCAAGAGATAGAGAGATAAACACCCAAACAATCTTAAAGCAACACAAAACATTATTCTACACAATAAGTTAGTGGTCCCCTCTCATATCGCAAAGGGTATAAAAACCAAGAAAACCAATATTTTGAAAATTTCTCAAATTTAATTCAAACATTAAATAATTTTACCCAAATTAAACTTAGCACAAATTTAAATCAATTATTGTGATAAATAGATTAACCAAATTTTTATCTTAACCTAAACATGCATCTAGGTGAGTGCATGATAAAATAAGTAAATCAAACCACAATGCCCGATGTACGAGAAAAACCCAAATGGAGAAAACCGCAGACGACCTGACCAAAAAAATTCACTATGGTGGGGAATTACGCCATTTAGATAGATGATTTACACAATGACTTAACTCCCTCGCAAGACTAGACGAGTCTTCTATCCTTCGACCTCTCTTTCACAATGACCCGTAGGATTCCACCTACGCAGGATTTCCACTATGAGTCCACCCACGCCTCTGTATTTAGCGATACAGTCTCAACAATCGTTATGCACGGAGTCCACCATATGTAAACAAATCAGACACAAAATCCACCGCATGAAATAAATAATCAACAAGATAAAGAGTAAACTATGTTGTTGAAAAAATAAGATCTCATTTGAGCATAAAGGATGTAATATAGATCTTGAAAAAAGTTAGGTGAATCTAAGTTTTTTTCAAAAGAATCCTTAAAGTTTTTTTTATATGAATCTCTCAAAAAGATTACTTATAACTCCTACCGCAAAGTCCTTTTTATAGTAGAAATCAACTTGAAAGAATAAGGACCAAAGAGTTGTACAAAACTTTCTTTAATAAAATTCTGTCGTCTCGTTCGAATGAAGTCAATTCTCGCTCGAACAATGATACACATATCGTTAGAATAGTCATCAAATGACATTTCGAATGAAAAGTCAGAGCAGTCTTTAAAATGATTTGTTCGAAGTTTGTTAGAAATGACAACTTCAAACGAGCTTAAGGTGTTCATTCGAACGACCTTGTGGAAGTTCGTTAGAATGACCTTACAAAAATTCTTGAAAAAATGGAAAATATTTTTCAATAAAGTCCTTCATCTGAAAATCTCACCAGTAAAAATCCCATATCTCAATTCATTATGCATTCATACCTTTGTAAGATTAAAGGAACGCGTTAAAGACAAAACACGATGCGTGAAACACGATACAAAGATGTAACTTCTCTTTTAGCTTGTCCACCATATCTTAAATCAAATACATAATAGGCTTGAAAGGTCAACAAACTCAAGTCCAAACCAATGACTCAAAGTTTTATCCAAACACAGAATAAGCGAAAATGCATACAAATTGACTCTATTGAAATTTGTCCTTACACTCTCTCATGCACAAAAAAAAACTAGTGATGACAAAGTTATATTTATAATGAAAAATGACAAAAAAAATATTTTGGATTCATATTTAACCCATAAATAACTTAAAATAAAGTATACACTCACATAGGTGTGACACCCCGCTTATTAAAATAACGAGTAGCCAGCCCTCTACTAAAACCCTCTACGTTCCTCGGCATCACTGTCGCTCTAATTAAGAATATAGCAACCACCCATAATTTGAATAAAGCGGATGCCAAAATAACACAAATGAATACATAACCATCTAGAACAACAAAACCATTAACTTCTACTAAGAAGCATTAACGTGTGTGTGTATATATATATATATATATATATATATATATATATCATGATTACAACCATAGCAACAACTATTAAGTATGAACAGGTAAATATTAACAGTATAGAAAAAATAAAAATATACCCGAATAAGCTGTCGGGTAATAGACCATATACAATACATCATGTGACTAGAACATAAGATATACGCATCGATACATAAATTGGGCAATACACACCCGATATAAAACTGTTGATCCTTAGCTAGAATTACAAAAAAATGAGGTGCGACTATAATAAAATCCCACAACATCCCATAACATGTTGTAGCTCTTTAGACCGTGGAATGAATGTACATCATTGGCTTAATTGTGGAGGAACACCAAAAATATATAACAATATATAGAGAAAGAGAAAAGATATTAACGGGTCAGAGCCCAATTTTGAAAAGATTAATAGCAATTGCATTAAAATGCATAATAATTATAAATGCAAAATTTCATAATTAAAATTGGTGTCGCACTCTCTTGAGACTCAACCTCAGCCCTCAACAATAACGCGCACCTAAACGTATACATTTTATCTTAAGTTAAGCTACCGAACTCAATCTACGGATAATACCAACTCAAGACTAAGCATAACTCCCATAAGATTATCTATGCCTTTTTGTTGTCGTTGGATGGCATTTTCCATGATTATACAAATTCATATATACTATCTTTCTCTAGTTATAAGATGATATATCACACATCATCATTAATGCTTGAAGAATATTATTTCTCAATATGGTATGTGACCCCATGGGTGAATAACCAAACATTTCCCCACTTCCAACGTTACACTAAGTTTCGTGCGTGGGACGTCTCGCAAAGCGAAATCCAAACAAGGACCCCCCCCCCCCCCCGATACACTATCACTTAACATTGTCGATTGTGGGAATCTGTTAGGCCCTCAGTCCATAGTACGTACCCCTTACTTCCCGTCAATCGGCATAAGAGTATACTCATCCACTCTCATGCTATAAAAGACAAAACATAATACACATCTTTATAACTCTCTCTAGTTATAATATTGAGATATCACACAATATCTATAAGGCTTGTATAATATTGCTCGCACGTATTATACATGATTTATCATTCTCTACCAATTACACATACATAACACACATAATATATGTATACTAACAGTCTCTACAATGCTATTATCTTCTAGGAAATTCCTCACACATCATCCTGGGTTACCAGCGGTCGGACTCTCACACCCACTTGGTATAAACCAAATCACAACGTATGGGAAGCCGCCATAGTTCCTCACTGAAAATAAGACGAATCATACCCAAGACGTCTTACTCCTGAATAAAATCACACAATATAAATAATGGACGACTATGACCTGGGGACTATACTCTCCCTGCTCCTCAAGCCAAGGGATTCACCCATATCGCGCAACTTCCCATGATAGCATTAGAGGGGTATGTACCAATTAATATATATTATACACACCATATATATATGCATATCATATATACAAACCATCACATATCAGAATATATATATATATATATATAGCTATATGTAAATATCGCACCATACACTAGTTAATAATCCAAATGATCATTTCAAATTCATATTAAAATTCAATCCCCCACTTGAACATTTCTAATCCATCACACCTGTGATATGAATAGTCACCCAATTTAATAATACTAAGGACACTCGATATCCCTCTCTCACCCAGTCCATAACCGTTGTTAGGTAAATTCCTACTACCCGGAGAATTTACGAAAGCATTCGCTATGTTAAACTCCCAAATATACCTCCATAATTACCTCGATGTAACCCCACCATTGTGTCATGTCATAGACCCACCTTTTATCTCAGAAACATATTTATCATATCAATTTAGAGTTTCCAAGCCCTAAACCCAATTAGAAATGAGTAACATAAGAATTAACAAACTGCAGTGATCGGACCGGACCGAGGGTCCCCCAAAATGAATCGGCTTGGCTCCATAAAAATGACAGAAAATCTTTTATGATCGGACCGATCTAGTGCCTCTAAAAAGTGAATCGGTCAACTGCTAAAACGAACCAATCCGATGGTCTCCTACCCGGATCGATCCAGTGTTGTACAACTTTATTCTTACGAGATTTACACTCAAAAACTTACTTCTAAACTTTACAAGATTTACCCTACATCTCTAAAACCCAATTTTACTTCACTCCAATAATATCCTAACATCAAAACCCATCCCATGTATTGTGACCACTATTTTCATCAACCAACCCACATATATATTTATATCTATCATCAAATTCTAGGGTTTAACCATTCAAGCTCAAAATCAACTAAATCACCAATAAAATTATGAAATAACTCACACACATAATCATTTAGCAAGTTTAATCACTTGCCTCAAAGTTATAGAGTCTGAGTCTTCGTAGAAATCATGGATTTGGCAGGAAATCCCAAAGCTCCCAAGCTTTTTCCTCTCTTTCTCTTCTTCTTTTGCTCTCTCTCTCTCTCTCTCTCTCTCTCTCTCTCTCTAGGGTTTTCTCACAATGAGATTAGCCTAACTCTACCAAGCCTAAATAACCCTATTTATCCATTTAAACCCAACTTTAAATAATAATATACCCTTAAAATGTTTTGTATACCCCAATTAGAGTCTAACTAGCCGAAAAGACCTCGGAACCCAAATAAAACCCACGAGCAGCCATTTTGACTATCTCGCCCTATACCAGATCATATGTACACACCAAATTGACATTCAAAGTTCCAATAATAAAATATTGACCTAACTCTATATAACTCACACCAATGTCCCGGTTGAGAAATAACCAAAACTCATCGTCCATACTCACATATGGATTTATAACAGTAAATATGATCCTATTTACTTTACTGCCGTAGCAAATATACAATTCACATAAATATTAACTCTTCCTTAAAATTACTATGGATATTAAATTTCTATTTTAATTTTCAATTAAATTAAATCACACTCACAAAAAAATGTAATACTAAGAATAAATGCTCAAAAGTGAGGGGTACTACATTCTCCCCCCCTATAGAGGAATTTCGTCCTCAAAATTTGGATAAATGCTATTAGTTCAAAGATCCAATTTATCTCCATTCTAATAATGGATCACAGTAAAGCATCATTTAACTAGGGCGTCCATACACCCTATATACGTGCTTATCAGCACAATCGTTACTCATATCCACTAGCTTTCAATTGTAATATAACTTCCACTCACAGTTAACTACATGCCTGCATAATGACCGTGGTACCTAACCCATGTAACAATCTAAGTCTCAAATCGCCACAGGGACAAACTAAATCCCAATAATTTAATCCATTTAATTATTTAAAAAAAGTCCAAAATGTCCTAGGGTCCAACCTCTCTCAGTTTTCGACATTCGCTACTTTCAAGAGTGGGAGGTCTCGCACGTGAAATTCAAATAACAAACCCTCCCGATACACTACTATGTAACTCTATCGGTTACTAAGATCTATCAGATCAGGACCAAAGTTTAAAAAAAAAAATTTGGCCTCATAGGCCTACCAATAGACTTGTGATATAAAAAAACATTGCTTACCAACATAAGAATAAAAAAGTCTATGCACATATATTCTCAAGGCATCACGCGATACGATGCTCTCACGTATGCGACACTAATGGGCCCGCTACCCCATGGTCACTATTTATACACAATATGGTTATCATGGTCAACCACCCACTAAATTCGACTCGCTTGCGAATTCTAGTGATAATCTTACGAGTGACGACCCCAACGTCACTTAAAGCATACCCTAGACTTATCAGGAAAAAAATTATAATTTATATATATTACCTCTATAATCTAACTGCCTTGCCTCATCAATGGGTCCGTGATCAAAGTTCACTGGTTCGAACCCGCCCATGAATTACTGTAGGGGTTATGCCTCTAAAACTTCATCAACCAGTTGTCCCCTACCTCTCTCGGGACAATCTCTCCTCCTATGGCCTATCTCCCCGTAGAAGAAACATTTTCTAGCAAATCCTTCCTATCCGCCTTAAGGAACAAAATTCTGCTGCGACCCTTGACAATTCTGTCTGACACCACAACCGTCAAATCTAAAGCCTCCTGAACGCAACCTCTTACTTGAAGTCCCTAAATGGAGATCCTGCTCCTTCTGCCTATTTATCTACTATTGTGACGATTGTGCCCCACTTGCACCACCTTCTCCCAACTTACTTGCCAAGTCCAAGTCCCCAAATTTCTTATTCCCTTTTAAATGAAGACGGTGATCCTGACAATGTAACAATGCCGCATTCATCACATCGATAAAAGTCAGCAATGCCTGGTTCTCTAACAAATGATGTCGAATTCGCCAATCTAAACCTCCCTGTAATATCTCGTATTTTTACGCATAATTATTTTTATGGAAAATAGGGATTTATGTAAATTAAAGGGAGAAAATTGAAATTGAAATTAATCCGATTTTTATGATAATAATCATTAGAGGGATGAGAATTAGTAATTATTAAAATAATAGTATGGTCGGGAATGAGATACATGGCAGTTATGTTATAAATAATTGGGACGCGTATGAGTCGCGTCATTTATATATATTTGGAGGGTCAAAAGATAATTTATTTCTGTATAACTCGGACGACTATTTTGAGTGCGCCAGAGTGTCCGGAAGGGTCGACATAGTCAGAAAACACTTTTCGGGTATTTTATTTGGAGTCCGGGACATTTTAACCCAAAACGACACCCCGGAGGGGTATTTTGGTCTTTAGGAATTTTAGGATAATTAAATGGACGAAGATTAGGTTTAATTAAAAGGCATTGTGGGTTAGTGGCCGTCAGTTTCAACCTACGTGAGAAGAGAGGAAAAGATAGAGAGAACCAAGGAAGAAGAAGGAGACTCCATTAGAACCTTAGCCAAGAACTCAATCTTTCACAACAAAAAGTACACCAACGTGTAGATCGTGTCAGGAGGATCGTTCCTATACCAATTTCAACCCGCGAATCAGAAATTCATTTTTAAGGCAAGTGATTATCTTGCTCTTCTCTTAGCAATTATTACTCTTATTAACATGTGTTGAGGTTTTAGAACAACTAATAACAAATTTGGGTTTACCTATGATGAAATCGTGTAGGAATTTTAGAAATATGATGGGGGTTTGCATGTAGAGGATTTCTCCCTTAATAGGATTGCGAAATTTGGTGAATTAGATGTTAATCACGAAATAAAAATGGAGTTTTTATAGATAAATAATTCGGGGTTTAGGTTAATATGGTTAATGGTTAAAATTTGGGAATTTATGGTAATTACATGATGATTAGGAGGATTTGACACCAAAACTATGTTAAGAAGTGTTCTAGGGTGACTTAGAGTAGTTTGGTAACCTTGCAATTGAGTTGGAATGGATTTAGGTTGATATTTGAGAAGAGGAAATCTGGAAAAATGAGCTTTGGAGATGAACTGGGCGACTTCGGAAATTTCGTTAGAAGTCCAGCCCAGGTTGTTCGAACGAGACTTCTAACGAGATTCCAGTAGCCCTTGTAACGATTTTGGAGGTTCGTTCGAAGTTCCTTCATTCGAACGACCATCGTTCGAAGTTCCTCGTTCGAACGAGATTTCTGGGCCTTCTAACGAGATTCTAGAATTGTCTTTTTAAGCCTGATTTTGTTTCGAACTTCTCGTAGGCTTATTTTAATGAGTGTTAAACTAGAATGATTGTCGAGTGACTTATATTGATAATTAATAGTGAGCAGAGAATATGTCGACCCTCGAAAGGTATAAAATCCATAGAATTAAGGAGGTGCGAAAATACAAGGTAGAGTATACACGAATAAAGTACAGGTTATAATAAGAGATATAATATATGTGCTACAAACACTAGACTAGGGGAAAGCTAATGAATTTATATAAGTTGTGTGTATTCTTATTGATTAAAGTATTATGTGTATGACATAACTAGCTACTGGCTATCGAACGGAGGTTAACGCGTTATGGACGATCGGATCCTATATGCCTTCGAGGGATTTAAAGTCTTACCACTAGAGTATGTAATCTAGGTACGGGCTATCAGTGAGAACAATAGTGATGAAGATCGTATGGGTGCGTAGGTATGTGCGTAGCACATCGACTTGGGACTATGTTCGCCTCCAATAGGTGTTTATGTTTTTATTGGTTCTCGAGAGATTGAACCTATTGTCCTATATGCGTGAGCTTTGCAAATGGACTAGATAGCCGAGTATGCATAGCACCAAGGGTTTCTCAACCAAGGGTGAATATTGTTATAATTATATAATTTAATATGAATACATTAAGTGAATAATATGTGTATACCGAAAATCATGTTTGGTGTCTTATGCTGTTGATGTTATTTTTATATGTACACATATGGTACTATCATTTGGGCATTTAGAAGAATACGAGAATAAGTTAAAGAAATCCTAATTCTATATCGAAATCATAAGTACGTAGGTTTTGAGTTATTTAGGGATACTTTCAAACATCATATTATACACTTATTAGTCAATCAGGGTATCATGACTAGTATGGGTAGTTAGGCTCGTTAAACGTGCACACTAAATCGAGGGGTGAGTATCTCAAGTGAGTACGCTAAGTTAACTTGATTAATAATTGTGCTAATTGAATCAATTTAAGCACTTGCTATTTTTAAATTGTTTTCAACTGGGGCTTTGACCCGTTTTTCTATATATATTTCTATTGTTCCATTATTTTTAGGTGCCCAGCCACATGGACACCAGCCTTAGGAGACTCTTTTAGTTGCCGCGATGTAGCTGCTGTGGAAGCTGTAGGATTATTGCTAGTAGACGACTCAACTCATTCTTTCCTTTCCAGTTACCCATTCTGTTGGATATGTCGTCCTTACTTATGTTTACTTTCAGAGATTTAATCATTTTAAATTCTCTCTTAGATTTGCTTTCTTTTATTGGATTTATTGTATGGGATTGTTCCTGGAGATGTTTACTCCAGACAATTATTTTTCTTTAGTCAGACTTTACTTATGTTATTGTAATGCATGGTATTTATTGGTATTCTTTTGGTAGTAGTTAATGACAAGATAAAATTTGGACATCACCCGTTTTAAATATTAGGTGGTTAGTTTTATTAAATTAAAATTTAAGTTTTTCGACAGTGGTGCATTATCTAAACCAACTTGATATTCTGAAATTGATTAATTAAGGACTGATCACCCGGTAATTAATTAGGCGGGGTGTCATAGGTGGTATCAGAGCATCAGGTTCTAGTGTCCTTTAGTATCTATGCGGCGTATTGCGTTTTCCGCTTAGCGTCTTTGATTTAGAGCCCTACTATTAGGACTGTTGCATTCTTACTTCGTGTTGTAAATTTCGTACTTCTGCTACAATGTAATGTATGGACGGTGGTTTTATAAAATTTATTTAAATTTCAGATGTCGCCTATAGGGGAGAGACACACTAACACCGCTGAATAATTAAATTACAGTGACTACCACAATATTGCAGTACCAAAATCGCGGGGTGCAGCTTACAGGGGGAAAAAGAACAAGAGAAGTTTATCAATATGATATTTCGAGGAATAATAACAATGGGAAAGTATCGTCGCAACAACAACAAGCTCCTCAGAGACATCAAGACCAAAAAGACTATGAGAACCGTGGGAAGAGCCAAACTCACCAGGACCAACACGACCATCAGGGCCAGCAACAGGTTCAGCAGGGCTAGAATGGCCAAGGGAAGGGTGGTGACGACCATCAGGGCCGGGGACAATAAGGACAGAGGGGAGGTGTTTAGGCACATATTCTTCACATTTATCCCCTTAATTTCAGTATTTTTATGATCCCGTGCAGTGTAAGTAGCTTGAATTTGTCTCAAATGTATTCTACTAACCTTTTTTGGCAAGTATTTCTTGTTTTGTGTATTTCTCATGTGTTTTATAGGTATTTCATGCAAGTTAGTGCGAAGGAGAACGCAAAACAGTGAAAGAAACCTAGAAATGGAGAGTTGAAGGGCATTTTCATAATTTTTCAGCCTTAGTCCGGAAGTGGGGCCAACTAGAAAGTTGAAGAGCTCTAAATTACAAGAACACTGGAAAAAACGGCACCTCAATCCGAGCTACGGTGAAGAAGTTACGATGTTTTGAAGTTGCGGGATAATGAAGAGTGTGGATGTGCGGATTTCTGTCATTAATTATGCATTTAATGCAGTGCAACTCTTGAAAAACTTGTTCCACAAGCACTATTGGTTGTCAATTTCGAGATTTTGTGCTATAAAAGCCCATGACCTACATCATTTGAAGGGGAGTTTCTAGAGAGAGGCTAGGTTAGGAGTAGGTTAGAAGTGCTAGATTGAATTTTAGGGTTAGATTTTGAGAGCAAATTTTCTATTCTTTCAAGAGTTTTCATGAATCCTATTTTGTAAGAATTTCTGAATCCCAATTCCGTTCTTGTTGCTGAATTCAAGTAATCTCATTTCCATTCTCTTGTTTTATTATTTGCAATTTATTTATAATGTCTTGTAGATCCTTAATGTTGTGTATGAATTTGTTTTTTTAATCCAATCATGAGTAGCTAATTTCTCAAGGGTTGGGGTACATGAACTCAATCCTAATACAAATTATTTGTATGGAAAATTAGAAAATAAATGAAAATATTGGTTGAATTGTGAATGAAAATCATATATGCATTGTCATATCTTTTAATCTCTCTTGCCCTAGGTACTTGGGATGTTTAAGAATGCTTTGTATGTATAATTTGTCGTTCACCACTTTATATTGATCTTTGATTTCATATGGTGCGGGCTTGAACCTCATATATGTAATGCTTAGTGATGATAAGGACTGGATTTAATCAAGAATTTTGATTTATAATTCTAGTATTCTAAAGGATAATTTGTTAAGGATTGAGGGATTGTACCATACCCTAATTTTCTCTAAATTGTTAAACTCAAGTTTTGCTGTTAATTTCCAATTGTTTTTCATAAGTAAATTTTTAGAAATTTTCCCAATCATCATCTTTTTCATTTTTATTTTAGAAGTAATAAATCAATTAAATTCTATAAAACATTCCCTGTGGATTCGATACCCAGACTTACTACTATACTCCATAAAAGTGTAGTTAAAAGTTTAGGTTTTTTTTGTATTGAGGTTGGAAGCCGATAACAACGACTAGCGTATTACACGGACGCTCGGTTTTTCCACTCGATCAAAATGGCGCCGTTGCCGGGGAATGTTTTGTTATAGATTATAATTGATTTACTATTTCGAAAGATTTTTTTTTCTTTGGATTTTTTTTTAACCTTTTTTGTAGCCTTGCACAATTGAGCGCCAGGAAATGTAGAATCCTCAACCGCACACCTTTATACTCGAATTTCCATTTACATATTATTCGGTAATCATGTCTTTTCATGGTGAGTTCGGTAATTATAATGGTTCATATGGTAATCGTTTTCAAACTTTTTATTCTCAAGAGTCCGCGGCTCGACCTATTACCATTGGTGAGGCTGTTCTAACTCTGGAGTGTGAAAGGCTTGCAAATGAATATAGGAGAGAAATTTATATTACATATTCTCAAGAATCTGTGCCTCGGCCTATTACCATGGGTGAGGCCTTTCTAAATCTTGTGTATGAAAAGCTTGAAAACGAATATCGGAAAAAAAATCATTTTGGGGAATCCAATGAAGATTTTTTCTCCAATATTTGTGAAACTATAAAAGGTTTTCAACCAAAAGCGTAATCCGAGGTTCTAGAGCCAAGGGATCCTACTTTGGAAGAATACACGCTTTTTCTAACCAAAAGAGTACTGGATTTTCTTTCCACCCAAAGCACAAAGAATATCGATTATGGTCTTGTGAAGGAAATGGTCACACTTTGCGATGATGTGCGTTCTATTTTGGAAAACAAAGAGGAGGTTGAGACTTGTGTGTCACCTCAAATTTTTGAAGAACATCTCATTGAAAGTGAGTCTTGCTCCCTTGAAATTCAATCTCCAAGTGATGATGAATCACTTGAGATTGAGTTTATTTCATCACCATTTTCGTTCACGGTTATTGAACCATTAGAAGTACCGCTAGATGGTTGAAAATTCTGAAACGTTTACACCTTTTACCGACAAAGACACTTTGCTAGAATTATTTTCTAATATGGACTGTTCCTTTTTGTGTGCCCCTCTCCCCATACTACTTGAAAAATCTTTGGGAGGTGATTATATTTTTCTTGGATCTCAATTGTACTTGTCCCACCTAGCACCCAAACCCCCCATCATCCCGTTAAATTTTTTAATTGGTGATGGTTCATTTTCTCCATCTCACACATGCCTTCCGTTTTTCAAACGGAATTCTTACTTTTCGGGAGGCATGCATCCTCTCAAAGTCAAATTGTATTTTGGGTGGACCCTCAAATTTTTCGACTTCTAGTGTATGATTTATTAGCCGTTCAAATTGTAGGTTGTACATAATTAGTTTTTTTTCTTTTTCTTTTTCTTTCCGTTTTTAATAGTGTAGTGTCATTAGTTAAAGTTTTTGTTATTATTTTTGCTATGCTTGGTTCTAACATGTTTTGTAGATTCAATGGACTCGCACTTATCAGGGATCGCTCCATTTGGGTAATATCTTTCTTTTCCTCTCTTTATGTTGTGTTCTTGATTTGCATTGAGGACAATGCAACATTTAAGTTAGGGGGTGTGGGATATTCTTCCCATTTATTGTTTAGATTCATTGATTCGATCACATGTTCTTTCCAAGTGTGTTTTAAAAAAAAAAAAAAAAAAAAAAGTGAAAAATTTTGAAAAAACCAAAAATATTTTTTTCAAAATAAATAAAAATTGGAATTTGAATTTTTCAAAAATATCAACCTTTATTCTATTTAAAGTCTCAAATTGTTAAATCATTTGCACTAAGCCAAAATTAACCAAAGATGGAAATTGAAAGAAAATTGACGACTTTACGAATAAGTGTGGAGATTGATCAAACCCGGTGAGATTTCGAGCCTTTCAAATTTTTATGAGTTTTTAAATCAATCCGAGTTTATGATTAACTCAAAGTTCTTTTCAGCGTTTTAATAAGTCGTTGATGATCTCAATCCTTTGTTTTGATCGGTTATGGGAAATGTGTGAAATGTTGTCTCGAAATTCGTGCTAAATATATCTCTAAACTTAATTAATCTCGAGATGCATATGGTAATGTGATTAGCAATTTGGACAATGAAGTGGGCCCTCGTTTGTTACCCAAAAATATTAGCCAGAAAAAGTTGTGAAAAACAAAATTATCCCTTTGCAACCCACTTTGAGCCTAATAAAATATTTCCCTTTCGTTTGACAACCCGAAAAACCCAAATAGCCCGGAATTGTGAAAATTGAGAAAATTTATCAAGTAAGTCCAAATTGTGCAATAAAAAGGGGCACGAGAAAAAAAAAAGCAAAAAAAAAAGAAAAAGAAAAAAAAAGGGGAAAAAGAAAAGGAAAGAGAAAAATGAGCAAATGCCCGAAAAAAGCACAAATGGACATCATAAAGACATTTTCCAATTCCGAACATTCCATCCATTCCCATTTTTACCCTTTACACCTTTTAACCCAAAAAGTCCTAACCGAGTCCGAATGGCGAAATTGGTTACCGCGTGGAGAGCTAAGACACAAAAAGATAATATGAGAGATTAAATGGTGTAAACTAGAGGTGATGTTTCCCATTTCCAAATAACTGTATTCCGATGATGAGATCTTTTCACCATATATTTCCTTCTTTTCAATCTTGTATGCATGAATTTGTGTCCATTATATTTACTCTTTATATCATGCATACTGAGAGAAAAAAAACCACAATCCGAGTGATTCGTTTGTGAGTGCATCCGTAAGAATTTGAATCAAAACGAATTTTCGAAAAGTAACGTAATGCTCAATCGGTGGAAATTTGAGGTTTAATTTTTGGCTTTGCACACACACACTACGGTTTGAGACAGTTGAATATGAGTTGATGGTGATTATTTTTTTTGAAAAGTTTAAATTGTACAATTTTTAAGTATTTTGATATTTATTTGAGTCAATAAAGAATTTTGTGGGTAAATTCACTGCAAACCCTCACGAGATAAAACTCGTCCTACTAGGGTAACCTAGAGGTTTAAAGGCTTGTTGCATACGCTAAATGCAATCGCTTGCCTGCGAAAGTGGAATTTTATTATAATAAAACAATTTTCAAGAATTGAGCCTTGATAAGATTCATTTACATTGCTCGGGACGCGCAAAGTTCTAAGTTAGGGGGTGTGTTTAGGCACATATTCTTCACATTTATCCCCTTAATTTCAGTATTTTTATGATCCCGTGCAGTGTAAGTAGTTGGATTTGTCTCAAATGTATTCTACTAACCTTTTTTGGCAAGTATTTCTTGTTTTGTGTATTTCTCATGTGTTTTATAGGTATTTCATGCAAGTTAGTGCGAAGGAGAACGCAAAACAGTGAAAGAAACCTAGAAATGGAGAGTTGAAGGGCATTTTCGTAATTTTTCAGCCTTAGTCCGGAGGTGGGGCCAACTATAAAGTTGAAGACCTCTAAATTACAAGAACACTGGAAAAAACGGCACCTCAATCCGAGCTACGGTGAAGAAGTTACGATGTTTTGAAGTTGCGGGATAATGAAGAGTGTGGATGTGCGGATTTCTGTCATTAATTATGTATTTAATGCAGTGCAACTCTTGAAAAACTTGTTCCACAAGCACTATTGGTTGTCAATTTCGAGATTTTGTGCTATAAAAGCCCATGACCTACATCATTTGAAGGGGAGTTGCTAGAGAGAGGCTAGGTTAGGAGTAGGTTAGAAGTGCTAGATTGAATTTTAGGGTTAGATTTTGAGAGCAAATTTTCTATTCCTTCAAGAGTTTTCATGAATCCTATTTTGTAAGAATTTCTGAATCCCAATTCCGTTCTTGTTGCTGAATTCAAGTAATCTCATTTCCATTCTCTTGTTTTATTATTTGCAATTTACTTATAATGTCTTGTAGATCCTTAATGTTGTGTATGAATTTGTTTTTTTAATCCAATCATGAGTAGCTAATTTCTCAAGGGTTGGGGTACATGAACTCAATCCTAATACAAATTATTTGTATGGAAAATTAGAAAATAAATAAAAATATTGGTTGAATTGTGAATGAAAATCATATATGCATTGTCATATCTTTTAATCTCTCTTGCCCTAGGTACTTGGGATGTTTAAGAATGCTTTGTATGTATAATTTGTCGTTCACCACTTTATATTGATCTTTGATTTCATATGGTGCGGGCTTGAACCTCATATATGTAATGCTTAGTGATGATAAGGACTGGATTTAATCAAGAATTTTGATTTATAATTCTAGTATTCTAAAGGATAATTTGTTAAGGATTGAGGGATTGTACCCTACCCTAATTTTCTCTAAATTGTTAAACTCAAGTTTTGCTGTTAATTTCCAATTGTTTTTCATAAGTAAATTTTTAGAAATTTTCCCAATCATCATCTTTTTCATTTTTATTTTAGAAGTAATAAATCAATTAAATTCTATAAAACATTCCCTGTGGATTCGATACCCAGACTTACTACTATACTCCATAAAAGTGTAGTTAAAAGTTTAGGTTTTTTTTGTATTGAGGTTGGAAGCCGATAACAACGACTAGCGTATTACACGGACGCTCGGTTTTTCCACTCGATCAGGAGGACCCTTCCCAGGGTGATGTTTCACGTGTGGCAATACCGGATACAAATGCCAGGACTGCCCTCAGAAGGGTAGAGGTCAGTGAAACCATCAGGGCAGCAGTGTACCCAGCAGGGCCAGCAGAGCAGAAATTATGTGGCTAAGTGTTTCATATGTGGCGAACAGGGTCACTACCGTCGAAATTTCCCTAGTAAGGGCAGGGTCCTGCAACAGTCATTTGATGCTTACCCGACACCATTGAATACCCAAATTGGGGAAATAGGGATAATCACACCAGTAACACAGACTTTACAACAACAGCAGGTAGTACAGTATGGGTGTATCTATAATGCCCGATATGCAATTATACCATAGATACTGCAACCATCACCTGTGTTTGGAGGTACAGTACTTCATTAATTATAATATCTTTTAAGATAAAAAGGAAATCTCGAATAACTTAGATGTGTTACAGTTTAGTACTAATACTATGAGTAACGTTAGCGTAAAATGCAGTAGTATCCTGAATTTCGAATTAGTTAACGACGGTTTGAATGATAATAGACCATTACAGTAGTATTTTTGTGTTCGTTAGAAATTGCACTAAGTGTCACTTGAGAAGAGGCAGGGCTATATATACATATTTTTAGTTGGTAACGTGTAAAGACTTTGTAAAGTACGTCATCTGGTTCTATCTAATCCCGGTGGGTAGAGACGTATATTAATTCAAGATTTGATGAAATGTTTCCGAGCATGAGGATTACACATAGTGTATACTAGAGTCTAATGCCAAGTTAGTAGGAGGAATGTGTTGAGTGTAGCCTCACATGTCATGAGAAGAGGTAAGTTAATTTCTTAGCAAGAAGTAAGGATACGGGGTACAAGTCAGATACCGATGGCCCTAAATCTCCTTGACCGAAAATGTTAGATAGTAGTGTATCAGGGGGGTTCCTTGTCTGGATTTTTCTTTGCGAGACATCCCACGCATGAAACCTAGCGAACGTCGGGAGCTGGGAGTATTTGGCCTTTAGTACACGAGTTAGTACCCTAATTGTCATATGTAAAAGGGAACGATAACTTAAGCGTTGTCAAAAGTCTTACCTCATAAATAAATGGAAGCGACAAGGAGGCTATTATGGCTATGATTATTAGACTGATTGAGCTTAACCCTATCGAACCTTTAAAGTTACAAGGTCGGGTAGAGCAGCAGATGGGCCAGGGGTTTATTCGTAGGAGTACTTTGCCGTGGGGTGCTCCCGTACTGTTTGTTAAGAAGAGGGATGGATCGTTGAGATTATGTGTTGATTACCAGGAATTGAATAAAGTCACGATACGGAACAAATATCCGTTGCCTAGAATCGATGACTTATTCGACCAATTCAGAGGAGCGGCTTTCTTCTCAAAGATTGATTTGAGATCGGGTACCATCAGCTACGTATTAGGGAATAGGACGTGTCGAAGACTGCTTTCCTGACAAGATATGGTTCTTATGAATTCAGGGTTATGCCTTTCTGACTAACTAATGCCCCAGTCGTGTTCATGGACTTGATGAACAGGGTGTTCAGAGAGTTCTTAGACCAGTTCGTCATCCTATTCATAGATGACATTATGGTTTACTCAGAGACCGAGGAGGACCATGCCGAGCACTTGAGGCAAGTTTTGCAGACACTGTGCCATCATCAGTTGTACACAAAATACGAGAAATGTGGGTTTTGGCTAAAATAGGTACAGTTTTTGGGGAATATCATCTCCGATAGAAGGATATCCGTGGATTCGGGGAAGGTATTAGCGATGAGGGAGTGGGGGCATCCCACGACACCGACCGAAATATGCAGTTTATTGGGTTTAGTCGGATACTACAGGAGGTTCATTCGAGGGTTTTCAAAGATAGCGGGTCCATTAATGCACTTGACTCGCAAAGAGGTGCCATTTTTCTGGAGTGAAGACTGTTAGCTAGCCTTCGATGAGTTGAAAGATAAGTTAACCTCAGCACCAGTGTTAGCATTACCCAGGCCGGGAGTGGAGTATCTAGTCTACACTGATGCGTACTTATTAGGACTCGGAGGTGTACTTCAGTAGGAAGATCAGACGATAGCTTATGCTTCCCGTAAGCTTAAGCTTCATGAGAGGAATTACCCCACCCATGACTTGGAATTAGCAGCAGTCGTGTTCACACTTCGAATTTGGAGACACTACCTCCTAGGGGAGAAATTTCACTTATTCACGGACCACAAATCACTACAGTACCTCTTCACGTAGAAGGAGTTAAATATGCGTCAATATCGGTGGCTCGTGTTCAGGAAGGATTATCAATTTGATATCTAATACCACCCGGGCAAGGCTAACGTGGTAGCATACGCGTTGAGCCGAAAGCTAGTTGGTGATGTGGCCGAGGTGTGGAAAGCAAAATGGAAGGAGTTAGGGAACCAGGATACGGTGACCCGATCGTTTATGTTTGTAATGACGGTTATGCCCCAGGTTATTACAGGAGTCGTACAGGCTCAGGCAGATGACCCGTTCTGCCAAAGTCAGATAGTGAAGCTTCTAGCCAAGGGGGGATGAGTCTTACACCATGGGTTCAGACGGGGGCCTACGTTTCAATGGGAGATTGGTTATCCCCGAGGGTGAAGATCTGCGACACAAGGTGATGATAGAGTCGCACGGTTCCCGATTTGTAGTGCATCCTGGCGGGGATAAGATGTACCAGAACATGCATAAATAGTACTGGTGGAGCGAAATGAAGAAGGATATTATCGAGTTCGTCTCGAAATGTGCCACTTGTCAGCTGGTAAAGGTGGACCATCAGAGACCGACAGGACTCCTACAGCCATTAGAGGTCCCTATGTGGAAATGGGAGAGCATTTCCATGTATTTCATCACGGGATTACCTACATCGCAGAGGGGTAACGATTCGATATGGGTGATAGTGGATCGGCTGACCAAGGTAGCCCACTTTTTGCCAGCCAAGACAGACTACACTGCGGGACAGTACGCCCAATTATTTATAGTAGAGATAGTTAGACTCCACGGAGTGCCTTTCAATATCGTGTCTGACAAAGATAAGGTGTTCGTTTCTCAATTTTGGGAAAGTTTTCAAGAGGCATTGGGTACGGAGTTGCGGCTGAGCACAGCCTACCACCGACAGACGGATGGTCAGACAGAGCGGACGAATCAGATGTTGGAGGACATGTTACGGATGTGCATCATTGATTTTGGCGGAAGTTGAGAGCAATACCTTCCACTGGTGGAGTTTGCCTATAACAACTCCTACCAATTTACTATCGGTATGGCTCCATTCGAGGCCCTATACGGTAGACCTTGTCATTCCTCAACATGTTGGCTAGAGGTGGGGGATAACAAATTACTGGGTCCAAAGGTGATTCAAGATACTTCGACGAGGAGAGAGTTAATACGGAGCCGTATTCGAGTTGCTCAGGATTGGTAGAAGAGTTACACTGATGCCAAATGCTATTTATGAGAGTTCAACGTTGAGGATCAGGTATTACTTTGGGTGTCTCCTATGAAGGGAGTTATGCATTTTGGGAAGGAGGGAAAGTTGACGCCTAGGTATGTAGGGCCATTCCCCATCATCGAGAGGATTGGGCCAGTTGCTTATAGACTTGGGTTACCGGAGCACTTGCATAGAGTCCATGACGTGTTTCATATCTCTTCGCTGAGGAGATTTCTTCGAGATGATTTTGCCCATACTCATATTGCGTTAGAGGGGATGGCTTACAGCCTGATAGCTCCTACGATGAGGGGTCGATTGCTATTTTAGACCGGAGCGAGAGGAAGTTGAGGTCGAAAGCAGTACCACTAGTACGTGTTCAATGGAGACACCATAATATCGAGAAATCAACTTGGGAGTGCGAGGATGACATGCGTGAACGTTATCCGGAGTTATTCTTGCCAGGTATATATATATATATTATATTTTGAATTTCGGGACGAAATTCTGTTATTAGGGGGGAAGTATGTAATACCCCGTATTTTTAAGCATAATTATTTTAATGGAAAATGGGGATTTATTTAAATTAAAGGGAGAAAATTTAAATTGAAATTAATCCGATTTTTATGATAATAATCATTAGAGGGATGAGAGTTAGTAATTATTGAAATAATAGTATGGTCGGGAATGAGATACACGGCAGTTATGTTATAAATAATTGGGACGCGTATGAGCCGCGTCATTTATATATATTTGAAGGGTCAAAAGATAATTTATTTTTGTATAACTCGGACGACTATTTTGAGTGCGCCAGAGTGTCCGGAAGGGTCGAAATAGTCATAAAACACTATTTGGCTATTTTATTTGGAGTCCGGAATATTTTAACCCAAAACGACACCCCGGAGGGATATTTTGGTCTTTAGGAATTTTAGGATAATTAAATGGATGAAAATTAGGTTTAATTAAAAGGCATTGTGGGTTAGTGTCCGTGAGTTTCAACCTACATGAGAAGAGAGGAAAAGAGAGAGAGAGAACCAAGGAAGAAGAAGGAGACTCCATTAGAGCCTTAGCCAAGAACTCAACCTTTCACAACAAAAGTACACTAGTGTGTAGATCGTGTTAGGAGAATCGTTCCTATACCAATTTCAACCTGCGAATCAGAAGTTAATTTTTAAGGCAAGTGATTATCTTGCTCTTCTCTTAGCAATTATTACTCTTGTTAACATGTGTTGAGGTTTTAGAACAACTAATAACAAATTTGGGTTTACCTGTGATGAAATCATGTAGGAATTTTAGAAATATGATGGGGGTTTGCATATAGAGGATTTTCCCCTTAATAGGATTGCGAAATTGGGTGAATTAGATGTTAATCACGAAATAAAAATGATGTTTTTATAAATAAATAATTCTGGGTTTAGGTTAATATGGTTTATGGTTAAAATTTGGGAATTTATGGTAATTACATGATGATTAGGAGGATTTGACCCCAAAACTATGTTAAGAAGTGTTCTAGGGTGATTTAGAGTAGTTTGGTAACCTTGCAATTGAGTTGGAATGGATTTAGGTTGATATTTGAGAAGAGAAAATCTGGAAAAACGAGCTTTGGAGATGAACTGGGCGACTTCGAAAATTTCGTTAGAAGTCCAGCCCAGGTCGTTCGAACGAGACTTCAAACGAGATTCCAGTAGCCCTTCTAACGAGCTTGGAGGTTCGTTCGAAGTTCCTTCGTTCGAACGACCTCATTCGAACGAGATTTCTGGGTCTTCTAACGAGATTCCGGAATAGTCTTTTTAAGCCCGATTTTGTTTCGAACTTCCCGTAGGCTTATTTTAATGAGTGTTAAACTAGAATGATCGTCGAGTGACTTATATTGATAATTAATAGTGAGCGGAGAATATGTCGACCCTCGGAAGGTATAAAATCCATAGAATTAAGGAGGTGCGAAAATTCAAGGTAAAGTATACATGAATAAAGTACGGGTTATAATAAGAGATATAATATATGTGCTACAAACACTAGACTGTGGGAAAGCTAATGAATTCATATAAGTTGTGTGTATGCTTATTGATTAAAGTATTATGTGTATGACATACCTAGCTACTAGCTATCGAACGGAGGTTAACGCGTTGTGGATGATCGGATCCTGTATGCCTTCGGGGGATTTAGAGTCATACCACCAGAGCATGGAATCTAGGTACGGGCTATCAGTGAGAACTATAGTGATGACGGTCGTATGGGTGCATAGGTATGTGCGTAGCCCATCGGCTTGGGACTATGTTCGCCTCCAATAAGTGTTTATGTTTTTATTGGTTCTCGAGAGATTGAACTTGTTGTCCTATATGCGTGAGCTTTGCAAATGGACTAGATAGCCGAGTATGCGTAGCACCAAGGGTTTCTCAACCAAGGGTGAATATTGTTATATTTATATAATTTAATATGTGTACATTAAGTGAATAATGTGTGTATACCGGAAATCATGTTTGGTGTCTTATGATGTTGACGCTATTTTTATATGTACACATATGGTACTATCATTTGGGCATTTAGAAGAATACGAGAATAAATTAAAGAAATCCTAATTCTATATCGAAATCATAAGTACGTCGATTTTGAGTTATTCATGGAGACTTTCAAACATCATATTATACACTTATTAGTCAGTCAAGGTATCATGACTAGTATGGGTAGTTAGGCTCGTTAGACGTGCACACTAGATCGAGGGGAGAGTATCTCAAGTGAGTACGCTAAGTTAACTTAATTAATAATTGTGCTAATTGAATCAATTTAAGCACTTGCTATTTTTAAACTGTTTTCAACTCGGGCTCTGACCCATTTTTCTGTATATCTTTCTATTGTTCCATTATTTTTAGGTTCCCAGCCACAGGGACACCAGCCTTAGGAGACTCTTTTAGTTGCCGCATTGTAGCTACTGTGGAAGCTGCAGGATTATTGCTAGTAGACGACTCAGCTCATTCTTTTCTTTTCAGTTATCCATTCTGTTGGACATGTCGTCCTTACTTATGTTTACTTTCAGAGATTTAGTCGTTTTAAATTCTCTCTTAGATTTGGTTTCTTTTATTGGATTTATTGTGTGGGATTGTTCCTGGAGATGTTTACTCCAGACAGTTATTTTTCTTTAGTCGGACTTTACTTATGTTACTGTAATGCATGGTATTTATTGGTATTCTTTTGGTAGTAGTTAATAACAAGAAAAAATTTGGACATCACCCTTTTAAATATTAGGTAGTTAGTTTTATTAAATTAAAATTTAAGGCTTTCGATAGTGGTGCATTATTTGAACCAACTTGATATTCTGAAATTTAATCAATTAAGGACTGATCACCAGGTAATTAATTAGGCCGGGTGTCACACTCCCAAAAACTTTTATATATGCTTCTCCTCCATATTTACCCCGTCCGGCACAAAGTTTGCCAACCTGGTAAATTCCTCTTCATACTCCGCCACCGTCCTATACCCCTGCTTCACCTCTAATAATGTTATCCTCATTTCCATTTGAATTGCCAAAAGGAAATACTTACGATTAAATCGATCCTAAAAAACTGATATAGACAACGTATCCCTCTTCTTTGATGTAGTAACCGACTCCCGCCACTGGAGAGCCGCACCCACTAACTTAAAGGTGTCAATTATTTGTTTCTCAACATCACTACATTCCACCATACAAAGGTGACATTGAATATCCTTCTTCCACTGACTTTCTATGACCACATCGACTCCCCCTTTAAATTCTGGAGGATGTCCTTTTTAATAAACTTCCCTAAGTCTCTCCCATACAGACAACCCTGTGTGAGTTTGAGCTACCGACACTGCAAGCTGTTGCGGAGCCTGAGGAAATTGTTGAGCCATGTCGTTCATGGCCGCATTGACTGCTTGATCCATAATATTGGCAACCTCCGCTGCAGTCATAGTCCCCTGAGGTACTTGGGGTTCCATATTCTCTGCTCTTCTATTTGCTCTAGTCGGGTGACCTCTTTTCAGCGGCATATGAAACAAGAGCGAACTGTATTAGCACATAGTTCAAACAACTGATCAAAGCAGAAGATCGTCCATACGTAATGAACATAACAATCATAATAATAGGGCTCTATAATAAAGAAAGTTGCGGAGGAACGTAGAAAACCCGCACAGATCCTAAGACACTAGAACTTGATGCTCTAATACCATCTGTGACAACCCGCTTATTAAAATAACAGGTGGCCAGACATCTACTAAAATAAAATAAGAATCTCAAATGGATTATCCTCAGCATCATTGTCGCTATAACTAAAAATATAGCAACCACCCATAATTTAATAAAGCAGATGCCAAAATAACATAAATAAATACATAACCATCTAGAACAACAAAACCATTAACTTCTACTAAGAAGTGTTAACGTATGTATATATATATATATCACGATTACAACCATAAAAACAACTATTAAGTATGAACAGATAGATATTAACAGTACAAAAAAAATATACTCGAATAATCTATCGGGCAACAAGCTAAACAATACATCATGTGACTGGAACATAAGGTATACGTATTGATACACAACTTGGGAAATACACACCCGATATACAACTGTTGATCCTTAGCTAGAATTACAAAAACAATGAGGTGCGACTATAACAAAATCCCACAACATGTTGCAGCTCCTTATACCCTGTAATGAATGCACATCATTGGCGCCCTTGTGGAGGAACACCTAAAAGATATAACAATATATAGAGAAATAGAGAAGATATAAACAGGTCAGAGCCCAATTTTGAAAAGATTTATAGCAAGTGCATTAAAATGCGTAATGATTATAAATGCAAAATTCCATAGTTAAAATTGGTGCCGCACTCTCTTGAGACTCAACCTCACCCCTCAATTATAGCGCTTACCTAAACGTATACATTTTATCTTAAGTTAAGCTTCTCAACTCAATCTACGAATAATACCCCCTCAAGCCTAAGCATAACCCCCATAAGCGTATCTATGCCTTAATGTCGTTGTTGGATGGCATTCTCCATGATTATACAAATTAGTATATACTATCTTTCTCTAGTTATAAGATGATATATCACACATCATCATTAATGCTTAAAGAATATTATTCCTTAATATGGTACGTGACCCCATGGACGAATGACCAAACATTTCCCCACTTCCAACGTTACGCTAAGTTTTGTGCGTGGGATGTCTTGCAAAGCGAAATCCAAACAAGGTATCCCCCCGATACACTACCACTTAACATTGTCGGTCGTGGGAATCCGTTAGGCCCTCTGTCCATAGTACATACCCCTTACTTCCCATCAATCGGCATAAGAGTATACTCATCCACTCTCATGCTATAAAAGACAAAACATAATACACATCTTTATAACTTTCTCTAGTTATAATATTGAGATATCACACATTATCTATAAGGCTTGTATAATATTACTAGCACGTATTATATACGATTTATCATTCTCTACCAAGTACACATACATAACACACATAATATATGTATACCAACAGTCTCTACAATCCTATCATCTTCTAGGAAATTACTCACACATCATCCTGGGTTACCAGCGGTCGTACTCTCACACCGACTTGGTATAAACCAAATCACAATGTATGGGAAGTGGCCATGTTTCCTCACTAAAAATAAGACGAATCATACGCAAGACGTCTTACCCCTGAATAAAATCACACAATATAAATAATGGACGACTATGACCTGGGGACTATACTCTCCCTGCTCCTCAAGTCAGGGGATTCACCCATATCGCGTAACTTCCCATGATAACACTAGAAGGGTATGTACCACATAATATATATATCATACACACCAGATATATATGCATATCATATATCCAAACCATCACATATTAGAATATATATATATATATATATATATATATATATATATATATATATATAATCCCAGTTATATGTAAATATTGCACCATACACTAGTTAATAATCCAAATGATCATTTCAAATTCATCTTATAATTCAATCCATCACTTTAACATTTCTAATCCATCACACATATGCTATGAATAGTCACCCAATTTAACAATACTAAGGACACTCGATATCCCTCTCTCACCTAGTCCATAACCGTCGTTAAGTAAATTCCTACTATCTGGAAAATTTACGAAAGGATTCAGTATGTTAAACTCCCAAATAGCCTTATTGTAACCCCACTATCATGTCATGTCATAGACCCACCTTTTATCTCAGAAACATATTTATCGTATCAATTTAGAGGGTTTCCAAGCCCTAAACCCAATTAGAAAGGAGTACCATAAGAATTAACAAATTGTAGTGACCGAATCGGACCGAGGATCCCCAAAAATGAACCGGTCCGGCTCCTTAAGAATGTCAGGAAACTTTTTATAACCGAACCGATCTGATACCTCTAAAAAATGAACCGGTCCGCTGCTAAAACGAATCGATCCGATGGTTTTCTACCCGAACCGGTCCGGTGCTGTACAACTTTATTCTTACGAGATTTATACTCAAAACCTTACTTCTAAACTTTACAAGATTTAACCTACATCTCTAAAACCCAATTCTACTTCACTCCAACAATATCCTAACATCGAAACCCATCCCATATATTATCCCCACTATTTTCATCAACCAACCCTCATATATATTTATATCTATCATTAAATTCAAGAATTTATCAACAAATTCTAGGGTTTAACCATTCAAGCTCAAAATCAATTGATCACCAATAAAATTATGAAATAACTCACACATGTAATCATTTAGCAAGTTTAATCACTTGCCTCAAAGTTGTAGGGTCTGAATCTTCCTCGAAATCACGAATTTGGCCAGAAATCCCAAAGCTCCCAACCTTTCTCCTCTCTTTCTCTTCTTCTTTTGCTCTCTCTCTCTCTCTCTCTCTCTCTCTGGGGCTTTCTCACAATGAGATTAGCTTAACTCTACCAAGCCTAAATAACCCTATTTCTCCAATTAAACGAAACTCTAAATAATAATATAGCCTTAAAATGACTCGTATACCCCAATTCGAGTCCAAATAGCCAAAAAGGCCCCGAAACTGGGCAGCCATTTCGACTATCTCGCCCCATACCAGATCATCTGTACACTCCAAATTGACATTCAAAGTTTCGATAATAAAATCCCGACTTAACTCTATATAACTCACACCAATGCCCCGATTGAGAAATAACCAAAACCCGTTGTCAATACTCACATACGAAGGAATAGCAATAAATATGATCCTATTTACTTTACTGCCATAGCAAATATACAATCCACATAAATATTAACTCTTCCCTAAAATTACTTCCTTAAAATTACTATGGATCTTAAATTTTTATTTTAATTCTCAATTAAATTAAATCACACTCACAAAGAAATTTAATATTAAGAATAGATGCTCAAAAGTGAGGGGTATTACAATAGGATTCAAACGACATTTAAATTTTAAAAAAAATACAGTCCCGATAATATGCTACTTTGCTCATAACAAAAATGATGACAAAATTTTGGTTCTAAGGCCCGAATTTGGATAAAAATAAAAAATGATATAGTTGTAGATACTCGAGATAAGTTCCGAGTTTGGGGCAATATTTCGGGTCTTAATGCGTGAGTTTTTGGTAAAATTTTGGACCACAAGTTCTAAATAGGTAAATTTTTGGTATTTGAGAGTTGCACCCATTCAAGTCCAGGGCCCAGGGCCCTAATCTGAGGCCAAATTTCTATGTAAAACCTCGAATTTGGAGGTAAACTTCGGGATCAGGGAAACGAAGTTGCAAGTTTTGAAAATTTTGATAATATTTTCAAAATCTTTACTATGTTTTGAATCATATGTTACTAAGTATTTTATTTTAAGTTGTTTATGGGTTGAATCTTATAAAATAATGTTTCTTAGAGACATTTCTTATGCTGGGATTTTTTGTATTTTAAGTTGTTTATGTATTTTTTATGCTAGGATTTTTTGTGAGATAAAGTTATTAAAAGAGAGGAAAAAAGCATATACATGTGTGCGCGCACACAAGCATATAGATTGCTGAATTGGTGGTTATGGTGGTGATGCAGTGGTAGAGATTGTGATGGTACGTGGTGAAGAATGTGATGGTATGTGGTGAAGATATTTAAAAGAGTTTGGAGGTTTTAAAGAGAGAAATAGATGAAAATAGAAAGGGAAACTAAAAATGAGAAATTTGAACTTAATGGTTTATTTAGCTGTTGAAAACAAGGTTGTTTTTTAAGAATTTTTCACGAAATTGAAAAATTAGAAAATATGTTCAAATGTAATATTTTTCAAATTGATAACAAGGAAACAATTTTTTTGATTTTTCAGTTTTTCAGAAAACTCGAAAACTACTTCAACATGTTTTCTACCAATTTATAAAATTCATTTATCTTTGAAAATTGCATTTTAAACCAGTAAATCCTTGAAAATTTCATTTTGACCCACCAAATTTAAAAAAAATACATTTTACACCTAAAATTCAAGAATAAAAAACATGTCCAATATTTTTTATATATTATATTTTGGCCCCTAGAATTTTTATAACTTATATAATGCCCCCTAAACTTTCTTTTAATTAGATTTTAACCACTAGATTCACTTTAAGTTGCATCTTGGTCCTCAAACTTTTTGTAATTTATATTTTGATTTCCAAATTTCTAAAATCATTATTTAGAAAATGTTGCTTTATTTTGTAACAGATGAATGTGTTCCTAGTTTTCTAAATTTTCTATTGAAAATGAAAATTGGAAATGGAGATGAAAATTTAAAATAGAAAATAGAAAATAATTTTTCACAACTAAACATTATCGAAATATTCGGGTACTATTTGGTAGTACTATGAAATCCAAAATGGGTTATTATGGTGGTATACAATTATTTTAGCTCGGTGATATTATGAAGCAAATTGTTGGGTGACCTTAGCCACCATCAATAATTATGACTGGCCTTAAAAATCAGGGATTAAGTTTTAAATGTTCATAGTTAGCTGAATCTTGATCATATTAGAAGCTAGTCATAATTCTAACTCAGGGATCTTTTATTTTTGCGTCTTCAATTGGAAAATCCTTCTCAAATTTGCAAAATATACACAAAGATAGAAAATTGATCAAATTAATGTAAACACATCCCAAAATTTCAAGTGTAACACTCATAAATAAACAATAAGCCCATCTTAATCTCATAGAAAACCTCCCAAAGAAAACACTTGAAAAAATAAATTAACTAAAAAAGTATATGTACACAAAGAAACCCACTTGTTACAAATCATTTTTACATAAGAAACCATCCTATTATGCAATATGCGATCTTAAAATGATATACATATATTATATATCAGGAATGGCCTCTCAAAGGGCTACGAGAAGGGATAGGAATGCGTGACGCCGACAAGAAGGGGAAGGGATGTGCGACGAGTAACAGTGGAGCAAGGATGCGTAAAGATGTGTGTGTGTGTGTGGGGGGGGGGGGGGGGGAGAGGTGATTAGGTAAGTTTATTATTTTGTATGCTTATAAAATGACCATATGGGCCAAAAAGAATTCATACTAACTATTACAATATGGGATATAAAGCAAATGCACCTAAAATTACATATATAATATTAATATATTATATAAAATAAAATATAAAATATATATAATATATAGGTTCGAAGCAGGCCTAGTTCGCGCTCGACAATGTCATGTTCGAGCTCGACTTGAATTGAATTCCTGCGTAAAAATTTTGGTTCAAATTCGACTCCCCTCAAACTCAAATAAAACTCGGCGTAATTTAGCGAGCGAAACGATGTCTCAATTTAGAACCTACTAGTTTTAAACCGCGCGCGATGCGCGAGCGTGTTATAATTTTATTTGTAAAGTATATGCGACACGTATATTATTATTCTTACATTTAAACTACTATTGATATGAAATGAAGAAAATGAGTAAAATGTTTGGGACATACGAATTTGAGTAAAGATGACTATGCTATGATTAATATATATTAAATACTGAGAGACTTTATTTATTTAAGACATAATTATATTTTTATGTCCAGTTGACATATTATATAAGTATTAATAATAGATAGAGAGAAAAAGGTGACTCCTTCATTAAGCATATATAATTATGATAATTACTATCATATGTGTGTGTGTGTGTGTGTGTATATATATATATATATATATATTTCTAAATATTATATTTAGACACTTAATCAACTTTAAATAATTTATACTTTAACCTCTATTTTTTGAAAAATTATAATGGCTTAGTGCCATAGACACGATAGACGAAACATGTAAATGACAAACAATTAGAAGTCATGTTTTAAGAAAATAAAGCATAACGCATAAAGCATATACTTTGTATGAAAGAGAACATGTAAATGAGTTAAAATAAAAATATCAAACATATATCAAAACACAAAAATAATTTCGCGACCTAAAAAGAAACATTGTATTTTATTTATTTAAAAGGAAATTATATAAAATATGGAAGCATACCTCACTTGTTTTAAAACAGAGCAGCGTACACTATACTTCTCACTAACTAAACCCACATTTCAGTCTGAATTATGTATAAAAAGTTTCAATTGAAGTTATTCCAAAAAAATAATACTATTGCAGTCGTCACAGAAAACACTCACTCTATGGCTCCATGTCAATTTTTTAAATTTAACATATTTTATTATGCTTTTCACCCCCACCATTTCAAGAGACTAATCCAAAAAAGAAAACGAAAGAGTTTAGTCATTAAGAATGAGAGAGTGAAAAGAGCTCTCAGTGACTTTGGATTTTTATTATTAGTTGTACATTATTTATGTATATTTGACTTTGAAGACAAAAACTTGTATTTTAAAACTCTTTAATGTATTAATTTTGAAACACGTGATAAACGAAGGATAATCCCCATTATTAGTTGTACATTATTTATGTATGTTTGACTTTGAAGACAAAAACTTGTATTTTAAAACTCTTTAATGTATTAATTTTGAAACACTGTGATAAACGAAGGGTAATCCCCGAGCTGCTTGCGCGCACCTCGAGACTAATCCCTTGATACTCTTATAGAGGGATATTCCTTCTCTATCCTAACCCCAAGACGCAACTGTCAAGTTTCGAATCCGGGGTCCTGAGTTTTTAAGCTACAGCCTGACTCTACCAACTTGGACCCAAGACGCAGCTACCATGTTTTGAACTCGAATGTCTGGATTTTTAATTATACCCTGACTCCACCAACTTGAATAACCCTTCGATTTATATTATCAATTAGATTAGATTAGAGCGACTAGTCATTCGGACAAAAAAGAAAAAAGCCTTGAAAATGAACTAGATAACGAAATTAGGTTACGCAACCAAACTAGCTGGCTAGGGGTGAACCCGGGGGCAACGGTAAGGTTGCCCCCACTGTGACCTGGAGGTCACGGGTTCGAGTCACGAAAACAGCCTTTCTACGTATGCAGGGGTAAGACTGCGTACATTCAACCCCCAGTACTCCGCAGTGGCGGGAGACTCGTGCACTGGGTTTGCCCTATTAACCAAACTAGCTGGCTGATGTCTACGCACGAATATTCCTTTTTTTTTTTAAGCTGTGTCACGGGGGGTTGGACTTTAATATAGAAACCCTAGGTTCTAGCCATGGACCCAACTTTCACTATTTTTTGTCAATCAGATTGATGTAATATAATTAGCTACAATTGTTACCAAATTGCTTATCAGAAATGAGGAGGATCAAGCTTTTTCTCTCTGCTCTATGCTTCATTTGTGGTGTATTAGGCAGTTTATCAATCTCAAACAGCTCCGAAATTTCCATCTCCGATCAAATTCCAGAGAGTGTCAATGTTTTTCACCATCTCCCTAACAATCATCCATTGTTACCCAAGCCGTAAGTTCTGCTCTTTTTCTTTTCTTCTCTTCAAATGAATAATTAGGGGTTTTATGTATGCAAACTCGTTGCAAAGTATGTATATGTATGCATGTTATCTCTACTATTTAATTAATACAATAGTACAAAATTAAATTACGAATAATAATAATAATTACAGAAATAAAAATGAAATTACAGAAAAATGAGACTTATTTGGTTTTGCAGAAATAAATACTAGAAACAGAAAAGAATCCGAACCGAGATGAATACTAGAAACAGAAAAGAATCCAAGCTCAACAATTTTATTCCCTCCAACGTGCTTTAAGTTAATGAATAATTGTCTCCCAAGATGGAACGGATTTTCGAATTAATTCAAGTAGCAACCAATGAATTAATTCCAACGAACTCATTATTCTGTGTTTTGTACTCAACCATGGGACATAAATATGCAGACTGTTTGGAAGAAATTTGGCATTGGACAAGGAATTTTTGGAATGCTAATTTCGAATTTTTTCATTAGTCTTGGAGGGAGGGATCTTTATTTATAGCATTGGTTTTGAATGTTAAGAATAGTAAAAATTGTTAAACCATTTTTAACTATCAAACATGTAAATTCGGTTCAACTGTTTTTAACTTAATTAATTTCGGAATTAATTAAGTTTTAGCTCAGAAAGTTAATTTAAATTCGGCCCAAAAAGAAAGGGATAAGCCTAAGCCGGACGGACGGTGCGAGCGCGTGCGTGTGGATTTTTGGCCCAAGCCCAACACTTGCATAGTGTAGGCCATCTCCCCTTCAAAGAGTTGGGATACCCCAATGGCATCCAAGCCTTAGTCCATATTTGGGGTTTTATTAACTCTTTAATTTTTCACTAGTCTTCCAATGTGGGACACGTGTTAAAACACACCCAATTCATTAACTTTCATTACTTTATGAGTCATTTTGGAGACATTTATCATTCGTAACTTAATGGAATTGGATATGTGAATATACTACGTTAATCTTCTTGCGAAGGAGAACGCGTTCGTATATGATCCCACAATTTTCGTAGTATGAGTCCCACCTAAATTTGAGCTCAAAGTTGTTCAAAAATTGCTGTCCAATATCCATTTTCTAACAATGCAAACGATGTAGTTTTGATGTGTTTTGAGGTGGAGTGAGGGCATTCTTGTATTTTGATCCATTTTCACACCGACGTATGTCGTTTTGAGCTGGTCCGATAGTAAACCTATTATTTGTAACATACCTCAAAGAGTGGACCGGAAAAAGGACAAAAAATCGGTCAATATATGTCACTTTTTAAAATGTTAAAAATTGACTGATTTTTTTAAAATAGCAAAAAAAATTATTTTGAGTTAATTTTTTTGTAGGTTCGTTGAAATGTTTAAATACCGTACAAAAAAATCAAACTCAAAATAATTTTTTTACTATTTTAAAAAAATGGTCCCTTTTTTTGTCCTTTCTTTAAGGTATGTTGGAGATCCTCCCTATATATATATATATATATATATATATAGGGAGAGGTTCAAAAGCGAACATAAAAGATAAATATTTTAATGAACTTTAACAAAAAGCACCTAACACTCAATCAATTTTAATTCCTATGTTGTAATTGGTCCGCGCAAAAATGTTTGAATGCATAGTGGAGTAGGCTTCGGCCGAAAAGTCCCCCAAAATGTTTCAACATACCTTATTAAACATGCCAAAAAGTCCCCCAAAATGTTTGAATGCATTTTTCATCCCCTAAACAGATGATTTGGTCGAATTTAATAAGCAAAAAAGTTTGCAAAAATTCTCGAGCTTCAATCCAACTATTGCGCGAAGGGGTGAAGAGTAAATAATAAATGCCGAAAACCCTAAAAGACAAATAAAAAAAGTTCCCAGGGCAATCTAAACGCTTCGGGAGTATGAAGTAATTATTCGTTTGCTCTTTGCTTCGGAGAGACAAAGTTGATATAGGAAATTATTTTTCAAAAGGTAATAAAAAAAATTCAATCATTTTGCAGGTGAAATGAAAATTGGGTGTTTGTGGATTTCTGATAGATTAAACTTTGGTGGGTTATTTGCGGTTTAGCGCCCATTAATTCTTTTGATATTGACTTTGACCTAAAAAAATTTCACTAGGGGTTTGAAAATTTTTTGACACTTTTTGTGTCGCTCAATGTCATTTTGGCTCAAGCTCAGCTCGGTTCAAACTCAAGTAACGCTCAGCTGGCTTGAGGCTTGCTCGACTCGATTTAGAGCCCTAGTACTCTCTATGTGAATCTAAGTCTGACGTAAATGACGTCAATGGGAAGAAGAAAAGATAATTCTCTCTCAAACTCTCTCTAATCAAATCTTATAAAATGGAAGAATGCCTCAAATGAGGCTTACATAAGCGGTATTTATAGGAAGGAGGTTGCTTGGCCTCTAAGCTAAGTATATAATTACAAATATGCCCTTAATGCCAATTAACCTTCATTCCTCTAAATACTAAACAAAAAGAGAAAATACAATGAATGCTAAAAATAATGACTAAAAATAATATAAGACGATAATGACCCTGATTCCCATCATTCTCCCCCCGTGAAAGAGTTCGTCCTCGAACTCAGAGGGGAAGGCCTTCAGTGTCGCCATCAAGGATCGTAATGAGAGCAGGCTGAGGTGGGACATCCAGTGCCTCCTTAAGGTACTCAGGGTCCCTGAAGCTAAGAGAGCGCGACGGCGAGGGAGGGAACAATCTGAGGCTCGATGACCCATCACCCCACAATTGTAGCATTTGAAGGTGACCGGATGGGTAGGTGCAGGAGGATGAATCGTGGGAGAAGGACTAGCAACAGTAGAGGGTCACTGGTGCTGGAGGAGCTGGTAAGGAGCGGTCACGCAGAGGAGGGGCAGACTGATGGAAGGACTCGACTTTAGTGGTGTACTCAACTGCCTTGGCAAAAGAGGTGACGTCACGTAAAGCGAGGTCTCGCTGAATATAACTTTGCAGTTCGTGGATATAGCGACTAATGCGCTGTTCCTCGCTCTCGCCGAGACGAGCACGAGTACATAAAAGCTGGAAGCGCTCCGTGTAGGCTAAAACCGAAGTGTCCTATCTGAGACTGTACGCGGAGGAAGATGTCGCGCTCATAGGTAGCGGGAACAAATGCGGCCATCAACTGTGCATGGAGCTCGGCCAGGACTGGATAAGAGGGAGATCCTCAAGAACATGTCGCTGCTCCAAATTGTTCCACCAAACCCTGGCATAGCCTTGAAACTTGGTCCCTGCTAGCGGAACACATCTACGGCCCTTCAACCGTTTATACTCAAAAATTCGCTCCATGGCGGCAAGCCAATCCACAACGGCGTCACGCTGTAAGTGACCATCGAACATCAGGACATCCACTCTAATATCACCTTTCATACTACGTGATAACAACTGAAGTGCCAACTGTGTGATGGCCAATGTTTAAAAAGGCGCGAGGCGAGGTGAAGCGTTTTGGCTTCAGTGAGGCGAGGCGTAAGCCTCACTAAAAAAAGAAAAAAAGAGCAAAATAATATTGAAAATGCTAATAAAACCATAAAAAAATAAAGTAACAAAGAAATATAAAATAAAGCTGCAAAAAAAAAATCTGAGGACTTTCTCACATGCTTAAACATTTTTTTGTTCCCCCGAGATGAATTTTTGACATATTGTTAATTTTATAATATGACAATAAATTAATAAATGCAAAATCAAATTGACCAAATCATTTTTTTTTTAGTTTCATTCACATTGGTTATTTTATAATAGGACAATAAATTAATCAATGCAAAATCAAATTGACAAAATCAGTTTTTTAAGTTTCATTCGCATATTGGTAATTTTTTTTAAAATTTCTTTCGAGTTACAATAGTAAATAATATAAGTTAAGTGCAATTTTATGACAAAAAAAGAAAAAAAGAGTAAGAGTTAGTAGATTAAAATAATATTTTTTTAAGTTAAGTGCAATTTTAGAAAAATGAAGAACTTTAACCTTTAAAAAAACAAACTTTGTGATGGAAGAAGAAAAAGATTTTTTTTTTCCTCCCGCGCCTCATCAAAAAGGAGTGAGGCGCATCGAGGCGTAAGCCTCAAATTCAACCCTGAGGCTTAAGCCTCGAGGCATTTTTTGCCCACCTCGCCTCGAGGCGTAAGTCTCAAACACCTTTTTAAACATTGGTGATGGCATCACCTCCCTGAAGGGCCAGGGTATCATCATCTAGGTCGTCATCGCCTGGCGGAGGCCCAGAAAGTAAGGCACGCTGTGGGCGCCTCCAAGGCGGTGGATGAGGAGCAGGGGTGGGTGGGGGAACTGGAGCTGCGGTAGGGGCAGTATGAGGTGGAAGAGGCCCAACGGGTGGGGAAACAGGTGGGGCTGGGACCAATGGCTGGCAGTAGGGACAGTGGTTCATCTGATGTCCCTTCTGATAATATAAAAAGCAATGGCGCTTGGAGAGGAAGACATATGGAGTAACCTTTGGGCTCAGGGAGTCGAAAGGAGAAACGTCGGTGCGCCACTCCGTAGGAAGGGGTGGGTTAAACTCGGGTGCGGAGTGAGGACGGTGGGAAGGGGGGCCGTCGTGTGGGGGAAGGGTAATCCACTCCTGTACCCGCTCATAGGAATCAACGGGGGTGGAGTGAAAGGAACGGGTATCCCATGGGTGTGGATGATGGGGGACATGGGGAGGGTGTTCGGGTGGTGGAACGGTGTATAGAAAAAGTGGGGGCAGAAGCTTGGGAAAAGTGAAATGGTGTGGGTGGGGATGTGTGGGATGAGATGGAGTGGGGGGTATGGGAGGGATTTGAGGGTGTTCAAGGTGTTTTTGTGGGTGGTGACGAGGGTAAGTGGAGATAGGGGGTAAGGAATCGTCATATGGGGATGGAATGGGAAAATTTGGTGGATGTGGTGGTGGGGAGTGGGAGGGAATAAGAATTCGGGTTGGGGAAGGTGTGGAGAGGGCAAATGGTGGTGTGTTGATATGTTTGGTGGTGGAGGGGGAGGTATAGGGGGTTGTGATTAATTTTGGGGTGTGAAATTATTAGGAATGTGGGAGGGTAGAAATTTTAGGGTTTGAGATTCAAGATTGGGGTTAAGAAGTGGGTAGGGGCCATCTAGCATAGGAAATGTCACCGGGGGCTGAAATTGGGTTGGAATCGACCCTTTGGCATGCCGGATGTCACAAATCATCTCGGCGAGAGTCAGAGAGTGTGTTTCCATCATGGGGGTACCGCTTGGAGGACAAATGGGGAGGGAATATTTGGATTTACCTCAATTTGCAACGATGCTGGCAGCGGACCTGGAGGGGTTGCCTTTGACCCTTGTTTGGTATGTCCCAGTGTGTCGGAGGTGCCTATGGTAGCCAGGGGATGGTGCGGTCTCTCTTGGGCTTGGGCTGGGGCTTGTCTACGCAGGAGGGGAGAATTGGGTTTCTGAAGGGGATTGACTGCTCTGGGGCAGCGGCGGGAAAGGTTTGATAGGGGGGTTTCGGCGGCAACCTGTGGGGGAGGGAGGGCTTGTGCAGGATTGCCTTCGGTGTTTTTTGACTTTTATTTTTGTGATCCGGCCAGCTGGGGGTGGTGGAGGGATGTAATCGTTGTTGTTGGTGTTTTCTTGGGTGTTTATGGGATTAGGGTTTGTGAAACTAGGTTTTTTTTGGGGCAAAGGTGTAGAATGGGTGGATTTTGGAGAATTAGGGTTATGGTTTTGAGAAGTTACCGGGGCGGTTTGTGGGTGGTCCATGGAGGTTGTCGGTGATGGAATTTGCGCATTCATGTCATCCATTTGAGCCTTCATTTGATGGAGGGCTTCCAAGATTTGCTCGAAATGGTTTGATGCAGAGGTGTTCAATGTTTTAAATCGCGGTCGCACAGGGTGTCGCGTTTTGGTTCCGAAATCGCGTCGCGCAAATAACATCGCGTATCGCGCATGCAATTCGTGCATTCCAGATTTTTAATTTGAAAAACATGTAACAAATAAATAAATAAGCTCAAACAATCCCTCTAAATCATTTCAAATATAGTCATAAAGCCATAAAGTGCTACAACATTCCAAATAAAACACAAAAATAGGACCATATTGTTCCAAACATAGGACCATATTGTTCCAAACATAGGACTCAAAGGCATGAAGCTTCAAAATAAATTAACACCAAATGAGGTTTTTCGAAAATTGTCAAACATAAAAAATAAAAATAAAAGAATTGTGTAAATTCTTACCAAAGTTGGGCTGGGGTTGCCAAAATGTGGATGGAAGAGACTGGAGCACTGTTAATGAGGTTTTTTTTTTTATTTTCAAGATCGGGGCTACTAAAAGTGATTGAGGAAGGGTTTTGTTAAGTTGGGGCTGTCAAAACTATAATAAGGAAGTTTTTTTTTTCGATCGGGGCTGTCAAAAGTGAATAAGGAAGTGTATGCGTTTTTTTTTTAACCTTTGTACTTACCAAAACGACGCCGTTTTGGTAAGCCAGAGGGTTTAAAAAAAAACGCGCATCGCGTGGCTATAGCGCAAGTTTGCGCTAGATCGCGCCAAATTGCGCCCAATAGCGCACACAACAGTAGTATCCCAGTTAGCAAACCCATTTGCGTTGCCTTTTCCCGTCGCAAAAGGCAATAGCGAGCTATTGCGTTCGCGATAGCGAGCTATTTAAAACACTGGAGGTGTTCATCTTTTTTTGGACCCACGTGACGTTGTTTACGAGTTTTTTTTTTTTTACAACAACGGGTGGAGCGACTAGGCTCTTATACCAATTGACATAAATGACGTCAATGGGACGAAGAAAAGATAATTCTCTCTCAAATTCTCTCTCAAACTCTCTCTAATCAAATCTCATAAAATGGAAGAATGCCTCAAATGAGTCTACATAAGGGGTATTTATAGAAAGGAGGTTGCTTGACCTCTAAGCTAAGTCTCTAATTACAAATATGCCCTTAATGCCAATTAACCTTCCATCCTCCAAATACTAAACAAAAAGAGAAAATACAATGAATGCTAAAATTAAAAGAAATACTAAAAATGATAAAAGACGATAATGACCCTGAATCCCATCAAAGTCATTTGGACAGAAATAAAAAAACATTGAAAATGAAGTCGATAAGGAAATTTGGTTACGCAACCAAGCTTTGACAACCAAACTAACTGACTGATCTCTACACATGCATACCCTTTTTAGCTATATGTCATGGGGTTAGAATAGACTTAAGAATCTAGAAACCCTAGGATCACTGCCATGGACCAAATTTTAATTTTATTCTCAATCAGACTGATATAATATAATTAGCTAGAATTGTTACCAAATCGCGTGCGAAAATGTTAGAAATGAGGAGGATCAACCTATTTCTCTCTGATCTATGCTTCATTTCTGGTGTATTAGGCAGTTTATCAATCTCAAACAACTCCGAAATTTCTATCTCCGATCAAATTCGAGAGAGTGTCAATGTTTTTCACCATCTTCCTAACAATCATCCATTGTTACCCAAGCCGTAAGTTCTGCTCTTTTTTTCCTTCTCATCAGATGAATAATTAGGGTTTTTACGTATGCAAATTCGTTGCAAAGTATATATATGTATGCAAACGACGTTGTTTTGATGTGTTTTGAGGTGAAATGAGGGTATTCTTGTAATTTCACCCCATTTTCACGCCGAACTTGTGTCGTTCTGTGCTGGTCCGATAGCGGACCCGTTATTTGTGTATATATATATATATATATGCGTGTGTATATATATATATGTACATATTTATATATTTCTTTATACATTACATAAAAAAAGTGTAAAATATTTTTAAGTTTACACTGGTGAAAGTGGAACCCTCCTTATATGTGTGTGTGTGTATTCAAATGTTAGGGAAAGGGATGTTAATAAATCTTTTTAATTTTTTGCATCTTTTAACTTTGTGATTTGTATGTTGAGAAAAATGAATATATGCTTAAAGTCATGTGGAGCTTATAAAGATTTAGTTCAGTAATCTTGTAAATCAGTTGAATAAAATTTGTTGGATTCAATAATGAAAAGAGGAGCCGGGGTCCTTTTTAACCATGTGTGAAAGTTGAAGTATAAGATTAAACTTGAGGACATCCAATTGAATTATATACTTGTGGTGAAAATTTCAGAACTTTAGGCGAATTTTTGGTAATAGCCATATAATTTTGGTCCAGATTTGTAAGAGATTGTGTAATAATTTATTGGAAATCATGTCATGCTCGATCTTTGTGTGCAACTATATTATGACTGATGTTTCCATTACAATATATACATGTAATAATATTTAAATGTAATTGATAAATTTCATGGACATTTGTATAGTTTGTTGTGTTGAAGAAATTTTTTATTGCAACATACAAGTTTCTTTTTGCTAACAGCAGAAAGATCACTAATGAAGTGGTCACTCTCAAAGGCCCCTTACTTTGAGCATGATCCGCACATAAGGAACTTGGAGATCGAGAATCTTTGTTCTTCAAGTACCCTTCATAATCTGATATGCATCTTAACCTTAACATCAGAGCCTGGAAACCTGCCAAGCCTCTCTCGCTCTCTCTAGAGTGTATGTGTTCTCACTTACTTTTTGGTTCATTCTCATTGATTCTTTGATATTGAATCGTAGTGGACATGGGTCACGCCTCACACCCTCAACCTCAAGGGCAACATAATTCATTTACTATTTCATCACTCCCAGCTCACTACCTCTTGACGTATATATTAGGGGGTTTCCATGTAATTTAAGCAATATTATTGACAAATTTTATGTGCAGACCAAACACACCCTGACATTATATATAATCTTAAGATTCTGAAGTAGCATTTCTTTTTCTTTTTCTTAAGTATTTATCTAAATTTGAAGTTCAAATTTAAACATTTTGATACATACGTTACTTGACCATTGAATCACTGCGATGAAAAACTAGCAATTAGCCCTGTAGAGGTTTAAAAAAAATCAAACATTAGTTAACACCTCTGAAGTCTTTAAATGAGGATACATGCCGACATCAAGAAAAAAAATAGACACTCCCTTACTTTAGGTTTATGATATATTTACTTCTTTATCGTTCTTATGGAACAAATGGAAACTCATCTTTGTACTATTTACCTTTTAATGGACTCATCTACGAATTAATAAATTTAGGATGGATACAATGAAGTATGACCATATAATTTCATTTTATTTGCAACCTTGGTATGTATGTTTTCCCAAGTGAACTCGTGTTATTGCTCAGTAATTTAGTCCTGCTGATGTAGCCCAGGATCACGAGTTGACCACTCTTTTACTTATTGCTAAGATCATTATGCATTGTATGTTGAACTAGTTTGCTCAAATAAAATGGACCACTTGGCACAAAAACATACTCAATTTATCGTGGAATAGAAAAACAAACTGTGAATCAACTTCTTTGATTTGGAAAGCTAGTTATTGTAGTTGATGGGTGATATTAATCTAATTCACCTTATATTACATATTGATTGTTTTGTGTTATCTGCTATCTTTTGTTTGATCTTTGATTCAGTAAACATCATACAGCATTAGTGGCTGCTCCAGATGGGACTATATATTTAGTGGAGATCAATACGAGAAAAATTCTTTGGTCATTCACCTCAGGCTCATCTATTTATTCTTCATATCAAGCTCTTCGTAGTTATGAAGATGATGAACATAATGACTCATGGCTGAGTGAGAACTTCTTTGTAGATATTGGGGATGACTGGGAACTCTACATGCATGGGAATGATTTAAAGAAAGTGGTAGGGAAACATACAACATCTCACATCTACGTATGTTTATGTGCACAATCTAACATAAACTTGGGAAATTGCCTAGCTATATATCTTTGATGGATTTTCCTGTAAAATCTTCCCTATCCCTCTCCTCTTTTAACAAGAAATAAGTGAATCTATATATGTATTGTTGATCAGATAGGTTCCTTGACGAGGTTGAATCTTGCTTTACAATTTTTTCTACCACGTATGCATGTTTTTTTACACATCCAATGCACAACCACATGATTTTTGTCTTCCACTCGTTTTCTCTTCTTTTTCAAAAAGCAACATTATTACCATGACCATATTCTCTCTTTTATGGAGTGTTAATATTATATTGAGTAGTTCTAGGCCGACTTAGGATTTTGACTCCTTTTGTGTGATAAACTGACATTTCGTGTCTGCATCGGTTCGTGTTTTGAATGATACTCAATGGACCCCATACACGAACAAATGCAGACATGACACGTCAACGTGTTGCAAAAAAATAGTTACACAAGGAACTTCAAAAATGACCATTGGAAGAAGATTATGGTTGCTTATAATTTGTGTAAAACTCAATTTACACACAATATTTACATAACCATTGTCACATTTTTTAATATACCTTTTTTTGGTACCAGAAAATCCCATTTAGTGCTGAAGAATTTGTCAGACGTACACCATACATATCATCTGATGGAGGCTTCATGTTGGGCTCGAAGAAAACCACTGTCTTCCTGGTCGATGCCAAGACTGGAAAGGTCATCTATACTTCTAGGTCAGCTGACATTCCCTCAGCTGGGGATCATAGCGAAAATCCCATTGTACCAAAGGAAGATTTTGAAGATTGGCTTGGGTTTAGTGCTGGGAACTTGGAAGCTGTTGACCAGCCCCTTTACATTATGAGAACAGACTATGCACTGAAGTATACTTCTCTAAAGACAGGCCAAGCTGTATGGAGTCTCATGTTTGCTGATATTAAAGCTTCTTTTCAATGTCAAGGGAGTGATGATTTTTTTGGTGAAGTTTCGTTTAAAGGGGATGGGTTTGGTCCTGAATTTGGGCGTGACACCGAGTTGCCAGTGCATTGTCAGACAACCCCCGTTGTCTACCGAATACGTGATCGTAGTTCGTTCGAGTCTATTTTTATGCCTGATGGGATACTGAGCTCGCATTTTGAAGATGGAGCACTTTCTCTACCTTCTCGTGGGCTCAAACCTCTTTTAGGGCCTATTGACAGATTACCCGTGGCTCATCACGATAAAAAACGCGAAACAGTGCTTGCTTTGCCCCCACCTGAGACTGACGACCCCGGGATTTTGGATTTGCATCAAGGATATGATAGTCAAATCAGTATCAGCAAATCTTTGTGGTGGTTTATTTTACTTTTTGTCCTCTTTCTGTCAGTTTTTGCTTTCATTTCTTGGCCTATTCATCTAGCAGTTGGGAAACAGAGTAAGTTGAATAAGCAGGCTAAGGATCTTAAGATGCTAGATGTGATACCTAAAAGGAAGAAAGCTCGTAAATCAGGAGTCTATAAAAATAGCGCCACTATAGAGAAAAGGCAGGAAGATTTTATATATGAAAATAAAGTTGGAGGCACCAATGAACCTCGACACGATGAGAGAACTGAAAGGGAGTTTGATCGTGTTGATGGTATCACAGATGGACGTAAGGTTGGTAAAATGTTTGTCTCAAACAAAGAAATTGCTAAGGGTAGCAATGGTACCATTGTACTTGAGGGAATTTATGATGGTCGTCCAGTAGCTGTTAAACGCCTTGTGCAGACTCATCATGATGTGGCTTTGAAGGAGATTCAGAATCTTATTGCATCTGATCATCATCCAAACATCATTCGATGGTATGGGGTGGAATATGATCAAGATTTTGTTTATCTTTCTCTAGAGCGTTGTACCTGTAGCTTACACGAGTGGATATTATCCCACTCCAATTCTTCTCAAAATCAAATAACCGTCCAGGACCATGCCCCCAACTCTTTGACTGATTGGACAGTTCGATTACAATGGATAGCAGAAAATAACAAGGATTTTGAAATGTGGAAAGCCAATGGATATCCGTCAGCTCAGTTGTTAAAACTGATGAGGTTAGTCCTATAACTTCCCTACTTCTTGTTTAATTGGTTTATATATACAGCATTATCGCATTGTTTGCTGTGTCAGCCTTAACCCATGAATTGTATGGCAAGGCAAATGAATGACTGGTGAATCTTCGAACATTATCCTTTTCTTGATCCTGAACTGCAGGGATATTGTTTATGGGCTTGCGCATTTGCATGAACTTGGAATTATACACCGTGACCTAAAGCCTCAAAATGTTCTCATACTCAAGGACAGATCTATACGTGCCAAGATATCAGATATGGGTATTAGCAAACATCTTGTTGGGGACGCAACTTCTGTAACCAGACAGGCTACTGGTGAGTGTGTTTTATTAATGTTGGTCGATTTCATTGAATCTGCAGGAGTGTAAAGAGGCAATATTTTGTGTTTGATTTTTTTCTTGAGTTAAAATTTAGCATTCCGAAGCATGTCATGTTGAAGGCTTAATGTTGCATTCCTTTAATGATGTTTTTTTTTTCAGTTTTACTGAGATTATTTTTGCTAAATGACACTTATACAAAATAGTTTAATAAAAAATTATTCATGTTTAACATGGTCCAAATAAGATGTTTTCATCAGTCAGAAGCAAATATTTTCAAACAAAGGTGAAGAGACTAGGATAGATAGCTACTACCTCATTTCCCACATTTATATGTCTTATTTTATCAGTTTTTTTGTTTAATGTAGGTTATGGGACTTCAGGTTGGCAAGCACCCGAGCGACTTCGTCATGAACGCCAGACGCGCGCTGTGGACTTGTTTAGTTTAGGGTGTGTTCTCTTTTTTTGTATCACTGGGGGTAAACACCCATTCGGTGACAATCTTGAGCGTGATGTTAATATAGTGAATAACCGGCAAGACCTATTCTTGATTGAGAATATCCCAGAAGCTCTGGATCTTATATCGTCTCTCCTACATCCCAACCCAGAATTAAGGTATGATACAATCTTCTCTTTCATCTCTTTTTCCGCACGAGTTCATGAATGGGTTCTTGAGTGGTGAAAGCGTCTCTAATATAAATATAAATTGAATATCCATAACTACGGACATGTTAGTATGTTTAGAGACTTGCATCCTACATGTTACAAAAAGCTTCTTCATAAAATCCCAAGCTACCAAGTTAAAGAGCAATAGTACAGTGCGGTTGGGCAGGCACTGGGCTTCCTCAACATGGTATGACTATGCACCCTGCTTAAGGGCGGGCACTGGGAAGGGATTAGACCTTTAATTTCGGTTGTGTAGCCGTAGTCTTTCTATGAATAAAATCGAGGCTTTTTTGCTTAACCTCCACTTTTTAGTTCGTAATTTTACTTACCCCTAGTTTCATAATCCCCGACATAACCCCCGGTTTGCTAACTTCGTTAAAAAAACGCTAATCCATTATTAGACTCAACTCCCTGCGATCTTTTAAGGCAAAAAGACCTTTTAAGTTAAAAAATCATATATCCCAAACCCTATTACCAAACACCTAACTTCTTCCCCACCCGAAAAACCCTAAATCTAACCTTATATCCAAACACACACTCATTCTCTCCCCTCCTTGATGTTTTCCTCTTAATTTTCATCCAAAAATACAATAACCATTTCATTATAACATGAGTTGTTACAACATAAAAACAGAATAATAAATGAAAGCAGAATGTTCCTGGAAATTTACTTGTAACTGCACTAAACAACACTCACAATGTGCACAGATGGAGCAGTATAAATGCAAAAAGAGAGTAACCAAACATAAGGTCGCCTCCCTAATAATTCAAAGATCAAAAAATAAAGTATTCATTCTTCTCAACTGGGCAGAGCATGATGTAAAATGCAATGGATATTTACACACAGCACACCCTTGAAGGAACAATAGGAATTATTTCTCACTCATCCTCATATATCTATAACAAAATTAGTGTCCTCCCCAACGAGGGAGCCACTCTATATATAGGGAACAATTGAATAAAGAAGAGTGTTCTCGAATATGATGATGTCATGAGTCCTCAATCAACAATGACATCATCATTCTAGAAGCCTCTAAAATATCTAATAAGAAAAAGTACAATTATATCTCTCGCCACTCATGCTCCTGTATTACTCCCCTGTCACTCCTCTGAGTTCATGTACCTCCAGTATGGGTGGTAGAGTTCCAAAATAATATGATGGAGCGTGGGGTGAGGAGGGTTGTGGGTGGCAGTTGTGCACTCGCCGTGGTGGGGGAGGCCCAAGAGGGTTTGTGTGGCAGAAGCAGGAGGCTGCTGGCTTCGGCGCCTGACGCGTGAGAGGGCTTGGACCCGAATCATAGTGAACCGGAGATCATGCTGGTTGCTCTGTGCCTCAGTTGGGAAGCACCACTCAACGTTCCACTCATCTATCTCCATTCGGTGTGAAAACACGAGCACCGCGGGCCTTTGCCTCTCTGTAATCTATTTGATGTAAAATGCAGCAGATATTTAAACATACAGACTAGAAGGAACAATAGGAATCATTTATCATTCATCCTAACAAAATTACACACACAACGTTCCACTCATCAAGTTCATCCGGTGTGCAAACCCTAGAGCATCACCGCTTTAATACCAATTTGATGTAAAACGCGATATTTTCCGACACATTCACTAAAAGGAACAACAGGAAATATTTCTCACTCATCCCCATTTATTTACATCTCTAACAAAATTAGTGTCCTCCCCAATGAGGGGGACATTCTATATAGGGTACAATGGAATAAATGAGAGGTTTCTAAAATATGATGATCTCATGAGGTAGAGGTCCTAAACAATGACATCATCATTTTAGAAGCCTATGAAAATATCTAATAAGAAAAAGCACAATAATATCCCTCATCGGTCATGCTCAGGCATCAGAACATATAAAACATCGCTAAGTAAAATGCAAGGCTTGCGATTTCCTCGGCAGCACTAGCCACCCACTGGTAGTTATACGCCAGAATAGCCTGGAATGCAGAAACAACAATTGTTGTGAAATACAAGTACCCAATCATCGCAATATAGAACTGCCTAAACAGGGTTAAGTATGCCAAATTTCTAGCTGACTTCTCATCTGTTTTCAATTTTTCTCCCTACATTGCAGTTTGGTCGTTAATATATAAATCTGATTTAGATCAGATATCTGCAATGATTTGAATATGGTAAGGATCCATTTGATGCCGGATACTCTGGGGAATAGGATGAGGGGGAATAGAGGGATCTCCATAAATTCATCTTATTAGAGAACTCCGGTATGGTGATTCTTGCTCAAGGAAGAAGATGAGCACGGAAGGTAATTAGGTATTAGCTGTAAAGGTGGTTTTAGATTGTGTAAGAGAATATGTGTTTGGCTTGGAGGTTGGATTTTCAGGTTTGTTGGCTGGGGAAGAAGATAGGTGTTTGGTAATAGGGTTGTTGGGTGAGGTAGAAAATAGGGCTAATTTAAGGGTATTATAGTGTAAAAAATATGTTAGGGGGGTGGGGTATGCATAATTTTAAATTAAAGTATTTATCAACGGAGAAATAACGGTGTCAAAAAACTGGGTTCTGATGGAAATGGGTCCCATTTTAAGGATTATTTGTCATTTTTGTTTTCTTTTGTTATTTTGTTATGTCATTATATATATTTTTTTGCTTTAGTATTTAGAGGTAGAAGTAGCAAAAGTTGATGTAAACCACACGTCAATGGCCAAAATTCAAGTCAAATATGATTTCTAGAAAGAGACAAGAATTTCTTATATTTCAAGAATGGAACCTATCCTCAAATGAGGAGTACAAGAGGTATTTATAGGTAGAGAATTACTTGCTAATCTAGTAATTGCCTAAAAGACTTAAAAGGATAATCATTAACAAATATATGCCCAATTAGTCTCAAACATGCTTGGAGTCCAATTAAAAGGCTAAAAAGAAAATAAAAGAACTAAAATAAAAGAAATACTAATACAAACTATTAAAAATGACAATTGAACCCAAATATGACGCCATTCCCATCATTCTTCTCGCATTTGAAAAAGTTCGTCCTTGAACTTGAAGGATAAGCGGTCAACGTGGTTATATGTCCTTCCAAGAATTCTCCAATTTGATGCGGGAGGCACACGTGGATGCGACTTGCTTACCTACTTTGAAGAAATCCTATAAAATTAGGCAAGAAATGCAAGGGGTTGGTTTTCTTGATTTTCTTTCGTTGTCGAGGGAGGCGGAAATTGCACCGGAGCCGAGGGACAAGAGGTTCGACAGGCGAGAAAGAAGGCTGCACGGATCCCGTTTGGGCAGCAGGTGTGGTGGATATGTGCAAGGTGGCTGCGGTAGGGGTGGGGTGGAAGAAAGCAGTGGGGCTGTTTTTCTTGGGTCTGAGGGCTGGGGAAGGCCGGTGGCGCTGGGGCAGTAGGGCTGGAGTGTAGGGGTTCAGGGTAAAGCCGCGATGGAGGTGCTTAGAGTGGCGATGGAGGTTTCTTGGACAACGGTGGTGATGGAGAGGTTAGGGTTTTGTAATTTGAAAACAAGTTGGGTGAGGGCTTCGATTTGTTGTTTCAATTCTTGATTGCTTCTTCTTAACTTTTGATTAATCTCGTCTTGAATTCGAGTCTTCTTCTTTGGGGCCATCCAAAGTAGTGTACGATTTTGATTACCTACACACCAAAACACCAATTGGGGAACGACACCTCGTTCTGATACCAATTTGACGTAAACTACACGTGAATGGCCAAAATTTAAGACAAATTATGATTTCGAGAGAGAGAAACAAGGATTTCTTATATTTAAAGAATGGAAGCTATCCTCAAATGAGGAGTACAAGAGGTATTTTATAGGTAGATAATTACTCGCTAATCAAGTAATTGCCTAAAAGACGATTATTAACAAAAATATACCCAATTAGTCCCAAACTTGCTTGAAGACAAATTAAAAGGCTAAAAAGAAAATAAAAGAATTAAAATAAAAGAAAGACTAATACAAAATATTAAATATGACAATTAAACCCAAATATGACGCCATTCCCATTAAAGGCTATTAAGGGCATTTTTGTAATAAGAGTTATTACCTTAGAGCCTAAGCTATTCCTTCCCTTTAAATACCCCTTGTAGTCAATGTTTAAAATGGCGGTTGAGGCGTACGGCTCGAGGCGTGGCGGGCAAAAAATGCCTTGAGGCTTAAGCTTCAGGGTTGAATTTGGCGCTTACGCCTCGATGCACCTCACACCTCGCCTCACGCCTTTTTCACGAGGTGCGGATAGAAAAATTAAAAAAATGTGAATGAAACTTAAAAAACTGATTTTGTCAATTTGATTTTGCATTGATTAATTTATTGTCATATTATAAAATTAAACTATGTAAAAAAAGTCATCTCGGGGAAACAAAAAAATGTTTGACTATGTGAGAAAGCCCTCAAAGATGTTTTTTTCTTTTGCAGTTTTATTTTATATTTATTTGTTACTTCATTTTTTGTGGTTTTATTAGTATTTTTTTAATATTATTTTGCTTGTTTTTTTTTTTTTTTTTTTTTTTTTTTCCGGGTGAGGCTTACGCCTCGCTGAAGACAACGCCTCGCCTCGCCCCTTTTTAAACATTGCTTGTAATCTTCATTTGAAGATGACCCATTTTAAATCTAAGAAATCTCTTGATTCTCTCTCTAGAAATTGTGTTTGGTTTATTTCTTTTGGCCTTTACGCCAGGTTCAGTAAAAGTATTATGAAATTAGGGTCAAGTTAAATAAGGTATTAAAAAGTAAGGGTTATTTCATAAAACTAAAATTGAAAGACCCAATCTCTATTGTTGCAGATGTCTACAATGAGTAATGGTTAACATTAATATTATTTTTGATTGAACAGACCCTAAAGGGTTCACAATGTACTCTCATTCTTGCCGCATCAGATACATAGCATTATACTTAATTGCATTACAGAGCTAGTGTTTTGTCTCAACGCCTTTGATTTCAATATGGCATTCTATTTTTCTCAATTCATAGTTACATTGAAATTGAAGACATTCTTATTATAAATTTGTTCTCCTTATTTACAAGCATTCATACTCGAGAGTCTCTGTATGATGATAGCCGCTTTATGCGTTTTTCATAGGCCAAAGGCTGTGGATGTATTGCACCACCCATTTTATTGGGATCCCGAGACGCGACTCTCATTTCTTCGAGACGCTAGTGATCGTGTAGAACTAGAAGATAGAGAATACGAATCCGAACTCCTTAATGCATTGGAAAGTATTAGAATTGCGGCTCTGGGTGGTAGTAAGTGGGATGAGAAAATGGAAAGCGCGTTCATCAACGACATTGGCCATTATAGGCGTTATAAGTTTGATAGCATACGCGACTTATTGCGGGTAATTCGTAACAAGTTAAATCACTATAGGGAACTTCCTAGAGAGATTCAGAGTATTTTGGGGCAGGTGCCTGAAGGGTTTGATAATTATTTCTCCACCCGATTTCCAAGGCTTCTAATTGAGGTTTACAAAGTTTTTCACAAGTACTGTGGGGAGGAAGAATTCTTCAGCAAGTACTTCAAAAGCATTCAAATGTGACTTATTCCTGCTCATGTACCTTGCTAATGGTCATATTTAGACTATAGTACTACATTTTTATAGAGATTGGTGCGTTTTTTGATGCTGAATGTGAATGTTTAGTTTCTAAAACATTTACATTCAGCGACAAAAAAGTACTGCAAGTCTAAAATAAATTATGGATGTACTAAAGTCTAAACACACCCATGTAAAATTCACCTTACATGATGGGGTGCTACTAAAGCCACCCTAATTATTCTCTTTAACGCCACCCAATGCATAAAAATAGTTGTACATTATATTTAAAAACAGTTATTGTGGTGTTAGTAAAAATTTGGCTGTATTTAAGGATACCCTTAAATGATACTGCATGTGGTGGCATAAAGTAATTTTTGGAGTGCCCTTTAGTAGTCCCCTTCTTTAACTGTAGTGGATTGAGCTAATTGTAAGTTGAGAGGATAATCCCCATTGAAATGTGAATAGATAGGGGACTGAATTCATTTAAGCTTCATTTTTTCCATATGATAATGGTGTATCTATAATAACCCCACAGGGAGGAGCATTTAGTTGTATTGTAGCTTTTGTCTCTCTCCAGGGTTCGTGGTGTTCGGGTTCAAACGTTTTTAATTTGGGTTTGAGTACGAAGTTGAGAAAATGTTAGAAATGGGTGTCTTTTTTCATATAAATCTCTATTTTCTTTCTATAACCCTCATTTGTATTAAACTTTTAAGGGTCCGTTTGGTTTGAATTGAGCAAAAGAGTTGCCATGACAAATGTTGTCCCAACAAATTTTGCCTAGGTGAATATTGTTTTTCTCACATTAGACTATCAAACACCAAATGAAGTAAAATAAGTTTTTTAGGCAAAACATTTTAATAAGAAAACATTTTTTTTTGTAAAATGAAAAAACATTTTTTTTTTGTTTTGTTTTGTAAAATAAGAAATCAGTTTTTTTTTGTAAATTAAAAAAAAAACATTTTTTTTTGTGAAATAAGAAAACAGTTTTTTTTTTTTTGTAAAATAAGAAAACATTTTTATTTGGAAATAAGAAAACAGTTTTTTTATTGTAAAATAAGAAAACAGTTTTTTTATTCATAACAGTTTTTAAATTATTTTTAAAACATTAAAACCGTTTAAGAAGTTAGCAAATTTGTTGACAAATATTTCTCACTCAAATAGGTAAGCAAAGTTTGTCAACACCTTATGCATAATGAGTGTTGTACACTAGCAAACAATGCAACGACAAATTATGCAATTAAACACACCAAAGTGTAGACAAATATTTCATTTGTCAACTTATTTGTCATTTGCCATGGCAAATAAAGATAATTAAACGGACCCTAAAAGCTTTTTAGGGGTGTGTAGATAGAAATATTGGGTGGGAATAAAAACACCCGTAGAAATTAACATTGTTCATTTAATGAGAAGTTGATATAAGTGGGATTTGGTGAGGAGTAATGATACTCTTTCCGAAAATATGCTCTTCGAATTTACTCGATGTGCTGTGAGGGTATGTACCATGGTGGGACCCACGTCATGGTACAATTCCCTTAAAACACATTCGGTAAATTGGGTATAAACTATTTTGAATAGTGTCATTTTTCTTGGGTGAGACGTTTTATCAGTTTTGTATAAAAACTAGTTATTTGATGCTAGTAAGAAATATGTCATAGAAATGAGCAAAAGATGGAACACGTGTTTTATATAAGATTGTTGTTACCATAAAATATGTTGCAATAAACCTTCAAAAGTTAAAATTGTGGAAAAGAGTCTCTAAAATTAATACATGTAAAGGTTATAAAAAAAAAACTCTTATTTTGAAGTTAAACTGTATATTATTATTTTGTTCAAGGTGCTGTTTGTTTTTTTCTTTAATTTCACTACATTCATACTTTAGGGGTGTTGAAAGTTGTTGGTTTTCCAAAATATTAAGAGATTCGTTATTAAATTTTAGATTCAAAGGTTATATTGTCTCTGAATTAAGATTAAATATATTCACTCAAAAACCCGACAAAAAGCTAACAAATCTTTACATTCCGTCTCTAGATAGATTCATATAAAAAACAAACGCACCTTAAAATGTTATCATTATATTGTGTACAGTTATAAATTTTAGAACATGGATAATTTTTTGGAGGGCTGCTAATGGTACCGGTGTGGATGCACCGGTTTGTTACACCGGTTGAGGTGGCCAGCTGAGGTGGCTTGGTAGGAGAGAGATTGTTTTTTTGTTTGTGTTCCATGTGTTTACTTGTTTTACTGTTTTTTTTTCTTCAAAAATGTTTTTCAAAACTATTTTCTAAGAATGCTTGGAGTGTAAAAATTATTTTTTTAGAAATTATTTTTTGGTAAGATTTTTTTTGGTTAAAAAATATTTTTTATATATCAATATGTTAACAATTGAGACATTTTTTTAATATATAAGTTTGGGGAAAAAATTTGGTATCTCTTAAACCTCAAAACATTGGTGTTTGAAAAATAAGGTGTGCCGCTGGCGCGGCCCTTTAAAAATAAGAGAATATTGAGAAATTGGGTGTTTTAAAATAATGTGCGACGCTGGCGCAGACCTTTAAAAATAAGAGAATATTCGGTAAATGGGTGTTTGAGAGACTAAATGCGTAAAAAATAATTTAAAAAAAACAAGAGAATGTTGAGGAAAATGGGTGTTTTAAAAATAAGGTGTGCCGTTGGCGCGAACCTTTAAAAATAAAATAATATTTGTTAAATGTGTGTTTGAGAGATTAAATGCGTTAAAAATAATTATTAAGAAATAAGATAATATTGGGAAAATGGGTGTTTTAAAAATAAGGTGTGTTTTAAAAATAAGGTGTGTTTTAAAAATAAGTTGTGCCGCTGGCGTGGCATGAACCTTTAAAAATAAGAAAATATAGAGAAAATTGGGGTTGTTCTAAAAATAAGGTGCGCTGTTGTCACGGACCTTAAAAAATAAGAGAATATTGGGAAAATTGGTGTTTTAAAAATAAGAGAATATTAGGAATTTTTTTATAAAAATATATTTTTAGTGTCGTTTTTTATCGCAATTGGTTAGTGCCGCTGGCGCGGACCCAAATTTATTAAGAGATGTGTCAATCGCAACATGTCATGTCAGTGTGTCAATCGCAACACGTCACGTCATGTCAACATGCCGCTGGCGCGAACCCACATTCATTAAAAAACAAAAGATTTTTTTAATGATTTTTTTTTTTTTTTAGCAAAAACCAAAAAATAAAAAATAGTTTTACCGAAAAATAAAAAACATAAAAAACAATTTTATCAAAATAAAAAAGTTTTCAAATCGATCGGTGAGTGCAGCTGGCGCGGACCCACATTAATTAAATGATGCGGATCCCCGCCACGACAATAATTGATCGCTAATTTAAGATTTCAACGTTTCGATGTTTAAGAGACCAATTTTTTTTCCCAAACTTATAAATAAAAAAAAATGTCTCAATTGTTAACAAATTGATATATAAAAATTGTTTTTTAACAAAAAAAAAATCTTACCACAAAATAATTATTAAAAAAATAGTTTCTAAAAAAATAATTCTTAAACTAAACCAACTTATAACGGAAAAAAATTGTTCTTAAAAAATAGTTTTATCAATATAAAGAGTTTATAACAAAAAAAAAATATATTTTTAAACTAGTTATAACACACCAAAAAAAGTATTATAAATTATTGGATAAAAGAAATCGATATATAAAATAACCACATCGATTAAAGATATCAACGTTTTTATGCAGTGCTATTGGCCACACAAAAAGCGCAATGTTATTGTTTTTATTATTTTTTACTATTTCACAAAAAAAAAAATTACTATTTTTAAAATAGTAAAAATGGTCCGCGCCAACGTAATAAAAAAAAAAGTACGACTCAATGTCACGTAGCGTTTTTATTTCGATCGTGATCGTGTTTGTTAAAAAATAAAAGATTCATAATCGCATTGTGTTGTTTTTTAATTCGTTTGTGTTAAGTTAAAAAAAACATGAGAATTAGGAGAAATACAAAAATAAGAGAATATTTGACATATTTTTCTACATATATTTATATATAGCGTGTATTTAACGTATAGATTTTAGCAAAAAAAAAATATACATATAAATATTTTTAAAATCGATTTGTTAGTGCCGCTGGCACGGACCCACATCCATTAAATGATGCAGATCTGCGCCAGCGACAATAATCGATTACTGATGTATATTTTGACGTATAATTTCGTCGTATATTTTTTTTACATATATTTATATATTTATATGTAGCTTGTATTTAACATATAGATTTTAGCAACAAAAAAAAATTAATATTTTTAAAATCGATTGTTAGTGTCGCTGGCGCGGACCCACATCTATTAAATGATGCAGATCCGCGCCGGCGACAATAAACGATCGTTGATGTCTCAATTGTTAACAAACTGATATATAAAAATTATTTTTTAATAAAAAAAAAACTTACCACAAAATGGTTATTAAAAAAATAGTTTCTAAAAAAATAATTTTAACAATAAAAAGAGTTTATAACAAAAAAAATATTTTTAGAATATAGTTTTAAAAAACAGTTTTTTTTAAAAAAAAGGATAAAACAATTAACACATGTAACAAACCACCAAAAAAACTACTCATCATTCCTACTCAGCCGCCACCTCAGCAGCCACCTAAGCCGGTGCACTAATCCGGTTGCTTTCAACCGGTACCAAAAGCATTATTCAATTTTTTGATGAGAACTGCTAGACTTACCGATTCCCCCTTCTCCAATCCATACCGAATGCAAAACTTCCTTTTTTATTTGTTTTGTTTTTAATTGAAAAATTGTTTTGTTTTATAAAAATATGTATCTTTTATATAAAAAAATAGTGTTTTATATTAAAAAAAAAAAACACGAACATGACTAAATTAAAATGACCCGAATCCGACCCAATTAAATGCGACAATTTTACGAAAACATTATTTTAATATAAAAAATATATATTTTTTGAAAAAAATTGTTTTAAAAAATAATTGTTAGTTTAATATAAATAAAAAGAAACTTTTTTTTTTTTACATTTTTAAACGGTTTTAAGAAATACAATATTGTTTTAAATGTTCTAAAATTAAAAAAAATTAAGTTTAAAAATAAGAGGTGCCGCTGGCGCGGACCTATAAAAAAAAAAAAATATTAGGTAATTGGGTGTTTGAGGTGCCATGGTGTATGCTATTTGCAGATGATATTGTTTTAGTCGATGAGACTAAGATGGGGATAAATTCTAGGTTGGAATTGTGGAGAGAAACTTTAGAAACAAGAGGATTTAAAATAAGCAGAACTAAAACAGAATATGTGGAGTGTAATTTTAGTAGTAATAGGAGGACAAATGGAAATGTGGTGAAATTGGAGGGTCAAGAAATACCTAGAAATGATCATTTTCGTTATTTAGGATCGATTATACAAAAAGATGGAGATATTAGTGATGATGTTACGCATAGGATTAGAGCAGGTTGGGTTAAGTGGAGAAGTGCGATCGGCGTTCTGTGTGATAGGCGTATACATTTGAAGTTAAAAGGAAAATTTTATAGGACGGCCATTAGACCCGCCATGTTATATGGGACAGAGTGTTGGGTAACCAAGAAGCAAAATGTGCAGAAAATGAATGTGGCGGAGATGCGAATGCTAAGATGAATTTGTGGTAAAACTCGAAAGGATAAAATTAAAAATGAACAAATTCGTGAAACGGTAAAAGTAGTTCTTATAGAAGATAAATTGAGAGAAAATCAACTTAGATGGTTTGGACACGTCAAGCGTAGACCAATGGATGCTCCTGTAAGGAAGAGTGATTTAGTTAGTATTGATGGTAACCCAAGGGGTAGAGGTAGGCCTAAATTAACTTGGTGGGATATTATAAAACAGGACATGATATCATGTGATTTAACCGAAGATATTGCACTGGACAGAATGGAATGGAAAAATAGGATTCATGTAGCTGACCCTAAATAATTGAGAAAAGGCTTTGTTGAGTTGAGTTGAGTTGAGTTGGTTAAATTAATGTTTGAGGACTTTTTGGAACAAAATAAAACAGTCAAAGTGTGCTGCTGGCGCGAATCTTTAAAAATAAAAAAATATTGGTTAAATTAGTGTTCGAGAACTTTTTGGAACAAAATAAAATAGTCAAAGTGCCGCTGGCGCGGACCCACATTTAATAAATGATGTTGATTAGTGCTGATGTGGGTCCAGGAATGTAGGTACACGTCAGCGGCACTAATCAATCGCGAAACTAATACATCAAATTAAACAATTTTTTTATATTAAAATTAAAAATATAATTTTTTTATAAATAAAAAAACTATGTTTACTATTTTTTAATACACGTTTAGTTCAAGCTTTTTTATTTTGTTCCAAAAATTTTTTTTGGAACAAAATAAAAATGATTGGACTAAATTATTTATCAATTTAAAATAAATTTTAAAAAAATTAAGAGAATGTCTTTTAAAGGAATAAATCATAACTCTAATATGTATAATGCATTGTTATTCAAAAATAGATTAAGGGTGGAGATTGTTTTGACATTTAAAGAAGGGTGGGGATTGTTTGGGGGATGGAATCGGGAAGGGTGGTTTCGGGAAGTGTAACATTATTCTTTTTTGATATCACCATACTTAAGCCTCATACCCTACATAACAAACTTTAGAGACTTAAATGTCACAAAATAATTGAGGGTCAAAACGTTCTATTGTTCACAGTTCAAGGATCATTCGTATAATTTACTCTCAAATAAAAACTTCTACATATGATTTAATCCTACCTATTTATTTGAGATAAGGGACTATGCTATGTAGATGGATTCAAATCCATATTGAAATTATGGAGTGCAAGTAGACTAATGAGAGGATAATATTTCCCTTATGAATAAAGTTTCTCCTATATAATTTTTTTTACTTTGGGTTTAAATGATTTTTTATAATGCAAGGGGTCTAAACTTTTCACTATTTGCAATTCGAGACCCTAATTTTTTTTATTATTTGCATTTTTGACCCTTGTTCACTTTTTACGACACATTGTGAGATTTTAAGATATTATTTTACAAAAGTGTCACAAAAAGTGAAAATGAACCTTGAAATGTGTAAATACTGATTACCTTAAACCCTAAAATGCATTAGGAAGAACTAGAAGACTGTAAAGTACAACTAACCTTTGTAAATGATCTGCAATGACAAATTCATATGCAAATTGTATCCTATTAGTATATAAACACCTGCCCCAATAAAAAGGTTTCAACAAATATGTACATCTCAAGATTGCATTCATAATCTTTGATTTAGTTCACGAAAACAAGTCAATTTAGTGATATTTACATGGGTTGATTACACTTCGCCCACTTAAACTTTACCTCCTTAAACTTCACCACCTTAACTTTCAGTCTTTTAAGATAATCCCCTAAACTTTGAAAACGGCTACAAGCAACCTCTTGCCGTTCACCTCTGTTACTTTTTGGCCGGGAAAGATGCACGTGATAAACATGTGAATTTTTAAATGGTTATTTTACGAAAAAAATCCATTTATATTCTATTTCCTCACTCTTTCTCTTTCTTGGAAGCAGCCCACTCTCTTCTCTCTTTTCCTTACTGTGACACCTCGCCTAATTAAATACCGGGTGGTCAGTCCTATATCAAATTAAACAGGAATCTCATTTGGCTCATTCTTAGCATCACCATCGAAAACTTTTTAAAACTTTCTAATCACCTAGTATTCAAAAGCTGATGTTAAAATTTTAATCTTTTTATTAAACAACAACATGCAAAAACATAAGTTAAACCATTCGCACAAACAATGAGTTTAAAACAATACTGCAATAAATAAATGAATGACTGGCCGAATAAACCATCGGAAAAAAAAATCTAAAATCCACTATAAGAATCCAACATAAATAATAAATTGAGTACAAAATCTGACTGGAATAAAATAATTGGGGCAACATGCCCAAATGAAATATTGAGCTGCATCCTACTCTAGGAATGAAATGACTGAAGCGACTAAGTTCAAATCCTGTAACATCCACACCTGCTGCAGCTACGCATCCCTGGAACAGATCATCAAGTTTGGCGTCCCTGTGGGTGGACACCTAAAAGGTTTTGTAAATATTTTGCAAGTACGGGTCAGAGCCCAAAAATCCTTTTGAAAATATTTTGCAAGTGAATTATAATGCAACAATTAAAATGCATGAATGTTATTCATATTTAAGTTAGTGTCGCACTCACTTGAGATATTGTTCACCCCTCAGCTATTGTGCACACCCAACGCTTCTTCTTAACCCTCCTAGTTACACTACCTTGTCTAACTAGTCTTGTCCTGACACTCCTTGACACTACTCTAGCCCGAGTAATTTGTACTTTGACTTCATAAGTTATTTATCACATTAACTTAATTAATCCTCTTTAAATGCACTATATAACCGTCTCACTCGTTACATACAAGTAATATCTTTTTACTCTACGTGATTTGCCCGTATATAAATATCTACACTCTTATATACATATCATATATAATACAGTTGCACTACATGTATTTTACCCGTATATAAATCTGCACCATATATACGTATCAATATATATAACCATCCTCCCAAGTAGACACTCACCGAATGTTCTCTAAAATGCTATCACCTCAGGTACACTCATCCACCCGGACACCCCGACTCAGTCAGCTCCCCGAATCAGTGAAATAAAAACAAACGTAGCGGAGGCGGCCATAGTTCTTACATCGAAAGTGAAATCGAATTATACTCCAAAGCGGTTCACCCCTGAAAATAAATCACACAATAAAATCCTGGACGACTATGACTTGGGGACTATACTCACCCTGCATTCACTAGCTAGTGGATTCACCCACATCGCGCAACCTCATGTGATAGCACTAAAGGGGTATGTATTCCAATAAATATTATTCACACCAATATTTATAAAGCACACAAATATATATATACTACAAAATCACCGCACACACACACACACACACACACACACACACACACACACACATATATATATATATATATATATATATATATATATATATATATATATATATATATATATATATATACGTGCACAATTACCGTAACATTAGCCTAAAAATACCCAAGTCTATATACCGACTTATAATTCAAATAAATCCCACATTTATATTTATCACACAAGTTGTGTCGCCCTATTAAAATACCCAGACTCACTCATTCGCTCTGAAATTTTCTCTCTTAGAACTTATTCTTCAAAATTCCATTATTAAAGTTAACCCCTTAATAAACTTAATACTCCATAATTTATTATATAACCCTATAATAGATTTACCCGGCCAAAACCGTGCCCAAACACTTGTAACACTAGCCTAAAAATAATCCGAGTCAATTCCCTAACTCTAACTTTAATTAACGTCCCCATAATTTATTTATCATGGCGTCACTCAACCAAAATATTCGGACACTCTCCTTTAGCCCGTAAATTAGATCCTTAGAATTTATCACCTTTCCCTATTTAATTCTCACTCTCGTGTCTCCACAAAATTGTTTATACACCTCCCTTTATAATCCTTAAACAAAAGATGGAAACACCCTCACTGTAACTGCCTTATATCCTAAAAATTATTTTTCAAGCCCAAATCAGAAATAAGCAAACCCGGGCTCTCTCTCCTGACCCGTCGCTCGAACGACTGTCTACGTCGTTCGAACGACTGCCTAGGTTATTCAAACGACTTGACTCTTTTCTCTCTCCTCTTTCTTCTTCTCCACTGCGTCAACGACCATGATAACTTTACTGTTTACAACTTAGAAATTCTTAACAGTATACCCTTGAACCCAAAACGATTTCCATGAGAATTCTTCCTAACTAACCAACTTATAAACAAATTCAACTCCAAATCCATTATTAAACCACCAAATAGTATATCAATTTATCTCCAATATACATGATAATTTAAACTCTCCGAATACCCAATTATCACGTAGGACTTAAACATAAAGGACACAAAGGATACCTTTTGCTCGTACTTGCAACCTAAGAATTTATGTATATTATCAGTTTTCCTTATCTAATCATCAACCTTCAATGGATCAGGCTCTAAAGGGCTCATGCATTTCCTTAAAATTCTCAATGGTGCAGCCAACAAGCCTCTCTTCGATCATCCTTGCAGCCATTGACCGAGCTAATGCTTCCACGAACCCAATCACTGCTTTTGGTACTCTTTCCCCATTAGCTACATTAGGGATGGTAGGTCTGTGGCATCAGCGTTATTGGCCGCGACTCCCTTAACTCCTCGCTAATAACCTCTTTCTATATCTACTTGACAATATTCACACACGTATAAGTCTATATTCCTATTATCGGGTCTCTAAATAAGTCTATCTAGAAAAAATTACTCCTAAATTTCCTAAAGTCTCCAATGTCGAACGCTCCGATACCAATTTTAATGCCTCGCGACTTGCCCTATCAGGCCGCGGATGTTAGTTCACTTTTCCACGACATTAAATTTTAAAACATTAATATTAGGGCAACCTTACTAGTCCGCAACTCATAAGAAAGCCTCGAACAGATAATCAGAGTTGACAGAATAATAATTCATCACACTATAATACTGTACAATATAAAGGGATCTTTGAACCAACACTAACTCAATTGAAAGTGTGTATATATATATATATATATATATATATATATATATATATATATATATATATATATATATATATATATATATATATATATGTCTCCAATACAAGCATCACTAAAGTTTCTTCTCATATAACTTTAACCTAAAACTATAAAGTTGAATAGTTACAACTAATAATGGAATCTAAGTAAAACATCTAAATCTTTCTAGGTTAGCATTGCCTCCGCAACCTCACTTTTCCTCCGTTGGCTAATTACTCTCCACGAATCATATTTTGAGGAAAGACGGAATATAAAAGGGATGAGCTCAAATAGATCAACAAGGTATAAATCAAAGTTCTCAACCAACCTGTTAATGTTTACACTAGCAAATAAAAGATATAATAACAAGGTAATGTAAAATAAAAATGTAAATAAGCAAGATGGTGCAATATAAGCAAATATGAAGGAAATAGTGTAAGTTTTCTAGCCTCTCAAATTACTCCGAAGACCTAAGGCTCAATCTCCTTTAGATTGCCACTCCGCAGTTTCTCAGAAGGCTTAATCTCCCTTGGTTCCCCTCAGCTTCCATTATTGCTCAATCTCCCTTGGTTCACCTCGGTTTCCACCATGGCTCAATCTCATATGGTTCACCCTCATAGTCTACAACCTTTATTTTATAATCTTGTACATCTCATTTTTCACGGCTTTATTCCAGTATCTTTAACCCAGTCATGCCATAGGTCACGACTTCCCCTCCTGCCCAATTCCAGGAAGACATATCTGTGATCTACTGCTAACTCCACAACCTTAGCTGAGCTCTGCAAAAGTGTAATCCCCATAGTTAGTCATATGCTCAATCTCCCTAGGAATAGCCGTTTTGACCTCAAGCATCAAGCATGAGGCCCTAAACAGAAAATTATACCTTGGACTTGATAAATAGTGTCATATCCACAAGATCGAATCCCATATCAAGACTCACCCAGGTACAATATAATACTACCCCAAAAGTCCACGGCCTCAAAGGAGTTGAACTCCTGATCAATAACCAACAATGGTATTTTAGTAAAATAATAGTTTTTAACCCTAATTATGTCATAACTCAAATCCTCAAAGATTAGAGGTAAAACCCTAAATAAAATCTCATAAGATCAATAATAATATCCTCAAAGTCTCTTCTCATTAAACTCAGAATCTCAAAACAAGAACCTTAAGAGAAAACTATCTAAAACTATGACTCAAGGTGAATAGTAAAGTCCATGACCTACAAGCCCAAAAAACTGAAAAATTACTAAATGAATAGTAAATGGTCATGGCCTCTAATGTGATGAAGAATAAAACTCCATGGCCTAAAACCTAGAAACTCAGCTCATCTCGTTTGATAAAATTCATGGAAACTAGGGTTTTACCAAGGAAGAAGAGGATTAGGACATATGATTTACCTTTAACACTAAGTTCGATGAACAGTAGCACTCCGCATCCTTCAAGTTAACACTTCTTTATCATTGGTGAAAAGTACAAGCCCACAACCTTCTTTTCAGTAGCAGATCCTTTTCTCTTGAAAATCTCACTTTATCTCTCTAAAGTGGGAACATTGGGAAGTATGCCAAAGGTTTCTATTTATAGGAATTATTAGTGAACCTAGGGTTTCCACTTATGTAATCACCTTTATACAAATACCCCTCCACAAAGCTTCTAAAAACTCCAAGACTCATCTCTCAAATTATGACCTAATGAGGCCACATAATCATCCCACATGTTGCACCTTCATAAGCTTTTGTCACTAAATTCCATAGACTTTTCCTTATCCCATGGCCTTCCTTCGTATCCGCAGCCTACAAATCCAAGGTCATGCCCTTACTTAAGCTCCGTGGTTTAAAGTCACCAATTGACCTTTGTCCTAGGTCATGGCCATAATGACATAAATTTACTTGTGATCGTGGGTTCTATATGGTCACGACCTTCTGCAGGTTTTAGGGTCATTACATCCTAACTCGTTTTAAGCGAGTTTCCACTAGCGAGCCATAAAAAGACCTTCACTTTCGTCATCCATTCCACTGTCCTCGCGGTTGACGTTCTCACTAATGTCAAAATCCATATATTGATGCCAACAAGGATTACAACACACAAAATAGTTATCCATATTAGTAGCAATGATGGCTTATTCTATGGTTGTAGGGAAAACTTTGGATAAACACCATCAGGGAAGAGTGGGGCATAGTGGGACACCCACAACCCAGGTTCCTTCATAATAGCTTCAAGATTCCAACACAAATCCTAAGTTTCTCCATCATCATCATCATCATCATCATCATCATCATCATCATCATCATCATCATCATCACCTGAGTCGTTGACCAAAGGGAATATGAAAAAATAAACCACCAAATTCGCCCTTTACAACCCAAACTACCAAAACAAGCTCACACTCTATAAATGAGTAGAAATTCATTCTCACTCAATAACTCTCACGTGAGGATTACAATGATCTGAGATTTGAAAATGGAATCATGTCCTTGAAGGGATCTGCATTAAAAACAACACAATGCCTTTGAGCAAAGATTTGTAGTTGTGATGTCTATTAAAAGATCCTCACGTAAGGCCTCTATACGAGTTTAAACTAGAAAAAATAAATTTTTTATCGAGTCCAATACTCGCTATAATAATCAAATAAAGCAAAGAGGTAGGGGTAGGTACACTTCCTAAGATATCGTATAATTTGCAGAGTAATTTGTCACAAATTGTTAAAAGCAATGACATCAAAACCATTGACCAAAATAGTCAGATATCTTGACTAAGTTATGTAGATATTATTCACACAATATTAAATCTCAATAACTTGAAGTAAGAGAATGTTGATATTTGAATGTAAATATATCTTTGAATACATGTATAGAAGCACACACATATATATGTATATATGTGTATGTGATTTAATTCAATTATTAGATTGAAGAAATTCGATGGATTCTATTCTAAACGTTTTTCTTTCATTTTGTATTTTGCATTGAGTTTCATAGGGTTAGGGTTCATGTTGAAGAACAAAACTTGGCTAAAAAAATAACTTACTCTAGACATCAGGTTTATTATTCGTTTTCATCTCAAATGCATAATTTCACTATAAACAGATGTGAGAATTATTCATAGTCTACATGCAACTCACCGAATAGCGAGTTGAGAGGATATCTATCCACTTAGGTGGGTGATCATTTTTTACATATTTCCCCTCTATTAACTTCATAAGTAGAATATAAATTTTGATACCAAACATTACCTTATTACGTGGACCAATAAAAAATGAACACATGATATCATCGTGGCATTAGTCGTAGTCAGCAAGGTGTAATTCCCCGATCAAGTCCAGGAATGTCGATCAACATATTAAGAAGCCCGACCAATAATATGAAGACCAACCAACTTGATCAGTAAAGTACCAACAATTGTATACATTATGAACGTTGTACTGATGTAAATGCCTAATTTAGAAAGGCTTTCCATCTTTTGATATTCCAACTCTTGTACTCCCTCATAGGCTATAAATACATTGTAATCCCTGCTTCTAAGGGAGGGGAGACAACTGAACGAAAGCAAGGCAATACATAATAGTGGATGTAGGCTTTTCCCTTTAGTCAAACCATTTTAAAAATCTTTTGCCTCTCTTATTTACTTATTTATCTGTGCTCAAATAATTAGATATAGTCTAGTTTTTTGCAACAACAGATTGGTACCATCTGTGGGAATGTGTTCTAAGCGTGTTCACTCATTCACTTATTCAACATGGCTGATATTCCTGAATTAAATACTATGAACAATGGCATCCCGCCTCTTCCTTTTTCCCCACCAACAACTAATGAATTAACTGTAATTTTGGCTAGTCTTGCCAATGGACAAGAGGCTATGCAAGATACCATCAGGCAATTAACGCAGACCCTTCAAGAGGGATCACCTGCCTTGTCCGCTCGTGGGAATATGCCACCACCGCCTCCAAGAAGTAGCAAGCACAGTCAATCCAGGACTACTAGAGATACTTCCTATTGCCTAGGGGTAAACTCATGACTCAGATCATCGGAGCCCTATAATGAATAGTCCTTATCTCCTAAAAGATTGAGTGACCTAGATAGGTTAAGCTGAGCATCTCCTTTTTATCGTTTGGGACCCATGGGGAACATAATGTTCCTAGGGCATTATTGAGAAACACTCGATGACCAACTGATCAACGGTAAGGCTCAGCCCAGTCTAGATCAGATGTCTGACGAACTGCCCATGCTGAGCAACAATTGCAAGAAGAAAGTTCAGCGAATAACCGGGTAGCAACGAATAGATCTGACGCTGGTAACAATGCGTGGAAAGGATCTATCCAGTGACTGGAAGATAGATTAGGAGAAATGTCCAAGGCCAAAAATCCCTTATAAAGAAGTTTTGTGAAAGATCTCCTTTTGTACAGGCTATTATGGATTTCCCCACTCCTTCAAAGTTCAAAGCTCTTGTGGTTACTGATCGAGTGGAAAAACCGAGCGTCCGTGTAATACGCTAGTCGTTGTTATTGGCTTCCAACCTCAATACAAAAAACCTAAGCTTGTAACTACACTCTTAAGGAGTATAGTGGTGAGTCTGGGCATCGAACCCACAGGGAGTTAGGACGTATGAACATGACGACAAAGGTAAGGTAGTTTAATCCTAAAGTTGATGTTAAAAGAAAGGAAAAGAAAAAGATGATTGATTTTGGATTTTATCTATGAATTAACTAAATTCAATTAAATTAACCTACGCATGCAAAATTAACTAACTAAGAAGGAATTAATATGAATGAAGAAATGGGTTAAGAATACACTCCCCCAAACCCTAGTGTGTATGCCAGTAAAAAAATAGTCATAAATTAGATAATTGATCAGACCCAGTTTTTAGTACTCCAAAGTGTTACATATATGAGGTTCAATCTCGCATCATACATAATAAAAGAATGAGTAAAGCAGTGTTGCAATAGTTCACACGCGTTGCATCCTTAAGCACCCCGATTACCTAGGGCAAACGAGGTCAAAAGGTCTACCATGGTTGTGAAACTATACAACACGATCTAATCACTTATTTAATTTAGAGGACAAATTTTATATCTATGCATACCACATCGGGTTGGGTTCATGCATCCCCACCCTTAGAAACTTAGCTTAACATGATTAAAATAAAAGAAAACTTAAAACTGAAAGTGCAGGAATTCATAACTTAATCTAGAAAATTGAGAACATGACTTGAATTGGGATTGGAAAACTAGAAAACAATAATTAATTAAACTAACTATGAAAGCAGTAAAAATAATAAATTAAAATGACTTGAAATGGATGAATAATGAATCTTGAATAGATCTTTAAATCTTGAATAGTAGCCAAACTTCAAAACTAGGGTTCTTGGATACAAGAATCCTTTAAAAACTAACTACTAGCCTCCTACAACGTGAAGTAAAAAACCTCCGTTCTTCCTAATAGGGTTTTCCATTTTATATATCTAAAAAATGACTCTTCCCATGCCTCTCCACGTTTTACAACTAATAAAAAGGAATTATACAAGAAATTTCAAGAGTTGAAACTCTTCAGCTTCCAGAATTAATTTCAACTTTGACTTTATGTCTCCAACTTTAAATGGGCATAACTTCTTCACCGTAGTCGGATTGGGGTGCCATTTTTTCCAATGTTCTTGTAATTTACAGATCTTTAACTATCTATTTTTCCCCACCACCGGAATATACATGTAAAATTATGAAAATGCCCTTGAACTCCCCATTTCTTGCTTTCTTTCAATGTTTTGCATTCTCTTTCGCACTAATTTGCATGAAATACCTGTAAAGTACATAAGAGATACACAAAATATGAAATAATTGTCAAAAAGGGTTAGTAGCATAAATATAAGAAAAATTCAAGCTATTTACAATGCACGGGATCATAAAAACACCGAAATTAAGGGGATAAATGTGAAGAATTTATGCCTAATCAGTTACTCCCAAATATGACGGTAAAACTGATCCCATTCTCCATATAGAGTAATATCAGGCAGCAGCTGATATCTATGCCGTCCCCGATGAGATGAGGTGTAGAGCGTTCTCAGGAACAATTACTAGCACTGCTCAAATCTAGTATAACAGCCTTCCTCGGGGGCGAATCCAGTTTCAATTAACTGGCCAAGCTATTCATTAGCAACTTTTGTTTTAGGGCCAAACCAGTAAAAAGAGTAGCTCATTTGCTCAGTGTAAGACAGAAGGTGGGGGAATGTACCAAAGATTACATCACTCGATTCAATAACGAAAAGTGGAAATTGTGGACTAGGAGGAGAAAACAACTATCACAGCTCTTATGAGTGGACTGGTCCCCTAGAAACTCTACTACACGCTTGCTAAAGATCCTCCAAAGACAATGACATAATTGATGGCAAAAGCAGCCAAGATCATGAATGTCGAGGAGGCAATGGCAGCCAAGTGGTTCTCGGAGGTAAAAGTTGAAGGTAAAGTTGATAATAATGAGCACAATGATCCCAAGGAGCACAAGAAATCAAAGCAAAAAGGTATTATTGATCGGCTCAAGAAGTAAACCAATTACACTCTATTAACAATGGGCATCCACCATATTTTGGAAGAAATCAAGCATAATAAGGATGTACATTGTCCTGATAAGCTAAGGAGTTCCCCCATCAAGAGGGCTAGATCCAAATATTATGAATTTCATAGAGACCATGTCCATACAACAGATCGTTGCATTGCCCTTAAAAAAGAAATTGATACTCTCATCTGAAAAGGAATGTTAGACAAATTTGTTAATCGACAGAACAAATATGGAGCTCGACGAAGGTCAAAGTCTCCTTGCAAGCTCGGAGATGAGAAAAAGAGGACTCATGAAGATGACCAGAAGGATAATCCCGACCTACCCAAGAAACCCAGGCAACTAGAACGTGAGGTATTCATGCTCAGTTTTGGTTCTTTTGATTGTAAAATGTTACAGGTGGAGACACGGGTGGAGGAGGCCATACTGCCGAAAGGAATGTATACCTCAATGAGGTACAAGGTTGTTCCTATATACAAAGGATTAATCTAGTTAAAGAAGATCGACCGAGGAACGTTAACAAAGACAAGTTGGTGATCGGTTTCTCTAAAAATGACCTTTCAGGGGTGCTGTACCCCCATGATGACCCTCTTGTAGTCAAAGTCAGAAAGGAGGATATAATTATTTCTAGGGTACTAGTTGATAATGGCAGCTTGGCAGATATCATGTTTTATCCTTGCTTTGAAAGTTAGGACTTCAAGCTCAACCAGTTGGAGCCCGACCACAGACCTTTTCCCTTTGGGAATAATTAAGGTGCATGTGTTGATCGGGACATGGACAGTCGTCGAACAGAGAAGATACATTTCTTTTTAATAGACAAAAATGTTCATTCTACTTACAATATGATACTGGGAAGAGTAGGGTTGAAGAAGTTTGGGGTTGTGCCATCTATAATGCATCAATGTTTATAGTTCCTGACCAACTTTTGGTGTAGTAGTTTTAAAGGGTGACCAAAAAGTAGCTCGAGAATGCTACTACTCATCTGCCGAACAAGAAAATTTGGCAAAAATAAAGAAGAGAACCGCCACTTACCAAGTGGACACCTCTGAACCCCAAGATGAATATGAGGTTGAAACCTTAGACCCAAGGGAAGAAACGAAAATGGTGAAGGTTTAGATAGTTGAGGCCATAGAGAGCATTGTGTTGGACGACGACAAGCCAGAACGTACCACTCCAATAGGAACAACACTGAACCCTGTTCTTAAATAGGAACTAGTGAATTTCCTGAGACAAAGAAAGCATGTGTTCGCATGGAGTCATAAAGATATTCCAGGGATTGATCCCAACTTTCTTTGCTATGAGCTCAATGTTAATAAAGACGTCAAGCCTATGAAGCAAAGACGAAGGGTGTCTAGTCCCGAGAAAAATCAACCAATTTAGGAGGAAGTTGAAAAGCTTCAAAAAGTTGCTTTCATTGATGAGGTGAAGTATCCAGATTGGTTGGCCAATGTAGTTATGGTAAAAAAGAAGAGTAACAAGTTGAGAATGTGTGTAGACTTGATATATTTGAATAAAACATGCCCAAAGGATCATTTTCCTTTGCCATGAATTCATCAGCTTATTGACGCCACTTCAGGACATGAACTGTTAAGTTTCATGGATGCTTATTCTGGTTATAACCAGATCAAGATAAAGCCTAAAGACAGGGAGAGGACTTCTTTCATTACTCCCCGTGAAACTTATTGTTATAATGTTATGCCTTTTGTTCTGAAAAAGGCTGGTGCCACTTACCATTGATCTGAGAAGAGAATGGAGTTTATAACCAGTTTACTACACCAATAAAGCTTTTTAAGGAGTAGAAATCAGATACCCTTGCCTGGAGAAGTTATCATTGGCATTGATTGAGGCGTCCAGATGGATAAAGCCCTACTTTCAAGCCCATACAATTGTGGTGTACACTGATATGCCTCTAAGATAAAGCCCTACTTTCAAGCCCATAAATCGGAGAAGTCTGGAAGATTAATGTACTGGGCAGTAGAGTTGGGAGAGTATAATATCGTGTATGAAGCAATGCCTTCATTAAAAAGCCAAGATGTAGCAGATTTCATTATTGAATTCACTTATCCTAAGGTCCCCGAGCAACAGGGAATGTATGCACTGAAAGACATCGGAAGGGATAGTCCAACTAAGGTTATCACTGACCAACCGTCTGAGTAACCTTCATCAGAGGGAAAATCAGAAGAAATCACTGCCGACCTACATGATCCCTCTTCTAAAGATCAGGAGATATTAGGGAAGTATGAGGAAGCAAAAAGAAAAATATTCCATTATGGGATTTTGATAGACCAAGCGTTGGATGAGGGTCTCCTAATATAGAACTTATACGTTGATGGATCATCTTGTGCAACAGGTAGCGGAGTCGGTATAATACTTAACACTCCTGATGGGATAGATATTGAATATGCACTGCGATTCTAGTTCCAAGCATCAAATAATCAAGCAAAGTATGAAGCACTCATTATGGGCTTAAGTTTAGCACAGTCACTGAACGTTGAGCAAGTAGTGGCACATAGTGACTCTCAATTGGTGGTAAACCAAATATTGAACTTATATAGAGCTAAAGGAGAACTGATGAACAGATACCTGTCCAAAGCATTGAAGGTGATAGCAAAATTTTTGGCTGTTCGAATGAGCAAAATACCAAGGTAAAAAAATGCCCGAGCAGATGCACTTGCTCGACTAGCTTCAGCAACAAGAATTGAGCTCTGAAGAACGATTCCCATCGAGATTCTAACAAACAGGAGTATAAATGAAGACCTAATGATTAATTTTATCACAATAGATATGGGACCATCTTGGATGGATCCCATCAGAGCTTATATTGAAGAAGGGACCCTGCCAGCAGATACAATTAAGGCTAAAAAACTGAAGTACAACGCAATAAGATATGTGTTGGCCAAAGGGGTGTTATACATGAGAGAATTGAACGTTGTGTTTATCCAACAGAGGTTCAAGACCTGATCTAGAAAGTACATAAAGGATCTTGTGGAGCTCACATAGCAGGTAGGATTCTACTGCAGCAGATTAGTACACAAGGATACTATTGGCCCACTATGCTAGAAGATTGTACAGCCTTTACTAGAAAATGTGACAAGTGCCAAAGGTATTCTAACATTCGCAAAACTCCACAAGCTGCTTTAACTCCAATCACTTTACCATGGCCATTTGCAATTTGGGAATAGACTTGGTCAGCCCATTGTCGACCACCCGAGGAAGATTCAGGTACTTGGTCGTCATTGTGGACTACTTTACAAAATGGGTTGAGGCAAAACCCTTGGTGGACATGCTGTATGACAAGGTCTACCAATTTGTTTGGAAGAATATCATTTGTAAATATGGGCTGCCTTATGCCTTCATTACCGACCACAGTACACAGTTTAACAATGAAGATTTTATGGATTATTGTGCTTAGTCCAATATCCAAAAATTGCACTTTGCTCCAAGTCATCCAAAAGTAATGGGCAAACCGAAGTTACGAATAGAACTTTTCCTAATGGGTTGAAAATAAAACTCGATGATGCCAAGGGAAACTGGATCAATGAGCTGCACTCTGTTTTGTGGGCATACCGAACAACTCCGAGGACTACAACTCGAGAATCTCCATATAGGCTGGCATTTAGGACTGAAGCAGTAATACCGACTGAATTGGGCCTCCTATCTCATAGGGTATTAAATTTCAACTCTCCTGTAAGTGATTTAATGCGAAGACTGGATTTGGATATGCTGGAAGAGGTATGTGAGAACGATGCTTTAAGAAATGCCGCGGTCCAGCAGAGGACAACCCGTTTCTACAACAAAAAAATGAATTCGACCAACGTGAAGGAAGGAGATTATGTTCTGAAGAAGGTAATCCAGAAGAATAACAAACTTAAGGCTAATTGGCATGGGCGGCCATATTGTATTTTAGCAGTTGTTTGACTTGGAACCTACAGAATTGAGACATTGGATGGAGAAGAGTTCAAGAATCCATGGCATGCCGAGCATCTTAGGAAGTATTACCAGTGATGTAATGAAACAAAATTGTACTCCTGTTATTTCAGTATTAATAAAAATGATGATTTCCTCCATTGCTTTTTTTTATTTTTTTGGGGAGTACTAGTGCTATGCACTATTATATACTTGATCGGACTTCAAAAGTTTCTCGACGAACATTAAAATTTGTTAGAAAAACTTCAAAAGTTGCCCAGAACAAATCCCTCGCAACAACAACCACATGGTTGATTACTGATCTTGGTTGACAGAAGTAAAAAGTTATTCGGCATAAGCAAAACTTGATCAGAATCAGATAAAAACCCAAGTAAGTCCTCAAGAAACTTGGTCACTGAAGACAAAGATAAAACAAGATTTTATCTACAACAAAGATAAGGATAAAACAAGATCTTTATCCAACTGGGCAAAGTGAAGGAAGAACGTTGTGAAGATTCTTAAAAAGGAATGTAGACACATATTCCAGATACCCTTGGTCACCATTGGTAACTAATGCAAACAACCTAAAAATTTAGGTACATTAGTAGAACCTATGGAAACACATGGGTAACTAGTGCCAAACTTGGATTTTAATCTAAGTGTACTAGTAGAACCTATGAGCTCATTGGTAATTGATGCTAAACTTAGGAAAAAGCTTAATTGTGTCAATAGAACTAATGAAAAGAAGGAGACATTCACATTCAGAGATTAACGAGATAAGTTGATCAAATATATTTCATCCATCTAAACATTCATTACATGATTTTGTTTATAACTGAATTACAAGAATGAAATTTATTCTAAGGGACGTTTCCCCTCAGCTTTGGACGAATTATAAACTGGTTCCATGTTTGCTGGAGGATCATACAAGGTGTAAGGGGAATTGTTAAAATTGATTTCTTGGAGCATTATTCTATTAATGCTGCTCGGTCTATCTAACAGGTGAGGAGGACGGACAATATCTAGCTCGTCATGAAGGCCATAGTTTCCTATATATTTGGAAATCAGGCACTGTGGAATTGTTTGTAAGGACACAAATTTCCAATTGAGTCCATATGAAGTTTTGGCTTAATTCTGGGCAAAACCATTTGAGTCATAGTATAGATGTTTGTTCCTATCAAGCCTATGATGTTTGAGAAGTTGAAGACGTAGCGGCCAAGATTTATAGTTTCATCCTTTTCGAGTCTAGCGCATGTTTCTACGTCAACAACAATTGGATTCTTAGGCTCCAAAGGTATGAATGCTTTATATATATATATATATATATGAGCTTGGAAATTATATTGAGTGTTTTTCATAAAATACTTTTTATGAACTTTTATTTTCAGAAAATCTCTTTTAGAACTTTTTTCATTAGTTTTTGGGCTTAAAATTGAAAAATCATTTTTTTTGAATTTTCGTTTGAATTGTTGTTCGAAGAGATTGCTGTTCGAACGAGAATACGAATGAGTCTAAGATATTTCTCTGAATTGTCGTTAGAAACTCGTTCGAATGAAGTCGTTCAAACGAACTCGTTCGAACAAGATATCAAATGAGATCTGCTTCTAATTCTCTGAATTCTTGTTATAAGGCGTTCGAATGATGTCATTAGAACGACCTGGAAAAGTCGGTCAAATGACCTGGGCGGGAAATGAATGTTTTTTGGCAGTCTTGCTTTTAACCACCCGTGTTCCCCACCTGACCCACTAACTTTACCAGCCTTACTTTAGTGCGGGAATAAGCCTTTTCAAGATAACTTTTGACACACTATCTTCTACACTTTGAGAGCAAAAACGTTTTTCATTGAAAGTTCATGTTTTGTGTCTTTGATTTTATGGATTAATTTCTTCCAAAAACACATATACACCCATAGTTTGTTTACTTCCAAGTTCATATATATATATATATATATATATATATATATATATATATATATATATATATATATATATTTTCTTGGAGTGTTTGTTTGGCACCGAATTTTCTTTACACTAATAAGAAGAGAAGTTTGGGTTCATTCTCTACCTATAAAGGATAAGACTTGTTTTGCTGCGGCTTTCTTACATGGTGAAAGGCACCATGTGTGGTTGACGGTGGGTTGTGCCTCCGTTGCTGGACTCCAAGACTGCGATGGACGTCGTCGTTATCAACTAGAGAGAGGTATTTGCAAGAATAAGCGTCAGGGCTTGAAGGGAGTCAAGTCGAGTGTTGTAAGTCTTTTTGTCTTGTAATTATAAAACCGTATCTAGTGGATTTGTTAGGCTAGGGTCGTCCGAGGTCTTTCCCGTTGTGGGTTTTCCTCGTACATCGCCATGTAGTGAGATTGTTTCTTTTATCTTATTTAACCCACCTAGAACACATGCTTAGGTTAAAAAGATAAAATTTGGTTTAATTTGCAATCTTGCTTAATTTGGTGCTAAAAATATATGTGGGTAAGTTTTAATTTAATTCAAGTCGGCACATTTTAATTTGATAAAATTTAGTGTGGCCTATATCGAAAATGAATTAATTATTGTTCGGAAAATTTTAGGACTTGTTTGAATTAATTGGGTTTAAGTGAATATTAATGTTTGAGTAGTTTTTATTTCACTTCTAGTTTAGTTTAATTTTAATTTGGAAGAAATAAAAATTTGAAAAGAAATTGTTTCTATTTTTGTTGTTGAACCATCCTTCCGCACTTGGAATTTTAATATTTAAAAAGGAAGAAATTTAAAATTTGGGGGCATATATTCGAACAAATTGGTATCAGAGCAAGAAGCGCTAAGTTATTGCGTTTACGTCCTTTTTGTGTCTAGCTTAAAAATGAAAATTTTCCCATTTTCAAAATTTCCAGTTTTTGATGGTTCTAATTACGCATATTGAAAAACGCGTATGAAATCGGCTCTAAAGTCCATAGATGAGAGGGTTTGGATGTCTGTCATTACCGGGTGGTCTCCACCTACATGTTTACTAGAAAAGGAGCGTGTTCCCAAACCCGTAGAGAGATGGACTGGGAATGAACTGAAATCGGCAAATTTTAATTCCCGAGGCTTGAATGCTTTATTTAGTGTGATCACACTGGATGAATTCCGATGCATCATGACGTGTGAAACTGCTAAAGAAGTTTGGAATATTTTACAACTCACTCACGAGGGAACTAGTGTCGTAAAAGCTTCAAAAATCTAAAACCTCACCACTCAATTTAAGACCATAAAAATGTTAGAGAGTGAAACATTTGATGAATTTTATGCTAGACTTTCCGACATTGTTAATTCATCTTTTAATTTGGGAGAAAACATACCCGACGACCGTGTAGTAAAGAAAATTTTAAGGTCCCTACCTGATAGATTTATTCCTAAAGTGACCGTGTTGAATTCTTTACCCACTTTAGCCTCTACAAAACTAGAAGAGCTCGTAGGTGATTTACAAACCTATGAACTTGATATGTTTTCCTCTAAGATCGATAAGAAGAAAGATAAGGGCATCACTTTGATAGCCCGAAAGGAGGAAAAACAAGTTTTGGACGAGAGTGATAGTGACTCGGAGGATATGGCCTTGTTTGCTAGGAAGTTTCGAAAATTTCTTAAGTTTAAAAAATATAAGATTAAAAATGAATATAAGAAATTTGACAAATCCAAGTATAATAAGCCCGAGAAGATCCCTAAAATTCAAAATGAAGATCTTAATAGGGACGAGTCAAATCGTTGTTTTGGTTATGAAGGGTATGGCCATAGGGCTTTTGAATGTTCCACTAAGATGAGGAGAGAGGGAAAGCAACCTATTTCATACAATGCCACCCTTAGTGATAGTGATAAGGAAGTGGGACCCGAATCCCCCATTGAGCGCAACTTTACCGCGTTCATGGAAAGTCATGTGAGCACCAATAATGATTCTTCCCATGAAGATATACATTTACATGACCCTTCCGAGGCCTTTGTTTGTGAATTCCAAAAATTTGATGGTAATTGTAACACCCCGTATTTTTGATGATTTAAATAATTATGGGATTTATTATTATTGTTGGATTAATTAAATAAAAATATAAGAAATTATTTGTTAATTAATCCAGATTAAAATAATTATTAACTAGCGTGCCAAGGGTTAATACTTATTGATGAAAATGATTGAATATCATTATGTGGATATGTAATACGGAATGATGAAATTTTATAAATTATCGAGAGTGGGATATACGATAGTTTGGTATATTAAGTCGGGACGCGTGTGTGAGTCGCGTTGGAACTAATTTAATGGATTAAAGAAGTGAATTATTTTTAAGTAACTCATATGGTCATTTTGAGTGCACCATTGAGTCCTAAAGGGTCGAGATAGTCAGAAAACTCTACCCGGGTATTTTATTTGGACTTTGAAATATATTTAGGCCTGACCGGCACCCCGTAGGGGTATTTTTATCCTTTGGATTTTTGGGGAATTAATATGGACGAAAATTAGAAAAATAAAACTGAGTATACGTGGGTGAGAGGAAGTCTGTCAATTTCTAAACCTAAGAGCGAGGGAGACAGAACCACAAAGGAAGATAGAGAGAGTCCATAGGTGTTCTTGGTGCAAAACTCAAGAACTCACACCAAAAGTCCCACCAAAGCATAGATCAGAAGATGAGGAACAAGTCTATACCAATTTCATCAGTGGTTCAGAACATCATAATCGAGGCAAGTATTTATTACTTGCTTTCTATTAGCAATAATTGTGCTCATGTTAGTATAGGAATCAAATACATGATGTAGAATTTATTTGGGTGAATTTAGAGAATTTAAATTACGGGTTGCGAGTTATTTTGATGAATAATTGAACCCCTTTCCATGTAGAATAGAAATGCCAAAATTATATTTTGAAATTGAGAACCAAATCTGAGTTTTAATTTAGAGTTATGCGTATAATTTGAGAACCAGGGTTCTTGATAAATAAATTGGGGATTTCGAATTTAATTGATGATTAGTGATGATTTAATGATGTTATATTATTGGAAATCATATATAGATGTTAGGTAGTCGATTGGAATTGAATGATTGGTGTTTGGGCTGATTATTTTAGAGGTTTTAGGCTTAAAAATGGTGAAAAATAAAACTGTTAAGGGTGTGGAATGTAACAGGTCTGATGGGGAAGAATACTGCTCAATCTCGTTCGAACGAGAAAGGATATCACGAGATGTCGTTCAAACGACATCTGAACTGGTTCGAACGACAGGTCCAAAACTTGGAAAATTTCAATTTTTGCCCAATTAGGTTTACACAATTGATTTGAGATAGGGAACTGTCATTTGGTGAATGTAGCATAGTGCAGAAGTGCTAGGGAATATTTGTAGAGTAATACCTTAAATATTTGGAAAGATGAATTAACCTTGGAAATTTCGAGAGAGGGAATAATTGAAATAACTATCTTATAAGTAGTAATGAGAGAATACTACGTATGGAAAACACATGTAAGGGTTGGGTGAATACCTTCAATTTTAATGGGAGGTGGGAATGCCTATTATATGATTATTATTATTGTGTGTATAGCATACCTACGCTGCTTGCTATCAGAAAGAGGTTTTCGCACAGTGGACGGTCTTATCCTGGGTGACCCAATGGGGGGTGTTATTTGACTTGTACCCAAAATACATGAACTTGGTTACGTGATATCCGAGAAGTAGGATAGTTTCGACGGCTGAATGGGAGCGTAGGTATGTGCGTGACCCATTTGGCTGGGTAATATACTCGCCTCAAATATTTGTGTTTTGAATTTATGGTTCGTGAGAGATTGAACCAATTGTCATTTATGCAGTGATTGATGCACCGGGACATGATAGTAGAGGCATTACGCCAAGTGGTCTTAACCAAGGGGTGCAGGATTAGTATATATATGTATAAGGATGATGTATATATATATATATATATATATATATATGCTTGTGAATATGTCTAGTTTGTGTAACTAGTGGAAATGGTAATAATTATAATTTCTTTGCGCCAAGTGGTATTAACCAAGGGGTGCGGGTGTAGTATACATATATAGGGATGATGTGACTATATATATATGAATAAACTTGGGAAAATTCTACTGTGTGAAATTAGTAGATATAGTAATAATGAGAAAATAATCTTAGTGGGTAAAAAGTTTACCTGTCGAATGGTGAATAACGATATTTAGTTATGTGGGATAAATATTTCAATAACGTATTGTATGGGCAATACGGGTATACTACTAGTGACGTAGATGGTGGTATGGTGACTACGAACTAGTTAGGTTGGGTAGAATAACTAATATGGGGTAGATGTACGTTAGGCGTGCACAATAGATGAGAGGTGAGAATCTCATGTGAGAGTTCGACAAGCTAACATGCACATAATACTTGCTTTATTACAAATTTTAAATACTTTCTAAAACAAATATTTTTACAACTCGGGCTCTGACCCGTCTCTTGCTATTCTTCTCTCTTTTGCTATACATATATGTATTATATCAGGTGCCAGTCACAGGGTTACCAAACTTAGACGCTTTGATTATTTAGTGACCTGCAGTAGTTGTGGGAGTTGCAGGTCCTTGCATTTAGATGCCTTTATCATTTCTTCCAGTTCTATTCAGACATTTGATTTAGGGCATGTGTCGCCCATTCTCAGTCGTTTTATCAGAGAGATTGTACTTAGTTTATTTTAGAGACTGTACTCAGTTTATTTTAGTAGTTCATTTCGGTTGGAATGAGTATTTTATAGTTTGTTAGTTTGAGACTTTAAACTGGAATGTTTTATCCAGTCTTATTTATTTCAGCAGTTGCGTTATATCCAATGTTCATTATATTTCCTGTGAATGGTAAATAGTTGATGTCTTAATATTTAAAAATTATTAATGTATTCTTTGGGTATAGCTTAAAAATGAAAAATGTTTTGACACTAGCTTAATTATTTATTAGGTGATTATTAATGTTAAATGTATTTCGATAGTGATGCTAAGAATGAACCAACTGAACACTTTGTTTTAAATTGAATAAATGATTGATTACCCGATATTTAATTGGGCAGGGTGTCACAGTAATGAGAGTGAGATGAAAGAGAGAGTGAAAATGAAGAAGAGGTTGATGTGAGTGAACTTCAAGTAGCATTTCAAGAATTGTATTCCGAATCAATTAAATTAAAAAGGGCAAACTTGAAGTTAAAAGTTAGTTTGAGGGAACGTGCTAAGGTCAATAATGAGAGTGCGTTAGTTGAATACCTTCGGACACGTGAGAAAGAACTTCGAGAGAAGCTTGAGTATGTAGAAGGTGAGAGAGATTGCCTTATAGGTTTAATGGAGGCTATGAAGAAAGAGCTTCTCATGTTTGAAGAGAGAAGTTGTTTGCTTGAGTCACGCATTTTAGAGTTGGAAGAAAAGCTAAGAGACTCAAGTCGAGTCAAATTTGATTTGGAGTGTAGGTCCGAAAAACTAGATAAAATCTCAGGCACGACCCAAATAAAAAATGACACCTGTGGTTTAGGCTTCGATTCTTATAATGCTTCCGCTAATAAAGACAACACCACTATTTTGAGAGAATCACCTAAGAACATTTCTAAAGGTCAATCCTTAGGTACTACTTTTTACCGAGTCTTTACTTGATCATATCGTGGCCGAAAAGGTCATCTTAGGAAATTTTATTTTGATATAAAAAAGGATCCTAGGAAATCCAAGGGCCGAGTCACCACGGTTCCCAAATCCGGAGAGCATCACGTTTCACTAGTTTGGGTTAGAAAACCTGATTTGGCGACTTTACAATATAGGATTTTTTTATTTCCATTTGCTATCACGTGAAACCTCCCATGCTATATCAAAAGGTTAAATGTGTCAGTTTTGTTTACATACTCTAGTATTTTTGTGCTTCATGATATATCTATGCTAGTCGTATGTATGTTTTGTCATTTTCTAGTCTATGCTCCATGATTAATCACATGCTAGAATTACGATTTGTGTATATATTTTATATTTATTTTTATTTTTTTATGTCGTAACAAGTGGTATCTTATTGAGAAAAATACAAAAAGTTTTTCTTTGTTTTTCTTTTGAGTTGATTTTTTTTTTTGTTTGGTGAAAATTTAAAAAAAAAACTCAAAAATATTTCTTTTTTACTTGTGCTTGAATCCTTTCTCTTTCTGCTTCCATGTGGCTAGAACGTTTGATTAAAACTGTCAATCCTTAAAATGTTCTTTGTCATGCTTGTATGGAGTAGTTGGATTTTGTGTTTCTTAATGGATTCTATTTTTATATGCCTCGTTTCACACATGCACGAGCTCATTTGAAATTTAAACTTCACATGTATATTTGAGCTAAATGCGATGTTCTCCTATCAATTTAGTCATCTACATGTTGCTACGACTATGGAGGATTTGTGTATGTAAGAACCGTTTCCCGGATGTAAAAAATAGAAAAATTTGTTTATCCCGCTTAGTTATTTATCAATGGAATCAGGTTGCAAAAGACAAAATTACTTTGCGTGAAAAGCCACCATTGAATCTTAGGCCTTAAATAAATGTGGCATTAAAAAGAATATTTGCTAATGTCAAAAATTGTTTAGTTGATATATTCAAAAGAAAAATAAAGAAAAATTATGAGGAGTTTGGTTGGATGTATCAACGGGTTTGCATAATGATTTTGTATCCTAGTTATGCTTTTATTTTCATGACTCTATTGGTTTGTAGAATCATCAAAATTCTAGGCTTGTATTCATTGTGTATGTTTGTTAATTGAGTTCAATCTTTATTGTCACATGAGGCTATATCTAAATGTGATAAAGTTTTGCAATCAAATGAGAACTAAGTGAACATATTTGAAGTGAATGAGTCAAAATTTAATTGTTACTAGTTCACACCCCTACACTTTCGTTCACCACATGTATTTGGACACATTTTTGCCATACGAATGTGAAAAGATTTATGCATTTCGTGTCGTGTGTGGTGTTTATACCTATGTATATGTGCGTGTGTGTTAGTGATATTCATTGTGTATATATATATATATATATATATATATGGTAATTTTTTTGAGTCTTTGTCTTGCTTGCTAGTTCATATATGCTTTGAATTCATAGGTGGTATCTAGGATATTGCGAAATTCGGTTGAGATCCCATGCTTATGTTTAATACATTTTACTTGGAATCATTTTTTTATCGCATCATAGTTGGTATCCTTTGCTATTGTTGTGGATTAGTTGTATTTGATTGTTGCTCATATGCTTTATTGTTGTTATCACTTTATGCACCATTGCATGTTTAACTTATTTTTTCTTTAATTCGTATCCCTTAAGTAGATGTAGATTTGAGGGGGAGAAATGGTATTTGTTTTAATTGAGGGAGAAATAAGTTATGTTTTATGATTCTAAACCTTTGTCTATTCCTGAACAAAAAGGGGGAGAAATGGTATCTAAACATTGAGTTTGGGAGATCTATCTTAGGGGGAGTCGCGCAATCTTCTTAGGTAGACATTAGTAGATAAAGGTGGAGAATTAATTTAGCGGGAGTATTTATTTAAATTTATTTACATTATATTCCTTATGCATTTGATGGTGTGCTTAACTGTGCAGGAAATTTCTTTTACTTTTAGCGGCATCTTTAAAGAAACAAAGAGGTTCATCCTTGGGTCGAGTCATAGCGTTTGTATTTTTTATTTTTCTTGGGTGGGATGTTGTGTATAGATGAGCTTCACGACCCCTTAGGAGTTTTGGTTGGATTTTGTCCCGGAATAGCCAAAGGGGGAGATTTGCAAGGACACAAATTTCCAGTTGAATCCATATGTAGTTTTGTCTTAATTCCGGACAAAACCATTTGAGTCATAGGATAAATGTTTGTTCCTATCAAGCCTATGACATTTGAGAAGTTGAAGACGTAGCGGCCTAGATTTATAGTTTCATCCTTACCTAGTTTAGTGCCATGTTTCTACGTCCAGAACAATTGTATTCCAAGGCTCCAAAGGTCTGAATGCATATATATATATATATATATATATATATATATATATATATATATATATATATATATATATATATATATATATATAGGAGCTTGGAAATTATATTGGGTGTTTTTCATAAAATACTTTTTATGAACTTTTATTTTCAGAAAATCTCTTTAGAACTTTTTTCAAAAGTTTTTGGGCTTAAAATTGAAAAATCAAATTGTCTGAATTTTCGTTTGAATTGTCGTTCGAATGAGATTGTCGTTCGAACAAGAATACGAACGAGTTTTCTAACGAGTATAAGCTATTTCCCTGAATTGTCGTTAGAAACCAGTTCGAACGAAGTCATTCAAATGAACTCGTTCGAACGAGATATCAAACGAGATCTGCTTCTAATTCTCTGAATTCTCGTTAGAAGACTTTCAAATGATGTTATTCGAACGACCTGAAAAGTGGTTCGAACGACTTGGGCGGGAAATGAAATTTTTTTAGCAGTCTTGCTTTTAACCATCCGTGTTCCCCACTTGACCCACTAACTTTACCAGCCTTACTTTAGTGCGGGAACAAGCTTTTTCAAGATAACTTTTAACACACTATCTTCTACACTTTAAGAGCAAAAAGGTTTTTCATCAAAAGTTCATGTTTTGTGTCTTTGATTTTATGGATTGATTTCTTCCAAAAACACATATACTCCCATAGTTTGTTTACTTCTAAGTTCATACATACATATATTTTTTAGAGTGTTTGTTTGGCACCGGGTTTTCTCTACACCAACAAGAAGAGAAGTTTGAGTTCATTCTCTACCCATAAAGGAGAAGACTAGTTTTGCTGCGGCTTTCTCACATGGTGGCACCATGTGTGGTTGACGATGGGTTGTGCCTCCATCGGTGGACTCCAAGACTGCGATGGACGTCGTGGGTATTAGCCAGACATAGGTACTTATAAGAAGAAGCGTCGGGGCTTGAAGGGATTCAAGTCGAGTGTTGTAAGTCTCTTTGTCTTGTAATTGTAAAATCGTATCTAGTGGATTTGTTAGGCCAGGGCCATCTGAGGTTTTTCCCATTGTGGGTTTTCCTCGTACATCGCCATGTAGTGAGATTGTTTCTTTTATCTTATTTAACCCACCTAGAATGCATGCTTAGGTTAAAAAGATAAAATTTGGTTTAATTTGCAATCTTGCTTAATTTGGTGCTAAAAATATATGTGGGTAAGTTTTAATTTAATTCAAGCCGGCACATTTTAATTTGATAAAATTTAGTTTGGCCTATATCGAAAATGAATTAATTATTGGTAGGCAAATTTTAGGACTTGTTTGAATTAATTGGGATTAAGTGAATATTAATGTTTGAGTAGTTTTTATTTCACTTCTAGTTTAGTTTCATTTTAATTTTGAAGATATTAAAATTTAAAAAGATAATTGTTTCTAACTTTGTTGGTGAACCATCCTTCCACACTTGGAATTTTAATATTTAAAGAGGAAGATTTTTTAAAATTTGGGGGCATATATTCCAACAGTGTTGGCAGGAATCCAATCAACATCCAATTTGAAAGGAGGATCTTCATAGTTCAATAAAGTAAGGTCATACTATTTCCAAAGTGGGTTGTTCTGATCCACCTTCATCACTGTCAAGCAGTTGGACTATCCCCAATTGTAGCCTTTATTCTGAGCTTGATTGAATCACTCATCAAAATGAACCCAAGCTTCATTTTATCCCTCCATCCAAATCTCCCTAAACTATTTATTGAATTATAAAGTTAGCCTATCAACATGGTGATGCAATTTTTTCAGTACTCCGTCTTTGGCTTGTAATTGAGAAAACTGAGTAGAAAGTTGCTCGGCTTAAGTTTGAAGTCTCTGGGACTTCTCAACAATGGACAAATTTTTGGCATTCAACCGAGCAACTTGATTAGTAAGAGTTATCTTGGTCCTAGCCTCATTTATAGTAGCTCGACCATGTTTAGTTTTTTCTCAGAAAGAGGAAGCAGACTTGGTTTTCTTCAAGGCCTCCAATTTTTTCCTCGATCTAGCATTTTCAGTCTCTGGGAAGGAAACCCCACTATCATTAGCAACAACTGTAGAAGGAGAAGCAACCTTCAGTGAGTTTAATTCCTCGCTCAAGCTATTATTCTCTTCTTCCAGTAGATTAACAATTGCCCTAGACTCCTCCAGTTCACAATTGAGTAAAAATTCTTACCTCCTAAAGTGGGATGCATGTTTTTCCAGCTTCTGCTCAAAACCCCAACCTTCACTTAGAGATTTGTATTTCTGCTCATAGCCGGTGTGTAAAAGAGCTTTAGCCTCCTTGTGATCTTCTTGCAACTCTTCAATCATTTCATAATAAGCCACATTATTGGCCACTGCCCGATCAAGAAGACACTTAAATAAAGGCAGGCTTCTATAGCTTGATCTGAAGCACCCTCTCCGAGTAACTTAGATAATTCTTCCTCGGTCAGAGTCAAGTGACCAACCTTGAAGAGATCATTTCATCTTTGAATAATCTCAATATCTGTTGAAGATAATTGATCCAGTTTATCTATGAAATATAACGAGCAAGAAAAACTTCCAATCAACAACAGAAGAATAAGAAGGCAAATGTAAAGTAATATTCCTTTTCATTGATAAAAAGTCAATTACAAGTAAATCAAATAAAAAGAAAAGTAAAATTGAAGAAAATAACAAAAGCTTCTCGGCAAACTGGTCTACACCTTCTTTATGTCTGAGGTAGACCCAGAAGGATTTGATGTGGAAGGGGGAAAAATAACTTGATCAGCAGAAGGAGGAATGGAAGAATCAACTGTAGCTGCCTGGAGTTGGTCGGTAGAGTCCAAAGCGAGGGTAGATTCATGTAACCCTCCATCATCCTCAATCTCCTCATCTATTTTGGGAGGAGTCCCAGGATCATGTCTAAGAAATAGCTTAGAGTTTTGGGGAGTGCCAACCTCTGGAAGGGCTGTCGACCAACCATTCTTAAAACATTTCTTCTTGGAAAACTAAATTTGAGCAGATGCAGTGCCAATTGCTTTATCCTAACCCCTGTTGAATGCAGATTCCTTGGCCTTCAACCTTCTCGCCTTCTCAACACCCAGCTTATTCTGTAGCTCGACAACCTGCCCCCGAGCAACTGTAACATCACCCTCTGTAGTCTTTATTTTGTTCTCCCACTTCTTCTTCTCATTAGCCAATTCTTGTTGGGAGTCAAGCAAGAACTTTTTAAGCTCCTCAAAGGCCTTATCAACTTCATTTGAAGAAGAACGCATAATATCATCCTTTTCCAGCATATTGTTGAAATTGACAAAAAATTGTAGAAAGAAATCAGAGCAAGTGAGTAAAGAAATAACAAAGAGATGAATAAAAAAGAGGAGAGGTAATAGTACTTACCAATTCTAGGCTTTGAGCAGCCTTTTAGAAATTCTTGATCAGGGAATTATAGAATCAACACCCTTGTGATCTGGAAGTGTACCAGATTTTATTAATTGTCTGGCTAAGCTAGGACCAATGACCACCGGTGAGCCAGAATCAGATAAATTGACCAAGTCTTGGTGGTCGGTGCCAACAAAAGATCCTTCAGCCAATTCCTTTCTTCAGACGCTTGTATTGGGTTTCGTCATTCTTCTTAGCTGGGGGCTTCTTCCTAGCCTCTTTTTTATTTTTAGCCCCATCAACAACCTGCTTAGTGGAGCCATTAGCAGTAATATCACCCAAAATATTGGGTAACTTTCTCTTTACCATGGTTGTGGCAAGAGGCAGGTCTTAATCAATGGAAGAGGATGGAGCATCAGCAAGTTCACCACTGCCAGATGCAGTGGTAGAGGAAGTAGAGATCGGATCTTGATCGAGGTCAATCATCGAGGAAGGAATAACAACAGTGGGGCGAGCAACAAAAGATGTAATGGTATTTTTGTACTCCAATAGGTAGGAGGTAGACCTAGTATGCTTCTCTCCTATCTTTTGATGAATGCCCCAAAGAAACTTAAACTCTCCGATATTGATATCACTCTCTTTGGGACACTTCCTCTTCTGATCAACTGCAAACAAAATCAGCAGATAAAAGTTAGTATTAAATAATTAGTAAAATATTCAAGAAGAGTTATACAACATGTTGCAACCTATCCCGTTGCCATATTGTGGGAATTTTGGCCCCTGGTACACAACATCCCATGTCATGGGTGCATATTGTCAATTATTGGTAATTACTCCATGATCAAAGTAATCATTATTGGAGTCCGAGAGGTTAACTACTAAAGCCCTATTTAGAGCCCTAGTCTTTAAATAGTAAGTAGTGTCACTTGTGGCCCACTTATAGCAAAACATGATTTCTGGGATTCCTATATCGGTCCCATGGAGCTGATTTAACCTATAAACCCCATTAACTACTCTCCATGTGTTGGGGGCTACCCTAGCAGGGACCACATCAAAATACTAAAAAAACTAAAGACGAAATGGGTTTGGGGGAAAAGTGAACCCACATTCAACAATAAAATAAAAGTAGCCAATGGCCCTCAGTCAAAGAAAAAATATCAGTAGGAGGACTGGGAAGATCCAACTCCACCCACGAGGGGATATTCCACTCATTCATAAATTCCTCTAGAGTAGCTACTGAATAAACCATATGCGAAGATGAAGAAAAGGAAAAGAGAGAAGATTCTTATAAGGATTCAACAAGAACTGAAGGACAAAAGAAACAATCACACAAGAAAGCTCAAGAAGATAGCAGCAGAAACTCAGAAGGTTTGAGGTAGAAGACAATTGTGATTTTTCCTGCCTTTTATAGATTGCCTCAAAATTTGGCAAAGGTAATGATTAAAGGGAGCATCGATTGAACTGTTGGTGGCTAAAGCCAAAAATACACATCTGTCCAAAAATGATTCGTCAAAATATTGGATAATTGAAAAAATGCAACCCGCATTATGTGCCATCAGTTAAACCAATAACTTCACAAGTATGGGAAGTTGATAGCCGACCAACCATCAGAATTGTTGCCCGAGCAACTTCATAACTAAATATTCCATACTCTTTCAAAAACCTCAAGCATGAAACATTGGGGGCTTCTGTTGATACCAAAAATTACCTTATTACGTGAACCATCAGGCGATTAAAGACCATATGGTCACGGTTCACAGCTGTGACTAGTTTTCTGTGACATCCAACATTGTCACGGCTTTCGACTGTGATCATGCTTACTATATATAAAATATTGTCACGGCTTTGGGCCGTGACTGTACTTACTGTGCATAAAACATTGTCACAGCTTTGGGCAGTGACCAGTTTTAATAATAATAATAAAAAATCCTCAAATCGAGAGGCTAATCGATCAGTTGCTGCAAGTGCTCATTGGGTGACCTCGAGGGGGTCCCGTGCTCTCAAATCGGGGGGTCCCGTAACCACGCGATCACGGGACCCGTGTAGGCATTCTGAAATATGGGCCGTGCTCTCAAATTGGGGGTCCCGTGACCACGCAGTCAGTTCGTGAAGGCTACGTTGGTCCAGAGCGAGGTGTTGTTGTCACCCACGAGGCCGTTTGGGGGGCATTGCGGGGTTTCGTCCTTTAACGACATGTTTTCAAGCCTAAGCATAGGTACTCTGAAATCTGGGCTAATGGTCTCAAACCAAGGGTCTCGTGATCACGCGGTCGGTTCATGCAAGTTACATTTATCCCGTGCGAGGTGTTGGTGCCGCTCATGGGGCCGTTTGGGAGGGGGGGGGGTAAGGGGTTTTGCCCCCCCATGACACGCTTTCAAGCCTAAGTGTGGATATTATCTATTTTGGACCGTGCTCTCAAATCGAGGGTCCTGTGACCACGCGATCGGTTTGTACGGGCTACGTTGGTCCCGTGCGAGGTGTTGGCGCCACTCATGGGGCCGTTTGGGGGGCGCTAAGGGGTTTCGCCCCCCCGACGACATGTTTTCAAGCCTAAGTGTGGATATTCTCTATTTTGGGCCGTGCTTTCAAATCGAGGGTCCTGTGACCATGAGATCGATTTGTGTGGACTACATTGGTCCCGTTCTAGGTGTTGGGGCCACTCACGGGGCCGTTTGGGGGGCGCTAAGGGGTTTCGACCCCCGACGGCACGTTTTTAAGCCTAAGTGTGGATATTCTCTTTTTGGGCCGCGCTCTCAAACCAAGGGTCCCGTGACCATGCGATCGGTTCTTATGGGATACATTGGTCCCGTACGAGGTGTTGGCACCACTCACGGGGCCTTTTGGGGGCGCTAAGGGGTTTTGCCCCCCGATGGAACATTTTCAAGCCTAAGTGTGGATATTCTCTATTTTGGGCCGTGCTCTCAAACCAAGGGTCCCGTGTCCGTGTGGGCTACGTTGGTTCCTTGCTAGGTGTTGGCGCCACTCACGGGGCCATTTGGGGTCGCTAAGGGGTTTCTCCCCCTGATGGCACGTTTTTAAGCTCAAGTGTGGATATTCTCTATTTCAGGTCGTGCTCTTAAACCAAGGGTCTCGTGACCACGCGGTCGGTTCGTGCGGGTATATTGCACCCGTACGAGGTGTTGGCATTGCTCACGGGGCCGTTTGGGGGGCACTAAGGGGTTTCTCCCTCTGATGGAACATTTTTAAGCCTAAGTCTGGATATTCTCTATTTTGGGCCACGATCTCAAATCGGGGGTCCTATGACCATGCGATCGGCACCTACTAGCTACGTTGGCCCCGTGTACGGTGATCGCTCCCCTAAAAGGGCCATTTGGGGGGCGTTAAGGGGTAAGACCAAGTATAGATTTTCTCAAATTATCATTATATTCCCAAACCAGGGCTCCCGTGACCACGCGATCGGTTCCTGCGAGTTACATTGGTCCTGTGCGTGGTGATCGCTCCCCTAAAGGGGCTGCTTGGGGGGCACTAAGGGATTTCTCCCTCTAACGACATGTTTTAAGCATAAATGTGGATTTTCTCAAATTATCGTCATTTTCTCAAACTAGGGGTCCCGTGACCTCGCGGTCGGTTCCAACGAGTTAAATTGATCCTGTAAGATGTGTTTGCACCTATCACGGGGTCGTTTGGGAGATGCTTTTGGTTTTTGCTCTCAAAAGGCATATTTGGTAAGAAAATCTGAACAGTCATGGCATGGGAACACTAGAACCGTGCTTTAAACGGTCTTTGGAGTTTTATCTGGACAGTCTTTGGACCAACGAAGCCACGTAGTCTCCCAAGAGTGAATCCCTGGATTTTTACAACTATAGCAAGTGTTCCCATTATTTATTTTAGAGGGTGGAGTTCGATATTGTTGAGTAGAGTGAGCAGTAACATTTGTAAGGGATTAATTTCAAGTTGCAGGGAACTCAATATTACAAGGTGTCCTCACAGGAAGATTAAGATCTTGACCGCCCTCATTGAGCTTACGACCTTGTCAATCTTACAACCTTGTCAACCTTAAAATTTTCCCTAGTTTGAAAATTAAACCAAAATATCCATAAAATTAAAATTTGCCCTATTTTGAAACTTAAACCAACAATATGCATTAAATTAAAATTTGCCCTAGTTTGAAACTTAAACCAACATTAATCATATATATGCATTTTTTTCTATAATACACGCACACATACACATTTACAGTATACACACAAACATATACACAATACACACAATGACAATGTATACACAACTACATACATATACTCAATACACACACGTACACACACACATACACATACACACACATACACAGACGTATATACACACACACATATATACACACATGTACACAGATAAATATATATTTACCTTTGAGATTGAGAAAATGAGAGAGCTTGAGATTGAGAGAAGGAAATCGACGGAGAGAGGGAGGGAAAATAAGGGTTTATAAGTTTTCGAGGGAAATGAAAACCTGTTCTGCATTTTTTAAGTATAAAGACCATGGTCACAGCTTAGGGCCATGACCCTATGACGTGAACCCTTTTTTACATGTTAGTGTGGAAATAAGGCCATGGTCATGTCCCAAAGCCACGACTAAGATAATTTACTAGTCACGGACTTTATCCATGACCACGTCGTTATGTAATGAGGTTTGTGGTCACGAATAAAGGCCGTGACTCATCCTTGACCAAAATTGGAGGGAAACTTGGCACCACAATGGTCATGGATGGGTCAGGGTCTAAACCCGTGACCTAAGGGAGTCAGGGTCTAGATCCGCGACCAACCATAAGACGACCCATAACCACACAGAGTCATGGATTTGGTCATGTCCATTTTGACAGTAGTTACAGATTTGGGTCATAACCACCTGGTCACGACTGTGAGCCGTGATCCCATCTCCGTGACAATTTTTGGTATTTAGTGTAGTGTTAGCCACTCAATTTGAAACTATCACCATGAAAGAAAGTGAAACATTTGATGAATTCTATGTCCGTATTTCCGACATTATTAACTCATGTTTCAACTTAGGTGATAAATTCCCTAAAAATTAAGTAGTCAAGAAGATTCTTAGATCTCTTCCTAGCCATTTCATTTCGAAATTCACGGTTCTTAATTCTTTAGGAGCGTTAAATACACTAAAACTCAAAGAGCTTGTAGGTGATCTCCAAACACATGAATTAGACATGTTTCCTAAAGATAACAAGAAAAAATATAAGGGAGTAGCTCTAAAAGTTAAGAAAGAAGAAATGTCTAAATCCGAAGAGTTCGGTATGGATCCTGATGATATGTCCTTATTTGCTTAAAAATTTAAAAGGATTCTCAAGTTTAAAAATAAAAACTCAAAGTTTGAAAAACCTAAATTTGGGAAAAACAAGACAAGTAGAAGTTTTAATAATAAGGATCAAAAGAAGTCTAAAAACGACAACTCTAAAAGAGATAACCTTAAAAAGGATGATTCAGATAGATGTTTTAAGCATGAAGGACGAGGTCATAGAGCGTATGAGTGCCCACTAAGCTTCAGAGACAAGGTAAGGATAAAGCCATTTATAGTGCAACTCTTAGTGACAGTGACAATGAGTCTGAGGACTCCTATGATTCCGTTCCTTCTGGAAACAACTTCATTGCCTTTATGGTGAGTCATGATAGTGCTTCAAGTGAGTCACATCCTAGTGTTGACATTTTTTAGCACAATCACGAGGTTGTATCCACCCACTTAGAAGGTGGTGATAAAAAAGGAAGTGAGAGTGATGTAGATGAAAGTGAATTGCAATCCTTTTATTTTGAGTTGTACATTGAGTCTATGTATATTCAAAAGATAAATAAAAGGTTAAATTTGAAGGTGTTGACATTAGAAAATGAGTTAAAAAGCCTGAAAGAAAAGGAGGCTTTAGTTAGTCAACTTGAGGCAATTAAGATTTCTCTCTGTGAGAAGCTTATTTTGGTGGGTAAAGAAAAATGGGATTTGAATGACTCTCTAGCTCGTGTTAACAAAGATCTTCATGAATCCTTGGAGATTAGAAAAACACTTCAAGAAAAAATTGTCAAGCTTGAGAAAGATCTAGATTCCTCTCAGGAAGTCAAAGTCACACTTGAAGATAATTTCAAAAGAATGGGAAAGTTATTCCTAGGTCCAGTTTTAGGTTATAAGGAGAAAGGTTACCAAGAGAGAAAGGGTATAGGATATGAATATGGTGAGTTATCCAATGTTAAATCTGAACCCGTAGATAAGTTTGTTACTAAAATAATCCCTCTTAAACCTAACCCACCTAAGAGAAGTCAACCTAAGAAACGTATGAAAGTGACTCCAAATCAACCCTATGTTTGTACTTATTGTCACAAAATGGGTCATCTTAGATATTTTTGTTACAAGCGTGGGAATAATTCTTGTTTCACAACTCCTAGTCCACACTGTATCTCCTTAGCTAGCCTTAAAAACCAAGTCGAGTATTTAGTGAACACATGCAAAGGTTTAATGGAAGAGTTTTTAAGGTTTTATATGGCCTAAGGAAATGGTTCCAACCAAAAGACTAGTCAACAAAGGGAAGAACACTACTCAAGATTGGGTTAAGAAAGATAATACCAAGAAGGATTTTATTGTTCATGTTGCTCTTAAGGCTCAAAATACCTCCTAATGGTATTTTGATAGTGGATGCTCTAGACATATGAAAGGTGATAAATATATTTTTACCCCTATTGAAAACTACAAAGATGGTAAAGTTAACTTTGGCAATGGGAGTAAATCTCGAATCATAGGTAGAGGCACCATTGAAGTTTTTGGTTTTCCAAAGCTAGAAAATGTTCTTTATGTTGACGGACTCAAAGTTAAAAAGATAATAATTATCCAGTTTTACGACGAAAACCAAGTAGTTAAGTTTAGCTGACTAGAGTGCACCGTTTATAATAAATCGGGCGAGGCTATTATATAAGGTGTGAGGACTAGGGATAATTTTTTTGAAATCATTCTAAAGTCTTCTTTCGTTTGCAAGAGTGCCAAGGTCTCATCTGCTAATCTTTGGCATCAACATTTAGGTCATGTAAACTTTAGATATCTTGATCGTCTAGTGAAGAAAGACCTTGTTCGAGGGTTACCATCCTTAGGAAAATCGACCTCCTCAATTTGCGGACCTTGTCAACTTGGAAAATAAATTAAGATCCCTCATAAGAAGTTTAACTCTATAACCACCTCTTGTGTCTTAGAATTGATTCAAATGGACCTTATGGGTCCCACTCGTACCGAGAGTATAGGAGGAAAGAGATATATCCTAGTGATGGTAGATGACTTCTCAAGATATTCTATAGTAGGATTTTTAAGAGAAAATTCTGATGTTGTTGAATTTCATAAACCGATTTAGAAGTGATAATGGAACTGAATTTAAGGAATCCAGCGTGAATTCTTTTTGAGATGAAGTTATAATTAAGCATGAGTTTTCGGTCGTTCGAACTCGACAACAAAATGGTATAGTTGAGAGGAAGATCTAATGATCCAAGAAATGGTAAGGTCCATGCTCCTTGATAGGAAAGTGCCTCGTAGGTTTTGGGAGGAAGTGGTAAGCACCGCTTTTCACACCGTGAATAGGGTTTATTTGCATCCCAATACTATTAAAACTCCATATGAATTATGGACCGACAAGAAACCCAACCTAGCCTATTTTAGCATCTTTGGGAGTCCTTGTTACATCCTTAGGGGTAGAGAGTTTCTAGGTGAATTCGACTCGAGGAGTGATGAAGGTATTTCCTAGGTTATTCACAAAATAGTATAACTTTTAGAGTTTACAACTTTGGTAGTTCTAAAGTTATGGAATCAATAAATTTTATCACAAAAGATGATGCTCCAGCTACATTTGTTGATGATGAGGAAGATTTATCTTGTGAGTGTGATGCACCTCCCGGTGTTAAAAACATTAAGTCTCATAATGACTCGATGGACTCAATAATTGAGGAAAAGGATCCATCTCCCTGGGTTCTTAAAAGTCATGACCCCTCCAAAATTATTGCGAATCCTGAATTAGATGTCAAGACTAGGGTGCAATTAGAAAATGAGGTTATACGTTTGCGTTATATCTCTAAAATCGAACCTAAAAATTTCAAAGAAGCACTAAAAGATAATTATTGGATTAATGCCATGTAAGAAGAGTTGCTTCAATTTTAGAAAAATGATGTTTGGTAATTAGTTCCCCGGCCTAGTGATACTAACGTCATTGGTACCAAATGGATTTTTACAAATAAATTGGATGAAAATGGTGTCATTGTTCATAATAAATCTAGGTGTAACAACCCTCACTTTTGAGAAACTTATTTTATATTAATTTACTGTGTGACGTAATTATATAAAATGTTGGAAAATAGAGTAAATATTATTTGAATGAGTTGAAAGATAATATTTACTAGATTGTTGCATATTTACTATATGTGTATGTAAATATCATCACGTTACGTTTTATAGTGTCGCATGCTTTAAACGACATTTATGGTTTAAATGAAATCGGAACTTGAAATGATTTATAAAATTACCGGATGCCAATTTAGAGGGCGTAGTTAGTCCCGAAATGTGCGAGATAGTCGAAATAAGTGCCATATTGTATTTTTGGGTTTCGGGCACTTTTGACTGATTTTAACATAAATGTGTAGTTGGGAGTCATTTTAATGTGGTATTAACAATTTAAGTTGGAAACTAATGTTAGTCCCCGATTTTTAGTCTTCCAATTCCTTTATTTTCCCTAATACATGTTCTTAAACCTAGAGAGTTAGAAAGGAAGAAAGTTGTGGAGAAAAGAGGAGAAAAGAGAGAGATTGGAGATTGAAGCTTGTAGTGGTTGCTATCAAAGGAAATCTGAGATTTCAACCTCAAGGCAAGTTTTCTACTTGCTAATATATGATTTAAGATGAATAAGTTGTGTGATTGTTATGTATGTGAATCAAATGAACAAATATGGATTTTATGGATTTGTGGTGTTTTAGCCCTAATCATAGTTTAAATTGATGATCATGTGGAGTATAGTAGTTGATAAACATGTAGGATGGTTTTGGGTAGATTAATGTTGGTGGATGTGTGTAAAAATGGAGGAGAAATGGGGTTTGGGGAAAAACTAGGGTTCATAACCCGTAGCCCCTCTTGGCAAATTCGCAGGGGCGAATCCATTCGCCCTTTCAGCGAATCGATTCGCTAAGGGGTCAGCTTATAGGTTTGGGGACCCGAATCGATTTGGGTTAGGGCCGAATCGATTCGGTTGAGGCAGAATGTTGGGTTCTCCATCCGAATTGATTCGCTTTTGGATGAATCGATTCGGCCCTAGGGCGAATCGATTCGAAATCTGGCTGTTTTGAATTATTTTTCTAACTCAATTTTAACTCTTTTCTTTTAGGCTTAGGGATTAGGAACCTTCTTGTATGAAGTAAACTTAGAGTCCTAGAGTCTTAGATGAGTTAGTTAACTACCCTACGTTAAAAATGGATTAAATGGGGCTTATTCCGGGGGTGTCTAAATTGATGTTAAGGCATTCTTTTCCTTTAGTTAATTATTATGAGACTAGGAGTTGTAAGGTTATATTGGGAGACTTTAGAAGCTCAATTGAGGGACGCTAGACTTGGTGGTTTATAGTGTCACCGTAAATTCTTGGAGTATGAATAAGAGGTTCATTAACCATTGAAGTTATAATGATGGCATGAAATATGTATGGCTCCAGATGAAATGTGATGTATCTATAAAAAAAATGGAAATTAAAATGGTAAATAATAATTTACTTAAACACACCTCTCTAAATGCTATCATAAGGGAAGTACGCGCATGAGGCGAAGTCCCCTGGCTAGTGAATGCAGGGTGAATATAGTCCTCGGCCATATGATCGGTTATTATGTATGTTGTATTTATTGAGCGATGTGGGGTAATTCCGGGTGTGGTTATGACTCACTCGGAGGTATATGGCCACTTCCCGACGTTGCGATAGGATGCCCAGGTTGTCTTGGTTGATAGGCCTTGGAAGATGATAGTCATTTAGGGGCGCGCACAGTGGGGAAACCCGGACGGACGGTCTTAGAATCGTTATATATAGATGAATATAACTATTCTTATTCAAGTTTGACTTGATTTATGATAAATACCATAAAGAGAAAATAACTGTGATTATGTTTCATAATGAGATATGGAACGATGAAATGAAACAGTGTAAATGATGGAGACTTTTAATTAATGTTATTCATTAATATCCTCTTGCATAACTGAATTAATCTTATGATCATTTAAATTTCCTTAGTTTATGCTCTGAGATTGTGTAGGTAGATTCTTGTATTTATCAATCATGATTAACTATTCATAACTGTCATACTCTTTATTCATCTGGTGATCGTATAAAATCGGGCCCTGACCCGTTCATATTTCTTGTTGTGCACGAATCTTTTATTCGCTCAGGTGCTCCGCCGCAAGGACGCCCGTACTGATTTTTCCTTTCCAGTGTCTTGGAGCTGCAACACCTTGTGGACGTTTCGGGATATTTTGTTCTAGACGTCTTCATTTTTGTACTCTAGTTATGATCGAGTCATTTACTTGGGCGTGTGGCCCAAGCTTTTGTAATTGTCTAATGAAGTGTACTATGTACTTATTGAACTTGTGGAATATTATTGTAAGAGACTGTTGACCGACAGCATATTCGGTCCCCTTATTGTATGCTTGATGCGGATGTAATGTAAGTCCTTTTGGGTATCCACTTTCTTTTCAAATTGGGTTGTTTAAATTCTTTCTTTAACTTATAAAATTAAATTTTTGACAACCCGTTTTTCTGAAATATAGGGTGGTTATCCCATATACTTACTATATTATTGTGATACTGAGAATGGTCCATCTATGATTCCCATTATTATTGGAGTATCGGGCTGGCCACCCCTTATTTTGGTGAGCGGGTTGTCAGACTAGGTTAATTGCCCAAGGATATACCCAAATAGAAGGTGTTGACATCGATGAGACTTTTGCTCCAGTTGCTAGGTTAGAGTCCGTTCGTCTTTTACTAGCCATATCATGTCATCTTAGGTTCAAGCTTTATCAGATGGATGTCAAAAGTGCCTTTCTAAGTGGGATTCCTCGGGAGGAAGCCTATGTGGAACAACCGAAAGGGTTTGAGGACCCTAAGTATCCTAATAACATTTTTTATTTGAAGAAAGCTCTATATGGTTTAAAGCAAGTACCCCGTGCTTGGTATGAGAGGCTTATTTCATATTTCCTTACTCGCGGCTTTTCGAGAGGGGGAGTAGATATCACATTATTTATTTATCGAGATGGAAATGAGATCTTAGTTGCCCAAACGTAGGTCAACAACATAGTTTTCGGATCCACATATGATAAACATACTAAACTCTTCTCGAAAGAAATGCAAAATGAATTTGACATGACTATGGTCGGTGAGCTCACATTCTTCCTAGGTCTTCAAATCCACTCATTTACTTAAATTTAAACCATATAACATCATCCCGATTCATATATTCCCAATTAAAAATTATAAATGATTATTAAATCATTTATTAAATCCCTTAAAATTTTGGGTATTACAAGAGTGGTTGTGAACTCCATTAACAACAAGTAGCATCCATTGACCATCGTCAATGGGGTTAATCTTCAACATAAATGAGCAATTGCATTTCCTAGTATCCGAATCTCAATTCTTCTTCTTCTCACGTGAACTTTCTGATTCGTTCCACTCTTTAGCCTATGATGATCCTTATACTCCCCTACCCTCTCACAACCCAAACATACACGTGCCTTCTGCGTCGCCGATGATGCATCGGACTTGATGGTTAAAATAATTATTCGGACCGATTGCTCTTGATTTTGATCCTAGTCCATGAACTCATGACGTGTAGCAAATACATGAGAATGTAGGCAACAAGTAGTTAGTAAATGTTTATAACTTACATAGTAGTTCCAAAGTTGAAACTATAACAATATCAAAATAGTCCCAAAGTTAAAATCTTTACAATACTTGATCTGTAAAGAATTCCCACAAAAATTAACTCTTAGGGCCATCATCATCGAATTTTTTCTCTCCATCCCAACTGAATACAAAATCATCAGATTAGACGAAGTTAAAATCCATGAGTGCATCATGTATAAGTAAAATCATATGTATGATTTGTAAGATATAAAATAATGAATACATAAAATTAGATTTAAAATCTTAAATCCATGAATGAATAAAATGGCATATAAAATATTTAATCCATGAATGAATAAAATGCCATATAAATTCTTGAATATATGAATGGATCAAATAAGATATGATTTTTCATAAAAAAAAAGGTTCATTCGGCACTTACATAACGAATAATTATAGGTAACACATAGTATTTCAAGCGAACTAAGGTGTCTAACTCGGTGTTCTTATCCTGAATGGTTTTTTTTAACCAACACAAAATTTGACACTATTTTGGTATCTTTATACTGACAGATTATTTTAAGTCGGTACCCTTACCCCAAATGAAGATTTTTCACAAAAAAAATTAAACTTGGTTCGTATATTTATGACAAAATACGTATTCTTGTTCAATATCCCGATAATGGATGACTATGTGCAACCATTTTCATTTGAAAAAAAATAAATGTATTGGTATCCATAAAACTACCTCATACTGATTGGTTTTGCTAATTTGGGTAGAATTTGGGTGACCACAACCATCTTCATATTCATGTCCACCTTCCATGGATTGTAATGGCTGAAATGGTACCAAAATATATTAAAAAACAATATATTATCAACTTATGACCGATAATCAATGATAATAACTAGTTTTGAATGTATATGGGTGATGGCTAATTGGTATCCCAAGTGAAAACGTGAATATTCATGTACCTTGGGTACGGTTTGAGAGAGAAAATGGTTTTCTAATGTAATTGTGGTGGGGTTCATTTTGTGTACAAAATGTATTTATACCTTATGGTGGGCCTTAGCAAAAAGTAATTATTTTTGTTGTGTGGTATTATGTAGTTATTTATGGGGTCACCTTTACATCCACATTTGAAAAGGATTTACCTTTGAAATATATTTGTTGCATGTTTTGTTAACACTAACTGTTTTGTAAGTAAATAGGCTTACATTAACCATACATGTTGTAGCGACATAATTTATTTTTGAAACAAATAGAGAGAGAGAGAAGGGTGGATCGAAACCAGATAAATTCCAATACTTTGTCTTCACTAAAATTATTCTCTTTATTTCTCCCTCTCATTTCTTCTGAAACACGTCTCTTCTTATTTTATTTTCTAGCCTATATTTTTAGTAGTCAAGTACCCATATTTCTCCACCGTTAGGGTTGTCAATGGATCGGGTTTGGACCCAGACCCGATCTAGATCCGATCCATTTACTCGGATCTGGATCACATTTTAAAATTTGATTACCCGATTACCCATTTACCCGATTATCCAATTATTAAATGGATCGGATATAGATCTAGTCTAATCCGATCCTTTAAGGGCCCAATCTGATTAAATATAACATATATAAATTTATACATTTATTAATATATCTACACACACACACACACACACACACACACACACACACACACACACACACACACACACACACACACACACACATATATATATATATGATTTATTTATACGAATCATACACTATAATAAATTATAAAATATTTTAATTTAAGATTAAAAAATAAAGAATTGGGATAAAATAAAAATTAAAAACAAATGTATACATATGGCTAAACTCGGATCCGATTTGATCTCATACGAATCCGAATCTGGATCCAATATTTTAGATACGAGTAAGACCCAATCCGAATCCGAAGCTGATTAGGTTCACACTAAATGGATCTGGATCAACCTAGATCAGGTCCGGACCCGACCCATTGACAAGCCTATCTCCACCCTCTCCCACCACTGTCTCTTGGCCTCTTAATATGTAGACCATATAGAGTGAAGATATGGTGAATTATCTAATACGATGTCTCAAATATCACACCACAATGAAACTCCAAGTCTTCCATATATCCACATGTCTTAAATTCATCAAAGAAGATAAAATGACACTGTAACACATGAGTTCACTCACAAAGTCTATGGCATCACTAGTAGCAATCAAGACTTTAGTGTGCCCACCATTAAATGAGCTTCCCGTATTTCATATTTTGGGGTTGTTTTATATTTCTTCATCATTTATTGCAACTAAGGTTTTTTATTTCAATTTTATTATTGGGTTGTTATCATTTCTTTAAGTTTTCTCGATTTGTGGTATTTCATCTTAACTATAGTTTTATGTTTTACGTGGAAAGCCATTAATATTTTGAATTGGTTTATATAATAAAATACATTTCTCATTAGAACACAGAAATATCACTGGTCAAAACATGAAATTCTCAATTAATATAATATTATTTAAACAGTCTTAAATGTATTCTACTTGATAACTTTGGTTTGAACAGTGCACGGTAACCATATAGTGAAATGTCATAAATAATATAAAATCCATGCTTAGTCCTCTCCTTCAATATTATAGTTTTTGAAATTATATGTTTGTAACCAAGATATTTTACCTAATTAAATTGATTTAATAAACAACACTTTTGTAATGTTTTATAATGGAAAAACATGAGAAGTTCGAGCGCAATACACAAAGTAAAATAAAATTGAGCTACAAATGGCATTGAACTTTTATTGATTTTTTATTAATTCATTTGTAACAATCATTTATTTATATTGTTGTTTTTATTATTTTGTTCATATTCGAATCTAAGCAATGGATAAACTTTGTCTCATTGCACATAAGGTGTCATGTATGTCACAAATGTTTTTGGTAAGAAGTGTTTGTGAGTGCGACTATTATTCATATAATGTTTAAAATGTTGATACTGAAAAACATCAATAATGTCCTTATGATATTAACACATTGTATGGTATGCAATTTTCTATCCATATTACCTCATTGCCTTACTCCCTAAAGGAAGACAAATAAATGATTTTTCAATTAATTTTCATTTGGATGTGACTGCTACATCATAATCAATTTATGGAAATCATAAATTTTCAAGACAATACAACTCTCTATCCCCTCTCTCTTCATCAATCCTTGTTTTTTAAGGTAATAGTTTCAACCAAGTACTACTATTTATCCCATCTATCTACAACATTAGGTGCAACACATATTTTTCTAACTCCATGTTTTGGAATCTTGGATGATTTGCTGGTATTTTATTTATTGTCATATATATGTAATGTATCCTTTGAGATGTTATAACAAAAGTCTTAGTTAAATTAGATTGTGTGAATAAAAGAGGGAAAAGTATGAGTTTATAATCCTAGAATAATTTTAGTATTTTCCCGAAATTTGACTATGATCATCGGAGAGTGGGAAACGAAAGTGTCACCGATGGAGAACTTGAAAACATCCATAATATTTCATAAATAAAACCTTCAAGTTTTGAAAACTAATTATAAGCCACCCTAACCATTTTCCATAAATTTGTTAGCACGTCTGAAGATTTTGATTATTGAACATATAATTGTTGTGATGCATTGAGAAATATTTATATATACTGGGTTAGAGACTAGTGATGTTATAAAGTATCCCAAAAAGACTATTCGATTTCTTTGAATTAATTACATCTATAATCAACAATTACTTTTTTCTGGTTGTTGTCAACTTAATGACTATACATCTCTTTACAATATATTTTTCTTCATAGTAAATACACATAATTTTATTTCCCGAATTTATATTTTTATTTGTTTAAAACATTATTACTTAGTTTTATTTAAAATATATATGCTAAGTTCGGTACCTTCGATCTTGCAGAGAGTTTTTTAGATTGGTTAAGACAACTTAAACCTCACTTTTCCCATATAATACTACAACTATTACCGCCCGCGCAATGCGCGAGTCTAAAAACTAATTAAAATATAAACATGGAACCTCACACTATGAGTGTTCCACGTGCCTCATTATTAAATATTTCATATAATAATATAGTATAAATTTTTTAGGAAGAAAAATCAAGACTTCTCTCTCTCTCTCTCTCTCTCTCTCTCTCTCTCTCTCTCTCTCTCTCTCTCTCTCTCTCTCTCCCCTTTGTTAATTCACTGAATTTGTACAAGTGTAGAATCCTCCTTTAGCGCAATGCTTAGGGGATGGAAAGGTTTCTCTCTCCCCCCATTTGTCTCCCATATCTCTCAACACCACTCTCGATTAAGCTTCACATGCCTTTAAGGTCTTATTCATAAATTTTGCCAAGGAGGGGAAAAACACATTTATTTTATTGTGAAAAAAATTTAGGCAATGAAATATATTTTATTTTTATCATAAATTATATCAGTAAAAATATATGATTAAAGAAAATCAAAGATGTAATAAAATAGTGGACAACAATTATTAGGGGAAGAAACATACATAGATATTAATATAATTAACTGAAAAACTCGAGAAGGAGACTATTGATGAGAAAAAAATTGAGCGGTCATTTAAGGACGCTAGTTATTGTCATCGGTCTAATCCTTGACTGCCAAAAATCTAAACTGTAACTACACTCTTATGGGAGTCTAGCGGCGAGTTTGGATATTAAATCCAGAGATAATGATTGTCAGACCATAATTGATATATTATTTCTAGAATAAAAGTGTAAAAGGTAATGTTTTAATTAAAAAATTATAAACTACTTTTAATTTAGAAAAATATTGGAACTATATTAATAAGTAAGAATGGAAACTATAGGTTGAGAAGTGTCTTCCTCAAAAGTGTTAGTTAGCATAAACGTTTACATGGAGAGAAAAGCCCTTTTAAAGATTGAAACCTTTCAAAAAATCATTTAAGTTTAGGGATGTCACCACCCAAATCCTCACTAAAGCTTAATTGGCTTTTAGCGTCAACAATATGCTTTCAATTATCATATAAAGGTAGAAAATTTGGAGCATACATGATATACCCCATTCAGGTTCCTAAATAAAACTTCAACACACAAACAATCCATAAAAGACAATCATAAACCATCATATCATAACAAAGAAACTAATTAATCCATTTGAGTTCAATAATCTTAACCTAAATTAACTTAGCTAGAAAACATCATAAAACCATGGAATGAAAAAACACAAGTAAAGAAAGAAATAGATAAAGAAAAAAATTAGTTAACAAATAATTAAAACTAGTTAACAAAACTTAATTAAATGAAAGAGATGATGAATATTAAATAACATAATAAACCCTATGAGAGAGAATGGGGAGAAAAGCTCCAAAACAAAACTCATCTAATCTAAAACTCTAAGCGACTTAAATTATATAGTATATTGAATTAAACAAGGAAAAGAAATCAATAGTAGTAAAAATATCTTAAATCTGATAGGATTGATCAGTCGATGAATCTTAAGTCGACCATACTATCTTCAATTATTCACAAAACTGAGATGATCCTTCGAATGATGGCTAGGATTTATTGGTCGATGGGAAAATTTCACACTGTCATCGATTCTCTCTTAGACATGTAGGGTCGATCGTTCGACCAAAAGAGTCGATTAATCGATGCTTTATTTTTCTAGCCTATTTTTCTTAAAAAGGAGAAGTTATCTTTTTATCACAACTGAGACCTCCAATTATATGATTGAGAGGATAATGGTGGATAAGAGGAGTTCAAATGACATCAAATATTAGAAGTTTTATGTGGAGAGAAAACTTATAAGAGCGATCTTGAAACTAGTGATAGGTCTGTTGCATAACTGGTATTTTTAGAGGGGGTAATTGAGTTCCCCTTCATGATTTTTAAGGGTCCAAAGTTGATCACTCTTTTAGTGGATTTATTAGTTTTAAAATCACCACTAAAAAGAAATAAGGCTCTAAGCCCATAACCGATCTTCTCGAAACATCTCTATAAACGGGGTGGTCGAATTATATGTAGAATCATAGATTATGTCACACGCACATACGAAACAAATTCCATTCAGTCCACATTTTAACTTGATTAAATTAAGTGATCCTGAAAGATGCAAGATCTATGAATCTAAATTGAATCAAACCAACCAACCACAAATCAAAGAATATCGGAGATAAGGAAAGATCTCTTCCAAGAAAAACCTATATTTCAGCACTATTGCAACTAGGTATTATAGAAGCACATATACAGACTTAGACTTAGACTACACTAAGTGATGTAGTAATGTCTTCCTTCCAAGTTATTGACCATAAGTGATGGAGATCTAACAATACCCCACAGTAAGCTCCACTTGTCTCCGTGTCCACCGATTAGCCTCAGGAGATGTATTCTTATCTTCAGCAGTGAATAATTAACTTCTTAAGGTTATGAACAAGGATAGTGTCCTTTATGGTTTGATAAAGTGATCTTAAATCCTTAAACGGGTTTGTATTGATAAAACTAAAGTGTTTGATCACAAAAAAAATGTCTAAAAGGTGTAGATTAAAATGCCATTTCACTTCTTTATTTAAAGGGAGAAAGAATCTCTAAGATATATGTATGAAAGATTTGCATTTGAAATCAGATAAAAAATAATTTTTGCGAGTTCCTTCGAATGAAGGAATATCTTGTTCGAACGTAATACCCTTTCTTGTTCTAACATACATCACACTACTGATCCAATGAGATTGGAGTGAAAGACAAAAGTTGCAAAAATGGATGTCATTCGAACGAAGTCGAAGGTGTTTTAATGAGACATAAGAACCCATTCGAACGACATACGATATCATTTTAACGGCTTTGCAAAATATTCAAAAACCATTTCAAAAACATTTTTGAAAAACATTTTTTATGCTTTTAAATACTTTATAAAAATGCCCCTCAACAAAAAGATTATGAAGAAATAACCTCATATACCTTCTCTGATAATGTAGTGACAATCGATCATTAATTCTTGCGCCCGGTCACTAACTAATCTCCACTTAAGTGTAATACCCCGTATTTATGCGTATTTATAATTTAATTAATTTGGGGAATTAATTGGGAAAAATATGTTTTATTAAATTTCGTGAGTGAAGTAATTTAAAGGGAATTAATGAGAAATGTGATTATTAAATATTAATCAAGAGATAAATACTGATGAATATTATGATATAATATTTACTAAAAGCGAATTGTAAATAATTGATGATTAGTGTTATACGGCATAACTAGTGATATGTGCGTATTGTATTTTGTATCAACCGGGAGTCCCGTGTAGACTAATTTGAGGTCGAGATAGGAAATATAATTTAAGTGACACTGATGATAATTTAGAGGTCTCGAATGCCTCCAAAAGAGTCAAAATAGTCGGAATAGTGTACCCGGGGGTATATCTTGGGTCTCGGGTCAATTTTTGACAAAACTAGAACCTATTGAGGGCATTTTGGTCATTTAAAAAATTGAGGTTAAGGGACCTGCGAATTTTGGGACTTTTATCAGATGATAAAAAGTGGGAGTTAGGGTAAAAGACTCCAAAAACACACGTTAGACAATTATAGAACAAAAGAAAGAACTTATGTGAGGGTTAAGAAGAGTTTGAAGAAATTTCTCCTTTGGGGGTTGCAATCTTGGAGTGGGGAATTGGAGAGGAGACAATCAACCCACCTTCATCAATAAGAAATCAGATCATCTAACTGAGACAAGTTGTTTATTGAATTTAATATGAATTTATAATGCCCATGGGTAGAATTTTTATGATAATCTTGATTTAATGCGTGTTATTGGGCGAAAAAGAAAAAATTTGATGCATAATAGTTAGGAATTTGCTTGTAGTATGATGTATATTTGTAGAGGATGATAAATTATAGATTTTTTATTATTATCCACGAATTAATTCTGGATTTTGATGAATGATAGAAGAGAAACATGAAAACCTAGGGTTCTTGAGGATTAGACATTTAAATCCATTCTTGAATGTTATTTATAATGATTTGATACAAAAACCATGTTGGAATTGGTCCTAAGCATGTAGTAATGGTTAGGGACAATTATTTTAAAGTTTGGTGAAGTTTCATAAGGTTTAGAGGTGTGTTAATGGTGAAAAATACATGAAGAAGACGAAGTAGCCAAATCTGTACCATTTCGAATCGATTCGGCCTAGGGCGAATCGATTCAGTTACCCAGAATATTAAAAAATTTCCCTTCTCGCCTTAAATTCTTAAATCATGATCGTGAGATTGTTGAGGACTTTGATCAAGTCTTATTACGAGGATTAAGATGGGATAGAATTGGGTTAAACTATATCGTAATTAATCTGAGAGACGAATAAAGAATTAGGGATATTGAATGAATTGATGAAGTAGACCAGTAGGGTGAGTTAGGCTTAACTACTGAAATTTATAAAGGGGTAACTAGGACCCTTAGAGTTGTGTGAATACTCATAAATACGATAGGTGGAATAATTCGTAAAGAAATTAGTAAGACGAGTATACGAGAGAAATATACTACGTACACGTGAGGATAATTAGGTTGTGTGAATAACTAATACATACATATATATATATATATATATATACACACACACTAGTGTATGCCCGTGCCTAAAGGCACGCCGAATTTTTTTCAAAGTACGTAATCGCGAAATGGAAAAAAAATTCCAATGTCAATTATGCATCAATTATAATTGTTTGGGCACGAAGAAAATTTCTAAAGTATGTAATTACAAACCGGCAAAAAAATCATTCCCCGACAAAACTAAATGTAATTTAAAAAAAATTGATCATAATATCCTTAATTTATAGGACTATCCTGCAAAATGGTAGTTTTTAGGATTGGTAATAAAATTTCATGTCGTGTTATATTTAAAAAAACATTGTGTTCTGACGGTTTTACTTGGATCGTGTTCAAGATATGACATATTTATGTCTGGATTTACTTATATGAACGTATCATGTTCGTTCAAAATTTTGACTTGTGTTAATGGTCTGTGAGAGTTAGTATTTAAATAGATTAACATGATAACGTTAAAAAATCAAAACATGAAAACTAACAAACTCATTTAAAAAATAAATACTTCTAATAAAATTTAAACACGATGCGATGACACAACTTGAAAATCGACATAGTACATGATGTTGACAACACATCCAAACTAAAAATTTAATTCAAATTCCTTTATAACATGTAATTCAAAATGAGAGAAATTAATCAAAAATATTTGTGTGACAATTTTAAACATGAAACAAAATGACATTGCCATGTGTTGGACATATTGTAAATTTACCTAAAAACATTGTCAAATTGAAATTAAAAAAATTAATTGACGTGGCTTAAATTTATTTAATAAACAAATGAAGAAATTATATCCCATAACCTTTACCCAGAAGAAGTTGTCATTTTGAAATGAAAAAAATGAATGATAAATGTTTTTCTATAGTGTGTTATGTTAGATTTTTGGGTAAGTATTAGAGTTCTTTTTAGAGTCTTTATCTTTTGTACTATAGGAGTCTTATCATTTGTATTGTAGGAGCCTTTACACGTGACATGGTCCACATTTTTTTAATGATTTTTTAGGTCTACACCTAATTTTAGATGCCAGTTGTACATCATGTAGTGAATTAAAAAAAGGTAAGATATGGTTTACTCACACAAAAAAACTATATTTTGGTCAAGTTGAAAGACACCTCAAAATAAGAGCTTTTCAAAATACTTTTGTATTTGTTTTCAAGACTCATTTAATACCAACCCACTTTTTTAATCTATTTTATATGTTTGTTTGAAAGCTAAAAAAGTACACCTATGGTTCTCATCAGTCCTATTATTTTTTATAAGGATTTGATATTTGCAAACAAAATGAAATAAAAAAAAGAACTTGTTGAATTAATTAAAAAAAAATCCAAAGCAATGAACAAATAAATATCCAAAATAGAAATGTACACAACAACATTAATTTTTTCGGATCTCAAAGAGAATAGAAACCTCCAGGATCCAACACTAACCAAGTCATTCTCAAATTGAAAAAGAAAATTAAAATTAAACCGAAACTAAATATAGTAAATCAAAATAAAAATTATCCTTAAATGAGAAATTTAATGGAACCAAACCCTTGAGAAACACCTAATCTTCAATAAACCCAGTGGGGGGGGGGGGGGGGGGGTATATTTAGTTCTTAGGTGGACCTAACTTAGGTTGTTATATCTCTACAAAACAAAAATGTATATCAACTTCCATTTCTGCAAAATAAAAATCCTTAGTAGGCTTCAAAGATTTAAGGAAAAAATAAACAAAATGGGTTTCCGGGGGTCATCTTCTTCTACGTGAAAATCGTCGAGGAGAAAAAAAATTGCTTCTCCCTTGTTTCTTTCTTTTGAGTTATGAAAACAGAGGACTATTATTAAAGGTGAGACCGACATAAATAAAGCAGTCAAAATGGGTTTCCAACTTCAGATCGGATCTGACAAAAAAACTCATCACCGGAGATGGTGTTGAATACAAAACCCGCAACAAAAATAATCACCGGAAAAAACTCGTACAAAACCCATCACCATAGAAAAACAGGTTGCGAGTAATAAATAGAGGATCATTAAAAGTGCCACCGACATAAACAAAATAGTCAAAATGGGTTTCTAACTTAGATCAAATCTAACGAACAATGAAACCAAAAGTTAAACCCACTGAGTTCCAGAAGTAACTAACTAAAAAATGAAACCAAAAGTTAAACCCACTTAATTCCGATTTGTAGTCCCGTGAATGTGGGTGTTTATGTGTGAGCTCAAAAGCCTGTCCCCAAAACCTGTAGAAAAACCAATCATGTTTTTCACACTTAATCATTGTTATAAACAAATCATGTTCTAGAAGCTAACATCGTGAGTAATATATTTATCCATTGCCAAAAACATATTTGGAATATATTTATCCATTTCCAAAAACATATTCGGCCAAATATGAAAATTGTCCCAAAATCCAAAAGGAAAGATAATAAAAAGAACCTTGGGATTTCCACATCTGCTAAGATTTCTGCAACATATGTCACGAAACCAAATCCTCAACGGTTTCAGCTGCTCTATTATGCCTTCCACGGTTTCAACAGCTACATGGGGAAATAGGCTTTTTATAGGTAGAATTCCGTCTGAGGCAATAGTGAAACCAACTTATTGGGTGAAAAATAATGTTAATATGACAAAGAGAAGATGTAAGTTTGCACCTGAAGCTGGATGATTCAGACAGTGGCCATTTAGGACTGTCTTCAAACCCTTTGAATGTGCCCAAGATGGTATTCTTAATTTAAAAATAAAAATTTGGTGTGCCTCTTGCTACATATAAACGATATATGAAATTAATTGCATACACACACATTATCAATTTATGATATAAAATTATAAAAACATGTATAGGTTTTGGGACCATCCCATCCAAGTTGTGTCGTACGTGTGTCCATGTCCCTGGAGTGTCTGACACTTGTGCGGGACGATCAGCGAAAGTGCCTGTGATTCATAGCCAACAACACAAACTGAAAATGGGAGAACATCAATAATCAAGGCCTCTCATCATTGCTCTTCTTAATGAGACCTTTCGACTTTCTGATTTTCAATTAAAGTAATATAATTCTCGAGAAGAGAAAACCTGAAAAGAACTCAATTGAATATAGCAACTACAGTAGCTAATATAGCAGCTAACATTTTATAGGCATTTTATAGCATCTATAGGATAGGCACATTTTATAGGAGCTGACATTTTATAGCAGATATAGGAGAGGAACATTTTGCAGCTATAGGAGCTATAACCATTTTATAGCAGCTAACATTGTATAGCTGCCATAAAATGGTTCAGTGCTAACATTTTATAGCAGCTATAACCATTTTATAGAAGCTATAGGAGAGACACATTTATTACACATGAGCAAGCTAACAGTTTTTGTGTAAGTAAATATAGATCAAGGCCATATTAATGAGTACTTACTGCAACAATAATTTTCCCAGAGAAAATGAGAATATGCTGCAACAATATTTCCAATAATAATCTTAATAGGTACCTACTGCAGATATATTACAAATGTGAGAATCTGCTGCAACAATGATGAAAAATAAGATCTCTCAAAATTTTCCAATATATGTGTTAAGATATTCAATTTCCATTTTGCTGGGCAGTAACCTGATTAGGCACCTGCCCAGACATCTGTGGGATCAATAAATGGTGAGCACCTTATGTTCGACCCCGAAGCCTTAAACAGAAAGAAAAAAATGAATTACTCTAAAGAGAAATAAAAACAAATTGTTTCAAAGCATTGAACAAAGAAATCATATTTTGCAAGCAGTTGATTATCATCTCTTCTAGCAGCTCAAATGCCTAACACACCCAAACAAAAGCCAAACAAAGTTAGTTATATACAAGTAACTTTGTAGTCTTCCATTTCAATAATCAATAAAATTATACAATTTTAGAGAACAAATAGAGTAGCAACATGGGAAAGTAACAACACTAAACCTTTAAGTACAATTATCAAAATTAAAGAAAAAAAAACAGCAACAGAAATTATTGTCTATTTGTTTGTTTCAGACACTAAACATTTGAGAGGGGTTCCACTCAAGTTTATTGTTTGTTTCCAATAATAAACCTTTGAGATCTACAACATGTGTGAAATGATGTCCGGTAACTGTAACAATAACATAGTATAGTTCATGAGAAAGTTTAATTTTCATCCGTATATAAGAGAATCATGAACATATTTCAACATAAGAAAGTATAGTACCTGAAATTTCAACAGAAGAAAGTATAGTAACAAATTTTAACAGATTGGAATATTCTAGGAGGATATTGATAGTGAATAGAAAATTAGATCCCCCAAAAAATGTTGTGTGCACATGTTACTTGGGCATTCTGTCGAACACCTCTCGTGCAGAAACAAAGAATTTCGTCATCCTTGAATTAGCGACTGGTGCTCCCTGCATAAAATCAAGAAGAATCAATTAACTACCAACAATCCCCAACACCAAACCTGAAAGTGAAAGCAAAAAAATAGCGACACAAATGTTCGTCAGGTTCAAATGTTTTGCCGGAACGAATTAGCATTGTCATGCTTTGTCAAAATTAGCCAATTTGAACCCCCAAAAAACTTGAATATAAACAGAATTGGACCTAGAAAAATTGATGTTTTGCAATTGAATTTTGTACTAAATACTGAATTTTGTACTGAACATTCAATAGCTTAATGAACACTCATCTTGAATATGTTGTCATACTTTGTTTCTAACAACAATAAAACTACAATGTCGTTACAAATCACCACAAAAAATATTTTTGTTTAGACACCTTATTTGAACACAGATTCACTCATGTATTATATCACATGGTCATTCTCCGTACACCTAAAATGCAACTTATTAAAACAAAAAAATAACAAAAGTACCTCAATTACTTGGAGGCCACATTTTTAAGTCTGCCCTCTCCTACATACTCCCATTTCCACTACACCATTGTGTTCATGCTTGATTTCCATCATGTGAGCTACAAAAAACATCAAATTAAGACCTACAAAATAAAACAAAAGTAAACATTAAATTAATAGCTATAAAAATAAACATAAAATTAATACCTGCAAAAATAAACATCAATAAGTAATCCACATAATTTGAAAGTAATTGATAGAAATTTGAAAGTAACTGATGGCTGAAAGTAACACACGCACGCAGGCACCAAAGTCCACACATTGGTACAAAGCCATTACAAACAAACACAATCTACCCCCCCCCCCCCCCCCCCCCCCCACAAAAAAAAAGAAGCTTAAATCTTTAGAGTGGGAGAGTGTACCCTTTTATAGTGAGATAAAATTAAAAATTGGTTGGATCTGAAAAAATAACATATACGTGCCAATTTAGATCTAAAAAGAATTAGAAATGAAAAAACAAAACCTAAAATAATCGGGTAAGAGAGAGAGAGATGATGCTCCGTGTGCAAAATCTGTCGCCAGTCTTTACCACAGAGCTGCTAACATTCGTGTAATTTTGAGAAAGGAGGTCGCGTGCGGGTGAGAGAGAAGGAGCTCTGTGTGCAATTTTTTTTTAGAAATGGGCACTTGATCGAGAGAGAGAGAGAGATATATGACCTTCTGTTTGTAAAGTGGGTAAAGTGGGAGAAGATTACCAAAATAACCCAATTTTTGAATTTGAGGGTAAGTTTGATAAGGAAAAAAAGAGGGGAAAACTAAATAATTGAGGGTATGCTTGTAAAAAAGAAAGGGATGTGATATAAACCATTAAAATGTGTAAAAATGTGTAAGGAGGTGTCATCGATCTGCATCGTTAAAAATGTGTACATTTTCAAAAACCAAGCTACTTTATATATATATACATACTTAGGCGGTGTGAATACCTAATGTATATTAGATGTAATGGGGTCGAGGGAGTATCCAGATCAGTACGTGAAAGTTCGATTTGGGGTCGAGTGTCATCCGAACCAATATTGAACATAAATATTGGGGTCAATGGAACATCCGGACCAATATAAATATATCTAACCTTTACATTGGGGTCGAGGGCTATCCGGACCAATGTGAATGACATGATAAATTGGAGTCGAAGGAACATCTCAACCAATAAATCCTAATGTGTGTTATGAGGATATTATAGTGAGATATATTTATTTGTATATACTGTGAGTGAAATATATACGGTATGATTTATCTACTTATGTGGGACAGTAGACAATGAGATAGAGTATATCTAAAAAGAAATAATTAAGTCAAAAAACTCAATTATATAATTCAGCTAATAATATTTGTGAATGTTCTTTATAATTGTGGATATCAGTATGATTAATTAAGTTGAGAACTTAATGTATTAATTTAAAAGATAACATGTGGGGAATGTTACTTATGTCGAGAATTAACATATGAGAGGTGTTAATAAATTAATGAACTGTATGGGCGGTACGGGGATTTAGACGTGTAGATAAGTTCAGTTGAATACTTTAATCAAGATAGTTTGGGTAGTATAGCTAGGTGGGCTAAGTATAGAACGTTAGGCATGCACTATGGACGAGAGGTGACAAAAACTCAAGAGAGAGTGTACGTGAACACGTGTAATCAATAACTGAATTTTATTGTAATAAACACTTGCTATATATTTTCAAAACATTTTGTCTATTAACACTTGCTATAAAATATTTTTTTTTTTAATTTTTTTTAGGTGTCCAGCCACAGGAACGCCAAGCGTGACTTCATTCCAGGGACTCGGAGCTATAACACTATGGATGATGTCAGGACTTGATTTGATTAGATGATTCCTCCATTCAGATCTAGGGTAGGATTTCATTTCATATTCCATGTATGGACATGTTGTCCGTTGACAGTTTTCAGTTGTTTTGTTCTTTTATTATATTGGAGTAATTGGTTGTGGATTTTTGCCGATAGTTTATTCGTCAGACCTTTATTGATTTATATATTGTGATGATTGGACTCTAATGTATTGTGAATGTTTAAATTAGTGTTCCGCATTATTAAACTTATCTATTTAGAAGAAAGATTAAAATTTGGCACCTGTCTAATTTTACTTAGGTGGTTAGTAATTAAAATGTTTTCGATGGTGATGCTAAGAGTGAACCATATGAGAAAACTGTTTTAATTTAATAAAGGCCTGATCAACCGATGTTTAATTAGACGGGGTGTCATAAATGGTATCAGAGCATCAGGTTCTAGTGTCCATAGGATCTGTACGGCTTACTAAGATCCAGTGTATCTTTATTTTGATATAGGGCCCCATTACCAGGACTGTTGTTTCATCCTTACGTGCTTATGGTATCGCTCTTTTGCTATTAGCATTTTGTATAGACTGTGTACTTATACAAATTTAAATTCTATTTCAGTATGCCGCCAAGTAGAGAGTGAGCCGAGAGGGCATCACCCAGAGACGAGGTTAGGGAGGACCCTCAGGAGAAGCAGGGAATGCCACCACCACCACCACCACCACCACCACCACCACCACCACCACCACCACCAGAGATAATGTCTACTACTCAGGTGGCAGAGATAGTGGCACAGGAAGTTGAGATAGATATGAGGGACATAGCAGCCCACTTCCCTCAGCCTCAGGCATAGCAGCCCGCAGCACCAGCTATTTCGACCCAACAAGGGCAACCTATTTAGCACAGCATCAGGGAGACCTTCCATAAGGGCCACCCACCTGAGTTTTAGGGCGGTACGGATGTAGTGGTGGTATGCCAATGGAAGAAGAACATTCAACGCCATCTGCGCATGTTAGATTGCAGTGAGGTACAAAGACAGATGTTGGCCACCTTCAGATTAGCTGGGGTAGCCCTTTAGTGGTGGGAGTCAGTGACCACTGCTGAGGAGAGAGACTTGATGACTATTTCAGAGTTCTGTATGGGATTTGATCTCCAGTACTTCCTACATGCAGTTTAGTTAGAGATGAGGATGAAGTTCGGAGAGGTATGTCAGGGTGACCGCTCAGTGGCTGACTATGAGGAGGAGTTCACTCGCCTAGAAAACTTTATGCCAGATGAGGTGAGAAACGAGGAGAGGACGAAGGCTAGGTTTATGGACGGCTTGACCTAGAGGATCAGGCAACATTTGATTGGTAATCCTGCATTGATGACTTACACTGACGTTGTTAATGCCGCACTTGTACAGTATCAGAATTATCGCTTCCATGTGAAGGGAAGTAAGAGAGGAGCATAGACTAGCCATCAGGGAAATTTAGGAGGGAGTAGTGGTAGTGGGGCACCACCCCAGTAGCAGCAGGCAGCGAGCCAACCAGGGTAGGACTCTCGACAGGATAACTCTGCCAAAAAAATTTAAATATGGTGGGCATAGATCAAACAGGCAGGGGCAGCAAGGTCCCCAGCAGCAGCAGTTTCCTCAGGGCCATCAGGGTCAGGGGAACCAGGGGAGGCCAACGTCAGGGCCAGCAAGGCCAGGGGCAGAGATAGTTCCAGGGTCAGTGCTTCACATGTGTCCAGTATGGTCACAAGAGTAAGGCTTGTCCATAGCGAGCTAGGCCTCAGCGACAAGGTGCCCATAGGGGTAGTAGGCTCCCTTAGCTCCATATCCAGCACCATCACCGACCCCACAACAGTAGCAGGGCCATATAACTTATGGACGTGTGTATAATGTTCGAGATATGTCCATGCCTCCATCACTACCAATAATAGAGGGTATGTTTCCTATTCATGGGCTCGATGGTAGGATTCTGTTTGATACTGGGGCATCTCATTCATCTATTAAGACTAGATTTGCATGAGCCACTGGATTATTAGAGATAACCAGCAGTCTCTTTATGTGTGTTGAGTCACCTATGGGTAGTGGTTCTTTGATACATTCGATTTGTATAGGAGTTGATATTATGATTGGGAGACTGAGTCTAACGACAGACCTTTTAGTGTTGGACATGGAGGGATATGACGTGATTCTAGGTATGGACTAGTTAGCAGCCTACAGAGTGATGGTAGATTTCTATGAGAGGACTATTGTGTTTTTTATTTCGAGATAGGGGATGTTCCTTGTGGAGATGCCTCTTCTCGAGGGAGGGTCGTGCACTCATTTATACTACATCTAGGAGGAGACCTCGCAGGAGGTGGTTGTTCCCTTATATTTGATTCCTGTAATGAGGAATTTTGAGGATGTGTTCCAGGAGATACCTGGGTTGCCACCGAGATGAGAAATGGAGTTTTTCATCACCTTATCATCGGGGACGAGAATGATTGCCAGAGCAACACCGTATCACATGGCTCCTTCAAAGATGCGGGAGCTGAGAGAGCAGATTCAACAAATCTTGGGTAAGGGTTTCATTCGGAGAAGTACATCACCTTGGGGTGATCCGGTATTATTTGTGAAGAAAAAATATGATTCTCTTTGCTTGTACGTGGATTACATGGAGCTGAACAAAGTGACGATAGGGAATAAGTATCTGTTACTTAGGATTGATGAGTTATTTGATCAATTGAGAGGGGATGCATACTTCTCCGAGATCGATTTGAGGACAGGCTATCACCAATTGCATATTTGGGAGGAGGATGTTCCTAAGACCATTTTCCTATCAGATTATGGATCCTATGAGTTTAGGGTGATCCCATTTGGGCTCATAATTGCGCCTACAGTGTTCATAGACCTCATGAATAGGGTATTCCGGGAGTTTATGGATAAGTTTATGATAATGTTCATCGATGACATCATCATTTACTCACGGACGATGTGGCCATCCCCACGTTCCTCGCAACGGGAGGGACGGAGAAGAGGGGCATCTTCAACATCGAGAGGATCTTGGTCCCGCGCGTCCTTCTCTAGAGCGCTTCGACCGACATCGATGATGAGGTGAAAAATATAGAGAGATGGAGTCGCCAGTCTATTTTACTCAAAACAGACAAAAGTAAAAGGGATCCATCCCGAAGGACAGCATCCAAAGACATACTGATACATACGAAACCAAAATGATTCGAAAAGGGTTCGGAGGCTAAGTTACGAAATGGGAAGGTATTAGGCACCCATACGGCCCTTACGGTCTCTCATGGGTTATTGCTATTTTCCTTTATTTCCCTGTGATATGTGTTCATGTGTATATGTAGTGGAGATAGGAATCATCGACTTGTATCATGGAAGAGATAAAGCGAGTCATCCGTAGGAATGTTCCTAAAAGCAATATTAGAAAATAGGATATACGTGATTATCCTAGCTTTGATTGTTATAATGGGATGATAATTCATATGGAATAATACGCCACTAAGAACAAATATATGTATACATAAACATATAGAATCTAAGAGAGTTAAGTTTAAAGAATATAGAAAAATAGGAAAAAACTAAGAAAAGGACTCGAGTCTTGGGTTTTATTTCGAGACGCCTACGTAGCCTATAGAGGCATCAAAGTCCACGTAGTTCGCATGCAAAATGAGGGGTGGGATTTATCCCATAAATCCAATCGGTCACTTCTCTTATATGTGTGTGTGTGTGTAAAAAAGTGTTTTAGTTGTGAGAAAAGTGTGAGAATTCCCGTTTGGAATTTATGAGCAAACCCTCTTTTTCTTATTTTTTGGGTTTTATTTATATGAATATAAGAGATGTGCAATAATACTAGATAAAAAGTGTATTAGGATAAGTGAGATGAGAGAATAAAATTCTAAGTAATAAAACAAATTAATGCGAATTTAGGAGAATTTAAAGAGAGAGTTGAAAGAGTTAGACCTTCTTGGAGATCTTGAGCTTGATCTTGGATGTTGAAGAGCAGACCTTGAACTTGGGTGATGATGGAGGGTACTTAATTCGCCAAGTTTGATGAAAAAGGTGATGAAAGGTGAAGGGTGGAAAGGGATTTGGATATGGAACTCACGCTGACTTCGAGAGGTGTTTTCTGAGCTCACTGAGAGTGATGGATTTCAGATCTTGGGTCCTTCTTGCAATGGGGTCAGTCCCTCCTTTTTATAGGCCCAAGGCATTACCGATTAGCATAGCCCTGGTCCTACCAATTGGCAGGTCTGTTTAGGCACACTGTCGATAGGCAGGGTTTAGAACCTGTCGTTTGGCAGTCTCTTTCAGGTTCCTTTAGAAAATTGGTCGTAGAGCGCGAATCGTTGATCCGAATCATGCACCGGGTGAATCATTTAAAATATAATTCAGAGACCTTCGAAAGTCTTTGGGACTTCTCCCAGGTTCGGGAGTTGACTTTGGGTCAAATATGGCTCGGAAGCATTCGTCGGTCCTTTGGATGGGGAATCATCGGATGCAAATGGATCGTTAGTCCGTATGTTAAGTCAAAATCATGCACGGGGTGGACCATTGGAAATGTTAGGAGAAGTACTTCAACATTCCAAAGAGCTTGACTCAGTTCGGGGAGTTGACTTTGGTCAACCGGGGCCTGGAAACTTTTGGTGACCTTTCAGAGTGAAACAGATCGTTCGTCCGCACCGTAAGTCAAAATCATGCACGGGGTGGACCATTAGAAAGGGGTTTCAGTTCCCTTAGAAGATTCATTCAGTCTGGGTTGAGCTGAAGAGTTGACTTTGGTTAAGCAGAGCCTGCGAGCATCCGGTGACCTCCTGATCAAGTTTCGGGAGAAAATGGGTCGTTCGTCCGCATCATAAGTCAGAATTGAGCAGAGGATGGACCATTGGAAAGGGGATTCAATGCCCTTAAAAGATTCAGTCAGTCTCAATCGAGCTTAAGAGTTTGACTTTTGATCAAACGGAGCCTGGGAGTGCCCGATGGCCTTTAGGTCAGTACCCAGGGTATAACTTAGGTTTGTAGTGATGAGGGGAGGTGCTAGGTAACCTACGGAGAAGTTAAGCGATGTTAGAATGGGGTGTCTACAGATCCCCTCAACGGGTGAGTTTAGAATAAACGATAGCCATCGAATAGACACCACATGATGCCTTTGAAAGAGGTCGATTCTGAGGACCTAAGGATGAGGGTGACCGATTCTGCGGGTCAAAGCTAATTCTGAGGGCTTAAGTTGAGATGACCAATTCTGCGAGTCGAAAACAATTCTGAGGGCTTAAGATAAGGGTGACCGATTTTGAGGGTCGAAGCCAATTCTAAGGGCTTAAGTTGAGATGATGAATTCTGCGGGTCGAAGCCAATTGAGGGCTGAAGATGAGGGTGACCGATTCTATGGGTCGAAGCTAATTCCAGGGGATTAAGTTGAGATGACCAATTCTGTGCGTCGAAGCCAATTCTGAGGGCTTAAGATGAGGGTGATCGATTCAGCGGGTCGAAGCCAATTCTGAAGGCTTGAAGATGAGATGCCCAATTTTGTGGGTCAAAGCCAATTCCGAGGGCTTAAGTTGAGATGTCCAATTCTGCAGGTCGAAGCCAATTCTGAGGGCTTAAGTTGAGATGACCAATTCTGCGGGTCGAAGCCAATTCTGAGGGCTTAAGTTGAGATGACCAATTCTGCGGGTCGAAGCCAATTCTGAGGGGTTAAGTTGAGATGAACAATTCTGCGAGTCGAAGCCAATTCTGAGGGCTTAGGTTGAGATGACCAATTCTGCGGGTCAAAGCCAATTCCGAGGGCTTAAGTTGAGGGTGATAGATTCTGCGGGTCGAAGCCAATTCTGAGGGCTTAAATTGAGATGTTCTCACGGAACTCTGTCGAGGAAATTACCTCGTGATTTTGATTTAAGCTGGGGAGATGATTGCTGGGTAAATCCTTGTATCTTTTGGAGACTTTGCTATGTAATAGCCAATTTGATGCTGTAAATTTCACTAGGGAAGCGATTAGGTGGTTGATGCTTTGCTCGATGAGAATTGAAACCTTTTGGGAATTTGGGATACTTTAGGGGTCCTCCGGGGATATTGTCGGGAGGAGATTCACTTGGATTTTGAGAGTTCCGCTGGGGAAATAGGATTTTCTCTTGAGGGAGTGTGAAATTTTCTGGGTGAAAATGTTCTAAATCCTCCCTGGGATTTTTAGGAATTTTTTGAGGATTTTTTAGGGTTTTTTGGTATTTTTTTAGGAATTTCTGTACAGAAAGTGCCGATCGGCATGGTGTAGAGGGTGACATTCGGCAGTGGCACAAAGTTTTGGACAACCTCAAAAAGGTAAAGGGTCGGTGCCATTTGGTAGGTTTGGGGTCAGTGCCGATCGGCATGACCCTTGGCATTCTATAAAAAGGGGGCGGTTTCTCCTTATTTTTCACAGCTTCTTGCCTTCTCTCTGTCTGTAATTTTCTTCTTCGAATCGTTCTAGCATTTCGCAATCTAAAAAATGGCCGCTTTTGTGAGCACTGTGGTACACAGGGAGTGGTTAGCTGTTGACGACTGGGCGAATGTGGAATGGACGGCCAGGGTGCCTCTTGCTTTGGGGAGTGAGTACTCTTTTGATGCATTCGAGCCGATTGCGGATCAACGGACTTTGCTATGAGAGCCGTCGTGTCATCGCTCTTCGAGGGTGGTGAACCCTGGCGGTTATGTAAGTAAAATAACTTTTAGCATTCTTTTTTGGTGATTTCCTTTTTTTCTTGGATTCTGACAAGGTTTTTCTTTTGGCAGTTTGATGTTTCTTTGTCGACTATGTGTGCCCGCGGGACGACGGGGCTTAAAGATGTCGGGGAACACCTTCCACCTGTGGTGTATTGGGTATTATCATCAGCAGGCTTTGGGAGGCTGTCGTCTCTGCTGGATGAGACGCCTTGTTCGATGGCGGTCTTATGCGCTCTGGGAGAGAGGTGGTGGAACACTACCCACACCTTCCATTTTGGTTTTGGGGAGATGATTGTGACTCCCATAGATGTGCGACAGCTGCTGGGGCTGGATTGTGATGGAGAGCAGTTAGAGGTGGATCTCTCTTTATGGGTGAGGTCGGAGGAGATGCGGGCGGCGCTTGGTGATGTGGGGAGGATAGTATCTGGGGATTCTATTCGTCTGTCCCTGTTGAGGGATGTTTTGCTGGGTAGTATAATTGATGTGGAGGACGGGATGCAGGTGAGGCAGATGGCCCGATTGTTTATTTTGCTGGTGCTGGGGGGATTTTTGGTGGCATTGAGCGGTGACGTTGTCCACTTATGGTTTTTGCCGTACTTGAGGATGTTTTCGAACATCCCTCTCTATGATTGGGGGAACCTGACTTTAGCGACCATTTATTTTTCTCGGGATGCATTCAGCCGGTGTTATCGGCAGTCTTTCACTGGAGCCACGTATCTTCTTGAGGTATTGTTTAATTTATGCATTTTCCTTTCATGCATTCACATTTTTCTTCCGCGTCTCTTTTTTATTGTGGATTTTTGTCTTTTGGCAGACGTGGTTCTATGAGGTGATTGGGTGTAATACCCAGCTGATTTATTTAAATGACAAGATCGTTGGGGACTTTTACCTTTTATATCGATGGCTGAAGGCCAATCAACAGTCGAGGAGGTCTCTCTCTCTGGAGGTGGTGCGTCAAGTCTTGAATGGACTGACCAGTGATAGGGTAAGACTTTTCCTTTCTTCAGTCCTGGTCTTTGTGTGCTCTGAGTCTTTATTGACTTATATCTGTTGGGAGTTTTTCAGGTAACCTTTTACCCTTGGGGGATGGCTGTTCATGACATGGGGTTGATGGGGATGAATGCGCAGATGATGAGTTTGCTGGTGCATGAGTTTGGCCACTCCTGGTATCTCGGGGAGAGGGTGGTTCGACAGATTGCCTAGAAGGAGGTGGTGGTGCCACCTGCGAGGCCCCTATGCCTATGAGGCAGGAACAGCTGTTGCCAGAGGATGCGAGGATCACGACAATGATTGGCGAGTCCTATCTGTTGTACACCGATACGATTGTGCCGTATGATTATATGGACTTTGTGACGAGTTGGATGATGGCGCCTAACATATATAATGCACCGCCTTTCCCTTCTGTGGGTTCGAGTCGGCCAGTGGTGGTGGTGGTCCGTCAACATCTACGACGGTGGTGACCTCGGAGGCCCCCTTTGTGAGGTTGCATACCCCTTCATATAACATCCGGTGGGCTGATGGAGGGATGGTGCCTATGTTGTATCGTCCTCATGCAATGGACTCGGAGGAGTTGGTATTGATAGAGGAGGTTCTTCATCCTGTGGTAAACCTTTATGTTCTTATCTTTTGGTTTCTTTTTGATCTTTCCTGCTTGATACTGATTCTGCCTTTTCTTGCAGCAAGTCCGGGTGTCCACCACTTGGCTGAGGGACTAGATATCTTCAGTGACTGCCTATATTCGGGATGCGGTTCTTGTTCCTTCTTTCTTAGTGCCGTCTGCCTCATCCGGGGAGGAGTCTGGTTCGGGTAGCGGTGATGAGTCATCTCGTCGCAGGGGAAAGAGAGCGCGTCGCAGGGGTGGGAGCTCTTAGGAGAGAGAGAGAGAGAATGTGGGTTCAGGCTGAGTCCCGTTGTTTTTGATTTTCTTTAATTGCCCTACAAAATAATGTAAAAAAAAACATATCTATGCAAAGCAATGGAGTTTTTTGGTTATCTTCTGTTAATGATGAATGAATGCATGCACATGCGCTTTTTACTTTGCTGCTGAGACCGTAAAATATTTTTGGAAGTTTGAAAGAAAATTTTCTTCATAATGAGAAATTATGTAAATATGGATAGTGGATTTTTGAAATTCTGTTGAGAATATCAATTTATTTTTATTGAGTTTTCTGATTTTGACAAAAGAGGAAAAAGGAAAGTTTCTAAAAACAGGGGGTTGCCGATCGGCAAGCACCTTGTCGTGCCTATCGGCAGGTCAGTACAGTCCCATCAATTCAAAGCTTTGATTGGTACCCTCTTCAGCCTTTGGTACCTTGTGGGGAAGGATTTCCTCCGATTTCTGCAGGGATTATGTCTTTTGTGAGGGATTTCAAGTATAAAAAGGGGTAAGGATGGAGTGTTTTCATCACACTCTCACATCCTATCTTTCTTATTCTGTGAGATGGCTCTCCCTGGTAGTGTTGAGTTTGCCAACTACCTCGAGACTTTGGAGGCAATGTGCTCCTATAACGTCGACTACCATGCTTTCAACATGCGTCGAGTCTCTTTATGGCGTAATCGTCCCATAAAATGGAACATGTTGATGGCGACGGTACAATTTTGGTACCCCGAAGACCATGTATTTTGCTTTGGCTTGGAAGAAATCTGTCCGACTTATGAAGAATTTTCTGCCATATACGGGGTAAATCCAATTGTAGCGGCTGCTATACCTGAGTTTTCTCGGTCTCCCCGGGAGCTGTTGGTTGGACTTCTTCATGTCTCGCCCTCGGCGGGTAGATCCTTGGTCACTGGAGGAATGATTTCTCTTCCGATGGTGTTGCGGTCCGTGCACTTGTATGAGGTTGGTGATGCTGGATATGCCGAAGCCGTCGTTCTGGGCTTGGTTTCAAAATTGCTGTTGGTGACTGGGAGTTGCTGGTGGACTCACAACTTATAGCTATTACTTCATGTATGTCCTACCATCGCAATCCTACGGCAGTGATACTGGCAAAGACTCTAAATGGCCTGGATGCCTGGCAAAAAGGTTGTTCTGACTTTCTGAGGGGTAGCCCTGTGATGTTGTTCATTTGGTTGTCTGAAAGATTCCTCTTGGTGACTCCTTCGGAATATCCTTTGTCGGCTGTACCCAACTTCTTTTTGTGCCATTTCATCAGTGTAGGTCTGAATATTGAGAGTTGGGAGAACTAGTTTGTGGAGCATGGGGCTCTAAATATGTACTGGTCAGTGCCTTGGTGGGGACAGCTATTGCCTATTCTGGAATTGGGAGAATACCCGTATGTTCGAATAGTTGGTCTCAGACAGACCTTTTTTTATTTTACTTGGCGGATTCTATGCCAATTTGACTGGGAGCAGATGGTGCCACCTCGGACACTGGATTTCTTTTCGATAGAAGATTCGACAGAGCATCTGCGCATACGACTTGGCTCTTGGTGGAAGAGTCGACGTCCATCGTCTCGTCCCTCTCAGTTTGTTGGGAGAGTTTGGCACATACCCGGGGATTATATGAGGTGGTTGTGGAGGAGAGTAGTCAGTAAGATGTTGGTAGTGGAGACTGGACAAAGGTGGCTTTCTTATCCGATACCATGGAGGTGGGGGTTGTGGTGTTTCTGAGGCTGGTTCGAGCTTATCGGTCTATGGAGCATATGCGACACTCTATTTAGGCAGGGGAAGCTTGGGGACCCCAGGACGTAGATGATGATGGAGCAAGCTCCTCTGGTAGCTATTAGGGGTGTGCAGTGAAACTAAAAATCCGACAAACCGAACCAAACCGATGGTACTGGTTCGGGTTGGTTCGGTTTTTTGAACTAATGGTTCGGTTTCGGTCCTAAAAAAATAAACCGATGTTTCGGTTCGGTTCCCGATTCCAAAAATAAAAAATCCAATCCAATTCGAAAAATCGATTCGAATTCAAAAATCAACCCAATCCGAAAACCCTAACCATATATATACTAACTTAACTCTCTCAAAACATTTCAGCCGTCATAATCTCTCTCTCTCTACGCCATTAGATCCATCTCTCTCTCCCTGCTCCCTCTCTGAAAATGTTTCGGCCATCTCAGAGATTAAGTCGGAGTGTATGGCCGGCCATAAATTCTTATGGAATGAAGGCGTGGGCTATGGAAAGATGGAAGCCCGATCGGAGCTCTATTATGGTCGGAACTGTATTTTTATTTTCATTACCTGAGAATGTTTTGCTGATCTGAGCATATCTTTAAGATTTTTAATCTGCCTCATTTTCTTATCATAAATACCAAATACCAAACAAGTAGTAAGACTAATACCAAACAAGATTTTTAATCCGCCGGAGCTGTATTTGATTTTTTTGATCGGAGCTGTATTTGATTTTTTTTATTAGAAAATGCAATTAAAATCAAGAACCGATCCGAACCAACCCAAGAACCATCGGTTCGGTTTGTTTCGGTTCCAAAAAACATCGGTTTCGATTCCGGTTCCAAAATCCTGGAATCGGACCACCTCGGTTCTGGTTCTGGTTTAGTAGTAAAACCGAACCAATCCGAACCGTATGCACCCCTAGTAGCTATGGGTAGGACTCTTGGGGAGTTTATTTTGTAATGGGGAATAAGTTTGGGAATTTATTTAGCTTTTTAGGAAGGTAGGGGAAGGGAGTTATCCGTCCCTTTTCTTATGTAATTGCACTGTAACTTCTTATTAGTGAAATAAACAAGTTTTTGATCATCTAGCTGTGCCTTTTGATGAATTTTGTATTTTGAATTATCTATACCGATTGTTAAGGCATGCATAATCCTTTTGTTCAAGTATATGTTAGAATGAACTGTCATTCTCGGAGATAAGAAAAGAATATTTTTTTTTGTGAAAAAGAAAGGGCCGTGCTCATGTAAAATGTATGAGCTGCCTACGTACCTCTCGGGGTTTTCAAAAAGTTTAATTTTTCTGTAAATGGTTTTTATAGAGGATCAGACCCATGTAGTTCTCGGTAGAGGGAAATGAAGATGTATTTTTTTTAGAATAGAAAGGAGATGAGAAGAGTCGTAGCATGCTGAGATTTCGAACTAGGGGTAGAACTGCTTGAGACGGTCCAGGTTAACTGGATGAGCCATCTCTTCTCTATCTAAGTCAGTGAGCATGGTGGCACTGTCGAAAAATATCTTCTTCACAATGTATGGGCCGCTCCAATTGGGATTGAATTTCCCTCTGGGGTCTCAGATAGGCTCTACTATTTCTTTGAGGGCCAAATCCCCTTCTCGGACACCGCGGTCCTTGGCTCTCTTATTGGATGATCGCACTATACGGAGATGGTACCCTTGTATGTGGTATAGAGCTTTCAATCTATTTTCATCTAGGATGATCAACTCGTCAAGATGGATTTGGTACCAGTCTTCTTCGCTGACCTTTCTTTCAAGCATGACGTGCAACGAGGGTATTTCCAGCTCCACGGGTAGGAATGCTTCCATACCGTAGACTAGAGAGTAAGGGGTAGCCCCAGTAGAGGTTCTGATCGAGGTTCGGTAGCCCCAGAGGGTGTATGGGATTCGGTCGTCCCTATCTCAACAACTTTTGGTCATCTTACTGATGATGGCTTTGAGGTTCTTATTGGATGCTTCGACCGCACCATTGGTCTGAGGTTGGTAGGGAGAAGATTTGTGTCCCTGAATTCCATACTCGCTGGCCACTTCTGCGTGAAAATGCAACCCGTTATCTGAAACTAGCTCGTGCAGGACTCTATATTGGCAGATGATGTTCTTCCTGATGAATTGGGCCACTTTCTTAGCATTCAGGACTATATATGACTCAGCTTCGACCCATTTGGTGAAGTAATCAATGGCAACTAGGATGAACTCATGCCCATTGGAAGCCTTGGGTGTAACTTTCCCTATGATGTCGATACCCTAGGTGGAGAACGACCAGGGAGAAGTCATGTTTTATAATTCAAGCGAAGGCAGGTGCTGAAGGTTGGAGAACGGTTGGCATTTGAGGCATATTCGGACATAGGCGGCGCAATCCTGTATCATAGTGGTCCAGAAGTAGCCTTGTCGAATGATCTTCTTGGAAATCATGTGACCATTTATGTGGGGCCCACGTTCCCCACTGTGGATTTTCTACGTTACCTCTTCAATGTCAGCCCCTCTGATGAAATGTAGATGTGTTCCATCAAAGTTTCTTTTGAACCGTACTTTGTGACAAATGATGTACCGGGCGACCAGTCTTCGGAGGGTTGCCCGGTCTTTCTTGTTGGAACCCTAGGGATACCTACCATGCTTGAGGAGCTGCCAGATATCATAGTACCAGTAATTGGCTAGATCGGGATCTTCTTTGGTGATGAGCTCAATGTGGTAGCAATGGGTTGGTTTATCTTGCTTTTGAACTAGGAAGGGGGCCATTGTTATTCCTTCGGGCATGTCGACCATGGAGGCTAAGGTATTAAGGGCATTGGCCAGGCTGTTATTTGCTCGACGTAGGTAGTGGAAGGTGATATCTTAGAATTGGGATGCTAGTTCTTCTAAGTGGGCATAGAAGGGTTGGAGTTTCTCGTCCTTGAATTTCCACTTTCTGAGCACTTGATCGATGATAAGGGAAGAATCCCTATAGACATCTAGGAATTGAATACCTTTCTAGAGAGCAACTTTGAGGCCCACCTACACGCCTCGTACTCAGTGATGTTATTGGTGCAGGGGGAATCCAACTTGATGGCGATGGGAGTGTGGGAGTCATCTGGGGCGATTGAAAGTATCCCAATGCCATATCCTTTTTTATTGGCAGCACCGTCGAAGAATATTTTCCATCATAGATCGTCTTGAGCAGTATAGAGGATGTTTTCATCTGGGAATTCAGAGATCCAGTCATCAGCTTCTTCCATGGGGTAATCAGCGAGGTAGTCAGAGATGGCTATTCCTTTCATGGCTTTTTGCGTGACGTACATGATATCAAACTCAGCTAGGAGAATCAACCACCGGGCCATTCGACTAGATAAGGAGGGTTTCTCAAGCAGGTACTTTATGGGGTCCATTTAGGATACCAGTTTGACGGGGAAAGCTAGCATGTAGTGTCACAACTTTTGGGTAACCTAGACAAGTGTGACACATGCCTTTTCCAAAGCAGTGTAGTTGACTTTATACTGATTTGCAATTGGCGTAATAGATGGCTCTCTCTTTGCGGGGAATACTCAAGGTGTTGGGCTAGTAAAGCCCCGGCTGTAGTATCGGTTATGGTTCGGTATAGAAGCAAGGGGAGACCAGGCTGTGGTGGCATGAGTACCATAGGTTGGGTCAAATATTGTTTGATTTTGTCAAAAGCTTCATGGCAGGCCTCGTTCCAAACCTTGGTTGAATCCTTTCGAAGGAGTTTGAAAATTGATTCACAGATGGAGGTTAGTTGGATGATGAATCGGCTGATGTATTACAATTTCCCAGGGAAACCACTGACGTCGTTTTCCATTCGGGGAGGTGGCATCTCAAGTATGGATTTTAGCTTGGCAGGATCTGCTTCTATCCCCTTCTCACTGACCATGAATCCTAAAATTTTTCCCTTTGTAACGCCGAAGACACATTTATGTGGATTGAGTCTCATCTGATATCTTCACAACCGTTTGAAGAACTTTCGGAGGGCGGGAACATGACCTTTTCTAGTTTTGGATTTGATAATCATGTCATCCACATAGACCTCAACTTTTTTGTGAATCATATCGTGCATGATGGTTGTGGCAGCCCTCTGGTAGGTAGCCCCAGCATTCTTGAGACCAAATGGCATAACAGTGTAGCAAAAGTTTCCCCACGGTGTGATGAACGCAGTTTTTTCTTGGTGATCTATGTGCATTTTGATTTGGTTATATTTGGCAAACCCGTTGATAAATGACTGAAGAGAATGACTAACCGTGTTATCCATGATCATGTCGATATTGGATAATGGGTAATCATACTTTGGAGAGGCTTTGTTTAAATCCTGGTAGTCTACACACATCCGAACTTTCCCTCTTGATTTCGGCACAGGGACTATGTTAGCTAGCCATGTGGGATATTCGATCACACGAATGAAGCCCACGTTCAGCTGTTTGACCACTTCTTCTTTGACCTTGAGCGACCATTCGGTGCAGAGCTTTCTCAACTTTTGTATAACCGACTTGTAATCTGGAAGAATGGGGATCTCCCGTTGAGCTATTTCGGGATCAATGCCGGGCATATCGTCATAGGACCACGTGAAGACATCCACGAATTCCTTCAATAATTCTTCGAGTTGTGCGCGCTTAAGCTCATCGAGGGTATCTCCTATCCTAATCTTGCGCTGTTGTCTACTAGAACCGAGGTTAACAATAACAGTCTCTTCTTCATTAAATTGAACGCAGTTATGTTGTTTGTTATTAACCTTATTTAGATCAGTTAAGAATTATTCATTTGCAAAATCATCATCATCAAAAGTTTGATTAGAGTCTAAACAATTAATGTAAGGCACAACAAGATACTCAAAATATTTGTTTATTTCATTTATAGGAAAAATAGCACTGAGAACCTCATCATAGGAGGTCTCAATTATATTTGAGCAAGGATAGACAACATAAGAAGAGATTGGGTAAACATTGGGGTTAGGTGGGATTTCAACAGGTAGAACTGGCGCAGCATGCCAGTTGAGGAGAAGTGTATCAGCAACTTTAATTAGGTGGGATGGATCCAGTGATGTAGTGACTGAATGAACCATGCAGAGTGTCAGCCCCAGTTTTTTCAAGTTGAAGGAATGCTCGGAGGCACTTTCCTCAGTCTCTTATGTATCTCTGATGAGTAGTTTCACATGGTGTTGGATAGCTGTCCTGGAAAAAGATCTCCATTCCCGACTTCATCTTCATGTCTGTATGGTCATACCATGGTTCTGGGAAGCCACAAAAGGGGAAGTCCTCGCCCTATTTAATGAATCGTCCATTCAAGGAGTCACCTGAGATAGTCTGGGTGCAGTCTAATCTTCTTTTTGGTTGAGACTGACGGATCATTCTGAGCTCTTGTTATGATGGTTGATCCCCCAAACCCCAAGGAGGGAAAGCTTTTTTCAGTTCAATGGGCTCAATTATCCCTGTTGTCTTTGTCCTAGCCCTCGTCCGGGTATGAAGTACATATTTTTAAACATTTGAATCACATTGACATTGCCATGAGGGTCGTATTCTGGACAAACCCTTTCTTTGAAATCGTCCCCTATCGGGAGTAGAAGTTGTTCAACTCGGAATCCTGATAGGAGCATGTCATTTGCCCTGTGCTGTATCTCAAGGATTGGATTATTGGTACTTTTACCCTCGGCATTGTCGTCGTTAACCAAAATGGTGATGAGTCATCCGTCGGTGAATAACTTTAATTTTTGATGGAGTGAGGAAGACACATCCTTGATACCGTGGAGCCAAGGTCATCCGAGCAACAGGTTGAACAAGTTGGGATGTCAATAACTTGGAATTCGACGACAGGGTTTATAGGTCCATCCCCTATTATAAGTTTTACGGATCCCATCACTTCTCAATGAGTATTATCGTAGGCACGTACAATAGCGAAGGTTAGAGCGAGGTCACTTTCCTTCAGTCCTAAGCATTTGAAGGTTCTTAATGGGCAGACATTCAAGGTGGATCCATTATCGACAAGAGAGTGGTATGATCTTCCCCATAACTTTGACGAAGATGTTGAGTGCATGATTGTGGTTTGGCCTAATTCTGAGAATTTCTTCTTCGGAAAAGGATAGAATTCGAGAAGAGGTCAAGGATCCGACTAAATTTATCGCTTCTTTTGGTGTGGTAAAAGGAGGAACTGTGGGTCCAGTGAGCAATTTGATCAAATCATTTCTGTGCAGCTAGGAAGACATGAAAAGCCCCCATAGAGTGATGTTAGCTTGAGTTTTCTTTAGTTGATCGAGGATCTTACTCTCCTCAGGGTCATCTCTGGCATAGGAAGGTTTTCAACGCCCTTCCCCTTGTCATTAGCTAGTAGTGAGCTTGGGATCTGGTAAAGCTCCCTGATCTGGTCATGTGATTTACTGAAGAAGGGAAGAATATGAACCTTGTTTCTTCATCGATCTCGGGTTGTTCTACCACATTGTTTATTTCTCCGAGGAGTTCCTAAAGTGATATCATCCCATACATGTCGGCTACCGGGCCACTTTTCTCTGAAGCATGCCCTTTATTTGAATCTTTAAATTCTCCCCCCCATCCGATGGCAACAATTTCGTCTTTCCATGTAAAGTCAATGCATTCCACAACTTCAATGGCTTCTTTATACAGGTCTTCCCATTCTGTGGGGATATGTAAGGGTGAAAGGACCAGGTGTCCTTGTAGCTTCAGAGTATCAAGTAACTCGGTCATACTGCAAATATCGTTGGTTTTCCTGAATAATTATGTCATGATCTGGACAACGTCATCTAGGATGAATTCATTGGTTGATACCACTCAACTGTCTGACCCTCGGCCCCATTTCGTGCTTCCAAGAATAGTGTACTGAACTTCTGGCAATCAATGATCATCTGTGAGGGAAATTTTATCCTGAACTCTAAGAGTTGGTTTAATACTTCTGATAATTCCATACTCCGTTTTTAGAATGGGTACGGACAACGATGCATGCTCTGGTAAGGAGTGACAGTGCTTTGAAGTTACTGATTGATGGCCGATTGGTCATAGCGGCTGCCTTTTCCCTCCATCGGGATATGAAGTTACTGACTGATTCCCTAGAGTTCCGTTTGGGTAGTTTTAAATCATGGTGGGTGACCTCAAGCTCTTCAGTATATTTGTACTGTGACATGAATTCTCGGGCTACATCCTCCCAACTACGGATTCTGGACTCCTCGAGAGATAAAAACCATTAGAGGGCGCTATCTTTCAAAGTTTGCTGAAATAATTGGGTCATCACTTCTTTATAAGCCCCCAGGAGAGTCATAGAACGGTGATAACTGCGAAGATGAACAATCGGGGGTTCACTTCCTTCGAATTTCTCGATATTTGGCATCTTAAACTTCTCGGGTAACCTCGCCTTAGGATAAGGAGACATGTGGGTGTAGTCCATGTAATTTCCAGAGATTATGACTTGGTAGAACTTCTTAGTTAGTATCTTGAGATCTTCTTTGACCTTGTTCAACTCTTCCTCTTTTGGATCAATGATCATAGGCAAGTTAGCCCCATGTTGGGCAAGGTTCGGCATAGGAAGCTGGGCAGGCGGCGACCCATTAGCAGGAGGGGCACATGGAGCATGCTGATACTCTTTAGGAACCCAGATAGGCTCGGGTGGACTCATAGCACAAGGGAATAGGGCCTTAGACTCTTGAGGAACATGAACTTGGGTTCGTTGCATCTCTCAGACCTCAGTCTGAAGGTTGTCAATCTTGGACACGAGCGGAGCTAAAATAGCCATCAAATCTGGCTGCGTAACTGGTACTTGATCTGTGTTCTTCATAGAAAATGAATGGATTCCGGACTCGCAAGAAGTAGCAGGGTAACGGACGGGACTCCGAGGTGATTTGACTGAAGACCGAACCAATTAGGATCTAGGCCAAGGGCATGCGATCGTCTCGAGAAGGAGTAAAATGGGATTTATTTTTGACAAAAAAGGACGAAAATATTTTTGACATTTTTTTTAGATTGAAAGAAAAAATATTTTTGGATTTTTGATAAAGAAAGGAGAAATGTTTTTGGATTTTTTGATAAAGAAAGGATAAATGTTTTTGGATTGTTTAATAAAGAAAGAGAAATGTTTTTGGATTTTTGATAAAGAAGGGAGAAATGTTTTTTGGAGACGGGTCTCAGCATGATTATTATTATTATTATTATTATTATGTTCTCACTTGTATTAAATTCTCCTAAATGAAAAATGAAATGCCGGACGGGACCTAAGCCTGGAAAAGTTGGGTTTGTAACATATGCAAAGCTATGGCTGGACTTGTAACTAGGCTCACGGGCAGGGTCCCGTTTTTAAAAATGCATAAAAATTTGGGCGGCAGGATGACCCAGAATTTCGGTAGAGTTTTGGGTCGAAACCGGCAATCTAACATGTGTGTCCTAGGCTTGATACCTATACGCGGATATACAGTTTGGTTGGGTGAATCGGAAAGGGTTCCCCCCTTTGGTACGGCTTCCATGATATATGTCTTGCTTTCGAGGGCAATCGGTATGTGTGAACAAGCCAATTGATATACCTGAGTGTACGTTAATTGCCTCACTATATACCTCGTGGGTATGGTACGTGTGAGAGCGAATTTGATATACTCAACGTACGTGAACGAGTTCCCTGCGATATACCTCCCGTCATAACTTCGGTCAAGCGGTACGATGCGGGGGAACCATTTGATATACGTCGAAGGTACTTGGCTAATGGAAGGTGAGAGTCATAACGCTTAGGCTAGTTGCACCCTGTCAGACCAGCTCCCATCACGAAGTGACCCTCCAGTTACTGGACAAAATCTGGTAAATCACAATGATCTTTGGTGATGTCGTGTGAATCATGCATGATTCTCTTATTAGTATTTTATGATGAGAGTATCTTTCTTGATCATGCCAAACAGGGAGCAAAGTACAAGTACCAAGTATGGATGGGTGATGCGTGCAACATGTGGACATATGTGATCGTAGGTGCACGTGGTGTGAAGTGTACATGGAGAACCTTCTAAGTGTGTGAATAGAAGCATAAGCATGAGGTACACATGAATAGTAAAAGGGGGCATGAAAAATAGGGGAATATATAAGAAAATAAAACACCCATGTAAATAGAGTCTAGCCCTCAAAACATTCCCCAGCGGAGTCGTCACTGTGGCCATCCCCACGATCCTCACGGCGAGAAGGACGGAGAAGAGGGGCATCTTCAGCGTCGAGAGGATCTTGGTCCCGCGTGTCCCTCTTGGGAGCGCTTTGATCGGCGTCAGTGATGAGGTGAAAAATGTAGAGAGATGGAGTCGCTAGTCTATTTTACTCAAAACAGACAAAAGAAAAAGGGAGCCATCCCGAAGGACAGCATCCAAAGATATACTGATACATACTAAATCAAAATGATTCAAAAAAGGTCCGAAGGCTAAGTTACAAAATGGGAAGGTGTTAGGCACCCATTACGCCCATACGATCTCTCATGGGTTATTATTTTTTTCCTTTATTTCCCCGTGATATCTGTTCATGTGTATATGTAGTGGAGATAGGAATCATCGACTTGTATCATGGAAGAGATAAAACGAGTCATCCGTAGGAATGTTTCTAAAATCAGTATTAGAAAATAGGATATACGCGATTATCCTAGCATTGATAGTTATAATGGGACGATAACACATATGGAATAATACGCCACTAAGAACAAATATATGTATACATAAACATATAGATTCTAAGAGAGTTAAGTTTAAAGAATATAGAAAAAATAGGAAAAACGTAGGAAAAGGACTCGAGTCTCGGGTTTTACTCCGAGACACCTACGTAGCCTATAGAGGCATCAAAGTCCATGTAGTTTGCATGAAAAATGAGGGGTGGGATTTATCCCATAAATCCAATCAGGCACTTCTCTTATGTGTGTGTGTGTGTAAAAAAGTGTTTTAGTTGTGAGAAAAGTGTGAGAATTCCCGTTTAGAATTTATGAGCAAACCCTCTTGTTCTTATTTTTTGGGTTTTATTTATATGAAAATAAGAGATGTGAAATAATACTAGATAAAAAGTGTATTAGGATATGTGAGATGAGAGAATAAAAGTGCTAAGTAATAAAACAAATTAATGCGAATTTAGGAGAATTTAAAGAGAGAGTTGAAAGAGTTGGACCTTCTTGGAGATCTTGAGCTTGATCTTGGATGTTAGAGAGCAACCCTTGCACTTGGGTGATGATGGAGGGTACTTAATTCACCAATTTTGATAAAAAGGTGATGAAAGGTGAAGGTTGGAAAGGGATTTGGATGTGGAAATCACGCTGACTTCGAGAGGGGTTTTCTGAGCTCGCTGAGAGTGATGGATTTAAGATCTTAGGTCCTTCTTGCAATGAGGTCAGGCCCTCCTTTTTATAGGCCCAGGGCATTGCCAATCGACATAGCCCTAGTCCTGCCAATCAGAAGGTGTGTTTAGGTACACTGTCGATAGGCAGGGTTTGGAGCCTGCCGTTTGGCACTCTCTTTTAGGTTCCTTCAGAAAATTGGTCTTAGAGCATGATGTAATATCCCGTATTTTTATGATATTTATTTATGGGATTAATTAAATTAAATGTGAATTAATTGAGAATTAATTCGGATAAAATATTAACGATATGTGAGTTAGTATTTGATTATAATGTGTATATATGGCAATATATGAATATTGGAACTATTGAAATTGTCGCGAGATTGAAATACGGTAATTTGGGAAATTTTGTTGGGACGCGCGTGACAGTCGCGTCAGGAGTATATTTATTTGAATTAAAAAGTGAACTTTATTTTTATCACCCGTATGGTCATTTTGATTGCGCCAACGAGTCCGGAAGGGTAGAAATAGTAAGAAAACACTAGCCGGAGGTTTAGTTTGGGTCCCGGGGCATTTTTAGGCCATACCGGCAACCCAAAAGGGTAGTTTGGTAATTTCGAAAATTGGGTAATTAAAACCCACGAAAATTAGAGTTAAAAATCTGACTTAGTCTTAACCCACTAAGCCGTTTCCAACCCCAATTTAGGTAGTGGGCTACGGGAGAAGTTAGAAACTTTAAAACTTGGCAAAAACCAACCCCACCTCCATTATCACCTTGAGAAGAACTTGTAGAGAGAGAGAGAAAGAGGAGAATTCTGCAGAGAGAGAGAGAGGACAGATTCAACCTTCAAGATTCAACCTCAAATTCAGAGAAAGATTAAGGCAAGTGGTTTAATTACAATTGATTCAATGGTATGCTTTTCCATGTTTAGGAAATTATCAAATTTATCTTGGAAGATTGATTAGACCCATGAATTTGAAGATGTAAAACTATGAACTATATTAGGGACTGCATGTAGAAACATTCTAGACGAATTATGAATTCAAAATTATGACTCTTGATGATTTAAAAACGGATTTAAGAAAAGATTTATTAATGTTCTTGAAAGAAATAGGAAACTAGGGTTCTTGATGAAGTTTTGATCCAAACAAAGTCCTTGGTTGATGAATTATTGGTTTTAGAACGTTAACAATATTGTAGGATGGTTGTATGATGATATTATAACGTTATATTAGAGTTTCATGCATTAAAAGGATGTTTTGTGATGATTTGAAAACTGCAAAACGAAGCAGTCTGTAGCCATACCTGGTGCGTTCGATCGATCAACATTCATCAGTCGATCGATCGACCGCCATAGATCGATCGAAGGTAAAGGTCGATCGATCGACCTTCCCAGAATGAGTAAAGTTTTCCCTATTTAAATTTTAATGATGTTAACCCTTGGAAAATATTATTGGAGACCTTATGAATACCCTTAAACTTAAGGAAGACCAGTAGGCATGGCTATGAAATTTGGACCTTAATTAGGATTCAATTTGAGGAATTATTCTAAATCTAATGGAATTCGATGAGTGAGATAATATTTGGGTTAAAAGTGTAAATTTGAATAGCTGATGAAATGAGGTTCGGGGCAGAAGTAAGGACCTTAGGAATGATGATGTTATATGTGGGAATAATAGGAACTTAATAATCTATTTAAGATAGGTTTTAAGTATAAGAACTATGACGTGTGACGTGTCGACAGTTTAAACTCTATATTATCGGGAGACTTAAAATATATATAAAATTGGAATAATGGTATAAGGATGTAGAGTATACCTTTAATAATATTGAGATATCTAAGATGTGTGAATGCTTAGCATATGATTTTATGTGTATGACATACCTACCATACTTGCTATCACGGGAGGTTTACGTTCGCTTAGGGCCCTCTAATCCTTGTGTTGCCCGGATTTAGACTGGTACCTCGATGAACATAGGTCAGAGAAGGACTTATTGGTATGTTAATAAGTCTGTTGATCGTGGGAGCGCAGGTATGTGCGTGACCCATGTGATGTGACTGTGTTCGCCTCCATTATTTGTGATGTTGTTATCTGAGAACGATTCCTGAGAGATTCGAAATACGTGATCCTTATGTACGTGATGTACCGGGATGGATAGCAGAGTATGTGTGCTCTGCAGCTTAGTCTCGGGGTGCTTGTATTGTATATTTATGACGTGAATAATATACACGTAGATAATGAGAGCTTTCATGTTGGTATTGTGAATATAATTATGGTAAAGTTTTGAGAAAACATAACGGGTTAACCGATAGTGAATTGCATTACAAATTGAGAATCTGAGTTTAAGTAAAGCCCTCTATTTAATTGAGAACGCTAGAATGTAATATGGGAATCGAGTAGTAAGGGGTAGAACTTATTACGGTTTGGTTAGATATGTATGTTATTTAGATGGGTACGGTACGTTAGGAGTGCACATGTAGTCGAGAGGTGAGAATTTCATGTGAGTGCACGTCCTAAATGTACTTTGCATTTATTGTTTTAATGTTATTAAAACACTTGCTGTTTTTAAAATGATTTCCACTTTCGGGCTCTGACCCATTTGCTTTCAAATCTATTTTTGTAAAAACCATTTTTAGGTGCCCAGCCACAAGGACACCATGCTTAGGATTCTCATTCAGGTGACGAGCTGTAGCTGTTTGTGGAAGTTACAGGACCTTGCGTGTAGACGCTTCATATATCTTGACTCTATATTCAGCATTTATCAGTTGTAGGGCATGTCGCCCATTTCTTTTAGAGACATTTCATTTATTTCAGTTATTCAGACTTCGGGCATGTAATTAATTCAGGATTCAGACTTGTCTTATTATTTTCAGTTGTGGGATTGTTGTGAGGAGTTTTCCTCCGGACTTCTTATTTTTATTTGTTGGTTATTTCATTACTTCGTTATGGTGAATGGATTATGTTGTTCCTCCATTATTCTTTATTGCATGTTAATCAGACTTAAATTAAAATTTGGCAACTTACTTTTTAAATACTAGGTGGTTAGTAATCTTTAAAATGTTTTCGACAGTGATGCTATTAACTGAACCAACTTGACATTTTGTAATGCTTTAATAAAGGAGTAGCTACCCGGTATTTAATTAGTCGGGGTGTCACAGGTGGTATCAGAGCCAGGTTTTAGTGTCCTTTAGGATCTGTACCGCTTATTATGTTTCCACTGAGCTTTCTTTGACGTAGAGCCCTATATTTTAGGACTGTTGTATTCTTTTGTATATGCTACGTTCTTCAGCTATTTTGAGAGTATAACTGCGAACTTATAAACTTCATTCTTATTTCAGATGCCTCCACGACGTGCACAACGGGTTCCCAGGGATGCAACGCCAGAACCACAGCCCGCACCAGTTCAGGGCACGATGAATGCCGCCGAGGTTGCAGCCATTGTGGCCCAGGCGGTAAATGCCGCACTAGCCGTAGTTCAGCAGGCACCACCTCAGGCGCCGATAGCCGCGCCAGTTCAGGCACATGCATTCCCGTCTGCTTGGGAACGTGTATGTGATGCTTTTCAGAAAGCACACCCTCCGGAGTTCGCAGGTAGCTCCGATGTTGTGGTTTCGAGTCAGTGGAGGAAGGACATTCAACGACACCTGAGGATGTATGAGTGCACCGATGTCCAGAAGCAGATACTGGCTACCTTTAAGCTAGTGGGGTCTGCACTGCAGTGGTGGGAGTCTATTACCACCGTGGAGGAGAGAGATACTCTCACTATACAGGAGTTTTGGGTGCGGTTTGACCGCAAGTACTTTCCGTCGGCTGTTCACACGGAGATGAGGAGGAAGTTGATGAGCCTTAAGCAGGAGGGTAAGACTGTGGACGAGTATGAGGCCGAATTCACTGATCTTCTGAACATTTTTCCGGATGAGATACCGACAGAGGAGAAGAAGATACAGAAATTTACGGACGGGTTGACATGGAGGATTCGTCAGCACTTGTTAGGGAACCTCTCGTTAGCCACTTATTCTGATGTGGTTAACGCTGCACTGTTACACTGCCAGGATCATCGCTTTCACATGACTGAAGGCAAGAGGTCAGGAGAGTCCAGCCATCAGGGCAGGACTGGGGGAAATGGTGCCAGTGGGGCACATTCTGTTCAGGGGCAGAGACAGGGTGATCAGGGTTCCCAGCAGGGGGATCACAAGAGGTTCAGGTCGGGAAATTTCAGGCACGGACAGGGAGGTTTCCGGCAGGGCCATCAGGGTCCGAACGGCCATCAGAACCAGCAGGGTCAGAATGGTCAACAACAGTTTCAGCAGGGCCAGCAGGGCCAGTGGAGGAACGGTAACGGCCACCAGGGCCGGGGGCAGCAGGGACAGAGAGGGGGGAACTTCCCGGGGAAGTGTTTTGTTTGTGGAAAAACTGGCCATAAACGCCAGGACTGTCCTGATAGGGGCAGGGCCCCGCAGCAGCAGCAGGGTGCTCGACATGAGCCACAGAGGCCACTTTTTCCACCTGCTCTCCCAGCTCCAGCCCAGGTGCCAGCACTACCAGCCATTCCAGCAGTTCCTGTGCAGCAGGGGCAATTACAATATGGATGTGTCTATAACGTCCACCAGGCAGCAGCTCCACAGGCACCACCCGCGATTGAGGGTATGTTTCCTATCCATGGCACTATGGGTCGGGTTTTATTTGATACAGGGGCAACACATTGCTTCATAGCTACACATTTTGCGAAAGCCTTAGGGTTGTTAGCCACAACAGAGAGCATAGTGACGTGTGTAGACTCACCATTGGGGAGTGGTTCACTTATTTTCTTTATATGCCGGGGAGTGGGGGTAGAGATTGGTAGTTTGGTATTACCTGCAGACATGTTGGTATTAGATATGCATGTGCATGATGTGATTATCGGTATGGATTGGCTCGCAGATTATAGAGCCATGATTGATTGCTTCGGCGGGAGCATTATTTTGGCCATTCCGGGGCAAGAGATATTTGTAGTGGCGATGCCTCGCCCAGAGGGAGGCTCGACCGCTCATTTGTATTACCTAGAGGAGGATACCTCTAAGGAGGTTGTGATTCCTTTAGATTCGATCCCAGTTGTCAGGGAGTATTCCGATGTGTTTCAGGAGATACCAGGCCTACCCCCCAGTCGAGAGATAGACTTTGTCATAGACTTATTACCAGATACGAGACCTATAGCACGCGCACCGTACCGTATGGCTCCAGCTGAGATGAGGGAGTTACGGGATCAGATTGAGCAGTTGTTGGGTCAGGGGTTTATACGGAGGAGTACTTCGCCGTGGGGTGCCCCTGTGTTGTTTGTGAAGAAGAGAGATGGTTCACTGAGATTGTGTGTGGACTACCGGGAGTTGAATAAGGTCACGATACGGAATAAGTATCCGTTGCCTCGAATCGATGACTTATTCGACCAGTTGAGAGGAGCTTCTTTCTTCTCAAAGATTGATTTGAGATCGGTATACCATCAGTTGCGTATCAGGGAAGAGGATGTCTCGAAGACTGCGTTCTTATCGAGATATGGTTCTTATGAGTTTCGGGTTATGCCTTTTGGTTTGACCAATGCTCCAGCCGTGTTTATGGACCTGATGAATAGGGTGTTCAGAGATTTCGTAGATCAGTTTGTCATTGTCTTCATCGATGATATTCTGGTTTACTCCCAGACAGAGGAGGAGCACGCCGAGCATTTGAGGCAAGTTTTGCAGATGCTACGTCAGAACGAGCTGTATGCAAAATATGAGAAGTGCGGGTTTTGGCTGAAGGAGGTCCAGTTTTTGGGACACATTATTTCTGACCGGGGGATATCTGTTGATCCAGGGAAGGTATCCGCGGTGAGGGAGTGGGGACAGCCCACGACACCGACGGAGATCCGTAGTTTCTTGGGATTAGCAGGATACTACAGGAGGTTCATTAGGAGATTTTCGAAGATAGCGGGTCCTTTGACACATCTGACTCGTAAGGGTGTGCCATTCATCTGGAGTGATGCCTGTCAGTTAGCATTCGATGAGTTGAAGGATAAGTTGACCTCAGCACCTGTGTTAGCATTACCGAGATCGGGAGTTGAGTATCTAGTCTACATCGATGCGTCCTTACAAGGACTTGGAGGTGTATTGCAGCAGGAGAGTCAGGCCATAGCTTATGCTTCCCGTAAGATAAAGCCTCATGAGAAGAATTACCCCACTCATGACTTGGAGTTGGCGGCAGTTGTATTTGCCCTTCGTATTTGGAGACATTACCTTTTGGGGGAAAAGTTTCGATTGTTCACGGACCACAAGTCCCTACAGTACCTATTCACGCAGAAGGAGTTGAATATGCGGCAGCGAAGGTGGCTTGAGTTTGTGAAGGACTATCAGTATGATATCCAGTATCACCCGGGGAAGGCTAACGTGGTAGCAGACGCGTTGAGCCGTAGGCCAGCAGATGAAGTGGCAGGGGTGTGGAAGGCCAAGTGGAAGGAATTGGGACACCAGGAGGCAGTGGCCCGATCGTTCATGTCTGTGATGACCGTTACACCGCAGATTGTCACGAAGGTAGTAAGGGCACAGGCAAATGACTCGTTCTGTCAGGAGCAGATAGTTCGATTATTAGCAGAGGGAGCCGAGTCCTATACCGTTAGCTCAGACGGGGGATTACGCTTCAATGGGAGATTGGTAGTTCCGGAAGGGGAGGAATTGCGGCACGCGGTGATGGCAGAGTCGCACGGCTCACGGTTCGCGGTACATCCCGGTGGGGACAAAATGTACCAATACATGAGACGACAGTATTGGTGGAGCGGGATGAAGAGAGATATTACCGTGTTTGTTTCGAAATGCGCCACTTGTCAGCTAGTAAAAGTGGATCATCAGAGACCGGCAGGACTTCTACAGCTATTGGAGGTCCCGATGTGGATGTGGGAGAGCATATCCATGGACTTTATCACGGGGTTGCCTACGTCACAAAGAGGTCACGACTCCATTTGGGTGATTGTGGACAGGTTGACCAAAGTCGCTCATTTTCTCCCCGTAAGGACAGACTACACTACGGGACAGTATGCCCAGCTCTTTATTTCAGAGATAGTGAGACTTCACGGTGTGCCCCTAAATATCGTGTCTGACCGAGACAAGATATTTATTTCACGGTTTTGGGAGAGTTTTCAGGAGGCCATGGGCACAGAATTGCGGTTGAGTACGGCGTATCACCCGCAGACCGATGGGCAGACCGAGCGTACAAACCAGATGTTGGAGGACATGCTACGTATGAGTATCATTGATTTTGGGGGTGGATGGGAGCAGTATCTTCCACTGGTGGAGTTTGCTTACAATAACTCCTACCAGTTCACCATTGGCATGGCTCCATTTGAGGCATTGTACGGTAGACCTTGTCGTTCCCTAGCATGTTGGTTGGAGGTGGGGGACAACAAACTACTTGGGCCGGAAGTGATTCAGGATACTTCGGCGAGGATAGAATTGATTCGGAGTCGCATTCGGGTAGCTCAAGATCGGCAGAAGAGCTATGCTGATGCGAAGAGGTTCTTCAGAGAGTTCCAAGTGGGGGACCAAGTTTTGCTCAGAGTATCTCCTATGAAGGGGATTATGCATTTCGGGAAGAAAGGGAAGTTGGCACCGAGATATGTGGGACCATTTCCTATTATTGAGCGGATTGGACCGGTTGCGTATAGACTTGGGTTACCGGAGCATTTGCATAGGATTCACGATGTATTTCATATTTCCTCGCTAAGGAGATATCTTAGAGACGATTTGGCTCATTCTCACATTGCTTTGGAGGACATAGATCTCCATCCTGATAGCTCCTACGAGGAAGGGCCGATTGCTATTTTGGACCGAAGTGAGAGGAAACTGCGGTCAAAGATAGTCCCGTTAGTGCGTGTTCAGTGGCGACATCATAATGTCGAGGAGTCCACATGGGAGCGCGAGGATGAGATGCGCGAACGTTATCCAGAGTTGTTCTTACCAGGTACTTTCTAGTTCCGAATTTCGGGATGAAATTCTGTTATTCGGGGGGAAGTATGTAATACCCCGTATTTTTATGATATTTATTTATGGGATTAATTAAATTAAATGTGAATTAATTGAGAATTAATCCGGATAAAATATTAACGAGATGTGAGTTAGTATTTGATTATAATGTGTATATATGGCAATATATGAATATTGGAACTATTGAAATTGTCGCGAGATTGAAATACGACAATTTGGGAAATTTTGTTGGGACGCGCGTGACAGTCGCGTCAGGAATATATTTATTTGAATTAAAAAGTGAACTTTATTTTTATCACCCGTATGGTCATTTTGAGTGTGCCAACGAGTCCGGAAGGGTAGAAATAGTCAAAAAACACTAGCCGGGGGTTTAGTTTGGGTCCCGGGGCATTTTTAGGCCATACCGGCAACCCAAAAGGGTAGTTTGGTAATTTCGGAAATTGGGTAATTAAAACCCACGAAAATTAGAGTTAAAAATCTGACTTAGTCTTAACCCACTAAGCCATTTCCAACCCCAATTTAGGTAGTGGGCTACGGGAGAAGTTAGAAACTTTAAAACTTGGCAAAAACCAACCCCACCTCCATTATCACCTTGAGAAGAACTTGTAGAGAGAGAGAGAAAGAGGAGAATTCTGCAGAGAGAGAGAGAGGACAGATTCAACCTTCAAGATTCAACCTCAAATTCAGAGAAAGATTAAGGCAAGTAGTTTAATTACAATTGATTCAATGCTATGCTTTTCCATGTTTAGGAAATTATCAAATTTATCTTGGAAGATTGATTAGACCCATGAATTTGAAGATGTAAAACTATGAACTATGTTAGGGACTGCATGTAGAAACATTCTGGACGAATTATGAATTCAGAATTATGACCCTTGATGATTTAAAAACGGATTTAAGAAGAGATTTATTAATGTTCTTGAAAGAAATAGGAAACTAGGGTTCTTGATGAAGTTTTGATCCAAACAAAGTCCTTGGTTGATGAATTATTGGTTTTAAAACGTTAACAATGTTGTAGGATGGTTGTATGATGATATTATAACGTTATATTAGAGTTTCATGCATTAAAAGGATGTTTTGTGATGATTTGAAAACTGCAAAACGAAGCAGTCCGTAGCCATACCTGGTGCGCTCGATCGATCGACATTCATCAGTCGATCGATCGACCACCATCGATCGATCGAAGGTAAAGGTCGATCGATCGACCTTCCCAGAATGAGTAAAGTTTTCCCTATTTAAATTTTAATGATGTTAACCCTTGGAAAATATTATTGGAGACCTTATGAATACCCTTAAACTTAAGGAAGACCAGTAGGCATGGCTATGAAATTTGGACCTTAATTAGGATTCAATTTGAGGAATTATTCTAAATCTAATGGAATTCGATGAGTGAGATAATATTTGGGTTAAAAGTGTAAATTTGAATAGTTGATGAAATGAGGTTCGGGGCAGAAGTAAGGACCTTAGGAATGATGATGTTATATGTGGGAATAATAGGAACTTAATAATCTATTTAAGATAGGTTTTAAGTATAAGAACTATGACGTGTGACGTGTCGACAGTTTAAACTCTATATTATCGGGAGACTTAAAATATATATAAAATTGGAATAATGGTATAAGGATGTAGAGTATACCTTTAATAATATTGAGATATCTAAGATGTGTGAATGCTTAGCATATGATTTTATGTGTATGACATACCTACCATACTTGCTATCACGGGAGGTTTACGTTCGCTTAGGGCCCTCTAATCCTTGTGTTGCCCGGATTTAGACTGGTACCTCGATGAACATAGATCAGAGAAGGACTTATTGGGATGTTAATAAGTCTGCTGATCGTGGGAGCGCAGGTATGTGCGTGATCCATGTGATGTGACTGTGTTCGCCTCCATTATTTGTGATGTTGTTATCTGAGAACGATTCCTGAGAGATTCGAAATACGTGATCCTTATGTACGTGATGTACCGGGATGGATAGCAGAGTATGTGTGCACCGCATCTTAGTCTCGGGGTGCTTGTATTGTATATTTATGACGTGAATAATATACACGTAGATAATGAGAACTTTCATGTTGGTATTGTGAATATAATTATGGTAATGTTTTGAGAAAACATAACGGGTTAACCGATAGTGAATTGTATTTCAAATTGAGAATCTGAGTTTAAGTAAAGCCCTCTATTTAATTGAGAACGCTAGAATGTAATATGGGAATCGAGTAGTAAGGGGTAGAACTTATTACGGTTTGGTTAGATATGTATGTTATTTAGATGGGTACGGTACGTTAGGAGTGCACATGTAGTCGAGAGGTGAGAATTTCATGTGAGTGCACGTCCTAACATGTACTTTGCATTTATTGTTTTAATGTTATTAAAACACTTGCTGTTTTTAAAATGATTTCCGCTTTCGGGCTCTGACCCATTTGCTTTCAAATCTATTTTTGTAAAAACCATTTTTAGGTGCCCAGCCACAAGGACACCATGCTTAGGATTCTCATTCAGGTGACGAGCTGTAGCTGTTGGTGGAAGTTACAGGACCTTGCGTGTAGACGCTTCATATATCTTGACTCTATATTCAGCATTTATCAGTTGTAGGGCATGTCGCCCATTTCTTTTAGAGACATTTCATTTATTTCAGTTATTCAGACTTTGGGCATGTAATTAATTCAGGATTCAGACTTGTCTTATTATTTTCAGTTGTGGGATTGTTGTGAGGAGTTTTCCTCCGGACTTCTTATTATTATTTGTTGGTTATTTCATTACTTCGTTATGGTGAATGGATTATGTTGTTCCTCCATTATTCTTTATTGCATGTTAATCAAACTTAAATTAAAATTTGGCAACTTACTTTTTAAATACTAGGTGGTTAGTAATCTTTAAAATGTTTTCGACAGTGATGCTATTAACTGAACCAACTGGACATTTTGTATTGATTTAATAAAGGAGTAGCTACCCGGTATTTAATTAGTCGGGGTGTCACACATGAACCGTTAATCCGAATCATGAATCGGGGCAAACTGTTGGAAATTTAATTAAGAGACCTTCGAAAGTCTTTTGGACTGCTCCTGGGTCCAGGAGTTGACTTTTGGTCAAATGTGGCTCGAAAGCGTTCGTCGGTCCTTTGGACGGGGAATAATCGGACGCAAACGGATCGTTCATCCATATAGTAAGTTAGAATTACGCACGGGGTAGACCATTGGAATGGTTAGGAGATGTACTTTGACATTCCAAAGATCTTGTATCAGTTCGAGGAGTTGACTTTGGTCAACTGGGGCCTGGAAGCATTCGGTGACCTTTCAGAGTGAAACAGATCGTTCGTCCGCACCGTAAGTCAGAATTGTGCATGGGGCAGACAGTTGGAAAGGGGTTTCAGTGCCTTTTAAATATTCGTTCAGTCTCGATCGATCTGAAGAGTTAAATTTGGTCAAACGGAGCCTGGGAGCGTCCGGTGACCTCCTAATCAAGTTTCGGGGGAAAATAGGTTGTTCGTCCGCACCGTAAGTCAGAATTGTGCATGGGATAGACTGTTAGAAAGGGGATTCAATTCCCTTTAAAGATTCATTCAGTCTCGGTCGATCTGAAGAGTTTGACTTTTGGTCAAACGGATCCTGGGAGTGCCCGATGGCCTCAAGGTCAGTACCCAGGGTATGACTTAGGTTTGTTCTGGTGAGGGGAGGTGCTAGGGAACCTATGGAAAAGTTAGGGGGTGTTAGAATGGGGTGTCTATAGACAAAGGAGGAGCACGTTGAGCATTTGTGTAGGGTTCTGCATACATTACGGGACCATCAGTTGTATGCTAAATTTAGTAAGTGTGGATTTTGGCTCCAAGGCATATAGTTTCTTGGCCATATTATGTTCGACAGGGGCATGGATGTTTATCTGAGTAAGGTATTGTCGGTGAGGGAGTGGGGGTAGCCCACGACACCGAGTGATATTCTCATCTTCTTAGGGTTGGCCGAATATTACCGTCGCTTCATCAAGGGGTTCTCAAAGATTGCTGGGCCTTTGACGAACTTGACTCGTAAGGGAGTACCATTTGTGTGGATCAACCAGTGTTAGTTGAATTTTGATGAGCTGAAGGATAGATTGACACCATCACCCATACTTGCATTGCCTAGAAGTGGGGTGGAGTATCGGATCTACACGGATGCATCCTTATAGGGACTTGGGGGGGTGTTGCAGTAGGAGGAGAGGGCGATACCTTATGCATCTCGAAAGCTAAATCCCCACGAGAAGAATTACCCAACCCACGACCTAGAGTTGGCAGCGGTCATTTTTTGCATTGAGGATATGGAGATATTACCTATTTGGGGGAGCACTTCACACTATTCCTGGATCATAAGTCACTTCATTATCTCTTCACATAGAAGGATTTGAACATGAGGCAAAGGCAGTGGATAGAATTCATAAAAGGCTACCAGTTTGATATACAGTATCATCCTGGTAAGGCTAACGTGGTTGTAGACGCGTTGAGTCGACGACCTAATGGGGATTTAGCGAAGGTGTGGAAAATAAAGTGGAGTGAGCTCCAAAAAAAGGATGAGGTTTCCAGAGCATACATGGAAGTTATGACTATCACTCCCGAGATTATTATGCGAGTAGTGAAGACACTGGCAGAGGATCAGTTCTGTCAGAACAGGGTACAATAGTCATTAGTTAAGGGTGCAGAGTCTTACTCAGTCAGCTCAGAGGCTGGCCTGCGCTTTAATGGGAGATTAGTAGTGCCTGAGGATGAGGATTTGAGACATGAAGTTATGATTGAGTCTCATGGTTCCAAATTTATGGTACATACCAATGGGGATGAGATGTACCAAGATATGAGGAGACAGTACTGGTGGCCGGCATGAAGAGATACATAACAGAGTTTGTCGTAAAACGTGTTACTAGCCAACTGGTGAAAGTTAGCCATGAGAGGCCTTAGGGGATGTTACGGTCACTTGAGATTCCCATGTGGAAGTGGGAGAGAATTTTGGTAAACTTCATTACTGGGCTACCTACGTCGCAGCGGGGTCACAATTCCATATGGGTGATAGTGGATCAGCTGACCAAAGTGGCTCATTCCTTGCCAGTTCGCACAGACTACGAGATGATGCAGTGTGCGCAGTTATTCATTTAAGAGATTGTTAAGCTCCACGGGGTCCCAAATAATATTGTGTCTGATAGAGATAAAGTTTTTGTGTCACACTTCTAGCAGAGCTTTTAGGAGGCCACGGGCACAGATTTATGGTTGAGTACGGCGTACCACCCATAGACAAACGGACAGACTGAGAAGGTGAATTTGATGCTTGAGGATATGCTGGGGATGTGCATCCTAGATTTTGGGGGAGGGTGGGAGAAATACCTTCCATTGGTAGAGTTTGCGTATATCAACTCTTACCAATTTACTATCAGTATGACACCGTTTGAGGCATTATATGGGAGGCCTTGTCATTTTCCCGCATGTTGGTTAGAGGTCGGGGACAACAAGTTATTGGGATCCGAGATGATTCAGGAGACTACTGCCAAGATTGAGTTGATTCGAGGACATATTCGGATAGCTCAGGATAGGCAGAAGAGTTATGCCGACGTCGATAGGAGACATGTGGAGTTAGAGGTTGGCAACCCTGTGTTGGTTCGAGTATCTCCTATGAAGGGGATTATGAGATTTGGCAAGAGAGGGGAGTTAAAACCTAGATATGTGAGGTTGTTTCCTATTATAGAGTGGGTGGTACCAGTAGCATACAAACGGGTATTTCCAGAGCATCTTCATCGGATTCACGATGTGTTCCATGTGTCTTCACTGAAGAAGTACAAGAAGAGCGAGAGATCTTTCTGGCACGTTCCACTTGAGGAGATTGACTTATAGCTAGACGTCTCATATGAGGAGAGGCCCATGGCTATTCTAGATCGTGGTGAGCATAAACTGCGGTTCAAGGTGGTTCCATTAGTCCGAGTTCAGCGGGGACACCACAATATTAATGAGTCGATATAGGAGCGGGAGGATGACATGCGAGAGCAGTATCCACAAGCATGTCCTAATTTTGGGGACGAAATTCCTTGTAAGGGGGGAAGTATGTAATACCCCCTATTTCTGTGTATTTATAATTTAATTAATTCGAGGAATTAATTGGGAAAAATATGTTTAATTTAAATTACGTGAGTGAAGTAATTTAAGGGGATTTAATGAGAAATGCGATTATTAAATATTAATATAGAGATAAATACTGATAAATATTATGATATAATATTTACTAAATGTGAATAGTTAATAATTGATGATTAGTGTTATAAGGCGTAACGAGTGATATGTGCCTATTGTAGTTTATCTCAACTAGGAGTCACGTGTAGACTAATTTGAGCTCAAGATAAATATAATTTAAGTGACTCGATTGATAATTTAGAGGTCATGAATGACTCCGAAAGGGTCGAAATAGTGTACCCGGGGGTATAGTTTGGGTCCCGGGTCAATTTTTGACCAAATCGGCACCTATTGAGGGCATTTTGGTCATTTGAAAAATTGAGGTTAGGGGACCTACGAATTTTGGGACTTTTATCAGATGATAAAAAGTGGGAGTTAGGGTAAAAGACTCCAAAAACACACATTATACAATTATAGAATAAAAGAAAGAACTTCTGTGAGGGTTAAGGAGAGTTTGAAGAAATTTCTCCTTTGGGGCTTGCAATCTTGGAGTGGGGAATTGGAGAGGAGACAATCAACCCACCTTCATCAACAAGAAATCAAATAATCTAATTGAGGCAAGTTGTTTATTGCATTTAATATGAAGTTATAATGCCCATGTGTAGGATTTTTATGATAATCTTGATTTAATGCATGTTCTTAGGAAAAAAAGAATAAATTTGATGCATGATGGCTAGGAATTTGCTTGGAGTATGATTTAAATCTGTAGAGGATGAAAAATTATAGATTTTGTATTATTATTCATGAATTAATTCTGTATTTTGATGAATGATAGAAGTGAAATATGAAAATATGGGGTTCTTGAGGATTATACGTTTAAATCTATCCTTGAATGTTATTTGTAATGATTTGATGCAAAAACTACTTTTGAATTGGTCCTAAGGCATGTAGTAATGGTTAGGGACAATTAGTTTAAAGTTTTGTGAAGTTTCATAAGGTTTAGAGGTGTGTTAATGGTGAAAAATGCAACAAGAAGACGAAGTATCCAAATCTGTACCATTTCGAATCGAATCGGCCTAGGGCCAATCGATTCGGTTACCCAGAAAGTTAAAAAATTTCCCCTTTTTGCCTTAAATTCCAAAATCGTGATCGTGAGATTGTTGAGGACTTTGATCAAGTAATATTTAGAGATTAAAATATTACACTAGGCTTGTGATGGGAGAATAACTTAGTCTTATTAAGAGGATTAAGACGAGATTGAATTGGGTTAAACTATGTTGTAATTAATCTAAGAGATGTATAAAGAATTACGAATGTTGAATGAATTGAAGAAGTAGACTAGTAGGGTGAGTTAGGCTTAACTACTGAAATTTATAAAAGGTAACTAGGACCCTTAGAGTTATGTGAATACTCCTGAATACAATAGGTGGGATAATTTGTAAATAAATTAGTATGGCAAGTATACAAGAGAGATATACTATGTACACGTGAGGATAATTAGGTTGTGTGAATACCTAAAGTACATTAGATGTATTGGGGTCGAGAAAATATCCAGACCAATACATGAAAGTTGAGGGCTATCCAGACCAATATCGAACATAAATATTGGGGTCGATGGAACATCCGGACCAATATAAATATATATAAAATTTACATTGGGGTCGAGGGCTATCCGAACCAATGTGAATGACATGATAAATTGGGGTCGAAAGAACATCTGAACCAATAAATCCAAACATGTGATACGAGGATATTATAGTGAGATATATTTGTGTGTATATATTGTGTGTGAAATATATGCAGTATGACTTATCTACTTATGGGGGACAGCAAATAGTGAGATAGAGTATATCTAAAAAGAATGAATTAAGTCAAAAACATTAATTATATGATTCAGCTAATAATATTTGTGAATGTTCTTTATAATTATGGATATCAGTATGATAAATTAAGTTGAGAACTTAATGTATTAATTTAAAATAACATATGGGGAATGTTACTTACGCCGATAGTTAACAAAGGAGAGATGTTAATAAATTAATCTACTGTATGGGTGGTACGGGGACTTAAACGTGTAGATAAGTTCGGTTGAATACTTCAGTCTAGTTAGCTTGGGTAGTATAGGTAGGTGGGATAAGTATAAAACATTAGGCGTGCACTCTAGACGAGAGGTGAGGAAAACTCAAGAGAGAGTGTACGTGAACATGTGTAATCAATACCTGAATTTTAATGTAATAAACGCTTGCTAAATATTTTCAAAACGTTTTGTGTACTAACACTTGCTATGAAATATTTAAAAAAAAAACTTTTAGCTGTTCAGCCACATGGACGCCAAGCGTGACTTCATTCCAGGAACTCGGAGCTATAGCACTGTGGATGCTGACATGACTTGATTTGATTAGATGATTCCTCCATTCAGATCTAGTGTAGTATTTCATTTCATATTCCATGTGTGGACATGTTGTCCGTTGACAGTTTTCAGTTATTTTATTATATTGGAGTATTTGGTTGTGGATTTTGGCCAATAGTCTATTCGGCAAACCTTTATTGATTTATATATTTTGATGGTTGGACTCTAGTGTATTATGAATGTTTAAATTAGTGTTCCACATTGTTAAACTTATCTGTTAAAAAGAAAGATAAAAATTTGGCACCGGTCTAATTTCACTTAGGTGGTTAGTAATTTACAAGTTTTCAACAGTGATGTTAAGAATGAACCATATGAGAAACCTATTTTAATTTAATAAAGGCCTAATCAACCGATGTTTAATTAGACAGGGTGTCACATTAAGGTCATGAGAATGTAGATGGTGGTTTAGTGGGGTATAATGGGATAAACCAATCTTAATGATAGTATGACAATCATTAATCTTGATCTTACCAATCTCCCCCTTTGTATATTCCTGTACAAAATATAAACCAAAAACAAATAACCGTTAAGACAATTTCAACTATTGTTTTACCAAACTCGAAAAGTAAAAGACACTAGTGACTTTATCTTGAAGTGAAAATCTTCAGTGTGTAGTCCATGAAATCATGAAAGAGTAAAAGACCTACACACACGAAGAAAAATAATACCATGACACTGTAATACCCCGCGATTTTTGGACTAATAATTTAATTATTTTTGGGAGAAATAATATTTATTTAAATTGGAGAATTATTAATTTGTCAATTGAGGTCAAAATTTGAGGATGTTAGAAAGTATTTCGAATGGTGATTCTGAGTGTGCGGTTGATTTCGGAGGGGTCGAGATAGTCCAAATGACTGTACTTGGGTCTTATTTGGGTTTCGAAATATTTTAAGTTCGTTTGGCTCGAATTGGAGTAACCGAGTCATTTAAAGTGTGTATTATCTTTTAAAGTTGCGTATTTTGGAGTTAAGGCTTATTAAGCCTACAGGAGATGACAATCACATTTGAGAGAAAGAGAAATCCCTAGAGAGAGAGAGAGATAAGAGGAAAGGAAGAAGAGAAAGAGAAGAAAATCTTGGGAATTTCGACAAATTTGCGATTTCGAGGGAGATTCAGACGCAACAACTTTGAGGCAAGTGATTGAACTTGCTAAATAATTGTTGTGTATCATTTATTTCATGATTTGTGAAAAAATTTATGGATTTTGGGTTAAATATGTTAAAACCTAGATTTTGGATTAAATCTTACTTTTGATGTGTATTTGATGAATTTGAGGTTATAAATTAGATGGGTTGAGTTATTTGATGTGTATTAATGTTAATAATATGATTGGATTGAAGATTGATGAGTAGAAATTGGTATTTTGAGGTTTATGAATGGTTGGAGTTCCTTAAAAATGGAGTTTGGCCGAGGTAACTGGTAAGGCCGGTCGACCACGGCCAGGGGGCCGGTCGATCGCGCCTCAAAGGAAAAGCCCACGATCTTTATTTTTGGGCATAATTGAACATCGCGGTCAACCGCGGCCAGGGAGCCGGTCGACCGGGCCTCTATTTTTGGCCCAAGTTGAGATTTCAAGTTCCTCCCCTATATTTTGGGTTTATATTTACGGACTTTTTTCGTTGTTGTATCATAGAGGGTTATTTGATTATATCCGGGGATTAATGACCTTAGAAAGGTGAGGAGATGGTTGGGGTCTATTTAATAATGGAATTAAATATGTAGTGCCTTTCTCATTAAGGAAATGAGAGCGGGATTAATAGATGATTGGATGTAAATGTTGGGGTCGTATTGATTGATTTCGAGAGAGTGGGAATTTAAGTTATCGTACCTATTTAGTGGGAAATCCTCTTAGCGTCGAGGTTAATTATTGAGGATTGATGATTGTTGATCATGAATACGGATATAGAGAGTGTCCTTAATGTTGGTTGAATTGGGAGATTAATCATACTAATAGAAGTGATGTATGAGCTTCAAGTGAGGGATCGTATCGTGTATATAAAATGGGAAGGTATGCGAGTTAGCAACGGTTAGTATATCGAGAGTAATATACTTATAAATGAAATTATTTCATTCATACATACGAGCGTAAAAGAGTAGGTATATCTATATGGAGAAATTATATATACCTTGTGTGATGGTGTGCATTTATATGATGTGATAGTATATGCGTAAGGACATTGTCCGTCACATTTAATTATGTCATACACTGATACAAGTCGTCAAAGAATTGAAGATGCTAGCATCTACAACTCCGTATCCGAATTACAATTGCACTTCAACATTCAAGCTCCAACGGAATATTTTTGGTGAAAGTAAGTCTAAGTTCCACTTACATTTTATATTTAAAGTGTTGGGATTTTTTTTTAACTTTTATTAAAAATCTCTTTTGAACAAAAATAAGTTTTTTTTTTTAAGTCAAAACAATGGAAACAAAAGTTTATTTTATTTTTTTATCAAAATGAGTTAGGGTTTTGTCTTGGCTACTGCGTGTTATAAAAATAAGGAGGTTTCGAAATTTTTTAAAAATAAAAAATGCAAGGGGTTTCGGTAAAGATAAAAGGGAACAAAGGTTCAGTTTTTTTTCTTTTTCTAATTGGTGCCGCCGCTTTTATTTTTCCAATGATTGGCTTGACCTTGGTTTCTTTTTTGGAGGTTTCAAAAGGCCTTAAGGCTTTTGGTTTTATCTGCCCTGCACCTTAACAGGTGGCTTCCAAAAAAAACCTTAAAAGCTTTTCATGGTTTCTATTTTAATTGGAAGCTTCCATCTCAGAAACCAAGATAATAATCAACAAAATGGAACCGATGTGGGGCGAAGAAGAGATTTACACAGCGATTGTGGAGGAAAAATCCAGGGACAGACAACTACATCAAAAAATTGCTGATATGTGGAAGTGGTCAATTAATGACTTGGATTCACTCATTCAAACAAAGTCGTCAATGGTTGCGATAATATGGAATTGTCGAGGTGCGGGTAAGCCTCTGTTCAAACCCACTATTTCTGAGCTGAATAGAATCTACGAACCGGATATTGTCGTTATCTTGGAAACTCATATCAGTATTGATACCTTGGTCTGTTTTTTTGATAGCCTTGGTCTTACCAATAGGGAGGTGTCGGAACCTATTGGAAGGTCTGGAGGTATTTGGGTTACCTGGAACCCAAATAATATTAAACTGGAAACCCTATCTACCACTAGACAAGCCATACACCTCATGGTTACCAAAAACAATTATGAAGACTGGATATTTTCTGCTATTTATGCTAGCCCTCAACAACGTCTACGTAGAATACTATGGGAAAATTTGTATGACATTGCTGGAAACATTAATCAACCTTGGTTGGTAGCTGGCGATTTCAATGATCACGTGGATGAGTCGGAAATTTTTTTTTTTGGGAAACAGGTGAATGACAACAAAAACTCAAATTTTCTTGAAAATTTCAGCAAGTGTAATCTGACGGACCTGGGATGCTCGGGACCTAAACTAACTTGGACTAATAGCAGAAAGGGTATGGCCAACACTCTTATTAGGCTTGACAGAGGCCTAGCTAATGCTGAATGGAACATCCAATTCCCTGAAGCCCGCGTTGAAAACATCCCCCGCACCGCTTCGGACCATTGCCCTATTCTTATAAGATTTGAAGGTACGCATGCTAATAATTCCATTCCTAAACCTTTTAGATTATTAGCCTGCTGGTTTGAAAGAAATGATTTTAATGATATCATCAATAATAATTGGAAAAATAATGTTAGCCTTGATTCTAATATCCAAACTTGTATGAAGAATATAAATATTTGGAATAAGGACACGTTTGGCAACATCTTTAAAAACAAGAAACGTATTCTTAGACGCCTTAGCGGCATACAAAAAGCACAAGAAAGGTCATACTCCCACAACCTTGCTACTCTTGAAAATAACCTCCGTTATGAATTTAATACTCTTCTTAGACATGAAGAAAAATTATGGAAACAAAAGTCGAGGATTCTATGGCTTAATGAGGGAGATAGAAATACTAAATTCTTCCACACTACAACTATTATTCGACGGAGGAAAAATAGCATCAATAAACTCAATATTAATGGGGAATGGACTGAAATTGGTGCTACCATTTCAAACCATATCAATGATTATTTTGTTAACCTATTTAAAGCCGACTTCAACTATGACATCAAAAGCCAAATGCGTAAAGTTGATAACATAAAATTCGTGGATGACGATAACCTTTTCCTAACTTCCCCTCTTATTTTGGGGGAAGTTAGGAAAGCGGTCTTCAATATGAAAGGTCTTAAAGCCCCTGGGCCGGATGGCATACAACCTATTTTCTATCAACATTTTTGGAAAACCATTGCGGTCAATTTATTTAATTTTTTCCAGCAATGCATCCGGGAGTATGAGTTTCCTAAAGATCTTAATAACAGTTATATTACTCTTATACCTAAAGTTGAAAACCCGGAGAACATAACCCAATTTAGACCTATCACTCTATGTAATGTTTCTTACAAAATTCTTGCTAAAATTATAGTTGATAGATTGAGACCCATTCTATGTAGAAACATTAGTCCTCACTAGGCTAGCTTCCTCCCTGGAAGGCAAGCCTCTGATAATGTTATTGTCACTCAAGAGATTATTCACACCCTTATGAACTTAAAAGGAAGAAAAGGGGGTTATATCCTGAAAATCGATCTTGAAAAAGCTTATGATAGAGTGGAGTGGGACTTTCTTGAGGAAGTTTTACTTTGGTTTAATATTGATAAAGATTTTTGCAAACTCATCATGAGTTGTGTTAAGAACACTACCACTGCTATTCTCTGGAATGGTACCCCACTCCCTAGTTTTAATCCTACTAGAGGTCTCCGTGAGGGGGATCCTCTATCCCCATACCTTTTTGTTATGTGCATGGACTATTTATCAGCTATGATATTGGATAAGGTTAAATGCAAAAAGTGGAAAGGTATTAGGGCTTCCGTTACGGGACTACCCATTACCCACCTATTCTTTGCAGATGACCTTATCTTATTCACTGAAAATGATACTATTTCTTGTGATGTGGTTATTGAAACCTTGGAGGAATTTTGCCATATCTCTGGTCAGAAAATTAATTACAATAAATCTAAAGTGTTCGCTTCTCCCAACATCCCTAAAATGGAAGCTTCTAATGTCAGTCATCTTTTTGGTATGAGCATTACTAAGGATCTAGGTGTGTACCTTGGTAATAGACTTATACATGGTAGAATAAACAAATCCCACTTTGAGGATATCATCAAAAAAGTTCAAAAAAGACTTGTGGGATGGAAAGCCAACATGCTATCCCTTGCGGGTAGAAAAACCCTTATCCAGACTGTGACATCCACCATCCCTAATTATAACATGCAAAATGTTTTACTTCCCGTAAAAATTTGTAATGAGATTGACAGACTTAATAGAAATTTTCTTTGGGGAGAGGTCAATGAGAAAAAAAAAATCCACCTAGTTAGCTGGGACAAAGTTTGCAAACCCAAATTTAATGGAGGCTTAGGGTTGAGAAAGAGCCATCTAAATAACCATGCTTCTATCACTAAAGTTGGATGGAAACTTGTGAATAATGATAATTCCATCTGGGCTAATGTGCTAAGAAATAAATATAAAATTGAGCAAAACCCCAGATTTTGGAAAAAAAGGACTACGTCTTCACATATTTGGAGAAGTATCTTTAAATGTAGGCAAACCTTGTTAAATAATACCAAATGGAATGTCGGAAATGGGAAAAACATCTGTATTCTCAAGGATTGGTGGGTTGGGAATAAAATCATAAAACCCGATGAGCAAATCGGAAACTGTGATAATGCCAATGTGGAAACCTTAATTGGTAATGATGGGAATTGGGATATAAATAAAATCGAGAACATATTTAATAGAAACATAAAAGATGAGATAAGGAACATCCCCCTCCCTCGAAATTGTCAACAAGAAGACAAACCCTCTTGGGCCCCGAGTAAAAATGGTAAATTCACTATATTATCTTGCTACAAAGCCATTTTAGATAGAAATAGTGAACAACCCTGGGAGACCTGGGAAAAGTTGTGGAAACTAAATATCCCCCCAAAACTCATCACTTTTTTGTGGACCACTCTCCATGGAAAACTCCTCACCAATGAACAACGGCTACGTAGAGGTCTTACAAACATTAGCGATTGTCCTCGGTGTGGGACAATTGAGGATACCATCCACCTCCTAAAAGATTGCAGGTTCGTGAGGGAGATCTGGAGCATTCTTGGATTCGATACTTCCCTTGATCTAAATCTCGAAGGTAATGTTAACGAGTGGATCACACTAAATATTTGGGGCGACCCTAAAAATGAAAGGTACAAAATCTTTATTATCGCTCTATGGCACATTTGGAAATATAGAAACAACCTCATATTTAATTGCACTGATGAGTCTCCTCAAACAATTGCCCGTTTAATTATGATTAATGTTAATTACATTCTTGAAGCTCAGAACATTAAACGTGCAAAAGTTTGTGGAGAAAACCATCCAGTACTAATTTGCGATCCGATTTCCAATGCAGGTAAATACATTATCCAAACTGATGGTGGATTCGACCATAGGAGTGGTATTGGTTCATTTGGAGGGATTGCCAGAAATGAAGATGGAGATTGGATTGTGGGCTTTACAGGAAAAATTCAAGGCACAGCAAGCCCTCTGAGGGCGGAATTGGAAGGAATTTATCACGGTCTTAACATCGCTCTCAAAAAGAAATGGAAAAGTGTTTGCTTGAAGAATGACTGCCTCGAAGCCGTTAACCTCTGTAAACAAGATTGCACCTCCAACCACCCGCTGGCCAACATAATTGAAGACTGCAAGTTTCTCATTAACGAACTCAAGGCAAATATGGTGCATATCCCAAGGGCTAGTAACTTCATGGCTGACTGCATGGTTAAAATTGCGAAAGAAGCGGAAGATTTGTACAAGGAACATGATGAAGGTCCCGAAGAACTGCTTAGAATGGTGGACGAAGAGCTGGAGGAAGAGGGCTTCTCCTTTTGATTAAGTTTCCTTAGTTTTCTGTTGTTTTCATTTCCTGTTATCACCAAAAAAAAAATTGGAAGCTTCCACACGCGTGTTTGGTAACTATATGGGGCGCCGTTTTGTTATGTTGTGCCAATCATTGGCATGCCAATGATTGGTATATGGCTAAGTATCTTTGATTTTTTTTTAAAGTTGCGTACAGATAGTTTTAAAGCAAATATGATATTTTTTAAACACACATTTTTCCATGATTTATCCAAAGTCTCACAGTTAACTTATGGATAAAAATCAGTAACGTGCCTTTGTTTCCTTTATCAAAACTTTTCTATAAAAGAGTCATGCACGTACAGTTTGTATAAGGCAAGAAAAATTTTGACAGAATAATTTTATAAGAAATTTTTTTTTGTTCTATAATTTTTTCAGTATGTAATCTTCTCACGTTTAAGGGTCTAAAACTTTTGTCCATTTAATTCATAATCCCAACTACTTTTGTATGAATTGTTTTGTGGAACCCAAGACATATTTTCTGAAATTTTATGGTGCTGATTTTGGTACCGTTCATGGTGCTAATCGAAGACTGCAGTCATTGAGGTTCGCTGCGTGTGGATCTTTGCTGAAGATATTACTGCGTGTTCTTGTGGAGTAGCTGCGGTTCTTCCATTGCTGACGATGCCGACCAACGCATGCGGGTATTTGTGTCAAATTATTTCATTGTAATCGGTGTAAGTTATGATTTACAAAATTTTAGTGAAATAAATGGTTTTGCCCTTCGGGGATATTTTCCTGAAATTTTGTGTCGCATGCTATATCTTATTTACGGTTTGACACACACACACACACACACACATGTAGTCGCATGTTTAGGGACTGAATTAATTTGGTATAAAAAATAGACTCTAATTAAATAAGTGTGCCAAATTGGATATTTGCTAATTTAATCAATTATCACATAACGTCATATTTTTTCAAATTTGTATCAAATCCAGTTATGCTAATTTATCGCGTATTCCTATTTTCTGCAAAATTGTGTGATATTGATTTAAAAAAAATCAATTTTGTGAAAAATCACAATTTTTCCAATGGAATGTTCATTTAATAAGGTGCCTATTTTTTATGGGAATAATTATGCCTATTGAAAAGCTAGCATGAAATCTAGTTTAAAATCTATTGACGAGCATGTTTGGTTGCTTTGCGAAAATGGATGGAATCCTCCCACTGTCACCGTTGAAAATATCACATCCTTAAAACCTGTGTCAGATCGGACTGAGAACGATTTTAAAATGTCGAATTTTAGTTCCCGTGGACTGAGTGTTATTTCTAGAGCTGTCACACCTGATGATTGTCGTCGAATTATGACGTGTACCACATCTAAAGAGGCTTGGGATGTTTGAAAATTGACACATGAGGCTACAAACGCGGTTAAAGAATCAAAATTACAAAATTTGGCCACCCAATTTGAGACTATCACCTTTTCTGAGTCTGAATGCTTTGATGATTTGTATGCACGTTGTTCAGACATTATAAACACCAGTTTTAATTTGGGTGAGGTGATTGATAACACGCGTGTCGTTAAAAATATTTTGAGATCTCTCCCAAAACATTTTATTCTTAAAGTCACAGTTTTAAACTCTTTGGGAAATTTGAAATCACTTAAGTCGGAAGAACTTGTAGAAGATCTTCAAACCTATGAGATTAACATGTTTCCCCAATCCATTAGGGCTAAGGATAAAGGCGGTGCTTTAAAGACTCATTTTAAGAAAAAGAAAGAAAAAGTTTGCGAGTCTGATTCTGAGGGAGACTTTGATGATTTGGCCTTACTTGCGAAATTTTTTAAAAAGTTTCTGTAAATTTCTAAAGAAAATTCTTCCAATAAAAAGAGTTTTTTTGAGAAAAATAAAAATAAAGTTAAGGACAAAGAAATCGGTGAGAGGGAAAAAGAGAATAACTCGGATAAGGAGTGTAAGGAGGAGTTTTAGAACGTGACTTGTTTTGAATGTGGGGGTAAGGGGCATAAGTCGTTTGAGTGTCCTACATGGCTTAGAAAGAAAGGAAAGAAAGTAGTCATGCCCGCCACACTTAGTGATAGTAGTGAAGGTGAGAGTGATGAGACTAGTGGTGAGAAGTTTGTAGATTTTTCGAGTCGTGTCAGCAAACCCACTTTGTCCCACAATAGTGCACACAAATGCGATAGTGATGATTTGAGCGCTTCAGGTGAGGGAGAAAGCGAGAATGAAAGTGGAGATGAAAGTGAGCTCCAAAAAGCGTTTAGAGATTTGTACACCGAGACCTTGAAAACAAAGAAGTATAATAGAGATTTAGGTCTTCGGGTTTTATATTTGGAGAGAGAGAAGGAGGTTTTAAGAAAAGAAAAGTGTGATTTGACCAAAACTTTGTCTAGTCCGACGACACGTGTATCCCAACTCGAGAGTGATCTCGAACGTGCTAGGGAGGTCAAAGTCAATTTTGAGAACGCACCTAAGAAGGTTGAAAAGGTGGTTCTTAAGGGTAAAGGAGAGAAGTTAGGAATAAGTCATGACGATGCTTCTACTTCCCAATTAGCACCCGAGACGGTTCCCACTTTAGTGTTATATTCACGTGAGTCTCACCTTAACCCACCTAGGCGTCCCATTCCTATTAGGAGAGCACGTCCTAGAGTTTTTGAGAAAGGTGTTCCTAGGCCTATATATGTTTGTTCCCATTGCAAAAGGAGAGGACACCTTAGGGAATTTTACTTTAAGTTGGGTTATGTGTCACGTTTTGCTACTACACGTGTTTCTGCCACACATGCACCCACACATGATACTTTACATGCTCCTGGAGACTACGTGAGAGAGTTTGCACATTTAGGTGAGCAAGTTAAGTTTTTAGTCAAAACTTCACAAGATTTGATGGAGATTTTTCATAAGTTGTCACCAACTTTGGAAAACCCCTCTGCACCAAACGATTGAGGTGTGACTTGTTTACTAGCATAGGATGTTTTCCTTGATGACATTATTTGCCTATTGCTAGTATGTATCATTTTTGTATGTTTTCAATTTTTTGAAAAATTTTGAAAAATACAAAAAGATTTTCTTTTGATAAAATTTTGAAAAATCCAAAAAGTTTTTGTATTTTGTTTGCATCGTATATGGATGAACACTTAGGATGACCAAGTTACAATTTCATTTCATTTATCCATGTGACTGTTTGATAGTGATTTGAGACAATATGTTATGTCATTCATGTGCTTTACAAAGTTGGTGTCTTTGAGTTACTATAGTGAGGCTTCTTACATGTTTTACTCACTTTGTCCTTTATTGCACACTTGCACGGATTTGTTTGATGTTTGTTCTTGTCAAATCACATGTTGGTTACGTGTTTTCATCTCAATTCTGTCTTTCACAACGAACCAAATACGACAAAATAAGATAATAAAAGGTGTGCATATTTTTACCAATGTGCCGTAAGTTTGTGTGAATTTTATAAAATGGTGAAGGACTAGGAAAGGTACTCGTCTATCCTTTGCGACTAAGCCACCGTTTAAATTGGACCGAAAAAATTGAAGAATTTTATTTATCCGGGGTCCAAAGAGGTTTAAATGAGCCCTAAAAAATTGAAAGGCAATAAAAAGTAATACATGCCAACAATGTGCCATTAGGTTTATTCACCAATTTTCCAATGTTTGAGAATTTAGATCACCTCGAAAAGAAAATATATATGAGGAAGTTTGGTTGGAGAATTAAAACGGCTTTGCACATTCTTAAAAAATCTTGAAAAAGCATGAAATCGTTTTGGACGTTATTGGTGTGGAAATCACTTTGACTTTGATTTGTTGATTTGATTTAAGACGATGTCATATAAATTCAACAATTTTACACCAAAGGACTATTTTTTTATGTTCATTTGTTAGGAGTACACGTATGCATCTTGCACATATGATATGATTGAGTTGATTTACCTATCGAATGTGTTCACATCCATACATTCCATTTCCATGACTTGGTTGTTTTAGTAAAAATCCATGGTGTGATTTTTGGTATCTTATTTTTTTTGTATAAAAAATTTGAAAAATTCAAAAATAGTTTGTTTGCTTGTTTTTCGTGACACCCCGTTTTGCTTTATTAGATTTATTCTCTTCCTTGTCTATTTCGAACAAATAAAAAGGGGGAGAACGAATTATGATATTATGGGGGAGTTTTAGTATGGGGGAGATTTGATTGTGCTAACATTTATTATGTCTATATCATTCCAAACTCAAAACGTCACGAGATTTTTGCTTTATCTCATGTGTGTAGGTACGAAGATTTAACATCAAAGTGTTGCACACCTTGATGAGAAAAAGCTTGGAGTTTGGAAAAATTGATTGTTGAAGCAAAGTTTGAAGACTTAGTCATTTTATCTTTCCATGATTGTCTTGGGAGGGTAGATTTGTATAGGTCATTCTTGTGATTGATGATTCGGATTTTTTATTTTGTACCGGCATAGACATAGGGGGAGATTTGTGAGGACATTGTCCGTCACATTTAATTATGTCGTATACCGCTACAAATCGTCAAAGAATTGAGGATGCTAACATCTACAACTCCGTATCCTAATTACAAGTGCACTTCAACATTCAAGCTCCAACGAAATATTTTTGGTGAAAGTAAGTCTAAGTTCCACTAACATTTTATATTTAAAGTGTTGGGATTTTTTTTAACTTTTATTAAAAATTTCTTTTGAACAAAAAGAAGTTTTTTTTAAGTCAAGACAATGGAAACAAAAGTTTTTTATAAAAATGAGTAAGGGTTTTATCTTGGCTACTGCGTGTTATAAAAATAAGGAGGTTTCGAAATTTTTTAAAAATAAAAAATGCAAGGGGTTTCGGTAAAGATAAAAGGGAACAAAGGTTCAGTTTTTTTTCCTTTTCTAATTGGTGCCGTCGCTTTTTTTTTTGCCAATGATTGGCTTGACCTTTGTTTCTTTTTTGGAGGTTTCAAAAGGCCTTAAGGTTTTTGGATTTATCTGCCACGCACCTTAACAGTTGGCTTCCAAAAATAACCTTAAAGCTTTTCAAGGTTTCTATTTTAATTGGAAGCTGCCACGCGTGTGTTTGGTAACTATATGGGGCGCCGGTTTTTTATGTTGTGCCAATCATTGGCATGCCAATGATTGGCATATGGCTAAGTATCTTTTATTTTTTTTTAAAGTTGCGTACAGATAGTTTTAAAGCAAATCTGATATTTTTTAAACACACATCTTGCCACGAGTTTCCAAAGTCTCACAGCTAACTTATGGATAAAAATCATTAACGTGCCTTTGTTTCCTTTATCAAAACTTTTCTATAAAAGAGTCATGCACGTACAGTTTTTTATAAGAGAAGAAAAGTTTTGACACAACATTTTTTTAAGAATTTTATTTTTGTTCTATAATTTTTTCAATATGTCTTCTTGTCACGTTTAAGGGTCCAAAACTTTTTGTCCATTTAATTCATAATCCCAACTACTTTTGTATTTTTATTTTGTGGGACCCAAGACATATTTTTCTGAAATTTTATGGTGCTGATTTTGGTACCGTTCATGGTGCTCATTGAAGAATGCAGTCATTGAAGTTTGCTGCGTGTGGATCTTTGCTGAAGATAGAACTGCGTGTTCTTATGGAGTAACAGCAGTTGTTCCATTGTTGACGACGCCGACCGATGCCTGCGGGTATTCATGTGTCAAATTATTTCATTGTAATCCGTGTAAATTGTGATTTACAAAATTATAGTGAAATAAATGGTTTTGCACTTCGGGGATTTTTTCCGAAAATTTTGTGTCGCATGCTATATCTTATTTATGGTTTGACACACACACACACACACACACACACACGTAGTTGCATGTTTAGGGGCTGAATTAATTTGGTTTAAAAAATATACTATAATTAAATAAGTGTGCCAAATTGGATATTTGATAATTTAATCAATTATCACACAACGTCATATTTTTTCAATATGTATATCTAGTGTGAATGATATATGTATATTTATTGTGTGATCATACCCTCCAGTGCTATCATGGAAAGTTGCGCGATGTGGGTGAAGCTCATGGCTTGAGGAGCAGGATGCGTATAGTCCCCAGGTCATAGTCGTCCATTATTATTTGTGTGATTTTATTTGGGGGAGAGAAGTCTTGGGTACGATTCATTCTCACTTTCCGGTTAGGAACTATGACCGCTTCCTATACGTTGTGATTTATTTTATTACCATGGCGGTGTGATAATAGTCCGATATATGGTAACCTGGGAAAAAGTGAGTAATTCCTAGAAGATGATAGCATTGTGAAGTATTTTGTATATCCATGTGTGATTGGATTTTGGATATTTATATGTACGCTAAGTGTGTTATGTGTACTTGATTGTTAGGGTTGTATGGTTGTGCTTTATAACTAGAGTAATGTTATAGACCCCTAAATGTTTCGGAGCATTATCTTATTTAAGTGATTAGAGATGATTGCTCCCTATAAGTGTTCGTAGTTATGTGTGGGGTACCTAGGACATAATGGATCCCGATGATCAACATTGTCAAGGAGTAGTGTATCGGGCGGGTTCCTTGTTTGAATTTCGCTTTGCGAGACGTCCTACGCACGAACCGCAGTGCAATATTGAGAGTTGGGTGAAGTTTAGTCCTTATCACTCAGATTTATATGTTATAGTGAAACAATGCTTTATGAGAATAAACTGGAGTATATATATTAAATAAGTAATGAATCTCGACAATCAACAGTGTCAAGGAGTAGTGTATCGGGGGGGAGGGGGTTCCTTGTTTAGATTTCGCTTGCGAGACGTCCCACGCACGAAACTAAGTGCACTGTTGGGAATTGGGAGGAGTTTGGTCATATATATTAAATAAGTAATTTTGGGTTATATGCGTCGTGCATTGAGGGCATAATTAATCTTGATAATCAACACTGTTAAGGAGTAGTGTATCAGTGGGGTTCCTTGTTTGGATTTCGCTTGCGAGATGTCCCACGCACGAAACGCAGTGCAGTGTTGAGAATTGGGAGAAGTTTAGTCCTTAGCATTTAGATGCTAATAATTCGTGTATGTCAATAACTAGAATCCGATAAATTCTAGTAAGAGTATATGTATTTGTATATTTATAAGTTAAAATATAAGTTTAGACGCACATTTGGGATTATAGTAAATATTGGAAGTTTATGATTATGTTTTAGATGATGCGTTACGCGAATGTGAATTTGGGCGTAGGTTAGATTGACTTGTCCCTAGAGATTGTTGGGCAATTATTTTGAGGATCACGTGCGTACGCTTAGGTTCGCACTTTAGTTGAGAGGTGAGTTGGATTTTCTGGAGAGTGCGACTCCATTTAAATCATGTTGTAGTGCTTTTATAATTATTATGCATTTTAATGCACTTGCTAAAATATTTTCACACCTCGGGCTCTGACCCGTTTATATTTTCCTCTTGCTATATATATATTATATTATTTTAGGTGTCCCTCCGCAAGGACGTCAGTGATGTTTTCTATCAGTGTATTCAGGGAGCTGTGGCAGTAGCGGACGGTCGCGGGATTTTGATATAGACGTTTCCTATCCTTTTGTAAATCTAGATTAATATTCACGTTGTTTATCGTGTTTACACCCAAGTGTTGTAGGTGTAGCACTTTTATATTTCTTTCTCAGATTATTGTATTGTCTGTGACCCGACAGCATATTCGGGTATTTTATTTTGTAAACTTATGTTGTAATTTAGAATTACTTATTTTTATTATCATCGTGAGCATATGATATCATGTTTAGTAGTTATTATGTTGTTGGTTGGTTATTGTTTTGTAAGTTTTAATTTTTTTTGGCACCCTCTTTTTATAGAATGGGTAGTTAGCTGTGTTTATTTTAGTACCGTAAGTAGATGCTGAGAATGATCCACTTGAAATTCCTGATTAATTATAGTATAGGTATGGCCACCAGTTATTATTTTAAGCGAGGTGTCACAAACACATGGAGTTTAATGAAAGAGAAATTCAAAAATCCCCCTTAATAGGAACACTCCTTGAATATGTTCTGCCCTTTTCTGTTTGTGATAGACAAAGGGTTAGAGGCTAATCCTAAAAAGTTAGCATAACATGCATCCAAATTGGAAACAACATCATAGAGAATAATCAATTAAGCACATGTGATAAAACTTCAACAAGGCAACCAACTATTATTGAATTTTTTTTGAAATTTTTTAGTATAAAAGTATAGAGATCTGTATAAAAAATACACATCATGAAATAGCACTAAAATATCTGAATCATGAAAAAGGGGTTTGAATGGGTGTGAAGTTAATGCATGAGAAAGTCAACATAGGCATACATAATAAATGTGCAGAAAGTCAAAAAGACACTCCTATTGAAAGAACTCAATTCAAACTTAGGTAAAATGTTGAATGATGTAAAATTGACTTAACTCATTCAAAATTACATGAATTTTAATGTTTCTCAAATTAATAACAACAAACTATTCAATGCTTTTGAAGGAATTTCTTTGTCCAAACTCATCAATCTTCAACTTATAACTCCCTCAAAATCTCACATTTTAAGCATAAACTCTCAAAATTTGAAGGAAACTTGTTGCTCATATTAATGAAGCATCAATGGAACAAAAACTATCCTTGGCACTTCTGTTTTTATGTGCCAATCGTTAGCGTGAGTTATCTCCATCCTGCTCTCCTTCGGGATCCCCACTTGATCTAAGAACTAAATGAATTTTGGGGATTTTGAAACTGCACTACATTCTATGACTGGGTCTGTTTCCCCATCTTCAACGCTATAAACGTCTTCCACGTCCTTAGCGCTTGCTTCATTATAGGCTAAAACTTCATTAGCCATTCCCGTGGTACAATGTTCCAGAGCTTCTTCGAGCTCCTTCTGCTTCATCGTCAACCCTCCTTCTCTTTCTGCCTCCTTATCATAGGCCATCACCAAATTGGCCCCGTGTGTCGGAAGCGGGTTGTTGTTAATGTTTTGTGGGGGAATTTGCAATGTCCTCGCCTTCATGTACTTATCGATGGTTCTTCGCATCGTGAAGCAGCTTTCTGTTGGATGCTGGATCTTTCAATGAACCTGGCAGTACTTAGGATCCGCCTTCGTTGCAGCATCAGGTTCTTCCATCGGGATGCCTTTTGGTTGATAAACCGTTCCCCCTTGTACCATCGCGTTATAACAACTCACAGCCTCTTCTATCGTGCAGGGCAACGGTGGAGGGTCTTCTCTATCTTTCCCAAATTTTCTCTTGATGTCCCTCCTCGGTGTCTTGCCCCTATCTTCTCCTTCGGCGTACCCTACCCGCGAGGGCTGAGACCTCCCCCCCACGGGTTGCATTGGTTGCCTGAACATCATGGGCATTACCACCGGATTGGGTCGTACCACCAAAGAGATGTTCCTTGCGGCTTTCAAGAACACCGCAAAAGTCCCCTCGCGCGTCTCGTTGATGAGATGGAAGATGTATTCAGGAAGCAGTCCCTCGGTGCAAATTTGTAATAACTTGGACTCTTTGGCATCCTACCTCACATCGAGGGACCTTTCCCTGAACCTTCGAACATAGGCCACCACTTCTTCCCCTGGCCTTTGCTTCTCCCTTCCCAGTTGGGTCAAGGTGAACTCGTCTTCCGCCAAAAAGAACTTTTGGACAAACAATACGTGCATCTCCTCCCACGTAGAAATGCTGTTGGGAGCTAAGTGAGAGTACCAGGTGTATGACTTCTCGGTTAGGGATTTGGAAAACTCCCTCAATCTAAGCTTCTTATCATTGCAATGTGCTCCCAAGTGTTCAATAAACCGCTTAATGTGCTCCTTCGGGTTCCCACCTTTTCCTATATATTTTTCGAAGATAGGGGGAACATAGTCCTTTGGGTAAGGCTCATAGTTGTACGCTTGAGGGTAGGGTGTTCGAAATTCATCATAAACCGAAGCAACCTCGCCGGCTGATTGCGAGGAAGCCCGCATTAACTTCAACATCTCTTTCTGCATCTCTTTTCTCATTTCTTCCATAGGTGAGGCCTCAGGGGCCACCAGCAACAGGGCCCTGGGCTGAGCACCCATTGCAAGTGAAATGAACGTCACCGGTGGTACCGTTGAGACTCCTGAGGTTCCCACTACTGGACTCGCAACAGGGGGTATGCTTACCGGGAGTGCTCCTGCAATGCCTGTACCTGATGGGGCCGTTGGAGCTACCCCTGGTGTTACGAAAGCATTAGCCTCCAATCCTCCTAGCATAGTTAAAGCTACTGGAGTTTGCAAAAACTCATAAAATTTGCTCATGAGGAGCGCCATCTGGGCGGGTCCCAACCCCGCACTCATGGCAGGTTGTGTCGCCCCAGGAACATCTGACATCGTCGGAACCGGAGGTACCTCTACTCGAGGAGCCCCATCCCTTAGGGCCTCCTGCTCCCTCGCGGCCTGTTCTTCATTACGCTGGATATCATCAAAGTTGAGCCTTCGAGTAGCATTATCTTGCGCCATACTCCCGAGCTAAGAGAATGCCTCTCCAGCAGAGTCGCCAAATGTAAGAGGGTACTTTAGATAAGATAAATGGAGGCGTAACCCCTGTTTGAGTATGGTAATGATAAGCTACTTGACCAGAGCCTTGGGTTAATGGTAGGACCCACAAACACGGACGCAATGAAGTTAAGCTTAGTTTAATCTTACAAAGATTCTCGTGTATAGCTTAGAAGATAGTAATGAACTTTTAGAAGTAACTCTGCTAGAGGGAGAGAGAAGTAAGCACCCTAGATACACCTTGGTAGGCAGGTAGAAACACACCAAGCACCCTCAAGAATCTCTGTCACGTATTAAAAGCTTCGTAATGAAAATGACAATGGTGGGTGGGTGAAACCCTCTGGTTTGTAATAATTCTCTTTAGCAATAACTTCTTGACTCTCAAAAGGAACCTGCCCTCCTCAAAGGTATTTGGGGTCCTTAAATAGCCTCCCACACCATCCCTGAGGCAACTCAGTTATTTATGACTATGAAAGACATCTCTCATACTTTATGTCACAACATTAAATGCCTGATGCACTAGTTGTCTCCACGTCATAAACATTAAATGCCAAGACATGCCTTTTGCCTAACCACTGTGTGTCAGGGGGCTGTTGTAGCAGAGGCGGCTCACCAACTGCCTGACAGCCCCAAATACCACGGTGGTTTACTCAAGTGCATGTCTGACATTGTTTAGCTGGCTAGTGACATCACCTACAGTAGATGTGACATTAAGTAGATGGCTATTTGGTTCATAACTCAATGCTCGATGGAACTCGAAGTTGCTCGGTACGAGGTTCCACGGTCAGGGTCCTTCGTCATTTTACCAGGTGTATCTAAGATGGTTGGTACGAGTCCCAACGGTGACTTACTTCTCAATCCTCCAAACTAAATCCCTCTAAAGTTCTCACGGCGAGGTCATTCGATAGAGCATGGAAGCTCTCCCAGGCCCTGCCAAGCCTGGTCTCTCGCGAGTACCGTTTGACCTCACACTAAAACTCGTTATTAATCTCGTTACAACATTATAACCGTTACAGCTTACAGTCCATAAACAAATATACAAGATGACTAACATAACAAGTTAAATATGAGTTGCCACGCTTGAGCTGCCTCGGCTGCTTAATCTCAAACACTGTTGCCAATTAGGGAATTCTCCCTAATCTCAGGATTATCTTCAAGCCCCATCTACACTATGAATCTAAATTGGAGCAAACAAACCAAATACAAATCAAAGAAGATAAGAGAGGAGGAAAAATCCCTTAAAAAAATCCTATATTTCAGCATTTTTACATTGAGGTATTACAAAAGCACATTGACAGACTTAGAAATACTTAAAATATACTAATTGATGCAGTAATGTCTTCCTTCCATGTTGTTAACAACAAGCAAAGAATATCCTGCAACGCCCCAAAGCAAGCTCCAGTTGCCTTGGTGCCCACCGATCAGACTGAGAAAGCAGTATTCCTATCTTAAACAGTGAAGAATTAAATTCACAAGGTTATGAACAAGGACAATGTTCTTCGTGATTTGATAAAGTTATCTCAAATAATCCAAGGGGTTTACATTGAAAAAACTAAAGTGTTTGATCACAAAAAAAAGATGTCTAAAATGCTTAGATTAAAATGAAATTCCACATCTCTATTTAAAGGGAGAAAAAATCTCAAAGAGATAGGTATGATAGACTGCATTTGAAATCAAATAAAAAAAAAATTCACGAGCACATTATAACGAAGGAACATCTCATTCAAACAAAGTATCCTTTCTCATTCGAACGTACTTAGAGTTTGCCTCAAAACATATTTTGAAAAATATTCTAAGGCAAACTTGATAAAATTTTATGAATACACGTGAGACTTACCTCCCCTCAGCTTCGTCGCAACGATGGCTTCCCTCACTGTAGTGAAAGCTTATCGTTGGCATTTTATTATACTTGGTAAAAAAAACTCTGGGTAATGACGTAACTTGCCTCACAGCAGTTTGTCATAGCGATGGTCTTCCTCTCAGCAGCGCGTGACCTAGATCCCTTCATGATCACGAGAGTGATGCAATATCTCCCTACAACGACACTGTGGCAAAGCGCATCTGAAAACACCGAAAGTCACTTTCACACATGATTTTTATTAAAGATCTTCTTGATTACTGTGTCAATACGACGTTTTGGGTGATTACTACACCAAAATGGGCAAATTGTCACCTTTCAGCCGACCAGCCTTGTCAAGGTCATTGACCGTGACAAAAAATATCGTTTTATGTCACGGTCATTGACCTTGACACGACCGTGACAACTAATTGTCACGGTCATTGACCGTGACAAGTCCGTGACAAATTTAATTGTCACGGGTTTGTCACGGTCATTGACCGTGACAATTCTTGTCACGGTCAATGACCTTGACACGACCGTGACAACTTTTCCAGCAAAAACCCTTTCCCCCTTCTTTTTTCCCTCCCACCGTTCCCTCCCTCTCTCTCTCGACGCTGCTCTCTCTCTCTCTCTCTCTCTCTCTCTCTCTCTCTCTCTCTCTCTCTCTACTTTCAGGTCCAATTTCTCTCTCTCTCTCTCTCTTCCATTTATATATATATTTGTGTGTATATTTATGTGTGTATGTGTATATATATATGTGTGTATGTGTGTGCGTGTGTGGGGGGTGGGGCAGGGTGGGGCGGGGTGGGGCAGGGTGGGGGTGGTGGAGGGGGCAGGGGGTGGGGTGGGGTGCGGTGTGTGTGTGTGCGGTGGTGTGTTTTGGGGGAGGGGGTGGTGGAGGGGGGGGAGGGGGTGGTGGAGGGGGCAGGGGGTGGGGTGGGGTGGGGTGTGTGTGTGTGTGTGGTGGTGTGTGGTGGGGGAGGGGTGGTGGAGGGGGGCAGGGGGTGGGGTGTGGTTGGGTGGGGTGTGTGTGTGTGTGTGGTGGTGTGTGGTGGGGGAGGGGGTGGTGGAGGGGGGAAGGGGGTGGGGGGCAGGGGGCTTTAGTTAAACTAGGGTTTTATAGAGTTTCGCTCCTATTACTTGGGCAATGACTATACTAGGGAGCAAAGATAAATAAATAAACTGGATTCAAAGTAAATACTAGGAAATCCCAATTTATAACCGTCTAATTTATATCCTTTATTTATTTAATCACGATTCATTCCACTAAATAATCATGATTGCACTCAAATTTAATTATTTATAAATCACTCGAAAGAATGTGTTCTTATTATTAAAGTTGATTACGGTATATTATGATTCCCCACGTTATGTTTTCGATACCCTCTTGGTTAAATAAATTTTCTACTAACCGATTTTAATGAATATCTGATCAATTCCTTGATTCTAAAACTTAATTCTATAGGATTATAAAATAGTTCATCGGTCGGGTAAACAAAACATATAAGTCTATCAAGGGGTATCACAATCCAAATTATTTCTTGGACGTGAATTCCTCCAAATTATGATCTCATACCTATTCACACAATGATTGACCAACTTGCGAGGATCTATTGTTCTAACATATAATTGAACTGCACCCATCGCAATCGAAGAAATAATTGTGAAAGAAATTTAATATCCATAACCCTAGGGATTAAGAATCTATGAACTTTTTGCAAACGATATGAGATTTTCCATGTTTAATCAAGAACATCCGTAGACTTGTAGGGGGTGGTGTGGTGTGGTGTGTGTGTGTGTGGTGGGGGGGGGGGGGGGCAGGGGGTGGGGTGGGGAGGGGTGTGTGGGCCTATGCATAAAGAAGTACCACAATATCTTAATGTTAGGGTTTGACACTGAGAAACTTTTGGTATAAATGTATTGAAAAGAAATCATCATATACTAAGAAAATTGACAAATTAAAGTTAGATAAATCAAGGACTAATGGTGGTGCATATTTCAGTTTGGAAATGTAAGATCTACCGCATCTGAATCTAGGAAGAAATGACACTGAGAAACTTATGGTATAAACAATTAAAAAAATGGGCGTATGCCGCCTATTTGTGAGCATATGATATTCTTTAGTAAAAGGCAAAATAGTAGTTCATTGTGTACTCATTGTGTGGCCTCATCAATCTACAATACACTACATAACTAAAAGTTCAATAAAAAAGCCGAGGACTTGCTTTATCTACACATAAGCATGATATATATACTCCAAACAACTGATCTCTTTATTTATCTACACATAAGCATTGAACAATGGTTAACCTTAAAACTAAAATAAACAGAGTATAACTTGATAAACCCAGTACCAAATAATTATATTTAAAATTCCACATCTGATCATAAAAACTAAAGTAAGAGTGAGACAAATACAAACAAAAGATACAATCATGTATCCCTTTATATTCCAACATCTATTTCCATGCACACAAATACACACATTTCAAACTCGTGAAAAAACTACAAAAAGTGCAACATAATGCATATGTTAAGTGAAAAATATAGTCATAACTTGTGCTTATGGAACTATTTTACTTGGTGCACAAACTAACGGTCAAAGTAATAGTATATAATTCCAACATTTCAAACTACTTGGACATCACAAATGGATACGAACTTAAAATATAAATTGAGATAACCTTAGAATCTAATTAGGGTAAAAATATAATGGCATCAACTAACATATATACACAACACTAAAAGTAGACATCAATTTTATAAATAATTGATAATAGTTGGATAATAATTGGATAATAAACATCGGGAGGGGGTGGGGGTGGGTGGGGTTTTGAATATTATTTACATTCAAAATAAATAATTGATAATAGTTGGATAATAATTGGATAATAATTGATATTTTCATTCAAAAATATTGGATAATAATTGATATTTTCATTTAAATTGATAATAATTTTATTCATGAAATTAATTCAATTAGGTAAAACCCATGATAATGAAATTTATGCTACAATTATAATTATCTCATGTCATAATTTTATTGATAAACACTATATGTAGTTCTCACGGTCGTGGTGGGGGGAGGGGGTGGGGGTGGGGTGGGTAGGGGTGGTGTGTGTGTGTGTGTGTGTGTGTGTGTGCGCGTAGGTGCGTAGGTGTGCGTGTGTGTGTGGCGGTGGGTGGGGGTGGGGCACCCATTTAATAACTCTTTAAATATTTGGAAAAAACATAATATTACAAAATTGAAACGAAATGTGTACTATTAACATTTTTTTTTATCTGTACTAATAACATTTTTTTTACAGCAAAAATGTCTCCTTCAGATGTTAAGGCGAAGATGATGATGCTGTTTATGATGATGTCGTCTGGGTTCGGTGGTAGCGGAGGCGACGAGGGCTCCTCCGCCGCTAGGCTCCCCAAATATGAAAAATTTGGGATTACCGTCGAAAACAAGTCGGAGCTTTTAGCGAGATCCCTCGAGCTGCTAAAGACGGTCATCGGCCCGGGGTTTATGAGTTGGAAGGAGGTGCCGTATGAGCTCAAGTTAGCTGTTTGGGCGGCACTACAGGTAATATTTATATGAATATTTCAATTTATATTTATATTTATATTTATTCGCAACTAACATTGTATTTGTTGGACAGGAACAATTCAACTTGGATCCAAAGCTACGCGATTCCGTCTTGGAGCAGTTGAGGGAGCAACACAAGACGTGGAAGCAAAATATGCGGACACGGTACTTTGGAAAAACACGAGAGTCCATTTTACAATGGCGCGGATCCGTCCCGCCCAAGGAGCCGATCTCATTGGCACAATGGCAAAAGTTCATTGACAATGAGATCGAGGATCGACAATTGGCATATCGCCAATCGGGGAGGAAAAATCGGGCTCAAAAGACGGACGTGCACTACTCCGGCCGGACCTCTTACGCTGAGGTGGAGCATAGGATGCAGGTAAGATTTAATTTATCTATAACTACAGAAATATATTATTGGATATTATTTTACTTTGCGGGGCCGATACTAATTTTACTTTACTTTATTATATTTCAGGGGGTAGGGAGTGGGCCAGGGGGTAAGCCACATAGGCTCGATACTTATGTGGCTCTTCGGACGAAGAAGGGGAAGGACAAGGAGGTGTCCCCGAGCGTCGCGGCCACGATTGTAAGTAATCCGACAGTTTAATTATTGTTAATTACGTTATAATTTTTTAGTTTACTTATTTTACTAATCATGTGCTTTTTGTCGTTTCAGGCAAAGCTTATGGAAGTGCATGAGTCGCAGTCTGATGCCGACAAGGCATCTTTGTCCACAGACGCACTCAGCCAAGTGCTTGGCTCTGATCGCAAAGGGAGGACAAGGGGAGTGAGCTCGCGGGTGGCCAAATCTAGGATCATCGGATTGGAGACGAGCGACACCGGGTTGGCTCGAACGGTGGATTCACACGACGCGAAGCTGTCCCGTTTGGAGGCGACGGTCCAAGATATGTACGCATTCATGAAGCGTACGTTGGGTGGAGACCGTAAAGGGAAAGGGAAAGGGAAGGAGAAGGCGGTGGAGGAGGAGGTGCGGGAGGACGAGGCGCAGGATGATGAGGATGTGGACCTCGCTGCTTCATCACCGACACGTTCGTACGTCGACGATCCACTTCCCTATTTGACGCCCTCCAACAGACCATTGTCGACAATTGGTTGGCCGAGCGTGTTCATATTGGACATATTTGATGGCCAGCGGATAGGGCGGGGGTTGAGGGACCCGAATATCGTCGAGGGTGGAATAGTCCATGGACGTGTGCTTCAAGAGATGGAGTTCAGGGTGCTCGTCACGCATGTCATACCCGGGAAGGAGAACTCCCTATTGTGGTTGCGCGAACAATGCGGCACGACATATATTAGTGGGTGCGTCAATTCGTATGTCGTGTGGCCTACTCACCTCCTCAGTTTTATCCAAGACATGTAGTAACATTATTTTTAAGTTTGTCCATTTTAATTATATTTGGATTATATCGTCATGTATATTGTTTTTACTTTGAATATTTGGATTATATCGTCATGAATATATATTTGCATTATCTTTAGTTTGTGTTGGATATATGATGTTTGGAACAGGTACAACGTTGCTATAACAGGTACAAATATACTGCTCGGCAGTGGCGGAGGCCATACTGCCCAGCAGATTTTTTTTAAATTCTGCCCAAAATTGTCACGGTCATTGACCGTGACAAATCTGGGCAAGAGGGGTCATGGTTGTGTCACGGTTTAGAACCGTGACAAACGTGTCACGGTCATTGACCTTGACACGATCGTGACACAAAACGCGAGTTTTGTGTCAAGGTCAATGACCGTGACACGACCGTGACAAAAAAAGTTGTCTCGCCTCGAAATGTCACGGTCATTGACCTTCACAAGTTGGATTTGTCAAGGTCAATGACCTTGACAAATGGGCAGATTTGGTGTAGTATATTTAGACCCTGATATGACTATTTTACACCTTAATATGTTGACACCTAGTATTTGAAACTTTGATTCTTTTCAAATCAAAAGGCTATACGTTAGTGTGTTGTTTACTTTCCAAACGAAAAAAGAGAGCTTTGAAAAAAATATTTTTGTTGATAAAAAAATTTCATATATTTGAGAGAACATTTTTCACTCATCTTCTTTGAATTCTTTCAATCCATTGTTTCTAATAGAGGTATATTTACTCACTTTTGGTTCAAAATCTAATCTTCATCACTGAATAAATATTTTGTCTTCCTCGGCTTGGAAAAATTTATTTTGAGATTTAAACTACCACACTTTTGCAAACACACCAACACATATATCCATAGGATTACCTTAAAGACCATGTTGTAGAATTTTGGTTGCTTGAAGTTTTCATCTCGGAATAAAATTTACTTCAAATTTACAAATTAAAAGTTAAATGAGAAGATTTGAAGGCATTGATTGCAGACCAAAACTTGTAGCAGTTCAGCTATTGGTGCTTTCTAAGGAGAATATGGTGGGTAAGGGTGTCTAGTCGGTTATAGCGTTATGAGGTTGTAAATCTATTTCTACTACTTGTAAAACTCTACCACATAACATTTGTCATTCTTATCAGCCCATGGTTTTTCCCGTTAGTTAGGTTTTCCTTGCTCACACAGTCTTGTGATTATTTTACTGTTTCATCATATTTTAGAATCATTGTCTCAATTAAGAAGATAAAACTTAAACATTATAAAACTTGATAAAATATTTTATTGCAAACACTTTTGGATTGTGAAATCGTTTTATAATAACAAATTAACCAACCTTTTCCTTTAATTAGGGGAATTTTTTTATGTGGGTACCTACCATCGAGAGACTCACTCTCAACTAGTATTAGAATAGGTCTCCAAGTTATAGGTGTAAAAAACTAGGTTTAGATCCTTTTTGTGTGCAATTGATGGAAGTTGAAGCCTCCAAACTCCTCCATTTGATGGTAGCAATTATTCCTATTGGAATGCCCGTATGACAACGTATTTAATGTCTATGGATGATCGTATATGGAAAAGTGTGATAGACTTGTCCCAAAACCATTGTTCATGACATCCAAGTTGATTAGATTAAATCTAATTGGGACAATAATTATTTAAAAGATAGTGGGTGTAACATGAAGGGACTTAACGTTTTTCTTGGTTGCATGTCCCCAAATGATTTTATTCATATAGCCACATGTATGATGCCTATGGAGGCATGTAATGTTTTACAAATGACCTATGAAGGCACATCCACCATGAAAAACTCCAAACTTCAATGTCTTACCACCCGTTTGGAGCTTTTTACGATGAAGGATGATGAACATTTTAACGAGTTCCATGCCGAGCTAAACAACATAGTTACCTCTGTCTTTTCTTTAGAGAAGACCGTAAAAAATAACAAGATTGTTGATAAAATATTATGGTCTCTCCCACCTAGATTTTGTGGAAATGTGGATGGTATTGAAGAGGTTAGAGATTTGTTTCCTAAGAAAATTTGTGAAGGCAAATTGTTTAGCTCTCTATAAACCTATAAGGGAATTCGTCTTATTGACAATGAATGCCTCCAAAGGAGGAAAATTCTAGCTTTTAAGGGTAAGAAGGGATCTCCCAATTTTAGTTCCTATGATGTTAGTGAGGATGATTATGAATTTCTTGCTAAGTTTACTAAGAACTCATAAAAGTGATTTCAGTCTAGAGGTGCACCCGAAAACTAATCACCTACCCTTGAGATTTGTCATCAAAGTGGAGAAAAGAAACATTATTCCATAAATACCCTCCCATATTTTTACATGTGATGGTTGAGGGAACATGCAAAAGAAATTCCCTCAAATAAGAGTCATAATAATGGTAAAAATTCATATCAAGACACGTTTAGTGATGATGACTCAGACTCCAAAGATGACTCTCGAGAATGCAACTATAGGACATTTATACAAGAGGGAAATTTAATGATTTGGATGATTTAGAGAATTTTGATGTTCTTCTTCTGCCTAGTGAAAAAATGACTATTCCTAGCCCCTCTTCGAGCAATACTGAGGAAGACGCGGAATATCATCTTCAAGAGGACTATGTTAGGCTTTACGGGGATTCCATAGACCTCGAAAGGCATACATGGAACTCCTCACCAAGTTACCTTATGACATGAACCAAGTCGTGTGGTGAGTGAGAGTAGTGAGAGCCAATTTATCGCTCCACGTGGGGTGAGTAGTGCACCACATATTGATGGAAGATCCATTGACTTTCTTCATATGGAGATTGAGTTCCTTAGGATATCTCGACATCATATTGAGAACTTAAGAATAGTACTAGAGATCCCAATCTATTTACTTGAGACCAAACTACTATCTACAACCAGTTTTAAGATGAATGTGGAGGATAGGCCTCAAAATTAGATAAGATGGTTTGTGTTGCCAAGTTGTCTACAACTAATAAACAAGGACTCAGATTTGAGTATGATGAATCTATGTCTAAAATATATTTCTTAGCATCCAATCCATTTTTCTATTTCCCATTAGCGAATCTTCAACTCATTTCGTACCAGAAGCAAGCCAAGGGAATGTTCAAAATACCCTCGTTAAAATCCCACGAGATTTTTATTTGTCCAAAATATTTTTGGTCATAAATTTTATGGGTTTATAATTTGAAAATTAAATTTTCATAATTTTTATGATTTTCTTAAATTTAAAAGGATTAGTAAATCATTTAAAAGAAACATTTTTAAATTTTATTTTATTTCTTAATTATATTTTTAGCCCACATAAAATGGCATCATTTAACATTAATTAAGGGTCATTTTTGTATTGATCCATTTCAACTATTTGGACAAATGAGTGTGCAAAGTTTGGACCATGAAGTCTGACCGTGTATGAGCCTGGGGAACTTTTGATGCAACGGCTGATTATCGAGGGGCGTTTTAGTTGTGTACCCTCCACTGTGGCCTGGTTTATAACTTAATTACCACCGTCTAATAATTTTTTCTGCATTTTTGGTCATTACCCAAAAGCCTTATTTGTCTAGGAATTACGTCATTACCGGGATCCTTCCATATACGTCTATAAATAGAGGGCTTAGGGTTAGTTGAAAAATGCAAACAAAAATTTTCAAAAGAGCCAGAACCCTGCCGAAATGTTTCCAAACTTTTCTCTCTCTAAACCTAAACTTTTCTACCTATTTCAGAGTAGTTTTCCTTAGATCCAAACTCTTCTAAGCAACTTTTGATCCTCGGAATTATATACCTGAGGTGTGTACTCCTATTTAGGGTTGAGATTTTGAATCATTTCTTGTTTGATGTTTTGTTTTCGAAAAGGCTTTAAGCCTTCTGGGTTTGATCTTGAAAGCTGATTAGGGGGTTTCTAGTGTTGGATCTTTCAAGGTTGCTTATGCATGCGAGTTATATCCTTTTCTTTTGGATTCTTGAACCTGGGTATATTTTTTTGTTCCTTCTCTTTATATATAACATCTATATACTGATATATGTTGTGTTTTATATATGTTTTATGTTTTATATGACTTAATGTGTTTCAACATGTTTTAAGGCAAAACAAAATTTTGAAGCCCTAACGTCGTTGTATGATTTATTTTAAGTGAGTTTGGGGTTTTGCATGTTCAAATTGTTATAACATGTACTATATTTTTGAAACCCTAAAATTTTTTACCTAGTTTGGGCCTGATCTGTCTAAACCTGCGTTTATGTCTTTGAACATCTTTCATGTTTAACAGATCCTACTTTTATGAACAACATACTTGTTTTAGAACAATTATATCTTAGAAACAAGACTTGGTTTATATATTTGTCTTAGTTTTGTGCAGATCGTATTATAGTGTTAAACCTATGGATCTCAAATTTTAATTTTACATAAACCTGATTTTTAGGTTTTACTTTCCGTTGAAACTAAAAACTCTAAATTAAAGGTTTTTTTTATCCAAGTCTTTAGGGTTTGAAATTTTCAATTGTTTTGATAAAACCAAAATAATTTTAAAACTTATTTTGTTCATTTTCACTGATATTCTAGAGTTGTGTGAAGCTTTTTTTGTGTGTTATCCCTAGTTTCACTATCCTTTATGTCTGATAAAATTCAGTAGTTATGGGGTTCTTTTGTAGTAGCCTTGGTGTATTGGGTGTATTGGATGTATTAATTGATTTACACAATAAATTCTCTAATTTTTACTTAAACAGTTGTTATATGGACTTGGAGGGGGGGGGGGGGGGGGGGTCTTGGTACTAAAAGACCTGGGGTGGTTTAGTCTTGGTCCTCCTGAATCAAACTATTGCATATTTTTCTTCTTCTCCTCATATCATTCTACTTTAAATTTATATTATATTACTTGAAAAGATCGTTTTCCCTTTTGTATAAAAACTATAATCAATTTAAAAAAAGAAATTAATTTCCTTTTGGAGATGCGGAAGCGTAACAAGATGATGGTTCAATAAACAACAACAACAAGTTTTAATTTCTTCAACAAATTAAAATCTTAAACCAAATAATTAATCCAACTCAAGTCCTAGAATTTGCCTAAGTCATATATATCAATATTCCAAAGTTAAGCCAAACCTAAGTCATTAATCTTGATCTTATCAATCTCCCCCTTTGTATATTCCTATACAAAATATAAACCAAAAACAAATAACCGTTAAGACAATTTCAACTATCGTTTTACCAAACTCGAAAATTAAAAGACACTAGTGACTTTATCTTGAAGTGAAAATCTTCAGTGTGTAGTCCATGAAATCATGAAAGAGTAAAAGACCTACACACATGAAGAAAAATAATACCATGAAACTATAATACCCCGCGATTTTTGGACTAATAATTTAATTATTTTTGGGAGAAATAATATTTATTTAAATTGGAGAATTATTAATTTGTCATTGAGGTCAAAATTTGAGGATGTTAGAAAGTATTTCGAATGGTGATTCTGAGTGTGCGGTTGATTCCGGAGGGGTCGAGATAGTCAAAATGACTGTACTTGGGTCTTATTTAGGTTCCAAAATATTTTAAGTTCGTTTGGCTCGAATTGGAGTAACCGAGTCATTTAAAGTGTGTATTATCTTTTAAAGTTGTGTATTTTGGAGTTAAGGCTTATTAAGCCTACGAGAGATGACAATCTCATTTGAGAGAAAGAGAAAGCCCTAGAGAGAGAGAGAGAGATAAGAGGAAAGGAAGAAGAGAAAGAGAAGAAAATCTTGGGAATTCCGACAAATTCGCGATTTCGAGGGAGATTCAGACACTACAACTTTGAGGCAAGTGATTAAACTTGCTAAATAATTGTTGTGTATCATTTATTTCATGATTTGTGGAAAAATTTATGGATTTTGGGTTAAATATGTTAAAACCTAGATTTTGGGTTAAATCCTACTTTTGATGTGTATTTGATGAATTTGAGGTTATAAATTAGATGGGTTGAGTTATTTGATGTGTATTAATGTTAATAATATGGTTGGGTCGAAGATTGATGAGTAGAAGTTGGTATTTTGAGGTTTATGAAAGGTTGGAGTTCCTTAAAAATGGAGTTTGGCCGAGGTAACTGGTAAGGCCGGTCGATTGCGACTCAAAGGAAAAGCCCACGGTCTTTATTTTTAGGCATAATTGAAAACCGCGGTCGATAGCGGCCAGGGAGCCGATCGATCTGGCCTCTATTTTTGGCCCAAGTTGAGATTTCAAGTTCCTCCCCTATCTTTTGGGTTTATATTTATGGACTTTCTTCGTTGTTGTATCATAGAGGGTTAAGTGATTATATCCCGGGATTAATGACCTTAGAAAGGTGAGGAGATGGTTGGGGTCTATTTAATAATGGAATTAAGTGTGTAGTGCCCTTCTCATTAAGGAAATGAGAGCGGGATTAATAGATGATTGGATGTAAATGTTGGGGTCTTATTGATTGATTTCGAGAGAGTGCGAATTTAAGTTATCGAGCCTATTTAGTGGGAAATCGTCTTAGCATCGAGGTTAATAATTGAGGATTAATGATTGTTGATCGAGGTGCATACGGATATAGAGAGTGTCCTTAATGTTGGTTTAATTAGGAGATTAATCATACAAATAAAAGTGATGTATAAGCTTCAAGTGAGGGATCGTATCGTGTATATAAAATGGGAAGATATGCGAGTTAGCAATGGTTAGTATATCAAGAGTAATATACTTATAAATGAAATTATTTCATTCATACATACGAGCGTAAAAGTGTAGGTATATCTATATGGCGAAATTATATATACCTTGTGTGATGGTTTGCATTTATATGATGTGATAGTATATGTATATCTAATGTGAATGATATATGCATATTTATTGTGTGAGCATACCCTCCAATGCTTTATGAGAATAAACTGGAGTATATATATTAAATAAGTAATGAATCTTGACAATCACCAGTGTCAAGGAGTAGTGTATCGGGGGGGGGGGGGGGGGGGGTTCCTTGTTTGGATTTCTCTTACGAGACGTCCCACGCACGAAATGCAGTGCGCTGTTGGGAGGAGTTTAGTCATATATATTAAATAATTAATTTGGGGTTATATGCGTCGTGCATTGAGGGCATAATGAATCTTGATAATAAACACTGTCAAGGAGTAGTGTATCGGGGGGGGGGGGGGGGGGTTCCTTGTTTGGATTTAGCTTGCGAGACGTCCCACGCACGAAACGCAGTGCAATGTTGAGAATTGGGAGAAGTTTAGTCCTTAGCATTTAGATGCTAATAACTCGTGTATGTCAATAACTAGAATCCGATAAATTTTAGTAAGAGTATATGTATATTGGGAGAAGTTTAGTCCTTAGGTTCACGCTTTAGTTGAGAGGTGAGTTGGATTTTTCGGAGAGTGCGACTCCACTTAAATCATGTTGTAGTGCTTTTATAATTATTATGCATTTTAATGCACTTGCTACAAAGTTTTCACACCTCGGGCTCTGACCCATTTATATTTTACTCTTGCTATATATATTGTATTATTTCAGGTATCCCTCCGCAAGGACGTCAATGATGTTTTCTATCCAGTGTATTCGAGGAGCTGTGGCAGTAGCGGACGATCGCGAGATTTTGATATAGACGTTTCCTATCCTTTTGTAAATCTAGTTTAAGATTCAGTTTGTTTATCGGGTTTAGACCCAAGTGTTGTATGTGTAGCACTTTTATATTTCTTTCTCATATTATTGTATTGTCTGTGACCCGACAGCATATTCGGGTATTTTATTTTGTGAACTTATGTTGTAATTTAGAATTAATTCCTTTTATTATCGTCGTGAGCACATGATATCATGTTCAGTAGTTATTATGTTGTTGGTTGGTTATTTTTTTGTAAGTTTTAAATTTTTTTGGCACCCTCTTTTTATAGAATGGGTAGTTAGCTGTGTTTATTTTAGTACCGTTAGTAGATGCTGAGAATGATCCACTTGAGATTCCTGATTAATCATAGTATAGGGATGGTCACCCGTTATTATTTTAAGCGGGGTGTCACAAGTGGTATCAGAGCATCAGGTTCTAGTGTCTTTAGGATCTGTGTGGGTTTTTTGCGTTCTTCCGTAAACGTTCTTGATTTAGAGCCCTATTAATAGGACTGTTGTGTTCACACGTCTATATTTTCTTCTGCGATGAGGAAACACTTGAGTGTCGTTCTGATACAGTTGTTCTTGTTTCAGATGCCACCAAAGAGAGGTAGTCCAGGTAGGGCAAACAGAGGGGCTGAGAATATAGAACCCCAAATGCCTCAAGGGATTATGACCACAACCGAGGTTGCCAATATTGTGGCCCAAGCAGTAACTGCTGCCATTTTTACGATGGCACATCAACCTGCAGTTCAAGCAGCCCCAGCCTATCCAGGACTATCTAGGTGGGAAAGAGTAAGGGAAGATTGTAGGAAGGGACATCCTCCAGAATTTTCAGGGGGAGCTGATGCAATGGTTGCAAGTCGTTGGAAGAAGAGTATGCAAAGGCACCTTCGAAAGGTTGAATGCAGTGAGGTGCAGAAGAAATTTATCGTCACCTTTAAGTTAACGGGAGCAACTCTCCATTGGTGGGAGTCAATCACCACATCGGAGCAGAAAGATGAAATGCCCATAGCAGATTTTTGGGGACTCTTTAACCAAAAGTACTTTCCTTCTGCGATCCAGAAGGAAATAGGGAGGAAGATGTTGGATGTATTTCAAGGTGATCGAACAGTGGTCGAGTATGAGGAAGAATTCACTCGATTGGAGAATTTAGTGCCCGGTGAGGTAAATACAGAGGATAAGCGAATAGCGAAGTTTATGGGAGGTTTAGATTGGTGAATTTGACGACATTTATTAGGGAACCCAGCGTTAGTGACTTTTGTCTGGGTAGTGAATGCGGCACTGTTATAGTGTCATGAATATCGTCTTCATTCGCAAGGGGGTAAGAACCTTAGAGACTCGGGTTTATCAAGTAAATTCGGAGAAGAGAATGTGGGTGGAGCAAGTTAGAATAAGCAAGATTTTTGAGGGTCGCAACAGCATTTTGTTCCTCAGAATGGGCAAGGAGGATTTGTTGGTAGATGTTTCTTTTGTAAAGAAATATTCCATAGGAAGAGAGATTGTCCTAAAATAGGAAGAGAGCAATGTTTTGAGAAAGTTTTGGATGTGAAACCCCTACAGCAGGTCCAAGGCCATTTTAAGCTGGAGGACTTTGAGTGGGAACCCATCGATGAAGAGATACAGTATGACTAGAGAGGTATGATGTACATTATTTTTCCTTTATGAATAGGATTTTGCTTTGAGGGGTATTGGGAGTATCGTATGTAAGATTTTGATGTGTGGTTAATTGTTATAACCCTATTATGTATGGAATGACCCGAAAGGGATGAGTGAGCAAGTGAAGCTCTTAGATAATATCTTTTGAAAAAAGTAGATTGTTTTGTGATGTACTAGCAGAGAGCTATGACTTTGTTTCGATCGTAGAAATCGTTGAAACGCGTTGGGTAGTAGAGTTAAGTCTATTATTTTGTAGTTGTGTTAGACTTATGTATTTATAATGGCACTGTTTTGTTAACATGTAAATAATTATTGTTAGTGAAAAGATTCAGAGTTGAGCAGATTATTGTTGAGCGAGGGATTTTAGCTCATGGTTATGCTAGTTTTGAGAACTATACCTTGGTAAGAGTATTGTATTTGTTGGCTCCTTGTGTCTTGGGAGTAAGTTATTTTATTTGGATGTCGAAAGACATAAACTGTTTTTAAAATAAAATTTGTTTTATAGGCCTTCGGGCAATATCAGAATGATTTCAAAAATATTTCTTTTAAACTTTAGTCCCGATCTAACTGATCTCAATCCCTGACAGAGCTACATAGTAGTGTATTGGGAGGGTTCCTTGTTTGGATTTCGCTTGCGAGACCTCCCCCGCATGAAAGTAGCGAATGTCAGGAATTGAGAGGAGTTAAATATTTGGACATTTCAAAATTTTTAAATAATTAGTATGTTAATATGGATTAATTTATTTTGAGTTATTATAAGATTTGAGGCTAAGTGAAGCCAGGTTATTGTTATACGAGTAGAGCTTGGGTACAGGGTGTATGGGCGCCCTGATTGGCAAATTTGGTTTTATAAAAATTGAAAATGATTCGTAGTGATAAGTGGGAGGAATAGGTATAGTAATCGTGAGGATAGGTGTTGTGGGACCTAGTTGAGATTTGGAATACTAGGTTTAGCATAAATTTTGAGGATGAAATTCTTGTAAGTCGGGAGGTCTCTAATACCCCACGATTTTTGGACTAATAATTTAATTATTTTGGGGAGAAATAATATTTATTTCAATTGGAGAATTATTAATTTGTCAATTGAGGTCAAAATTTGAGGATATTAGAAAGTATTTCGAATGGTGATTCTGAGAATGCGGTTGATTTCGGATGGGTCGAGATAGTCAAAATGACTGTACTTGGGTCTTATTTTGGTTTTGAAATATTTTAAGTTCCTTTGGCTCGAATTGGAGTACCCGAGTCATTTAAAGTGCGTATTATCATTTAAAGTTTTGTATTTTGGAGTTAAGGCTTATTAAGCCTACGGGAGATGACAATCTCATTTGAGAGAAAGAGAAATCCTTAGAGAGAGAGAGAAGAGGAAAGGAAGAAGAGAAAAAGAAGAAAAACTTGGGAATTCTGGCAAATCCTCGATTTCGAGGGAGATTCAAACTCTACAACTTTGAGGCAAGTGAATAAAATTGCTAAATAATTGTTGTGTATCATTTATTTCATGATTTGTGGAAAAATTTATGGATTTTGGGTTAAATATGTTAAAACCTAGAGTTTGGGTTAAATCTTACTTTTAATGTGTATTTGATGAATTTGAGGTTGTAAATTAGATGGGTTAAGTTATTTGATGTGTATTAATGTTAATAATATGATTGGGTTAAAGATTGATGAGTAGAAGTTGGTATTTTGAAGTTTATAAAAGGTTGGAGTTCCTTAAAAATGGATTTTGGCCGAGGTAACTCGTAAGGCCGGTCGACCACGGCCAGGGGGCCGGTCGACCGCGCCTCAAAGGAAAAGCCCACGGTCTTTATTTTTAGGCATAATTGAAAACCGCGGTCGATCGCGGCCAGGGAGCCGATCGATCGGGCCTCTATTTTTGGCCCAAGTTGAGATTTAAAGTTCCTCCCCTATCTTTTGGGTTTATATTTATGGACTTTCTTCATTGTTGAATCATAGAGGGTTAAGTGATTATATCCCGGGATTAATGACCTTAGAAAGGTCAGGAGATGGTTGGGGTCTATTTAATAATGGAATTAAGTGTGTAGTGCCTTTCTCATTAAGGAAATGAGAGCGGGATTAATATATGATTGGATGTAAATGTTGGGGTCTTATTGATTGATTTCGAGAGAGTGCGAATTTAAGTTATCGAACCTATTTAGTGGGAAATTGTCTTAGCGTCGAGGTTAATAATTGAGGATTAATGATTGTTGATCGAGGTGCATACGGATATAGGGAGTGTCCTTAATGTTGGTTGAATTAGGAGATTAATCATACAAATAAAAGTGATGTATGAGCTTCAAGTGAGGGATCGTATCGTGTATATAAAATGGGAAGGTATGCGAGTTAGCAACGGTTAGTATATCGAGAGTAATATACTTATATATGAAATTATTTCATTCATACATACAAGCGTAAAAGAGTAGGTATATCTATATGGCGAAATTATATATACCTTGTGTGATGGTTTTAAGAAGGAGGTTTTAAGAAACGAAAAGTGTGATTTGACCAAAACTTTGTCTAGTCCGAGGACACGTGTATCCCAACTCGAGAGTGATCTTGAATGTACCAGGGAGGTCAAAGTCAATTTTGAGAACGCACCTAAGAAGGTTGAAAAGTTGGTTCTTAAGGGTAAATGTGAGAAGTTAGGAATAAGTCATGACGATGCTTCTATTTCCCAATTAGCACCCGAGACGGTTCCCACTTTAGTGTTATATTCATGTGAGTCTCACCTTAACCCACCTAGGCGTCCCATTCCTATTAGGAGAGCACGTCTTAGAGTTTTGAGAGAGGTGTTCCTAGGCCTATATATGTTTGTTCCCATTGCAAAAGGAGAGGACACCTTAGGGAATTTTTCTTTAAGTTGGGTTATGTGTCACGTTTTGCTACTACACGTGTTTCTGCCACACATGCACCCACACATGATACTTTACATGCTCCTGGAGACCACGTGAGAGAGTTTACACATTTAGGTGAGCAAGTTAAGTTATTAGCCAAAACTTCACAAGATTTTATGGAGGTTTTTCGTAAGTTGTCACCAACTTTGGAAAATCCCTCTGCACCTAACGATTGAGGTTTGACTTATTTATTAGCATAGGATGTTTTCCTTGATGACATTATTTGCCTATTGCTAGTATGTATCATTTTTGTATGTTTTCCATTTTTTGAAATTTTTTAAAAAATACAAAAAATATTTTATTTTGATAAAATTTTGAAAAATCCAAAATATTTTTGTATTTTGTTTGCATCGTATATGGATGGACACTTAGGATGACCAAGTCACAATTTCATTTCATTTATCCATGTGACTGTTTGATAGTGATTTGAGACAATATGTTATGTCATTCACGTGCTTTACAAAGTTGGTGTCTTTGAGTTGCTATAGTGATGCTTCCTACATGTTTTACTCACTTTGTCCTTTATTGCACACTTGCACGGATTTGTTTGATGTTTGTTCTTGTCAAATCACATGTTGGTTACGTGTTTTCATCTCAATTTTGTCTTTCAAAACGAACCAAATGCGATAAAATAAGATAATAAAAGGTGTGCCGATTTTTACCATTGTGCCGTAAGTTTGAGTGAATTTTATAAAACGGTGAAAGACTATGAAAGGTACTCATCTATCGTTTGCGACTAAGCCACCGTTTGAATTGGATCGAAAAAATTGAGGAATTTTAATTATCCGGGGTCCAAAGGGGTTTAAATGAGCCTTAAAAAATTGAAAGGCAATAAAAAGTAATACATGCCAACAATGGGCCATTAGGTTTATTCACCAATTCTCCAATGTTTGAGAATTTAGATCACCTCGAAAAGAAAATATATATGAGGAAGTTTGGTTGGAGAATCAAAATGGCTTTGCACATTCTTAAAAAATCATGAAAAAGCATGAAATCGTTTTGGACGTTATTATTGTGAAAATCACTTTGGCTTTGATTTGTTGAATTGATTTAAGATGATGTCATATAAATTCAACAATTTTACACTAAAGGACTATTTTTGATGTTCATTTGTTAGGAGTACACTTATGCATCTTGCACATATGATATGAATGCGTTGATTTACCTATCGAATGTGTTCACATCCATACATTCCATTTCCATGACTTGGTTGTTTTAGTAAAAATCCATGGTGTGATTTTTGGAATCTTATTTTTTTTGTATAAAAAATTTGAAAAATTCAAAAATAGTTTATTTGCTTGTTTTTCGTGACACTCCTTTTTGCTTTATGAGATTTATTCTGTTCCTTGTCTATTTTGAACAAATAAAACGGGGGAGAATGAATTATGATATTATGGGAGAGTTTTAGTATGGGGGAGATTTGATTGTGCTAACATTCATTATGTCTATATCATTTCAAACTCAATACGCCACGAGGTTTTTTCTTTATCTCATGTGTGTAGGTACGAAGATTTAACATCAAAGTGTTGCACACTCCGATGAGAAAAGCTTGGAGTTTTGAAAAATTGATTGTTGAAGCAAAGTTTGAAAGTTTGAAGGCTTGTCATTTTATCTTTCCATGATTGTCTTGGGATGGTAGATTTTTGTAAGTCATTCTTGTGATTGATAATTTAGATTTTTTTATTTTGTACCGGCATAAACGTAGGGGTAGATTTGTGAGGACATTGTCCGTCATGTTTAATTATGTCGTATACCGCTACAAGTCGTCAAAGAATTGAGGATGCTAATATTTACAACTCCGTATCCGAATTACAAGTGCACTTCAACATTCAAGCTCCAACGAAATATTTTTGGTGAAAGTAAGTCTAAGTTCCACTTACATTTTATATTTAAAGTGTTCAGATTTTTTTTAAACTTTTATTAAAAATCTCGTTTGAACAAAAAGAAGTTTTTTTTAAGTCAAGATAATGGAAACAAAAGTTTTTTATCAAAATGAGTAAAGGGTTTTATCTTAGCTACTGCGTGTTATAAAAATAAGGATGTTTCGAAATTTTTTAAAAATAAAAAATGCAAGGGATTTCGGTAAAGATAAAAGGGAACAAAGGTTCAGTTTTTTTCCTTTTTTAAATGGTTCCGCCGCTTTTATTTGCCAATGATTGGCTTGACCTTGGTTTCTTTTTTGGAGGTTTCAAAAGGCCTTAAGGCTTTTGGTTTTATCTGCCACGCACCTTAACAGGTGGCTTCCAAAAAAAACCTTAAACGCTTTTCATGGTATCTATTTTAATTGGAAGCTGCCACGCGTGTGTTTGGTAACTATATGGGGCGCCATTTTTTTATGTTGTGCCAATGATTGGCATATGGCTAAATATCTTCGATTTTTTTTAAAGTTGCGTACAGATAGTTTTAAAGAAAATCTGATATTTTTTAAGCACACATCTTGCCATGAGTTATCCAAAGTCTCACAGCTAACTTATGGATAATAATCAGTAACGTGCCTTTGTTTCCTTAATCAAAACTTTTCTATAAAAGAGTCATGCACGTACAGTTTTTATAAGAGAAGAAAATTTTTGACAGAATAATTTTTTAAGAATTTTTTTTTTGTTCTATAATTTTTTAAGTATGTCTTCTTCTCATGTTTAAGGGTCCAAAACTTTTGTCCATTTAATTCATAATCCCAACTACTTTTGTATGAATTATTTTACAGAACCCAAGACATATTTTCTGAAATTTTATGGTGCTGATTTTGGTACCGTTCATGGTGCTAATCGAAGACTGCAGTCATTGGGGTTCGCTGCGTGTGGATTTTTGCTGAAGATAGAACTGCGTGTTCTTGTGGAGTAGCCGCGGTTGTTCCATTGCTGACGATGCCGACCGACGCCTGTGCGTATTCGAGTGTCAAATTATTTCATTATAATCCGTGTAAGTTGTGATTTACAAAATTATAGTGAAATAAATAGTTTTGCCCTTCGGGGATTTTTTCCTGAAATTTTATGTCGCATGGTATATCTTATTTATGGTTTGACACACACACACACACACACACACACATGCAGTTGTATGTTTAGGGGCTGAATTAATTTGGTTTAAAAAAATAGACTCTAATTAAATAAGTGTGCCAAATTGGGTATTTGCGAATTTAATCAATTATCACACAACGTCATATTTTTTCAAATTGGTATCAGAGCCGGTTATGCTAATTTTTTGCGTATTCCTATTTTTCACAAAATTGTGTGATATCGATTTAAAAAAAAATCAATTTTGTGAAAAATCACAATTTTTCCAATGGAACGTTCATTTAATAAGGTGCCTATTTTTTATGGGAATAATTATGCCTATTGAAAAGCTCGCATGAAATCTAGTTTAAAAGCTATTGGCGAGCTTGTTTGGTTGCTTTGCGAAAATGGACGGAATCCTCCCTTTGTCACCGTTGAAAATATGACATCCTTAAAACCTTTGTCAGATTGGACTGAGAACGATTTTAAAATGTCGAATTTTAATTTTCGTGGACTAGGTGTTATTTCTGGAGCTGCACTCCTGATGAGTTTCGCCGAATTATGACGTGTACCACGTCTAAAGAGGCTTGAGATGTTTTGAAATTGACACATGAGGGTACGAACGCGGTTAAATATTCAAAATTACAAAATTTGGCCTCCCAATTTGAGATTATCACCATTTCTGAGTCTGAATGTTTTGATGATTTTTATGCACGTTTGTCAGACATTATAAACACCTGTTTTAATTTGGGTGAGGTGATTGATAACACGCGTGTCGTTAAAAATATTTTGAGATCTCTCCCAAAACATTTTATTCTTAAAGTCACAGTTTTAAACTCTTTGGAAAATTTGAAATCACTTAAGTTGGAAGAACTTGTTGGAGATCTTCAAACCTATGAGATTGACATGTTTCTCCAATCCATTAAGGCTAAGGATACATGCGTTGCTTTAAAGACTCATTTTAAGAAAAAGAAAGAAAAAGTTTGTGAGTTTGATTCTGAGGGAGACTTTGATGATTTGGCCTTACTTGCGAAATTTTTTAAAAAGTTTCTGAAAATTTCTAAAGAAAATTTTTCCAATAAAAAGAGAATTTTTGAGAAAAATAAAAATAAAGTTAAGGCCAAAGAAATTGGTGAGAGGGAAAAAGAGAATAACTCGGATGAGGAGTGTGAGGAGGAGTTTGAGAACGTGACTTGTTTTGAATGTGGGGGTAAGGGGCATAAGTCGTTTGAGTGTCCTACATGGCTTAGAAAGAAAGGAAAGAAAGTAGACATGGCCGCCACACTTAGTGATAGTAGTTAAGGTGAGGGTGATGAGACTAGTGGTGAGAAGTTTGTAGCTTTTTCGAGTCATGGGAGCACACACACTTTGTCCCACAATAGTGCACACGAATGCGATAGTGATGATTTGAGCGCTTCAAGTGAGGGAGAAAGCGAGAGTGAAAGTGGAGATGAAAGTGAGCTCCAAAAAGCGTTTAGAGATTTGTACACCGAGACCTTGAAAACAAAGAAGTATAATAGAGATTTAGGTCGTCGGGTTTTAGATTTGGAGAGAGAGAGAAGGAGGTTTTAAGAAAAGAAAAGTGTGATTTGATCAAAACTTTGTCTAGTCCGACGACACGTGTATCCCAACTCGAGAGTGATCTCGAACGTGCTAGGGAGGTCAAAGTAAATTTTGAGAACGCACCTAAGAAGGTTGAAAAGGTGGTTCTTAAGGGTAAAGGTGAGAAATTAGGAATAAGTCATGACGGTCCTTCTACTTCCCAATTAGCACTCGAGACGGTTCCTACTTTAGTGTTATATTCACGTGAGTCTCACCGTAACCCACCTAGGCGTCCCATTCCTATTAGGAGAGCACGTCCTAGAGTTTTTGAGAAAGGTGTTCCTAGGCCTATATATGTTTGTTCCCATTGAAAAAGGAAAGGACACCTTAGGGAATTTTGCTTTAAGTTGGGTTATGTGTCACATTTTTCTACTACACATGTTTTTGCCACACATGCACCCACACATTATACTTTACATGCTCCTGGAGACGACGTGAGAGAGTTTGCACATTTAGGTGAGCAAGTTAAGTTTTTAGTCAAAACTTCACAAGATTTGATGGAGGTTTTTTGTAAGTTGTCACCAACTTTGGAAAATCCCTCTGCACCTAACGATTGAGGTTTGACTTATTTACTAGCATAGTATGTTTTGCTTGATGACATTATTTGCCTATTGCTAGTATGTATCATTTTTGTATGTTCTTCATTTTTTGAAAATTTTTGAAAAATACAAAAATATTTTATTTTGATAAAATTTTGAAAAATCCAAAATGTTTTTATTTTTTGTTTGCATCGTATATGGATGGACACTTAGGATGACCAAGTCACAATTTCATTTCATTTATCCGTGTGACGGTTTGATAGTGATTTGAGACAATATGTTATGTCATTCACGTGCTTTACAAAGTTGGTGTCTTTGAGTTGCTATAGTGATGCTTCCTACATGTTTTACTCACTTTTTCCTTTATTGCACACTTGCACGGATTTATTTGATGTTTATTCTTGTCAAATCACATGTTGGTTACGTGTTTTCATCTCAATTCTGGCTTTCACAACGAACCAAATGCGATAAAATAAGATAATAAAAGGTGTGCCTATTTTTACCATTGTGCCGTAAGTTTGTGTGAATTTTATAAAACGGTGAAGGACTACGAAAGGTACTCATATATCCTTTGCGACTAAGACACCATTTAAATTGGACCGAAAAATTGAGGAATTTTAATTATTCGGGGTCCAAAGAGGTTTAAGTGAGCCCGAAAAAATTGAAAAGCAATAAAAAGTAATACATGCCAACAATGGGCCATTAGGTTTATTCACCAATTCTCCAATGTTTGAGAATTTAGATCACCTCGAAAAGAAAATATATATGAGGAAGTTTGGTTGGAGAATTAAAACGGCTTTGCACATTCATAAAAAATCTTGAAAAAGCATGAAATCATTTTGGACGTTATTGGTGTGGAAATCACTTTGACTTTGATTTGTTGATTTGATTTAAGACAATGTCATATAAATTCAACAATTTTACACCAAAAGACTATTTTTGATGTTCATTTGTTAGGAGTACACTTATGCATCTTGAACATATGATATGATTGAGTTGATTTACCTATCGAATGTGTTCACATCCATAAATTCCATTTCCATGACTTGGTTGTTTTAGTAAAAATCCATGGTGTGATTTTTGGTATCTTATTTTTTTTGTATAAAAAATTTGAAAAATTCAAAAATAGTTTATTTGCTTGTTTTTCGTGACATTCCGTTTTGCTTTATGAGATTTATTCTGTTCCTTGTCTATTTTGAACAAATAAAACGGGGGAGAACGAATTATGATATTATGGGGGAGTTTTAGTATGGGGGAGATTTGATTGTGCTAACATTCATTATGTCTATATCATTTCAAGCTCAATACGTCACGAGGTTTTTGCTTTATCTCATGTGTGTAGGTACGAAGATTTAACATCAAAGTGTTGCACACCTTGATGAGAAAAGCTTGGAGTTTTGAAAAATTGATTGTTGAAGCGAAGTTTGAAAGTTTGAAGACTTGTCATTTTATCTTTCCATGATTGTCTTGGGAGGGTAGATTTGTATAGGTCATTCTTGTGATTGATAATTTGGATTTTTTATTTTGTACCGGCACAGACATAGGGGGAGATTTGTGAGGACATTGTCCGTCACATTTAATTATGTCGTATACCGCTACAAGTCGTCAAAGAATTGAGGATGCTAATATCTACAAATCCGTATCCGAATTACAAGTGCACTTCAACATTCAAACTCCAACGACATATTTTTGGTAAAAGTAAGTCTAAGTTCCACTTACATTTTATATTTAAAGTGTTGGGATTTTTTTATAACTTTTTTTAAAAATCTCTTTTGAACAAAAAGAAGTTTTTTTTTTAAGTCAAGACAATGGAAACAAAAGTTTTTTTTATCAAAATGAGTAAGGGTTTTATCTTGGCTACTGCATGTTATAAAAATAAGGAGGTTTCGAAATTTTTTAAAAATAAAAAATGCAAGGGGCTTCGGTAAAGATAAAAGGGAACAAAGGTTCAGTTTTTTTCCTTTTCTAATTGGTGCCGCCTCTTTTATTTGCCAATGATTGGCTTGACCTTGGTTTCTTTTTTGGAGGTTTCAAAAGGCCTTAAGGCTTTTGGTTTTATCTGCCACGCACCTTAACAGGTGGCTTCCAAAAAAAACCTTAAAAGCTTTTCATGGTTTCATTTTAATTGGAAGCTGCCACGCGCGTGTTTGGTAACTATATGGGGCGCTTTTGTTTTATGTTGTGCCAATCATTGGAATGCCAATGATTGGCATATGGCTAAGTATCTTTGATTTTTTTTAAAGTTGCGTACATATAGTTATAAAGCAAATCTGATATTTTTTAAACACACATCTTGCCACGAGTTATCCAAAGTCTCACAGCTAACTTATGGATAAAAATCAGTAACGTGCCTTTGTTTCCTTAATCAAAACTTTTCTATAAAAGAGTCATGCACGTACAATTTTTATAAGAGAAGAAAAATTTTGACAGAATAATTTTTTAAGAATTTTTTTTTTGTTCTAAAAATTTTGAGTATGTCTTCTTCTCACGTTTAAGGTTCCAAAACTTTTGTCCATTTAATTCATAATCCCAACTACTTTTGTATGAATTGTTTTGTGGAACTCAAGACATATTTTTTGAAATTTTATGGTGCTGATTTTGGTACCGTTCATGGTGCTAATCGAAGACTGCAGTCATTGAGGTTCGCTGCGTCTGGATATTTGCTGAAGATAGAACTGCGTGTTCTTGTGGAGTAGCTGCGGTTGTTCAATTGTTGACGATGCCAACCGACGCCTGCGAGTATTAGAGTGTCAAATTATTTCATTGTAATCTGTGTAAGTTGTGATTTACAAAATTATAGTGAAATAAATGGTTTTTCCCTTCGGAGATTTTTTCCTGAAATTTTGTGTCGCATGCTATATGTTATTTATGGTCTGACACACACACACACATGTAGTTGCATGTTTAGAGGCTGAATTAATTTGGTTTAAAAAATAGACTCTAATTAAATAAGTGTGCCAAATTGGATATTTGCGAATTTAATCAATTATCACACAACGTCATATTTTTTCAAATTGGTATCAGAGCCGGTTTTGCAAATTTATCGCGTATTCTTATTTTTCGCAAAATTGTGTGATATTGATTTAAAAAAAAAATCAATTTTGTGAAAAATCACAATTTTCCAATGGAACGTTGATTTAATAAGGTGCCTGTTTTTTATGGGAATAATTATGCCTATTGAAAAGCTCGCATGAAATCTAGTTTAAAATCTATTGACGAGCGTGTTTGGTTGCTTTGCGAAATGGATGGAATCCTCCCACTGTCACCGTTGAAAATATCACATCCTTAAAACCTGTGTCAGATCGGATTGAGAACGATTTTAAAATGTCGAATTTTAGTTCCCGTGGACTGAGTATTATTTCTAGAGCTGTCACACCTGATGAGTGTCGTCGAATTATGACGTGTACCACATCTAAAGAGGCTTGGGAGGTTTAAAAATTGAGACATGAGGCTACAAACGCGGTTAAAGAATCAAAATTACAAAATTTGGCCACCCAATTTGAGACTATCACCTCTTCTGAGTCTGAATGCTTTGATGATTTTTATGCACGTTTGTCAGACATTATAAACACCAGTTTTAATTTGGGTGAGGTGATTGATAACACGCGTGTCGTTAAAAGTATTTTGAGATCTCTCCCAAAACATTTTATTCTTAAAGTCACAGTTTTAAACTCTTTGGAAAATTTGAAATCACTTAAGTTGGAAGAACTTGTAGGAGATCTTCAAACCTATGAGATTGACATGTTTCCCCAATCCATTAAGGCTAAGGATAAAGGCGTTGCTTTAAAGACTCATTTTAAGAAAAAGAAAGAAAAAGTTTGTGAGTCTGATTCTGAGGGAGACTTTGATGATTTGGCCATACTTGCGAAATTTTTTAAAAAGTTTCTGAAAATTTCTAAAGAAAATTCTTCCAATAAAAAGAGATTTTTTGAGAAAAATAAAAATAAATGTAAGGACAAAGAAATCGGTGAGAGGGAAAAAGAGAATAACTCGGATAAGGAGTGTAAGGAGGAGTTTTAGAACGTGAATTGTTTTGAATGTGGGGGTAAGGGGCATAAGTCGTTTGAGTGTCCTACATGGCTTAGAAAGAAAGGAAAGAAAGTAGTCATGCCCGCCACACTTAGTGATAGTAGTGAAGGTGAGGGTGATGAGACTAGTGGTGAGAAGTTTGTAGCTTTTTCGAGTCGTGTCAGCAAACCCACTTTGTCGCACAATAGTGCACACGAATGCGATAGTGATGATTTGAGCGCTTCAGGTGAGGGAGAAAGCGAGAATGAAAGTGGAGATGAAAGTGAGCTCCAAAAAGAGTTTAGAGATTTGTACACCGAGACCTTGAAAACAAAGAAGTATAATAGAGATTTAGGTCTTCGGGTTTTATATTTGGAGAGCGAGAAGAAGGTTTTAAGAAAAGAAAAGTATGATTTGAACAAAACTTTGTTTAGTCCGACGACACGTGTATCCCAACTCGAGAGTGATCTCGAACGTGCCAGGGAGGTCAAAGTCAATTTTGAGAACGCACCTAAGAAGGTTGAAAAGGTGGTTCCTAAGGGTAAAGGTGAGAAGTTAGGAATAAGTCATGACGATGCTTCTACTTCCCAATTAGCACCCGAGACAGTTCCCACTTTAGTGTTATATTCACGTGAGTCTCACCTTAACCCACCTAGGCGTCCCATTCCTATTAGGAGAGTACGTCCTAGAGTTTTTGAGAAAGGTGTTCCTAGGCCTATATATGTTTGTTCCCATTGCAAAAGGAGAGGACACTTTAGGGAATTTTGCTTTAAGTTGGGTTATGTGTCACGTTTTGCTACTACACGTGTTTCTGCCACACATGCACCCACACATGATACTTTACATGCTCCTGGAGACTACGTGAGAGAGTTTGCACATTTAGGTGAGCAAGTTAAGTTTTTTGTCAAAACTTCACAAGATTTGATGGAGGTTTTTCGTAAGTTATCACCAACTTTGGAAAACCCCTCTGCACCTAACGATTGAGGTTTGAATTGTTTACTAGCATAGGATGTTTTCCTTGATGACATTATTTGCCTATTGCTAGTATGTATCATTTTTGTATGTTTTCCATTTTTTGAAATTTTTTGAAAAATACAAAAAGATTTTATTTTGATAAAATTTTGAAAAATCCAAAAAGTTTTTGTATTTTGTTTGCATCGTATATGGATGGACACTTAGGATGACCAAGTCACAATTTCATTTCATTTATCCATGTGACTGTTTGATAGTGATTTGAGAAAATATGTTATGTCATTCATGTTCTTTACAAAGTTGGTGTCTTTAAGTTGCTATAGTGAGGCTTCCTACATGTTTTATTTACTTTGTCCTTTATTGCACACTTGCACGGATTTGTTTGATGTTTGTTCTTGTCAAATCACATGTTGGTTACGTGTTTTCATCTCAATTCTGTCTTTCACAACGAACCAAATGCGATAAAATAAGATAATAAAAGGTGTGCCTATTTTTACCAATGTGCCGTAAGTTTGTGTGAATTTTATAAAATGGTGAAGGACTAGGAAAGGTACTCGTCTATCCTTTGGGACTAAGCCACCGTTTAAATTGGACCGAAAAAATTGAAGAATTTTATTTATCCCGGGTCCAAAGAGGTTTAAATGAGCCCTAAAAAATTGAAAGGCAATAAAAAGTAATACATGCCAACAATGGGCCATTAGGTTTATTCACCAATTCTCCAATGTTTGAGAATTTAGATCACCTCGAAAAGAAAATATATATGAGGAAGTTTGGTTGGAGAATTAAAACTGCTTTGCACATTCTTAAAAAATCTTGAAAAATCATGAAATCGTTTTGGACGTTATTGGTGTGGAAATCACTTTGACTTTGATTTGTTGATTTGATTTAAGACGATGTCATATAAATTCAACAATTTTACACCAAAGGACTATTTTTTATGTTCATTTGTTAGGAGTACACATATGCATCTTGCACATATGATATGATTGAGTTGATTTACCTATCGAATGTGTTCACATCCATACATTCCATTTTCATGACTTGGTTGTTTTAGTAAAAATCCATGGTGTGATTTTTGGTATCTTATTTTTTTTGTATAAAAAATTTGAAAAATTCAAAAATAGTTTGTTTGCTTGTTTTTCGTGACACACCGTTTTGCTTTATGAGATTTATTCTGTTCCTTGTCTATTTCGAACAAATAAAAAGGGGGAGAACGAATTATGATATTATTGGGGAGTTTTAGTATGGGGGAGATTTGATTGTGCTAACATTTATTATGTCTATATCATTCCAAACTCAATACGTCACGAGATTTTTGCTTTATCTCATGTGTGTAGGTACGAAAATTTAACATCAACGTGTTGCACACCTTGATGAGAAAAAGCTTGGAGTTTGGAAAAATTGATTGTTGAAGCAAAGTTTGAAGACTTGTCATTTTATCTTTCCATGATTGTCTTGGGAGGGTAGATTTGTATAGGTCATTCTTGTGATTGATGATTCGGATTTTTTATTTTGTACCGGCATAGACATAGGGGGAGATTTGTGAGGACATTGTCCGTCACATTTAATTATGTCGTATACCGCTACAAGTCGTCAAAGAATTGAGGATGCTAACATCTACAACTCCGTATCCTAATTACAAGTGCACTTCAACATTCAAGCTCCAACGAAATATTTTTGGTGAAAGTAAGTCTAAGTTCCACTAACATTTTATATTTAAAGTGTTGGGATTTTTTTTTAACTTTTATTAAAAATCTCTTTTGAACAAAAAGAAGTTTTTTTTAAGTCAAGACAATGGAAACAAAAGTTTTTTATCAAAATGAGTAAGGGTTTTATCTTGGCTACTGCGTGTTATAAAAATAAGGAGGTTTCAAAATTTTTTAAAAATAAAAAATGCAAGGGGTTTCGGTAAAGATAAAAGGGAACAAAGGTTCAGCTTTTTTTTCTTTTCTAATTGGTGCCGTCGCTTTTTTTTTTCCAATGATTGGCTTGACCTTTGTTTCTTTTTTGGAGGTTTCAAAAGGCCTTAAGGTGGGCGCGGACTTCTTCTTTGTCAACCCGGCTATGATCCGGGGTGCGGACTGGCTGGCACGGGAGGCTAAAGTTCAGGAGGAGACCTTCGTTGAAATTGAGGAGATCCCCAAGGCTCTGCGCCGGATTCTTGCTAACCCTACGTTGTAGTTTGTCTCGCACTATGCTTTACTGCCACCTTACCTCATGGGTTATGCCTTTAGTTTTTCCTTGATGGATTATGGTTTAGATTTGTAATCTCTAAGTAACCTTTTCTATTTCAATGTTTACCAAAAAAAAAAAAAGGCCTTAAGGCTTTTGGATTTATCTGCCACGCACCTTAACACCTGGCTTCCAAAAATAACCTTAAAAGCTTTTCATGGTTTCAATTTTAATTGGAAGCTGCCACGCGCGTGTTTGGTAACTATATGGGGCGCCGTTTTTTTATGTTGTGCCAATCATTGGCATGCCAATGATTGGCATATGGCTAAGTATCTTTTATTTTTTTTAAAGTTGCGTAAAGATAGTTTTAAAGCAAATCTGATATTTTTTAAACACACATCTTGCCACGAGTTTCCAAAGTCTCACAGCTAACTTATGGATAAAAATCATTAACGTGCCTTTGTTTCCTTTATCAAAACTTTTCTATAAAAGAGTCATGCACGTACAGTTTTTTATAAGAGAAGAAAAGTTTTGACACAACATTTTTTTAAGAATTTTATTTTTGTTCTATAATTTTTTCAGTATGTCTTCTTGTCACGTTTAAGGGTCCAAAACTTTTTGTCCATTTAATTCATAATCCCAACTACTTTTGTATTTTTATTTTGTGGGACCCAAGACATATTTTTCTGAAATTTTATGGTGCTGATTTTGGTACCGTTCATGGTGCTCATTGAAGAATGCAGTCATTGAGGTTTGCTGCGTGTGGATCTTTGCTGAAGATAGAACTGCGTGTTCTTATGGAGTAACAGCAGTTGTTCCATTGTTGACGACGCCGACCGACGCCTGCGGGTATTCATGTGTCAAATTATTTCATTGTAATCTGTGTAAATTGTGATTTACATAATTATAGTGAAATAAATGGTTTTGCACTTCGGGGATTTTTTCCGGAAATTTTGTGTCGCATGCTATATCTTATTTATGGTTTGACACACACACACACACACGTAGTTGCATGTTTAGGGGCTGAATTAATTTGGTTTAAAAAATAGACAATAATTAAATAAGTGTGCCAAATTGGATATTTGATAATTTAATCAATTATCACACAACGTCATATTTTTTCAATATGTATATCTAGTGTGAATGATATATGTATATTTATTGTGTGATCATACCCTCCAGTGCTATCATGGAAAGTTGCGCGATGTGGGTGAGGCCCATGGCTTGAGGAGCAGGATGCGTATAGTCCCCAGGTCATAGTCGTCCATTATTATTTGTGTGATTTTATTTGGGGAAGAGAAGTCTTGGGTACGATTCATTCTCACTTTCCGGTTAGGAACTATGACCGCTTCCTAGACGTTGTGATTTATTTTATTACCATGGCGGTGTGATAATAGTCCGATATATGGTAACCTGGGAAAAAGTGAGTAATTCCTAGAAGATGATAGCATTGTGAAGTATTTTGTATATCCATGTGTGATTGGATTTTGGATATTTATATGTACGCTAAGTGTGTTATGTGTACTTGATTGTTAGGGTTGTATGGTTGTGCTTTATAACTAGAGTAATGTTATAGACCCCTAAATGTTTCGGAGCATTATCCTATTTAAGTGATTAGAGATGATTGCTCCCTATAAGTGTTCGTAGTTATGTGTGGAGTACCTAGGGCATAATGGATCCCGATGATCAACATTGTCAAGGAGTAGTGTATCGGGCGGGTTCCTTGTTTGGATTTCGCTTTGCGAGACGTCCTACGCACGAACCGCAGTGCAGTATTGAGAGTTGGGTGAAGTTTAGTCCTTATCACTCATATTTATATGTTATAGTGAAACAATGCTTTATGAGAATAAACTGGAGTATATATATTAAATAAGTAATGAATCTCGACAATCAACAGTGTCAAGGAGTAGTGTATCGGGGGGGAGGGGGTTCCTTGTTTAGATTTCGCTTGCGAGATGTCCCACGCACGAAACTAAGTGCACTGTTGGGAATTGGGAGGAGTTGTGTCATATATATTAAATAAGTAATTTTGGGTTATATGCGTCGTGCATTGAGGGCATAATTAATCTTGATAATCAACACTGTTAAGGAGTAGTGTATCAGTGGGGTTCCTTGTTTGGATTTCACTTGCGAGATGTCCCACGCACGAAACGCAGTGCAGTGTTGAGAATTGGGAGAAGTTTAGTCCTTAGCATTTAGATGCTAATAATTCGTGTATGTCAATAACTAGAATCCGATAAATTCTAGTAAGAGTATATGTATTTGTATATTTATAAGTTAAAATATAAGTTTAGACGCACATTTGGGATTATAGTAAATATTGGAAGTTTATGATTATGTTTTAGATGATGCGTTACGCGAATGTGAATTTGGGCGTAGGTTAGATTGACTTGTCCCTAGAGATTGTTGGGCAATTATTTTGAGGATCACGTGCGTACGCTTAGGTTCGCACTTTAGTTGAGAGGTGAGTTGAATTTTCTGGAGAGTGCGACTCCATTTAAATCATGTTGTAGTGCTTTTATAATTATTATGCATTTTAATGCACTTGCTAAAATGTTTTCACACCTCGGGCTCTGACCCGTTTATATTTTCCTCTTGCTATATATATATTATATTATTTTAGGTGTCCCTCCGCAAGGACGTCAGTCATGTTTTCTATCCAGTGTATTCAGGGAGCTGTGGCAGTAGCGGACGGTCGCGGGATTTTGATATAGACGTTTCCTATCCTTTTGTAAATCTAGTTTAATATTCACGTTGTTTATCGTGTTTACACCCAAGTGTTGTAGGTGTAGCACTTTTATATTTCTTTCTCAGATTATTGTATTGTCTGTGCCCGACAGCATATTCGGGTATTTTATTTTGTAAACTTATGTTGTAATTTAGAATTACTTATTTTTATTATCATCGTGAGCATATGATATCATGTTTAGTAGTTATTATGTTGTTGGTTGGTTATTGTTTTGTAAGTTTTAATTTTTTTTGGCACCCTCTTTTTATAGAATGGGTAGTTAGCTGTGTTTATTTTAGTACCGTAAGTAGATGCTGAGAAAGATCCACTTGAAATTCCTGATTAATTATAGTATAGGTATGGCCACCAGTTATTATTTTAAGCGAGGTGTCACAAACACATGGAGTTTAATGAAAGAGAAATTCAAAAATCCCCCTTAATAGGAACACTCCTTGAATATGTTCTGCCCTTTTCTGTTTGTGATAGACAAAGGGTTAGAGGCTAATCCTAAAAAGTTAGCATAACATGCATCCAAATTGGAAACAACATCATAGAGAATAATCAATAAAGCACATGTGATAAAACTTCAACAAGGCAACCAACTATTATTGAATTTTTTTTGAATTTTTTTAGTATAAAAGTATAGAGATCTGTATAAAAAATACACATCATGAAATAGCACTAAAATATCTGAATCATGAAAAAGGGGTTTGAATGGGTGTGAAGTTAATGCATGAGAAAGTCAACATAGGCATACATAATAAATGTGCAGAAAGTCAAAAAGACACTCCTATTGAAAGAACTCAATTCAAACTTAGGTAAAATGTTGAATGATGTAAAATTGACTTAACTCATTCAAAATTACATGAATTTTAATGTTTCTCAAATTAATAACAACAAACTATTCAATGCTTTTGAAGGAATTTCTTTGTCCAAACTCATCAATCTTCAACTTATAACTCCCTCAAAATCTCACATTTTAAGCATAAACTCTCAAAATTTGAAGGAAACTTGTTGCTCATATTAATGAAGCATCAATGGAACAAAAATTATCCTTGGCACTTCTGTTTTTATGTGCCAATCGTTAGCGTGAGTTATCTCCATCCTGCTCTCCTTCGGGATCCCCACTTGATCTAAGAACCAAGTGAATTTTGGGGATTTTGAAACTGCACTACATTCTATGACTGGGTCTGTTTCCCCATCTTCAACGCTATACACGTCTTCCACGTCCTTAGCGCTTGCTTCATTATAGGCTAAAACTTCATTAGCCATTCCCGTGGTACAATGTTCCAGAGCTTCTTCGAGCTCCTTCTGCTTCATCGTCAACCCTCCTTCTCTTTCTACCTCCTTATCATAGGCCATCACCAAATTGGCCCCGTGTGTCGGAAGCGGGTTGTTGTTAATGTTTTGTGGGGGAATTTGCAATGTCCTCGCCTTCATGTACTTATCGATGATTCTTCGCAGCGTGAAGCAGCTTTCTGTTGGATGCTGGATCTTTCAATGAACCTGGCAGTACTTAGGATCCGCCTTCGTTGCAGCATCAGGTTCTTCCATCGGGATGCCTTTTGGTTCATAAACCGTTCCCCCTTGTACCATCGCGTTATAACAACTCACAGCCTCTTCTATCGTGCAGGGCAACGGTGGAGGGTCTTCTCTATCTTTCCCAAATTTTCTCTTGATGTCCCTCCTCGGTGTCTTGCCCCTATCTTCTCCTTCGGCGTACCCTACCCGCGAGGGCTGAGACCTCCCCCCCATGGGTTGCATTGGTTGCCTGAACATCATGGGCATTACCACCGGATTGGGTCGTACCACCAAAGAGATGTTCCTTGCGGCTTTCAAGAACACCGCAAAAGTCCCCTCGCGCGTCTCATTGATGAGATGGCAGATGTATTCAGGAAGCAGTCCCTCAGTGCAAATTTGTAATAACTTGGACTCTTTGGCATCCTACCTCACATCGAGGGACCTTTCCCTGAACCTTCGAACATAGGCCACCACTTCTTCCCCTGGCCTTTGCTTCTCCCTTCCCAGTTGGGTCAAGGTGAAATCGTCTTCCGCCAAAAAGAACTTTTGGACAAACAATACGTGCATCTCCTCCCACGTAGAAATGCTGTTGGGAGCTAAGTGAGAGTACCAGGTGTATGCCTTCTCGGTTAGGGATTTGGAAAACTCCCTCAATCTAAGCTTCTTATCATTGCAATGTGCTCCCAAGTGTTCAATAAACCGCTTAATGTTCTCCTTCGGGTTCCCACCTTTTCCTATATATTTTTCGAAGATAGGGGGAACATAGTCCTTTGGGTAAGGCTCATAGTTGTACGCTTGAGGGTAGGGTGTTCGGAAGTCATCATAAACCGAAGCAACCTCGCCGGCTGATTGCGAGGAAGCCCGCATTAACTTCAACATCTCTTTCTGCATCTCTTTTCTCATTTCTTCCATAGGCGAGGCCTCAGGGGCCACCAGCAACAGGGCCCTGGGCTGAGCACCCATTACAACTGAAATGAACGTCACCGGCGGTACCGTTGAGACTCCTGAGGTTCCCACTGCTGGACTCGCAACAGGGGGTATGCTTACCGGGAGTGCTCTTGCAATGCCTGTACCTGGTGGGGCCGTTGGAGCTACCCCTGGTGTTACGAAAGCATTAGCCTCCAATCCTCCTAGCATAGTTAAAGCTACTGGAGTTTGTAAAAACTCATAAAATTTTCTCATGAGGAGCGCCATCTGGGCGGGTCCCAACCCCGCACTCATGGCAGGTTGTGTCGCCCCAGGAACATCTGACATCGTCGGAACCGGCGGTACCTCTACTCGAGGAGCCCCATCCCTTAGGGCCTCCTGCTCCCTCGCGGCATGTTCTTCATTACGCTGGATATCATCAAAGTTGAGCCTTCGAGTAGCATTATCTTGCGCCATACTCCCTAGCTAAGAGAATGCCTCTCCAGCAGAGTTGCCAAATGTAAGAGGGTACTTTTGATAAGATAAATGGAGGCGTAACCCCTGTTTGAGTATGGTAATGATAAGCTACTTGACCAGAGCCTTGGGTTAATGGTAGGACCCACAAACACGGACGCAATGAAGTTAAGCTTAGTTTAATCTTACAAAGATTCTCGTGTATAGCTTAGAAGATAGTAATGAACTTTTAGAAGTAACTCTGCTAGAGGGAGAGAGAAGTAAGCACCCTAGATACACCTTGGTAGGCAGGTAGAAACACACCAAGCACCCTCAAGAATCTCTGTCACGTATTAAAAGCTTCGTAATGAAAATGACAATGGTGGGTGGGTGAAACCCTCTGGTTTGTAATAATTCTCTTTAGCAATAACTTCTTGACTCTCAAAAGGAACCTGCCCTCCTCAAAGGTATTTGGGGTCCTTAAATAGCCTCCCACACCATCCCTGAGGCAACTCAGTCATTTATGACTATGAAAGACATATCTCATACTTTATGTCACAACATTAAATGCCTGATGCACTAGTTGTCTCCACGTCATAAACATTAAATGCCAAGACATGCCTTTTGCCTAACCACTGTGTGTCAGGGGGCTGTTGTAGCAAAGGCGGCTCACCAACTGCCTGACAGCCCCAAATACCACGGTGGTTTACTCAAGTGCATGTCTGACATTTTTTAGCTGGCTAGTGACATCACCTACAGTAGATGTGACATTAAGTAGATGGCTATTTGGTTCATAACTCAATGCCCGATGGAACTCGAAGTTGCTCGGGTACGAGGTTCCACGGCCAGGGTCCTTCGTCATTTTACCAGGTGTATCTAAGATGGTTGGGACGAGTCCCAACGGTGACTTACTTCTCAATCCTCCAAACCAAATCCCTCTAAAGTTCTCACGGCGAGGTCATTCGATAGAGCATGGAAGCTCTCCCAGGCCCTGTCAAGCCTGGTCTCTCGCGAGTACCGTTTGACCTCACACTAAAACTCGTTATTAATCTCGTTACAACATTATAACCGTTACAGCTTACAGTCCATAAACAAAGATACAAGATGACTAACATAACAAGTTAAATATGAGTTGCCACGCTTGAGCTGCCTCGGCTGCTTAATCTCAAACACTGTTGCCAATTAGGGAATTATCCCTAATCTCAGGATTATCTTCAAGCCCCCTCTACACTATGAATCTAAATTGGAGCAAACAAACCAAATACAAATCAAAGAAGATAAGAGAGGAGGAAAAATCCCTTAAAAAAATTCTATATTTCAGCATTTTTACATTGAGGTATTACAAAAGCACATTGACAGACTTAGAAATACTTAAAATATACTAATTGATGCAGTAATGTCTTCCTTCCATGTTGTTAACAACAAGCAAAGAATATCCTGCAACGCCCCAAAGCAAGCTCCAGTTGCCTTGGTGCCCACCGATCAGACTGAGAAAGCAGTATTCCTATCTTAAACAGTGAAGAATTAAATTCACAAGGTTATGAACAAGGACAATGTTCTTCGTGATTTGATAAAGTTATCTCAAATAATCCAAGGAGTTTACATTGAAAAAACTAAAGTGTTTGATCACAAAAAAAAGATGTCTAAAATGCTTAGATTAAAATGAAATTCCACTTCTCTATTTAAAGGGAGAAAAAATCTCAAAGAGATAGGTATGATAGACTGCATTTGAAATCAAATAAAAAAATTTTCACGAGCACATTATAACGAAGGAACATCTCATTCAAACAAAGTATCCTTTCTCATTCGAACATACTTAGAGTTTGCCTCAAAACATATTTTGAAAAATATTATAAGGCAAACTTGATAAAATTTTATGAATACACGTGAGACTTACCTCCCCTCAGCTTCGTCGCAACGATGGCTTCCCTCACTGTAGTGAAAGCTTATCGTTGGCATTTTATTATACTTGGTAAAAAAAAACTCTGGGAAATGACGTAACTTGCCTCACAGCAGTTTGTCATAGCGATGGTCTTCCTCTCAGCAGCGCGTGACCTAGATCCCTTCATGATCACGAGAGTGATGCAATATCTCCCTACAACGACACTGTGGCAAAGCGCATCTGAAAACACCGAAAGTCACTTTCGCACATGATTTTTATTAAAGATCTTCTTGATTACTGTGTCAATACGACGTTTTGGGTGATTACTACACCAAAATGGGCAAATTGTCACCTTTCAGCCGGCCAGCCTTGTCAAGGTTATTGACCGTGACAAAAAAATACCATTTTATGTCACGGTCATTGACCTTGACACGACCGTGACAACTAATTGTCACGGTCATTGACCGTGACAAGTCCGTGACAAATTTAATTGTCACGGGTTTGTCACGGTCATTGACCGTGACAATTCTTGTCACGGTCAATGACCTTGACATGACCGTGACAACTTTTCCAGCAAAAACCCTTTCCCCCTTCTTTTTTCCCTCCCACCGTTCCCTCCCTCTCCTCTCGACACTGCTCTCTCTCTCTCTCTCTACTTTCAGGTCCAATTTCTCTCTCTCTCTCTCTCTTCCATTTATATATATATTTGTGTGTATATTTATGTGTGTATGTGTATATATATATGTGTGTATGTGTGTGCGTGTGTGGGGGGTGGGGCAGGGTGGGGCGAGGTGGGGCAGGGTGGGGGAGGGGGTGATGGATGGTGGCAGGGGGTGGGGTGGGGTGCGGTGTGTGTGTGTGTGGTGGTGTGTTTTGGGGGAGGGGGTGGTGGAGGGGGCAGGGGGTGGGGGTGGGGTGTGTGTGTGGTGGGGGAGGGGGTGGTGGAGGGGGCAGGGGGTGGGGGTGGGGTGTGTGTGTGTGTGTGGTGGGGGAGGGGGTGGTGGAGGGGGGCAGGGGGTGGGGGGCAGGGGCTTTAGTTAAACTAGGGTTTTATAGAGTTTCGCTCCTACTACTTGGGCAATGACTATACTAGGGACCAAAGATAAATAAATAATCTGGATTCAAAGTAAATACTAGGAAATCCCAATTTATAACCGTCTAATTTATATCCTTTATTTATTTAATCACGATTCATTCCACTAAATAATCATGATTGCACTCAAATTTAATTATTTATAAATCACTCGAAAGAATGTGTTCTTATTATTAAAGTTGATTACGGTATATTATGATTCCCCACGTTATGTTTTCGATACCCTCTTGGTTAAATAAATTTTCTACTAACCGATTTTAATGAATATCTGATCAATTCCTTGATTCTAAAACTTAATTCTATAGGATTATAAAATAGTTCATCGGTCGGGTAAACAAAACATATAAGTCTATCAAGGGGTATCACAATCCAAATTATTTCTTGGGCGTGAATTCCTCCAAATTATGATCTCATACCTATTCACACAATGATTGACCAACTTGCGAGGATCTATTGTTCTAACATATAATTGAACTGAACCCATCGCAATCGAAGAAATAATTGTGAAAGAAATTTAATATCCATAACCCTAGGGATTAAGAATCTATGAACTTTTTGCAAACGATATGAGATTTCCCATGTTTAATCAAGAACATCCGTAGACTTGTAGGGGGTGGGGTGGTGTGTGTGTGTGTGTGTGGTGGTGTGTGGTGGGGGAGGGGGTGGTGGAGGGGGGCAGGGGGTGGGGTGGGGTGGGGTGTGTGTGTGTGTGGGTGGTGGTGGAGGGGGTGGTGGAGGGGGGCGGGGGGTGGGGTGGGGAGGGGTGTGTGGGCCTATGCATAAAGAAGTACAACAATATCTTAATGTTAGGGTTTGACACTGAGAAACTTATGGTATAAATGTATTGAAAAGAAATCATCATATACTAAGAAAATTGCCAAATTAAAGTTAGATAAATCAAGGACTAATGGTGGTCCATATTTCAGTTTGGAAATGTAAGATCTACCGCATCTGAATCTAGGAAGAAATGACACCGAGAAACTTATGGTATAAACAATTAAAAAAATGGGCGTATGCCGCCTATTTGTGAGCATATGATATTCTTTAGTAAAAGGCGAAATAGTAGTTCATTGTGTGCTCATTGTGTGGCCTTATCAATCTACAATACACTACATAACTAAAAGTTGAATAAAAAAGTCGAGGACTTGCTTTATCTACACATAAGCATGATATATATACTCCAAACAACTGATCTCTTTATTTATCTACACATAAGCATTGAACAATGGTTAACCTTAAAACTAAAATAAACAGAGTATAACTTGATAAACCCAGTACCAAATAATTATATTTAAAATTCCACATCTGATCATAAAAACTAAAGTAAGAGTGAGACAAATACAAACAAAAGATACAATCATGTCTCCCTTTAGATTCCAACATCTATTTCCATGCACACAAATACACACATTTCAAACTCGTGAAAAAACTACAAAAAGTGCAACATAATGCATATGTTAAGTGAAAAATATTGTCATAACTTGTGCTTATGGAACTATTTTAGTTGGTGCACAAACTAACGGTCAAAGTAATAGTATATAATTCCAACATTTCAAACTACTTGGACATCACAAATGGATACGAACTTAAAATATAAATTGAGATAACCTTAGAATCTAATTAGGGTAAAAATATAATGGCATCAACTAACATATATACACAACACTAAAAGTAGACATCAATTTTATAAATAATTGATAATAGTTGGATAATAATTGGATAATAAACATCGGGAGGGGTGGGGGTGGGTGGGGTTTTGAATATTATTTACATTCAAAATAAATAATTGATAATAGTTGGATAATAATTGGATAATAATTGATATTTTCATTCAAAATAAATATTTCATTCAAAAATATTGGATAATAATTGATATTTTCATTTAAATTGATAATAATTTTATTCATGAAATTAATTCAATTAGGTAAAACCCATGATAATGAAATTTATGCTACAATTATAATTATCTCATGTCATAATTTTATTGATAAACACTATATGTAGTTGTCACGGTCGTGGTGGGTGGAGGGGGTGGGGGTGGGGTGGGTAGGGGTGGGGTGTGTGTGTGTGTGTGTGCGCGTAGGTGCGTAGGTGTGCGTGTGTGTGTGGCGGTGGGGGTGGGGCACCCATTTAATAACTCTTTAAATATTTGGAAAAAACATAATATTACAAAATTGAAACGAAATGTGTACTATTAACATTTTTTTTTATCTGTACTAATAACATTTTTTTACAGCAAAAATGTCTCCTTCAGATGTTAAGGCGAAGATGATGATGCTGTTTATGATGATGTCGTCTGGGTTCGATGGTAGCGGAGGCGACGAGGGCTCCTCCGCCGCTAGGCTCCCCAAATATGGAAAATTTGGGATTACCGTCGAAAACAAGTCGGAGCTTTTAGCGAGATCCCTCGAGCTGCTAAAGACGGTCATCGGCCCGGGGTTTATGAGTTGGAAGGAGGTGCCGTATGAACTCAAGTTAGCTGTTTGGGCGGCACTACAGGTAATATTTATATGAATATTTCAATTTCAATTTATATTTATATTTATTCGCAACTAACATTGTATTTGTTGGACAGGAACAATTCAACTTGGATCCAAAGCTACGCGATTCCGTCTTGGAGCAGTTGAGGGAGCAACACAAGACGTGGAAGAAAAATATGCGGACACGGTACTTTGGAAAAATACGAGAGTCCATTTTACAATGGCGCGGATCCGTCCCGCCCAAGGAGCCGATCTCATTGGCACAATGGCAAAAGTTCATTGACAATGAGATCGAGGATCGACAATTGGCATCTCGCCAATCGGGGAGGGAAAATCGGGCTAAAAAGACGGACGTGCACTACTCCGGCCGGACCTCTTACGCTGAGGTGGAGCATAGGATGCAGGTAAGATTTAATTTATCTATAACTACAGAAATATATTATTGGATATTATTTTACTTTGCGGGGCCGATACTAATTTTACTGTACTTTATTTTATTTCAGGGGTAGGGAGTGGGCCAGGGGGTAAGCCACATAGGCTCGATACTTATGTGGCTCTTCGGACGAAGAAGGGGAAGGACAAGGAGGTGTCCCCGAGCGTCGCGGTCACGATTGTAAGTAATCCGACAGTTTAATTATTGTTAATTACGTTATAATTTTTTAGTTTACTTATTTTACTAATCATGTGCTTTTTGTCGTTTCACGCAAAGCTTATGGAAGTGCATGAGTCGCAGTCTGATGCCGACAAGGCATCTTTGTCCACAGACGCACTCAGCCAAGTGCTTGGCTCTGATCGCAAAGGGAGGACAAGGGGAGTGAGCTCGCGGGTGGCCAAATCTAGGATCATCGGATTGGAGACGAGCGACACCGGGTTGGCTCGAACGGTGGATTCACACGACGGGAAGCTGTCCCGTTTGGAGGCGACGGTCCAAGATATGTACGCATTCATGAAGCGTACGTTGGGTGGAGACCGTAAAGGGAAAGGGAAAGGGAAAGGGAAGGAGAAGGCGGTGGAGGAGGAGGTGCGGGAGGACGAGGCGCAGGATGATGAGGATGTGGACCTCGCTGCTTCATCACCGACACGTTCGTACTTCGACGATGAACTTCCCTATTTGACGCCCTCCAACAGACCATTGTCGACAATTGGTTGGCCGAGCGTGTTCATATTGGACGTATTTGATGGCCAGCGGATAGGGCGGGGGTTGAGGGACCCGAATATCGTCGAGGGTGGAATAGTCCATGGACGTGTGCTTCAAGAGATGGATTCCAGGGTGCTCGTCACGCATGTCATACCCGGGAAGGAGAACTCCCTATTGTGGTTGCGCGAACAATGCGGCACGACATATATTAGTGGGTGCGTCAATTCATATGTCGTGTGGCCTACTCACCTCCTCAGTTTTATCCAAGACATTTAGTAACATTATTTTTAAGTTTGTCCATTTTAATTATATTTGGATTATATCGTCATGTATATTGTTTTTACTTTGAATATTTGGATTATATCGTCATGAATATATATTTGCATTATCTTTAGTTTGTGTTGGATATATGATGTTTGGAACAGGTACAACGTTGCTATAACAGGTACAAATATACTGCTGGGCAGTGGCGGTGGCCATACTGCCCAGCAGATTTTTTTTAAATTCTGCCCAGAATTGTCACGGTCATTGACCGTGACAAATCTGGGCAAGAGGGTTCACGGTTATGTCACGGTTTAGAACCGTGACAAACGTGTCACGGTTATTGACCTTGACACGACCGTGACAAAAAAAGTTGTCTCGCCTCGAAATGTCACGGTCATTGACCTTCACAAGTTGGATTTGTCAAGGTCAATGACATTGACAAATGGGCAGATTTGGTGTAGTATATTTAGACCCTGATATGACTATTTTACACCTTAATATGTTGACACCTAGTATTTGAAACTTTGATTCTTTTCAAATCAAAAGTCTATACGTTAGTGTGTTGTTTACTTTCCAAACGAAAAAAGAGAGCTTTGAAAAAAATATTTTTGTTGATAAAAAATTTTCATATATTTGAGAGAACATTTTTCACTCATCTTCTTTGAATTCTTTCAATCCATTGTTTCTAATAGAGGTATATTTACTCACTTTTGGTTCAAAATCTAATCTTCATCACTGAATAAATATTTTGTCTTCCTCGGCTTGGAAAATTTTATTTTGAGATTTAAACTACCACACTTTTGCAAACACACCAACACATATATCCATAGGATTACCTTAAAGACCATGTTGTAGAATTTTGGTTGCTTGAAGTTTTCATCTCGGAATAAAATTTACTTCAAATTTACAAATTAAAAGTTAAATGAGAAGATTTGAAGGCATTGATTGCAGACTAAAACTTGTAGCAGTTCAGCTATTGGTGCTTTCTAAGGAGAATATGGTGGGAAAGGGTGTCTAGTCGGTTATAGCGTTATGAGGTTGTAAATCTATTTCTACTACTTGTAAAACTCTACCACATAACATTTGTCATTCTTGTCAGCCCATGGTTTTTCCCGTTAGTTAGGTTTCCCTTGCTCACACAGTCTTGTGATTATTTTACTGTTTCATCATATTTTAGAATCATTGTCTCAATTAAGAAGATAAAACTTAAACATTATAAAACTTGATAAAATATTTTATTGCAAACACTTTTGGATTGTGAAATCGTTTTATAATAACAAATTAACCAACCTTTTCCTTTAATTAGGGGAATTTTTTTATGTGGGTACCTACCATCGAGAGACTCACTCTCAACTAGTATTAGAACAGGTCTCCAAGTTATAGGTGTAAAAAACTAGGTTTAGATCCTTTTTGTGTGCAATTGATGGAAGTTGAAGCCTCCAAACTCCTCCATTTGATGGTAGCAATTATTCCTATTGGAATGCCCGTATGACAACGTATTTAATGTCTATGGATGATCGTATATGGAAAAGTGTGATAGACTTGTCCCAAAACCATTGTTCATGACATCCAAGTTGATTAGATTAGATCTAATTGGGACAATAATTATTTAAAAGATAGTGGGTGTAACATGAAGGGACTTAACATTTTTCTTGGTTGCATGTCCCCAAATGATTTTATTCATATAGCCACATGTATGATGCCTATGGAGGCATGTAATGTTTTACAAATGACCTATGAAGGCACATCCACCATGAAAAAGTCCAAACTTCAATGTCTTACCACCCGTTTGGAGCTTTTTACGATGAAGGATGATGAACATTTTAACGAGTTCCATGCCGAGCTAAACAACATAGTTACCTCTGTCTTTTCTTTAGAGAAGACCGTAAAAAATAACAAGATTGTTGATAAAATATTATGGTCTCTCCCACCTAGATTTTGTGGCAATGTGGATGGTATTGAAGAGGTTAGAGATTTGTTTCCTAAGAAAATTTGTGAAGGCAAATTGTTTAGCTCTCTATAAACCTATAAGGGAATTCGTCTTATTGACAATGAATGCCTCCAAAGGAGGAAAATTCTAGCTTTTAAGGTTAAGAAGGGATCTCCCAATTTTAGTTCCTATGATGTTAGTGAGGATGATTATGAATTTCTTGCTAAGTTTACTAAGAACTCATAAAAGTGATTTCAGTCTAGAGGTGCACCCGAAAACTAATCACCTACCCTTGAGATTTGTCATCAAAGTGGAGAAAAGAAACATTATTCCATAAATACCCTCCCATATTTTTACATGTGATGGTTGAGGGAACATGCAAAAGAAATTCCCTCAAATAAGAGTCATAATAATGGTAAAAATTCATATCAAGACACGTTTAGTGATGATGACTCAGACTCCAAAGATGACTCTCGAGAACGCAACTATAGGACATTTATACAAGAGGGAAATTTAATGATTTGGATGATTTAGAGAATTTTGATGTTCTTCTTCTGCCTAGTGAAAAAATGACTATTCCTAGCCCCTCTTCGAGCAATACTGAGGAAGACGCGGAATATCATCTTCAAGAGGACTATGTTAGGCTTTACGAGGATTCCATAGACCTCGAAAGGCATACATGGAACTCCTCACCAAGTTACCTTATGACATGAACCAAGTCGTGTGGTGAGTAAGAGTAGTGAGAGCCAATTTATCGCTCCACGTGGGGTGAGTAGTGCACCACATATTGATGGAAGATCCATTGACTTTCTTCATATGGAGATTGAGTTCCTTAGGATATCTCGACATCATATTGAGAACTTAAGAATAGTACTAGAGATCCCAATCTATTTACTTGAGACCAAACTACTATCTACAACCAGTTTTAAGATGAATGTGGAGGATAGGCCTCAAAATTAGATAAGATGGTTTGTGTTGCCAAGTTGTCTACAACTAATAAACAAGGACTCAGATTTGAGTATGATGAATCTATGTCTAAAATATATTTCTTAGCATCCAATCCATTTTTCTATTTCCCATTAGCGAATCTTCAACTCATTTCGTACCAGAAGCAAGCCAAGGGAATGTTCAAAATACCCTCGTTAAAATCCCACGAGATTTTTATTTGTCCAAAATATTTTTGGTCATAAATTTTATGGGTTTATAATTTGAAAATTAAATTTTCATAATTTTTATGATTTTCTTAAATTTAAAAGGATTAGTAAATCATTTAAAAGAAACATTTTTAAATTTTATTTTATTTCTTAATTATATTTTTAGCCCACATAAAATGGCATCATTTAACATTAATTAAGGGTCATTTTTGTATTGATCCATTTCAACTATTTGGACAAATGAGTGTGCAAAGTTTGGACCATGAAGTTTGACCGTGTATGAGCCTGGGGAACTTTTGATGCAACGGCTGATTATCGAGGGGCGTTTTAGTTGTGTACCCTCCACTGTGGCCTGGTTTATAACTTAATTACCACCGCCTAATCATTTTTTCTGCATTTTTGGTCATTACCCAAAAGCCTTATTTGTCTAGGAATTACGTCATTACCGGGATCCTTCCATATACGTCTATAAATAGAGGGCTTAGGGTTAGTTGAAAAATGCAAACAAAAATTTCCAAAAGAGCCAGAACCCTACCGAAATGTTTCCAAACTTTTCTCTCTCTAAACCTAAACTTTTCTACCTATTTGAGAGTAGTTTTCCTTAGATCCAAACTCTTCTAAGCAAGTTTTGATCCTCGGAATTATATACCTGAGGTGTGTACTCCTATTTAGGGTTGAGATTTTGAATCATTTCTTGTTTGATGTTTTGTTTTCGAAAAGGCTTTAAGCCTTCTGGGTTTGATCTTGAAAGCTGATTAGGGGGTTTCTAGTGTTGGATCTTTCAAGTTTGCTTATGCATGCAAGTTATATCCTTTTCTTTTGGATTCTTGAACCTTGGTATATTTTTTTGTTCCTTCTCTTTATATATAACATCTATATACTGATATATGTTGTGTTTTATATATGTTTTATGTTTTATATGACTTAATGTGTTTCAACATGTTTTAAGGCAAAACAAAATTTTGAAGCCCTAACGTCGTTGTATGATTTATTTTAAGTGAGTTTGGGGTTTTGCATGTTCAAATTGTTATAACATGTACTATATTTTTGAAACCCTAAATTTTTTTACCTAGTTTGGGCCTGATCTGTCTAAACCTGCGTTTATGTCTTTGAACATCTTTCATGTTTAACAGATCCTACTTTTATGAACAACATACTTGTTTAGAACAATTATATCTTAGAAACAAGACTTGGTTTATATATTTGTCTTAGTTTTGTGCAGATCGTATTATAGTGTTAAACCTATGGATCTCAAATTTTAATTTTACATAAACCTGATTTTTAGGTTTTACTTTCCGTTGAAACTAAAAACTCTAAATTAAAGGTTTTTTTTATCCAAGTCTTTAGGGTTTGAAATTTTCAATTGTTTTGATAAAACCAAAATAATTTTAAAACTTATTTTGTTCATTTTCACTGATATTCTAGAGTTGTGTGAAGCTTTTTTTGTGTGTTATCCCTAGTTTCACTATCCTTTATGTCTGATAAAATTCAGTAGTTATGGGGTTCTTTTGTAGTAGCCTTGGTGTATTGGGTGTATTGGATGTATTAATTGATTTACACAATAAATTCTCTAATTTTTACTTAAACAGTTGTTATATGGACTTGGAGGGGGGGGGGGGGGGGGTCGTCTTGGGTCTAAAAGACCTGGGGTTGTTTAGTGTTGGTCCTCCTGAATCAAACTATTGCATATTTTTCTTCTTCTCCTCATATCATTCTACTTTAAATTTATATTATATTACTTTTAACACCACACCAACCAATATAAAACGTTTTGTGTGTGTGTATTCAACCATGGAAGTTTAAAAAGGGTTTTAACAAAGAGATAAAGAGAAGTTCATAAATCACGACACTATTGTGTAATAGATTATTTTCAAGTGGTACCAGAGAGTCAAGACTACTTTTATTTAAAAGTTTTTTTTACTCTTTAAGATCCTAAACTCTTTTGAAACTTATTTTACATGGAAGACTGTAATGGTAGTTCTGTATGTCCTCTTATGCTTTATTGTTAAACTTTTCTTATTGGAAAGTAAGAATGATTGCACATATCCAACACTTAAGAGATGAGGTATGGAATATAGTTGAAACGTTTTTTATAGTAACTAAAACTATTAGTGAAGGTGATGCTTAAATAATTGAAAGAAAACCTCTCTTTGAATGGACTAAAGAGGAGAAACAAAGTTCATAATATAACAATAAATGAAGAAATGCCATTTTCAGGCTACGGGTGAGTCTGAGTTTAAAATAATCTCAGCCTGCACTACAACTAAGGCCTCTTGGGACATATTAATTTCTACCCATGAAGGTGACACTATGATTAAAAAGGCTAAGTTTCTCTTTTAGTACATATGTATAACACTATGTTTATTAAAGACGATGAAAAATTTGAAGTTTTTTTTATCTTAAATGGTATAGTGTAAGTTAATTCGGATATATGTGCTAAGATACTTAGGTCTTTACCTCATACCTTTGATATGAAGAAACATGCCATAGATGAAATGGTAAACCCTCACATGACTTCTGAAATGTTTTGTAGTAAAATGAAGACCTTTGAATAAGAGACCAACCTAAGTTAAAATCAAAGAGGTGAAGCACGTACACATTACACATCCCTCATTAGTGTTTAAATCTAAGGTAAATAATCATGCCTTTATTTCTTCATTGTCAAAAGTGGATGACTCTTCTATTTCACTTGAGTCATTAGATAATGAAATTTCCCTGTTATCTAAATAATTAAGTAACTTGTTAAGTTTAGGAATAAATTTGCCTCAAGAGAAGGCCAACCAATTTATACAAACAGGCCTCATGAAAAACAGTATGGAAAGATTTTTTATATATAAAATATGACAATAATAAAGATTCAAATCATACTCAATGTAGAAAGTGTAATGAACTCGATTATCATGCTAAAAGTGTTTTTCTAAAATAAAATGGCTATTTACAAACAAGTCCCATTTATCTAAAACTTGGGATGATAGTTCTAATAGTGATAGTAGTTAGAGTTATAATAATCTTATGGCTTTTAACCCCATCTGTTTAAATGAGAAAGATAATGGTTATGGTAATTTTTCTATTATGTCTGATGACTCATCTATTTTAAATAACCCTTTACCTTCTACGATTCGTGTACGCAATCACACTACTGCAACTATTTCTAAAACACTTTATGATTATAGATCTAACTAAGATGCTAAAACTGGCATGTAAAATGAGTTATCCCTTACAACCAAATCTGTTGACAATGAATGTGAGGATGGCAATATTCACTTTAAAAAAATTTACAAATATACTTGGAAAAATTGCACACATTTAGGCAAAATCAATGCCAGGCTGTTATATAAATTTGATGATTTGAATTATTGAATATACCTAATTTCCAATGAATCGTCAATGAAAATGGAAGAGCTTGAGACTGAAAATCAATTATAAGAGAAAAACATTTCAAAATTTACTGAAAACTATTTTTTATTACAAGAAAAACTCAAAGTTTTTAAAATAATTTAGAGAAATTATAATGTAAATTAAAAGAAGCTTTGAATAAACTAAAAGATTTTAACATATCTGGGATTAAAGTTAAACAAATTATTGGTTCTGGAAAGTCTTATTTTATTGAGAAAGAGGGAATTGGTTTTAAACGAAAAGAAATATTTTTTCCCTCGAGAATAGAGTGTCAAGAATCTTCCAGAATTCGTATGTCAATTCCTCAAAATCAGAATCAGACTCAAGCTCACAATCCTGCTAAGCATATTTATCATTGTAATTTGTGGCAAAACTGGTCATTTAGAAATTTTTTGCCGTAAGCGTTTGAACCTAAACAGAAAAGGTTGGAATGCTAATAGACGCATGATACCTTTTAAGACTAATTTTTTTAAGAAACCCTCACCACCTAAGTCAATGCCTCTCAAGTCTAAACTATTTTTCCAAAACTAAGGCAATTTGGATTAGGAAAGAAAAGTTAAGTTACCAACTAAGATCTAATATTGTTGTATCAACATTAAATGTCTGTTATCAAAACTCCGAGTGGTACCTTTACTTATGTTATTCCAGGCCTATGATCGGGGATAAATCATTATTTTACTCCTTAAAAACCTTTTGGAAAGAAATGCAACTTTTGAAGATGTGAAAATATCCCTAGTCACAGACAAGGGAAAAATTAAAGGTGAAGGGCTTCATAACTTGGATGAGGTATTACTAGTTGAAGGACTAAAAGACAATTTAATAAGTATATGTCAATTTTGCGACACTAATTACATTGTTAATTTTTCTAAATTAGAGTGCAAAATTAATAGTCTAGATGGAAAATAATTCTATGTGGTGAAAGAACCTGATAATTCCTGGTTGTTATTCAAAATAAAAAGTTAAAAGTTTCTAGGTTAAATGACTTAGATTTGTGACATGAAGACTAGGACACATTAACTAAAATAATATATCTAGGTTACTAGTTAATAACTTGTCCGTGGTCTACCTAAAATAACCAAAATAAAACACTCTATTGGTGGACCATGTCAAGTAGGTAAAATACACACAACCCCTCACAAGAAAGTGAAAGATGTTTTAAACACTTAACCTTTAAAGGTACTTCACATGGATTTAATGGGTCCCTTTAGGACTACTAGTATAAATGGTAACTCATACATCATTGTCATTATAGATGACTTTTTTAGATTTATTTGGGTGGCATCTATGAAAGAAAAATCAGATACTTTTTAAAACTTTATAAGAATCATTTTAAGGATTGAAAATGAGAAGGGCATACAAGTAACTAGGAATCGAAATGAAAAAGGTGGAGAGTTTAAAGACACTGGTGTTGTAGAATATTGTGTAGGAAATAAGAACAAACCTGAAATTATTTCACCTACAACCCCTCAACAAAATAGTATAACTGAAAGGAAGAGCCGAACCATACAAGAAATTTCTCATGTCTTGCTTCACGCTAAGAACTTACCAAAATACTTTTGGGTTGAGGCTACACGAACTTTCTGTCACATAATAAATAGAGTTTATATAAGGAAAAACACTAAACAAACATCTTACAAAATTTAGTAAATGTTACGTTTAGTCGTGAATGTTACGTTTGTAAGGATAGAAAACACTTTTCTAAGTTTGGCACTAGGGGTGAAAAAGCTATCTTTTTAGTTTATTCTCAAAACAGTTGTGTTTATCGCGTGTTTAACCGCAAAACTAAAACCATAATGGAATCCAGTAATGTTGTTATAAATGATAGTGTTATCCATCACTAATGAAGATTTACAAAAATAGTTAACAAATAATTATTCTGACTCCCTACCACGTGATGAACTCGATATTCCTAACTGGGTTAAGGCAAATCACCCTAAGAAAAACATCATAGGGATGTTAGAGACCTTATAAGAACAAAATCATAATATATTAATGCTTTATTTTCTTCTTACATGTCTTTTATTGAACCAAACCATGTAATAGAAGAATTGATAAATGAATCATGGTTGTTACCAATGCAAGAAGAACTAGGACAGGTTAGACTTCACTATGTGTGGTGTTTATTCCCTCGTTATACTCACACTGACATAATAGGTACGAAATGAATATTTAAAAATAAGTGTGATGATTCATGTAATGTCTTAAGAAATAAGGCTAGGTTATTAGCATAAGATTATTCACAAATTGATGGCATAGATGTAGGGGAAACCTTTGCTCTTATAGCTAGATTTAGATATGTTAGACTTTTATGTGTTGTTTGGTGCCATTTAAAATTTCAAGTTTATCAGATGGATGTAAAATCTTCATTTTTGAATGTTATTTTAACTAAAGAAGTGTATTTTTAATGACCTAAAGTCTTTCTTGATCCTTTCCTCCCAAACCATGTTTTTAGACTAATTAAATCTCTTTATGGTTTAAAATAGGCCCTCGTCCTTGGTTTGATAGGTTAGTAAATCTCCTAATGAATAATATTTTAATCAAGGGCGAGTCGACCTTTCCATGTTCGCCAAACGTAACAAAAACAATTTGCTAATTGCTCAAGTTTACATTGATCACATATTTTTTGGGTCCACTTCTCCCTCGAAGCTGAAAAATTTGCTAACATAATGAAATATGAATTTAAAATGTCTGTGCCGGGGAACTACGATTATTTTTAGGTCTTCAAGTAGCGCACAAACTTGACTATATTTTTATCTGTCAATCTAAGTAGGCCACGTATTTAATTAAACGCTTTGGTTTAACTAATGCTAAGACTGCTAGAACTCCCATGAGCTCCTTTATCAAACTGTCAAAATATTCATCAGGAAAAAGATAAATGTCACTTTATATCGTAGTATGATAAGGAGACTTGTTTACTTAACTGTGAGTAGACCTGATATAGTACATGGTGTGTGTGCTAAATATCAATGTGAATCAAAAGAATCCCACTTACATATCGTAAAACGTATTATAAAATACAATAAACTATGGTATTATGTACACCGTTGATGCTAATTTTAAGATAACCGGGTATACAAATGTTGATTGGGCTGATTGTGCCGATTATAATAAAAGCACACCAGGAAGATATTTTTACCTAGGATGCAATCAGTTTCATGGTCCTCATAAAGAAAAAAATGTCTCGCAAGCCGAATACATTGCCGCTAGCAGTTGTTGTATTCAACTTTCGTGGATGAAAAAAAATTTAAATCACTACGACTCAAATGAATCATTTGCTCTCATACTTTATGACAATCAAAGTGCTAAAAGCATTTCTAAAATCATGTCTTTTATTCTCAAACTAAACATATTAAAATGAGAGAACATTTTATTTGAGAAGTAATTGAGAAAAGGAAACTAACATTGGATACCTTAACATAAAAGATCAACCCACATGCCTTTTTACAAAACCTTCGGACAACCATCACTTTAAAACTCTCCAGATTTCTATTGGTGTTAGGATTGTATGTTAGTACCTATTTTATCATAATATGTTGTCATACTAACATCTTTTTTAGGTTCTTCCCTACCTTTTGTCCCTTTGTGACAAACAAGGGGAAAATTTGAGAGTCTTCGTTTTTATGTAGGGGAGATTTAATACGAATCTTCTACTTTTTGCTTTTTTAGTCTCTTAGGACACATGTTCTTAGTTGAGTTATGTACTATTTCTTTTGGACAAATCTTGTTAGCTAAGTTATTTACTCTTCTATTTTTAAGAATCACGTGTATAGTTGAGTTATGTATTTGCATGTGAGACTTATTCTTTTGAGTCTCAATTTGGTTTGTCCTAAAATTGACAAAAGGTGGAGATTGAAAATACCGTCGTTAAAATCCCACAGGATTTTGTTTGGCTCAATTTTAGAACAATTGTCCCCAATACACTCCGACCCTTGCTCTCACTAAACACATTCCTAAAAAGAATTTTTTAAATATTTTGCAACTCATTTTTCTTAATTTAAAAAAAAATGGTTTATTCAATATTTTTTTATTAAATACATTTTTTGTGTATTCAATAGTTAGATATTTTTATCATACATTTTATGGTTTTATAATTTTACAGATGTTTTAAATTAATTTTTATAATTTTTGTGTATTTCTGGAATTTAAAAGGGTGCTTAAATCATTTAAAAGAAACATTCTTAAAAAAAATATTTTTTTTCTAAATTATATTTTTAGCCGCCACATAAAATGGCAGCATTTTATATTAATTAAGGGTCTATTTTTATCGATCTGTTTAAATCATTTTGGACCAATGAGTGTGCAACATTTGGTCCACGCAGTATGATCGCTCGTGAGAGTGGGGAAGTTCTAATGCAATGTCTGATTGTAGAGGGTCGTGGTACTTATGTACCCTCCATTGTGGCCGGTTGTTTACCTAATTACCCCCACTGAATCACTAATTTTGCATAATCAGTCACGCCCGTTGAAATGTGTGGTTGATTACCTAAAAGCCCTTATCTATCTAGGAATTACCTCTCTACTAGGGGCCTTTTATCCACCTCTTTAAGTACAGGGCTTAATGAGAATGCAAAAACTTGCACGTGCTAATAGTCAAGCATGGTCCGAATGAACAAAACTTCAATTTTTAGATTTTTCAAATTCTTAAAGATTAAGACTTTAAACAAATTTAACCCATTAAAAACTTTGCACCAATTTTAAACCTTTGTTGTGGAAAACTGAATCACCCAATTTTATCTTTTCAACGTAAAACACACATCTAGGTGATAAGCAGAGAAAATAAGTAAATCATCCATAAGACACTAATGTATGAGGAAAACCAAAAAGGGAAAAACCTTGGACGACCCAAATAAACAGATCATTATGATGACGATTTACAAAAGTTGACAGTAGACTTACTGAATGACTAGATTCCCACAAGCCTTGACGCTCTTCAGTCTTCGATCGCTCCTCTATAGTGTAACGCAGGAGTCCCCATATGCAATTTTCCACAACGCATGAGTCAATGCACGTCTCGATATCCACCGATGAGCTTCAGCAACCATCTATGGATTGGCACACGAAATCCACTACTTTTTTAGCGCAACACCACAAACACGAAGTTCACCCCATGTAACAGCAAGTATAGAAGCCACCGCATGAAATATGATCTCTTCAGTTGTAGAGAATCAAAACTTGGTGTCCAAACTAGAGATCTCAAAACATATGAATATGAAGAACTTAGATATCTAAACTCAAATGGTGAAACAAGGGTTTTGGAACAATGGTAAAAAGATAGAAAAACATTTTTTGCTAAAAGTTCTTCAAACATCTGAGTCCAACACGCCTTAAATTGTAAAAACATAAATTTTAAACCGGTGAACTCGTTCGAATGAAAAACATAAGGTTGTTCGAATGATAACATGAGTTTCTTGCTAACTACATCAAATCTTGTTCAAACAACAACCTATTCACATTCGAACAGGCTTCTAGCAACCTTCCAGCGACTTTGGTCCTTCTTAACAGAGGATTCCCGTTTGATGGCGTTCAAAGCCCATTCTAATAAGATCTTAATGTTGTTCTAATGGGACAAAGGTCCTTTTAACAAAAATAATTATTCGTTTGAACGAGACTTTAATTTTGTTCTAACAGGATTAAAACCAAAAAATATTTTTCCTAAAAAAATTTAAAAATAGTTCCAAATGATTTTGGGTTAAAAAAGAATCACCTTTAAAAATATCCAAAGACCTAAATTCAATATGAATTCATACCTGTGAGATCCTCGATAAACATGAAGACATGCTTGGCACAATAAACATGGCATGGTGTATACAATCTTTGAAGCTTGGCTACTACGTCTTTATCAAACACGTCATAGGCTAGTGGGATCAATGACACACAACCTAACATATTACTCAAATGTTTTGCTCGTAATTATGCCAATTACATGCAAATTGACTTAATTGAAAATTTGTCCTTAAAAATCTCCCCTATTGGCTATTCCGGGACAAAACTAAAAAAAAATCCTACTAGTTGTCAAGACCTCTAAAAAGACTCATTCCCCAACCCCCAAAAGGAAAAAAGAGTACAAATGCTTGATAGACACACAAACTTGAGTAGCTTTGATTTGCTTGAAAACTTTGACATATTGTTGTAAACTTGCACACTTGAACACACCATCAAATACAAAGAGAATATATCAAATGTAATTCTTCTAACACCCCGTAGATTTTAATTCGGTAATAATTAAAAATTAATTCGAAATTAAAAAAAATAAAATTTTTGGAATTATTTATTTTTAGTAATTGAAAATGTTATATTTTATTTATGGAAAGTAGGATTTTAAATCGAAATTGAAATCAGGGATGGAATCGGGATTTTATTTAAATATATATTTTTGTGACGTTCTTGGACACCTGACCAGACCGAATCGATTTGGCTTGGAGGGCAAATCGATTCAGAATGTTAAGTATCGGCAGTGAGTGTTTTTTTAAGAGTTTGAATTCATTAAAACTCCTTAATCCTTTTCCTTATTAAATTACCTCGGGGTTATACTTTTCTAAACAGTTTTTCAAAAACTTTTCCTATAGAAGACTTCTCCATCTTTATCACATATCATCTACAAACCCTAGTCCCAAATCAAATCAAGTTTCAACCCAAGTTTTGGAGGCTTAATTGGTGTTTTCTCAAGATTGTTCAAGAACGGATCTTTCTTAATTTTTAGAGAGCATTAGAACCATGTAATCAGATTTCTTAACAACCTTTTTAGTAGGCAACCTCTTTAGTATTATGCGATTTAGTTGTTGCCTAAACATTAATTTACATATTTTTCTTAAAATAAATTATTAACCTTAATTAGGGAAAGTGGAATCTAATTTGGGACTATTTTTGTGAAAAATCTTAATGTGAATTAAGACTCATAACTCTTGTGTGCTTAGGATATAGATTTGTTTTTATCATTACGGGGGTAGGTTGGCATGTAGAAAATCATAGTTGTGTCATTTAAATAAAAAGGGACTTGTGTAATCATATGAAATTATGTAAGTTTGATCTAAGAAAATTATTGTTGTGTGCTCCTTAAACCCGCAAGATGTTGAAATTATGATTATTGAATAAAATAAATGGTGTTAATTATGACAATGTATTGAACGAATTAAATTAAAGTTGATTGTGACCGCATGAGAAATTTGTGTAATTACTGATAAATTGAAATGTGCGAATTATTGTTGTGATTATATTCGTCATCAGGGGGGATGAAGGGATTTCGAGTAGTATGCTCTCACCTAAATTTTATGAATACTTGTTAGGTATGGGACTAGTGGGTATGCCTTATTTGCGGTTAACACTTTATAGGTATGGGACTAGTTATTGTAGATTTTTACGGATGGGATATTCCGGGGTGGGAATTATTTGGTGTCGTTTCATTGATTTGGGTAGCCTAGACGTGAGACGAGGAAGAGATAAACGATAGAAATTCATCCTATAACTTAGCGTATGACGTGCTTGTATTTTAGAGACCTATAGGTATGGGACTGGGGGTAGGTTCAAGGATTATTCTCTATAATAAGGTGGGGCTAATTTAAAATATGAGAAAATCCGATAATGAGGACTTGAGATAATTGAGAACTAAAACCTAAGATAATAAACGGGTATTAAAATGGATTTGCGGCAGGAGTATGTGCAAGACTAACAGTTAAACGGGTTGATTGACTATAGCGACATGGGTGCATGTTGGCATTACGAGTATGTGCCGACTAATAGTTAAATGGACCGATTGTCTATTGTAACGTGTCGTGCGTGGAACCTCACAAGTATGTGCAGAATTGAAAGAATACGGGTTGATTGGCTATAGTGAGGAGAATGGGTGTGATGTGTAGAACTTAAGCGTGCCAAGAGTGTGTGCAGGGCCGATAGGGGGTCGACTGGCCATATTGGCGTTGCGTGAATTAAAATAATTAATTAATTAAAATGAGTAAGAATAAGAATAAAATTGTACATAATAATGTTATTGGAATATTTGGGCTTACACTTCACGGTGGATCGATTATATTGTTGATACTGGTAGTTTACGTATATTAGCACGTTTATAATTAATGAGTTGATTTAAAATATTCTATTATGGTATTTATTATATATAATGCCACTGTCTGAGTTTACGAACCCTAAATGGGGAGAGTATCTTGTATTCGTGCGGTGGGATCTGACCCATTGCGTTGACTAACATTTAAGGTTTAGCGCTGGAGTAACTGCAGGGGAGTATTGGAGATTTTGGAGATGCATCTGGTGTTTATTTTAGATGCTTTAGTAGTTAGATTTATTTTCCTTTCCATCGCACTTTTATTTTGAGACTCTATTTATGGATTTGGCGGGCCACTCGGATCCACAGTTGTTGACGATTTTCTTCAGATATTTTAGTGGATCGTTTTATTCGGATTTATATATTTATTGGATATTTGATTTATTTGGAGATTAGTATGGTGATGGATTTTATTATTTCATTAATGTTTATTTTATTTGGATCGATTTAATTATTATCTTGTGGAATGAACTTTATGTGTTTCATATCTATCACATGCTAACAATGATTATTTATTTAGTGGGGCCTAACATAGTTTGGCGACGGCGACTGGCCGCCTCGCTTGTCAGAATGTACGGGTTGTTACAGATGGTATCAGAGCATGGTCTTAGGTCACGTAGGTTGTGAGTCCATTTTAGCTTACGTATTGTTATCTTTGATTCCTTTTGATGATTTGTACTCTTAGTTATTCCGAGTCTGATGTTGTCTTTGTTCCTATCTTTTTAGATGGAGAATACTAGGAGAGCTGGAGATAGGAGAAAGGGTTCAGTTTCTAGTTTCGCATATTGGGAGAGGCTGAGGCAGTTTGTGTTGGATGCCAAGGAGTTATAATCTATTGTGCGCAAGGCCACGATGATCGGTATTGAGGTAGGTGGATAGGGGTGGGTGACTTTAGAGTCACAGCAACAGGGTGCACTCACTTAGACTTGGGATAGGGTGAGGGTCAACTTCCATAAGGGAAATCCTCCCACCTTTGCAGGGGGATCTGACCCAACGGTTTCTCACTAATGGAGGAGAGACATGGAGAGACACTTGAGGATGGTAGACTACAATAATGTGCATAAATAGATGTTGTCTACGTTCAAGCTAACAGGAGATTCATTATAGTGTTGGGAGAGTGTCACCACATAGGAGGATAGGGGTTGCTTGAATTATGGAGATTTTATGACAAAATTTAATGATAGGTATTTCCCGTATATGATTAGGAGTGCGAAGAAGAGGGAATTTTAGGACTTAGAGCAAGGTTCAAAATTGGTTGTTGAATATGAGCAGGAATTTATGAATTTATCAATGTTTTTACTGGAGGAGGTTAATACTGAGGTGGAGAAGATGGAGTGCTTTATTAAGGGTTTGTCTTGGTCTATTAGGTAGATGGTGTTGGGGAATTCGACGTACACTAGCTACGCTCAGGTGGCCGAGATCGCAATGTTGTTGTGGCAGGAGAAAGTAAATTACCAAAAGAAGTTCAGGAAAAGGCAAGAGTCAAATGGTCAAGGAGGAGATAACAAGGGTCGTAATGACCAGGCGTGGAAGAGACAGAGGACAGTCAGGAGAAGTAGGGCAATAGTGTCCCGCAGGGCCAATAGGGGCAGTGGCAAGGACAGTCAGGTGAGTGAGCACCAAACAGACAATATGGACCTTTTAGAGGCGCATGTTTCAGTTGTTGAGAAATAGGGCACCACGCTTCTAGGTGTCCAAAGGCGCAAGGCCTGTAGGGTTAGGGTGCACAGGGCCAAGGACCTCCAGCATCGATAGCACCAGTGTATAGGGAGTGGCAGCAGCATCAGTAGTGACCGCAGTGGGTTGGTGCTATATGGTTCCGACTCGGGAGCCTCAAGTATGGTAGGCGTCACAAGAACCACGACATGGCTAGTGGAGTAGCACGATACGTACTATTTTCCTTGGATATATATATATATATATATATATATATATATATATATTGTATTTTTGATCGTGGGATAGGTGCATATAGGATTAGGTGTATGGGCGCTTAATCGTGATATTCCATGGGTAGGCATATGTGAGCCTTATTTTATTTTGCGCATTTACACTGCGTCAAATTTTGAGGAAGAAATTCTTGTGCTAGTGGGGAAGTATGTAACACCCCGTAGATTTTAAATCGGTAATAATTTAAAATTAATTCGGAATTCGGAAAAAAAAATGGAATTAATTATTTTTAATAATTGAAAATATTATATTTTATTTATGGAAAGTAGGATTTTAAATCAAAATTGAAATTGGGGGTGAAATCAGGATTTTATTTAAATATATAGTTTTTGGGGCGTTCCCCTGACCAGACCGAATCGATTTGGCCTGGAGGGCAAATTGATTCAGAATGGTCAATTTCGGTAGTGAGTTGGTTTTGTTAAGACTTTGAATTCATTAAAACTCCTTAATCCTATTCCTTATTAAATTAACTCGCGGTTAGACTTTTCTAAACACTTTTTTCAGAAACTTTTCCTCTATAAGACTTCTCCATCTTTAACACATTGATCTACAAACACTAGCCCCAAATTAAATCAAGTTTCAACCCAAGTTTTTGAGGCTTAATTGGAGTTTTCTAAAGATTGTTCAAGAAAAAAACTTCTTAATTTGTCGGGAGGATTACAACCATCTAATTAGATTTCTCAACCAAATTTTTAGCAAACAAGAATGCTTTTATTCTCTCTTTAGTATTATGCATTTTAGATGTCGCCTAAACATTAATTTACATATTTTTTTTAAAATAAATTAGCAACCTTAATTAGGGTAAGTGGAATCTAATTTGGGACTATTTTTTTGAAAAATATTAATCTGAATTAATACTCATAACCCTTGTGTGCTTAGGATAAAGATTTATTTTTTGACATTATGAGGGTAGGTTGGCATGTAGAAAAGTATAGTTGTGTCATTTAAATAAAAAGGGACTTGTGTAATCATGTGAAATTATGTAAGTTTGATCAAAGAAAATTAGTGTTGTGTTCTCCTTAAACTCGCATGATGTTGAAATTATGATTGTTGAATAAAATAAATGGTGTTAATTACAACGATGTATTGAACGAATTAAATTAAATTTAATTGTGACTGCATGAGAAATTTGTGTAATTATTGATAAATTGGAATGTGCGAATTATTGTTGCGATTATATTTATCATCGTGGGGAGGTCGGGATTTCGGGTAGTATGCTCTCACCTAAATTTTAGGAATACTTGCTAGGTATGGGACTAGTGGGTATACCTTAGTTGCGGTTAACAGTTTCTATGTATGGGGCTGGTTAGTGTAAATTTTTACAGATGGGGTATTCTGGGATGGGGCTGATTTGGTATCATTTTGTCAGTTTGGGTAGCCTAGACGTGAGACTAGGAAGAGATAAATGATAGAAATTCATCCTATAACTTAGGGTAGGACTTGCTTGTATTTTAGAGACCTCTAGCTATGGGACTAGGAGTGGGTTTGAGGATTATGTTCTATAATAGGGTGGGGCTAATTTAAAATTATGAGAAAATGAGATAATTGAGAACTAATACCTAAGATAATAATCGAGTATTAAAATGAATTTGCGACACGAGTGTGTGCCGGGTTGATTATTAAACGGTTCGACTGGTTATAGCGATGTGGGTGTGTGTTGACATCAAGAGTATGAGCGGGCTGACAGTTACACAGGCCGATTGGCTATAGCGACGTGTCGTGCGTGGAACCTCACGAGGTTGTGCAGAACTGACAGAATACAAGTTGATTGGCTATAGTGAGGGGAATGGGTGTGATGTGTAGAACTTAAGCATGCTAAGAGTGTGTGCAGGACCGATAAGGGGTCGATTGGCCATATTAGTGTTGCATAAATTAAAATAAGTAATTAATTAAAATGCATAAGGATAGGAATAAAATTGTTCATAATAATGTTATTGAAATATTTGGGCTTACACTTCAGGGCGGATCGATTATATTTTTAATTGTGGTAGTTTACGTTTATTTGCATGTTTATAATTATTGCGTCAATTTAAAATATTCTATTGTGGTATTTATTATGTATAATGCTATTTCTTGGGTTCACGAGCCTTAATTGGGGAGAGTAACTTATATTCATGTGGTGGGCTCTGACCTATTGCTTTGACTAACATTTTAGGTTTAGCGCTGGAGTAGCTACAGAGGAGTATTGGAGATTTTGGAGGTGCAGCTAGAGTTTATTTTAGCTGTAGTAGTTAGATTTATTTTCCTCTCCATCGCATTTTTATTATGATATTTTATTTATGGATTTGGTGGGACACTCGGTTCCACTGTTCTTGACGATTTTCTTCAAATATTTTAGTGGATCATTTTATTTGGATTTTTATATTTATTGGAGATTGGATTTATTTAGAGATTAGCATGGTGATGGATTTTATTATTGCATGAATGGTTATTTTATTTGGATCAATTTAATTATTGTCTTGTGGAATAAACTTTATATGTCTCGTATTTGTCACATGCTAAGAATGATTACTTATTTAGTGACTCTCAGCATAGTTTGGCGACGACGACTGACCACCTCGCTTGTCAGAATGTGCGCGATGTTACAAATATACAAATGAATAAACATCTAACAATGTCTAAAATAATCTCAAACTGGGTAAGACATCTCCCCCTAAGATAAAGATATCCTAATCAAGCAAGAAAAGATACCATTTCTCCCCCTTTTTGTTCATGAATAGACATCTCAAGATATCATAAAACAATTACATCCCTAAAAAGATATCTCCACCTAAATATGTGATCATAAGATACCAATTTTAAACATAGGGAGAAAGGAATAAATCATGCGATGGTGTAAAGTGCAACAGACACACAACAGGGAAACCCAATCACAAATAGTCCAAATTATGAAGAATAATATCAGCATCAGTTCATAATGGTACCAATTTTAATAAGCAATGAAATTTAATACCAATTTAAAACTATTACAATGAGATAAGGAATCCCAAAGCAAACAATGAGAGACATCAATATGATCATATAGTATGCTAAATAAAATCGATTGATAAAACATATGGCATTACATGGACTAAATGCAAACCGCAAAGACTCAAAACATGATACCATATATAACATATAAAAAAACATATCAACGACCCCCCCCCCCCCACACACACACATAAATATATATATCCCATAAAACTCGACAAAAAAACACATATGCTCTACGCATTAGCATAGCAACAAGGTGTCCAAACATGTGGGATGGAATGAATGGGTGTGAACTAGATACAAATGAATTATGACCCAAACATTCAAATATGTTCAAGAAGATATAATTTACCGTAAAACTTTATCAAACTAAGATTTATCCTCAAGTGACAAGATAAAGTGAACTTAATAAACAAACAAGCACAGTGCACACAAGCCTATGATATTGGTGATTCTACTAATCAATAGAGTTATGACAAAATAAGCATAACTAGGATTCATTGTGCACGACCATTAATCTTCAACTAAAAACCCTCAAAATATAAACATATAACCTATTTTATTTTCTCACAAACAAACTAAACATATTGGCCTTTTACATTTTATTTTTATTTTTATTTCCTTTAATATTTTTATTAGGCTCTGGCCAACGGTGGCTTTCCCGCGAAGGAGATTTGATCCTTTAGTAGCCCTTTCCCGTGCACCCTCATATTTTTTCAACACTAAACAATAAGATCACGGGCAAGGGTTCTTACATGCTCAAATCACTCATAGTCACAAAACATGTAGATGACAAGATTGATGGGAGAACATCTCACAAAGCTCAAATATACATGTGAAGTTAACATTAAAGAAGCTCGTGCATCTGTGTGTTGAGGCATATACAAAGTCAAATCCATAAAGTAAATCAAGTTCAAAATAAATCCACGCAAGCATGATTAATAAAAATCTAAGTATCTACAATCATAACCAAATGTCCTAGCCATATGGAAAGTACGGAATGAATTAGATTCAAACACACCAATATGCCACATCAAATATGTAAAACAAAAATACAGAAATATCAAAAATATTTTTGAGTTTTTCTAAAAAATTTCAAAATAAAATACAAATTTTTGAAAACAAACTCTAACTCAAAGGACAAACAAAATCTTTTTTTTCAATACGACTTAATAAAAGAAAAATCAAAATGCAAAAGATACACACATCATAACACTAGAAAATATATATCATGAAGCACAAACTAGAATACGACAAACAAGTTAACACAATCGACCCGTAGATTTAGCTTAGGAAGTATCGTGTGCAATCAAACGAGAATCAACAAGTCTAATATGTAAAGCCTCCAAACCCAAGTTCCTAACCCATGTAGGTGTAACATGATGATTTCGGGATATGGGAACTTTAGTGAATGTATTCTAAGACTTCCTAGAACTATTTCTAAGATCAAGATGAAACCTCTTAAGGTAATCTTTCCTACCGCAATGAGTACAAGTGTAAGCACGACGAGGGGTGTTACCTAAGGATTGACCTTTCCTAACGTTCCTAGTTCACTTTCTAAAATGCATGGTCTTGGATTTGATAGAGGAATATTTATGATCATCGAATCCAATTCCACACTTTTCATCTTTGATTTGGACGGTGCCTAACATTTTATCCAACTTTTCTGACCTATACTCCAAATTAAATTTTACACAACTTGTATTTCTCAATATCTCCTCTAACTTAATATCCTTGAGTCAAGTAAATGCCTAGACTCCTCAAACTTAAGAAGCTCTTTTTTCATAGTCTATATCGAACCATGAAGACTATCTCTCTCAATCTCAATGTACGTTATATTTTCTCGAAGAGTCCTGTCACGTGCCCTAATACCCTCAATTAAAATACTATCATCATTCACTATGACACGTTCTTTAAGTTAGCTTCCAACTTTAATTTAGCCTTCTTCACCGTTAAGGTTTTCGCATAAAACTCACGAAAGGAAACTTGGAGTTCACTCTCCTCCTCCTCCCATTCTTCATCCTCACTCTCATCTCCATTCTCTTGACCATCCTCACTCTCATGTAAAGATATATCTTCATGGGAAGATTTCTAATCAAAGTAGACATGACTAGCCATGAATGCGATAAAGTTCCACTCAATGGCGGAATTAGATTCCTCTTTTGGATCACTCTCACTAAGGGTTGCATTAAATGATATCAGTTTCTTGCCCTCCTTCCTTAGTATTTTAGTGGGTCACTCATCTACCCTATGGCCATAAACCTCATAACGATAACATCTTTCCAACTCACCCCTCTTAATGTTTGCATTTCGGTTCCAAGGGAAGTGATTGGCCTTGTTATGCATAATTTTCTCAAACCTTTTTGCATCTTTTGATTGCTTTTGGAATTTGAGAAATTTCTTCAATTTCTTAGCCATCAAAGCCAAATCCTTGTACTCGATGTCAGACTCATCATCTGAAACATGTGTTCCCTCCTTTCGAGATTTCAAAGTAATGCCCTTTTATTTATTCATCACGTTCATGGAGGTAAACATGTTAAGATCATAAGTTTTTAAGTCACCTACAAGTTCTTCAAGTTTTATTGAGTCTAGAGTACCTAAAGGATTCAAAATAGTCACATTAGAATTAAGTATTTCAGGCAATGACCTTAAGATTTTCCTGATTACTTAGTTGTCGAGTATCTTTTCTCCCAAGTTAAAAGATGAGTTAACTATATTGAATAGTTTAACGTAGAACTCATAAAAGTGACCACTTTCCATTGTCTGAATGATTTCAAATTGAGTGGTGAGGTTTTAGAGTTTGAAAGCCTTAACAACACTATTTCCTTCATGGGTGAGTTGGAGTACGTCCTAAGCCTATTTAGATGTCTCACAAGTCAAAATGTGACGGAACTCCTCCGGGGTGACAAAACAAATCAGAGCTTTTGAACTTAAAGAAATAAAATTTTCTAACCTATGCTCAACCTCACTCCATGACTCTACGGGGTTTTAATGAATTCTTTCACTTCTCTAGTGACAAGTCGAGACCAACCTTTAACTACAGCTAACCACACTAGGTCATCTATAGTCTTAAGTGCTGATTTCATACGCATTTTTCAGTATGAGTAGTTTAACCCACTAAACATCGGGGTTCTAATAGAATCAAATCCACCAAAATTCATCCTTGAAAACACGAGATCTAAACAAAAAAGCTTAGTGATCTGGCTCTGATACCAATTTGAGAACACAAAAATGTTTACGTGCTATAGGCAAGAATGGTTCGAATAAACAAAACTTTTATTTTTAGATTTTTCAAAGTTTTAAAGAATGAGACTTTAAATAAATTTAACCTAATAAAAACTTTTCACCAATTTTAAACCTGTGTAATGGAAAGCCGATTTACCTAATTTTATCTTTTTAACTTAAATCACGCATCTAGGTGATAAGGAGATAAAATAAATAAGTCATCCACAAGACGTTGATGTATAAGGAAAACCACAAAGGGAAAAACCTCCAACGGCCCAGCCAAAGTTATCACCATGATGCAAAATTACAAAAGTTCACAGCAGAGTAACTCAACGACTCGATCCTCACAAGCCTTGATGCTCTTCAATATTCGACCTCTCCATCACAATGTAATACAGGAGTCCACCCACGTAAATCGACACAACGCACGAGTCCAATCACATCTCTATATCTCCTGATGAGGCTCAACAACTGTCTATGGATTGACACATGGAATCCACCGCTTCTTCATCGAAACACCATAAAGAAGGAGTCAACTGTGTGTAAACAACAAGTACGAAATCCACCGTATGAAACAAGTCATATTAAGATGTAGAGAATGAAACCTTGGTGCCCAAACTAAATATCTCAAAACATATGAATATGAAGAATTTGGATATTTAAAGTCAAAGTGTGAAACAAGATTTTTGAAACTTTGGTAAACAGATAGGAAAATGTTTTTCGTCAAAATTTTTTCAAAAATTTGAGTCCAACACACCTTAAATAGTAAAAACAAGAATTTTGAGGTGATGAACACGTTCGAACAAAAACACAAGGTTGTTCGAACAAAAACACGAGTTTTGTTCTAACGACATCAAATCTTATTCTAACGACAACCCATTCTCGTTTGAACACGCTTCCAGTGACATTCCAATAACTTTGGTCCCTTCTTAACAGAGGATTCTTGTTTGATAGCATTCGAAGATCATTCCAACGAGATCTCTATTTAATCATAATTAATTCCACTAAATAAGTATGACTGGACTCTAATTTAATTATCTCATAAATCAGTTAGATATAAAGAGGTTTGTTTGAAAAGTTTGTTATTGTGCATATAGTGATTACCCACGTTAAGCTACCGATATTATACTAATTGACTTCAACTAAAATCTAATCAATTTCCATGATTCTAAGACTTAACTTATTTTTCTACTACACCGGATTATAAAAGTATCCAACGATTATGTTTAGTGGTGGAAACCAATCTTATAAGTATATCAATGGCGTATCGCAATCCTAGGTATCCCCAAAGGTGAATTCCTATGAATTAAGATTTCACACATACTCACATAATCATCACCCAATGTGAAGGGATCAATTGATTCAATAAAAACTTAATCGCACCTACAAAAATCAAGAACCAATCATATAAGCATTTCAATCTTTCTAATTCTCGGGATTATGAATATATTCTTCATTTGAAAATGGTGTGAGATTGGTTGAATCTAATCAAGATATCCCTTAGACTCAAAAATCACAGAGTCCCATTCAGTACATTCCTGGGATGTGCCGAGCACAATCGTTAATTGAACTATCGAACAAGTTCTCGAACCATCAAACAGGTAGGTTCCCTAATTTTGACTTAAACAACTAGGATTTCATTACAACCATTTCAACTGGTTAACGACTCTCTATCTGGGCTGTGAACATTTCAATAGTGCTAGAATCAAAATTTTGATATCCTTGTGATCAATCAAAACCCCACTCATTGGAATTCCTACTGGTCTCTTTTGACCAATATTAATATGAAATGATATATTTAAAAAAATATAAATCATTCTCTCAAATATGATTCCTATTTCAAAAGGTTGACAATCCTTTATAAAAATAAAATATTTGTACATGGTTATATGAATAGAACTGCAATACTTGGTTGGCATTTATTGTTATTATGGTTTAGTTGTATTCAAAGCCTTACATTTATATGCCAACAATTATTATTCTCTTGTTGTAAAAAAATCTCAAATTATTGTATTAAAAAGTTTATTTCGTTCATTTCAAGTGCTTGTTTATTCTCATCTTAGAAAAGTCCTTTATAATGATAGATCACATCTCTTTATTTATAATTATTCATTTACCCCAGTAGAGCTACCCTCCTATACTGATGTGGAATGTGGGAGTGGACATTGGTCTTGTGTTGAATGGCGGTGAAGGTTGATTGATGGTGCTTAAAGTTTGGCAATTGAGCTTACGGTTCTCTATAATCAATGGTGTATAGGTATTTGATTGTGGTGCCAACTTTGGATTTTGATGATTCTCTATGTTGAATGGTTATTCGCAATTTAAGTGTCTTAGCAGTGGTAGTATGGTGTTAGAATATTGAAGAAGGGTTATGACGGCGATTTAGGTTATGGTTGATGGTTATAGTTATGATGAGTTGCATTTTAAGTGATTGGTAGAGGGTGATTTTGATGGTTATGGTGGGGAAGGGATTTCATTTCAGGTGGTTGGGAGAAGGTGATTTGGTGGTTATGGTAGTGCTAGGTAGTAGAGTGGTGGTTAAGAGTGTTTCGAGATGGTATAAATATATCCTCCACACATACACAAACAAAATTAGCCATGACAGTTGCAATGGCCCGTGTTTGTAGTGTTCATGTGTTTGGTGGGAAGATATGAGATATGATGAGGATTTTATCCATAAATGCGTAATCCAACCATTTTGGTTGAACATGGAAAACCAAACCCTTATTTAGTGTAATTTGAAATAAAAATATATATTTGGATAAAATTGGCCTCTTCACTACTTTGATAAATTCTTTACAAATTCTTTACGGCATTGTGGAAACAATTAATCCACATGCCTTTTGTGATGTGTTTATGACATAAAATATGTGCCAATTATAATGATTAAATCGGTAAATTCAGATAAAAATGATAAAATTGTTGTTTGATGACTAATATTAGTTATAAATTGGGGTTTTACATCCATTAGAATATAGGCACCACCTATCACATTTTTTTGAGGTAGGAGCAAATCTATATGAGTTGAATTTTCTTTGGAGGTCATTTAAGATCTCTCGGTTCTCTTTAAGGATGAGGTATCCTTTGCGTATGCCTTGATCCTGGACATGACGAATGAAGGCTCGGGCAAGGAGGTGATGATAACCTTGACTGTGGTATGCTATCTTGAGTTAGTTCTCATCTAGCAAGGAAAGTTTCTCCAATCGGGACTAGATAAATTTTGTCTTGGAAATATATATTTTCAAGAGTATTGTAGAATGATAATGGTCTTGATGTTTTTATTAGCTTTTTTGACTGCACCGTAGGTTTTTGGTCGGTAATGAGAAGATATATATATGGCGCATGATGCCATACTCTTCTACAATGCTTTTAACATTACTTTGAAATGTAACCCATTGTCTAATATCATATCGAAAGGTACACTATAATGGCAGATGATATTATTGCGGATGAAGTGTGCCTACCTCTTTCTGTTCGTTACCGCACAAAACTCAACTCCCACCTATTTAGAGAAATAGTCCATAGTCACACATATGAATTCTTGGCTATTATATTCCTTTAGAGTAACCTTCCCAATGATTTCACTTATGCATATAAAAAAAGGGCAAGGCGACATCATATTATGAAGCTCATGCGAAGTCAGGTGATAGAGGGGAGAAGACATCTAACATTTTTGACAGCTTTTGACGTATAAAATGCAAACGTGGGGCATTGTGATCAAATAGAAACCCCATTGAATGATCTTTTTATCTTGAATGTAGCCACTCACATGGGGACTGCATTCCTTATAGTGTATATTTTCCATTATCGATTCCAATTATTTGTGGGATAGCCAAGCAAAGTGCATCACGTCAAGGTTTGATTTTTGGAGAAGACATTTTTATATGATTAAATAAGTAAAGAAATTTCTAGTGGTGATCCGATCATTCTTGGAACCCTTAATGGGGAAGTGTCGCACTTTCAGTGGATTCTTCATGTCCTAATACGATGCTGAGAGGGATTCTTGAGATGCCTATATTATGTTTTATGTATCACAAGGCCCAATGCATTTATGGATTAAAATTAAAACTAATGACATATCTTTTTGGGATGTCAAATATATATTTTCGTGTCGCCAGAGCCTCTACGAAGGGTTTCTTAGCATGGGGTAGGTAGCGAAAGCTAATTTTGTTTTAAATGTTCAGTTACCTCCTCTAACATTTCAGGGAATATGAGGAGCCGATCCTCACTCACTTTCCATCGTCCTAAATTTTTTATGATAATGAGTATAGAGTCTCCAATACTTTGAGTTTCTAGATGCTATTGCATTGTTTTTTCTTGAAGCCTTATAATGCAAGTCTCATATTTTCTCATGTTGTTGATGTAGGGTAGTCTAGTTTGAATGTTAGCAACCTGTAAATATAATTGAGAAAGATTAGTGAGACACCAATACCATATTGTGGTGACAATTATATTCAACGCAAATAATGAGAAAGCACAATCACTAAAGAGAATAGAGAATAAGAAATGCCAATCACACAACACAGTATGTACGTGGTTCAGCAAGAATGCTTACGTCCACGGTGGTGCTCTCACTATTATTTATATAAACTCCAAGGAGTGTTTTACAGAGAATATCATGCATGCCTTTTTCCCCAGGCTTAGGGTTTGTTATATACGTGTTCGTTCATGGGGAGTGGGGGTGTTGGACTTCCCCAAGTCCATCTTATACTCCTAGAATATCTCCTTACGATATTTTAGGAGTAGACTAAGTCATAACTGGATGTAGTTGATATGCGAAGAACCCGGGCTTTGGGCCGTTGCTATTAGGCTACTTGCCTGGGCACGTGATGACAAATCGAGGTACCCACAATTGCCCCTAAAGTTGTTGGGCCACAATTTGGGCTCAATAAATTTAAATGATTTGTCATAATGTCTTTCTTGTAAATTGTGTAGCTCGTACCAAGATAGGAGTTCTCTACTTGATTTTGGCGGAAGCCTGCTTCGGGTCTCGTGCGATATGATTAGAAATGTTTAAAAGGTCACTTGGAGAAGCATTTCCATACCGTCGTTTCAAGCTTCTTAATATTTTCCCATCTTCCTCACACTTCCGCTGTTGCGCCCTTCTCTCCAGGTCTTCATTTACTTTGCTTTCAATATTCTTCGTCGTCTGGGATTATGATCTTGCATCGTCCAAGCCAAACTTTCATCCTGTAAGTTCCCTTTTCTCTCTCTGTGTGTTTTTTCTATTGAGTTTGCTTCGAATTCGTAATTAGGGTTTATAAATGGCGAAGATAGGTAATAGGTCTGTATCTGAGTTTAGGAAGTTCTATAATATCCCAGACTGGGTAGGAATTGAATGCGCCTCTGTCCCTAAGAATGTTAGAGAGATAGAGGATGCTCATTGGATTCACGTCCTGTTGCTGTCCCAAGGGGGGCTCACCTTCCCCCCGAGCAATTTGTTTTTATACTTCTTCGGTTACTTCAATATCGTTCCTTCACAGTGCTCGCCAAACGTTTGGAAGATAGTTAATGGTGACCATAGAGTAAACCAACTCTATGGAACTAAATTAGGGTGAAAGCCCCCTTATCTTAAAATCAAAAGTCTTTTTACACTTTGAAATCAATTTCCTTGTTAAATATGCGGAAGCGTTAGATGGTTCACAAAAACACCAAATTTTAATTTCTTCCAAAATTAAAATAAAACCAAAGTGAAATAAAATTAAACACACATACTTATTTAATTTCACTTAAACATAATTAAACCAAGTCTTATAATTTGCCTAAGTCATATTTATAAATATTTACAAATTAGGCCAAACCAGTTTTAATAATAGACTTGAATTAAATAAACATTACCCAAATTTAATTAGCACCAAATTAAATTAAGTGGGACAATTAAAACCAATTTTATCTTGAATTATCCTAAGCATGCGTTCTAAGTTATTATGCAAGAAAAAAGTAAATCAATCACACTACGCCGCGATGTACGAGGAAAAACCCACAACGGGAAAAAACCTCAGACGGACCTAGCCTCAAATCCACTAAATACGGAATTTATATTTACAAGACAGATGACATACTTCCTCAACTCGAACCCTCTCAAGCCTTGAAGCGTCTTCTTGTAACCACATCTTCCTAGCGGATAACCATGGAGCTCCACCGCGATCTCGGACTCACCGATCGGACAATAGGTACACCGTCAACCACACATGGAGCCTTTCACCATGTGAGAAAGCCGCGGCTAAATAATTCTTCTTCTTTGAGGGATTTAGAAGAAAACCCAAACTTCTCTTCAAAAGGTGTAGAGATAAATCGGTGCCAAAATGCTCCAAGCAAGGTGTATGTATATAAGAACTTGGAAGAAACAAATATGGGTGTAACTAAGTGTTTAAAGGCTTTTTCTTTATAAAATGAACACTAAAAAACTCATGAACTTTTTCTTGGAAGAATCACATCTCAAAATTCTCTCTAGGAGTTGTAGGATATGAAAAAGTTTATTTTAAAAAAGTTGTTTCCGCACATAGATATTCAACAAAAAGTTAGTGGAGAAACAAGTGGGGAAAGTGGGTAAAAACTGCTAAAAATTGCCAAAAAAATTTCCCGCTTGACATCTCGTTCGAACGACATTTTCGTTTGAATGAAGTCTTGTTGGAACGAGGCTTCTAACGAAGTTCCAGTGTGAACTCGTTAGAAACTCGTTGGAAATCTCGCTCGAACAGTCATATCGTTCGAACGACATTTCGAACAAAGTTCCAGTGTCCAATGGGGAAGCTCATTAGCAAACTAGTTCGAACGAAAAACTCGTTCGAACGACATATCGAACGAGCTTCCAGAAAGTTTGTAAAATTCTATGTTTTGCCCAGAAACTTTATATACTTCATTTTAAAGTTTTTAATTGAAATCTTTCTGAAAACAAAACACAATTTTAAAACCTAACACCCAATAAACTTGTTCCAAGCTCCTATATATATATATATATATATATATATATATATATATATATATATATATAATGCATTCATACGTTGGGAGCATGGAACCACTGTGATGACGTAGAAACGAGGCACATAAACTCGGCATTTGATGAAGCTTTATACTCTTTGCCGCTACGTCTTCTACTAAACAGATCATAGGCTTGAAAGGTACACTTGAACACTATCCTATGACATAAACGTTTTTGTTCGGAATTGAGCCAAAACTACATTAAGACTCAATTGGAGAATTGTGTCCTTACAAATCTCCCCCTTTGGCTATTCCGGGATAAAAACCAAACAAAAATCCTAAAGGGCCGTCAAGCTCTACTAGACTAATAAAAAGTCCCACCCAAAAATAAAATTACACTACTTGACTCAAACAACCCAAATGATCACAATCTTTGCCGGTGAAAGTTTCCACTTATAATATAATTCCTGCACACTTAAGAAAACCTATTACACACATGGGAATATCAAAATATTTAATGCAAGTAAAGTAAGTACTCCCCCTAAATTAATTCTCTCTCTTTATCAACATTGATCACCTTAGAAAAACGTCTCCCCCTCTCCCCCAAACTAAGATACGAGTATAATAGGTTTAGATACCATTTCTCCCCCTATCATTCTCCCCCTTTTTGTTCAGGAATAGACAAAGGTTAAAGAATAAAATATGTAATTGTGCATAAAGTGATACCAATAAAGCATATGGTCAACAAAAGCACAACTAATCCAACAAACAATAATGGATACCAACTAGGATGCAAGAAAATGATACCAATAAGATACATAAAGTATTAAGCATGTGATATTAAAAAAGAATGCAGCAAGATAGATACCAATTATGAATTAAAGCATATATGGACTAGAAAGCACGACAAAGACTAAACAAAAATATCAAATATATGTATACATAAGATATAAATGATAGACGTAAGTATACATATATAGATATAAACACACACATGACACAAAATACGATAAGATTTTCACACTCGTATGGCAAAAATGTGTCATATGGAAATGGATTTTTGGGTTGTGAACAAGTAACGATTAAATTTAGACCCAATCACTTAAAACATGTTCACAGAGTTCTCTCTTGATTGCAAACTTCATCACATTTTAATATAACCTCACGTGATAATATAAATTGAACTCAATGAACAAACATACACAATGCATACAAGCCTCGCATGTTGATGATTATACAAACCAATATAGTCATGACAATGAAAGTACAACTAGGATAAACGGACATTGTGCAAACCGTTGATATACCATCCAATCTCCCTCAATAAGCATATATTAATTTTGAATGAATATATCAATCAAACATAGGCCTTGGCAATTATTTTTCATTTAATTCCATATTTTCGTTTAGACCTTTGGACCACGTATTTCTTTTAGGTCCAAATAAACGGTGGCTTACTATTCGCAAAGGACAATAAATCCTTTCGGATCCCTTCCCTGTGCACATTTATATTTATCATTTTTCTTTCTCACAAATCTCACGTGCAACGGATTTTGACATGCACTAGTCCTCCTAGGTCACAAATATGTAGATGACAAGATTGGTAGGAGAACATCTCACAAAGCTCAAATATACATATGAAGTTAAAATTTCAAATAAGCTCGTGCATGTGTGAAAAGAGGCATATAAAAATAGAATCGATTTAAGCAACACAACATCCAACTACTCCATGTAAGCATGGTAAAGAACATAATAATGATTGACAATCTAAACCAAAAGTTCTAGCCACATGGGAGCGTAGAAGATGGGATTCTAACACAAGTGTATGCCACATAAAGTGTGTCAAACTAAAATACACACAAAATAAAAATCTTTTTGAGTTTTTGAAATTTTTAACCAAAAAAAATATATACTCAAAAGACAAACAAAAATCATTTGAATTTTTCATTAAGCTTAAATTATCAAGAAATAAAAACTCAAATGAGAAACAAAAATCTTTTTGAATTTTTCATTTAATGCAAGCAAAAATAAGCAAATATAATACAAAAAGATAAACAAAAATCATAGTTCTAGCATGTGATTAAGCATGGATCATAGACTAGAAAATCATTAAACAAGCATAGAGTTAGCATGATAATATAGCATGAAGAACAAAAGCTAAAGTATGCAAACACTAACACATTCATCCTTTATATTTAACACGGGAGGAGGCATGTGAAAGTAAATGAGAGTCAAACGTCCTATTTTGCAAGGCAACCAAGTCGAATTTTCTAACCCAAATTAATGAAGAATGACTATCTTGGGGTGTAGGAATTTTAACTACCTTGGTTGCTTTACGTTAGGATTTTCTAGGAATTCGTTTCAGATCAAAACAAAATTTTCTAAGATGACCTTTTCGACCACAATGTATACAAGTAAAATTACGTCGAAATTTGGTACCTAAGGAATGATCTGTAAAGGCTTTCCTAGTAGATTCTCCTAAAACATTAGTTTTGGCTTTATGAATAGATTCACTACAAGTCTTGAAGCCTAAACCACAAGTGTCATTTTTAATTTGGACCGTTCCTAATATTTTATCTAATTTTTCCTAACGACACTCCAAATCAAATTTGACATTACTAGAGTCTTTTAATTTATTTTCTAATTCTAAGATGTTAGACTCTAATAAAACATTTCTCTCTTCGAACTCGAGAAGATCCTTTTTCAAGGATTCCATTAAACCTCTAAGGCTATCTCTCTCGCCTTCTACATATTCAAGCTTCTCTCGAAGAGTCCTCTCACGTGTCCCAAGGTCTTCTACCAACATACTATCATCTATGACCTTGACACGCTATTTGAAACTAGCTTCTAACTTCAAATTAGCTCTTTTTAATTTAAGTGGTTCTTCATATAATTCTTGAAAAGCATTTTGAAGTTCACTCACATTAACCTCTTCTTCATTTTCAATCTCTCTTTCTTCTCCACTCTCACTATCATAAAAAATAAGGGAATCATAAACAATGACCTTGGAAGTGTCATGTGTTAAAGTTTCATCAATCGATGAGTTCTCACTATCACTCACATGACTAGCCATAAAAGCCACAAAGTTGGGCTTAGTGGGGGAATCGGGTCCTTCTTCCTTATCACTATCACTAAGGGTCACATTATATGAAATGGGTGGCTTACCCTCTCTCCTTAGTTTAGTGGGGCATTCAGAAGCCCTATGGTCATAACCCTCACAAACAAAACACCTATTTGACTCGTCCCTATTTAAATTTTCATTAACAGTTTTAGGGATCCTCTCGGCTTTGTCATTCTTGGAAGTTTCAAATTTCTTAAAGTTAGTTTTAAATTTATCTTTGTTAATTTTCAGAAATTTTCAAAATTTCCAAGCAAACAAGGCCATATCTTCCGAGTCACTATCACTCTCGCTCTCTACTACTTGTTTATCCTCTTTTCGGGCTTTTAAAGCAATTCCCTTTTCTATTTTATTTTCAGTTTTAGAGGGAAACATGTCCAGGTCATAGGTTTGTAAATCACCTACAAGCTCTTCTAATTTCGTAGAGGCTAAAGTTGGTAAAGAATTTAACACGGTCACTTTTGAAATAAATCTATCGGGTAGGGACCTTAAAATTTTCTTTACTACTCGGTTGTCTGGTATTATCTCTCCCAAATTAAAAGATGAATTAACAATATCTGAAAGTCTAGCATAAAATTCATCAAACGCTTCTTTTTCATTCATTTTAATAGTTTCAAATTGAGTGATGAGGTTTTGGAGTTTCGAAGCTTTAACGACACTTGTACCTTCATGAGTGAGTTGTAAAATATCCCACGCTTCTTTAGCGGTTTCACACGTCATAATACGTCGGAATTCATCCGGTGTGACAGTGCTAAACAAGGCATTTAAACCACGGGAATTAAAGTTAGAAAGTTTAAATTCACCCTCACTCCATCTATCGACCGGTTTGGGAACACGTTCATTATCTACTAAATGAGTTGGTGGAGACCACCCATTAACTACCGAAAACCAAACCCTCTTGTTGATAGATTTTAGTGCCAATTTCATACGCGTTTTCCAATACGCATAATAAGAACCATGAAAAATAGGAAATTTTGAAAATGGGGAAATTTCCATTTTAGCAAAAAATTAGTTAAGGGATCTTTAACGAAGTAGATTATCGTTTTGGCTCTAATACCAATCTGAAAGCCCCCTTATCTTAAAATCAAAAGTCTTTTTACACTTTGAAATCAATTTCCTTGTTAAATATGCGGAAGCGTTTGATGGTTCACAAAAACACCAAATTTTAATTTCTTCCAAAATTACAATAAAACCAAAGCGAAATAAAATTAAACACACATACTTATTTAATTTCACTTAAACATAATTAATCCAAGTCCTAGAATTTGCCTAAGTCATATTTATCAATATTTCCAAATTAGGCCTAACTAGTTTTAATAATAGACTTAAATTAAATAAACATTACCCAAATTTAATTAGCACCAAATTAAATTAAGTGTGACAATTAAAACCAATTTTATCTTGAATTATCCTAAGCATGCGTTCTAAGTTATTATGCAAGATAAAAGTAAATCAATCACATTATACCGCGATGTACGAGGAAAAACCCACAACGGAAAAATACCTCGGACGGCCCTAGCCTCAAATCCACTAAGTACGAAATTTACATTTACAAGACAGATGACTTACTTGCGCAACTCGAACCCTCTCAAGACTTGACGCGTCTTATTGTAACCACCTCTTCCTAGAGGATAACCACTGAGCTCCACCGCGATCTCGGACTCACCGATCGGACAATAGGTACACCGTCAACCACACATGGTGCCTTTCACCATGTGAGAAAGCCGCAGCTAAACAATTCTTCTTCTTTGAGGGATTTAGAAGAAAACCCAAACTTCTCTTCAAAAGGCGTAGAGATCAACCGGTGCCAAAATGCTCCAAGCAAGGTATATGTATATAAGAACTTGGAAGAAACAAATATAGGAGTAACTAAGTGTTTAAAGGCTTTTTCTTTATAAAATGAACACTCAAAAACTCATGAACTTTTTCTTGGAAGAATCACCTCTCAAAATTCTCTCTAGGAGTTGTAGGATATGAAAAAGTTAATTTAAAAAAAGTTGTTCCCGCACATAGATATTCAGTAAAAAGTTAGTGGAGAAACAAGTGGGGAAAGTGGGTAAAAACTGCTAAAAACTGCCAAAAAATTTTCCCGCCTGACATCTCGTTCGAGTGACATTTTCGTTCGAATGAAGTCTCGTTCGAACGAGGCTTCTAACGAAGTTCCAGTGTGAACTCGTTAGAAACTGATTGGAAATCTCGCTTGAATAGTCATATCGTTCGAACGACATTTTGAACGAAGTTCCAGTGTCTAATGGGGAAGCTAATTGGCAAACTCGTTCGAACGACATCTGGTTCGAACGAAAAACTCGTTCGAATGACATATCGAACGAGCTTCCAGAAAGTTTGTAAAATTCTATTTTTGCCCAGAAACTTTATATACTTTATTTTAAAGTTTTTAATTAAAATCTTTCTGAAAATAAAACACAGTTTTAAAACCTAACACCCAATAAACTTGTTCCAAGCTCCTATATATATATAAAATGCATTCATACCTTGGGAGCATGGAACCATTGTGATGACGTAGAAACGAGGCACATAAACTCGGCATTTGATGAAGCTTTATACTCTTTACCGTTACGTCTTCAACTAAACACATCATAGGCTTGAAAGTTACCCTTGAACACTATCCTATGACATAAACGTTTTTTACCGGAATTGAGCCAAAACTACATTAAGACTCAATTGGAGAATTGTGTCCTTACATAGGGCTTGCTGAAATTTGTTTTTGTTATTCCTTCTCTCGAACTAGTTCTGGCCTTATTTACCTCAAGGCCAGGAATCCTGATAGCGTATTGGTAGTAAACCTACCTAATTCCCATAAGTATTACTGGTAATAGGGTTTTCTTGCTAGAAATTGGCAGTTTTCCCCCATACTAAGGGGTCGAGGTCTGATAGATTCACAGTCCCCTTTCATAGGAAGGAGTACATAGGTAATCTTAGCCTTTTCTCTGCTCATTTGTTTTTCTATTAATGTTTGATTTTTCTGATATTTGTTTGTTATCCTTTCCACGAGGACAAAGAACTTGGAACCTGCCCTTAGTGAGGTTCGAGCTGCTGAGCTGATTAAAGCTTGGAATATCATAAAAATCTTTGGCTGACGGTGAACATCCCCGATCAGCTTCTTTTCTTTTAGAGTACAAGAACATCGGGTCTAGTTTCATTGCGCGGCCTGTGGACAGCATTCCTGACTTGGATATTACTGAAGAAGTTGCTGCGGACCCCATCCAGTTGGACGAGGAAGAGAGCAGTTCTGAAAGTGATATTAGGGGAGGTGCTGAAGCTGGTCCTAGTGAGGCGAGCTCTAGTAGTGAAAGTTCTTCTATCTCGAAAGAGGTTTCTGAGGCTCAAGAGTATTCTAACGAGCTGAGCAATTCTAGCAAGGCAGAAATGGTTCCTCCCAGAAGAAATTTGATCAGGGATCATGATGATGATGAAGATGTTCTTATTTACAGGAGGTTGAAGAAGCAAAAGTCTGTTAGTAGAAAAGTTGCCACTAGCTCTCAACCTTTTGCCAACGATAAGGAGAAGAAGAGAAATGAGGAAGAACAGTTGAGAGAGAGAGAGAAAGAAAGAAGAGGAGAGGAAGAAGGCTGAAGAGAAAAACAAGGTGGAAGAGAGCTGAGAGGGAGAAAGAGAGAGAAGAGGAGAGAAGGAGGGTGGAGGCGAGGATGAAGGCCGGGTAAGATTTAGTTCCCGTGTTCGTGTTGCCCGAGGGGGCCTCGGTCACCACCTCTCCCTAATTGGCTCCTGCGCTGCTCGAGAGAGCAATTTTGCCTACTGATCGATAGAGGGCAATGGGGACTGACCAGTTAGCCCTGCAAGCGAGTCAGAGGCTAGCCTTAGTAAGTCTGTTTCTGTTCTTCAATACTTGTAATGTTTTGTTCAATGCTTTCTTCTAATGCTCCCTTTTTACTTGTAGTTCATGACCGAATTCGCTATTCTCTACCATACTCGCGATGAGCTAGTGAGTATGAATGTGGATTTGGAGAGGCAGAACATTAAACTAAAGGGGAAAGGCACTGAGATAGAGGCCAGTCTGAAAGCTACTAGCGAGGCCCAGAAGTCCTCTGATCTTGCCCTTATTGAAGCCAACAGAGCGAAGAAAGCGACGATCAAGGAGCTGAATGAGTTGAGGCGGTCTTACGATCTGGTCTGTATGAGCAAGCTGGCCATGGTCGAGGAAAATAAGGTACTGTTAGAACAGGTCAAGAAGGTGGAGTCTGAAGCTGCTACCATTAAGGAGAGTTCGTATAACTCTGGGTGGGCCACCGCATATGAGGTCGCTGATGCTCAGATAGGTTACATCAGCCGGCTGATCTTCAAGAAGGGATGGAATAAGGCTCTTTTGGCTGCTGGGGTGGATGTTGATTCACCCTTATTCAACGAGCATGATCTAGGCCCAAAGCCTGTTATAGATGATGCGCCTGCCCCAACCGTTGAAGGTGTAGTCCATGCCTCTCAAACCATTCTTAATGGTGCTTCTCCTACTCAGGGAGCAATACTTATTCCTTCTGAGGGAGATGCTGCTACTGCTGTTGCCAAGGGAAAATATCCAACCTCCTTTGGACAAACTGAGGTTGCCAGTTAGCCCGCTCTTAGGACCTTTATGTATTTTTGCTTTGTTTGCAGTGTTCTTTTCATCGATGTAATTTGGTCCTCCATTAATGAAATAAAAACATTTTCTCTTCAGCATACTGATTCTTTTGTTCTTTATTACTCTTTATGGCTTCTAGTTAATTTATGTAGATGAATATATACCTTCCACCTCTCAACTGGGGAGGATTCTCGGTCCTAATGTGAGCTATCAAGTTCTCTAAGCCTTCGTTAGGATTTGCAACTCTCTCAGGTCAAGGAATAAGAGCTTTAAAGACCAATCTGAGCTTGTCGCCAAACTGAAAGATAGACTTCAGAAGATGGAAGAGGTTGGTGCCTTTGTTCAAGAAGAAGTGTGCACTTTGAGAGCTAAGCTCCTAGATGCCTCTAAAATTAATCAAGTCGGAGAAATTCTTCAGCAGGAGAATGAGACTCTGAGGAGGGAGGTGTCGCAACTCAGGGACATGCACCAAGCATCGTACCTTGTGTTCTATGAGGCTCCTCTTCATCGGCTGTTCCGCGAGCTGGCACAAGACCAAGAGGTGCCCCTCCAGTTTTGCGAGGTTCTACCTCATCGTCTACTCCGCGAGTTGGTCTAGATGTAGGGGGTCTAGCTAGGGAGGTGGATGAGCTCCAAGAAGATGTCCGTCAAGCATATGTGATTGCTGCTAGGCTTCAAAGGGATGTCACACGGTTGAGGCATCTATTCAAGAAAGGACCTCAACGAGTGTGGGCTGATGGTTATGAACAAGGTTGGATAGATTCTCCGACGAGGCTGATAGAGTTTTAAGAACTATCTTTTATTAGGGGATGGTTGAGTGCCCTTAGAAAGTTGCAGGTCCCCCGAAACTCAGTACTCTAGTATTATCATGAGGTCTCTCCTTCAACTCTAAGGCCTAATCCTTTCAGGAGGGACGACCAGTGGATCCCTATAGATGCTATCCGTAGGCAGCTGTTAGAGTCAGATGTGAATGAGGTCGAGGAGGAATTGGCTCCTCATCTGGATGATAGCCGAAGAGCATAAGTAGCTGATTATCTTATTCAGAGGCCTCAACCTCATTAAGATTTTATCGGGTGTAACTCGTTGTACATGTAACGAAGTAATGTAATATTTATATCTTGGGCGATTTTTCCGACTAAACATGCGTTGTACATCTTTTACTTCATTTATTTCCCATTTGATTATCTTGGGCTCTTCGTAGCCGACTAGATTTGATGTAGGTAAAGTTGTTTTATTATGTGAGTATCCTCCCAGTCCAGTATGCTTTATGAGATACCATTCTGCCCTACTTTACCTTTTAGGTCGTGTCGTCACACTCCTTTAGGCCTAAGTATGGCAATGGTGAGGACACACTTGGTGTTGGATGTTCTATCCGATCAGGCTTTTTGAGCCAAACACTGTTTGTCGACTAATTCAATTTGGTCGAACTGCCTAAGGGTCCCCTGGAGGGCTTCATATATTGCTAGGGGCAATGCTAAGAGGTTGTTCATGTTTCATAACGAAGACCTGAGTAGGGTGATTCCCTTATTCTGCATACTTAATAATATGCCTGTCACTTGGAAAAGGTGTGCAAGTTATAAAGTTCATAATATAAAATTAACACTTCAGAATGTCACTGCCAAACAATCTTTTATTAATCACAAGCAATAAAAGCTGAGTTGCCAATTCCAAAAATGTGATAAAGATGAATGAAAAAACTAGAAGTAGAATTTCTTCAGATTGGCTACGTTCCAAGCTCGGGGTATCTCTCTGCCCTCCAGCATTTCTAAGTGATAGGCTCCTTATAGGTCATCCCTTGTCACCTTGAATGGTCCCTCCCAATTCGTACCCAGCTTGCCATCTGATGGTTTTACTGTGCTGCCAAGGACCTTCCTTAGGACGTAGTCCCCTACCTGGAATGCCCTTGGATTGACCTTCTTGTTATAGTGTTTCGTGAGTTGTTGCTGATAGCTCGCCAGCCTTACAAGGGCTAGTTCTCTGCATTCGTCATCTAGGTCAAGTTCAGCGAGTAATGCTGCATTATTTTGGCCTTGGTCGACAAGGGTGGTTCTCATGGTTGGTAGGCCAGCTTCTAAGGGGCTGATTGCTTCCACTGCATACGTTAGTGAGAATGGGGTTTCCCCAGTTGCTCGCCATGGGGTAGTGCGGTAGGCCCAGAAAATATGTGGCAGCTCACTCACCCATGCACCTCTGGCTCGCTCTAGTCGTTTCTTTAACCCATCGATCACTGTTTTGTTTGAAGCCTCGGCTTGACCATTGCTCTGGGGGTAGGCCACCGAGCTAAAATAGTGCCTGATCCCATATTCTCTGTAGAAGTTCTGGAAAGGGCCACTCTCGAACTGTGTTCTATTATCGGTGATGATGGTTCTGGGGATTCTAAAATGGGTAATTATATTCTTCCATATGAACCTCATCATATCTATATCTCAAATATTTTCCAGTGGATCTGCCTCGATCCATTTGGTGAAGTAATCTGTTGTGACCAATAAATACTTACGATTGCCGGCGATAGCAGGAAGAGGGCCTACGATGTCCATCCCCCACTGGGCGAAAGGCCATGGGCTGGTAAGAGATCTTAGGTCACTGGCAGGTTGGTGGACCATAGGAGCATGTAGTTAACATTTCTCGCATTTGCGAGCATATACTGCCGAATCTTTTTTCATATATGGCCACTAGTAGCCTTTCTTCATTTTTCATAAAGCTAGTGACCTCCCTCCAATATGGCTTCCATAAATTCCTTCGTGAAGCTCACGTAGAACTTTCTCGATGTCTTTTAGGTGAACACATTGAAGGTAAGGGCTGGTGAATGATCTCTTGTATAGTTTGCCCTCAGGAGATAATTAAAAGCGAGAAGCTTTGACTCTTATCTGATGAACGACCTTCTTATCGTTTAGAAGTGCACCATCTTTCAAATAGTCCCTCAAAGGGTCCATCCAACTAGGTTCTGACTCAATCTGGAGCATATGTTCCCTGTTTAGCAGCTCGTCGCTCTGGTTGATTCTCAGATGGATGAGGAAGTCGATTGGGATTGTCCTCTTTAAGTCAGAATCGATTGCTGAACCTAGGGTTGCCAAGGTGTCGACATGGTTGTTCTGTCCTTTGGGAAACTGTTGGACACTGACTTCCTCAAAGCTGGACATTAGATCCCTCTCCAAGGCGAGGTAGGCTGCCATTCTTTCGTCTCTTGTGTTAAAGTCCCTAGTTATCTGGTTGGAGACCAATTATGAGTCGCCGAATACCTGCAGCTGCTTTGCCCCCAACGCCTGTGCCTTCTGCAAACCGGCTATCAAAGCTTTGTATTCTGCATCGTTGTTGGAGGCTTCAAATCCAACTCTGATTCCCTGCTCGAGGATTGTGTCTTCTGGAGTAACGATCACTATGCCTACTCCTTCCCCGTTTGAATTGGAGGCTCCATCAACAAACAATTGCCAGACTCCTACTGATGGGTGATCTTCCATTTGCTTCATTGGTTGAAGATGGTCGCAAGGCTGTTCGCCTGTGAATTCCGCGATGAAATCGGCGAGGTCCTACCCCTTGATTGCATTCCTGGGTTAAAACTAGATGTCGAATCGTCCGAGCTCGACTGACCATTTGGACAGTTGGCCAGATAGATCCGCTTTCCATAGGACTAATTTTAGGGGGGGTGATGTGAGGACGACGATAGTATATGCTTCGAAGTAGGGCTTCAGCTTCCTCAAAGCTATCACTAGTGCGAAAGCGAGCTTCTCTAGTGGTAGGTAGCACTGCTTGGCGTCCAATAAGGTCTTGCTAGCGTAGTAAACTGGGTGTTGGAACCCTGCTTTTTCACACACTAGTTCAGAACTGATGGCGTGACTGGAGACGGCGAGGTACAAGTACAGGGGATCATCTTCTTGAGGTATAACGAGCAAAGGCGATGAGCTAAGGTAAGCCTTGAGCTCTTCCAATGCTTATGATCAATTTTGATTCCATTCTATTGTCTTGTTTCCTTTCAAGAGCTGGAAGAACGACTTGGACTTTTCAAAGGACTTCGAGATAAAATGGTTCAAAGCGGCGAGCATGCCTGTGAGCTTCTGCACGTCTTGTATCGTGCGAGGGGGCTGTACCCTGTTGATTGTTTCGATCTGGTTTGGTTTGGCCTCAATGCCTCTCTCGCTAACTAAATATTCAAGGAATTTTCCTGACTGGACACCGAAAGAACACTTGCTTACGTTGAGTTTCATTCTGTATTTCCTGAGGATCTTGAAGGTATTTGATAGGTCTGAGAGATAGTCCTCTCTTCGCTTGCTCTTGATGATCATATCATCAATGTATACTTCCATGGTATCTCCCATTTGGTCTTTGAACATCTTGGTGACCAGCTACTGATAGGTTGCTCCCGCATTCTTGAGCCCAAAGGGCATAACTTTGTAGCTGTATAACCCGAAAGTAGTGATGAACGCTGTCTTGTCTTGGTCTGGTGCATACAAAGGGATCTGATGATACCCTGAATATGCATCGAGAAAAATCATTCTCTCATGAGCTGCTGTGGCGTCCACCAATTGGTCAATCTTAAGGAGAGCGAAACTATCCTTAGGGCAGGCTCGGTTAAGGTTAGTGAAATTTATACAGACTCTCCATTTCCCATTGCTCTTTAGAACTACTACTGGGTTGGATAGCAATTTAGGGAATTGAACTTCCCGTATGGATCCTGCATCCAGTAGCTTCTCTACTTCCTTTTCTATAGCTTTGGACTTTTCTGGTGCAGTTCGACGTGCAACCGATGACAAACCACACGGGGATCAATTCTAGGCAGCTCGTACGCTTCCCATCCGAAAACATCTAGATTACCTCTCAACAATACTGTCAATTCCTTCTTTTCTTGACCTGATCTCTTCTAGGTTTTCAACGACTCGCTCAAAGGGGAGGAGCCTAGTCTCATCCACCCCGGGTCTCCCATACTTTAGTTGCTATTTCGAAGGTATCAAACCTTATTTCTGCTTGATCTTCTCTTTGGCCTTCTCGACCTTCTTTTTTGGTTTTGGGCGAATGGCTGCTATGAAGCACTTTCTTGCCATCGCTTGATCTCCATGGATCTCCATTACTCCTCGCTCAGTCACGTACTTGAGTTTTTGATGGTAGGTCGAAGGGACTGCCTTTATTGCAATGCAGCCACCCCCTACCGAGGATAACTTGATATGGCGAGTCGATGTCGACCACCAGAAACTCGATCATCTTGGAGACACTTCCTGCCCTTACCGGTAGCACGATCCTTCCTAATATAATAGTCACTTTTCCAGCGAAGCCAACTAGAGGTATGGTGGCTTCCTTCAAGTGGGCAACGCTCAGCTTCAACTTTCTGTAGAGGTCGAGATACATTACCTCAGATGAGCTTCCCTGGTTGACGAGTAACTTGTTGAGGATAATGATCAAGGCGTCATGACGTGGGGTTCTTACCCCCACCAGATCTTCATCTGTGAACACGATGTGTTTGCTATAATCGACGTCATCTGCTCCCCGACGCTTTATTGACTGCGTCTTTGTTGGATCGATCTGAAAAGCTTACATTACTGCTATAAGCTTTTTTACTTCGATCCGAGCTGAATTCCCTTGAATCTGCTTCATGTCAGATGCCCCATGAATTACTACAAATTCATGGCCATCATCATCCTCAAGTATATTATCGGGCCTCGTGTCTCTATTGGCAGTGACTTTCTCTGCCTTCTTCTCCATAAACTCGTTCAGGTGCCCAGTTTGGGATAGTTTTTTGAGGTGAGACTTAAGATCCTTGCAATGATCAGTCTTATGTCCTCCCTCCTTGTGAAAAGCGCATCTCAGCGTGTTATTTCTCTTTGAGGGATCTCCTCCCATCTTTTTGGGCCACTTAACAAATGGCTCATCTTTGATCTTCGCAAGGATCTTATAGATTGGTTCTTTGAAGAAAGTGTTCACTTCCTAAAATTCTTTCGAAGCATCATTCTCGCCTCCGTTATTAGAGCCATTCTTGCCCCCATTCTTACCTCCTTTCTTCTGGTTTTCAATCTTGTCGTTGCCCTTGGCAGCGAGCTTAGTTCGACCATTTTCCCCTGTACTGAAGCGGGTCACATCCTCCACTTTGGCGTATTTCTCAATGCGAGCCATCAGGTCATCTATGGTTGTGGCCTCCTTCTTTGTTAGGGATTGGTGCAGAAGGAAAGAGTTGGGTAGACCGATCTTAAAAGAGGACACTGCTACCTATTCCGAGCAATCCTCCACCTCGTTGAACAATTCCCATTGCCTCTTTGCGTAGTCCCGGAGGCTCTCCTGTGGCGTCTTCTTCATTATTAGCAAAGCATCCATCCTCTTAGGATGAGAGCTGCTGGTAATGAAGAGAACCGTGAATAGCTTGGCAAGGTACTCAAAGCTCCTGATGGATCTATGAGGGAGCCTCTCGAACCATTTTTAAGCCACGTCATGCAGGCTCGAGGGGAAAATCCAACACATCAGTGCATCCCGGTGGTTTCAGAGAGTCATGGCCTGCCTGTACTGCCTAACGTGATCGATAGGGTCAGTTTTTCCGTTATAGATCTTGAATCTCAGAATAGCGAATTTCTTGGGGGCTTCCTCTTCTTCTATCTCCATTGAAAATGGGGATTTCATTTGGGTCTTGAGAGCTCACCGAGCAAGCTCCCTGGTTGATCTGGCACCCCGATGTGCTGGGTGTTGGTCCATTTCTCTTCGGACCAAATTTTGTATATCCTCATCACCTCGAGCTGGGCTCCTGTAATGGCGAGCTGGTCGCTGTTGCTCGCCCAAGTCATCATCTGACTCGAGCTTCTGACTTCTCTGGGATCCGCATCTGGGACTCCTTCCTCGGCTGCGAGAACTTCTTGCCTGAGGGCTAGGAGTGTGGTATGGACGTTGCCTAGTGCTGTGATGGAGTTCTTTATCCAACCTCTCTAATTTCCTTTTGAGGCGAGCATTCTCAGCCTCTTTCTTATGAGCGAACTCCATTTGCTCTTGGATCCTTACCTCATAGGCATCAATCAATCTGGAGATTTGTGCGGACCTCGTTGGTCCCTGGCTCTCCTTCGAGGCTGGCCTCTCCGGGCGAGCCCTCTGATCTGAACGCTGAACTTCAGATCTGATCCTGCGAGGGGCAGGCTGTTCTTGGATATCCCCTGCCTGAGGGGCGTTGCTACTGTGACCAGACATTCTAGCTTCTTATTTGGTGAGGGCTTTCTCAAGGGAGATTAATGTTTCCCACAGACGGCGCCAACTGTGGTGACAATTATATTTAACACAAATTAATGAGAAAGCGCAATCACCAAAGAGAATAGAGAATAAGAAATGCCAATCACATAACACAGTATGTACGTGGTTCAGCAAGAATGCCTACGTCCACGGTGGTGCTCTCACTATTATTTCTATAAACTCCGGAGATTGTTTTATAGAGAATATCATGCATGCCTTTTTCCCCAGGCTTAGGGTTTGTTATATACATGTTCGTTCTTGGGGAGTGGGGGTGTTGGACTTCCCCACGTCCATCTTCTACTCCTAGAATATCTCCTTAGGAGATTTTAGCATTAGACTAAGTCATAACCGGATGTAGTTGAGATGTGAAGAGCCCGGGCTTTGGGTCGTTGCTATTGGGCTACTCGCCTGCGCCCGTGATGACAAATCTAGGTACCCACACATATCTTATTCTATTTGCGGCACCATTAAAGAATATTTTCCACTATTATTTTTCCTGTAACGCAAATATTGCTTCGCTCAGAAATGAATTTTCTTTATATCCTGTCTCCTTAAGGATACCTTCTACAGATATTCTATTATGGCTTTTCCTTTAATTTATTTTTACATAATGTGTGTGATGTCAAACTCTTCTAGGTGGAACAACTATTTTGTCATTATGCTCGATAAGGAAGGTCGCTTCGAGAAATATTTTAATGGACTCTTAGAGAAATATTTTGTCATTATGCTCAATTGTATGGATATGGAAAGCATAGAGGAATAAAGCTTCTGCGTGACCAAACAAGAGCGGCATAATCCCTTTTAGTGTTTTATAGTTTATTTCTTCAGGAGAAAACTTTCGATTTCTATAGCATTTAACTTTTATTTTTTATTTTTGGGTTATGTCAGTGTGTCGAGGCTATCATAGACTAGGTTGATTTATCGATTAAAGAGTAGTATATAAAGAGTGGAAATCCAGGTTATGGCAGCATGAGAATTGGTGAATGGATGGGATCCCCTGTGATTTTTTTAAATGCCTCTTGGTGCTGTTCTTTCCATATATTCGTAGGTTCCTTTTAAATTACCTTGATGACTGGCTCGCAGGTAGATATTAACTATGATATAAAATTGCTGATGTATTGGATTATTGATTGGAATCTTATTACCTTCATTTTAGTATGTAGCTTTGACATTTTCAGTTTGAACTTGATCCTTTCTTTGCCAGTTTTAATACTATTTTCTCCCATTACAAAGCCTTGTAACTTCCCCTGATCATGCTAACATGCATTATTGAGGATTTAACTTCATTCGATATGAATAGAGTTGTTAAAAATAATTTCTGTAGCGTAGGAATGTGCTTAGTGATAGGGATTGGCATTATATAAAAAAATTGTTCCTTATCACGTTTCAAAAATTCAGGAAAAAAATTAGATTCAAATAATGAATCTGGGGTTCAGATCATGATAGCTTTGTAGATCTTATGGTTGATAAGATAAAAAAAATTGATTTGATAAAGAAGATGGCGTTGCTGATTTTTCCAAGATCCAAATCCTTCCTAGAATGAGTTATAGTCGTTAGATCTTAATCACCAAAAGAAACCCATGTGTGTAGTCACCTACAGAGATTATATTCATATGATAAATAACTTTCTCTTTCCTCACCTATTCACATAATTGTTAGGAGTATTTCCCTCTCCCTTTCTAACCATTGAGAATATATCATACATACTAAACCCCTTTCCTTTACCTATATAAATAGGTACTTGAAATAGGATTGAACAAATAAGGGTTTTCAGTTTGTTTTAGGATTGCTGCTTGGTAAATGGAGAGTACTAGCGACCCAAGACAAATAAATTAATTGGATTCCAAATATAAATACCAAAATCACATATTACAACATGTAATAAATTTCACTAAATAATCACAATAATTAATTTCACTAAATAATCAAAATTTCACTACAATTTAATTATCTCACAATTTCTTGAATGATGAGGTCTTATTTGCAAAGTTTGATAGCACATAATATGATTTTCCGTGTAAAGCATACAATACCCGCTTAGTTAAAAAAAAATTACCGCTAATTTATTTTTACCAACGTCTTATTTATTAACTGATCTCAAACTTGAAGAGTTATAAAATCCACTAGTCAAGTTTACTGGTAGAATTAAATTTATAAGTCTATCAATGGAGTATCATAATCCAGGGTATCTCACAGATGCCTATTCCTCTAAAATACGATCTCAGACATACCCATGCAACAACTTCTCAACTTATGGAGACTTATACTCGATGAATTAAATCACACCTTTAATAATCTAAGCAATAATTGAGTGAGTATTCCAATCTTCATAATCCTCGAGATTTAGAACATATGCAACCTGTACAAAGTATGTGATATTTTTTAAGTATAATTTATTCACCACCTTAACTTGAATCTCACCTTTGGTCCCATTCAATACATTCTTGATATACCAATACGATCTTCTTTGAACTATTTGACAAGTTTCTAAACCATTAAACAAGTTCACATGGCCAAGATAAGCTACTAAGATCATACTCACAGATTTTTGATAGGATATCAACCCTCTATCTAGGCTTATGAATTGTTGAATTGAACTAGAACCGAAATTTTGATCTTCTATGATCCTAGCTCACCATAATTCCTTCTAAGTTTAAGTGACCAACGCATATATGCAATATATGTAAAATTAATATATTGAATTCTCATAATAAGATTTATGTTTCAAATGAACTTATTTACTGAAAAATAAATGTCATACATGGTTTTAAGAATAAAATCCCAACAATACCCGACTTCATCGTAAATCCATCTGTTTATGCATATAACACCTAACCGGTTGGTATCTGATGCACTCTTGGTTACAAACTTATTATCTCCCCTGTCCTATTCCTCGAACTAGATGATATCTACGCTCAATGTTCTTATCTCCTTTAATGGGTTACGGGTTCTCTCAAACTTGTAATTAGTTCACTATTAACACAATGAAGTGTAATAGCCAATTGCACTCAATGAAACAAACCCAAGTAATTTAAGAAATTTTCGAGCCATATATCCTTTTTAGCTACCTTCGAAGTGGTAATAACTTCGACCTTCATGTTGGGTTCAATAATACATGATTATTTCACACTCCTCTACTTAGTAGTTTCAGTTGCTAGAGTAAGCACATATTACGAAGTAAAAATCTGGAATCCTTATCTAACTGAAAAATAAGTCATTGTACCTTAAAGATACAAGACTATATGTTGAGTAAATTGACACAAAATCTCTAGTCCTTTTCAGGTACATGAGTATGCGCTTTACTATAGTTAAGTCGCCCTTACCCGGGTTAGACAAAAATCTATTGACAATACCAATGGAAAAGTAGATGTCCGATCTTATACGTAATATAACAAACACGAGGATGGCCATGCCTTAAGCATTAAGTATATTCCACATCCTCTCTATCTAATCAAGTGTTTTAGGACACTAATCTTTGAATAGAAAGATTTCATGCCTAAAAGGAACAAATTGTTTCTTAAACTCCGCATGATCAACTTGTGAGCACATCATCAATATAAATGGCTTAGGAATAGTGCAACATCCTATTTATTCGATCTATCAAAATCTTGATGCAAAGGATGAGATTGGATGTCCTAAGTTCTTCATATCGATCCACCTGAAAAACTGTATTCTTATGTAAGATAACAGACCAACCTCGCTCATGATTAGAAAAATATCACCCACACATTGTACTATAAATAATACCATGTTTTCATTATGGTTCTATATAAATAAGAGTTATTCGGGATTTGATCAAAATAAAAATTGATTTCCTGATCAAACCGAATGTATAAGCCTCGAGAAAGTTTAACAAGATAACTTCTTATCTTGGCTGTGTTTAAAATTAATATTTAATGTCATTCAAATAAGTTAAAATCTGGTATTTATAATTGCATTTCTAGTTTTCTGCATAGATTTTAACCAAATGAGTTTTATATTTAAATTAAACAATCATTTTTAATTTTTTAGTTGTTGCGATTCAATTTTTGGATGATCCAAATATCTCACTAGGCCAAATTCCATGAAATACTTACTTTTGCGACTATCGAAAAGCGATAAATCATTGGTTAACAATTTATTAACTTAAAATTATTTGTCCAAAATATACTTCTTAACCTATTTTATGAATAATTGATGGGAAAAAAATCAATCTTTTTATTTGGCATAATCATATAATATATAGAATTGATTAAAACTATTTTTTTTTTTATAAAACGCTCAAGAAGCGTCGAACTTTTTAGTTTTCATAGTACCTAAAAAAATATTTAGCAATTTTTTTTCAATGTTGTCGTAAAAACTCTAATTCATAGATGACCATATTTCATTCCTCAAACGACTTTTTCAAAATTTCATCAAATATGTACGTTGATTGAAATCGCTTTTTACATGTCGGTCAATTTCAAAATTTTAATGACAACATTTACTAATTAATTTCCAGCCGTAAAAATTAAACTTTATTTTAAAACACATGCATAAATATAATCGTTTCCCACATATAGCTCATTTAGTTGCATTTCAACTACATTAATTTATATCAAATTAAATCTTATAGGACCAATTCGAACCTAATTAGGTCCTTAAGTTCACTTAATCACTATTTTAAGAAACATTAAAAAAAATCTTTTATAGATTCTCGAGACATCCAAAAATTCGGAATACTTTTATAAATGTGCTAAAAAATCGTTTACTTATCCACAAATTTATCAACGGTGAAAAAACTTCATTGATTAAAATATACCTTTAGTGGGCAAATATGAATTCCCTCACCACTTTTGTGAGTTATTTATTATTGGGGGAGACATAGTAAAATTTGTCACCTTTTAGTGATTGCGAAGCTGACCAAATTTCTCGCTAGGTGAAGAAGGAGCATAAATTTTTTTAAATAGAATTTTGAACTTTTCAACACCAAAACTCGTCATGCATAATCTCATTATAGAGTGGGGAAAAATATGGTCTCCAAGCACTTAGTTTTTAGAGAAGAAGTAGTTTCATGAAAAAACATAAATATTTCAAATATAAAAATAACATTACGATATTTAGATGAAAAACTAGTCATTTTTTCCGTCCTCATAATAGCTAATGCACATGAAATTATATATTTGTAAACCTTCAATTAGTCAACTAATCTTAGGTGCCTTAAATTAGCCACGATTAGTTCCTCGTAATGAACCATAATTTCATAAACGTCCTTAGTTAACTTCCATGTACAATTGATCATGTATAATTGACGATTAACTTTCTAACAATCAAGGATAATGTAATATTATATAGGTTTCATTCTATTAAATACTCATAAAATTCCCAATATTTAGTTCGGGTCATTACATTATAGTTGACATGAGTCCAAAACATCCAGGCCCGAATGTGGGACATTTAAAAAGTCAATTTTATTAGAGGTGAATTGAAAAATGAGTTAAAAAGGCCCAATTAAGATTCAGTATCACATAAAAAATCTAAAACAACCAGATGCTAAAAGACATGCATGATTTTCCACCCTTAAACGTGACACCATACAACGTATTGAAAAACCCAAGGTTATGTTGTGCATAAAATTTAAGTTCATTTTGTGCACCCTTATTTTTAATAAAATAAATTAATTAATGAATATTGGATCATGCAAAAGTTGGCATAAATATATAGTTACACATGTTGCAGTGCATGGGTCGTATAAGGGCCAAAAAGAATAATTACAGTTCAAGAAGATGTTCCACGTAAAAGTTCATGTGAAATTTTTTATATACACAATACGGAGGTTGAAAATGTCAAATACAAAATCGTATGTCAGGTTCAAGTTTGGCTTAGTGCATATATGACACGCATGCATAAACTGGATAATAAACGACAAAGGTGTCTAACCTTAAAGGACAAAATAAAAATGCATGAACAACTCGTGTTATGTCAATAACATATAATAAATGTCGGGGACATGTTTTAAGGTTAATTTTATATATGAGGTACAAATCTTATTTTAGCAAAGTAATATTTCGGAAAGAAAAATATTAGATGAATAGTAATTTCGGTGGATAGTAACTTCAAAAATGATAATTCGGTGAACAGTAACTTAAAAAATAGTTTAAATAATACTTTGATTCGATCACATTTGTTAAGTTAAAAATTAAAATGACAAAAAAATTATGAGAAACCCTATTTACGTAAAATGTGCCATTTTGCAAAAAAAGTGGGATTTTCGTAAAGGAAAAAAAATGCTAAGAAAATTCTGAAAACCTCCAGAAAAATGTAAAATTTTATTTTGGACAACTTTTGTTTTTTGCACTTTCTCTGGAAAAGTAATTTAGACACTTTCTTTGGATACTTTTGATCCCAAATCTGACAAATTAAGTTAAGAGTTTATGGTTTATTAATATATTATGTGTTTATACAGGTCAGCTCTACCTATAGGCGAACTAGGCGGTTGCATAAGGCCCCCTATTAATCGGGGCCTCGAAATTTAAAAAAAGGAATAAAAATATAGTTGGGCATAAAAAATAAAGTAAACCAATAACAACGGGCCACAAAATAAATAAATTTTGGTCCACTTATAATAAATTAAAAAATAAAAAGGCCCATAATATATTAAAATAGACTCATTTACACTTAGATTATAGTAGTTTAAATGATCCAATTTATTTTATAGGCCCAATCAAAATAAGTTCAATTAAAATAAGCCAAAATAACTCATCAAACTCACTCCCTAACACTAAAACCCACTTTTTTTTTCTTTCGAAAAACCCTACCCCCTCTCTTCCCTCTTTTTTTTTCAAGAGCTTCTTCCTATCTCTTGTCTCATATGTTGTTGTGTGATTAATTTTTGTGTTTATATATTGTCATGTGATTAATATGTTAACGAAAAAATATCCCCCCGATGATAAAAAATAAAAACAAATGAAAGAAGAAACACAAAAATTAGCTGGGTCACTAAATAAGTATTTTAATAAAATTTAAAAAATAGAAAATGAATATGTTGAACATCAAAATTAAATTTGTTAAAAAATTAATTGAAAAAGATTTGATCACCCATTTTGCATCAAATGTGTTATCGATTGAAAAAGATTTGTTTTAAAAAAAATTGATGATTTAATTGATACTATTGCCTCAAAATATGTGAGGATGACATATTTTCTTTAATTTGAGTTTTCTTAACATATAAAAGGGTCCCATTTGATTGTTGGCCTACTACCCCTAAAATATTAGATCTGGCCCTGTGTTTATATATATGGGTATGTATGGTTACACCACCTTGAGATTTTTTATAACATAATAAAACACTAGATTATATCAACACGGGATTACGAGCTATTGGTTTATCCGCATACCTACTACATAAAGTACCTACAATATCATCTAAAAGAGGTTTGTGAATAAACCAAGGTACGGTACAAAAGACTACATTCATATTTTTATTATCATTTCCAGTCTTGGCCAAGATGTCTGCCACGCCGTTGGCCTCCCTGTAGCAAAAATGCATCCAAACTTCCTGAAACTTGCGGGCCTCCTAGGCAGTGCTGGAGTAGCTCCTGGATATGCTGGTTGGAACATTGCACCTACAAAATCGTTGGAAAATTGACATAGAATTTGTCTCAATGTGAATACTACAAATACCATGGCTATTAGCAATTTTCAATAATTCTTTAATAGCCCAAATTTCGGTCATCGCATTAGTATTAAAACCTATATTCCTCGCATAACCCCATTGGAAGGTTCCCTTATGATCTTGAAGAACACCTCCAATACCAGCGGACTTAGTTGTTAGTTGAGATGACCCGTTTGTGTTAAGTTTGTAATTGGTTTTATTAGAGGGGTCCACCTAATACCCAGGCACTATTTAGGCCCATTAGAGGAAGTGATATTTTTACTAAAAGTTGAGTAATTATAACAATCCTCCCTAACTTGGTGAGCTAACAAGGATAAACGAGCTGGACAATTATTAAATATCGTCGCGTTACGTATACTCCGTAATCTCCAACACCCAAAAAGATTTAGTGGGGAATTAAAATGGTTGGTAAGGTTATCATGTTGAGGAGCATGATTGGGAAGGAAATGATAATGCGGATCCGGAGGCTTTAACCCAAACCCTTTCACAATATCAATTAACTTTGGACAATTAGTGAGCAAATGCACATTTGACACCACTTGATGGCATAAGTTACATTTATCCGTAGCCGTAATATGTCTGGTATATAAAACGCCAGTAGTAGGTAAAGATTGGTGCGCCAAGAAGTAGTAAAATATTTTAGCCTTATTGGTGCAGTTTAGTTTCCTAACCCATAACCAAGGTAATAAAGGTCTATTAATAGTACAAGTTTTCTCAATTAACCAATTATAGGCGGATTTGATGTTAAAAAAACCAGTTTTATTGGGCTGCCAAAATGCAATATCGTGAGAACCCGAATTATGCCAAGGTATACCAGTAATAGTGGGAATAAGATGACCAGGGATAGCTTGTAAAAGTTTAGGAATATTCCACTCATCAGTCCTAGGTAGTCGAAAATAATAGACCCTTAGATTATTATCACAGTTATTAAGATGTAAAATAGACTCTAATGAATTATTTGAACACCAATTGTCATTCCAAAAACTCACATTGCCCTCATGTAAGGACCATTGCACTCCCTCTTTAATACGAAGCAATCCTTTATATATATTACTCCACGCCCAGGAGTTTCTAGTCTTAAGTTTAGCATTGAAAATCGTATCTTTATAGAAGTATTTATTAGTCATAACCTGAGCCCCCACAATGTATGGGGATTAGTTAACAATTTCCAACCTAATTTGAGCATAAATGCTTTATTCAATGTGTGCATAGTTTTAATACCCAAACCTCCCATAAATTTTGGAGTGGCCATACAGCGCCAGGGAATAGTAGCTTTTTTCAGAGAGGAAGGAGTCGCCCTCCAAAAAACGTTTTTAATTTTAATAGAAAATTCATCAATTAAGGTTTTAGGAAGTTGGAATGAAGACATAGCATACACCGGCATAGAAGCATATATTGAATTAATAAGAAGTAGACGACTTGAATACGAGAGAAATTTATTGTACCAAAAGTTAATTTTTTTATCTAAATTAATAACCATGTCCTCGAACATATTCTTGGTTACTCTCTCATTAATAAGAGGCACCCCCCAAGTATTTTCCGTTGGCCGAGAATTTAGGAATATGAAGAAGTTCTTTAATTTTTCGCTTATTAGTTTTTCCAAATTTAGGAGAGAACAGTATAAAGGATTTGTCCTGATTAAGGCTTTGACCTGAAACCGAGCAGAAATGATCAAGTAAGTTATGCATATTAGAGATTTTTTGAACATTTCCCTGTAAAAAAATAATACAGTCGTCGACAAAAGCTAATATAGGGATAGACAAACCAAATTTTGAAGCCCTAGCAGAATTAATATTATGATCCAAATTGGCTTTGTTGAGACTATGAATAAAAACAACAAGCGCAAGAATAAATAGGTATGGAAAGAGAGGATCCCCCTGTCGAATGCCTCGCGATGAGTTGAAAAACATACCAGTTTGGCCATTAATAATCGTGGCAAAACAAGGGGTCGTAGCACAAGACATAATTCGAGTAATCCAGTATTCGAGGAATCCATGTTGATGAAGCATCCATTAAATAAAAGGCCATTCTAGTTTATCGTAAGCTTTTTAAGGATCCAGTTTAAGACCGAAATTGCCAATTTTAGATTTAGATCCCTCAGAGTATGGAGCATTTCATGAGTGATAGAAATATTATCTTGAATATGTCTCCCGGGAACAAAAGCATTTTGAGAAGGAGAGACAATTTTAGCTAAGAAAGGTCGGATTCTATTAATCATTAAAGTGGATATAGTTTTGTAAACCACATTACATAGACTAATCAGGTGAAATTGAGAAGTTTTAGTAGGATTGTTTGTTTGGGGGATAAAAACAAGAAAGTTTTATTAAGCTCTTTAAGCAGAAACCCACTTTGGAAAAAAGAGTGCACTACCTTGATAATAGAAGACATAACTACATCCCAATGGTCTTTAAAAAATTCAGCAGTGAGACCATCCAGACTAGGCGATTTGTGATTAGGCATATTCCAAATAACATGCTAAATTTCACCTTGATATTTTTAATTGGCCGAATATATATACGTGCAGGTGAGATTGTAGATGTGTGCCAATTAGGGGTCCGTTTGGTTCGTGGTGAAATATTGTTTACCGCGTTAAAATATAATTCACCTAGGTAAAATATGTGTTTGGTTGGGCATTTAACACGGTGAAATAAAATGAATATGGTGAAAAGTGAGGTGAAACTTTAACCATTTTAAACCATGGGTAAAGTGAATAATTTAACAGGTGAAAACAATGAAATTTATCTTATTACCAAAGTAACCTTTCTTATTTCCACTTACAACTATCACACATTCATTTCTCCCTCTCAATTAATACGATCATCAAATATTCATTTAAAAAAATATTTTTTTTTCTAAATTTTTTTTTTATTAAAAAAAATTAAAAAAATAAACAAATTTAAATAATAAAAAAATTTAAAAATAAATAAAAAATAGATAGCTATTCCTACACCCTCTATGTCTTTCCCCACACCCTTTTTAATATTTAAATACTAAAAGATCAAAAGACCCTCTATGCATATATGATTTGAGCAAATAAAATCTTTTGCCCAAAAATCTATTACTTTAAAAAAAAAGGTAATATTATGAAAAAAATAAAACATAATATTTTGAAAATAAAAATCCTAATATTCTAGAAAATTAAAATTTTAATATTCTGAAAATATAAAAATTATAAATTATTTTTTCATTTAAAAAACATTATGTCATTTATAAAAAGACATATTACTTTTTATTTAAATGGACGTTGATAAAAAAACTGTTTCGTTATTTATTTTAAAAAATGGACATTCTTTTTATCATTTCTAGTTAAAAAACTGTTTCCTTTATTTATTTAAAAAAATTGTTTCGTTATTTATTTTTTCGGTTAAAAACTGTTTTTTTTTTCTATTTTAAAAATAATCTTTTTACAATACAAAAAAATGGTCTGCGTCAGCGGTATGTATAGGCAGTTCGACCACTTATACATACCGTTGACGCGGACCAACATATTAAACAAAAATGCTCCGCGCCAGCGGTATGTATAGGTGGTCAAACCGCCTATACATATCGCTGCCGCAGACAATATTTTTTAAAAATAGTAAAAAGATTATTTTTAATATAGTACAAAAAAAAACAGTTTTTAACCAAAAATAAAATTTGTAAATAAAAAATAAAACACTTTTTAAGAAAAGAGTTTCTTAAGAAAAATAAATTTCACGTTTTATATACAGTTTTTTAATAAAACAAATAGATAAGATTTTATGTTTTATAAACAGTTTTTTTTATTATTACTTATAAAAAACAATTTTTTTTATTGAAAATATAATTTTTTTTTTTATCAAATGTATTTATTTTAGTTGGAGGTGAAAAAATTGAACATTTAGATTTTATAAATTTAAGAGCACAATTGTCATTTATTATTCAAAGGGTGTGAGAGAACATATAGAGGGTGTGGGAATATCTATTCCCATAAAAAAATAAAAAAAATAAAAAAATGAATATTTGTTTGGTGCATGGTAATGTGTTGAGAATTTAATTACTAATTGGGACGGTTTCATAGTTGGGAACTATTTTATTTTTAATTCTTTTAATTGGAACACTTTTTTTTTTCATAGTTGGGACCTTTTTTTTTCATAGTTGGGACCCTTTTTTTTTCAATGTTGAAAACTTTTCTTTTAATAGGGACTATTTTTTCATTGTCGAGAACTTTTTTTTATTGTAGACTACTGTTTTTATAGTTGACTCTTTTTTTTTTAATTGTGATTGTTTTTTTACAAATGACAGTTTTTTTTCATTGTTGGATTTTTTTTTTAAATTGGGACTCCTTTCTTTTTTAATAAGGACTTTATTTTTAATTGGTACTGTTTTTTTACTTATTTGTCTTGCATAGCCAAATATGACTAGTTGTGTGTGGGGGGGGGGGTGATTATGTCAAATTTTAGTTTGAGGTAAATGCATATTTTTTAATGACCATTGACACTTGTGTGATGAAAATCAAAATAGTTATGTGCATTTGAAGTATGAGGGTAATATGGTCATTTTATTTTTTCACCATATTAATCTTGACCATCCAAACAACAAATGGTGAAAAAGTTAAAATTTCCACCTAGTGAAAACTCGACCATCCAAACGGAGATGGTGAAAACAAAATCACCGCACTAATAATTCACCTTTTACTTTTAACACGGTGAAAAGTATTTCACCACGAACCAAACGGACCCTAAGAGGTTAAATGGAGGATGCTTTTTTTTCAAGTAACCACATAGGGTCTAGTCGATTATATACGTATAGGTTAGGAACATGTGATCTTTCTATATAAATATATACAAGGGTAGAGCTATTATCACTCCATCCTATTCTTCTCACACTCCAAAATTGTTAATAATTACAAACCTACCCTCATTGCCGAATATATATACATGCAGGTGAGATTGTAGAGGTGTGCCAATTAAGAGGTTAAATGGAGGATGCCTTTTTTTCAAGTAACCACATAGGGTCTAGCCGGTTATATTTGTATAGGTTAGGAACATGTGATCTTTCTAGACAAATATATACAAGGGTAGAGTTATTAGCACTCCACCCTATTATTCTCACACTCCAAAATTTTTAATAATTACAAACCTCCCCTCATCTCTCTCATGGCTCCCAAAATAGAATACAAAGCTCCATCTCCTTCCTAATTCTGCCATTGTTTTTTTTTCTATAAACATTACTTAAAATCTGAATAAATATCAACATTTGAACAAAAATATTCAAGCCAAAATTTATAAAATTAAATATTTTCACGAACCATAAAAAAGCAGCAAAAGTGAAAAAAAATCTGAGCAAATAATGTCAACAAATAAAAAAAGTAGCAAAAGTAAAAAAGAATCTCAAAAAATAAAAAAAGCAGCAAAAGTAAAAAAAATCTCAACAAATAATCCCATTTATCAAATCTTATATATCGAATCTCAATAAAAAATCTCAAGCGAGTGAATTTCCAAGTAAAGTGAAAAATAAACTTATAAAATCAACGGAAAAAATATGGTAAAAATATTCGTAAAAGAAAGAGGGATTTGAATCAATCTTCGAGTCGAACCAATTTTTTTGTGGGACTTCTTTGCCTTGGCTATTTAAAAAAATTGTTAAAAAAATTGATTTGCAGAAAAAAAAACTATTTTCCCAAAATAGAATGGGCAGAAAACAATTTGTTTCGTGAAACGACATGATTTTTTTTTTTACTTGACACGAATACAATCCAAGTAAAAGAGAGACGACATAATTTTTTTTATCAAATGCAAACACGTCCCAATGAAAATTGGATACAACACGAATTTTTTTTTAACCTAACACGAACACAATACAAATAAAAAAGACACGACATGACACGAAATATTATTTTAATTTATTTACAAAAACAGAAACACGACCGAATAAAAAATAATTTCGTATTGTGTGGGATTTTAATTTGGTCGTGTTTCTATTTTTTTTTAAGAAGAATTCACAACACGTCCAAATTAAAATCATGTTTTACTTTGATCGTGTTTGTGGTTGTGTTTGGTAAAAAAAAATCGTGTTTGTATTTGGTAAAAAAATTATTATTTGTATTTAGAAAAAAAATATTGTAATGGGGGTTTGTGATGAATTTAATTTACCGAAAAAATTCATGTCGTTTCAATAAAAAAATTATTTTTCGCCCATTTTATTTTGAAAAAATTGTTTTTTTTTTTGTAAATCAATTTTTTTTAACGATGACATAGTGTTTGAGATAATATGGGTAATATATGAAAATGACAAATTATAGAGTGAGAGAGACCTAAGTTTCCACCATCGGATGACTTTCGGCGGGTAAAACTAAAATTGATAGAGGGTTGGTCAGTGAGTGTGATGGTTAGAGTGGTGTGCTATTCAAATGTTGCGGTGTTTAGTTTTGCTTGCCATTCCTATTTATCCCTTATATTATTATCCCCTTTTATCAAACCATCCGAAGACACTCATTTTTGCACAAGATGAAGACAACCATTTCGGCTATATAAACACACCATCATTTCCTCACCATTTTTCACTAGAAGAAATGCATATATGTAAGGAGTCTACATTATAACTGTTTGGAACTATTGTAGGGATTATTTTGGAGTTATTTTGGATCTTCTTAAAGGTGTTGTGAGGTATACTTTTAGAGCACAATTGGAGTACACTTGGGAGTATTTTTTATATTATTTATTGGAGTATTTTTGGAGCACTTTCTAATATATTTTTGGTTGATTTCTTTATTTAGGTAGGGTTTCTATTCAAAGTATTTTTAGAATTAAATTAATCATGTTGGGATAGGTAAATATTATCTATATATATATATATATATATATATATATATATATATATATATATATATATATATAATGCATGTTGTATATATATTTATATTATACCTCTAATAGAATAGTATTAGAGGGGTAAATGATCATCAATACTCTATTCTCTATATTATGTTTTTTCAAATTAAAAACTTAGATAAATAAAACGTGACCTTTATTCTTCCACCTCTTGTGTTTCTTTCCATATTTTTAACTTCTTGCCCTAGATCATTCGATGAAGAGTTTCCCTTCTATAAATATATTTCATTAGAGAAATGATTTAGTGGAAACTAAAAGAAAAATTGAGAACACGGCAATCCTAAAATTGAGAAAGGATTAGGACTATTTATGCATTTTTAGGGATTACAAAAGTTGTTGGCAAGATGATTTTGATGGATTGGCAGTGCATATGCAGATTGCCCGATATCTGTTAATAGAGTGAAGGGTTTGACATCCCATTCTTGAGTTGCTCAGTAACGGATGATCGACCGAGTTGATTGGGGTAATAAGAAGATAAACTTAGTAATTTGTATCTATTTCCCTCCATCTCATTGATCTATTTAATGTTCCTTTCGTTTAGATACTAATGATCTATTTAAGCATTTTCACTCTCTGTATCCATCTGACATTTTTGTAGTTATTGCTTTATTAGTTTATTTTTTGTACCGAACTTTCTTTTGTTTACTCTTTGTTACAAGATTTTTTTAACCAAGAATCTCAAACCTCATTACTAAGGTTGGATACAATTTTTTTATCCATCTTTGCTATCGATCTTGACATTTTGATATTTAGATTTTGTTATCTTTTTTGTTTAAATTTATATTGTTATTATTTAGGTCATATTTGGGATTTGGGTTTTTAAATTTAAATTGGGGGTTTCAAATGCCTTCGACCAACATTACTATGACTCTTTTTTTTTCCTGATTACTTAAGATGAAGTGATTATTTAACATTATTTGTGATGGAAAAGAAGAATTTAGATATGTTGAATAATTTACTTGTAGTTAGTATTAGTACTTTTATATATATTTTTTTACAATCATTTGAAAAAGGTGACTTTTTACACATTTTTCGTTCCAATAATATATGTTATTAGTGTAGTAACATTGGTCACGCAAACATCAAGACTCAAATGACAAGGGTCTTAGTTCATTAACGATTTAAATTCCAGAAAGAGAAAATCAGTTGCAAGGGGAAAATAAGGAAATGGCACCATCCCAGGTAGGCCTGTCAACGGGTCGGAGACAGGTCGGGTTTAGGGAGATCCAGATCCGTGTAATCGGGTCTTCATCGGGTTCGGGTCCGGGTCTTTATCGGGTCTACAATATTGGATCCAGACCCGGATCCGTTCGGGTCTTCGGGTCTCGGATTCGGGTCCGAGTCTGATCAAATATGTACATTTATTTTATATTTATTTTATTTTATCCCCCTTCTTTATTATTTAATCTTAAATTAAAATATTTTGTAATGTATTGTAGAATATTATTAGTATAAATAAAACATATATTACTTATATTTATTATATACATAAATATATATTTTTATATATAATACTTACATGTTACATTAATAAGATATATTTATAAATATATATAAATTTATAGTATATATGTATATATATACAAAATAGTAATGTACAATTCGGGTCGGGTCTTCGGGTCCGGGTCTTGTATAAGATCTAGACCCTACCCGTTTAATAAACGGGTCTTCGGGTATTCGGGTCTCGGGTCCAAAAAAATATGCTCAGACCCTATTATATGGATCGGATTCGGGTCGGGTCCGGGTCCGGGTCCAGACCCGACCCATTGACAGGCCTAATCCCAGGCTACCAATGCCACAAAAGTAATGAAGAAATTATTTTGGTTTGGTTGGTATTTATTTCTTTTCATTCTATTTTGAAAAATAAGCTAACCCACTAAAATTTACCTTTCAGGATGCTAAAGAAGATCAGAAGGCAAAAAAAAATTAAAAAGAACGAAATTGGTGAAGTGAAAATAGAGGAGGAAACGAAGCCTCCAGAGCGTTAAAGGACTACATTCATGTCAGAGCAAGAAGGGATCTAGCATTCCTTATTCAGAATATGTTTTGTTTAATTTGATTATTTTTATATGTTAAATACATAGTAAAAATTGTATTAGTTTGAGATTGTCGATGATGGAAACTCTTTAACAATTGATAAGTCATTATTTTGACAATTTCATGCCTAAAACCTCCGCCCGAACACGACTCAAAATGATATATTATGTAAATTTTGGATCAAATTCGGATCGTATCACTTTTTTGTGCTAAAATTGTTACCCCTAATTTTGAATAATTATTTTTACTCATACAATAAAATATAAAGCACAATATATTTCCAAATTTTATCAACTATTATCAATTTATATTATTAGGATTGTTATCAATAAATTTTAAGTATTTTTTCTATAAAAGGCCCGCACATCGCGCGGGTTACATGCTAGAGTATATAAGTGTTTATATACATTTTTTTAGTATCAAATAAATGGTCATTTAATGTGAATGAAATATGAAATGGAAAGAGTTTATTTTGGACAAAATAGTGGTATTTTTGTAAAATGTATGATGTCATCTGAACAAAATGAAATCACAAGATTAAAATTGGGATAGCAAAGAAATACATATTTAAATAAAAAATTATTGAATAAATAATTTCAGAATATCAAGTTTTAAACTTGAAAAATATTCATTTGTTATGTGAGCATATTTAGGATGAGATTGGGAAAAATACACTTGATATAAAACATTTGTAAAACTTAAATCTTGATTAAATGCTAAAATGGGATGAAAGAAAAAGTTAAGGGGTTAAACTTCAAATAAGCATCGTTGTTTAGTTATTTACTAAAAAGGCACTGAAAATATTTAGTTACAAAATAACCCTTTCAAATGTTGAAATTATATTTCCGTCCCTAAAGGAATAATGTTTTACAAAATGGTACTAAACTTGTACTTTTGTACAAAAATACACTAAAACTACTTTGGTTTTGATTACAATCCGTCGAAATGGTATATTTTTCATAAAATGATAATTGTAAAGTTTTGAAAAATATATTTACTTTGAGTTAAGAAAAACTCGAAAAAATATGAACTAAATGTGGTATATGAGTGTGTAACAAGGAATGTTTGAGTTAGAATAATACTTTGACTAGTTTGACCTCATCACCCTTGTTAAAGAACATGAAAGTGTGAAGGGACCTTTATTAACGTGTAAAAGCATAGATACTCAAACCAACATGGTATTTTTAATAAAAACGGTGGTTGGACCACAATTAAGTGACTTAACGTAAAATGAAAGAGTTGGACCACAATAAAAACGCTAACTAAAATTTTCTATTTTTGGCAAAAATTGTGATTTTTCCAAATATTGTGTATTTTTCCATCACGGGGGTATTTTCTTTGTTCATGGTTTTTCTAATATTCATGTTATATATTATTTGTATTAACCAAGAAGTTCAACATAAAATTTTGAATATTAGATGTATGATTATGTGTTTGACAATAACAATTCGGTAAATTAGATTATTGTGCATAATCTATATTTGGTAGCTCAAATGTCCGAATTGATATTTCGACACTAATATTTATATGATGTTAAATGGAAAAGACATTAAAGTGACTTCATCTATATTTTTAAATATTAGATTATTGTGTATGCATCTATTGGACCCTTAATTATACATTAAGTTTTGAGTATAATATTTGTTTTGGGCATTGATTTTACATAAATAATGTTTATGACTTTCAGAAAAATTATTTTTGAATTCCGTCGAATGTTTTTAGATTATGGAGTAATTTTCTACAGTTCCATGATGTTAACTCATTTTTTTTCGCTTTTTGAAAAAAATAAGTTTCCCCATATTTCATGTATATTTTATCTAGAACTATTATAAAGCCTTGTTTTAATGATCCTATTTTAATTGAATATTCGTGCCAAACACAGGCCAACATATTTCATATGGTAGGCTATTAGACTTGTGTTATTCATATTTTGATGAGTCTCGTGCAAAACACATGCCAACGATTCATATTATTGAATAGTGTTTTTTTTTTAATTAATACTCATATTTTGGATGAGTCTCGTGTTAAACACAGGCCAACGATTCATATTATTGAATATTATGTTATTATTAATATTCATATTTTGATGAGTCTCGTGCAAAACACATGCCAACGATTCATATTATTGAATATTGTGTTTTTTTATTAATATTCATATTTTTTATGAGTCTCATGCCAAACACGGGACAACGATTCATATTATTGAATATTATGTTTTATTAGTATTCATATTTTGATGAGTCTCGTGCAAAACACATGCTAACGATTAATATTATTGAATATTATGTTATTATTAATATTCATATTTTTACGAGTCTCGTGCCAAACACACGCCAATGATTCATCTTGTTGAATATTATGATATTCACATTTAATGAGTTTCGTGTCAAACACATGCCAATGATTCATATTGTTGAATATTATGATATTTGTATTTTAATGAGTCTCGTGCCAAACACAAGCGAACGATTCATGGAGTTGAATATCATAATTATTGTTTATTGTAATGCTAGTAGTCCCATTAAGTTGAATTTAATGCCAAACAAATGCTACAATTCATATGTACAGATACTAGATTTATGATTTCGTTGCATGCATGCATATTTGAATGCATGACTTGCAATTTTGAGACTCGTAAGTATCTATTCATTCAGTTTAATTAAAGGTCAAATACAAGTCGAGATTACTTGTGAAGATATTATGCTTATAGTCATTTCAGATTATCCTCATGTTTGTTATAAGGTTAAATTGAAGCGCGACACATGTTGAAATTTGAACAAATAAACATTGAAATTTTTGTAAATATTAAATAATTGACATCAATGTTATATAGTCATATTTACAGAAGCCACTAGTTTTGTAGTTGTGATTATAGCCGTATTGTGCATTAGTATGACCATGAATGGTTTGGGTCAATATTTATGATTTGTTACTCATACATAAGTGATGAAGTGAAAGTAAATGATACATGTTTTTCATTTACTATTATTCGTGTGAAGTCCTTATCTATTTGATCTGCACATAGTGTCTAGTTTTTTCGTGAATTTCAAATTAAGAAATTGACAATTATATAATTTATTTAATGTATTACGGGTATTTCACACATGTATGCTTATCTCTAATATTTATATATTGTAAGAATTGGTATTCGTTAAAGTAATCCAATCCATAACAGATACATATTGGACTGATGCGTTCATATCATGCATATTTTGGATTGCCTACCGGTCCATGTATAATATTGAATGCTATGATTTATGATGTTGCACATATATTATTATTTATTCAATTATTGTGATTTGGTAGCCTACAGGTCCAATTATAATTATTGAGCAAAAACTAAGTGGTGAAATATATTTTGGGAAGGCAATAATGGTCATCAAATGCTAGTGTCAATATTTCTTTCATCATGATATCACCAATTAAGTGTATGAAACCAAACATGAATAATTTCGTTCATTGCTCATGCAATATTCAATGAAAATAAGTGAAAATTTATTAACTTATGTATGTGAGTCTTTACTTAATATAATTTTCATGTTATGAAATATTTGGTAGTCACCACAGTGACCCAACTATAGTGAAAATGAATATTAAATGTAAAGATGATAGCAGTAGTAACATGTGATGTTTATAACTGTGGAGTATATTGAGTTTAATCATCAAACAAGATTATTGCTTACAGGGAGTCGATTTTTCCTCATTGAATGAACTCGATATAACATATACATTATTCAAGTATATATCATGTATATTTAATACTCAAGTATCTACAAGCATTATATAATTGTCAATCAATGGTTCTTAATGAGAAGAAAAAAAATGCACATTATGTATTAACGAGATATTAACGTATATGTTATCAAATCAAAGCATTAATATAGTGAGCAATTTATCTCATATCTTTAACATGTTATGGTATGGTTTTGTTTCCCGCGATTATTATGTTGGATTATTTTTTGATCCCACTATTGATGATCAATATTGTATGGAACACTTCACATAAAGTTTGAAGAAATAAAAGAAATTAAGTTTGTTTGCAGTTGCACACTCGGACTAATAATAATATAGATAATATATATCTTTTATGGTTTGAAATGAGTTTTCATCTTAGTAGAGTTTGCAAGTTAAACGTATGGTGTTATAGAAAGTATTTGTCTTGATGGAAGGATTGTTTACAAAACAAACTAGAAATGCAAATAAAATTCCTTCTCTTTTATTCTGGCGAATCAAGATATTTATTTTTCATAAACTCTCAATGCTTCCAATTTTCTTGAAAAATATTTGTATAGACTTGATTGTGAGGGATATTTTTAAAGTATCTTTCAGTCCTTCTCAAAGGTTATGATATTCATTTGATGTTTTGTATAAAATAAAGTTTGGCTATATTTGTTTTAATGATTGTTTTGATCCCGCATCATAATCATAGTGTCATTGATGATACTCTTTAATCCTGTAACAAATTAGATCTAAAATTATTATGATAATTTTGATGGACAAGATTTTCTAATGTTTCTTATAAATATTGATTATCGAGTTATACCCTTAAGGTATCCCAATATCTAACATAAGGATGACCTATGTGGCCCAAGTGGGAGATTATGAGAAAATTTCCTTAAAGTGGACCTATATAGATCATATATAGTTATTAACATGTACTTATTGCATTACAGAAAATCGAATGTCAAATTCATTATGAATGATGAAATTCATGGGAGTTGAAAATCATGAAATATAGTTTTAAAGGACGGTAGTGTACTTTTCCCCTGATAACTTTCTTCAATACTTGTTCTTTTAGTTATTGGATTTTTTAACCAATAAAGAACAAATAAATGATCAATCATTAAATCATGGTATTGTCACTATGAGACAAATGTAGATAAAATCATAAGGAATAGTATTAAGAAGATCCTAAATGAAGTCTACTATTCCAAATCATTATGTGGTGTATCTACATGAATATGAATTTGGCAAAAAGATAAATATATTTAATTTTGTTTTCAAAAATCATAAAAATTAAACTTACTGGACTATAATTAAGTTAAGGATCTCATTGAATTATATTTAAGTCGGGTATGAAGGGGTCATCAAGACCAAACATGACGCTAATTATAATTAAGTGAATAAAGTTAAATTGTAGAAAAATATTTTATGTGTAATGAGGAAAAGGTTATAAATGAACCTTCTCATTTTTCCAAGGATGTGAAATTCTTATGAGATAAGTAACTCATTATGATAAGAGTTACATTTAGTGTATGTGAAAACTATTATGATATTTTACACATGTTATAAATATTTGATTGTATAAACTTAAATAATTTTCCCACCTATTGTATGTTTAGAAGTAATACCATTATATTGTATATTCAATTTCTACAACTTATTATCAGTGGGAGTAAGTTTATATATTCAATTTAATGTAAAGTAGAGAAACAAAATGTTACATGAATTTTCAATATGTAATGAACGAAGTGATGAGATACTAAAAGATTATATGCTCACATTAAAGTCGACTGTTCATTTTTTGGACGATCAGTCGTTACAACTCAGATTTATGGTTTATGGAAAGTATGAAGGTCATTATGTTTATTTTGGTTTGACGGCCAATATAATGAAGGAGTGCAATACAATCCATTGACTATTCTGGAAATCTAAATTTGTAGCATGCTTTGATGCTACAATGTATTGATTATGGCAACATAACTTAATTTTGGGACTTGGAGTTAGCGACAATATTGCCAAGTCACTAAAATATCATGATACTATCATTGCAATCTTCTTTATTAAGATACATTAGGTATATGTGAGTAACTAAGCACATTGAATGCAAATACCTTTTAAAGAAGAAATTCTGAAACAAGTGTCATTTAACACATTTGTATAAGTGTTAACATAAAAAATCCATATGATTGGGATATCATGAAAGACATTAATGAAGCATGCTTAAGATACGAGTCTTAAAGCATAACCGATAGAATCTTGATGATGTGGATTTTTTAGTGCTTATTTTGACACTACCATATGATATCATACCCTGTTTCAGAATCATTTATTTCTGTCATTATTGTACACATGCATGTGAATGAAAGAATGTGACAGAAATAGTCTTTTACTAAGACATTATTGGACCATTAGTGAATAACCCTATTTACGGACCTTATTGGATGGGTTGTTATTGTTGTGGTACATGGAAGCAACCATGCTCTTGAATTAGTATGCAAGCTCCATGACTCGCATTAATGATTTGTTTAATTAAGGTGTTTATGGAAAATCATTTAAGGATGACTCAATGATTACAACACACTTTATGATAATTATGGATCAAGTGGGAGACTGTTAGAATTATTTTAAATAATTCTCCATTATGTGCTCCATAATTATATTAATACTAAGAGTCACTTTGGTTAATGAAAGGGTACTCCAAATACCAAGAGTCAAAAGGAATCTTGGGCATCTACCTTGATGGACGGTTGATATTAAGTGACTGTCCCTGCCTGCAAATAAGTGACTAATTTCCATCATTCAGACACTGAAAGACAACATAATGAAATTATAGGAAAGGGAGAGAAATCTAAATTCTTAAGGAGAGAAAATTTTGAAATAGTGTTTTGGTTATATTGGGAGATCTAATCGTTGGATGCATTGAAACTGGAGTATGTTCTTTCTATATACAAGATGAAGCCATGTTAAAAAATTCAGCCTGATCAAACATCGTTAAGGTTGACCACTCTATCAATATTTCTAGTTCTGACAATTATGGAGGTATGTTATTTTAACACCATTTATATTTTTCATAATGCTTATATGTGATAATCATGAAGATCCAAGATCCATTTATTGAGAAGATTTGCATGTGGAAATTTAATCAAATTAATGTATTATTGATTAATATTATGGTGTTCTCAAAAATGGTTTTACAGATGTTGGGTAAGAAGTTGTACCGCTACTTAGGGAAAGATTTTTTTGTAACTATAATCATTGATGGACGACTTTGTTGATTTAGTCTATAGGGGAGTTCTTGATTCTTGACAAAATTGTGGGTTAAGTGACTTCAATGTCTTCGGTGATAACGTTTGGATAGGATTTGCATGATTAGGTAGAAATTGGTATCATTTTCATTAACTGTTCTTTTTTCCAAGTTCCCTTCTGTTACCAAGAAGAGTTGTGAACATCGCATAATGATTTTGATGTTCTCTGCTAGTGCCTTAGATTAGAAGAGTGTGAGGATTAAGAAAATAATTTACAAATGCATTGGAATTTACTACTCACATGCAAGACGCAATGGTGGTAATATCACATTTTTGCTCAATGCAAGTGAGATAGGAGTATGGGGTCAACATGCACTCTGGATAATGTGATCTAAAGTGTAGATTCACTCTCCTTGGTTAGATTTATAGGTAGGTTGGAGTAATTGGCCGAATAAAATAGGCAGGTGTCGATGTTTGATGAATAATGTATTATGGCTATGTCCAAGCATCCTCGTTTTCCAAAGCACTAAATGGAAGTTAGCAGAATTTGGTATGTGACTCTGACAAAAATCCAGTGTAAATGATTTAATAAATGCAATATCGAAGCTCGCATAAATGCATCACAAAGACTAGAGAAAAATTGATAAGGTCTAGTTTTAATTCGTAACATGACATGATCATCAGAAGTGAGTATTTCCCCCAATGTGGGTGCGATCCCCCGAATCGGATTTAAGGGTTATTATAGGATCGATCCTGATCCGATCCGAGTGTTAAGTGTGAGTGCAATGAACAACCTAAATAATGTTACTATTCCAGTTTTATTATTAAATAAGATTACGCTTTGCTTAGCATGCGATTCCAATATAAAATAAACAACGTGCGAGACCCAAGGGAAGTGCCCCCAAGGCCAAGCAAACAGAGCTAATAACAGTAATGCAAGTAAATATTACTGTATAACGCTCTCAAAGTACGGAACCGCAAACAACTTGGTGTAACAAAGAGGATGGAGTGAGCGAAAGGCTCAGTGAGATTTATACAAATGCAACATAGAAACGAACGACAGAAAAGAATAATCACTCACTATATGCTCATGAAAATATGTATATATTTACACATACTTTTGAAAATACATGCTCCGATGTATTAAACCGTTTTATTCCAAAAATATTATTTATCCCCGTTAATCCTCTTTTTCTTTTCCAAAGGAGTCATTTTGGATAATCTTTATTTAAAATCACATTCTTTCCCATTAACGCCACGGTTAATCATTTATAGAAAAACCCTTTCTTTTCTTGAAAATATTCATTTATTCAATGTTTATTAACTCACGCTAAAGTTACTTTGCCATTATTTTAATATTCTCATTAAAATAATCTTTATAACACGCACACCTCGTGTTGGGAAAATATTCATTTTTTATTAAGAAACTTATACACCACACGACACAAAACATTTATTGTTTCATGACAACTTTGGTTATTTCCATCTTTCAACCTTTTGCAAATCTCAAGGTTTATTTTCATTAATTTCAAGAATATTCTCATTCTTAATTTCTTATTACAAGAATTATCAATCTTTGCCTTGGAGTCTAGACATTATTCCTGGACTTCATGGTCTCCACACCATCGGTCTTAATTCGCCATATGCTCATCTGTACAGGCTTTGGGGTCTTTTACCACTAGGGATGTCATGCGCTGCTTAATTCTTGGCATCATGCAAGTATCCTTTCTTATCTTTATCACATATTTCACATCTATCATATTTCAAATATTTCATAATTCTCATCATTTTCGAGTTCATCATTTCTTTTATTTCATCTTTGTGTCACACTTTATTATTTATCACGTCTTTAAGTTCTTCCATTAAACTCGACTGAGGAGGCCATAAACACAACACCATTTTTGAATATCATTTCGGTGAAACTCATTATTTTCACTTAGCAAAAATATATCATTAATCTCCTTTTATCAAACTCGATTAATACAATTAATTGCCAAATATTTTCTTGACAACATACTATTCACTGTATTTACGACAATGCCACTACTATTTGTTTCACACAAATATTATCCTTTTAAATGGGTTTAAACATACTAATTTCTTTAAAAACCAATTTGTAACTTCTCAAAGTGTATTTATGATATTTCCAACATAATTTCAGTAATTTATTCCAAATTTTATAAAAAGAACTTTATTTCTATTTATGTTTCCAAAATAAATTGTACACACTTTAAATACCCATTTTCCACTATCAACACATTTGGCCTTTTTTACTTTCTTCAATTACACTTAAGTATCAATTTAAAAGTAAGAATTTTATACTTTGATTATTTACATATCAACCCCAAATATTTCTTATTATGAGTTTATGCATCTCAAAAACACCCATTTAAGTAAAAGTCCAATTTCTTCTTCTACTTCATCATTTTGGTAGAAAGTCCCATTTTTATTTCGTAAAAATGGCCTATATTAGCCCAATATTTTTCTAAACATGAAATTAAATTATTTACCTTTGAAATATCATTTTGAAACATTTTATTGTTCAAGGCTAATATTATGAAATTTATCTACCATTTGAACCAATCAAAATTACTTCTTAAAAATTCAGTTCTACACACCAAAATGATGATATGATGACTAAACAACATAAAGTTGTAAATTAGCTAAAATACTACATATATCAAGTCTAATATATGTAAATATCATTCTAAAATTTATCAAACTCTAAACCTCAATCAGAGTAAGATTTTCCCACCTCTTAAAACTCCAAAATGGTGGTGTAGGAGGAGCAACCCCCACCTTCAAAGGTGGCCTCAAGGGGTTACCGAATTCATCCTCCATGAGAGATCTATATGTTCTCTAGGAACTCCTTATTCAAGATCCAATAAATGCTCCAAAACTCCAACTCTAGCTCCAAAATATAAGCTCCAAGACTTCCTTAAGCTATATACCCCTTGAGTGGTTGTTTTGAGGGGTAAATATGTCACAAATATGGAGTTTGGGTGGTTTTATAGAGGGTGGGGAGATGGGCTACGGACTTGGGAGAGTAATAATGGTGTATAAGTGTTTGTATAATGATAGAGAAGTTACACAAATCTGATGAGAATAATATGAACCAAAGTTACCTCCATCTCTATCTTATAATAACACACCAACTCACACACTCACATGGGCATCTAACAGTGGCCAACACAATAATTTTCACTACCCATAATAGGCCAAGGATGGCCCCAATCAGCAGCTCAAAAGTTCGAATTGGACAACTAAGAAACCAAGAGCAAAAGGAAGTGAAAAATAACGTAAAATTATACAATCTCGCCGAGTAGAAAATTTCCAAAAAGGAATTATATGAATTGTTTTTCGGATGTTGAAGAAGGTAAAGTTGCTCAAAATTGGATTTTAAGTCGATCTAGAATTTTTCAGAATTTTCTGAGCACTTCTATTTTTTGATGAAAATAATAATATTTATTTATTTTTTATTTATTTTTTGACGTTTGACCTCATGGTATTTTTATATGTATTTGTAGGATCCCAAATATGTAGTCATACTATTTTTATCATTCCTCAATTGTCTAATAAAAATCGCGCAAGTCCGCGTCTTGCGCGACACGCGCTGACAAAAATCGCGTGCATCAAATTTAACCAATATACTTACTAGGACTATTAGGACTTAAATGCGCATCCATGCGAACCATGCAACGTGGAGATTCTTTTTCTCCTTAATTACTTTCCATGCCATTTTGGTGTAATTCCCCTATATATTTATTCCTAAAAATTTCCCTTCGAATAAAATTATCAATTTATTATTCAATATTTCTTTTCTAGGGCGGGGTGTCACATTCTTCCCTCCTTAAGAATTTCGTCCTCGAAATTGTTAACTCATCAATCTTAATCATTCAGTTATCTAAGCAAACCATTTCTAATTCTGGAGTATCCTAATCTTTGCAGTTAAAACTCAAAGATTCCATCCACATTAATTATCATCAAGTTAACCCAATCATGGTAAAGTTTTTCATTAATAATATCCAAACATGCCTAACTTGTTCATCCCAACAAATTTTTCGAAACAATCGGTATTCCTCAAACATCATGCCATCATTAATGAATTCATCATCACAAGTTAGGATTTACAAATCTATGTTTTCTCAGATTTTGAATCACGTCAAAACTAGTTTAATACATCTGTAACACTTCCTAGTCATTCATATTGGCAATCTTAAGATAGTCACTTTATCACATTGGCCTGAAAGACCGAAATCTCCAATGAGATCTTCGTATTAACCTCGAAGCATCCTAGTCATTATAACCAAAATTACACATGTAAGTAACTACATCCTCATTCGTATATCTCATGATGGAGTGTCACGTTTGCACTTAAGGTTTCGTTAAGTCTGATACCCACGTAACTCTTAAGTTGTATTCTTGAACCTATGATTGAAACGTATTGTAACTCCAACTGTAACTAGTTCTATCGGTTAACTAACTTTTCCGTTAACCTAAGACAACCAATTTACACATGAAAACTACGAATAACCACGCGCACACACAAACTGATGAAAATATAAGGGTTCTTCCAACGAAGTGCGTAATTATTTACTGTGATGCATTAGCCATAACCGGCCTAATCCGTGCCACTACCGAGCTTATGTATTGTCACACCCAGATCACAACCGAATAACAACTTCCCATTACTGGGATCAAATGAAACATATGGAATCACAACGAATTAAGTCAATATTGAGCCAAAGGATAACAATGAAATTTAGGCAACGAATTGTTCTTCACAAAGTGTGAGCCCACAAGTGCTCTTGAGGTCCACAACTTATAACCAATGTTCCTCCTATGTACATTGACTGATCCTACGCAAATTTTCCATTCTTACTGAATTATAAATTAATTTTTTCGGGAAGTTAAAACACAAGGCTTTCCTCCTTATGACTAATGTTATGGCTTACACTTTTATATTTGTACGTACTATGCCAATTTCACGCGAGATCACCCCTTCTCATCTTTTATCATAAATAACCGATCCATCATACCTAGGTCTCCAAAGTTAAATACATGGTATCTAACCTCAATTTTAAAGTTCAACACATATGCACAGTCTCAAACATCTGAATTTACCAACAACTTCCTACCTCTTAGCAACATCCTATGCAATCCTGAATATCACACTTTAGTCGAAGCTGGGGCTTTTAATCTCATAGTTAGGATCCTTGATCACCTTGTACTATCACTAAGGGATATGCTAGGTGAATAATGATTTCTTCTTACTAGGGTTGTCCCCAGCGTATTGGTAGCACAAGAGGGTGTTATGATCAATCCTAACACTTCATTCCAAGAGTTATTCATTAAATATCGATACAACATCAAGTTACTCTAAGTTCTAACAAGTGCACAACCTAGCACTTACCATCATGTTTACGACACAATCCTCAAAGATCATATTAAGACAAGTTTTACGATTCATGGTGCTAATCTCCAAGGTTTTTCCACAAGTCAACATGTATGATAATGATTCATCAACACCTAAACAATCACTAATACTCATATTCTCCAAGGCTTTTTGGATAACATTTGTAAACTTATAATTTTTTTAAAGGTGTATACACAATCAAATGTACGAGTCATCTGTCACACTAAAATCTTGTCATGCTCGATGTCCTAGAAATAAATGCTAATTAAGCCCATCCAAGTGCTTGTCACAAAATTCGGATATAATTACCAACTTATATATCTCCAAGAATTATATCAAGATACGTGTTCATAATGTGAATCAATTCATTTTATGTCACCAATCCTAAGACATTTCCGCACGTTAACACGATTTAGTCACTAATGACCTATTATTATTTTATGAAATCCGCAATGCAATAATTCTCCAAGCTTTAAGGTAACAACATAAGATTTAGTTATTTCCCGAAGCTAACACATATGACCAAGTTCAATTATTATTTCATCACGACAGGAGCTTATCATATTAATGTCCCCAAAACACTTTACTCAAGTCAACCCAATTATTTATCATAATGATTTAATTAAGGTCACTAATCTTCAATATCTTTATGTGGTAATCATTGATTTGATTCTTCTAACATCACACCAATTATCTCCTATCATATACTAGGGAATCACCCAGGACATATTCTTGTGTCACCTTAATTTGTCATTTCTACGCAAGTAAATAACATGCCTATCACTGAGGAACACTAATCAACCTTAGTTTTATTTATGATATACAACCCCAAAGGTATCGCCTCGAAATGCTAATTACTTGCATTACTATTTTTCTCAAATAACCTTAGCACTTACTCCTAAGAGCAATTATCATGGAATTATAAACTTATCAAATTACTAACCCGTAGTGACTATGTCATATAAACCTCAATGAGTGTCGATTCACATATGTAGCTTATCTCTAAGATGCGATTACCATACCATGCGATTGATCACCTGTTGATATTTACTAAAGACTTTGTTAGGATACGAGACATCGGGTATTGCCTATAAACATCCAAGACCATACCGCAAACACTACAAGAGATCATATTCCTCAATATCGTACTATTATAATCATAAAGTGATACTGCCATCAACATTGTGCCACAAGGACTATTTAATTTAACTCCTAGGTCACCTTAAGTCATCACGATTATCCAAGTCTACATTTTAACCAAAATATATACATCACGGTATAATAAACCCCAGTCATCAACCGGGGGACCTATTAATTTCTCATCACAAGATCAATACTCACAAATATACTGCCCAAGATATACACCCAAATACATTAATCCAAGTCTTCAATTTAATACACTCTCACTATAAAGTTAACACTTATAATATACACTCAAGTCACCTAATCTCCAAAGTTAAACTCAACCAATCTTTCTAGCTACATTTAGCTCACACTATTTTGTGCATCAACTTCACTATTCTTTGTTACCATTAAAATTAACACACAATATCTCTCTTATACAATGGAATTACGATGTTGGCGACATTAGCTTATGCTGACGCCCGTAATTACTAACATATCTATATCAGAAATGCGGAAGCGATTTATAACTACCAACCTGATTGTGTGCTACTTGGCACCAACGTACTTGTCATGATAACCTTTTTGACTTTATTGGCGAGGATAAAAACTGTCACCAAACTAGCATGACCGACCCAAACTAACATTAACGTCAAAAGATCCACTACGGACCTCACCACGTCACACCCGAAAGAAACATTGAACCTAAAACTCTGATACCAAGTTGTGACGCCCCGAACCGGATTTAAGGGTTATTATAGGATCGACCCTGATCCAATTCGAGTGTCAAGTGTGGGGTGCAATGAACAACCTAAATAATGTTACTATTCGAGTTTTATTATTAAATAAAATTACGCTTTGCTTAGCATACGATTCCAATGTAAAATAAAATACGTGCGGGTCCCAAGGGAAGTGCCCCCAAGGCCAAGTAAATAGAGCTACTAACGTTAATGCAAGTAAATATTACATGTATAACGCTCTCAAAATACGGAACCGCATACAACCTGCCGTAACAAAGAGGAGGGAGTGAACAAAAGACTCAGTGGGATTTATACAAATGTAACATAGAAACGGACGGAAGAAAATAATACTCACTCACTATATGCTCATGAAAATATGTATATATCTACACATATACTGTTGAAAATACATGCTCCGATGTATTAAACTGTTTTATTCCAAAAATATAATTTATCCCCATTCATTCTCTTTTTCTTTGCCAAAATAGTCCTTTTGGATAATCTTTCTTTAAAATCACATTCTTTCCCATTAATGCACACGGTTAATCATTTATAGGAAAACCCTTTCTTTTCTTGAAAACATTCACCTATTCTACGTTTATTAACTCACGCTAGAGTTACTTTGCCATTATTTTAATATTCTCATTAAAATAATCTTTATGACATGCACACCTCGTCTTGGGAAAATATTAAATTTTTTTATTGAGAAACTTATACACCACACGACACAAAACATTTATTGTTTCATGAAAACTTTGGTTATTTCCATCTTTCAACCTTTTGCAAATCTCAAGATTTATTTGCATTAATTTTAAGAATATTCTCATTCTTCATTTCTTATTACAAGAATTATCAATCTTTGCCTTGTAGTCTAGCCATAATTCCAGGACTTCACAAGCTCCACACCATCGGTCTCCAGTCGTCATATGCTCATCTGTACAGGTTTTGGGGTCTTTCACCACTAGGGACGTCATACCCTGCTTAATTCTTGGGATCATGCAAGTATCCTTTCTTATCTTTTCCACATATTTCACATCTATCATATTTCACATATTTCATAATTCTCATCATTTTCGAGTTCATCATTTCTTTTATTTCATTTTTGTGACACACTTTATTATTTATCATGCTTTTAAGTTCTTCAATTAAACTCGACCGAGGAGGCCATAAATACAACACCATTTTTTAATATCATTTCGGTGAAACTCATTATTTTCACTTAGCAAAAATATATCATTAATCTCCTTTTACCAAACTCAATTAATACATTTAATTGCCAAATATTTTTTTTGACAACATACTATTCACTGTATTTACGAGAATGCCACTGCTATTTGTTTCACACAAGTATTATCCTTTCAAATGGGTTTAAAGATACTAATTGCGCCAAAAACTAATTTATAACTTCTCAAAGTGTATTTCTGATATTTTCAACATAATTTCAGTAATAAATTCCAAATTTTATAAAAAAAACTTTATTTCCATTTATGTTTCCAAAATAAGTTGTACACACTTTAAATACCCATTTGGCCACTATAAACACGTTTGGCCTTCTTTACTTTCTTTAATTACACTTAAGTATCAATTTAAAAGTAAGCATTTTATACTTTGATTATTTACATATCGACCCCAAATATTTCTTATTATGAGTTTATGCATCTCAAAAACACCCATTTAAGTAAAAGTCCAGTTTCTTCTTCTACTTCATCATTTTAGTAAGAAAGTCCAATTTTTATTTCGTAAAAATGGCCTATATTAGCCCAATATTTTTCTAAACATGAAATTACATTATTTACCTTTTGAAACATCATTTTGACACATTTTATTTCATAAAATGTTCAAGGTTAATATTCTAAAATTTATCCACCTTTTGAACCTATCAAAATTACTTCTTATAAACTCATTTCTACACACCAAATGATGATATGATGACTAAACGATATAAAGTTGTAAATTAGCTAAAATACTACATATATCAAGTCTAATATATGTAAATATCATTCTAAAAATTATCAAACTCTAAACCTCGATCAAAGTAATATTTTTCCACCTCTTAAGACTCCAAAATGGTGATGTAGGAGGAGCAACTCCCACCTTCAAAGGTGGCCTCAAGGGGTTATGAAATGCATCTTCCATGAGAGATCTATATGTGCTCTAGGAACTCCTTCTTCAAGCTCCAAGAAATGCTCCAAAACTTCAACTCTAACTCCAAAATATAAGCTCCAAGACTTTCTTAAGCTATATACCTCTTCAGTGGTTGTTTTGAGATGTAAATATGTCACAAATATGGAGTTTGAGTAGTTTTATGGAGGGTGGAGAGGTGAGCTACGGGTTTGGAAGAGTAGTAATGGTGTAGAAATATTTGTAGAATGATAGATAAGTTACACAAATCTGATGAGAATAATATGAACAAAAGCTACCTTCATCTCTCTCTTATAAAAACACACCAACTCATACACTCACATGGGCATCTAACAATGGCCAACACAATAATTTTCACTACCCATAATAGGCCAAGGATGTCCCTAATCAGCAGCTCAAAAGTTGGAATTGGACAACTAAGAAAGCAAGAGCAAAAGGAAGTGGAAAACAACCTAAAATTATACAATGTGGCCGAGTAGAAAATTGTCAAAAAAATGCATTAGATTAATTGTTTTGGAGATGTTGAAGAAGGTAAAGTTAATCAAAATTAAATTTTAAGTTGATCTAAAAATTTTTAGAATTTTCTGAGCACTTTTATTTTTTGACAAAAATAATAATATTTAATTATTTATTATTTATTTTTTTACTTTTGACCTCATGATATTTTTATATGTATTTTTTGGGTCCCAAATATGTAGTCATACTATTTATATCCTTCCCCAATTGTCCTACAAAAATTGCGCAAGTCCGCGTCCTGCGCGACACGCGCTGACAAAAATCGCGTTATATTAACCATTACCGTGTCATAATCATTTATTGAAATTTTTGCACCAAATTTAACCAACATACTTACTAGGACTATTAGGACTTAAATGTGCATCCATGTGAACCATGCAACGTGGAGATTCTTTTTCTCCTTAATTACTTTTCGTGCCATTTTAGCGTAATTCCCTTATATATTTATTCCTAAAAAATTTTCTTCAAATAAAATCATCAATTTATTATTCAATATTTTTTCTCTAGGGCGGAATATCACAGTGGGAAATTTTAATTCATGTTACTCGTAGTATAAACAATATCATATCATAGTATAATATAGGGGTGGCCATAGGCCCGAGGCCCGCCAAGCCCGCCCAACCCGCCCAATAAAAAAATAGGGCTTGGGTAAGGTAAATAGGCCCGCAAACCAGGCTTGGCAAAATTTTATAGGCCCGATTTTTTTTTGGGCGGGCTTGGGCATGAGTTCTTAAGCCCGATGAGGGCCGGCCCGGCCCGAGGCCCGAAATATATATATATATATATATATATATATATATATATATATATATATATATGTGTGTGTGTGTGGGGGGGGGGGGGGGGGGACTTCTATAAATATAAAAACGTATACCAAGTCTTTTCATGTAAAGTGAGAACCTTTATATATGGACTTTGTAATATATGGAATTTAAAACATATTTTTAATTAAAAAAATTGGTCTTTAAATAAAAAAAATAGGTATTTTAATTTTTAAAAAAAATCTTTTAATTAACATAATAGGGCCCGATCGGGCGGGCCTGGGTAAAGAGCTTTCAAATCTGGGCGGGCTTGGGATTACATAATAAGGCCCGATCTAGGCCCGAGCGGGCTTGGGATAACACTTAATTTTTCAAGCCCGGCCCGAGCCCGACCGGGCCTGCCCAGGCCCGGCCCACGGCCACCCCTAGTATAATATCATTACATCGTTACTAGACTCAGGACGATTTGTTTGGGTCAAGGTTCATGGCCTAATACGAAAACTATCTCGGGCGTTGATAGAAGGTTTTAGTAGTAACTTATGTAAAAGTATACTTACGTGGCCTTGTAGTAAGTAAGACCAAGATTCGTAGTCTACACATCGTACGTTCAGATTTTTATTACACTGGTATTATATGGAGATCCTTATTAAAAAAAATTGTTCTTTTAGCGGCATTGACAACAATGTTCGACGAGTACTGATGCATGGTAGTTCGTCCAGTGGAGGATCCATAATTTTTGGTCAATCGGGGCCAAAGTTTTGAGTGGTGCCGGTGGTTCGGGGGCGGGAACCCCCGAGATGATTTTTTCTTTTGGATTATTTCGAGTTTTATACAAATGATAGTTCATCCAAATTGTACAAATTATATGTTTCGTGTTTATTTGAGTTTTTTTGGGGCATATATGTTTGGGACACAAATTACAAAAATTTGATAAGGGTCGGATTATAGAAATAAGAGTATATGTTTGCTGTTTGCTGGGATTACAAAAAATTATACATACAATTTCTCCAAAAAATCAGCTTAAGGTTAAAAAAATACCTAATGGTGATGAGTTAGTGGCTCCGACTAGCATAGACAAAATTCATACACAAAAATCATACATACAAAAATCATACACAAAAATCAAGATATACATTGAGGCATTCATTGATAGTCCATGGTTATACATTGAGGCATTGAGGCATTCATTGATAGTCTATGGTTACGAGTTGCATTAACATGCTATGAAAGATACAAAAAAAAAAAAACTTTGCATGGTTGTCTTAGACTTAGTAGTCTGTAAAGTTTTGGACTAGTAAACGTGTCATTACTACTTCTGGCGATTTAGGATGTCATGTGTGACGTTCCAATGGTTGTACCAGTCTACAAGTTGTCTCAATTAGGAAATGGAATAATTGTAAATAAATTATGAATGTGGAGTTGACATAATTTAAATAGATTATGTACTTTTAGGACTTAAAATAATATTGATTATGGATATAGGACAACAAACATTTAGTTTTCATTTTTAGTCCCTATTTTCAGATTAAAGGGACACGTGGCATGCTGTGATTGGTTAACGGTTTATGAATATGGGTCCGCGCCAGCGGCTTTATTCAAAAATATGGACTAAAACTATAAATAAAATGTTTGTTGTCCTATTTTCAAAATACATATTACAATAGGTCCTAAATTTACAAAGCCCATAATTTAAATTAGGATAAGTAGTGGACATACAGAATCATACCACGGGTTGAGAAACAATGAGTATACCTTAGTTATTGTTTGACATCACGTCATGAGAAAATTTTCATGGGTAGCATCGGTAAATACTACAAGTGATTACAACGTTATGTGTTCTCGACATCATAGAAAATAAGTTACCTATGATTAAATTTGATAGTATGTCGAGGACTTAGGGATTTAAGTGAATAGCATTTTGGTAATAAGAGTCAATTGAGAGTCTATGATGCTTTATCAATTCAAATTCATTTGGTATAAGGATTTTCAGAAATTGGAGATGACTAGAATATTATGAGTCAATGTGTAAGTTGCGATTTCTAAGGGTGAAATTAGGAATGAATCTTATGTAAATAACATAATTAAATATCGCCATTGAACCAAAAGTACATTATATGGTCATACGAATTGGTTTCATTCCCAGGCATCAGAATGAATTTAGTCATGTCCCAAAAAAGTTAGGCATTTTAACATATAGGTGTTAATGAGCACGCAAATAAAATGATTGCTCGAGTATAAGGCATCAGAAAGGAGAAGTGTTTTAATTTTTTGTATAAAGGGGATATACTGTTGCACATATGGAAAATAACATGGATGAATAAATTTGAGAATAAAAGTCAAGCTTGTGTAAGAGTTATCCCAAATTACTCTCATGAGCGCGAGATTGTATTATGATTTTGGGGACAAAATTTACTAATGAGGGAAGGATGTAACAACCTTATTGTTAATAAACTAAAATGATTATTATATATTGGGTCGTGAAAAAGTTTGAGATAAAAAAATAGTTACACACATTGCACTCCATGGATCGTATAAAGGGCCAAAAAATAATTTATGCTTCAAGCCGGTATTCCACGTAAACGTTTGCATGAAATTTTTTATATACAGTATAAGGAGGTTGAAAATATCAAATATAAAATTGCATGTTGCATTCGGGCTTGGCTTGGGGGAGATTTTGGGGGATTTATTTGGGACCCACACATGATACAAGAATTTGATGCATTTTGGGGGAGATTTGTTTGGGACGCGTAGTATTATTCTTATCAATTATATTATTATCCCCTTCTCTATAAGCACCCGAATACACTCATTTTTGCACAATATCAAGACAACTATTTTGGTTGTATGAAGAAAACATTATTTCCTCACCATTTTCCACCAAAAAATGTATATATGTAAGTGAGTCTACAATGTGAGTGTTGAGAACTATTGTTCGTATCATTTTGGAGATTTTGGAATTGTTGTGAGATATATTTTTGGAGCGCTATTGGAGTACATTTGGGAGAAATTTCTGGATTATTTCTAGGAGTATTCTTGGATCATTAGTTTGGTGGATAAATTTTCTTTCATCGGGATCATATCCTATAGTGAACTCGACAACGAGATTCACTAGCATATTCCCCTTGATAGGATATCTTGGTTGATAATGGATATTGAGACTCCCTAGTTACACAGATCACTTGGAGATACATCCGAAGAAGTTAGCCTTCTTAAGGACTACCTTAAGTGGATAGGTGGTGATAACAATAACAAAGTGGGCATAACATAATGTTTCAATTTACGTGAGGAAATTGCCAATGAGTAAGTTAATTTCTCTGAAGGAAGGTAGAATTTTTTGGCATCCTTCACAGTGCCTTGCTAAGATGATAAATCAGGACTTGGTGCCCCTTCTTTTCTTATACTAAGGTTGAGCTAACTGCATGGTCGGACGTCGTGAGACACTGTAAAACTACATCATCGATATTTAGGACCACGAGCAGAGGTGATCGGCTCAAGTAGAGCTTAAATGCTTCAAGTGACTTTGATCATTATTCATTATAATCCATGACTTTATCCTTCTTCAAGAGCTGAAAGAACGTTTGACTTATAGATGCAGCGATCGAGTATTAACGATATCTTGGTCAAGTTTTGAATGTCCCTAACCATGTTGGTTGGATGGATGTTATTTAATACTTTGATCTAGTTGGTATTGGCTTCAATTCCGCTTTGTATGGACAAGTATGCAAAAATCTTTTCATGGTGTACTCTAAAAGAGAACTTAATTGTGTTGAACTTCATTCTGCAGTATTTGAAAACCTTAAATTTCTTCGTCATATTTTTTAGATGGTCACTTGTGTACCCTCTTTTACAGGCATATTATCTATGTATACTTTTATGGTGTCACCCTGTTAATTTTTAAACATCTTGGTGACTAACCATGGGTAGGTCTCTGTTGCATTCTTATGCCCAAACAACATAATTGTGTAATAGTAGAATCCAAGGGTAATGATGAATGAAGTCTTTTTTAGGTTGAGTCCAAACACAGGGGTTTGATGGTACCTTGAGTAAGCAAGAGTTCAACTCATTAATTCATTGTCGGATGTGGCATTAATTAATTAATTTATCTTTGACAAAGTAAAGTTGTCTTTGGGACAAGACTTGTTAAGGTCAGTGAAGTTTATGAACACTCTCCACCTTTGATTGTTCTTCTTAACCACGAATGAGTTTGAAATATATTTAGGGAATTGAATTTCTTTAATTGATTTTGTCTCCACAAGTTTACCTATTTATTCTTCTATTTATTTTTCCTTTCCAGGGGTTGGTCGTGCATTCTATGTGATTGATAGGAATGTTGGGTCCATGTGAAGTTGACGACACATGATTTTAAGATCAATCCTAAAAATGTCACAAGGTTGCCAAGAAAATACATCTTTATTATCTCTGAGTAAACAAATTAGGTCTTGTTTTTAATGATTGATTAGTGAACTATCGATCGTAAATTTTATCTTCGAGTGAGAGCCATCAAACATAAATTCTTGCAATGGTTCCATGACTATAACTATGGGGTCACCTTTTTTTCTTCCACATCGTTCTTCCATACTTTAGATGTAATTTATGAGTGAAATTCGCTGTGGTAGGATTTTTTGTCATGAACTTATCCTTTTTCTTGTCTTTCTTAGGCCCGTTGGAAGTTATAAAGAATTGTCAAGAAAAAACCTGATTTCCCCATATATCCACTATCCCTTGATCATGAATTTATGATTTTGGTTGTATATAGAGGGGATAAACTTAATGGTTTAGATCCATCCTCATCCCAAGATTGTTTTGTAATAGGTCTTAATGTCCACCACCAGGAACTCAGCCAACTTTGTGATGTTTTTATTTTTTTCTGGAAGTACCACCTTCGCCAAGGGCGTGGTCATATTTCTAGTGAAGCCGACCAAAGGGATGACACCACCTTAAGATCCTCCACTTTGAGGTTGATCTTGTTGAACAATTTTAGGTACATTACTTATGTGGAACTCCTCTAGTTGATAGGTAGCTTATTCATATTACATTTGGCAATTTTTAGATTGATTACTAGCATGTCGAGATGCAAAATCTGACTCCGACTAGGTTTTCCTCGATGAAGACTATATGCTTGTTATGATCAACAACTTTTGGATACCGCTATATTTTAACCAAGTTCTTAACGTGGCTAATTTTGAAAATGTCTATTACTACTGTAACTTTTTTTTTAACTCCATCTAAAAATCATAGCCTTAAATCTAGTTAGGATTTGAGGTTCCATGGATACTCATAAACTAATGTCCCATATCATCATCAAGTAGTAAATTATGATGTTTTTAGCCATGCTACATAATATCTTTCCCATTTTCTTTTCTATGTAGTCATCCAGGTGACCTACCTGGGCAGGATTCGGTAGGTGTGACTTGAATGCCTTATAGTTCTGAGTCTTTTGACCATGATCCTTGTGATAGGAACATATCAGGGAGGTGTTATTATTTGATGGGTCCCTTCCATCTTACCTGGCGACTTAAAATATTTTTTTATCTTTAATAAAATTCAAGATTTTATAGATCGTCTATATGAAGATGGCTTTGATGGCATGGTTCATCTTGGTGGGGTGTACTGTAATGTTTCCCTTAGATCCACCATTTTTTCATTTGCCCCTTTCTAGCAACTGTCTATTTATCTCAATTTTTGGTCTCCTTTAGTCGACTATTATACTGATATGTGCCACGCATAACATGTTCCCCTTTAGCATACTTATCAATTCTCAACATGAGGTCATTAATGGTGTTGACCTCCTTCTTAGTATGGTACTGGTGTAGCATGGAAGTACTCGGCTGACTGATTTTGAATGAGGTTATATCCACTTTCTCCAATCAACCTTCCACATTATTGTAGGTTTCCTAATATCATTAAGCCTACTTGTGCATGGTTTCTTGGGGATTATTCTCCACGGTGAGGAGTGGGCCCATCGAATTTGGATGGGAACTACTAGTGTTGAATCTGGCTACGAAGGCTTCAAACTACTTTTATGTGATATCCCCTATCTAGAAGAGAAGATATCATAAACGAGGGCCTCATTATTTCTCTAAAGGTTCATGGCTTATCAACATTAGGATACATGGACAATGGGATCAATTTTCCCATCATAAAATTTGAATTGAGGAACAAAAAAATTATTTAAAGATTCAAATTCCTCGATCGAGGGACTTAATTTGGATAATGAGGTCACTCCTCGCTAGTTCCTTGGTGGGTCTTTTCCCTCGATGAATCAGCTGCTCGTCTATATCCCAACGAATGACATTATAGAGGTTCTTCTTGTTATGTCCATTTCCTTCATTGTCTCTTATATATGGAGAACACTCTTGTTTAGAGTCATCATAGTCACACAGTGAAATACTCCTTCAGGTGCGAGTTTTACTTGGATGATAGCTAGGGTGCATGTGTGGTATTTGCATTTATCCCAATGGGGATCTTGCTCCATACTCTACTAGCGGCATTAAATGAGATTTCTCCTATTAAGGGAGTTAGTTAGGATACTTATGTTGATGAAGTCATCGTTCATAGGCATTTAAAAGCCGTGAAATTCGGTTGGACAATGGAGGTTCATTGCTCTCCACAATATGTTCCTCCTAGTTTGATAATTTGAGCTACGAGTATTGTGACTTCAATTAGGATGGATCTATGTAACAAACCCACCTATATTTAACAAATAACCCAAAAGAATAAGGTAATTATCTAGTAACCCTCAAGGTTTTAAAATTACCAAAATACCCCTAGAACTTTAAAAATTATTATTTAAACCATAACATACCCTTATAACCCAAACTTAAACACACAAATTTATCATAGTATTTATGTTTTGTACCAAGTATACAAACCAACCCAATAAGTTTGGAAAATTACACCTTCACCCCTATTCAAAAAAGTGTATAATTGTCCATAAATTCACCTTTTTTATAATCCAAGGACCCAAATAAAAAGAAAACTATTTTTACTTCACCCCTAAATATTTTGGCCAGCTGGATGCCTTGTGAGCAGTTGTATCACATGGGAAACACATGGTACCCATGTCCTCCCACATAGTACCTTGGCAAAACTTAAATAAACCATGGTAAGTTCCCACCTCTTTTTTCACCAATCCCTTCCGCTTCACCAGCATCATCACCCCCCCAACTGTAAACACGTACATTACTAGAGTGAAAAGCATAAAGAAAATTTCTAGCATTTTGCTAATTCTATGATTTTATGTAGCATTTCTATTTTTTAGCTTCTTGAGTTTTTGGGGATTCATAGGTTATAAATATGAGTTTACATATGAGTTCTAACGTGGAGAATTCATTGAAAAATCTTGAATATCAGAAACCTCCATTAACGTTTGAGCTTTAATAGTGTAACTTGTACTCCCAACACAGAACCAATTTCAAAGTGGGAGAAATCAACCCCTTGGTCTAAGGAATCTAGGTGAAAATCTTAAGTCAATGCAAAATGAGTTTTGATACCCCAAATCAAAGTTTGAAAATTACAGACCTGGAAATTTCAGAAATAAAATTCTGAAGCTATGGTAAATGATAAAATTTAAACCAAAACCAATTAAACTACATTTTTATCCTGGATCATGAATATCACCATGTCATAGATCAAATATAGTTTAAAGCCACGAATGTTAAAGTCAATCGCATGCGGTTTTCACAAAAAATGAATAGCTCGAACCAGTTAATCTCAATGCTTAAAACCAATATGTTGGATTCGTTTAAAAAAATATTAATTATTTTCAATCAAGAATAAACCTAAAAGGTATTCTAGAACTGTTAGAATTTGAGGTCAAAGTTTCCAAACCCTAAAGTCAACAAAACGAAGGTACGAGATGAAGTGTAATACATGCGCAAGAGTGCGATCAAATTCAGGCGTGTCTGGGTGCGTGAGGTCACATCTCCAATTAGAAAATTCTAAGATTTTTTCGAAAACTTTCATTTTATTTTTACTCTTCAAAATGGTATATTGCATCACCGTGTTTGGTATTCCAGAAAGAATTTATTGAGAAAATAGTTTTAAAGAATTAAAAACCAAACTTTTAATTTTCATTTTAACCACTAAATTTTATAACTATTTTGAAATAACACCAAACTTTAAATTTAAGCCCTTTTCCATAAATACAATAAAAATGTCTCTTTTCACCAATCCCAAAAATGAATAGAAATGAGAAAAATTAATGAAAAACCAATTTTTTTAATTATATATTGAACCCCAAAATTAAAATTTACACTGTAAACAATTTATTTTCACCCCAGTTTTCACTTAAAAATTCATTTTCTTCACACTCTAAAGATTTGTAATACCCATGATTTTAGAATACTCGGTTTATCCCTGTGAGAATGATGATCGGTTACAAAGAACCCAAAATTGAAAAGTAGGTTGATTATATATATATATATATATATATATATATATATATATATATATATATATATATATATATATATTTATCTTACACCCTTGAATTTTTGTATTTATTTATATCACTATGTGATAGCCCCTAAACTTTTATTCTCATTTACGAACTCTTTTGTGTAATTTAAAAATACCGCGACTACCGATTTAGTCCTTATCCGATTAAACCTTAACCAAATAATTTTATGCAACCTATAATTTCAATTAAACCCAATAGCATACATTATAATTCAGGTAGTAGACACTCGATTAACCCACATAAGCACTATTTGGCTTGGAGGACTCGGATGCTTGAGTGCTTGGATTTATTGCTACATACGTATGAGTGGCTCTCTAGTTATTGTGCATATATGGTTATGTTCCCTAAAAGTTTTGGGTTGATTACATCTCCAAAGGTTTTGGATTGATTTTAACGAAATGAATTACATGTTATTATAAGAGTACTGCTACACATTTGAAGCATTTATAACCTATAATTATGGGTTATCCTATTATAGTCTGAACCTTATCTTTATGACTCTATAAAACCCTTATCTAGTTATAATCAACATACTATTATTACAAATATCAACAATTCCCCATATACTTTTTTCATTATCGTTGATATCTTAGTTTGTTCCAAATTATTATGACTGTGACTGATGGTCCCAACTTTGCTTATGCGGAATTTATTTTAAGGATGACAAAAAAAGAATGTTCTCTCTTTGAAAAACTCTTTTTCAATTTTTATGTGCACCAATTTTAACTTAACTAAATTTTATCTTAATTAATACTAAACATGCATCTAGTGATTAAAGCAAGTAAAGTAAGGTAAATTAATACTCACAACATCGATGTACAAGGAAACCACTAAGGGAAAAAATCTCGGACGGCCCAATCCGGACAATCACTATGAATATGGTATTACAAAGAGACACACAGTAGTCTTACTCAATGACTCGATTCCCCGTAAGACTTGACGATCCTATGATCTTCTACCACTCCTCTCACAGTGCCCACGTAGAAATTAACCTTCTTTCACGATGCTTGTCCACAACACACGCGTCCACATATGTCTCGGTGTCCACCAATATGGCTTGTAACGTCTACGATGTTGAAACTGGACTCCGTTAAATCTTCACTGCAAAACCAATAATTTTTCTTAAATTGAAACCTTCTTCTTGGTGCAAATAAGATCACATAAACATATACCAATGATACTCGGATCTTTTGAAACTCAAAGGTTGTTGAAAACTTAGAAAACATGTGAAAACTTGGGTGCAAAAACGTTTTGGTTCGTATACTGATTTCAGAAGAATGCACACACTTCAAAATAAGGATGGAAACACACATTAAATAGGAAGTTTAATGCAGCAGATCATTCAAGCGACATTGTCGGTCGTTCGAATGAGACTGACACGTCGTTTGAACGACTGTGCTTCTCGCGTGAACGACTGATAGTGTCGTTTGAGCAATGCGCGTAGTTAGAGTTTAAAACAAAACCAACTTTAAATCTTCCTTATCAGTTTAAAACGAAGTGTAAACCATTTTTTTTAAAGAAGAGGGACTGTACCCCCACAAGTTTTATTAGAAATCATAGAGAAAAAGCCTCTCTAGTGGCACTTAAAAACTTTAGGGAAAAGCAGTAAATTTGGGGCTTTATAATTATCCCCATTATAAAAATATATCCTAACAACATAGGAATATATTAATTTGGAGAGAAAGGTCCCAAAACAAAAAGACTAATATAGCTATAGTTTACGGATTAGTTAGTCTCCACAACCTAGGGTGGATCTGTATCGGGGATAACCTAATATTCAAAATTTTGCACCACTGAGAATCAAAATCATGGATTTTTGAGGTAAAGGATAAGGATGAGTTAATGAGACCAATATGGTGGCAACAATTTTCAATAAGGGTTGTAGCCGAGGCCTTACCCCCGTCACAGATCACCTTATTTCGCAATGTCTATATGCTCCAAGTGGCCATTATAGGCACCATTTTACAACAAAAGATCATGTAGTCTTTATCCCTACCGTTTAACCACCAAGCCATTAGCATAGAAGCACAAGAATGAGAGTTAATCTTTAGACCCATTAAATCAAAAAAAATATATTTCCATAAGCTTGAAGATATGGGGCACTGGAGGAATAAATGATTAGTAGTTTCAATATCGTTATGACATAGGGAACATCTCGAGGCCAGTTTTATGTTGCACTTTTGTATATTTTCATCTATCGGTATATTGATTTTTAACACTCTCCAGGCTAGAATGGTCCATTTTTAGGGGATATTTTTGTCCCAAATTTGAGTAAAGACTGCACTTGACCGGGGGGGGGGGGGGGGAGACGCTCAAAATCGCTACTGCAGAAGCTTGGGAAAATTCCCCATTTTTGGATAACGACCAAGACCATTTGTTATCCTTTAGGATCATATTCTCATTGGCAATGTGAGCTGCTGATTTCAATGATATGGAGCCCGATGGGCCAAAATTGTTGTTTTGTAATCTATACTTGGAATTCATGAACTTTCTCCATAAGGAATTTGAGGTTTTGAGTCTCCATAGGGATTTCAGGCTCGAGGCATTTGACATGATTTCTAAACTAGAAAAACCTAGACCACCACATTCTCTTGGGGAGCACAAGTGTAAACCATTTCAAACACTTAAAAACATTCTAAAAAATTTCTTTTAATACAAAATTATAAAATAATTCTTTTAATACAATAACCTCCTTATCTTTATAAAATTAAATTTCGAGTCCCATTAATATTATGCATTGATACTTGAGTGATCTCAGAATGCAATTAAACTTGAAAACGAATAAACTTGCACCAATTAATCCTTTAACATAAATAATTCCTTGAAGCTTTGTCGCAACGTCCGCAATTAAACTTCGACATGCCGTAGTCTATGTGGGATCGTGGCAATACAAATCTACCTAGGACTCAAACGTATTTTGTTCTGAGAATAAGTCAAAACTATACAACGGACTCAATTGGAAATTTTGTCCTTACAAATCTCCCCCTTTGACTATTCTGAGACAAAACCAACAATAAAATGCCTAATCCAGGTCGTCAAGCCATATGACGCCAAAATCCCACCCCATAAAAGCCAAAAGACATCATCAATACATGATAAGACTCATAAATGATGGTCTCACAAGCATGAACTGTCTCTGAATGTCTAAATATGATGTAGTCTTTGAAATCTCGAATCTCTTTAGCATACCTACACACATGAAACAGACAAATACCCACTGAAGTAGGGAAGAACAAATGATATAAAACCAATGTGAAAAGTAAATCCTAATCATTTGTTATGTGAGAAAAACATGATACCAATTTGTGATAATTGATAATAACATATAAATCAAGATATCAATTTCAACACACAAAACTCACACTTACTCCCCCTATATCACATACATCTCTCCCCCTTTTGTCTCGAATAGACAATCCGGTGAAAAAATTAAAAAAAATTAGAATAAAATGATAACACTTTGATGTATAGCTAGACAAACATGACATAATCAACTAATAATGATCAAAGACTATAAAATTTGTAGCTAGCAAACCAACAAATCACAGAAAGAATCATTAATCTAAGTAGGTGTGATTAAATGAACAATGCAGTGTTAGCAATTAAGCATGGATACCAAGAAAAACTGCATATGAACTGTCCAGAAGCAACTCAGTAATACCGAAAATATAACCATATGAACCAGGGTATTAAAACAATAGAAGTTGAAAAATCCAGACGTCGCTCGAATGATAAAGGTATCTTGCGAGAAGAGACTTCGCGTGACATAAAGATGTCGTTCGAACGATAGGAAGGTCTTGCTCGAACGAGAAACCAAACTTTCATAATCAACCCAGAAAATCATGTAGTTTTGCCTAGTGAAGAAATTTCCAGAAAAAGATACCTGCAAGGGGCTAACAGAAGCAAAACAGTACTAAAACAGTAGCTAAACTAAGAAAACACAAAACAACCAAATATGAGTAGCGTGCTAACATAGTACCGATGTGATTAAACATGAACATGGAATGTATGGGTGTGAACTATAACACATGAATCACAATTCCAACACACCAAAACGATCAAGAAGCTATAATTGATAGTAATCAATCATCAAACTTTATCATAGTCATATGTGACAATTAAAATGTGAGATTAATGAAATAAACAAACTTCATGCACATGAATTCGAAATCTTAATGATTCTACAAACAATAGTGTCCTCACACGAATTTTCAATGTTAGGATTCTTTGTGCAAAACCCGTTTAAATTTTTATCCATCCAAACTCCCTCAAATATATCATACTTTTCTTTTGAATGAACATAAACTAATTTCGCCCATTTTTGGCATATGATTCTTTTTATTGCCTTTTAATATTTTCAGGCTCTTTTAAATGGTGGCTTTCACAATGAGTCAATTTTACACTCTCACTACCCTTTCCCGTAAACACCCATCAGTTTTAATGTAATCCTAACAATAAACGGTTCTTACATGCACCTCCACCTTAAGTCTACTTACGCATAGATGATAAGATTGAGATAAGAATGACTCACCAAATTCATATATGCAAGAGTAGTCAAACACCCATAAAAACTCATGCATGTGTGCAATCATGGCATAGAAACAAAGTTGAATCAAAACGCATATCAACTTCGAAACAACCCCATAATACAATGTTTAAGATCGTTCTAAGCATAAAACGTTATAGCCAAATGTCCTAGCCACATGGATAATGGAAGGAAGGGGGTACAAGCACACCAATACGCCACATCAAACATGTAAACTCACGACACAAAAACAAAACCGAAAATCTTTGTGGCTTTTTCAAATTATTTTGACTCAAAGAAAAACAAAATCTTTTTGTGTTTTTGCAAAAAAATTCAAAATAAGATGCAAAAAATGAAAAATATAATACGTAATGATAAACATGGTAATACAATCATCCTTTACATTTAGCATGGGAAGAATCAAGTGCAACCAAATGAGAACCATTAAGTTTTAGTCCTAAAGCCTCTATGTCCGATTTCCTAACCCAAGTAGGTGTAACATAGCGCATGGGGGTTTTGGGAACCGAAACCACTTTATTCCTAAACTTCCTAGGAGCATTACTAAGGTCACAACAAAAACATCTAAGGTGACCTTTCCTACCGCAATGGGAACAAGTGTAAAGACCGCGGGAATGATTACCAAAATGTCGACATCTCCTCGCGTTCCTAGTGGGCTATCTCACACTATTGGTATTGACTTTGGGAATGGGAACAAATTTCTCTTTGTAGACTATACCAAACCTATCTCCCTTGACTTGGATAAGTCTCATTAAATTATTAAATGATATTAGAGATGATTAAAATTTACAAAAGTCCATGTGTTTATGAGACTAAGGTATTATTATATGCATCTAACATATCACGCGTAATTGTATATTATTAATGCATTAACAAGATATTAGTCTAGTATTGAGGGTTTGATATATGTTATGGGACACATGCCACTTAAAATAGGACATGTGTCACCATGGGTTATTTGACATGTGGCGACCCACTTGTGTTGGTTTCTCTATAAATAAGCCTCACCCTCATACATTTTAAAGGGATCTTCTTGGAAGAAGAATGGTGATTCCTTGTCTTATGAGTTTTCTTATAGAGAGTTTTAGAAAAGAGTTTTGAGACGAGTTCTTTGAGAAGAGTTTCACAACCTTTCATCTCTCGAGTTCCACCATAATGAGTTTTTCGGTGAATAATACGAACCTGTGAACTATGCTGACTTTGATTCTGGGTATGACGATACGTAGGCGCAATCGAAGTTGCTCAAGTAAAAAACATACGAAAATCGGGTGTTTTCCAATATTAAATGCCCCTCTTACATTTGGCAACTCCGTTGGGGAGGTATTCACGATTTCTATCGTGTAACACCTCATTCGCAATCAGAAAAGTGGGCAGAGATGGAGAAGTGGCCGATAAGCAAACTTTCTTCCCCAACAGTCCTGAGATAAATGAAGAACTTCTTTTTAGATAGGAAACTTAATCTTTCCATTTTATATACTATCTTGACTTAACAATGACAATCATATGATATATGTGTGTATTAGATGGGATGCCTATTTTTAAGGTATGCTTTGAACACTTGTGTCTTCAAAAGAAGTTGGATAAACTGTTTTTTGCATAAAGTTTATTCATAGATCCATTAACATTCAAGCATGTTCACACCCGAGAAGATAAAAAAATGGATTAGGTTATCATGAAGAAACTTTTTTTATTTATTTTTCGGTAAAATACTCACTCCCTATATGTTGTACTTGATTAAATTAAATGGTAGAATCCAATAATTTAAATGTGCTTTTGTGCCAAAAGAGCTGAAAGGCACTGACAAAAAGTAAGTATGGGAGTTGATAAAATAGTGCAAGTTGGAGATCTCTACACTATTATATTAATATATTGAGATACTTTCTAATTTACGGTAGTGTGTATCTGTCACAGATTTATTAGAAAAAATATATGTAGGACACTTATGGACGACCCTGTATACTTTAGTATAAAACTCGAAAGCATAGGCCGACCACTGACATCCCCTAGCACGTGTCATCAGCAATAGTTCAACCTGAGGTGATAAGATAAATATTTTGCTGTTTCCCATGTTTCTTTATACATACTGGTGTCAGAATGTACACAGCTCAACTAGCACGATCTTTTTTTTTTTTGGTTAACTTTTTTTCTTGAGAAACCAAGGCCAGATACTTTGTTCCGAGGAACCTCACGTCGACAGAAACTTTCGGAGCTTTGCTTCGGTGAATCTCTTCCCAATGAACCTCAGACTAAATCGTAATAAATGTTCGAAGAAACTCGTTCGAAGAAACTCAAAATATAGTGACCATCTTCGTATGTAGGTGTATATCCAACATAAAATTCAACGAATTCAACTGAGTTTTTTCAAAACTGATGAAACTTGCTGTGAGGGACCTCTACCCGATGAAACTCGAACTAGTAGGATACCATGGCTGCTAACCAAATCAACTTACCACTTTGGAGATCCAAAAATGAACGTCATTTACATGAAAGGCGATTCAACTTAGACATCACCTCGATAGATATTAGTTCGACCAGAAGTCATCGCTGATACATTTGGGAGTCGAAATTTGTTCGACCTTATTTTATGCAATGTGAGATTGAAACTTTAATGGGGCGAGCAGCCTAAAGTTGGAAAAAAAAGAGAGAAAATGAGTCACCACGGAAGCAGTTGGTAGTATGAACGAACCATGGTGGTTTTAAAATTCGATGAAGCTTTGAAAAAAAGATGACAGATCTTGTGAGTACAAAACAGGGAGCCAACGTCGAAGAATGAGATTTCTCGTCTTTTGGCTTTATTTATATTTTTCATTTCATGAAGAGGCTTTGCCCAGATTACACGAGCAGGATTTTAAAAGAAACCCACGTGTTAAACTCACGTCTCAAATCGAAAGGTAGTTGACAACCACATGTCATTTGAAATTACGTGTTCCCTCGGATATAACACTTATTGGAAAGAATTTGGTGTGTGCACATAATTAAGAAATGAGTGCTACTATCCACTTCATGGGATTACCCAAATGGTTGTAATATAATCATGATATTATTGAATAAATGAGCTTATGTTATATGTATTGAGAGGTATATTTATTCATAGTTTTAAATCAACAGTATTATGCCAAGTGTCGATTGAATTATAAACAAATTATTATTGAGTTACATTCTTCGAAAAAATTTCAAATTAACGAGGTACGTTATTTATTTGACAATTCACGAGGGTGTTATTTATTAACAGTTGTGAATATTGTCGTGGCAAGTCCTTCGAAAAAAATGCTAGAATAATATAAAATTTACATGTGTGGACTCCACAATTAAAAATGAATGTCTTTAACATGTTTAGTGGCGAATCATATATATTATTTTTTTGTGCTTCCTGGAAACATCTGTGCACATGTTTATTGAGAAACATAAATTGCGTCACGCGATTATTATATTCGTGGAACGTTTCATTTTCACATAATATATTGAAAACATTTAAAAGTGTTATTCAATGTTTTTAGACAAATATAGATATGGTTTATCCTTTGGGAATTACTTCGATACACCTGCAACTTGAATATGCGATGAACCACGTCATTTGGGATACAACTATTGTGGTTTGCTAGTATAATCTTTCGCATGATATATCTATCTGTCGAAGGTTTTTTGTAAACTCCACCTTTAGAGGTGACTTAACAATGAAAATACTTATTTAAGATTTTTCTTCCACCGTTAGAGGTGGCTTAGCAATGAAAACACACTTGTTAAGGTTTTTCACAAACTCCACCATTAGAGGTGACTTAACAATGAAAACACGCTTGTTAAGGTTTTTTGTAAACTCAACCGTTAGAGGTGACCTAATAATGAAAATACTTATTTAAGATTTTTCTTCCATCGTTAGAGGTAACTTAACAATGAAAACACACTTGTTAAGGTTTTTCGCAAACTCCATAGTTAGAGGCGACTTAATAACGAAAACACTTGTTAAGATTTTTCCGTAAACTCCACCTATAACGGTGACTTAACAATGAAAACAATTGTAAAGATTTTTCGTAAACTTCACTTATAATGGTGACTTAACAATGAAAACACTTGTTAATATTTTGGTAAAACTCCACCAATAACGGTGACACCGATAACGGTGACTTGACAATGACAACCACTTGTTAAGATTTTTCATCAAACTCAACCAGTAACGGTGACTTAACAATGAAAACACTTTTTAAGATTTTTCATTGTTAAGTCACCTCTAAAGGTATTTCGTATATACAGTCGATATATTTTAGACATGTGGTATGCTATCTTGAGTTAGTTCTCATCTAGCAAGGAAAGTTTCTCCAATCGGGACTAGATAAATTTTGTCTTGGAAATATATATTTTCAAGAGTATTGTAGAATGATAATGGTCTTGATGTTTTTATTAGCTTTTTTGACTGCACCGTAGGTTTTTGGTCGGTAATGAGAAGATATATATATGGCGCATGATGCCATACTCTTCTACAATGTTTTTAACATTACTTTGAAATGTAACCCATTGTCTAATATCATATCGAAAGGTACACTATAATGGCAGATGATATTATTGCGGATGAAGTGTGCCTACCTCTTTCTGTTCGTTACCGCACAAAACTCAACTCCCACCTATTTAGAGAAATAGTCCATAGTCACACATATGAATTCTTGGCTATTATATTCCTTTAGAGTAACCTTCCCAATGATTTCACTTATGCATATAAAAAAAGGGCAAGGCGACATCATATTATGAAGCTCATGCGAAGTCAGGTGATAGAGGGGAGAAGACATCTAACATTTTTGACAGCTTTTGACGTATAAAATGCAAACGTGGGGCATTGTGATCAAATAGAAACCCCATTGAATGATCTTTTTATCTTGAATGTAGCCACTCACATGGGGACTGCATTCCTTATAGTGTATATTTTCCATTATCGATTCCAATTATTTGTGGGATAGCCAAGCAAAGTGCATCACGTCAAGGTTTGATTTTTGGAGAAGACATTTTTATATGATTAAATAAGTAAAGAAATTTCTAGTGGTGATCCGATCATTCTTGGAACCCTTAATGGGGAAGTGTCGCACTTTCAGTGGATTCTTCATGTCCTAATACGATGCTGAGAGGGATTCTTGAGATGCCTATATTATGTTTTATGTATCACAAGGCCCAATGCATTTATGGATTAAAATTAAAACTAATGACATATCTTTTTGGGATGTCAAATATATATTTTCGTGTCGCCAGAGCCTCTACGAAGGGTTTCTTAGCATGGGGTAGGTAGCGAAAGCTAATTTTGTTTTAAATGTTCAGTTACCTCCTCTAACATTTCAGGGAATATGAGGAGCCGATCCTCACTCACTTTCCATCGTCCTAAATTTTTTATGATAATGAGTATAGAGTCTCCAATACTTTGAGTTTCTAGATGCTATTGCATTGTTTTTTCTTGAAGCCTTATAATGCAAGTCTCATATTTTCTCATGTTGTTGATGTAGGGTAGTCTAGTTTGAATGTTAGCAACCTGTAAATATAATTGAGAAAGATTAGTGAGACACCAATACCATATTGTGGTGACAATTATATTCAACGCAAATAATGAGAAAGCACAATCACTAAAGAGAATAGAGAATAAGAAATGCCAATCACACAACACAGTATGTACGTGGTTCAGCAAGAATGCTTACGTCCACGGTGGTGCTCTCACTATTATTTATATAAACTCCAAGGAGTGTTTTACAGAGAATATCATGCATGCCTTTTGCCCCAGGCTTAGGGTTTGTTATATACGTGTTCGTTCATGGGGAGTGGGGGTGTTGGACTTCCCCAAGTCCATCTTATACTCCTAGAATATCTCCTTACGATATTTTAGGAGTAGACTAAGTCATAACTGGATGTAGTTGATATGCGAAGAACCCGGGCTTTGGGCCGTTGCTATTAGGCTACTTGCCTGGGCACGTGATGACAAATCGAGGTACCCACAATTGCCCCTAAAGTTGTTGGGCCACAATTTGGGCTCAATAAATTTAAATGATTTGTCATAATGTCTTTCTTGTAAATTGTGTAGCTCGTACCAAGATAGGAGTTCTCTACTTGATTTTGGCGGAAGCCTGCTTCGGGTCTCGTGCGATATGATTAGAAATGTTTAAAAGGTCACTTGGAGAAGCATTTCCATACCGTCGTTTCAAGCTTCTTAATATTTTCCCATCTTCCTCACACTTCCGCTGTTGCGCCCTTCTCTCCAGGTCTTCATTTACTTTGCTTTCAATATTCTTCGTCGTCTGGGATTATGATCTTGCATCGTCCAAGCCAAACTTTCATCCTGTAAGTTCCCTTTTCTCTCTGTGTGTGTTTTTTCTATTGAGTTTGCTTCGAATTCGTAATTAGGGTTTATAAATGGCGAAGATAGGTAATAGGTCTGTATCTGAGTTTAGGAAGTTTTATAATATCCCAGACTGGGTAGGAATTGAATGCGCCTCTGTCCCTAAGAATGTTAGAGAGATAGAGGATGCTCATTGGATTCACGTCCTGTTGCTGTCCCAAGGGGGGCTCACCTTCCCCCCGAGCAATTTGTTTTTATACTTCTTCGGTTACTTCAATATCGTTCCTTCACAGTGCTCGCCAAACGTTTGGAAGATAGTTAATGGTGACCATAGAGTAAACCAACTCTATGGAACTAAATTAGGGTGAAAGCCCCCTTATCTTAAAATCAAAAGTCTTTTTACACTTTGAAATCAATTTCCTTGTTAAATATGCGGAAGCGTTAGATGGTTCACAAAAACACCAAATTTTAATTTCTTCCAAAATTAAAATAAAACCAAAGTGAAATAAAATTAAACACACATACTTATTTAATTTCACTTAAACATAATTAAACCAAGTCTTATAATTTGCCTAAGTCATATTTATAAATATTTACAAATTAGGCCAAACCAGTTTTAATAATAGACTTGAATTAAATAAACATTACCCAAATTTAATTAGCACCAAATTAAATTAAGTGGGACAATTAAAACCAATTTTATCTTGAATTATCCTAAGCATGCGTTCTAAGTTATTATGCAAGAAAAAAGTAAATCAATCACACTACGCCGCGATGTACGAGGAAAAACCCACAACGGGAAAAAACCTCAGACGGACCTAGCCTCAAATCCACTAAATACGGAATTTATATTTACAAGACAGATGACTTACTTCCTCAACTCGAACCCTCTCAAGCCTTGAAGCGTCTTCTTGTAACCACATCTTCCTAGCGGATAACCATGGAGCTCCACCGCGATCTCGGACTCACCGATCGGACAATAGGTACACCGTCAACCACACATGGAGCCTTTCACCATGTGAGAAAGCCGCAGCTAAATAATTCTTCTTCTTTGAGGGATTTAGAAGAAAACCCAAACTTCTCTTCAAAAGGTGTAGAGATAAATCGGTGCCAAAATGCTCCAAGCAAGGTGTATGTATATAAGAACTTGGAAGAAACAAATATGGGTGTAACTAAGTGTTTAAAGGCTTTTTCTTTATAAAATGAACACTAAAAAACTCATGAACTTTTTCTTGGAAGAATCACATCTCAAAATTCTCTCTAGGAGTTGTAGGATATGAAAAAGTTTATTTTAAAAAAGTTGTTTCCGCACATAGATATTCAACAAAAAGTTAGTGGAGAAACAAGTGGGGAAAGTGGGTAAAAACTGCTAAAAATTGCCAAAAAAATTTCCCGCTTGACATCTCGTTCGAACGACATTTTCGTTTGAATGAAGTCTTGTTGGAACGAGGCTTCTAACGAAGTTCCAGTGTGAACTCGTTAGAAACTCGTTGGAAATCTCGCTCGAACAGTCATATCGTTCGAACGACATTTCGAACAAAGTTCCAGTGTCCAATGGGGAAGCTCATTAGCAAACTAGTTCGAACGAAAAACTCGTTCGAACGACATATCGAACGAGCTTCCAGAAAGTTTGTAAAATTCTATGTTTTGCCCAGAAACTTTATATACTTCATTTTAAAGTTTTTAATTGAAATCTTTCTGAAAACAAAACACAATTTTAAAACCTAACACCCAATAAACTTGTTCCAAGCTCCTATATATATATATATATATATATATATATATATATATATATATATATATATATATATATATATATAATGCATTCATACGTTGGGAGCATGGAACCACTGTGATGACGTAGAAACGAGGCACATAAACTCGGCATTTGATGAAGCTTTATACTCTTTGCCGCTACGTCTTCTACTAAACAGATCATAGGCTTGAAAGGTACACTTGAACACTATCCTATGACATAAACGTTTTTGTTCGGAATTGAGCCAAAACTACATTAAGACTCAATTGGAGAATTGTGTCCTTACAAATCTCCCCCTTTGGCTATTCCGGGATAAAAACCAAACAAAAATCCTAAAGGGCCGTCAAGCTCTACTAGACTAATAAAAAGTCCCACCCAAAAATAAAATTACACTACTTGACTCAAACAACCCAAATGATCACAATCTTTGCCGGTGAAAGTTTCCACTTATAATATAATTCCTGCACACTTAAGAAAACCTATTACACACATGGGAATATCAAAATATTTAATGCAAGTAAAGTAAGTACTCCCCCTAAATTAATTCTCTCTCTTTATCAACATTGATCACCTTAGAAAAACGTCTCCCCCTCTCCCCCAAACTAAGATACGAGTATAATAGGTTTAGATACCATTTCTCCCCCTATCATTCTCCCCCTTTTTGTTCAGGAATAGACAAAGGTTAAAGAATAAAATATGTAATTGTGCATAAAGTGATACCAATAAAGCATATGGTCAACAAAAGCACAACTAATCCAACAAACAATAATGGATACCAACTAGGATGCAAGAAAATGATACCAATAAGATACATAAAGTATTAAGCATGTGATATTAAAAAAGAATGCAGCAAGATAGATACCAATTATGAATTAAAGCATATATGGACTAGAAAGCACGACAAAGACTAAACAAAAATATCAAATATATGTATACATAAGATATAAATGATAGACGTAAGTATACATATATAGATATAAACACACACATGACACAAAATACGATAAGATTTTCACACTCGTATGGCAAAAATGTGTCATATGGAAATGGATTTTTGGGTTGTGAACAAGTAACGATTAAATTTAGACCCAATCACTTAAAACATGTTCACAGAGTTCTCTCTTGATTGCAAACTTCATCACATTTTAATATAACCTCACGTGATAATATAAATTGAACTCAATGAACAAACATACACAATGCATACAAGCCTCGCATGTTGATGATTATACAAACCAATATAGTCATGACAATGAAAGTACAACTAGGATAAACGGACATTGTGCAAACCGTTGATATACCATCCAATCTCCCTCAATAAGCATATATTAATTTTGAATGAATATATCAATCAAACATAGGCCTTGGCAATTATTTTTCATTTAATTCCATATTTTCGTTTAGACCTTTGGACCACGTATTTCTTTTAGGTCCAAATAAACGGTGGCTTACTATTCGCAAAGGACAATAAATCCTTTCGGATCCCTTCCCTGTGCACATTTATATTTATCATTTTTCTTTCTCACAAATCTCACGTGCAACGGATTTTGACATGCACTAGTCCTCCTAGGTCACAAATATGTAGATGACAAGATTGGTAGGAGAACATCTCACAAAGCTCAAATATACATATGAAGTTAAAATTTCAAATAAGCTCGTGCATGTGTGAAAAGAGGCATATAAAAATAGAATCGATTTAAGCAACACAACATCCAACTACTCCATGTAAGCATGGTAAAGAACATAATAATGATTGACAATCTAAACCAAAAGTTCTAGCCACATGGGAGCGTAGAAGATGGGATTCTAACACAAGTGTATGCCACATAAAGTGTGTCAAACTAAAATACACACAAAATAAAAATCTTTTTGAGTTTTTGAAATTTTTAACCAAAAAAAATATATACTCAAAAGACAAACAAAAATCATTTGAATTTTTCATTAAGCTTAAATTATCAAGAAATAAAAACTCAAATGAGAAACAAAAATCTTTTTGAATTTTTCATTTAATGCAAGCAAAAATAAGCAAATATAATACAAAAAGATAAACAAAAATCATAGTTCTAGCATGTGATTAAGCATGGATCATAGACTAGAAAATCATTAAACAAGCATAGAGTTAGCATGATAATATAGCATGAAGAACAAAAGCTAAAGTATGCAAACACTAACACATTCATCCTTTATATTTAACACGGGAGGAGGCATGTGAAAGTAAATGAGAGTCAAACGTCCTATTTTGCAAGGCAACCAAGTCGAATTTTCTAACCCAAATTAATGAAGAATGACTATCTTGGGGTGTAGGAATTTTAACTACCTTGGTTGCTTTACGTTAGGATTTTCTAGGAATTCGTTTCAGATCAAAACAAAATTTTCTAAGATGACCTTTTCGACCACAATGTATACAAGTAAAATTACGTCGAAATTTGGTACCTAAGGAATGATCTGTAAAGGCTTTCCTAGTAGATTCTCCTAAAACATTAGTTTTGGCTTTATGAATAGATTCACTACAAGTCTTGAAGCCTAAACCACAAGTGTCATTTTTAATTTGGACCGTTCCTAATATTTTATCTAATTTTTCCTAACGACACTCCAAATCAAATTTGACATTACTAGAGTCTTTTAATTTATTTTCTAATTCTAAGATGTTAGACTCTAATAAAATATTTCTCTCTTCGAACTCGAGAAGATCCTTTTTCAAGGATTCCATTAAACCTCTAAGGCTATCTCTCTCGCCTTCTACATATTCAAGCTTCTCTCGAAGAGTCCTCTCACGTGTCCCAAGGTCTTCTACCAACATACTATCATCTATGACCTTGACACGCTATTTGAAACTAGCTTCTAACTTCAAATTAGCTCTTTTTAATTTAAGTGGTTCTTCATATAATTCTTGAAAAGCATTTTGAAGTTCACTCACATTAACCTCTTCTTCATTTTCAATCTCTCTTTCTTCTCCACTCTCACTATCATAAAAAATAAGGGAATCATAAACAATGACCTTGGAAGTGTCATGTGTTAAAGTTTCATCAATCGATGAGTTCTCACTATCACTCACATGACTAGCCATAAAAGCCACAAAGTTGGGCTTAGTGGGGGAATCGGGTCCTTCTTCCTTATCACTATCACTAAGGGTCACATTATATGAAATGGGTGGCTTACCCTCTCTCCTTAGTTTAGTGGGGCATTCAGAAGCCCTATGGTCATAACCCTCACAAACAAAACACCTATTTGACTCGTCCCTATTTAAATTTTCATTAACAGTTTTAGGGATCCTCTCGGCTTTGTCATTCTTGGAAGTTTCAAATTTCTTAAAGTTAGTTTTAAATTTATCTTTGTTAATTTTCAGAAATTTTCAAAATTTCCAAGCAAACAAGGCCATATCTTCCGAGTCACTATCACTCTCGCTCTCTACTACTTGTTTATCCTCTTTTCGGGCTTTTAAAGCAATTCCCTTTTCTATTTTATTTTCAGTTTTAGAGGGAAACATGTCCAGGTCATAGGTTTGTAAATCACCTACAAGCTCTTCTAATTTCGTAGAGGCTAAAGTTGGTAAAGAATTTAACACGGTCACTTTTGAAATAAATCTATCGGGTAGGGACCTTAAAATTTTCTTTACTACTCGGTTGTCTGGTATTATCTCTCCCAAATTAAAAGATGAATTAACAATATCTGAAAGTCTAGCATAAAATTCATCAAACGCTTCTTTTTCATTCATTTTAATAGTTTCAAATTGAGTGATGAGGTTTTGGAGTTTCGAAGCTTTAACGACACTTGTACCTTCATGAGTGAGTTGTAAAATATCCCACGCTTCTTTAGCGGTTTCACACGTCATAATACGTCGGAATTCATCCGGTGTGACAGTGCTAAACAAGGCATTTAAACCACGGGAATTAAAGTTAGAAAGTTTAAATTCACCCTCACTCCATCTATCGACCGGTTTGGGAACACGTTCATTATCTACTAAATGAGTTGGTGGAGACCACCCATTAACTACCGAAAACCAAACCCTCTTGTTGATAGATTTTAGTGCCAATTTCATACGCGTTTTCCAATACGCATAATAAGAACCATGAAAAATAGGAAATTTTGAAAATGGGGAAATTTCCATTTTAGCAAAAAATTAGTTAAGGGATCTTTAACGAAGTAGATTATCGTTTTGGCTCTAATACCAATCTGAAAGCCCCCTTATCTTAAAATCAAAAGTCTTTTTACACTTTGAAATCAATTTCCTTGTTAAATATGCGGAAGCGTTTGATGGTTCACAAAAACACCAAATTTTAATTTCTTCCAAAATTACAATAAAACCAAAGCGAAATAAAATTAAACACACATACTTATTTAATTTCACTTAAACATAATTAATCCAAGTCCTAGAATTTGCCTAAGTCATATTTATCAATATTTCCAAATTAGGCCTAACTAGTTTTAATAATAGACTTAAATTAAATAAACATTACCCAAATTTAATTAGCACCAAATTAAATTAAGTGTGACAATTAAAACCAATTTTATCTTGAATTATCCTAAGCATGCGTTCTAAGTTATTATGCAAGATAAAAGTAAATCAATCACATTATACCGCGATGTACGAGGAAAAACCCACAACGGAAAAATACCTCGGACGGCCCTAGCCTCAAATCCACTAAGTACGAAATTTACATTTACAAGACAGATGACTTACTTGCGCAACTCGAACCCTCTCAAGACTTGACGCGTCTTATTGTAACCACCTCTTCCTAGAGGATAACCACTGAGCTCCACCGCGATCTCGGACTCACCGATCGGACAATAGGTACACCGTCAACCACACATGGTGCCTTTCACCATGTGAGAAAGCCGCAGCTAAACAATTCTTCTTCTTTGAGGGATTTAGAAGAAAACCCAAACTTCTCTTCAAAAGGCGTAGAGATCAACCGGTGCCAAAATGCTCCAAGCAAGGTATATGTATATAAGAACTTGGAAGAAACAAATATAGGAGTAACTAAGTGTTTAAAGGCTTTTTCTTTATAAAATGAACACTCAAAAACTCATGAACTTTTTCTTGGAAGAATCACCTCTCAAAATTCTCTCTAGGAGTTGTAGGATATGAAAAAGTTAATTTAAAAAAAGTTGTTCCCGCACATAGATATTCAGTAAAAAGTTAGTGGAGAAACAAGTGGGGAAAGTGGGTAAAAACTGCTAAAAACTGCCAAAAAATTTTCCCGCCTGACATCTCGTTCGAGTGACATTTTCGTTCGAATGAAGTCTCGTTCGAACGAGGCTTCTAACGAAGTTCCAGTGTGAACTCGTTAGAAACTGATTGGAAATCTCGCTTGAATAGTCATATCGTTCGAACGACATTTTGAACGAAGTTCCAGTGTCTAATGGGGAAGCTAATTGGCAAACTCGTTCGAACGACATCTGGTTCGAACGAAAAACTCGTTCGAATGACATATCGAACGAGCTTCCAGAAAGTTTGTAAAATTCTATTTTTGCCCAGAAACTTTATATACTTTATTTTAAAGTTTTTAATTAAAATCTTTCTGAAAATAAAACACAGTTTTAAAACCTAACACCCAATAAACTTGTTCCAAGCTCCTATATATATATAAAATGCATTCATACCTTGGGAGCATGGAACCATTGTGATGACGTAGAAACGAGGCACATAAACTCGGCATTTGATGAAGCTTTATACTCTTTACCGTTACGTCTTCAACTAAACACATCATAGGCTTGAAAGTTACCCTTGAACACTATCCTATGACATAAACGTTTTTTACCGGAATTGAGCCAAAACTACATTAAGACTCAATTGGAGAATTGTGTCCTTACATAGGGCTTGCTGAAATTTGTTTTTGTTATTCCTTCTCTCGAACTAGTTCTGGCCTTATTTACCTCAAGGCCAGGAGTCCTGATAGCGTATTGGTAGTAAACCTACCTAATTCCCATAAGTATTACTGGTAATAGGGTTTTCTTGCTAGAAATTGGCAGTTTTCCCCCATACTAAGGGGTCGAGGTCTGATAGATTCACAGTCCCCTTTCATAGGAAGGAGTACATAGGTAATCTTAGCCTTTTCTCTGCTCATTTGTTTTTCTATTAATGTTTGATTTTTCTGATATTTGTTTGTTATCCTTTCCACGAGGACAAAGAACTTGGAACCTGCCCTTAGTGAGGTTCGAGCTGCTGAGCTGATTAAAGCTTGGAATATCATAAAAATCTTTGGCTGACGGTGAACATCCCCGATCAGCTTCTTTTCTTTTAGAGTACAAGAACATCGGGTCTAGTTTCATTGCGCGGCCTGTGGACAGCATTCCTGACTTGGATATTACTGAAGAAGTTGCTGCGGACCCCATCCAGTTGGACGAGGAAGAGAGCAGTTCTGAAAGTGATATTAGGGGAGGTGCTGAAGCTGGTCCTAGTGAGGCGAGCTCTAGTAGTGAAAGTTCTTCTATCTCGAAAGAGGTTTCTGAGGCTCAAGAGTATTCTAACGAGCTGAGCAATTCTAGCAAGGCAGAAATGGTTCCTCCCAGAAGAAATTTGATCAGGGATCATGATGATGATGAAGATGTTCTTATTTACAGGAGGTTGAAGAAGCAAAAGTCTGTTAGTAGAAAAGTTGCCACTAGCTCTCAACCTTTTGCCAACGATAAGGAGAAGAAGAGAAATGAGGAAGAACAGTTGAGAGAGAGAGAGAAAGAAAGAAGAGGAGAGGAAGAAGGCTGAAGAGAAAAACAAGGTGGAAGAGAGCTGAGAGGGAGAAAGAGAGAGAAGAGGAGAGAAGGAGGGTGGAGGCGAGGATGAAGGCCGGGTAAGATTTAGTTCCCGTGTTCGTGTTGCCCGAGGGGGCCTCGGTCACCACCTCTCCCTAATTGGCTCCTGCGCTGCTCGAGAGAGCAATTTTGCCTACTGATCGATAGAGGGCAATGGGGACTGACCAGTTAGCCCTGCAAGCGAGTCAGAGGCTAGCCTTAGTAAGTCTGTTTCTGTTCTTCAATACTTGTAATGTTTTGTTCAATGCTTTCTTCTAATGCTCCCTTTTTACTTGTAGTTCATGACCGAATTCGCTATTCTCTACCATACTCGCGATGAGCTAGTGAGTATGAATGTGGATTTGGAGAGGCAGAACATTAAACTAAAGGGGAAAGGCACTGAGATAGAGGCCAGTCTGAAAGCTACTAGCGAGGCCCAGAAGTCCTCTGATCTTGCCCTTATTGAAGCCAACAGAGCGAAGAAAGCGACGATCAAGGAGCTGAATGAGTTGAGGCGGTCTTACGATCTGGTCTGTATGAGCAAGCTGGCCATGGTCGAGGAAAATAAGGTACTGTTAGAACAGGTGAAGAAGGTGGAGTCTGAAGCTGCTACCATTAAGGAGAGTTCGTATAACTCTGGGTGGGCCACCGCATATGAGGTCGCTGATGCTCAGATAGGTTACATCAGCCGGCTGATCTTCAAGAAGGGATGGAATAAGGCTCTTTTGGCTGCTGGGGTGGATGTTGATTCACCCTTATTCAACGAGCATGATCTAGGCCCAAAGCCTGTTATAGATGATGCGCCTGCCCCAACCGTTGAAGGTGTAGTCCATGCCTCTCAAACCATTCTTAATGGTGCTTCTCCTACTCAGGGAGCAATACTTATTCCTTCTGAGGGAGATGCTGCTACTGCTGTTGCCAAGGGAAAATATCCAACCTCCTTTGGACAAACTGAGGTTGCCAGTTAGCCCGCTCTTAGGACCTTTATGTATTTTTGCTTTGTTTGCAGTGTTCTTTTCATCGATGTAATTTGGTCCTCCATTAATGAAATAAAAACATTTTCTCTTCAGCATACTGATTCTTTTGTTCTTTATTACTCTTTATGGCTTCTAGTTAATTTATGTAGATGAATATATACCTTCCACCTCTCAACTGGGGAGGATTCTCGGTCCTAATGTGAGCTATCAAGTTCTCTAAGCCTTCGTTAGGATTTGCAACTCTCTCAGGTCAAGGAATAAGAGCTTTAAAGACCAATCTGAGCTTGTCGCCAAACTGAAAGATAGACTTCAGAAGATGGAAGAGGTTGGTGCCTTTGTTCAAGAAGAAGTGTGCACTTTGAGAGCTAAGCTCCTAGATGCCTCTAAAATTAATCAAGTCGGAGAAATTCTTCAGCAGGAGAATGAGACTCTGAGGAGGGAGGTGTCGCAACTCAGGGACATGCACCAAGCATCGTACCTTGTGTTCTATGAGGCTCCTCTTCATCGGCTGTTCCGCGAGCTGGCACAAGACCAAGAGGTGCCCCTCCAGTTTTGCGAGGTTCTACCTCATCGTCTACTCCGCGAGTTGGTCTAGATGTAGGGGGTCTAGCTAGGGAGGTGGATGAGCTCCAAGAAGATGTCCGTCAAGCATATGTGATTGCTGCTAGGCTTCAAAGGGATGTCACACGGTTGAGGCATCTATTCAAGAAAGGACCTCAACGAGTGTGGGCTGATGGTTATGAACAAGGTTGGATAGATTCTCCGACGAGGCTGATAGAGTTTTAAGAACTATCTTTTATTAGGGGATGGTTGAGTGCCCTTAGAAAGTTGCAGGTCCCCCGAAACTCAGTACTCTAGTATTATCATGAGGTCTCTCCTTCAACTCTAAGGCCTAATCCTTTCAGGAGGGACGACCAGTGGATCCCTATAGATGCTATCCGTAGGCAGCTGTTAGAGTCAGATGTGAATGAGGTCGAGGAGGAATTGGCTCCTCATCTGGATGATAGCCGAAGAGCATAAGTAGCTGATTATCTTATTCAGAGGCCTCAACCTCATTAAGATTTTATCGGGTGTAACTCGTTGTACATGTAACGAAGTAATGTAATATTTATATCTTGGGCGATTTTTCCGACTAAACATGCGTTGTACATCTTTTACTTCATTTATTTCCCATTTGATTATCTTGGGCTCTTCGTAGCCGACTAGATTTGATGTAGGTAAAGTTGTTTTATTATGTGAGTATCCTCCCAGTCCAGTATGCTTTATGAGATACCATTCTGCCCTACTTTACCTTTTAGGTCGTGTCGTCACACTCCTTTAGGCCTAAGTATGGCAATGGTGAGGACACACTTGGTGTTGGATGTTCTATCCGATCAGGCTTTTTGAGCCAAACACTGTTTGTCGACTAATTCAATTTGGTCGAACTGCCTAAGGGTCCCCTGGAGGGCTTCATATATTGCTAGGGGCAATGCTAAGAGGTTGTTCATGTTTCATAACGAAGACCTGAGTAGGGTGATTCCCTTATTCTGCATACTTAATAATATGCCTGTCACTTGGAAAAGGTGTGCAAGTTATAAAGTTCATAATATAAAATTAACACTTCAGAATGTCACTGCCAAACAATCTTTTATTAATCACAAGCAATAAAAGCTGAGTTGCCAATTCCAAAAATGTGATAAAGATGAATGAAAAAACTAGAAGTAGAATTTCTTCAGATTGGCTACGTTCCAAGCTCGGGGTATCTCTCTGCCCTCCAGCATTTCTAAGTGATAGGCTCCTTATAGGTCATCCCTTGTCACCTTGAATGGTCCCTCCCAATTCGTACCCAGCTTGCCATCTGATGGTTTTACTGTGCTGCCAAGGACCTTCCTTAGGACGTAGTCCCCTACCTGGAATGCCCTTGGATTGACCTTCTTGTTATAGTGTTTCGTGAGTTGTTGCTGATAGCTCGCCAGCCTTACAAGGGCTAGTTCTCTGCATTCGTCATCTAGGTCAAGTTCAGCGAGTAATGCTGCATTATTTTGGCCTTGGTCGACAAGGGTGGTTCTCATGGTTGGTAGGCCAGCTTCTAAGGGGCTGATTGCTTCCACTGCATACGTTAGTGAGAATGGGGTTTCCCCAGTTGCTCGCCATGGGGTAGTGCGGTAGGCCCAGAAAATATGTGGCAGCTCACTCACCCATGCACCTCTGGCTCGCTCTAGTCGTTTCTTTAACCCATCGATCACTGTTTTGTTTGAAGCCTCGGCTTGACCATTGCTCTGGGGGTAGGCCACCGAGCTAAAATAGTGCCTGATCCCATATTCTCTGTAGAAGTTCTGGAAAGGGCCACTCTCGAACTGTGTTCTATTATCGGTGATGATGGTTCTGGGGATTCTAAAATGGGTAATTATATTCTTCCATATGAACCTCATCATATCTATATCTCAAATATTTTCCAGTGGATCTGCCTCGATCCATTTGGTGAAGTAATCTGTTGTGACCAATAAATACTTACGATTGCCGGCGATAGCAGGAAGAGGGCCTACGATGTCCATCCCCCACTGGGCGAAAGGCCATGGGCTGGTAAGAGATCTTAGGTCACTGGCAGGTTGGTGGACCATAGGAGCATGTAGTTAACATTTCTCGCATTTGCGAGCATATACTGCCGAATCTTTTTTCATATATGGCCACTAGTAGCCTTTCTTCATTTTTCATAAAGCTAGTGACCTCCCTCCAATATGGCTTCCATAAATTCCTTCGTGAAGCTCACGTAGAACTTTCTCGATGTCTTTTAGGTGAACACATTGAAGGTAAGGGCTGGTGAATGATCTCTTGTATAGTTTGCCCTCAGGAGATAATTAAAAGCGAGAAGCTTTGACTCTTATCTGATGAACGACCTTCTTATCGTTTAGAAGTGCACCATCTTTCAAATAGTCCCTCAAAGGGTCCATCCAACTAGGTTCTGACTCAATCTGGAGCATATGTTCCCTGTTTAGCAGCTCGTCGCTCTGGTTGATTCTCAGATGGATGAGGAAGTCGATTGGGATTGTCCTCTTTAAGTCAGAATCGATTGCTGAACCTAGGGTTGCCAAGGTGTCGACATGGTTGTTCTGTCCTTTGGGAAACTGTTGGACACTGACTTCCTCAAAGCTGGACATTAGATCCCTCTCCAAGGCGAGGTAGGCTGCCATTCTTTCGTCTCTTGTGTTAAAGTCCCTAGTTATCTGGTTGGAGACCAATTATGAGTCGCCGAATACCTGCAGCTGCTTTGCCCCCAACGCCTGTGCCTTCTGCAAACCGGCTATCAAAGCTTTGTATTCTGCATCGTTGTTGGAGGCTTCAAATCCAACTCTGATTCCCTGCTCGAGGATTGTGTCTTCTGGAGTAACGATCACTATGCCTACTCCTTCCCCGTTTGAATTGGAGGCTCCATCAACAAACAGTTGCCAGACTCCTACTGATGGGTGATCTTCCATTTGCTTCATTGGTTGAAGATGGTCGCAAGGCTGTTCGCCTGTGAATTCTGCGATGAAATCGGCGAGGTCCTACCCCTTGATTGCATTCCTGGGTTAAAACTAGATGTCGAATCGTCCGAGCTCGACTGACCATTTGGACAGTTGGCCAGATAGATCCGCTTTCCATAGGACTAATTTTAGGGGGGGTGATGTGAGGACGACGATAGTATATGCTTCGAAGTAGGGCTTCAGCTTCCTCAAAGCTATCACTAGTGCGAAAGCGAGCTTCTCTAGTGGTAGGTAGCACTGCTTGGCGTCCAATAAGGTCTTGCTAGCGTAGTAAACTGGGTGTTGGAACCCTGCTTTTTCACACACTAGTTCAGAACTGATGGCGTGACTGGAGACGGCGAGGTACAAGTACAGGGGATCATCTTCTTGAGGTATAACGAGCAAAGGCGATGAGCTAAGGTAAGCCTTGAGCTCTTCCAATGCTTATGATCAATTTTGATTCCATTCTATTGTCTTGTTTCCTTTCAAGAGCTGGAAGAACGACTTGGACTTTTCAAAGGACTTCGAGATAAAATGGTTCAAAGCGGCGAGCATGCCTGTGAGCTTCTGCACGTCTTGTATCGTGCGAGGGGGCTGTACCCTGTTGATTGTTTCGATCTGGTTTGGTTTGGCCTCAATGCCTCTCTCGCTAACTAAATATTCAAGGAATTTTCCTGACTGGACACCGAAAGAACACTTGCTTACGTTGAGTTTCATTCTGTATTTCCTGAGGATCTTGAAGGTATTTGATAGGTCTGAGAGATAGTCCTCTCTTCGCTTGCTCTTGATGATCATATCATCAATGTATACTTCCATGGTATCTCCCATTTGGTCTTTGAACATCTTGGTGACCAGCTACTGATAGGTTGCTCCCGCATTCTTGAGCCCAAAGGGCATAACTTTGTAGCTGTATAACCCGAAAGTAGTGATGAACGCTGTCTTGTCTTGGTCTGGTGCATACAAAGGGATCTGATGATACCCTGAATATGCATCGAGAAAAATCATTCTCTCATGAGCTGCTGTGGCGTCCACCAATTGGTCAATCTTAAGGAGAGCGAAACTATCCTTAGGGCAGGCTCGGTTAAGGTTAGTGAAATTTATACAGACTCTCCATTTCCCATTGCTCTTTAGAACTACTACTGGGTTGGATAGCCATTTAGGGAATTGAACTTCCCGTATGGATCCTGCATCCAGTAGCTTCTCTACTTCCTTTTCTATAGCTTTGGACTTTTCTGGTGCAGTTCGACGTGCAACCGATGACAAACCACACGGGGATCAATTCTAGGCAGCTCGTACGCTTCCCATCCGAAAACATCTAGATTACCTCTCAACAATACTGTCAATTCCTTCTTTTCTTGACCTGATCTCTTCTAGGTTTTCAACGACTTGCTCAAAGGGGAGGAGCCTAGTCTCATCCACCCCGGGTCTCCCATACTTTAGTTGCTATTTCGAAGGTATCAAACCTTATTTCTGCTTGATCTTCTCTTTGGCCTTCTCGACCTTCTTTTTTGGTTTTGGGCGAATGGCTGCTATGAAGCACTTTCTTGCCATCGCTTGATCTCCATGGATCTCCATTACTCCTCGCTCAGTCACGTACTTGAGTTTTTGATGGTAGGTCGAAGGGACTGCCTTTATTGCAATGCAGCCACCCCCTACCGAGGATAACTTGATATGGCGAGTCGATGTCGACCACCAGAAACTCGATCATCTTGGAGACACTTCCTGCCCTTACCGGTAGCACGATCCTTCCTAATATAATAGTCACTTTTCCAGCGAAGCCAACTAGAGGTATGGTGGCTTCCTTCAAGTGGGCAACGCTCAGCTTCAACTTTCTGTAGAGGTCGAGATACATTACCTCAGATGAGCTTCCCTGGTTGACGAGTAACTTGTTGAGGATAATGATCAAGGCGTCATGACGTGGGGTTCTTACCCCCACCAGATCTTCATCTGTGAACACGATGTGTTTGCTATAATCGACGTCATCTGCTCCCCGACGCTTTATTGACTGCGTCTTTGTTGGATCGATCTGAAAAGCTTACATTACTGCTATAAGCTTTTTTACTTCGATCCGAGCTGAATTCCCTTGAATCTGCTTCATGTCAGATGCCCCATGAATTACTACAAATTCATGGCCATCATCATCCTCAAGTATATTATCGGGCCTCGTGTCTCTATTGGCAGTGACTTTCTCTGCCTTCTTCTCCATAAACTCGTTCAGGTGCCCAGTTTGGGATAGTTTTTTGAGGTGAGACTTAAGATCCTTGCAATGATCAGTCTTATGTCCTCCCTCCTTGTGAAAAGCGCATCTCAGCGTGTTATTTCTCTTTGAGGGATCTCCTCCCATCTTTTTGGGCCACTTAACAAATGGCTCATCTTTGATCTTCGCAAGGATCTTATAGATTGGTTCTTTGAAGAAAGTGTTCACTTCCTAAAATTCTTTCGAAGCATCATTCTCGCCTCCGTTATTAGAGCCATTCTTGCCCCCATTCTTACCTCCTTTCTTCTGGTTTTCAATCTTGTCGTTGCCCTTGGCAGCGAGCTTAGTTCGACCATTTTCCCCTGTACTGAAGCGGGTCACATCCTCCACTTTGGCGTATTTCTCAATGCGAGCCATCAGGTCATCTATGGTTGTGGCCTCCTTCTTTGTTAGGGATTGGTGCAGAAGGAAAGAGTTGGGTAGACCGATCTTAAAAGAGGACACTGCTACCTATTCCGAGCAATCCTCCACCTCGTTGAACAATTCCCATTGCCTCTTTGCGTAGTCCCGGAGGCTCTCCTGTGGCGTCTTCTTCATTATTAGCAAAGCATCCATCCTCTTAGGATGAGAGCTGCTGGTAATGAAGAGAACCGTGAATAGCTTGGCAAGGTACTCAAAGCTCCTGATGGATCTATGAGGGAGCCTCTCGAACCATTTTTAAGCCACGTCATGCAGGCTCGAGGGGAAAATCCAACACATCAGTGCATCCCGGTGGTTTCAGAGAGTCATGGTCTGCCTGTACTGCCTAACGTGATCGATAGGGTCAGTTTTTCCGTTATAGATCTTGAATCTCAGAATAGCGAATTTCTTGGGGGCTTCCTCTTCTTCTATCTCCATTGAAAATGGGGATTTCATTTGGGTCTTGAGAGCTCACCGAGCAAGCTCCCTGGTTGATCTGGCACCCCGATGTGCTGGGTGTTGGTCCATTTCTCTTCGGACCAAATTTTGTATATCCTCATCACCTCGAGCTGGGCTCCTGTAACGGCGAGCTGGTCGCTGTTGCTCGCCCAAGTCATCATCTGACTCGAGCTTCTGACTTCTCTGGGATCCGCATCTGGGACTCCTTCCTCGGCTGCGAGAACTTCTTGCCTGAGGGCTAGGAGTGTGGTATGGACGTTGCCTAGTGCTGTGATGGAGTTCTTTATCCAACCTCTCTAATTTCCTTTTGAGGCGAGCATTCTCAGCCTCTTTCTTATGAGCGAACTCCATTTGCTCTTGGATCCTTACCTCATAGGCATCAATCAATCTGGAGATTTGTGCGGACCTCGTTGGTCCCTGGCTCTCCTTCGAGGCTGGCCTCTCCGGGCGAGCCCTCTGATCTGAACGCTGAACTTCAGATCTGATCCTGCGAGGGGCAGGCTGTTCTTGGATATCCCCTGCCTGAGGGGCATTGCTACTGTGACCAGACATTCTAGCTTCTTATTTGGTGAGGGCTTTCTCAAGGGAGATTAATGTTTCCCACAGACGGCGCCAACTGTGGTGACAATTATATTTAACACAAATTAATGAGAAAGCGCAATCACCAAAGAGAATAGAGAATAAGAAATGCCAATCACACAACACAGTATGTACGTGGTTCAGCAAGAATGCCTACGTCCACGGTGGTGCTCTCACTATTATTTCTATAAACTCCGGAGATTGTTTTATAGAGAATATCATGCATGCCTTTTTCCCCAGGCTTAGGGTTTGTTATATACATGTTCGTTCTTGGGGAGTGGGGGTGTTGGACTTCCCCACGTCCATCTTCTACTCCTAGAATATCTCCTTAGGAGATTTTAGCATTAGACTAAGTCATAACCGGATGTAGTTGAGATGCGAAGAGCCCGGGCTTTGGGTCGTTGCTATTGGGCTACTCGCCTGCGCCCGTGATGACAAATCTAGGTACCCACACATATCTTATTCTATTTGCGGCACCATTAAAGAATATTTTCCACTATTATTTTTCCTGTAACGCAAATATTGCTTCGCTCAGAAATGAATTTTCTTTATATCCTGTCTCCTTAAGGATACCTTCTACAGATATTCTATTATGGCTTTTCCTTTAATTTATTTTTACATAATGTGTGTGATGTCAAACTCTTCTAGGTGGAACAACTATTTTGTCATTATGCTCGATAAGGAAGGTCGCTTCGAGAAATATTTTAATGGACTCTTAGAGAAATATTTTGTCATTATGCTCAATTGTATGGATATGGAAAGCATAGAGGAATAAAGCTTCTGCGTGACCAAACAAGAGCGGCATAATCCCTTTTAGTGTTTTATAGTTTATTTCTTCAGGAGAAAACTTTCGATTTCTATAGCATTTAACTTTTATTTTTTATTTTTGGGTTATGTCAGTGTGTCGAGGCTATCATAGACTAGGTTGATTTATCGATTAAAGAGTAGTATATAAAGAGTGGAAATCCAGGTTATGGCAGCATGAGAATTGGTGAATGGATGGGATCCCCTGTGATTTTTTGAAATGCCTCTTGGTGCTGTTCTTTCCATATATTCGTAGGTTCCTTTTAAATTACCTTGATGACTGGCTCGCAGGTAGATATTAACTATGATATAAAATTGCTGATGTATTGGATTATTGATTGGAATCCTATTACCTTCATTTTAGTATGTAGCTTTGACATTTTCAGTTTGAACTTGATCCTTTCTTTGCCAGTTTTAATACTATTTTCTCCCATTACAAAGCCTTGTAACTTCCCCTGATCATGCTAACATGCATTATTGAGGATTTAACTTCATTCGATATGAATAGAGTTGTTAAAAATAATTTCTGTAGCGTAGGAATGTGCTTAGTGATAGGGATTGGCATTATATAAAAAAATTGTTCCTTATCACGTTTCAAAAATTCAGGAAAAAAATTAGATTCAAATAATGAATCTGGGGTTCAGATCATGATAGCTTTGTAGATCTTATGGTTGATAAGATAAAAAAAATTGATTTGATAAAGAAGATGGCGTTGCTGATTTTTCCAAGATCCAAATCCTTCCTAGAATGAGTTATAGTCGTTAGATCTTAATCACCAAAAGAAACCCATGTGTGTAGTCACCTACAGAGATTATATTCATATGATAAATAACTTTCTCTTTCCTCACCTATTCACATAATTGTTAGGAGTATTTCCCTCTCCCCTTCTAACCATTGAGAATATATCATACATACTAAACCCCTTTCCTTTACCTATATAAATAGGTACTTGAAATAGGATTGAACAAATAAGGGTTTTCAGTTTGTTTTAGGATTGCTGCTTGGTAAATGGAGAGTACTAGCGACCCAAGACAAATAAATTAATTGGATTCCAAATATAAATACCAAAATCACATATTACAACATGTAATAAATTTCACTAAATAATCACAATAATTAATTTCACTAAATAATCAAAATTTCACTACAATTTAATTATCTCACAATTTCTTGAATGATGAGGTCTTATTTGCAAAGTTTGATAGCACATAATATGATTTTCCGTGTAAAGCATACAATACCCGCTTAGTTAAAAAAAAATTACCGCTAATTTATTTTTACCAACGTCTTATTTATTAACTGATCTCAAACTTGAAGAGTTATAAAATCCACTAGTCAAGTTTACTGGTAGAATTAAATTTATAAGTCTATCAATGGAGTATCATAATCCAGGGTATCTCACAGATGCCTATTCCTCTAAAATACGATCTCAGACATACCCATGCAACAACTTCTCAACTTATGGAGACTTATACTCGATGAATTAAATCACACCTTTAATAATCTAAGCAATAATTGAGTGAGTATTCCAATCTTCATAATCCTCGAGATTTAGAACATATGCAACCTGTACAAAGTATGTGATATTTTTTAAGTATAATTTATTCACCACCTTAACTTGAATCTCACCTTTGGTCCCATTCAATACATTCTTGATATACCAATACGATCTTCTTTGAACTATTTGACAAGTTTCTAAACCATTAAACAAGTTCACATGGCCAAGATAAGCTACTAAGATCATACTCACAGATTTTTGATAGGATATCAACCCTCTATCTAGGCTTATGAATTGTTGAATTGAACTAGAACCGAAATTTTGATCTTCTATGATCCTAGCTCACCATAATTCCTTCTAAGTTTAAGTGACCAACGCATATATGCAATATATGTAAAATTAATATATTGAATTCTCATAATAAGATTTATGTTTCAAATGAACTTATTTACTGAAAAATAAATGTCATACATGGTTTTAAGAATAAAATCCCAACAATACCCGACTTCATCGTAAATCCATCTGTTTATGCATATAACACCTAACCGGTTGGTATCTGATGCACTCTTGGTTACAAACTTATTATCTCCCCTGTCCTATTCCTCGAACTAGATGATATCTACGCTCAATGTTCTTATCTCCTTTAATGGGTTACGGGTTCTCTCAAACTTGTAATTAGTTCACTATTAACACAATGAAGTGTAATAGCCAATTGCACTCAATGAAACAAACCCAAGTAATTTAAGAAATTTTCGAGCCATATATCCTTTTTAGCTACCTTCGAAGTGGTAATAACTTCGACCTTCATGTTGGGTTCAATAATACATGATTATTTCACACTCCTCTACTTAGTAGTTTCAGTTGCTAGAGTAAGCACATATTACGAAGTAAAAATCTGGAATCCTTATCTAACTGAAAAATAAGTCATTGTACCTTAAAGATACAAGACTATATGTTGAGTAAATTGACACAAAATCTCTAGTCCTTTTCAGGTACATGAGTATGCGCTTTACTATAGTTAAGTCGCCCTTACCCGGGTTAGACAAAAATCTATTGACAATACCAATGGAAAAGTAGATGTCCGATCTTATACGTAATATAACAAACACGAGGATGGCCATGCCTTAAGCATTAAGTATATTCCACATCCTCTCTATCTAATCAAGTGTTTTAGGACACTAATCTTTGAATAGAAAGATTTCATGCCTAAAAGGAACAAATTGTTTCTTAAACTCCGCATGATCAACTTGTGAGCACATCATCAATATAAATGGCTTAGGAATAGTGCAACATCCTATTTATTCGATCTATCAAAATCTTGATGCAAAGGATGAGATTGGATGTCCTAAGTTCTTCATATCGATCCACCTGAAAAACTGTATTCTTATGTAAGATAACAGACCAACCTCGCTCATGATTAGAAAAATATCACCCACACATTGTACTATAAATAATACCATGTTTTCATTATGGTTCTATATAAATAAGAGTTATTCGGGATTTGATCAAAATAAAAATTGATTTCCTGATCAAACCGAATGTATAAGCCTCGAGAAAGTTTAACAAGATAACTTCTTATCTTGGCTGTGTTTAAAATTAATATTTAATGTCATTCAAATAAGTTAAAATCTGGTATTTATAATTGCATTTCTAGTTTTCTGCATAGATTTTAACCAAATGAGTTTTATATTTAAATTAAACAATCATTTTTAATTTTTTAGTTGTTGCGATTCAATTTTTGGATGATCCAAATATCTCACTAGGCCAAATTCCATGAAATACTTACTTTTGCGACTATCGAAAAGCGATAAATCATTGGTTAACAATTTATTAACTTAAAATTATTTGTCCAAAATATACTTCTTAACCTATTTTATGAATAATTGATGGGAAAAAAATCAATCTTTTTATTTGGCATAATCATATAATATATAGAATTGATTAAAACTATTTTTTTTTTTATAAAACGCTCAAGAAGCGTCGAACTTTTTAGTTTTCATAGTACCTAAAAAAATATTTAGCAAATTTTTTTCAATGTTGTCGTAAAAACTCTAATTCATAGATGACCATATTTCATTCCTCAAACGACTTTTTCAAAATTTCATCAAATATGTACGTTGATTGAAATCGCTTTTTACATGTCGGTCAATTTCAAAATTTTAATGACAACATTTACTAATTAATTTCCAGCCGTAAAAATTAATCTTTATTTTAAAACACATGCATAAATATAATCGTTTCCCACATATAGCTCATTTAGTTGCATTTCAACTACATTAATTTATATCAAATTAAATCTTATAGGACCAATTCGAACCTAATTAGGTCCTTAAGTTCACTTAATCACTATTTTAAGAAACATTAAAAAAAATCTTTTATAGATTCTCGAGACATCCAAAAATTCGGAATACTTTTATAAATGTGCTAAAAAATCGTTTACTTATCCACAAATTTATCAACGGTGAAAAAACTTCATTGATTAAAATATACCTTTAGTGGGCAAATATGAATTCCCTCACCACTTTTGTGAGTTATTTATTATTGGGGGAGACATAGTAAAATTTGTCACCTTTTAGTGATTGCGAAGCTGACCAAATTTCTCGCTAGGTGAAGAAGGAGCATAAATTTTTTTAAATAGAATTTTGAACTTTTCAACACCAAAACTCGTCATGCATAATCTCATTATAGAGTGGGGAAAAATATGGTCTCCAAGCACTTAGTTTTTAGAGAAGAAGTAGTTTCATGAAAAAACATAAATATTTCAAAAATAAAAATAACATTACGATATTTAGATGAAAAACTAGTCATTTTTTCCGTCCTCATAATAGCTAATGCACATGAAATTATATATTTGTAAACCTTCAATTAGTCAACTAATCTTAGGTGCCTTAAATTAGCCACGATTAGTTCCTCGTAATGAACCATAATTTCATAAACGTCCTTAGTTAACTTCCATGTACAATTGATCATGTATAATTGACGATTAACTTTCTAACAATCAAGGATAATGTAATATTATATAGGTTTCATTCTATTAAATACTCATAAAATTCCCAATATTTAGTTCGGGTCATTACATTATAGTTGACATGAGTCCAAAACATCCAGGCCCGAATGTGGGACATTTAAAAAGTCAATTTTATTAGAGGTGAATTGAAAAATGAGTTAAAAAGGCCCAATTAAGATTCAGTATCACATAAAAAATCTAAAACAACCAGATGCTAAAAGACACGCATGATTTTCCACCCTTAAACGTGACACCATACAACGTATTGAAAAACCCAAGGTTATGTTGTGCATAAAATTTAAGTTCATTTTGTGCACCCTTATTTTTAATAAAATAAATTAATTAATGAATATTGGATCATGCAAAAGTTGGCATAAATATATAGTTACACATGTTGCAGTGCATGGGTCGTATAAGGGCCAAAAAGAATAATTACAGTTCAAGAAGATGTTCCACGTAAAAGTTCATGTGAAATTTTTTATATACACAATACGGAGGTTGAAAATGTCAAATACAAAATCGTATGTCAGGTTCAAGTTTGGCTTAGTGCATATATGACACGCATGCATAAACTGGATAATAAACGACAAAGGTGTCTAACCTTAAAGGACAAAATAAAAATGCATGAACAACTCGTGTTATGTCAATAACATATAATAAATGTCGGGGACATGTTTTAAGGTTAATTTTATATATGAGGTACAAATCTTATTTTAGCAAAGTAATATTTCGGAAAGAAAAATATTAGATGAATAGTAATTTCGGTGGATAGTAACTTCAAAAATGATAATTCGGTGAACAGTAACTTAAAAAATAGTTTAAATAATACTTTGATTCGATCACATTTGTTAAGTTAAAAATTAAAATGACAAAAAAATTATGAGAAACCCTATTTACGTAAAATGTGCCATTTTGCAAAAAAAGTGGGATTTTCGTAAAGGAAAAAAAATGCTAAGAAAATTCTGAAAACCTCCAGAAAAATGTAAAATTTTATTTTGGACAACTTTTGTTTTTTGCACTTTCTCTGGAAAAGTAATTTAGACACTTTCTTTGGATACTTTTGATCCCAAATCTGACAAATTAAGTTAAGAGTTTATGGTTTATTAATATATTATGTGTTTATACAGGTCAGCTCTACCTATAGGCGAACTAGGCGGTTGCATAAGGCCCCCTATTAATCGGGGCCTCGAAATTTAAAAAAAGGAATAAAAATATAGTTGGGCATAAAAAATAAAGTAAACCAATAACAACGGGCCACAAAATAAATAAATTTTGGTCCACTTATAATAAATTAAAAAATAAAAAGGCCCATAATATATTAAAATAGACTCATTTACACTTAGATTATAGTAGTTTAAATGATCCAATTTATTTTATAGGCCCAATCAAAATAAGTTCAATTAAAATAAGCCAAAATAACTCATCAAACTCACTCCCTAACACTAAAACCCACTTTTTTTTCTTTCGAAAAACCCTACCCCCTCTCTTCCCTCTTTTTTTTTCAAGAGCTTCTTCCTATCTCTTGTCTCATATGTTGTTGTGTGATTAATTTTTGTGTTTATATATTGTCATGTGATTAATATGTTAACGAAAAAATATCCCCCCGATGATAAAAAATAAAAACAAATGAAAGAAGAAACACAAAAATTAGCTGGGTCACTAAATAAGTATTTTAATAAAATTTAAAAAATAGAAAATGAATATGTTGAACATCAAAATTAAATTTGTTAAAAAATTAATTGAAAAAGATTTGATCACCCATTTTGCATCAAATGTGTTATCGATTGAAAAAGATTTGTTTTAAAAAAAATTGATGATTTAATTGATACTATTGCCTCAAAATATGTGAGGATGACATATTTTCTTTAATTTGAGTTTTCTTAACATATAAAAGGGTCCCATTTGATTGTTGGCCTACTACCCCTAAAATATTAGATTTGGCCCTGTGTTTATATATATGGGTATGTATGGTTACACCACCTTGAGATTTTTTATAACATAATAAAACACTAGATTATATCAACACGGGATTACGAGCTATTGGTTTATCCGCATACCTACTACATAAAGTACCTACAATATCATCTAAAAGAGGTTTGTGAATAAACCAAGGTACGGTACAAAAGACTACATTCATATATTTATTATCATTTCCAGTCTTGGCCAAGATGTCTGCCACGCCGTTGGCCTCCCTGTAGCAAAAATGCATCCAAACTTCCTGAAACTTGCGGGCCTCCTAGGCAGTGCTGGAGTAGCTCCTGGATATGCTGGTTGGAACATTGCACCTACAAAATCGTTGTAAAATTGACATAGAATTTGTCTCAATGTGAATACTACAAATACCATGGCTATTAGCAATTTTCAATAATTCTTTAATAGCCCAAATTTCGGTCATCGCATTAGTATTAAAACCTATATTCCTCGCATAACCCCATTGGAAGGTTCCCTTATGATCTTGAAGAACACCTCCAATACCAGCGGACTTAGTTGTTAGTTGAGATGACCCGTTTGTGTTAAGTTTGTAATTGGTTTTATTAGAGGGGTCCACCTAATACCCAGGCACTATTTAGGCCCATTAGAGGAAGTGATATTTTTACTAAAAGTTGAGTAATTATAACAATCCTCCCTAACTTGGTGAGCTAACAAGGATAAACGAGCTGGACAATTATTAAATATCGTCGCGTTACGTATACTCCGTAATCTCCAACACCCAAAAAGATTTAGTGGGGAATTAAAATGGTTGGTAAGGTTATCATGTTGAGGAGCATGATTGGGAAGGAAATGATAATGCGGATCCGGAGGCTTTAACCCAAACCCTTTCACAATATCAATTAACTTTGGACAATTAGTGAGCAAATGCACATTTGACACCACTTGATGGCATAAGTTACATTTATCCGTAGCCGTAATATGTCTGGTATATAAAACGCCAGTAGTAGGTAAAGATTGGTGCGCCAAGAAGTAGTAAAATATTTTAGCCTTATTGGTGCAGTTTAGTTTCCTAACCCATAACCAAGGTAATAAAGGTCTATTAATAGTACAAGTTTTCTCAATTAACCAATTATAGGCGGATTTGATGTTAAAAAAACCAGTTTTATTGGGCTGCCAAAATGCAATATCGTGAGAACCCGAATTATGCCAAGGTATACCAGTAATAGTGGGAATAAGATGACCAGGGATAGCTTGTAAAAGTTTAGGAATATTCCACTCATCAGTCCTAGGTAGTCGAAAATAATAGACCCTTAGATTATTATCACAGTTATTAAGATGTAAAATAGACTCTAATGAATTATTTGAACACCAATTGTCATTCCAAAAACTCACATTGCCCTCATGTAAGGACCATTGCACTCCCTCTTTAATACGAAGCAATCCTTTATATATATTACTCCACGCCCAGGAGTTTCTAGTCTTAAGTTTAGCATTGAAAATCGTATCTTTATAGAAGTATTTATTAGTCATAACCTGAGCCCCCACAATGTATGGGGATTAGTTAACAATTTCCAACCTAATTTGAGCATAAATGCTTTATTCAATGTGTGCATAGTTTTAATACCCAAACCTCCCATAAATTTTGGAGTGGCCATACAGCGCCAGGGAATAGTAGCTTTTTTCAGAGAGGAAGGAGTCGCCCTCCAAAAAACGTTTTTAATTTTAATAGAAAATTCATCAATTAAGGTTTTAGGAAGTTGGAATGAAGACATAGCATACACCGGCATAGAAGCATATATTGAATTAATAAGAAGTAGACGACTTGAATACGAGAGAAATTTATTGTACCAAAAGTTAATTTTTTTATCTAAATTAATAACCATGTCCTCGAACATATTCTTGGTTACTCTCTCATTAATAAGAGGCACCCCCCAAGTATTTTCCGTTGGCCGAGAATTTAGGAATATGAAGAAGTTCTTTAATTTTTCGCTTATTAGTTTTTCCAAATTTAGGAGAGAACAGTATAAAGGATTTGTCCTGATTAAGGCTTTGACCTGAAACCGAGCAGAAATGATCAAGTAAGTTATGCATATTAGAGATTTTTTGAACATTTCCCTGTAAAAAAATAATACAGTCGTCGACAAAAGCTAATATAGGGATAGACAAACCAAATTTTGAAGCCCTAGCAGAATTAATATTATGATCCAAATTGGCTTTGTTGAGACTATGAATAAAAACAACAAGCGCAAGAATAAATAGGTATGGAAAGAGAGGATCCCCCTGTCGAATGCCTCGCGATGAGTTGAAAAACATACCAGTTTGGCCATTAATAATCGTGGCAAAACAAGGGGTCGTAGCACAAGACATAATTCGAGTAATCCAGTATTCGAGGAATCCATGTTGATGAAGCATCCATTAAATAAAAGGCCATTCTAGTTTATCGTAAGCTTTTTAAGGATCCAGTTTAAGACCGAAATTGCCAATTTTAGATTTAGATCCCTCAGAGTATGGAGCATTTCATGAGTGATAGAAATATTATCTTGAATATGTCTCCCGGGAACAAAAGCATTTTGAAAAGGAGAGACAATTTTAGCTAAGAAAGGTCGGATTCTATTAATCATTAAAGTGGATATAGTTTTGTAAACCACATTACATAGACTAATCAGGTGAAATTGAGAAGTTTTAGTAGGATTGTTTGTTTGGGGGATAAAAACAAGAAAGTTTTATTAAGCTCTTTAAGCAGAAACCCACTTTGGAAAAAAGAGTGCACTACCTTGATAATAGAAGACATAACTACATCCCAATGGTCTTTAAAAAATTCAGCAGTGAGACCATCCAGACTAGGCGATTTGTGATTAGGCATATTCCAAATAACATGCTAAATTTCACCTTGATATTTTTAATTGGCCGAATATATATACGTGCAGGTGAGATTGTAGATGTGTGCCAATTAGGGGTCCGTTTGGTTCGTGGTGAAATATTGTTTACCGCGTTAAAATATAATTCACCTAGGTAAAATATGTGTTTGGTTGGGCATTTAACACGGTGAAATAAAATGAATATGGTGAAAAGTGAGGTGAAACTTTAACCATTTTAAACCATGGGTAAAGTGAATAATTTAACAGGTGAAAACAATGAAATTTATCTTATTACCAAAGTAACCTTTCTTATTTCCACTTACAACTATCACACATTCATTTCTCCCTCTCAATTAATACGATCATCAAATATTCATTTAAAAAAATATTTTTTTTTCTAAATTTTTTTTTTATTAAAAAAAATTAAAAAAATAAAAAAATTTAAATAATAAAAAAATTTAAAAATAAATAAAAAATAGATAGCTATTCCTACACCCTCTATGTCTTTCCCCACACCCTTTTTAATATTTAAATACTAAAAGATCAAAAGACCCTCTATGCATATATGATTTGAGCAAATAAAATCTTTTGCCCAAAAATCTATTACTTTAAAAAAAAAGGTAATATTATGAAAAAAATAAAACATAATATTTTGAAAATAAAAATCCTAATATTCTAGAAAATTAAAATTTTAATATTCTGAAAATATAAAAATTATAAATTATTTTTTCATTTAAAAAACATTATGTCATTTATAAAAAGACATATTACTTTTTATTTAAATGGACGTTGATAAAAAAACTGTTTCGTTATTTATTTTAAAAAATGGACATTCTTTTTATCATTTCTAGTTAAAAAACTGTTTCCTTTATTTATTTAAAAAAATTGTTTCGTTATTTATTTTTTCGGTTAAAAACTGTTTTTTTTTTCTATTTTAAAAATAATCTTTTTACAATACAAAAAAATGGTCTGCGTCAGCGGTATGTATAGGCAGTTCGACCACTTATACATACCGTTGACGCGGACCAACATATTAAACAAAAATGCTCCGCGCCAGCGGTATGTATAGGTGGTCAAACCGCCTATACATATCGCTGCCGCAGACAATATTTTTTAAAAATAGTAAAAAGATTATTTTTAATATAGTACAAAAAAAAACAGTTTTTAACCAAAAATAAAATTTGTAAATAAAAAATAAAACACTTTTTAAGAAAAGAGTTTCTTAAGAAAAATAAATTTCACGTTTTATATACAGTTTTTTAATAAAACAAATAGATAAGATTTTATGTTTTATAAACAGTTTTTTTTATTATTACTTATAAAAAACAATTTTTTTTATTGAAAATATAATTTTTTTTTTTATCAAATGTATTTATTTTAGTTGGAGGTGAAAAAATTGAACATTTAGATTTTATAAATTTAAGAGCACAATTGTCATTTATTATTCAAAGGGTGTGAGAGAACATATAGAGGGTGTGGGAATATCTATTCCCATAAAAAAAATAAAAAAAATAAAAAAATGAATATTTGTTTGGTGCATGGTAATGTGTTGAGAATTTAATTACTAATTGGGACGGTTTCATAGTTGGGAACTATTTTATTTTTAATTCTTTTAATTGGAACACTTTTTTTTTTCATAGTTGGGACCTTTTTTTTTCATAGTTGGGACCCTTTTTTTTTCAATGTTGAAAACTTTTCTTTTAATAGGGACTATTTTTTCATTGTCGAGAACTTTTTTTTATTGTAGACTACTGTTTTTATAGTTGACTCTTTTTTTTTTAATTGTGATTGTTTTTTTACAAATGACAGTTTTTTTTCATTGTTGGATTTTTTTTTTAAATTGGGACTCCTTTCTTTTTTAATAAGGACTTTATTTTTAATTGGTACTGTTTTTTTACTTATTTGTCTTGCATAGCCAAATATGACTAGTTGTGTGTGGGGGGGGGTGATTATGTCAAATTTTAGTTTGAGGTAAATGCATATTTTTTAATGACCATTGACACTTGTGTGATGAAAATCAAAATAGTTATGTGCATTTGAAGTATGAGGGTAATATGGTCATTTTATTTTTTCACCATATTAATCTTGACCATCCAAACAACAAATGGTGAAAAAGTTAAAATTTTCACCTAGTGAAAACTCGACCATCCAAACGGAGATGGTGAAAACAAAATCACCGCACTAATAATTCACCTTTTACTTTTAACACGGTGAAAAGTATTTCACCACGAACCAAACGGACCCTAAGAGGTTAAATGGAGGATGCTTTTTTTTCAAGGAGAAAAGCTTTTGGTACCGGTTGGAAGCAACCGGATTATTACACCGGCTGAGGTGGCAAGCTGACATGGCTTGTGAATGGGTGGGTAGGAGAGATTTTCTTTTGTGGGTAATCCTTGTTTCAACTGTTTTATCAATTATTTTTCTTCAAATTGTTAAAAAACAATTTTTATATCTAACACAACATGATTTTAATTTTTGTATCTAACATAAATAAATAAAAAATAATTTTTTAATAACATAGGATTTTTTTTATAGAAATATTTTTGTAGTACCGTTTTTTATCGCAATTGGTTAGTGTCGCTGACGCAGATCCACATTCCTTAATGAATGTGGATCCGCGCCAGCAGCACTAATCAATTGCGATAAAAAGCGGCACTAAAAAAATATTGTCTTTAACAACTTAGTGCCGCTTTTTATTGCAATTGGTTAGTGTCGCTGGCGCGGACCCACATTGATTAATGAATGTAGGTCCGCGCCAGCGGCACTAACCGATTGCGATAAAAAGCGGCAGTAACCAATTGCGATAAAAAACGGCACTAAAAAAATAAATTTATAAAAAAAAATCCTAATTTAATGAAGAAAATATTTTTGAGTGTCACTTTTTATCGCAATTGGTTAGTGTCGTTGAGGAGGACCCACATCGCTTAATGAATGTGGGTTCGCGTCAGCGGCACTAACCAATTGCGATAAAAAGCGACACTAAAAAAATATTTTCTTTAACAACTTAGGATTTTTTTTATAAAAATATTTTTTAGTGCCATTTTTTTTAGTGCCGCTTTTTATCGCAATTGGTTTGTGTCGCTGGCGCGGACCCACATCGCTTAATTAATGTCGGTCCGCGCCGGAGGCACTATTCAATTGCGATAAAAAGCGGCACTAAAAAAATATTTTTTTAACAACCTAGGAATTTTTTATAGAAATATTTTTTTAGTGCCGCTTTTTATCGCAATTGGTTAGTGTCGCTGCCGCGGACCCACATTTCTTGATGAATGTGGGTCCGCGCCAGCGACACTAACCAATTGCGAAAAAAAGCGACGCTAAAAAAATATTTTTTTCACAACTTAGGATTTTTTCATAAAAATATTCTTTTTAGTGTCGCTGGCGCGGAGCCACCTAAAAAAATATTTTTATAGTTTAAAAAACTGTATAATTATTTTTTTTTATAGAAATAATTTTTTTTAATCACAAATGAGGAATAAATATGGATAAAGAATAAATGAGGAATGCCAAATGAGTGCCACATCACAAATGAGGAATGCCAAATAAATGGGCCACCTCAACCGGTGGATGAATTCGGTTGATTGAACCGGTCCCTATAGCATTCATCATGCCTCATACACTCAATTGCTGTTATCATATGTAGGGGTGGTCATTCGGTCTCTTAATGAATGCGGGTCCGCGCCAGCGACACTAACCAATTGCTATAAAAAGGAGCACTCAAAAAAATTTATAAAAAAATCCTAAGTTGTTAAAAACAATATTTTTTAGTGCTGTTTTTTATCGTAATTTGTTAGTTCCGTTATTGCGGATCCATATTAATAACAATATTGTGATCGTGTGTCGATCTCTGTGTCGACGTAGCTTTTCTAAACGTTGAGTCATATTTTTTTCATAACGTTGGTGCAGACCATTTTTACTATTTTAAAAATAGTAAAAAAATTATTTTTTTGTGAAATAGTAAAAAATAGTAAAAGTAATAGCATTGTTCTTTTTGTGTGGCCAATAGCACTGCACTTTTTGTGATAAAAACAAAACATTTTTTAATGAAAAAACATTTTCAAACTAGTTTTAACACAAAAAATAGATTTTGGCAACAAAAAAAGGTTTTGCCGAAAAATAAAAATCAACATTTATCAAAATTTAAAAAAGTTTAAAATTGATTTGTTATATGATGCGGATCCGCACCGGTGACGATAACCGATCGCTGACAATCTATTTTTGTGTTAAAACTAGTTTTAAACTGTTTTTTTACTAAAAAAATATTTTTTTCATTAAATTGTTGTTTATGTTTTTTTCGATAAAACTGTTTTTTGAATAAAACTAGAGCAACTTGGATATGAGACATAAAAATACAATCGCTGACCAAAAAAGAGAAATGTTTTTGGTATCGCATATATCAACCGGATATATGCACCGACTGACGTGGCCAGTTGAGTTGGCAGCCCCACCAAATTTAATAAGCCAAAAAAAGAACCATATAAATAGAGTTGGCAGCTCCACCTTATAAATATTTTTTTTTAGAAAATATAACTTTCAAATTAAAAAAAAATCAGTCTTATTAAAAACATAAATACAAGCTATATAAAAATATATATATTAAAATTAGATGTACTAATATACGACAAGACAAGACACGAAATCATTTTTTTTTACTTAACACAAACCAATTAAAAAATTACACAAGGCGATTATAAATCTTTTATTTTTTAACAAACACGTTCACGGTCCAAATAAAAATGTGACGCGACATTGAGTTGTATTTTTTTCATACCGTTGGAAATGACCATTTTTTTATTTTTCGGCAAAACTTTTTTTTTTGCTAAAATCTTTTTTTTGTGTTAAAACCACTGTTCTAAAAAACCCGCCTAGGCTTCGCCTAGGCACGCCTAGGCTTGAGGCTTGGGAGAAACGCCCCGCCTTAAGATTTTGACGCCTTATGCTTGGTAAAATCTTTAAGGCGTACTTTTTCTCTAAAAACAACAATGCTTTAATGAAACGATATCCCCTTTTAAAGATTTTTTTATAAACCGAACCATTATCTCATACAAAATAATCAAATAGTATTTTTATTTGCAAATATTCAGACATATTTTTATGATATGTACAATTTTAGTATTTTAATAGCCTTGGCCCTTGTTATGGTTAAAAATATTAAAATATATTAAAAAGACCTAAACGCCTTTTCACGCCTTTTTACGCCAAGGCCCGCCTAGGCTTCTAAGGCTTAAGGCTTGGCCTCCACGCCTCGATCACGCCCCGCGTTTTTTAGAACCTTGGTTAAAACTAGTTTTAAAATGTTTTTTTACTAAAAAAATGTTTTTTTTCATTAAATAAATAATGGGTGTAAAATAAGAGAGTTATGCTTGTGTGGGTGAGTGGGTGTCAACCACATCAGCCGATTGCTAAAACCACATCAGCCGGTTGCTAAAACCGGTGCAAAACACCCGGTACCATTAGCATCCCTCTTTTTCAAGTAACCACATAGGGTCTAGTCGATTATATACGTATAGGTTAGGAACATGTGATCTTTCTATATAAATATATACAAGGGTAGAGCTATTATCACTCCATCCTATTCTTCTCACACTCCAAAATTGTTAATAATTACAAACCTACCCTCATTGCCGAATATATATACATGCAGGTGAGATTGTAGAGGTGTGCCAATTAAGAGGTTAAATGGAGGATGCCTTTTTTTCAAGTAACCACATAGGGTCTAGCCGGTTATATTTGTATAGGTTAGGAACATGTGATCTTTCTAGACAAATATATACAAGGGTAGAGTTATTAGCACTCCACCCTATTATTCTCACACTCCAAAATTTTTAATAATTACAAACCTCCCCTCATCTCTCTCATGGCTCCCAAAATAGAATACAAAGCTCCATCTCCTTCCTAATTCTGCCATTGTTTTTTTTTCTATAAACATTACTTAAAATCTGAATAAATATCAACATTTGAACAAAAATATTCAAGCCAAAATTTATAAAATTAAATATTTTCACGAACCATAAAAAAGCAGCAAAAGTGAAAAAAAATCTGAGCAAATAATGTCAACAAATAAAAAAAGTAGCAAAAGTAAAAAAGAATCTCAAAAAATAAAAAAAGCAGCAAAAGTAAAAAAAATCTCAACAAATAATCCCATTTATCAAATCTTATATATCGAATCTCAATAAAAAATCTCAAGCGAGTGAATTTCCAAGTAAAGTGAAAAATAAACTTATAAAATCAACGGAAAAAATATGGTAAAAATATTCGTAAAAGAAAGAGGGATTTGAATCAATCTTCGAGTCGAACCAATTTTTTTGTGGGACTTCTTTGCCTTGGCTATTTAAAAAAATTGTTAAAAAAATTGATTTGCAGAAAAAAAAACTATTTTCCCAAAATAGAATGGGCAGAAAACAATTTGTTTCGTGAAACGACATGATTTTTTTTTTTACTTGACACGAATACAATCCAAGTAAAAGAGAGACGACATAATTTTTTTTATCAAATGCAAACACGTCCCAATGAAAATTGGATACAACACGAATTTTTTTTTAACCTAACACGAACACAATACAAATAAAAAAGACACGACATGACACGAAATATTATTTTAATTTATTTACAAAAACAGAAACACGACCGAATAAAAAATAATTTCGTATTGTGTGGGATTTTAATTTGGTCGTGTTTCTATTTTTTTTTAAGAAGAATTCACAACACGTCCAAATTAAAATCATGTTTTACTTTGATCGTGTTTGTGGTTGTGTTTGGTAAAAAAAAATCGTGTTTGTATTTGGTAAAAAAATTATTATTTGTATTTAGAAAAAAAATATTGTAATGGGGGTTTGTGATGAATTTAATTTACCGAAAAAATTCATGTCGTTTCAATAAAAAAATTATTTTTCGCCCATTTTATTTTGAAAAAATTGTTTTTTTTTTTGTAAATCAATTTTTTTTAACGATGACATAGTGTTTGAGATAATATGGGTAATATATGAAAATGACAAATTATAGAGTGAGAGAGACCTAAGTTTCCACCATCGGATGACTTTCGGCGGGTAAAACTAAAATTGATAGAGGGTTGGTCAGTGAGTGTGATGGTTAGAGTGGTGTGCTATTCAAATGTTGCGGTGTTTAGTTTTGCTTGCCATTCCTATTTATCCCTTATATTATTATCCCCTTTTATCAAACCATCCGAAGACACTCATTTTTGCACAAGATGAAGACAACCATTTCGGCTATATAAACACACCATCATTTCCTCACCATTTTTCACTAGAAGAAATGCATATATGTAAGGAGTCTACATTATAACTGTTTGGAACTATTGTAGGGATTATTTTGGAGTTATTTTGGATCTTCTTAAAGGTGTTGTGAGGTATACTTTTAGAGCACAATTGGAGTACACTTGGGAGTATTTTTTATATTATTTATTGGAGTATTTTTGGAGCACTTTCTAATATATTTTTGGTTGATTTCTTTATTTAGGTAGGGTTTCTATTCAAAGTATTTTTAGAATTAAATTAATCATGTTGGGATAGGTAAATATTATCTATATATATATATATATATATATATATATATATATATATATATATATATATATAATGCATGTTGTATATATATTTATATTATACCTCTAATAGAATAGTATTAGAGGTGTAAATGATCATCAATACTCTATTCTCTATATTATGTTTTTTCAAATTAAAAACTTAGATAAATAAAACGTGACCTTTATTCTTCCACCTCTTGTGTTTCTTTCCATATTTTTAACTTCTTGCCCTAGATCATTCGATGAAGAGTTTCCCTTCTATAAATATATTTCATTAGAGAAATGATTTAGTGGAAACTAAAAGAAAAATTGAGAACACGGCAATCCTAAAATTGAGAAAGGATTAGGACTATTTATGCATTTTTAGGGATTACAAAAGTTGTTGGCAAGATGATTTTGATGGATTGGCAGTGCATATGCAGATTGCCCGATATCTGTTAATAGAGTGAAGGGTTTGACATCCCATTCTTGAGTTGCTCAGTAACGGATGATCGACCGAGTTGATTGGGGTAATAAGAAGATAAACTTAGTAATTTGTATCTATTTCCCTCCATCTCATTGATCTATTTAATGTTCCTTTCGTTTAGATACTAATGATCTATTTAAGCATTTTCACTCTCTGTATCCATCTGACATTTTTGTAGTTATTGCTTTATTAGTTTATTTTTTGTACCGAACTTTCTTTTGTTTACTCTTTGTTACAAGATTTTTTTAACCAAGAATCTCAAACCTCATTACTAAGGTTGGATACAATTTTTTTATCCATCTTTGCTATCGATCTTGACATTTTGATATTTAGATTTTGTTATCTTTTTTGTTTAAATTTATATTGTTATTATTTAGGTCATATTTGGGATTTGGGTTTTTAAATTTAAATTGGGGGTTTCAAATGCCTTCGACCAACATTACTATGACTCTTTTTTTTTCCTGATTACTTAAGATGAAGTGATTATTTAACATTATTTGTGATGGAAAAGAAGAATTTAGATATGTTGAATAATTTACTTGTAGTTAGTATTAGTACTTTTATATATATTTTTTTACAATCATTTGAAAAAGGTGACTTTTTACACATTTTTCGTTCCAATAATATATGTTATTAGTGTAGTAACATTGGTCACGCAAACATCAAGACTCAAATGACAAGGGTCTTAGTTCATTAACGATTTAAATTCCAGAAAGAGAAAATCAGTTGCAAGGGGAAAATAAGGAAATGGCACCATCCCAGGTAGGCCTGTCAACGGGTCGGAGACAGGTCGGGTTTAGGGAGATCCAGATCCGTGTAATCGGGTCTTCATCGGGTTCGGGTCCGGGTCTTTATCGGGTCTACAATATTGGATCCAGACCCGGATCCGTTCGGGTCTTCGGGTCTCGGATTCGGGTCCGAGTCTGATCAAATATGTACATTTATTTTATATTTATTTTATTTTATCCCCCTTCTTTATTATTTAATCTTAAATTAAAATATTTTGTAATGTATTGTAGAATATTATTAGTATAAATAAAACATATATTACTTATATTTATTATATACATAAATATATATTTTTATATATAATACTTACATGTTACATTAATAAGATATATTTATAAATATATATAAATTTATAGTATATATGTATATATATACAAAATAGTAATGTACAATTCGGGTCGGGTCTTCGGGTCCGGGTCTTGTATAAGATCTAGACCCTACCCGTTTAATAAACGGGTCTTCGGGTATTCGGGTCTCGGGTCCAAAAAAATATGCTCAGACCCTATTATATGGATCGGATTCGGGTCGGGTCCGGGTCCGGGTCCAGACCCGACCCATTGACAGGCCTAATCCCAGGCTACCAATGCCACAAAAGTAATGAAGAAATTATTTTGGTTTGGTTGGTATTTATTTCTTTTCATTCTATTTTGAAAAATAAGCTAACCCACTAAAATTTACCTTTCAGGATGCTAAAGAAGATCAGAAGGCGAAAAAAAATTAAAAAGAACGAAATTGGTGAAGTGAAAATAGAGGAGGAAACGAAGCCTCCAGAGCGTTAAAGGACTACATTCATGTCAGAGCAAGAAGGGATCTAGCATTCCTTATTCAGAATATGTTTTGTTTAGTTTGATTATTTTTATATGTTAAATACATAGTAAAAATTGTATTAGTTTGAGATTGTCGATGATGGAAACTCTTTAACAATTGATAAGTCATTATTTTGACAATTTCATGCCTAAAACCTCCGCCCGAACACGACTCAAAATGATATATTATGTAAATTTTGGATCAAATTCGGATCGTATCACTTTTTTGTGCTAAAATTGTTACCCCTAATTTTGAATAATTATTTTTACTCATACAATAAAATATAAAGCACAATATATTTCCAAATTTTATCAACTATTATCAATTTATATTATTAGGATTGTTATCAATAAATTTTAAGTATTTTTTCTATAAAAGGCCCGCACATCGCGCGGGTTACATGCTAGAGTATATAAGTGTTTATATACATTTTTTTAGTATCAAATAAATGGTCATTTAATGTGAATGAAATATGAAATGGAAAGAGTTTATTTTGGACAAAATAGTGGTATTTTTGTAAAATGTATGATGTCATCTGAACAAAATGAAATCACAAGATTAAAATTGGGATAGCAAAGAAATACATATTTAAATAAAAAATTATTGAATAAATAATTTCAGAATATCAAGTTTTAAACTTGAAAAATATTCATTTGTTATGTGAGCATATTTAGGATGAGATTGGGAAAAATACACTTGATATAAAACATTTGTAAAACTTAAATCTTGATTAAATGCTAAAATGGGATGAAAGAAAAAGTTAAGGGGTTAAACTTCAAATAAGCATCGTTGTTTAGTTATTTACTAAAAAGGCACTGAAAATATTTAGTTACAAAATAACCCTTTCAAATGTTGAAATTATATTTCCGTCCCTAAAGGAATAATGTTTTACAAAATGGTACTAAACTTGTACTTTTGTACAAAAATACACTAAAACTACTTTGGTTTTGATTACAATCCGTCGAAATGGTATATTTTTCATAAAATGATAATTGTAAAGTTTTGAAAAATATATTTACTTTGAGTTAAGAAAAACTCGAAAAAATATGGACTAAATGTGGTATATGAGTGTGTAACAAGGAATGTTTGAGTTAGAATAATACTTTGACTAGTTTGACCTCATCACCCTTGTTAAAGAACATGAAAGTGTGAAGGGACCTTTATTAACGTGTAAAAGCATAGATACTCAAACCAACATGGTATTTTTAATAAAAACGGTGGTTGGACCACAATTAAGTGACTTAACGTAAAATGAAAGAGTTGGACCACAATAAAAACGCTAACTAAAATTTTCTATTTTTGGCAAAAATTGTGATTTTTCCAAATATTGTGTATTTTTCCATCACGGGGGTATTTTCTTTGTTCATGGTTTTTCTAATATTCATGTTATATATTATTTGTATTAACCAAGAAGTTCAACATAAAATTTTGAATATTAGATGTATGATTATGTGTTTGACAATAACAATTCGGTAAATTAGATTATTGTGCATAATCTATATTTGGTAGCTCAAATGTCCGAATTGATATTTCGACACTAATATTTATATGATGTTAAATGGAAAAGACATTAAAGTGACTTCATCTATATTTTTAAATATTAGATTATTGTGTATGCATCTATTGGACCCTTAATTATACATTAAGTTTTGAGTATAATATTTGTTTTGGGCATTGATTTTACATAAATAATGTTTATGACTTTCAGAAAAATTATTTTTGAATTCCGTCGAATGTTTTTAGATTATGGAGTAATTTTCTACAGTTCCATGATGTTAACTCATTTTTTTTCGCTTTTTGAAAAAAATAAGTTTCCCCATATTTCATGTATATTTTATCTAGAACTATTATAAAGCCTTGTTTTAATGATCCTATTTTAATTGAATATTCGTGCCAAACACAGGCCAACATATTTCATATGGTAGGCTATTAGACTTGTGTTATTCATATTTTGATGAGTCTCGTGCAAAACACATGCCAACGATTCATATTATTGAATAGTGTTTTTTTTTTAATTAATACTCATATTTTGGATGAGTCTCGTGTTAAACACAGGCCAACGATTCATATTATTGAATATTATGTTATTATTAATATTCATATTTTGATGAGTCTCGTGCAAAACACATGCCAACGATTCATATTATTGAATATTGTGTTTTTTTATTAATATTCATATTTTTTATGAGTCTCATGCCAAACACGGGACAACGATTCATATTATTGAATATTATGTTTTATTAGTATTCATATTTTGATGAGTCTCGTGCAAAACACGTGCTAACGATTAATATTATTGAATATTATGTTATTATTAATATTCATATTTTTACGAGTCTCGTGCCAAACACACGCCAATGATTCATCTTGTTGAATATTATGATATTCACATTTAATGAGTTTCGTGTCAAACACATGCCAATGATTCATATTGTTGAATATTATGATATTTGTATTTTAATGAGTCTCGTGCCAAACACAAGCGAACGATTCATGGAGTTGAATATCATAATTATTGTTTATTGTAATGCTAGTAGTCCCATTAAGTTGAATTTAATGCCAAACAAATGCTACAATTCATATGTACAGATACTAGATTTATGATTTCGTTGCATGCATGCATATTTGAATGCATGACTTGCAATTTTGAGACTCGTAAGTATCTATTCATTCAGTTTAATTAAAGGTCAAATACAAGTCGAGATTACTTGTGAAGATATTATGCTTATAGTCATTTCAGATTATCCTCATGTTTGTTATAAGGTTAAATTGAAGCGCGACACATGTTGAAATTTGAACAAATAAACATTGAAATTTTTGTAAATATTAAATAATTGACATCAATGTTATATAGTCATATTTACAGAAGCCACTAGTTTTGTAGTTGTGATTATAGCCGTATTGTGCATTAGTATGACCATGAATGGTTTGGGTCAATATTTATGATTTGTTACTCATACATAAGTGATGAAGTGAAAGTAAATGATACATGTTTTTCATTTACTATTATTCGTGTGAAGTCCTTATCTATTTGATCTGCACATAGTGTCTAGTTTTTTCGTGAATTTCAAATTAAGAAATTGACAATTATATAATTTATTTAATGTATTACGGGTATTTCACACATGTATGCTTATCTCTAATATTTATATATTGTAAGAATTGGTATTCGTTAAAGTAATCCAATCCATAACAGATACATATTGGACTGATGCGTTCATATCATGCATATTTTGGATTGCCTACCGGTCCATGTATAATATTGAATGCTATGATTTATGATGTTGCACATATATTATTATTTATTCAATTATTGTGATTTGGTAGCCTACAGGTCCAATTATAATTATTGAGCAAAAACTAAGTGGTGATATATATTTTGGGAAGGCAATAATGGTCATCAAATGCTAGTGTCAATATTTCTTTCATCATGATATCACCAATTAAGTGTATGAAACCAAACATGAATAATTTCGTTCATTGCTCATGCAATATTCAATGAAAATAAGTGAAAATTTATTAACTTATGTATGTGAGTCTTTACTTAATATAATTTTCATGTTATGAAATATTTGGTAGTCACCACAGTGACCCAACTATAGTGAAAATGAATATTAAATGTAAAGATGATAGCAGTAGTAACATGTGATGTTTATAACTGTGGAGTATATTGAGTTTAATCATCAAACAAGATTATTGCTTACAGGGAGTCGATTTTTCCTCATTGAATGAACTCGATATAACATATACATTATTCAAGTATATATCATGTATATTTAATACTCAAGTATCTACAAGCATTATATAATTGTCAATCAATGGTTCTTAATGAGAAGAAAAAAAATGCACATTATGTATTAACGAGATATTAACGTATATGTTATCAAATCAAAGCATTAATATAGTGAGCAATTTATCTCATATCTTTAACATGTTATGGTATGGTTTTGTTTCCCGCGATTATTATGTTGGATTATTTTTTGATCCCACTATTGATGATCAATATTGTATGGAACACTTCACATAAAGTTTGAAGAAATAAAAGAAATTAAGTTTGTTTGCAGTTGCACACTCGGACTAATAATAATATAGATAATATATATCTTTTATGGTTTGAAATGAGTTTTCATCTTAGTAGAGTTTGCAAGTTAAACGTATGGTGTTATAGAAAGTATTTGTCTTGATGGAAGGATTGTTTACAAAACAAACTAGAAATGCAAATAAAATTCCTTCTCTTTTATTCTGGCGAATCAAGATATTTATTTTTCATAAACTCTCAATGCTTCCAATTTTCTTGAAAAATATTTGTATAGACTTGATTGTGAGGGATATTTTTAAAGTATCTTTCAGTCCTTCTCAAAGGTTATGATATTCATTTGATGTTTTGTATAAAATAAAGTTTGGCTATATTTGTTTTAATGATTGTTTTGATCCCGCATCATAATCATAGTGTCATTGATGATACTCTTTAATCCTGTAACAAATTAGATCTAAAATTATTATGATAATTTTGATGGACAAGATTTTCTAATGTTTCTTATAAATATTGATTATCGAGTTATACCCTTAAGGTATCCCAATATCTAACATAAGGATGACCTATGTGGCCCAAGTGGGAGATTATGAGAAAATTTCCTTAAAGTGGACCTATATAGATCATATATAGTTATTAACATGTACTTATTGCATTACAGAAAATCGAATGTCAAATTCATTATGAATGATGAAATTCATGGGAGTTGAAAATCATGAAATATAGTTTTAAAGGACGGTAGTGTACTTTTCCCCTGATAACTTTCTTCAATACTTGTTCTTTTAGTTATTGGATTTTTTAACCAATAAAGAACAAATAAATGATCAATCATTAAATCATGGTATTGTCACTATGAGACAAATGTAGATAAAATCATAAGGAATAGTATTAAGAAGATCCTAAATGAAGTCTACTATTCCAAATCATTATGTGGTGTATCTACATGAATATGAATTTGGCAAAAAGATAAATATATTTAATTTTGTTTTCAAAAATCATAAAAATTAAACTTACTGGACTATAATTAAGTTAAGGATCTCATTGAATTATATTTAAGTCGGGTATGAAGGGGTCATCAAGACCAAACATGACGCTAATTATAATTAAGTGAATAAAGTTAAATTGTAGAAAAATATTTTATGTGTAATGAGGAAAAGGTTATAAATGAACCTTCTCATTTTTCCAAGGATGTGAAATTCTTATGAGATGAGTAACTCATTATGATAAGAGTTACATTTAGTGTATGTGAAAACTATTATGATATTTTACACATGTTATAAATATTTGATTGTATAAACTTAAATAATTTTCCCACCTATTGTATGTTTAGAAGTAATACCATTATATTGTATATTCAATTTATACAACTTATTATCAGTGGGAGTAAGTTTATATATTCAATTTAATGTAAAGTAGAGAAACAAAATGTTACATGAATTTTCAATATGTAATGAACGAAGTGATGAGATACTAAAAGATTATATGCTCACATTAAAGTCGACTGTTCATTTTTTGGACGATCAGTCGTTACAACTCAGATTTATGGTTTATGGAAAGTATGAAGGTCATTATGTTTATTTTGGTTTGACGGCCAATATAATGAAGGAGTGCAATACAATCCATTGACTATTCTGGAAATCTAAATTTGTAGCATGCTTTGATGCTACAATGTATTGATTATGGCAACATAACTTAATTTTGGGACTTGGAGTTAGCGACAATATTGCCAAGTCACTAAAATATCATGATACTATCATTGCAATCTTCTTTATTAAGATACATTAGGTATATGTGAGTAACTAAGCACATTGAATGCAAATACCTTTTAAAGAAGAAATTCTGAAACAAGTGTCATTTAACACATTTGTATAAGTGTTAACATAAAAAATCCATATGATTGGGATATCATGAAAGACATTAATGAAGCATGCTTAAGATACGAGTCTTAAAGCATAACCGATAGAATCTTGATGATGTGGATTTTTTAGTGCTTATTTTGACACTACCATATGATATCATACCCTGTTTCAGAATCATTTATTTCTGTCATTATTGTACACATGCATGTGAATGAAAGAATGTGACAGAAATAGTCTTTTACTAAGACATTATTGGACCATTAGTGAATAACCCTATTTACGGACCTTATTGGATGGGTTGTTATTGTTGTGGTACATGGAAGCAACCATGCTCTTGAATTAGTATGCAAGCTCCATGACTCGCATTAATGATTTGTTTAATTAAGGTGTTTATGGAAAATCATTTAAGGATGACTCAATGATTACAACACACTTTATGATAATTATGGATCAAGTGGGAGACTGTTAGAATTATTTTAAATAATTCTCCATTATGTGCTCCATAATTATATTAATACTAAGAGTCACTTTGGTTAATGAAAGGGTACTCCAAATACCAAGAGTCAAAAGGAATCTTGGGCATCTACCTTGATGGACGGTTGATATTAAGTGACTGTCCCTGCCTGCAAATAAGTGACTAATTTCCATCATTCAGACACTGAAACACAACATAATGAAATTATAGGAAAGGGAGAGAAATCTAAATTCTTAAGGAGAGAAAATTTTGAAATAGTGTTTTGGTTATATTGGGAGATCTAATCGTTGGATGCATTGAAACTAGAGTATGTTCTTTCTATATACAAGATGAAGCCATGTTAAAAAATTCAGCCCGATCAAACATCGTTAAGGTTGACCACTCTATCAATATTTCTAGTTCTGACAATTATGGAGGTATGTTATTTTAACACCATTTATATTTTTCATAATGCTTATATGTGATAATCATGAAGATCCAAGATCCATTTATTGAGAAGATTTGCATGTGGAAATTTAATCAAATTAATGTATTATTGATTAATATTATGGTGTTCTCAAAAATGGTTTTACAGATGTTGGGTAAGAAGTTGTACCGCTACTTAGGGAAAGATTTTTTTGTAACTATAATCATTGATGGACTACTTTGTTGATTTAGTCTATAGGGGAGTTCTTGATTCTTGACAAAATTGTGGGTTAAGTGACTTCAATGTCTTCGGTGATAACGTTTGGATAGGATTTGCATGATTAGGTAGAAATTGGTATCATTTTCATTAACTGTTCTTTTTTCCAAGTTCCCTTCTGTTACCAAGAAGAGTTGTGAACATCGCATAATGATTTTGATGTTCTCTGCTAGTGCCTTAGATTAGAAGAGTGTGAGGATTAAGAAAATAATTTACAAATGCATTGGAATTTACTACTCACATGCAAGACGCAATGGTGGTAATATCACATTTTTGCTCAATGCAAGTGAGATAGGAGTATGGGGTCAACATGCACTCTAGATAATGTGATCTAAAGTGTAGATTCACTCTCCTTGGTTAGATTTATAGGTAGGTTGGAGTAATTGGCCGAATAAAATAGGCAGGTGTCGATGTTTGATGAATAATGTATTATGGCTATGTCCAAGCATCCTCGTTTTCCAAAGCACTAAATGGAAGTTAGCAGAATTTGGTATGTGACTCTGACAAAAATCCAGTGTAAATGATTTAATAAAAGCAATATCGAAGCTCGCATAAATGCATCACAAAGACTAGAGAAAAATTGATAAGGTCTAGTTTTAATTCGTAACATGACATGATCATCAGAAGTGAGTATTTCCCCCAATGTGGGTGCGATCCCCCGAATCGGATTTAAGGGTTATTATAGGATCGATCCTGATCCGATCCGAGTGTTAAGTGTGAGTGCAATGAACAACCTAAATAATGTTACTATTCCAGTTTTATTATTAAATAAGATTACGCTTTGCTTAGCATGCGATTCCAATATAAAATAAACAACGTGCGAGACCCAAGGGAAGTGCCCCCAAGGCCAAGCAAACAGAGCTAATAACAGTAATGCAAGTAAATATTACTGTATAACGCTCTCAAAGTACGGAACCGCAAACAACTTGGTGTAACAAAGAGGATGGAGTGAGCGAAAGGCTCAGTGAGATTTATACAAATGCAACATAGAAACGAACGACAGAAAAGAATAATCACTCACTATATGCTCATGAAAATATGTATATATTTACACATACTTTTGAAAATACATGCTCCGATGTATTAAACCGTTTTATTCCAAAAATATTATTTATCCCCGTTAATCCTCTTTTTCTTTTCCAAAGGAGTCATTTTGGATAATCTTTATTTAAAATCACATTCTTTCCCATTAACGCCACGGTTAATCATTTATAGAAAAACCCTTTCTTTTCTTGAAAATATTCATTTATTCAATGTTTATTAACTCACGCTAAAGTTACTTTGCCATTATTTTAATATTCTCATTAAAATAATCTTTATAACACGCACACCTCGTGTTGGGAAAATATTCATTTTTTATTAAGAAACTTATACACCACACGACACAAAACATTTATTGTTTCATGACAACTTTGGTTATTTCCATCTTTCAACCTTTTGCAAATCTCAAGGTTTATTTTCATTAATTTCAAGAATATTCTCATTCTTAATTTCTTATTACAAGAATTATCAATCTTTGCCTTGGAGTCTAGACATTATTCCTGGACTTCATGGTCTCCACACCATCGGTCTTAATTCGCCATATGCTCATCTGTACAGGCTTTGGGGTCTTTTACCACTAGGGATGTCATGCGCTGCTTAATTCTTGGCATCATGCAAGTATCCTTTCTTATCTTTATCACATATTTCACATCTATCATATTTCAAATATTTCATAATTCTCATCATTTTCGAGTTCATCATTTCTTTTATTTCATCTTTGTTCTTCCATTAAACTCGACTGAGGAGGCCATAAACACAACACCATTTTTGAATATCATTTCGGTGAAACTCATTATTTTCACTTAGCAAAAATATATCATTAATCTCCTTTTATCAAACTCGATTAATACAATTAATTGCCAAATATTTTCTTGACAACATACTATTCACTGTATTTACGACAATGCCACTACTATTTGTTTCACACAAATATTATCCTTTTAAATGGGTTTAAACATACTAATTTCTTTAAAAACCAATTTGTAACTTCTCAAAGTGTATTTATGATATTTCCAACATAATTTCAGTAATTTATTCCAAATTTTATAAAAAGAACTTTATTTCTATTTATGTTTCCAAAATAAATTGTACACACTTTAAATACCCATTTTCCACTATCAACACATTTGGCCTTTTTTACTTTCTTCAATTACACTTAAGTATCAATTTAAAAGTAAGAATTTTATACTTTGATTATTTACATATCAACCCCAAATATTTCTTATTATGAGTTTATGCATCTCAAAAACACCCATTTAAGTAAAAGTCCAATTTCTTCTTCTACTTCATCATTTTGGTAGAAAGTCCCATTTTTATTTCGTAAAAATGGCCTATATTAGCCCAATATTTTTCTAAACATGAAATTAAATTATTTACCTTTGAAATATCATTTTGAAACATTTTATTGTTCAAGGCTAATATTATGAAATTTATCTACCATTTGAACCAATCAAAATTACTTCTTAAAAATTCAGTTCTACACACCAAAATGATGATATGATGACTAAACAACATAAAGTTATAAATTAGCTAAAATACTACATATATCAAGTCTAATATATGTAAATATCATTCTAAAATTTATCAAACTCTAAACCTCAATCAGAGTAAGATTTTCCCACCTCTTAAAACTCCAAAATGGTGGTGTAGGAGGAGCAACCCCCACCTTCAAAGGTGGCCTCAAGGGGTTACCGAATTCATCCTCCATGAGAGATCTATATGTTCTCTAGGAACTCCTTATTCAAGATCCAATAAATGCTCCAAAACTCCAACTCTAGCTCCAAAATATAAGCTCCAAGACTTCCTTAAGCTATATACCCCTTGAGTGGTTGTTTTGAGGGGTAAATATGTCACAAATATGGAGTTTGGGTGGTTTTATAGAGGGTGGGGAGATGGGCTACGGACTTGGGAGAGTAATAATGGTGTATAAGTGTTTGTATAATGATAGAGAAGTTACACAAATCTGATGAGAATAATATGAACCAAAGTTACCTCCATCTCTATCTTATAATAACACACCAACTCACACACTCACATGGGCATCTAACAGTGGCCAACACAATAATTTTCACTACCCATAATAGGCCAAGGATGGCCCCAATCAGCAGCTCAAAAGTTCGAATTGGACAACTAAGAAACCAAGAGCAAAAGGAAGTGAAAAATAACGTAAAATTATACAATCTCGCCGAGTAGAAAATTTCCAAAAAGGAATTATATGAATTGTTTTTCGGATGTTAAAGAAGGTAAAGTTGCTCAAAATTGGATTTTAAGTCGATCTAGAATTTTTCAGAATTTTCTGAGCACTTCTATTTTTTGATGAAAATAATAATATTTATTTATTTTTTATTTATTTTTTGACGTTTGACCTCATGGTATTTTTATATGTATTTGTAGGATCCCAAATATGTAGTCATACTATTTTTATCATTCCTCAATTGTCTAATAAAAATCGCGCAAGTCCGCGTCTTGCGCGACACGCGCTGACAAAAATCGCGTGCATCAAATTTAACCAATATACTTACTAGGACTATTAGGACTTAAATGCGCATCCATGCGAACCATGCAACGTGGAGATTCTTTTTCTCCTTAATTACTTTCCATGCCATTTTGGTGTAATTCCCCTATATATTTATTCCTAAAAATTTCCCTTCGAATAAAATTATCAATTTATTATTCAATATTTCTTTTCTAGGGCGGGGTGTCACATTCTTCCCTCCTTAAGAATTTCGTCCTCGAAATTGTTAACTCATCAATCTTAATCATTCAGTTATCTAAGCAAACCATTTCTAATTCTGGAGTATCCTAATCTTTGCAGTTAAAACTCAAAGATTCCATCCACATTAATTATCATCAAGTTAACCCAATCATGGTAAAGTTTTTCATTAATAATATCCAAACATGCCTAACTTGTTCATCCCAACAAATTTTTCGAAACAATCGGTATTCCTCAAACATCATGCCATCATTAATGAATTCATCATCACAAGTTAGGATTTACAAATCTATGTTTTCTCAGATTTTGAATCACGTCAAAACTAGTTTAATACATCTGTAACACTTCCTAGTCATTCATATTGGCAATCTTAAGATAGTCACTTTATCACATTGGCCTGAAAGACCGAAATCTCCAATGAGATCTTCGTATTAACCTCGAAGCATCCTAGTCATTATAACCAAAATTACACATGTAAGTAACTACATCCTCATTCGTATATCTCATGATGGAGTGTCACGTTTGCACTTAAGGTTTCGTTAAGTCTGATACCCACGTAACTCTTAAGTTGTATTCTTGAACCTATGATTGAAACGTATTGTAACTCCAACTGTAACTAGTTCTATCGGTTAACTAACTTTTCCGTTAACCTAAGACAACCAATTTACACATGAAAACTACGAATAACCACGCGCACACACAAACTGATGAAAATATAAGGGTTCTTCCAACGAAGTGCGTAATTATTTACTGTGATGCATTAGCCATAACCGGCCTAATCCGTGCCACTACCGAGCTTATGTATTGTCACACCCAGATCACAACCGAATAACAACTTCCCATTACTGGGATCAAATGAAACATATGGAATCACAACGAATTAAGTCAATATTGAGCCAAAGGATAACAATGAAATTTAGGCAACGAATTGTTCTTCACAAAGTGTGAGCCCACAAGTGCTCTTGAGGTCCACAACTTATAACCAATGTTCCTCCTATGTACATTGACTGATCCTACGCAAATTTTCCATTCTTACTGAATTATAAATTAATTTTTTCGGGAAGTTAAAACACAAGGCTTTCCTCCTTATGACTAATGTTATGGCCTACACTTTTATATTTGTACGTACTATGCCAATTTCACGCGAGATCACCCCTTCTCATCTTTTATCATAAATAACCGATCCATCATACCTAGGTCTCCAAAGTTAAATACATGGTATCTAACCTCAATTTTAAAGTTCAACACATATGCACAGTCTCAAACATCTGAATTTACCAACAACTTCCTACCTCTTAGCAACATCCTATGCAATCCTGAATATCACACTTTAGTCGAAGCTGGGGCTTTTAATCTCATAGTTAGGATCCTTGATCACCTTGTACTATCACTAAGGGATATGCTAGGTGAATAATGATTTCTTCTTACTAGGGTTGTCCCCAGCGTATTGGTAGCACACGAGGGTGTTATGATCAATCCTAACACTTCATTCCAAGAGTTATTCATTAAATATCGATACAACATCAAGTTACTCTAAGTTCTAACAAGTGCACAACCTAGCACTTACCATCATGTTTACGACACAATCCTCAAAGATCATATTAAGACAAGTTTTACGATTCATGGTGCTAATCTCCAAGGTTTTTCCACAAGTCAACATGTATGATAATGATTCATCAACACCTAAACAATCACTAATACTCATATTCTCCAAGGCTTTTTGGATAACATTTGTAAACTTATAATTTTTTTAAAGGTGTATACACAATCAAATGTACGAGTCATCTGTCACACTAAAATCTTGTCATGCTCGATGTCCTAGAAATAAATGCTAATTAAGCCCATCCAAGTGCTTGTCACAAAATTCGGATATAATTACCAACTTATATATCTCCAAGAATTATATCAAGATACGTGTTCATAATGTGAATCAATTCATTTTATGTCACCAATCCTAAGACATTTCCGCACGTTAACACGATTTAGTCACTAATGACCTATTATTATTTTATGAAATCCGCAATGCAATAATTCTCCAAGCTTTAAGGTAACAACATAAGATTTAGTTATTTCCCGAAGCTAACACATATGACCAAGTTCAATTATTATTTCATCACGACAGGAGCTTATCATATTAATGTCCCCAAAACACTTTACTCAAGTCAACCCAATTATTTATCATAATGATTTAATTAAGGTCACTAATCTTCAATATCTTTATGTGGTAATCATTGATTTGATTCTTCTAACATCACACCAATTATCTCCTATCATATACTAGGGAATCACCCAGGACATATTCTTGTGTCACCTTAATTTGTCATTTCTACGCAAGTAAATAACATGCCTATCACTGAGGAACACTAATCAACCTTAGTTTTATTTATGATATACAACCCCAAAGGTATCGCCTCGAAATGCTAATTACTTGCATTACTATTTTTCTCAAATAACCTTAGCACTTACTCCTAAGAGCAATTATCATGGAATTATAAACTTATCAAATTACTAACCCGTAGTGACTATGTCATATAAACCTCAATGAGTGTCGATTCACATATGTAGCTTATCTCTAAGATGCGATTACCATACCATGCGATTGATCACCTGTTGATATTTACTAAAGACTTTGTTAGGATACGAGACATCGGGTATTGCCTATAAACATCCAAGACCATACCGCAAACACTACAAGAGATCATATTCCTCAATATCGTACTATTATAATCATAAAGTGATACCGCCATCAACATTGTGCCACAAGGACTATTTAATTTAACTCCTAGGTCACCTTAAGTCATCACGATTATCCAAGTCTACATTTTAACCAAAATATATACATCACGGTATAATAAACCCCAGTCATCAACCGGGGGACCTATTAATTTCTCATCACAAGATCAATACTCACAAATATACTGCCCAAGATATACACCCAAATACATTAATCCAAGTCTTCAATTTAATACACTCTCACTATAAAGTTAACACTTATAATATACACTCAAGTCACCTAATCTCCAAAGTTAAACTCAACCAATCTTTCTAGCTACATTTAGCTCACACTATTTTGTGCATCAACTTCACTATTCTTTGTTACCATTAAAATTAACACACAATATCTCTCTTATACAATGGAATTACGATGTTGGCGACATTAGCTTATGCTGACGCCCGTAATTACTAACATATCTATATCAGAAATGCGGAAGCGATTTATAACTACCAACCTGATTGTGTGCTACTTGGCACCAACGTACTTGTCATGATAACCTTTTTGACTTTATTGGCGAGGATAAAAACTGTCACCAAACTAGCATGACCGACCCAAACTAACATTAACGTCAAAAGATCCACTACGGACCTCACCACGTCACACCCGAAAGAAACATTGAACCTAAAACTCTGATACCAAGTTGTGACGCCCCGAACCGGATTTAAGGGTTATTATAGGATCGACCCTGATCCAATTCGAGTGTCAAGTGTGGGGTGCAATGAACAACCTAAATAATGTTACTATTCGAGTTTTATTATTAAATAAAATTACGCTTTGCTTAGCATACGATTCCAATGTAAAATAAAATACGTGCGGGTCCCAAGGGAAGTGCCCCCAAGGCCAAGTAAATAGAGCTACTAACGTTAATGCAAGTAAATATTACATGTATAACGCTCTCAAAATACGGAACCGCATACAACCTGCCGTAACAAAGAGGAGGGAGTGAACAAAAGACTCAGTGGGATTTATACAAATGTAACATAGAAACGGACGGAAGAAAATAATACTCACTCACTATATGCTCATGAAAATATGTATATATCTACACATATACTGTTGAAAATACATGCTCCGATGTATTAAACTGTTTTATTCCAAAAATATAATTTATCCCCATTCATTCTCTTTTTCTTTGCCAAAATAGTCCTTTTGGATAATCTTTCTTTAAAATCACATTCTTTCCCATTAATGCACACGGTTAATCATTTATAGGAAAACCCTTTCTTTTCTTGAAAACATTCACCTATTCTACGTTTATTAACTCACGCTAGAGTTACTTTGCCATTATTTTAATATTCTCATTAAAATAATCTTTATGACATGCACACCTCGTCTTGGGAAAATATTAAATTTTTTTATTGAGAAACTTATACACCACACGACACAAAACATTTATTGTTTCATGAAAACTTTGGTTATTTCCATCTTTCAACCTTTTGCAAATCTCAAGATTTATTTGCATTAATTTTAAGAATATTCTCATTCTTCATTTCTTATTACAAGAATTATCAATCTTTGCCTTGTAGTCTAGCCATAATTCCAGGACTTCACAAGCTCCACACCATCGGTCTCCAGTCGTCATATGCTCATCTGTACAGGTTTTGGGGTCTTTCACCACTAGGGACGTCATACCCTGCTTAATTCTTGGGATCATGCAAGTATCCTTTCTTATCTTTTCCACATATTTCACATCTATCATATTTCACATATTTCATAATTCTCATCATTTTCGAGTTCATCATTTCTTTTATTTCATTTTTGTGACACACTTTATTATTTATCATGCTTTTAAGTTCTTCAATTAAACTCGACCGAGGAGGCCATAAATACAACACCATTTTTTAATATCATTTCGGTGAAACTCATTATTTTCACTTAGCAAAAATATATCATTAATCTCCTTTTACCAAACTCAATTAATACATTTAATTGCCAAATATTTTTTTTGACAACATACTATTCACTGTATTTACGAGAATGCCACTGCTATTTGTTTCACACAAGTATTATCCTTTCAAATGGGTTTAAAGATACTAATTGCGCCAAAAACTAATTTATAACTTCTCAAAGTGTATTTCTGATATTTTCAACATAATTTCAGTAATAAATTCCAAATTTTATAAAAAAAACTTTATTTCCATTTATGTTTCCAAAATAAGTTGTACACACTTTAAATACCCATTTGGCCACTATAAACACGTTTGGCCTTCTTTACTTTCTTTAATTACACTTAAGTATCAATTTAAAAGTAAGCATTTTATACTTTGATTATTTACATATCGACCCCAAATATTTCTTATTATGAGTTTATGCATCTCAAAAACACCCATTTAAGTAAAAGTCCAGTTTCTTCTTCTACTTCATCATTTTAGTAAGAAAGTCCAATTTTTATTTCGTAAAAATGGCCTATATTAGCCCAATATTTTTCTAAACATGAAATTACATTATTTACCTTTTGAAACATCATTTTGACACATTTTATTTCATAAAATGTTCAAGGTTAATATTCTAAAATTTATCCACCTTTTGAACCTATCAAAATTACTTCTTATAAACTCATTTCTACACACCAAATGATGATATGATGACTAAACGATATAAAGTTGTAAATTAGCTAAAATACTACATATATCAAGTCTAATATATGTAAATATCATTCTAAAAATTATCAAACTCTAAACCTCGATCAAAGTAATATTTTTCCACCTCTTAAGACTCCAAAATGGTGATGTAGGAGGAGCAACTCCCACCTTCAAAGGTGGCCTCAAGGGGTTATGAAATGCATCTTCCATGAGAGATCTATATGTGCTCTAGGAACTCCTTCTTCAAGCTCCAAGAAATGCTCCAAAACTTCAACTCTAACTCCAAAATATAAGCTCCAAGACTTTCTTAAGCTATATACCTCTTCAGTGGTTGTTTTGAGATGTAAATATGTCACAAATATGGAGTTTGAGTAGTTTTATGGAGGGTGGAGAGGTGAGCTACGGGTTTGGAAGAGTAGTAATGGTGTAGAAATATTTGTAGAATGATAGATAAGTTACACAAATCTGATGAGAATAATATGAACAAAAGCTACCTTCATCTCTCTCTTATAAAAACACACCAACTCATACACTCACATGGGCATCTAACAATGGCCAACACAATAATTTTCACTACCCATAATAGGCCAAGGATGTCCCTAATCAGCAGCTCAAAAGTTGGAATTGGACAACTAAGAAAGCAAGAGCAAAAGGAAGTGGAAAACAACCTAAAATTATACAATGTGGCCGAGTAGAAAATTGTCAAAAAAATGCATTAGATTAATTGTTTTGGAGATGTTGAAGAAGGTAAAGTTAATCAAAATTAAATTTTAAGTTGATCTAAAAATTTTTAGAATTTTCTGAGCACTTTTATTTTTTGACAAAAATAATAATATTTAATTATTTATTATTTATTTTTTTACTTTTGACCTCATGATATTTTTATATGTATTTTTTGGGTCCCAAATATGTAGTCATACTATTTATATCCTTCCCCAATTGTCCTACAAAAATTGCGCAAGTCCGCGTCCTGCGCGACACGCGCTGACAAAAATCGCGTTATATTAACCATTACCGTGTCATAATCATTTATTGAAATTTTTGCACCAAATTTAACCAACATACTTACTAGGACTATTAGGACTTAAATGTGCATCCATGTGAACCATGCAACGTGGAGATTCTTTTTCTCCTTAATTACTTTTCGTGCCATTTTAGCGTAATTCCCTTATATATTTATTCCTAAAAAATTTTCTTCAAATAAAATCATCAATTTATTATTCAATATTTTTTCTCTAGGGCGGAATATCACAGTGGGAAATTTTAATTCATGTTACTCGTAGTATAAACAATATCATATCATAGTATAATATAGGGGTGGCCATAGGCCCGAGGCCCGCCAAGCCCGCCCAACCCGCCCAATAAAAAATAGGGCTTGGGTAAGGTAAATAGGCCCGCAAACCAGGCTTGGCAAAATTTTATAGGCCCGATTTTTTTTTGGGCGGGCTTGGGCATGAGTTCTTAAGCCCGATGAGGGCCGGCCCGGCCCGAGGCCCGAAATATATATATATATATGTGTGTGTGTGTGGGGGGGGGGGGGGGGGGGACTTCTATAAATATAAAAACGTATACCAAGTCTTTTCATGTAAAGTGAGAACCTTTATATATGGACTTTGTAATATATGGAATTTAAAACATATTTTTAATTAAAAAAATTGGTCTTTAAATAAAAAAAATAGGTATTTTAATTTTAAAAAAAAATCTTTTAATTAACATAATAGGGCCCGATCGGGCGGGCCTGGGTAAAGAGCTTTCAAATCTGGGCGGGCTTGGGATTACATAATAAGGCCCGATCTAGGCCCGAGCGGGCTTGGGATAACACTTAATTTTTCAAGCCCGGCCCGAGCCCGACCGGGCCTGCCCAGGCCCGGCCCACGGCCACCCCTAGTATAATATCATTACATCGTTACTAGACTCAGGACGATTTGTTTGGGTCAAGGTTCATGGCCTAATACGAAAACTATCTCGGGCGTTGATAGAAGGTTTTAGTAGTAACTTATGTAAAAGTATACTTACGTGGCCTTGTAGTAAGTAAGACCAAGATTCGTAGTCTACACATCGTACGTTCAGATTTTTATTACACTGGTATTATATGGAGATCCTTATTAAAAAAAATTGTTCTTTTAGCGGCATTGACAACAATGTTCGACGAGTACTGATGCATGGTAGTTCGTCCAGTGGAGGATCCATAATTTTTGGTCAATCGGGGCCAAAGTTTTGAGTGGTGCCGGTGGTTCGGGGGCGGGAACCCCCGAGATGATTTTTTCTTTTGGATTATTTCGAGTTTTATACAAATGATAGTTCATCCAAATTGTACAAATTATATGTTTCGTGTTTATTTGAGTTTTTTTGGGGCATATATGTTTGGGACACAAATTACAAAAATTTGATAAGGGTCGGATTATAGAAATAAGAGTATATGTTTGCTGTTTGCTGGGATTACAAAAAATTATACATACAATTTCTCCAAAAAATCAGCTTAAGGTTAAAAAAATACCTAATGGTGATGAGTTAGTGGCTCCGACTAGCATAGACAAAATTCATACACAAAAATCATACATACAAAAATCATACACAAAAATCAAGATATACATTGAGGCATTCATTGATAGTCCATGGTTATACATTGAGGCATTGAGGCATTCATTGATAGTCTATGGTTACGAGTTGCATTAACATGCTATGAAAGATACAAAAAAAAAAAAAACTTTGCATGGTTGTCTTAGACTTAGTAGTCTGTAAAGTTTTGGACTAGTAAACGTGTCATTACTACTTCTGGCGATTTAGGATGTCATGTGTGACGTTCCAATGGTTGTACCAGTCTACAAGTTGTCTCAATTAGGAAATGGAATAATTGTAAATAAATTATGAATGTGGAGTTGACATAATTTAAATAGATTATGTACTTTTAGGACTTAAAATAATATTGATTATGGATATAGGACAACAAACATTTAGTTTTCATTTTTAGTCCCTATTTTCAGATTAAAGGGACACGTGGCATGCTGTGATTGGTTAACGGTTTATGAATATGGGTCCGCGCCAGCGGCTTTATTCAAAAATATGGACTAAAACTATAAATAAAATGTTTGTTGTCCTATTTTCAAAATACATATTACAATAGGTCCTAAATTTACAAAGCCCATAATTTAAATTAGGATAAGTAGTGGACATACAGAATCATACCACGGGTTGAGAAACAATGAGTATACCTTAGTTATTGTTTGACATCACGTCATGAGAAAATTTTCATGGGTAGCATCGGTAAATACTACAAGTGATTACAACGTTATGTGTTCTCGACATCATAGAAAATAAGTTACCTATGATTAAATTTGATAGTATGTCGAGGACTTAGGGATTTAAGTGAATAGCATTTTGGTAATAAGAGTCAATTGAGAGTCTATGATGCTTTATCAATTCAAATTCATTTGGTATAAGGATTTTCAGAAATTGGAGATGACTAGAATATTATGAGTCAATGTGTAAGTTGCGATTTCTAAGGGTGAAATTAGGAATGAATCTTATGTAAATAACATAATTAAATATCGCCATTGAACCAAAAGTACATTATATGGTCATACGAATTGGTTTCATTCCCAGGCATCAGAATGAATTTAGTCATGTCCCAAAAAAGTTAGGCATTTTAACATATAGGTGTTAATGAGCACGCAAATAAAATGATTGCTCGAGTATAAGGCATCAGAAAGGAGAAGTGTTTTAATTTTTTGTATAAAGGGGATATACTGTTGCACATATGGAAAATAACATGGATGAATAAATTTGAGAATAAAAGTCAAGCTTGTGTAAGAGTTATCCCAAATTACTCTCATGAGCGCGAGATTGTATTATGATTTTGGGGACAAAATTTACTAATGAGGGAAGGATGTAACAACCTTATTGTTAATAAACTAAAATGATTATTATATATTGGGTCGTGAAAAAGTTTGAGATAAAAAAATAGTTACGCACATTGCACTCCATGGATCGTATAAAGGGCCAAAAAATAATTTATGCTTCAAGCCGGTATTCCACGTAAACGTTTGCATGAAATTTTTTATATACAGTATAAGGAGGTTGAAAATATCAAATATAAAATTGCATGTTGCATTCGGGCTTGGCTTGGGGGAGATTTTGGGGGATTTATTTGGGACCCACACATGATACAAGAATTTGATGCATTTTGGGGGAGATTTGTTTGGGACGCGTAGTATTATTCTTATCAATTATATTATTATCCCCTTCTCTATAAGCACCCGAATACACTCATTTTTGCACAATATCAAGACAACTATTTTGGTTGTATGAAGAAAACATTATTTCCTCACCATTTTCCACCAAAAAATGTATATATGTAAGTGAGTCTACAATGTGAGTGTTGAGAACTATTGTTCGTATCATTTTGGAGATTTTGGAATTGTTGTGAGATATATTTTTGGAGCGCTATTGGAGTACATTTGGGAGAAATTTCTGGATTATTTCTAGGAGTATTCTTGGATCATTAGTTTGGTGGATAAATTTTCTTTTATCGGGATCATATCCTATAGTGAACTCGACAACGAGATTCACTAGCATATTCCCCTTGATAGGATATCTTGGTTGATAATGGATATTGAGACTCCCTAGTTACACAGATCACTTGGAGATACATCCGAAGAAGTTAGCCTTCTTAAGGACTACCTTAAGTGGATAGGTGGTGATAACAATAACAAAGTGGGCATAACATAATGTTTCAATTTACGTGAGGAAATTGCCAATGAGTAAGTTAATTTCTCTGAAGGAAGGTAGAATTTTTTGGCATCCTTCACAGTGCCTTGCTAAGATGATAAATCAGGACTTGGTGCCCCTTCTTTTCTTATACTAAGGTTGAGCTAACTGCATGGTCGGACGTCGTGAGACACTGTAAAACTACATCATCGATATTTAGGACCACGAGCAGAGGTGATCGGCTCAAGTAGAGCTTAAATGCTTCAAGTGACTTTGATCATTATTCATTATAATCCATGACTTTATCCTTCTTCAAGAGCTGAAAGAACGTTTGACTTATAGATGCAGCGATCGAGTATTAACGATATCTTGGTCAAGTTTTGAATGTCCCTAACCATGTTGGTTGGATGGATGTTATTTAATACTTTGATCTAGTTGGTATTGGCTTCAATTCCGCTTTGTATGGACAAGTATGCAAAAATCTTTTCATGGTGTACTCTAAAAGAGAACTTAATTGTGTTGAACTTCATTCTGCAGTATTTGAAAACCTTAAATTTCTTCGTCATATTTTTTAGATGGTCACTTGTGTACCCTCTTTTACAGGCATATTATCTATGTATACTTTTATGGTGTCACCCTGTTAATTTTTAAACATCTTGGTGACTAACCATGGGTAGGTCTCTGTTGCATTCTTATGCCCAAACAACATAATTGTGTAATAGTAGAATCCAAGGGTAATGATGAATGAAGTCTTTTTTAGGTTGAGTCCAAACACAGGGGTTTGATGGTACCTTGAGTAAGCAAGAGTTCAACTCATTAATTCATTGTCGGATGTGGCATTAATTAATTAATTTATCTTTGACAAAGTAAAGTTGTCTTTGGGACAAGACTTGTTAAGGTCAGTGAAGTTTATGAACACTCTCCACCTTTGATTGTTCTTCTTAACCACGAATGAGTTTGAAATATATTTAGGGAATTGAATTTCTTTAATTGATTTTGTCTCCACAAGTTTACCTATTTATTCTTCTATTTATTTTTCCTTTTCAGGGGTTGGTCGTGCATTCTATGTGATTGATAGGAATGTTGGGTCCATGTGAAGTTGACGACACATGATTTTAAGATCAATCCTAAAAATGTCACAAGGTTGCCAAGAAAATACATCTTTATTATCTCTGAGTAAACAAATTAGGTCTTGTTTTTAATGATTGATTAGTGAACTATCGATCGTAAATTTTATCTTCGAGTGAGAGCCATCAAACATAAATTCTTGCAATGGTTCCATGACTATAACTATGGGGTCACCTTTTTTTCTTCCACATCGTTCTTCCATACTTTAGATGTAATTTATGAGTGAAATTCGCTGTGGTAGGATTTTTTGTCATGAACTTATCCTTTTTCTTGTCTTTCTTAGGCCCGTTGGAAGTTATAAAGAATTGTCAAGAAAAAACCTGATTTCCCCATATATCCACTATCCCTTGATCATGAATTTATGATTTTGGTTGTATATAGAGGGGATAAACTTAATGGTTTAGATCCATCCTCATCCCAAGATTGTTTTGTAATAGGTCTTAATGTCCACCACCAGGAACTCAGCCAACTTTGTGATGTTTTTATTTTTTTCTGGAAGTACCACCTTCGCCAAGGGCGTGGTCATATTTCTAGTGAAGCCGACCAAAGGGATGACACCACCTTAAGATCCTCCACTTTGAGGTTGATCTTGTTGAACAATTTTAGGTACATTACTTATGTGGAACTCCTCTAGTTGATAGGTAGCTTATTCATATTACATTTGGCAATTTTTAGATTGATTACTAGCATGTCGAGATGCAAAATCTGACTCCGACTAGGTTTTCCTCGATGAAGACTATATGCTTGTTATGATCAACAACTTTTGGATACCGCTATATTTTAACCAAGTTCTTAACGTGGCTAATTTTGAAAATGTCTATTACTACTGTAACTTTTTTTTTAACTCCATCTAAAAATCATAGCCTTAAATCTAGTTAGGATTTGAGGTTCCATGGATACTCATAAACTAATGTCCCATATCATCATCAAGTAGTAAATTATGATGTTTTTAGCCATGCTACATAATATCTTTCCCATTTTCTTTTCTATGTAGTCATCCAGGTGACCTACCTGGGCAGGATTCGGTAGGTGTGACTTGAATGCCTTATAGTTCTGAGTCTTTTGACCATGATCCTTGTGATAGGAACATATCAGGGAGGTGTTATTATTTGATGGGTCCCTTCCATCTTACCTGGCGACTTAAAATATTTTTTTATCTTTAATAAAATTCAAGATTTTATAGATCGTCTATATGAAGATGGCTTTGATGGCATGGTTCATCTTGGTGGGGTGTACTGTAATGTTTCCCTTAGATCCACCATTTTTTCATTTGCCCCTTTCTAGCAACTGTCTATTTATCTCAATTTTTGGTCTCCTTTAGTCGACTATTATACTGATATGTGCCACGCATAACATGTTCCCCTTTAGCATACTTATCAATTCTCAACATGAGGTCATTAATGGTGTTGACCTCCTTCTTAGTATGGTACTGGTGTAGCATGGAAGTACTCGGCTGACTGATTTTGAATGAGGTTATATCCACTTTCTCCAATCAACCTTCCACATTATTGTAGGTTTCCTAATATCATTAAGCCTACTTGTGCATGGTTTCTTGGGGATTATTCTCCACGGTGAGGAGTGGGCCCATCGAATTTGGATGGGAACTACTAGTGTTGAATCTGGCTACGAAGGCTTCAAACTACTTTTATGTGATATCCCCTATCTAGAAGAGAAGATATCATAAACGAGGGCCTCATTATTTCTCTAAAGGTTCATGGCTTATCGACATTAGGATACATGGACAATGGGATCAGTTTTCCCATCATAAAATTTGAATTGAGGAACAAAAAAATTATTTAAAGATTCAAATTCCTCGATCGAGGGACTTAATTTGGATAATGAGGTCACTCCTCGCTAGTTCCTTGGTGGGTCTTTTCCCTCGATGAATCAGCTGCTCGTCTATATCCCAACGAATGACATTATAGAGGTTCTTCTTGTTATGTCTATTTCCTTCATTGTCTCTTATATATGGAGAACACTCTTGTTTAGAGTCATCATAGTCACACAGTGAAATACTCCTTCAGGTGCGAGTTTTACTTGGATGATAGCTAGGGTGCATGTGTGGTATTTGCATTTATCCCAATGGGGATCTTGCTCCATACTCTACTAGCGGCATTAAATGAGATTTCTCCTATTAAGGGAGTTAGTTAGGATACTTATGTTGATGAAGTCATCGTTCATAGGCATTTAAAAGCCGTGAAATTCGGTTGGACAATGGAGGCTCATTGCTCTCCACAATATGTTCCTCCTAGTTTGATAATTTGAGCTACGAGTATTGTGACTTCAATTAGGATGGATCTATGTAACAAACCCACCTATATTTAACAAATAACCCAAAAGAATAAGGTAATTACCTAGTAACCCTCAAGGTTTTAAAATTACCAAAATACCCCTAGAACTTTAAAAATTATTATTTAAACCATAACATACCCTTATAACCCAAACTTAAACACACAAATTTATCATAGTATTTATGTTTTGTACCAAGTATACAAACCAACCCAATAAGTTTGGAAAATTACACCTTCACCCCTATTCAAAAAAGTGTATAATTGTCCATAAATTCACCTTTTTTATAATCCAAGGACCCAAATAAAAAGAAAACTATTTTTACTTCACCCCTAAATATTTTGGCCAGCTGGATGCCTTGTGAGCAGTTGTATCACATGGGAAACACATGGTACCCATGTCCTCCCACATAGTACCTTGGCAAAACTTAAATAAACCATGGTAAGTTCCCACCTCTTTTTTCACCAATCCCTTCCGCTTCACCAGCATCATCACCCCCCCAACTGTAAACACGTACATTACTAGAGTGAAAAGCATAAAGAAAATTTCTAGCATTTTGCTAATTCTATGATTTTATGTAGCATTTCTATTTTTTAGCTTCTTGAGTTTTTGGGGATTCATAGGTTATAAATATGAGTTTACATATGAGTTCTAACGTGGAGAATTCATTGAAAAATCTTGAATATCAGAAACCTCCATTAACGTTTGAGCTTTAATAGTGTAACTTGTACTCCCAACACAGAACCAATTTCAAAGTGGGAGAAATCAACCCCTTGGTCTAAGGAATCTAGGTGAAAATCTTAAGTCAATGCAAAATGAGTTTTGATACCCCAAATCAAAGTTTGAAAATTACAGACCTGGAAATTTCAGAAATAAAATTCTGAAGCTATGGTAAATGATAAAATTTAAACCAAAACCAATTAAACTACATTTTTATCCTGGATCATGAATATCACCATGTCATAGATCAAATATAGTTTAAAGCCACGAATGTTAAAGTCAATCGCATGCGGTTTTCACAAAAAATGAATAGCTCGAACCAGTTAATCTCAATGCTTAAAACCAATATGTTGGATTCGTCTAAAAAAATATTAATTATTTTCAATCAAGAATAAACCTAAAAGGTATTCTAGAACTGTTAGAATTTGAGGTCAAAGTTTCCAAACCCTAAAGTCAACAAAACGAAGGTACGAGATGAAGTGTAATACATGCGCAAGAGTGCGATCAAATTCAGGCGTGTCTGGGTGCGTGAGGTCACATCTCCAATTAGAAAATTCTAAGATTTTTTCGAAAACTTTCATTTTATTTTTACTCTTCAAAATGGTATATTGCATCACCGTGTTTGGTATTCCAGAAAGAATTTATTGAGAAAATAGTTTTAAAGAATTAAAAACCAAACTTTTAATTTTCATTTTAACCACTAAATTTTATAACTATTTTGAAATAACACCAAACTTTAAATTTAAGCCCTTTTCCATAAATACAATAAAAATGTCTCTTTTCACCAATCCCAAAAATGAATAGAAATGAGAAAAATTAATGAAAAACCAATTTTTTTAATTATATATTGAACCCCAAAATTAAAATTTACACTGTAAACAATTTATTTTCACCCCAGTTTTCACTTAAAAATTCATTTTCTTCACACTCTAAAGATTTGTAATACCCATGATTTTAGAATACTCGGTTTATCCCTGTGAGAATGATGATCGGTTACAAAGAACCCAAAATTGAAAAGTAGGTTGATTATATATATATATATATATATATATATATATATATATATATATATATATATATTTATCTTACACCCTTGAATTTTTGTATTTATTTATATCACTATGTGATAGCCCCTAAACTTTTATTCTCATTTACGAACTCTTTTGTGTAATTTAAAAATACCGCGACTACCGATTTAGTCCTTATCCGATTAAACCTTAACCAAATAATTTTATGCAACCTATAATTTCAATTAAACCCAATAGCATACATTATAATTCAGGTAGTAGACACTCGATTAACCCACATAAGCACTATTTGGCTTGGAGGACTCGGATGCTTGAGTGCTTGGATTTATTGCTACATACGTATGAGTGGCTCTCTAGTTATTGTGCATATATGGTTATGTTCCCTAAAAGTTTTGGGTTGATTACATCTCCAAAGGTTTTGGATTGATTTTAACGAAATGAATTACATGTTATTATAAGAGTACTGCTACACATTTGAAGCATTTATAACCTATAATTATGGGTTATCCTATTATAGTCTGAACCTTATCTTTATGACTCTATAAAACCCTTATCTAGTTATAATCAACATACTATTATTACAAATATCAACAATTCCCCATATACTTTTTTCATTATCGTTGATATCTTAGTTTGTTCCAAATTATTATGACTGTGACTGATGGTCCCAACTTTGCTTATGCGGAATTTATTTTAAGGATGACAAAAAAAGAATGTTCTCTCTTTGAAAAACTCTTTTTCAATTTTTATGTGCACCAATTTTAACTTAACTAAATTTTATCTTAATTAATCCTAAACATGCATCTAGTGATTAAAGCAAGTAAAGTAAGGTAAATTAATACTCACAACATCGATGTACAAGGAAACCACTAAGGGAAAAAATCTCGGACGGCCCAATCCGGACAATCACTATGAATATGGTATTACAAAGAGACACACAGTAGTCTTACTCAATGACTCGATTCCCCGTAAGACTTGACGATCCTATGATCTTCTACCACTCCTCTCACAGTGCCCACGTAGAAATTAACCTTCTTTCACGATGCTTGTCCACAACACACGCGTTCACATATGTCTCGGTGTCCACCAATATGGCTTGTAACGTCTACGATGTTGAAACTGGACTCCGTTAAATCTTCACTGCAAAACCAATAATTTTTCTTAAATTGAAACCTTCTTCTTGGTGCAAATAAGATCACATAAACATATACCAATGATACTCGGATCTTTTGAAACTCAAAGGTTGTTGAAAACTTAGAAAACATGTGAAAACTTGGGTGCAAAAACGTTTTGGTTCGTATACTGATTTCAGAAGAATGCACACACTTCAAAATAAGGATGGAAACACACATTAAATAGGAAGTTTAATGCAGCAGATCATTCAAGCGACATTGTCGGTCGTTCGAATGAGACTGACACGTCGTTTGAACGACTGTGCTTCTCGCGTGAACGACTGATAGTGTCGTTTGAGCAATGCGCGTAGTTAGAGTTTAAAACAAAACCAACTTTAAATCTTCCTTATCAGTTTAAAACGAAGTGTAAACCATTTTTTTTAAAGAAGAGGGACTGTACCCCCACAAGTTTTATTAGAAATCATAGAGAAAAAGCCTCTCTAGTGGCACTTAAAAACTTTAGGGAAAAGCAGTAAATTTGGGGCTTTATAATTATCCCCATTATAAAAATATATCCTAACAACATAGGAATATATTAATTTGGAGAGAAAGGTCCCAAAACAAAAAGACTAATATAGCTATAGTTTACGGATTAGTTAGTCTCCACAACCTAGGGTGGATCTGTATCGGGGATAACCTAATATTCAAAATTTTGCACCACTGAGAATCAAAATCATGGATTTTTGAGGTAAAGGATAAGGATGAGTTAATGAGACCAATATGGTGGCAACAATTTTCAATAAGGGTTGTAGCCGAGGCCTTACCCCCGTCACAGATCACCTTATTTCGCAATGTCTATATGCTCCAAGTGGCCATTATAGGCACCATTTTACAACAAAAGATCATGTAGTCTTTATCCCTACCGTTTAACCACCAAGCCATTAGCATAGAAGCACAAGAATGAGAGTTAATCTTTAGACCCATTAAATCAAAAAAAATATATTTCCATAAGCTTGAAGATATGGGGCACTGGAGGAATAAATGATTAGTAGTTTCAATATCGTTATGACATAGGGAACATCTCGAGGCCAGTTTTATGTTGCACTTTTGTATATTTTCATCTATCGGTATATTGATTTTTAACACTCTCCAGGCTAGAATGGTCCATTTTTAGGGGATATTTTTGTCCCAAATTTGAGTAAAGACTGCACTTGACCGGGGGGGGGGGGGGGGAGACGCTCAAAATCGCTACTGCAGAAGCTTGGGAAAATTCCCCATTTTTGGATAACGACCAAGACCATTTGTTATCCTTTAGGATCATATTCTCATTGGCAATGTGAGCTGCTGATTTCAATGATATGGAGCCCGATGGGCCAAAATTGTTGTTTTGTAATCTATACTTGGAATTCATGAACTTTCTCCATAAGGAATTTGAGGTTTTGAGTCTCCATAGGGATTTCAGGCTCGAGGCATTTGACATGATTTCTAAACTAGAAAAACCTAGACCACCACATTCTCTTGGGGAGCACAAGTGTAAACCATTTCAAACACTTAAAAACATTCTAAAAAATTTCTTTTAATACAAAATTATAAAATAATTCTTTTAATACAATAACCTCCTTATCTTTATAAAATTAAATTTCGAGTCCCATTAATATTATGCATTGATACTTGAGTGATCTCAGAATGCAATTAAACTTGAAAACGAATAAACTTGCACCAATTAATCCTTTAACATAAATAATTCCTTGAAGCTTTGTCGCAACGTCCGCAATTAAACTTCGACATGCCGTAGTCTATGTGGGATCGTGGCAATACAAATCTACCTAGGACTCAAACGTATTTTGTTCTGAGAATAAGTCAAAACTATACAACGGACTCAATTGGAAATTTTGTCCTTACAAATCTCCCCCTTTGACTATTCTGAGACAAAACCAACAATAAAATGCCTAATCCAGGTCGTCAAGCCATATGACGCCAAAATCCCACCCCATAAAAGCCAAAAGACATCATCAATACATGATAAGACTCATAAATGATGGTCTCACAAGCATGAACTGTCTCTGAATGTCTAAATATGATGTAGTCTTTGAAATCTCGAATCTCTTTAGCATACCTACACACATGAAACAGACAAATACCCACTGAAGTAGGGAAGAACAAATGATATAAAACCAATGTGAAAAGTAAATCCTAATCATTTGTTATGTGAGAAAAACATGATACCAATTTGTGATAATTGATAATAACATATAAATCAAGATATCAATTTCAACACACAAAACTCACACTTACTCCCCCTATATCACATACATCTCTCCCCCTTTTGTCTCGAATAGACAATCCGGTGAAAAAATTAAAAAAAATTAGAATAAAATGATAACACTTTGATGTATAGCTAGACAAACATGACATAATCAACTAATAATGATCAAAGACTATAAAATTTGTAGCTAGCAAACCAACAAATCACAGAAAGAATCATTAATCTAAGTAGGTGTGATTAAATGAACAATGCAGTGTTAGCAATTAAGCATGGATACCAAGAAAAACTGCATATGAACTGTCCAGAAGCAACTCAGTAATACCGAAAATATAACCATATGAACCAGGGTATTAAAACAATAGAAGTTGAAAAATCCAGACGTCGCTCGAATGATAAAGGTATCTTGCGAGAAGAGACTTCGCGTGACATAAAGATGTCGTTCGAACGATAGGAAGGTCTTGCTCGAACGAGAAACCAAACTTTCATAATCAACCCAGAAAATCATGTAGTTTTGCCTAGTGAAGAAATTTCCAGAAAAAGATACCTGCAAGGGGCTAACAGAAGCAAAACAGTACTAAAACAGTAGCTAAACTAAGAAAACACAAAACAACCAAATATGAGTAGCGTGCTAACATAGTACCGATGTGATTAAACATGAACATGGAATGTATGGGTGTGAACTATAACACATGAATCACAATTCCAACACACCAAAACGATCAAGAAGCTATAATTGATAGTAATCAATCATCAAACTTTATCATAGTCATATGTGACAATTAAAATGTGAGATTAATGAAATAAACAAACTTCATGCACATGAATTCGAAATCTTAATGATTCTACAAACAATAGTGTCCTCACACGAATTTTCAATGTTAGGATTCTTTGTGCAAAACCCGTTTAAATTTTTATCCATCCAAACTCCCTCAAATATATCATACTTTTCTTTTGAATGAACATAAACTAATTTCGCCCATTTTTGGCATATGATTCTTTTTATTGCCTTTTAATATTTTCAGGCTCTTTTAAATGGTGGCTTTCACAATGAGTCAATTTTACACTCTCACTACCCTTTCCCGTAAACACCCATCAGTTTTAATGTAATCCTAACAATAAACGGTTCTTACATGCACCTCCACCTTAAGTCTACTTACGCATAGATGATAAGATTGAGATAAGAATGACTCACCAAATTCATATATGCAAGAGTAGTCAAACACCCATAAAAACTCATGCATGTGTGCAATCATGGCATAGAAACAAAGTTGAATCAAAACGCATATCAACTTCGAAACAACCCCATAATACAATGTTTAAGATCGTTCTAAGCATAAAACGTTATAGCCAAATGTCCTAGCCACATGGATAATGGAAGGAAGGGGGTACAAGCACACCAATACGCCACATCAAACATGTAAACTCACGACACAAAAACAAAACCGAAAATCTTTGTGGCTTTTTCAAATTATTTTGACTCAAAGAAAAACAAAATCTTTTTGTGTTTTTGCAAAAAAATTCAAAATAAGATGCAAAAAATGAAAAATATAATACGTAATGATAAACATGGTAATACAATCATCCTTTACATTTAGCATGGGAAGAATCAAGTGCAACCAAATGAGAACCATTAAGTTTTAGTCCTAAAGCCTCTATGTCCGATTTCCTAACCCAAGTAGGTGTAACATAGCGCATGGGGGTTTTGGGAACCGAAACCACTTTATTCCTAAACTTCCTAGGAGCATTACTAAGGTCACAACAAAAACATCTAAGGTGACCTTTCCTACCGCAATGGGAACAAGTGTAAAGACCGCGGGAATGATTACCAAAATGTCGACATCTCCTCGCGTTCCTAGTGGGCTATCTCACACTATTGGTATTGACTTTGGGAATGGGAACAAATTTCTCTTTGTAGACTATACCAAACCTATCTCCCTTGACTTGGATAAGTCTCATTAAATTATTAAATGATATTAGAGATGATTAAAATTTACAAAAGTCCATGTGTTTATGAGACTAAGGTATTATTATATGCATCTAACATATCACGCGTAATTGTATATTATTAATGCATTAACAAGATATTAGTCTAGTATTGAGGGTTTGATATATGTTATGGGACACATGCCACTTAAAATAGGACATGTGTCACCATGGGTTATTTGACATGTGGCGACCCACTTGTGTTGGTTTCTCTATAAATAAGCCTCACCCTCATACATTTTAAAGGGATCTTCTTGGAAGAAGAATGGTGATTCCTTGTCTTATGAGTTTTCTTATAGAGAGTTTTAGAAAAGAGTTTTGAGACGAGTTCTTTGAGAAGAGTTTCACAACCTTTCATCTCTCGAGTTCCACCATAATGAGTTTTTCGGTGAATAATACGAACCTGTGAACTATGCTGACTTTGATTCTGGGTATGACGATACGTAGGCGCAATCGAAGTTGCTCAAGTAAAAAACATACGAAAATCGGGTGTTTTCCAATATTAAATGCCCCTCTTACATTTGGCAACTCCGTTGGGGAGGTATTCACGATTTCTATCGTGTAACACCTCATTCGCAATCAGAAAAGTGGGCAGAGATGGAGAAGTGGCCGATAAGCAAACTTTCTTCCCCAACAGTCCTGAGATAAATGAAGAACTTCTTTTTAGATAGGAAACTTAATCTTTCCATTTTATATACTATCTTGACTTAACAATGACAATCATATGATATATGTGTGTATTAGATGGGATGCCTATTTTTAAGGTATGCTTTGAACACTTGTGTCTTCAAAAGAAGTTGGATAAACTGTTTTTTGCATAAAGTTTATTCATAGATCCATTAACATTCAAGCATGTTCACACCCGAGAAGATAAAAAAATGGATTAGGTTATCATGAAGAAACTTTTTTTATTTATTTTTCGGTAAAATACTCACTCCCTATATGTTGTACTTGATTAAATTAAATGGTAGAATCCAATAATTTAAATGTGCTTTTGTGCCAAAAGAGCTGAAAGGCACTGACAAAAAGTAAGTATGGGAGTTGATAAAATAGTGCAAGTTGGAGATCTCTACACTATTATATTAATATATTGAGATACTTTCTAATTTACGGTAGTGTGTATCTGTCACAGATTTATTAGAAAAAATATATGTAGGACACTTATGGACGACCCTGTATACTTTAGTATAAAACTCGAAAGCATAGGCCGACCACTGACATCCCCTAGCACGTGTCATCAGCAATAGTTCAACCTGAGGTGATAAGATAAATATTTTGCTGTTTCCCATGTTTCTTTATACATACTGGTGTCAGAATGTACACAGCTCAACTAGCACGATCTTTTTTTTTTTTGGTTAACTTTTTTTCTTGAGAAACCAAGGCCAGATACTTTGTTCCGAGGAACCTCACGTCGACAGAAACTTTCGGAGCTTTGCTTCGGTGAATCTCTTCCCAATGAACCTCAGACTAAATCGTAATAAATGTTCGAAGAAACTCGTTCGAAGAAACTCAAAATATAGTGACCATCTTCGTATGTAGGTGTATATCCAACATAAAATTCAACGAATTCAACTGAGTTTTTTCAAAACTGATGAAACTTGCTGTGAGGGACCTCTACCCGATGAAACTCGAACTAGTAGGATACCATGGCTGCTAACCAAATCAACTTACCACTTTGGAGATCCAAAAATGAACGTCATTTACATGAAAGGCGATTCAACTTAGACATCACCTCGATAGATATTAGTTCGACCAGAAGTCATCGCTGATACATTTGGGAGTCGAAATTTGTTCGACCTTATTTTATGCAATGTGAGATTGAAACTTTAATGGGGCGAGCAGCCTAAAGTTGGAAAAAAAAGAGAGAAAATGAGTCACCACGGAAGCAGTTGGTAGTATGAACGAACCATGGTGGTTTTAAAATTCGATGAAGCTTTGAAAAAAAGATGACAGATCTTGTGAGTACAAAACAGGGAGCCAACGTCGAAGAATGAGATTTCTCGTGTTTTGGCTTTATTTATATTTTTCATTTCATGAAGAGGCTTTGCCCAGATTACATGAGCAGGATTTTAAAAGAAACCCACGTGTTAAACTCACGTCTCAAATCGAAAGGTAGTTGACAACCACATGTCATTTGAAATTACGTGTTCCCTCGGATATAACACTTATTGGAAAGAATTTGGTGTGTGCACATAATTAAGAAATGAGTGCTACTATCCACTTCATGGGATTACCCAAATGGTTGTAATATAATCATGATATTATTGAATAAATGAGCTTATGTTATATGTATTGAGAGGTATATTTATTCATAGTTTTAAATCAACAGTATTATGCCAAGTGTCGATTGAATTATAAACAAATTATTATTGAGTTACATTCTTCGAAAAAATTTCAAATTAACGAGGTACGTTATTTATTTGACAATTCACGAGGGTGTTATTTATTAACAGTTGTGAATATTGTCGTGGCAAGTCCTTCGAAAAAAATGCTAGAATAATATAAAATTTACATGTGTGGACTCCACAATTAAAAATGAATGTCTTTAACATGTTTAGTGGCGAATCATATATATTATTTTTTTGTGCTTCCTGGAAACATCTGTGCACATGTTTATTGAGAAACATAAATTGCGTCACGCGATTATTATATTCGTGGAACGTTTCATTTTCACATAATATATTGAAAACATTTAAAAGTGTTATTCAATGTTTTTAGACAAATATAGATATGGTTTATCCTTTGGGAATTACTTCGATACACCTGCAACTTGAATATGCGATGAACCACGTCATTTGGGATACAACTATTGTGGTTTGCTAGTATAATCTTTCGCATGATATATCTATCTGTCGAAGGTTTTTTGTAAACTCCACCTTTAGAGGTGACTTAACAATGAAAATACTTATTTAAGATTTTTCTTCCACCGTTAGAGGTGGCTTAGCAATGAAAACACACTTGTTAAGGTTTTTCACAAACTCCACCATTAGAGGTGACTTAACAATGAAAACACGCTTGTTAAGGTTTTTTGTAAACTCAACCGTTAGAGGTGACCTAATAATGAAAATACTTATTTAAGATTTTTCTTCCATCGTTAGAGGTAACTTAACAATGAAAACACACTTGTTAAGGTTTTTCGCAAACTCCATAGTTAGAGGCGACTTAATAACGAAAACACTTGTTAAGATTTTTCCGTAAACTCCACCTATAACGGTGACTTAACAATGAAAACAATTGTAAAGATTTTTCGTAAACTTCACTTATAATGGTGACTTAACAATGAAAACACTTGTTAATATTTTGGTAAAACTCCACCAATAACGGTGACACCGATAACGGTGACTTGACAATGACAACCACTTGTTAAGATTTTTCATCAAACTCAACCAGTAACGGTGACTTAACAATGAAAACACTTTTTAAGATTTTTCATTGTTAAGTCACCTCTAAAGGTATTTCGTATATACAGTCGATATATTTTAGACATGCATCAATATATCAACTATATGTACGAGGGGGAAAATGTAGGGGGGGCTTAATGGTAAGCCGCTCATTAAATTCCTAAATGAGATTAGAGATGATTAAAATTTATAAAAGTCCATGTGTTTATGCGACTGAGGTATTATTATGCGCGTCTAACATATCACACATATTTGTGTATTATTAATGCATTAACTAGATAATATTTTAGTATTGAGGGTTTGATATATGTTATGGGACACATGCCACTTAAAATAGGACATGTGACACCATGGTTTATTTGACTTGTCGCGACCCACTTAGGTTGGTTTTCGCTATAAATAAGCCTCACCACCATTCATTTTAGAGAGAGTTTCTTGGGAGTAGAAGAGTCATTTTCTTGTCCTATGAGTTTTTAGAGAGTTTGAGAAAAAAGTTTTGGAAAAGAGTTTTGAGATGAGTTTCAATACCTCCTACCTCTCCAAAAAACCACCACAATGAGTTTTTCGGTGAATAGTACGAACCCACGAACTGCGCTAACTTTGATTCCGAGTTGAACGGATTCATTGGCGCAACCGAAGTTACTCAAGTCAAACACATACAAAAATAATGTGTTTTCCAATATTAAAGTCCCCTCTTACAGACTCACAGTTTACTATCAACACTGAAGGATTTTTGAATAAGATCTACTAATTCTTTTTAAAAACTCGGTGAGCATTATATTTAAGAAATTTTTAGACTCCACGGAATAACCTTATCCATTATATTTGATAGAGATACCCAATTTATAGGAAGATTTTGGCAAGCATTGCAAAAATCCATGGGAACAAAGCTTTATCTAAGCACTATTTTTTATCCCCAAACGGGCGGTCAATCTAAAATTGAGACCCTCAAATATATTCTACGAGCTTACCCAATGGAATTTTCTAGAACATGGAATGATTGTACAACCTTAATTGAATTCTCCAAAAATAATAACTATCAAACCAGCATTCAAGCAACTCTTTATGAAGCCTTATATGGTAGACCCTATCATTCACTTTTATACTGGAATGAATCCAGAGAGAAAAATATATTTGGACCCAAAATTATTGCTGAAACTACAAAAAAGATACGAATAATTCGAGAAATATTGCATTTGGACCAAAGTTGACAAAAACGTTATGCGGATAATAAAAGGAAACCTTTGGAATTTCGAAAAGATAATTAGGTAATCTTGAGAGTGTCCCCACATAAAGAAATTATTTGATTTGGAAAGAAAGGGAACTTAGCACCTCATTATATTTGACCTTTTAAAACCATCGAATGTATAGGACCGATATCCTATCATTTAGAACTACCTCTAGAATTGTCCAATATACATGGCATTTTCTATATTTCACAACTATGAAAATACAAACTCCATCCCAATTGCATTATTACCCCGGAAGGTATATCGATAAAATCCAATCATGATTTCAAAGAAGACCCTATCTGAATTCTTGATTGGAAAAATAAGGTTCTTCAACGAAAAATTATTCCCCTAGTAAAGATCCTTTGACAACACCATGGTGCGAAAGAAGCAACAAGGGAAACAAAAAATCTATGGGAATACGCTATCCCTCACTTGACGATGGATTTTTTTAGGAAGGTAGAATGCAAGTAAGTCACCTATACTTGATAAATAATCTTAAATAATTAGGTAATTACCTTAGTAACCCTCAAAGTTTTAAAATTACCAAAATACTCCTAAAACTTTGAAACCTTAAATTTAAACCATACAATACCCTTATAACCTAAACTTAATCACAAAACTTAATCATAGTATTTTTATTTTGTACCAATTACACAAACCAACCTAACAAGTTTGGAAAATTACACATTTACCACCTAAACTTTCAAAAAAGAGCGTAATTATCCTTAAATTCACCTTATATATTATCGAAGGACCAAGGACCCAAATCAAAAGCAAAACTATTTGCACTTCACCCTCTGAACATTTTGGCTGGTTGACCATCTTGTGAGCAATTGTACCACATGAAAATTATATGGTACCCATGTCTTCCCATATGATACCTTGGTAAAACATAACTCAACCATGGTAAGTTTCCACCTCTTTTTCCATCAATCCCTTCCCCTTCAAAAGTAAAATAACCCCCAGTCCACCACTATAGAAACATATATTACCATGCTGAAAAACACAAAGCTAATTTCCAGCATTTTGGTATTTCTATGATTTTACATAGAATTTCCTTTTTTCATTTGTTTGAATATGTGGGCATTCATAGGCTATAAATATCAGTTTACATGTAAGTTCTAACGTGGGAAATGCAACTTTAATGTGGAAAATGTCGTGAAAAAGCTTGAATATTAGAAACTTCCATTAAGGCTTGAGCTTTAATGGTGGAACATGTACTCCTGATCTTAAACGAGTTTCAAAGTGGGAGATTTCAAGACATGGGTCTAAGGAACCTAGATGCAAAGATGGATTCAATACAAAATGAGTTCTAATACCCTGAACAATGTTTGGAAATTACGGACTTGAAAATTTTAGAAACAAAATTAAAAAGCTATGGTAAACCAAAATACTTAAAACTAAACCAATTCGATTACATTTCGATCCTAGATCATGAATATCACCATGTTGTAATTCGAATTATAGCCTAAATCCACGAATGTTAAAGTTAAACTTGCATCATTTTAACATAAAATGAATAGCTCGAACTAGTTAACCTCAATGCTTGAAACCAATATGGTTGGATTCCGCTAAAAAATTAGACATATTTCATTCAATCAACTTGAATGGCATTCAAGAATTGTTCAAATTTGAGTTCAAAATTTTAAACCCTAAAGTTAACAAAATGAAGGTAAGAGATGAAGTGTAATACACACGCAAGAATGAAATCAAATTCAAGCGCGTTTGGGATTTGACCCAGTGCGTGATGCCGCATCTCCAATCAAAAAATTTTGAGAATTTTTCAAAACAATTATTTTATTTTTCTAGTACAAATGGCATATTACATCATCTTGCTTGGTTTCCCAGAAAGCCATTTCTTAGTTTTAAGGAATTAAATACCAAACTGTTAATTTTCATTTTAACCTCGGATCTTCCAACAATTTCAAAACAACCCCAAACTTTAAATTTAAGACCTTTTTCGTAAATACAACATAACTGTCTCTTATAACTAGTCTAAAAAATGAATAGAAATAAGTAAAGTTAATAAAAAAACTAACTTTTCATAATTATATACTTAACCCTAAAATCGAAGTTTTTGCACTGTAACAATGTATTTTCACCCTATATTTCACTTATAATTTCATATTTATTATAACCATGATTGCAGAATACCCAATATGCCCCCGTGAGAATGAAGATCAATTACAAACAACCCAAAATTTAAAAGTAGGTGATTCTATTTTGATCTTATTTTTGAGCTTACACCCTTGAATTACAGCATATGTTTATATCACTCTGTGATAGCCCCCGAACTTTTATTCTTATTTACAAAATCTTTTGTGTAGTTCATAAATACCATGAGTATTGATTCAATCCTTCTCCGATTAAACCCTAACTCGATAATTTCTTGCTACCTATGATTTAATTTAAACCCAGTAACATATATTATGATACACAAAATAGACTTTTAATATACCCACGAAAGCTCTATTTAGCCTGTAGGAGAGTGCCTATATTTATTGCTACATATGTATGAGTGTCTCTCCTATTAGTGTGCCCAGTTGGTTACTTTCCCCTAAGGTTTTGTGTTGAATATATCTCCAAAGGTTTTGGATTGATTTTGTCAAAAGTTTTTGGATGTTATTATGAGAGTATTGCTATGTATTTGAAGATTCTATAATTGATAATTATGGGTTATCGTGTTATAATCCGAACCTTATCTTTTTGACTCGATAAAACCCATATCCAGTTAGAATCACCATATTATTCTTACAAATATCAACAAAGCCCCATATACCTATTTCATTACTGTTTATATATCTCAATTTATCCCAAATTATTATAACTACGATATATTGCTAGTTTTTCATTATTAAGGAATAGACTAATATACACTTGTTATAGAAATAAAATTATATACTTCGAAAAGTTTTGCTTATTTGTTTACCTTCAATATGGAAATTGAACTCAAAAAAGGAGAAATACACCCCGCCCCACTAGAATTTTAATGGGTCTTATGATGGAAAACCTTTCAGTTATGTATGTGTGGGCGATAACCAGCAAATACGGTAGCGCCCAATGGAACACTTTCACCACAACTTACCCTTTTATGTAACCTTTTAGTCCCCCTTTTGTTTCTGTGTTATATCGACTTCGATATACCCTTTTATTTATGTTTTCTGGAGACTCCAACATATGTAATAAGATGTTATTCATCCACATAAATAAAGTTATATTTTCTTTCCTCTTAAATTATTGTTGTTATTTTCTTAGCAATACCATATGCAAAACATCGAGTGTGATAATATCATACCTAACTCTATTTTTTTACAGATCCATTCTAATTGTTCTGGCAATTGTTGTAATATGGCAGGAAATGAATATGTGAATGAGACATAGTTTGTCGTTGTCATTTCTTGGCTGAAAAAGGAAGTAGTTTTCCACACGACGCTAATTATATGTGTAAAAATCCTACTGCTACGGAATCAACACAATCAAGTCGAGCAATATAAATTGTTGCGATCACATAAAAACACAATATGTATATGTGGTGACAAATATCTCAACACAAATAATAATGAAAGACAATCACTAGGAAAAGAAGAACAACAAAGATCGCAATCACATAACACAGAGATGTACGTGGTTCATCGAACTACCTACGTCCACGGAAAGGTCTACTGTTATATTAAGTATCTCTCAAAATGAGTTTTTATATATGCCCTTTGCCCTGGGCCAGGGGTACAATATATATTCCATAAAAGAGAGAGGGGCGCTGATAACCACCCCGTTAGCCCACTACTCCCTGAATATCACCTCCGAGATTTTTGGGGATAGAATGGGTCAAATCCTCAATTCTAAATGTTATTTAGAGCATCCCATAATTTGGGCCGAACATCTTTTATTTTTAATGGGGCTTTGCCCGGCTACTCTCATGGGCCTAAAAGAAAAAAAAGGTACCCACGGTATATGGTTCAACAATGTTCCTACTTCCATGGGGTGTTTATCTATCTTTATTGATCAATTCTTGATAATAAAAATTATATGGCGATTAGTGTGAGATACATTCATAGAGAATAAAAAGAGGTCGAGTCATGTCGGACTACATGACCTAGATAAATATCTTTTAAACATAAATCCTAATATTTTATATAAATAAAGGGCTAAAAATGATTTATGTTTCCCAATATCCTAGTTTACATAATTAAACATATTAAATTATTTTTTATTATGTGCGATGTTAATACAACATCATCTTTTCTTTTATAATGACAATTTAATTATTTTGCCTTTGAAACCGTCAGACGTATATGGTACTAATTAATGTTTATTTTTTAAAATAACTAACAGTTTAACACCTACATTTTGGGTCCAAATGGATGACATTCAAAATTACACATTAAATTTAAAAAATCAATAGGTTCATTTATATAAAATAATAAACTTTTTTTTGGCTATAAAATTTTGAATTTATTTCTAAATTTCAGATTTAAATAGAAAAGACCAATCCTAAAATTTCATCACTTTTTTTTAGTATATCCTTGGAGATTCTTAATAATTGTTTTACAATAATTTTTGTTTTTTCTCGAGTCCCAAACAAATACTCATTAATGAAGAAAATATAGATATGTGTCATGCATCGCTTATTTTTCAGAAATTTTTGTTCCAAAGTCTCCATCTAATAAGAAAAATTATCTATAACATTCTAGAGTATTATAGTACTAATATGTAGTCTAGTCTATAATGATTTGGATTGTTGTAGGTGATTTTGGTAAGAGCGTTTTAGAATTTAGTTATAATGTGTGGAAGTATATTTTCCCTTGATAAGGTGGGAACCTTCTAGAGAATCAATCTAGATCATAAATGTAAATCAATCTCCATTGATTAAGGAGGTGGTATGCCTATATATAAGTGGAATGCTCATGTGGACAAACCATAAAAGCTAAGAATTTTAATCTCATATTGAGTATAATAGTTATTTTTTTTATAATAATTGATTTAGGGGTCAAAGCACACCTTGATTATATGGTCAAGACTAGGGATTATCATATTATCTACATAAGTATCTTCCATCTCTCTCTCTCTCTCTCTCTCTCTCTCTCTCTCTCTCTCTCTCTCTCTCTCTCTCTCTCTCTCTCGCTCTCTCTCAATTGTTAGTTTATATTTAAACTCTGAAAACATTGTTTATCAATTTCTAAATTAACTATTATTAACAAAAAATGAGAGTTCCTTAGTTAAATAGTCCATCAAGAAAGGAAAAAACAAGAATGAAAAATCCTTCAAGTAAATTTATGAAATTGTCTCCAACACAAAGCTCCTTTAACTATTTTTCAAGTAAAAAATAAACCTACTTTAAATATTCTTCATTTGAAAAAATAATAATGCCATAAAAGATTAAAAATTTTATTTTTTGAAAGAGGATGCACGAACTTAAACTTCAATGCGATAAAAGAAATTAAAATTTTAAACTAATCAAATAATATTATATATACCTAAGAAATATATTGGGAGTAATAAAAAATCATGTTACGCTTTCCAAGTTACGTAGACTATTAAGAGGAAGACCCAATCCAAACAAGGACACAATAATTCATGCATGCCACTGGGAATCGGTTACATGAGATATTTACCCAGTCGGGGGTCCTTTTGAGTTTGTGAACAATCTTGGAATTGAGACGGGTGTCTTTGCTGGTCTCAGCGGTGGTGGTGTTGGCGGGGCTGGTTACGGTGGCGGTGTTGGCAGGGCTGGTCACGGGGATGGAGGAGTTGCAGGCTTTGAAGGAGATATCAATTTCGTCATCCCCATTGGTCCTGAAATAACAATGGAGAATTTTAATGTGCTGGAGGATTTGAATGTGCCGGATTTTGCCATCCCCATTGGCCCCGAAATGGAGGATTTCAATGTGGCAGATTATTTTGATTTGGGCGGTCCACAATGAAATGATAGATGTGACAGAGATATTTAGTGGCAGAATAGAGTATCAAAGATCGCGAAGAATAATAGAGGCTGCAAAGGGTATTTTGATATAGAGAAAGTCTTAGATGTTTTAACTTTGATTTCATTATTAATTATAACTATTCAGCTTTATAGTTTATGTTAAGTTGTATGAGGAGAAAAAAACATATATATACACACACACACACACACACACTAAAATCCATAATAAAAATCAACTACCACAATAAAGTAAACAAGAATGTCACCCTCAAACAAGTATTAGAGAAATCCTAACCAAAGTTTGAATATATAAGAATAACCCTACCACTAACCCACCCACACATTTATATATATATATAAAAAATAATGAGTAAAAATCCTTGTCAAAACACAAAACCACCTAATTGTGAAAGTGCCGAATGTCACGAAACCACCATTAATCACCACAAAAATTCCTTTTTCGTTAGAATGTTAATGTATATTATTATACATAGGTAATCAAGATAAAAATACATAAATATATATTCAAATAACAATGTTCTTCAAGTCTAAGAAGATGTAAGAGCTTTGAGAAAAGAAATACCTATAGACTCACTAAGTCACAAATAAATAAAATAAGATAATTTATAAGCAAATCTAATATACATACATATATATATATATATATATATATATATATATATATATATATATATATATATATATATATATATATATATATACTAGGGTATGCCCGTGCCTGAAGGCACGCTGATAATCGCAAAACGATAAAATTTTTCGAAGTACGTAATTGAAAGAAGGCAAAAATTTCGTTTGCCCACAAAACAAAATGTAATTTTAAAAAATTGGTCATAATCTCCTTTGTTTATACGACTATCTTCTTTGCTTCACAAATAACAAATAATCCAACAACTTTTAAATAGTCTAAATTCATCAATCGAATTCAGATTGTGCCTCAAATTAAGAAAGTGTCCATTCGAAAAAAAAATGGACAGTCTCCTAAATTTATTGGACTATCCACCCTGCTTAAAGGGTAACAACAATCGTACAATATTCCGAACGTCTATATTCATCAAACAAATACTTGAATAAAACAAACTTCTTTAAAAAAATCACAACGATATTCGAGAAAGCTAACATAATAATATCAAAATAACAAAGTTCTTCATGTATATGAACTTAATAGGAGATATGAAATAAAAAAAATATGAATTTTAGAGTTACACAGAACATTTAAATAAATTACAACTTGTAATGCTTAAATTTGTATGCATGGTGAAACAAAGTCATCGACTTGTTGGCCAAAATTTATGCCAATACACTATCCAAGTTTGTTTTTAAATAAATTTCAAGGATTTATGTGTGTGCTTCTAGTATTCCCATTACACTATTTGAATGCTAACTTGCATAACACTTTGTTTGTAATACTAATTAAAAAGTTTTTTACGAATAAAATAATAATATTTTAAATTTCTTATTGACATAATGTTAATAAAATACTAACAAACACTAACAATAAAATGATATGTTCTATGAAATACATATAAAATTATTATATTAGACTAAACTTAATATTAAAGCTAACGCCTAACAATACACAAATAATCAATAATGTTAATCTTCACGACCAACTTTTAACAGTCACCCTCGAAACATATTTTCTGAAACATTATCTTTTTCAAATGGATTGGATTTAAATACAATCAAGTTACATACTGCAACCACCCCCATAGAATATATTATAATGTCCTCACTTAATTTTGAATGACTAAGTTCCATGTTTGAACTGCAATTTGATAGGTTGTCTCTAATTTAAAATAAATAAAAGATGAAATCCAATATGCAACCAATAGGAAAAGTTTCCATCCTATAATAGCATTCCAGTTTAGCAACACATAAATTATAAAAATCAAAAGTAATACACAATGTTCTTGCAAGTGTTCTCAATCTTATCAACAAATATTTGTAAACGGGACTGACCCAACCACGCATTTCAATTGGGGGGAAAGGTGAAACGAAATGACACCAACCTACTATTATTCTTCTTTTTAAGCACTTTGTAGTACACAGATTTGACTTGTTTTCCTCTATTTTCTTACTCTGTTCTCCAACATTTAGCAGTATACAATTATCCTTATCATTCCAAACTTTGAAACAATTCGAGTAATAGCAAGGCATGTGTTCACGTGTAATTTGTTGCCAAAATCCAATATCCCCACACACAATCCAGTCTATTTGGTATCTCTTAGTGATTTCAAACAACAAACATTTCTGTTATTAACTTCAAACAACAAATAAATAGAAGGTATCTAAGGTATCTAAAGTAGGAAAAAAAATATACATATACAAAAAGGAGCACAATGTAATTTAGTGTCACTATATCAAAACATACATACAAAAGTGTGCATTCTTTGAAATAAATTATGTTTTCTTTCGAGGTAGGTATGATAGGTTGCGAGCACCACTGGGTAATCTTTTATTTGGAGGTGAAGCTATTAGGATGGAGAACCTGGTATCTGTTCATGGAGCCTACTTATCTGGAGTTGCAGCTGCTAAAAATTGTCTGGGGCATCTTATGGACAGACTTGACAAAGCTCAAGGAAGAAAATAAAAATAAATCTCCACAACCTGAGAGAAGGTCATAATGGTAAGAACATCCTGTGTGAATGGGGCAGTGTTAATATATATCTTGTCAGGGCAACCCAAAGAGAATATAAAAATATTAGCCTAAAAATCAACTACTGAGTAAAAGGGCAGCTGATAAATAATCTTACTTCGTGGATTATATCATCTGAAAACAAAGAAAGATGTGAGAGAGATAAAAGTAGAATGATAAAAGAGAGGCAAAATCGAAACAAATAAGTTTACCTAGAAATTCTGAAATAAAATAGCCAGATGCAATATTAAGGCATTCCATTTACACCATGATAAAGGGACAAAAGACAAATACATAATAGAAAAGTAAGATGAAAATGGTCTAAGATGAAAATGCCTTAAAATCTCCAAGATAAAATATAATCAACGCAAAGCTGAAAATGGTCTAGCGAATCTGGATGATAAATCAAGAAAAAAATGGTTCATTATCACTCCCAATGTAAAACAATAGAGCTAAAATCAGAGTTTCAAAGCTTCAAAGACCTAAAAATAATATATGCAATTCCAAATAATCAGACATCTCAATTAACTCAAAAAATTAATAGTAGAAAAAATCCTTAAAGAAAACCCAAATACGCCCATACCGTATAATTCGTAGAACTCTCTTTAATTTCCAAGAACCCAAAAACATAAATATTAGACCCCAAAAGATCAGAGAGTGTACGTAACACCCAAATCACACCCCACAAACATTATTATGCACTATAAAAACCAACTAAAACAAAAACCCTAAATAGAGGATAAATGTATCAAGTTTATGGTATAGAGGGAAAGAGATATTAATGTTACATTAAGAGGGCTAACCACAGACTTGAAAAAAGGCAACAGCTTCAGCTAGAATAATCCTTCCATCTTTATCCAAATCGGCTCTCTGAAAATGTGAATTGAATACCCCTGACATTTTAAACAAAAAACCCCAATTAGTTACATCATAAGAAATTTAAAAAATCTCAAAACTCAGAACTCTCGTGGACCATATAAAGGGTAACTGCACTTCCAAGTGCACGGAACCATAGAACTCTAATGGACCTACTTAGTCACCTACTTAGTATATGATGAACCAACACAAACACAAAAATGAACCCTAAAGGTTGAATTGGAAAACTTTAGTTTATAATATAGATTTAAACCCTAAATTATCAGACCCAAAATGCCAAAAATCTAAAATACAAATTAGAGAGAGAGTTTACCTGAGAGATCCAAGATTTCGAACCCAAGCAACCAAAAAGTCGAACCCAACATGTTATAATACAAAGAAAGATCTAAAAGTAATGAATTTCAAAAAACAAAACACTACAATCGGAAAGAGATCAACCAAAAAGTCTATATATTTGAACCAAATTTCAAGAACATAGAAACAAAACCCTAATTTTGAACCAAGAAATCTCAACCTAGGAGCATATGTGACAGAGAGTGTACCTGAGATCTAAAAACATACGCACCATATACCTGAGTTTGAAAATCCACGAAACTAACAAAACCTCATAGAAAGCCACGAAACCATTGAAAATTAATGAAACACAAACCCTAACCTTGACAGGGGAGCACCGAGAAAGAGAAACAAAGACCTAGAACATTAAAATCAAATAAAAGAAACCATGACCTGAAAACTAATTCAAAGACCTAGAACAAAAAAAATTGCAAAGCGTGGAAGGTTTGTATTGTGGCACCGTTGGAGATCAGGATGAGGCGACCATGTAACTGTGTTGAAGTTGAAGAGAGAGGATAGATTATCGGGGGGAATAGTGAGAGGAGAGAGAGAGAGAGGGGGGGGGTAAGAAAAATGAGTCCAAATGCTATAATACTATTATACCCTTATTTTGAATTTTCAATAAAAGGAAGAAACAATTTAGAGTGTGTTAAAAGAGGGGGAAATCAAATATTTGAGGGTAAAATGGGTATTGCAAGAAAAAACATATTGATGACATCATCAACTAAGCTTATGACATACATAAGTTTTCTACTTTATTATATAGATATATATAGTTCAATGTTCGAGCTCCTTAACAAATCATCATTATGATTCGAGACACTAGCTCTGCTTATGGAAAGGGGGGCACTTGAGTGGTGATTAAGGAGGGTTTGAAGGACATTAATGTTGTGGTTGCTCACTTAGAGATGTGGATATTTGAGAGATATTCACAACTATAAGCCATCTGTGAGCAACTCGATAACATAAGTGGTAGTGATGGAAGTGACTAAAATGGATGAATTTATAGGAACTAAAATGTTCAATTGTGTATTTTATACTGTTGAGTATATTATAATTATTTTTTCCAATTTAATTCCATTTTTTGAAAAATTTAGAAATTCAAAGGAATAAATATACTATCAAAGGCAGATAAATCAGAAGGAATTATCAGAATTCGAATAAAATGACACCCCTAATCAATCATGTTCTCATAACTTTCGTAAGTGAATTTTTTTCATATACGTATTGTCTTTTTTTTCCATTATGTCCCATATCTAGAAGTTTCTTAATTCAGTGTGTGAATTTTTCCCTGTTGATTTTGGTAAATATTTGTTGAAAAATATTTTGGTATTCTTATAATCAATAGTGTTGGGTCATTGAGAAATGCAAAAAAATGAAAACTTTTCCTTTAAAACTGAAGATAAATTTTAGTGGAGCTCTATCAATTCGTCTTTGGAGGCGGTACGCTCATGGAAACATAATTTTTTTTTGTAAACAAACCATGTAAAATATTAACTAACAGAAGGAAGAAAGGAATATTCCAAAAAAGATAAAACTTCTCCCCATGCACAAAGTTCATTACATTTTTGGCACGTTGAGATAATAAGAGGGATGGTCTATTATCAAGTCATTAACAAAATAGAAATTTATCTTCCATCGATGTCTAATACATAGTTTAATAGAGTTCATACTAATGCCTCTTTCAGACCAATCTTCTTCCTCATTACAAAGTTGGAGATCACATTATAATAATCTCCCTTAAGGTAAAATGGGAGAAACCACATTTAATAGAAAACTTCGATGCTATGCTATCTGCCATGGATTTTGTGTGTTCTACCTCAAGAGGTTGACAAATACGATGAGATATATTCGTAATTCACCCTTTATATTTAATGATAAATCCATTATCCGAGATTTTAGTGTATTTAAAGGTTGTCATACCAAAATTAACTTCAATCCCACCTAAATCAGTAGGCTTCCAAATTTGTCTCTCAGCATTTTAACTAGATGTTCATTACCCCTAAACCTCCCTAAAATCATTAAATAATTTAGGGAATTTGGAACCAAGTCTATTGCTTCGTCCCCACCAGCCACATGGAATACATTATTTTTGTTGGACTATAAAGCCCATAAGAAAAATACATATAATGAAAATGATGGGCATTTCAAGTTTCAACCAAATGAAAATCCATCTACTTAATCATCATGAAAATCACTCCAAATTCCAGAGTTTAATCCGTAAAAATTAAGCACTTCAATTACCAATATGCAATCCTTGAAAATATGCATCGCTGAATTCGTACCTCCATTAAAAATGCAACATATTTGATATTGTGGTTTCATTTTTTACCCTAGAAATTTATCTCCTGTAGGGGGAGATTTTTTGCAACGATAAAAAGTAAAATGCACCACTCTATTCGTCACCAAACCTTTCCATATATGATTCCAATTATGGGGGAATGAATAAGAATATGTATTTGTAAACCGATGCATTCCTTTTACATGTCTAAAATCCCAAGCAATTCGATCCTCGCTTTTTGGTTGAAATTTTTTCGTTCTTTTCAAAACGGAATATCTGCTTATGTTTCAGTAAGGGGTCTGTAGGAGGGTAGTGTGACTGGGGCCTGATATGATACTGAAATGGGTAAGGCGTAACCCACTTCAACGAACTCTGCCTCCAAGGTCTTCAAGAGTTTCTAGAGGAGCACCTGTTAAAGCCATCCCTTTCTAGTAAAAATGGAACCAAAGCTAGAATCACCTCCTATAAGAAGATAAACTTCACAACAATATTATTAAATTTTCCCAAAAGGATCTCCTGAGAATTATGGCTATCAAGATGGGAGTGAAGAAAAAAGCACTTATCACTTAGAGAGAGAGAGCAGGGAGATAACACTAGGTGGTCTAATGTGATTTTGACAGAGTAACAGTTTATCTCGAGTTTCTAATGATCTCTGATTTGACCTCACCAGTGGTCCTATTGATAGGTGAATCCTAGGAATGGTTTGGGCCTTTTGGGCACCAAAAACAAGCGGGATAAGGTCTACAGTCGCCCGTCCCCTCTAACAAACGATACCTGGTGTGAACCAAAGTTAAAAAAACAAATATGTCTCCTAATTGAGACAAAATATTTGATTTGGTAAATATATTTTGAAACGGTGACTTGTTTCACAAACTTTGTAAACATAAGAGTGGCCTCGAGGGCCACACTCTCTAAAATCATTTTATAAAAAAATTCATTTCTTGTGAGAAATCCTTTGGATACTCACCTAAGTTGTGACTAAGTGTGGGATGTATAAAGACTTGAGTGATTCCTAGGGTCTCTATACTAGTATTCTCTCTATCTTAAAGTGCTAAGTGGTTGATCTTGCTCAATAAATCTTATTCTTTAGCCACCAAGCCAAAACTCCAAGGAGATCCTAACTGGCCTACTTGATCCCTGCCTGCTCAACTAGGCTACCTAGAAGAAAGTACAAATTAGTAATTTTTTTTACATAAAAGAGTAACTTTTTCATGATGAGGGGTTGTTCGTGAAGAATCCCCTCATCCTGGCCTATTTTGTTCCTTGAGTCACTTCTTGGACCCTCTTACTGCAAAACAAAGACTATTTGAACATTTGATAGAGGGGTCCCTTACTATGGACTTCCTCACTAGATTTTATATTTTAGCTGGTCTTGGCAGAGGGGTCCCTCATTTGTGAACTCCCTCACCCTAGTATCATTTTAACCGGTTTTGGCAGGGGGGGAGTCCCTCACCCTAACTATATCACTTTGGGAATTTAAAAGGAGGGGGGTACCTCGCCCAGGTTCTAACATCTTGAACTTGGAAGGAGGTGAGGGGTCCCTCACCACACTATCTCTAGAACTGGAAGGAGGTGGGGGAGGGTCCCTCGCCTATAATAACTTTGGAACTTGAAGGAGGTGAGGGAGGGGTCTCTCGCCCAAAATAACTTTGCAACTGGAAGGAGGTAAGGGAGGGGTCCATTGCCCAAAATAACTTTGGAACTAGAAGGAGGTTAGGGAGGGGTCCCTCGCCCAAAATAACTTTGGAACTGGAAGGAGATAAAGGAGGGGTTCCTTTCCCAAAATTACGTTGTAACTGGAAGGAGGTGAGGGAGGGGTCCCTCGCCTAAAATAACTTTTGAACCGGATGGAGGTGAGGGAAGGGTGCCTTGCCCAAAATAACTTTATAACTGGAAGGAGGTGTGGGAGGGGTTCCTTCTCAAGAATATTGTGATACAAGTATAATACCCCTCTACTTTGGACCTCATGCAAACTCTTTTGTATTGGGCAAACCAAAAGTCTTTGTATACCATAAATGAAATTTTTAACTTTGAGGAACTCTAGGGTTTATTCATCATTACCCCTAGAGTCATTAAATGCATTGTCCTTTCATTCCAGGTTTTGGAGTCTCGAGGAGCCACGTATCAACATGGGAACTATCATCCCATCATTTGGGTAAAAATCTATCAACCTTTTGATTTATCTATACGTCCTTACATTTCCATACAAAGACCATTTTTAAATAAGACCTTACACTTTTACAAATTTGTAGGTTCCCTTATTAATTCAAACCAGACTTTGCTTTAAAGATGGTGAAACTTTTGAAAAACTCTTTTTCAATTTTTATGTACACCAATTTTAAATTAACCAAATTTTATCTTGATTAATTTTAAACATGCATCTACTGATTAAAGCAAGTAAAGTAAGGAAAAGTAAACTCACAATGCTGATGTAAGAGGAAACCACTAAGGGAAAAAAAACCTCGCAAGACCCAAGACAGACAATCATTATGAATATGGTATTACAAAGGTGCAGGCGGTAGTCTTACTCAATGACTCGATCCCCCACGAGACCGGACGCTCGTCTGATCTTCAACCTCTCCTCTCAAGTGCCCATACAAAAAGTAACCTCCTTCCATCATGCTCGTCCACAACACATGCATCCATGTATGTCTCGGTGTCCACCGATATGGCTTGTAACATCTACGATGTTGAAACCGGTCTCCAACGAATCTTCACCGCAAAACCAACAATGTTCAAGTAGAATAAACTCCAATATGGTACCACAAAGATCAATATAGCATATATCAATGATAACTCGGATCTTTGAAACTCTAAGGATGTTTTAAACTTAGAAAGCCTTAGAAAACTTATGTGCAGAAGCATTCTGGTTCGTAAACAGTTTTTGTCGAATGCACACTTACAAAATCTGATGAAAACACACAAATATATATTTTCTTTAAGATGGCAGCTCGTTAAAATGAGATAGGCTTGTTAGTCAAATGACATCCCTATCTCGCTCGAGCGACTTTTACAGTTGTTTGAACGACACACGATGAATTAAAGTTCTAATTAAACTCAATCTCTAATTTGTCCTTATCAGATTAAAATGAACTTTAAACCATTTCAAGCACTTACAAAACATTTTTAAAACATTTTATTTAATAAGGTAACATCCTGATCCTCATGAAATTAAATTCCGAGAACCATTAATATTACGCATTCATACCTGAGTGATCTCGGAATGCAATTAAATTTGAAGACGAATAAACTTGCACCAATTAAACCTCAGGAATGAATAATTCCTTGAAGCTTTGCCGCCACGTCTTTAATTAAACTTTAATTCGTCATAGTCTGTGTGGGATCATGACAATAAAAATCTACCTATGACTCAAATGTTTTTTTGTTGTGGAAAAAAGTCAAAACTATACAACAGACTAAATTGGAAGCTTTATCCTTATAAATCTCCCCCTTTGAATATTCTGGGACAAAACCAACAGTGAAATACCTAAGATGGTTCGTCAAGCAGTACGACGCCTAAATCCCATCCCATAAACCCAAAATAAAAAAATACATAAAAAATAAAGGATATGACTAGTAAATGATGGTCTGGTAAGCATGAACTGTCTTTGAATGTCTGAATGTGATCTAGACTTGAAATCTTGAATCTCTTAAGCATACCTACACACATGAAACAAATAAATATTCAGTGAAGTATGAAGGAACAAATGATATAAATTAATATGTAAGATGAAATCCAAATCATTTGCATTTGTTAAGTGAGCAAAACTTGATATCAATATGTAAACAACAATTATAATCAGGATACCAAGCTCATCACACAGCCCCACCCCCTTTATATCACATACATCTCTCCCCTTTTTGTCTCGAATAGACAATCCGGTGAAAAGAGAAACGTGATTCAACTAGATAATAAGCATAATCAATGAAGTATATCTAGATAAACATGAATCAACCAGCTAATAATGCTAACAATATCAACGCTGTAGATGGAAAACATTAATCACACAAAAGAATACGCAATCTAAACAGGTGATATCAATTTGTTAAAGTGAATTGCATGAACGAAATCCCAAAAGCAACCAGTATTACTAATATATATGACCAAATAACCTAGGGTACTGAAACAGTAGGAATGAAGAAAAACCATACTGATCGCTTGAACGAGGTTGTCTAGTCGTTCAAACGACAAAGGCATCTCGTTTGAAGTCTTCGTACGACATCAAGTCACTCAAAAGAAATAGTGTTCTTGCTCGAATGAGAAAACACAATTCCCAGTTCCAGTTCAGAAAGTTAAAGAGTGTTGCCCAGTGAAAAAATTTCATGAAAAAACTAATTAGAAGGGGCAAAAAATTGCAAAATAATACTAAAACAGTAGAAAAAATACACAAAACCAATGTGAATTACATGCTAAAATAGTATCGATGTGCTCAAATATGAACATGAAATGTATGGGCGTGAACTATAACAAATGAATCACAATTTCAACACATAGAAAAGATCAAGAATCTCTAATTGATAGCAATAAATCATCAAACTTTATCATAGACATATGTGACAATTAAAATGTGAGCTTAATGATCTAAACAAACATCATGCATATGATTCTGGAATTTTGACGATTCTATAAACAATAGCGTCATGACACGATTTTCAACTTTAGGATTCATTTTTCAAACCCGTTTAATTTTTATTCATCCAAACTCCCTCAAATATATCATATTTTTCTTTTGAATGAACATAAACTAATTTGGCCCATTTTTGGCATATAATTATTTTTACTGCCTTTTAATTTTTCTAGGCTCTTTTAAATGGTGGCTTTCACGACAAGTCAATTTTACACTCTCGCAGCCCTTTCCCATGAACACTCAACATTTTTTTTAAAATTTCAATTGTGATCCTCACGCTAAATGGTTCTTACATTCACTCCTCTTCCTTAAGTCTACTTACGTATAGATGACAAAATTGAGATAAGAACTTCTCACCAAATGGAAATATGCAAGAGTAGTCAAACATCCATATAAACTCTATGACACCCCTCCTAATTAAATACCAGGCGATCACTCCTTTATTAAATTAAAATCAAGGTGAACAGTTGGTTCAATCTTAGCATCACTGTCGAAAAATACTTTTCCAATTTAAACACCCTAAATAATTAAGCTAAGTGTCAAAACCATTTTTATACTTTACTTTCCAAATTTTATTTTATATAAACCAACATTTAAATCTTTACATTATTCATAATTAAAGAATCACGCAACAACCATACTGGAACAAACCATCCAATAATTAAACATTCAACTAAATGTATCCAACATTTAATACTCAAATGAAAACATCCTGACAATAATAAATCCCAAAGAATAAAATACTGGAAATAAATGAATCACAATGTCAAATAAAACAACTGGATAATGGAAACGAGCGACACATGCCCAACTGAATAAATATGATAAAAGTGGAATCAAATAAACGAAGTCGTCTAAGCAAGAGGCCTGCAACTCCCACCTAAGCTGCAGCACGTTCCTTCCAAAGGATCCTATGCAAGACGCCCCTGTGGCTGGGCACCTGTAATATATACATATATATATAAGAGAGAGAGAAGAAATAGAGACGGGTCAGAGCCCGATAGTGTAAATTATTTAAAATTTGTTTAGCAAGTATTTAAAATGTTTACAGGCCAATGCAACAACATATTAGTGCGACACTCTCTTGAGAAATTCTCACCTCTCTTCTAATGTGCACACCTATCGCACTAACCTTCCCAACGGTTTAACTCATCTTATCTTAGGTTACTCGTAAGGTTTAAACTAAAAAATTCAACTGTTTAAGAAGTAAATTTCATTTAGTGACAAAGCTCTCATTTTTTACTTTATTTATTAATAAAGTTTTCCAGAACTATACTATACTTTCGAAACAGGTATTTCTCAATTGAAATCATTACTCATCTCTTACTTACCATAAACACAGTAGGAAATTCTAAATTTCAGAAATTCATATATATATTAAAAACTCACATAATATATATATTCTATCAGCACCCCACATAAAAATTATGGTGCGGCCATACTCTGCTATCCAAACCCCGTATCAATCGTACTAAGGGAAATACAAGTTCGGAATCACTCTCGAACTGTAATAACACAAACAAAAACAATATTGAGGCGAAGCATAGTATCCAAGTCCAAGAGGTCAGTACATACCCTCACGTCTCTTAGGACCGTCCGACTATCGATCCGATAGCCCGTACCTAGGATTACTTTCTTCTATGGTACGAGTCAATATCCCCCATGAAGGCCCATTCGAGATAAGACTGTCCCAGCGCGGTAACCTTAGGGATAGCAAGTAGCGCGGGCATGATTTCCACACGTATATAATATATGCATACACACAGTCATATAAATATACTACTTTTTGCCATATCAAATATAGGTTCATCTCATAACCCATAATCACGACATTTATCCTTATTTTCACATTATTAGTTATCACGTATAACGGTTCGTCTCTAACTTTAATTTGAGGGATTATTCCAACTCACTACGTACACTCATGGACTCTATCCTCCCAAGTGTAGAATTAAGTAGGTACTCATTTATTTTCCAACGTAGCTATTTTACGCGTCTTTCCCTTAAATACACAACCCCATCATCCCTTATGTGTAAGCATCCCAAAAATGTAAATTTCGTCTTAGATTAAAGGTCTCATAGTTGTTAATAAATCCTACTGGTCTCCTTTATCTTCCAAAGTATTTTAATAAGGGTGCCCAAAGGTTTTCACTCATTTAATTTGAATTTAACAATTTCAAAGGGGAAATGTGAGTCTGCTAGGAGGGGGTCGATCGATCGAGGTCTGGGGCTCGATCGATCGAACCTTCGATCGATCGAAGCTCTAGGCTCGATCGATCGATCAAGCAGGTATGGCGAATTCTGTAGGAAACCAGTTACGGGTTCTAACACACAACCTCATCCAAATCCAGATTTTTCATTCCCAATCGCCCAAAAATTTGTACTACAATCAGTATACACCCATATTATATATCTTTCACGTGAAGCATGAAATTTTCCATCAATAACCATAGATTAATAGGCCAAAAATCATATAAAACTCAAGAACCCTAGAATTTCTTAAACATGGTTCTAATCAGTCTTTTCCCAGAACTTTCTACTCCTAATTCATCATAAATTCGTGGTTAAGCCTCTACATGTGAAGGGCTTTCCAGATTATCATTCAAATCATTACGACATGCGATTTCCCTATCTCCGACATAAATTTTCTTCTACCAAACTCATCCTAATCACTCTAGACTAACATGAACGATGCATTAACGAAAATAAGCAAGATAAATACTTGCCTGAAAATTTCAAAGTTCTGATTTGATGATGAATTTGGTGTGGTTGCGTTCCCCGTCGTGCGATCTACGCGTTGGTGGTGGCGGCGGTGCAATCAGGTGACTTTTTGGCCTTGGATTGCTTGGAAAGCTTTCTCCTTCCCTCTCCTATGGCCGTTCTAAGGTTTTGAGTCTGATAACCCTAAAGGAATCTTCTAAATGGCTGATATAGCCTAATAATTTTCGTGGGTTTAATTACCCAAAAATGCAAAATGTCCAAAATGCCCTCCCGGGGTGTTAAATAGGCCTAAAAATGCCCCGAGACCCAAACTAAACCCCCGAGTACACTTTTCTGACTATCTCGACCCTTCCGGACACGTTGGTGCACTCAAAATGACCATACAGATAACTTACAAATATTCGACTTTTATTAATCAATATTTAGTCCCGACGCGACACGGGCGCGTCCTGACTCAAATTTCCAAAACTGTCATTTTATTCACTCTTGACATTTGATAGAACCAATATTATATTACTTTACTCATTATTAATATTCAACAACAAGTTTCCCATAATTACTAACTCACGTCACGTTAATAATTATAAAGTGATTAATTTCTGGATTTATATTAAATTAATATCTCATTAAATTTAATAAATCCCCAAATTAATATAGCATAAAAATACGGGGTATTACAAACTCGTGCATGTGTGAAATGATGGAATATTAACAAAGTCGAATCAGAATGCATATCAACTTCAAAACAACCCCTTAATACAATGGTTGAGAACATTCTAAGCATAAAATATTATGACCAAATGTCCTAGCCACATGGATGGTGGAAGAAAAGGGGTCCAAGCACACCAATATGACACATCAAACATGTAAGATCATGACACAAAAATAAATCGAAAATATTTTTGGATTTTTCAAAATATTTTGACTCAAATAAAAAGAAAAATCTCTTTGGATTTTTATCAAAAATATTTAAAACCAAAAAACTTTTTTTATTTTTTAAAAAAGTTTTACAAAAATAAAATCTTTTTGTAATTTTAAAATAAGACTTAATAAATAAAAAAATATATTACAAAATGATACACGGTAGCGCAATCAACCATTAAATCTCGCATGGGAAGAATCAAGTGCAACCAAATGAGAACCATGAAATTGTAGTACTAAAGCCTCTAAGTACGATTTCCTAACCCAAGTAGGAGTGACGTGATGCATGGGGGTTTTGGGAACCGACACAACTTTATTTCTAAATTTCCTAGGAGGATTCATAAGGTCATAGAAAAAACGTCTAAGATGACCTTTCCTACCCCAATGGGATAAAGTGTAAACACGGCGGGAATGATTACCAAAATGTCGACCTCTCCTAACGTTCCTATTGGGCTCTCTCACACGATTGGTATTGGCTTTTGGAATGGGAACATTATCATCATAACTTATACCAAAGTTATCTCTCTTGACTTGGATGGTGCCTAAAATCCTATCCAACTTTTTCGACCTAGATTCCAAGTCAAACTTAACCTTACTCGAGTCTTTCAACTTCTCCTCCAACGCACTAATTCTAGACTCAAGCACATGCCTAGCCTCCTCAAACTCTAATACCTCATTTTTTAATGACTCCATCAAACCACGAAGGCTATCTCTCTCTTTCTCGTTGTACTCTAGCTTCTCCCTACGCATCTTCTCCCGTGCCCTAAGATCCTCAATTAAAACATCATTATTTTCTACAGCACGCTCATTCAACCTAGCTTGCAATTTAGAGTTTGCCTTTTTCATCTTAACCGTTTCTTCACACAAATCTCTAAATGAAACTTGTAACTCACCTACATCTATATCCTCATCCTCACTCTCATCACCCTCACACACTCGAAATGCACTCTCATCGGCCTCAGAAGTGTCAAGAACATGAGTATCTCCGGGGGAAGATATATCGTCATCGCCCATAAGACATGCCAGGAAAGCAACAAACATGCTCTCATTGGGGGAATTCTCTACCTCTTTTGGATCACTATCACGTAAAGTGGCATTATATGAAATCGGTTTCTTGCCCTATTTCTTAAGTCTAATGGGACACTCGACAAACTTTTTACCATACCCCTCACACCCAAAACACCTATTCGACTAATCTTCCTAAATCTTCTCACTTTTATACTTGGGGGTGGAATCTACCTTGTTGTTATTGAATTTATCAAACTTTTTAGCATATTTTGATTGCTTTTGGAATTTAAGAAACTCTTTGAACTTTTTAGTCAACAAGGCGACATCCTCAAAATCGAAATCGGAGTTGGCATCCAAAACTTTAGTCACATTCTTCAAGGCTTTCAAAGCAATGCCATTTTCTTTCTTTGGCACTTGCTTGGAGGTAAACATGTCAAGTTCATAGGTTTAAAGGTCACCTACAATCTCTTCTAGTTTTGTCGACTCTAACATGCCAAGGGAATGTAAAACAGTCACTTTTGCATCAAACCTTTTAGGTAACGACCTTAAGATTTTTTTTACGACTCGGTTATCGGGTATCTTCTCTCCTAGGTTAAATGACACATTAAAAATAGCGGACAACCTAGTGTAGAGCTCATCAAACATCTCACTCTCTAACATTTTAATCATCTCAAACTGTGTAGTGAGATTTTGTAACTTAAATGCCCTAACCGTGCTCGTGCCCTTTGTGAGTGAGTATAATTGTATCCCAAGCCGCTTTTGAAGTTTCACAAGTCATGATTCTATTATACTCTTCAGGTGTGACATGTGAGGAAATAACGTGCAAACCCTTAGAGTTGTAAAGTGCAAGCCTATGTTCAGCCTCAGTCCATGACTCAAAAGATTTCAAACTAGTGGCCTCACCCTCTCATGTAACTAGTGGTGTCCAACCTTTTCAACCGCTAATCACACACGCTCATCTATGGATTTCAAAGAACTTCTCATTCGCATTTTCCAATAAGCATAATTAGTGCCATCAAAAGAAGGAGTACAAAAACTGTCATAGTTTCCAAAAATTTATTCTTAAAAGCAAAAAGGTATCAAACACGGTAAAAATATGTTTCCAGATCTGATACCACTTTGCAGGTCCCCTTTCAGATCAGACTTTTCTTTATGGCTGGTGAAACTTTTGAAAAAATCTTTTTTAATTTTAATGTGCACCAATTTGAAATTAACCAAATTTTATCTTCATTAATCCTAAACATGCATCTAGTGATTAACGCAAGTAAAGGAAGGAAAAGTATGCTCACAACACTGATGTACGAGGAAAACACTAAGGGAAAAACCTCGGACAGAACAAGCTAGAGAATGACTATGAGTATGGTTTTAACACCCCGCCCGGGGAGAGCGAATGGACTGTTAAAGATGGTATCAGAGCTTAGGTATACGATAACCCTTGGGTCTGGGGTATTGGGTCTAGCATGCGGATTATATATGTTTTCTTTGGAGATAAATTTTTTTGAGGATGTGTTAAGCATCGTGGTGACAATGTTTAGAATTAATTTGAGGACTTTAGTGTGTGATTTTTGGGAAATAAAATCGAGTAGCATTTTATTTCGAGTGTTAGATTTCGTCGAATTTCGAGGACAAAATTCCTTTTTAAGGGCGAAAATATGTAATACCCCGTAATTTTGAGGGCTTTATTTATGAATATGGTAAATAATTTTAATAATATTATTTTTTTAATCGGGATATTGATATTATATTTATTTTTATTTGAAATGAATCTAGTATCTAAATTCAAATTTAATCGGCTTTTGGATATTTTGTAATGGTTTAAATATGTAAAGTTGACAATTTTGAATTAAAAGGCAATATAGTAATATGCGTTAACTTAGGCTCCAAGCTAGGGTTTTAGAGAGGGGTTATATAAGGAATATTATGGGTGATTATAAGGAAAGGGAGATGAAAAAGAGAGACCAAAAACGAAATCTAAAGAGGCAAAAACGAGTGGAATGAGAAGAGACAATTTGGAATGTTTAGATCTTCTTTTTGAGTGCAGTTGGATGAGATTTGAGAAAAATCAAAAACATATACCTGACTCAATTTTTTGTCTAGAATCCAAATATAAAGTCAGATTGGCGATTCAAATAATTTTTGGATCCGATTTTTTTGGGTTTCTAAAATAGGACTATTTGAGGTTATCTCGTGTTGTGGCTAGAACGTGATTTGATTATTTTCGCGAAAGGAACATGATGGTGCGATCAGATTTTGAGGTTGAATTTATGTGATAATTCATGTGATGATTTTGAGGTATGGGTTTTACACAATATGCTCCTTTAAATCTCTCGAGAATTTATTCGGCTGATTTTATGTTTAATTGAACTCATATTTGAATTGATAAATTCATTGAAATCTGGAAAAATAATTATTGAATTTGGTGATTTATTTTTATTTCAAGATAGATAGTTGTATTATTTCGAAAGACAATTATTGTATTTATATTTGAGTATTGAGATTAGTGGATTTATATTATTGTGGGATTCTTTTAGATGCTCTATACATTGTTATTGTGGAATTAGTTTAGTTTTATCGTAGTAGCTCGCCACGTGTCTCTCTGGGCTCGCGAAGTGTTACAATGGTATTACAAAGGTATAGATGGTAGTCTTACTCAACGACTCGATCCCCCAACGAGAATTGATGCTCCTCGAATCTTCAACCACTCTTCTCACAGTGCCCACGTAGAAAGTAACCTTCTTCCATGATGCTCGTCCATAACACACACGCCCATGTATGTCTCGGTGTCCACCGATATGGCTTGTGATGTCTATGATGTTGAAACTGATCTCCCTCGAATCTTCACCCCAAAACCAACATTGTTCAAGTAGAACAAACTCCAATTTGGTGCCACAAAGATCACTATAGTATATATCAATGATAACTCGAATCTTTGAAACTCTAAGGATGTTTTAAACATAGAAAACCTTAGAAAACTTATGTGCATAAACGTTCTGGTTCATAAAATGTTTTTGCAGAATGCACACTTACAAAATCTGATGAAAACACACCAATATATATTTTCTTTACGGTGGAAGCTCATTCAAATGAGATAGGTATGTCGTTGGAACGACATCCCTATCTCGTTTGAACGACTATTTCGGTCATTTGAACGACACACGGAGAATTAGAGTTCTAATTAAAATCAATCTCTAATCCATCGTTGTCATATTAAAATGAACTTTAAACTATTTCAAACACTTATAAAACGTTTTAAAAAACATTTTATTTAATAAAGTAACATCCTTATCCTTATAAAACTAAATTACGAGCCCCATTAATATTAAGGTTTATTTAAGTATTTTGCCAAATCATACTATGCATGTGCTCGCTCCCCTCCCACTTTTAAGGTTTCAATTCTATGAAGTTCGCTCTATAATGTTAATAACTACGGACTTTTGTTCGAATTCGTTCGATTTTCTAATAACATGTTTGAAATCTTTTTGTATTGTTGAGTTTGTCGCATGTTGATTGGGCATATTTTAAGGAAAGTATATGATGTTTGTGGATTTCATCCCTGAAAAACCTCACGAGATGACACTCATCCACCAGGATAACCTAGGAGTTTAACGACTTGTTGCATACACTAAATGCAATTGTTCGCCCACGAAAGGGGATTTTATCTGTTTTTATATATCTCCTTCCTTTTGGTTTAATTTTAGTTCTTATTGTTTCCTATTTCATTGCTAGGGACTTGCAATGTCTAAGTTAGGGGGTGTGATACGGCATGAATATTGTGTATTTGCACCCGTTAACTTATGCATTTTATCCCCCTCGGGTACCTTAATTCCTATAATTATGCTCATTAACTTGAAAACCTCGAATTTGGATATATATACATGCTTTGCAGGGTTTAATTGAAAATTTATAGGTATTCCGACACTTAGTGTGAAGTTTGGACGCATTCCAGTGAAGTTTTGTACACATCTACATGCTCACGGGCAATTCGGTCAGTTAAAAGTTTGGGTATCTAGCCCAATATCTTCATGAAATTCGTATCCCTCTGAGAAAGATTCGTGTGGCCACAAATGGTGCTCGATTCCGAGCCTGAATGAAGAAGTTACGGGACTTTGAGCGGAAGAGAAATACAAATAGCCCAAAGCACGGGAAAGAAAAAAGATCCTATAGGTGCGAATCGCTTCGGCTCCTACCAAATCAATTCCCTAAGAAATAGTGAGCGAGATATCGTTTGCCGAATTGATTCGATCTCTTCCAAATCGATTCGATCCTTAGTAGTGCACCATATATCTCTTATCGAATTGATTTGGACATAGCCGAATCGATTTGGTCCTGCAGATTTTGAACTTTTCTTTTTACAAGTTTGCCATTAAGTTTTGACTATATAAACAAATTCATCTCATTTGGATGAGATATCATTCATTTGTAATAGCTTTTAGGGTTTGTTTTGGGAGCTCCTTTCACCCTCCTCCCATTTCCTTTTGGTATTTGCCCACTTTATAAGTTAATATTACTATCAATTTCTCTTCTTTATTGTATTTCCTCTTGTTTAGTTTAATTTCATTTGTGTAATTACATTTCCATGCCTAGTTAATCTTTTATTGTTTTTATTTATTTCTTTCCTTAGCTAATTAGTTGTTTAAAGTAGTTTAATTCATTATTAGTCTGTAGATAACGGGTTGGGGTTGCGTTTCCACCATTCATGGGTATTGACCTTTGAAAGTTGGATTTTGTGTAAAATTGCACTTAATTGAAACCTCGCGTATCAAAGTCGTATTGTTATGCATTTAAATTTCTTTGTCATGCAGCGTTAATGTCTATAGCGATAATCCGAATTTAATCCGCGTGTGGTCATTTTTTGTTAAATGTTAAATCTCGTAACTTTAGATTGGATTCCTTATTGTGTGATGTTTATGCTTAATTGAAATGCTCGATTAAATAGCTTTTGAATCGAAATTCTAAATACGCATACGATCCCGACTTTCTTTTTAATTAGTTGTAGTATATTGTTAACTTCTTAATTTTTCCATTTTCCTATTTTTAACACCATATCACATTTTACACTTTTATTTTAGAAGTAATAAATAAATTAAAATCTATAAGACATTCCCTATGGACTCTCGATACCCCAACTGGCTGCTATACTCCCTTAAAAGGGTGTAGTCATAGTTTAGGTTTTTGTATTGAGGCGGTGAATCGTAAACAACGATAATGCTTCTACATGAGCACACGGTTCTCGCTTGATCAAATTGGCGCCATTATTTAGGAGTGTTTTGTTAAAGATTTTAGTTGATTTACTATTTCGTAATATTTCTTATACTAGTATTTGTATTCTTTATTTTATCCTTTCTTTTTGACTTGCGCTAGATTGTTTCGAGAAATTGAAATTTTGGTGCTTGTCGCTTTATTGAATTGCCTATTTTGAAATGTCTCTCTATAACTCTTTAGATAACCTTAATTGTTATATGAATAGTTTTCTAAGTTATACTCCTAATACAATGAGATAATGCCTACAAATTATTGAAAATGAATGCATTGAGCGTGACATTCGAGAATATGTAAGTAATACCTCATCGCCTTGTGAGGATAATTTGGGAAGCGGGGAGTCCGTTAGCTATGAGCAAACTGCACAAGAAGATGATACGTCTTCTTATTAGTTTGACCATGAGTTAATGATTGAGGAATGGAATGATCGATTCGAGAGTTCTCAGTCTTGGTTTTTAGAACATAACATCATGCTCGATGAAATCATTTCTTTACAAAATCTGGTTGAGGTTGAAACTTGCGCTTCACCTCCACCCTTTTTTAAGGAAGAAATGATTAAGAGTGATCCAAGCACTTTTGGATTTCAACCTCTTATAAATTCTATAGATTGTATTGAGGTTGAAGGTCCTTCCTTTCCTTTACTCCCTACCATTCCTGAACCAATAAATTTATCACAATAATCGATTGAACGTCTTGAGAACTTTGACCCGATTCTTGAACGGGAATGTTATTTTAAGATGCTTCATCTCATGGGTTATTCACTTGTACTATCCCCACCTCCCCTTCCAATTGAAAAACCTTGAGCAGGTGATTTTATTTTTCTCGAGATCAATATGGTCTTGTCCCCCTTAGCATCCAACTCCCCCATCGTCCCTCTCGAATTTTTAATCTGCGATGGTTCATTTCTTATGCCTTACTCATGCCTTCCGTTGTTCAAATGAAATTCTTGTTTTCAAGGAGGCATGCTTTCGAAGGAGGGTCCACCGTTGATCTTCCAAAGTCAAATTATTATTTGGGTGGATCCTAAAAAATTTAGACTTTTAGTGTATAGTTAGTGTGAAGTCCAAATAGTAGATTGTAAATAGTTAGACTTTTATTCTTTCTTTCTTTCATTTTTCTTTCCTTTTAGTTTACTCTGCTTTAATTAGTTAAACTTTTTGTTATTTCTTTTCGTTATGCTCGGTACTAACTTGTTTTGTAGATTATTTGGACTCGTTATTATGGGGGATCGCTCTAATTTTGGGTAATATCATTCTTTTTCTATATTTGTGTTGTATTCTTAATGCACATTGAGGACAATGCAACATTTAAGTTAGGGGGTGTAGGATAATTCTATCCATTTCATGTTTTGTCGATGGATTTGATCACATGTTAGTTACAAAGCATGCTTTTTGTTAAAAATTGAAAATCTTCAAAGATATTTTCGTTCTTTTTTCTCCTTTGTTGGGTATTTTGCCTTTGTTTCCGATGAGAAATTTCAATAATTGCCTGATCCAATTGGCAACTTAATAATGCATGCTCTCGATTTTAGAAGTTATTAGACTTTAGTCCTCAAATCATTGATATTATGAATAACTTCATGAATTAAACTTTATCCCATGAGCACATGCACTTTTCTTGTTATATTGATTTGGTGTAAGATTTTTATAACTCGGTAATATTTTGTTGCATTGTATATACTTACATAAGTGAGATTCAAGACACACCTTCATTTGTGAGTGTTATAAACTACTCTTTCCTCCTTGAAAACGTTGAATTCGTCGGTAATCTCCCTTTTCTTTCATTTGTCATTCATTAATTGAGTTCATTTATAAAATGTGTTACTTGAGCATGAATTTCAAAGTTGTTTTGGCTCGATAATTGCGTAAACTTTAAGAAATGATCATAGGCCATCTTTGCTATTTCACCCATATTGACATTGACCTCACCTTATATATTTACCTAGTCAACCCCTTTGGGACTTAATATTAGCCTTTCATTTCGTCACCCAAAATACCATAACCAAATCCTCATTATAGTATAAACCATATATATCACATTCCTTACCTATGTTTGAAATGATACTTGGGATTGAATGATGTACTTATCTTGCGGTTGCAATTAAGCATGAAAACAGTGGGAAAAGTAGAAAAGAAAGTAGTGAAAAAAAAAGAGAAGTGAAAAGCAAAAGAAAACAAGAGAAAAAGAAGAAAAGAAAAGGTTGATGTATATGGTGTTCAATAAGATTTGATTACTATCCTATTGTCATAATTAATACTTGTTAGGGAACTTGTTTTCCAATTTTGGAATTTCCCGCAATCTCCCATTATCTCGAGTTTGCATCCCCGAACACTTTGAATTTGTAAATATACCTGTCATTTCGTACCTTAATCCCAAACCAACATTACAACCCTATAAAGTCCTATGTGATCCTAGGGTGAACTTAATTTAAAAGTTGAAATAGTTTGATAATTTGTGAAAATACATTTCGCCTCCTTTAATGAGTTGTATCTTTCATTGAGATTACAATTATTATTTCCTATATAACGCTCTTCATTTGTGACATGTGCGTGACCTAGTTTCCATTTACATTTACTCTTTACGCCCGCATGTCCCATGTATTACCTCTATTTTCATAATGAATTGATTTTTTGAGTGTAATGCCCGATGAGGAATGGATTATATGCATGCTTTGACGCTTATTCATTTTTTATTAAAGTATTTTGCCAAATCATACTATGAATGTGCTCGCTCCCCTCCCACTTTTATAGTTTCAATTCTATGAAGTTATTTCTATAATGTTAATAACTACAGACTTTTGTTTGAATTCTTTCGATTCGCTAATAACATATTTGAAATCCTTTTCGTATTGTTGAGTTTGTCGCATATTTATTGGGAATATTTTGAGGAAACTATATGATGTTTTTTGATTTCATCCCTGAAAAACCTCATGAGATGACACTCATCCACGAGGGTAACCTAGAAGTTTAACGGCTTGTTGCATATGCTAAATGCAATCGTTCACCCACGAAAGTGTCTTTTATATTTTTTTATACATGTCTTGCCTTTTGGTTTACTTTTATTTCTTATTGTTCCCTATTTCATTGCTAGGGACTAGCAATGTGTAAGTTAGGGGGTGTGATACGACACGAATATTGCGTATTTGCACCCGTTAACTTACGCATTTTTGCCCCCTCGGGTACCTTAATTCCTATATTTATGCTCATTAACTAAAAAACCTCGGATTTGTATATATATATGCTTTGCAGGGGATAATTGAGCTTTTGTAGGTATTTCGGCACTTAGTGTGAAGTTTGGACGCATTTCAGCGATGTTTCGTACACATCTGCATGCGCAAGGATAATCCGTTCACTTAACAGATTGGGTATCTGGCCCAACATCTTCACGGAAGTTGTATTCCTCTAAGCAAGCTTTGTGTGGCCACAAACGGTGCGCGATTCTGAGCCCTAACGAAGAAGTTACGGGACTTAGAGCGGAAGAGAAATACAAACAAGGCAAAACAGGGGAAAGAAAAAAGATCCAACAGGTGCAAATCGCTTCGGCTCCTACCGAATCGATTAACTAAGAGACAATGCACCATATATCATTTTCCAAATTGATTCGGTCTCTTCCAAATTGATTAGATCCTTAGCAGTGCACCAGATATCTCTTACGGAATCGATTCGGACACAGCCGAATTGATTCGGTCACAGCGGAATTGATTCGGTCCTACAGATTTTGAACTTTTCTTTTTGCAAGTTTGCCATTAGGTTTTGACTATATAAACAAATTCATATCATTTTGATGAGATATCATTCATTTGTAATATTTTTTAGGGTTTGTTTTGGGAGCTCCTTTCACCCTCCTCCCATTTCCTTTGGGTAGTTGCCCACTTTGTAAGTTAATATTACTATTCATTTATCTTCCTTATTGTATTTTCTCTTGTTTTAGCTTAATTTCATTTGTGTATTTACATTTCCATGCCTAGTTAATCTTTTAATGTTGTTATTTATTGCTTTCCTTAGTTAATTAGTTATTTAAAGTAGTTTAATTCATGTTTAGTCCGTAAATAACGGGTTGGGTGACGCGACTAAGAATTTGTCTCAAAAGTGCGTTTTCTCTAGGCTCAAGTGCAAGCCTGTTGAGTTAGTAATAATCCGACAAGTCGGGATCGTCTCCACAAGGATCAAAAATTGGCAATTGGGAATTATGTAGGAAAATTTATTTATCCTTCAAATGGTTTCTCAAAAGAAAAGAAAAGATGATTGATGGTTGAAATCTCCAATTGATGATGAAAAAAAATAAACTACATGCACAAAAACACTAAGAATTGTAAGAAATCAAATATGAATATGGGAGAAAATAGGGTGGATTACAATCCCTCAAACCTTAGTAAACTACCGTATAGAATACTAGAATTATAAATTGAAATTTTTACTAAATCCAGTCTTTATAGATCCTAAGCATTACATATATGAGGAAACTAACCCGCATCATATGAAATCAAAGGTAAATACAAAGCGGTGAATAGACAATTATACTTGCATAGTATTCTTAAACATCCCAAGTACCTAGGGCAAGAGAGATTAAAAGATCGGCTATGTTTGTATAATTTCCATACACGATTCGGTCAATATTCAATTTACCCTCTATTTTCTACTTGAGTAATTCACCTCGGGATGAGTTCATGTACCCCACCCCTTGAAAATTTAGCTAGACATGGTTTTACTAGAAAACAAATTCATACACAGAATTATGGATATAACAAACATTGTTAACAATTTGCAAAACAATTGAGAATTGAGAATAAAATAGAGAAGAAATAAGAGAATGGAAATTTGATACTTGTATTCAGCAACAGGAAAAGCAAATGAACTTGAATCCAGAGAAATTCTTCTTAATCAACCTTACAAACTAGGGTTTATGAAAACTTATACCAAAGAAAACTTAAAATATTCTCTAAAATCCGATTCTATCTCTAAAATTCTATCCTACTCTCTAGAATTCGACTCCTTTGGAAGGATGTAGGGCTTGGCCTTTTATACACCTAAAAACTGACTTTTCCCATGCCTCTCCACGTTTTACCCTTTTAATATACCTAAATGAGACTCTTTCCATGCCTCTCCACGTTTTACAACTAATAAATACGAATTAAACAAGAAATTTCAAGATTTGTCTCTTCACCTTCCAGAATTAATTTCAACTTTTGACTTTCTGTCTCCAACTTTAAATGGGCATAACTTCTTCACCGTAGCTCGGATTGGGGTGCCGATTTTTCCAATGTTCTTATAATTTAGAGCTCGTAAACTTTATAGTTGGACCCACCTCCGTAATAAGGCTGAAAAATTACAAAAATGCCCTTAAACTCTCCATTTCTTGGTTTCTTTCACTGTTTTGAGTTCTCCTTCGCACCAACTTGCATGAAATACCTATAAAGCACATGAGAAATAAAAAAAACACGAAATACTTTACGAAATAGGTTAGTAGCATAAATTTGAGACAAATCCAAGCTATTTACTCTACACGGGATCATAAAAATACCGAAATTAAGGGGATAAATATGAAGAATATGTGCCTAATCATTGGGGTTGCGTTTTCGACATCAATGGGTATTGAGCTCCGAAAGTTAGGTTTTGTGTAAAATTATGTTGTAGACACCACATTCTAGGACCCATAAGTCTCTCCTTAGATCCTAGCACTTTCCCATTTCACTACAAATCGTAGGTCGCACCCCGAGTACCGATCAAGGGTCCATCGGGTGCCCCCGAGCCCCATTTGACTCCGGTCAACTCTATCATCAGAGTGAACGCTCTTTGAATCTTTAAAGGGCTCCAAATACCCTTTCCAATAGTCTACCCCGTGCACGAATCGGCATAACGGTTCGGACGAACAACCCATTTCACTACCGATAATCGATTAGGAGGCCATCGAGAGCTCTCGGGCCCCCGAATTGACCCCAATCAACTTCACCGTTAGACCAAAATATCTTTGAATATTATAAGTTCACTGAAAACCCTTTCCAACGATCCGCCCCATGCACACAACGACATAACCATTCGGACAAACGATCAGTTTTCCCTCGAAAATTAATTCGGTGGCCACCGAGTGCTCTCGGACTCCATTTGACCAAAGTCAACTATTTAGATCTAATGAGACTGAATGAATTTCCTAAGGGCACTGAATACCCTTTTCCAGCAATCCTCCCCCCGTGCGATTCTGACCTATGATACGGACGAGCGATCCGTTTTACTTCGAGAGGTCACCAGGCGCTTTCGGCCCCCGGTTGACCAAGGTCAACTTTCCAAACCAAGAGAAACTCTTTGGAATATCGAATTTCATATCCTAAATGTTCCAACGGTCCATCCCGTGCGCGATTCTCACTTACCATACGGAAAAACGATCTGTTTTCATCCGATAATCTCCCGTCCAAAGGACAGATGTGCGCTTCCAAGCCATATTTGACATAAAGTCAACTCTCGGGCCCAGGAGCGATCCAAAGGACTCTCGAAGGTCTATGAAATACCTTTCCAATGGTATGCCCCATGCACGATTCGAATCAACCATTTGTGCTCTACAATCATTTTTCCTAAAAAGTCTGCAAGAGACTGCCAATCGGTAAGTCCTGAACCCTGTCAATCGACACAGTGTCAAGGGTTGCCTGTCGATAGCACACCCTAGGGTAGGCCAATTGGCACCCCCTTTATCCCTATAAATAGAGGCCATGACCTCACTCCCAGATAATCAACAATCAACAACAAACATAAGCAATCCATCAGCATCAGTGATCTCAGCAATTCGCAAAGTTCCATATGAGAAGTTCCATTCAAGCCTATATTTCCATCCTTTTCACACCCAATTTGGCAAAAATCCTTATCTCTCATCATCATTCATCAATATTCAAGGGAGTTGATCCAAGATCAAAGTTCAAGCTCCAAGGAAGGTCCAATTCTTTCTCTCCCTCTTTTAATCTCTTATTTTTCGCATAAGTTACCTTAGATTCATAATATAGTCTTACTTTAGTTCAAACATATTAATATCCACACTTTCTATTAGTATATATCACATACTCTATTTTCTAAAAAAAACAAATAAAAGAGGGTTATACCCGTAAGTTCCGAACGGAATTGCCCATCGCACATTTTCCAAAACCCCAAAACACATTTTCTACACATACACATAAAAAATTTCGTCCGGTTTTATGGGATAAACCCCACCCCTTAAGCCACTTTCAAACTACATGGACTTTTATGCCTTTATAGGATACGTAGGCGTCTTGGATTAAAATCCAAGACTTGAGTCTAATTTTCCATTTCTTCCAATATCTAAAAAATTCTTAAAACCCCATCTTTTCCATAATTATCATACTTCTATAAATAATATGTTTGTTCGCGTTTCATCCGACACGTATTATCGTTCCCCAATAACGATCAATATCGTGATGAACACTCATATTCTATCTTCTATTTATTTTGGGAAATGTTCCTATGGATGACTTCACTCTACCTTGTCTATGGTATGGGTTGGATAATTTCGATATCCATTATAAACACACACACACACACACACACACACTTTACGGGAATATAAAGGAAAATATTAACACTAGTCCATGAGAGACCAAAAGGGTGGGATGGGTGCCTAACACCTTCCCATTACGTAACTTAGTCCCCGGACCTCCGATCTATTGGTTTCGTATGCATCAGTTTGTTCTTGATGCTGCTCTCTCAAAGTGGCAACATGTTCTTTTGCGTGTTTTGTGCAAAATAGGTTGGCGATTCCATCTCTTTACATTCACCCCACACCAACGACGTCCGAAGCACCCTTTCTAAGAGGAGTGTGAGATTGCGACACAGTTGTTGTTCCCCCCTTCTTCGAGGGATCCCCCTCCCTCAAAAGGCCGCCGCCACGCGCGCCCCTTTTATGACCACAGTGGCGACTTCGTTGGGGACTTGTTTTTAAGAGGACTAGACTCTATTTGCATGTATGTTTATTTTATTGTATATCCCCTCTCTACATATTCCCCTTTATTATCCATGCTTATGCTACTATTAACACACTTATAGAAAAATTCTCCATGTACACTTCACACCACGTGCACCTCGGATCACAAATTTCCACATGTAACACATCACTTAGAAATCCATGCTTAGGTTTCACTAACACACACCTCCACTTGTATATATCCATGTTCACTTATCACACACTCACTTGTAGATAGTTTCACATCACTTATCCATGCTTAGTATAGCTCTATCTTGATCCCTGTTTGGCATGATCAAAATAAAGACACTCTCTGCATAATATACTAATAAAAGAATTATGCATGATTAACACAAAATCACCAAAGAGCATTTCTTTTGACCAAATTTATCCCGTAACTGGGGAGTCACTTCGTGATGGGCATTGGTCTGGCAGGCTATAGTTAGCCTAAGAGATATGACTCTCACTTCCATTGATCAAGTACCTTCGACGTATATCAAACGGTTCCCCCTCATCGTAGTGCTTGACCGAAGTCATGATGGGAGGTACATCACAGGGAATCCGTTCACGTACATCGAGTATATCAAATTTTCTCTTACACGTATCGTTCCCATAATGTATATAGTGAGGCAATTCACGTACACTTAGGTATATCAAATGGCTTGTCAACACGTATCGATTTCCCTCAAAAGCAAGACGTATATCATGGAAATCACGCCAAAGGGGGGAACACTTTCCAATTAACCCAACCAATGCATACCCGCATATAGGTGTCAAGCCTAGGACACACATATTAGATTACCGATTTCTACCCGAAACTCTGCCGAAATGGCGGGTTGGCATGCTGCCCAAATTTTCACGTAATATTTTATTAAATGGGACCCTGCCCGTGAGCATGGTTACAAGTCCAACCGTATATTTTCATATGTTGCAAACCCCAATTTTTCTAGGCTTGGATCCCATACGACATTTCTTTTTTTCATTTAGGTAAACATAATAGAAGTGAGAACCTAATAAACATAATAATTATGCTGAGACCCGTCTCTCATCTTTTTCCTCTCTCTTTTTCCAAAAAGTGTCCAAAAATATTTTCCCTCTTTTGTCAAAAATACCAAAAACATTTTCTTTTCCTCCAAAAACATTTTGTTCGCATATTTTCCAAAAATGTCAAAAACATTTTCCCCCCTTCTCTAAAAATAACGAATTTCCCTTTTCTTATTAAAAAATAAATCCCAATTTTTCTCCTTCTTAGGTCGATCCCATACCCTTGGCTTGGCTCCCTATTGGCTTCAGTCTTTAGTTAAACCGTCTCGAAGCTCTGCCAGTCCCCTTACTTCCTCTGAGTTCAAGATTCACCTGCCTTCCATGGAGAACACGGATCAAGCGTAGAATGTACACCCAGATTTGTTGACAGTTTTGGCTCAACTCACCGCCAAAATTGATAGCCTTCAAACTGAGGTTCACGAGATGCAAAGAAATCGGGTCCCTGTCCCCAAAGATACCGAGATCATTTTCCCTAGTGCCATAGGTCCTACTGTACCCGAGCTTATTTGGGTCCCTAAAGAATACCAGCATGATCCACGTTCTCCCCTACTAATGGGCTGCCACCAGCCCAGCTTCCTATGCCAAACCTTGCTCAGAATGGGGTTAATTTACCCGTAGCTATTGACCCGAAAGAGTAAGAACTGAACAAGATCAAGGAAAACCTCAATATGTTTACCAAGACGTTCGACCAAGTCAGAATCTCTGGGAACTACATGGACTACACCCACACGTCTCCCTATCTTAAATCCAGGTTATGAGAGAAATTCAAGATTCCCAATATCGATAAATTTAGAGGCAGTGGTCCCACGATTGTCCAACTTCCCAGATATCATCGAGCCATGACTCTCCTAGGGTCTTCCTAAGAAATAAAGGCTCAGATGTTCCAATAGACTTTGAAGGACAACGCTCTATGTTGGTTCATATCCTTTAAGGAGTCCAGAATTCGCAATTTGGAAGACACTTCCCTTGAGTTCATATCACATTATAAGTACAACGAGGAGCTAGAGGTTACCCGCCATGACTTAGAGCTACGTAAGTAGAATCCTGGGGAATCATTCAACAACTTCATAGCAAGATGGAGAGAAAAAGCAGTTACCGTGATCAATCTACCTTCCGAAGAAGAACAAGTTAGCATTTTGAAGAAGAACTTCCTTCCCCATGTCCGAGCAACAATGGGAGGACATTACTACCCTCACTTTCGAGCCCTTCAAGAAGCAGGGATGGAAATCGAAGAAGGTCTCGCCAAGATAGAAGCTAAACCAAAGAAAGCCTCTGGACAGTTTACTCATAGGAAATTTGAAAAGCCTGCTAGTGCCAGGATTTCCACCATCAATAACATCTCTCAGCATACGTCTTCATGGGCACCAAAAATTCACCATAACCCGATCTATAAGGAATACACTGTGCCTCACGCTCCTCTTTCCAAAGTCTACCAGGCTCTCTTGAGCTGAAACCTGATCAAACCCTTGGACCCCCGTCCATTACCAAACCCACTTCTAAAAAACTTCAAACCCGATGCCCATTATGACTTTCACCAAATTACTAGCCCTACCATAGACCAATGTTTCCATCTTTGAAACACAATCCAAATCCTGATTGACCGGGGTATCATCGCCCCACTAGCTAATCCTAAACCAAACACTACCCATAATCCACTCCCAAATCATGCAAATGCCATCTTCCTAGAAGAAGACCCATATTTTGACTCGTCCACCCAAATCATACCAAGTAAATCACTAGTCATACCTATATACTCTCTTAAACCTCTCCAAACATGCCCATATTTCCTCTTACACCTTACCAACCTTGCCAATCAAGCAATTGTCACTCCTCACAAGAGCATGCATCGTCGTCTGCACCCGTTCTGGAGGTAAAGATATGGAATTATCAGAAGTGTTGAACCAACTCCTAGAGTTCAGGCTGAAATTGCTCTCCCAAATGACCATCGATTATCATGGATTCAGTGGGTTGTTCTTAGAAGCACGAAAATGGGCTCGCGAGTCAGACAACTGGGTAGTGCTAACCAATAAAGTCAGCCTAGATAACATGTTCCAGATTATGGTAGATTTGTTTCGACAGATTGGTAATGTTTGTAGTTTATTCGAGCTACTTGATGCTTTGAAATTACAAAGGTGCCTAGTCCCTTCAGTTCTACATCTCCCAATCGAGTGGAAAGAATTATACGAAGAGGCTATAGAAGTAGTAAAGTGCATTAACTTTGCATGGAAATATAAAACTGTTACCACCGAATGGGGGGATGATTTTGAAGATTCAGATGAAGAACTGTATTTAGAAAAGACTAGTCTGATAGCCAACATATGTGAAATGATATCATTCGAGGAGATACTAAGAGAAATCAACAAGGTGGCTGAATAACCAGATATCGATGAAGAAATAGGATTCCTATTCTTCCCCTCTTCTGTGAACCACATGACCAGGTTACGAAGACATTACCTAAAGCCAAACCTACAACCATTAGCAAGCGGTAAAGGGAAGAGTGTTGAGAATCTCCCTATACCAGAAATGACTCTTGAAGAAAGTAAGTTCTTGGATCAGCTAAAGAAAACCCAAGGCAACATCACTCTATGGGAACTTTTTATGTCTTCCCAACTACACCAAAATGCCCTAATCAAGCTACTCACAGGACCCACAATTCCTCCCTCAACCACACCAGAAGAAGCAGTAAACCTAGTTGGATCCCTAACCTTTACTTAAATGCTCTCCTTCTCAAAAGAAGAAATCCCCAAGGTAGGTCCCAACCACAATCATGATCTTAGTATCTCTGTTGAAGTCATGGGAAAAATTATCCCCTCTCTCTCGTTGACATCGGATCAGTGCTGAATGTATGCCCGTTCAGAACTCTGAACTGTTTAGGATTGAAAGTAAGCGACCACACTCCAACTGTTGTTGCCATGCGTTCCTATGACAACACCCGTCGAGAAGTAATGGGATCTATCAATCTGGCAATAGGGGTTGGCCCTATAAACCCTATTATAGAATTCCAAGTCATTGACACCCTGTAAACGGCTAGTAATTTCCTTTGTATGTAAAAAGTCAAGATGATGCGGAAGCGTTCAATGATGGTTCACAATAATAAAACAACAAATTTTAATTTCTTAAACAAATTAAAATTACACCGAGTGAAGTAAAATTAATCAATTAAGATATTCACTTAAACTAATTAATTAATCCAAGTCCTAGAATTTGCCTAAGTCATATTTATCAATAGTAGCAAGTTAGACGAAACCAAATTTTAGCAAAAGACTTGAATTAAGTAAACATTACCCAATATTTAATATAAGTCCCAAATTAAATGAGTGTGATAATTAAACCGAATTTTATCTTGAATTATCCTAAGCATGTGTTTTAAATTATTTAAGCAAGATAAAATAAACCAATCACACTACGCCGCGATGTACGAGGAAAAACCCAAGACGGGAAACAACCTCGGACGGACCTAGCCACAAATCCACTAGATACGGAATTACAATTACCAGACAGATAGACTTACAACGACAGACTCGATCCCTCTCAAGCCTCGACGCTTCTTCTCGTAGAAACCTCTTCCTAGCGGATAACCTTGGAACACCACCGCGGTCTCGGAATCCACCGATAGGACTTTATATGGTCACCGTCACCCGAGCAAGGAGCCTTTCTCCAAGTGGGTAGAATCGCAACAAAACGTCTTCTTCTTTGATGGATGTAGAAGCAAACCAAAACTTCTCTTTGAAACGAAAGAGATAAAACCGGTGCCAAACTCCACGCAATTGATAAGTATATATGAACTTGGAATAAACTCAATTGGGTGTAAACACTAGAGTGATGAAAATATTTCTCTAAAAATCTCACTCAAAACATGAACATTTTCCTAAACAAATTTTGCTCTCAAATTCTCTCTAAGAGATAAACTAGGATAGAAAAGTTATGGAAATGTTAAGTTTGGAAAATGTCATTCCCGCACATAATAAAGTCTGAAAAAGTTGGTTAAAAACCAAGTGGGGAAGTGGGTGAAAAACTGTCAAAAACTGCCAAAAAACTGTTCCCGCCTGACAGCTCGTTCGAACGACATTTTGTTCGAATGAAATCTCGTTCGAACGAGTCTTCTAACGATGCTCCAGTATGGACTCGTTAAAAGCTCGTTGGAAATCTCGTTAGAACGACAATCTCGTTCGAACGACATTTCTAACGACGGACCAGTATGCCTTAGTGGGAACTCATTGGCAGGTTTGTTCGAACAACATCTGGTTCGAACGAAAAAACTCGTTCGAACGACATATCTAACGAACGACCAGAAAGATTGAAAAATTCGATTTTGGCCCAGAAAACTTTATGAACTTATTTTAAAGTTTTATATAATTTCTTTCTTAAAACAAAACGCAGTTTTTTTAAAACCTAACACCCAATAAACTTTGTTCCAAGCTCCTATATATATATAATTGCATTCATACCTTGGGAGCATGGAACTATAGTTGATGACGTAGAAACGAGGCACGAAAATCGGCATATTTGATGAAGCTTTATATTCTTTGCCGCTACGTCTTCAAGAAACACTTCATAGGCTTGAGAGTATTACAATTACATACTATCCTATGAATAAATGTTTTTGTCCGGAATTGAGCCAAAACTACATATGGACTCAATTGGAAATTTGTGTCCTTACAAATCTCCCCCTTTGGCTATTCCGGGACAAAAAACCAAACAAAAATCCTAAAGGGCCGTCAAGCTCACTAGACTCAAAACATAACCCACCCAAACTTAACTCAACCCAAGGATCAAACGCTTTGCCATTAAACAATGCCGCTTTAGAAGAAATCCTGCACACTTAAGCAAACTCATCAAATGCTTAGGGAATATCAAAATATTAAATTCAATTAATTAATTACTCCCCCTCAATTAATTCTCCCCTTTATCAAACAACTGACATACTTAGAAAGACGTCTCCCCCTAAGATAAATCTCCCCCAAACTAAGATACGATAATAATAGGATAAGATACCATTACTCCCAAGATACGATAATAATAGGATAAGATACCATTACTCCCCCTATCATTTCTCCCCCTTTTTGTTCAGGAATAGGCAAAGGATAAAGAACTAATAAACAGCATGTTGAAGCATATGGGCAATAAAAGCAAGGCAAAGATATAAACACACATATAACACAAAATACAATAAGTTTGCACCCTCGTATGGCAAAAATGTGTTATATGGAAACGGAAGTGTAGGGGTGTGAACTAGCAACAATTAAATTTATACCCAACCACTTAATAAACATTCACGGAGTTCTCATTTGATTGCAAACTTTATCACATTTAAATATAACCTCATGTGACAATATGAAGATTGAACTCAATGAACAAACATACACAATGCATACAAGCCTAGCATGATGATGATTCTACAAACCAAATAGAGTCATGACATTAAAGACAACTAGGATAAACGGACATTGTGCAAACCGTTGATATACCATCCAATTCTCCCTCAATAAGCATATATATTCTTTTGCTTTTGAATGAATATATCAAACAAACATAGGCCTTGGCAATTGTTTTCTTTTTAATGCCAAATATTCTGTTTGTAGGCCTTTGGATCACGTATTTCTTTTAGATCCAATAAACGGTGGCTTACTATCGCAAAGGATTTAATTCATCCTTTCGGAGTCCTTCCCCGTGCACATTTTTATTTATCATGTTTTCATTTTCACACAAATCTCACATGCAACGGATTTTGACATGCACTTGTCCTCCTAGGTCATAGATATGTAGATGACTAGATTGATAGGAGAACACCTCAAAAAGCTCAAATATAACATGTGACATTAAGATTTCACAAGGGCTCGTGCATGTGTGAAAAGAGGCATATAGAAATAGAATCCATTTAAACAACGCAAAATCCAACAACTCCATAAAATATGGTAAAGAACATTTTAAGGATTGACAATCTAAACCAAAAGTTCTAGCCACATGGGAGCGTAAAAGGAGGGATTCAAACACAAATATATGCCACATAAAGTGTGTCAAACTAAAATACACACAAAATAAAATCTTTTGAGTTTTTGACATTTTTAATCAAAAATAAAGATATATACTCAAAAGAATAAACAAAAATCATTTGAACTTTTCATTAAGCTTAAGGTACCAAGAGGTAAAATTCAAATGATAAACAAAAATCTTTTTGTATTTTTCATTTAATGCAAACAAAATGAAGGGAATATAATACAAAAGATAAACCAAAAATCATAATTCTAGCATGTGATAAGCATGGTGTATAGACTAGAAAATGATTAAACAAGCATACATTTAGCATGTGAATATAGCATGAAGTACAAAAGCTAAAGTATGCAAACACTAACACATTCATCCTTTAGATTTAGCAAGGGAGGAAGCATGTGAAAGTAAATGAGAATCAAAAACCCTATTTTGCAAGGCAACCAAGTCGGATTTCCTAACCCAAATTAATGAAGAATGACTATCTTGGGGTGTAGGAACTTTAACTACCGTGGTTACTTTACTATGGGGTTTTCCAGGAATTCGTTTAAGATCAAAACAAAATTTCCTAAGATGACCTTGTCCACCACAATGTGTACAAGTAAGAGCATGTCGAAAAGATTTACCTAAGGAGTGATCTTTAAAGGTATTCCTAGTAGATTCTCCTAAAACATTGGTTTGGGCATTATGAGTAAATTCATTACAAGTATTGAAGCCTAAACCACAAGTGTCATTTTTAATTTGGACCGTTCCTAAGATTTTATCTAATTTTTTCGAACGACACTCCAAATCAAATTTGACATTACTAGAGTCTTTTAATTTATTTTGCAATTCTAAAATGTTAGACTTTAATAAAACATTTCGCTCTTCAAAAGCAAGAAGCTCCTTTTTCAAGGATTCCATTAAACCTCTAAGGCTATCTCTCTCGCCTTCTACATATTCAAGCTTCTCTTGAAGAGTCTTCACATGTGTCCTAAGGTCTTCTATTAAATCATTGTCGTCAACGACCTTGACACTCTCTCTTAAACTAGCTTCTAACTTTAAATTAGCTCTTTTCAATTTAATAGATTCTTTATAAAGTTCTTGAAAAGCATTTTGAAGTTCACTCTCATTAACCTCTTCTTCATTTTCACTCTCTCTTTCTTCTTCACTCTCACTATCATCAAAAATAAGAGAATCATGTACAATGACCTTGGAAGTGGCATGTGCTATCGTTTCATCAATCGATGAGTTCTCACTGTCACTCACATGACTAGCCATAAAAGCCACAAAATTTTTCTTAGTGGGGGATTCGGGCTTCTCTTCATTATCACTATCACTAAGGGTCGCATTATATGAAACGGGTCGCTTACCCTCTTTCCTTAGTTTAGTGGGGCACTCATACGCCCTATGGCCATAACCTTCACAACCAAAACACTTATCAGACTCATCCCTATCTAAATGTTCATTACTAGGTTTAGGGATCTTCTCGGCTTTAGGAATCTTCTCGGCTTTAGAAATCTTTTCGCCTTTGTCATGCTTAGAAGATTCGAATTTCTTAAAATCATTTTTAAATTTATCTTTGTTAAATTTAAGAAATTTTCTAAATTTACGAGCAAATAAAGCCATGTCTTCCGAGTCACTATCACTCTCGCTCTCTACTACTTGTTTGTCCTCTTTTCAGGCTCTTAAAGCAACACCCTTTTCGATTTTCTTTTCAGTTTTAGAGGGAAACATATCTAGTTCATAGGTTTGTAAATCACCTACAAGCCCTTCTAATTTCGTAGAGGCTAAAGTGGGTAAAGAATTTAAAACGGTCACCTTTGGAATAAATCTATCGGGTAAGGACCTTAAAATTTTCTTTACAACACGGTCGTCAGGTATTTTCTCTCCCAAGTTAAAAGATGAATTAACAATATCAGAAAGTCTAGCATAAAATTCATCAAACGTTTCTTTTTCATTCATTTTGATAGTTTCAAATTGAGTGGTGAGGTTTTGGAGTTTTGAAGCTTTAACGACACTAGTTCCTTCATGAGTTAATTGTAAAATATCCCAAGCTTCTTTAGCGGTTTCACACGTCATAATACGGCGGAATTCATCCGGTGTGACAGCGCTAAACAAGGCATTTAAACCACGAGAATTGAAATTAGCAAGTTTAAACTCATTTTCAGTCCATCTATCGGCGGGTTTGATAACACGTTCATTTTCAACAAAATAAGTTGGCGGGGACCACCCGTTAACAACAGACATCCAAACTCTCTCGTCGATAGATTTTAGTGCCGATATCATACGCGCTTTCCAATACGCATAGTTTGAACCATCGAAAATAGGAAATTTAGAAAATGGGGAAAAATCCATTTTAGCCAAAAATTTAACGGATCTTAACGAAATATTTTATCGTTTTTGGCTCTGATACCAATTTGTAAACGACTAGTAATTTCCTTTGTATGTAAAAAGTCAAGATGATGCGGAAGGGTTGAATGATGGTTCACAATAATAAAACAAAAATTTTAATTTCTTAAACAAATTAAAATTACACCGAGTGAAGTAAAATTAATCAATTAATATATTCACTTAAACCAATTAATTAATCCAAGTCCTAGAATTTGCCTAAGTCATATTTATCAATATTAGCAAGTTAGGCGAAACCAAATTTTAGCAAAAGACTTGAATTAAGTAAACATTACCCAATATTTAATATAAGTCCCAAATTAAATGAGTGTGATAATTAAACCGAATTTTATCTTGAATTATCCTAAGCATGCGTTCTAAATTATTTAAGCAAGATAAAATAAACCAATCACACTACGCCGCGATGTACGAGGAAAAACCCAAGACGGGAAACAACCTCGGACGGCCCTAGCCACAAATCCACTAGATACGGAATTATAATTACAAGACAGATAGACTTACAACGACAGACTCGATCCCTCTCAAGCCTCGACGCTTCTTCTCGTAGAAACCTCTTCCTAGCGGATAACCTTGGAACACCACCGCGGTCTCGGAATCCACCGATAGGACTTTATATGGTCACCATCACCCGATCAAGGAGCCTTTCTCCAAGTGGGTAGAATCGCAACAAAACGTATTCTTCTTTGATGGATGTAGAAGCAAACCAAAACTTCTCTTTGAAACGAAAGAGATAAAATCGGTGCCAAACTCCACGCAATTGATAAGTATATATGAACTTGGAATAAACTCAATTGGGTGTAAACACTAGAGTGATGAAAATATTTCTCTAAAAATCTCACTCAAAACATGAACATTTTCCTAAACAAATTTTGCTCTCAAATTCTCTCTAAGAGATAAACTAGGATAGAAAAGTTATGGAAATGTTAAGTTTGGAAAATGTCATTCCCGCACATAATAAAGTCTGAAAAAGTTGGTTAAAAACCAAGTGGGGAAGTGGGTGAAAAACTTCCAAAAACTGCCAAAAAACTGTTCCCGCCAGACAGCTCGTTCGAACGACATTTCGTTCGAACGAAATCTCGTTCGAACGAGTCTTCTAACGACGCTCCAGTATGGACTCGTTAGAAGCTCGTCGGAAATCTCGTTAGAACGAAAATCTTGTTCAAACGACATTTCTAACGACGGACCAGTATGCCTTAGTGGGAACTCGTTGGCAGGTTCGTTCGAACGACATCTGGTTCGAACGAAAAAACTCGTTCGAACGACATATCTAACGAACGACCAGAAAGATTGAAAAATTCGATTTTGGCCCAGAAAACTTTATGAACTTATTTTAAAGTTTTATATAATTTCTTTCTTAAAACAAAACGCAGTTTTTATAAAACCTAACACCCAATAAACTTTGTTCCAAGCTCCTATATATATATAATTGCATTCATACCTTGGGAGCATGGAACTATAGTTGATGACGTAGAAACGGGGCACGAAAACCGACATATTTGATGAAGCTTTATATTCTTTATCGCTACGTCTTCAAGAAACACTTCATAGGCTTGAGAGTATTACAATTACATACTATCCTATGAATAAATGTTTTTGTCCGGAATTGAGATAAAACTACATATGGACTCAATTGGAAATTTGTGTCCTTACACATCCCATCCTATTTCAATTTTCTTCTTAGACGATCGTGGCTCCACGGCATCAAAGGGGTCTCTTTTTCCCTTAATAAGAAATTAAAGTTCTTCACCAACGAACAAGTTATCACCATTTTGGGAGATAGTGACAACACCGAAAATGAAGACACCAGTAACCCGGTACTCAACATACAACACAGGGTGAACGATATGCTGCTATCAGGCTTCCAAGTTGAACTACTCCTACTCCAAGTAGGGGAGGACTTTAAAGACAAGGTTTGTCCGGTATATAACCCACATGGAAATGTCAATGTAATCTAAATGTTGAAGAACATGCACTTCATGCCCAGACTGGGGCTAGGGCAAAGACAACAAGGGATAACTGAACCTATTGTGTTGAAGAAAGCCTTCCCTCCATGTGGTTTAGGATACCAGCTATTAGAACAAGAACTCAAATTGATCCTCCAACCTTGATTCAAGAGGAAGTTAGAATGTGCCAGAACTATCTCAAGAGATTCTCTAAATGGAAGATTCATCAAAGAGGGTGAGAATTTCCCCTTCTGTGGCTTCCTTAGACCTTGGTACGATCATACAGATAAGAGGATGAAACCAAGAATGGAGATCTTAATTCAAGACAGTTTTCCATGGGGCAAAAGTTCCTAGCACTATGTGCAACCACTCACTAAAGAGACCATAACTGATGTCAAGGATTTCGAAGATAGAAAATCCGAAGATTCCTTCAATTTGCAGACACTGGGGATAGCACTCTGAATGATCAACTCAGGGGCTACATCATCAAATCCATCCTACCTGATCAAAGATGCTGATACACCTCTTCTTAACTGGCACGCTGCACCTATACCACCTGCTAATGTTTAACCTAACACAAATGTTTATCCCCTTTCGCCTTTTATTGTTTCCCCTAACTCTAATGTAATCGATACCTCCTTTGATGAGGTTCTCAATGCTGTTTTTCCTACCAATGAAATAAACAAAGATTTTGAGTATCTTTTTGTGCCTTAAACTAACTGTCTTGATTCTAATCAAACTCTTAATGATGATGACTTTGAAAATGAACAATTCTTAACTGAAAATAAGGTTAATAACCAACAACATAATCGCGTTTAAGTTAATGAAGATGAAACTATTATTTTTAATCTCGGTTCTAGTAGCCAAATGTGCGAGATTAGGATAGGGGCTACCCTTGATGAGCACGAGCATGCGTAACTCGAATAACTACTGAGGGAATTCATGGATGTCTTCGCATGGTCCTACAAGGATATGCCCGACATCGATCCTGATATAACACAGCATGAGATTCTGACTCTCCCAAAATGTAAACCAGTCAAACAAAAGCTGCGAAAGCTCCGCAACGAATGGTCACTCAAAGTAAAAGAAGAAGTAGTCAAGAAATTTAACGTGGGATTCATTTGAGTAATTGAGTATCCCATGTGGCTAATCAATATTGTACCCGTGCCTAAATCAGGAGGGAAGGTCCGCATGTGTGTCGACTACCGAGACTTGAATAAGGCCACCTCTTGGAAGGATGATTACCCGCTACCCAACATCGATATGATTATGGACAATACACCCAACCACGCTCTCAAGTCATTCGTTAATGGGTTTGCCAGATATAACCAGATCAAGATGTACCCTGATCATCAAGAGAAAATTGCATTCATCACCCCTTGGGGAACCTTTTGCTACACTGTCATGCCATTCGGTCTTAAAAACGTAGGAGCTACATACCAAAGGGATGCCACAAACATTTCTCATGATCTTATACATAAGGAAGTCAAGATCTATGTAGATGATACGATTATCATGTCCAATACTAGGGAAGGTCCTGTTCCCTCTCTTCGAAAGTTCTTTGAACGACTGCTATAGGACCAAATGCGGCTTAACCCACAAAAATGTGTCTTCGATGTCACCAAAGGAAAACTCTTAGGATTCACGATCAGTGAGAAAGGCATAGAAGTAGATCCTGCTAAGCTGAAAGCCATAATTGAGATGCCACTACCTCGAACAGAGAAAGAAGTCCGAGGATTCATTAGGAAATTACAGTACATCAACCGGTTCATCACCCAATTGACTTCCATCTGCGAACCCATTTTTAAACTCCTCCAAAAATATTCAACCAAAGCATGGAATGAAGCTTGCCAAGAAGCCTTCGATTTAATTAAGTAATACCTAACCCAACGGCTAGTGATTATGCCACCGCAGCTTGGTCTTCCTTTACTCTTATACCTAACCGTGACCGATAATGCAGTTGGAGCTTTGCTAGACTAATAACTTGAAGAGACCCGCAAAGAGAAAGCCATCTATTATGCCAGTCGAAAGTTGGCCGATTACGAAGTTAACTACACCGCCTTAGAAAAATAATGTGTCACTCTTGTCTGGGTTACCCAAAGTTACGGCACTACATGCTCGCCTTCCCCATTAAACTCGTATCCCTTCTGGATCCCATCAAATACTTACTCAAAAATCCTGCTCTGTCCAGTCGAATGGCCCATTGGTTGATGCTACTAGCGGAGTTTGATATTACCTATATCACACAAAACTCCATAAAAGGAAGATCGATCTCTGACTACCTTGCCGACTACCCTATGGAAGAAGATGATGTCTGGATTTTTGAGTTCCTCGATAAGAATATCCTTTGCGCATCCCAAGAAGACCTTCGATGGAAAATGTTCTTTAATGGCGCTGCATCAAGAAGGGATATGGCATTGTAATCCTCATAATTGCTCCTAATGACTTCCACACTCCCATTACCATAATATTGGATTTCTCATGCACTAACAACATGACTGAATACGAGGCATGCACAATCGGACTCAAAGTTGCCCTCAAGAAAAGAATTCGATACCTCGATGTTTATGGGGATTCATCCCTCGTCATCAGTTAATTACTCAGGAAATGGAAAGTTAAGGACAGGAAACTCTTACCCTTCCATGCCCACCTTGAAGAGCTAGCTTCCCAATTCTAAGAAATCACCTTCCATTACCTACCCTGAGTAAAGAATAACCTAGCCGATGCCCTTTCTACCTTACCCTCCATGATTGACATGCCCGAAGGAATAACTATGGCCCCTCTCCTTATCCAGAAGCAAGACAAACCAATCCACTACTACCACATCGAACTCAGCACGGAGGAAGAACCTGAAATGGTCGACTGCTGGTACTATGATATTTGGCGCCTCCTTAAATATGGTAGGTATCCAAAAGTATCTAACAAGAAAGACCGATCAACTCTTCACAGACTGGCTACCCAGTACATTATTTGTGATAAAGCACTGTTCAAGAGAAACTTCAATGGAACCCATTTACACTACATCGCAGGGGGCTGACATTGAAGAAATAAAGAAGAAAATCAACGGCAGGGAATGCGAACCGCACATGAATGTCCATATGATCGCCAAAAATATCATTCGATATGGATACTACTGGACTACCATGGTTTAGGACTGCACAGCCTACGTTCGAAGATGCCTCAAGTGCCAACAGTTTTCCAACCTACAACACTTGCCTCCGCGAGAATTGTACAATATGACCTCTCATTGGCCTTTCTCCACATGGGGCATTGATATTATAGGGAAGGTTACACCAAAAGCATCCAACAGGCATGAGTTCATCCTAGTCGCTATAGACTACCTCACCAAATGGGTCGAGGGTGAGTCTTATACAATTCTAAATGCCAAGAAAGTGGCCAAGTTCATTGACACATTGACTTCATATGTCGGTACGAGGTCCCGCACAAACTGGTATCAAATAATGGATTACATTTCGAGGCAGAGGTTACAGAAGTGGTCGATGAGTATGGAATTCAAAGACACAAATCCTCTCCCTACCGACCTCAAACCAACGGGGCCATCGAGGCAGCCAATAATAACCTCAAATCCATCATCATCTAGATGAGCGAAAGTTATCGAGATTGGGATAACGGGATCCCTTACGCACTCTGGGGCTTTTTCGCTTCAGTTCGAACCTCTACTGGGGCTACCCCTTACTCTTTAGTATATGGCATGGACGCAGTCCTACCCGTGGATCTAGAAATCCCTTCATTGCGTGTCATACTTGAAAGCAAGACCAGTGAAGAAGACTAGTACCAAAGTCGTCTTGACGAGCTGTCCCTCTTAGATGAAAGAGGACTGAAGGATGTATATCACATACACGGATACCATCGTCGTATTGCGCGATCATTGAACAAGAGAGTCAAGGATCATGGTGTTCGAGAAAGGGACTTAGCCCTTAAAGAAATAGTCGAACCCATCTGAGACCCCAGAGGGAAATTTAAGCCCAATTGGAGCGGCCCATACATCATAAAGAAGATCCCGTCGAGCGACGCCACTATGCTCACCAACCTTGATGGAGAAGAAATGGCGCGTCCAGTCAACCTGGACCATCTCAAGAAGTTCTACCCCTAGTCCGAAATCTCGGCGCGCTATGACTCTTCTCATCCCCCTTCTATTCTAAAAAAAACTCTTCATTTCCCCCTACCCAGAACTATGTGGGCCTGCACTACACCATATGGGAACGTTTGTAACAGATGTATATTTGGTTTTGTAACAGTTAGAAGTCGTTAGGATTTTCTAACGGTATTTAAGTGTGAGTAAATACTTATGTCCATTACAATTATTTTTCAGTGTGTTTATATTTAATTATAATATATATATATATATATATATAAAATAAAGTAGAAAACTTATGTATGTCATAAGCTTACTTGATGATGTCATCAATATGTTTTTTCTTGCAATACCCATTTTACCCTCAAATATTTGATTTCCCCCTCTTTTAACACACTCTAAATTGTTTCTTCCTTTTATTGAAAACTCAAAATAAGGGTATAATAGTATTATAGCATTTGGACTCATTTTTCTTACCCCCCCCCCCCTCTCTCTCTCTCTCTCCTCTCACTATTCCCCCCCGATAATCTATCCTCTCTCTTCAACTTCAACACAGTTACACGGTCGCCTCATGCTGATCTCCAACGGTGCCACAATACAAACCTTCCACGCTTTGCAATTTTTTTGTTCTAGGTCTTTGAATTTGTTTTCAGGTCATGGTTTCTTTTATTTGATTTTAATGTTCTAGGTCTTTGTTTCTCTTTCTCGGTGCTCCCCTGTCAAGGTTAGGGTTTGTGTTTCATTAATTTTCAATGGTTTCGTGGCTTTCTCTGAGGTTTTGTTAGTTTCGTGGATTTTCAAACTCAGGTATATGGTGCATATGTTTTTAGATCTCAGGTACACTCTCTGTCACATATGCTCCTAGGTTGAGATTTCTTGGTTCAAAATTAGGGTTTTGTTTCTATGTTCTTGAAATTTGGTTCCAATATGTAGACTTTTTGGTTGATCTCTTTCCGATTGTAGTGTTTTGTTGTTTGAAATTCATTACTTTTAGATCTTGCTTTGTATTATAACATGTTGGGTTCGACTTTTTGGTTGCTTGGGTTCGAAATCTTGGATCTCTCAGGTAAACTCTCTCTCTAATTTGTATTTTAGATTTTTGGCATTTTGGGTCTGATAATTTAGGGTTTAAATCTATATTATAAACTAAAGTTTTCCAATTCAACCTTTAGGGTTCATTTTTGTGTTTGTGTTGGTTCATCAGATACTAAGTAGGTGACTAAGTAGGTACATTAGAGTTCTATGGTTCCGTGCACTTGGAAGTGCAGTTACCCTTTATATGGTCCACGAGAGTTCTGAGTTTTGAGATTTTTTAAATTTCTTATGATGTAACTAATTGGGGTTTTTTGTTTAAAATGTCAGGGGTATTCGATTCACATTTTCAGAGAGCCGATTTGGATAAAGATGGAAGGATTATTCTAACTGAAGCTGTTGCCTTTTTTCAAGTCTGTGGTTAGCCCTCTTAATGTAACATTAATATCTCTTTCCCTCTATACCATAAACTTGATACATTTATCCTCTACTTAGGGTTTTTGTTTTAGTTGGTTTTTATAGTGCATAATAATGTTTATGGGGTGAGATTTGGGTGTTACGTACACTCTCTTATCTTTTGGGGTCTAATATTTATGTTTTTGGGTTCTTGGAAATTAAAGAGAGTTCTACGAATTATACGGTATGGGCGTATTTGGGTTTTCTTTAAGGATTTTTGCTACTATTAATTTTTTGAGTTAATTGAGATGTCTGATTATTTGTGATTGCATATATTATTTTTAGGTCTTTGAAGCTTTGAAACTCTGATTTTAGCTCTATTGTTTTACATTGGGAGTGATAATGAACCATTTTTTTCTTGATTTATCATCCAGATTCGCTAGACCATTTTCAGCTTAGCGTTGATTATTTTTTATCTTGGAGATTTTAAGGCATTTTCATCTTAGAACATTTTCATCTTACTTTTCTATTATGTATTTGTCTTTTGTCCCTTTATCATGGTGTAAATGGAATGCCTCAATATTGCATCTGGCTATTTTATTTCAGAATTTCTAGGTAAACTTATTTGTTTCGATTTTGCCTCTCTTTTATCATTCTACTTTTATCTCTCTCACATCTTTCTTTGTTTTCGGATGATATAATCCACGAAGTAAGATTATTTATCAGCTGCCCTTTTACTCAGTAGTTGATTTTTAGGCTAATATTTTTATATTCTCTTTGGGTTGCCCTGGCAAGATATATATTAACACTGCCCCATTCACACAGGATGTTCTTACCATTATGACCTTCTCTCAGGTTGTGGAGATTTATTTTTATTTTCTTCCTTGAGCTTTGTGACGGCCTATAAAATGTTCCTTCGAGTTGTTTTACATTCGGTTGTTCCAAAGTAAAGGTTATTACAATAGGCCTAAAAACATCATCGAGTTGTTTTACATTCAGTTTAGAATATGTAAATATATATATTATATTTCTTTGTTGGTAGAATGAAAATATACTTTTATTAGAATGTTGAGTGTATCTAACTTTCTATTTTTTTTTACACGGTTTTTGCAGCTATGGATATATCTTCTGATCTTACTGAACATGGAAGAACTCCTGTAGATGTAATCTCTCCCAGTGTAAAATCAATACTAGATATTCCTAGGACCCTCGAGTATCTGGTATAGAATTTGATATTCCCAATATATTATCCAAAGCATCATAACTTCACAACCGATGATCATATAACTTTATGATGATATAGGGAACTCCCGGAGTTTGTGTTGCTGCTTATAAGATCGATGAGTTTCCTACATTTTTCACTAAAAAGAGTGACTGAAAGGTAAAGATTCATATTCCATCTCACTGATTATATCGACAGTGGATTTATCTGATAACCTTATATGATAATTGCAACCAGATATACTAAATATTGTATCATTGTCATTTTATTTATTTATTTATTTATCTATTTATGTTGACAATGGTATTATTACAAGTGTGGGAGTGAAAGTTAATTAGTCCTCTATTCTATTAAGTTATTTGTTTTTGCTCAACTCTAACGAGTGAAACTCAAATGTTAACAGTGGTATTATTACAAATGTGGGAGTTTTTTTGTTTATTTACATTCTAATTAGTACTTTTATCTGTTATTTTAGTATTACAAGAGGTTGCTTCACATTCGGTATGAAACCATCACATTTTCAAAAGATGAAGAGGCAAATTGAGGACATTCTTGAGCTTGTGGAAATGTTTCTACGAGCTAACTGCTGAAGATACTATGAAAGGGACCTGTACGGTGATTCTCACCATAAAAAAGACCATACTCGATGTAAGAAATTCCATTGCATATACATTACATGTATTTTTTTGGAAGACCTTCGTTCTGTTTTTTGAACTTATGCTGTTAGCTTTTCATTGATTATATAAACAGAACGAACAATATAAGCTATCAACATATACATTGTATATGGCATAAGCTAACAACATTCGGTACGAAATCATCACATTTTCAAAAGATGAATAAGAAAATTGAGGACATTACAGAGCCTTTGGAAATGGTTCTACGAGCTAACTGCTGAAGATGTTATGAAACGGATCTGTATGGTGCTTCTCACCATAAAAAAGACCATACTCGATGTAAGAAATTCCCCTGCATATACATTACATTCCATGTATTTTTTTAGAAGTCCTTCGTTCTGTTCGTTGTTCTATTTTTTTGACGTATGATGTTAGATTTTCAATGATTATATAAACATAATGAACAACATAAGCTAACATCATATACATTGTATATAGCATAAGCTAACAACATTGTTCTGGATAAACAATGAACAAGAACGAAGGACATCCAAAAAATGAATATAACGAATTTTATGGCTGTTAGCTTTTCAATGATTACATAAACAGAACAATGAATAACCATAAACAATGAAAAGAATGAAGGACTCCCAAAAAATGAACTTATGATGTTAGCTTTTCAATTACTGATTTTTTATGCCCGACTTTAAAGTGTTAAATACACATAATTTTTGTTTAAATACACATGTTCTTTTTATCTTATTGTCTTCAAATACCCTTGAGTGTATTTAAATCCAAATATGCCAAAAGGATGAACTATTGTTTTTTGTAATGCAAAAACGAAAAGATTCAATTGAGTAGAGTAAAAGTACAATTGAGGACAAGCTGCGCACTCTGAGACCAGACTGGGCAATACAAAAAAAGAAAGAGAAACCCTGCTGAAGAAAATAAAAATCCCTTTGCAAAAAGAAGCTATTGTACAAAATGATATGCGTATAGGTAACAAAAAATAAGCTACTGTACAAAAGGATATAAAGGAGCCATTGTCCAACATGGTATGTTTTAAAGTAACTTCGGCAGAGCTGGTTCCAACACGGGATGTTTTAAAGTAACTTCGGAACCTTCCCCATAAATATTCACGTCACGGGATGTTAACGAACCTTCCCCAATGTAACATTATATGGTTTGAAGTTAGATTCGAAGCATTATTGAATTCTGAGCACAATTGTGAGTACTCGATACACTTAATACTTAAAAAATATGCGATTGAATCAAAAAATTTGCTACAGGGGATAGGAGTGGACATATTTCAGTATTTCAAAATTTTAAATAACTTAGTATCTGGATTGCACTTCCACTTTAGTAAATATATGACTTCTAATAGTTATAATGAAAAAACAGTCTAATCAATCAAGTGACTTTATTTTCTATCCAATATTTATGTTTGTGTTTTGTATATTGATTTGGTTGCTTTTTGCTATAGCCTACACATTGACACATCTTTTACACTAAATATGAGGCATTTAAATTAATTATTCGACCTTTATTTTTGACATGGAATTGATTCTATATTGAATTTCATTTGCACCGTTTTCTTCAAGCAGTAGTTTTACTATTACGTTTCGTGAAATTGTGAGAGTTCTTGATATAGGTACTACATTTATCTACAACACATAACTTTTAATTTCATTAGAAAATTGTTTGTGCTTGCCATTACTTTGTGTTAACCTCTATTAAGCAAGAAAGTTACTTGCCTTTTTTTCAGTTATCTTCACAGTAGCAGGAATCGTAGATTCATTTATTTAACATGGTCAAAGGGTTCGAAAGAAAAAACTGCGAATCAGCAAATTTAGCTGATGTGTGTGTCCATTCAGTATGTTTTGCTTAACAAGGATAATGCGAAAGGGAGGATTGTTTTTTTCGCTCCAAGAGGCACTGGCTTCTATTCACTTATGAATATGTAGTTCGAGTTTGGTTAGTCCTGCGAAAACCATGCCAATTTCAATATGATAATTGGCATTTGCAATTTAATTATCTTATAAAGCATTAGATGTGATTTGACTGTATAAATTGAATTGGAGGCTTATTTCTTAAGATAATTAAACATGGGTTCAAACATGGGTCCTACTCCTACTTTGTACAGTATTACTGCTACTTTAAAACTTGGGTCTCACTCCTACTTTGTTCGGTATTGCTATAAGTTCAGTATTACTACTACTTTGTTATTATGACTATAGGCAAAAATATTTACTATCCTACTGCTACTTTGTTCACCTTACTATTTTCAGATTCGGTGCAAGGTATGTCTGATATCGATGAAGTGTTTGGACCACATCCAAAAGCTCTAATTAAAGATATTTACAAGTATTATTGTCTGATTTTCTATTAAAACATTTAAGTAGAATTGGATCTTGCATCACAATTTTTATTTTTGCTTGCCAAGAAGAACACTAGCAAATAATTAGAATATTTGGCTCTGCAATGCCCAATATGCTGATGGTCAAGTTTTTAGTCGATCTCTACTCGCAAAGGTAAGCTTCAATGCTTAATATTGGTACTCATTATGAGTTCAATGCTAGGATAACACATAATAACATTTTGGTCTCTTTTGAGACACATGTGGGTAATTTTAAATATTCTGCTATGTTGGATGACCATAATAGTGTGGTATTTACATTTGGTAACTTGATTAGATTTTCTACTGAGATGAAAGTGCACAAGTGAAAGTCTCATTTGGTAGCTACAGGTGATATAAATTCAGATGGTAGGGATTAGCAGATTGGGAGTTATTCTTTTGTCGAGTAAGATATTCTTCAGCTACAAAATGAAGAAAATCTGCATAAAGAGGATATACCCCTGTAAGTTGATTCTTAAAGTTTATCTTGTTTCTTATTGTTTATAGTGTGGATGCATCCTAGCATTATACACATGCCTTTCTTAGAGAATCAAAAGTTGGACTGATGGTCTTTAGTCCAAAAAATGGAAACATCTTCTTCAAACCTTTATTTTTAAAGAAACTAATTATTGATATATCTTTTTGATATTTTGTTTTATGTGCTTAAGTTTTTTTTTTTGGTGTTTAATGTTGAATTGTTGAAACACATTTTGGGCATCGCATGGCACTCACATTTTTTAAAAGTGGGTTTCGTTTCTTATCCAAAACCCGAGCTTGCATCATGACCACCGTCTACAGTACACTCTATTGAATCTCTGCAATCTGTAGTATGCAAGGTATATATTGGAGGACAAGTTAGCCACCTCAACAACACGAAACTCCTGATCCTTAACTGACTACAACTCACTACTGAGAGAGGTGTTCTCTACATGGTAATAGCACAAAGTTTTTCTTCCAACGCTATTAATAAATATTATTTTAATTGTGCACAAAATGCTATAAGGGCAGTTCTTTGGAACGTAAATGCCCACAGCGTGATCTATATCACCAGAACTGGCCGCATCCAAGTTGTTGGAGACCGTGGAAAATCAATTTTCAATGACAGAGAAAACTAAGTTTTTAAAGACGTTTTGAACCTTCATGAGTTTATTAAGGCCAGTGCTCTATCTCCCTTCCCTTATGAAAATATCAAATCAACTACAGGCTTATCTTGAGCATATCAAATCATCTTTTTTAACTTTTGCTGCTATCAAATTTTCACTATATGTGCTACTTTTTTCAAATGCTCCACTGAAAAGTAGTGTATTGTTTTTTATGGTAGGTTGCAGGACATATTACGTTTCAAGAATTTGAACATCTCGAGCATAGTTAGAAATTTGCTTTATAGTGCATATTACTTCAAAAAGGCAGGGGTTTTAATGACATGATATTTAGGGTGGCATTAACGTAAGTGATTCGCACATGCAATTTCAAATTTTGATCAATTCTAAGAATAAATTTTGAGAGTTATCTTCCCTTAAACTAATAAATGTAGTTTTCTCCTGATCAAAGATTGCATCCTTGAGATCTGAAGAGGGATTATGGCTTCAAGAATTTCATCACTGAAAGAGGAGAGTTGAATCTTTTCCCGGATGTCAAGTCTGTCCATAAGATGCCCCAGACAATTTTTAGCAGCTGCAACTCTAGATAAGTAGGCTCCATGAATAGATACCAGTTTCTCCATCCTAATAGCTTCACCTCCAAAGAAAAGATTACCCAGTGGTGCTCGTAGCCTATCATACCAACCTCGAAAGAAAACATAATTTATTTCAAAGAATGCACATTTTTGTATGTATGTTTTGATATAGTGACAGTAAATTACATTGTGTTCCTTTTTGTATATGTATATTTTTTTTCCTACTTTAGATACCTTAGATACCTTCTATTTATTTGCTGTTTGAAGTTAATAACAGAAATGTTTGTTGTTTGAAATTATTAAGAGATACCAAATAGACTGGATTGTGTGTGGGGATATTGGATTTTGGCAACAAATTACACATGAACACATGCCTTGCTATTACTCCAATTGTTTCAAAGTTTGGAATGATAAGGATAATTGTATACTGCTAAATGTTGGAGAACAGAGCAAGAAAATAGAGGAAAACAAGTCAAATCTGTGTACTACAAAGTGCTTAAAAAGAAGAATAATAGTAGGTTGGTGTCATTTCGTTTCACCTTTGCCCCCAATTGAAATGCGTGGTTGGGTCAGTCCCGTTTACAAATATTTATTGATAAGATTGAGAACACTTGCAAGAACATTGTGTATTACTTTTGATTTTTATAATTTATGTGTTGCTAAACTGGAATGCTATTATAGGATGGAAACTTTTCCTATTGGTTGCATATTGGATTTCATCTTTTATTTATTTTAAATTAGAGACAACCTATCAAATTGCAGTTCAAACATGGAACTTAGTCATTCAAAATTAAGTGAGGACATTATAATATATTCTATGGGGGTGGTTGCAGTATGTAACTTGATTGTATTTAAATCCAATCCATTTGAAAAAGATAATGTTTCAGAAAATATGTTTCGAGGGTGACTGTTAAAAGTTGGTCGTGAAGATTAACATTATTGATTATTTGTGTATTGTTAGGCGTTAGCTTTAATATTAAGTTTAGTCTAATATAATAATTTTATATGTATTTCATAGAACATATCATTTTATTGTTAGTGTTTGTTAGTATTTTATTAACATTATGTCAATAAGAAATTTAAAATATTATTATTTTATTCGTAAATTTTTTTTTAATTAGTATTACAAACAAAGTGTTATGCAAGTTAGCATTCAAATAGTGTAATGGGAATACTAGAAGCACACACATAAATCCTTGAAATTTATTTATAAACAAACTTGGATAGTGTATTGGCATAAATTTTGGCCAACAAGTCGATGACTTTATTTCACCATGCATACAAATTTAAGCATTACAAGTTGTAATTTATTTAAATGTTCTGTGTAACTCTGAAATTCATATTTTTTTTATTTCATATCTCCTATTAAGTTCATATACATGAAGAACTTTGTTATTTTGATATTATTATGTTAGCTTTCTCGAATATCGTTGTGATTTTTTTAAAGAAGTTTGTTTTGTTCAAGTATTTGTTTGATGAATATAGACGTTCGGAATATTGTATGATTGTTCTTACCCTTTAAGCAGGGTGGATAGTCCAATAAATTTAGGAGACTGTCCATTTTTTTTTCGAATGGACACTTTCTTAATTTGAGGCACAATCTGAATTCGATTGATGAATTTAGACTATTTAAAAGTTGTTGGATTATTTGTTATTTGTGAAGCAAAGCCGATAGTCGTATAAACAAAGGAGATTATGACCAATTTTTTAAAATTACATTTTGTTTTGTGGGCAAACGAAATTTTTGCCTTCTTTCAATTACGTACTTCGAAAAATTTTGTCGTTTTGCGATTATCAGCGTGCCTTCAGGCACGGGCATACCCTAGTGTATATATATATATATATATATATATATATATATATATATATATAAATTTTAATTTTTTATGTGTTAAAAACAAGTGTTAGCAAAATAAATTGGCAGCAAAATGGAGGGAGTTATTTGGGGAGCTAATTTTTTTACGCTAACTGTATTCTATTCCCACGTAAAAGTTGGGACACACATGCAATTTGCCATCATTCACTTCCCATCGTCGTTCCCCTTCGACCTCCATTATCCTCCCATCGTCGTTCCGTTGTCGTCGTTCCCCTTCCCATCGACCAAAGAGACTCTCTCCCTTGTCCATAGAGTCTCACCCCTAATCGTAAGGAGAGGTATTGTCCCTCCCTCGTTTTGTTTTTTTTTTCAATCGTAAGGAGAGGTATTATCCCTGTCTCGTATTGTTTTTTTTCAATCGCAAAGAGAGGTATTGTTCCTGTCTCGTATTGACCCTGATTGCGAAAAGAGATATTCTTAAATGATGAATATATGATAGCAAAGAGACTCGCCCATGTCTCGTATTGTTTTTTTCAGTCTATGGATGATATATTCTGAAAATATGTGTTTTTGGTTTTTTACCTATTTCTTGAAGAATTCTCGTAGAGGTACAAATTCTCGGTCTAGCTCTCTTCTAATCCGGTATTCATATTCATCATTCCTTCTCCATATAATCATATGTATAAATATATACACGTATTGGAATTGAAATTATGTTGTAAAATTATAATTATTTGTGTAATCATTGTGCATTGCTCATTTAATTGATTGATATATACACAATTATGCAAAAGATTTGAATTTATTAGTTCATGAGAGTGATATGTACGAATATATTTGTTATTATATTTTTATTTTTATTTTTTATTTAAATATAAGATTGTAAAAAGTAAAAATGTATTAAAAGATGGAGAAGTTGTTCAATTTGATAACCCATTGTTTTATGTGTGTTATTTGTTAATTTATGAAATTATTGTAAATCTTTATTGGGTAATAAGGGTATTAGTTTATGGTTTTATTGTTTGCGAATTACATCCATTAATAACCATATTTATCTGGTTGATATCACAAAATCATGGTTGATATGTGATATCATGTTTGAAATCAAAGGTTGCAATCAAAGCTAGGGCTTTAAGTTAGATCAAATCAAAAGTTTAAAGTATGAGTTCGTTATATATCCTCCTCCTGCCACAATAATTTACAATTTCATCTTTATAGTTTAAAATGTGTTTGAAATCGAAGTTTGAATATTGTAGACGTTTATTTCAGTCGAAATATGCATGTTTTGTGATGATTATTTCGGTGGTAGAATTATATAAGTGTTATCAAAACTTTTAGGAAACACAATGTGCCTTCAACATTAAATAATTATTTATTATTTTCATATGAATGCATTGTCTTACTATACGATATGCTCTTGTCACTTAACTATTTTACATTGCAGAATGTCTCGACCAGTTAATAAAGGATGGATGGGTGAGAATAATATATTTAGCTTAGTGTATAAACAGGGAGTTGAAGATTTTATTGACTTTGCGATTGAATATAATGATCAGCTGTTGTCAACGTTTCCATGTCCATGTTCGAAATGTCGGAATAGGATGCGGTTTACCGTGATAGAAATTTAAACACATTTGCTGAGGCACAGTATAGATCAGTCGTATACTACATGGGCTTTACATGGTGAAAAGTCTTCAACAAATTTAAAAGAGCACCTATCGATAAGTACTGTTGAAGAAATAACTGAAGAAGAAAGCACTGACAATGTTGGACTTGGTATGGGGAACCTTGTTGATACATTTTATGGAGTGAATGAAGTTACTTATGTAGATACTAAAGGAGGTCAACCAGGGGTACTGAAGAAACGTATCCAGGTAACAAAAAGTAGGATGAATACAAGAGATTAGCAACCGAGAAATTGTATCCTATATGTGAGGGCCCTGAGACAACTCTTTTTGCAATCTTAGAATTGCACAATATAAAGAAGCAGTATGGATGCTCAGAAAATAGTGTGATAGAACTTCTATCTGTATTGCAAAGGTGGTTCTCGACAGGAAACACGTTGCCAGAAAAGTATCCTCACATGAAGCGTATGATGAAATACTTAGGGATGAAGGCCAATTTCATTCATGCATGCGTCAATAATTGTATTTTGTATTAGAAGAAAAATAAAGATGAGGAGGAATGTCCTTAATGTGGAAAGACGAGATATGAAGTTACCACGAGCAAAGGGAATAGAGTATAAAAAGAACCTAAGAAAGTATTGAGGCATTTTCCTCTAATTCATAGACTTGTTAGATTGTACACCATATTATGGATAGCACGGGAAATGACATGGCATAGTCAAGCAAACAGTTCATGGAATTTTCAACGACATCCTTACGATTCATCTCAATGGAGAAATGTTAAACTGAAATGGCCATATTTTACTAAAGAAGATCGCAATGTTTGGTTAGCAATAGCAACCGATGGGTTTAATCCACGTGGTATTCAATCTTCTAGTTATAGTTTTTGTCCTGTTATCACTGCACCATTAAATTTCTCACCATCATTATGCGGGAAGCGAGAGTTTCATATGTTATCTTTGTTAATACTTGGAAAGTTGAAGCTACTATAGGAAGAAGGAGTGTCGGCTTATGACATGTAGAGAAAAGAGTCTTTCACGTTGAGAGCTATACTTATGTGGGGGATTCATGATTTCCCTGCATATGGGAATTTATTTGGATGCGTAACACATGGTTACAAAGCTTGTCCTGTTTACGGCAATAAGATTTCATCCATCCGACAAGAGCATAGCCAAAAGATAGTTTACACAAACTACCATATGTTTCTCAACAATGATAACCCGTTCAAGAAAGGAGGTTATTTGTGGTTCAAAATGACAAAATATAGAGACCCTCCTAGTCGGTTAAATAGTGATGCACTATTAGAGAAGTTATCCCACATTGATTATATTCCTGGGAAGATCCCAAAAGTCCATAGTAAAAAGCGAAAGGTCAGTGATGTAATTGATAATTATAATACCGAGGTTAAAGAGGCGTGGTATAAAAGGTCCATTTTGTTTGATTTAGAGTATTGGATTTCACATCAAGTTTGACATGTTCTTGATGTGATGCACATAGAGAAAAATGTTGCAAAACATCTAATAAACACAATCCTTGATACTAAACTCAAAACAAAGGATACAATAAATGCTCGGTTGGATATGGAGAATATGCACATGCACAGTAGTCTATAGATGAAAATAGATGGACACACTGGTAAAGAGATAAAACCCAAAGAACCATTTACATTGAATAAGGAGGAGAAAAAATAGTTTTTTCAAATTTTGAAAGACTTGAAGCTCCCTTCGAGTTTTTGATCCAACTTGAGCAACATTGTCACTCTTAATCCACCCATCTTGCACTCGTTGAAGTCATATGACTATCATGTCATAATAGAATATTTACTACCTATCTTGCTTCAACATGCTTTCCCTAAACACCGTGATTTACGAAAAGTTATCCATCAGTTAAGTTTGTTCTTTAACATACTGTGCTCGAAGGTTTTAATTCGAAAGGATATTCAAATAGCCAAATACATGGTTGGGGAAGCATTGTGTGTGTTGGAAAAATATTTTCCACCAACATTCTTTGATATTAGTATCCACCTTATAGTGCATCTAGCAGATGAAGCACTGATATGTGGGTGTATATCAGATCGGTGGATGTTTTCGTTCGAAAGGTAAACAAGTTATCTTATATTGAATTTTAACACGCAAATGTTAACGACTTTATAATGTTCATGATTTTTTTTCCCATATGAACAGAGAAATGGGGGACTTTAAAAATATACCAAGCAAAAAACGATATGTTGAAGGGTCGATTACAGAGTCCTTTAAGAGCTAATAGTGTCTTCAATGCTTTTATTAAGAGTGACAACTCGCATATCACTAACTCTTATGCCAAAAAAGTTGAACCACCTTTGGGAGATTGAGGCCATCATCTAAGATATATTAGAGCTTTCAAAGTAATTAGTGTCCAATTTTTGTGGTTCAAAAGGACTATTGATAAGACAACTCATTAGATACCTTTACAAAAGAATCAAAGCTTTTAACTCTAAATTAGACTTTAGATCCACATCCTCCTATATTATTTTTATTGACTCCTGATAGAGAGGCAAATTTTTGTTGTTAGCATGCGATTTTTCTTTTAGGATGTTTTTGAACGCACCATCAATTCTGATTAAAAGCACCCAAGAGTGTTTTTAATTGATAAACCCAAAATTGACCATTCTACCCTTTTTTAACAACCACAACCAAAGCAGTTGCTCCTGTACACAACATTCCTTTTTCCATCCTTTATCTCAGATAAGCAACTTAAAAACAGAGTCCAATAAAAAATAAACTCTGCTGCCTTTTTCCATTCGTTATCTCAGATAAGCAACTTAAAAAAATAGAGTCCAATAAAAAATAAACTCCCATTAATAGTCCATCATCGAAACAGATGTTGTTGTACGCAGCAGTCTTTGCCATCCTTTTTCTCAGATAAATCAGGGAACATAAAATAGTGTAAAATCAATAACAAATACTGTATACATACAATGCATATACACGTACAGATAGAGACTTACGTAGGTTGGTGCTAGTTCTTGTGGTTGGAATGAAAATAAATCGAAGGTGTTGATAGTTTGGTGTCGACTCTTGTGGTATTCTATATGGTCAGTTGATTTGATCAATTATGATGCGGTGAAGGTGTTAGACATTGACGGTTTTGTAAATCGAAGGTGTTGCCCATATTTTTGGGTCTGATTTACATTCTATAAGAACATTTGGTCTTTCTATAAACAGTATTTTTTATTGTCTTTGTCGGAAATCATTTGGTGCCAACAACCCCTTTTTGTTTTTTCTTCTACAAACGACAAATGTGGGGAAGTTTAAACGACTACAAACCTAAAATGGGTGGGAAATTAAAATAGGTGGGTGTTAAGAGTATTTGATGGTGTTAATAAAAACACCCTTCTTTTACTGTTTGTTTTTATAAAAAAAACATACAAGCATATGATAGATCTATTAAACACAAAATTATTGACGTGAAGTTTTTATACTTTAATACAGTTATAATTACCCAATTTTGAGTTTGATATTTTTTAATCGACTTTAAGTTTCGTAACCTTTCTGTTAAACCTCAGTTAGACTTAACGGTTATGTGCCGATGACCTGTTTAAAAAGAAAATAAAAAAAAATTTAAGAAAATAAGATAAATGAATTAAAAAGAGTTTAAAATTCAATAAAATAATAAATAAAATGAAAAATATGTAAATACTACCTTCGTCTACCAAAACCCCCCATCACCACCCAACATATTTTAAACCACCACATATATACAAAATTACTATTGCCATTAATGAATTAAAATCTAATAAAATTGATTCAATCTCAACATATATATACAAAATCAAAATCAATTAAATCATCCAAGGCGGTATTTTCAAATCATTCTCGAATAATTACATCTCATTCAATCGATTCAACCAAATCATCCCTAGAAATCATTCAGATTTGAATATTCATTTCACACACACACACACACACACACACATATATATATATGGAGAGAGAGAGAGAGAACACATTGATAGGTTTTGGTTGGGGGTGGGGAGGGCTCTGGTGGGGAAAGGGGTAGGGGCGAGCTAGGGCTAGGGTTGAATGATGAAGGTGGAGGATGGTTGTGGGGGGAAGGGCTGACAAGGTGAGGGTGATGGGCTAAACAGATTTTCCCTTTTTTTGTTTCTCTTTATTTTTTTAATTAGAACCCTTTAAATTCATTTATATTATTTTTTGAATTTTATTTATTTATTATCTTTTTAAACAGGTCATGTGCCTGGCACGTGATCGATAAGTCTAACTGAGGTTTAACGAAAAATTTACCAAACTCAAAGTCAATTAAAAAAGTAGCACACTCAAAACTGGAAAATTATGGAAGTGTTAAAGTAAAAAAATCATAATATTAATAATGTTATTGTGGACACCTCGATTTATAATCAAGGCTTGAGTCTATTACAGTACCGAGACCACCGAAAATGGGGTACAAATAAATATCACTCAAAAATGAGTTAAAGTACATATGCAAACATATTTACCCATAAATATTTGGGGTGAAAGTATGAATCCTTAAACACCAAGGTTCAAACACAAAACTTCCTGGTTGAAATCATTAACCGCACGGTTAATCCCCTTAATCGCACGGTTAAAGATCCAAGGTAATCATTACATGATCAAAAAATCAATTGTACGATTGATCATTAGGAAAACTGTCCCCTAAACCAATCCACCATATAGGTTCCCTTTATGATCAATCACATGATTGATCAATCCATCAACCTCATAGTTAATGACCCGACCCACTAGCTATAAAAAGGGGTAATACCCCATTTGAAAATGCACCCCCAAAGCCAACATTGATTCGATTTTCTAACTTTATCCAACACTGAGGTTCGAGAAACTTGAGCTTAGTCAAAAATCTTGAGAGAAGCTCTGACATTAAAACAGTCGCTTCCTTGGTAAACATAGCCAAACCTTTGCGTACATCCCGGGAAAGTCGGCCCTTCCAAATTAAGCTCTGCCCGATGGTACCACCTCACAGGGGACACTATCCCAAAAAATATTTGACACTCCAGTGAATATCATAAGTACAAACCGTGATATAGAATTATACATATCTTCCTAGACGATTTTATCAGGTCCGTGTTAGGGAACCAGATATGAACTTTACACGGTTTATATATAGAGTCTGGGTTTTTACCCAGCACATTTGCCAGTTGAGATGAAATAACATACTAATCAATATCTGTATAACTACGTAAGACACAAAAACATGTGTCCGTGAATCGAGGTACTCTGAAACTTTTATAAACTAAAGTCTAAAATCGGAATACTCTTCACCACTTCTCTAAGTGAACACTCCTGTCCTAACATCGGCACCCCTAAATTTATATTTTCATGGAATACATTTCAAACACCTGTCTTTGATTACATTTTTTTATCATATAAATATAAACACTCCAACTTATAATATAATTGTTATATTAAGGACTAAGCCCCATAAATACCATAATGTCGTATATTGTATACCTGGTATCTCGTCGCCTATGCATGTACAAATGTCCCTTGGAACTACCTTCTTGGGTATGTAGTCACAATATCGAGTTATTCTTGTGAGCCCAAGCCTTATATTACGTCTCTCAGTGTATTATCTTTAGGGATTACTCAATCTCTAGTCTAAACCTTATTTTCCAAACAAAGTGATCACATCTATCGCTTAGGATCAGCCTGATGCCCTACAACACCTTCAGGATTTTAGGCATGTCGATAAGTGATACATAGATCTCTTTCGGTGAATTTTGATCCATTATAATCTCAAATTTATATGTTTTAGTTGATTTTTAAATCGTAAAACATTACATCTTTGACACAACCCCCCAATTCTACACTCATTGGCAATAGGGGATGTTATCCTATCTCCTATATTTGCAAACTGACATGAAGGTTTAACAACACCTTCTTGTTAGTGATCACCTGATAATCATGCATAATACTACACCAAAAAATGTGATTTGTCACTTCAATTAGAAGTGACAAATGACCTTTGTCACTGCTATTTGCCGTTACGATTTAGGTGGTGACAAATATATTTGTCACTGATCGTAGAAGTGACAATTATTGTTTGTCACCCCTATGGGGTTATAAAATATAACGGCAATAACCCTGCCCATTTTGTCACTGCTAACAACAATTTATCATTGTTGACTACAGTGACAAATTCACTACTAACAGTAGTGATAAATATGATATTTCTCATTATTGTAAGTTGTGACAAATCTGATGACAACAACGATTTGTCATCGATGTTAGACGTGACAAGTCAGATGACAACAATAATTTGTTAGTGCATTTAACAGTGACAAGTTATTTTATATTTAAAAAAATTGACAGAATTTCCTCAATATTTGGGACATTCAAGGTATCCTATGGACATAAAACACTCTCAAACTTAAATTAACATCGAGAATAATATCACATAAGGCCATTCCGAACATTATACAAGTCTAAAAAAATCGATAAAATTTCCTTTTTATTTTGAACATTCCAAATATGTTGTAGACAAAATCTTTTTAAACTTAAATTTAACATCAAGAATAATATCACATAAGCCCCTTTCGGGCATCATACAAGCCTAAGAAAATAACATCGAATAAATCCATCTCGGGTGCCAAATATAAGATGGACATAGAAATAAAAATAAACCAACATAAATAATGTGGCTCCTACTGGTAGAAAGCTCCCACACTTTGTAACAACCTCCCTTCTGTATTTGGAGTAAGCCTGATGAGCAAGTCCAATCAAGTCAAAGCCTTTATATATGGTTTGTGGGTATCCATTGACTTGTGATTGTGTTGCTTGTCAGTAAGTGAATATACCTGAACTTCGTCCTTTGAATACTATGTATCTCGGCTATTTTTTGTGTATATTTGCAAACATTAAATTGTAATTATTATCATTTGGAGTTAAAGTTAAAGTTAAAGTTAAAGTTAAAAGTTGATAAAAATAAGAATAAATTTTCAAATAATAAAATTTTCAATTCGCACACATTAAAATGGTCACTCTTAAGGTACTCGTGCCTCTTTTTGGGATATTTGGTTGATATTTTGATTTTTTGCTCTCGAATACCCCATTTTTAATCTAAAACTTGTGTATACTTGTGATTTTGTTAAAGCGAGAGTCCGATACGAACACGTTTAGTTCAAACGCATTATAATTGTCCATTTCGAGGTGTTCGTGCATCTTTTCCGATCATTTGGTTACTGTCTAGGTATTTCACTCCCCAATGCCCCATTTTAAGCTAAAAATTATGTATACTTGTCATTTTGATAAACCGATGGGCCAAGAAGGACAAGGTTAGTTCGCACAAGTTGCAATAGACCCTCTCGAGGTGTTTGTGCCTCTTTTCGTGCCCTTTGGTTGTTGTTTTGATATTTCACTTTTTTAACATAAACATTGTATATACTTGTGATTCTGTTAAACTAGGAGTTCAGTAAGGATACGTTTAGTTCAAACACTTTATAATCATCCATTTCGAGGTGTTCACGCCTCATTTTGGGTCATTTGACTTTTGTTTTGATATTTCACCCCCAATGTCCCATTTTATCTGAAAATTTGCGTATATTTGTCATTTTTTAAATCGAGAGTTAGATCAGTACACAATCAATTTACACATGCTACAATATTCCATCTCAAGGTGTTCGTGCCTCTTTTCGGGACATGTGGTTATTGTTTTGAGAATTCACCCTCAACACCCCATTTTAACCTCAAATTTGCTATAATTGTCATTGTTTTAAATTGGGAGTCTAATAGGAACTCGACTGGTTCAAACACATAATTATTATCCATCTCGAAGTGTTCGTACCTTTTTTATTCCATATGGTCATGGTTTTGAGAATGCACCCACCCTCAAAGCTCATTTTCAACCTAAAACTTGCGTATATTGATCGTTTTGTTAAACCGAAAGTCCGATAAGGACACATTAGTTCATACACGTTATAATGGTCCATCTGAAGGTGTTTGTGCCTCTTTTTGGGCCAATTTTTGTATTTTTTATATTTCGCCCCTTAATGTCCTATTTTTTTCATTAAAACACGAGTATACTAATCATTTTGTTGAACCGGCAGTTTGATAAGGGCACAAAAAATTCCTATGAGTTACCTTGGTTCTTCATGCGGTGTTCGTGCCTCTATACAGGCCTTTATATTTCTATTTATAATTTATCCCGTTAAATACCTAAAACTTGCGTATTCTTGTGAATCACTAAAACCATGAGTCCGATAAGGACATGGTCAGCTACGAAAAGTTAATTTGGTTTGTTTTCTTTATCATCGCATTAACACAATATCCAACTTCCATATGTTCATTCAACCCAACCATAAACTACCTAAGTGGTTCGAATAGTTCTATATAAAGATTAAAAGCTTTACAAAATTATCAAATAGTACTTAGATTTAGTTTCTTTCATACACGGAGAGAGAGAGAGAGAGAGAGAGAGAGAGAAAGGTTCAACATCATTCCAAACACGACACGAATAGATCCTTGATTAATGATTCATTAATGAAAATGGAAATATAAAATTGGACAACCAAAATCTCCTTGAGATTATTTCTGTATAGACAATATAACACAATCCAAAACAAAGAGATGAGCAAAGCATAACAATATCATTTGAGGACCTGATAACCCATAATTGTTCTCTCATCCAGTGATTTTGATTTTTTTTTGGGGGGGTGGGTGGGAAATTTTGTGAGTATATAGAAACAGTAACAGAACATGTACAGTAGAGGAGAAGCCTCAATTCAAAGAAGCCAAGGGGCATACCCCAAAGGCAGAAAAAAATAAAACATTGTTGGCAATCCCACCAAAACTAAAAACAAAAAAAGAAAGCCCACCAAGGGCAAAGAAAGTGCAACCCAACATGGTGGGGCATACACCCCACCAAAACTAGCACAAAACCAAAGCCCAACAAGGGAAAATAAAATGCATTCCAACAAGGGACACACCCTAGCAGACCCAGGCCCAAACCCAGGCAGTACCAATCCCCAACAAACAATGGGTAAGCCCCGAAACCCGCGAGGAGAAAACCATCAAATGCATCGCCGGGGAAAAATGGAACAATGCCGGCCACGTCGGGACCCACCATAACCAGGATCCAAAGTCGACACAGAGCATCACCATCAACCTTGCCATCGCAAGTCAGCCACGGCAGCGGGAAAGCCACCACATCACACCGTCGGCACGAGCAAACGGTTAACAAACAACACGGAACCAACCACCACACCAGTGACGGCGTTAGCCAGGACACAGACCAAAACTGCCCAGCCAAGACACAAATGATCGCTTGCGTACTAACAGAAAACCACAAAGAAAATCTCCAACAAAAAATGAATCAAGAACAAACATGGGATAGGCAAAACCATACCCCACCAATCGCCAGCGTCACCCAACTCCCCATATCGAATCCCACAACGCCAATTCCTCACCAAAGTGTCTAGCGTTCGAGTCATCCATACACCAACAAACCATATCCATCAACCTTACATGAAGCAAACCGAAAAAAATGGCGGTCACAGGAGGGGTTTGAAGGTAAGGATAAAAGGGGCACATATACAGATGGGTCTTAGTCTAGGTGACGTCACCGGGGTCAAAATTCCGATCAAGGTTCCGACCGACCTCACAAAGCAGAGAACTTCTAGGCATGGAAACCATCCATCTTGGTCTGACCTAAAGCTTATCATTAAGATAGCGGCCAAGTGGAATAGAATGGGAGCCAACGTCCAGAAGAAATGAAACGTGAGGCCAAACCTATCATCGATTAAGGAAACAAGTGCAAACCAGCCTGACATGAGGCACACACAGGGAGATGGCGACATGAATTGCAAGGCTCCTCAACGTAGAGTGGGGTGGGGGAGACACAAAGAAGAGGGAGGAACGTGAGAGGGGAAAATGGATGGGAAGAAGATGCAAACCAAACCCTAGAGAGAGAAGTCTCAACCATCCGAAAAAGGACCCATGGGTTATTTGAAGTTCATTTAGAAAGAATGAAATTTTTTATCTTTAAGTAAGAGAATAAACACACCAAAAAAACATTATTAAATTTCAAAATAAGACCACCCTATCCTCCCCATACCAAACTAAACTTAATATTAAATCTCCCAACACAAATAATGAAAAGTCACTACATCACCACATTATAATCTTTAGGTGCAAATGAAAGTGCATAAATTACCGATTCAAGCCAACATTCACCTAAAATCCCATCCTTCGGTGAACTCAACATAATTGATTTTATAAATACCTTCATATGTTTATTTGTATGTGACCATGTTTCAAATCCCATCTTCGTGTCATAATTAACATGTAGTTGTGTACCTTGTAATCAATATACTTAGTTGTTAGTAACTCAATTAGCAATTGCAACATTGCCGTATATTTTGTATACAAGTTAAAATATTCTTCAATCCAATTTAGAAACCAACCACACCATTCAGGTACCAAACCAACCACGCCCTTGCCCACGACATGCAAGAAATTTTAGTTTTTTCTTAACCATCAGCTGAGACTGTATAACATTCCTGACTTGAACTAAAAAATTTCAAGGTCTATCTATTTAATTCTTATAGAAATTAGGCAAAATTCAAATAAGTAAATAATTAATGAATCAAAAAAATGGAACAATAACCAAGAATAAATAAAAGTAACTTTAAACTATCAAATTAAAAATGAAATGGTGCTCAAAACATAGCCATCCGATCATAAACCCACACTATTGAAACCTGCAATAATATTTCAATACTCATGTTGATTTGCTCTTCCTCCAACATTATCATCCTGCAATCTCATGACATTGAATTTTTTTAAAATAAAAACTCATGACAAACAATTCCTAATAGAAAGAAACCAACCTTTTTCCCTACCTATAAGTATACCCCATCTCTTTGAAATTTAAATTGCAATTCATTATGTGGTATATCATTAGTAATACTGAACTCATTAATAAATTTCGCATCAGTCGATGGATATAAGGTAGTTGAAGATTTAACCAAGAAAATAAGAACTCATATAAACACAACCCTCCTTAGGGTTTCAATCACATTATCACTCTAATCTCACCAATATAATAAATAGTAGTTGTACCTACCTATGGATAAGGAAACCCCCTTTATAATAAAATTGCAACAAAATATAGTATTATTTAACATCATATACAATAAACAACAATCAAATCGATAAAAAGAGAGCTTTAACTAATTAACATATGACTCACTGAATACAAACAGTAGATGATAATGGAAAAAATATCATGAACATAAACTACTAACATAACTATAATTGATTTCGATTTTAACATTGAAATATATGAGAGGCGGTGGGGAGAAAGAGGGAGATGAGCGGCGGAGGGAAGTAGAGTAGTGGATTAGGGGGTGAGGGAGAGACTGCTCCGGATGCCAATTTTGGGTTAAGGCATTAGGGAGTGATAAAGACACCTAGGAGGGTGGGAGTATTAAGTGAGGGTGTTATTTGTTAACCTGGTGGTTTATATCTGTCGCGAGGACTGATTAATTTCCACATAATTTGTCATTGTCACTAGCAATGGGAAATTATTCTTAAAGTTAAATTTTGTTACCGCAATTAGCGATTATAAATATTAAGGAAAAAATATGTCACTCTTGTTGCCAGTGACAAATATTAAAGAAAAAAATTGTCACTGCTGTTAGAGGTGACAAATATCGAGGATAACATTTGTAACTATTATTAGCGGTGATAAACTCAGTAACTCAAAATTTTCATTGCCCAAAGTCGCGAAGAAGTAAAAAATACGTTTATCACTGCTAATGGAAGTGAAAAATAATTTTATTTTTCACCAAAAATTATTTTGTCACTTCCATGAGTAGTGGGTTAACTCCAATTCTGAATTTTCACTAAAGCTACCCTCTGATTTACATATAGCTTCTCCCCCTCTCAAGTTAAGTCATTTCACTTTCACATGCATCATTTGGAACATTTCTATGCTGCTCTCCACAACAATCGAACTATATAGACTTTTATCTCGTGGCTGCACGTGTACGTAATTGTAATGTCAATTTTTTGTCTTGAGCACAAGCCTCAACAATATATTTCTTGATATGTTGTCACCACATAAATGATTCTATCTCTCATGTTACCATTTAATATTTCTCACATCTCGAATGAGATATCAAACAATCTCAAAGTCATGGTTTCTCACGTGCACACATGTACATATCAACAACTTCCTATTACACAAGTCGAGATTTCTCGAACACTTATATTTATACCAATGACCACCCATTATCTAGATATAACTTATCATACAAGCATTCTCATTTATCCACACCAATTTAGTGACGTTCATATACCTCTCACTAAACACCATTTTTTTTATATCCACGCACCTATCTATGTTTCAAGATATTATCAAATTGCAGTCTCTAAAAATGTTCTAAAATTGAAAAAAGTAATCACAAAATGTAAATAGCAATAATAATCATATAGATATGGAAACATAAAGAACAAATAGGGCTCTTGATACATTCCCCACTTATAACCCAATTCCGGAACCCACACCAAGAATCTTTAGATCATTCATATACCCAAATCTACCTTAGGATAACCTCGAAAGGGATAACCCTACTATTTTGTTTGTTTTTATATAAAATAAAGGGGAGACTCTGAACAATTGACAACCTCTCGCATTGAGAATTAATCTTATTCCTAAACTGATTCGTGCAACTCAAAAATTGGATATCGTGTCGAACACCTTCCAGAGGTAATCAATCCACAACTTAATCCGACCTCAGGGGCAATGAAAGATCAAGAGACAAGCACTGGAGTCTTCGTAGGAATATCACTCTAAGCTCCAATCACATGTGGATTAGCACACTATTTATCCCTTGCGCACATGGATACGATAGTTCCATGACATTCTCATGCCTGGCTCTCCCCCTTGAGTCCATCTCAGGGCCCACACCACCACTGTGGAGACTCTGGTGGGAATAGATTAACAGATTCTAACTCTTCTTATTCTTCCTTTCTATATGCTTAATATCACTTATCCTCATGACAACTTTACGCACATATTTTGAACTACTTAGAAGCCTTAATTTTAGAGTTCCTCAAAACATAAATTCATATTTTGGCCGCTATGTACAACATGGTACATTTTGTTTAAACATATGAGGGTGCGTGAAGGACCTCCTGATAAAACAAACATCAAAGTACATAAAAATAAAGATTACTTGTTTGCATCACGCACTGCATCGTCTTGACTTTCATATTGTTTAAATACTATAGCCTCGAGACCAAAAGTGATTAGCCGAAAGGCTGGTCATCGATGAATATTCTAACTCTTTTTGCCCATCCGTCTGGTATATGAAAAAACTTCTTCCTCAATCCTAAAGTTTTAGTGACGGGAAAGTTTGGATCTTGTCCCGTATTGGGGCATATCGAGTAGGCTTCCATAGCTATTCAATTCTAGGGTAAATTATTTTCACATGTACCTTGAAGGTTTCTCAGTCCAAGAAGTACGATATATCGTGATCCATGGCAATGAAAAGAGACCCACTGAGAACTGAGTCACATTGCTTTTTCATATAGAGAAAGTCTCTAGGAACACACCCTATTGCCCAAAAACAACAAATACGGGCTAGTTTGTTTTTCAAAATTTTTTGAAATTATAAAACGACCAGAGACTGGCTTAAACCCCTAAAATTCCAGGCTAAATGTCTTCCCCATTTTTAATGGAGAATAAAAAGTATGAATCGTCAAGTCATTACCAAAATCTTAATTCCCTTATGTTAGATTCTCTTTACCACTTTTATTTTGGGAAATGTTCAGGCATGAGCCTATTATTTCCTTGTTACTCTTACGTAAGTCGAGAACTCACCCAATTCAACGAAATCTAATGAAACCCTGCTCAGTTTTTCCCCTCAGAAGATATTGATAAACTAAAATACAAAAAAATACCGTCAATATATAGTTAAAAATAAATATAATACTTGCATTGAAAAAGCTATTCATATGTGATTCCTTATAGCATTATGTATCGTCATTCTGTCAATCCTTCTATCTACAAAATTTTGAACAAATGTTCCACGAATTTTTAGGTAGTTATCATTACCCATATAAATTCACACTAAGTTTTTACCCTGGAAACCTGTGATCGTTCTCTATGCGATCGTTTATTTTTCTAGAAAACTCCCTACCCGTGAATGTCAACTTTGTTCCATGACATGCTCCATGTTTACTGAGGAAGAACAGGTTCCATCCGTAATGGATCAAGTTTTATGACAGTTGGAGAATATCACCACCTCCCAGAACCCATGCAATTAGAAATCTAGGACCGCCAACAAGAAACTACTTCTACCACCAGGACTAGGGTTAAAATTCTCCCTCCCCCGTCGTCAACACTGATATCCCACCTCCAGCAATTGTCGAGACGGTACCCCCAAACCCTTAGGATCCCTTTCTCCAATACAATCACTGGATCCTCCTACTAACATCGACGCTCCCCACTTTCAAGTACCATTTTCCCCTCATTGTTACTTCGAACTCTTCTATCAGTACCCGAGTATCCACATCCTGCCTAATAAGGCCACCTACGTGTGAATTAATAGCTCTTCTAATAGACATTGATTTTTCTTCCCCTCCTCGAATGAGATAACAAACATTAAGAAGATCTGCCTTTATCCCAAATCCCAACTAATAGACGAATTTAAGATACATGTCTTTAAACATAATAAGGATTGGGCTCACCCTATTCCTATCTATCCATCTATTACCTTAAGATTCAAGTCTGAAATGTAAACCTCGGGGTAATTGAGATAATATTCTCCTCCACTTTGTCTAAAGGGGTCCTTACTTAGTATATTAGTCTGAAATGTGAGGAAATCGCCAAAACTTGGGACAACATTTATCGTACCTTTCTCAAGAAGTAAGAATGAAATGAGGAGATTAGCGTCACATGTAAGGAGATTGAGATACTGAAACAAGAGTAAGGGGAGGTGGTCAGTACTTTCATTACCCACTGGAGAGAGAAAGACGGTTAAATATTAATCTCCCTAAGAAAAATGATTAGATCGGGATCTTGATTAAAGAAAACCTCTGAAAGGAAGTACATAGCGAACTTGGGTTCACATGGATCCCTAACTTCAAGGATCTCAACCACATATGGTGCAAAATTAAGGAAAGTTTTATTGGAAAACCGATCAAGTCTTCAAAAGAGTCCCATTGATAAAAAATCAAGTCTCCTCCCATAAGATCTCACATAGAGCTTCTCCATCCCACATCATTACGATGATAGTAAATCCACAAATCGAATCATACTAGGCACCCATCACCTCTCAGGCTATGGTAGCCACTGCTGAACCTTTCCAACTAGGATCCCTTAGAAAAACTACCAAGTTATTCCCCCTTCCAAAGAGGTTCAAACCCGACAGAGACATCTCACATATATACATGAACTTTTAGTCGATTTTCATTGCCTTTAAAATGGATGGTCCCCTTAAACTACATAACTCGAGATTTCCTTCGACCCACCTAGATAAGAACTGGCAGGACAATTCACATTACGACTTCCATCAGGGGGATGACCACATCATTGATAACTATTGGTTCTCAGATATGTGATCCAATACTTCATAGATATATGAGCCTTATCTCGTCAAATCTCAATATTTCAATCATCCCCTTCCCTATCACCCTAACCCACGCACTAATGCCTTATTAGATATTCCTAACCCGAACCCTAACCCATCCACTCTAATAGGTCACATTTATCATAAAAGATTGAGGATAGTTTCCCCATTCCATACAACAACCCTATAACTACGCCATCACCAGTCATACGAAGCATTGTCAAAACTAAACCCACCATCGATCAAATAACCTTATTTATCATGGATATACACTTACTCCTCCTACAAACCAATCACTACAATCGATACATGCACTTGGTCATAGAATTTATGCTCTCAAATAAACTATGATTTCTGACTCCTTCCATATAAAAGATAGATCACTTAGTCGAATGGGAAAAGATACAATGAGGCCCTTTAGGCGATCGAGCATATCATTTTCGCAGTACTAATCCAATCAACCAGATGGGATGGATCAACCTCTGAGGTGAATTTATTTTCTCTCAGAGATGAAGATACTAGTAGTGAATCCCACTCGCCCATTACTTTAACCATATTCTCCATCATTTTTTCATAAAATAATGGGAGCACCACATCCGCAAGCCGCTGGATAGAAGAACCTTAGCTTGGATGCCTTGAAAGCTCAGGGCATACATCCACATTACTTGGAGGTATTTATCTCATCACTAATTATTGTACGCAGAGGAGGAAAGAATCATAACCATCATCACTCATAAGGATGCCGCTTGGGAGGCTGAATTGAGAGTTAACCCTGGCCTAATAACATATGTCCCACATATGAGTCTTATGAGAGAGGTGGTACCTACTCCTATAAAATCAACTAGACATGACCGCCCAAATAATATTCTAAACTTAATATGAAAGTCAATGAGGACTGACCGCTCGATCTCCTCCCCAGGAGTCGAGTCATAAGTTCTACCTCTTTCTACCATTCACACGATCTAAATAAAGACCAAGGACAATATTAACCCTTCTTGAATGATCGGTCTAAAGACTGGACTAAGCCCCCTAAGAAAAACTTTGCCTCTACTAAATCAAAGCCTTCATTAGAATCTTAGGCTCCCGAGCCCAAACATGCCTACTGTAACAACCCAGATTTTTTAAATGGGAATTTTTAACTTAACTTTGGAAATCAGAGAAAAATGAAATTTTGGATTTTATAAATTTTATAATTTAAAATGTTGGCTTTTATATTTGAAAAATAAATTTTCAAACGGTATTGGAATCGGAATTAAAACAAGGTTTTTATTTAAGTTTTCATATGTATATAAGTCATAGAAGAGTCCTCAAAGCATAAAACTCTCTAAGAGTCCTCAAAACATAAAACTCTCTAAACAAAAAAAATATTTAAAAATATTGGAATGTCCGATTGAGCTGAAATTTTTTGGACAGCTTATTCTCGTCTTCAGATAATTCTCCGCCAAATTTCACCCAATTCCAACGGTCCGTTCGTTCGTAATAAATTTTTTAGTGTTTGTATTTGATTAGAACTCTTTTCTTAATCAAACTCTTAATCATTTATATATCACAACTAATTCATGGATGAACTTTTCAAATCACTTTTTCTCAAACTTTTCAACCAATAAATATTACAGAATAATCCATCGGTTCTCAATACAAAATTCAACTATGGGTCTATGAAATAATATTAAATCCAATAATACGTAGTCTGATACAACTGAATAAATGAAATAGTTGAAGGGTGATATGACCAAATGAAATAACTAAAACTGAATCCTACTCTAGGAATGAAGCAACTGAAGTGTCTAATCCAAATCATGCAAGCATCCACAACTGCTGCAGCTACACATCCCTGGAACAGATCATTATGCTTGGTATCTCTATGGCTGGACACCTAAAAAAGGTTTTTGAAAAAATTGACAAAATAGATTTGACATGGGTTAGAGCCCGATAAAAACTTTTTAAAATATTTAGCAAGCATTTAAATCACAATTTAAAAGAAATTATTGATTACACATGTTAGTTCACGCACACTCCCTTAAGTTTCTCACCTATCATCTAATGTGCACACCTAACATCTCCTACTTATTACACCTAGTTGTGCTATCCTGCCTAACTAGACCTCATAAGTATCTAACTAACCGTTACCAGGTTTATCCCATTCATACCTCCCATATCGTACACTATAGTATACCTTTAATTATAATTGAGTCCTTTATTGAGTTTCTCTTTACTCCCCCGTACCGCCCATATAGTACGCCATCAACTAACTAATAATTAATATGTCTCGTATGTTATTATTAACCATAATTAACATCTCACGTATTAAATCATTTCATTAAGTTGCTCTACTTAAATCATCTTTTAGGTATACCCTATCTAACTTTACTACCATCACACACTAAGTGTATTACGTCATAATTAAATCACGTTTAGATATACGATATCTATAACTACTACTTTCACACATAAGTAGGATAAATACACACACACACACACACACACACACATATATATATATATATATATATATATATCATTAATACATATTCATAACTTCAGCATCCCTGCTAAGAAGTGCGGTGCGAGTCTTCATACTCTGCTATCAAGTCCATGTAACTCTCGTACCCAATCAAGGACTATCGGTTTGGATGTGACCCTCGAACCATGAATCAAACAGCATACAATGGAGGCGAACATAGTTCTAAGCCTTTGAGATACACACATACCTAACGCACCCAATTGACCGGTCACACTATTACACACACAAGTAGTGCTCAACCCTAAGTTCTATGTTCTGGGGCACAAGTCTAAAATCCTCCCAATGGGCTCATTAGGATGAGATTGTCCACGACGTGGAACCTCCCGTGATAGTAGGCAGCGTAAGTATGTTCACACACATAAGAAAGCACATAATAGGCATACACACAATCTATCCATATGTCACATATAGGCATACACACAACCTATAAATATAATTCGTATAGGTATACACTCAACCCATAAATATAATCAGTATGTAATATATCTCTCTTGAATACTCAATGAACTATCGATTCACAATTATAACATCTAATCGCATTTTTCCGAGTAGTATTATCTACCCAAAAGGCTCTAGTTACCCCTTAAGTTATTTTAGTAGTTAATTGTCTCATACACTACTGGTCTACATCATAGGTTCACTCATACTATCGGTGATCCGTTCTCATTCCCTCAAATTCATTATTTTATAATTCATGTCTAACTGGTATTCACCTTAATTCTCTCGATATTAATAAACTCAACCCCACATTAGGCCTACTGTAATTCAATATATCCCTCATTATAGTTTAGAGATGTCCCAAAAGTTACCCCCCATTAATTATTCACAAATTCAGGGCTTAAATAAGGAAAATTGGGCAATTATGGGTAACCAAATCTAGTTATAAATTTTCTAGCAGATTAACCCCTCTGTAGTAAAATTTTAATTTCTCCCTCTTCAGAACTCCAAATAACCTCATTTAAAGCTCATTGGAAAGATAAGACATAGGAATTCCCATACATCTATGTCTCGTACTCTAATTCTAAGAATAATTAAAATGATATACATTTAAAGTAATGTAAAAAATTCTGGAAGATTACTATGCTGACATATCGGACACCCTATAGTAAAACGTTAATTACTCCCTTTACAGAACTCCAAAAGACCTGATTCAAAGCTTATTGGAAAGACAAGACATAGACCTTTCTAGACATCTATGTCTCATAATACTATTTTAAGCACAATCGATATGCATATGTTTAAAATGTCATAATTTTTAACCGTGATAACTTTAGCCGGGTGAAGGGTAACAAAAACTCTTATTTGGTGTAGTGTCAATACTGGTGGGAGTGAATGGTGACGATAGGTAAAATAATGTTCATACCTTCTTCCTAATTGCTAAAGAGATTAGAGAAGCTCAACCAAACTTCTGAGGGGTTTGGGATTGGCGAAGGTTCATTCACAAATGGACTTGTGACATATCATGGTTATTATCCTGGGGAAGATGGACCATTGGACCTCTAGAGGTTAGTTTTAGTCATGTTAAGATCTGTTATGGATGACAGATCATCTATAATGGATCTTAACATGACTAAGATGTAATGGAATGACTTATCATCTTGAGGTCTTTGAGCTAGGTTCCTGAGGTGTAATGGAATGAATGATAATCTTGTAATAAGAATGCGACTTATATGGCCCTTAAAATAATTATGGATACTTCCCCAAGGGAGATAAGGATTAGGGGTTAAACTGGTTTAATAGATGTCTATGTGGTACTTTAACACCTCTTTTTATGCAAAGTTGAAGGTAGAAAACGTTAAACCATTAATAATACCGAATACTTAAATAGGGTATCATCAATTATGGCTGAAAAGCAGGCATCCCTTTAGCTCAAATTGTCTAAAGTTCCATCATACCCTAGATGAGTGGGGAAAAATACTAGCACACTGCCAAAGTTAATGGGAAAAATGACCATTCGTGACTAAGATAAATTACCTTTGTGCCATTTGAAGACAACATCAGTAGACGATCAAGACTATCGATGAGGACAATATGGATTCTTTTAAATTAAAAACAAACCTCCGCGACCTCAGAGCTTTTGGGGTAATTGTGAGGGAAATAATCCAGCACATCGTGAAAAGAGATCACGTGGTGCACTGATTCAGTCAATCATCCCTACATGAAGATAAGGACTATTAAAGATAAATTACCTGCGAAAATCAAGGGTAAAGATATAATCGATAAGATGGGGATAACTGGCACAGTGATTGAGGGCTTTGGAACTCAATGAGTTCATCTTATAAATATAAACCTAGTCGGCAGGGGGAGAAGGGAAATGCATGATAAAGATATATTGTGGAAGTATGCACATAGGTACAAAACCTACTCGTGCGCAAACATGTAGGCAATATTGAATATACGCCTAAAAACATTCATGAAAGGAATTTCCCTTTTTTAAATTTCACTTAATCTAAGCACAAAAAATATTTTTCAAAGTAAAATGAAAATATATATGTGTGTGTATAAGCCTTGAGACGATTCAACCAAAAAATAACCAGAAAATGACATAACATGCTATTCAGTTGTAATGTCCATTGATTATAATGAATACTACTCTCTCTATATATTGTCTATCTATTTAATCAAGCTTGTTGGATCGATTTGAGTAAGACTCAATATTTTGTCATGGGAAGTAGCCAACCAAACTACAAGAACACCTATTATAAGATCTATTTCATCTTCAGAAGAAATTCAACCAACTATTAATTGAGACACGAAAAGAAAAAAGTAAGTACAAGAACAAGAACAAGGAAAAGTCAAAAGACAATCATATCCACAATAAATTACACCAAATACATTACAGAATCATTTTTGCACCCTATGTCTTTCATTTAAAGACAAATCAAGTGAAAATAAGTTAAAAAAACTTGATTGATTTAGGGTTTACAAAACAGATAACCTAAAAAAATTAACAATATATGAGCATGGATAAATACCTTTTAAAGTTGTTTGGAATAATGTGATTGAGAATGAGAATTGTTCGATTAGGGTTTGATCGGAAGAGAGAGAGAGAGAGAGTATGAGGTTTTGATTAGTTCACGCTTAAAATTTTGTAAGGTGTATTTGTTTTGATATTTGAGGGTATTTATATGATGGACCTAATTGTTTGAAATTCGTTGAGCGCGAGTTTATAGTACAAAATTGTTAGTCCAAGGATTTAAGAGTAAAATGTACTTTGTTCTATTCTTAGCCCACGAGTTTTTTTAATAGATTATTCACTTTGAGGGCGTAAAATAATATTGGTTATGAATATAGGACATTCAACTTTATATTTGTGAAAATAGTCCCTACTTTTTATTAAATTGAATTTATTTTTTCAAAAATACCAATTTTATCCTTAATTAAAAAATGTCCCTATTATGGTTTTAGGACAATCAACTTTTTTTTTATAAAAATGGTCCCTATTATGATTTTAGGACAATTAACTTTTCTTTTAATAAAATGGCCCAATTTTTTTTAGTCATTAATAAAAGGAAATATATTATGCATTTTTAGGGCATGTAATAATGTTGGTTATGGATAAAGGACACTCAACATTTTTTTTGGTAAAAATACGAAAAAGACATCTAATTTTAGTTTAACCTTTTTAGTTACTCAAACACTCATTTACTCAATATTCTCTTATCTTTAAAAGTCTGCGCTAACGGCCCCCCTCCCCACTCAATCCACCCCTTAGTTAAATATGAATTTTCCCCAAAAGATGATAAATTATTTTTTTTAAGTAAAATTTTTAATTGAGGACGAATAAATAGAGACTACATTTATATATAAAAAATTTGGTTGTTATAAAACTATTGTATCTTCATATGGTAAAATAATTTTTTATATTTAATAATTATAGGGATTAATTTTATAGCAAAATTGTTGCGTGTTCTAGCGATATAATGAAAAAGTTAATAAGTCCTTTCCTTAAAAAAGTAAATAATTTTAATTAAGAATAATAAAAATAAGGATTATTTTTATACAAAAATAGTTAATTGTTCTAAAAGTAAAAGCGATAAAAAAACAATTGTACTTTAAGATGATAAAAGGATATTTTTGGTATTGAATAATTTTAAACCTAAAGAAAATGTTGGCGAGCCATTTTTATTGTATCTTTATTTAGCATATGATTTCATTGCCTCCATGTTTATTGTCTCTTTACCCATTTACCGTCCAGGAGTCGAGTGACGAGGAGACGAATACTAGACTGGCAGAGTTGGTCGCCCAAGAGCTTGAAAAACTGTCCAAAACCAAAGAGAGGGTCAAGAGTGATGGTTATGGGGTTCCCCTAATTACACTAAGATCAAATCCATGGAGGAGTACACCCTCACCATATCTCACAATCAAAATGTGGTCTGCCATTTCTATGACATAACCAATACTAGGGAATTCCAGGTATTAATGTTCCTCTATAAATGGAACTCATACTTGTTGTACTAATCATTGGATTGCTTGCTTGGCTAGATTTAGCACATGGAACATGCCTAGCTTTTGCTTTCAAGTCAACCATCTCGTCATCATTTAGTTTCTTACTCTCTTCACTATTTTCTTTTACAACCCAATTCCAAGCCTTGAATTTGGGTTGCCAAACGAACCCTTAGGGACCATAAGTACTAACGTGTTATATTATTATTCATTTTTATGGGTTGCAGGGAAAAGAGAGTGACATAATTATCCAGGAATTGGAACATGGGAGCTTCACAAACCCATCGCACACGATGTCATCATTATATTTCATTTATTCAATTTCCATGCATGGGTATTTAAATTTTAGTTTTCATACGCACCTAGGATACTTGTATGTAGACTTGCCAATGTATGTTCGTATACTCTTTTCGCATGTGCTAAATAATCCCTTATTAAGCACTATAAAGTATTCAGTACTGTTCCTCCTAGAGAACATTGTGCAAATTTTTATAGAGTTCTTTTTTGGTAGGATATACAATATAGTTTGTTGACATTGGTAGTGCTGCACCCAGAGATACATCTTCTGGGAGTTCGTGCTGGAAAGGTCCAAGGCTTGGCGGGGAAATTAAAAGTTGAAAAATTTCGTACGACTGTTCTTCTAAAGAACGGCCAAGTGATGAGGTATTTGGTATGTTATAATTTCTTATCAATACACCAGCACAACCCCCTCTATACACTAACCTAACGCCCTTATTTTTTGTGTTTCAGCCTCCAGATATTCTTTATACGACTTGTAATTACGGAGTAGATGCGATGACAAATATATTGGAGAAACATGGAATGATAGAGACTCACAAAGAGGATGGCTGTAACAAAGATGCCCCATGACTACTTTCCTAAATTATAGCATCAAAGCCTTTCCCCATTGGTAGTGTCTCTGGAAGACTAGCTATATTTTTCCTTAGTAGACTAGTTCTGATAAACCAACTTGATTAGCTTTTGTTTAAGCATATGAAGTCCCTCAATGTCCGGATCCTTTGACAATATCTTTATTATTAGGCCTAGTTTGTTTGAGTAGATCCTCTTTCATGGAATATGACATATATATATATATATATATATATATATATATATATATATATATATATATATATATATATATATATATATATATATATATATATATATATATATATAGTATTTATTGTAGGGATTTTATATTAATATTTCTGTGTGTTTTTAAATGATTCAATTATTCTTATGGCCCAGGTAAGAATACAAGATTTTACACATATAGTTTTATAACCGATTGACATCTCACTAATATAGCCCTTATATAAACAATTAACAAATTTCACATATGATATATGTCTTAAACAATTAAACCAATCATATTTTCCATTTGACATAAATCCCCTAACCTACCCCTTCCCCCCTTTCTTTGGAAACTCACTTCCGATAGACTGCTGGATTCGGTCGCTGGTCACCGGAGTTGTGAGAAGGCTATTATTCCAAGTTAAACAAAAATGGAGATTTTTTTATTTTTTATTTTGCTTCTATGTGGATGACTCGGTATTTAAGGAACTTAATCTCCAGCTTTTTGATGAACTCTAGAAAGCATTGGCTCATGAATTTGAGTTGACAAGTATGGGTCTCATGGATTACAAGATGCTTGATTGCAAACTGCCAGTGACCCCCGCTGAATAGGGAATTGAAATCCAAAGTATGAAGAAGGAGATTTGGTGGATCCAGCACTATGTACGAGTCCTATTGGAATCTTATAGTTGATGTTTTCATGTCTAAAAATTATCAATGCATTTAGTAGTATTAGTCCCTACATGGAAGCTCCCACCATAACCCTTGTAGAAGTTGCTAAAAGGATCAACCGTGGGCGCTACTTAGTATCATACAAATGACACTCCTAAAAGTCAACCTGCTTTCATTGTTCCTTTTATTTTTAAGTTTGAAGACTCTAGAGATATCAATACCATTCAAACGTTTGTGTTGGACATGACTTATATGACCAAATACTAAAATCTTTCCCACAAATTACACCATCACAACTTTTATAAATGAGGTGTCAATTGGTTAAACAAAGGCCAAGTATTCTTTCCTCACAATGAGTATCCACTTCGGCATTATCTTCACAACACTACACCAAATCCTGCGAATGGTCACGCCCAGTGGGTCACGGCCCAAGTCCGCAATCAGCTGGTCGCGAACTTTGGCCGTGACCCACTCAATATTTGGCGTGACCATTTCCATTATTACACTGAGTCATGGATGATTTGGAAGTGGTCACGGCCCAAGTCCCTGACCACTGCGGGTCACGGACTTTGGCCGTGACCAAGGCGTGACCATGTTGGTGCCAAAATCGCGCCAAAATTCCCTCCAACTTGGTCACGGATGGGTCACGGACTTGGGCCGTGACCAAGGCGTGACCATGTTGGTGCCAAAATCGCGCCAAAATTCCCTCCAACTTGGTCATGGATGGGTCACGGACTTGGGCCGTGACCATAGGCAGGACTCAGCACAAAACACACACACAAAGGGTCACGGCGGGGGCCGTGACCATTTTTTTTATGTGGGTCACGGCTATGGGCCGTGACCATATGCAAATTTATGAGGGTGTTTCATTTAAGCGTTTCGCTGGTGGTGGGTCTCGGCTGAAAGCCGTGACCAGGTTTAAGCTTTACAAAAAAAAAACGTTGGCCGCTGCCTTCATTTCCTCAATACCTGACCCTCTCATTTATTTCTCCCATACGCTGCCCTCGCTTTGCAAACGGCGGTGGATGACTTTGCAAAAGGTGGTCATCCCTGGAAATAGCAGTGTACGACTTTGCAAACGGCGGTGTACGACTTTTATCAGTCGATTGCCCAGCTGCCGTAGTATATGTTTTCTAAAACCTGAGAAATTGAAATCACCACTGCTGTTGAAACCTTAATTTCTTCTACTAAAACCATGATTTCTACTACGGTTGAAAACACCACTACGGCTGAGAAATTGAGAAGTAGAAAACAGAGAGAGATGAATTTCAAAAACCACCACTACGGCTGAGATTTCTTCTACAATTTCTCGCTCGCGCTCTCATGACTTGCAGGTTTATTTTCACTCTCATTTTATGAGCTTAGATTTGGGGGCTAGGGCTTTTTTCCAAGTTTTAAATTATCGATATGTTTTTGTAGATCTACCTACAATTTAATCATCTAACATATATGGTTTTTATATCTGTAGCTTATTCATCCCACCCATCTACTGTTTGATATTGAAGGTACTCTCTATCTAAGGTTTTTTTCTCTCTTATATCTCGCGTCATTGTTTTTTTTTGTTTACCAAAGTTTCAATATTCTACAGATTTTTCGATTTCTTTAGTATCTATTATTTTTATTGGTTGAAAAGAGGTTTTCCGGTTCAGTTCATTGGGTGTCTCTTTCGTTGGGTGGGCTTATAGGTTTAGACGAGCTGGGTGTATGAATATAGGGTGTAGAGTTTTGGTAAATGATGTATGGGACTTTCTCTTTCTCTCTGAACTGGTGTGGATTTCAAACACAGATGTTGGTTTGTAAACGTTACAGATACTGAGTTGTTTTGTAAAAGTTACAGGTGTGGATTTCAAACACAGATGTAGAGTCTGCATATGGTTTTATTTAAACACAGATGTAGAGTCTGCATATGGTTTTAGGAGAAATATTTTTACTGTTTACAAACCAACATCTGATGAGGGGTCCGGGGAGGTGGACGGCTGGGATTACTCATCTGATGAGGGGTCGTCCGGGGATATGGACGGCGGTGTAAGTGTTTCCACCATTCTCTTCTCAACAAAATTGGAACTTCTGTGTAAGCTTATAATCTCAAAACCCTAGACCTATTTGTTATAATTTCTCCTCTATTTCTACACACAAAAATTTCTTCTCATATCCACTTTTATTTTAAGTTCTGCATTTCATTTGTGGTATATGTGTTATTATTTAGTATATGCATTTTCATTTTTTTGGTACACCAATGTCATATATTTTTTTCACTGTTATGATCTTTAAACTAAAGGATTTTTTGGATTTGTTTTTCACTGTGCATTAAGATATGTAAATGCATCACGTTCGGAGGTGACCGTTATGTGCGGAATAGATGGACTGGATGGATCAACAATTGAAGCCGTGCAAATATGGTTATCAGGTTTGTGTTTTTCAGCCCTAGAGGGATTTGTGTGATAACAACCATATTTGTTTATCTGGGACTTGAATATGTTGACACAATTGGTATTGAAAGTGTTGGCACAGTTAGATACACTAGAATTGAATAAAAAATATGTTCTGGTATCATTTGAGTAGTTTCTAACTGATTTTGTGTCATTCCAACATATTTTTGTAGCCTACCAATACTTTGGTTTGTCATTGATATGTGTAGTCTGCTGATATGTGTAGTCTGCTGATAAACTGATTTGTGAAGCCTAGTGATAAACTAGTGTGTTGATATGCCCAAATAATAAACTAGCATACTGATACCTGCAATTGGGAATCTAATTTACTAATATGTACATATATGTTTACAAATTACCAACTGTAATGGGATGTTTTGGTACTTAAATGTGTATCTTTACAAATTATGTTTATGTCAGTTTCCAATTGATTTAGATAAATATTTTACTACACATTAATTTAGATACACAGTTAACTACAAATTGATATAGAGACACATTTAACTACATATAATGTCTTCATTATGCATTTATTATGGTTTCATATTTGATAAATATAGCTTTAAACTAATGATCGTACATATTGTATATTTTAAAATACTTCAAATTGATTTGGGAATTCATGATATGAAGAATGATTATTGATTATAGATCATCTTGAACAATTTATTTAGAAGATTCGTTTGTATGATGAAGAACGATTATTGATTATGATTTGGTTTGAAATTCTTTGTAAGATTTGATGATTTGAACATGTGAGATATCAGATAGGAACATGGGTCGTATATATTCAATCTAAAATGAAAATCGATATAAGAGATTCTTGAACTTTTTAGTCATACTATAGGGAAGAGTCTTAGTGGAACTAAGTATCCTTCCACACCTCAGTGGCACCACAATGAATACGTAAACTACAAGTTAGATTTTTATCATCAATTAGTGATTAAAGTATGACAAATAGTTTGAGGTTGCCTCCAATTTTTTAATTTATATTGAATTTTTATAAGCTATCTTACTGTTTGTCCAATCATTAATGCATTAGGAATTTGGATCAACGGGGATCATGGGTTCCAAGATTTGACTAAATTTGGAATTTGACTCTCTCATATCTCTCAAGTTTTTAGTCACTTACAACTCTCTTTGATCTAAGGTAACCTCCTTTTATCTTCTATTTTTTGTGTATGTATTTGTACATTGCGTGTGTGTATTTATGTAATGTACAACTATTGTATTTGTATATTGAAATTGATATTTGTTTATTGAAATTGGTATTCTAAAATTGGTATTTGTATATTGAAATCGGTATAAATTGGTAATTGATTTCTCTCTCTAACTGCAGCAACGGCGACCCCCTTTCCTCTTCCTCACATATTCCGATGATCATCTCTCTCTCTACACACATTCCGGTACATCTCACTCTATATATATATACACCAACCTCTCTCACTCTCTCTCTCTCTCTCTCTCTATATATATATATATATAAACATGGCGTTAGGCTTAGGTTTAAAATATGAGAATAAAACGATAATTTGATAATATGAGGACTTAGGCTTAAAATATGGCGTTAGAGGGCGAAAGTTCGAAACAGCCCCCGAAGGGCCCCGTGGGTGGCACCAACACCTCCCACGTGATGAATGTAACTCGTAGGAACTGACCCCGCAGCCGCGGGACTCCCGGTTTGAGAATACGACGGTAATTTGCATATTTCTAGACTTAGGCTTAAAAACATGGCGTTAGAGGGTGAAAACCCGAAACAGCCCCCGAACGTCCCCGTGGGTGGCACCAACACCTCCCACGGGACCAATGTAACTCGTAGGAACTGACCCCGCAGCCGCGGGACTCCCGGTTTTAGAATACGACGGTAATTTTCAAATTTCTAGACTTAGGCTTAAAAACATGGCGTTAGAGGGTGAGATCTCGAAACAGCCCCCGAACGTCCCCGTGGGTGGCACCAACACCTCCCACAGGACCAACGTAACTCGTAGGAACTGACCCCGCAGCTGCGGGACTCCCAGTTTGAGAATACGACGGTAATTTGCAAATTTCTAGACTTAGGCTTAAAAACATGGTGTTAGAGGGTGAAAACCCGAAACAGCCACCGAACGTTCCCGTGGGTGGCACCAACACCTCCCACGGGACCAATGTAACTCGTAGGAACTATCCCCGCAGCCGCGGGACTCCCGGTTTTAGAATACGACGGTAATTTGCAAATTGCTAGACTTAGGCTTAAAAACATGGCGTTAGAGGGTGAGATCTCGAAACAGTCCCCGAACGTCCCCGTGGGTGGCACCAACACCTCCCACGGGACGAATGTAACTCGTAGGAACTGACCCCGCAGTCGTGGGACTCCCGATTTTAGAATACGACAGTAATTTGCATATTTCTAGACTTAGGCTTAAAAACATGGCGTTAGAGGGTGAAAACCCGAAACAGCCCCCGAACGTCCCCGTGGGTAGCACCAACACCTCCCACGAAACGAATGTAACTCGTAGGAACTGACCCCGCAGCCGCGGGACTCCCGGTTTGAGAATAAGACGGTAATTTGCATATTTCTATACTTAGGCTTAAAAACATGGCGTTAGAGGGTGAGAACTCGAAACAGCCCCAGAACATCCCCGTGGGTGGCACCAACACCTCCCATAGGACCAATGTAACTCGTAGGAACTGACCTCGCAGCCGTGGAACTCCAGGTTTGAGAATACGACGGTAATTAGCAAATTTCTAGACTTAGGCTTAAAAACATGGCGTTAGAGGGTGAGAACTCGAAACAGCCACCGAACGTCCCCGTGGGTGGCACCAACACCTCCCACGGGACCAATGTAACTCGTAGGAACTGACCCCGCAGCCGCGGGACTCCCGGTTTGAGAATACGACGGTAATTTGCATATTTCTAGACTTAGGCTTAAAAACAAGGCGTTAGAGGCTGAGAACTCGAAACATCCACCGAACGTCTCCGTGGGGGCACCAACACCTCCCACGGGACCAATGTAACTCGTAGGAACTGACCCCGCATCCGCGGGACTCCCGGTTTGAGAATACGACGGTAATTTGCATATTTCTAGACATAGGCTTAAAAACATGGCGTTAGAGGGTGAGAACTCGAAACAGCCACCGAACGTCCCCGTGGGTGGCACCAACACCTCCCACGGGTCCAATGTAACTCGTACGAACTGACCCCAGAGCCGCGGGACTCCCAGTTTGAGAATACGACGGTAATTTGCAAATTTCTAGACATAGGCTTAAAAACATGGCGTTAGAGGGTGAGAACTCGAAACAGCCCCCGAACGTCCCCGTGGGTGGCACCAACACCTCCCACGGGTCCAATGTAACTCGTACAAACTGACCCCGCAGCCACGGGACTCCCGGTTTGAGAATACGACGGTAATTTGCATATTTTTAGAATTAGGCTTAAAAACATGGCGTTAGAGGGTGAAAACCCGAAACAGCCCCCGAACGTCCCTGTGGGTGGCACCAACACCTCCCACGGGACCAATGTAACTCGTAGGAACTGATGGCGTAAGAGGGTGAGATCTCGAAACAGCCCCCGAACGTCCCCGTGGGTGGCACCAACACCTCCCACGAGACCAATGTAACTCGTAGGAACTGACCCTGCAGCCGCGGGACTCCCAGTTTGAGAATACGACAGTAATTTGCATTTTTCTAGACTTAGGCTTAAAAACATGGCGTTAGAGGGTGAAAACCCGAAACAGCCTCCGAACGTTCCCGTGGGTGGCACCAACACCTCCCACGGGACCAATGTAACTCGTAGGAACTGACCCCGCAGCCGCGGGACTCCCGGTTTGAGAATACGACGGTAATTTGTATATTTCTGGACTTAGGCTTAAAAATATGGCGTTAGAGGGTGAAAACCCAAAACAGCCCCCGAACGTCCCCGTGGGTGGCACCAACACCTCCCACGGGACCAATGTAACTCGTAGGAACTGACCCCGCAGTCGCGGGACTCCCGGTTTTAGAATACGACGGTAATTTTCAAATTTCTAGACTTGGGCTTAAAAACATGGCGTTAGAGGGTGAGATCTCGAAACAGCCCCCGAACGTCCCCGTGGGTGGCACCAACACCTCCCACGGGACCGACGTAACTCGTAGGAACTGACCCCGCAGCCGCGGGACTCCCGGTTTGAGAATACGACGGTAATTTGCATATTTCTAGACTTAGGCTTAAAAACGTGGTGTTAGAGGCTGAGAACTCGAAACATCGACCGAACGTCCCCGTGGGTGGCACCAACACCTCCCACGGAACCAATGTAACTCGTACGAACTGACCGCAGCCGCGGGACTCCCGATTTGAGAATACGACGGTAATTTGCATATTTTTTCTGGACTTGGGCTTAAAAACATGGCGTTAGACGGTGAAAACCCGAAACAGCCACCGAACGTCCCCGTGGGTGGCAGCAACACCTCCCACGGGACGAATGTGACTCGTAGGAACTGACTCCGCAGCCGCGGGACTCCCAGTTTGAGAATACGACGGTAATTTGCAAATTTCTAGACTTAGGCTTAAAAACATGGCGTTAGAGGGTGAGAACTCGAAACAGCCACCGAACGTCCCCGTGGGTGGCACCCACACCTCCCACGGGACCAATGTAACTCGTACGAACTGACCCCGCAGCCGCGGGACTCCCGGTTTGAGAATACGACGGTAATTTGCATATTTCTAGACTTAAGCTTAAAAACATGGCGTTAGAGGGTGAAAACCTGAAACAGCCCCCGAACGTCCCCTTGGGTGGCACCAACACCTCCCACGGGACCAATGTAACTCGTAGGAACTGACCCCGCAGCCGCGGGACTCCCAGTTTGAGAATACGACGGTAATTTGCAAATTTCTAGACTTAGGCTTAAAAACATGGCGTAAGAGGGTGAGATCTCGAAACAGCCCCCGAACGTCCCCGTGGGTGGCACCAAAACCTCCCACGGGACCAATGTAAATCGTAGGAACTGACCCTGCAGCCGCGGGACTCCCAGTTTGAGAATACGACGGTAATTTGCATATTTCTAGACTTAGGCTTAAAAACATGGCGTTAGAGGGTGAAAACCCGAAACAGCCTCCGAACGTTCCCGTGGGTGGCACCAACACCTCCCACGGGACCAATGTAACTCGTAGGAACTGACCCCGCAGCCGCGGGACTCCCGGTTAGAGAATACGACGGTAATTTGCATATTTCTAGGCTTAGGCTTAAAAACATGGCGTTAGAGGGTGAGAACTCGAAACAGCCACCGAACGTCCCCGTGGGTGGCACCAACACCTCCCACGGGACAAATGTAACTCGTAGGAACTGACCCCGCAGCCGCGGGACTCCCGGTTTGAGAATACGACGGTAATTTGCAAATTTCTAGACTTCGGCTTAAAAACATGGCGTTAGAGGGTGAGAACTCGAAACAGCCACCGAACGTCCCCGTGGGTGGCACCAACACCTCCCACGGGACCAATGTAACTCGTAGGAACTGTCCCCGCAGCGGCGGGACTCCCGATTTGAGAATACGTCGGTAATTTGCATATTTCTAGACTTAGGCTTAAAAACATGGCGTTAGAGGGTGAAAACCCGAAACAGCCCCGGAACGTCCCCGTGGGTGGCACCAACACCTCCCACGGGACGAATGTAACTAGTAGGAACTGACCCCGCAGCCGCGGGACTCCCGGTTTGAGAATACGATGGTAATTTGCATATTTCTAGACTTAGGCTTAAAAACATGGCGTTAGAGGGTGAGAACTCGAAACAGCCGCCGAACGTCCCCGTGGGTGGCTCCAACACCTTCCACGGGACCAATGTAACTCGTAGGAACTGACCCCGCAGCCGCGGGACTCCCGGTTAGAGAATACGACGGTAATTTGCATATTTCTAGGCTTAGGCTTAAAAACATGGCGTTAGAGGGTGAGAACTCGAAACAGCCACCGAACGTCCCCGTGGGTGGCACCAACACCTCCCACGGGACCAATGTAACTCGTAGGAACTGACCCCGCAGCCGCGGGACTCCCGGTTTGAGAATACGACGGTAATTTGCAAATTTCTAGAATTCGGCTTAAAAACATGGCGTTAGAGGGTGAGAACTCGAAACAGCCACCGAACGTCCCCGTGGGTGGCACCAACACCTCCCACGGGACCAATGTAACTCGTAGGAACTGTCCCCGCAGCCGCGGGACTCCCGGTTTGAGAATACGACGGTAATTTGCATATTTCTAGACTTAGGCTTAAAAACATGGCGTTAGAGGGTGAAAACCCGAAACAGCCCCGGAACGTCCCCGTGGGTGGCACCAACACCTCCCACGGGACGAATGTAACTAGTAGGAACTGACCCCGCAGCCGCGGGACTCCCGGTTTGAGAATACGATGGTAATTTGCATATTTCTAGACTTAGGCTTAAAAACATGGCGTTAGAGGGTGAGAACTCGAAACAGCCCCCGAACGTCCCCGTGGGTGGCTCCAACACCTCCCACGGGACCAATGTAACTCATAGGAACTGACTCCGCTGCCGCGGGACTCCCGGGTGGAGAATACGACGGTAATTTGCATATTTCTAGACTTAGGCTTAAAAACATGGTGTTAGAGGGTGAAAACCCGAAACAGCCTCCGAACGTTCCCGTGGGTGGCACCAACACCTCCCACGGGACCAATGTAACTCGTAGGAACTGACCCCATAGCCGCGGGTCTCCCGGTTTGAGAATACGACGGTAATTTGCATATTTCTAGACTTAGGCTTAAAAACATGGCGTTAGAGGGTGAAAACCCGAAACAGCCCCCGAACGTCCCCGTGGGTGGCTCCAACACCTCCCACGGGACCAATGTAACTCGTAGGATCTGACCCCGCAGCCGCGGGACTCCCGGTTTTAGAATACGACGGTAATTTTCAAATTTCTAGACTTATGATTAAAAACATGGCGCTAAAGGGTGAGATCTCGAAACAGCCACCGAACGTCCCCCTGGGTGGCACCAACACCTCCCACGGGACCAACGTAACTCGTAGGAACTGACCCCGCAGCCGCGGGACTCCCAGTTTGAGAATACGACGGTAATTTGCAAATTTCTAGACTTAGGCTTAAAAACATGGTGTTAGAGGGTGAAAACCCGAAACAGCCACCGAACGTTCCCGTGGGTGGCACCAACACCTCCCACGGGACCAATGTAACTCGTAGGAACTATCCCCGCAGCCGCGGGACTCCCGGTTTTAGAATACGACGGTAATTTGCAAATTTCTAGACTTAGGCTTAAAAACATGGCGTTAGGGGGTGAGATCTCGAAACAGCCCCCGAACCTCCCCGTGGGTGGCACCAACACCTCCCACGGGACGAATGTAACTCGTAGGAACTGTCCCCGAAGCCGCGGGACTCCCGATTTGAGAATACGACGGTAATTTGCATATTTCTAGACTTAGGCTTAAAAACATGGCGTAAGAGGGTGAGAACTCGAAACAGCCACCGAACGTCCCCGTGGGTCGCACCAACACCTCCCACGGGACCAATGTAACTCGTAGGAACTGACCCCCCAGCCGCGGGACTCCCGGTTTGAGAATACGACGGTAATTTGCATATTTGTAGACTTAGGCTTAAAAACATGGCGTTAGAGGGTGAAAACCCGAAACAGCCCCCGAACGTCCCCGTGGGTGGCACCAACACCTCCCAAGGAATGAATGTAACTCGTAGGAACTGACCCCGCAGCCGCGGGACTCCCGGTTTGAGAATACGACGGTAATTTGCATATTTCTAGACTTAGGCTTAAAAACATGGCGTTAGAGGCTGAGAACTCGAAACATCGACCGAACGTCCCCGTGGGTGGCACCAACACCTCCCACGGAACCAATGTAACTCGTACGAACTGACCCCGCAGCCGCGGGACTCCCGATTTGAGAATACGACGGTAATTTGCATATTTTTTCTAGACTTAGGCTTAAAAACATGGCGTTAGAGGGTGAAAACCCGAAACAGCCCCCGAACGTCCCTGTGGGTGGCACCAACACCTCCCACGGGACCAATGTAACTCGTAGGAACTGACCCCGGAGCCGCGGGACTCCCAGTTTGAGAATACGACGGTAATTTGCAAATTTCTAGACTTAGGCTTAAAAACATGGCGTTAGAGGGTGAGAACTCGAAACAGCCACCGAACGTCCCCGTGGGTGGCACCCACACCTCCCACGGGACCAATGTAACTCGTACGAACTGACCCCGCAGCCGCGGGACTCCCGGTTTGAGAATACGACGGTAATTTGCATATTTCTAGACTTAAGCTTAAAAACATGGCGTTAGAGGGTGAAAACCTGAAACAGCCCCCGAACGTCCCCGTGAGTGGCACCAACACCTCCCACGGGACCAATGTAACTCGTAGGAACTGACCCCGCAGCCGCGGGACTCCCAGTTTGAGAATACGACGGTAATTTGCAAATTTCTAGACGAACTGACCCCGCAGCCGCGGGACTCCCGGTTTGAGAATACGACGGTAATTTGCATATTTCTAGACTTAAGCTTAAAAACATGGCGTTAGAGGGTGAAAACCTGAAACAGCCCCCGAACGTCCCCGTGAGTGGCACCAACACCTCCCACGGGACCAATGTAACTCGTAGGAACTGACCCCGCAGCCGCGGGACTCCCAGTTTGAGAATACGACGGTAATTTGCAAATTTCTAGACTTAGGCCTAAAAACATGGCGTAAGAGGGTGAGATCTCGAAACAGCCCCCGAACGTCCCCGTGGGTGGCACCAACACCTCCCACGGGACCAATGAAACTCGTAGGAACTGACCCTGCAGCCGCGGGACTCCTAGTTTGATAATACGACGGTAATTTGCATATTTCTAGACTTAGGCTTAAAAACATGGCGTTAGAGGGTGAAAACCCGAAACAGCCACCGAACGTCCCCGTGGGTGGCACCAACACCTCCCACGGGACCAATGTAACTCGTAGGAACTGACCCCGCAGCCGCGGGACTCCCGGTTTGAGAATACGACGGTAATTTGCAAATTTCTAGACTTCGGCTTAAAAACATGGCGTTAGAGGGTGAAAACCCGAAACAGCCCCGGAACGTCTCCGTGGGTGGCACCAACACCTCCCACGGAATGAATGTAACTAGTAGGAACTGACCCCGCAGCCGCGGGACTCCAGGTTTGAGAATACGACGGTAATTTGCATATTTCTAGACTTAGGCTTAAAAACATGGCGTTAGAGGGTGAGAACTCGAAACAGCCCCCGAACGTCCCCGTGGGTGGCACCAACACCTCCCACGGGACGAATGTAACTCGTAGGAACTGACCCCGCAGCCGCGGGACTCCCGATTTGAGAATACGACGGTAATTTGCATATTTCTAGACTTAGGCTTAAAAACATGGCGTAAGAGGGTGAGAACTCGAAACAGCCACCGAACGTCCCCGTGGGTGGCACCAACACCTCCCACGGAACCAATGTAACTCGTACGAACTGACCCCGCAGCCGCGGGACTCCCGATTTGAGAATACGACGGTAATTTGCATATTTTTTCTAGACTTAGGCTTAAAAACATGGCGTTAGAGGGTGAAAACCCGAAACAGCCCCCGAACGTCCCTGTGGGTGGCACCAACACCTCCCACGGGACCAATGTAACTCGTAGGAACTGACCCCGGAGCCGCGGGACTCCCAGTTTGAGAATACGACGGTAATTTGCAAATTTCTAGACTTAGGCTTAAAAACATGGCGTTAGAGGGTGAGATCTCGAAACAGCCCCCGAACGTCCCCGTGGGTGGTAACAACACCTCCCACGGGACCAACGTAACTCGTAGGAACTGACCCCGTAGCCGCGGGACTCCCAGTTTGAGAATACGACGGTAATTTGCAAATTTCTAGACTTAGGCTTAAAAACATGGTGTTAGAGGGTGAAAACCCGAAACAGCCACCGAACGTTCCCGTGGGTGGCACCAACACCTCCCACGGGACCAATGTAACTCGTAGGAACTATCCCCGCAGCCGCGGGACTCCCGGTTTTTGAATACGACGGTAATTTGCAAATTTCTAGACTTAGGCTTAAAAACATGGCGTTAGGGGGTGAGATCTCGAAACAGCCTCCGAACGTCCCCGTAGGTGGCACCAACACCTCCCACGGGACGAATGTAACTCGTAGAAACTGACCCCGCAGCCGCGGGACTCCCGATTTGAGAATACGACGGTAATTTGCATATTTCTAGACTTAGGCTTAAAAACATGGCGTAAGAGGGTGAGAACTCGAAACAGCCACCGAACGTCCCCGTGGGTGGCACCAACACCTCCCACGGGACCAATGTAACTCGTAGGAACTGACCCCGCAGTCGCGGGACTCCCGGTTTGAGAATACGAAGATAATTTGCATATTTCTAGACTTAGCCTTAAAAACATGGCGTTAGAGGGTGAAAACCCGAAAAAGCCCCCGAACGTCCCCGTGGGTGGCACCAACACCTCCCACGGGACCAATGTAACTCGTAGGAACTGACCCCGCAGTCGCGGGACTCCCGGTTTTAGAATGCGACAGTAATTTGCATATTTCTAGACTTAGGCTTAAAAACATGGCGTTAGAGGGTGAAAACACGAAACAGCCCCCGAACGTCCCCGTGGGTGGCACCAACACCTCCCACGAAACGAATGTAACTCGTAGGAACTGACCCCGCAGCCGCGGGACTCCCGGTTTGAGAATACGACGTTAATTTGCATATTTCTATACTTAGGCTTAAAAACATGGCGTTAGAGGGTGAGAACTCGAAACAGCCCCCGAACATCCCCGTGGGTGGCACCAACACCTCCCATAGGACCAATGTAACTCGTAGGAACTGACGCCGCAGCCGTGGGACTCCCGGTTTGAGAATACGATGGTAATTAGCAAATTTCTAGACTTACGCTTAAAAACATGGCGTTAGAGGGTGAGAACTCGAAACAGCCACCAAACGTCCCCGTGGGTGGCACCAACACCTCCCACGGGACGAACTCGAAATAGCCACCAAACGTCCCCGTGGGTGGCACCAACACCTCCCACGGGACCAATGTAACTCGTAGGAACTGACCCCGCAGCCGCGGGACTCCCGGTTTGAGAATACGACGGTAATTTGCATAATTCTAGACTTAGGCTTAAAAACATGGCGTTAGAGGGTAAAAACCCGAAACAGCCCCCGAACGTCCCCGTGGGTGGCACCAACACCTCCCACGGGACCAATGTAACTCGTAGGAACTGACCCCGCAGTCGCGGGACTCCCAGTTTGAGAATACGACGATAATTTGCATATTTCTAGACTTAGGCTTAAAAACATGGCGTTAGAGGGTGAGAACTCGAAACAGCCACCGAACGTCCCCGTGGGTGAAAGCAACACCTCCCACGGGACCAATGTAACTCGTAGGAACTGACCCCGCAGCCGCAGGATTCCCGGTTTGGGAATACGACGGTAATTTGCATATTTCTAGACTTAGGCTTAAAAACATGGCGTTAGAGGGTGAAATCCCGAAACATCCCCCGAACGTCCCCGTGGGTGGCACCAACACCTCCCACGGGACCAATGTAACTCGTAGGAACTGACCCCACAGCCGCGGAACTCCCGGTTTTAGAATACGACGGTAATTTGCATATTTCTAGACTTAAGCTTAAAAACATGGCGTTAGAGGGTGAAAACCCGAAACAGCCCCCGAACGTCCCTGTGGGTGGCACCAACACCTCCCACGGGACCAATGTAACTCGTAGGGACTGACCCCGGAGCCGCGGGACTCCCAGTTTGAGAATACGACGATAATTTGCGAATTTCTAGACTTAGGATTAAAAACATGGCGTTAGAGGGTGAGAACTCGAAACAGCCACCGAACGTCCCCGTGGGTGGCACCAACACCTCCCACGGGACCAATGTAACTCGTACGAAATGACCCCGCAGCCGCGGGACTCCCGGTCTCAGAATACGACGGTAATTTGCATATTTCTAGACTTAGGCTTAAAAACATGGCGTTAGAGGGTGAAAACCTGAAACAGCCCCCGAACGTCCCCGTGGGTGGCACAACACCTCCCACGGGACCAATGTAACTCGTAGGAACTGACCCCGCAGCCGCGGTTCTCCCTGTTTGAGAATACGACGATAATTGGCAAATTTCTAGACTTAGGCTTAAAAACATGGCGTAAGAGGGTGAGATCTCGAAACAGCCCCCGAACGTCCCCGTGGGTGGCACCAACACCTCCCACGGGACCAATGTAACTCGTAGGAACTGACCCCGCAGCCGCGGGACTCCCAGTTTGAGAATACGACGGTAATTTGCATATTTCTAGACTTAGGCTTAAAAACATGGCGTTAGAGGGTGAAAACCCGAAACAGCCTCCGAACGTCCCCGTGGGTGGCACCAACACCTCCCACGGGACCAATGTAACTCGTAGGAACTGACCCCGCAGCAGCGGGACTCCCGGTTTTCGAATACGACGGTAATTTGCATATTTCTAGGCTTAGGCTTAAAAACATGGCGTTAGAGGGTGAAAACCCGAAACTGCCTCCGAACGTCCCCGTGGGTGGCACCAACACCTCCCACGGGACCAATGTAACTCGTAGGAATTGCCCCCGCAGCCGCGGGACTCCCGGTTTGAGAATACGACGGTAATTTGCATATTTCTAGACTTAGGCTTAAAAACATGGCGTTAGAGGGTGAGAACTCGAAACAGCCACCGAACGTCCCCGTGGGTGGCACCAACACCTCCCACGGGACCAATGTAACTCGTAGGAACTGTCCCCGCAGCCGCGGGACTCCCGGTTTGAGAATACGACGGTATTTTGCATATTTCTAGACTTAGGCTTAAAAACATGGCGTTAGAGGGTGAAAACCCGAAACAGCCCCCGAACGTCCCCGTGGTTGGCACCAACACCTCCCACGGGACCAATGTAACTCGTAGGAACTGACCCCGCAGCCGCGGGACTCCCGGTTTGAGAATACGACTGTAATTTGCATATTTCTAGACTTAGGCTTAAAAACATGGCGTTAGAGGGTGAGAACTCGAAACAGCCCCCGAACGTCCCCTTGGGTGGCACCAACACCTCCCACGGGACGAATGTAACTCGTAGGAACTGACCCCACACCCGCGGGACTCCCGGTTTGAGAATACGATGGTAATTTGCATATTTCTATACTTAGGCTTAAAAACATGGCGTTAGAGGGTGAAAACCCGAAACAGCCACCGAACGTCCCCGTGGGTGGCACCAACACCTCCCACGGGACCAATGTAACTCGTAGGAACTGACCCCGCAGCCGCGGGACTCCCAGTTTGAGAATACGCCGGTAATTTGCAAATTTCTAGACTTAGGCTTAAAAACATGGCGTAAGAGGGTGAAAACCCGAAAGACCAACGTAACTCGTAGGAACTGACCCCGCAGCCGCGGGACTCCCAGTTTGAGAATACGACGGTAATTTGCAAATTTCTAGACTTAGGCTTAAAAACATGGTGTTAGAGGGTGAAAACCCGAAACAGCCACCGAACGTTCCCGTGGGTGGCACCAACACCTCCCACGGGACCAATGTAACTCGTAGGAACTATCCCCGCAGCCGCGGGACTCCCGGTTTTAGAATACGACGGTAATTTGTAAATATCTAGGCTTAGGCTTAAAAACATGGCGTTAGGGGATGAGATCTCGAAACAGCCCCCGAACGTCCCCGTGGGTGGCACCAACACCTCCCACGGGACGAATGTAACTCGTAGGAACTGACTCCGCAGCCGCGGGACTCCCGATTTGAGAATACGACGGTAATTTGCATATTTCTAGACTTACGCTTAAAAACATGGCGTAAGAGGGTGAGAACTCGAAACAGCAATGTAACTCGTAGGAACTGAACCCGCAGCCGCGGGACTCCCAGTTTGAGAATACGACGGTAATTTGCAAATTTCTAGACTTAGGCTTAAAAACATGGCGTAAGAGGGTGAGATCTCGAAACAGCCCCCGAACGTCCCCGTGGGTGGCACCAAAACCTTCCACGGGACGAATGTAACTCGTAGGAACTGACCCCACACCCGCGGGAATCCCGGTTTGAGAATACGATGGTAATTTGCATATTTCTAGACTTAGGCTTAAAAACATGGCGTTAGAGGGTGAAAACCCGAAACAGCCACCGAACGTCCCCGTGGGTGGCACCAACACCTCCCACGGGACCAATGTAACTCGTAGGAACTGACCCCGCAGCCGCGGGACTCCCAGTTTGAGAATACGCCGGTAATTTGCAAATTTCTAGACTTAGGCTTAAAAACATGGCGTAAGAGGGTGAAAACCCGAAAGACCAACGTAACTCGTAGGAACTGACTCCGCAGCCGCGGGACTCCCGATTTGAGAATACGACGGTAATTTGCATATTTCTAGACTTACGCTTAAAAACATGGCGTAAGAGGGTGAGAACTCGAAACAGCAATGTAACTCGTAGGAACTGAACCTGCAGCCGCGGGACTCCCAGTTTGAGAATACGACGGTAATTTGCAAATTTCTAGACTTAGGCTTAAAAACATGGCGTAAGAGGGTGAGATCTCGAAACAGCCCCCGAACGTCCCCGTGGGTGGCACCAAAACCTCCCACGGGACCAATGTAACTCGTAGGAACTGACCCTGCAGCCGCGGGACTCCCAGTTTGAGAATACGACGGTAATTTGCATATTTCTAGACTTAGGCTTAAAAACATGGCGTTAGAGGGTGAAAACCCGAAACAGCCTCCGAACGTTCCCGTGGGTGGCACCAACACCTCCCACGGGACCAATGTAACTCGTAGGAACTGACCCCGCAGCCGCGGGACTCCCGGTTAGAGAATACGACGGTAATTTGCATATTTCTAGGCTTAGGCTTAAAAACATGGCGTTAGAGGGTGAGAAATCGAAACAGCCACCGAACGTCCCCGTGGGTGGCACCAACACCTCCCACGGGACCAATGTAACTCGTAGGAACTGACCCCGCCGCCGCGGGACTCCCGGTTTGAGAATACGACGGTAATTTGCAAATTTCTAGACTTCGGCTTAAAAACATGTCATTAGCGGGTGAGAACTCGAAACAGCCACCGAACGTCCCTGTGGGTGGCACCAACACGTCCCACGGGACCAATGTAACTCGTAGGAACTGTCCCCGCAGCCGCGGGACTCCCGGTTTGAGAATACGACGGTAATTTGCATATTTCTAGACTTAGGCTTAAAAACATGGCGTTAGAGGGTGAAAACCCGAAACAGCCCCGGAACGTCCCCGTGGGTGGCACCAACACCTCCCACGGGACGAATGTAGCTAGTAGGAACTGACCCCGCAGCCGCGGGACTCCCGGTTTGAGAATACGATGGTAATTTGCATATTTCTAGACTTAGGCTTAAAAACATGGCGTTAGAGGGTGAGAACTCGAAACAGCCCCCGAACGTCCCCGTGGGTGGCTCCAACACCTCCCACGGGTCCAATGTAACTCGTAGGAACTGACCCCGCAGCCGCGGGACTCCCGGGTGGAGAATACGACGGTAATTTGCATATTTCTAGACTTAGGCTTAAAAACATGGCGTTAGAGGGTGAAAACCCGAAACAGCCTCCGAACGTTCCCGTGGGTGGCACCAACACCTCCCACGGGACCAATGTAACTCGTAGGAACTGACCCCATAGCCGCGGGTCTCCCGGTTTGAGAATCCGACGGTAATTTGCATATTTCTAGATTTAGGCTTAAAAACATGGCGTTAGAGGGTGAAAACCCGAAACAGCCCCCGAACGTCCCCGTGGTGGCACCAACACCTCCCACGGGACCAATGTAACTCGTAGGAACTGACCCCGCAGCCGCGGGACTCCCGGTTTTAGAATACGACGGTAATTTTCAAATTTCTAGACTTATGATTAAAAACATGGCGCTAGAGGGTGAGATCTCGAAACAGCCCCCGAACGTCCCCGTGGGTGGCACCAACACCTCCCACGGGACCAACGTAACTCGTAGGAACTGACCCCGCAGCCGCGGGACTCCCAGTTTGAGAATACGACGGTAATTTGCAAATTTCTAGACTTAGGCTTAAAAACATGGTGTTAGAGGGTGAAAATCCAAAACAGCCACCGAACGTTCCCGTGGGTGGCACCAACACCTCCCACGGGACCAATGTAACTCGTAGGAACTATCCCCGCAGCCGCGGGACTCCCGATTTTAGAATACGACGGTAATTTGCATATTTCTAGACTTAGGCTTAAAAACATGGCGTTAGAGGGTGAGAACTCGAAACAGCCCCCGAACGTCCCCGTGGGTGGCACCAACACCTCCCACGGGACCAATGTAACTCGTAGGAATTGACCCCGCAGCCGCGGGACTCCCGGTTTGAGAATACGACGGTAATTTGCATATTTCTAGACTTAGGCTTAAAAACATGGCGTTAGAGGGTGAAAACCCGAAACAGCCTCCGAACGTTCCCGTGGGTGGCACCAACACCTCCCACGGGACCAATGTAACTCGTAGGAACTGACCCCGCAGCCGCGGGTCTCCTGGTTTGAGAATACGACGGTAATTTGCATATTTCTAGACTTGCGCTTAAAAACATGGCGTTAGAGGGTGAAAACCCGAAACAGGCCCCGAACGTCCCCGTGGGTGGCACCAACACCTCCCACGGGACCAATGTAACTCGTAGGAACTGACCCCGCAGCGGCGGGACTCCCGGTTTTAGAATACGACGGTAATTTTCAAATTTCTAGACTTAGGCTTAAAAACATGGCGTTAGAGGGTGAGATCTCGAAACAGCCCCCGAACGTCCCCGTGGGTGGTAACAACACCTCCCACGGGACCAACGTAACTCGTAGGAACTGACCCCGTAGCCGCGGGACTCCCAGTTTGAGAATACGACGGTAATTTGCAAATTTCTAGACTTAGGCTTAAAAACATGGTGTTAGAGGGTGAAACCCGAAACAGCCACCGAACGTTCCCGTGGGTGGCACCAACACCTCCCACGGGACCAATGTAACTCGTAGGAACTATCCCCGCAGCCGCGGGACTCCCGGTTTTTGAATACGACGGTAATTTGCAAATTTCTAGACTTAGGCTTAAAAACATGGCGTTAGGGGGTGAGATCTCGAAACAGCCCCCGAACGTCCCCGTAGGTGGCACCAACACCTCCCACGGGACGAATGTAACTCGTAGAAACTGACCCCGCAGCCGCGGGACTCCCGATTTGAGAATACGACGGTAATTTGCATATTTCTAGACTTAGGCTTAAAAACATGGCGTTAGAGGGTGAGAACTCGAAACAGCCCCCGAACGTCCCCGTGGGTGGCTCCAACACCTCCCACGGGTCCAATGTAACTCGTAGGAACTGACCCCGCAGCCGCGGGACTCCCGGGTGGAGAATACGACGGTAATTTGCATATTTCTAGACTTAGGCTTAAAAACATGGCGTTAGAGGGTGAAAACCCGAAACAGCCTCCGAACGTTCCCGTGGGTGGCACCAACACCTCCCACGGGACCAATGTAACTCGTAGGAACTGACCCCATAGCCGCGGGTCTCCCGGTTTGAGAATCCGACGGTAATTTGCATATTTCTAGATTTAGGCTTAAAAACATGGCGTTAGAGGGTGAAAACCCGAAACAGCCCCCGAACGTCCCCGTGGTGGCACCAACACCTCCCACGGGACCAATGTAACTCGTAGGAACTGACCCCGCAGCCGCGGGACTCCCGGTTTTAGAATACGACGGTAATTTTCAAATTTCTAGACTTATGATTAAAAACATGGCGCTAGAGGGTGAGATCTCGAAACAGCCCCCGAACGTCCCCGTGGGTGGCACCAACACCTCCCACGGGACCAACGTAACTCGTAGGAACTGACCCCGCAGCCGCGGGACTCCCAGTTTGAGAATACGACGGTAATTTGCAAATTTCTAGACTTAGGCTTAAAAACATGGTGTTAGAGGGTGAAAATCCAAAACAGCCACCGAACGTTCCCGTGGGTGGCACCAACACCTCCCACGGGACCAATGTAACTCGTAGGAACTATCCCCGCAGCCGCGGGACTCCCGATTTTAGAATACGACGGTAATTTGCATATTTCTAGACTTAGGCTTAAAAACATGGCGTTAGAGGGTGAGAACTCGAAACAGCCCCCGAACGTCCCCGTGGGTGGCACCAACACCTCCCACGGGACCAATGTAACTCGTAGGAACTGACCCCGCAGCCGCGGGACTCCCGGTTTGAGAATACGACGGTAATTTGCATATTTCTAGACTTAGGCTTAAAAACATGGCGTAAGAGGGTGAGATCTCGAAACAGCCCCCGAACGTCCCCGTGGGTGGCACCAACACCTCCCACGGGACCAATGAAACTCGTAGGAACTGACCCTGCAGCCGCGGGACTCCTAGTTTGAGAATACGACGGTAATTTGCATATTTCTAGACTTAGGCTTAAAAACATGGCGTTAGAGGGTGAAAACCCGAAACAGCCACCGAACGTCCCCGTGGGTGGCACCAACACCTCCCACGGGACCAATGTAACTCGTAGGAACTGACCCCGCAGCCGCGGGACTCCCGGTTTGAGAATACGACGGTAATTTGCAAATTTCTAGACTTCGGCTTAAAAACATGGCGTTAGAGGGTGAAAACCCGAAACAGCCCCGGAACGTCTCCGTGGGTGGCACCAACACCTCCCACGGAATGAATGTAACTAGTAGGAACTGACCCCGCAGCCGCGGGACTCCAGGTTTGAGAATACGACGGTAATTTGCATATTTCTAGACTTAGGCTTAAAAACATGGCGTTAGAGGGTGAGAACTCGAAACAGCCCCCGAACGTCCCCGTGGGTGGCACCAACACCTCCCACGGGACGAATGTAACTCGTAGGAACTGACCCCGCAGCCGCGGGACTCCCGATTTGAGAATACGACGGTAATTTGCATATTTCTAGACTTAGGCTTAAAAACATGGCGTAAGAGGGTGAGAACTCGAAACAGCCACCGAACGTCCCCGTGGGTGGCACCAACACCTCCCACGGAACCAATGTAACTCGTACGAACTGACCCCGCAGCCGCGGGACTCCCGATTTGAGAATACGACGGTAATTTGCATATTTTTTCTAGACTTAGGCTTAAAAACATGGCGTTAGAGGGTGAAAACCCGAAACAGCCCCCGAACGTCCCTGTGGGTGGCACCAACACCTCCCACGGGACCAATGTAACTCGTAGGAACTGACCCCGGAGCCGCGGGACTCCCAGTTTGAGAATACGACGGTAATTTGCAAATTTCTAGACTTAGGCTTAAAAACATGGCGTTAGAGGGTGAGATCTCGAAACAGCCCCCGAACGTCCCCGTGGGTGGTAACAACACCTCCCACGGGACCAACGTAACTCGTAGGAACTGACCCCGTAGCCGCGGGACTCCCAGTTTGAGAATACGACGGTAATTTGCAAATTTCTAGACTTAGGCTTAAAAACATGGTGTTAGAGGGTGAAAACCCGAAACAGCCACCGAACGTTCCCGTGGGTGGCACCAACACCTCCCACGGGACCAATGTAACTCGTAGGAACTATCCCCGCAGCCGCGGGACTCCCGGTTTTTGAATACGACGGTAATTTGCAAATTTCTAGACTTAGGCTTAAAAACATGGCGTTAGGGGGTGAGATCTCGAAACAGCCTCCGAACGTCCCCGTAGGTGGCACCAACACCTCCCACGGGACGAATGTAACTCGTAGAAACTGACCCCGCAGCCGCGGGACTCCCGATTTGAGAATACGACGGTAATTTGCATATTTCTAGACTTAGGCTTAAAAACATGGCGTAAGAGGGTGAGAACTCGAAACAGCCACCGAACGTCCCCGTGGGTGGCACCAACACCTCCCACGGGACCAATGTAACTCGTAGGAACTGACCCCGCAGTCGCGGGACTCCCGGTTTGAGAATACGAAGATAATTTGCATATTTCTAGACTTAGCCTTAAAAACATGGCGTTAGAGGGTGAAAACCCGAAAAAGCCCCCGAACGTCCCCGTGGGTGGCACCAACACCTCCCACGGGACCAATGTAACTCGTAGGAACTGACCCCGCAGTCGCGGGACTCCCGGTTTTAGAATGCGACAGTAATTTGCATATTTCTAGACTTAGGCTTAAAAACATGGCGTTAGAGGGTGAAAACACGAAACAGCCCCCGAACGTCCCCGTGGGTGGCACCAACACCTCCCACGAAACGAATGTAACTCGTAGGAACTGACCCCGCAGCCGCGGGACTCCCGGTTTGAGAATACGACGTTAATTTGCATATTTCTATACTTAGGCTTAAAAACATGGCGTTAGAGGGTGAGAACTCGAAACAGCCCCCGAACATCCCCGTGGGTGGCACCAACACCTCCCATAGGACCAATGTAACTCGTAGGAACTGACGCCGCAGCCGTGGGACTCCCGGTTTGAGAATACGATGGTAATTAGCAAATTTCTAGACTTACGCTTAAAAACATGGCGTTAGAGGGTGAGAACTCGAAACAGCCACCAAACGTCCCCGTGGGTGGCACCAACACCTCCCACGGGACGAACTCGAAATAGCCACCAAACGTCCCCGTGGGTGGCACCAACACCTCCCACGGGACCAATGTAACTCGTAGGAACTGACCCCGCAGCCGCGGGACTCCCGGTTTGAGAATACGACGGTAATTTGCATAATTCTAGACTTAGGCTTAAAAACATGGCGTTAGAGGGTAAAAACCCGAAACAGCCCCCGAACGTCCCCGTGGGTGGCACCAACACCTCCCACGGGACCAATGTAACTCGTAGGAACTGACCCCGCAGTCGCGGGACTCCCAGTTTGAGAATACGACGATAATTTGCATATTTCTAGACTTAGGCTTAAAAACATGGCGTTAGAGGGTGAGAACTCGAAACAGCCACCGAACGTCCCCGTGGGTGAAAGCAACACCTCCCACGGGACCAATGTAACTCGTAGGAACTGACCCCGCAGCCGCAGGATTCCCGGTTTGGGAATACGACGGTAATTTGCATATTTCTAGACTTAGGCTTAAAAACATGGCGTTAGAGGGTGAAATCCCGAAACATCCCCCGAACGTCCCCGTGGGTGGCACCAACACCTCCCACGGGACCAATGTAACTCGTAGGAACTGACCCCACAGCCGCGGAACTCCCGGTTTTAGAATACGACGGTAATTTGCATATTTCTAGACTTAAGCTTAAAAACATGGCGTTAGAGGGTGAAAACCCGAAACAGCCCCCGAACGTCCCTGTGGGTGGCACCAACACCTCCCACGGGACCAATGTAACTCGTAGGGACTGACCCCGGAGCCGCGGGACTCCCAGTTTGAGAATACGACGATAATTTGCGAATTTCTAGACTTAGGATTAAAAACATGGCGTTAGAGGGTGAGAACTCGAAACAGCCACCGAACGTCCCCGTGGGTGGCACCAACACCTCCCACGGGACCAATGTAACTCGTACGAAATGACCCCGCAGCCGCGGGACTCCCGGTCTCAGAATACGACGGTAATTTGCATATTTCTAGACTTAGGCTTAAAAACATGGCGTTAGAGGGTGAAAACCTGAAACAGCCCCCGAACGTCCCCGTGGGTGGCACAACACCTCCCACGGGACCAATGTAACTCGTAGGAACTGACCCCGCAGCCGCGGTTCTCCCTGTTTGAGAATACGACGATAATTGGCAAATTTCTAGACTTAGGCTTAAAAACATGGCGTAAGAGGGTGAGATCTCGAAACAGCCCCCGAACGTCCCCGTGGGTGGCACCAACACCTCCCACGGGACCAATGTAACTCGTAGGAACTGACCCCGCAGCCGCGGGACTCCCAGTTTGAGAATACGACGGTAATTTGCATATTTCTAGACTTAGGCTTAAAAACATGGCGTTAGAGGGTGAAAACCCGAAACAGCCTCCGAACGTCCCCGTGGGTGGCACCAACACCTCCCACGGGACCAATGTAACTCGTAGGAACTGACCCCGCAGCAGCGGGACTCCCGGTTTTCGAATACGACGGTAATTTGCATATTTCTAGGCTTAGGCTTAAAAACATGGCGTTAGAGGGTGAAAACCCGAAACTGCCTCCGAACGTCCCCGTGGGTGGCACCAACACCTCCCACGGGACCAATGTAACTCGTAGGAATTGCCCCCGCAGCCGCGGGACTCCCGGTTTGAGAATACGACGGTAATTTGCATATTTCTAGACTTAGGCTTAAAAACATGGCGTTAGAGGGTGAGAACTCGAAACAGCCACCGAACGTCCCCGTGGGTGGCACCAACACCTCCCACGGGACCAATGTAACTCGTAGGAACTGTCCCCGCAGCCGCGGGACTCCCGGTTTGAGAATACGACGGTATTTTGCATATTTCTAGACTTAGGCTTAAAAACATGGCGTTAGAGGGTGAAAACCCGAAACAGCCCCCGAACGTCCCCGTGGTTGGCACCAACACCTCCCACGGGACCAATGTAACTCGTAGGAACTGACCCCGCAGCCGCGGGACTCCCGGTTTGAGAATACGACTGTAATTTGCATATTTCTAGACTTAGGCTTAAAAACATGGCGTTAGAGGGTGAGAACTCGAAACAGCCCCCGAACGTCCCCTTGGGTGGCACCAACACCTCCCACGGGACGAATGTAACTCGTAGGAACTGACCCCACACCCGCGGGACTCCCGGTTTGAGAATACGATGGTAATTTGCATATTTCTATACTTAGGCTTAAAAACATGGCGTTAGAGGGTGAAAACCCGAAACAGCCACCGAACGTCCCCGTGGGTGGCACCAACACCTCCCACGGGACCAATGTAACTCGTAGGAACTGACCCCGCAGCCGCGGGACTCCCAGTTTGAGAATACGCCGGTAATTTGCAAATTTCTAGACTTAGGCTTAAAAACATGGCGTAAGAGGGTGAAAACCCGAAAGACCAACGTAACTCGTAGGAACTGACCCCGCAGCCGCGGGACTCCCAGTTTGAGAATACGACGGTAATTTGCAAATTTCTAGACTTAGGCTTAAAAACATGGTGTTAGAGGGTGAAAACCCGAAACAGCCACCGAACGTTCCCGTGGGTGGCACCAACACCTCCCACGGGACCAATGTAACTCGTAGGAACTATCCCCGCAGCCGCGGGACTCCCGGTTTTAGAATACGACGGTAATTTGTAAATATCTAGGCTTAGGCTTAAAAACATGGCGTTAGGGGATGAGATCTCGAAACAGCCCCCGAACGTCCCCGTGGGTGGCACCAACACCTCCCACGGGACGAATGTAACTCGTAGGAACTGACTCCGCAGCCGCGGGACTCCCGATTTGAGAATACGACGGTAATTTGCATATTTCTAGACTTACGCTTAAAAACATGGCGTAAGAGGGTGAGAACTCGAAACAGCAATGTAACTCGTAGGAACTGAACCCGCAGCCGCGGGACTCCCAGTTTGAGAATACGACGGTAATTTGCAAATTTCTAGACTTAGGCTTAAAAACATGGCGTAAGAGGGTGAGATCTCGAAACAGCCCCCGAACGTCCCCGTGGGTGGCACCAAAACCTTCCACGGGACGAATGTAACTCGTAGGAACTGACCCCACACCCGCGGGAATCCCGGTTTGAGAATACGATGGTAATTTGCATATTTCTAGACTTAGGCTTAAAAACATGGCGTTAGAGGGTGAAAACCCGAAACAGCCACCGAACGTCCCCGTGGGTGGCACCAACACCTCCCACGGGACCAATGTAACTCGTAGGAACTGACCCCGCAGCCGCGGGACTCCCAGTTTGAGAATACGCCGGTAATTTGCAAATTTCTAGACTTAGGCTTAAAAACATGGCGTAAGAGGGTGAAAACCCGAAAGACCAACGTAACTCGTAGGAACTGACTCCGCAGCCGCGGGACTCCCGATTTGAGAATACGACGGTAATTTGCATATTTCTAGACTTACGCTTAAAAACATGGCGTAAGAGGGTGAGAACTCGAAACAGCAATGTAACTCGTAGGAACTGAACCTGCAGCCGCGGGACTCCCAGTTTGAGAATACGACGGTAATTTGCAAATTTCTAGACTTAGGCTTAAAAACATGGCGTAAGAGGGTGAGATCTCGAAACAGCCCCCGAACGTCCCCGTGGGTGGCACCAAAACCTCCCACGGGACCAATGTAACTCGTAGGAACTGACCCTGCAGCCGCGGGACTCCCAGTTTGAGAATACGACGGTAATTTGCATATTTCTAGACTTAGGCTTAAAAACATGGCGTTAGAGGGTGAAAACCCGAAACAGCCTCCGAACGTTCCCGTGGGTGGCACCAACACCTCCCACGGGACCAATGTAACTCGTAGGAACTGACCCCGCAGCCGCGGGACTCCCGGTTAGAGAATACGACGGTAATTTGCATATTTCTAGGCTTAGGCTTAAAAACATGGCGTTAGAGGGTGAGAAATCGAAACAGCCACCGAACGTCCCCGTGGGTGGCACCAACACCTCCCACGGGACCAATGTAACTCGTAGGAACTGACCCCGCCGCCGCGGGACTCCCGGTTTGAGAATACGACGGTAATTTGCAAATTTCTAGACTTCGGCTTAAAAACATGTCATTAGCGGGTGAGAACTCGAAACAGCCACCGAACGTCCCTGTGGGTGGCACCAACACGTCCCACGGGACCAATGTAACTCGTAGGAACTGTCCCCGCAGCCGCGGGACTCCCGGTTTGAGAATACGACGGTAATTTGCATATTTCTAGACTTAGGCTTAAAAACATGGCGTTAGAGGGTGAAAACCCGAAACAGCCCCGGAACGTCCCCGTGGGTGGCACCAACACCTCCCACGGGACGAATGTAGCTAGTAGGAACTGACCCCGCAGCCGCGGGACTCCCGGTTTGAGAATACGATGGTAATTTGCATATTTCTAGACTTAGGCTTAAAAACATGGCGTTAGAGGGTGAGAACTCGAAACAGCCCCCGAACGTCCCCGTGGGTGGCTCCAACACCTCCCACGGGTCCAATGTAACTCGTAGGAACTGACCCCGCAGCCGCGGGACTCCCGGGTGGAGAATACGACGGTAATTTGCATATTTCTAGACTTAGGCTTAAAAACATGGCGTTAGAGGGTGAAAACCCGAAACAGCCTCCGAACGTTCCCGTGGGTGGCACCAACACCTCCCACGGGACCAATGTAACTCGTAGGAACTGACCCCATAGCCGCGGGTCTCCCGGTTTGAGAATCCGACGGTAATTTGCATATTTCTAGATTTAGGCTTAAAAACATGGCGTTAGAGGGTGAAAACCCGAAACAGCCCCCGAACGTCCCCGTGGTGGCACCAACACCTCCCACGGGACCAATGTAACTCGTAGGAACTGACCCCGCAGCCGCGGGACTCCCGGTTTTAGAATACGACGGTAATTTTCAAATTTCTAGACTTATGATTAAAAACATGGCGCTAGAGGGTGAGATCTCGAAACAGCCCCCGAACGTCCCCGTGGGTGGCACCAACACCTCCCACGGGACCAACGTAACTCGTAGGAACTGACCCCGCAGCCGCGGGACTCCCAGTTTGAGAATACGACGGTAATTTGCAAATTTCTAGACTTAGGCTTAAAAACATGGTGTTAGAGGGTGAAAATCCAAAACAGCCACCGAACGTTCCCGTGGGTGGCACCAACACCTCCCACGGGACCAATGTAACTCGTAGGAACTATCCCCGCAGCCGCGGGACTCCCGATTTTAGAATACGACGGTAATTTGCATATTTCTAGACTTAGGCTTAAAAACATGGCGTTAGAGGGTGAGAACTCGAAACAGCCCCCGAACGTCCCCGTGGGTGGCACCAACACCTCCCACGGGACCAATGTAACTCGTAGGAATTGACCCCGCAGCCGCGGGACTCCCGGTTTGAGAATACGACGGTAATTTGCATATTTCTAGACTTAGGCTTAAAAACATGGCGTTAGAGGGTGAAAACCCGAAACAGCCTCCGAACGTTCCCGTGGGTGGCACCAACACCTCCCACGGGACCAATGTAACTCGTAGGAACTGACCCCGCAGCCGCGGGTCTCCTGGTTTGAGAATACGACGGTAATTTGCATATTTCTAGACTTGCGCTTAAAAACATGGCGTTAGAGGGTGAAAACCCGAAACAGGCCCCGAACGTCCCCGTGGGTGGCACCAACACCTCCCACGGGACCAATGTAACTCGTAGGAACTGACCCCGCAGCGGCGGGACTCCCGGTTTTAGAATACGACGGTAATTTTCAAATTTCTAGACTTAGGCTTAAAAACATGGCGTTAGAGGGTGAGATCTCGAAACAGCCCCCGAACGTCCCCGTGGGTGGTAACAACACCTCCCACGGGACCAACGTAACTCGTAGGAACTGACCCCGTAGCCGCGGGACTCCCAGTTTGAGAATACGACGGTAATTTGCAAATTTCTAGACTTAGGCTTAAAAACATGGTGTTAGAGGGTGAAACCCGAAACAGCCACCGAACGTTCCCGTGGGTGGCACCAACACCTCCCACGGGACCAATGTAACTCGTAGGAACTATCCCCGCAGCCGCGGGACTCCCGGTTTTTGAATACGACGGTAATTTGCAAATTTCTAGACTTAGGCTTAAAAACATGGCGTTAGGGGGTGAGATCTCGAAACAGCCCCCGAACGTCCCCGTAGGTGGCACCAACACCTCCCACGGGACGAATGTAACTCGTAGAAACTGACCCCGTAGCCGCGGGACTCCCGATTTGAGAATACGACGGTAATTTGCATATTTCTAGACTTAGGCTTAAAAACATGGCGTAAGAGGGTGAGAACTCGAAACAGCCACCGAACGTCCCCGTGGGTGGCACCAACACCTCCCACGGGACCAATGTAACTCGTAGGAACTGACCCCGCAGTCGCGGGACTCCCGGTTTGAGAATACGAAGATAATTTGCATATTTCTAGACTTAGCCTTAAAAACATGGCGTTAGAGGGTGAAAACCCGAAAAAGCCCCCGAACGTCCCCGTGGGTGGCACCAACACCTCCCACGGGACCAATGTAACTCGTAGGAACTGACCCCGCAGTCGCGGGACTCCCGGTTTGAGAATACGAAGATAATTTGCATATTTCTAGACTTAGCCTTAAAAACATGGCGTTAGAGGGTGAAAACCCGAAAAAGCCCCCGAACGTCCCCGTGGGTGGTACCAACACCTCCCACGGGACCAATGTAACTCGTAGGAACTGACCCCGCAGCCGCGGGACTCCCGGTTTGAGAATACGACGTTAATTTGCATATTTCTATACTTAGGCTTAAAAACATGGCGTTAGAGGGTGAGAACTCGAAACAGCCTCCGAACATCCCCGTGGGTGGCACCAACACCTCCCATAGGACCAATGTAACTCGTAGGAACTGACGCCGCAGCCGTGGGACTCCCGGTTTGAGAATACGATGGTAATTAGCAAATTTCTAGACTTAGGCTTAAAAACATGGCGTTAGAGGGTGAGAACTCGAAACAGCCACCAAACGTCCCCGTGGGTGGCACCAACACCTCCCACGGGACGAACTCGAAATAGCCACCAAACGTCCCCGTGGGTGGCACCAACACCTCCCACGGGACCAATGTAACTCGTAGGAACTGACCCCGCAGCCGCGGGACTCCCGGTTTGAGAATACGACGGTAATTTGCATATTTCTAGACTTAGGCTTAAAAACATGGCGTTAGAGGGTGAAAACCCGAAACAGCCCCCGAACGTCCCCGTGGGTGGCACCAACACCTCCCACGGGACCAATGTAACTCGTAGGAACTGACCCCGCAGTCGCGGGACTCCCAGTTTGAGAATACGACGATAATTTGCATATTTCTAGACTTAGGCTTAAAAACATGGCGTTAGAGGGTGAGAACTCGAAACAGCCACCGAACGTCCCCGTGGGTGAAACCAACACCTCCCACGGGACCAATGTAACTCGTAGGAACTGACCCCGCAGCCGCAGGATTTCCGGTTTGGGAATACGACGGTAATTTGCATATTTCTAGACTTAGGCTTAAAAACATGGCGTTAGAGGGTGAAATCCCGAAACATCCCCCGAACGTCCCCGTGGGTGGCACCAACACCTCCCACGGGACCAATGTAACTCGTAGGAACTGACCCCACAGCCGCGGAACTCCCGGTTTTAGAATACGACGGTAATTTGCATATTTCTAGACTTAAGCTTAAAAACATGGCGTTAGAGGGTGAAAACCCGAAACAGCCCCCGAACGTCCCTGTGGGTGGCACCAACACCTCCCACGGGACCAATGTAACTCGTAGGGACTGACCCCGGAGCCGCGGGACTCCCAGTTTGAGAATACGACGATAATTTGCGAATTTCTAGACTTAGGATTAAAAACATGGCGTTAGAGGGTGAGAACTCGAAACAGCCACCGAACGTCCCCGTGGGTGGCACCAACACCTCCCACGGGACCAATGTAACTCGTACGAAATGACCCCGCAGCCGCGGGACTCCCGGTTTCAGAATACGACGGTAATTTGCATATTTCTAGACTTAGGCTTAAAAACATGGCGTTAGAGGGTGAAAACCTGAAACAGCCCCCGAACGTCCCCGTGGGTGGCACAACACCTCCCACGGGACCAATGTAACTCGTAGGAACTGACCCCGCAGCCGCGGTTCTCCCTGTTTGAGAATACGACGATAATTGGCAAATTTCTAGACTTAGGCTTAAAAACATGGCGTAAGAGGGTGAGATCTCGAAACAGCCCCCGAACGTCCCCGTGGGTGGCACCAACACCTCCCACGGGACCAATGTAACTCGTAGGAACTGACCCCGCAGCCGCGGGACTCCCAGTTTGAGAATACGACGGTAATTTGCATATTTCTAGACTTAGGCTTAAAAACATGGCGTTAGAGGGTGAAAACCCGAAACAGCCTCCGAACGTCCCCGTGGGTGGCACCAACACCTCCCACGGGACCAATGTAACTCGTAGGAACTGACCCCGCAGCAGCGGGACTCCCGGTTTTCGAATACGACGGTAATTTGCATATTTCTAGGCTTAGGCTTAAAAACATGGCGTTAGAGGGTGAAAACCCGAAACAGCCTCCGAACGTCCCCGTGGGTGGCACCAACACCTCCCACGGGACCAATGTAACTCGTAGGAATTGCCCCCGCAGCCGCGGGACTCCCGGTTTGAGAATACGACGGTAATTTGCATATTTCTAGACTTAGGCTTAAAAACATGGCGTTAGAGGGTGAGAACTCGAAACAGCCACCGAACGTCCCCGTGGGTGGCACCAACACCTCCCACGGGACCAATGTAACTCGTAGGAACTGTCCCCGCAGCCGCGGGACTCCCGGTTTGAGAATACGACGGTATTTTGCATATTTCTAGACTTAGGCTTAAAAACATGGCGTTAGAGGGTGAAAACCCGAAACAGCCCCCGAACGTCCCCGTGGTTGGCACCAACACCTCCCACGGGACCAATGTAACTCGTAGGAACTGACCCCGCAGCCGCGGGACTCCCGGTTTGAGAATACGACTGTAATTTGCATATTTCTAGACTTAGGCTTAAAAACATGGCGTTAGAGGGTGAGAACTCGAAACAGCCCCCGAACGTCCCCTTGGGTGGCACCAACACCTCCCACGGGACGAATGTAACTCGTAGGAACTGACCCCACACCCGCGGGACTCCCGGTTTGAGAATACGATGGTAATTTGCATATTTCTAGACTTAGGCTTAAAAACATGGCGTTAGAGGGTGAAAACCCGAAACAGCCACCGAACGTCCCCGTGGGTGGCACCAACACCTCCCACGGGACCAATGTAACTCGTAGGAACTGACCCCGCAGCCGCGGGACTCCCAGTTTGAGAATACGCCGGTAATTTGCAAATTTCTAGACTTAGGCTTAAAAACATGGCGTAAGAGGGTGAAAACCCGAAAGACCAACGTAACTCGTAGGAACTGACCCTGCAGCCGCGGGACTCCCAGTTTGAGAATACGACGGTAATTTGCAAATTTCTAGACTTAGGCTTAAAAACATGGTGTTAGAGGGTGAAAACCCGAAACAGCCACCGAACGTTCCCGTGGGTGGCACCAACACCTCCCACGGGACCAATGTAACTCGTAGGAACTATCCCCGCAGTCGCGGGACTCCCGGTTTTAGAATACGACGGTAATTTGTAAATATCTAGGCTTAGGCTTAAAAACATGGCGTTAGGGGATGAGATCTCGAAACAGCCCCCGAACGTCCCCGTGGGTGGCACCAACACCTCCCACGGGACGAATGTAACTCGTAGGAACTGACTCCGCAGCCGCGGGACTCCCGATTTGAGAATACGACGGTAATTTGCATATTTCTAGACTTACGCTTAAAAACATGGCGTAAGAGGGTGAGAACTCGAAACAGCAATGTAACTCGTAGGAACTGACCCCGCAGCCGCGGGACTCCCGGTTAGAGAATACGACGGTAATTTGCATATTTCTAGGCTTAGGCTTAAAAACATGGCGTTAGAGGGTGAGAACTCGAAACAGCCACCGAACGTCCCCGTGGGTGGCACCAACACCTCCCACGGGACCAATGTAACTCGTAGGAACTGACCCCGCAGCCGCGGGACTCCCGGTTTGAGAATACGACGGTAATTTGCAAATTTCTAGACTTCGGCTTAAAAACATGGCGTTAGAGGGTGAGAACTCGAAACAGCCACCGAACGTCCCCGTGGGTGGCACCAACACCTCCCACGGGACCAATGTAACTCGTAGGAACTGACCCCGCAGCCGCGGGACTCCCGGTTTGAGAATACGACGGTAATTTGCATATTTCTAGACATAGGCTTAAAAACATGGCGTTAGAGGGTGAGAACTCGAAACAGCCCCCGAACGTCCCCGTGGGTGGCACCAACACCTCCCACGGGTCCAATGTAACTCGTACAAACTGACCCCGCAGCCACGGGACTCCCGGTTTGAGAATACGACGGTAATTTGCATATTTTTAGAATTAGGCTTAAAAACATGGCGTTAGAGGGTGAAAACCCGAAACAGCCCCCGAACGTCCCTGTGGGTGGCACCAACACCTCCCACGGGACCAATGTAACTCGTAGGAACTGATGGCGTAAGAGGGTGAGATCTCGAAACAGCCCCCGAACGTCCCCGTGGGTGGCACCAACACCTCCCACGAGACCAATGTAACTCGTAGGAACTGACCCCGGAGCCGCGGGACTCCCAGTTTGAGAATACGACAGTAATTTGCATTTTTCTAGACTTAGGCTTAAATACATGGCGTTAGAGGGTGAGAACTCGAAACAGCCACCGAACGTTCCCGTGGGTGGCACCAACACCTCCCACGGGACCAATGTAACTCGTAGGAACTGACCCCGCAGCCGCGGGACTCCCGGTTTGAGAATACGACGGTAATTTGTATATTTCTGGACTTAGGCTTAAAAACATGGCGTTAGAGGGTGAAAACCTGAAACAGCCCCCGAACGTCCCCGTGAGTGGCACCAACACCTCCCACGGGACCAATGTAACTCGTAGGAACTGACCCCGCAGCCGCGGGACTCCCAGTTTGAGAATACGACGGTAATTTGCAAATTTCTAGACGAACTGACCCCGCAGCCGCGGGACTCCCGGTTTGAGAATACGACGGTAATTTGCATATTTCTAGACTTAAGCTTAAAAACATGGCGTTAGAGGGTGAAAACCTGAAACAGCCCCCGAACGTCCCCGTGAGTGGCACCAACACCTCCCACGGGACCAATGTAACTCGTAGGAACTGACCCCGCAGCCGCGGGACTCCCAGTTTGAGAATACGACGGTAATTTGCAAATTTCTAGACTTAGGCCTAAAAACATGGCGTAAGAGGGTGAGATCTCGAAACAGCCCCCGAACGTCCCCGTGGGTGGCACCAACACCTCCCACGGGACCAATGAAACTCGTAGGAACTGACCCTGCAGCCGCGGGACTCCTAGTTTGATAATACGACGGTAATTTGCATATTTCTAGACTTAGGCTTAAAAACATGGCGTTAGAGGGTGAAAACCCGAAACAGCCACCGAACGTCCCCGTGGGTGGCACCAACACCTCCCACGGGACCAATGTAACTCGTAGGAACTGACCCCGCAGCCGCGGGACTCCCGGTTTGAGAATACGACGGTAATTTGCAAATTTCTAGACTTCGGCTTAAAAACATGGCGTTAGAGGGTGAAAACCCGAAACAGCCCCGGAACGTCTCCGTGGGTGGCACCAACACCTCCCACGGAATGAATGTAACTAGTAGGAACTGACCCCGCAGCCGCGGGACTCCAGGTTTGAGAATACGACGGTAATTTGCATATTTCTAGACTTAGGCTTAAAAACATGGCGTTAGAGGGTGAGAACTCGAAACAGCCCCCGAACGTCCCCGTGGGTGGCACCAACACCTCCCACGGGACGAATGTAACTCGTAGGAACTGACCCCGCAGCCGCGGGACTCCCGATTTGAGAATACGACGGTAATTTGCATATTTCTAGACTTAGGCTTAAAAACATGGCGTAAGAGGGTGAGAACTCGAAACAGCCACCGAACGTCCCCGTGGGTGGCACCAACACCTCCCACGGAACCAATGTAACTCGTACGAACTGACCCCGCAGCCGCGGGACTCCCGATTTGAGAATACGACGGTAATTTGCATATTTTTTCTAGACTTAGGCTTAAAAACATGGCGTTAGAGGGTGAAAACCCGAAACAGCCCCCGAACGTCCCTGTGGGTGGCACCAACACCTCCCACGGGACCAATGTAACTCGTAGGAACTGACCCCGGAGCCGCGGGACTCCCAGTTTGAGAATACGACGGTAATTTGCAAATTTCTAGACTTAGGCTTAAAAACATGGCGTTAGAGGGTGAGATCTCGAAACAGCCCCCGAACGTCCCCGTGGGTGGTAACAACACCTCCCACGGGACCAACGTAACTCGTAGGAACTGACCCCGTAGCCGCGGGACTCCCAGTTTGAGAATACGACGGTAATTTGCAAATTTCTAGACTTAGGCTTAAAAACATGGTGTTAGAGGGTGAAAACCCGAAACAGCCACCGAACGTTCCCGTGGGTGGCACCAACACCTCCCACGGGACCAATGTAACTCGTAGGAACTATCCCCGCAGCCGCGGGACTCCCGGTTTTTGAATACGACGGTAATTTGCAAATTTCTAGACTTAGGCTTAAAAACATGGCGTTAGGGGGTGAGATCTCGAAACAGCCTCCGAACGTCCCCGTAGGTGGCACCAACACCTCCCACGGGACGAATGTAACTCGTAGAAACTGACCCCGCAGCCGCGGGACTCCCGATTTGAGAATACGACGGTAATTTGCATATTTCTAGACTTAGGCTTAAAAACATGGCGTAAGAGGGTGAGAACTCGAAACAGCCACCGAACGTCCCCGTGGGTGGCACCAACACCTCCCACGGGACCAATGTAACTCGTAGGAACTGACCCCGCAGTCGCGGGACTCCCGGTTTGAGAATACGAAGATAATTTGCATATTTCTAGACTTAGCCTTAAAAACATGGCGTTAGAGGGTGAAAACCCGAAAAAGCCCCCGAACGTCCCCGTGGGTGGCACCAACACCTCCCACGGGACCAATGTAACTCGTAGGAACTGACCCCGCAGTCGCGGGACTCCCGGTTTTAGAATGCGACAGTAATTTGCATATTTCTAGACTTAGGCTTAAAAACATGGCGTTAGAGGGTGAAAACACGAAACAGCCCCCGAACGTCCCCGTGGGTGGCACCAACACCTCCCACGAAACGAATGTAACTCGTAGGAACTGACCCCGCAGCCGCGGGACTCCCGGTTTGAGAATACGACGTTAATTTGCATATTTCTATACTTAGGCTTAAAAACATGGCGTTAGAGGGTGAGAACTCGAAACAGCCCCCGAACATCCCCGTGGGTGGCACCAACACCTCCCATAGGACCAATGTAACTCGTAGGAACTGACGCCGCAGCCGTGGGACTCCCGGTTTGAGAATACGATGGTAATTAGCAAATTTCTAGACTTACGCTTAAAAACATGGCGTTAGAGGGTGAGAACTCGAAACAGCCACCAAACGTCCCCGTGGGTGGCACCAACACCTCCCACGGGACGAACTCGAAATAGCCACCAAACGTCCCCGTGGGTGGCACCAACACCTCCCACGGGACCAATGTAACTCGTAGGAACTGACCCCGCAGCCGCGGGACTCCCGGTTTGAGAATACGACGGTAATTTGCATAATTCTAGACTTAGGCTTAAAAACATGGCGTTAGAGGGTAAAAACCCGAAACAGCCCCCGAACGTCCCCGTGGGTGGCACCAACACCTCCCACGGGACCAATGTAACTCGTAGGAACTGACCCCGCAGTCGCGGGACTCCCAGTTTGAGAATACGACGATAATTTGCATATTTCTAGACTTAGGCTTAAAAACATGGCGTTAGAGGGTGAGAACTCGAAACAGCCACCGAACGTCCCCGTGGGTGAAAGCAACACCTCCCACGGGACCAATGTAACTCGTAGGAACTGACCCCGCAGCCGCAGGATTCCCGGTTTGGGAATACGACGGTAATTTGCATATTTCTAGACTTAGGCTTAAAAACATGGCGTTAGAGGGTGAAATCCCGAAACATACCCCGAACGTCCCCGTGGGTGGCACCAACACCTCCCACGGGACCAATGTAACTCGTAGGAACTGACCCCACAGCCGCGGAACTCCCGGTTTTAGAATACGACGGTAATTTGCATATTTCTAGACTTAAGCTTAAAAACATGGCGTTAGAGGGTGAAAACCCGAAACAGCCCCCGAACGTCCCTGTGGGTGGCACCAACACCTCCCACGGGACCAATGTAACTCGTAGGGACTGACCCCGGAGCCGCGGGACTCCCAGTTTGAGAATACGACGATAATTTGCGAATTTCTAGACTTAGGATTAAAAACATGGCGTTAGAGGGTGAGAACTCGAAACAGCCACCGAACGTCCCCGTGGGTGGCACCAACACCTCCCACGGGACCAATGTAACTCGTACGAAATGACCCCGCAGCCGCGGGACTCCCGGTCTCAGAATACGACGGTAATTTGCATATTTCTAGACTTAGGCTTAAAAACATGGCGTTAGAGGGTGAAAACCTGAAACAGCCCCCGAACGTCCCCGTGGGTGGCACAACACCTCCCACGGGACCAATGTAACTCGTAGGAACTGACCCCGCAGCCGCGGTTCTCCCTGTTTGAGAATACGACGATAATTGGCAAATTTCTAGACTTAGGCTTAAAAACATGGCGTAAGAGGGTGAGATCTCGAAACAGCCCCCGAACGTCCCCGTGGGTGGCACCAACACCTCCCACGGGACCAATGTAACTCGTAGGAACTGACCCCGCAGCCGCGGGACTCCCAGTTTGAGAATACGACGGTAATTTGCATATTTCTAGACTTAGGCTTAAAAACATGGCGTTAGAGGGTGAAAACCCGAAACAGCCTCCGAACGTCCCCGTGGGTGGCACCAACACCTCCCACGGGACCAATGTAACTCGTAGGAACTGACCCCGCAGCAGCGGGACTCCCGGTTTTCGAATACGACGGTAATTTGCATATTTCTAGGCTTAGGCTTAAAAACATGGCGTTAGAGGGTGAAAACCCGAAACTGCCTCCGAACGTCCCCGTGGGTGGCACCAACACCTCCCACGGGACCAATGTAACTCGTAGGAATTGCCCCCGCAGCCGCGGGACTCCCGGTTTGAGAATACGACGGTATTTTGCATATTTCTAGACTTAGGCTTAAAAACATGGCGTTAGAGGGTGAAAACCCGAAACAGCCCCCGAACGTCCCCGTGGGTGGCACCAACACCTCCCACGGGACCAATGTAACTCGTAGGAACTGTCCCCGCAGCCGCGGGACTCCCGGTTTGAGAATACGACTGTAATTTGCATATTTCTAGACTTAGGCTTAAAAACATGGCGTTAGAGGGTGAGAACTCGAAACAGCCCCCGAACGTCCCCTTGGGTGGCACCAACACCTCCCACGGGACGAATGTAACTCGTAGGAACTGACCCCACACCCGCGGGACTCCCGGTTTGAGAATACGATGGTAATTTGCATATTTCTAGACTTAGGCTTAAAAACATGGCGTTAGAGGGTGAGAACTCGAAACAGCCACCGAACGTCCCCGTGGGTGGCACCAACACCTCCCACGGGACCAATGTAACTCGTAGGAACTGACCCCGCAGCCGCGGGACTCCCAGTTTGAGAATACGCCGGTAATTTGCAAATTTCTAGACTTAGGCTTAAAAACATGGCGTAAGAGGGTGAAAACCCGAAAGACCAACGTAACTCGTAGGAACTGACCCCGCAGCCGCGGGACTCCCAGTTTGAGAATACGACGGTAATTTGCAAATTTCTAGACTTAGGCTTAAAAACATGGTGTTAGAGGGTGAAAACCCGAAACAGCCACCGAACGTTCCCGTGGGTGGCACCAACACCTCCCACGGGACCAATGTAACTCGTAGGAACTATCCCCGCAGCCGCGGGACTCCCGGTTTTAGAATACGACGGTAATTTGTAAATATCTAGGCTTAGGCTTAAAAACATGGCGTTAGGGGATGAGATCTCGAAACAGCCCCCGAACGTCCCCGTGGGTGGCACCAACACCTCCCACGGGACGAATGTAACTCGTAGGAACTGACTCCGCAGCCGCGGGACTCCCGATTTGAGAATACGACGGTAATTTGCATATTTCTAGACTTACGCTTAAAAACATGGCGTAAGAGGGTGAGAACTCGAAACAGCAATGTAACTCGTAGGAACTGAACCCGCAGCCGCGGGACTCCCAGTTTGAGAATACGACGGTAATTTGCAAATTTCTAGACTTAGGCTTAAAAACATGGCGTAAGAGGGTGAGATCTCGAAACAGCCCCCGAACGTCCCCGTGGGTGGCACCAAAACCTTCCACGGGACGAATGTAACTCGTAGGAACTGACCCCACACCCGCGGGAATCCCGGTTTGAGAATACGATGGTAATTTGCATATTTCTAGACTTAGGCTTAAAAACATGGCGTTAGAGGGTGAAAACCCGAAACAGCCACCGAACGTCCCCGTGGGTGGCACCAACACCTCCCACGGGACCAATGTAACTCGTAGGAACTGACCCCGCAGCCGCGGGACTCCCAGTTTGAGAATACGCCGGTAATTTGCAAATTTCTAGACTTAGGCTTAAAAACATGGCGTAAGAGGGTGAAAACCCGAAAGACCAACGTAACTCGTAGGAACTGACTCCGCAGCCGCGGGACTCCCGATTTGAGAATACGACGGTAATTTGCATATTTCTAGACTTACGCTTAAAAACATGGCGTAAGAGGGTGAGAACTCGAAACAGCAATGTAACTCGTAGGAACTGAACCTGCAGCCGCGGGACTCCCAGTTTGAGAATACGACGGTAATTTGCAAATTTCTAGACTTAGGCTTAAAAACATGGCGTAAGAGGGTGAGATCTCGAAACAGCCCCCGAACGTCCCCGTGGGTGGCACCAAAACCTCCCACGGGACCAATGTAACTCGTAGGAACTGACCCTGCAGCCGCGGGACTCCCAGTTTGAGAATACGACGGTAATTTGCATATTTCTAGACTTAGGCTTAAAAACATGGCGTTAGAGGGTGAAAACCCGAAACAGCCTCCGAACGTTCCCGTGGGTGGCACCAACACCTCCCACGGGACCAATGTAACTCGTAGGAACTGACCCCGCAGCCGCGGGACTCCCGGTTAGAGAATACGACGGTAATTTGCATATTTCTAGGCTTAGGCTTAAAAACATGGCGTTAGAGGGTGAGAAATCGAAACAGCCACCGAACGTCCCCGTGGGTGGCACCAACACCTCCCACGGGACCAATGTAACTCGTAGGAACTGACCCCGCCGCCGCGGGACTCCCGGTTTGAGAATACGACGGTAATTTGCAAATTTCTAGACTTCGGCTTAAAAACATGTCATTAGCGGGTGAGAACTCGAAACAGCCACCGAACGTCCCTGTGGGTGGCACCAACACGTCCCACGGGACCAATGTAACTCGTAGGAACTGTCCCCGCAGCCGCGGGACTCCCGGTTTGAGAATACGACGGTAATTTGCATATTTCTAGACTTAGGCTTAAAAACATGGCGTTAGAGGGTGAAAACCCGAAACAGCCCCGGAACGTCCCCGTGGGTGGCACCAACACCTCCCACGGGACGAATGTAGCTAGTAGGAACTGACCCCGCAGCCGCGGGACTCCCGGTTTGAGAATACGATGGTAATTTGCATATTTCTAGACTTAGGCTTAAAAACATGGCGTTAGAGGGTGAGAACTCGAAACAGCCCCCGAACGTCCCCGTGGGTGGCTCCAACACCTCCCACGGGTCCAATGTAACTCGTAGGAACTGACCCCGCAGCCGCGGGACTCCCGGGTGGAGAATACGACGGTAATTTGCATATTTCTAGACTTAGGCTTAAAAACATGGCGTTAGAGGGTGAAAACCCGAAACAGCCTCCGAACGTTCCCGTGGGTGGCACCAACACCTCCCACGGGACCAATGTAACTCGTAGGAACTGACCCCATAGCCGCGGGTCTCCCGGTTTGAGAATCCGACGGTAATTTGCATATTTCTAGATTTAGGCTTAAAAACATGGCGTTAGAGGGTGAAAACCCGAAACAGCCCCCGAACGTCCCCGTGGTGGCACCAACACCTCCCACGGGACCAATGTAACTCGTAGGAACTGACCCCGCAGCCGCGGGACTCCCGGTTTTAGAATACGACGGTAATTTTCAAATTTCTAGACTTATGATTAAAAACATGGCGCTAGAGGGTGAGATCTCGAAACAGCCCCCGAACGTCCCCGTGGGTGGCACCAACACCTCCCACGGGACCAACGTAACTCGTAGGAACTGACCCCGCAGCCGCGGGACTCCCAGTTTGAGAATACGACGGTAATTTGCAAATTTCTAGACTTAGGCTTAAAAACATGGTGTTAGAGGGTGAAAATCCAAAACAGCCACCGAACGTTCCCGTGGGTGGCACCAACACCTCCCACGGGACCAATGTAACTCGTGGGAACTATCCCCGCAGCCGCGGGACTCCCGATTTTAGAATACGACGGTAATTTGCATATTTCTAGACTTAGGCTTAAAAACATGGCGTTAGAGGGTGAGAACTCGAAACAGCCCCCGAACGTCCCCGTGGGTGGCACCAACACCTCCCACGGGACCAATGTAACTCGTAGGAATTGACCCCGCAGCCGCGGGACTCCCGGTTTGAGAATACGACGGTAATTTGCATATTTCTAGACTTAGGCTTAAAAACATGGCGTTAGAGGGTGAAAACCCGAAACAGCCTCCGAACGTTCCCGTGGGTGGCACCAACACCTCCCACGGGACCAATGTAACTCGTAGGAACTGACCCCGCAGCCGCGGGTCTCCTGGTTTGAGAATACGACGGTAATTTGCATATTTCTAGACTTGCGCTTAAAAACATGGCGTTAGAGGGTGAAAACCCGAAACAGGCCCCGAACGTCCCCGTGGGTGGCACCAACACCTCCCACGGGACCAATGTAACTCGTAGGAACTGACCCCGCAGCGGCGGGACTCCCGGTTTTAGAATACGACGGTAATTTTCAAATTTCTAGACTTAGGCTTAAAAACATGGCGTTAGAGGGTGAGATCTCGAAACAGCCCCCGAACGTCCCCGTGGGTGGTAACAACACCTCCCACGGGACCAACGTAACTCGTAGAACTGACCCCGTAGCCGCGGGACTCCCAGTTTGAGAATACGACGGTAATTTGCAAATTTCTAGACTTAGGCTTAAAAACATGGTGTTAGAGGGTGAAACCCGAAACAGCCACCGAACGTTCCCGTGGGTGGCACCAACACCTCCCACGGGACCAATGTAACTCGTAGGAACTATCCCCGCAGCCGCGGGACTCCCGGTTTTTGAATACGACGGTAATTTGCAAATTTCTAGACTTAGGCTTAAAAACATGGCGTTAGGGGGTGAGATCTCGAAACAGCCCCCGAACGTCCCCGTAGGTGGCACCAACACCTCCCACGGGACGAATGTAACTCGTAGAAACTGACCCCGCAGCCGCGGGACTCCCGATTTGAGAATACGACGGTAATTTGCATATTTCTAGACTTAGGCTTAAAAACATGGCGTAAGAGGGTGAGAACTCGAAACAGCCACCGAACGTCCCCGTGGGTGGCACCAACACCTCCCACGGGACCAATGTAACTCGTAGGAACTGACCCCGCAGTCGCGGGACTCCCGGTTTGAGAATACGAAGATAATTTGCATATTTCTAGACTTAGCCTTAAAAACATGGCGTTAGATGGTGAAAACCCGAAAAAGCCCCCGAACGTCCCCGTGGGTGGCACCAACACCTCCCACGGGACCAATGTAACTCGTAGGAACTGACCCCGCAGTCGCGGGACTCCCGGTTTGAGAATACGAAGATAATTTGCATATTTCTAGACTTAGCCTTAAAAACATGGCGTTAGAGGGTGAAAACCCGAAAAAGCCCCCGAACGTCCCCGTGGGTGGTACCAACACCTCCCACGGGACCAATGTAACTCGTAGGAACTGACCCCGCAGCCGCGGGACTCCCGGTTTGAGAATACGACGTTAATTTGCATATTTCTATACTTAGGCTTAAAAACATGGCGTTAGAGGGTGAGAACTCGAAACAGCCTCCGAACATCCCCGTGGGTGGCACCAACACCTCCCATAGGACCAATGTAACTCGTAGGAACTGACGCCGCAGCCGTGGGACTCCCGGTTTGAGATTACGATGGTAATTAGCAAATTTCTAGACTTAGGCTTAAAAACATGGCGTTAGAGGGTGAGAACTCGAAACAGCCACCAAACGTCCCCGTGGGTGGCACCAACACCTCCCACGGGACGAACTCGAAATAGCCACCAAACGTCCCCGTGGGTGGCACCAACACCTCCCACGGGACCAATGTAACTCGTAGGAACTGACCCCGCAGCCGCGGGACTCCCGGTTTGAGAATACGACGGTAATTTGCATATTTCTAGACTTAGGCTTAAAAACATGGCGTTAGAGGGTGAAAACCCGAAACAGCCCCCGAACGTCCCCGTGGGTGGCACCAACACCTCCCACGGGACCAATGTAACTCGTAGGAACTGACCCCGCAGTCGCGGGACTCCCAGTTTGAGAATACGACGATAATTTGCATATTTCTAGACTTAGGCTTAAAAACATGGCGTTAGAGGGTGAGAACTCGAAACAGCCACCGAACGTCCCCGTGGGTGAAACCAACACCTCCCACGGGACCAATGTAACTCGTAGGAACTGACCCCGCAGCCGCAGGATTTCCGGTTTGGGAATACGACGGTAATTTGCATATTTCTAGACTTAGGCTTAAAAACATGGCGTTAGAGGGTGAAATCCCGAAACATCCCCCGAACGTCCCCGTGGGTGGCACCAACACCTCCCACGGGACCAATGTAACTCGTAGGAACTGACCCCACAGCCGCGGAACTCCCGGTTTTAGAATACGACGGTAATTTGCATATTTCTAGACTTAAGCTTAAAAACATGGCGTTAGAGGGTGAAAACCCGAAACAGCCCCCGAACGTCCCTGTGGGTGGCACCAACACCTCCCACGGGACCAATGTAACTCGTAGGGACTGACCCCGGAGCCGCGGGACTCCCAGTTTGAGAATACGACGATAATTTGCGAATTTCTAGACTTAGGATTAAAAACATGGCGTTAGAGGGTGAGAACTCGAAACAGCCACCGAACGTCCCCGTGGGTGGCACCAACACCTCCCACGGGACCAATGTAACTCGTACGAAATGACCCCGCAGCCGCGGGACTCCCGGTTTCAGAATACGACGGTAATTTGCATATTTCTAGACTTAGGCTTAAAAACATGGCGTTAGAGGGTGAAAACCTGAAACAGCCCCCGAACGTCCCCGTGGGTGGCACAACACCTCCCACGGGACCAATGTAACTCGTAGGAACTGACCCCGCAGCCGCGGTTCTCCCTGTTTGAGAATACGACGATAATTGGCAAATTTCTAGACTTAGGCTTAAAAACATGGCGTAAGAGGGTGAGATCTCGAAACAGCCCCCGAACGTCCCCGTGGGTGGCACCAACACCTCCCACGGGACCAATGTAACTCGTAGGAACTGACCCCGCAGCCGCGGGACTCCCAGTTTGAGAATACGACGGTAATTTGCATATTTCTAGACTTAGGCTTAAAAACATGGCGTTAGAGGGTGAAAACCCGAAACAGCCTCCGAACGTCCCCGTGGGTGGCACCAACACCTCCCACGGGACCAATGTAACTCGTAGGAACTGACCCCGCAGCAGCGGGACTCCCGGTTTTCGAATACGACGGTAATTTGCATATTTCTAGGCTTAGGCTTAAAAACATGGCGTTAGAGGGTGAAAACCCGAAACAGCCTCCGAACGTCCCCGTGGGTGGCACCAACACCTCCCACGGGACCAATGTAACTCGTAGGAATTGCCCCCGCAGCCGCGGGACTCCCGGTTTGAGAATACGACGGTAATTTGCATATTTCTAGACTTAGGCTTAAAAACATGGCGTTAGAGGGTGAGAACTCGAAACAGCCACCGAACGTCCCCGTGGGTGGCACCAACACCTCCCACGGGACCAATGTAACTCGTAGGAACTGTCCCCGCAGCCGCGGGACTCCCGGTTTGAGAATACGACGGTATTTTGCATATTTCTAGACTTAGGCTTAAAAACATGGCGTTAGAGGGTGAAAACCCGAAACAGCCCCCGAACGTCCCCGTGGTTGGCACCAACACCTCCCACGGGACCAATGTAACTCGTAGGAACTGACCCCGCAGCCGCGGGACTCCCGGTTTGAGAATACGACTGTAATTTGCATATTTCTAGACTTAGGCTTAAAAACATGGCGTTAGAGGGTGAGAACTCGAAACAGCCCCCGAACGTCCCCTTGGGTGGCACCAACACCTCCCACGGGACGAATGTAACTCGTAGGAACTGACCCCACACCCGCGGGACTCCCGGTTTGAGAATACGATGGTAATTTGCATATTTCTAGACTTAGGCTTAAAAACATGGCGTTAGAGGGTGAAAACCCGAAACAGCCACCGAACGTCCCCGTGGGTGGCACCAACACCTCCCACGGGACCAATGTAACTCGTAGGAACTGACCCCGCAGCCGCGGGACTCCCAGTTTGAGAATACGCCGGTAATTTGCAAATTTCTAGACTTAGGCTTAAAAACATGGCGTAAGAGGGTGAAAACCCGAAAGACCAACGTAACTCGTAGGAACTGACCCTGCAGCCGCGGGACTCCCAGTTTGAGAATACGACGGTAATTTGCAAATTTCTAGACTTAGGCTTAAAAACATGGTGTTAGAGGGTGAAAACCCGAAACAGCCACCGAACGTTCCCGTGGGTGGCACCAACACCTCCCACGGGACCAATGTAACTCGTAGGAACTATCCCCGCAGCCGCGGGACTCCCGGTTTTAGAATACGACGGTAATTTGTAAATATCTAGGCTTAGGCTTAAAAACATGGCGTTAGGGGATGAGATCTCGAAACAGCCCCCGAACGTCCCCGTGGGTGGCACCAACACCTCCCACGGGACGAATGTAACTCGTAGGAACTGACTCCGCAGCCGCGGGACTCCCGATTTGAGAATACGACGGTAATTTGCATATTTCTAGACTTACGCTTAAAAACATGGCGTAAGAGGGTGAGAACTCGAAACAGCAATGTAACTCGTAGGAACTGACCCCGCAGCCGCGGGACTCCCGGTTAGAGAATACGACGGTAATTTGCATATTTCTAGGCTTAGGCTTAAAAACATGGCGTTAGAGGGTGAGAACTCGAAACAGCCACCGAACGTCCCCGTGGGTGGCACCAACACCTCCCACGGGACCAATGTAACTCGTAGGAACTGACCCCGCAGCCGCGGGACTCCCGGTTTGAGAATACGACGGTAATTTGCAAATTTCTAGACTTCGGCTTAAAAACATGGCGTTAGAGGGTGAGAACTCGAAACAGCCACCGAACGTCCCCGTGGGTGGCACCAACACCTCCCACGGGACCAATGTAACTCGTAGGAACTGACCCCGCAGCCGCGGGACTCCCGGTTTGAGAATACGACGGTAATTTGCATATTTCTAGACTTAGGCTTAAAAACAAGGCGTTAGAGGCTGAGAACTCGAAACATCCACCGAACGTCTCCGTGGGGGCACCAACACCTCCCACGGGACCAATGTAACTCGTAGGAACTGACCCCGCATCCGCGGGACTCCCGGTTTGAGAATACGACGGTAATTTGCATATTTCTAGACATAGGCTTAAAAACATGGCGTTAGAGGGTGAGAACTCGAAACAGCCACCGAACGTCCCCGTGGGTGGCACCAACACCTCCCACGGGTCCAATGTAACTCGTACGAACTGACCCCAGAGCCGCGGGACTCCCAGTTTGAGAATACGACGGTAATTTGCAAATTTCTAGACATAGGCTTAAAAACATGGCGTTAGAGGGTGAGAACTCGAAACAGCCCCCGAACGTCCCCGTGGGTGGCACCAACACCTCCCACGGGTCCAATGTAACTCGTACAAACTGACCCCGCAGCCACGGGACTCCCGGTTTGAGAATACGACGGTAATTTGCATATTTTTAGAATTAGGCTTAAAAACATGGCGTTAGAGGGTGAAAACCCGAAACAGCCCCCGAACGTCCCTATGGGTGGCACCAACACCTCCCACGGGACCAATGTAACTCGTAGGAACTGATGGCGTAAGAGGGTGAGATCTCGAAACAGCCCCCGAACGTCCCCGTGGGTGGCACCAACACCTCCCACGAGACCAATGTAACTCGTAGGAACTGACCCTGCAGCCGCGGGACTCCCAGTTTGAGAATACGACAGTAATTTGCATTTTTCTAGACTTAGGCTTAAAAACATGGCGTTAGAGGGTGAAAACCCGAAACAGCCTCCGAACGTTCCCGTGGGTGGCACCAACACCTCCCACGGGACCAATGTAACTCGTAGGAACTGACCCCGCAGCCGCGGGACTCCCGGTTTGAGAATACGACGGTAATTTGTATATTTCTGGACTTAGGCTTAAAAATATGGCGTTAGAGGGTGAAAACCCAAAACAGCCCCCGAACGTCCCCGTGGGTGGCACCAACACCTCCCACGGGACCAATGTAACTCGTAGGAACTGACCCCGCAGTCGCGGGACTCCCGGTTTTAGAATACGACGGTAATTTTCAAATTTCTAGACTTGGGCTTAAAAACATGGCGTTAGAGGGTGAGATCTCGAAACAGCCCCCGAACGTCCCCGTGGGTGGCACCAACACCTCCCACGGGACCGACGTAACTCGTAGGAACTGACCCCGCAGCCGCGGGACTCCCGGTTTGAGAATACGACGGTAATTTGCATATTTCTAGACTTAGGCTTAAAAACGTGGTGTTAGAGGCTGAGAACTCGAAACATCGACCGAACGTCCCCGTGGGTGGCACCAACACCTCCCACGGAACCAATGTAACTCGTACGAACTGACCCGCAGCCGCGGGACTCCCGATTTGAGAATACGACGGTAATTTGCATATTTTTTCTGGACTTGGGCTTAAAAACATGGCGTTAGACGGTGAAAACCCGAAACAGCCACCGAACGTCCCCGTGGGTGGCAGCAACACCTCCCACGGGACGAATGTGACTCGTAGGAACTGACTCCGCAGCCGCGGGACTCCCAGTTTGAGAATACGACGGTAATTTGCAAATTTCTAGACTTAGGCTTAAAAACATGGCGTTAGAGGGTGAGAACTCGAAACAGCCACCGAACGTCCCCGTGGGTGGCACCCACACCTCCCACGGGACCAATGTAACTCGTACGAACTGACCCCGCAGCCGCGGGACTCCCGGTTTGAGAATACGACGGTAATTTGCATATTTCTAGACTTAAGCTTAAAAACATGGCGTTAGAGGGTGAAAACCTGAAACAGCCCCCGAACGTCCCCTTGGGTGGCACCAACACCTCCCACGGGACCAATGTAACTCGTAGGAACTGACCCCGCAACCGCGGGACTCCCAGTTTGAGAATACGACGGTAATTTGCAAATTTCTAGACTTAGGCTTAAAAACATGGCGTAAGAGGGTGAGATCTCGAAACAGCCCCCGAACGTCCCCGTGGGTGGCACCAAAACCTCCCACGGGACCAATGTAAATCGTAGGAACTGACCCTGCAGCCGCGGGACTCCCAGTTTGAGAATACGACGGTAATTTGCATATTTCTAGACTTAGGCTTAAAAACATGGCGTTAGAGGGTGAAAACCCGAAACAGCCTCCGAACGTTCCCGTGGGTGGCACCAACACCTCCCACGGGACCAATGTAACTCGTAGGAACTGACCCCGCAGCCGCGGGACTCCCGGTTAGAGAATACGACGGTAATTTGCATATTTCTAGGCTTAGGCTTAAAAACATGGCGTTAGAGGGTGAGAACTCGAAACAGCCACCGAACGTCCCCGTGGGTGGCACCAACACCTCCCACGGGACCAATGTAACTCGTAGGAACTGACCCCGCAGCCGCGGGACTCCCGGTTTGAGAATACGACGGTAATTTGCAAATTTCTAGACTTCGGCTTAAAAACATGGCGTTAGAGGGTGAGAACTCGAAACAGCCACCGAACGTCCCCGTGGGTGGCACCAACACCTCCCACGGGACCAATGTAACTCGTAGGAACTGTCCCCGCAGCGGCGGGACTCCCGGTTTGAGAATACGTCGGTAATTTGCATATTTCTAGACTTAGGCTTAAAAACATGGCGTTAGAGGGTGAAAACCCGAAACAGCCCCGGAACGTCCCCGTGGGTGGCACCAACACCTCCCACGGGACGAATGTAACTAGTAGGAACTGACCCCGCAGCCGCGGGACTCCCGGTTTGAGAATACGATGGTAATTTGCATATTTCTAGACTTAGGCTTAAAAACATGGCGTTAGAGGGTGAGAACTCGAAACAGCCGCCGAACGTCCCCGTGGGTGGCTCCAACACCTTCCACGGGACCAATGTAACTCGTAGGAACTGACCCCGCAGCCGCGGGACTCCCGGTTAGAGAATACGACGGTAATTTGCATATTTCTAGGCTTAGGCTTAAAAACATGGCGTTAGAGGGTGAGAACTCGAAACAGCCACCGAACGTCCCCGTGGGTGGCACCAACACCTCCCACGGGACCAATGTAACTCGTAGGAACTGACCCCGCAGCCGCGGGACTCCCGGTTTGAGAATACGACGGTAATTTGCAAATTTCTAGACTTCGGCTTAAAAACATGGCGTTAGAGGGTGAGAACTCGAAACAGCCACCGAACGTCCCCGTGGGTGGCACCAACACCTCCCACGGGACCAATGTAACTCGTAGGAACTGTCCCCGCAGCCGCGGGACTCCCGGTTTGAGAATACGACGGTAATTTGCATATTTCTAGACTTAGGCTTAAAAACATGGCGTTAGAGGGTGAAAACCCGAAACAGCCCCGGAACGTCCCCGTGGGTGGCACCAACACCTCCCACGGGACGAATGTAACTAGTAGGAACTGACCCCGCAGCCGCGGGACTCCCGGTTTGAGAATACGATGGTAATTTGCATATTTCTAGACTTAGGCTTAAAAACATGGCGTTAGAGGGTGAGAACTCGAAACAGCCCCCGAACGTCCCCGTGGGTGGCTCCAACACCTCCCACGGGACCAATGTAACTCATAGGAACTGACTCCGCTGCCGCGGGACTCCCGGGTGGAGAATACGACGGTAATTTGCATATTTCTAGACTTAGGCTTAAAAACATGGTGTTAGAGGGTGAAAACCCGAAACAGCCTCCGAACGTTCCCGTGGGTGGCACCAACACCTCCCACGGGACCAATGTAACTCGTAGGAACTGACCCCATAGCCGCGGGTCTCCCGGTTTGAGAATACGACGGTAATTTGCATATTTCTAGACTTAGGCTTAAAAACATGGCGTTAGAGGGTGAAAACCCGAAACAGCCCCCGAACGTCCCCGTGGGTGGCTCCAACACCTCCCACGGGACCAATGTAACTCGTAGGATCTGACCCCGCAGCCGCGGGACTCCCGGTTTTAGAATACGACGGTAATTTTCAAATTTCTAGACTTATGATTAAAAACATGGCGCTAAAGGGTGAGATCTCGAAACAGCCACCGAACGTCCCCGTGGGTGGCACCAACACCTCCCACGGGACCAACGTAACTCGTAGGAACTGACCCCGCAGCCGCGGGACTCCCAGTTTGAGAATACGACGGTAATTTGCAAATTTCTAGACTTAGGCTTAAAAACATGGTGTTAGAGGGTGAAAACCCGAAACAGCCACCGAACGTTCCCGTGGGTGGCACCAACACCTCCCACGGGACCAATGTAACTCGTAGGAACTATCCCCGCAGCCGCGGGACTCCCGGTTTTAGAATACGACGGTAATTTGCAAATTTCTAGACTTAGGCTTAAAAACATGGCGTTAGGGGGTGAGATCTCGAAACAGCCCCCGAACCTCCCCGTGGGTGGCACCAACACCTCCCACGGGACGAATGTAACTCGTAGGAACTGACCCCGAAGCCGCGGGACTCCCGATTTGAGAATACGACGGTAATTTGCATATTTCTAGACTTAGGCTTAAAAACATGGCGTAAGAGGGTGAGAACTCGAAACAGCCACCGAACGTCCCCGTGGGTCGCACCAACACCTCCCACGGGACCAATGTAACTCGTAGGAACTGACCCCCCAGCCGCGGGACTCCCGGTTTGAGAATACGACGGTAATTTGCATATTTGTAGACTTAGGCTTAAAAACATGGTGTTAGAGGGTGAAAATCCAAAACAGCCACCGAACGTTCCCGTGGGTGGCACCAACACCTCCCACGGGACCAATGTAACTCGTAGGAACTATCCCCGCAGCCGCGGGACTCCCGATTTTAGAATACGACGGTAATTTGCATATTTCTAGACTTAGGCTTAAAAACATGGCGTTAGAGGGTGAGAACTCGAAACAGCCCCCGAACGTCCCCGTGGGTGGCACCAACACCTCCCACGGGACCAATGTAACTCGTAGGAATTGAACCCGCAGCCGCGGGACTCCCGGTTTGAGAATACGACGGTAATTTGCATATTTCTAGACTTAGGCTTAAAAACATGGCGTTAGAGGGTGAAAACCCGAAACAGCCTCCGAACGTTCCCGTGGGTGGCACCAACACCTCCCACGGGACCAATGTAACTCGTAGGAACTGACCCCGCAGCCGCGGGTCTCCTGGTTTGAGAATACGACGGTAATTTGCATATTTCTAGACTTGCGCTTAAAAACATGGCGTTAGAGGGTGAAAACCCGAAACAGGCCCCGAACGTCCCCGTGGGTGGCACCAACACCTCCCACGGGACCAATGTAACTCGTAGGAACTGACCCCGCAGCGGCGGGACTCCCGGTTTTAGAATACGACGGTAATTTTCAAATTTCTAGACTTAGGCTTAAAAACATGGCGTTAGAGGGTGAGATCTCGAAACAGCCCCCGAACGTCCCCGTGGGTGGTAACAACACCTCCCACGGGACCAACGTAACTCGTAGGAACTGACCCCGTAGCCGCGGGACTCCCAGTTTGAGAATACGACGGTAATTTGCAAATTTCTAGACTTAGGCTTAAAAACATGGTGTTAGAGGGTGAAACCCGAAACAGCCACCGAACGTTCCCGTGGGTGGCACCAACACCTCCCACGGGACCAATGTAACTCGTAGGAACTATCCCCGCAGCCGCGGGACTCCCGGTTTTTGAATACGACGGTAATTTGCAAATTTCTAGACTTAGGCTTAAAAACATGGCGTAAGAGGGTGAGAACTCGAAACAGCCACCGAACGTCCCCGTGGGTGGCACCAACACCTCCCACGGGACCAATGTAACTCGTAGGAACTGACCCCGCAGTCGCGGGACTCCCGGTTTGAGAATACGAAGATAATTTGCATATTTCTAGACTTAGCCTTAAAAACATGGCGTTAGAGGGTGAAAACCCGAAAAAGCCCCCGAACGTCCCCGTGGGTGGCACCAACACCTCCCACGGGACCAATGTAACTCGTAGGAACTGACCCCGCAGTCGCGGGACTCCCGGTTTGAGAATACGAAGATAATTTGCATATTTCTAGACTTAGCCTTAAAAACATGGCGTTAGAGGGTGAAAACCCGAAAAAGCCCCCGAACGTCCCCGTGGGTGGCACCAACACCTCCCACGGGACCAATGTAACTCGTAGGAACTGACCCCGCAGCCGCGGGACTCCCGGTTTGAGAATACGACGTTAATTTGCATATTTCTATACTTAGGCTTAAAAACATGGCGTTAGAGGGTGAGAACTCGAAACAGCCTCCGAACATCCCCGTGGGTGGCACCAACACCTCCCATAGGACCAATGTAACTCGTAGGAACTGACGCCGCAGCCGTGGGACTCCCGGTTTGAGAATACGATGGTAATTAGCAAATTTCTAGACTTAGGCTTAAAAACATGGCGTTAGAGGGTGAGAACTCGAAACAGCCACCAAACGTCCCCGTGGGTGGCACCAACACCTCCCACGGGACGAACTCGAAATAGCCACCAAACGTCCCCGTGGGTGGCACCAACACCTCCCACGGGACCAATGTAACTCGTAGGAACTGACCCCGCAGCCGCGGGACTCCCGGTTTGAGAATACGACGGTAATTTGCATATTTCTAGACTTAGGCTTAAAAACATGGCGTTAGAGGGTGAAAACCCGAAACAGCCCCCGAACGTCCCCGTGGGTGGCACCAACACCTCCCACGGGACCAATGTAACTCGTAGGAACTGACCCCGCAGTCGCGGGACTCCCAGTTTGAGAATACGACGATAATTTGCATATTTCTAGACTTAGGCTTAAAAACATGGCGTTAGAGGGTGAGAACTCGAAACAGCCACCGAACGTCCCCGTGGGTGAAACCAACACCTCCCACGGGACCAATGTAACTCGTAGGAACTGACCCCGCAGCCGCAGGATTTCCGGTTTGGGAATACGACGGTAATTTGCATATTTCTAGACTTAGGCTTAAAAACATGGCGTTAGAGGGTGAAATCCCGAAACATCCCCCGAACGTCCCCGTGGGTGGCACCAACACCTCCCACGGGACCAATGTAACTCGTAGGAACTGACCCCACAGCCGCGGAACTCCCGGTTTTAGAATACGACGGTAATTTGCATATTTCTAGACTTAAGCTTAAAAACATGGCGTTAGAGGGTGAAAACCCGAAACAGCCCCCGAACGTCCCTGTGGGTGGCACCAACACCTCCCACGGGACCAATGTAACTCGTAGGGACTGACCCCGGAGCCGCGGGACTCCCAGTTTGAGAATACGACGATAATTTGCGAATTTCTAGACTTAGGATTAAAAACATGGCGTTAGAGGGTGAGAACTCGAAACAGCCACCGAACGTCCCCGTGGGTGGCACCAACACCTCCCACGGGACCAATGTAACTCGTACGAAATGACCCCGCAGCCGCGGGACTCCCGGTTTCAGAATACGACGGTAATTTGCATATTTCTAGACTTAGGCTTAAAAACATGGCGTTAGAGGGTGAAAACCTGAAACAGCCCCCGAACGTCCCCGTGGGTGGCACAACACCTCCCACGGGACCAATGTAACTCGTAGGAACTGACCCCGCAGCCGCGGTTCTCCCTGTTTGAGAATACGACGATAATTGGCAAATTTCTAGACTTAGGCTTAAAAACATGGCGTAAGAGGGTGAGATCTCGAAACAGCCCCCGAACGTCCCCGTGGGTGGCACCAACACCTCCCACGGGACCAATGTAACTCGTAGGAACTGACCCCGCAGCCGCGGGACTCCCAGTTTGAGAATACGACGGTAATTTGCATATTTCTAGACTTAGGCTTAAAAACATGGCGTTAGAGGGTGAAAACCCGAAACAGCCTCCGAACGTCCCCGTGGGTGGCACCAACACCTCCCACGGGACCAATGTAACTCGTAGGAACTGACCCCGCAGCAGCGGGACTCCCGGTTTTCGAATACGACGGTAATTTGCATATTTCTAGGCTTAGGCTTAAAAACATGGCGTTAGAGGGTGAAAACCCGAAACAGCCTCCGAACGTCCCCGTGGGTGGCACCAACACCTCCCACGGGACCAATGTAACTCGTAGGAATTGCCCCCGCAGCCGCGGGACTCCCGGTTTGAGAATACGACGGTAATTTGCATATTTCTAGACTTAGGCTTAAAAACATGGCGTTAGAGGGTGAGAACTCGAAACAGCCACCGAACGTCCCCGTGGGTGGCACCAACACCTCCCACGGGACCAATGTAACTCGTAGGAACTGTCCCCGCAGCCGCGGGACTCCCGGTTTGAGAATACGACGGTATTTTGCATATTTCTAGACTTAGGCTTAAAAACATGGCGTTAGAGGGTGAAAACCCGAAACAGGCCCCGAACGTCCCCGTGGTTGGCACCAACACCTCCCACGGGACCAATGTAACTCGTAGGAACTGACCCCGCAGCCGCGGGACTCCCGGTTTGAGAATACGACTGTAATTTGCATATTTCTAGACTTAGGCTTAAAAACATGGCGTTAGAGGGTGAGAACTCGAAACAGCCCCCGAACGTCCCCTTGGGTGGCACCAACACCTCCCACGGGACGAATGTAACTCGTAGGAACTGACCCCACACCCGCGGGACTCCCGGTTTGAGAATACGATGGTAATTTGCATATTTCTAGACTTAGGCTTAAAAACATGGCGTTAGAGGGTGAAAACCCGAAACAGCCACCGAACGTCCCCGTGGGTGGCACCAACACCTCCCACGGGACCAATGTAACTCGTAGGAACTGACCCCGCAGCCGCGGGACTCCCAGTTTGAGAATACGCCGGTAATTTGCAAATTTCTAGACTTAGGCTTAAAAACATGGCGTAAGAGGGTGAAAACCCGAAAGACCAACGTAACTCGTAGGAACTGACCCCGCAGCCGCGGGACTCCCAGTTTGAGAATACGACGGTAATTTGCAAATTTCTAGACTTAGGCTTAAAAACATGGTGTTAGAGGGTGAAAACCCGAAACAGCCACCGAACGTTCCCGTGGGTGGCACCAACACCTCCCACGGGACCAATGTAACTCGTAGGAACTATCCCCGCAGCCGCGGGACTCCCGGTTTTAGAATACGACGGTAATTTGTAAATATCTAGGCTTAGGCTTAAAAACATGGCGTTAGGGGATGACATCTCGAAACAGCCCCCGAACGTCCCCGTGGGTGGCACCAACACCTCCCACGGGACGAATGTAACTCGTAGGAACTGACTCCGCAGCCGCGGGACTCCCGATTTGAGAATACGACGGTAATTTGCATATTTCTAGACTTACGCTTAAAAACATGGCGTAAGAGGGTGAGAACTCGAAACAGCAATGTAACTCGTAGGAACTGACCCCGCAGCCGCGGGACTCCCGGTTAGAGAATACGACGGTAATTTGCATATTTCTAGGCTTAGGCTTAAAAACATGGCGTTAGAGGGTGAGAACTCGAAACAGCCACCGAACGTCCCCGTGGGTGGCACCAACACCTCCCACGGGACCAATGTAACTCGTAGGAACTGACCCCGCAGCCGCGGGACTCCCGGTTTGAGAATACGACGGTAATTTGCAAATTTCTAGACTTCGGCTTAAAAACATGGCGTTAGAGGGTGAGAACTCGAAACAGCCACCGAACGTCCCCGTGGGTGGCACCAACACCTCCCACGGGACCAATGTAACTCGTAGGAACTGACCCCGCAGCCGCGGGACTCCCGGTTTGAGAATACGACGGTAATTTGCATATTTCTAGACTTAGGCTTAAAAACAAGGCGTTAGAGGCTGAGAACTCGAAACATCCACCGAACGTCTCCGTGGGGGCACCAACACCTCCCACGGGACCAATGTAACTCGTAGGAACTGACCCCGCATCCGCGGGACTCCCGGTTTGAGAATACGACGGTAATTTGCATATTTCTAGACATAGGCTTAAAAACATGGCGTTAGAGGGTGAGAACTCGAAACAGCCACCGAACGTCCCCGTGGGTGGCACCAACACCTCCCACGGGTCCAATGTAACTCGTACGAACTGACCCCAGAGCCGCGGGACTCCCAGTTTGAGAATACGACGGTAATTTGCAAATTTCTAGACATAGGCTTAAAAACATGGCGTTAGAGGGTGAGAACTCGAAACAGCCCCCGAACGTCCCCGTGGGTGGCACCAAAACCTCCCACGGGTCCAATGTAACTCGTACAAACTGACCCCAGCAGCCACGGGACTCCCGGTTTGAGAATACGACGGTAATTTGCATATTTTTAGAATTAGGCTTAAAAACATGGCGTTAGAGGGTGAAAACCCGAAACAGCCCCCGAACGTCCCTGTGGGTGGCACCAACACCTCCCACGGGACCAATGTAACTCGTAGGAACTGATGGCGTAAGAGGGTGAGATCTCGAAACAGCCCCCGAACGTCCCCGTGGGTGGCACCAACACCTCCCACGAGACCAATGTAACTCGTAGGAACTGACCCTGCAGCCGCGGGACTCCCAGTTTGAGAATACGACAGTAATTTGCATTTTTCTAGACTTAGGCTTAAAAACATGGCGTTAGAGGGTGAAAACCCGAAACAGCCTCCGAACGTTCCCGTGGGTGGCACCAACACCTCCCACGGGACCAATGTAACTCGTAGGAACTGACCCCGCAGCCGCGGGACTCCCGGTTTGAGAATACGACGGTAATTTGTATATTTCTGGACTTAGGCTTAAAAATATGGCGTTAGAGGGTGAAAACCCAAAACAGCTCCCGAACGTCCCCGTGGGTGGCACCAACACCTCCCACGGGACCAATGTAACTCGTAGGAACTGACCCCGCAGTCGCGGGACTCCCGGTTTTAGAATACGACGGTAATTTTCAAATTTCTAGACTTGGGCTTAAAAACATGGCGTTAGAGGGTGAGATCTCGAAACAGCCCCCGAACGTCCCCGTGGGTGGCACCAACACCTCCCACGGGACCGACGTAACTCGTAGGAACTGACCCCGCAGCCGCGGGACTCCCGGTTTGAGAATACGACGGTAATTTGCATATTTCTAGACTTAGGCTTAAAAACGTGGTGTTAGAGGCTGAGAACTCGAAACATCGACCGAACGTCCCCGTGGGTGGCACCAACACTTCCCACGGAACCAATGTAACTCGTACGAACTGACCCGCAGCCGCGGGACTCCCGATTTGAGAATACGACGGTAATTTGCATATTTTTTCTGGACTTGGGCTTAAAAACATGGCGTTAGACGGTGAAAACCCGAAACAGCCACCGAACGTCCCCGTGGGTGGCAGCAACACCTCCCACGGGACGAATGTGACTCGTAGGAACTGACTCCGCAGCCGCGGGACTCCCAGTTTGAGAATACGACGGTAATTTGCAAATTTCTAGACTTAGGCTTAAAAACATGGCGTTAGAGGGTGAGAACTCGAAACAGCCACCGAACGTCCCCGTGGGTGGCACCCACACCTCCCACGGGACCAATGTAACTCGTACGAACTGACCCCGCAGCCGCGGGACTCCCGGCTTGAGAATACGACGGTAATTTGCATATTTCTAGACTTAAGCTTAAAAACATGGCGTTAGAGGGTGAAAACCTGAAACAGCCCCCGAACGTCCCCTTGGGTGGCACCAACACCTCCCACGGGACCAATGTAACTCGTAGGAACTGACCCCGCAGCCGCGGGACTCCCAGTTTGAGAATACGACGGTAATTTGCAAATTTCTAGACTTAGGCTTAAAAACATGGCGTAAGAGGGTGAGATCTCGAAACAGCCCCCGAACGTCCCCGTGGGTGGCACCAAAACCTCCCACGGGACCAATGTAAATCGTAGGAACTGACCCTGCAGCCGCGGGACTCCCAGTTTGAGAATACGACGGTAATTTGCATATTTCTAGACTTAGGCTTAAAAACATGGCGTTAGAGGGTGAAAACCCGAAACAGCCTCCGAACGTTCCCGTGGGTGGCACCAACACCTCCCACGGGACCAATGTAACTCGTAGGAACTGACCCCGCAGCCGCGGGACTCCCGGTTAGAGAATACGACGGTAATTTGCATATTTCTAGGCTTAGGCTTAAAAACATGGCGTTAGAGGGTGAGAACTCGAAACAGCCACCGAACGTCCCCGTGGGTGGCACCAACACCTCCCACGGGACCAATGTAACTCGTAGGAACTGACCCCGCAGCCGCGGGACTCCCGGTTTGAGAATACGACGGTAATTTGCAAATTTCTAGACTTCGGCTTAAAAACATGGCTTTAGAGGGTGAGAACTCGAAACATCCACCGAACGTCCCCGTGGGTGGCACCAACACCTCCCACGGGACCAATGTAACTCGTAGGAACTGTCCCCGCAGCGGCGGGACTCCCGGTTTGAGAATACGTCGGTAATTTGCATATTTCTAGACTTAGGCTTAAAAACATGGCGTTAGAGGGTGAAAACCCGAAACAGCCCCGGAACGTCCCCGTGGGTGGCACCAACACCTCCCACGGGACGAATGTAACTAGTAGGAACTGACCCCGCAGCCGCGGGACTCCCGGTTTGAGAATACGATGGTAATTTGCATATTTCTAGACTTAGGCTTAAAGACATGGCGTTAGAGGGTGAGAACTCGAAACAGCCGCCGAACGTCCCCGTGGGTGGCTCCAACACCTTCCACGGGACCAATGTAACTCGTAGGAACTGACCCCGCAGCCGCGGGACTCCCGGTTAGAGAATACGACGGTAATTTGCATATTTCTAGGCTTAGGCTTAAAAACATGGCGTTAGAGGGTGAGAACTCGAAACAGCCACCGAACGTCCCCGTGGGTGGCACCAACACCTCCCACGGGACCAATGTAACTCGTAGGAACTGACCCCGCAGCCGCGGGACTCCCGGTTTGAGAATACGACGGTAATTTGCAAATTTCTAGACTTCGGCTTAAAAACATGGCGTTAGAGGGTGAGAACTCGAAACAGCCACCGAACGTCCCCGTGGGTGGCACCAACACCTCCCACGGGACCAATGTAACTCGTAGGAACTGTCCCCGCAGCCGCGGGACTCCCGGTTTGAGAATACGACGGTAATTTGCATATTTCTAGACTTAGGCTTAAAAACATGGCGTTAGAGGGTGAAAACCCGAAACAGCCCCGGAACGTCCCCGTGGGTGGCACCAACACCTCCCACGGGACGAATGTAACTAGTAGGAACTGACCCCGCAGCCGCGGGACTCCCGGTTTGAGAATACGATGGTAATTTGCATATTTCTAGACTTAGGCTTAAAAACATGGCGTTAGAGGGTGAGAACTCGAAACAGCCCCCGAACGTCCCCGTGGGTGGCTCCAACACCTCCCACGGGACCAATGTAACTCATAGGAACTGACTCCGCTGCCGCGGGACTCCCGGGTGGAGAATACGACGGTAATTTGCATATTTCTAGACTTAGGCTTAAAAACATGGTGTTAGAGGGTGAAAACCCGAAACAGCCTCCGAACGTTCCCGTGGGTGGCACCAACACCTCCCACGGGACCAATGTAACTCGTAGGAACTGACCCCATAGCCGCGGGTCTCCCGGTTTGAGAATACGACGGTAATTTGCATATTTCTAGACTTAGGCTTAAAAACATGGCGTTAGAGGGTGAAAACCCGAAACAGCCCCCGAACGTCCCCGTGGGTGGCTCCAACACCTCCCACGGGACCAATGTAACTCGTAGGATCTGACCCCGCAGCCGCGGGACTCCCGGTTTTAGAATACGACGGTAATTTTCAAATTTCTAGACTTATGATTAAAAACATGGCGCTAAAGGGTGAGATCTCGAAACAGCCACCGAACGTCCCCGTGGGTGGCACCAACACCTCCCACGGGACCAACGTAACTCGTAGGAACTGACCCCGCAGCCGCGGGACTCCCAGTTTGAGAATACGACGGTAATTTGCAAATTTCTAGACTTAGGCTTAAAAACATGGTGTTAGAGGGTGAAAACCCGAAACAGCCACCGAACGTTCCCGTGGGTGGCACCAACACCTCCCACGGGACCAATGTAACTCGTAGGAACTATCCCCGCAGCCGCGGGACTCCCGGTTTTAGAATACGACGGTAATTTGCAAATTTCTAGACTTAGGCTTAAAAACATGGCATTAGGGGGTGAGATCTCGAAACAGCCCCCGAACCTCCCCGTGGGTGGCACCAACACCTCCCACGGGACGAATGTAACTCGTAGGAACTGACCCCGAAGCCGCGGGACTCCCGATTTGAGAATACGACGGTAATTTGCATATTTCTAGACTTAGGCTTAAAAACATGGCGTAAGAGGGTGAGAACTCGAAACAGCCACCGAACGTCCCCGTGGGTCGCACCAACACCTCCCACGGGACCAATGTAACTCGTAGGAACTGACCCCCCAGCCGCGGGACTCCCGGTTTGAGAATACGACGGTAATTTGCATATTTGTAGACTTAGGCTTAAAAACATGGCGTTAGAGGGTGAAAACCCGAAACAGCCCCCGAACGTCCCCGTGGGTGGCACCAACACCTCCCAAGGAATGAATGTAACTCGTAGGAACTGACCCCGCAGCCGCGGGACTCCCGGTTTGAGAATACGACGGTAATTTGCATATTTCTAGACTTAGGCTTAAAAACATGGCGTTAGAGGCTGAGAACTCGAAACATCGACCGAACGTCCCCGTGGGTGGCACCAACACCTCCCACGGAACCAATGTAACTCGTACGAACTGACCCCGCAGCCGCGGGACTCCCGATTTGAGAATACGACGGTAATTTGCATATTTTCTAGACTTAGGCTTAAAAACATGGCGTTAGAGGGTGAAAACCCGAAACAGCCCCCGAACGTCCCTGTGGGTGGCACCAACACCTCCCACGGGACCAATGTAACTCGTAGGAACTGACCCCGGAGCCGCGGGACTCCCAGTTTGAGAATACGACGGTAATTTGCAAATTTCTAGACTTAGGCTTAAAAACATGGCGTTAGAGGGTGAGAACTCGAAACAGCCACCGAACGTCCCCGTGGGTGGCACCCACACCTCCCACGGGACCAATGTAACTCGTACGAACTGACCCCGCAGCCGCGGGACTCCCGGTTTGAGAATACGACGGTAATTTGCATATTTCTAGACTTAAGCTTAAAAACATGGCGTTAGAGGGTGAAAACCTGAAACAGCCCCCGAATGTCCCCGTGGGTGGCACCAACACCTCCCACGGGACCAATGTAACTCGTAGGAACTGACCCCGCTGCCGCGGGACTCCCGGTTTGAGAATACGACGGTAATTTGCAAATTTCTAGACTTAGGCTTAAAAACATGGTGTTAGAGGGTGAAAATCCGAAACAGCCACCGAACGTTCCCGTGGGTGGCACCAACACCTCCCACGGGACCAATGTAACTCGTAGGAACTATCCCCGCAGCCGCGGGACTCCCGGTTTTAGAATACGACGGTAATTTGCAAATTTCTAGACTTAGGCTTAAAAACATGGCGTTAGGGGGTGAGATCTCGAAACAGCCCCCGAACCTCCCCGTGGGTGGCACCAACACCTCCCACGGGACGAATGTAACTCGTAGGAACTGACCCCGCAGCCGCGGGACTCCCGATTTGAGAATACGACGGTAATTTGCATATTTCTAGACTTAGGCTTAAAAACATGGCGTAAGAGGGTGAGAACTCGAAACAGCCACCGAACGTCCCCGTGGGTGGCACCAACACTTCCCACGGGACCAATGTAACTCGTAGGAACTGACCCCCCAGCCGCGGGACTCCCGGTTTGAGAATACGACGGTAATTTGCATATTTGTAGACTTAGGCTTAAAAACATGGCGTTAGAGGGTGAAAACCCGAAACAGCCCCCGAACGTCCCCGTGGGTGGCACCAACACCTCCCAAGGAATGAATGTAACTCGTAGGAACTGACCCCGCAGCCGCGGGACTCCCGGTTTGAGAATACGACGGTAATTTGCATATTTCTAGACTTAGGCTTAAAAACATGGCGTTAGAGGCTGAGAACTCGAAACATCGACCGAACGTCCCCGTGGGTGGCACCAACACCTCCCACGGAACCAATGTAACTCGTACGAACTGACCCCGCAGCCGCGGGACTCCCGATTTGAGAATACGACGGTAATTTGCATATTTTTTCTAGACTTAGGCTTAAAAACATGGCGTTAGAGGGTGAAAACCCGAAACAGCCCCCGAACGTCCCTGTGGGTGGCACCAACACCTCCCACGGGACCAATGTAACTCGTAGGAACTGACCCCGGAGCCGCGGGACTCCCAGTTTGAGAATACGACGGTAATTTGCAAATTTCTAGACTTAGGCTTAAAAACATGGCGTTAGAGGGTGAGAACTCGAAACAGCCACCGAACGTCCCCGTGGGTGGCACCCACACCTCCCACGGGACCAATGTAACTCGTACGAACTGACCCCGCAGCCGCGGGACTCCCGGTTTGAGAATACGACGGTAATTTGCATATTTCTAGACTTAAGCTTAAAAACATGGCGTTAGAGGGTGAAAACCTGAAACAGCCCCCGAACGTCCCCGTGAGTGGCACCAACACCTCCCACGGGACCAATGTAACTCCTAGGAACTGACCCCGCAGCCGCGGGACTCCCAGTTTGAGAATACGACGGTAATTTGCAAATTTCTAGACGAACTGACCCCGCAGCCGCGGGACTCCCGGTTTGAGAATACGACGGTAATTTGCATATTTCTAGACTTAAGCTTAAAAACATGGCGTTAGAGGGTGAAAACCTGAAACAGCCCCCGAACGTCCCCGTGAGTGGCACCAACACCTCCCACGGGACCAATGTAACTCGTAGGAACTGACCCCGCAGCCGCGGGACTCCCAGTTTGAGAATACGACGGTAATTTGCAAATTTCTAGACTTAGGCCTAAAAACATGGCGTAAGAGGGTGAGATCTCGAAACAGCCCCCGAACGTCCCCGTGGGTGGCACCAACACCTCCCACGGGACCAATGAAACTCGTAGGAACTGACCCTGCAGCCGCGGGACTCCTAGTTTGATAATACGACGGTAATTTGCATATTTCTAGACTTAGGCTTAAAAACATGGCGTTAGAGGGTGAAAACCCGAAACAGCCACCGAACGTCCCCGTGGGTGGCACCAACACCTCCCACGGGACCAATGTAACTCGTAGGAACTGACCCCGCAGCCGCGGGACTCCCGGTTTGAGAATACGACGGTAATTTGCAAATTTCTAGACTTCGGCTTAAAAACATGGCGTTAGAGGGTGAAAACCCGAAACAGCCCCGGAACGTCTCCGTGGGTGGCACCAACACCTCCCACGGAATGAATGTAACTAGTAGGAACTGACCCCGCAGCCGCGGGACTCCAGGTTTGAGAATACGACGGTAATTTGCATATTTCTAGACTTAGGCTTAAAAACATGGCGTTAGAGGGTGAGAACTCGAAACAGCCCCCGAACGTCCCCGTGGGTGGCACCAACACCTCCCACGGGACCAATGTAACTCGTAGGAATTGACCCCGCAGCCGCGGGACTCCCGGTTTGAGAATACGACGGTAATTTGCATATTTCTAGACTTAGGCTTAAAAACATGGCGTTAGAGGGTGAAAACCCGAAACAGCCTCCGAACGTTCCCGTGGGTGGCACCAACACCTCCCACGGGACCAATGTAACTCGTAGGAACTGACCCCGCAGCCGCGGGTCTCCTGGTTTGAGAATACGACGGTAATTTGCATATTTCTAGACTTGCGCTTAAAAACATGGCGTTAGAGGGTGAAAACCCGAAACAGGCCCCGAACGTCCCCGTGGGTGGCACCAACACCTCCCACGGGACCAATGTAACTCGTAGGAACTGACCCCGCAGCGGCGGGACTCCCGGTTTTAGAATACGACGGTAATTTTCAAATTTCTAGACTTAGGCTTAAAAACATGGCGTTAGAGGGTGAGATCTCGAAACAGCCCCCGAACGTCCCCGTGGGTGGTAACAACACCTCCCACGGGACCAACGTAACTCGTAGGAACTGACCCCGTAGCCGCGGGACTCCCAGTTTGAGAATACGACGGTAATTTGCAAATTTCTAGACTTAGGCTTAAAAACATGGTGTTAGAGGGTGAAAACCCGAAACAGCCACCGAACGTTCCCGTGGGTGGCACCAACACCTCCCACGGGACCAATGTAACTCGTAGGAACTATCCCCGCAGCCGCGGGACTCCCGGTTTTTGAATACGACGGTAATTTGCAAATTTCTAGACTTAGGCTTAAAAACATGGCGTTAGGGGGTGAGATCTCGAAACAGCCTCCGAACGTCCCCGTAGGTGGCACCAACACCTCCCACGGGACGAATGTAACTCGTAGAAACTGACCCCGCAGCCGCGGGACTCCCGATTTGAGAATACGACGGTAATTTGCATATTTCTAGACTTAGGCTTAAAAACATGGCGTAAGAGGGTGAGAACTCGAAACAGCCACCGAACGTCCCCGTGGGTGGCACCAACACCTCCCACGGGACCAATGTAACTCGTAGGAACTGACCCCGCAGTCGCGGGACTCCCGGTTTGAGAATACGAAGATAATTTGCATATTTCTAGACTTAGCCTTAAAAACATGGCGTTAGAGGGTGAAAACCCGAAAAAGCCCCCGAACGTCCCCGTGGGTGGCACCAACACCTCCCACGGGACCAATGTAACTCGTAGGAACTGACCCCGCAGTCGCGGGACTCCCGGTTTTAGAATGCGACAGTAATTTGCATATTTCTAGACTTAGGCTTAAAAACATGGCGTTAGAGGGTGAAAACACGAAACAGCCCCCGAACGTCCCCGTGGGTGGCACCAACACCTCCCACGAAACGAATGTAACTCGTAGGAACTGACCCCGCAGCCGCGGGACTCCCGGTTTGAGAATACGACGTTAATTTGCATATTTCTATACTTAGGCTTAAAAACATGGCGTTAGAGGGTGAGAACTCGAAACAGCCCCCGAACATCCCCGTGGGTGGCACCAACACCTCCCATAGGACCAATGTAACTCGTAGGAACTGACGCCGCAGCCGTGGGACTCCCGGTTTGAGAATACGATGGTAATTAGCAAATTTCTAGACTTACGCTTAAAAACATGGCGTTAGAGGGTGAGAACTCGAAACAGCCACCAAACGTCCCCGTGGGTGGCACCAACACCTCCCACGGGACGAACTCGAAATAGCCACCAAACGTCCCCGTGGGTGGCACCAACACCTCCCACGGGACCAATGTAACTCATAGGAACTGACCCCGCAGCCGCGGGACTCCCGGTTTGAGAATACGACGGTAATTTGCATAATTCTAGACTTAGGCTTAAAAACATGGCGTTAGAGGGTAAAAACCCGAAACAGCCCCCGAACGTCCCCGTGGGTGGCACCAACACCTCCCACGGGACCAATGTAACTCGTAGGAACTGACCCCGCAGTCGCGGGACTCCCAGTTTGAGAATACGACGATAATTTGCATATTTCTAGACTTAGGCTTAAAAACATGGCGTTAGAGGGTGAGAACTCGAAACAGCCACCGAACGTCCCCGTGGGTGAAAGCAACACCTCCCACGGGACCAATGTAACTCGTAGGAACTGACCCCGCAGCCGCAGGATTCCCGGTTTGGGAATACGACGGTAATTTGCATATTTCTAGACTTAGGCTTAAAAACATGGCGTTAGAGGGTGAAATCCCGAAACATCCCCCGAACGTCCCCGTGGGTGGCACCAACACCTCCCACGGGACCAATGTAACTCGTAGGAACTGACCCCACAGCCGCGGAACTCCCGGTTTTAGAATACGACGGTAATTTGCATATTTCTAGACTTAAGCTTAAAAACATGGCGTTAGAGGGTGAAAACCCGAAACAGCCCCCGAACGTCCCTGTGGGTGGCACCAACACCTCCCACGGGACCAATGTAACTCGTAGGGACTGACCCCGGAGCCGCGGGACTCCCAGTTTGAGAATACGACGATAATTTGCGAATTTCTAGACTTAGGATTAAAAACATGGCGTTAGAGGGTGAGAACTCGAAACAGCCACCGAACGTCCCCGTGGGTGGCACCAACACCTCCCACGGGACCAATGTAACTCGTACGAAATGACCCCGCAGCCGCGGGACTCCCGGTTTCAGAATACGACGGTAATTTGCATATTTCTAGACTTAGGCTTAAAAACATGGCGTTAGAGGGTGAAAACCTGAAACAGCCCCCGAACGTCCCCGTGGGTGGCACAACACCTCCCACGGGACCAATGTAACTCGTAGGAACTGACCCCGCAGCCGCGGTTCTCCCTGTTTGAGAATACGACGATAATTGGCAAATTTCTAGACTTAGGCTTAAAAACATGGCGTAAGAGGGTGAGATCTCGAAACAGCCCCCGAACGTCCCCGTGGGTGGCACCAACACCTCCCACGGGACCAATGTAACTCGTAGGAACTGACCCCGCAGCCGCGGGACTCCCAGTTTGAGAATACGACGGTAATTTGCATATTTCTAGACTTAGGCTTAAAAACATGGCGTTAGAGGGTGAAAACCCGAAACAGCCTCCGAACGTCCCCGTGGGTGGCACCAACACCTCCCACGGGACCAATGTAACTCGTAGGAACTGACCCCGCAGCAGCGGGACTCCCGGTTTTCGAATACGACGGTAATTTGCATATTTCTAGGCTTAGGCTTAAAAACATGGCGTTAGAGGGTGAAAACCCGAAACAGCCTCCGAACGTCCCCGTGGGTGGCACCAACACCTCCCACGGGACCAATGTAACTCGTAGGAATTGCCCCCGCAGCCGCGGGACTCCCGGTTTGAGAATACGACGGTAATTTGCATATTTCTAGACTTAGGCTTAAAAACATGGCGTTAGAGGGTGAGAACTCGAAACAGCCACCGAACGTCCCCGTGGGTGGCACCAACACCTCCCACGGGACCAATGTAACTCGTAGGAACTGTCCCCGCAGCCGCGGGACTCCCGGTTTGAGAATACGACGGTATTTTGCATATTTCTAGACTTAGGCTTAAAAACATGGCGTTAGAGGGTGAAAACCCGAAACAGCCCCCGAACGTCCCCGTGGTTGGCACCAACACCTCCCACGGGACCAATGTAACTCGTAGGAACTGACCCCGCAGCCGCGGGACTCCCGGTTTGAGAATACGACTGTAATTTGCATATTTCTAGACTTAGGCTTAAAAACATGGCGTTAGAGGGTGAGAACTCGAAACAGCCCCCGAACGTCCCCTTGGGTGGCACCAACACCTCCCACGGGACGAATGTAACTCGTAGGAACTGACCCCACACCCGCGGGACTCCCGGTTTGAGAATACGATGGTAATTTGCATATTTCTAGACTTAGGCTTAAAAACATGGCGTTAGAGGGTGAAAACCCGAAACAGCCACCGAACGTCCCCGTGGGTGGCACCAACACCTCCCACGGGACCAATGTAACTCGTAGGAACTGACCCCGCAGCCGCGGGACTCCCAGTTTGAGAATACGCCGGTAATTTGCAAATTTCTAGACTTAGGCTTAAAAACATGGCGTAAGAGGGTGAAAACCCGAAAGACCAACGTAACTCGTAGGAACTGACCCCGCAGCCGCGGGACTCCCAGTTTGAGAATACGACGGTAATTTGCAAATTTCTAGACTTAGGCTTAAAAACATGGTGTTAGAGGGTGAAAACCCGAAACAGCCACCGAACGTTCCCGTGGGTGGCACCAACACCTCCCACGGGACCAATGTAACTCGTAGGAACTATCCCCGCAGCCGCGGGACTCCCGGTTTTAGAATACGACGGTAATTTGTAAATATCTAGGCTTAGGCTTAAAAACATGGCGTTAGGGGATGACATCTCGAAACAGCCCCCGAACGTCCCCGTGGGTGGCACCAACACCTCCCACGGGACGAATGTAACTCGTAGGAACTGACTCCGCAGCCGCGGGACTCCCGATTTGAGAATACGACGGTAATTTGCATATTTCTAGACTTACGCTTAAAAACATGGCGTAAGAGGGTGAGAACTCGAAACAGCAATGTAACTCGTAGGAACTGAACCCGCAGCCGCGGGACTCCCAGTTTGAGAATACGACGGTAATTTGCAAATTTCTAGACTTAGGCTTAAAAACATGGCGTAAGAGGGTGAGATCTCGAAACAGCCCCCGAACGTCCCCGTGGGTGGCACCAAAACCTTCCACGGGACGAATGTAACTCGTAGGAACTGACCCCACACCCGCGGGAATCCCGGTTTGAGAATACGATGGTAATTTGCATATTTCTAGACTTAGGCTTAAAAACATGGCGTTAGAGGGTGAAAACCCGAAACAGCCACCGAACGTCCCCGTGGGTGGCACCAACACCTCCCACGGGACCAATGTAACTCGTAGGAACTGACCCCGCAGCCGCGGGACTCCCAGTTTGAGAATACGCCGGTAATTTGCAAATTTCTAGACTTAGGCTTAAAAACATGGCGTAAGAGGGTGAAAACCCGAAAGACCAACGTAACTCGTAGGAACTGACTCCGCAGCCGCGGGACTCCCGATTTGAGAATACGACGGTAATTTGCATATTTCTAGACTTACGCTTAAAAACATGGCGTAAGAGGGTGAGAACTCGAAACAGCAATGTAACTCGTAGGAACTGAACCTGCAGCCGCGGGACTCCCAGTTTGAGAATACGACGGTAATTTGCAAATTTCTAGACTTAGGCTTAAAAACATGGCGTAAGAGGGTGAGATCTCGAAACAGCCCCCGAACGTCCCCGTGGGTGGCACCAAAACCTCCCACGGGACCAATGTAACTCGTAGGAACTGACCCTGCAGCCGCGGGACTCCCAGTTTGAGAATACGACGGTAATTTGCATATTTCTAGACTTAGGCTTAAAAACATGGCGTTAGAGGGTGAAAACCCGAAACAGCCTCCGAACGTTCCCGTGGGTGGCACCAACACCTCCCACGGGACCAATGTAACTCGTAGGAACTGACCCCGCAGCCGCGGGACTCCCGGTTAGAGAATACGACGGTAATTTGCATATTTCTAGGCTTAGGCTTAAAAACATGGCGTTAGAGGGTGAGAAATCGAAACAGCCACCGAACGTCCCCGTGGGTGGCACCAACACCTCCCACGGGACCAATGTAACTCGTAGGAACTGACCCCGCCGCCGCGGGACTCCCGGTTTGAGAATACGACGGTAATTTGCAAATTTCTAGACTTCGGCTTAAAAACATGTCATTAGCGGGTGAGAACTCGAAACAGCCACCGAACGTCCCTGTGGGTGGCACCAACACGTCCCACGGGACCAATGTAACTCGTAGGAACTGTCCCCGCAGCCGCGGGACTCCCGGTTTGAGAATACGACGGTAATTTGCATATTTCTAGACTTAGGCTTAAAAACATGGCGTTAGAGGGTGAAAACCCGAAACAGCCCCGGAACGTCCCCGTGGGTGGCACCAACACCTCCCACGGGACGAATGTAGCTAGTAGGAACTGACCCCGCAGCCGCGGGACTCCCGGTTTGAGAATACGATGGTAATTTGCATATTTCTAGACTTAGGCTTAAAAACATGGCGTTAGAGGGTGAGAACTCGAAACAGCCCCCGAACGTCCCCGTGGGTGGCTCCAACACCTCCCACGGGTCCAATGTAACTCGTAGGAACTGACCCCGCAGCCGCGGGACTCCCGGGTGGAGAATACGACGGTAATTTGCATATTTCTAGACTTAGGCTTAAAAACATGGCGTTAGAGGGTGAAAACCCGAAACAGCCTCCGAACGTTCCCGTGGGTGGCACCAACACCTCCCACGGGACCAATGTAACTCGTAGGAACTGACCCCATAGCCGCGGGTCTCCCGGTTTGAGAATCCGACGGTAATTTGCATATTTCTAGATTTAGGCTTAAAAACATGGCGTTAGAGGGTGAAAACCCGAAACAGCCCCCGAACGTCCCCGTGGTGGCACCAACACCTCCCACGGGACCAATGTAACTCGTAGGAACTGACCCCGCAGCCGCGGGACTCCCGGTTTTAGAATACGACGGTAATTTTCAAATTTCTAGACTTATGATTAAAAACATGGCGCTAGAGGGTGAGATCTCGAAACAGCCCCCGAACGTCCCCGTGGGTGGCACCAACACCTCCCACGGGACCAACGTAACTCGTAGGAACTGACCCCACAGCCGCGGGACTCCCAGTTTGAGAATACGACGGTAATTTGCAAATTTCTAGACTTAGGCTTAAAAACATGGTGTTAGAGGGTGAAAATCCAAAACAGCCACCGAACGTTCCCGTGGGTGGCACCAACACCTCCCACGGGACCAATGTAACTCGTAGGAACTATCCCCGCAGCCGCGGGACTCCCGATTTTAGAATACGACGGTAATTTGCATATTTCTAGACTTAGGCTTAAAAACATGGCGTTAGAGGGTGAGAACTCGAAACAGCCCCCGAACGTCCCCGTGGGTGGCACCAACACCTCCCACGGGACCAATGTAACTCGTAGGAATTGACCCCGCAGCCGCGGGACTCCCAGTTTGAGAATACGACGGTAATTTGCATATTTCTAGACTTAGGCTTAAAAACATGGCGTTAGAGGGTGAAAACCCGAAACAGCCTCCGAACGTTCCCGTGGGTGGCACCAACACCTCCCACGGGACCAATGTAACTCGTAGGAACTGACCCCGCAGCCGCGGGTCTCCTGGTTTGAGAATACGACGGTAATTTGCATATTTCTAGACTTGCGCTTAAAAACATGGCGTTAGAGGGTGAAAACCCGAAACAGGCCCCGAACGTCCCCGTGGGTGGCACCAACACCTCCCACGGGACCAATGTAACTCGTAGGAACTGACCCCGCAGCGGCGGGACTCCCGGTTTTAGAATACGACGGTAATTTTCAAATTTCTAGACTTAGGCTTAAAAACATGGCGTTAGAGGGTGAGATCTCGAAACAGCCCCCGAACGTCCCCGTGGGTGGTAACAACACCTCCCACGGGACCAACGTAACTCGTAGGAACTGACCCCGTAGCCGCGGGACTCCCAGTTTGAGAATACGACGGTAATTTGCAAATTTCTAGACTTAGGCTTAAAAACATGGTGTTAGAGGGTGAAACCCGAAACAGCCACCGAACGTTCCCGTGGGTGGCACCAACACCTCCCACGGGACCAATGTAACTCGTAGGAACTATCCCCGCAGCCGCGGGACTCCCGGTTTTTGAATACGACGGTAATTTGCAAATTTCTAGACTTAGGCTTAAAAACATGGCGTTAGGGGGTGAGATCTCGAAACAGCCCCCGAACGTCCCCGTAGGTGGCACCAACACCTCCCACGGGACGAATGTAACTCGTAGAAACTGACCCCGCAGCCGCGGGACTCCCGATTTGAGAATACGACGGTAATTTGCATATTTCTAGACTTAGGCTTAAAAACATGGCGTAAGAGGGTGAGAACTCGAAACAGCCACCGAACGTCCCCGTGGGTGGCACCAACACCTCCCACGGGACCAATGTAACTCGTAGGAACTGACCCCGCAGTCGCGGGACTCCCGGTTTGAGAATACGAAGATAATTTGCATATTTCTAGACTTAGCCTTAAAAACATGGCGTTAGAGGGTGAAAACCCGAAAAAGCCCCCGAACGTCCCCGTGGGTGGCACCAACACCTCCCACGGGACCAATGTAACTCGTAGGAACTGACCCCGCAGTCGCGGGACTCCCGGTTTGAGAATACGAAGATAATTTGCATATTTCTAGACTTAGCCTTAAAAACATGGCGTTAGAGGGTGAAAACCCGAAAAAGCCCCCGAACGTCCCCGTGGGTGGCACCAACACCTCCCACGGGACCAATGTAACTCGTAGGAACTGACCCCGCAGCCGCGGGACTCCCGGTTTGAGAATACGACGTTAATTTGCATATTTCTATACTTAGGCTTAAAAACATGGCGTTAGAGGGTGAGAACTCGAAACAGCCTCCGAACATCCCCGTGGGTGGCACCAACACCTCCCATAGGACCAATGTAACTCGTAGGAACTGACGCCGCAGCCGTGGGACTCCCGGTTTGAGAATACGATGGTAATTAGCAAATTTCTAGACTTAGGCTTAAAAACATGGCGTTAGAGGGTGAGAACTCGAAACAGCCACCAAACGTCCCCGTGGGTGGCACCAACACCTCCCACGGGACGAACTCGAAATAGCCACCAAACGTCCCCGTGGGTGGCACCAACACCTCCCACGGGACCAATGTAACTCGTAGGAACTGACCCCGCAGCCGCGGGACTCCCGGTTTGAGAATACGACGGTAATTTGCATATTTCTAGACTTAGGCTTAAAAACATGGCGTTAGAGGGTGAAAACCCGAAACAGCCCCCGAACGTCCCCGTGGGTGGCACCAACACCTCCCACGGGACCAATGTAACTCGTAGGAACTGACCCCGCAGTCGCGGGACTCCCAGTTTGAGAATACGACGATAATTTGCATATTTCTAGACTTAGGCTTAAAAACATGGCGTTAGAGGGTGAGAACTCGAAACAGCCACCGAACGTCCCCGTGGGTGAAACCAACACCTCCCACGGGACCAATGTAACTCGTAGGAACTGACCCCGCAGCCGCAGGATTTCCGGTTTGGGAATACGACGGTAATTTGCATATTTCTAGACTTAGGCTTAAAAACATGGCGTTAGAGGGTGAAATCCCGAAACATCCCCCGAACGTCCCCGTGGGTGGCACCAACACCTCCCACGGGACCAATGTAACTCGTAGGAACTGACCCCACAGCCGCGGAACTCCCGGTTTTAGAATACGACGGTAATTTGCATATTTCTAGACTTAAGCTTAAAAACATGGCGTTAGAGGGTGAAAACCCGAAACAGCCCCCGAACGTCCCTGTGGGTGGCACCAACACCTCCCACGGGACCAATGTAACTCGTAGGGACTGACCCCGGAGCCGCGGGACTCCCAGTTTGAGAATACGACGATAATTTGCGAATTTCTAGACTTAGGATTAAAAACATGGCGTTAGAGGGTGAGAACTCGAAACAGCCACCGAACGTCCCCGTGGGTGGCACCAACACCTCCCACGGGACCAATGTAACTCGTACGAAATGACCCCGCAGCCGCGGGACTCCCGGTTTCAGAATACGACGGTAATTTGCATATTTCTAGACTTAGGCTTAAAAACATGGCGTTAGAGGGTGAAAACCTGAAACAGCCCCCGAACGTCCCCGTGGGTGGCACAACACCTCCCACGGGACCAATGTAACTCGTAGGAACTGACCCCGCAGCCGCGGTTCTCCCTGTTTGAGAATACGACGATAATTGGCAAATTTCTAGACTTAGGCTTAAAAACATGGCGTAAGAGGGTGAGATCTCGAAACAGCCCCCGAACGTCCCCGTGGGTGGCACCAACACCTCCCACGGGACCAATGTAACTCGTAGGAACTGACCCCGCAGCCGCGGGACTCCCAGTTTGAGAATACGACGGTAATTTGCATATTTCTAGACTTAGGCTTAAAAACATGGCGTTAGAGGGTGAAAACCCGAAACAGCCTCCGAACGTCCCCGTGGGTGGCACCAACACCTCCCACGGGACCAATGTAACTCGTAGGAACTGACCCCGCAGCCGCGGGACTCCCGGTTTTCGAATACGACGGTAATTTGCATATTTCTAGGCTTAGGCTTAAAAACATGGCGTTAGAGGGTGAGAACCCGAAACAGCCTCCGAACGTCCCCGTGGGTGGCACCAACACCTCCCACGGGACCAATGTAACTCGTAGGAACTGTCCCCGCAGCCGCGGGACTCCCTGTTTGAGAATACGACGGTAATTTGCATATTTCTAGACTTAGGCTTAAAAACATGGCGTTAGAGGGTGAGAACTCGAAACAGCCACCGAACGTCCCCGTGGGTGGCACCAACACCTCCCACGGGACCAATGTAACTCGTAGGAACTGTCCCCGCAGCCGCGGGACTCCCGGTTTGAGAATACGACGGTATTTTGCATATTTCTAGACTTAGGCTTAAAAACATGGCGTTAGAGGGTGAAAACCCGAAACAGCCCCCGAACGTCCCCGTGGTTGGCACCAACACCTCCCACGGGACCAATGTAACTCGTAGGAACTGACCCCGCAGCCGCGGGACTCCCGGTTTGAGAATACGACGGTAATTTGCATATTTCTAGACTTAGGCTTAAAAACATGGCGTTAGAGGGTGAAAACCCGAAACAGCCACCGAACGTCCCCGTGGGTGGCACCAACACCTCCCACGGGACCAATGTAACTCGTAGGAACTGACCCCGCAGCCGCGGGACTCCCAGTTTGAGAATACGCCGGTAATTTGCAAATTTCTAGACTTAGGCTTAAAAACATGGCGTAAGAGGGTGAAAACCCGAAAGACCAACGTAACTCGTAGGAACTGACCCCGCAGCCGCGGGACTCCCAGTTTGAGAATACGACGGTAATTTGCAAATTTCTAGACTTAGGCTTAAAAACATGGTGTTAGAGGGTGAAAACCCGAAACAGCCACCGAACGTTCCCGTGGGTGGCACCAACACCTCCCACGGGACCAATGTAACTCGTAGGAACTATCCCCGCAGCCGCGGGACTCCCGGTTTTAGAATACGACGGTAATTTGTAAATATCTAGGCTTAGGCTTAAAAACATGGCGTTAGGGGATGAGATCTCGAAACAGCCCCCGAACGTCCCCGTGGGTGGCACCAACACCTCCCACGGGACGAATGTAACTCGTAAGAACTGACTCCGCAGCCGCGGGACTCCCGATTTGAGAATACGACGGTAATTTGCATATTTCTAGACTTACGCTTAAAAACATGGCGTAAGAGGGTGAGAACTCGAAACAGCAATGTAACTCGTAGGAACTGACCCCGCAGCCGCGGGACTCCCGGTTAGAGAATACGACGGTAATTTGCATATTTCTAGGCTTAGGCTTAAAAACATGGCGTTAGAGGGTGAGAACTCGAAACAGCCACCGAACGTCCCCGTGGGTGGCACCAACACCTCCCACGGGACCAATGTAACTCGTAGGAACTGACCCCGCAGCCGCGGGACTCCCGGTTTGAGAATACGACGGTAATTTGCAAATTTCTAGACTTCGGCTTAAAAACATGGCGTTAGAGGGTGAGAACTCGAAACAGCCACCGAACGTCCCCGTGGGTGGCACCAACACCTCCCACGGGACCAATGTAACTCGTAGGAACTGTCCCCGCAGCCGCGGGACTCCCGGTTTGAGAATACGACGGTAATTTGCATATTTCTAGACTTAGGCTTAAAAACATGGCGTTAGAGGGTGAAAACCCGAAACAGCCCCGGAACGTCCCCGTGGGTGGCACCAACACCTCCCACGGGACGAATGTAACTAGTAGGAACTGACCCCGCAGCCGCGGGACTCCCGGTTTGAGAATACGATGGTAATTTGCATATTTCTAGACTTAGGCTTAAAAACATGGCGTTAGAGGGTGAGAACTCGAAACAGCCCCCGAACGTCCCCGTGGGTGGCTCCAACACCTCCCACGGGACCAATGTAACTCATAGGAACTGACTCCGCTGCCGCGGGACTCCCGGGTGGAGAATACGACGGTAATTTGCATATTTCTAGACTTAGGCTTAAAAACATGGTGTTAGAGGGTGAAAACCCGAAACAGCCTCCGAACGTTCCCGTGGGTGGCACCAACACCTCCCACGGGACCAATGTAACTCGTAGGAACTGACCCCATAGCCGCGGGTCTCCCGGTTTGAGAATACGACGGTAATTTGCATATTTCTAGACTTAGGCTTAAAAACATGGCGTTAGAGGGTGAAAACCCGAAACAGCCCCCGAACGTCCCCGTGGGTGGCTCCAACACCTCCCACGGGACCAATGTAACTCGTAGGATCTGACCCCGCAGCCGCGGGACTCCCGGTTTTAGAATACGACGGTAATTTTCAAATTTCTAGACTTATGATTAAAAACATGGCGCTAAAGGGTGAGATCTCGAAACAGCCACCGAACGTCCCCGTGGGTGGCACCAACACCTCCCACGGGACCAACGTAACTCGTAGGAACTGACCCCGCAGCCGCGGGACTCCCAGTTTGAGAATACGACGGTAATTTGCAAATTTCTAGACTTAGGCTTAAAAACATGGTGTTAGGGGGTGAAAACCCGAAACAGCCACCGAACGTTCCCGTGGGTGGCACCAACACCTCCCACGGGACCAATGTACCAATGTAACTCGTAGGAACTATCCCCGCAGCCGCGGGACTCCCGGTTTTAGAATACGACGGTAATTTGCAAATTTCTAGACTTAGGCTTAAAAACATGGCGTTAGGGGGTGAGATCTCGAAACAGCCCCCGAACCTCCCCGTGGGTGGCACCAACACATCCCACGGGACGAATGTAACTCGTAGGAACTGACCCCGCAGCCGCGGGACTCCCGATTTGAGAATACGACGGTAATTTGCATATTTCTAGACTTAGGCTTAAAAACATGGCGTAAGAGGGTGAGAACTCGAAACAGCCACCGAACGTCCCCGTGGGTCGCACCAACACCTCCCACGGGACCAATGTAACTCGTAGGAACTGACCCCCCAGCCGCGGGACTCCCGGTTTGAGAATACGACGGTAATTTGCATATTTGTAGACTTAGGCTTAAAAACATGGCGTTAGAGGGTGAAAACCCGAAACAGCCCCCGAACGTCCCCGTGGGTGGCACCAACACCTCCCAAGGAATGAATGTAACTCGTAGGAACTGACCCCGCAGCCGCGGGACTCCCGGTTTGAGAATACGACGGTAATTTGCATATTTCTAGACTTAGGCTTAAAAACATGGCGTTAGAGGCTGAGAACTCGAAACATCGACCGAACGTCCCCGTGGGTGGCACCAACACCTCCCACGGAACCAATGTAACTCGTACGAACTGACCCCGCAGCCGCGGGACTCCCGATTTGAGAATACGACGGTAATTTGCATATTTTCTAGACTTAGGCTTAAAAACATGGCGTTAGAGGGTGAAAACCCGAAACAGCCCCCGAACGTCCCTGTGGGTGGCACCAACACCTCCCACGGGACCAATGTAACTCGTAGGAACTGACCCCGGAGCCGCGGGACTCCCAGTTTGAGAATACGACGGTAATTTGCAAATTTCTAGACTTAGGCTTAAAAACATGGCGTTAGAGGGTGAGAACTCGAAAAAGCCACCGAACGTCCCCGTGGGTGGCACCCACACCTCCCACGGGACCAATGTAACTCGTACGAACTGACCCCGCAGCCGCGGGACTCCCGGTTTGAGAATACGACGGTAATTTGCATATTTCTAGACTTAAGCTTAAAAACATGGCGTTAGAGGGTGAAAACCTGAAACAGCCCCCGAACGTCCCCGTGGGTGGCACCAACACCTCCCACGGGACCAATGTAACTCGTAGGAACTGACCCCGCTGCCGCGGGACTCCCAGTTTGAGAATACGACGGTAATTTGCAAATTTCTAGACTTAGGCTTAAAAACATGGTGTTAGAGGGTGAAAATCCGAAACAGCCACCGAACGTTCCCGTGGGTGGCACCAACACCTCCCACGGGACCAATGTAACTCGTAGGAACTATCCCCGCAGCCGCGGGACTCCCGGTTTTAGAATACGACGGTAATTTGCAAATTTCTAGACTTAGGCTTAAAAACATGGCGTTAGGGGGTGAGATCTCGAAACAGCCCCCGAACCTCCCCGTGGGTGGCACCAACACCTCCCACGGGACGAATGTAACTCGTAGGAACTGACCCCGCAGCCGCGGGACTCCCGATTTGAGAATACGACGGTAATTTGCATATTTCTAGACTTAGGCTTAAAAACATGGCGTAAGAGGGTGAGAACTCGAAACAGCCACCGAACGTCCCCGTGGGTGGCACCAACACTTCCCACGGGACCAATGTAACTCGTAGGAACTGACCCCCCAGCCGCGGGACTCCCGGTTTGAGAATACGACGGTAATTTGCATATTTGTAGACTTAGGCTTAAAAACATGGCGTTAGAGGGTGAAAACCCGAAACAGCCCCCGAACGTCCCCGTGGGTGGCACCAACACCTCCCAAGGAATGAATGTAACTCGTAGGAACTGACCCCGCAGCCGCGGGACTCCCGGTTTGAGAATACGACGGTAATTTGCATATTTCTAGACTTAGGCTTAAAAACATGGCGTTAGAGGCTGAGAACTCGAAACATCGACCGAACGTCCCCGTGGGTGGCACCAACACCTCCCACGGAACCAATGTAACTCGTACGAACTGACCCCGCAGCCGCGGGACTCCCGATTTGAGAATACGACGGTAATTTGCATATTTTTTCTAGACTTAGGCTTAAAAACATGGCGTTAGAGGGTGAAAACCCGAAACAGCCCCCGAACGTCCCTGTGGGTGGCACCAACACCTCCCACGGGACCAATGTAACTCGTAGGAACTGACCCCGGAGCCGCGGGACTCCCAGTTTGAGAATACGACGGTAATTTGCAAATTTCTAGACTTAGGCTTAAAAACATGGCGTTAGAGGGTGAGAACTCGAAACAGCCACCGAACGTCCCCGTGGGTGGCACCCACACCTCCCACGGGACCAATGTAACTCGTACGAACTGACCCCGCAGCCGCGGGACTCCCGGTTTGAGAATACGACGGTAATTTGCATATTTCTAGACTTAAGCTTAAAAACATGGCGTTAGAGGGTGAAAACCTGAAACAGCCCCCGAACGTCCCCGTGAGTGGCACCAACACCTCCCACGGGACCAATGTAACTCGTAGGAACTGACCCCGCAGCCGCGGGACTCCCAGTTTGAGAATACGACGGTAATTTGCAAATTTCTAGACTTAGGCCTAAAAACATGGCGTAAGAGGGTGAGATCTCGAAACAGCCCCCGAACGTCCCCGTGGGTGGCACCAACACCTCCCACGGGACCAATGAAACTCGTAGGAACTGACCCTGCAGCCGCGGGACTCCTAGTTTGATAATACGACGGTAATTTGCATATTTCTAGACTTAGGCTTAAAAACATGGCGTTAGAGGGTGAAAACCCTAAACAGCCACCGAACGTCCCCGTGGGTGGCACCAACACCTCCCACGGGACCAATGTAACTCGTAGGAACTGACCCCGCAGCCGCGGGACTCCCGGTTTGAGAATACGACGGTAATTTGCAAATTTCTAGACTTCGGCTTAAAAACATGGCGTTAGAGGGTGAAAACCCGAAACAGCCCCGGAACGTCTCCGTGGGTGGCACCAACACCTCCCACGGAATGAATGTAACTAGTAGGAACTGACCCCGCAGCCGCGGGACTCCAGGTTTGAGAATACGACGGTAATTTGCATATTTCTAGACTTAGGCTTAAAAACATGGCGTTAGAGGGTGAGAACTCGAAACAGCCCCCGAACGTCCCCGTGGGTGGCACCAACACCTCCCACGGGACCAATGTAACTCGTAGGAATTGACCCCGCAGCCGCGGGACTCCCGGTTTGAGAATACGACGGTAATTTGCATATTTCTAGACTTAGGCTTAAAAACATGGCGTTAGAGGGTGAAAACCCGAAACAGCCTCCGAACGTTCCCGTGGGTGGCACCAACACCTCCCACGGGACCAATGTAACTCGTAGGAACTGACCCCGCAGCCGCGGGTCTCCTGGTTTGAGAATACGACGGTAATTTGCATATTTCTAGACTTGCGCTTAAAAACATGGCGTTAGAGGGTGAAAACCCGAAACAGGCACCGAACGTCCCCGTGGGTGGCACCAACACCTCCCACGGGACCAATGTAACTCGTAGGAACTGACCCCGCAGCGGCGGGACTCCCGGTTTTAGAATACGACGGTAATTTTCAAATTTCTAGACTTAGGCTTAAAAACATGGCGTTAGAGGGTGAGATCTCGAAACAGCCCCCGAACGTCCCCGTGGGTGGTAACAACACCTCCCACGGGACCAACGTAACTCGTAGGAACTGACCCCGTAGCCGCGGGACTCCCAGTTTGAGAATACGACGGTAATTTGCAAATTTCTAGACTTAGGCTTAAAAACATGGTGTTAGACGGTGAAAACCCGAAACAGCCACCGAACGTTCCCGTGGGTGGCACCAACACCTCCCACGGGACCAATGTAACTCGTAGGAACTATCCCCGCAGCCGCGGGACTCCCGGTTTTTGAATACGACGGTAATTTGCAAATTTCTAGACTTAGGCTTAAAAACATGGCGTTAGGGGGTGAGATCTCGAAACAGCCTCCGAACGTCCCCGTAGGTGGCACCAACACCTCCCACGGGACGAATGTAACTCGTAGAAACTGACCCCGCAGCCGCGGGACTCCCGATTTGAGAATACGACGGTAATTTGCATATTTCTAGACTTAGGCTTAAAAACATGGCGTAAGAGGGTGAGAACTCGAAACAGCCACCGAACGTCCCCGTGGGTGGCACCAACACCTCCCACGGGACCAATGTAACTCGTAGGAACTGACCCCGCAGTCGCGGGACTCCCGGTTTGAGAATACGAAGATAATTTGCATATTTCTAGACTTAGCCTTAAAAACATGGCGTTAGAGGGTGAAAACCCGAAAAAGCCCCCGAACGTCCCCGTGGGTGGCACCAACACCTCCCACGGGACCAATGTAACTCGTAGGAACTGACCCCGCAGTCGCGGGACTCCCGGTTTTAGAATGCGACAGTAATTTGCATATTTCTAGACTTAGGCTTAAAAACATGGCGTTAGAGGGTGAAAACACGAAACAGCCCCCGAACGTCCCCGTGGGTGGCACCAACACCTCCCACGAAACGAATGTAACTCGTAGGAACTGACCCCGCAGCCGCGGGACTCCCGGTTTGAGAATACGACGTTAATTTGCATATTTCTATACTTAGGCTTAAAAACATGGCGTTAGAGGGTGAGAACTCGAAACAGCCCCCGAACATCCCCGTGGGTGGCACCAACACCTCCCATAGGACCAATGTAACTCGTAGGAACTGACGCCGCAGCCGTGGGACTCCCGGTTTGAGAATACGATGGTAATTAGCAAATTTCTAGACTTACGCTTAAAAACATGGCGTTAGAGGGTGAGAACTCGAAACAGCCACCAAACGTCCCCGTGGGTGGCACCAACACCTCCCACGGGACGAACTCGAAATAGCCACCAAACGTCCCCGTGGGTGGCACCAACACCTCCCACGGTACCAATGTAACTCGTAGGAACTGACCCCGCAGCCGCGGGACTCCCGGTTTGAGAATACGACGGTAATTTGCATAATTCTAGACTTAGGCTTAAAAACATGGCGTTAGAGGGTAAAAACCCGAAACAGCCCCCGAACGTCCCCGTGGGTGGCACCAACACCTCCCACGGGACCAATGTAACTCGTAGGAACTGACCCCGCAGTCGCGGGACTCCCAGTTTGAGAATACGACGATAATTTGCATATTTCTAGACTTAGGCTTAAAAACATGGCGTTAGAGGGTGAGAACTCGAAACAGCCACCGAACGTCCCCGTGGGTGAAAGCAACACCTCCCACGGGACCAATGTAACTCGTAGGAACTGACCCCGCAGCCGCAGGATTCCCGGTTTGGGAATACGACGGTAATTTGCATATTTCTAGACTTAGGCTTAAAAACATGGCGTTAGAGGGTGAAATCCCGAAACATCCCCCGAACGTCCCCGTGGGTGGCACCAACACCTCCCACGGGACCAATGTAACTCGTAGGAACTGACCCCACAGCCGCGGAACTCCCGGTTTTAGAATACGACGGTAATTTGCATATTTCTAGACTTAAGCTTAAAAACATGGCGTTAGAGGGTGAAAACCCGAAACAGCCCCCGAACGTCCCTGTGGGTGGCACCAACACCTCCCACGGGACCAATGTAACTCGTAGGGACTGACCCCGGAGCCGCGGGACTCCCAGTTTGAGAATACGACGATAATTTGCGAATTTCTAGACTTAGGATTAAAAACATGGCGTTAGAGGGTGAGAACTCGAAACAGCCACCGAACGTCCCCGTGGGTGGCACCAACACCTCCCACGGGACCAATGTAACTCGTACGAAATGACCCCGCAGCCGCGGGACTCCCGGTTTCAGAATACGACGGTAATTTGCATATTTCTAGACTTAGGCTTAAAAACATGGCGTTAGAGGGTGAAAACCTGAAACAGCCCCCGAACGTCCCCGTGGGTGGCACAACACCTCCCACGGGACCAATGTAACTCGTAGGAACTGACCCCGCAGCCGCGGTTCTCCCTGTTTGAGAATACGACGATAATTGGCAAATTTCTAGACTTAGGCTTAAAAACATGGCGTAAGAGGGTGAGATCTCGAAACAGCCCCCGAACGTCCCCGTGGGTGGCACCAACACCTCCCACGGGACCAATGTAACTCGTAGGAACTGACCCCGCAGCCGCGGGACTCCCAGTTTGAGAATACGACGGTAATTTGCATATTTCTAGACTTAGGCTTAAAAACATGGCGTTAGAGGGTGAAAACCCGAAGCAGCCTCCGAACGTCCCCGTGGGTGGCACCAACACCTCCCACGGGACCAATGTAACTCGTAGGAACTGACCCCGCAGCAGCGGGACTCCCGGTTTTCGAATACGACGGTAATTTGCATATTTCTAGGCTTAGGCTTAAAAACATGGCGTTAGAGGGTGAAAACCCGAAACAGCCTCCGAACGTCCCCGTGGGTGGCACCAACACCTCCCACGGGACCAATGTAACTCGTAGGAATTGCCCCCGCAGCCGCGGGACTCCCGGTTTGAGAATACGACGGTAATTTGCATATTTCTAGACTTAGGCTTAAAAACATGGCGTTAGAGGGTGAGAACTCGAAACAGCCACCGAACGTCCCCGTGGGTGGCACCAACACCTCCCACGGGACCAATGTAACTCGTAGGAACTGTCCCCGCAGCCGCGGGACTCCCGGTTTGAGAATACGACGGTATTTTGCATATTTCTAGACTTAGGCTTAAAAACATGGCGTTAGAGGGTGAAAACCCGAAACAGCCCCCGAACGTCCCCGTGGTTGGCACCAACACCTCCCACGGGACCAATGTAACTCGTAGGAACTGACCCCGCAGCCGCGGGACTCCCGGTTTGAGAATACGACTGTAATTTGCATATTTCTAGACTTAGGCTTAAAAACATGGCGTTAGAGGGTGAGAACTCGAAACAGCCCCCGAACGTCCCCTTGGGTGGCACCAACACCTCCCACGGGACGAATGTAACTCGTAGGAACTGACCCCACACCCGCGGGACTCCCGGTTTGAGAATACGATGGTAATTTGCATATTTCTAGACTTAGGCTTAAAAACATGGCGTTAGAGGGTGAAAACCCGAAACAGCCACCGAACGTCCCCGTGGGTGGCACGAACACCTCCCACGGGACCAATGTAACTCGTAGGAACTGACCCCGCAGCCGCGGGACTCCCAGTTTGAGAATACGCCGGTAATTTGCAAATTTCTAGACTTAGGCTTAAAAACATGGCGTAAGAGGGTGAAAACCCGAAAGACCAACGTAACTCGTAGGAACTGACCCCGCAGCCGCGGGACTCCCAGTTTGAGAATACGACGGTAATTTGCAAATTTCTAGACTTTGGCTTAAAAACATGGTGTTAGAGGGTGAAAACCCGAAACAGCCACCGAACGTTCCCGTGGGTGGCACCAACACCTCCCACGGGACCAATGTAACTCGTAGGAACTATCCCCGCAGCCGCGGGACTCCCGGTTTTAGAATACGACGGTAATTTGTAAATATCTAGGCTTAGGCTTAAAAACATGGCGTTAGGGGATGAGATCTCGAAACAGCCCCCGAACGTCCCCGTGGGTGGCACCAACACCTCCCACGGGACGAATGTAACTCGTAGGAACTGACTCCGCAGCCGCGGGACTCCCGATTTGAGAATACGACGGTAATTTGCATATTTCTAGACTTACGCTTAAAAACATGGCGTAAGAGGGTGAGAACTCGAAACAGCAATGTAACTCGTAGGAACTGAACCCGCAGCCGCGGGACTCCCAGTTTGAGAATACGACGGTAATTTGCAAATTTCTAGACTTAGGCTTAAAAACATGGCGTAAGAGGGTGAGATCTCGAAACAGCCCCCGAACGTCCCCGTGGGTGGCACCAAAACCTCCCACGGGACGAATGTAACTCGTAGGAACTGACCCCACACCCGCGGGAATCCCGGTTTGAGAATACGATGGTAATTTGCATATTTCTAGACTTAGGCTTAAAAACATGGCGTTAGAGGGTGAAAACCCGAAACAGCCACCGAACGTCCCCGTGGGTGGCACCAACACCTCCCACGGGACCAATGTAACTCGTAGGAACTGACCCCGCAGCCGCGGGACTCCCAGTTTGAGAATACGCCGGTAATTTGCAAATTTCTAGACTTAGGCTTAAAAACATGGCGTAAGAGGGTGAAAACCCGAAAGACCAACGTAACTCGTAGGAACTGACCCCGCAGCCGCGGGACTCCCAGTTTGAGAATACGACGGTAATTTGCAAATTTCTAGACTTTGGCTTAAAAACATGGTGTTAGAGGGTGAAAACCCGAAACAGCCACCGAACGTTCCCGTGGGTGGCACCAACACCTCCCACGGGACCAATGTAACTCGTAGGAACTATCCCCGCAGCCGCGGGACTCCCGGTTTTAGAATACGACGGTAATTTGTAAATATCTAGGCTTAGGCTTAAAAACATGGCGTTAGGGGATGAGATCTCGAAACAGCCCCCGAACGTCCCCGTGGGTGGCACCAACACCTCCCACGGGACGAATGTAACTCGTAGGAACTGACTCCGCAGCCGCGGGACTCCCGATTTGAGAATACGACGGTAATTTGCATATTTCTAGACTTACGCTTAAAAACATGGCGTAAGAGGGTGAGAACTCGAAACAGCAATGTAACTCGTAGGAACTGAACCCGCAGCCGCGGGACTCCCAGTTTGAGAATACGACGGTAATTTGCAAATTTCTAGACTTAGGCTTAAAAACATGGCGTAAGAGGGTGAGATCTCGAAACAGCCCCCGAACGTCCCCGTGGGTGGCAGCAAAACCTCCCACGGGACCAATGTAACTCGTAGGAACTTACCCTGCAGCCGCGGGACTCCCAGTTTGAGAATACGACGGTAATTTGCATATTTCTAGACTTAGGCTTAAAAACATGGCGTTAGAGGGTGAAAACCCGAAACAGCCTCCGAACGTTCCCGTGGGTGGCACCAACACCTCCCACGGGACCAATGTAACTCGTAGGAACTGACCCCGCAGCCGCGGGACTCCCGGTTAGAGAATACGACGGTAATTTGCATATTTCTAGGCTTAGGCTTAAAAACATGGCGTTAGAGGGTGAGAAATCGAAACAGCCACCGAACGTCCCCGTGGGTGGCACCAACACCTCCCACGGGACCAATGTAACTCGTAGGAACTGACCCCGCCGCCGCGGGACTCCCGGTTTGAGAATACGACGGTAATTTGCAAATTTCTAGACTTCGGCTTAAAAACATGTCATTAGCGGGTGAGAACTCGAAACAGCCACCGAACGTCCCTGTGGGTGGCACCAACACGTCCCACGGGACCAATGTAACTCGTAGGAACTGTCCCCGCAGCCGCGGGACTCCCGGTTTGAGAATACGACGGTAATTTGCATATTTCTAGACTTAGGCTTAAAAACATGGCGTTAGAGGGTGAAAACCCGAAACAGCCCCGGAACGTCCCCGTGGGTGGCACCAACACCTCCCACGGGAGGAATGTAGCTAGTAGGAACTGACCCCGCAGCCGCGGGACTCCCGGTTTGAGAATACGATGGTAATTTGCATATTTCTAGACTTAGGCTTAAAAACATGGCGTTAGAGGGTGAGAACTCGAAACAGCCCCCGAACGTCCCCGTGGGTGGCTCCAACACCTCCCACGGGTCCAATGTAACTCGTAGGAACTGACCCCGCAGCCGCGGGACTCCCGGGTGGAGAATACGACGGTAATTTGCATATTTCTAGACTTAGGCTTAAAAACATGGCGTTAGAGGGTGAAAACCCGAAACAGCCTCCGAACGTTCCCGTGGGTCGCACCAACACCTCCCACGGGACCAATGTAACTCGTAGGAACTGACCCCATAGCCGCGGGTCTCCCGGTTTGAGAATCCGACGGTAATTTGCATATTTCTAGATTTAGGCTTAAAAACATGGCGTAAGAGGGTGAGAACTCGAAACAGCCACCGAACGTCCCCGTGGGTGGCACCAACACTTCCCACGGGACCAATGTAACTCGTAGGAACTGACCCCCCAGCCGCGGGACTCCCGGTTTGAGAATACGACGGTAATTTGCATATTTGTAGACTTAGGCTTAAAAACATGGCGTTAGAGGGTGAAAACCCGAAACAGCCCCCGAACGTCCCCGTGGGTGGCACCAACACCTCCCAAGGAATGAATGTAACTCGTAGGAACTGACCCCGCAGCCGCGGGACTCCCGGTTTGAGAATACGACGGTAATTTGCATATTTCTAGACTTAGGCTTAAAAACATGGCGTTAGAGGCTGAGAACTCGAAACATCGACCGAACGTCCCCGTGGGTGGCACCAACACCTCCCACGGAACCAATGTAACTCGTACGAACTGACCCCGCAGCCGCGGGACTCCCGATTTGAGAATACGACGGTAATTTGCATATTTTTTCTAGACTTAGGCTTAGAAACATGGCGTTAGAGGGTGAAAACCCGAAACAGCCCCCGAACGTCCCTGTGGGTGGCACCAACACCTCCCACGGGACCAATGTAACTCGTAGGAACTGACCCCGGAGCCGCGGGACTCCCAGTTTGAGAATACGACGGTAATTTGCAAATTTCTAGACTTAGGCTTAAAAACATGGCGTTAGAGGGTGAGAACTCGAAACAGCCACCGAACGTCCCCGTGGGTGGCACCCACACCTCCCACGGGACCAATGTAACTCGTACGAACTGACCCCGCAGCCGCGGGACTCCCGGTTTGAGAATACGACGGTAATTTGCATATTTCTAGACTTAAGCTTAAAAACATGGCGTTAGAGGGTGAAAACCTGAAACAGCCCCCGAACGTCCCCGTGAGTGGCACCAACACCTCCCACGGGACCAATGTAACTCCTAGGAACTGACCCCGCAGCCGCGGGACTCCCAGTTTGAGAATACGACGGTAATTTGCAAATTTCTAGACGAACTGACCCCGCAGCCGCGGGACTCCCGGTTTGAGAATACGACGGTAATTTGCATATTTCTAGACTTAAGCTTAAAAACATGGCGTTAGAGGGTGAAAACCTGAAACAGCCCCCGAACGTCCCCGTGAGTGGCACCAACACCTCCCACGGGACCAATGTAACTCGTAGGAACTGACCCCGCAGCCGCGGGACTCCCAGTTTGAGAATACGACGGTAATTTGCAAATTTCTAGACTTAGGCCTAAAAACATGGCGTAAGAGGGTGAGATCTCGAAACAGCCCCCGAACGTCCCCGTGGGTGGCACCAACACCTCCCACGGGACCAATGAAACTCGTAGGAACTGACCCTGCAGCCGCGGGACTCCTAGTTTGATAATACGACGGTAATTTGCATATTTCTAGACTTAGGCTTAAAAACATGGCGTTAGAGGGTGAAAACCCGAAACAGCCACCGAACGTCCCCGTGGGTGGCACCAACACCTCCCACGGGACCAATGTAACTCGTAGGAACTGACCCCGCAGCCGCGGGACTCCCGGTTTGAGAATACGACGGTAATTTGCAAATTTCTAGACTTCGGCTTAAAAACATGGCGTTAGAGGGTGAAAACCCGAAACAGCCCCGGAACGTCTCCGTGGGTGGCACCAACACCTCCCACGGAATGAATGTAACTAGTAGGAACTGACCCCGCAGCCGCGGGACTCTAGGTTTGAGAATACGACGGTAATTTGCATATTTCTAGACTTAGGCTTAAAAACATGGCGTTAGAGGGTGAGAACTCGAAACAGCCCCCGAACGTCCCCGTGGGTGGCACCAACACCTCCCACGGGACCAATGTAACTCGTAGGAATTGACCCCGCAGCCGCGGGACTCCCGGTTTGAGAATACGACGGTAATTTGCATATTTCTAGACTTAGGCTTAAAAACATGGCGTTAGAGGGTGAAAACCCGAAACAGCCTCCGAACGTTCCCGTGGGTGGCACCAACACCTCCCACGGGACCAATGTAACTCGTAGGAACTGACCCCGCAGCCGCGGGTCTCCTGGTTTGAGAATACGACGGTAATTTGCATATTTCTAGACTTGCGCTTAAAAACATGGCGTTAGAGGGTGAAAACCCGAAACAGGCCCCGAACGTCCCCGTGGGTGGCACCAACACCTCCCACGGGACCAATGTAACTCGTAGGAACTGACCCCGCAGCGGCGGGACTCCCGGTTTTAGAATACGACGGTAATTTTCAAATTTCTAGACTTAGGCTTAAAAACATGGCGTTAGAGGGTGAGATCTCGAAACAGCCCCCGAACGTCCCCGTGGGTGGTAACAACACCTCCCACGGGACCAACGTAACTCGTAGGAACTGACCCCGTAGCCGCGGGACTCCCAGTTTGAGAATACGACGGTAATTTGCAAATTTCTAGACTTAGGCTTAAAAACATGGTGTTAGAGGGTGAAAACCCGAAACAGCCACCGAACGTTCCCGTGGGTGGCACCAACACCTCCCACGGGACCAATGTAACTCGTAGGAACTATCCCCGCAGCCGCGGGACTCCCGGTTTTTGAATACGACGGTAATTTGCAAATTTCTAGACTTAGGCTTAAAAACATGGCGTTAGGGGGTGAGATCTCGAAACAGCCTCCGAACGTCCCCGTAGGTGGCACCAACACCTCCCACGGGACGAATGTAACTCGTAGAAACTGACCCCGCAGCCGCGGGACTCCCGATTTGAGAATACGACGGTAATTTGCATATTTCTAGACTTAGGCTTAAAAACATGGCGTAAGAGGGTGAGAACTCGAAACAGCCACCGAACGTCCCCGTGGGTGGCACCAACACCTCCCACGGGACCAATGTAACTCGTAGGAACTGACCCCGCAGTCGCGGGACTCCCGGTTTGAGAATACGAAGATAATTTGCATATTTCTAGACTTAGCCTTAAAAACATGGCGTTAGAGGGTGAAAACCCGAAAAAGCCCCCGAACGTCCCCGTGGGTGGCACCAACACCTCCCACGGGACCAATGTAACTCGTAGGAACTGACCCCGCAGTCGCGGGACTCCCGGTTTTAGAATGCGACAGTAATTTGCATATTTCTAGACTTAGGCTTAAAAACATGGCGTTAGAGGGTGAAAACACGAAACAGCCCCCGAACGTCCCCGTGGGTGGCACCAACACCTCCCACGAAACGAATGTAACTCGTAGGAACTGACCCCGCAGCCGCGGGACTCCCGGTTTGAGAATACGACGTTAATTTGCATATTTCTATACTTAGGCTTAAAAACATGGCGTTAGAGGGTGAGAACTCGAAACAGCCCCCGAACATCCCCGTGGGTGGCACCAACACCTCCCATAGGACCAATGTAACTCGTAGGAACTGACGCCGCAGCCGTGGGACTCCCGGTTTGAGAATACGATGGTAATTAGCAAATTTCTAGACTTACGCTTAAAAACATGGCGTTAGAGGGTGAGAACTCGAAACAGCCACCAAACGTCCCCGTGGGTGGCACCAACACCTCCCACGGGACGAACTCGAAATAGCCACCAAACGTCCCCGTGGGTGGCACCAACACCTCCCACGGGACCAATGTAACTCATAGGAACTGACCCCGCAGCCGCGGGACTCCCGGTTTGAGAATACGACGGTAATTTGCATAATTCTAGACTTAGGCTTAAAAACATGGCGTTAGAGGGTAAAAACCCGAAACAGCCCCCGAACGTCCCCGTGGGTGGCACCAACACCTCCCACGGGACCAATGTAACTCGTAGGAACTGACCCCGCAGTCGCGGGACTCCCAGTTTGAGAATACGACGATAATTTGCATATTTCTAGACTTAGGCTTAAAAACATGGCGTTAGAGGGTGAGAACTCGAAACAGCCACCGAACGTCCCCGTGGGTGAAAGCAACACCTCCCACGGGACCAATGTAACTCGTAGGAACTGACCCCGCAGCCGCAGGATTCCCGGTTTGGGAATACGACGGTAATTTGCATATTTCTAGACTTAGGCTTAAAAACATGGCGTTAGAGGGTGAAATCCCGAAACATCCCCCGAACGTCCCCGTGGGTGGCACCAACACCTCCCACGGGACCAATGTAACTCGTAGGAACTGACCCCACAGCCGCGGAACTCCCGGTTTTAGAATACGACGGTAATTTGCATATTTCTAGACTTAAGCTTAAAAACATGGCGTTAGAGGGTGAAAACCCGAAACAGCCCCCGAACGTCCCTGTGGGTGGCACCAACACCTCCCACGGGACCAATGTAACTCGTAGGGACTGACCCCGGAGCCGCGGGACTCCCAGTTTGAGAATACGACGATAATTTGCGAATTTCTAGACTTAGGATTAAAAACATGGCGTTAGAGGGTGAGAACTCGAAACAGCCACCGAACGTCCCCGTGGGTGGCACCAACACCTCCCACGGGACCAATGTAACTCGTACGAAATGACCCCGCAGCCGCGGGACTCCCGGTTTCAGAATACGACGGTAATTTGCATATTTCTAGACTTAGGCTTAAAAACATGGCGTTAGAGGGTGAAAACCTGAAACAGCCCCCGAACGTCCCCGTGGGTGGCACAACACCTCCCACGGGACCAATGTAACTCGTAGGAACTGACCCCGCAGCCGCGGTTCTCCCTGTTTGAGAATACGACGATAATTGGCAAATTTCTAGACTTAGGCTTAAAAACATGGCGTAAGAGGGTGAGATCTCGAAACAGCCCCCGAACGTCCCCGTGGGTGGCACCAACACCTCCCACGGGACCAATGTAACTCGTAGGAACTGACCCCGCAGCCGCGGGACTCCCAGTTTGAGAATACGACGGTAATTTGCATATTTCTAGACTTAGGCTTAAAAACATGGCGTTAGAGGGTGAAAACCCGAAACAGCCTCCGAACGTCCCCGTGGGTGGCACCAACACCTCCCACGGGACCAATGTAACTCGTAGGAACTGACCCCGCAGCAGCGGGACTCCCGGTTTTCGAATACGACGGTAATTTGCATATTTCTAGGCTTAGGCTTAAAAACATGGCGTTAGAGGGTGAAAACCCGAAACAGCCTCCGAACGTCCCCGTGGGTGGCACCAACACCTCCCACGGGACCAATGTAACTCGTAGGAATTGCCCCCGCAGCCGCGGGACTCCCGGTTTGAGAATACGACGGTAATTTGCATATTTCTAGACTTAGGCTTAAAAACATGGCGTTAGAGGGTGAGAACTCGAAACAGCCACCGAACGTCCCCGTGGGTGGCACCAACACCTCCCACGGGACCAATGTAACTCGTAGGAACTGTCCCCGCAGCCGCGGGACTCCCGGTTTGAGAATACGACGGTATTTTGCATATTTCTAGACTTAGGCTTAAAAACATGGCGTTAGAGGGTGAAAACCCGAAACAGCCCCCGAACGTCCCCGTGGTTGGCACCAACACCTCCCACGGGACCAATGTAACTCGTAGGAACTGACCCCGCAGCCGCGGGACTCCCGGTTTGAGAATACGACTGTAATTTGCATATTTCTAGACTTAGGCTTAAAAACATGGCGTTAGAGGGTGAGAACTCGAAACAGCCCCCGAACGTCCCCTTGGGTGGCACCAACACCTCCCACGGGACGAATGTAACTCGTAGGAACTGACCCCACACCCGCGGGACTCCCGGTTTGAGAATACGATGGTAATTTGCATATTTCTAGACTTAGGCTTAAAAACATGGCGTTAGAGGGTGAAAACCCGAAACAGCCACCGAACGTCCCCGTGGGTGGCACCAACACCTCCCACGGGACCAATGTAACTCGTAGGAACTGACCCCGCAGCCGCGGGACTCCCAGTTTGAGAATACGCCGGTAATTTGCAAATTTCTAGACTTAGGCTTAAAAACATGGCGTAAGAGGGTGAAAACCCGAAAGACCAACGTAACTCGTAGGAACTGACCCCGCAGCCGCGGGACTCCCAGTTTGAGAATACGACGGTAATTTGCAAATTTCTAGACTTAGGCTTAAAAACATGGTGTTAGAGGGTGAAAACCCGAAACAGCCACCGAACGTTCCCGTGGGTGGCACCAACACCTCCCACGGGACCAATGTAACTCGTAGGAACTATCCCCGCAGCCGCGGGACTCCCGGTTTTAGAATACGACGGTAATTTGTAAATATCTAGGCTTAGGCTTAAAAACATGGCGTTAGGGGATGACATCTCGAAACAGCCCCCGAACGTCCCCGTGGGTGGCACCAACACCTCCCACGGGACGAATGTAACTCGTAGGAACTGACTCCGCAGCCGCGGGACTCCCGATTTGAGAATACGACGGTAATTTGCATATTTCTAGACTTACGCTTAAAAACATGGCGTAAGAGGGTGAGAACTCGAAACAGCAATGTAACTCGTAGGAACTGAACCCGCAGCCGCGGGACTCCCAGTTTGAGAATACGACGGTAATTTGCAAATTTCTAGACTTAGGCTTAAAAACATGGCGTAAGAGGGTGAGATCTCGAAACAGCCCCCGAACGTCCCCGTGGGTGGCACCAAAACCTTCCACGGGACGAATGTAACTCGTAGGAACTGACCCCACACCCGCGGGAATCCCGGTTTGAGAATACGATGGTAATTTGCATATTTCTAGACTTAGGCTTAAAAACATGGCGTTAGAGGGTGAAAACCCGAAACAGCCACCGAACGTCCCCGTGGGTGGCACCAACACCTCCCACGGGACCAATGTAACTCGTAGGAACTGACCCCGCAGCCGCGGGACTCCCAGTTTGAGAATACGCCGGTAATTTGCAAATTTCTAGACTTAGGCTTAAAAACATGGCGTAAGAGGGTGAAAACCCGAAAGACCAACGTAACTCGTAGGAACTGACTCCGCAGCCGCGGGACTCCCGATTTGAGAATACGACGGTAATTTGCATATTTCTAGACTTACGCTTAAAAACATGGCGTAAGAGGGTGAGAACTCGAAACAGCAATGTAACTCGTAGGAACTGAACCTGCAGCCGCGGGACTCCCAGTTTGAGAATACGACGGTAATTTGCAAATTTCTAGACTTAGGCTTAAAAACATGGCGTAAGAGGGTGAGATCTCGAAACAGCCCCCGAACGTCCCCGTGGGTGGCACCAAAACCTCCCACGGGACCAATGTAACTCGTAGGAACTGACCCTGCAGCCGCGGGACTCCCAGTTTGAGAATACGACGGTAATTTGCATATTTCTAGACTTAGGCTTAAAAACATGGCGTTAGAGGGTGAAAACCCGAAACAGCCTCCGAACGTTCCCGTGGGTGGCACCAACACCTCCCACGGGACCAATGTAACTCGTAGGAACTGACCCCGCAGCCGCGGGACTCCCGGTTAGAGAATACGACGGTAATTTGCATATTTCTAGGCTTAGGCTTAAAAACATGGCGTTAGAGGGTGAGAAATCGAAACAGCCACCGAACGTCCCCGTGGGTGGCACCAACACCTCCCACGGGACCAATGTAACTCGTAGGAACTGACCCCGCCGCCGCGGGACTCCCGGTTTGAGAATACGACGGTAATTTGCAAATTTCTAGACTTCGGCTTAAAAACATGTCATTAGCGGGTGAGAACTCGAAACAGCCACCGAACGTCCCTGTGGGTGGCACCAACACGTCCCACGGGACCAATGTAACTCGTAGGAACTGTCCCCGCAGCCGCGGGACTCCCGGTTTGAGAATACGACGGTAATTTGCATATTTCTAGACTTAGGCTTAAAAACATGGCGTTAGAGGGTGAAAACCCGAAACAGCCCCGGAACGTCCCCGTGGGTGGCACCAACACCTCCCACGGGACGAATGTAGCTAGTAGGAACTGACCCCGCAGCCGCGGGACTCCCGGTTTGAGAATACGATGGTAATTTGCATATTTCTAGACTTAGGCTTAAAAACATGGCGTTAGAGGGTGAGAACTCGAAACAGCCCCCGAACGTCCCCGTGGGTGGCTCCAACACCTCCCACGGGTCCAATGTAACTCGTAGGAACTGACCCCGCAGCCGCGGGACTCCCGGGTGGAGAATACGACGGTAATTTGCATATTTCTAGACTTAGGCTTAAAAACATGGCGTTAGAGGGTGAAAACCCGAAACAGCCTCCGAACGTTCCCGTGGGTGGCACCAACACCTCCCACGGGACCAATGTAACTCGTAGGAACTGACCCCATAGCCGCGGGTCTCCCGGTTTGAGAATCCGACGGTAATTTGCATATTTCTAGATTTAGGCTTAAAAACATGGCGTTAGAGGGTGAAAACCCGAAACAGCCCCCGAACGTCCCCGTGGTGGCACCAACACCTCCCACGGGACCAATGTAACTCGTAGGAACTGACCCCGCAGCCGCGGGACTCCCGGTTTTAGAATACGACGGTAATTTTCAAATTTCTAGACTTATGATTAAAAACATGGCGCTAGAGGGTGAGATCTCGAAACAGCCCCCGAACGTCCCCGTGGGTGGCACCAACACCTCCCACGGGACCAACGTAACTCGTAGGAACTGACCCCGCAGCCGCGGGACTCCCAGTTTGAGAATACGACGGTAATTTGCAAATTTCTAGACTTAGGCTTAAAAACATGGTGTTAGAGGGTGAAAATCCAAAACAGCCACCGAACGTTCCCGTGGGTGGCACCAACACCTCCCACGGGACCAATGTAACTCGTAGGAACTATCCCCGCAGCCGCGGGACTCCCGATTTTAGAATACGACGGTAATTTGCATATTTCTAGACTTAGGCTTAAAAACATGGCGTTAGAGGGTGAGAACTCGAAACAGCCCCCGAACGTCCCCGTGGGTGGCACCAACACCTCCCACGGGACCAATGTAACTCGTAGGAATTGACCCCGCAGCCGCGGGACTCCCAGTTTGAGAATACGACGGTAATTTGCATATTTCTAGACTTAGGCTTAAAAACATGGCGTTAGAGGGTGAAAACCCGAAACAGCCTCCGAACGTTCCCGTGGGTGGCACCAACACCTCCCACGGGACCAATGTAACTCGTAGGAACTGACCCCGCAGCCGCGGGTCTCCTGGTTTGAGAATACGACGGTAATTTGCATATTTCTAGACTTGCGCTTAAAAACATGGCGTTAGAGGGTGAAAACCCGAAACAGGCCCCGAACGTCCCCGTGGGTGGCACCAACACCTCCCACGGGACCAATGTAACTCGTAGGAACTGACCCCGCAGCGGCGGGACTCCCGGTTTTAGAATACGACGGTAATTTTCAAATTTCTAGACTTAGGCTTAAAAACATGGCGTTAGAGGGTGAGATCTCGAAACAGCCCCCGAACGTCCCCGTGGGTGGTAACAACACCTCCCACGGGACCAACGTAACTCGTAGGAACTGACCCCGTAGCCGCGGGACTCCCAGTTTGAGAATACGACGGTAATTTGCAAATTTCTAGACTTAGGCTTAAAAACATGGTGTTAGAGGGTGAAACCCGAAACAGCCACCGAACGTTCCCGTGGGTGGCACCAACACCTCCCACGGGACCAATGTAACTCGTAGGAACTATCCCCGCAGCCGCGGGACTCCCGGTTTTTGAATACGACGGTAATTTGCAAATTTCTAGACTTAGGCTTAAAAACATGGCGTTAGGGAGTGAGATCTCGAAACAGCCCCCGAACGTCCCCGTAGGTGGCACCAACACCTCCCACGGGACGAATGTAACTCGTAGAAACTGACCCCGCAGCCGCGGGACTCCCGATTTGAGAATACGACGGTAATTTGCATATTTCTAGACTTAGGCTTAAAAACATGGCGTAAGAGGGTGAGAACTCGAAACAGCCACCGAACGTCCCCGTGGGTGGCACCAACACCTCCCACGGGACCAATGTAACTCGTAGGAACTGACCCCGCAGTCGCGGGACTCCCGGTTTGAGAATACGAAGATAATTTGCATATTTCTAGACTTAGCCTTAAAAACATGGCGTTAGAGGGTGAAAACCCGAAAAAGCCCCCGAACGTCCCCGTGGGTGGCACCAACACCTCCCACGGGACCAATGTAACTCGTAGGAACTGACCCCGCAGTCGCGGGACTCCCGGTTTGAGAATACGAAGATAATTTGCATATTTCTAGACTTAGCCTTAAAAACATGGCGTTAGAGGGTGAAAACCCGAAAAAGCCCCCGAACGTCCCCGTGGGTGGCACCAACACCTCCCACGGGACCAATGTAACTCGTAGGAACTGACCCCGCAGCCGCGGGACTCCCGGTTTGAGAATACGACGTTAATTTGCATATTTCTATACTTAGGCTTAAAAACATGGCGTTAGAGGGTGAGAACTCGAAACAGCCTCCGAACATCCCCGTGGGTGGCACCAACACCTCCCATAGGACCAATGTAACTCGTAGGAACTGACGCCGCAGCCGTGGGACTCCCGGTTTGAGAATACGATGGTAATTAGCAAATTTCTAGACTTAGGCTTAAAAACATGGCGTTAGAGGGTGAGAACTCGAAACAGCCACCAAACGTCCCCGTGGGTGGCACCAACACCTCCCACGGGACGAACTCGAAATAGCCACCAAACGTCCCCGTGGGTGGCACCAACACCTCCCACGGGACCAATGTAACTCGTAGGAACTGACCCCGCAGCCGCGGGACTCCCGGTTTGAGAATACGACGGTAATTTGCATATTTCTAGACTTAGGCTTAAAAACATGGCGTTAGAGGGTGAAAACCCGAAACAGCCCCCGAACGTCCCCGTGGGTGGCACCAACACCTCCCACGGGACCAATGTAACTCGTAGGAACTGACCCCGCAGTCGCGGGACTCCCAGTTTGAGAATACGACGATAATTTGCATATTTCTAGACTTAGGCTTAAAAACATGGCGTTAGAGGGTGAGAACTCGAAACAGCCACCGAACGTCCCCGTGGGTGAAACCAACACCTCCCACGGGACCAATGTAACTCGTAGGAACTGACCCCGCAGCCGCAGGATTTCCGGTTTGGGAATACGACGGTAATTTGCATATTTCTAGACTTAGGCTTAAAAACATGGCGTTAGAGGGTGAAATCCCGAAACATCCCCCGAACGTCCCCGTGGGTGGCACCAACACCTCCCACGGGACCAATGTAACTCGTAGGAACTGACCCCACAGCCGCGGAACTCCCGGTTTTAGAATACGACGGTAATTTGCATATTTCTAGACTTAAGCTTAAAAACATGGCGTTAGAGGGTGAAAACCCGAAACAGCCCCCGAACGTCCCTGTGGGTGGCACCAACACCTCCCACGGGACCAATGTAACTCGTAGGGACTGACCCCGGAGCCGCGGGACTCCCAGTTTGAGAATACGACGATAATTTGCGAATTTCTAGACTTAGGATTAAAAACATGGCGTTAGAGGGTGAGAACTCGAAACAGCCACCGAACGTCCCCGTGGGTGGCACCAACACCTCCCACGGGACCAATGTAACTCGTACGAAATGACCCCGCAGCCGCGGGACTCCCGGTTTCAGAATACGACGGTAATTTGCATATTTCTAGACTTAGGCTTAAAAACATGGCGTTAGAGGGTGAAAACCTGAAACAGCCCCCGAACGTCCCCGTGGGTGGCACAACACCTCCCACGGGACCAATGTAACTCGTAGGAACTGACCCCGCAGCCGCGGTTCTCCCTGTTTGAGAATACGACGATAATTGTCAAATTTCTAGACTTAGGCTTAAAAACATGGCGTAAGAGGGTGAGATCTCGAAACAGCCCCCGAACGTCCCCGTGGGTGGCACCAACACCTCCCACGGGACCAATGTAACTCGTAGGAACTGACCCCGCAGCCGCGGGACTCCCAGTTTGAGAATACGACGGTAATTTGCATATTTCTAGACTTAGGCTTAAAAACATGGCGTTAGAGGGTGAAAACCCGAAACAGCCTCCGAACGTCCCCGTGGGTGGCACCAACACCTCCCACGGGACCAATGTAACTCGTAGGAACTGACCCCGCAGCCGCGGGACTCCCGGTTTTCGAATACGACGGTAATTTGCATATTTCTAGGCTTAGGCTTAAAAACATGGCGTTAGAGGGTGAGAACCCGAAACAGCCTCCGAACGTCCCCGTGGGTGGCACCAACACCTCCCACGGGACCAATGTAACTCGTAGGAACTGTCCCCGCAGCCGCGGGACTCCCTGTTTGAGAATACGACGGTAATTTGCATATTTCTAGACTTAGGCTTAAAAACATGGCGTTAGAGGGTGAGAACTCGAAACAGCCACCGAACGTCCCCGTGGGTGGCACCAACACCTCCCACGGGACCAATGTAACTCGTAGGAACTGTCCCCGCAGCCGCGGGACTCCCGGTTTGAGAATACGACGGTATTTTGCATATTTCTAGACTTAGGCTTAAAAACATGGCGTTAGAGGGTGAAAACCCGAAACAGCCCCCGAACGTCCCCGTGGTTGGCACCAACACCTCCCACGGGACCAATGTAACTCGTAGGAACTGACCCCGCAGCCGCGGGACTCCCGGTTTGAGAATACGACGGTAATTTGCATATTTCTAGACTTAGGCTTAAAAACATGGCGTTAGAGGGTGAAAACCCGAAACAGCCACCGAACGTCCCCGTGGGTGGCACCAACACCTCCCACGGGACCAATGTAACTCGTAGGAACTGACCCCGCAGCCGCGGGACTCCCAGTTTGAGAATACGCCGGTAATTTGCAAATTTCTAGACTTAGGCTTAAAAACATGGCGTAAGAGGGTGAAAACCCGAAAGACCAACGTAACTCGTAGGAACTGACCCCGCAGCCGCGGGACTCCCAGTTTGAGAATACGACGGTAATTTGCAAATTTCTAGACTTAGGCTTAAAAACATGGTGTTAGAGGGTGAAAACCCGAAACAGCCACCGAACGTTCCCGTGGGTGGCACCAACACCTCCCACGGGACCAATGTAACTCGTAGGAACTATCCCCGCAGCCGCGGGACTCCCGGTTTTAGAATACGACGGTAATTTGTAAATATCTAGGCTTAGGCTTAAAAACATGGCGTTAGGGGATGAGATCTCGAAACAGCCCCCGAACGTCCCCGTGGGTGGCACCAACACCTCCCACGGGACGAATGTAACTCGTAAGAACTGACTCCGCAGCCGCGGGACTCCCGATTTGAGAATACGACGGTAATTTGCATATTTCTAGACTTACGCTTAAAAACATGGCGTAAGAGGGTGAGAACTCGAAACAGCAATGTAACTCGTAGGAACTGACCCCGCAGCCGCGGGACTCCCGGTTAGAGAATACGACGGTAATTTGCATATTTCTAGGCTTAGGCTTAAAAACATGGCGTTAGAGGGTGAGAACTCGAAACAGCCACCGAACGTCCCCGTGGGTGGCACCAACACCTCCCACGGGACCAATGTAACTCGTAGGAACTGACCCCGCAGCCGCGGGACTCCCGGTTTGAGAATACGACGGTAATTTGCAAATTTCTAGACTTCGGCTTAAAAACATGGCGTTAGAGGGTGAGAACTCGAAACAGCCACCGAACGTCCCCGTGGGTGGCACCAACACCTCCCACGGGACCAATGTAACTCGTAGGAACTGTCCCCGCAGCCGCGGGACTCCCGGTTTGAGAATACGACGGTAATTTGCATATTTCTAGACTTAGGCTTAAAAACATGGCGTTAGAGGGTGAAAACCCGAAACAGCCCCGGAACGTCCCCGTGGGTGGCACCAACACCTCCCACGGGACGAATGTAACTAGTAGGAACTGACCCCGCAGCCGCGGGACTCCCGGTTTGAGAATACGATGGTAATTTGCATATTTCTAGACTTAGGCTTAAAAACATGGCGTTAGAGGGTGAGAACTCGAAACAGCCCCCGAACGTCCCCGTGGGTGGCTCCAACACCTCCCACGGGACCAATGTAACTCATAGGAACTGACTCCGCTGCCGCGGGACTCCCGGGTGGAGAATACGACGGTAATTTGCATATTTCTAGACTTAGGCTTAAAAACATGGTGTTAGAGGGTGAAAACCCGAAACAGCCTCCGAACGTTCCCGTGGGTGGCACCAACACCTCCCACGGGACCAATGTAACTCGTAGGAACTGACCCCATAGCCGCGGGTCTCCCGGTTTGAGAATACGACGGTAATTTGCATATTTCTAGACTTAGGCTTAAAAACATGGCGTTAGAGGGTGAAAACCCGAAACAGCCCCCGAACGTCCCCGTGGGTGGCTCCAACACCTCCCACGGGACCAATGTAACTCGTAGGATCTGACCCCGCAGCCGCGGGACTCCCGGTTTTAGAATACGACGGTAATTTTCAAATTTCTAGACTTATGATTAAAAACATGGCGCTAAAGGGTGAGATCTCGAAACAGCCACCGAACGTCCCCGTGGGTGGCACCAACACCTCCCACGGGACCAACGTAACTCGTAGGAACTGACCCCGCAGCCGCGGGACTCCCAGTTTGAGAATACGACGGTAATTTGCAAATTTCTAGACTTAGGCTTAAAAACATGGTGTTAGGGGGTGAAAACCCGAAACAGCCACCGAACGTTCCCGTGGGTGGCACCAACACCTCCCACGGGACCAATGTACCAATGTAACTCGTAGGAACTATCCCCGCAGCCGCGGGACTCCCGGTTTTAGAATACGACGGTAATTTGCAAATTTCTAGACTTAGGCTTAAAAACATGGCGTTAGGGGGTGAGATCTCGAAACAGCCCCCGAACCTCCCCGTGGGTGGCACCAACACCTCCCACGGGACGAATGTAACTCGTAGGAACTGACCCCGCAGCCGCGGGACTCCCGATTTGAGAATACGACGGTAATTTGCATATTTCTAGACTTAGGCTTAAAAACATGGCGTAAGAGGGTGAGAACTCGAAACAGCCACCGAACGTCCCCGTGGGTCGCACCAACACCTCCCACGGGACCAATGTAACTCGTAGGAACTGACCCCCCAGCCGCGGGACTCCCGGTTTGAGAATACGACGGTAATTTGCATATTTGTAGACTTAGGCTTAAAAACATGGCGTTAGAGGGTGAAAACCCGAAACAGCCCCCGAACGTCCCCGTGGGTGGCACCAACACCTCCCAAGGAATGAATGTAACTCGTAGGAACTGACCCCGCAGCCGCGGGACTCCCGGTTTGAGAATACGACGGTAATTTGCATATTTCTAGACTTAGGCTTAAAAACATGGCGTTAGAGGCTGAGAACTCGAAACATCGACCGAACGTCCCCGTGGGTGGCACCAACACCTCCCACGGAACCAATGTAACTCGTACGAACTGACCCCGCAGCCGCGGGACTCCCGATTTGAGAATACGACGGTAATTTGCATATTTTCTAGACTTAGGCTTAAAAACATGGCGTTAGAGGGTGAAAACCCGAAACAGCCCCCGAACGTCCCTGTGGGTGGCACCAACACCTCCCACGGGACCAATGTAACTCGTAGGAACTGACCCCGGAGCCGCGGGACTCCCAGTTTGAGAATACGACGGTAATTTGTAAATTTCTAGACTTAGGCTTAAAAACATGGCGTTAGAGGGTGAGAACTCGAAAAAGCCACCGAACGTCCCCGTGGGTGGCACCCACACCTCCCACGGGACCAATGTAACTCGTACGAACTGACCCCGCAGCCGCGGGACTCCCGGTTTGAGAATACGACGGTAATTTGCATATTTCTAGACTTAAGCTTAAAAACATGGCGTTAGAGGGTGAAAACCTGAAACAGCCCCCGAACGTCCCCGTGGGTGGCACCAACACCTCCCACGGGACCAATGTAACTCGTAGGAACTGACCCCGCTGCCGCGGGACTCCCAGTTTGAGAATACGACGGTAATTTGCAAATTTCTAGACTTAGGCTTAAAAACATGGTGTTAGAGGGTGAAAATCCGAAACAGCCACCGAACGTTCCCGTGGGTGGCACTAACACCTCCCACGGGACCAATGTAACTCGTAGGAACTATCCCCGCAGCCGCGGGACTCCCGGTTTTAGAATACGACGGTAATTTGCAAATTTCTAGACTTAGGCTTAAAAACATGGCGTTAGGGGGTGAGATCTCGAAACAGCCCCCGAACCTCCCCGTGGGTGGCACCAACACCTCCCACGGGACGAATGTAACTCGTAGGAACTGACCCCGCAGCCGCGGGACTCCCGATTTGAGAATACGACGGTAATTTGCATATTTCTAGACTTAGGCTTAAAAACATGGCGTAAGAGGGTGAGAACTCGAAACAGCCACCGAACGTCCCCGTGGGTGGCACCAACACTTCCCACGGGACCAATGTAACTCGTAGGAACTGACCCCCCAGCCGCGGGACTCCCGGTTTGAGAATACGACGGTAATTTGCATATTTGTAGACTTAGGCTTAAAAACATGGCGTTAGAGGGTGAAAACCCGAAACAGCCCCCGAACGTCCCCGTGGGTGGCACCAACACCTCCCAAGGAATGAATGTAACTCGTAGGAACTGACCCCGCAGCCGCGGGACTCCCGGTTTGAGAATACGACGGTAATTTGCATATTTCTAGACTTAGGCTTAAAAACATGGCGTTAGAGGCTGAGAACTCGAAACATCGACCGAACGTCCCCGTGGGTGGCACCAACACCTCCCACGGAACCAATGTAACTCGTACGAACTGACCCCGCAGCCGCGGGACTCCCGATTTGAGAATACGACGGTAATTTGCATATTTTTTCTAGACTTAGGCTTAAAAACATGGCGTTAGAGGGTGAAAACCCGAAACAGCCCCCGAACGTCCCTGTGGGTGGCACCAACACCTCCCACGGGACCAATGTAACTCGTAGGAACTGACCCCGGAGCCGCGGGACTCCCAGTTTGAGAATACGACGGTAATTTGCAAATTTCTAGACTTAGGCTTAAAAACATGGCGTTAGAGGGTGAGAACTCGAAACAGCCACCGAACGTCCCCGTGGGTGGCACCCACACCTCCCACGGGACCAATGTAACTCGTACGAACTGACCCCGCAGCCGCGGGACTCCCGGTTTGAGAATACGACGGTAATTTGCATATTTCTAGACTTAAGCTTAAAAACATGGCGTTAGAGGGTGAAAACCTGAAACAGCCCCCGAACGTCCCCGTGAGTGGCACCAACACCTCCCACGGGACCAATGTAACTCGTAGGAACTGACCCCGCAGCCGCGGGACTCCCAGTTTGAGAATACGACGGTAATTTGCAAATTTCTAGACTTAGGCCTAAAAACATGGCGTAAGAGGGTGAGATCTCGAAACAGCCCCCGAACGTCCCCGTGGGTGGCACCAACACCTCCCACGGGACCAATGAAACTCGTAGGAACTGACCCTGCAGCCGCGGGACTCCTAGTTTGATAATACGACGGTAATTTGCATATTTCTAGACTTAGGCTTAAAAACATGGCGTTAGAGGGTGAAAACCCTAAACAGCCACCGAACGTCCCCGTGGGTGGCACCAACACCTCCCACGGGACCAATGTAACTCGTAGGAACTGACCCCGCAGCCGCGGGACTCCCGGTTTGAGAATACGACGGTAATTTGCAAATTTCTAGACTTCGGCTTAAAAACATGGCGTTAGAGGGTGAAAACCCGAAACAGCCCCGGAACGTCTCCGTGGGTGGCACCAACACCTCCCACGGAATGAATGTAACTAGTAGGAACTGACCCCGCAGCCGCGGGACTCCAGGTTTGAGAATACGACGGTAATTTGCATATTTCTAGACTTAGGCTTAAAAACATGGCGTTAGAGGGTGAGAACTCGAAACAGCCCCCGAACGTCCCCGTGGGTGGCACCAACACCTCCCACGGGACCAATGTAACTCGTAGGAATTGACCCCGCAGCCGCGGGACTCCCGGTTTGAGAATACGACGGTAATTTGCATATTTCTAGACTTAGGCTTAAAAACATGGCGTTAGAGGGTGAAAACCCGAAACAGCCTCCGAACGTTCCCGTGGGTGGCACCAACACCTCCCACGGGACCAATGTAACTCGTAGGAACTGACCCCGCAGCCGCGGGTCTCCTGGTTTGAGAATACGACGGTAATTTGCATATTTCTAGACTTGCGCTTAAAAACATGGCGTTAGAGGGTGAAAACCCGAAACAGGCACCGAACGTCCCCGTGGGTGGCACCAACACCTCCCACGGGACCAATGTAACTCGTAGGAACTGACCCCGCAGCGGCGGGACTCCCGGTTTTAGAATACGACGGTAATTTTCAAATTTCTAGACTTAGGCTTAAAAACATGGCGTTAGAGGGTGAGATCTCGAAACAGCCCCCGAACGTCCCCGTGGGTGGTAACAACACCTCCCACGGGACCAACGTAACTCGTAGGAACTGACCCCGTAGCCGCGGGACTCCCAGTTTGAGAATACGACGGTAATTTGCAAATTTCTAGACTTAGGCTTAAAAACATGGTGTTAGAGGGTGAAAACCCGAAACAGCCACCGAACGTTCCCGTGGGTGGCACCAACACCTCCCACGGGACCAATGTAACTCGTAGGAACTATCCCCGCAGCCGCGGGACTCCCGGTTTTTGAATACGACGGTAATTTGCAAATTTCTAGACTTAGGCTTAAAAACATGGCGTTAGGGGGTGAGATCTCGAAACAGCCTCCGAACGTCCCCGTAGGTGGCACCAACACCTCCCACGGGACGAATGTAACTCGTAGAAACTGACCCCGCAGCCGCGGGACTCCCGATTTGAGAATACGACGGTAATTTGCATATTTCTAGACTTAGGCTTAAAAACATGGCGTAAGAGGGTGAGAACTCGAAACAGCCACCGAACGTCCCCGTGGGTGGCACCAACACCTCCCACGGGACCAATGTAACTCGTAGGAACTGACCCCGCAGTCGCGGGACTCCCGGTTTGAGAATACGAAGATAATTTGCATATTTCTAGACTTAGCCTTAAAAACATGGCGTTAGAGGGTGAAAACCCGAAAAAGCCCCCGAACGTCCCCGTGGGTGGCACCAACACCTCCCACGGGACCAATGTAACTCGTAGGAACTGACCCCGCAGTCGCGGGACTCCCGGTTTTAGAATGCGACAGTAATTTGCATATTTCTAGACTTAGGCTTAAAAACATGGCGTTAGAGGGTGAAAACACGAAACAGCCCCCGAACGTCCCCGTGGGTGGCACCAACACCTCCCACGAAACGAATGTAACTCGTAGGAACTGACCCCGCAGCCGCGGGACTCCCGGTTTGAGAATACGACGTTAATTTGCATATTTCTATACTTAGGCTTAAAAACATGGCGTTAGAGGGTGAGAACTCGAAACAGCCCCCGAACATCCCCGTGGGTGGCACCAACACCTCCCATAGGACCAATGTAACTCGTAGGAACTGACGCCGCAGCCGTGGGACTCCCGGTTTGAGAATACGATGGTAATTAGCAAATTTCTAGACTTACGCTTAAAAACATGGCGTTAGAGGGTGAGAACTCGAAACAGCCACCAAACGTCCCCGTGGGTGGCACCAACACCTCCCACGGGACGAACTCGAAATAGCCACCAAACGTCCCCGTGGGTGGCACCAACACCTCCCACGGTACCAATGTAACTCGTAGGAACTGACCCCGCAGCCGCGGGACTCCCGGTTTGAGAATACGACGGTAATTTGCATAATTCTAGACTTAGGCTTAAAAACATGGCGTTAGAGGGTAAAAACCAGAAACAGCCCCCGAACGTCCCCGTGGGTGGCACCAACACCTCCCACGGGACCAATGTAACTCGTAGGAACTGACCCCGCAGTCGCGGGACTCCCAGTTTGAGAATACGACGATAATTTGCATATTTCTAGACTTAGGCTTAAAAACATGGCGTTAGAGGGTGAGAACTCGAAACAGCCACCGAACGTCCCCGTGGGTGAAAGCAACACCTCCCACGGGACCAATGTAACTCGTAGGAACTGACCCCGCAGCCGCAGGATTCCCGGTTTGGGAATACGACGGTAATTTGCATATTTCTAGACTTAGGCTTAAAAACATGGCGTTAGAGGGTGAAATCCCGAAACATCCCCCGAACGTCCCCGTGGGTGGCACCAACACCTCCCACGGGACCAATGTAACTCGTAGGAACTGACCCCACAGCCGCGGAACTCCCGGTTTTAGAATACGACGGTAATTTGCATATTTCTAGACTTAAGCTTAAAAACATGGCGTTAGAGGGTGAAAACCCGAAACAGCCCCCGAACGTCCCTGTGGGTGGCACCAACACCTCCCACGGGACCAATGTAACTCGTAGGGACTGACCCCGGAGCCGCGGGACTCCCAGTTTGAGAATACGACGATAATTTGCGAATTTCTAGACTTAGGATTAAAAACATGGCGTTAGAGGGTGAGAACTCGAAACAGCCACCGAACGTCCCCGTGGGTGGCACCAACACCTCCCACGGGACCAATGTAACTCGTACGAAATGACCCCGCAGCCGCGGGACTCCCGGTTTCAGAATACGACGGTAATTTGCATATTTCTAGACTTAGGCTTAAAAACATGGCGTTAGAGGGTGAAAACCTGAAACAGCCCCCGAACGTCCCCGTGGGTGGCACAACACCTCCCACGGGACCAATGTAACTCGTAGGAACTGACCCCGCAGCCGCGGTTCTCCCTGTTTGAGAATACGACGATAATTGGCAAATTTCTAGACTTAGGCTTAAAAACATGGCGTAAGAGGGTGAGATCTCGAAACAGCCCCCGAACGTCCCCGTGGGTGGCACCAACACCTCCCACGGGACCAATGTAACTCGTAGGAACTGACCCCGCAGCCGCGGGACTCCCAGTTTGAGAATACGACGGTAATTTGCATATTTCTAGACTTAGGCTTAAAAACATGGCGTTAGAGGGTGAAAACCCGAAGCAGCCTCCGAACGTCCCCGTGGGTGGCACCAACACCTCCCACGGGACCAATGTAACTCGTAGGAACTGACCCCGCAGCAGCGGGACTCCCGGTTTTCGAATACGACGGTAATTTGCATATTTCTAGGCTTAGGCTTAAAAACATGGCGTTAGAGGGTGAAAACCCGAAACAGCCTCCGAACGTCCCCGTGGGTGGCACCAACACCTCCCACGGGACCAATGTAACTCGTAGGAATTGCCCCCGCAGCCGCGGGACTCCCGGTTTGAGAATACGACGGTAATTTGCATATTTCTAGACTTAGGCTTAAAAACATGGCGTTAGAGGGTGAGAACTCGAAACAGCCACCGAACGTCCCCGTGGGTGGCACCAACACCTCCCACGGGACCAATGTAACTCGTAGGAACTGTCCCCGCAGCCGCGGGACTCCCGGTTTGAGAATACGACGGTATTTTGCATATTTCTAGACTTAGGCTTAAAAACATGGCGTTAGAGGGTGAAAACCCGAAACAGCCCCCGAACGTCCCCGTGGTTGGCACCAACACCTCCCACGGGACCAATGTAACTCGTAGGAACTGACCCCGCAGCCGCGGGACTCCCGGTTTGAGAATACGACTGTAATTTGCATATTTCTAGACTTAGGCTTAAAAACATGGCGTTAGAGGGTGAGAACTCGAAACAGCCCCCGAACGTCCCCTTGGGTGGCACCAACACCTCCCACGGGACGAATGTAACTCGTAGGAACTGACCCCACACCCGCGGGACTCCCGGTTTGAGAATACGATGGTAATTTGCATATTTCTAGACTTAGGCTTAAAAACATGGCGTTAGAGGGTGAAAACCCGAAACAGCCACCGAACGTCCCCGTGGGTGGCACGAACACCTCCCACGGGACCAATGTAACTCGTAGGAACTGACCCCGCAGCCGCGGGACTCCCAGTTTGAGAATACGCCGGTAATTTGCAAATTTCTAGACTTAGGCTTAAAAACATGGCGTAAGAGGGTGAAAACCCGAAAGACCAACGTAACTCGTAGGAACTGACCCCGCAGCCGCGGGACTCCCAGTTTGAGAATACGACGGTAATTTGCAAATTTCTAGACTTTGGCTTAAAAACATGGTGTTAGAGGGTGAAAACCCGAAACAGCCACCGAACGTTCCCGTGGGTGGCACCAACACCTCCCACGGGACCAATGTAACTCGTAGGAACTATCCCCGCAGCCGCGGGACTCCCGGTTTTAGAATACGACGGTAATTTGTAAATATCTAGGCTTAGGCTTAAAAACATGGCGTTAGGGGATGAGATCTCGAAACAGCCCCCGAACGTCCCCGTGGGTGGCACCAACACCTCCCACGGGACGAATGTAACTCGTAGGAACTGACTCCGCAGCCGCGGGACTCCCGATTTGAGAATACGACGGTAATTTGCATATTTCTAGACTTACGCTTAAAAACATGGCGTAAGAGGGTGAGAACTCGAAACAGCAATGTAACTCGTAGGAACTGAACCCGCAGCCGCGGGACTCCCAGTTTGAGAATACGACGGTAATTTGCAAATTTCTAGACTTAGGCTTAAAAACATGGCGTAAGAGGGTGAGATCTCGAAACAGCCCCCGAACGTCCCCGTGGGTGGCACCAAAACCTCCCACGGGACGAATGTAACTCGTAGGAACTGACCCCACACCCGCGGGAATCCCGGTTTGAGAATACGATGGTAATTTGCATATTTCTAGACTTAGGCTTAAAAACATGGCGTTAGAGGGTGAAAACCCGAAACAGCCACCGAACGTCCCCGTGGGTGGCACCAACACCTCCCACGGGACCAATGTAACTCGTAGGAACTGACCCCGCAGCCGCGGGACTCCCAGTTTGAGAATACGCCGGTAATTTGCAAATTTCTAGACTTAGGCTTAAAAACATGGCGTAAGAGGGTGAAAACCCGAAAGACCAACGTAACTCGTAGGAACTGACCCCGCAGCCGCGGGACTCCCAGTTTGAGAATACGACGGTAATTTGCAAATTTCTAGACTTAGGCTTAAAAACATGGTGTTAGAGGGTGAAAACCCGAAACAGCCACCGAACGTTCCCGTGGGTGGCACCAACACCTCCCACGGGACCAATGTAACTCGTAGGAACTATCCCCGCAGCCGCGGGACTCCCGGTTTTAGAATACGACGGTAATTTGTAAATATCTAGGCTTAGGCTTAAAAACATGGCGTTAGGGGATGAGATCTCGAAACAGCCCCCGAACGTCCCCGTGGGTGGCACCAACACCTCCCACGGGACGAATGTAACTCGTAGGAACTGACTCCGCAGCCGCGGGACTCCCGATTTGAGAATACGACGGTAATTTGCATATTTCTAGACTTACGCTTAAAAACATGGCGTAAGAGGGTGAGAACTCGAAACAGCAATGTAACTCGTAGGAACTGAACCCGCAGCCGCGGGACTCCCAGTTTGAGAATACGACGGTAATTTGCAAATTTCTAGACTTAGGCTTAAAAACATGGCGTAAGAGGGTGAGATCTCGAAACAGCCCCCGAACGTCCCCGTGGGTGGCAGCAAAACCTCCCACGGGACCAATGTAACTCGTAGGAACTTACCCTGCAGCCGCGGGACTCCCAGTTTGAGAATACGACGGTAATTTGCATATTTCTAGACTTAGGCTTAAAAACATGGCGTTAGAGGGTGAAAACCCGAAACAGCCTCCGAACGTTCCCGTGGGTGGCACCAACACCTCCCACGGGACCAATGTAACTCGTAGGAACTGACCCCGCAGCCGCGGGACTCCCGGTTAGAGAATACGACGGTAATTTGCATATTTCTAGGCTTAGGCTTAAAAACATGGCGTTAGAGGGTGAGAAATCGAAACAGCCACCGAACGTCCCCGTGGGTGGCACCAACACCTCCCACGGGACCAATGTAACTCGTAGGAACTGACCCCGCCGCCGCGGGACTCCCGGTTTGAGAATACGACGGTAATTTGCAAATTTCTAGACTTCGGCTTAAAAACATGTCATTAGCGGGTGAGAACTCGAAACAGCCACCGAACGTCCCTGTGGGTGGCACCAACACGTCCCACGGGACCAATGTAACTCGTAGGAACTGTCCCCGCAGCCGCGGGACTCCCGGTTTGAGAATACGACGGTAATTTGCATATTTCTAGACTTAGGCTTAAAAACATGGCGTTAGAGGGTGAAAACCCGAAACAGCCCCGGAACGTCCCCGTGGGTGGCACCAACACCTCCCACGGGACGAATGTAGCTAGTAGGAACTGACCCCGCAGCCGCGGGACTCCCGGTTTGAGAATACGATGGTAATTTGCATATTTCTAGACTTAGGCTTAAAAACATGGCGTTAGAGGGTGAGAACTCGAAACAGCCCCCGAACGTCCCCGTGGGTGGCTCCAACACCTCCCACGGGTCCAATGTAACTCGTAGGAACTGACCCCGCAGCCGCGGGACTCCCGGGTGGAGAATACGACGGTAATTTGCATATTTCTAGACTTAGGCTTAAAAACATGGCGTTAGAGGGTGAAAACCCGAAACAGCCTCCGAACGTTCCCGTGGGTCGCACCAACACCTCCCACGGGACCAATGTAACTCGTAGGAACTGACCCCATAGCCGCGGGTCTCCCGGTTTGAGAATCCGACGGTAATTTGCATATTTCTAGATTTAGGCTTAAAAACATGGCGTTAGAGGGTGAAAACCCGAAACAGCCCCCGAACGTCCCCGTGGTGGCACCAACACCTCCCACGGGACCAATGTAACTCGTAGGAACTGACCCCGCAGCCGCGGGACTCCCGGTTTTAGAATACGACGGTAATTTTCAAATTTCTAGACTTATGATTAAAAACATGGCGCTAGAGGGTGAGATCTCGAAACAGCCCCCGAACGTCCCCGTGGGTGGCACCAACACCTCCCACGGGACCAACGTAACTCGTAGGAACTGACCCCGCAGCCGCGGGACTCCCAGTTTGAGAATACGACGGTAATTTGCAAATTTCTAGACTTAGGCTTAAAAACATGGTGTTAGAGGGTGAAAATCCAAAACAGCCACCGAACGTTCCCGTGGGTGGCACCAACACCTCCCACGGGACCAATGTAACTCGTAGGAACTATCCCCGCAGCCGCGGGACTCCCGATTTTAGAATACGACGGTAATTTGCATATTTCTAGACTTAGGCTTAAAAACATGGCGTTAGAGGGTGAGAACTCGAAACAGCCCCCGAACGTCCCCGTGGGTGGCACCAACACCTCCCACGGGACCAATGTAACTCGTAGGAATTGACCCCGCAGCCGCGGGACTCCCGGTTTGAGAATACGACGGTAATTTGCATATTTCTAGACTTAGGCTTAAAAACATGGCGTTAGAGGGTGAAAACCCGAAACAGCCTCCGAACGTTCCCGTGGGTGGCACCAACACCTCCCACGGGACCAATGTAACTCGTAGGAACTGACCCCGCAGCCGCGGGTCTCCTGGTTTGAGAATACGACGGTAATTTGCATATTTCTAGACTTGCGCTTAAAAACATGGCGTTAGAGGGTGAAAACCCGAAACAGGCCCCGAACGTCCCCGTGGGTGGCACCAACACCTCCCACGGGACCAATGTAACTCGTAGGAACTGACCCCGCAGCGGCGGGACTCCCGGTTTTAGAATACGACGGTAATTTTCAAATTTCTAGACTTAGGCTTAAAAACATGGCGTTAGAGGGTGAGATCTCGAAACAGCCCCCGAACGTCCCCGTGGGTGGTAACAACACCTCCCACGGGACCAACGTAACTCGTAGGAACTGACCCCGTAGCCGCGGGACTCCCAGTTTGAGAATACGACGGTAATTTGCAAATTTCTAGACTTAGGCTTAAAAACATGGTGTTAGAGGGTGAAACCCGAAACAGCCACCGAACGTTCCCGTGGGTGGCACCAACACCTCCCACGGGACCAATGTAACTCGTAGGAACTATCCCCGCAGCCGCGGGACTCCCGGTTTTTGAATACGACGGTAATTTGCAAATTTCTAGACTTAGGCTTAAAAACATGGCGTTAGGGGGTGAGATCTCGAAACAGCCTCCGAACGTCCCCGTAGGTGGCACCATCACCTCCCACGGGACGAATGTAACTCGTAGAAACTGACCCCGCAGCCGCGGGACTCCCGATTTGAGAATACGACGGTAATTTGCATATTTCTAGACTTAGGCTTAAAAACATGGCGTAAGAGGGTGAGAACTCGAAACAGCCACCGAACGTCCCCGTGGGTGGCACCAACACCTCCCACGGGACCAATGTAACTCGTAGGAACTGACCCCGCAGTCGCGGGACTCCCGGTTTGAGAATACGAAGATAATTTGCATATTTCTAGACTTAGCCTTAAAAACATGGCGTTAGAGGGTGAAAACCCGAAAAAGCCCCCGAACGTCCCCGTGGGTGGCACCAACACCTCCCACGGGACCAATGTAACTCGTAGGAACTGACCCCGCAGTCGCGGGACTCCCGGTTTGAGAATACGAAGATAATTTGCATATTTCTAGACTTAGCCTTAAAAACATGGCGTTAGAGGGTGAAAACCCGAAAAAGCCCCCGAACGTCCCCGTGGGTGGCACCAACACCTCCCACGGGACCAATGTAACTCGTAGGAACTGACCCCGCAGCCGCGGGACTCCCGGTTTGAGAATACGACGTTAATTTGCATATTTCTATACTTAGGCTTAAAAACATGGCGTTAAAGGGTGAGAACTCGAAACAGCCCCCGAACATCCCCGTGGGTGGCACCAACACCTCCCATAGGACCAATGTAACTCGTAGGAACTGACGCCGCAGCCGTGGGACTCCCGGTTTGAGAATACGATGGTAATTAGCAAATTTCTAGACTTAGGCTTAAAAACATGGCGTTAGAGGGTGAGAACTCGAAACAGCCACCAAACGTCCCCGTGGGTGGCACCAACACCTCCCACGGGACGAACTCGAAATAGCCACCAAACGTCCCCGTGGGTGGCACCAACACCTCCCACGGGACCAATGTAACTCGTAGGAACTGACCCCGCAGCCGCGGGACTCCCGGTTTGAGAATACGACGGTAATTTGCATATTTCTAGACTTAGGCTTAAAAACATGGCGTTAGAGGGTGAAAACCCGAAACAGCCCCCGAACGTCCCCGTGGGTGGCACCAACACCTCCCACGGGACCAATGTAACTCGTAGGAACTGACCCCGCAGTCGCGGGACTCCCAGTTTGAGAATACGACGATAATTTGCATATTTCTAGACTTAGGCTTAAAAACATGGCGTTAGAGGGTGAGAACTCGAAACAGCCACCGAACGTCCCCGTGGGTGAAACCAACACCTCCCACGGGACCAATGTAACTCGTAGGAACTGACCCCGCAGCCGCAGGATTTCCGGTTTGGGAATACGACGGTAATTTGCATATTTCTAGACTTAGGCTTAAAAACATGGCGTTAGAGGGTGAAATCCCGAAACATCCCCCGAACGTCCCCGTGGGTGGCACCAACACCTCCCACGGGACCAATGTAACTCGTAGGAACTGACCCCACAGCCGCGGAACTCCCGGTTTTAGAATACGACGGTAATTTGCATATTTCTAGACTTAAGCTTAAAAACATGGCGTTAGAGGGTGAAAACCCGAAACAGCCCCCGAACGTCCCTGTGGGTGGCACCAACACCTCCCACGGGACCAATGTAACTCGTAGGGACTGACCCCGGAGCCGCGGGACTCCCAGTTTGAGAATACGACGATAATTTGCGAATTTCTAGACTTAGGATTAAAAACATGGCGTTAGAGGGTGAGAACTCGAAACAGCCACCGAACGTCCCCGTGGGTGGCACCAACACCTCCCACGGGACCAATGTAACTCGTACGAAATGACCCCGCAGCCGCGGGACTCCCGGTTTCAGAATACGACGGTAATTTGCATATTTCTAGACTTAGGCTTAAAAACATGGCGTTAGAGGGTGAAAACCTGAAACAGCCCCCGAACGTCCCCGTGGGTGGCACAACACCTCCCACGGGACCAATGTAACTCGTAGGAACTGACCCCGCAGCCGCGGTTCTCCCTGTTTGAGAATACGACGATAATTGGCAAATTTCTAGACTTAGGCTTAAAAACATGGCGTAAGAGGGTGAGATCTCGAAACAGCCCCCGAACGTCCCCGTGGGTGGCACCAACACCTCCCACGGGACCAATGTAACTCGTAGGAACTGACCCCGCAGCCGCGGGACTCCCAGTTTGAGAATACGACGGTAATTTGCATATTTCTAGACTTAGGCTTAAAAACATGGCGTTAGAGGGTGAAAACCCGAAACAGCCTCCGAACGTCCCCGTGGGTGGCACCAACACCTCCCACGGGACCAATGTAACTCGTAGGAACTGACCCCGCAGCAGCGGGACTCCCGGTTTTCGAATACGACGGTAATTTGCATATTTCTAGGCTTAGGCTTAAAAACATGGCGTTAGAGGGTGAAAACCCGAAACAGCCTCCGAACGTCCCCGTGGGTGGCACCAACACCTCCCACGGGACCAATGTAACTCGTAGGAATTGCCCCCGCAGCCGCGGGACTCCCGGTTTGAGAATACGACGGTAATTTGCATATTTCTAGACTTAGGCTTAAAAACATGGCGTTAGAGGGTGAGAACTCGAAACAGCCACCGAACGTCCCCGTGGGTGGCACCAACACCTCCCACGGGACCAATGTAACTCGTAGGAACTGTCCCCGCAGCCGCGGGACTCCCGGTTTGAGAATACGACGGTATTTTGCATATTTCTAGACTTAGGCTTAAAAACATGGCGTTAGAGGGTGAAAACCCGAAACAGCCCCCGAACGTCCCCGTGGTTGGCACCAACACCTCCCACGGGACCAATGTAACTCGTAGGAACTGACCCCGCAGCCGCGGGACTCCCGGTTTGAGAATACGACTGTAATTTGCATATTTCTAGACTTAGGCTTAAAAACATGGCGTTAGAGGGTGAGAACTCGAAACAGCCCCCGAACGTCCCCTTGGGTGGCACCAACACCTCCCACGGGACGAATGTAACTCGTAGGAACTGACCCCACACCCGCGGGACTCCCGGTTTGAGAATACGATGGTAATTTGCATATTTCTAGACTTAGGCTTAAAAACATGCCGTTAGAGGGTGAAAACCCGAAACAGCCACCGAACGTCCCCGTGGGTGGCACCAACACCTCCCACGGGAAAACATGGTGTTAGAGGGTGAAAACCCGAAACAGCCACCGAACGTTCCCGTGGGTGGCACCAACACCTCCCACGGGACCAATGTAACTCGTAGGAACTATCCCCGCAGCCGCGGGACTCCCGGTTTTAGAATACGACGGTAATTTGTAAATATCTAGGCTTAGGCTTAAAAACATGGCGTTAGGGGATGAGATCTCGAAACAGCCCCCGAACGTCCCCGTGGGTGGCACCAACACCTCCCACGGGACGAATGTAACTCGTAGGAACTGACTCCGCAGCCGCGGGACTCCCGATTTGAGAATACGACGGTAATTTGCATATTTCTAGACTTACGCTTAAAAACATGGCGTAAGAGGGTGAGAACTCGAAACAGCAATGTAACTCGTAGGAACTGAACCCGCAGCCGCGGGACTCCCAGTTTGAGAATACGACGGTAATTTGCAAATTTCTAGACTTAGGCTTAAAAACATGGCGTAAGAGGGTGAGATCTCGAAACAGCCCCCGAACGTCCCCGTGGGTGGCACCAAAACCTCCCACGGGACGAATGTAACTCGTAGGAACTGACCCCACACCCGCGGGAATCCCGGTTTGAGAATACGATGGTAATTTGCATATTTCTAGACTTAGGCTTAAAAACATGGCGTTAGAGGGTGAAAACCCGAAACAGCCACCGAACGTCCCCGTGGGTGGCACCAACACCTCCCACGGGACCAATGTAACTCGTAGGAACTGACCCCGCAGCCGCGGGACTCCCAGTTTGAGAATACGCCGGTAATTTGCAAATTTCTAGACTTAGGCTTAAAAACATGGCGTAAGAGGGTGAAAACCCGAAAGACCAACGTAACTCGTAGGAACTGACCCCGCAGCCGCGGGACTCCCAGTTTGAGAATACGACGGTAATTTGCAAATTTCTAGACTTAGGCTTAAAAACATGGTGTTAGAGGGTGAAAACCCGAAACAGCCACCGAACGTTCCCGTGGGTGGCACCAACACCTCCCACGGGACCAATGTAACTCGTAGGAACTATCCCCGCAGCCGCGGGACTCCCGGTTTTAGAATACGACGGTAATTTGCAAATTGCTAGACTTAGGCTTAAAAACATGGCGTTAGGGGATGAGATCTCGAAACAGCCCCCGAACGTCCCCGTGGGTGGCACCAACACCTCCCACGGGACGAATGTAACTCGTAGGAACTGACTCCGCAGCCGCGGGACTCCCGATTTGAGAATACGACGGTAATTTGCATATTTCTAGACTTACGCTTAAAAACATGGCGTAAGAGGGTGAAAACCCGAAACAGCCCCCGAACGTCCCCGTGGGTAGCAACAACACCTCCCACGAAACGAATGTAACTCGTAGGAACTGACCCCGCAGCCGCGGGACTCCCGGTTTGAGAATAAGACGGTAATTTGCATATTTCTAGACTTAGGCTTAAAAACATGGCGTTAGAGGGTGAGAACTCGAAACAGCCCCAGAACATCCCCGTGGGTGGCACCAACACCTCCCATAGGACCAATGTAACTCGTAGGAACTGACCTCGCAGCCGTGGAACTCCAGGTTTGAGAATACGACGGTAATTAGCAAATTTCTAGACTTAGGCTTAAAAACATGGCGTTAGAGGGTGAGAACTCGAAACAGCCACCGAACGTCCCCGTGGGTGGCACCAACACCTCCCACGGGACCAATGTAACTCGTAGGAACTGACCCCGCAGCCGCGGGACTCCCGGTTTGAGAATACGACGGTAATTTGCATATTTCTAGACTTAGGCTTAAAAACAAGGCGTTAGAGGCTGAGAACTCGAAACATCCACCGAACGTCTCCGTGGTGGCACCAACACCTCCCACGGGACCAATGTAACTCGTAGGAACTGACCCCGCATCCGCGGGACTCCCGGTTTGAGAATACGACGGTAATTTGCATATTTCTAGACATAGGCTTAAAAACATGGCGTTAGAGGGTGAGAACTCGAAACAGCCACCGAACGTCCCCGTGGGTGGCACCAACACCTCCCACGGGTCCAATGTAACTCGTACGAACTGACCCCAGAGCCGCGGGACTCCCAGTTTGAGAATACGACGGTAATTTGCAAATTTCTAGACATAGGCTTAAAAACATGGCGTTAGAGGGTGAGAACTCGAAACAGCCCCCGAACGTCCCCGTGGGTGGCACCAACACCTCCCACGGGTCCAATGTAACTCGTACAAACTGACCCCGCAGCCACGGGACTCCCGGTTTGAGAATACGACGGTAATTTGCATATTTTTAGAATTAGGCTTAAAAACATGGCGTTAGAGGGTGAAAACCCGAAACAGCCCCCGAACGTCCCTGTGGGTGGCACCAACACCTCCCACGGGACCAATGTAACTCGTAGGAACTGATGGCGTAAGAGGGTGAGATCTCGAAACAGCCCCCGAACGTCCCCGTGGGTGGCACCAACACCTCCCACGAGACCAATGTAACTCGTAGGAACTGACCCTGCAGCCGCGGGACTCCCAGTTTGAGAATACGACAGTAATTTGCATTTTTCTAGACTTAGGCTTAAAAACATGGCGTTAGAGGGTGAAAACCCGAAACAGCCTCCGAACGTTCCCGTGGGTGGCACCAACACCTCCCACGGGACCAATGTAACTCGTAGGAACTGACCCCGCAGCCGCGGGACTCCCGGTTTGAGAATACGACGGTAATTTGTATATTTCTGGACTTAGGCTTAAAAATATGGCGTTAGAGGGTGAAAACCCAAAACAGCCCCCGAACGTCCCCGTGGGTGGCACCAACACCTCCCACGGGACCAATGTAACTCGTAGGAACTGACCCCGCAGTCGCGGGACTCCCGGTTTTAGAATACGACGGTAATTTTCAAATTTCTAGACTTGGGCTTAAAAACATGGCGTTAGAGGGTGAGATCTCGAAACAGCCCCCGAACGTCCCCGTGGGTGGCACCAACACCTCCCACGGGACCGACGTAACTCGTAGGAACTGACCCCGCAGCCGCGGGACTCCCGGTTTGAGAATACGACGGTAATTTGCATATTTCTAGACTTAGGCTTAAAAATGTGGTGTTAGAGGCTGAGAACTCGAAACATCGACCGAACGTCCCCGTGGGTGGCACCAACACCTCCCACGGAACCAATGTAACTCGTACGAACTGACCCGCAGCCGCGGGACTCCCGATTTGAGAATACGACGGTAATTTGCATATTTGTTCTGGACTTGGGCTTAAAAACATGGCGTTAGACGGTGAAAACCCGAAACAGCCACCGAACGTCCCCGTGGGTGGCAGCAACACCTCCCACGGGACGAATGTGACTCGTAGGAACTGACTCCGCAGCCGCGGGACTCCCAGTTTGAGAATACGACGGTAATTTGCAAATTTCTAGACTTAGGCTTAAAAACATGGCGTTAGAGGGTGAGAACTCGAAACAGCCACCGAACGTCCCCGTGGGTGGCACCCACACCTCCCACGGGACCAATGTAACTCGTACGAACTGACCCCGCAGCCGCGGGACTCCCGGTTTGAGAATACGACGGTAATTTGCATATTTCTAGACTTAAGCTTAAAAACATGGCGTTATAGGGTGAAAACCTGAAACAGCCCCCGAACGTCCCCTTGGGTGGCACCAACACCTCCCACGGGACCAATGTAACTCGTAGGAACTGACCCCGCAGCCGCGGGACTCCCAGTTTGAGAATACGACGGTAATTTGCAAATTTCTAGACTTAGGCTTAAAAACATGGCGTAAGAGGGTGAGATCTCGAAACAGCCCCCGAACGTCCCCGTGGGTGGCACCAAAACCTCCCACGGGACCAATGTAAATCGTAGGAACTGACCCTGTAGCCGCGGGACTCCCAGTTTGAGAATACGACGGTAATTTGCATATTTCTAGACTTAGGCTTAAAAACATGGCGTTAGAGGGTGAAAACCCGAAACAGCCTCCGAACGTTCCCGTGGGTGGCACCAACACCTCCCACGGGACCAATGTAACTCGTAGGAACTGACCCCGCAGCCGCGGGACTCCCGGTTAGAGAATACGACGGTAATTTGCATATTTCTAGGCTTAGGCTTAAAAACATGGCGTTAGAGGGTGAGAACTCGAAACAGCCACCGAACGTCCCCGTGGGTGGCACCAAGACCTCCCACGGGACCAATGTAACTCGTAGGAACTGACCCCGCAGCCGCGGGACTCCAGGTTTGAGAATACGACGGTAATTTGCAAATTTCTAGACTTCGGCTTAAAAACATGGCGTTAGAGGGTGAGAACTCGAAACAGCCACCGAACGTCCCCGTGGGTGGCACCAACACCTCCCACGGGACCAATGTAACTCGTAGGAACTGTCCCCGCAGCGGCGGGACTCCCGGTTTGAGAATACGTCGGTAATTTGCATATTTCTAGACTTAGGCTTAAAAACATGGCGTTAGAGGGTGAAAACCCGAAACAGCCCCGGAACGTCCCCGTGGGTGGCACCAACACCTCCCACGGGACGAATGTAACTAGTAGGAACTGACCCCGCAGCCGCGGGACTCCCGGTTTGAGAATACGATGGTAATTTGCATATTTCTAGACTTAGGCTTAAAAACATGGCGTTAGAGGGTGAGAACTCGAAACAGCCGCCGAACGTCCCCGTGGGTGGCTCCAACACCTTCCACGGGACCAATGTAACTCGTAGGAACTGACCCCGCAGCCGCGGGACTCCCGGTTAGAGAATACGACGGTAATTTGCATATTTCTAGGCTTAGGCTTAAAAACATGGCGTTAGAGGGTGAGAACTCGAAACAGCCACCGAACGTCCCCGTGGGTGGCACCAACACCTCCCACGGGACCAATGTAACTCGTAGGAACTGACCCCGCAGCCGCGGGACTCCCGGTTTGAGAATACGACGGTAATTTGCAAATTTCTAGACTTCGGCTTAAAAACATGGCGTTAGAGGGTGAGAACTCGAAACAGCCACCGAACGTCCCCGTGGGTGGCACCAACACCTCCCACGGGACCAATGTAACTCGTAGGAACTGTCCCCGCAGCCGCGGGACTCCCGGTTTGAGAATACGACGGTAATTTGCATATTTCTAGACTTAGGCTTAAAAACATGGCGTTAGAGGGTGAAAACCCGAAACAGCCCCGGAACGTCCCCGTGGGTGGCACCAACACCTCCCACGGGACGAATGTAACTAGTAGGAACTGACCCCGCAGCCGCGGGACTCCCGGTTTGAGAATACGATGGTAATTTGCATATTTCTAGACTTAGGCTTAAAAACATGGCGTTAGAGGGTGAGAACTCGAAACAGCCCCCGAACGTCCCCGTGGGTGGCTCCAACACCTCCCACGGGACCAATGTAACTCATAGGAACTGACTCCGCTGCCGCGGGACTCCCGGGTGGAGAATACGACGGTAATTTGCATATTTCTAGACTTAGGCTTAAAAACATGGTGTTAGAGGGTGAAAACCCGAAACAGCCTCCGAACGTCCCCTTGGGTGGCACCAACACCTCCCACGGGACGAATGTAACTCGTAGGAACTGACCCCACACCCGCGGGACTCCCGGTTTGAGAATACGATGGTAATTAGCAAATTTCTAGACTTACGCTTAAAAACATGGCGTTAGAGGGTGAGAACTCGAAACAGCCACCAAACGTCCCCGTGGGTGGCACCAACACCTCCCACGGGACGAACTCGAAATAGCCACCAAACGTCCCCGTGGGTGGCACCAACACCTCCCACGGGACCAATGTAACTCGTAGGAACTGACCCCATAGCCGCGGGTCTCCCGGTTTGAGAATACGACGGTAATTTGCATAGTTCTAGACTTAGGCTTAAAAACATGGCGTTAGAGGGTGAAAACCCGAAACAGCCCCCGAACGTCCCCGTGGGTGGCTCCAACACCTCCCACGGGACCAATGTAACTCGTAGGATCTGACCCCGCAGCCGCGGGACTCCCGGTTTTAGAATACGACGGTAATTTTCAAATTTCTAGACTTATGATTAAAAACATGGCGCTAAAGGGTGAGATCTCGAAACAGCCACCGAACGTCCCCGTGGGTGGCACCAACACCTCCCACGGGACCAACGTAACTCGTAGGAACTGACCCCGCAGCCGCGGGACTCCCAGTTTGAGAATACGACGGTAATTTGCAAATTTCTAGACTTAGGCTTAAAAACATGGTGTTAGAGGGTGAAAACCCGAAACAGCCACCGAACGTTCCCGTGGGTGGCACCAACACCTCCCACGGGACCAATGTAACTCGTAGGAACTATCCCCGCAGCCGCGGGACTCCCGGTTTTAGAATACGACGGTAATTTGCAAATTTCTAGACTTAGGCTTAAAAACATGGCGTTAGGGGGTGAGATCTCGAAACAGCCCCCGAACCTCCCCGTGGGTGGCACCAACACCTCCCACGGGACGAATGTAACTCGTAGGAACTGACCCCGAAGCCGCGGGACTCCCGATTTGAGAATACGACGGTAATTTGCATATTTCTAGACTTAGGCTTAAAAACATGGCGTAAGAGGGTGAGAACTCGAAACAGCCACCGAACGTCCCCGTGGGTCGCACCAACACCTCCCACGGGACCAATGTAACTCGTAGGAACTGACCCCCCAGCCGCGGGACTCCCGGTTTGAGAATACGACGGTAATTTGCATATTTGTAGACTTAGGCTTAAAAACATGGCGTTAGAGGGTGAAAACCCGAAACAGCCCCCGAACGTCCCCGTGGGTGGCACCAACACCTCCCAAGGAATGAATGTAACTCGTAGGAACTGACCCCGCAGCCGCGGGACTCCCGGTTTGAGAATACGACGGTAATTTGCATATTTCTAGACTTAGGCTTAAAAACATGGCGTTAGAGGCTGAGAACTCGAAACATCGACCGAACGTCCCCGTGGGTGGCACCAACACCTCCCACGGAACCAATGTAACTCGTACGAACTGACCCCGCAGCCGCGGGACTCCCGATTTGAGAATACGACGGTAATTTGCATATTTTCTAGACTTAGGCTTAAAAACATGGCGTTAGAGGGTGAAAACCCGAAACAGCCCCCGAACGTCCCTGTGGGTGGCACCAACACCTCCCACGGGACCAATGTAACTCGTAGGAACTGACCCCGGAGCCGCGGGACTCCCAGTTTGAGAATACGACGGTAATTTGCAAATTTCTAGACTTAGGCTTAAAAACATGGCGTTAGAGGGTGAGAACTCGAAACAGCCACCGAACGTCCCCGTGGGTGGCACCCACACCTCCCACGGGACCAATGTAACTCGTAGGAACTGACCCCGCTGCCGCGGGACTCCCAGTTTGAGAATACGACGGTAATTTGCAAATTTCTAGACTTAGGCTTAAAAACATGGTGTTAGAGGGTGAAAATCCGAAACAGCCACCGAACGTTCCCGTGGGTGGCACCAACACCTCCCACGGGACCAATGTAACTCGTAGGAACTATCCCCGCAGCCGCGGGACTCCCGGTTTTAGAATACGACGGTAATTTGCAAATTTCTAGAATTAGGCTTAAAAACATGGCGTTAGGGGGTGAGATCTCGAAACAGCCCCCGAACCTCCCCGTGGGTGGCACCAACACCTCCCACGGGACGAATGTAACTCGTAGGAACTGACCCCGCAGCCGCGGGACTCCCGATTTGAGAATACGACGGTAATTTGCATATTTCTAGACTTAGGCTTAAAAACATGGCGTAAGAGGGTGAGAACTCGAAACAGCCACCGAACGTCCCCGTGGGTGGCACCAACACTTCCCACGGGACCAATGTAACTCGTAGGAACTGACCCCCCAGCCGCGGGACTCCCGGTTTGAGAATACGACGGTAATTTGCATATTTGTAGACTTAGGCTTAAAAACATGGCGTTAGAGGGTGAAAACCCGAAACAGCCCCCGAACGTCCCCGTGGGTGGCACCAACACCTCCCAAGGAATGAATGTAACTCGTAGGAACTGACCCCGCAGCCGCGGGACTCCCGGTTTGAGAATACGACGGTAATTTGCATATTTCTAGACTTAGGCTTAAAAACATGGCGTTAGAGGCTGAGAACTCGAAACATCGACCGAACGTCCCCGTGGGTGGCACCAACACCTCCCACGGAACCAATGTAACTCGTACGAACTGACCCCGCAGCCGCGGGACTCCCGATTTGAGAATACGACGGTAATTTGCATATTTTTTCTAGACTTAGGCTTAAAAACATGGCGTTAGAGGGTGAAAACCCGAAACAGCCCCCGAACGTCCCTGTGGGTGGCACCAACACCTCCCACGGGACCAATGTAACTCGTAGGAACTGACCCCGGAGCCGCGGGACTCCCAGTTTGAGAATACGACGGTAATTTGCAAATTTCTAGACTTAGGCTTAAAAACATGGCGTTAGAGGGTGAGAACTCGAAACAGCCACCGAACGTCCCCGTGGGTGGCACCCACACCTCCCACGGGACCAATGTAACTCGTACGAACTGACCCCGCAGCCGCGGGACTCCCGGTTTGAGAATACGACGGTAATTTGCATATTTCTAGACTTAAGCTTAAAAACATGGCGTTAGAGGGTGAAAACCTGAAACAGCCCCCGAACGTCCCCGTGAGTGGCACCAACACCTCCTACGGGACCAATGTAACTCGTAGGAACTGACCCCGCAGCCGCGGGACTCCCAGTTTGAGAATACGACGGTAATTTGCAAATTTCTAGACGAACTGACCCCGCAGCCGCGGGACTCCCGGTTTGAGAATACGACGGTAATTTGCATATTTCTAGACTTAAGCTTAAAAACATGGCGTTAGAGGGTGAAAACCTGAAACAGCCCCCGAACGTCCCCGTGAGTGGCACCAACACCTCCCACGGGACCAATGTAACTCGTAGGAACTGACCCCGCAGCCGCGGGACTCCCAGTTTGAGAATACGACGGTAATTTGCAAATTTCTAGACTTAGGCCTAAAAACATGGCGTAAGAGGGTGAGATCTCGAAACAGCCCCCGAACGTCCCCGTGGGTGGCACCAACACCTCCCACGGGACCAATGAAACTCGTAGGAACTGACCCTGCAGCCGCGGGACTCCTAGTTTGATAATACGACGGTAATTTGCATATTTCTAGACTTAGGCTTAAAAACATGGCGTTAGAGGGTGAAAACCCGAAACAGCCACCGAACGTCCCCGTGGGTGGCACCAACACCTCCCACGGGACCAATGTAACTCGTAGGAACTGACCCCGCAGCCGCGGGACTCCCGGTTTGAGAATACGACGGTAATTTGCAAATTTCTAGACTTCGGCTTAAAAACATGGCGTTAGAGGGTGAAAACCCGAAACAGCCCCGGAACGTCTCCGTGGGTGGCACCAACACCTCCCACGGAATGAATGTAACTAGTAGGAACTGACCCCGCAGCCGCGGGACTCCAGGTTTGAGAATACGACGGTAATTTGCATATTTCTAGACTTAGGCTTAAAAACATGGCGTTAGAGGGTGAGAACTCGAAACAGCCCCCGAACGTCCCCGTGGGTGGCACCAACACCTCCCACGGGACGAATGTAACTCGTAGGAACTGACCCCGCAGCCGCGGGACTCCCGATTTGAGAATACGACGGTAATTTGCATATTTCTAGACTTAGGCTTAAAAACATGGCGTAAGAGGGTGAGAACTCGAAACAGCCACCGAACGTCCCCGTGGGTGGCACCAACACCTCCCACGGAACCAATGTAACTCGTACGAACTGACCCCGCAGCCGCGGGACTCCCGATTTGAGAATACGACGGTAATTTGCATATTTTTTCTAGACTTAGGCTTAAAAACATGGCGTTAGAGGGTGAAAACCCGAAACAGCCCCCGAACGTCCCTGTGGGTGGCACCAACACCTCCCACGGGACCAATGTAACTCGTAGGAACTGACCCCGGAGCCGCGGGACTCCCAGTTTGAGAATACGACGGTAATTTGCAAATTTCTAGACTTCGGCTTAAAAACATGGCGTTAGAGGGTGAGAACTCGAAACAGCCACCGAACGTCCCCGTGGGTGGCACCCACACCTCCCACGGGACCAATGTAACTCGTAGGAACTGACCCCGCAGCCGCGGGACTCCCGGTTTGAGAATACGACGGTAATTTGCATATTTCTAGACTTAGGCTTAAAAACGTGGTGTTAGAGGCTGAGAACTCGAAACATCGACCGAACGTCCCCGTGGGTGGCACCAACACCTCCCACGGAACCAATGTAACTCGTACGAACTGACCCCGCAGCCGCGGGACTCCCGATTTGAGAATACGACGGTAATTTGCATATTTTTTCTAGACTTAGGCTTAAAAACATGGCGTTAGAGGGTGAGAACTCGAAACAGCCACCGAACGTCCCCGTGGGTGGCACCCACACCTCCCACGGGACCAATGTAACTCGTACGAACTGACCCCGCAGCCGCGGGACTCCCGGTTTGAGAATACGACGGTAATTTGCATATTTCTAGACTTAAGCTTAAAAACATGGCGTTAGAGGGTGAAAACCTGAAACAGCCCCCGAACGTCCCCTTGGGTGGCACCAACACCTCCCACGGGACCAATGTAACTCGTAGGAACTGACCCCGCAGCCGCGGGACTCCCAGTTTGAGAATACGACGGTAATTTGCAAATTTCTAGACTTAGGCTTAAAAACATGGCGTAAGAGGGTGAGATCTCGAAACAGCCCCCGAACGTCCCCGTGGGTGGCACCAAAACCTCCCACGGGACCAATGTAAATCGTAGGAACTGACCCTGCAGCCGCGGGACTCCCAGTTTGAGAATACGACGGTAATTTGCATATTTCTAGACTTAGGCTTAAAAACATGGCGTTAGAGGGTGAAAACCCGAAACAGCCTCCGAACGTTCCCGTGGGTGGCACCAACACCTCCCACGGGACCAATGTAACTCGTAGGAACTGACCCCGCAGCCGCGGGACTCCCGGTTAGAGAATACGACGGTAATTTGCATATTTCTAGGCTTAGGCTTAAAAACATGGCGTTAGAGGGTGAGAACTCGAAACAGCCACCGAACGTCCCCGTGGGTGGCACCAACACCTCCCACGGGACCAATGTAACTCGTAGGAACTGACCCCGCAGCCGCGGGACTCCAGGTTTGAGAATACGACGGTAATTTGCAAATTTCTAGACTTCGGCTTAAAAACATGGCGTTAGAGGGTGAGAACTCGAAACAGCCACCGAACGTCCCCGTGGGTGGCACCAACACCTCCCACGGGACCAATGTAACTCGTAGGAACTGTCCCCGCAGCGGCGGGACTCCCGGTTTGAGAATACGTCGGTAATTTGCATATTTCTAGACTTAGGCTTAAAAACATGGCGTTAGAGGGTGAAAACCCGAAACAGCCCCGGAACGTCCCCGTGGGTGGCACCAACACCTCCCACGGGACGAATGTAACTAGTAGGAACTGACCCCGCAGCCGCGGGACTCCCGGTTTGAGAATACGATGGTAATTTGCATATTTCTAGACTTAGGCTTAAAAACATGGCGTTAGAGGGTGAGAACTCGAAACAGCCGCCGAACGTCCCCGTGGGTGGCTCCAACACCTTCCACGGGACCAATGTAACTCGTAGGAACTGACCCCGCAGCCGCGGGACTCCCGGTTAGAGAATACGACGGTAATTTGCATATTTCTAGGCTTAGGCTTAAAAACATGGCGTTAGAGGGTGAGAACTCGAAACAGCCACCGAACGTCCCCGTGGGTGGCACCAACACCTCCCACGGGACCAATGTAACTCGTAGGAACTGACCCCGCAGCCGCGGGACTCCCGGTTTGAGAATACGACGGTAATTTGCAAATTTCTAGACTTCGGCTTAAAAACATGGCGTTAGAGGGTGAGAACTCGAAACAGCCACCGAACGTCCCCGTGGGTGGCACCAACACCTCCCACGGGACCAATGTAACTCGTAGGAACTGTCCCCGCAGCCGCGGGACTCCCGGTTTGAGAATACGACGGTAATTTGCATATTTCTAGACTTAGGCTTAAAAACATGGCGTTAGAGGGTGAAAACCCGAAACAGCCCCGGAACGTCCCCGTGGGTGGCACCAACACCTCCCACGGGACGAATGTAACTAGTAGGAACTGACCCCGCAGCCGCGGGACTCCCGGTTTGAGAATACGATGGTAATTTGCATATTTCTAGACTTAGGCTTAAAAACATGGCGTTAGAGGGTGAGAACTCGAAACAGCCCCCGAACGTCCCCGTGGGTGGCTCCAACACCTCCCACGGGACCAATGTAACTCATAGGAACTGACTCCGCTGCCGCGGGACTCCCGGGTGGAGAATACGACGGTAATTTGCATATTTCTAGACTTAGGCTTAAAAACATGGTGTTAGAGGGTGAAAACCCGAAACAGCCTCCGAACGTTCCCGTGGGTGGCACCAACACCTCCCACGGGACCAATGTAACTCGTAGGAACTGACCCCATAGCCGCGGGTCTCCCGGTTTGAGAATACGACGGTAATTTGCATATTTCTAGACTTAGGCTTAAAAACATGGCGTTAGAGGGTGAAAACCCGAAACAGCCCCCGAACGTCCCCGTGGGTGGCTCCAACACCTCCCACGGGACCAATGTAACTCGTAGGATCTGACCCCGCAGCCGCGGGACTCCCGGTTTTAGAATACGACGGTAATTTTCAAATTTCTAGACTTATGATTAAAAACATGGCGCTAAAGGGTGAGATCTCGAAACAGCCACCGAACGTCCCCGTGGGTGGCACCAACACCTCCCACGGGACCAACGTAACTCGTAGGAACTGACCCCGCAGCCGCGGGACTCCCAGTTTGAGAATACGACGGTAATTTGCAAATTTCTAGACTTAGGCTTAAAAACATGGTGTTAGAGGGTGAAAACCCGAAACAGCCACCGAACGTTCCCGTGGGAGGCACCAACACCTCCCACGGGACCAATGTAACTCGTAGGAACTATCCCCGCAGCCGCGGGACTCCCGGTTTTAGAATACGACGGTAATTTGCAAATTTCTAGACTTAGGCTTAAAAACATGGCGTTAGGGGGTGAGATCTCGAAACAGCCCCCGAACCTCCCCGTGGGTGGCACCAACACCTCCCACGGGACGAATGTAACTCGTAGGAACTGACCCCGAAGCCGCGGGACTCCCGATTTGAGAATACGACGGTAATTTGCATATTTCTAGACTTAGGCTTAAAAACATGGCGTAAGAGGGTGAGAACTCGAAACAGCTACCGAACGTCCCCGTGGGTCGCACCAACACCTCCCACGGGACCAATGTAACTCGTAGGAACTGACCCCCCAGCCGCGGGACTCCCGGTTTGAGAATACGACGGTAATTTGCATATTTGTAGACTTAGGCTTAAAAACATGGCGTTAGAGGGTGAAAACCCGAAACAGCCCCCGAACGTCCCCGTGGGTGGCACCAACACCTCCCAAGGAATGAATGTAACTCGTAGGAACTGACCCCGCAGCCGCGGGACTCCCGGTTTGAGAATACGACGGTAATTTGCATATTTCTAGACTTAGGCTTAAAAACATGGCGTTAGAGGCTGAGAACTCGAAACATCGACCGAACGTCCCCGTGGGTGGCACCAACACCTCCCACGGAACCAATGTAACTCGTACGAACTGACCCCGCAGCCGCGGGACTCCCGATTTGAGAATACGACGGTAATTTGCATATTTTCTAGACTTAGGCTTAAAAACATGGCGTTAGAGGGTGAAAACCCGAAACAGCCCCCGAACGTCCCTGTGGGTGGCACCAACACCTCCCACGGGACCAATGTAACTCGTAGGAACTGACCCCGGAGCCGCGGGACTCCCAGTTTGAGAATACGACGGTAATTTGCAAATTTCTAGACTTAGGCTTAAAAACATGGCGTTAGAGGGTGAGAACTCGAAACAGCCACCGAACGTCCCCGTGGGTGGCACCCACACCTCCCACGGGACCAATGTAACTCGTACGAACTGACCCCGCAGCCGCGGGACTCCCGGTTTGAGAATACGACGGTAATTTGCATATTTCTAGACTTAAGCTTAAAAACATGGCGTTAGAGGGTGAAAACCTGAAACAGCCCCCGAATGTCCCCGTGGGTGGCACCAACACCTCCCACGGGACCAATGTAACTCGTAGGAACTGACCCCGCTGCCGCGGGACTCCCAGTTTGAGAATACGACGGTAATTTGCAAATTTCTAGACTTAGGCTTAAAAACATGGTGTTAGAGGGTGAAAATCCGAAACAGCCACCGAACGTTCCCGTGGGTGGCACCAACACCTCCCACGGGACCAATGTAACTCGTAGGAACTATCCCCGCAGCCGCGGGACTCCCGGTTTTAGAATACGACGGTAATTTGCAAATTTCTAGACTTAGGCTTAAAAACATGGCGTTAGGGGGTGAGATCTCGAAACAGCCCCCGAACCTCCCCGTGGGTGGCACCAACACCTCCCACGGGACGAATGTAACTCGTAGGAACTGACCCCGCAGCCGCGGGACTCCCGATTTGAGAATACGACGGTAATTTGCATATTTCTAGACTTAGGCTTAAAAACATGGCGTAAGAGGGTGAGAACTCGAAACAGCCACCGAACGTCCCCGTGGGTGGCACCAACACTTCCCACGGGACCAATGTAACTCGTAGGAACTGACCCCCCAGCCGCGGGACTCCCGGTTTGAGAATACGACGGTAATTTGCATATTTGTAGACTTAGGCTTAAAAACATGGCGTTAGAGGGTGAAAACCCGAAACAGCCCCCGAACGTCCCCGTGGGTGGCACCAACACCTCCCAAGGAATGAATGTAACTCGTAGGAACTGACCCCGCAGCCGCGGGACTCCCGGTTTGAGAATACGACGGTAATTTGCATATTTCTAGACTTAGGCTTAAAAACATGGCGTTAGAGGCTGAGAACTCGAAACATCGACCGAACGTCCCCGTGGGTGGCACCAACACCTCCCACGGAACCAATGTAACTCGTACGAACTGACCCCGCAGCCGCGGGACTCCCGATTTGAGAATACGACGGTAATTTGCATATTTTTTCTAGACTTAGGCTTAAAAACATGGCGTTAGAGGGTGAAAACCCGAAACAGCCCCCGAACGTCCCTGTGGGTGGCACCAACACCTCCCACGGGACCAATGTAACTCGTAGGAACTGACCCCGGAGCCGCGGGACTCCCAGTTTGAGAATACGACGGTAATTTGCAAATTTCTAGACTTAGGCTTAAAAACATGGCGTTAGAGGGTGAGAACTCGAAACAGCCACCGAACGTCCCCGTGGGTGGCACCCACACCTCCCACGGGACCAATGTAACTCGTACGAACTGACCCCGCAGCCGCGGGACTCCCGGTTTGAGAATACGACGGTAATTTGCATATTTCTAGACTTAAGCTTAAAAACATGGCGTTAGAGGGTGAAAACCTGAAACAGCCCCCGAACGTCCCCGTGAGTGGCACCAACACCTCCCACGGGACCAATGTAACTCGTAGGAACTGACCCCGCAGCCGCGGGACTCCCAGTTTGAGAATACGACGGTAATTTGCAAATTTCTAGACGAACTGACCCCGCAGCCGCGGGACTCCCGGTTTGAGAATACGACGGTAATTTGCATATTTCTAGACTTAAGCTTAAAAACATGGCGTTAGAGGGTGAAAACCTGAAACAGCCCCCGAACGTCCCCGTGAGTGGCACCAACACCTCCCACGGGACCAATGTAACTCGTAGGAACTGACCCCGCAGCCGCGGGACTCCCAGTTTGAGAATACGACGGTAATTTGCAAATTTCTAGACTTAGGCCTAAAAACATGGCGTAAGAGGGTGAGATCTCGAAACAGCCCCCGAACGTCCCCGTGGGTGGCACCAACACCTCCCACGGGACCAATGAAACTCGTAGGAACTGACCCTGCAGCCGCGGGACTCCTAGTTTGATAATACGACGGTAATTTGCATATTTCTAGACTTAGGCTTAAAAACATGGCGTTAGAGGGTGAAAACCCGAAACAGCCACCGAACGTCCCCGTGGGTGGCACCAACACCTCCCACGGGACCAATGTAACTCGTAGGAACTGACCCCGCAGCCGCGGGACTCCCGGTTTGAGAATACGACGGTAATTTGCAAATTTCTAGACTTCGGCTTAAAAACATGGCGTTAGAGGGTGAAAACCCGAAACAGCCCCGGAACGTCTCCGTGGGTGGCACCAACACCTCCCACGGAATGAATGTAACTAGTAGGAACTGACCCCGCAGCCGCGGGACTCCAGGTTTGAGAATACGACGGTAATTTGCATATTTCTAGACTTAGGCTTAAAAACATGGCGTTAGAGGGTGAGAACTCGAAACAGCCCCCGAACGTCCCCGTGGGTGGCACCAACACCTCCCACGGGACGAATGTAACTCGTAGGAACTGACCCCGCAGCCGCGGGACTCCCGATTTGAGAATACGACGGTAATTTGCATATTTCTAGACTTAGGCTTAAAAACATGGCGTAAGAGGGTGAGAACTCGAAACAGCCACCGAACGTCCCCGTGGGTGGCACCAACACCTCCCACGGAACCAATGTAACTCGTACGAACTGACCCCGCAGCCGCGGGACTCCCGATTTGAGAATACGACGGTAATTTGCATATTTTTTCTAGACTTAGGCTTAAAAACATGGCGTTAGAGGGTGAAAACCCGAAACAGCCCCCGAACGTCCCTGTGGGTGGCACCAACACCTCCCACGGGACCAATGTAACTCGTAGGAACTGACCCCGGAGCCGCGGGACTCCCAGTTTGAGAATACGACGGTAATTTGCAAATTTCTAGACTTAGGCTTAAAAACATGGCGTTAGAGGGTGAGAACTCGAAACAGCCACCGAACGTCCCCGTGGGTGGCACCCACACCTCCCACGGGACCAATGTAACTCGTAGGAACTGACCCCGCAGCCGCGGGACTCCCGGTTTGAGAATACGACGGTAATTTGCATATTTCTAGACTTAGGCTTAAAAACGTGGTGTTAGAGGCTGAGAACTCGAAACATCGACCGAACGTCCCCGTGGGTGGCACCAACACCTCCCACGGAACCAATGTAACTCGTACGAACTGACCCCGCAGCCGCGGGACTCCCGATTTGAGAATACGACGGTAATTTGCATATTTTTTCTAGACTTAGGCTTAAAAACATGGCGTTAGAGGGTGAGAACTCGAAACAGCCACCGAACGTCCCCGTGGGTGGCACCCACACCTCCCACGGGACCAATGTAACTCGTACGAACTGACCCCGCAGCCGCGGGACTCCCGGTTTGAGAATACGACGGTAATTTGCATATTTCTAGACTTAAGCTTAAAAACATGGCGTTAGAGGGTGAAAACCTGAAACAGCCCCCGAACGTCCCCTTGGGTGGCACCAACACCTCCCACGGGACCAATGTAACTCGTAGGAACTGACCCCGCAGCCGCGGGACTCCCAGTTTGAGAATACGACGGTAATTTGCAAATTTCTAGACTTAGGCTTAAAAACATGGCGTAAGAGGGTGAGATCTCGAAACAGCCCCCGAACGTCCCCGTGGGTGGCACCAAAACCTCCCACGGGACCAATGTAAATCGTAGGAACTGACCCTGCAGCCGCGGGACTCCCAGTTTGAGAATACGACGGTAATTTGCATATTTCTAGACTTAGGCTTAAAAACATGGCGTTAGAGGGTGAAAACCCGAAACAGCCTCCGAACGTTCCCGTGGGTGGCACCAACACCTCCCACGGGACCAATGTAACTCGTAGGAACTGACCCCGCAGCCGCGGGACTCCCGGTTAGAGAATACGACGGTAATTTGCATATTTCTAGGCTTAGGCTTAAAAACATGGCGTTAGAGGGTGAGAACTCGAAACAGCCACCGAACGTCCCCGTGGGTGGCACCAACACCTCCCACGGGACCAATGTAACTCGTAGGAACTGACCCCGCAGCCGCGGGACTCCAGGTTTGAGAATACGACGGTAATTTGCAAATTTCTAGACTTCGGCTTAAAAACATGGCGTTAGAGGGTGAGAACTCGAAACAGCCACCGAACGTCCCCGTGGGTGGCACCAACACCTCCCACGGGACCAATGTAACTCGTAGGAACTGTCCCCGCAGCGGCGGGACTCCCGGTTTGAGAATACGTCGGTAATTTGCATATTTCTAGACTTAGGCTTAAAAACATGGCGTTAGAGGGTGAAAACCCGAAACAGCCCCGGAACGTCCCCGTGGGTGGCACCAACACCTCCCACGGGACGAATGTAACTAGTAGGAACTGACCCCGCAGCCGCGGGACTCCCGGTTTGAGAATACGATGGTAATTTGCATATTTCTAGACTTAGGCTTAAAAACATGGCGTTAGAGGGTAAGAACTCGAAACAGCCGCCGAACGTCCCCGTGGGTGGCTCCAACACCTTCCACGGGACCAATGTAACTCGTAGGAACTGACCCCGCAGCCGCGGGACTCCCGGTTAGAGAATACGACGGTAATTTGCATATTTCTAGGCTTAGGCTTAAAAACATGGCGTTAGAGGGTGAGAACTCGAAACAGCCACCGAACGTCCCCGTGGGTGGCACCAACACCTCCCACGGGACCAATGTAACTCGTAGGAACTGACCCCGCAGCCGCGGGACTCCCGGTTTGAGAATACGACGGTAATTTGCAAATTTCTAGACTTCGGCTTAAAAACATGGCGTTAGAGGGTGAGAACTCGAAACAGCCACCGAACGTCCCCGTGGGTGGCACCAACACCTCCCACGGGACCAATGTAACTCGTAGGAACTGTCCCCGCAGCCGCGGGACTCCCGGTTTGAGAATACGACGGTAATTTGCATATTTCTAGACTTAGGCTTAAAAACATGGCGTTAGAGGGTGAAAACCCGAAACAGCCCCGGAACGTCCCCGTGGGTGGCACCAACACCTCCCACGGGACGAATGTAACTAGTAGGAACTGACCCCGCAGCCGCGGGACTCCCGGTTTGAGAATACGATGGTAATTTGCATATTTCTAGACTTAGGCTTAAAAACATGGCGTTAGAGGGTGAGAACTCGAAACAGCCCCCGAACGTCCCCGTGGGTGGCTCCAACACCTCCCACGGGACCAATGTAACTCATAGGAACTGACTCCGCTGCCGCGGGACTCCCGGGTGGAGAATACGACGGTAATTTGCATATTTCTAGACTTAGGCTTAAAAACATGGTGTTAGAGGGTGAAAACCCGAAACAGCCTCCGAACGTTCCCGTGGGTGGCACCAACACCTCCCACGGGACCAATGTAACTCGTAGGAACTGACCCCATAGCCGCGGGTCTCCCGGTTTGAGAATACGACGGTAATTTGCATATTTCTAGACTTAGGCTTAAAAACATGGCGTTAGAGGGTGAAAACCCGAAACAGCCCCCGAACGTCCCCGTGGGTGGCTCCAACACCTCCCACGGGACCAATGTAACTCGTAGGATCTGACCCCGCAGCCGCGGGACTCCCGGTTTTAGAATACGACGGTAATTTTCAAATTTCTAGACTTATGATTAAAAACATGGCGCTAAAGGGTGAGATCTCGAAACAGCCACCGAACGTCCCCGTGGGTGGCACCAACACCTCCCACGGGACCAACGTAACTCGTAGGAACTGACCCCGCAGCCGCGGGACTCCCAGTTTGAGAATACGACGGTAATTTGCAAATTTCTAGACTTAGGCTTAAAAACATGGTGTTAGAGGGTGAAAACCCGAAACAGCCACCGAACGTTCCCGTGGGTGGCACCAACACCTCCCACGGGACCAATGTAACTCGTAGGAACTATCCCCGCAGCCGCGGGACTCCCGGTTTTAGAATACGACGGTAATTTGCAAATTTCTAGACTTAGGCTTAAAAACATGGCGTTAGGGGGTGAGATCTCGAAACAGCCCCCGAACCTCCCCGTGGGTGGCACCAACACCTCCCACGGGACGAATGTAACTCGTAGGAACTGACCCCGAAGCCGCGGGACTCCCGATTTGAGAATACGACGGTAATTTGCATATTTCTAGACTTAGGCTTAAAAACATGGCGTAAGAGGGTGAGAACTCGAAACAGCCACCGAACGTCCCCGTGGGTCGCACCAACACCTCCCACGGGACCAATGTAACTCGTAGGAACTGACCCCCCAGCCGCGGGACTCCCGGTTTGAGAATACGACGGTAATTTGCATATTTGTAGACTTAGGCTTAAAAACATGGCGTTAGAGGGTGAAAACCCGAAACAGCCCCCGAACGTCCCCGTGGGTGGCACCAACACCTCCCAAGGAATGAATGTAACTCGTAGGAACTGACCCCGCAGCCGCGGGACTCCCGGTTTGAGAATACGACGGTAATTTGCATATTTCTAGACTTAGGCTTAAAAACATGGCGTTAGAGGCTGAGAACTCGAAACATCGACCGAACGTCCCCGTGGGTGGCACCAACACCTCCCACGGAACCAATGTAACTCGTACGAACTGACCCCGCAGCCGCGGGACTCCCGATTTGAGAATACGACGGTAATTTGCATATTTTCTAGACTTAGGCTTAAAAACATGGCGTTAGAGGGTGAAAACCCGAAACAGCCCCCGAATGTCCCTGTGGGTGGCACCAACACCTCCCACGGGACCAATGTAACTCGTAGGAACTGACCCCGGAGCCGCGGGACTCCCAGTTTGAGAATACGACGGTAATTTGCAAATTTCTAGACTTAGGCTTAAAAACATGGCGTTAGAGGGTGAGAACTCGAAACAGCCACCGAACGTCCCCGTGGGTGGCACCCACACCTCCCACGGGACCAATGTAACTCGTACGAACTGACCCCGCAGCCGCGGGACTCCCGGTTTGAGAATACGACGGTAATTTGCATATTTCTAGACTTAAGCTTAAAAACATGGCGTTAGAGGGTGAAAACCTGAAACAGCCCCCGAATGTCCCCGTGGGTGGCACCAACACCTCCCACGGGACCAATGTAACTCGTAGGAACTGACCCCGCTGCCGCGGGACTCCCAGTTTGAGAATACGACGGTAATTTGCAAATTTCTAGACTTAGGCTTAAAAACATGGTGTTAGAGGGTGAAAATCCGAAACAGCCACCGAACGTTCCCGTGGGTGGCACCAACACCTCCCACGGGACCAATGTAACTCGTAGGAACTATCCCCGCAGCCGCGGGACTCCCGGTTTTAGAATACGACGGTAATTTGCAAATTTCTAGACTTAGGCTTAAAAACATGGCGTTAGGGGGTGAGATCTCGAAACAGCCCCCGAACCTCCCCGTGGGTGGCACCAACACCTCCCACGGGACGAATGTAACTCGTAGGAACTGACCCCGCAGCCGCGGGACTCCCGATTTGAGAATACGACGGTAATTTGCATATTTCTAGACTTAGGCTTAAAAACATGGCGTAAGAGGGTGAGAACTCGAAACAGCCACCGAACGTCCCCGTGGGTGGCACCAACACTTCCCACGGGACCAATGTAACTCGTAGGAACTGACCCCCCAGCCGCGGGACTCCCGGTTTGAGAATACGACGGTAATTTGCATATTTGTAGACTTAGGCTTAAAAACATGGCGTTAGAGGGTGAAAACCCGAAACAGCCCCCGAACGTCCCCGTGGGTGGCACCAACACCTCCCAAGGAATGAATGTAACTCGTAGGAACTGACCCCGCAGCCGCGGGACTCCCGGTTTGAGAATACGACGGTAATTTGCATATTTCTAGACTTAGGCTTAAAAACATGGCGTTAGAGGCTGAGAACTCGAAACATCGACCGAACGTCCCCGTGGGTGGCACCAACACCTCCCACGGAACCAATGTAACTCGTACGAACTGACCCCGCAGCCGCGGGACTCCCGATTTGAGAATACGACGGTAATTTGCATATTTTTTCTAGACTTAGGCTTAAAAACATGGCGTTAGAGGGTGAAAACCCGAAACAGCCCCCGAACGTCCCTGTGGGTGGCACCAACACCTCCCACGGGACCAATGTAACTCGTAGGAACTGACCCCGGAGCCGCGGGACTCCCGGTTTGAGAATACGACGGTAATTTGCATATTTCTAGACTTAAGCTTAAAAACATGGCGTTAGAGGGTGAAAACCTGAAACAGCCCCCGAACGTCCCCGTGAGTGGCACCAACACCTCCCACGGGACCAATGTAACTCGTAGGAACTGACCCCGCAGCCGCGGGACTCCCAGTTTGAGAATACGACGGTAATTTGCAAATTTCTAGACGAACTGACCCCGCAGCCGCGGGACTCCCGGTTTGAGAATACGACGGTAATTTGCATATTTCTAGACTTAAGCTTAAAAACATGGCGTTAGAGGGTGAAAACCTGAAACAGCCCCCGAACGTCCCCGTGAGTGGCACCAACACCTCCCACGGGACCAATGTAACTCGTAGGAACTGACCCCGCAGCCGCGGGACTCCCAGTTTGAGAATACGACGGTAATTTGCAAATTTCTAGACTTAGGCCTAAAAACATGGCGTAAGAGGGTGAGATCTCGAAACAGCCCCCGAACGTCCCCGTGGGTGGCACCAACACCTCCCACGGGACCAATGAAACTCGTAGGAACTGACCCTGCAGCCGCGGGACTCCAGGTTTGAGAATACGACGGTAATTTGCATATTTCTAGACTTAGGCTTAAAAACATGGCGTTAGAGGGTGAGAACTCGAAACAGCCCCCGAACGTCCCCGTGGGTGGCACCAACACCTCCCACGGGACCAATGTAACTCGTAGGAATTGACCCCGCAGCCGCGGGACTCCCGGTTTGAGAATACGACGGTAATTTGCATATTTCTAGACTTAGGCTTAAAAACATGGCGTTAGAGGGTGAAAACCCGAAACAGCCTCCGAACGTTCCCGTGGGTGGCACCAACACCTCCCACGGGACCAATGTAACTCGTAGGAACTGACCCCGCAGCCGCGGGTCTCCTGGTTTGAGAATACGACGGTAATTTGCATATTTCTAGACTTGCGCTTAAAAACATGGCGTTAGAGGGTGAAAACCCGAAACAGGCCCCGAACGTCCCCGTGGGTGGCACCAACACCTCCCACGGGACCAATGTAACTCGTAGGAACTGACCCCGCAGCGGCGGGACTCCCGGTTTTAGAATACGACGGTAATTTTCAAATTTCTAGACTTAGGCTTAAAAACATGGCGTTAGAGGGTGAGATCTCGAAACAGCCCCCGAACGTCCCCGTGGGTGGTAACAACACCTCCCACGGGACCAACGTAACTCGTAGGAACTGACCCCGTAGCCGCGGGACTCCCAGTTTGAGAATACGACGGTAATTTGCAAATTTCTAGACTTAGGCTTAAAAACATGGTGTTAGACGGTGAAAACCCGAAACAGCCACCGAACGTTCCCGTGGGTGGCACCAACACCTCCCACGGGACCAATGTAACTCGTAGGAACTATCCCCGCAGCCGCGGGACTCCCGGTTTTTGAATACGACGGTAATTTGCAAATTTCTAGACTTAGGCTTAAAAACATGGCGTTAGGGGGTGAGATCTCGAAACAGCCTCCGAACGTCCCCGTAGGTGGCACCAACACCTCCCACGGGACGAATGTAACTCGTAGAAACTGACCCCGCAGCCGCGGGACTCCCGATTTGAGAATACGACGGTAATTTGCATATTTCTAGACTTAGGCTTAAAAACATGGCGTAAGAGGGTGAGAAGTCGAAACAGCCACCGAACGTCCCCGTGGGTGGCACCAACACCTCCCACGGGACCAATGTAACTCGTAGGAACTGACCCCGCAGTCGCGGGACTCCCGGTTTGAGAATACGAAGATAATTTGCATATTTCTAGACTTAGCCTTAAAAACATGGCGTTAGAGGGTGAAAACCCGAAAAAGCCCCCGAACGTCCCCGTGGGTGGCACCAACACCTCCCACGGGACCAATGTAACTCGTAGGAACTGACCCCGCAGTCGCGGGACTCCCGGTTTTAGAATGCGACAGTAATTTGCATATTTCTAGACTTAGGCTTAAAAACATGGCGTTAGAGGGTGAAAACACGAAACAGCCCCCGAACGTCCCCGTGGGTGGCACCAACACCTCCCACGAAACGAATGTAACTCGTAGGAACTGACCCCGCAGCCGCGGGACTCCCGGTTTGAGAATACGACGTTAATTTGCATATTTCTATACTTAGGCTTAAAAACATGGCGTTAGAGGGTGAGAACTCGAAACAGCCCCCGAACATCCCCGTGGGTGGCACCAACACCTCCCATAGGACCAATGTAACTCGTAGGAACTGACGCCGCAGCCGTGGGACTCCCGGTTTGAGAATACGATGGTAATTAGCAAATTTCTAGACTTACGCTTAAAAACATGGCGTTAGAGGGTGAGAACTCGAAACAGCCACCAAACGTCCCCGTGGGTGGCACCAACACCTCCCACGGGACGAACTCGAAATAGCCACCAAACGTCCCCGTGGGTGGCACCAACACCTCCCACGGGACCAATGTAACTCGTAGGAACTGACCCCGCAGCCGCGGGACTCCCGGTTTGAGAATACGACTGTAATTTGCATAATTCTAGACTTAGGCTTAAAAACATGGCGTTAGAGGGTAAAAACCCGAAACAGCCCCCGAACGTCCCCGTGGGTGGCACCAACACCTCCCACGGGACCAATGTAACTCGTAGGAACTGACCCCGCAGTCGCGGGACTCCCAGTTTGAGAATACGACGATAATTTGCATATTTCTAGACTTAGGCTTAAAAACATGGCGTTAGAGGGTGAGAACTCGAAACAGCCACCGAACGTCCCCGTGGGTGAAAGCAACACCTCCCACGGGACCAATGTAACTCGTAGGAACTGACCCCGCAGCCGCAGGATTCCCGGTTTGGGAATACGACGGTAATTTGCATATTTCTAGACTTAGGCTTAAAAACATGGCGTTAGAGGGTGAAATCCCGAAACATCCCCCGAACGTCCCCGTGGGTGGCACCAACACCTCCCACGGGACCAATGTAACTCGTAGGAACTGACCCCACAGCCGCGGAACTCCCGGTTTTAGAATACGACGGTAATTTGCATATTTCTAGACTTAAGCTTAAAAACATGGCGTTAGAGGGTGAAAACCCGAAACAGCCCCCGAACGTCCCTGTGGGTGGCACCAACACCTCCCACGGGACCAATGTAACTCGTAGGGACTGACCCCGGAGCCGCGGGACTCCCAGTTTGAGAATACGACGATAATTTGCGAATTTCTAGACTTAGGATTAAAAACATGGCGTTAGAGGGTGAGAACTCGAAACAGCCACCGAACGTCCCCGTGGGTGGCACCAACACCTCCCACGGGACCAATGTAACTCGTACGAAATGACCCCGCAGCCGCGGGACTCCCGGTTTCAGAATACGACGGTAATTTGCATATTTCTAGACTTAGGCTTAAAAACATGGCGTTAGAGGGTGAAAACCTGAAACAGCCCCCGAACGTCCCCGTGGGTGGCACAACACCTCCCACGGGACCAATGTAACTCGTAGGAACTGACCCCGCAGCCGCGGTTCTCCCTGTTTGAGAATACGACGATAATTGGCAAATTTCTAGACTTAGGCTTAAAAACATGGCGTAAGAGGGTGAGATCTCGAAACAGCCCCCGAACGTCCCCGTGGGTGGCACCAACACCTCCCACGGGACCAATGTAACTCGTAGGAACTGACCCCGCAGCCGCGGGACTCCCAGTTTGAGAATACGACGGTAATTTGCATATTTCTAGACTTAGGCTTAAAAACATGGCGTTAGAGGGTGAAAACCCGAAACAGCCTCCGAACGTCCCCGTGGGTGGCACCAACACCTCCCACGGGACCAATGTAACTCGTAGGAACTGACCCCGCAGCAGCGGGACTCCCGGTTTTCGAATACGACGGTAATTTGCATATTTCTAGGCTTAGGCTTAAAAACATGGCGTTAGAGGGTGAAAACCCGAAACAGCCTCCGAACGTCCCCGTGGGTGGCACCAACACCTCCCACGGGACCAATGTAACTCGTAGGAATTGCCCCCGCAGCCGCGGGACTCCCGGTTTGAGAATACGACGGTAATTTGCATATTTCTAGACTTAGGCTTAAAAACATGGCGTTAGAGGGTGAGAACTCGAAACAGCCACCGAACGTCCCCGTGGGTGGCACCAACACCTCCCACGGGACCAATGTAACTCGTAGGAACTGTCCCCGCAGCCGCGGGACTCCCGGTTTGAGAATACGACGGTATTTTGCATATTTCTAGACTTAGGCTTAAAAACATGGCGTTAGAGGGTGAAAACCCGAAACAGCCCCCGAACGTCCCCGTGGTTGGCACCAACACCTCCCACGGGACCAATGTAACTCGTAGGAACTGACCCCGCAGCCGCGGGACTCCCGGTTTGAGAATACGACTGTAATTTGCATATTTCTAGACTTAGGCTTAAAAACATGGCGTTAGAGGGTGAGAACTCGAAACAGCCCCCGAACGTCCCCTTGGGTGGCACCAACACCTCCCACGGGACGAATGTAACTCGTAGGAACTGACCCCACACCCGCGGGACTCCCGGTTTGAGAATACGATGGTAATTTGCATATTTCTAGACTTAGGCTTAAAAACATGGCGTTAGAGGGTGAAAACCCGAAACAGCCACCGAACGTCCCCGTGGGTGGCACCAACACCTCCCACGGGACCAATGTAACTCGTAGGAACTGACCCCGCAGCCGCGGGACTCCCAGTTTGAGAATACGCCGGTAATTTGCAAATTTCTAGACTTAGGCTTAAAAACATGGCGTAAGAGGGTGAAAACCCGAAAGACCAACGTAACTCGTAGGAACTGACCCCGCAGCCGCGGGACTCCCAGTTTGAGAATACGACGGTAATTTGCAAATTTCTAGACTTAGGCTTAAAAACATGGTGTTAGAGGGTGAAAACCCGAAACAGCCACCGAACGTTCCCGTGGGTGGCACCAACACCTCCCACGGGACCAATGTAACTCGTAGGAACTATCCCCGCAGCCGCGGGACTCCCGGTTTTAGAATACGACGGTAATTTGTAAATATCTAGGCTTAGGCTTAAAAACATGGCGTTAGGGGATGAGATCTCGAAACAGCCCCCGAACGTCCCCGTGGGTAGCACCAACACCTCCCACGGGACGAATGTAACTCGTAGGAACTGACTCCGCAGCCGCGGGACTCCCGATTTGAGAATACGACGGTAATTTGCATATTTCTAGACTTACGCTTAAAAACATGGCGTAAGAGGGTGAGAACTCGAAACAGCAATGTAACTCGTAGGAACTGAACCCGCAGCCGCGGGACTCCCAGTTTGAGAATACGACGGTAATTTGCAAATTTCTAGACTTAGGCTTAAAAACATGGCGTAAGAGGGTGAGATCTCGAAACAGCCCCCGAACGTCCCCGTGGGTGGCACCAAAACCTTCCACGGGACGAATGTAACTCGTAGGAACTGACCCCACACCCGCGGGAATCCCGGTTTGAGAATACGATGGTAATTTGCATATTTCTAGACTTAGGCTTAAAAACATGGCGTTAGAGGGTGAAAACCCGAAACAGCCACCGAACGTCCCCGTGGGTGGCACCAACACCTCCCACGGGACCAATGTAACTCGTAGGAACTGACCCCGCAGCCGCGGGACTCCCAGTTTGAGAATACGCCGGTAATTTGCAAATTTCTAGACTTAGGCTTAAAAACATGGCGTAAGAGGGTGAAAACCCGAAAGACCAACGTAACTCGTAGGAACTGACTCCGCAGCCGCGGGACTCCCGATTTGAGAATACGACGGTAATTTGCATATTTCTAGACTTACGCTTAAAAACATGGCGTAAGAGGGTGAGAACTCGAAACAGCAATGTAACTCGTAGGAACTGAACCTGCAGCCGCGGGACTCCCAGTTTGAGAATACGACGGTAATTTGCAAATTTCTAGACTTAGGCTTAAAAACATGGCGTAAGAGGGTGAGATCTCGAAACAGCCCCCGAACGTCCCCGTGGGTGGCACCAAAACCTCCCACGGGACCAATGTAACTCGTAGGAACTGACCCTGTAGCCGCGGGACTCCCAGTTTGAGAATACGACGGTAATTTGCATATTTCTAGACTTAGGCTTAAAAACATGGCGTTAGAGGGTGAAAACCCGAAACAGCCTCCGAACGTTCCCGTGGGTGGCACCAACACCTCCCACGGGACCAATGTAACTCATAGGAACTGACCCCGCAGCCGCGGGACTCCCGGTTAGAGAATACGACGGTAATTTGCATATTTCTAGGCTTAGGCTTAAAAACATGGCGTTAGAGGGTGAGAAATCGAAACAGCCACCGAACGTCCCCGTGGGTGGCACCAACACCTCCCACGGGACCAATGTAACTCGTAGGAACTGACCCCGCCGCCGCGGGACTCCCGGTTTGAGAATACGACGGTAATTTGCAAATTTCTAGACTTCGGCTTAAAAACATGTCATTAGCGGGTGAGAACTCGAAACAGCCACCGAACGTCCCTGTGGGTGGCACCAACACGTCCCACGGGACCAATGTAACTCGTAGGAACTGTCCCCGCAGCCGCGGGACTCCCGGTTTGAGAATACGACGGTAATTTGCATATTTCTAGACTTAGGCTTAAAAACATGGCGTTAGAGGGTGAAAACCCGAAACAGCCCCGGAACGTCCCCGTGGGTGGCACCAACACCTCCCACGGGACGAATGTAGCTAGTAGGAACTGACCCCGCAGCCGCGGGACTCCCGGTTTGAGAATACGATGGTAATTTGCATATTTCTAGACTTAGGCTTAAAAACATGGCGTTAGAGGGTGAGAACTCGAAACAGCCCCCGAACGTCCCCGTGGGTGGCTCCAACACCTCCCACGGGTCCAATGTAACTCGTAGGAACTGACCCCGCAGCCGCGGGACTCCCGGGTGGAGAATACGACGGTAATTTGCATATTTCTAGACTTAGGCTTAAAAACATGGCGTTAGAGGGTGAAAACCCGAAACAGCCTCCGAACGTTCCCGTGGGTGGCACCAACACCTCCCACGGGACCAATGTAACTCGTAGGAACTGACCCCATAGCCGCGGGTCTCCCGGTTTGAGAATCCGACGGTAATTTGCATATTTCTAGATTTAGGCTTAAAAACATGGCGTTAGAGGGTGAAAACCCGAAACAGCCCCCGAACGTCCCCGTGGTGGCACCAACACCTCCCACGGGACCAATGTAACTCGTAGGAACTGACCCCGCAGCCGCGGGACTCCCGGTTTTAGAATACGACGGTAATTTTCAAATTTCTAGACTTATGATTAAAAACATGGCGCTAGAGGGTGAGATCTCGAAACAGCCCCCGAACGTCCCCGTGGGTGGCACCAACACCTCCCACGGGACCAACGTAACTCGTAGGAACTGACCCCGCAGCCGCGGGACTCCCAGTTTGAGAATACGACGGTAATTTGCAAATTTCTAGACTTAGGCTTAAAAACATGGTGTTAGAGGGTGAAAATCCAAAACAGCCACCGAACGTTCCCGTGGGTGGCACCAACACCTCCCACGGGACCAATGTAACTCGTAGGAACTATCCCCGCAGCCGCGGGACTCCCGATTTTAGAATACGACGGTAATTTGCATATTTCTAGACTTAGGCTTAAAAACATGGCGTTAGAGGGTGAGAACTCGAAACAGCCCCCGAACGTCCCCGTGGGTGGCACCAACACCTCCCACGGGACCAATGTAACTCGTAGGAATTGACCCCGCAGCCGCGGGACTCCCGGTTTGAGAATACGACGGTAATTTGCATATTTCTAGACTTAGGCTTAAAAACATGGCGTTAGAGGGTGAAAACCCGAAACAGCCTCCGAACGTTCCCGTGGGTGGCACCAACACCTCCCACGGGACCAATGTAACTCGTAGGAACTGACCCCGCAGCCGCGGGTCTCCTGGTTTGAGAATACGACGGTAATTTGCATATTTCTAGACTTGCGCTTAAAAACATGGCGTTAGAGGGTGAAAACCCGAAACAGGCCCCGAACGTCCCCGTGGGTGGCACCAACACCTCCCACGGGACCAATGTAACTCGTAGGAACTGACCCCGCAGCGGCGGGACTCCCGGTTTTAGAATACGACGGTAATTTTCAAATTTCTAGACTTAGGCTTAAAAACATGGCGTTAGAGGGTGAGATCTCGAAACAGCCCCCGAACGTCCCCGTGGGTGGTAACAACACCTCCCACGGGACCAACGTAACTCGTAGGAACATGACCCCGTAGCCTCGGGACTCCCAGTTTGAGAATACGACGGTAATTTGCAAATTTCTAGACTTAGGCTTAAAAACATGGTGTTAGAGGGTGAAACCCGAAACAGCCACCGAACGTTCCCGTGGGTGGCACCAACACCTCCCACGGGACCAATGTAACTCGTAGGAACTATCCCCGCAGCCGCGGGACTCCCGGTTTTTGAATACGACGGTAATTTGCAAATTTCTAGACTTAGGCTTAAAAACATGGCGTTAGGGGGTGAGATCTCGAAACAGCCCCCGAACGTCCCCGTAGGTGGCACCAACACCTCCCACGGGACGAATGTAACTCGTAGAAACTGACCCCGCAGCCGCGGGACTCCCGATTTGAGAATACGACGGTAATTTGCATATTTCTAGACTTAGGCTTAAAAACATGGCGTAAGAGGGTGAGAACTCGAAACAGCCACCGAACGTCCCCGTGGGTGGCACCAACACCTCCCACGGGACCAATGTAACTCGTAGGAACTGACCCCGCAGTCGCGGGACTCCCGGTTTGAGAATACGAAGATAATTTGCATATTTCTAGACTTAGCCTTAAAAACATGGCGTTAGAGGGTGAAAACCCGAAAAAGCCCCCGAACGTCCCCGTGGGTGGCACCAACACCTCCCACGGGACCAATGTAACTCGTAGGAACTGACCCCGCAGTCGCGGGACTCCCGGTTTGAGAATACGAAGATAATTTGCATATTTCTAGACTTAGCCTTAAAAACATGGCGTTAGAGGGTGAAAACCCGAAAAAGCCCCCGAACGTCCCCGTGGGTGGCACCAACACCTCCCACGGGACCAATGTAACTCGTAGGAACTGACCCCGCAGCCGCGGGACTCCCGGTTTGAGAATACGACGTTAATTTGCATATTTCTATACTTAGGCTTAAAAACATGGCGTTAGAGGGTGAGAACTCGAAACAGCCTCCGAACATCCCCGTGGGTGGCACCAACACCTCCCATAGGACCAATGTAACTCGTAGGAACTGACGCCGCAGCCGTGGGACTCCCGGTTTGAGAATACGATGGTAATTAGCAAATTTCTAGACTTAGGCTTAAAAACATGGCGTTAGAGGGTGAGAACTCGAAACAGCCACCAAACGTCCCCGTGGGTGGCACCAACACCTCCCACGGGACGAACTCGAAATAGCCACCAAACGTCCCCGTGGGTGGCACCAACACCTCCCACGGGACCAATGTAACTCGTAGGAACTGACCCCGCAGCCGCGGGACTCCCGGTTTGAGAATACGACGGTAATTTGCATATTTCTAGACTTAGGCTTAAAAACATGGCGTTAGAGGGTGAAAACCCGAAACAGCCCCCGAACGTCCCCGTGGGTGGCACCAACACCTCCCACGGGACCAATGTAACTCGTAGGAACTGACCCCGCAGTCGCGGGACTCCCAGTTTGAGAATACGACGATAATTTGCATATTTCTAGACTTAGGCTTAAAAACATGGCGTTAGAGGGTGAGAACTCGAAACAGCCACCGAACGTCCCCGTGGGTGAAACCAACACCTCCCACGGGACCAATGTAACTCGTAGGAACTGACCCCGCAGCCGCAGGATTTCCGGTTTGGGAATACGACGGTAATTTGCATATTTCTAGACTTAGGCTTAAAAACATGGCGTTAGAGGGTGAAATCCCGAAACATCCCCCGAACGTCCCCGTGGGTGGCACCAACACCTCCCACGGGACCAATGTAACTCGTAGGAACTGACCCCACAGCCGCGGAACTCCCGGTTTTAGAATACGACGGTAATTTGCATATTTCTAGACTTAAGCTTAAAAACATGGCGTTAGAGGGTGAAAACCCGAAACAGCCCCCGAACGTCCCTGTGGGTGGCACCAACACCTCCCACGGGACCATTGTAACTCGTAGGGACTGACCCCGGAGCCGCGGGACTCCCAGTTTGAGAATACGACGATAATTTGCGAATTTCTAGACTTAGGATTAAAAACATGGCGTTAGAGGGTGAGAACTCGAAACAGCCACCGAACGTCCCCGTGGGTGGCACCAACACCTCCCACGGGACCAATGTAACTCGTACGAAATGACCCCGCAGCCGCGGGACTCCCGGTTTCAGAATACGACGGTAATTTGCATATTTCTAGACTTAGGCTTAAAAACATGGCGTTAGAGGGTGAAAACCTGAAACAGCCCCCGAACGTCCCCGTGGGTGGCACAACACCTCCCACGGGACCAATGTAACTCGTAGGAACTGACCCCGCAGCCGCGGTTCTCCCTGTTTGAGAATACGACGATAATTGGCAAATTTCTAGACTTAGGCTTAAAAACATGGCGTAAGAGGGTGAGATCTCGAAACAGCCCCCGAACGTCCCCGTGGGTGGCACCAACACCTCCCACGGGACCAATGTAACTCGTAGGAACTGACCCCGCAGCCGCGGGACTCCCAGTTTGAGAATACGACGGTAATTTGCATATTTCTAGACTTAGGCTTAAAAACATGGCGTTAGAGGGTGAAAACCCGAAACAGCCTCCGAACGTCCCCGTGGGTGGCACCAACACCTCCCACGGGACCAATGTAACTCGTAGGAACTGACCCCGCAGCAGCGGGACTCCCGGTTTTCGAATACGACGGTAATTTGCATATTTCTAGGCTTAGGCTTAAAAACATGGCGTTAGAGGGTGAAAACCCGAAACAGCCTCCGAACGTCCCCGTGGGTGGCACCAACACCTCCCACGGGACCAATGTAACTCGTAGGAATTGCCCCCGCAGCCGCGGGACTCCCGGTTTGAGAATACGACGGTAATTTGCATATTTCTAGACTTAGGCTTAAAAACATGGCGTTAGAGGGTGAGAACTCGAAACAGCCACCGAACGTCCCCGTGGGTGGCACCAACACCTCCCACGGGACCAATGTAACTCGTAGGAACTGTCCCCGCAGCCGCGGGACTCCCGGTTTGAGAATACGACGGTATTTTGCATATTTCTAGACTTAGGCTTAAAAACATGGCGTTAGAGGGTGAAAACCCGAAACAGCCCCCGAACGTCCCCGTGGTTGGCACCAACACCTCCCACGGGACCAATGTAACTCGTAGGAACTGACCCCGCAGCCGCGGGACTCCCGGTTTGAGAATACGACTGTAATTTGCATATTTCTAGACTTAGGCTTAAAAACATGGCGTTAGAGGGTGAGAACTCGAAACAGCCCCCGAACGTCCCCTTGGGTGGCACCAACACCTCCCACGGGACGAATGTAACTCGTAGGAACTGACCCCACACCCGCGGGACTCCCGGTTTGAGAATACGATGGTAATTTGCATATTTCTAGACTTAGGCTTAAAAACATGGCGTTAGAGGGTGAAAACCCGAAACAGCCACCGAACGTCCCCGTGGGTGGCACCAACACCTCCCACGGGACCAATGTAACTCGTAGGAACTGACCCCGCAGCCGCGGGACTCCCAGTTTGAGAATACGCCGGTAATTTGCAAATTTCTAGACTTAGGCTTAAAAACATGGCGTAAGAGGGTGAAAACCCGAAAGACCAACGTAACTCGTAGGAACTGACCCCGCAGCCGCGGGACTCCCAGTTTGAGAATACGACGGTAATTTGCAAATTTCTAGACTTAGGCTTAAAAACATGGTGTTAGAGGGTGAAAACCCGAAACAGCCACCGAACGTTCCCGTGGGTGGCACCAACACCTCCCACGGGACCAATGTAACTCGTAGGAACTATCCCCGCAGCCGCGGGACTCCCGGTTTTAGAATACGACGGTAATTTGTAAATATCTAGGCTTAGGCTTAAAAACATGGCGTTAGGGGATGAGATCTCGAAACAGCCCCCGAACGTCCCCGTGGGTGGCACCAACACCTCCCACGGGACGAATGTAACTCGTAGGAACTGACTCCGCAGCCGCGGGACTCCCGATTTGAGAATACGACGGTAATTTGCATATTTCTAGACTTACGCTTAAAAACATGGCGTAAGAGGGTGAGAACTCGAAACAGCAATGTAACTCGTAGGAACTGACCCCGCAGCCGCGGGACTCCCGGTTAGAGAATACGACGGTAATTTGCATATTTCTAGGCTTAGGCTTAAAAACATGGCGTTAGAGGGTGAGAACTCGAAACAGCCACCGAACGTCCCCGTGGGTGGCACCAACACCTCCCACGGGACCAATGTAACTCGTAGGAACTGACCCCGCAGCCGCGGGACTCCCGGTTTGAGAATACGACGGTAATTTGCAAATTTCTAGACTTCGGCTTAAAAACATGGCGTTAGAGGGTGAGAACTCGAAACAGCCACCGAACGTCCCCGTGGGTGGCACCAACACCTCCCACGGGACCAATGTAACTCGTAGGAACTGTCCCCGCAGCCGCGGGACTCCCGGTTTGAGAATACGACGGTAATTTGCATATTTCTAGACTTAGGCTTAAAAACATGGCGTTAGAGGGTGAAAACCCGAAACAGCCCCGGAACGTCCCCGTGGGTGGCACCAACACCTCCCACGGGACGAATGTAACTAGTAGGAACTGACCCCGCAGCCGCGGGACTCCCGGTTTGAGAATACGATGGTAATTTGCATATTTCTAGACTTAGGCTTAAAAACATGGCGTTAGAGGGTGAGAACTCGAAACAGCCCCCGAACGTCCCCGTGGGTGGCTCCAACACCTCCCACGGGACCAATGTAACTCATAGGAACTGACTCCGCTGCCGCGGGACTCCCGGGTGGAGAATACGACGGTAATTTGCATATTTCTAGACTTAGGCTTAAAAACATGGTGTTAGAGGGTGAAAACCCGAAACAGCCTCCGAACGTTCCCGTGGGTGGCACCAACACCTCCCACGGGACCAATGTAACTCGTAGGAACTGACCCCATAGCCGCGGGTCTCCCGGTTTGAGAATACGACGGTAATTTGCATATTTCTAGACTTAGGCTTAAAAACATGGCGTTAGAGGGTGAAAACCCGAAACAGCCCCCGAACGTCCCCGTGGGTGGCTCCAACACCTCCCACGGGACCAATGTAACTCGTAGGATCTGACCCCGCAGCCGCGGGACTCCCGGTTTTAGAATACGACGGTAATTTTCAAATTTCTAGACTTATGATTAAAAACATGGCGCTAAAGGGTGAGATCTCGAAACAGCCACCGAACGTCCCCGTGGGTGGCACCAACACCTCCCACGGGACCAACGTAACTCGTAGGAACTGACCCCGCAGCCGCGGGACTCCCAGTTTGAGAATACGACGGTAATTTGCAAATTTCTAGACTTAGGCTTAAAAACATGGTGTTAGAGGGTGAAAACCCGAAACAGCCACCGAACGTTCCCGTGGGTGGCACCAACACCTCCCACGGGACCAATGTAACTCGTAGGAACTATCCCCGCAGCCGCGGGACTCCCGGTTTTAGAATACGACGGTAATTTGCAAATTTCTAGACTTAGGCTTAAAAACATGGCGTTAGGGGGTGAGATCTCGAAACAGCCCCCGAACCTCCCCGTGGGTGGCACCAACACCTCCCACGGGACGAATGTAACTCGTAGGAACTGACCCCGCAGCCGCGGGACTCCCGATTTGAGAATACGACGGTAATTTGCATATTTCTAGACTTAGGCTTAAAAACATGGCGTAAGAGGGTGAGAACTCGAAACAGCCACCGAACGTCCCCGTGGGTCGCACCAACACCTCCCACGGGACCAATGTAACTCGTAGGAACTGACCCCCCAGCCGCGGGACTCCCGGTTTGAGAATACGACGGTAATTTGCATATTTGTAGACTTAGGCTTAAAAACATGGCGTTAGAGGGTGAAAACCCGAAACAGCCCCCGAACGTCCCCGTGGGTGGCACCAACACCTCCCAAGGAATGAATGTAACTCGTAGGAACTGACCCCGCAGCCGCGGGACTCCCGGTTTGAGAATACGACGGTAATTTGCATATTTCTAGACTTAGGCTTAAAAACATGGCGTTAGAGGCTGAGAACTCGAAACATCGACCGAACGTCCCCGTGGGTGGCACCAACACCTCCCACGGAACCAATGTAACTCGTACGAACTGACCCCGCAGCCGCGGGACTCCCGATTTGAGAATACGACGGTAATTTGCATATTTTCTAGACTTAGGCTTAAAAACATGGCGTTAGAGGGTGAAAACCCGAAACAGCCCCCGAACGTCCCTGTGGGTGGCACCAACACCTCCCACGGGACCAATGTAACTCGTAGGAACTGACCCCGGAGCCGCGGGACTCCCAGTTTGAGAATACGACGGTTATTTGCAAATTTCTAGACTTAGGCTTAAAAACATGGCGTTAGAGGGTGAGAACTCGAAACAGCCACCGAACGTCCCCGTGGGTGGCACCCACACCTCCCACGGGACCAATGTAACTCGTACGAACTGACCCCGCAGCCGCGGGACTCCCGGTTTGAGAATACGACGGTAATTTGCATATTTCTAGACTTAAGCTTAAAAACATGGCGTTAGAGGGTGAAAACCTGAAACAGCCCCCGAACGTCCCCGTGGGTGGCACCAACACCTCCCACGGGACCAATGTAACTCGTAGGAACTGACCCCGCTGCCGCGGGACTCCCAGTTTGAGAATACGACGGTAATTTGCAAATTTCTAGACTTAGGCTTAAAAACATGGTGTTAGAGGGTGAAAATCCGAAACAGCCACCGAACGTTCCCGTGGGTGGCACCAACACCTCCCACGGGACCAATGTAACTCGTAGGAACTATCCCCGCAGCCGCGGGACTCCCGGTTTTAGAATACGACGGTAATTTGCAAATTTCTAGACTTAGGCTTAAAAACATGGCGTTAGGGGGTGAGATCTCGAAACAGCCCCCGAACCTCCCCGTGGGTGGCACCAACACTTCCCACGGGACGAATGTAACTCGTAGGAACTGACCCCGCAGCCGCGGGACTCCCGATTTGAGAATACGACGGTAATTTGCATATTTCTAGACTTAGGCTTAAAAACATGGCGTAAGAGGGTGAGAACTCGAAACAGCCACCGAACGTCCCCGTGGGTGGCACCAACACTTCCCACGGGACCAATGTAACTCGTAGGAACTGACCCCCCAGCCGCGGGACTCCCGGTTTGAGAATACGACGGTAATTTGCATATTTGTAGACTTAGGCTTAAAAACATGGCGTTAGAGGGTGAAAACCCGAAACAGCACCCGAACGTCCCCGTGGGTGGCACCAACACCTCCCAAGGAATGAATGTAACTCGTAGGAACTGACCCCGCAGCCGCGGGACTCCCGGTTTGAGAATACGACGGTAATTTGCATATTTCTAGACTTAGGCTTAAAAACATGGCGTTAGAGGCTGAGAACTCGAAACATCGACCGAACGTCCCCGTGGGTGGCACCAACACCTCCCACGGGACCAATGTAACTCGTACGAACTGACCCCGCAGCCGCGGGACTCCCGATTTGAGAATACGACGGTAATTTGCATATTTTTTCTAGACTTAGGCTTAAAAACATGGCGTTAGAGGGTGAAAACCCGAAACAGCCCCCGAACGTCCCCGTGGGTGGCACCAACACCTCCCACGGGACCAATGTAACTCGTAGGAACTGACCCCGCAGCCGCGGGACTCCCGGTTTGAGAATACGACGGTAATTTGCAAATTTCTAGACTTCGGATTAAAAACATGGCGTTAGAGGGTGAAAACCCGAAACAGCCCCGGAACGTCTCCGTGGGTGGCACCAACACCTCCCACGGAATGAATGTAACTAGTAGGAACTGACCCCGCAGCCGCGGGACTCCAGGTTTGAGAATACGACGGTAATTTGCATATTTCTAGACTTAGGCTTAAAAACATGGCGTTAGAGGGTGAGAACTCGAAACAGCCCCCGAACGTCCCCGTGGGTGGCACCAACACCTCCCACGGGACCAATGTAACTCGTAGGAATTGACCCCGCAGCCGCGGGACTCCCGGTTTGAGAATACGACGGTAATTTGCATATTTCTAGACTTAGGCTTAAAAACATGGCGTTAGAGGGTGAAAACCCGAAACAGCCTCCGAACGTTCCCGTGGGTGGCACCAACACCTCCCACGGGACCAATGTAACTCGTAGGAACTGACCCCGCAGCCGCGGGTCTCCTGGTTTGAGAATACGACGGTAATTTGCATATTTCTAGACTTGCGCTTAAAAACATGGCGTTAGAGGGTGAAAACCCGAAACAGGCCCCGAACGTCCCCGTGGGTGGCACCAACACCTCCCACGGGACCAATGTAACTCGTAGGAACTGACCCCGCAGCGGCGGGACTCCCGGTTTTAGAATACGACGGTAATTTTCAAATTTCTAGACTTAGGCTTAAAAACATGGCGTTAGAGGGTGAGATCTCGAAACAGCCCCCGAACGTCCCCGTGGGTGGTAACAACACCTCCCACGGGACCAACGTAACTCGTAGGAACTGACCCCGTAGCCGCGGGACTCCCAGTTTGAGAATACGACGGTAATTTGCAAATTTCTAGACTTAGGCTTAAAAACATGGTGTTAGAGGGTGAAAACCCGAAACAGCCACCGAACGTTCCCGTGGGTGGCACCAACACCTCCCACGGGACCAATGTAACTCGTAGGAACTATCCCCGCAGCCGCGGGACTCCCGGTTTTTGAATACGACGGTAATTTGCAAATTTCTAGACTTAGGCTTAAAAACATGGCGTTAGGGGGTGAGATCTCGAAACAGCCTCCGAACGTCCCCGTAGGTGGCACCAACACCTCCCACGGGACGAATGTAACTCGTAGAAACTGACCCCGCAGCCGCGGGACTCCCGATTTGAGAATACGACGGTAATTTGCATATTTCTAGACTTAGGCTTAAAAACATGGCGTAAGAGGGTGAGAACTCGAAACAGCCACCGAACGTCCCCGTGGGTGGCACCAACACCTCCCACGGGACCAATGTAACTCGTAGGAACTGACCCCGCAGTCGCGGGACTCCCGGTTTGAGAATACGAAGATAATTTGCATATTTCTAGACTTAGCCTTAAAAACATGGCGTTAGAGGGTGAAAACCCGAAAAAGACCCCGAACGTCCCCGTGGGTGGCACCAACACCTCCCACGGGACCAATGTAACTCGTAGGAACTGACCCCGCAGTCGCGGGACTCCCGGTTTTAGAATGCGACAGTAATTTGCATATTTCTAGACTTAGGCTTAAAAACATGGCGTTAGAGGGTGAAAACACGAAACAGCCCCCGAACGTCCCCGTGGGTGGCACCAACACCTCCCACGAAACGAATGTAACTCGTAGGAACTGACCCCGCAGCCGCGGGACTCCCGGTTTGAGAATACGACGTTAATTTGCATATTTCTATACTTAGGCTTAAAAACATGGCGTTAGAGGGTGAGAACTCGAAACAGCCCCCGAACATCCCCGTGGGTGGCACCAACACCTCCCATAGGACCAATGTAACTCGTAGGAACTGACGCCGCAGCCGTGGGACTCCCGGTTTGAGAATACGATGGTAATTAGCAAATTTCTAGACTTACGCTTAAAAACATGGCGTTAGAGGGTGAGAACTCGAAACAGCCACCAAACGTCCCCGTGGGTGGCACCAACACCTCCCACGGGACGAACTCGAAATAGCCACCAAACGTCCCCGTGGGTGGCACCAACACCTCCCACGGGACCAATGTAACTCGTAGGAACTGACCCCGCAGCCGCGGGACTCCCGGTTTGAGAATACGACGGTAATTTGCATAATTCTAGACTTAGGCTTAAAAACATGGCGTTAGAGGGTAAAAACCCGAAACAGCCCCCGAACGTCCCCGTGGGTGGCACCAACACCTCCCACGGGACCAATGTAACTCGTAGGAACTGACCCCGCAGTCGCGGGACTCCCAGTTTGAGAATACGACGATAATTTGCATATTTCTAGACTTAGGCTTAAAAACATGGCGTTAGAGGGTGAGAACTCGAAACAGCCACCGAACGTCCCCGTGGGTGAAAGCAACACCTCCCACGGGACCAATGTAACTCGTAGGAACTGACCCCGCAGCCGCAGGATTCCCGGTTTGGGAATACGACGGTAATTTGCATATTTCTAGACTTAGGCTTAAAAACATGGCGTTAGAGGGTGAAATCCCGAAACATCCCCCGAACGTCCCCGTGGGTGGCACCAACACCTCCCACGGGACCAATGTAACTCGTAGGAACTGACCCCACAGCCGCGGAACTCCCGGTTTTAGAATACGACGGTAATTTGCATATTTCTAGACTTAAGCTTAAAAACATGGCGTTAGAGGGTGAAAACCCGAAACAGCCCCCGAACGTCCCTGTGGGTGGCACCAACACCTCCCACGGGACCAATGTAACTCGTAGGGACTGACCCCGGAGCCGCGGGACTCCCAGTTTGAGAATACGACGATAATTTGCGAATTTCTAGACTTAGGATTAAAAACATGGCGTTAGAGGGTGAGAACTCGAAACAGCCACCGAACGTCCCCGTGGGTGGCACCAACACCTCCCACGGGACCAATGTAACTCGTACGAAATGACCCCGCAGCCGCGGGACTCCCGGTTTCAGAATACGACGGTAATTTGCATATTTCTAGACTTAGGCTTAAAAACATGGCGTTAGAGGGTGAAAACCTGAAACAGCCCCCGAACGTCCCCGTGGGTGGCACAACACCTCCCACGGGACCAATGTAACTCGTAGGAACTGACCCCGCAGCCGCGGTTCTCCCTGTTTGAGAATACGACGATAATTGACAAATTTCTAGACTTAGGCTTAAAAACATGGCGTAAGAGGGTGAGATCTCGAAACAGCCCCCGAACGTCCCCGTGGGTGGCACCAACACCTCCCACGGGACCAATGTAACTCGTAGGAACTGACCCCGCAGCCGCGGGACTCCCAGTTTGAGAATACGACGGTAATTTGCATATTTCTAGACTTAGGCTTAAAAACATGGCGTTAGAGGGTGAAAACCCGAAACAGCCTCCGAACGTCCCCGTGGGTGGCACCAACACCTCCCACGGGACCAATGTAACTCGTAGGAACTGACCCCGCAGCAGCGGGACTCCCGGTTTTCGAATACGACGGTAATTTGCATATTTCTAGGCTTAGGCTTAAAAACATGGCGTTAGAGGGTGAAAACCCGAAACAGCCTCCGAACGTCCCCGTGGGTGGCACCAACACCTCCCACGGGACCAATGTAACTCGTAGGAATTGCCCCCGCAGCCGCGGGACTCCCGGTTTGAGAATACGACGGTAATTTGCATATTTCTAGACTTAGGCTTAAAAACATGGCGTTAGAGGGTGAGAACTCGAAACAGCCACCGAACGTCCCCGTGGGTGGCACCAACACCTCCCACGGGACCAATGTAACTCGTAGGAACTGTCCCCGCAGCCGCCGGACTCCCGGTTTGAGAATACGACGGTATTTTGCATATTTCTAGACTTAGGCTTAAAAACATGGCGTTAGAGGGTGAAAACCCGAAACAGCCCCCGAACGTCCCCGTGGTTGGCACCAACACCTCCCACGGGACCAATGTAACTCGTAGGAACTGACCCCGCAGCCGCGGGACTCCCGGTTTGAGAATACGACTGTAATTTGCATATTTCTAGACTTAGGCTTAAAAACATGGCGTTAGAGGGTGAGAACTCGAAACAGCCCCCGAACGTCCCCTTGGGTGGCACCAACACCTCCCACGGGACGAATGTAACTCGTAGGAACTGACCCCACACCCGCGGGACTCCCGGTTTGAGAATACGATGGTAATTTGCATATTTCTAGACTTAGGCTTAAAAACATGGCGTTAGAGGGTGAAAACCCGAAACAGCCACCGAACGTCCCCGTGGGTGGCACCAACACCTCCCACGGGACCAATGTAACTCGTAGGAACTGACCCCGCAGCCGCGGGACTCCCAGTTTGAGAATACGCCGGTAATTTGCAAATTTCTAGACTTAGGCTTAAAAACATGGCGTAAGAGGGTGAAAACCCGAAAGACCAACGTAACTCGTAGGAACTGACCCCGCAGCCGCGGGACTCCCAGTTTGAGAATACGACGGTAATTTGCAAATTTCTAGACTTAGGCTTAAAAACATGGTGTTAGAGGGTGAAAACCCGAAACAGCCACCGAACGTTCCCGTGGGTGGCACCAACACCTCCCACGGGACCAATGTAACTCGTAGGAACTATCCCCGCAGCCGCGGGACTCCCGGTTTTAGAATACGACGGTAATTTGTAAATATCTAGGCTTAGGCTTAAAAACATGGCGTTAGGGGATGAGATCTCGAAACAGCCCCCGAACGTCCCCGTGGGTGGCACCAACACCTCCCACGGGACGAATGTAACTCGTAGGAACTGACTCCGCAGCCGCGGGACTCCCGATTTGAGAATACGACGGTAATTTGCATATTTCTAGACTTACGCTTAAAAACATGGCGTAAGAGGGTGAGAACTCGAAACAGCAATGTAACTCGTAGGAACTGAACCCGCAGCCGCGGGACTCCCAGTTTGAGAATACGACGGTAATTTGCAAATTTCTAGACTTAGGCTTAAAAACATGGCGTAAGAGGGTGAGATCTCGAAACAGCCCCCGAACGTCCCCGTGGGTGGCACCAAAACCTCCCACGGGACGAATGTAACTCGTAGGAACTGACCCCACACCCGCGGGAATCCCGGTTTGAGAATACGATGGTAATTTGCATATTTCTAGACTTAGGCTTAAAAACATGGCGTTAGAGGGTGAAAACCCGAAACAGCCACCGAACGTCCCCGTGGGTGGCACCAACACCTCCCACGGGACCAATGTAACTCGTAGGAATTGACCCCGCAGCCGCGGGACTCCCAGCTTGAGAATACGCCGGTAATTTGCAAATTTCTAGACTTAGGCTTAAAAACATGGCGTAAGAGGGTGAAAACCCGAAAGACCAACGTAACTCGTAGGAACTGACCCCGCAGCCGCGGGACTCCCAGTTTGAGAATACGACGGTAATTTGCAAATTTCTAGACTTAGGCTTAAAAACATGGTGTTAGAGGGTGAAAACCCGAAACAGCCACCGAACGTTCCCGTGGGTGGCACCAACACCTCCCACGGGACCAATGTAACTCGTAGGAACTATCCCCGCAGCCGCGGGACTCCCGGTTTTAGAATACGACGGTAATTTGTAAATATCTAGGCTTAGGCTTAAAAACATGGCGTTAGGGGATGAGATCTCGAAACAGCCCCCGAACGTCCCCGTGGGTGGTACCAACACCTCCCACGGGACGAATGTAACTCGTAGGAACTGACTCCGCAGCCGCGGGACTCCCGATTTGAGAATACGACGGTAATTTGCATATTTCTAGACTTACGCTTAAAAACATGGCGTAAGAGGGTGAGATCTCGAAACAGCCCCCGAACGTCCCCGTGGGTGGCACCAAAACCTCCCACGGGACCAATGTAACTCGTAGGAACTGACCCTGCAGCCGCGGGACTCCCAGTTTGAGAATACGACGGTAATTTGCATATTTCTAGACTTAGGCTTAAAAACATGGCGTTAGAGGGTGAAATCCCGAAACAGCCTCCGAACGTTCCCGTGGGTGGCACCAACACCTCCCACGGGACCAATGTAACTCGTAGGAACTGACCCCGCAGCCGCGGGACTCCCGGTTAGAGAATACGACGGTAATTTGCATATTTCTAGGCTTAGGCTTAAAAACATGGCGTTAGAGGGTGAGAAATCGAAACAGCCACCGAACGTCCCCGTGGGTGGCACCAACACCTCCCACGGGACCAATGTAACTCGTAGGAACTGACCCCGCCGCCGCGGGACTCCCGGTTTGAGAATACGACGGTAATTTGCAAATTTCTAGACTTCGGCTTAAAAACATGTCATTAGCGGGTGAGAACTCGAAACAGCCACCGAACGTCCCTGTGGGTGGCACCAACACGTCCCACGGGACCAATGTAACTCGTAGGAACTGTCCCCGCAGCCGCGGGACTCCCGGTTTGAGAATACGACGGTAATTTGCATATTTCTAGACTTAGGCTTAAAAACATGGCGTTAGAGGGTGAAAACCCGAAACAGCCCCGGAACGTCCCCGTGGGTGGCACCAACACCTCCCACGGGACGAATGTAGCTAGTAGGAACTGACCCCGCAGCCGCGGGACTCCCGGTTTGAGAATACGATGGTAATTTGCATATTTCTAGACTTAGGCTTAAAAACATGGCGTTAGAGGGTGAGAACTCGAAACAGCCCCCGAACGTCCCCGTGGGTGGCTCCAACACCTCCCACGGGTCCAATGTAACTCGTAGGAACTGACCCCGCAGCCGCGGGACTCCCGGGTGGAGAATACGACGGTAATTTGCATATTTCTAGACTTAGGCTTGAAAACATGGCGTTAGAGGGTGAAAACCCGAAACAGCCTCCGAACGTTCCCGTGGGTGGCACCAACACCTCCCACGGGACCAATGTAACTCGTAGGAACTGACCCCATAGCCGCGGGTCTCCCGGTTTGAGAATCCGACGGTAATTTGCATATTTCTAGATTTAGGCTTAAAAACATGGCGTTAGAGGGTGAAAACCCGAAACAGCCCCCGAACGTCCCCGTGGTGGCACCAACACCTCCCACGGGACCAACGTAACTCGTAGGAACTGACCCCGCAGCCGCGGGACTCCCAGTTTGAGAATACGACGGTAATTTGCAAATTTCTAGACTTAGGCTTAAAAACATGGTGTTAGAGGGTGAAAATCCAAAACAGCCACCGAACGTTCCCGTGGGTGGCACCAACACCTCCCACGGGACCAATGTAACTCGTAGGAACTATCCCCGCAGCCGCGGGACTCCCGATTTTAGAATACGACGGTAATTTGCATATTTCTAGACTTAGGCTTAAAAACATGGCGTTAGAGGGTGAGAACTCGAAACAGCCCCCGAACGTCCCCGTGGGTGGCACCAACACCTCCCACGGGACCAATGTAACTCGTAGGAATTGACCCCGCAGCCGCGGGACTCCCGGTTTGAGAATACGACGGTAATTTGCATATTTCTAGACTTAGGCTTAAAAACATGGCGTTAGAGGGTGAAAACCCGAAACAGCCTCCGAACGTTCCCGTGGGTGGCACCAACACCTCCCACGGGACCAATGTAACTCGTAGGAACTGACCCCGCAGCCGCGGGTCTCCTGGTTTGAGAATACGACGGTAATTTGCATATTTCTAGACTTGCGCTTAAAAACATGGCGTTAGAGGGTGAAAACCCGAAACAGGCCCCGAATGTCCCCGTGGGTGGCACCAACACCTCCCACGGGACCAATGTAACTCGTAGGAACTGACCCCGCAGCGGCGGGACTCCCGGTTTTAGAATACGACGGTAATTTTCAAATTTCTAGACTTAGGCTTAAAAACATGGCGTTAGAGGGTGAGATCTCGAAACAGCCCCCGAACGTCCCCGTGGGTGGTAACAACACCTCCCACGGGACCAACGTAACTCGTAGGAACTGACCCCGTAGCCGCGGGACTCCCAGTTTGAGAATACGACGGTAATTTGCAAATTTCTAGACTTAGGCTTAAAAACATGGTGTTAGAGGGTGAAACCCGAAACAGCCACCGAACGTTCCCGTGGGTGGCACCAACACCTCCCACGGGACCAATGTAACTCGTAGGAACTATCCCCGCAGCCGCGGGACTCCCGGTTTTTGAATACGACGGTAATTTGCAAATTTCTAGACTTAGGCTTAAAAACATGGCGTTAGGGGGTGAGATCTCGAAACAGCCTCCGAACGTCCCCGTAGGTGGCACCAACACCTCCCACGGGACGAATGTAACTCGTAGAAACTGACCCCGCAGCCGCGGGACTCCCGATTTGAGAATACGACGGTAATTTGCATATTTCTAGACTTAGGCTTAAAAACATGGCGTAAGAGGGTGAGAACTCGAAACAGCCACCGAACGTCCCCGTGGGTGGCACCAACACCTCCCACGGGACCAATGTAACTCGTAGGAACTGACCCCGCAGTCGCGGGACTCCCGGTTTGAGAATACGAAGATAATTTGCATATTTCTAGACTTAGCCTTAAAAACATGGCGTTAGAGGGTGAAAACCCGAAAAAGCCCCCGAACGTCCCCGTGGGTGGCACCAACACCTCCCACGGGACCAATGTAACTCGTAGGAACTGACCCCGCAGTCGCGGGACTCCCGGTTTGAGAATACGAAGATAATTTGCATATTTCTAGACTTAGCCTTAAAAACATGGCGTTAGAGGGTGAAAACCCGAAAAAGCCCCCGAACGTCCCCGTGGGTGGCACCAACACCTCCCACGGGACCAATGTAACTCGTAGGAACTGACCCCGCAGCCGCGGGACTCCCGGTTTGAGAATACGACGTTAATTTGCATATTTCTATACTTAGGCTTAAAAACATGGCGTTAAAGGGTGAGAACTCGAAACAGCCCCCGAACATCCCCGTGGGTGGCACCAACACCTCCCATAGGACCAATGTAACTCGTAGGAACTGACGCCGCAGCCGTGGGACTCCCGGTTTGAGAATACGATGGTAATTAGCAAATTTCTAGACTTAGGCTTAAAAACATGGCGTTAGAGGGTGAGAATTCGAAACAGCCACCAAACGTCCCCGTGGGTGGCACCAACACCTCCCACGGGACGAACTCGAAATAGCCACCAAACGTCCCCGTGGGTGGCACCAACACCTCCCACGGGACCAATGTAACTCGTAGGAACTGACCCCGCAGCCGCGGGACTCCCGGTTTGAGAATACGACGGTAATTTGCATATTTCTAGACTTAGGCTTAAAAACATGGCGTTAGAGGGTGAAAACCCGAAACAGCCCCCGAACGTCCCCGTGGGTGGCACCAACACCTCCCACGGGACCAATGTAACTCGTAGGAACTGACCCCGCAGTCGCGGGACTCCCAGTTTGAGAATACGACGATAATTTGCATATTTCTAGACTTAGGCTTAAAAACATGGCGTTAGAGGGTGAGAACTCGAAACAGCCACCGAACGTCCCCGTGGGTGAAACCAACACCTCCCACGGGACCAATGTAACTCGTAGGAACTGACCCCGCAGCCGCAGGATTTCCGGTTTGGGAATACGACGGTAATTTGCATATTTCTAGACTTAGGCTTAAAAACATGGCGTTAGAGGGTGAAATCCCGAAACATCCCCCGAACGTCCCCGTGGGTGGCACCAACATCTCCCACGGGACCAATGTAACTCGTAGGAACTGACCCCACAGCCGCGGAACTCCCGGTTTTAGAATACGACGGTAATTTGCATATTTCTAGACTTAAGCTTAAAAACATGGCGTTAGAGGGTGAAAACCCGAAACAGCCCCCGAACGTCCCTGTGGGTGGCACCAACACCTCCCACGGGACCAATGTAACTCGTAGGGACTGACCCCGGAGCCGCGGGACTCCCAGTTTGAGAATACGACGATAATTTGCGAATTTCTAGACTTAGGATTAAAAACATGGCGTTAGAGGGTGAGAACTCGAAACAGCCACCGAACGTCCCCGTGGGTGGCACCAACACCTCCCACGGGACCAATGTAACTCGTACGAAATGACCCCGCAGCCGCGGGACTCCCGGTTTCAGAATACGACGGTAATTTGCATATTTCTAGACTTAGGCTTAAAAACATGGCGTTAGAGGGTGAAAACCTGAAACAGCCCCCGAACGTCCCCGTGGGTGGCACAACACCTCCCACGGGACCAATGTAACTCGTAGGAACTGACCCCGCAGCCGCGGTTCTCCCTGTTTGAGAATACGACGATAATTGGCAAATTTCTAGACTTAGGCTTAAAAACATGGCGTAAGAGGGTGAGATCTCGAAACAGCCCCCGAACGTCCCCGTGGGTGGCACCAACACCTCCCACGGGACCAATGTAACTCGTAGGAACTGACCCCGCAGCCGCGGGACTCCCAGTTTGAGAATACGACGGTAATTTGCATATTTCTAGACTTAGGCTTAAAAACATGGCGTTAGAGGGTGAAAACCCGAAACAGCCTCCGAACGTCCCCGTGGGTGGCACCAACACCTCCCACGGGACCAATGTAACTCGTAGGAACTGACCCCGCAGCAGCGGGACTCCCGGTTTTCGAATACGACGGTAATTTGCATATTTCTAGGCTTAGGCTTAAAAACATGGCGTTAGAGGGTGAAAACCCGAAACAGCCTCCGAACGTCCCCGTGGGTGGCACCAACACCTCCCACGGGACCAATGTAACTCGTAGGAATTGCCCCCGCAGCCGCGGGACTCCCGGTTTGAGAATACGACGGTAATTTGCATATTTCTAGACTTAGGCTTAAAAACATGGCGTTAGAGGGTGAGAACTCGAAACAGCCACCGAACGTCCCCGTGGGTGGCACCAACACCTCCCACGGGACCAATGTAACTCGTAGGAACTGTCCCCGCAGCCGCGGGACTCCCGGTTTGAGAATACGACGGTATTTTGCATATTTCTAGACTTAGGCTTAAAAACATGGCGTTAGAGGGTGAAAACCCGAAACAGCCCCCGAACGTCCCCGTGGTTGGCACCAACACCTCCCACGGGACCAATGTAACTCGTAGGAACTGACCCCGCAGCCGCGGGACTCCCGGTTTGAGAATACGACTGTAATTTGCATATTTCTAGACTTAGGCTTAAAAACATGGCGTTAGAGGGTGAGAACTCGAAACAGCCCCCGAACGTCCCCTTGGGTGGCACCAACACCTCCCACGGGACGAATGTAACTCGTAGGAACTGACCCCACACCCGCGGGACTCCCGGTTTGAGAATACGATGGTAATTTGCATATTTCTAGACTTAGGCTTAAAAACATGGCGTTAGAGGGTGAAAACCCGAAACAGCCACCGAACGTCCCCGTGGGTGGCACCAACACCTCCCACGGGAAAACATGGTGTTAGAGGGTGAAAACCCGAAACAGCCACCGAACGTTCCCGTGGGTGGCACCAACACCTCCCACGGGACCAATGTAACTCGTAGGAACTATCCCCGCAGCCGCGGGACTCCCGGTTTTAGAATACGACGGTAATTTGTAAATATCTAGGCTTAGGCTTAAAAACATGGCGTTAGGGGATGAGATCTCGAAACAGCCCCCGAACGTCCCCGTGGGTGGCACCAACACCTCCCACGGGACGAATGTAACTCGTAGGAACTGACTCCGCAGCCGCGGGACTCCCGATTTGAGAATACGACGGTAATTTGCATATTTCTAGACTTACGCTTAAAAACATGGCGTAAGAGGGTGAGAACTCGAAACAGCAATGTAACTCGTAGGAACTGAACCCGCAGCCGCGGGACTCCCAGTTTGAGAATACGACGGTAATTTGCAAATTTCTAGACTTAGGCTTAAAAACATGGCGTAAGAGGGTGAGATCTCGAAACAGCCCCCGAACGTCCCCGTGGGTGGCACCAAAACCTCCCACGGGACGAATGTAACTCGTAGGAACTGACCCCACACCCGCGGGAATCCCGGTTTGAGAATACGATGGTAATTTGCATATTTCTAGACTTAGGCTTAAAAACATGGCGTTAGAGGGTGAAAACCCGAAACAGCCACCGAACGTCCCCGTGGGTGGCACCAACACCTCCCACGGGACCAATGTAACTCGTAGGAACTGACCCCGCAGCCGCGGGACTCCCAGTTTGAGAATACGCCGGTAATTTGCAAATTTCTAGACTTAGGCTTAAAAACATGGCGTAAGAGGGTGAAAACCCGAAAGACCAACGTAACTCGTAGGAACTGACCCCGCAGCCGCGGGACTCCCAGTTTGAGAATACGACGGTAATTTGCAAATTTCTAGACTTAGGCTTAAAAACATGGTGTTAGAGGGTGAAAACCCGAAACAGCCACCGAACGTTCCCGTGGGTGGCACCAACACCTCCCACGGGACCAATGTAACTCGTAGGAACTATCCCCGCAGCCGCGGGACTCCCGGTTTTAGAATACGACGGTAATTTGTAAATATCTAGGCTTAGGCTTAAAAACATGGCGTTAGGGGATGAGATCTCGAAACAGCCCCCGAACGTCCCCGTGGGTGGCACCAACACCTCCCACGGGACGAATGTAACTCGTAGGAACTGACTCCGCAGCCGCGGGACTCCCGATTTGAGAATACGACGGTAATTTGCATATTTCTAGACTTACGCTTAAAAACATGGCGTAAGAGGGTGAGAACTCGAAACAGCAATGTAACTCGTAGGAACTGAACCCGCAGCCGCGGGACTCCCAGTTTGAGAATACGACGGTAATTTGCAAATTTCTAGACTTAGGCTTAAAAACATGGCGTAAGAGGGTGAGATCTCGAAACAGCCCCCGAACGTCCCCGTGGGTGGCACCAAAACCTCCCACGGGACCAATGTAACTCGTAGGAACTGACCCTGCAGCCGCGGGACTCCCAGTTTGAGAATACGACGGTAATTTGCATATTTCTAGACTTAGGCTTAAAAACATGGCGTTAGAGGGTGAAAACCCGAAACAGCCTCCGAACGTTCCCGTGGGTGGCACCAACACCTCCCACGGGACCAATGTAACTCGTAGGAACTGACCCCGCAGCCGCGGGACTCCCGGTTAGAGAATACGACGGTAATTTGCATATTTCTAGGCTTAGGCTTAAAAACATGGCGTTAGAGGGTGAAAACCCGAAACAGCCTCCGAACGTTCCCGTGGGTGGCACCAACACCTCCCACGGGACCAATGTAACTCGTAGGAACTGACCCCGCAGCCGCGGGACTCCCGGTAAGAGAATACGACGGTAATTTGCATATTTCTAGGCTTAGGCTTAAAAACATGGCGTTAGAGGGTGAGAAATCGAAACAGCCACCGAACGTCCCCGTGGGTGGCACCAACACCTCCCACGGGACCAATGTAACTCGTAGAACTGACCCCGCCGCCGCGGGACTCCCGGTTTGAGAATACGACGGTAATTTGCAAATTTCTAGACTTCGGCTTAAAAACATGTCATTAGCGGGTGAGAACTCGAAACAGCCACCGAACGTCCCTGTGGGTGGCACCAACACGTCCCACGGGACCAATGTAACTCGTAGGAACTGTCCCCGCAGCCGCGGGACTCCCGGTTTGAGAATACGACGGTAATTTGCATATTTCTAGACTTAGGCTTAAAAACATGGCGTTAGAGGGTGAAAACCCGAAACAGCCCCGGAACGTCCCCGTGGGTGGCACCAACACCTCCCACGGGACGAATGTAGCTAGTAGGAACTGACCCCGCAGCCGCGGGACTCCCGGTTTGAGAATACGATGGTAATTTGCATATTTCTAGACTTAGGCTTAAAAACATGGCGTTAGAGGGTGAGAACTCGAAACAGCCCCCGAACGTCCCCGTGGGTGGCTCCAACACCTCCCACGGGTCCAATGTAACTCGTAGGAACTGACCCCGCAGCCGCGGGACTCCCGGGTGGAGAATACGACGGTAATTTGCATATTTCTAGACTTAGGCTTAAAAACATGGCGTTAGAGGGTGAAAACCCGAAACAGCCTCCGAACGTTCCCGTGGGTGGCACCAACACCTCCCACGGGACCAATGTAACTCGTAGGAACTGACCCCATAGCCGCGGGTCTCTCGGTTTGAGAATACGACGGTAATTTGCATATTTCTAGATTTAGGCTTAAAAACATGGCGTTAGAGGGTGAAAACCCGAAACAGCCCCCGAACGTCCCCGTGGTGGCACCAACACCTCCCACGGGACCAATGTAACTCGTAGGAACTGACCCCGCAGCCGCGGGACTCCCGGTTTTAGAATACGACGGTAATTTTCAAATTTCTAGACTTATGATTAAAAACATGGCGCTAGAGGGTGAGATCTCGAAACAGCCCCCGAACGTCCCCGTGGGTGGCACCAACACCTCCCACGGGACCAACGTAACTCGTAGGAACTGACCCCGCAGCCGCGGGACTCCCAGTTTGAGAATACGACGGTAATTTGCAAATTTCTAGACTTAGGCTTAAAAACATGGTGTTAGAGGGTGAAAATCCAAAACAGCCACCGAACGTTCCCGTGGGTGGCACCAACACCTCCCACGGGACCAATGTAACTCGTAGGAACTATCCCCGCAGCCGCGGGACTCCCGATTTTAGAATACGACGGTAATTTGCAAATTTCTAGACTTAGGCTTAAAAACATGGCGTTAGGGGGTGAGATCTCGAAACAGCCCCCGAACCTCCCCGTGGGTGGCACCAACACCTCCCACGGGACGAATGTAACTCGTAGGAACTGACCCCGCAGCCGCGGGACTCCCAATTTGAGAATACTACAGTAATTTGCATATTTCTAAACTTAGGCTTAAAAACATGGCGTAAGAGGGTGAGAACTCGAAACAGCCACCGAACGTCCCCGTGGGTGGCACCAACACCTCCCACGGGACCAATGTAACTCGTAGGAACTGACCCCCCAGCCGCGGGACTCCCGGTTTGAGAATACGACGGTAATTTGCATATTTCTAGACTTAGGCTTAAAAACATGGCGTTTGAGGGTGAAAACCCGAAACAGCCCCCGAACGTCCCCGTGGCTGGCACCAACACCTCCCAAGGAATGAATGTAACTCGTAGGAACTGACCCCGCAGACGCGGGACTCCCGGTTTAAGAATACGACGGTAATTTGCATATTTCTAGACTTAGGCTTAAAAACATGGCGTTAGAGGCTGAGAACTCGAAACATCCACCGAACGTCCCCGTGGGTGGCACCAACACCTCCCACGGGACCAATGTAACTCATAGGAACTGACCCCGCAGCCGCGGGACTCCCGGTTTGAGAATACGACGGTAATTTGCATATTTCTAGACTTAGGCTTAAAAACATGGCGTTAGAGGGTGAAAACCCGAAACAGCCCCCGAACGTCCCCGTGGGTGGCACCAACACCTCCCACGGGACCAATGTAACTCGTAGGAACTGACCCCGCAGTCGCGGGACTCCCAGTTTGAGAATACGACGATAATTTGCATATTTCTATACTTAGGCTTAAAAACATGGCGTTAGAGGGTGAGAACTCGAAACAGCCACCGAACGTCCCCGTGGGTGAAACCAACACCTCCCACGGGACCAATGTAACTCGTAGGAACTGACCCCGCAGCCGCGGGACTCCCGGTTTGGGAATACGACGGTAATTTGCATATTTCTAGACTTAGGCTTAAAAACATGGCGTTAGAGGGTGAAAACCCGAAACATCCCCCGAACGTCCCCGTGGGTGGCACCATCACCTCCCACGGGACCAATGTAACTCGTAGGAACTGACCCCGCAGCCGCGGAACTCCCGGTTTTAGAATACGACGGTAATTTGCATATTTCTAGACTTACGCTTAAAAACATGGCGTTAGAGGGTGAAAACCCGAAACAGCCCCCGAACGTCCCTGTGGGTGGCACCAACACCTCCCACGGAACCAATGTAACTCGTAGGAACTGACCCCGGAGCCGCGGGACTCCCAGTTTGAGAATACGACGACAATTTGCGAATTTCTAGACTTAGGATTACAAACATGGCGTTAGAGGGTGAGAACTCGAAACAGCCACCGAACGTCCCTGTGGGTGGCACCAACACCTCCCACGGGACCAATGTAACTCGTACGAACTGACCCCGCAGCCGCGGGACTCCCGGTTTGAGAATACGACGGTAATTTCCATATTTCTGGACTTAGGCTTAAAAACATGGCGTTAGAGGGTGAAAATCTGAAACAGCCCCCGAACGTCCTCGTGGGTGGCACAACACCTCCCACGGGACCAATGTAATTCGTAGGAACTGACCCCGCAGCCGCGGTTCTCCCTGTTTGAGAATACGACGATAATTGACAAATTTCTAGACTTAGGCTTAAAAACATGGCGTAAGAGGGTGAGATCTCGAAACAGCCCCCGAACGTCCCCGTGGGTGGCACCAACACCTCCCACGGGACCAATGTAACTCGTAGGAACTGACCCTGCAGCCGCGGGACTCCCAGTTTGAGAATACGACGGTAATTTGCATATTTCTAGACTTAGGCTTAAAAACATGGCGTTAGAGGGTGACAACCCGAAACAGCCTCCGAACGTCCCCGTGGGTGGCCCCAACACCTCCCACGGGACCAATGTAACTCATAGGAACTGACCCCGCAGCAGCGGGACTCCCGGTTTTCGAATACGACGGTAATTTGCATATTTCTAGGCTTAGGCTTAAAAACATGGCGTTAGAGGGTGAAAACCCGAAACAGCCTCCGAACGTCCCCGTGGGTGGCACCAACACCTCCCACGGGACCAATGTAACTCGTAGGAATTGCCCCCGCAGCCGCGGGACTCCCGGTTTGAGAATACGACGGTAATTTGCATATTTCTAGACTTAGGCTTAAAAACATGGCGTTAGAGGGTGAGAACTCGAAACAGCCACCGAACGTCCCCGTGGGTGGCACCAACACCTCCCACGGGACCAATGTAACTCGTAGGAACTGTCCCCGCAGCCGCGGGACTCCCGGTTTGAGAATCAGACGGTAATTTCCATATTTCTAGACTTAGGCTTAAAAACATGGCGTTAGAGGGTGAAAACCCGGAACAGCCCCCGAACGTCCCCGTGGGTGGCACCAACACCTCCCACGGGACCAATGTAACTCGTAGGAACTGACCCCACAGCCGCGGGACTCCCGGTTTGAGAATACGACGGTAATTTGCATATTTCTAGACTTAGGCTTAAAAACCTGGCGTTAGAGGGTGAGAACTCGAAACAGCCCCGAACGTCCCCTTGGGTGGCACCAACACCTCCCACGAGACGAATGTAACTCGTAGGAACTGACCCCACACCCGCGGGACTCCCGGTTTGAGAATACGATGGTAATTTGCATATTTCTAGACTTAGGCTTAAAAACATGGCGTTAGAGGGTGAAAACTCGAAACAGCCCCCGAACGTCCCCGTGGGTGGCACCAACACCTCCCACGGGACCAATGTAACTCGTAGGAACTGACCCCGCAGCCGCGGGACTCCCAGTTTGAGAATACGCCGATAATTTGCAAATTTCTAGACTTAGGCTTAAAAACATGGCGTATGAGGGTGAAAACCCGAAACAGCCCCCGAACGTCCCCGTGGGTGGCACCAACACCTCCCACGGGACCAATGTAACTCGTAGGAACTGACCCTGCAGCTGCGGGACTCCCAGTTTGAGAATACGACGGTAATTTGCATATTTCTAGACTTAGGCTTAAAAACATGGCGTTAGAGGGTGAAAACCCGAAACAGCCTCCGAACGTTCCCGTGGGTGGCACCAACACCTCCCACGGGACCAATGTAACTCGTAGGAACTGACCCCGCAGCCGCGGGACTTCCGGTTTTAGAATACGACGGTAATTTGCATATTTCTAGGCTTAGGCTTAAAAACATGGCGTTAGAGGGTGAAAACCCGAAACAGCCTCCGAACGTCCCCGTGGGTGGCACCAACACCTCCCACGGGACCAATGTAACTCGTAGGAACTAACCCCGCAGCCGCGGGACTCCCGGTTTGAGAATACGACGTTAATTTGCAAATTTCTAGACTTACTTAAAAACATGGCGTTAGAGGGTGAGAACTCGAAACAGCCGCCGAATGTCCCCGTGGGTGGCACCAACACCTCCCACGGGACCAATGTAACTCGTAGGAACTGACCCCGCAGTCGCGGGACTCCCGGTTTGAGAATACGACGGTAATTTGCATATTTCTAGACTTAGGCTTAAAAACATGGCGTTAGAGGTTGAAAACCCACAGCCCCCGAACGTCTCCGTGGGTGGCACCAACACCTCCCACGGGACCAATGTAACTCGTAGGAACTGACCCCGCAGCCGCGGGACTCCCAGTTTGAGAATACGACGGTAATTTGCATATTTCTAGACTTAGGCTTAAAAACATGGCGTTAGAGGGTGAAAACCCGAAACAGCCACCGAACGTCCCCGTGGGTGGCACCAACCTCCCACCGGACCAATGTAACTCGTAGGAACTGACCCCGCAGCCGCGGGACTCCCGGTTTTAGAATACGACGGTAATTTGCATATTTCTAGACTTAGGCTTAAAAACATGGCGTTAGAGGGTGAAAACCCGAAACAGCCCCCGAACGTCCCCGTGGGTGGCACCAACACCTTCCACGGAATGAATGTAACTCGTAGGAACTGACCCCGCAGCCGCGGGACTCCCGGTTTGAGAATACGACGGTAATTTGCATATTTCTAGACTTAGGCTTAAAAACATGGCGTTAGAGGCTGAGAACTCGAAACATCCACCGAACGTCCCCGTGGGTGGCACCAACACCTCCCACGGGACCAATGTAACTCGTAGGAACTGACCCCGCAGCTGCGGGACTCCCGGTTTGAGAATACGACGGTAATTTGCAAATTTCTAGACTTAGGCTTAAAAACATGATGTTAGAGGGTGAGAACTCGAAACATCCACCGAACGTCCCCGTGGGTGGCACCAACACCTCCCACGGAACCAATGTAACTCGTACGAACTGACCCCGCTGTCGCGGGACTCCCGGTTTGAGAATACGACGGTAATTTGCATATTTCTAGACTTAGGCTTAAAAACATGGCGTTAGAGGGTGAAAACCCGAAACAGCCCCCGAACGTCCCCGTGGGTGGCACCAACACCTCCCACGGGACCAATGTAACTCGTAGGAACTGACCCCGGAGCCACGGGACTCGCAGTTTGAGAATACGACGGTAATTTTTAAATTTCTAGACTTAGGCTTAAAATCATGGCGTTAGAGGGTGAGAACTCGAAAAAGCCACCGAACGTCCCCGTGGGTGGCACCAACACCTCCCACGGGACCAATGTAACTCGTACGAACTGACCCCGCAGCCGCGGGACTCCCGGTTTGAGAATACGACGGTAATTTGCATATTTCTAGACTTAAGCTTAAAAACATGGCGTTAGAGGGTGAAAACCCGAAACAGCCCCCGAACGTCCCCGTGGGTGGCACCAACACCTCCCACGGGACCAATGTAACTCGTAGGAACTGACCCCGCAGCCGCGGGACTCCCAGTTTGAGAATACGACGGTAATTTGCATATTTCTAGACTTAGGCTTAAAAACATGGCGTTAGAGGGTGAAAACCCGAAACAGCCTCCGAACGTTCCCGTGGGTGGCACCAACACCTCCCACGGGACCAATGTAACTCCTAGGAACTGACCCCGCAGCCGCGGGACTCCCGGTTTGAGAATACGACGGTAATTTGCATATTTCTAGGCTTAGGCTTAAAAACATGGCGTTAGAGGGTGAGAAATCGAAACAGCCTCCGAACGTCCCCGTGGGTGGCACCAACACCTCCCACGGGACCAATGTAACTCCTAGGAATTGACCCCGCAGCCGCGGGACTCCCGGTTTGAGAATACGACGGTAATTTGCATATTTCTAGGCTTAGGCTTAAAAACATGGCGTTAGAGGGTGAAAACCCGAAACAACCCCCGAACGTCCCCGTGGGTGGCACCAACACCTCCCACGGGACCAATGTAACTTGTAGGAACTGACCCCACAGCCGCGGGACTCCCGGTTTGAGAATACGACGGTAATTTGCATATTTCTAGACTTAGGCTTAAAAACATGGCGTTAGAGGGTGAGAACTCGAAAGAGCCCCCGAACGTCCCCTTGGGTGGCACCAACACCTCCCACGGGACGAATGTAACTCGTAGGAACTGTCCCCGCAGCCGCGGGACTCCCGGTTTGAGAATACGACGGTAATTTGCATATTTCTAGACTTAGGCTTAAAAACATGGCGTTAGAGGGTGAAAACCCGAAACACCCCCGAACGTCCCCGTGGGTGGCACCAACACCTCCCACGGGACCAATGTAACTCGTAGGAACTGACCCCGCAGCAGCGGGACTCCCAGTTTGAGAATACGACGGTAATTTGCAAATTTCTAGACTTAGGCTTAAAAACATGGCTTAAGAGGGTGAAAATCCGAAACAGCCCCCGAACGTCCCCGTGGGTGGCACCAACACCTCCCACGGGACCAATGTAACTCGTAGGAACTGACCCTGCAGCTGCGGGACTCCCAGTTTGAGAATACGACGGTAATTTGCATATTTCTAGACTTAGGCTTAAAAACATGGCGTTAGAGGGTGAAAACCCGAAACAGCCTCCGAACGTTCCCGTGGGTGGCACCAACACCTCCCACGGGACCAATGTAACTCGTAGGAACTATCCCCGCAGCCGCGGGACTTCCTGTTTTAGAATACGACGGTAATTTGCAAATTTCTAGACTTAGGCTTAAAAACATGGCGTTAGAGGGTGAAAACCCGAAACATCCTCCGAACGTCCCCGTGGGTGACACCAACACCTCCCACGGGACCAATGTAACTCGTAGGAACTGACCCCGCAGCCGCGGGACTCCCGGTTTGAGAATACGACGGTAATTTGCAAATTTCTAGACTTAGGCTTAAAAACATGGCGTTAGAGGGTGAGAACTCGAAACAGCCCCCGAACGTCCCCGTGGGTGGCACCAACACCTCCCACGGGACCAATGTAACTCGTAGGAACTGACCCCGCAGCCGCGGGACTTCCGGTTTGAGAATACGACGGTAATTTGCATATTTCTAGACTTAGGCTTAAAAACATGGCGTTAGAGGGCGAGAACTCGAAATAGCCACCGAACGTCCCCGTGGGTGAAACCAACACCTCCTACGGGACCAATGTAACTCGTAGGAACTGACCGCGCAGCCGCGGGACTCCCGGTTTGAGAATACGACGGTAATTTGCATATTTCTAGACTTAGGCTTAAAAACATGGCGTTAACGGGTGAAAACCCGAAACAGCCACCGAACGTCCCCGTGGGTGGCACCAACACCTCCCACGGGACCAATGTAACTCGTAGGAACTGACCCCGCAGCCGCGGGACTCCCGGTTTTAGAATACGACGGTAATTTGCATATTTCTAGACTTAGGCTTAAAAACATGGCGTTAGAGGGTGAAAACCCGAAACAGCCCCCGAACGTCCCCGTGGGTGGCACCAACACCTCCCACGGAATGAATGTAACTCGTAGGAACTGACCCCGCAGCCGCGGGACTCCCGATTTGAGAATACGACGGTAATTTGCATATTTCTAGACTTAGGCTTAAAAACATGGCGTTAGAGGCTGAGAACTCAAAACAGCCCCCGAACGTCCCCGTGGGTGGCACCAACACCTCCCACGGGACCAATGTAACTCGTAGGAACTGACCCCGCAGCCGCGGGACTCCCGGTTTGAGAATACGACGGTAATTTGCATATTTCTAGACTTAGGCTTAAAAACATGGCGTTAGAGGCTGAGAACTCGAAACATCCACCGAACGTCCCCGTGGGTGGCACCAACACCTCCCACGGGACCAATGTAAGTCGTAGGAACTGACCCCGCAGCCGCGGGACTCCCGGTTTGAGAATACGACGGTAATTTGCATATTTCTAGGCTTAGGCTTAAAAACATGGCGTTAGAGGGTGAAAACCCGAAACAGCCTCCGAACGTCCCCGTGGGTGGCACCAACACCTCCCACGGGACCAATGTAACTCCTAGGAATTGACCCCGCAGCCGCGGGACTCCCGGTTTGAGAATACGATGGTAATTTGCATATTTCTAGGCTTAGGCTTAAAAACAGGGCGTTAGAGGGTGAGAAATCGAAACAGCCACCGAACGTCCCCGTGGGTGGCACCAACACCTCCCACGGGACCAATGTAACTCGTAGGAACTGACCCCGGAGCCGCGGGACTCCCGGTTTGAGAATACGACGTTAATTTGCATATTTCTAGGCTTAGGCTTAAAAACATGGCGTTAGAGGGTGAAAACCCGAAACAACCCCCGAACGTCCCCGTGGGTGGCACCAACACCTCCCACGGGACCAATGTAACTTGTAGGAACTGACCCCACAGCCGCGGGACTCCCGGTTTGAGAATACGACGGTAATTTGCATATTTCTAGACTTAGGCTTAAAAACATGGCGTTAGAGGGTGAGAACTCGAAAGAGCCCCCGAACGTCCACTTGGGTGGCACCAACACCTCCCACGGGACGAATGTAACTCGTAGGAACTGTCCCCGCAGCCGCGGGACTCCCGGTTTGAGAATACGACGGTAATTTGCATATTTCTAGACTTAGGCTTAAAAACATGGCGTTAGAGGGTGAAAACCCGAAACACCCCCGAACGTCCCCGTGGGTGGCACCAACACCTCCCACGGGACCAATGTAACTCGTAGGAACTGACCCCGCAGCAGCGGGACTCCCAGTTTGAGAATACGACGGTAATTTGCAAATTTCTAGACTTAGGCTTAAAAACATGGCTTAAGAGGGTGAAAATCCGAAACAGCCCCCGAACGTCCCCGTGGGTGGCACCAACACCTCCCACGGGACCAATGTAACTCGTAGGAACTGACCCTGCAGCTGCGGGACTCCCAGTTTGAAAATACGACGGTAATTTGCATATTTCTAGACTTAGGCTTAAAAACATGGCGTTAGAGGGTGAAAACCCGAAACAGCCTCCGAACGTTCCCGTGGGTGGCACCAACACCTCCCACGGGACCAATGTAACTCGTAGGAACTATCCCCGCAGCCGCGGGACTTCCTGTTTTAGAATACGACGGTAATTTGCAAATTTCTAGACTTAGGCTTAAAAACATGGCGTTAGAGGGTGAAAACCCGAAACATCCTCCGAACGTCCCCGTGGGTGACACCAACACCTCCCACGGGACCAATGTAACTCGTAGGAACTGACCCCGTAGCCGCGGGACTCCCGGTTTGAGAATACGACGGTAATTTGCAAATTTCTAGACTTAGGCTTAAAAACATGGTGTTAGAGGGTGAGAACTCGAAACAACCACCGAATGTCCCCGTGGGTGGCACCAACACCTCCCACGGGACCAATGTAACTCGTAGGAACTGACCCCGCAGCCGCGGGACTTCCGGTTTGAGAATACGACGGTAATTTGCATATTTCTAGACTTAGGCTTAAAAACATGGCGTTAGAGGGTGAGATCTCGAAACAGCCCCCGAACGTCCCCGTGGGTGGCACCAACACCTCCCACGGGACCAATGTAACTCGTAGGAACTGACCCCGCAGCCGCGGGACTCCCAGTTTGAGAATACGACGGTAATTTGCATATTTCTAGACTTAGGCTTAAAAACATGCCGTTAGAGGGCGAGAACTCGAAATAGCCACCGAACGTGCCCGTGGGTGAAACCAACACCTCCTACGGGACCAATGTAACTCGTAGGAACCGACCGCGCAGCCGCGGGACTCCCGGTTTGAGAATACGACGGTAATTTGCATATTTCTAGACTTAGGCTTAAAAACATGGCGTTAACGGGTGAAAACCCGAAACAGCCACCGAACGTCCCCGTGGGTGGCACCAACACCTCCCACGGGACCAATGTAACTCGTAGGAACTGACCCCGCAGCCGCGGGACTCCCGGTTTTAGAATACGACGGTAATTTGCATATTTCTAGACTTAGGCTTAAAAACATGGCGTTAGAGGGTGAAAACCCGAAACAGCCCCCGAACGTCCCCGTGGGTGGCACCAACACCTCCCACGGAATGAATGTAACTCGTAGGAACTGACCCCGCAGCCGCGGGACTCCCGATTTGAGAATACGACGGTAATTTGCATATTTCTAGACTTAGGCTTAAAAACATGGCGTTAGAGGCTGAGAACTCGAAACATCCACCGAACGTCCCCGTGGGTGGCACCAACACCTCCCACGGGACCAATGTAAGTCGTAGGAACTGACCCCGCAGCTGCGGGACTCCCGGTTTGAGAATACGACGGTAATTTGCAAATTTCTAGACTTAGGCTTAAAAACATGGTGTTAGAGGGTGAGAACTCGAAACATCCACCGAACGTCCCCGTGGGTGGCACCAACACCTCCCACGGAACCAATGTATCTCGTACGAACTGACCCCGCAGCCGCGGGACTCCCGGTTTGAGAATACGACGGTAATTTGCATATTTCTAGACTTAGGCTTAAAAACATGGCGTTAGAGGGTGAAAACCCGAAACAGCCCCCGAACGTCCCTGTGGGTGGCACCAACACCTCCCACGGGACCAATGTAACTCGTAGGAACTGACCCCGGAGCCGCGGGACTCCCAGTTTGAGAATACGACGGTAATTTTTAAATTTCTAGACTTAGGCTTAAAAACATGGCGTTAGAGGGTGAGAACTCGAAAAAGCCACCGAACGTCCCCGTGGGTGGCACCAACACCTCCCACGGGACCAATGTAACTCGTACGAACTGACCCCGCAGCCGCGGGACTCCCGGTTTGAGAATACGACGGTAATTTGCATATTTCTAGACTTAGGCTTAAAAACATGGCGTTAGAGGGTGAAAACCTGAAACAGCCCCCGAACGTCCCCGTGGGTGGCACCAACACCTCCCACGGGACCAATGTAACTCGTAGGAACTGACCCCGCAGCCGCGGGACTCCCAGTTTGAGAATACAACGATAATTGGCAAATTTCTAGACTTAGGCTTAAAAACATGGCGTAAGAGGGTGAGATCTCGAAACAGCCCCCGAACGTCCCCGTGGGTGGCACCAACACCTCCCACGGGACCAATGTAACTCGTAGGAACTGGCCCCGCTGCCGCGGGACTCCCGGTTTGAGAATACGACGGTAATTTGCATATTTCTAGGCTTAGGCTTAAAAACATAGCGTTAGAGGGTGAAAACCCGAAACAGCCCCCGAACGTCCCCGTGGGTGGCACCAACACCTCCCACGGTATGAATGTAACTCGTAGGAACTGACCCCGCAGCCGCGGGACTCCCGATTTGAGAATACGACGGTAATTTGCATATTTCTAGACTTTGGCTTAAAAACATGGCGTTAGAGGCTGAGAACTCGAAACAGCCCCCGAACGTCCTCGTGGGTGGCACCAACACCTCCCACGGGACCAATGTAACTCGTAGGAACTGACCCCGCAGCCGCGGGACTCCCGGTTTTAGAATACGACGGTAATTTGCATATTTCTAGACTTAGGCTTAAAAACATAGCGTTAGAGGGTGAAAACCCGAAACAGCCCCCGAACGTCCCCGTGGGTGGCACCAACACCTCCCACGGAATGAATGTAACTCGTAGGAACTGACCCCGCAGCCGCGGGACTCCCGATTTGAGAATACGACGGTAATTTGCATATTTCTAGACTTAGGCTTAAAAACATGGCGTTAGAGGCTGAGAACTCGAAACAGCCCCCGAACGTCCCCGTGGGTTGCACCAACACCTCCCACGGGACCAATGTAACTCATAGGAACTGACCCCGCAGCCGCGGGACTCCGGGTTTGAGAATACAACGGTAATTTGCATATTTCTAGACTTAGGCTTAAAAACATGGCGTTAGAGGCTGAGAACTCGAAACATCCACCGAACGTCCCCGTGGGTGGCACCAACACCTCCCACGGGAGCAATGTAACTCGTACGAAATGACCCCGCAGCCGCGGGACTCCCGGTTTGAGAATACGACGGTAATTTGCATATTTCTAGACTTAGGCTTAAAAACATGGCGTTAGAGGGTGAAAACCCGAAACAGCCCCCGAACGTCCCCGTGGGTGGCACCAACACCTCCCACGGGACCAATGTAACTCGTAGGAACTGACCCTGCAGCTGCGGGACTCCCAGTTTGAGAATACGACGGTAATTTGCAAATTTCTAGACTTAGGCTTAAAAACATGGCGTAAGGGGGTGAAAACCCGAAACAGCCCCCGAACGTCCCCGTGGGTGGCACCAACACCTCCCACGGGACCAATGTAACTCGTAGGAACTGACCCTGCAGCTGCGGGACTCCCAGTTTGAGAATACGACGGTAATTTGCATATTTCTAGACTTAGGCTTAAAAACATGGCATTAGAGGGTGAAAACCCGAAACAGCCTCCGAACGTTCCCGTGGGTGGCACCAACACCTCCCACGGGACCAATGTAACTCGTAGGAACTGAGCCCGCAGCCGCGAGACTCCCGGTTTGAGAATACGACGGTAATTTGCATATTTCTAGACTTAGGCTTAAAAACATGGCGTTAGAGGGTGAAAACCCGAAACAGCCACCGAACGTCCCCGTGAGTGGCACCAACACCTCCCACGGGACCAATGTAACTCGTACGAACTGACCCCGCAGCCGCGGGACTCCCGGTTTTAGAATACGACGGTAATTTGCATATTTCTAGACTTAGGCTTAAAAACATGGCGTTAAAGGGTGAAAACCCGAAACAGCCCCCGAACGTCCCCGTGGGTGGCACCAACACCTCCCACGGAAGGAATGTAACTCGTAGGAACTGACCCCGCAGCCGCGGGACTCCCGGTTTTAGAATACGACGGTAATTTGCATATTTCTAGACTTAGGCTTAAAAACATGGCGTTAAAGGGTGAAAACCCGAAACAGCCCCCGAACGTCCCCGTGGGTGACACCAACACCTCCCACGGAAGGAATGTAACTCGTAGGAACTGACCCCGCAGCCGCGGGACTCCCGATTTGAGAATACGACGGTAATTTGCATATTTCTAGACTTAGGCTTAAAAACATGGCGTTAGAGGCTGAGAACTCGAAACAGCCCCCGAACGTCCCCGTGGGTGGCACCAACATCTCCCACGGGACCAATGTAACTCGTAGGAACTGACCCCGCAGCCGCGGGACTCCCGGTTTGAGAATACGACGGTAATTTGCATATTTCTAGACTTAGGCTTAAAAACATGGCGTTAGAGGCTGAGAACTCGAAACATCCACTGAACGTCCCCGTGGGTGGCACCAACACCTCCCACGGGACCAATGTAACTCGTAGGAACTGACCACGCAGCTGCGGGACTCCCGGTTTGAGAATACGACGGTAATTTGCAAATTTCTAGACTTAGGCTTAAAAACATGGCGTTAGAGGGTGAGAACTCGAAACATCCACCGAACGTCCCCGTGGGTGGCACCAACACCTCCCACGGAACCAATGTAACTCGTAGGAACTGACCCCACAGTCGCGGGACTCCCGGTTTGAGAATACGACGGTAATTTGCATATTTCTAGACTTAGGCTTAAAAACATGGCGTTAGAGGGTGAAAACTCGAAACAGCCTCCGAACGTCCCCGTGGGTGGCACCAACACCTCCCACGGGAGGGTGAGAACTCGAAACAGCCACCGAACGTCCCCGTGGGTGGCACCAACACCTCCCACGGGACCAATGTAACTCGTAGGAACTGTCCCCGCAGCCGCGGGACTCCCGGTTTGGGAATACGACGGTAATTTGCATATTTCTAGACTTAGGCTTAAAAACATGGCGTTAGAGGGTGAGAACTCGAAACAGCCACCGAACGTCCCCGTGGGTGGCACCAACACCTGCCACGGGACCAATGTAACTCGTAGGAACTGTCCCCGCAGCCGCGGGACTCCCGGTTTGAGAATACGACGGTAATTTGCATATTTCTAGACTTAGGCTTAAAAACATGGCGTTAGAGGGTGAAAACCCGAAACAGCCCCCGAACGTCCCCGTGGGTGGCACCAACACCTGCCACGGGACCAATGTAACTCGTAGGAACTGACTCCACAGCCGCGGGACTCCCTGTTTGAGAATACGACGGTAATTTGCATATTTCTAGACTTAGGCTTAAAAACATGGCGTTAGAGGGTGAGAACCCGAAACAGCCCCCGAACGTCCCCGTGGGTGGCACCAACACCTCCCACGGGACCAATGTAACTCGTAGGAACTGACCCCGCAGCCGCGGGACTCCCGGTTTTAGAATACGACGGTAATTTGCATATTTCTAGACTTAGGCTTAAAAACATAGCGTTAGAGGGTGAAAACCCGAAACAGCCCCCGAACGTCCCCGTGGGTGGCACCAACACCTCCCACGGAATGAATGTAACTCGTAGGAACTGACCCCGCAGCCGCGGGACTCCCGATTTGAGAATACGACGGTAATTTGCATATTTCTAGACTTAGGCTTAAAAACATGGCGTTAGAGGCTGAGAACTCGAAACAGCCCCCGAACGTCCCCGTGGGTGGCACCAACACCTCCCACGGGACCAATGTAACTCATAGGAACTGACCCCGCAGCCGCGGGACTCCCGGTTTGAGAATACAACGGTAATTTGCATATTTCTAGACTTAGGCTTAAAAACATGGCGTTAGAGGCTGAGAACTCGAAACATCCACCGAACGTCCCCGTGGGTGGCACCAACACCTCCCACGGGAGCAATGTAACTCGTACGAAATGACCCCGCAGCCGCGGGACTCCCGGTTTGAGAATACGACGGTAATTTGCATATTTCGAGACTTAGGCTTAAAAACATGGCGTTAGAGGGTGAAAACCCGAAACAGCCCCCGAACGTCTCCGTGGGTGGCACCAACACCTCCCACGGGACCAATGTAACTCGTAGGAACTGACCCCGCAGCCGCGGGACTCCCAGTTTGAGAATACGACGGTAATTTGCAAATTTCTAGACTTAGGCTTAAAAATATGGCGTAAGAGGGTGAAAACCCGAAACAGCCCCCGAACGTCCCCGTGGGTGGCACCAACACCTCCCACGGGACCAATGTAACTCGTAGGAACTGACCCTGCAGCTGCGGGACTCCCAGTTTGAGAATACGACGGTAATTTGCATATTTCTAGACTTAGGCTTAAAAACATGGCATTAGAGGGTGAAAACCCGAAACAGCCTCCGAACGTTCCCATGGGTGGCACCAACACCTCCCACGGGACCAATGTAACTCGTAGGAACTGAGCCCGCAGCCGCGAGACTCCCGGTTTGAGAATACGACGGTAATTTGCATATTTCTAGACTTAGGCTTAAAAACATGGCGTTAGAGGGTGAAAACCCGAAACAGCCACCGAACGTCCCCGTGGGTGGCACCAACACCTCCCACGGGACCAATGTAACTCGTACGAACTGACCCCGCAGCCGCGGGACTCCCGGTTTTAGAATACGACGGTAATTTGCATATTTCTAGACTTAGGCTTAAAAACATGGCGTTAAAGGGTGAAAACCCGAAACAGCCCCCGAACGTCCCCGTGGGTGGCACCAACACCTCCCACGGAAGGAATGTAACTCGTAGGAACTGACCCCGCAGCCGCGGGACTCCCGGTTTTAGAATACGACGGTAATTTGCATATTTCTAGACTTAGGCTTAAAAACATGGCGTTAAAGGGTGAGAACCCGAAACAGCCCCCGAACGTCCCCGTGGGTGGCACCAACACCTCCCACGGAAGGAATGTAACTCGTAGGAACTGACCCCGCAGCCGCGGGACTCCCGATTTGAGAATACGACGGTAATTTGCATATTTCTAGACTTAGGCTTAAAAACATGGCGTTAGAGGCTGAGAACTCGAAACAGCCCCCGAACGTCCCCGTGGGTGGCACCAACACCTCCCACGGGACCAATGTAACTCGTAGGAACTGACCCCGCAGCCGCGGGACTCCCGGTTTGAGAATACGACGGTAATTTGCATATTTCTAGACTTAGGCTTAAAAACATGGCGTTAGAGGCTGAGAACTCGAAACATCCACTGAACGTCCCCGTGGGTGGCACCAACACCTCCCACGGGACCAATGTAACTCGTAGGAACTGACCCCGCAGCTGCGGGACTCCCGGTTTGAGAATACGACGGTAATTTGCAAATTTCTAGACTTTGGCTTAAAAACATGGCGTTAGAGGGTGAGAACTCGAAACATCCACCGAACGTCCCCGTGGGTGGCACCAACACCTCCCACGGAACCAGTGTAACTCGTACGAACTGACCCCGCAGCCGCGGGACTCCCGGTTTGAGAATACGACGGTAATTTGCATATTTCTAGACTTAGGCTTAAAAACATGGCGTTAGAGGGTGAAAACCCAAAACAACCCCCGAACTTCCCTGTGGGTGGCACCAACACCTCCCACGGGACCAATGTAACTCGTAGGAACTGACCCCGGAGCCGCGGGACTCCCAGTTTGAGAATACGACGGTAATTTTTAAATTTCTAGACTTAGGCTTAAAAACATGGCGTTAGAGAGTGAGAACTCGAAAAAGCCACCGAAGGTCCCCGTGGGTGGCACCAACACCTCCCACGGGACCAATGTAACTCGTACGAACTGACCCCGCAGCCGCGGGACTCCCGGTATGAGAATACGACGGTAATTTGCATATTTCTAGACTTAGGCTTAAAAACATGGCGTTAGAGGGTGAAAACCTGAAACAGCCCCCGAACGTCCCCGTGGGTGACACCAACACCTCCCACGGGACCAATGTAACTCGTAGGAACTGACCCCGCAGCCGCGGGACTCCCAGTTTGAGAATACGACGATAATTGGCAAATTTCTAGACTTAGGCTTAAAAACGTGGCGTAAGAGGGTGAGATCTCGAAACAGCCCCCGAACGTCCCCGTGGGTGGCACCAACACCTCCCACGGGACCAATGTAACTCGTAGGAACTGACCCTGTAGCCGCGGGACTCCCAGTATGAGAATACGACGGTAATTTGCATATTTCTAGACTTAGGCTTAAAAACATGGCGTTAGAGGGTGAAAACCCGAAACAGCCTCCGAACGTTCCCGTGGGTGGCACCAACACCTGCCACGGGACCAATGTAACTCGTAGGAACTGACCCCACAGCCGCGGGACTCCCGGTTTGAGAATACGACGGTAATTTGCCTATTTCTAGGCTTAGGCTTAAAAACATGGCGTTAGAGGGTGAAAACCCGAAACAGCCTCCGAACGTCCCCGTGGGTGACACCAACACCTCCTACGGGACCAATGAACTCGTAGGAATTGACCCCGCAGCCGCGGGACTCCCGGTTTGAGAATACGACGGTAATTTGCATATTTCTAGACTTAAGCTTAAAAACATGGCGTTAGAGGGTGAAAACCCGAAACAGCCCCCGAACGTCCCCGTGGGTGGCACCAACACCTCCCACGGGACCAATGTAACTCGTAGGAACTGACCCCACACCCGCGGGACTCCCGGTTTGAGAATACGATGGTAATTTGCATATTTCTAGACTTAGGCTTAAAAACATGGCGTTAGAGGGTGAAAACCCGAAACAGCCCCCGAACGTCCCCGTGGGTGGCACCAACACCTCCCACGGGACCAATGTAACTCGTAGGAACTGCCCCGCAGCCGCGGGACTCCCAGTTTGAGAATACGACGGTAATTTGCAAATTTCTAGACTTAGGCTTAAAAACATGGCGTAAGAGGGTGAAAACCCGAAACAGCCCCCGAACGTCCCCGTGGGTGGCACCAACACCTCCCACGGGACCAACGTAACTCGTAGGAACTGACCCTGCAGTTGCCGGACTCCCAGTTTGAGAATACGACGGTAATTTGCATATTTCAAGACTTAGGCTTAAAAACATGGCGTTAGAGGGTGAAAACCCGAAACAGCCTCCGAACGTTCCCGTGGGTGGCACCAACACCTCCCACGGGACCAATGTAACTCGTAGGAACTGACCCCGCAGCCGCGGGACTCCCGGTTTGAGAATACGACGGTAATTTGCATATTTCTTGGCTTAGGCTTAAAAACATGGCGTTAGAGGGTGAAAACCCGAAACAGCCCCCGAACGTCCCCGTGGGTGGTACCAACACCTCCCACGGAATGAATGTAACTCGTAGGAACTGACCCCGCAGCAGCAGGACTCCCGATTTGAGAATACGACGGTAATTTGCATATTTCTAGACTTAGGCTTAAAAACATGGCGTTAGAGGCTGAGAACTCGAAACAGCCCCCGAACGTCCCCGTGGGTGGCACCAACACCTCCCCACGGGACCAATGTAACTCGTAGGAACTGACCCCGCAGCCGCGGGACTCCCGGTTTTAGAATACGACGGTAATTTGGATATTTCTAGACTTAGGCTTAAAAACATGGCGTTAGAGGGTGAATACCCGAAACAGCCCCCGAACGTCCCCGTGGGTGGCACCAACACCTCCCACGGAATGAATGTAACTCGTAGGAACTGACCCCGCAGCCGCGGGACTCCCGATTTGAGAATACGACGGTAATTTGCATATTTCTAGATTAGGCTTAAAAACATGGTGTTAGAGGCTGAGAACTCGAAACAGCCCCCGAACGTCCCCGTGGGTGGCACCAACACCTCCCACGGGACCAATGTAACTCGTAGGAACTGACCCCGCAGCCGCGGGACTCCCGGTTTGAGAATACAACGGTAATTTGCATATTTCTAGACTTAGGCTTAAAAACATGGCGTTAGAGGCTGAGAACTCGAAACATCCACCGAACGTCCCCGTGGGTGGCACCAACACCTCCCACGGGACCAATGTAACTCGTAGGAACTGACCCCGCAGCTGCGGGACTCCCGGTTTGAGAATACGACGGTAATTTGCAAATTTCTAGACTTAGGCTTAAAAACATGGCGTTAGAGGGTGAGAACTAGAAACAGCCACCGAACGTCCCCGTGGGTGGCACCAACACCTCCCACGGGACCAATGTAACTCGTACGAAATGACCCCGCAGCCGCGGGACTCCCGGTTTGAGAATACGACGGTAATTTGCATATTTCTAGACTAAGGCTTAAAAACATGGCGTTAGAGGGTGAAAACCCGAAACAGCCCCCGAACGTCCCCGTGGGTGGCACCAACACCTCCCACGGGACCAATGTAACTCGTAGGAACTGACCCCGCAGCCGCGGGACTCCCAGTTTGAGAATACGACGGTAATTTGCAAATTTCTAGACTTAGGCTTAAAAACATGGCGTAAGAGGGTGAGATCTCGAAACAGCCCCCGAACGTCCCCGTGGGTGGCACCAACACCTCCCACGGGACCAATGTAACTCATAGTTACTGACCCTGCAGCCGCGGGACTCCCAGTTTGAGAATACGACGGTAATTTGCATATTTCTAGACTTAGGCTTAAAAACATGGCGTTAGAGGGTGAAAACCCGAAACAGCCTCCGAACGTTCCCGTGGGTGGCACCAACACCTCCCACGGGACCAATGTAACTCGTACGAAATGACCCCGCAGCCGCGGGACTCCCGGTTTGAGAATACGACGGTAATTTGCATATTTTCTAGACTTAGGCTTAAAAACATGGCGTTAGAGGGTGAAAACCCGAAACAGCCCCCGAACGTCCCCGTGGGTGGCACCAACACCTCCCACGGGACCAATGTAACTCGTACGAACTGACCCCGCAGCCGCGGGACTCCCAGTTTGAGAATACGACGGTAATTTGCAAATTTCTAGACATAGGCTTAAAAACATGGCGTTAGAGGGTGAGATCTCGAAACAGCCCCCGAACGTCCCCGTGGGTGGCACTAACACCTCCCACGGGACCAATGTAACTCGTAGGAACTGACCCCGCAGCCGCGGGACTCCCAGTTTGAGAATACGACGGTAATTTGCATATTTCTAGACTTAGGCTTAAAAACATGGCGTTAGAGGGTGAAAACCCGTAAGTGGGTGAGATCTCGAAACAGCCCCCGAACGTCCCCGTGGGTGGCACCAACACCTCCCACGGGACCAATGTAACTCGTAGGAACTGACCCTGCAGCCGCGAGACTCCCAGTTTGAGAATACGACGGTAATTTGCTTATTTCTAGACTTAGGCTTAAAAACATGGCGTTAGAGGGTGAAAACCCGAAACTGCCTCCGAACGTCCCCGTGGGTGGCACCAACACCTCCCACGGGACCAATGTAACTCGTAGGAACTGACCCCGCAGCCGCGGGGCTCCCGGTTTGAGAATACGACGGTAATTTGCATATTTCTAGACTTAGGCTTAAAAACATGGCGTTAGAGGGTGAAAACCCGAAACAGCCCCCGAACGTCCCCGTGGGTGGCACCAACACCTCCCACGGGACCAATGTAACTCGTAGGAACTGACCCCGCAGCCGCGGTACTCCCAGTTTGAGAATACGACGGTAATTTGCAAATTTCTAGACTTAGGCTTAAAAACATGGCGTTAGAGGGTGAGATCTCGAAACAGCCCCCGAACGTCCCCGTGGGTGGCACCAACACCTCCCACGGGACCAATGTAACTCGTAGGAACTGACCCTGCAGCCGCGAGACTCCCAGTTTGAGAATACGACGGTAATTTGCATATTTCTAGACTTAGGCTTAAAAACATGGCGTTAGAGGGTGAAAACCCGAAACTGCCTCCGAACGTCCCCGTGGGTGGCACCAACACCTCCCACGGGACCAATGTAACTCGTAGGAACTGACCCCGCAGCCGCGGGGCTCCCGGTTTGAGAATACGACGGTAATTTGCATATTTCTAGACTTAGGCTTAAAAACATGGCGTTAGAGGCTGAGAACTCGAAACAGCCCCCGAACGTCCCCGTGGGTGGCACCAACACCTCCCACGGGACCAATGTAACTCGTAGGAACTGACCCCGCAGCTGCGGGACTCCCGGTTTGAGAATACGACGGTAATTTGCAAATTTCTAGACTTTGGCTTAAAAACATGGCGTTAGAGGGTGAGAACTCGAAACATCCACCGAACGTCCCCGTGGGTGGCACCAACACCTCCCACGGGACCAATGTAACTCGTAGGAACTGACTCCGCAGCGCCAATGTAACTCGTACGAACTGACCCCGCAGCCGCGGGACTCCCGGTTTGAGAATACGACTGTAATTTGCATATTTCTAGACTTAGGCTTAAAAACATGGCGTTAGAGGGTGAAAACCCAAAACAGCCCCCGAACGTCCCTGTGGGTGGCACCAACACCTCCCACGGGACCAATGTAACTCGTAGGAACTGACCCCGGAGCCGCGGGACTCCCAGTTTGAGAATACGACGGTAATTTTTAAATTTCTAGACTTAGGCTTAAAAACATGGCGTTAGAGAGTGAGAACTCGAAAAAGCCACCGAAGGTCCCCGTGGGTGGCACCAACACCTCCCACGGGACCAATGTAACTCGTACGAACTGACCCCGCAGCCGCGGGACTCCCGGTATGAGACTACGACGGTAATTTGCATATTTCTAGACTTAGGCTTAAAAACATGGCGTTAGAGGGTGAAAACCTGAAACAGCCCCCGAACGTCCCCGTGGGTGACACCAACACCTCCCACGGGACCAATGTAACTCGTAGGAACTGACCCCGCAGCCGCGGGACTCCCAGTTTGAGAATACGACGATAATTGGCAAATTTCTAGACTTAGGCTTAAAAACATGGCGTAAGAGGGTGAGATCTCGAAACAGCCCCCGAACGTCCCCGTGGGTGGCACCAACACCTCCCACGGGACGAATGTAACTCGTAGGAACTGACCCTGCAGCCGCGGGACTCCCAGTATGAGAATACGACGGTAATTTGCATATTTCTATACTTAGGCTTAAAAACATGGCGTTAGAGAGTGAAAACCCGAAACAGCCTCCGAACGTTCCCGTGGGTGGCACCAACACCTGCCACGGGACCAATGTAACTCGTAGGAACTGACCCCACAGCCGCGGGACTCCCGGTTTGAGAATACGACGGTAATTTGCCTATTTCTAGGCTTAGGCTTAAAAACATGGCGTTAGAGGGTGAAAACCCGAAACAGCCTCCGAACGTCCCCGTGGGTGACACCAACACCTCCTACGGGACCAATTAACTCGTAGGAATTGACCCCGCAGCCGCGGGACTCCCGGTTTGAGAATACGACGGTAATTTGCATATTTCTAGACTTAGGCTTAAAAACATGGCGTTAGAGGGTGAAAACCCGAAACAGCCCCCGAACGTCCCCGTGGGTGGCACCAACACCTCCCACGGGACCAATGTAACTCGTAGCAACTGACCCCACAGCCGCGGGACTCCCGGTTTGAGAATACGACGGTAATTTGCATATTTCTAGACTTAGGCTTAAAAACATGGCGTTAGAGGGTGAGAACTCGAAACAGCCCCCGAACGTCCCCTTGGGTGGCACCAACACCTCCCACGGGACGAATGTAACTCGTAGGAACTGACCCCACACCCGCGGGACTTCCGGTTTGAGAATACGACGGTAATTTGCATATTTCTAGACTTAGGCTTAAAAACATGGCGTTAGAGGGTGAAAACCCGAAACAGCCCCCGAACGTCCCCGTGGGTGGCACCAACACCTCCCACGGGACCAATGTAACTCGTAGGAACTGACCCCGCAGCCGTGGGACTCCCAGTTTGAGAATACGACGGTAATTTGCATATTTCAAGACTTAGGCTTAAAAACATGGCGTTAGAGGGTGAAAACCCGAAACAGCCTCCGAACGTTCCCGTGGGTGGCACCAACACCCCCCACGGGACCAATGTAACTCGTAGGAACTGACCCCGCAGCCGCGGGACTCCCGGTTTGAGAATACGACGGTAATTTGCATATTTCTTGGCTTAGGCTTAAAAACATGGCGTTAGAGGGTGAAAACCCGAAACAACCCCCGAACGTCCCCGTGGGTGGTACCAACACCTCCCACGGAATGAATGTAACTCGTAGGAACTGACCCCGCAGCAGCAGGACTCCCGATTTGAGAATACGACGGTAATTTGCATATTTCTAGACTTAGGCTTAAAAACATGGCGTTAGAGGCTGAGAACTCGAAACAGCCCCCGAACGTCCCCGTGGGTGGCACCAACACCTCCCCACGGGACCAATGTAACTCGTAGGAACTGACCCCGTAGCCGCGGGACTCCCGGTTTTAGAATACGACGGTAATTTGCATATTTCTAGACTTAGGCTTAAAAACATGGCGTTAGAGGGTGAAAACCCGAAACAGCCCCCGAACGTCCCCGTGGGTGGCACCAACACCTCCCACGGAATGAATGTAACTCGTAGGAACTGACCCCGCAGCCGCGGGACTCCCGATTTGAGAATACGACGGTAATTTGCATATTTCTAGATTAGGCTTAAAAACATGGTGTTAGAGGCTGAGAACTCGAAACAGCCCCCGAACGTCCCCGTGGGTGGCACCAACACCTCCCACGGGACCAATGTAACTCGTAGGAACTGACCCCGCAGCCGCGGGACTCCCGGTTTGAGAATACAACGGTAATTTGCATATTTCTAGACTTAGGCTTAAAAACATGGCGTTAGAGGCTGAGAACTCGAAACATCCACCGAACGTCCCCGTGGGTGGCACCAACACCTCCCACGGGACCAATGTAACTCGTAGGAACTGACCCCGCAGCTGCGGGACTCCCGGTTTGAGAATACGACGGTAATTTGCAAATTTCTAGACTTAGGCTTAAAAACATGGCGTTAGAGGGTGAGAACTAGAAACAGCCACCGAACGTCCCCGTGGGTGGCACCAACACCTCCCACGGGACCAATGTAACTCGTACGAAATGACCCCGCAGCCGCGGGACTCCCGGTTTTAGAATACGACGGTAATTTGCATATTTCTAGACTTAGGCTTAAAAACATGACGTTAGAGGGTGAAATCCCGAAACAGCCCCCGAACGTCCCCGTGGTTGGCACCAACACCTCCCACGGGACCAATGTAACTCGTAGGAACTGACCCCGCAGCCGCGGGACTCCCAGTTTGAGAATACGACGGTAATTTGCAAATTTCTAGACTTAGGCTTAAAAACATGGCGTAAGAGGGTGAGATCTCGAAACAGCCCCCGAACGTCCCCGTGGGTGGCACCAACACCTCCCACGAGACCAATGTAACTCATAGTTACTGACCCCGCAGCCGCGGGACTCCCAGTTTGAGAATACGACGGTAATTTGCATATTTCTAGACTTAGGCTTAAAAACATGGCGTTAGAGGGTGAAAACCCGAAACAGCCTCCGAACGTTCCCGTGGGTGGCACCAACACCTCCCACGGGACCAATGTAACTCATAGGAACTGACCCCGCAGCCGCGGGACTCCCGGTTTGAGAATACGACGGTAATTTGCATATTTTCTAGACTTAGGCTTAAAAACATGGCGTTAGAGGGTGAAAACCCGAAACAGCCCCCGAACGTCCCCGTGGGTGGCACCAACACCTCCCACGGGACCAATGTAACTCGTACGAACTGACCCCGCAGCCGCGGGACTCCCTGTTTGAGAATACGACGGTAATTTGCAAATTTCTAGACATAGGCTTAAAAACATGGCGTTAGAGGGTCAGATCTCGAAACAGCCCCCGAACGTCCCCGTGGGTGGCACTAACACCTCCCACGGGACCAATGTAACTCGTAGGAACGGACCCCGCAGCCGCGGGACTCCCAGTTTGAGAATACGACGGTAATTTGCATATTTCTAGACTTAGGCTTAAAAACATGGCGTTAGAGGGTGAAAACCCTAGACTTCGAACGTTCCCGTGGGTGGAACCAACACCTCCCACGGGACCAATGTAACTCGTAGGAACTGACCCCGCAGCCGCGGGACTTCCGGTTTGAGAATACGACGGTAATTTGCATATTTCCGCGGGACTTCCGGTTTGAGAATACGACGGTAATTTGCATATTTCTAGGCTTAGGCTTAAAAACATGGCGGTAGAGGGTGAGAACTCGAAACAGCCACCGAATGTCCCCGTAGGTGGCACCAACACCTCCCACGGGACCAATGTAACTCGTAGGAACTGACCCCGCAGCCGCGGGACTCCCGGTTTGAGAATACGACGGTAATTTGTAAATTTCTAGACTTAGGCTTAAAAACATGGCGTTAGAGGGTGAGAACTCGAAACAGCCACCGAACGTCCCCGTGGGTGGCACCAACACCTCCCACGGGACCAATGTAACTCGTAGGAACTGTCCCCGCAGCCGCGGGACTCCCGGTTTGAGAATACGACGGTAATTTGCATATTTCTAGACTTAGGCTTAAAAACATGGCGTTAGAGGGTGAAAACCCGAAACAGCCCCCGAACGTCCCCGTGGGTGGCACCAACACCTCCCACGGGACGAATGTAACTCGTAGGAACTGACCCCGCAGCCGCGGGACTCCCGGTTTGAGAATACGACGGTAATTTGTAAATTTCTAGACTTAGGCTTAAAAACATGGCGTTAGAGGGTGAGAACTCGAAACAGCCACCGAACGTCCCCGTGGGTGGCACCAACACCTCCCACGGGACCAATGTATCTCGTAGGAACTGTCCCCGCAGCCGCGGGACTCCCGGTTTGAGAATACGACGGTAATTTGCATATTTCTAGACTTAGGCTTAAAAACATGGCGTTAGAGGGTGAAAACCCGAAACAGCCCCCGAACGTCCCCGTGGGTGGCACCAACACCTCCCACGGGACGAATGTAACTCGTAGGAACTGACCCCGCAGCCGCGGGACTCCCGGTTTGAGAATACGACGGTAATTTGCAAATTTCAAGACTTAGGCTTAAAAACATGGCGTTAGAGGGTGATAACTCGAAACAGCCCCCGAACGTGCCCGTGGGTGGCACCAACACCTCCCACGGGACCAATGTAATTCGTAGGAACTGACCCTGCAGCCGCGAGACTCCCGGCTTGTGAATACGACGGTAATTTGCATATTTCTAGACTTAGGCTTAAAAACATGGCGTTAGAGGGTGAGAACTCGAAACATCCACCGAACGTCCCCGTGGGTGGCACCAACACCTCCCACGGGACCAATGTAACTCGTAGGAACTGACCCCGCAGCCGCGGGACTCCCGGTTTGAGAATACGATGGTAATTTGCATATTTCTAGACTTAGGCTTAAAAACATGGCGTTAGAGGCTGAGAACTCGAAACATCCACCGAACGTCCCCGTGGGTGGCACCAACACCTCCCACGGGACCAATGTAACTCATAGGAACTGACCCCGCAGCCGCGGGACTCCCGGTTTGAGAATACGATGGTAATTTGCATATTTCTAGACTTAGGCTTAAAAACATGGGGTTAGAGGGTGAAAACCCGAAACACCCTCCGAACGTTCCCGTGGGTGGCACCAACACCTCCCACGGGACCAATGTAACTCGTAGTAACTGACCCCGCAGCCGCGGGACTTCCGGTTTGAGAATACGACGGTAATTTGCATATTTCTAGGCTTAGGCTTAAAAACATGGCGTTAGAGGGTGAAAACCCGAAACTGCCTCCGAACGTCCCCGTGGGTGGCACCAACACCTCCCACGGGACCAATGTAACTCGTAGGAACTGACCCCGCAGCCGCGGGGCTCCCGGTTTGAGAATACGACGGTAATTTGCATGTTTCTAGACTTAGGCTTAAAAACATGGCGTTAGAGGGTGAAAACCCGAAACAGCCCCCGAACGTCCCCGTGGATGGCACCAACACCTCCCACGGGACCAATGTAACTCGTAGGAACTGACCCCGCAGCCGCGGGACTCCCAGTTTGAGAATACGACGGTAATTTGCAAATTTCTAGACTTAGGCTTAAAAACATGGCGTTAGAGGGTGAGAACTCGAAACAGCCCCGAACGTCCCCGTGGGTGGCACCAATACCTCCCACGGGACCAATGTAACTCGTAGGAACTGACCCTGCAGCCGCGAGACTCCCAGTTTGAGAATACGACGGTAATTTGCATATTTCTAGGCTTAGGCTTAAAAACATGGCGTTAGAGGGTGAAAACCCGAAACAGCCTCCGAACGTCCCCGTGGGTGGCACCAACACCTCCCACGGGACCAATGTAACTCGTAGAAACTGACCCCGCAGCCGCGGGGCTCCCGGTTTGAGAATACGACGGTAATTTGCAAATTTCTAGACTTAGGCTTAAAAACATGGCGTTAGAGGGTGAGATCTCGAAACAGCCCCCGAACGTCCCCGTGGGTGGCACCAACACCTCCCACGGGACCAATGTAACTCGTAGGAACTGACCCTGTAGCCGCGAGACTCCCAGTTTGAGAATACGACGGTAATTTGCATATTTCTAGACTTAGGCTTAAAAACATGGCGTTAGAGGGTGAAAACCCGAAACAGCCTTCGAACGTTCCCGTGGGTGGAACCAACACCTCCCACGGGACCAATGTAACTCGTAGGAACTGACCCCGCAGCCGTGGGACTTCCGGTTTGAGAATACGACGGTAATTTGCATATTTCCGCGGGACTTCCGGTTTGAGAATACGACGGTAATTTGCATATTTCTAGGCTTAGGCTTAAAAACATGGCGGTAGAGGGTGAGAACTCGAAACAGCCACCGAATGTCCCCGTAGGTGGCACCAACACCTCCCACGGGACCAATGTAACTCGTAGGAACTGACCCCGCAGTCGCGGGACTCCCGGTTTGAGAATACGACGGTAATTTGTAAATTTCTAGACTTAGGCTTAAAAACATGGCGTTAGAGGGTGAAAACCCTAGACTTCGAACGTTCCCGTGGGTGGAACCAACACCTCCCACGGGACCAATGTAACTCGTAGGAACTGACCCCGCAGCCGCGGGACTTCCGGTTTGAGAATACGACGGTAATTTGCATATTTCCGCGGGACTTCCGGTTTGAGAATACGACGGTAATTTGCATATTTCTAGGCTTAGGCTTAAAAACATGGCGGTAGAGGGTGAGAACTCGAAACAGCCACCGAATGTCCCCGTAGGTGGCACCAACACCTCCCACGGGACCAATGTAACTCGTAGGAACTGACCCCGCAGTCGCGGGTCTCCCGGTTTGAGAATACGACGGTAATTTGTAAATTTCTAGACTTAGGCTTAAAAACATGGCGTTAGAGGGTGAAAACCCTAGACTTCGAACGTTCCCGTGGGTGGAACCAACACCTCCCACGGGACCAATGTAACTCGTAGGAACTGACCCCGCAGCCGCGGGACTTCCGGTTTGAGAATACGTGAGAACTCGAAACAGCCACCGAACGTCCCCGTGGGTGGCACCAACACCTCCCACGGGACCAATGTAACTCGTAGGAACTGTCCCCGCAGCCGCGGGACTCCCGGTTTGAGAATACGACGGTAATTTGCATATTTCTAGACTTAGGCTTAAAAACATGGCGTTAGAGGGTGAAAACCCGAAACAGCCCCCGAACGTCCCCGTGGGTGGCACCAACACCTCCCACGGGACGAATGTAACTCGTAGGAACTGACCCCGCAGCCGCGGGACTCCCGGTTTGAGAATACGACGGTAATTTGTAAATTTCTAGACTTAGGCTTAAAAACATGGCGTTAGAGGGTGAGAACTCGAAACAGCCGCCGAACGTCCCCGTGGGTGGCACCAACACCTCCCACGGGACCAATGTAACTCGTAGGAACTGTCCCCGCAGCCGCGGGACTCCCGGTTTGAGAATACGACGGTAATTTGCATATTTCTAGACTTAGGCTTAAAAACATGGCGTTAGAGGGTGAAAACCCGAAACAGCCCCCGAACGTCCCCGTGGGTGGCACCAACACCTCCCACGGGACGAATGTAACTCGTAGGAACTGACCCCGCAGCCGCGGGACTCCCGGTTTGAGAATACGACGGTAATTTGCAAATTTCAAGACTTAGGCTTAAAAACATGGCGTTAGAGGGTGATAACTCGAAACAGCCCCCGAACGTGCCCGTGGGTGGCACCAACACCTCCCACGGGACCAATGTAATTCGTAGGAACTGACCCTGCAGCCGCGAGACTCCCGGCTTGTGAATACGACGGTAATTTGCATATTTCTAGACTTAGGCTTAAAAACATGGCGTTAGAGGGTGAGAACTCGAAACATCCACCGAACGTCCCCATGGGTGGCACCAACACCTCACACGGGACCAATGTAACTCGTAGGAACTGACCCCGCAGCCGCGGGACTCCCGGTTTGAGAATACGATGGTAATTTGCATATTTCTAGACTTAGGCTTAAAAACATGGCGTTAGAGGCTGAGAACTCGAAACATCCACCGAACGTCCCCGTGGGTGGCACCAACACCTCCCACGGGACCAATGTAACTCATAGGAACTGACCCCGCAGCCGCGGGACTCCCGGTTTGAGAATACGATGGTAATTTGCATATTTCTAGACTTAGGCTTAAAAACATGGGGTTAGAGGGTGAAAACCCGAAACACCCTCCGAACGTTCCCGTGGGTGGCACCAACACCTCCCACGGGACCAATGTAACTCGTAGTAACTGACCCCGCAGCCGCGGGACTTCCGGTTTGAGAATACGACGGTAATTTGCATATTTCTAGGCTTAGGCTTAAAAACATGGCGTTAGAGGGTGAAAACCCGAAACTGCCTCCGAACGTCCCCGTGGGTGGCACCAACACCTCCCACGGGACCAATGTAACTCGTAGGAACTGACCCCGCAGCCGCGGGGCTCCCGGTTTGAGAATACGACGGTAATTTGCATGTTTCTAGACTTAGGCTTAAAAACATGGCGTTAGAGGGTGAAAACCCGAAACAGCCCCCGAACGTCCCCGTGGATGGCACCAACACCTCCCACGGGACCAATGTAACTCGTAGGAACTGACCCCGCAGCCGCGGGACTCCCAGTTTGAGAATACGACGGTAATTTGCAAATTTCTAGACTTAGGCTTAAAAACATGGCGTTAGAGGGTGAGAACTCGAAACAGCCCCCGAACGTCCCCGTGGGTGGCACCAATACCTCCCACGGGACCAATGTAACTCGTAGGAACTGACCCTGCAGCCGCGAGACTCCCAGTTTGAGAATACGACGGTAATTTGCATATTTCTAGGCTTAGGCTTAAAAACATGGCGTTAGAGGGTGAAAACCCGAAACAGCCTCCGAACGTCCCCGTGGGTGGCACCAACACCTCCCACGGGACCAATGTAACTCGTAGAAACTGACCCCGCAGCCGCGGGGCTCCCGGTTTGAGAATACGACGGTAATTTGCAAATTTCTAGACTTAGGCTTAAAAACATGGCGTTAGAGGGTGAGATCTCGAAACAGCCCCCGAACGTCCCCGTGGGTGGCACCAACACCTCCCACGGGACCAATGTAACTCGTAGGAACTGACCCTGTAGCCGCGAGACTCCCAGTTTGAGAATACGACGGTAATTTGCATATTTCTAGACTTAGGCTTAAAAACATGGCGTTAGAGGGTGAAAACCCGAAACAGCCTTCGAACGTTCCCGTGGGTGGAACCAACACCTCCCACGGGACCAATGTAACTCGTAGGAACTGACCCCGCAGCCGTGGGACTTCCGGTTTGAGAATACGACGGTAATTTGCATATTTCCGCGGGACTTCCGGTTTGAGAATACGACGGTAATTTGCATATTTCTAGGCTTAGGCTTAAAAACATGGCGGTAGAGGGTGAGAACTCGAAACAGCCACCGAATGTCCCCGTAGGTGGCACCAACACCTCCCACGGGACCAATGTAACTCGTAGGAACTGACCCCACAGCCGCGGGACTCCCGGTTTGAGAATACGACGGTAATTTGCATATTTCTAGACTTAGGCTTAAAAACATGGCGTTAGAGGGTGAGAACTCGAAACAGCCCCCGAACGTCCCCTTGGGTGGCACCAACACCTCCCACGGGACGAATGTAACTCGTAGGAACTGACCCCACACCCGCGGGACTTCCGGTTTGAGAATACGACGGTAATTTGCATATTTCTAGACTTAGGCTTAAAAACATGGCGTTAGAGGGTGAAAACCCGAAACAGCCCCCGAACGTCCCCGTGGGTGGCACCAACACCTCCCACGGGACCAATGTAACTCGTAGGAACTGACCCCGCAGCCGTGGGACTCCCAGTTTGAGAATACGACGGTAATTTGCATATTTCAAGACTTAGGCTTAAAAACATGGCGTTAGAGGGTGAAAACCCGAAACAGCCTCCGAACGTTCCCGTGGGTGGCACCAACACCCCCCACGGGACCAATGTAACTCGTAGGAACTGACCCCGCAGCCGCGGGACTCCCGGTTTGAGAATACGACGGTAATTTGCATATTTCTTGGCTTAGGCTTAAAAACATGGCGTTAGAGGGTGAAAACCCGAAACAACCCCCGAACGTCCCCGTGGGTGGTACCAACACCTCCCACGGAATGAATGTAACTCGTAGGAACTGACCCCGCAGCAGCAGGACTCCCGATTTGAGAATACGACGGTAATTTGCATATTTCTAGACTTAGGCTTAAAAACATGGCGTTAGAGGCTGAGAACTCGAAACAGCCCCCGAACGTCCCCGTGGGTGGCACCAACACCTCCCCACGGGACCAATGTAACTCGTAGGAACTGACCCCGCAGCCGCGGGACTCCCGGTTTTAGAATACGACGGTAATTTGCATATTTCTAGACTTAGGCTTAAAAACATGGCGTTAGAGGGTGAAAACCCGAAACAGCCCCCGAACGTCCCCGTGGGTGGCACCAACACCTCCCACGGAATGAATGTAACTCGTAGGAACTGACCCCGCAGCCGCGGGACTCCCGATTTGAGAATACGACGGTAATTTGCATATTTCTAGATTAGGCTTAAAAACATGGTGTTAGAGGCTGAGAACTCGAAACAGCCCCCGAACGTCCCCGTGGGTGGCACCAACACCTCCCACGGGACCAATGTAACTCGTAGGAACTGACCCCGCAGCCGCGGGACTCCCGGTTTGAGAATACAACGGTAATTTGCATATTTCTAGACTTAGGCTTAAAAACATGGCGTTAGAGGCTGAGAACTCGAAACATCCACCGAACGTCCCCGTGGGTGGCACCAACACCTCCCACGGGACCAATGTAACTCGTAGGAACTGACCCCGCAGCTGCGGGACTCCCGGTTTGAGAATACGACGGTAATTTGCAAATTTCTAGACTTAGGCTTAAAAACATGGCGTTAGAGGGTGAGAACTAGAAACAGCCACCGAACGTCCCCGTGGGTGGCACCAACACCTCCCACGGGACCAATGTAACTCGTACGAAATGACCCCGCAGCCGCGGGACTCCCGGTTTGAGAATACGACGGTAATTTGCATATTTCTAGACTTAGGCTTAAAAACATGACGTTAGAGGGTGAAATCCCGAAACAGCCTCCGAACGTCCCCGTGGGTGGCACCAACACCTCCCACGGGACCAATGTAACTCGTAGGAACTGACCCCGCAGCCGCGGGACTCCCAGTTTGAGAATACGACGGTAATTTGCAAATTTCTAGACTTAGGCTTAAAAACATGGCGTAAGAGGGTGAGATCTCGAAACAGCCCCCGAACGTCCCCGTGGGTGGCACCAACACCTCCCACGAGACCAATGTAACTCATAGTTACTGACCCCGCAGCCGCGGGACTCCCAGTTTGAGAATACGACGGTAATTTGCATATTTCTAGACTTAGGCTTAAAAACATGGCGTTAGAGGGTGAAAACCCGAAACAGCCTCCGAACGTTCCCGTGGGTGGCACCAACACCTCCCACGGGACCAATGTAACTCATAGGAACTGACCCCGCAGCCGCGGGACTCCCGGTTTGAGAATACGACGGTAATTTGCATATTTTCTAGACTTAGGCTTAAAAACATGGCGTTAGAGGGTGAAAACCCGAAACAGCCCCCGAACGTCCCCGTGGGTGGCACCAACACCTCCCACGGGACCAATGTAACTCGTACGAACTGACCCCGCAGCCGCGGGACTCCCTGTTTGAGAATACGACGGTAATTTGCAAATTTCTAGACATAGGCTTAAAAACATGGCGTTAGAGGGTGAGATCTCGAAACAGCCCCCGAACGTCCCCGTGGGTGGCACTAACACCTCCCACGGGACCAATGTAACTCGTAGGAACGGACCCCGCAGCCGCGGGACTCCCAGTTTGAGAATACGACGGTAATTTGCATATTTCTAGACTTAGGCTTAAAAACATGGCGTTAGAGGGTGAAAACCCTAGACTTCGAACGTTCCCGTGGGTGGAACCAACACCTCCCACGGGACCAATGTAACTCGTAGGAACTGACCCCGCAGCCGCGGGACTTCCGGTTTGAGAATACGACGGTAATTTGCATATTTCCGCGGGACTTCCGGTTTGAGAATACGACGGTAATTTGCATATTTCTAGGCTTAGGCTTAAAAACATGGCGGTAGAGGGTGAGAACTCGAAACAGCCACCGAATGTCCCCGTAGGTGGCACCAACACCTCCCACGGGACCAATGTAACTCGTAGGAACTGACCCCGCAGCCGCGGGACTCCCGGTTTGAGAATACGACGGTAATTTGTAAATTTCTAGACTTAGGCTTAAAAACATGGCGTTAGAGGGTGAGAACTCGAAACAGCCACCGAACGTCCCCGTGGGTGGCACCAACACCTCCCACGGGACCAATGTAACTCGTAGGAACTGTCCCCGCAGCCGCGGGACTCCCGGTTTGAGAATACGACGGTAATTTGCATATTTCTAGACTTAGGCTTAAAAACATGGCGTTAGAGGGTGAAAACCCGAAACAGCCCCCGAACGTCCCCGTGGGTGGCACCAACACCTCCCACGGGACGAATGTAACTCGTAGGAACTGACCCCGCAGCCGCGGGACTCCCGGTTTGAGAATACGACGGTAATTTGTAAATTTCTAGACTTAGGCTTAAAAACATGGCGTTAGAGGGTGAGAACTCGAAACAGCCACCGAACGTCCCCGTGGGTGGCACCAACACCTCCCACGGGACCAATGTAACTCGTAGGAACTGTCCCCGCAGCCGCGGGACTCCCGGTTTGAGAATACGACGGTAATTTGCATATTTCTAGACTTAGGCTTAAAAACATGGCGTTAGAGGGTGAAAACCCGAAACAGCCCCCGAACGTCCCCGTGGGTGGCACCAACACCTCCCACGGGACGAATGTAACTCGTAGGAACTGACCCCGCAGCCGCGGGACTCCCGGTTTGAGAATACGACGGTAATTTGCAAATTTCAAGACTTAGGCTTAAAAACATGGCGTTAGAGGGTGATAACTCGAAACAGCCCCCGAACGTGCCCGTGGGTGGCACCAACACCTCCCACGGGACCAATGTAATTCGTAGGAACTGACCCTGCAGCCGCGAGACTCCCGGCTTGTGAATACGACGGTAATTTGCATATTTCTAGACTTAGGCTTAAAAACATGGCGTTAGAGGGTGAGAACTCGAAACATCCACCGAACGTCCCCGTGGGTGGCACCAACACCTCCCACGGGACCAATGTAACTCGTAGGAACTGACCCCGCAGCCGCGGGACTCCCGGTTTGAGAATACGATGGTAATTTGCATATTTCTAGACTTAGGCTTAAAAACATGGCGTTAGAGGCTGAGAACTCGAAACATCCACCGAACGTCCCCGTGGGTGGCACCAACACCTCCCACGGGACCAATGTAACTCATAGGAACTGACCCCGCAGCCGCGGGACTCCCGGTTTGAGAATACGATGGTAATTTGCATATTTCTAGACTTAGGCTTAAAAACATGGGGTTAGAGGGTGAAAACCCGAAACACCCTCCGAACGTTCCCGTGGGTGGCACCAACACCTCCCACGGGACCAATGTAACTCGTAGTAACTGACCCCGCAGCCGCGGGACTTCCGGTTTGAGAATACGACGGTAATTTGCATATTTCTAGGCTTAGGCTTAAAAACATGGCGTTAGAGGGTGAAAACCCGAAACTGCCTCCGAACGTCCCCGTGGGTGGCACCAACACCTCCCACGGGACCAATGTAACTCGTAGGAACTGACCCCGCAGCCGCGGGGCTCCCGGTTTGAGAATACGACGGTAATTTGCATGTTTCTAGACTTAGGCTTAAAAACATGGCGTTAGAGGGTGAAAACCCGAAACAGCCCCCGAACGTCCCCGTGGATGGCACCAACACCTCCCACGGGACCAATGTAACTCGTAGGAACTGACCCCGCAGCCGCGGGACTCCCAGTTTGAGAATACGACGGTAATTTGCAAATTTCTAGACTTAGGCTTAAAAACATGGCGTTAGAGGGTGAGAACTCGAAACAGCCCCCGAACGTCCCCGTGGGTGGCACCAATACCTCCCACGGGACCAATGTAACTCGTAGGAACTGACCCTGCAGCCGCGAGACTCCCAGTTTGAGAATACGACGGTAATTTGCATATTTCTAGGCTTAGGCTTAAAAACATGGCGTTAGAGGGTGAAAACCCGAAACAGCCTCCGAACGTCCCCGTGGGTGGCACCAACACCTCCCACGGGACCAATGTAACTCGTAGAAACTGACCCCGCAGCCGCGGGGCTCCCGGTTTGAGAATACGACGGTAATTTGCAAATTTCTAGACTTAGGCTTAAAAACATGGCGTTAGAGGGTGAGATCTCGAAACAGCCCCCGAACGTCCCCGTGGGTGGCACCAACACCTCCCACGGGACCAATGTAACTCGTAGGAACTGACCCTGTAGCCGCGAGACTCCCAGTTTGAGAATACGACGGTAATTTGCATATTTCTAGACTTAGGCTTAAAAACATGGCGTTAGAGGGTGAAAACCCGAAACAGCCTTCGAACGTTCCCGTGGGTGGAACCAACACCTCCCACGGGACCAATGTAACTCGTAGGAACTGACCCCGCAGCCGTGGGACTTCCGGTTTGAGAATACGACGGTAATTTGCATATTTCCGCGGGACTTCCGGTTTGAGAATACGACGGTAATTTGCATATTTCTAGGCTTAGGCTTAAAAACATGGCGGTAGAGGGTGAGAACTCGAAACAGCCACCGAATGTCCCCGTAGGTGGCACCAACACCTCCCACGGGACCAATGTAACTCGTAGGAACTGACCCCACAGCCGCGGGACTCCCGGTTTGAGAATACGACGGTAATTTGCATATTTCTAGACTTAGGCTTAAAAACATGGCGTTAGAGGGTGAGAACTCGAAACAGCCCCCGAACGTCCCCTTGGGTGGCACCAACACCTCCCACGGGACGAATGTAACTCGTAGGAACTGACCCCACACCCGCGGGACTTCCGGTTTGAGAATACGACGGTAATTTGCATATTTCTAGACTTAGGCTTAAAAACATGGCGTTAGAGGGTGAAAACCCGAAACAGCCCCCGAACGTCCCCGTGGGTGGCACCAACACCTCCCACGGGACGAATGTAACTCGTAGGAACTGACCCCGCAGCCGCGGGACTCCCGGTTTGAGAATACGACGGTAATTTGTAAATTTCTAGACTTAGGCTTAAAAACATGGCGTTAGAGGGTGAGAACTCGAAACAGCCACCGAACGTCCCCGTGGGTGGCACCAACACCGCCCACGGGACCAATGTAACTCGTAGGAACTGTCCCCGCAGCCGCGGGACTCCCGGTTTGAGAATACGACGGTAATTTGCATATTTCTAGACTTAGGCTTAAAAACATGGCGTTAGAGGGTGAAAACCCGAAACAGCCCCCGAACGTCCCCGTGGGTGGCACCAACACCTCCCACGGGACGAATGTAACTCGTAGGAACTGACCCCGCAGCCGCGGGACTCCCGGTTTGAGAATACGACGGTAATTTGCAAATTTCAAGACTTAGGCTTAAAAACATGGCGTTAGAGGGTGATAACTCGAAACAGCCCCCGAACGTGCCCGTGGGTGGCACCAACACCTCCCACGGGACCAATGTAATTCGTAGGAACTGACCCTGCAGCCGCGAGACTCCCGGTTTGTGAATACGACGGTAATTTGCATATTTCTAGACTTAGGCTTAAAAACATGGCGTTAGAGGGTGAGAACTCGAAACATCCACCGAACGTCCCCGTGGGTGGCACCAACACCTCCCACGGGACCAATGTAACTCGTAGGAACTGACCCCGCAGCCGCGGGACTCCCGGTTTGAGAATACGATGGTAATTTGCATATTTCTAGACTTAGGCTTAAAAACATGGCGTTAGAGGCTGAGAACTCGAAACATCCACCGAACGTCCCCGTGGGTGGCACCAACACCTCCCACGGGACCAATGTAACTCATAGGAACTGACCCCGCAGCCGCGGGACTCCCGGTTTGAGAATACGATGGTAATTTGCATATTTCTAGACTTAGGCTTAAAAACATGGCGTTAGAGGGTGAAAACCCGAAACACCCTCCGAACGTTCCCGTGGGTGGCACCAACACCTCCCACGGGACCAATGTAACTCGTAGTAACTGACCCCGCAGCCGCGGCACTTCCGGTTTGAGAATACGACGGTAATTTGCATATTTCTAGGCTTAGGCTTAAAAACATGGCGTTAGAGGGTGAGAACTCGAAACAGCCACCGAATGTCCCCGTAGGTGGCACCAACACCTCCCACGGGACCAATGTAACTCGTAGGAACTGACCCCGAAGCCGCGGGACTCCCGGTTTGAGAATACGACGGTAATTATTAAATTTCTAGACTTAGGCTTAAAAACATGGCGTTAGAGGGTGAGAACTCGAAACAGCTAACGAACGTCCCCGTGGGTGGCACCAACACCTCCCACGGTACCAATGTAACTCGTAGGAACTGTCCCCGCAGCCGCGGGACTCCCGGTTTGAGAATACGACGGTAATTTGCATATTTCTAGACTTAGGCCTAAAAACATGGCGTTAGAGGGTGAAAACCCGAAGCAGCCTTCGAACGGTCCCGTGGGTGGAACCAACACCTCCCACGGGACCAATGTAACTCGTAGGAACTGACCCCGCAGCCGCGGGACTTCCGGTTTGAGAATACGACGGTAATTTGCATATTTCTAGGCTTAGGCTTAAAAACATGGCGTTAGAGGGTGAGAACTCGAAACAGCCACCGAATGTCCCCGTAGGTGGCACCAACACCTCCCACGGGACCAATGTAACTCGTAGGAACTGACCCCGAAGCCGCGGGACTCCCGGTTTGAGAATACGACGGTAATTATTAAATTTCTAGACTTAGGCTTAAAAACATGGCGTTAGAGGGTGAGAACTCGAAACAGCCACCGAACGTCCCCGTGGGTGGCACCAACACCTCCCACGGTACCAATGTAACTCGTAGGAACTGTCCCCGCAGCCGCGGGACTCCCGGTTTGAGAATACGACGGTAATTTGCATATTTCTAGACTTAGGCTTAAAAACATGGCGTTAGAGGGTGAAAACCCGAAACAGCCCCCGAACGTCCCCGTGGGTGGCACCAACACCTCCCACGGGACGAATGTAACTCATAGGAACTGACCCCGCAGCCGCGGGACTCCCGGTTTGAGAATACGACGGTAATTTGCATATTTCTAGACTTAGGCTTAAAAACATGGCGTTAGAGGGTGAGAACTCGAAACAGCCCCCGAACGTCCCCGTGGGTGGCACCAACACCTCCCACGGGACCAATGTAACTCGTAGGAACTGACCCCGCAGCCGCGGGACTCCCGGTTTGAGAATACGATGGTAATTTGCATATTTCTAGACTTAGGCTTAAAAGCATGGCGTTAGAGGATGAAACCCCGAAACAGCCCCCGAACGTCCCCGTGGGTGGCACCAACACCTCCCACGGGACCAATGTAACTCGTAGGAACTGACCCCGCAGCCGCGGGACTTCCAGTTTGAGAATACGACGGTAATTTGCATATTTCTAGACTTAGGCTTAAAAACATGGCGTTAGAGGGTGAGATCTCGAAACAGCCCCCGAACGTCCCCGTGGGTGGCACCAACACCTCCCACGGGACCAATGTAACTCGTAGGAACTGACCCCGCTGCCGCGGGACTCCCGGTTTGAGAATACGACGGTAATATGCATATTTCTAGACTTAGGCTTAAAAACATGGCGTTAGAGGGTGAAAACCCGAAACAGCCTCCGAACGTTCCCGTGGGTGGCACCAACACCTCCCACGGTACCAATGTAACTCGTAGGAACTGTCCCCGCAGCCGCGGGACTCCCGGTTTGAGAATACGACGGTAATTTGCATATTTCTAGACTTAGGCTTAAAAACATGGCGTTAGAGGGTGAAAACCCGAAACAGCCCCCGAACGTCCCCGTGGGTGGCACCAACACCTCCCACGGGACGAATGTAACTCATAGGAACTGACCCCGCAGCCGCGGGACTCCCGGTTTGAGAATACGACGGTAATTTGCATATTTCTAGACTTAGGCTTAAAAACATGGCGTTAGAGGGTGAGAACTCGAAACAGCCCCCGAACGTCCCCGTGGGTGGCACCAACACCTCCCACGGGACCAATGTAACTCGTAGGAACTGACCCCGCAGCCGCGGGACTCCCGGTTTGAGAATACGATGGTAATTTGCATATTTCTAGACTTAGGCTTAAAAGCATGGCGTTAGAGGGTGAAAACCCGAAACAGCCCCCGAACGTCCCCGTGGGTGGCACCAACACCTCCCACGGGACCAATGTAACTCGTAGGAACTGACCCCGCAGCCGCGGGACTTCCGGTTTGAGAATACGACGGTAATTTGCATATTTCTAGACTTAGGCTTAAAAACATGGCGTTAGAGGGTGAGATCTCGAAACAGCCCCCGAACGTCCCCGTGGGTGGCACCAACACCTCCCACGGGACCAATGTAACTCGTAGGAACTGACCCCGCTGCCGCGGGACTCCCAGTTTGAGAATACGACGGTAATTTGCATATTTCTAGACTTAGGCTTAAAAACATGGCGTTAGAGGGTGAAAACCCGAAACAGCCTCCGAACGTTCCCGTGGGTGGCACCAACACCTCCCACGGGACCAATGTAACTCGTAGGAACTGACCCCGCAGCCGCGGGACTCCCGGTTTGAGAATACGACGGTAATTTACATATTTCTAGGCTTAGGCTTAGCATCAACACCTCCCACGGGACCAATGTAACTCGTAGCACTGACCCCGCAGCCGCGGGACTCCCGGTTTGAGAATACGATGGTAATTTGCATTATTTCTAGACTTAGGCTTAAAAACATGGCGTTAGAGGGTGAAAACCCGAAACAGCCCCCGAACGTCCCCGTGGGTGGCACCAACACCTCCCACGGGACCAATGTAACTCGTAGAAACTGACCCCGCAGCCGCGGGACTCCCAGTTTGAGAATACGACAGTAATTTGCAAATTTTTAGACTTAGGCTTAAAAACATGGCGTTAGAGGGTGAGAACTCGAAATAGCCACCGATCGTCCCCGTGGGTGGCATCAACACCTCCCACGGGACCAATGTAACTCGTACGAACTGACCCCGCAGCCGCGGGACTCCCGGTTTGAGAATACGACGGTAATTTGCAAATTTCTAGACTTAGGGTTAAAAACATGGCGTTAGAGGGTGAGATCTCGAAACAGCCCCCGAACGTCCCCGTGGGTGGCACCAACACCTCCCACGGGACCAATGTAACTCGTAGGAACTGACCCCGCTGCCGCGGGACTCCCCGTTTGAGAATACGACGGTAATTTGCATATTTCTAGACTTAGGTTTAAAAACATGGCGTTAGAGGGTGAAAACCCGAAACAGCCCCCGAACGTTCCCGTGGGTGGCACCAACACCTCCCACGGGACCAATGTAACTCGTAGGAACTGACCCCGCAGCCGCGGGACTCCCGGTTTGAGAATACGATGGTAATTTGCAAATTTCTAGACTTAGGCTTAAAAACATGGCGTTAGAGGGTGAGAACTCGAAACAGCCACCGAACGTCCCCGTGGGTGGCACCAACACCTCCCACGGGACCAATGTAACTCGTAGGAACTGTCCCCGCTGCCGCGGGACTCCCGGTTTGAGAATACGACGGTAATTTGCATATTTCTAGACTTAGGCTTAAAAACATGGCGTTAGAGGGTGAAAACCCGAAACAGCCCCCGAACGTCCCCGTGGGTGGCACCAACACCTCCCACTTGACGAATGTAACTCGTAGGAACTAACCCCGCAGCCGCGGGACTCTCGGTTTGAGAATACGACGGTAATTTGCATATTTCCGCGGGACTTCCGGTTTGAGAATACGACGGTAATTTGCATATTTCTAGGCTTAGGCTTAAAAACATGGCGGTAGAGGGTGAGAACTCGAAACAGCCACCGAATGTCCCCGTAGGTGGCACCAACACCTCCCACGGGACCAATGTAACTCGTAGGAACTGACCCCGCAGCCGCGGGACTCCCGGTTTGAGAATACGACGGTAATTTGTAAATTTCTAGACTTAGGCTTAAAAACATGGCGTTAGAGGGTGAGAACTCGAAACAGCCACCGAACGTCCCCGTGGGTGGCACCAACACCTCCCACGGGACCAATGTAACTCGTAGGAACTGTCCCCGCAGCCGCGGGACTCCCGGTTTGAGAATACGACGGTAATTTGCATATTTCTAGACTTAGGCTTAAAAACATGGCGTTAGAGGGTGAAAACCCGAAACAGCCCCCGAACGTCCCCGTGGGTGGCACCAACACCTCCCACGGGACGAATGTAACTCGTAGGAACTGACCCCGCAGCCGCGGGACTCCCGGTTTGAGAATACGACGGTAATTTGTAAATTTCTAGACTTAGGCTTAAAAACATGGCGTTAGAGGGTGAGAACTCGAAACAGCCACCGAACGTCCCCGTGGGTGGCACCAACACCTCCCACGGGACCAATGTAACTCGTAGGAACTGTCCCCGCAGCCGCGGGACTCCCGGTTTGAGAATACGACGGTAATTTGCATATTTCTAGACTTAGGCTTAAAAACATGGCGTTAGAGGGTGAAAACCCGAAACAGCCCCCGAACGTCCCCGTGGGTGGCACCAACACCTCCCACGGGACGAATGTAACTCGTAGGAACTGACCCCGCAGCCGCGGGACTCCCGGTTTGAGAATACGACGGTAATTTGCAAATTTCAAGACTTAGGCTTAAAAACATGGCGTTAGAGGGTGATAACTCGAAACAGCCCCCGAACGTGCCCGTGGGTGGCACCAACACCTCCCACGGGACCAATGTAATTCGTAGGAACTGACCCTGCAGCCGCGAGACTCCCGGTTTGTGAATACGACGGTAATTTGCATATTTCTAGACTTAGGCTTAAAAACATGGCGTTAGAGGGTGAGAACTCGAAACATCCACCGAACGTCCCCGTGGGTGGCATCAACACCTCCCACGGGACCAATGTAACTCGTAGGAACTGACCCCGCAGCCGCGGGACTCCCGGTTTGAGAATACGATGGTAATTTGCATATTTCTAGACTTAGGCTTAAAAACATGGCGTTAGAGGCTGAGAACTCGAAACATCCACCGAACGTCCCCGTGGGTGGCACCAACACCTCCCACGGGACCAATGTAACTCATAGGAACTGACCCCGCAGCCGCGGGACTCCCGGTTTGAGAATACGATGGTAATTTGCATATTTCTAGACTTAGGCTTAAAAACATGGCGTTAGAGGGTGAAAACCCGAAACAGCCTCCGAACGTTCCCGTGGGTGGCACCAACACCTCCCACGGGACCAATGTAACTCGTAGTAACTGACCCCGCAGCCGCGGGACTTCCGGTTTGAGAATACGACGGTAATTTGCATATTTCTAGGCTTAGGCTTAAAAACATGGCGTTAGAGGGTGAGAACTCGAAACAGCCACCGAATGTCCCCGTAGGTGGCACCAACACCTCCCACGGGACCAATGTAACTCGTAGGAACTGACCCCGAAGCCGCGGGACTCCCGGTTTGAGAATACGACGGTAATTATTAAATTTCTAGACTTAGGCTTAAAAACATGACGTTAGAGGGTGAGAACTCGAAACAGCCACCGAACGTCCCCGTGGGTGGCACCAACACCTCCCACGGTACCAATGTAACTCGTAGGAACTGTCCCCGCAGCCGCGGGACTCCCGGTTTGAGAATACGACGGTAATTTGCATATTTCTAGACTTAGGCTTAAAAACATGGCGTTAGAGGGTGAAAACCCGAAGCAGCCTTCGAACGGTCCCGTGGGTGGAACCAACACCTCCCACGGGACCAATGTAACTCGTAGGAACTGACCCCGCAGCCGCGGGACTTCCGGTTTGAGAATACGACGGTAATTTGCATATTTCTAGGCTTAGGCTTAAAAACATGGCGTTAGAGGGTGAGAACTCGAAACAGCCACCGAATGTCCCCGTAGGTGGCACCAACACCTCCCACGGGACCAATGTAACTCGTAGGAACTGACCCCGAAGCCGCGGGACTCCCGGTTTGAGAATACGACGGTCATTATTAAATTTCTAGACTTAGGCTTAAAAACATGGCGTTAGAGGGTGAGAACTCGAAACAGCCACCGAACGTCCCCGTGGGTGGCACCAACACCTCCCACGGTACCAATGTAACTCGTAGGAACTGTCCCCGCAGCCGCGGGACTCCCGGTTTGAGAATACGACGGTAATTTGCATATTTCTAGACTTAGGCTTAAAAACATGGCGTTAGAGGGTGAAAACCCGAAACAGCCCCCGAACGTCCCCGTGGGTGGCACCAACACCTCCCACGGGACGAATGTAACTCATAGGAACTGACCCCGCAGCCGCGGGACTCCCGGTTTGAGAATACGACGGTAATTTGCATATTTCTAGACTTAGGCTTAAAAACATGGCGTTAGAGGGTGAGAACTCGAAACAGCCCCCGAACGTCCCCGTGGGTGGCACCAACACCTCCCACGGGACCAATGTAACTCGTAGGAACTGACCCCGCAGCCGCGGGACTCCCGGTTTGAGAATACGATGGTAATTTGCATATTTCTAGACTTAGGCTTAAAAGCATGGCGTTAGAGGGTGAAAACCCGAAACAGCCCCCGAACGTCCCCGTGGGTGGCACCAACACCTCCCACGGGACCAATGTAACTCGTAGGAACTGACCCCGCAGCCGCGGGACTTCAGGTTTGAGAATACGACGGTAATTTGCATATTTCTAGACTTAGGCTTAAAAACATGGCGTTAGAGGGTGAGATCTCGAAACAGCCCCCGAACGTCCCCGTGGGTGGCACCAACACCTCCCACGGGACCAATGTAACTCGTAGGAACTGACCCCGCTGCCGCGGGACTCCCAGTTTGAGAATACGACGGTAATTTGCATATTTCTAGACTTAGGCTTAAAAACATGGCGTTAGAGGGTGAAAACCCGAAACAGCCTCCGAACGTTCCCGTGGGTGGCACCAACACCTCCCACGGGACCAATGTAACTCGTAGGAACTGACCCCGCAGCCGCGGGACTTCCGGTTTGAGAATACGACGGTAATTTGCATATTTCTAGACTTAGGCTTAAAAACATGGCGTTAGAGGGTGAGATCTCGAAACAGCCCCCGAACGTCCCCGTGGGTGGCACCAACACCTCCCACGGGACCAATGTAACTCGTAGGAACTGACCCCGCTGCCGCGGGACTCCCAGTTTGAGAATACGACGGTAATTTGCATATTTCTAGACTTAGGCTTAAAAACATGGCGTTAGAGGGTGAAAACCCGAAACAGCCTCCGAACGTTCCCGTGGGTGGCACCAACACCTCCCACGGTACCAATGTAACTCGTAGGAACTGTCCCCGCAGCCGCGGGACTCCCGGTTTGAGAATACGACGGTAATTTGCATATTTCTAGACTTAGGCTTAAAAACATGGCGTTAGAGGGTGAAAACCCGAAACAGCCCCCGAACGTCCCCGTGGGTGGCACCAACACCTCCCACGGGACGAATGTAACTCATAGGAACTGACCCCGCAGCCGCGGGACTCCCGGTTTGAGAATACGACGGTAATTTGCATATTTCTAGACTTAGGCTTAAAAACATGGCGTTAGAGGGTGAGAACTCGAAACAGCCCCCGAACGTCCCCGTGGATGGCACCAACACCTCCCACGGGACCAATGTAACTCGTAGGAACTGACCCCGCAGCCGCGGGACTCCCGGTTTGAGAATACGATGGTAATTTGCATATTTCTAGACTTAGGCTTAAAAGCATGGCGTTAGAGGGTGAAAACCCGAAACAGCCCCCGAACGTCCCCGTGGGTGGCACCAACACCTCCCACGGGACCAATGTAACTCGTAGGAACTGACCCCGCAGCCGCGGGACTTCCGGTTTGAGAATACGACGGTAATTTGCATATTTCTAGACTTAGGCTTAAAAACATGGCGTTAGAGGGTGAGATCTCGAAACAGCCCCCGAACGTCCCCGTGGGTGGCACCAACACCTCCCACGGGACCAATGTAACTCATAGGAACTGACCCCGCTGCCGCGGGACTCCCAGTTTGAGAATACGACGGTAATTTGCATATTTCTAGACTTAGGCTTAAAAACATGGCGTTAGAGGGTGAAAACCCGAAACAGCCTCCGAACGTTCCCGTGGGTGGCACCAACACCTCCCACGGGACCAATGTAACTCGTAGGAACTGACCCCGCAGCCGCGGGACTCCCGGTTTGAGAATACGACGGTAATTTACATATTTCTAGGCTTAGGCTTAGCATCAACACCTCCCACGGGACCAATGTAACTCGTAGCACTGACCCCGCAGCCGCGGGACTCCCGGTTTGAGAATACGATGGTAATTTGCATTATTTCTAGACTTAGGCTTAAAAACATGGCGTTAGAGGGTGAAAACCCGAAACAGCCCCCGAACGTCCCCGTGGGTGGCACCAACACCTCCCACGGGACCAATGTAACTCGTAGAAACTGACCCCGCAGCCGCGGGACTCCCAGTTTGAGAATACGACAGTAATTTGCAAATTTTTAGACTTAGGCTTAAAAACATGGCGTTAGAGGGTGAGAACTCGAAACAGCCACCGATCGTCCCCGTGGGTGGCATCAACACCTCCCACGGGACCAATGTAACTCGTACGAACTGACCCCGCAGCCGCGGGACTCCCGGTTTGAGAATACGACGGTAATTTGCAAATTTCTAGACTTAGGGTTAAAAACATGGCGTTAGAGGGTGAGATCTCGAAACAGCCCCCGAACGTCCCCGTGGGTGGCACCAACACCTCCCACGGGACCAATGTAACTCGTAGGAACTGACCCCGCTGCCGCGGGACTCCCCGTTTGAGAATACGACGGTAATTTGCATATTTCTAGACTTAGGTTTAAAAACATGGCGTTAGAGGGTGAAAACCCGAAACAGCCCCCGAACGTTCCCGTGGGTGGCACCAACACCTCCCACGGGACCAATGTAACTCGTTGGAACTGACCCCGCAGCCGCGGGACTCCCGGTTTGAGAATACGACGGTAATTTGCATATTTCTAGGCTTAGGCTTAAAAACATGGCGTTAGAGGGTGAGAACTCGAAACAGCCACCGAACGTCCCCGTGGGTGGCACCAACACCTCCCACGGGACCAATGTAACTCGTAGGAACTGACCCCGCAGCCGCGGGACTCCCGGTTTGAGAATACGATGGTAATTTGCAAATTTCTAGACTTAGGCTTAAAAACATGGCGTTAGAGGGTGAGAACTCGAAACAGCCACCGAACGTCCCCGTGGGTGGCACCAACACCTCCCACTTGATGAATGTAACTCGTAGGAACTAACCCCGCAGCCGCGGGACTCTCGGTTTGAGAATACGACGGTAATTTGCATATTTCTAGACTTAGGCTTAAAAACATGGCGTTAGAGGGTGAGAACTCGAAACAGTCTCCGAACGTCCCCGTGGGTGGCACCAACACCTACCACGGGACCAATGTAACTCGTAGGAACTGACCCCGCAGCCGCGGGACTCCCGGTTTGAGAATACGACGGTAATTTGCATATTTCTAGACTTAGGCTTAAAAACATGGCGTTAGAGGGTGAAAACCCGAAACATCCCCCGAACGTCCCCGTGGGTGGCACCAAGACCTCCCACGGGACCAATGTAACTCGTAGGAACTGACCCCGCAGCCGCGGGACTCCCGGTTTGAGAATACGACGGTAATTTGCAAATTTCTAGACTTAGGCTTAAAAACATGGCGTTAGAGGGTGAGAACTCGAAACAGCCACCGAACGTCCCCGTGGGTGGCACCAACACCTCCCACGGGACCAATGTAACTCGTAGGAACTGACCCCGCAGCCGCGGGACTCCCGGTTTGAGAATACGACGGTAATTTGCATATTTCTAAACTTAGGCTTAAAAGCATGGCGTTAGAGGGTGAAAATCCGAAACAGCCCTCGAACGTCCCCGTGGGTGGCACCAACAACTCCCACGGGACCAATGTAACTCGTAGGAACTGACCCCGCAGCCGCGGGACTCCCGGTTTTAGAATACGACGGTAATTTACAAATTTCTAGACTTAGGCTTAAAAACATGGCGTTAGAGGGTGAGATCTCGAAACAGCCCCCGAACGTCCCCGTGGGTGGCACCAACACCTCCCACGGGACCAATGTAACTTGTAGGAACTGACCCCGCAGCCGCGGGACTCCCGGTTTGAGAATACGACAGTAATTTGCATATTTCTACTTGGTTACTCATAATTTTAACTCATATATGCAATTTTTCTGCTTGATTAAATTTTTTGTAAAACTACTTGGTTACTGATATTTTTTTTTTATATATCCCATCATTTGTAGGATTTTTGCACGCGGAACAGACGAAGGAGGCAATGGTCTACAGCATGAAGATTGTTTATAGGTTGTGGACATTCAGGATTTTGATTTTTGTGTTACAGCCGTGCGGGCTTTTATTGTTTAGTTTTATGGCCGTGCGGGCTTTTATAATTTGATTGTTGAATTTTATAGCCGTGCGGGCTTTATAATAAGTAGGTTTTACATTTACAGGTTTTGGAATGTCTAGAAAATTGAGGGAACTCTGCCTAATTTTTTTTTGGTCTGTGAATTATTAAGACGTGTAATTTTTATAAGTTTGTATGTATATTTGTTTATTAACAATGTTCTCGATTCGCAATTTGTGATTTTTTTTTATTGTTTTGCCAATAATAAATATTTGTAACACCTCGTACGCGTCAAACGTTACACGTAGCAACTGATGGTGCACTCACAGGACCCCCAATTTTAGGATTAGACCAAAAAAATACATTTTTTTTTTTAATTTGTAGTTAAATATGGTCATGGACTTTGTCCATGACCATTTTTATTTTTTCGTCACGCATAAAAATGGTCGCGGCCAAAGTCCGCGACCATTTTTTTCATTACGGTTGTGGGTCACGGATCAGGGCCGCGACCAATTTTTTTTATTTTTTTGTCACGGTTGTGGGTCGCGGACTTTGGCCGCGACCAATTTGTCACGGTTGTGGGTCACGGATCAGGGTCGCGACCAATTTTTATTTTATTTTTTTGTCACGGTCGTGGGTCGCGGACTTTGGCCGCGACCAATTTGTCACGGTTGTGGGTCACGGATCAGGGCCGTGACCAATTTTTTTATTATTTTTTTGTCACGGTCGTGGGTCGCGGACTTTGGCCGCGACCAATTTGTCACGGTTGTGGGTCACGGATCAGGGCCGCGACCCGTCACGACATGGGTCACGGCCTAAGTCCGCGACCATCTGCCGTGACCCCTCTCGGCCATGACCATTTTTTGGTCACGGACTTGGGCCGCGACCCACGAAAATGGTCACGCCAGAAATGGTCACGGCCCAAGTCCGCGACCCACAGCTTTGGTCAGGGATTTTGGCCGTGACCAATTGCCAGTTTTGGTGTAGTGCAAGAAACCTTCAAGTTCATTTACTAATAGATCATCCAACTCTTTTGCGGATAAAGAACAATGTCTCGATATTTTAGCTCTGATCAACAAGCCATCGAATATTCCTATCTAAACAAAAAGTAAGCACAACAATTCTGACATTTCTACTATTTTAGCATCTCTTTCTGATATAACATTATGGATTATTGATATTGGTACAATAAATCACCTGCTCCTCTCACAATCTATACAAACTAAGATTCACTCCAATGGTTCCACCATTTTCAATCTTACTAATTGGACGTGCCTTGGTTTCTCATTTTGGATCTATAATCAACTCACATTATGTTATATGTTTTGCATCTTTTAATTCGAACTCATTTCCAATAGTATGCTCACACAACACTGGAATTCTTCATTGATGTTTTTTCAAAATTCTCTACTTACGAACCAACGCTTAAGTGCTTATATCTCATGAAGCACATGTTAGAGGCTCGTCATTATCTTACATATTTCCTTCAATATGCTGATATTTTAATATTAGGGTCAAACTGATTCAGAGTGGCAATGGGTTGCAATTTTCTAGCATTGAAAAATGAATAGTGCATCAAGCTCATTCTACTCACTCCATAACAAATTAAAGTGGCAAAAATGGAAACATCGTCTCTTCCACGAGTATCGATGTACTTTCTCTACACCTTTTAATATTATATATTTTGAGAGTGTAGTTTCACCTTGTCTTTTGCGTCCAATAATTTATAACCCACCTCTCTCTCTCTCCCTCTCTAGGAACCATGGATTTTCTCCATCTTCTCTTTATCTCCGTCTCTTTCACACACACACACAAACACACACACATACACATGCATACAAACACAATGCCACTCCAACAACCCAACCTCTCCTGCCTACCCAACCCCGTAACCCCACTAACTGAATAACCTCCACTGCTCGCCCCTTAACCCCGCTACCTGAACAACCCCTGGTGCCCCCCAATTCCTTTGAGAATATTTTTTAATGGTTTAAATCTATTGGGTTTTTAGATTGGAATGTTTTTGGATGGTTTCAATCTTATAGGGTTTTAGATTGAGCTTGTAAATCTAACCAATATATGGAAGTTTTGAGATATTTTTTTTAAGTGTTTTGAAATGGGGTATTTCCTTTAAATGTTTTTTTAGAAATTAAATTTTATTAAGTCAACTGAGTCTAGGGCTAGTTTTCGGTTGATTTGGTCGGTAAATGGAGCATAGCAATACCATGCCAATTTTGAAATCATCAAACCAAAATTACCAGTTTTACCAACTGATACAGTAGCCCATAAACCAAAACCAAACCATGCGGTACATCGGTAAAATTGACTTTTTGCGGCAAAATCAGTTATTTGAAAAATACGATAGATTTCGGTAAATTTCTCTTCATGGTAAATTCGGTACTACTCGGTACATAATAGTACTTATTTGTACCACATACGTAAACTTTTTCATAGGCATATTTAAAAAAATAGAAAATAACTTACATAATTGTGCAACTATATATAAACAATAAACTCCAAAACAAATATCATAAATTGTATGTCATAGAGTATCAAATCTAATATTGAATGTCATACCCATATCGTACCGAATCTAAAAGATTTATAGCAGAAATAATCCAATCATAATAAAAAAAATGGTCGAGGTGAAGTATTAATGAAAAAGTGCGCTGGGGTGAGGAATGAATCCAGAATTATGGGTTGGCAAAGGGAGAGCCGAGTTGAGGGATTCTGTGAGGGAGGAGAGGGGAAAGGGTGCTATTTTATGAGATGAGAAATCTGTAAGTTGTGGTGTTAGAATATTAATCATTAATCGTAGTCTTGTTATAAGTTGTGTTATGAATGATCCAAGCGCTGTAATATCTTGTATTGATCCAACAGTTGCTAAAAGGTTGATCACTTAAAAAAAACCTATAAAATAAGTTTGGTTATGTTTGGCTTTAGCCATTGGATATTCTTGTTTGATTTAATTTGGTATTTTCATTTTGGTAAGTTCGATAATATCATTTTGGTATTTTCAGCACATTAATTTCGGTATCTCATTTCGATATGATATAGTTGCTATATCGATTTTTAAAATTTTAAAACCAAAATTAACCACAAAACATTCGGTAATTTCGGTTTCGGTAAGTAAAAAATATAAACCATTACCACTGATTTTTGGCACAAAACAGTATGGTATGGGTTTTTACCGTACCGCGAACACCCCTACCTGAGTCTTAATCTTTATATTTTTATTGAAACTTTTTTCTTCTTGGAAATCAAATTTTTTTGAACAATTTTTTTTCTTCTGAAAATTAAAAATTTTAACTAAAATTAGTTATTTTATCTATTTTTTACAGAAAATTATTTTCTTGTTAGAATTTTTTTTTTTGTGGAAGTCGTTTTATTTGGTGAAATCATTTTTTTAAATCATATTTGTTTATAATTGTTTTGCTGGAAATTAATTTTTGTTGTTGAATATCATTCTTGTATTGGTGGAAAATAGTTTCTTTTGTTTAAAACCATTTTTTTTGTCTAATCAATTTTTTAATTTAAACCAATTTTTTAAACTCTTTTGCTGGAAATTATTATTTTGTTGTTGGATTTTTTTGTGTCTTTTTTCTTGTAGGAAATCATTTATTTTTAGTTTTATATTTATATTTATATTTATATTTTTTAGAAATTATTATTTTTAACTAAAATAAATTTTATTATTTGTTAGAAATTATTTTTCTTGTGGGTGGAAAATAATGTTTTGGATGAAAATCATTTTATTTGGAGAAAAACAGTTTTTTGGGATTTTTTTAATTGAAATGAATATTTTCAATTTTTTTTTCTAGAAACTATTTTTTAAATATCTTTTAGTATTTTCCAAATTTTTTTTCTTCATATTTTCAAGTTTTTTAAAATTCTTATAATTGATTTTTTAAATAATGCTTTTACTTTTGAAGATGTTTTTGTATATTTGTTGTCAATTTATAAAATACCGCAAGTGCACGGGCTATTATAGAATAGCGAGTGTAAGTACGGGTCGAACCCACGAGGATTTGTCAATTTTAATTATTAAAAGAATTGCAACTGTCCAAAACTAGATCAAATGGGGTAGAGAATAATTATAAATTATACAAAATAAAAGCAACTACGATAAATGAGAGTAAAGCAAGAGATTTGTAAACAATTAGGAAATAATTAGGATTCGGGGTCCATTTATCACGTAACTAATATTGCACACTAATTTAATGTTGCCATTCCCTTTTTATAACTCAAATTAAGCCGACTCTCGCCGTGTTTAATTCGGAAAATATGACGGTTATGATCAAAATATTTTTAACGTCTCTAATAGACGGCTAAAATCCCTATTCCCTTAGAAAATACAAGTTTTAAAATTCGCAAATGTATTTAAGCATGGACTATCAAAACAATCAAAGTGCAAGCATAATCCATCAAAAATTACTATTTTTAAATCTCAAAACTTGATTTGACAAAACAATCTTGAAGGTTCTAAAACACACTCTCGTGTCGCTTTAAAATGAATACCGAATCTTTAATAACAATTAAAACAAGTAGGGAATAAACAACGATAAAATTAACGTGACAATATTAGCTAACTATGATAAACTTCACCCTACTCCTAATATAGGAATCAAGCTACCATAATGAAAGAGGAATTGCAAGAATGAGTAGAGATCTTCATTAATAAACCAAACTTACAAATAGTTCTCTCACAACAATCTTGAATCCTCTAAAAAATGATAAAAACTTGGCCCTCAAATTGATTACAATCACTCAAAGTTGCTCCCCGAAATCCTCCACGAAAGTCCTCTCTCTAATTGTCTACAATTGTCTCTACGGAATTATGAGCCCAAGGGTCCTTTTTATAGGACAAGTGGTGAGGTATTTGAGTTGTGGTGGGACTCTTTCTGATTGGCCGAATAGTGTTAGTAGCTATCTCTCCACCTCTTTAATCTTTGGATCGTGATAAGGGACGGAATTTCCCCCCACTCGAAAACTCTTATATTTTCTTGTTGAACACGCATGCCGAGTTTCGTCCAAATCGGAGAATAAAAATTTCCGACTTTTTTAAGATTTCACAAGCGTAAAAACAGCATTTTTTCGAACGACCGTAAAAATCAGCATTTTCGCGCCTTTTTTGAATTGATCATCAATTTGCACCAAATTCCATCATTATCTGCAAAAATTTCACTAGGCAACTTTTTTCACAAATTAGCACAAGAATATTATAAAATTATCGAAGTGCCCATTTTTGATTTAAAATTACCATTTTCAATATGAATTCAATCATTCTCGCATTTTTTCCTCCTTTTAATAAAATAGTCCTAAGAAATTATTAAATACACTAAAATGGGACTAACAAAGTATAAATTTGGGTATAAAATATACAAAATAATGCACTCATCAATATTTTTTTGTCATTTTCAGGGTTTATAAATATTTTTTTAGTATTTTTCAGATTTTTGAATTGTTTTTAGTAGTTTATGTTGTGAGAGCATACATACTCGGGACATAAGATGTCAAGAAAAATTCTGGAATTTTGCCAACTTAGATGCCTATAGTGGTGGGAAATTGTGGGCAGATCCTCCAATCACTAGTCACTCTCCAAATTTGGAGAATGACTATAAATTCTGTAAACCCTTCCTACGAACTTCATTAGTTCGTAGCAATTCCTACGAACAAATGAAGCTCGCATCAAATATAAATAATTATTTTCATTACATTTTTGGGTTTTTACGAACCATATTGGTTCGTAATAGTTTATATGAACAAATGTTGATCGTAAGAATTTTTTTTTATTTCCTACGAACAACGTTAGTTCGTCGGAAGTATATTGCAAATTTAATTCAGTTTACCATTGTGGAGTGTGCAAACAAAGAAAGGTAAAATAACCTTTTGGTTCCATAAATTTACTCTTTTTGAGCATCAACCATTGTGATTGCTCGTTTAAAATTCATCTTTATTTTAGAATAGATTAGAATACCCTAATTTGGTGTCATTTAACATGCATACGATCCCCTTTTCTATTAAAAAAATTAACAAGTCTTAATGGCAAGGGTTACTTGAAGTCGTTTGAAAATTTTAGAGGTTAGGTATAAAATGTGAAAGTTCACATACCAAATTGTAAAATGGGATAAAGTGCAGGAGGAAAGTATAATTAGCTCATTTAACTTTGTATATATCCTAATTTATAAGAAATGTTTGTGCCAAAAAACTATATCAATGATCAATATTGAAACAACTTATTGATTTATTACCCAATTGATATCTTGTACAAACTTAGTAAATTGACATGAAACTACACCCCACTGCACTAAACAAGACAAATCCATCACGAGAAAAAAAGAGGAGAAATGCAAAAGTATTTGTTACATTGCATTTGTTTTTTCATCCGAATTTGAATATCGAAAAATATGTCTGAATGAATGTATTTAGACTAATTCAGATTTCAAATTCAAAATTTGGATGTAACTCTACCTCTTAATCATTCAAAGGCAAATATAGTCATTAGCATCTTAATCATTTAAAAAAACAAACACTATTTGTTCCCTATTAAGTCTGAATGGTTTAGATTCAGACTTAAGAGGTAAAATCAAACATGACCTTTGTCTGATTGTATTTTAATAATTTACTTGAAAAGATAAAATAGACATAAAAAATTAGAAGAAAAAGGGTTCAAAATGCGAAACACATTTTGAAATGAAAGCATGTATTGTGATTGTTTCTTTTCACATGTTAAAATAGTCAAACAAAAAGCAACAAAAACAACACGAAATTTCTAAAAGATAATCAACTCAACTTTTCATTATAGGGTGCTGATATTCTCACCCTGAAATATTGTTTAAAACACCCCAAAATAAAAAATCACTTTTTCTACCATCAAACACTACAAATTTCACTCTTTTATTCTTAGTAAAAGTCAATAATGCCCTTCCATTTAATGACAACATTAAATCTTAAACTATATTAATACCCAAAATTCACTACACAAAAAACAACAATATGACACGGTTTAAAACTGTGTCAGATCGAATTTGGCACGGTTTTGAACTGTGCCAGAATCAGGTGTTCCAAAATGGCTATTTTTTTTTCTGGCACGGTTTAAAAGTGTGCCAGATTTAGCCAAACAGGAACACTCATGGTACACTTTCAAACAGTGCCAGAATTTGATATTTCTGGCACACATTTGGCACAGTTTATAACTATACTAGATTGAATACATTTTGGTACACTTTTGACGCATTTCAAAATCGTGTCAAAATTTGATACACTTTTGGCACAGTTTTGAATTGCGCCAAACTTTTGAATCAAAGAAAAAAAATTAATTATTTGAAAACAAATTAGGACAATCATCAAATTCCAAATCTAGTAGGAAAAATATTTATTATTTACAAGAAAAATCAAAATAAATTCACAAATTGCAAATCTCGCACGTTGTTGATAAACTAATGTCATACAAACTTCAAAATATTACAAGTCTTAATAGTTCACAGACCAAAAAAAATTGGACAGAATTTTCTCTATTTTCTGGACATTAAACCTGCTAATATAACACATGTGCAATGTAAAGTCCGCACGACCATAAAATATAGCAATAAAATCACAAAAGCCTGCACGACCATAAAAGTTAACAATAAAATTAGAAAAGCCCAAACGTCCATAACGCATAAAAAAATAAAATCCTAAACATTAACGACATTAAATAAACAACCAACCCCTTTTTGTAAGCTATTGACTTCTTCGTGTGTTCCATGTGGATAAAAGCTAACGATAAAATGTTATCCTGCAAAAAAAATAAGATACAAAAAAGAGATGATATGAGTAAGTAATTTAAAAAAATCGTATTCAAAATGAAAAATTGCATATACAAGTTATCATTATCGTCATATTTTCAAATCGGGAGTCTCGTGATCACACGATCAGTTCCTATGAGTTACATTGGTCCCGTGCGAGGCGTCCGTGCCTCTCACGGGGCCCTTTGTGTTTGTTTTGAATTTTCACCCTATAACGACATGTTTTTAGGACTAAGTCTAGATATTTTTAAATTATCGTCATATTCTCAACTCGAAAGTCTCGTTATCACGCGGTCAGTTCCTACGAGTTACATTGGTCCCGTGCGAGGTGTTAGTGCTTCTCACGGGGTCGTTTGGGGGCTATTTTGCATTTTCTCCCTCCAACGGTATGTTTTTAAGCCTAAGGCTAGATATTTTTAAATTATCGTCATATTCTCAAACCGAAAATCCCATGACCACACGGTCAGTTCCTACCAGTTACATCAGTCCAGTGCAAGGTATTCATGCCTCTTACGCGGGGCCGTTTGGGTGCTGGTTTGGGTTTTCACTCTTTAACGGCATATTTTTAAGCCTAATCTATATATTTTCAAATTATCGCCATATTCTCAAATCGAAAGCCTCGTGACTGCACGGTCAGTTCGTACGAGTTACATTGGTCTAGTGCGAGGTGTTAATGCCTCTTTCGAGTCCATTTAAGGGCTGGTTTGGGGTTTCACCCTCTAACGGTGTGTTTTAAGTCTAATCTAGATATTTTTAAACTATCGTTATATTCTCAAACCGAGCATCCCGTGACTATGCGATCAATTCCTAGGAGTTACATTGGTCCCGTGCGAGGTGTTAGTGCCTCTCACGGGACCGTTTGGGGGTTGTTTTGGGTTTTCACCCTTTGATGGCATGTTTTTAAGCTAAAGTCTTGACATTTTCAAATTATCGTCATAATATGTTTTACTACCTAATATGCAATGTTTTTTGCATATTTATATGTTATACTATTTATAAAATTTTCCGATTCACAAGTCATAGAATTTTGACTAATGATACCTTTAATGATTTGACAAGTTCGCTTATCAATAATTATCTTTTCAAATGCAATCAAAGGCTCTGATGTATAAGGAGGGATTCATTATCTTTTGCAACAAAGATTTGAATGCCGAATTAATAAAATTTATAATGTTTCTGCAATTATCCTTTTGTCCCACTTATTAATAGGTAATCTAGTCTGAAACTATCAAAGCTACAGATAAACCATACAATCCAAATCACTAGATACTTTATCTTTTGTATATTTTTATTTATTAATGAGTGGGGGGGTAAAGAAAATGCCAATTCTAGCTTGATCCAAAAGGTATGACATGTTATCCAGGTTTAAAATTATATATATGGTCGAAGACATTAACAACAATGGCATAAAATATATCATGTCTTTGGCATTGTCTAAATAACAATCTTAGTGCTATGTAGTATGAAAGTTGTGGATAGATATATAAGTCCGCAACTATTGTATAAAGATATATAGAAGTTGTGTTTTAAATGTGCATGAAACTTCTAGATGAATATATAATTTAATGGAAAACCAGTCAAAGAAAAGTTCACCTTCTGTACCATGGTTCAAAGTCAAGGCCGATACCGCGACGATACGACCGAGTTGACTAGGTATCGGTGCCCACCGATCCGATTCCGAGTTACGAGTTGAGTTTTCAATTATTGATGTGAATCGACCCTACATCGGTAATTTCTCGGTAATATAGCGGTATAATCGGCCCATATTGACGATATCGCAGTAGAATCGGCCTATATCGGCGATATCGCGGTGGAATCGCTATTTGTATCCTCTTTGTAAAAAAATAACAATAATAAAAAAGAAACATTTCTATCATTTTTAGAAAAATATAACATACTTAAAAAACACATTTGTATCCTCTTACTAAAAATAATACTAGGAATATAATAGTTGTATCCTCTTTGTAAAAAAATAAATAAATTATCCTCTTACTAAAAAAGTAACATTTGTTTTTCTTTGTAAAAACATAATATTTGTATCCTCCGTGAAATAAAACGTTGATTTATTATGGAGCATTGAATCTGGCAAGTTCGTAGCACGTCAATATAATCAATTGTACAATGTTATGCATATTAAAGGATAGTTTTAAACTTATTTGATTGGTCCACATTGTTAATCGTATTTTTTTTTATTTTCTAGATTTTTTTTGGAATTTTTTGCGCTCTCTAAATACTGTATCTTTGCGTATCGCCCGATACCGTGACCGATACCGCGACCGAGTTGAAAATCGAGTGGCCGATACCGGGACCGATACCGAGACTTTGAACCATGTTCTGTACTGATAGGTAAGAATCATAAAGGCCTGTATACTTGCCAACCATCGCAACTCTCACCTAGAAATAAATGTCATAAAATTTAGGACCACTAGAAGCAAACAATGATATTAAAGTCGATTGCAAATTTTAAAAGAGTAATTCTAAGCTGACACGATTTTGGGGTACATTTTTACTGAAATAGTGATGTGGCATGAATGCAATGGACTGTCAAAAATTGGTTAGTGACGAGGTCCTGCATATTGACCAATGCATTCACAACGCATCACTATGTCATCATCATCAAAGTGTGTCCCCAAAGGGCCAAAACTGTGTCTATTCTTGAATTACATTTTAAAATGACATGGAACCTACTGGCTCATGTAACTTATCAGAGAGTTGGGCCTTAACCTTTCATTCCCCCAAAGCAGGTTTGCAACCAGCACTACAAACATAATTATCAGATTATTCCAAAAATCAAAATTGGTATCAGTGGGTGAAACAGACAAACATTATAGAATAAACGAGAACTGAAGATATTAGACAAACCCTAGGTTCACTACGACCACCAACAGACCTCATTAATATATTTGAGGTCCCATCATCCAGCAAGATGCGGATTTTAATGTTGGCAGAAGATGCTGCATAGGTAGCAGCTGCTGCAGTAGCTTCCTTTGATCTCCTTGATGATCCTCCTTTGTGAACGATGAGAATTCTAGGAACTAATGCAGCTTCCAATAGAGAAAATCTATCTCAACAAGAATCCTTAGCCAAAAGCTTAGCGCTGCCTGAATCAACAATGGACCAATCACTGACCTTATAGATTGAGAAGTACGGTATATCAAGCCATACAACTGCAAGGTACCTGCAACAATATGACACCGTAAATCAAACAACCACATTAGCGAACTAGATTTTGTTCAAAGGAAACCTTAATAATATTGAGGACCAGTAAATACAAAAGAAAATGAGTGATAAATAAGTGATGACGGTACCAAGTAAAACGTGTATTCTATGGATATCACAACTAATAAACCCCCAAAATAAGAGCTACAAGTGTTGATTAGGGATTTTTTGACAAACCCTTTACCAGTGATGTAAATTTTGAAATACCCCCCCCCCCCCCCCCCCCCTTAAATGATAATAAACGATTTTACTTGATATTATCTGCAGTGTAGTGGGGAGCAGGAGAGATAAACTACGCAGCATTGAATTAGGGCAATGTACCAATGACCCTCTCTAATTATCATTCATTTCTTACGCAATAGTAATGTCCTCCCAACCAAATGGGGGAATGAGTACAGTTATAGGCGCTCTATAAGATTTTAGAAGGTGCTAGCTATCCATGACAACACTAATGGTACCTATTAGAAGCTCTTATCCTAACTGCAATATCTAAGCACTAAAACAAAGTTAAAAGGTCCAATAATTACCAGGCCCAAGCCACATATATACATCACTATAGATAATGCAATGTTTTGAGATACTATCTTTAAAATGAGAGGCCAAGCCAGAAATTATGAAAAGAGGGGTATATAAAAATAAAAATAAATTACTCATGTTATGAATGCCTGGTCTAAATGGCCTATATAAAGCAAAGCCAAATCTCAGAGGCAAACTTACTTTACCGAACTGCTCACAGAGAGAACTGAGCATGAATCATGTGGAACATGAGTACTGATAAGACGGTATTGAAAAATCTTAACTTAAAAAAAAAGATGTTATAAATAATTTTTACTCCCAAAGATGTTATACCAAAAACTTTGACAAAAAATCTGACATAGCAAGAAAGAAGTTTGAAGAGTTTTGACATAGAAGTCAAAAGTTAATCAAATAACAGGGTATTTGTGTATAAACATTAAAAAAAGAAAAAAAGAAGTTTGAAGAGGATAACCGGTTATTTGATTGTTTCCAAAGAGGGAAAATGGGGTAGGAGAGCTCGGCAGGGCAGGTTTGCTGTCGAAGAGGGAAACGAGGTGAAGGAGAGATGCTAGGGAGTGAGGTTAGGGTTTATAATCGTATGGAGGGAGAAGGGAGGGTTTACAATCATATGGAGTCAAAATTTAATTAGTTATTCGTTTTAATTTAAGTCCACAACTTTTGACGCAAATGAGATATTCAATGAAAAAAAAACTAATGCAAAATGACGTCGCTTCATAAAAAAACATTTAAAAAAAGGCGCGCGTGCTCCGTTGACCAGCCTTCACACGCGTTGATCACGCCTTTTCCCATGCATAGGCCTTATACGGGGCATTTCTAAAAAGCCTCACGACTAGGCACGCCTTTTAGAACACTGATACTAAGTTTATGCAGCCAAACACGCACTGCAGTATTATCACCATCCTGCACTAAATGAACCTGTTGAGACCGAGAAATTTTGCTTCCACCTGAAACTTCGCCATCACGGGCAACAGTGAACAGAGGGATTGTCAATGTTGTTTTCAATATGGAAATGAGAGTGGAAAGAGTGTTAGTTGCGTACTGTAGTTGAACTATTATTATGCAAACCATGAATCCCCCTTCGTTTTTTTCTCTCTCGACCGTGAGCATGCTCCTACCTTACTTCCATCGTACCTTGACGGAAACTTCTTCTTGAGATTTCAACAAAGACTTATATGAGTGTAAGGCGTGCCCTGTGATGCCACAAATGATACAGTTCATAGGCAGCTTTTTGTATACAATTTGGAGGAAAAAATGATGGTTTTCCCACTCCACTAAAAGGCGTTCTAGGAGTGTAAGAGAGAAACTTGAATAACTCAAGAACTTCCTATTCAAGGTATTTTGATCTAATGTAAGAGGGATACCAACCCCTCTAGAAATTTCTTATAGCAGTTTGGATGCCTATAGTCCTAACATAGCCCAAGAAAATAGACTCGAACCTGAGTCGTACAAGAGGCGCATTTTTCCAGCGTGAAGTCAAGTTCCCATTGAAGCAGCTTGAAAAAAACATCTTCCACTTGAACAGGGCCTTATGTCCAGACTTCCGTAGATCTTCAGCTCATCTGAAGTGTATCTTAGAGTAGCCTTCCTATTGGGGTAAGCAACCAATTTTTCTATGGATTCCAGTGCTTATGAGAAGGCATATCTGAGATTGTTAACCCCCAGTCGACATGAACTTTTTTTGTGAATGATTATTCCAATCAGGTTTGTGCAAAATTCTCTAATTACTTCTTCATAAATGTAATAAATGATCTGAATATATTTGATTGAAAAATGATGTAGGCATTCATTGGAATCAAATTTTGACAGATTGAAATAATAGGTAAAGGCAAAAAATTAAATGAAGATTGAAAAGCTGGTTAAGAAACAAATCTCAAAATTTATAGAGTAGATTTTCAAATGCCTCGTAGGTCATTAAAGTACGTCGTTGATGATTTTTTTTTATAAGTTCTTTAGAGAGGCTTTTATCAACAGTTGTTTTTCCTTTTGTCATCTTGAAAATTTAATTGCAGTAGTATGATTTTGTCGGATTTTTGGAGCTAGGAAATTCGAATACTACGGAAGTTGTCTCAACAAACTTGTGCAATTGAAATTAAGAGATATGGATTTTATTTTTATAAAATTTAGTTAGAAAATATAATATCTATCCATCTTAGATGTGAATTTCAACATATTGAATGAGTGAGTTATAAGGTCTTAAAATATATTGATTTGAATTGATATGTTGAACAGAAGCATTTGAGATCTGCACCGATGAGGTAATGGATCACTTGATTGGAAATTGAAAGTGTGGTGGGGGTATTTAAAAATTATTTAAAGCTCGAGAGCCACTCCTACCTACTACTCCAGAGGCAATTCTGGGCGGAGTAGAAAAACAAGGCACATAGTGGATGCACAACTTGTTATCCAGGAGTTCTGGTAGGCAGGGGTATTTTGGCATATTCTATAAAATCTGCTGGACTGGATGATATGCCAACTTTGTTTTATTAAAATTTTTAGCATATCCTATGCCCGGGGTCACGTACACAGTCTTATCTATTTTCAACACAAACATGTCCATCTCTTTAATCAACAATAATATTGTACTCATTCCAAAGATAAATAATCCCAATTTTAATCTATTAGCTTATAGATTGTTTTATACAAAATCATTTCTAATTTATTGGTAAATAGATTAAATAATTGTTAGGGGATATTATGTCAAGATTCAATGTTCCTTTATTCCGGGAAGGTTGATAATAGGTAATGTAGTTTCAAATTTTGAGTTGAACCACTCCTTGAAAAGAGAAATTCACAGAAAAAGGCAACTTTGCGCTAAAATTTGGACCTGAGTAGAATATAATGTTAAAAATAAATTTTGACACGAAGAGGGAGGATTTGATTATGAATTGTATTTACACTGTCTCTGTCGGGATAAAGGGATTCCTAAAGGGGAAATTCTCCTCGGGGAGGGGTCTCTGACATGGGGCCCGCTCTTCGCTTTATCTCTTCCTTTACGAGCACAACGCTCTTACCATTGCTGAATCGAGCTCAAAGAGAGTAGAATTTCATGGATGAATGTTAATCGAGGTGGGCCACAGTATCATATTTATTTTTTGTCAATGATTGCCTCATGATTGGGACAGTATTAAAAAAGGATACTAAGGAGATAAAACACATTCTTGAGGTGTACTAACAAGGGTCGGGATAGTAAATTGACCTGAATAAATGCGACATCGTTTTTACTAATGAGAAATACTTTGGCTTTCGTCATTGGTTGATCTAAGAAAAGAAGTGTTTGCTGGCCTACAGGAGCGGTATGGGAAAAAGTAATAAAGGAGGTTGCACAAGCTTAACTCAAAGAGCTATTTCAAGTTCTGAAAGACGTAGGTGAAGCACTTAAAGAAGTGCCGATACATATAAACAAAGATTACCCAAGATCCTAGTGATGTTTCATATCACCCAATCCAAACTAAAGAAGTGGAAATGCGCATATACAGAGAGTTCTAGAGTTCAATGTAGTTATGGAGGAAAGAAAAAGCAGAAATATAGGATTATGGTGTGCCTCTGATGATATACCTAAATATTGGAAATTGTTTGCATATTGGAAATTGTTGTTATTGTTTGCATATTGGAAATTGTGTATATACCTAAATATTTATATTGCTTCAAACACATTTGTTTCTAAATATTCCCCAAATGACGGTTTTTGCAACAAACTGCATAGTTTTAAAAAATTATTGCAAATACCCCTTTCCCCTTTTGTTTTTCTAAAAATAATACTAAAATGGTCCCCAAAGGGGATCTTCACAACAAAATGCAATATAAACAAATGTTTCCCATTCCACATATGAAATTGTTGCTTGTATGTTGAAAATGGGATTTATTTGTCTTAATGAAAATATTTGCATGTATATGAACTTTTGACCGTTGGACCAACATGGTGGTTCATTACGGTGGCACCAAGCATATGTTGTGCGAGGAGATCAATGAGTGAACTTCAAAGCAAATAGAGATAGAGAGAGACATTTAGAAGCGAACTTTCTTTGTAGAGAGAAAATAAGGAAAAAATCAATTAGGGAAAATAAATGAGGGTGATGAGGCGACTCTCTTGATCGATACAGCACATATGGCGATGCATAACAACAATGATGATTAAAGCCAAGAACATTGTCAGTGATGAGATGTCGCTAGATAAGCAGTGTTTACACACACACACACATAATATATCGGAGATACCTACTGTAATATTATATTATAGAAGAAGATATATCACTAAAAAAACTACTTTTAGGGACGGTAAAAACCCGTCCCTCCAAAAAACCTTTATAGGCGGTGTTAGGGTTGGTTAAACGGTGTCACTGTGTCACATTTGATAAGCGTCACAAACACTTTAGGGATGAAAATGGCCATCCCATATAGCTTTATGGGATGGCAACTTAGGTTGTGCCATTATAGTTTACGCTAGTTAACATCAAGGAAAGAGATAATAGTTGTTCGCAATGTCCAATTTTTGGGGAGGTCGTGGAAGTCCTTAAAACTTCTAGCATGAAAATTTGGTGGGTAACTTTCAAACTTGAGATAAATGATTTGGGCTTGCTTTAATAGTCCCTATCATTTCAAAATCTATTATAATAATTTAAGACATTTCAAATCATTTACATAACAATAGTCATCATCCCCTCCCATACCAAATTCATACATTTCACCTATTCACACTCACAATGTCCAAAAATGTAGTCCATTAAATCAAATCCCACGTGCATGAAATTATACATAAGATCTTAACTGATGTCCAAAAAACAAAAAATAATACAATCCATCAAGACCAAAAGTATCATTCCGTAACAAAAAAAGGATGTTATTTGGGTAACAAATTCAACTTTGAAAATAAAATGTTCCATGCTGATCTAAAATCCCCTAAAACATTAAAATTAAATAGAAAATACAATTAGTCTTTTAACTTGGGGCCGATCCGTGCAACCTATATGACAACCATTCTGCATATGGAAATGATACGTATGCTTGCAGTTGATCACCTGAAAAAAAACATTTTAAAACAATTTGCCAATTAATTATAAAATGCATTCATCATTTTGAGTCATACAGCCTGAATGAGCGAATTACCCTAACAGACATGAGGCATAAAAGACATGACAAAAGCATATGCAAGGGATTCAAAGAAACATGGAAAGCTTTCAAAAGTAAAAATCCTACATATTTAAACACAAATGAACAATCAAGGTGGATAAACTCCCACGGTGGAGAAACGGGATCTCCACGGTGACAAATTAAATGATAAGAGCACATTTGCAAAACCCCAAAAATGAAACCACACACTCCAATACAAAAATGAGTAAAAGTCACAATACTAAGCTTATAGGTAAAGCAAATAGAATCAAACGAAAAACTGAGTGACTATAAAATGAGGCCAAGTAGAGGTACAATACCCAAACAGAATCAACCACACCAAAAACAAAAAAATATAGTAAAAAACCTCAACATCAGACCAGGACAGCCTACGAGAATGCTCCATTGGCATAACCGAGGCGAACAAAATTGCATCTACGTAACAACCAGGCTAAACAAAAAAGGGGGCAACAAACGGTTTGATAAGGATATGTTCACGTAATACCAAATTCATCTATAATATGTGTGCATTGGCTCTCGATTTAAATTTATACGGTCGGGACTAGAAAACTTCCTCTATATCTGAACTAATTTTTCCAATGATACGATCCTACTTCATACGCATATTATCAAACACACGTGACTTACAACCACACAGAATTCTCCAGAAAATAAAGAAATGAGCAATCTTGCACAAACAACCTTCCAACCTTTAATCCTTGTTATAATCCATAAAGATATCATAACGAAACACAAGGAATAAGGATAAAACTGAAGACCTAAAATACCCTAAAAATAACCCCAAATTTTAGACGCAATCTCCCGAAAATAGAACAGCTTCTCAAAAGTTTCCTCATTTCTCAGCATACAAAACACCCAGATACCGTAGTACTTGTAATTTCAAGATGGGCCCATGTAACACCCCCCCTAAAATTAACGGGTGGCCAGCCCTATATTATATTAAATCAGGAGTTTCAGATGGTCCAGTCTCAACATCAACTGTCGGTAAAATATAATATAGGACTAACTGCCCGATATTGTATAGGCGAGATGTTAAAATAAATTAAAACATGCAACATAACACAACCCAACACTATAAAACTACTAATAAATAAGAGAAAGATGCAAGAAAGAACTATGATAAACGAAATGCTATAATAAAATGATATAATCAACTACAATAGAATGTGATACAAAAAGTAGACCCGAATAAGTTGTCGGGTCACAGCAAATACAATAACTGGAATGGAATAAGTATAAACATTTATATAAATATCCCTTGGGTACAAACCCGATATACAACATGAATCCTACCTAGAATTTTAAAAGTAGGAGGCGACTACCAAATACATCCCGCAACAGTCCGCACCTGTCACGGCTCCCAAGACTCTGGATAGAAAGTCATCCGGCATCCATGCGGTAGGACACCTGTAGTAATATATATATATATACAAGCAAGAGAGAAAAATAAACGGGTCAGAGCCCGAGTTGTGAAAATATTAAGCAAGTGTGTTAACCGTGCATAATAAATATCGGTGCACTATTTCATAATTAAAGTGGAATCGCACTCTCGTGGAACCCCAACTCACCTCTCATCTAAAGGCGCGCACCTATTCGCGTCCTCAATTTTATTAGTTAAATTACCCCCATTTTTATTAGGACAACCTAACTTATCATAGGCCTAGCCTATACCCACGAGATCTACCTTCCTATCATACCCCAAGAATCCACCCCCTTTTAACCACAAATAAGTATTTAATTTTCAATCATATGTGCCTTATTAGGCTGAGTGGATTCCGGTTTATACTTTAACCAATTATAATTTAATAAGTTACCCAATATGCATTTGGGTTGAAACATATGATTTTAACTTTCTAATTAATAAGCATGCAAAGTTATTATTGACACAACTTCCCTCCAATTTCAACGTTGCGTTGCGTTTCGTGCGTGGGGTGTCTCGCAGAGCGAAATCCAAACAAAGAACCACCCCGTTACACTACTCCATGTCAACGTCGATCCTGGAGATCCATTATGCCACACATAAATATCGACAGAACTTCTCTCTACTCTCAATAATGTACTACATTTCGTGCGTGGGGTGTCTCGCAAAGCGAAATCCAAACAAGGAACCGCCCCGTTACACTAATCTTTGACAATGTCGATCATAGAGATCCATAATGCCGTACATACCATAACTGGCAGAACTTTTCTCCAATTTCAACACTGCACTGTGTTTCATGCGTGGGGTGTCTCACAAAGCGAAATCCAAACAAGGAACCACCCCGTTACACTACTCCTTGACAATGTCGATCCTAGAGATCCATAATGCCATATATACAATATAATACTACCACTATTACCAAAACTCCAATAATATCCTTGGGATGATGTAACCGAAATATTCCTTAAATGCGATACATCAACCCCCATCAATCTAGTACACCATAATCATCCAAGATGTACTCCACAAAGATTCTATATCCTTTCATCTATAGGATATATATATATATATATATATATATATATATATATATATATATATATATATATATAGGTATTTCTTCTAACCATATATATATATATACACACCATCATCCAATCCCATGACCATGTATACATACCATATATGATGTACAAAGGCCATGCACAAATAAATACCCGGCTATATATAGCGCCGATAAACTGCATCAATGCTATCATCTTCCCAGTGCCCGGCTCACGTAGCAATACTGGGGCCACCATGGTGGGACTAAACGACACCCATCTCGTGGTAAACACACGCACACGACGTCCCGGGAAGCGGTCATAGCTCCTAACCGGCAATGAGACGAAACATACCCACCACGTCTCATCCCAAAAATAAATATATATATCATATAATAACACACAGGACGACTATGACCTGAGAATATCCACACCCTGCTTTTCTAGCCAGGATGCTCACCCTCTACGCCCGCAACTTCCCAATGATAGCATGAGCGGGGTATTCTTAACCAAATAAGTATATATACCATTCACATGCACAATATATATACCACTCCCTGGGATAAAATGCGAGAACAGAAAACCTCCCTATGTGTCCCTCGCCCCACGCAAAACAACATATATATACCCATATATATGTTAGACGCCCTCTCAGTTGATACCTAGTACAATCATACCCTGGTGTTGCGAACACCAAAACTTTACCCCACTATCCACAATAGTTCAGATCCATCGCTATCCCGTCGATATTTGGGAATAATAATCCACCCTAATCCCATATTTATCAATCGTATAAATCCCTCTCATAATTCAAACTTTCACTCAGTTTACACTTCACTCTCTCGTGAAAAACACTAAAACTCCGCCACCCCACGGAAAGTTTATCCACATACTACGGCTGCTACCGCCAACGCACCCACTAAATTCGACTCATCTGCGAACTCTAGTGGAGAATAAGTCTTATCTTGTGACATCCTCCTTGTCACTCAAAACATACCCCATGCCCATAGGATAAAATATAATTACCTCCATACTCCAGTTGCAATGGCTGATCCTCGGGTTCCGGAGAAGCTTCCCCCTGCCCGAACGCACCCATGACTTGTTATAGTGGCTGTACATTCAGGACCTCATCCTGTGGTTGACCCTTGTATCGCTGAGAGCACTCCCTCTTCATGTGTCCCGCTTCCCTACCAACGAAACACCTCCTAAAAATTTCACCCTACCACTGATCCCTTCCTTTCTGGTCATCCCGCCGATAGCCTCCAGTTCTAGATCGTTTGGCATAATTCCCCTGCCGAAAATCCTACCCTTGATCTCCCCCAGTCTGCTGCTGGGATACCCCACTGGTATTGTTCCTTTCTGCCTCATCCGATTGGCTAATCCCCACTCCCCTCCCGCTTCCTTTCGCGTGGAAGCGATATTCCCGACAGTGCCGGAGTGTTGCGTTAATGACATCAGTATAATCTACTAATGCGGAATTATCAATTAAATGTTGTCTGATTCTCCAGACTAACCCATCCATAAACTTTGCTTTCTTTCTCTTTTCCTAGCTTACCATCATCCGGTAAAAATTTGCCAACGAGTGAAATCTTCCTCGTAATCGGCCACTAAACGGTCTCCCTTTGAGTCACCTCACAAAATTTTCTCCTCCTTTCGGTCTCAACCGCTGAAGGAAAAATACTTGCAGTCGAACCACACCCAAAACTCGGCAGTATCTAGTGTGTCCCTTTCCTCAACTGTGGTGATTGACTCCCACCACTGTAGCACCACTCCCACTAACTAAAAGTGGTTAGCCTTTACTTCCGCACCCCATCGCAATCTCCCATGCGTAGGTGACGCTGGATACCTCCTTTCCTTAACACGCTAGTACTACAGCTGAACCCCCTCGCAACTCTGGTGGGTTCCCGCTAAAATAACCTCTCTTTATTGTTTCCACCCCGACGACCCTGCGTGAGTCTGAACATCCGACGCCACTAACACTTGTGGCTGATTCCGTGGAAAGTACCTTGCCGTTGTGACCACCGTTGGTCCAACTGCCTGTGCCACTATTTCAGTGACCTATGCTGCCAAAATCATCTATGGCCGTTGCTGTGGTAGCTCTTGCTCCTAACGGGCCTCCCCCGTCTCATCTCCCCCTGCTGCCCTAACTGTTCTCTCCCTCCTGGGCGTCATTTGGAATGAGAATTGAATTGTATGAGTTCACTCTCAAATAAAGATTTTGCAGAAGAACGTATATGCGCATACGTATGAGAATACAACAATCCTATGATAGGGCTCTATATCAAAGATTGCTAAGCTGAAACGTGAAAAGCCGCACAGATCCTAAGGACACTAGAACCTGATGCTCTGATACCATCTGTGACACCCCGCCTAATAAAATACCGGGTGATCAGTCCTATACCAAATTAAAATAGGAATCCCAGTTGGATCATCCTTAGCATCACTGTCGAAATTTTTTTTTTTAAAACTTACTAACCACCTAGTATTCCAAAAGCTGGTGTCAATTTTAACTTTTTAATTAAACCAAAACTGTACATGCGGAATTAAAATATAAACCATTCACACAACTGAATGAAAATAAACTGAATCATAATTACACAACATGCCGAATAAAACACTGGCCACCAAAGAAATAATCCGAATACAAATATTCAACACCTGAATAAATTACACCTGAAAACTGTACCGAGAAGTCTGGGCGACAAGCCCTAAATAAAACTGAAACTGATACAAGATTCCTACTCTAGGAATGAATGAATGATGCGTCTAATCCAAACTCCTGCTAGCATCCACATATGTTGCAGCTCCGTATCCCTGGAATAGAATATCAATCCTGGCGTCCCTATGGCTGGAAAGAAAATAGTTTTATAGCAAGGGTTAGAACCCAAAACATTTTGAAAATATTTAGCAAGTGAATTAACTGCAGTAATTTAAAATGCATGAATGCGCTTCATATTAAAGTTAGTGTCGCGCTCCCTTGTGGACATCCTCACCCCTCCACTATTGTGCACACCTAACGGTTATCTTAACCCCACCTAGTTGTACTATCCCATCCAACTAGTCCTGGTATAACCCCCCCTTTGCCATACTACTCTAACCCGAGTAAAATTATTCCTAAAATATAAGTTATCTCACTAATTAACTTATTTAATTCCTTCTTACTTAAAAGCATATAACCGTAACATAAGTTATATAAATTAAATACATCACGCACTGTATTACCCATATATGATTAACTTAATTAATTTCTCATTAATTAACAGCATATAACTGTAACCCAAGTTATATAAAGTAAATACATCACACACTGTATTATCATCTACGTATAATATTCACTACTACATTATACGTACCTTTACCAATAACCACACATATCACACGTGTACTCATCCTTCCGAGTATGTCCTCACCGGATGATTTTCTCTAAAGTGCCATCTCACTAGGTGTGCTCACATAACCTAGTTACCCAAGTTGGATTCGCTCACCAACCGGGTTCAAAACCAAACGAAGTGGAGGCGGTCATATTCCTTCCCTGGAAGTGAGATGCCCCTCATTCCATATAACGGACGCTATGACCTGGGGATATACTCGCCCTACTCCTCGAGCTAGGGGATTCACCCACATCGTGCAACCTCCCATGATAGCACTAGAGTATAACTAAAATAAATTTCTAATCATTGATACTTAATAGCACAGACAATATATACACATATATATATATACTATCACTACACCGTATATATATATATAACATAAACTCCGTGCACTCATAACCTGTAACACTAGCCTATAATGTCCCGAGTCTCTCGCCCGACTCAACTAAATAAGTTTTGTCACTTATTAGATTATCATTATCCCAAGCCTATGGTCCGACTCTAATTTAATTAATTCACACATTAATTAATTTATACCGATCCGAGTTTGTAGTCCGACTCACTTTTAATTAATCTCATGTTAATTATTTTAACACTTTTCCGAGTCTACAATTCAACTCCCATTTAAATTAATTAACCCACCTATTAATTTAAATACCTTCCCGAGTCTACAGCCCGACTCTAGCAAATCAATTATACATTAATTAATTTAACCCTTGGTATCGCCCAACCATTATCCGGGCTCACTCACTTGGCCCATAACTTGACCCTTCCCGAGTTTAAATTCCAACTCCAAATTTACTTATTTTCTCAATAATTAATTAAATACCTTGGTGTCACTTAACCAACATGCCCGGACTCGCTCACGTGGCCCGAAATTAAATATCACCCGAGTCTAGTCCCCGACTCCAAATTAATTAACTTAAATGAGTAGCGTTACCCTACTACTATACCCAAACTTATTCACCGATTTCGTTATCTTATATTCTCAGAATTTATTCGCCAAAATTCATTTGTAAAGTGTCACACATAATTCCCCCACTACCCTCAATTATACTCCCTTATAATTGTTAAGAATTAACTCCCATAATAAATTTCTCTCTTAATTATGCTAGGGGAAAAATCACAACTAAAATCTTAACCCATAAAAATCCATAAGGCAAACTGCCGAAATAACTGAAGGGTCGATCGATCGATCCCCAACCGTCGATCGATCGATCGAACAGGTGGTCGTCTTCTCCACCGATCTGTTTCTGCCATAGTCGAATTTCCAAGGTCTTATCTCTCTGATTTTCAACCTTAACTCATTATTTTTAACCAATCAATTACTCCCAAAATGAGCCCCAATCATCTACAACTGTTTTAGCATGCTCTATTCATACCATAACTCACTATTTCTAAAAATGGGTTTTCTCCGGTTAATTTCCATCAATTCATCTCAATTTTGTTCATAACTCCTACTGGATTTCTCATTCCAATCAGACATTCATTTTCAGAATTATAAAACACAACTAATTCTCACTTTGAATCTCATTCAATTATTCTATTACCCAAAATCCCATTTTTGTACCCATTTATCCCCAAAACGAATTTTAGTATACACATCACTAAAATATGAATTGGATATCACAGTTTAGGAGTAAAAACAGTTAACCACTTGCCTGAAATTTCTCGTAGGGTCTGATCCGTTGTCGACATCCCTTAATTTGGCTTCAAAATCCCCAAATTAGCTTTTGATTGTTTTCCCCCAATCTTCCTCTCAAACCCTAGGTTAGAATAATGGTGGCTGCTCCTTTTTCCTTTTCTTAGGTTTAGGTTTAAAAACAAAAATCCCGTTTTTAGCCTAATGGGCTAAATTAAAATAGCCCAAATCATCCCGTGCGGGCCCGACTATGCCCAAAAATATCCCGAGACCCAAATGCTACCCCCGGGTACTCTTTTCTGACTATCTCGACCCATCCGGACTCAACCGCGCACTCAGAATCGCCATCCGAATTAATTTATAAAAATCCTTACCTCACCCCCAATTTCGTCTATACCGACTCCCGGCTAAGATAATCGCATACCCCGTCATTACTACCCGAAATGACGCAATTAAATTATTGCTATTCACTTAGTAAATAAATTTACCTAAATATTGGCCATTCACTCCCCGATTAATATTTAAACATATATTGCCATAATTAATTCAATTAAAAATTACAACCCACAAGTAATTTAAAATTCTCGAATTAATTAAATATTAAAAGCACAAAAATACGGGGTGTTACATACTTCCCCCCTTACAAAGGAATTTCGTCCTCGAAATTAAGATAAGCCTAGTGTTCCAATATTCTCATTTTACTCACTAGTCATACCCTTATAAGCTAGCGATATCTATCTCTCCCGCTTTTCTTTATACGTTACCCAAATATGCATTTTATTGTCCAGGGCGCCCATACACCCTATACCCGTACTCTACCGCACTAAAATTTTCTCGACTATGCTAGTCGTAACCCGTAAGATAACTTCCAACCCGTAGTCATATCCCATACGTATATATATATATATATATATATATATATATATATATATATAGTGGCCGAGGTACCCACCCCATGTACTAACGACCAACCATTTCCCACCCTGAGGATTATAACATAGGGCACAATGTAATAATTAATATTATTATTACCAAGTCTACAAATCTCACACAGTAGAAGTATTCACAAGTTCATTTATGTATATATTTATATAGTCACATCATCCCTATACATATATACCAATCCTGCGCCCCCAGGCTAAGGCCCAATTGTGCACCTACTAGGAGAATCCCGCATCCCTAGGTTAGCACCCCTTAATGTGCCTATTAAGAATATTCTTGTACCCCCGGGTTATCACCCATTAGTACACTTAACAATAGAGTCCTCTAGTTATCACTCATTAGTGCGTTTAACTATAAGTTCCTTACACCCCCAAATACTTGTCTCTCAAACGCAAAGTATATATGCCTATACTTAGGCTACCAAGACAATGTAAGATACCGCGCCCTACAATCACAATTCCTTGCGCAAAATCAACCCCGAGCTATCTCTCCCTGTCCGAACGTAAATCTAACCACCCAGATTCACTTCAATAAATACCCCCACTCCCTGGGATAAAATGCGAGAACAGAAAACCTCCCTATGTGTCCCTCGCCCCACGCAAAACAACATATATATACCCATATATATGTTAGACGCCCTCTCAGTTGATACCTAGTACCAATCATACCCTGGTGTTGCGAACACCAAAACTTTACCCCACTATCCACAATAGTTCAGATCCATCGCTATCCCGTCGATATTTGGGAATAATAATCCACCCTAATCCCATATTTATCAATCGTATAAATCCCTCTCATAATTCAAACTTTCACTCAGTTTACACTTCACTATCTCGTGAAAAACACTAAAACTCCGCCACCCCACGGAAAGTTTATCCACATACTACGGCTGCTACCGCCAACGCACCCACTAAATTCGACTCATCTGCGAACTCTAGTGGAGAATAAGTCTTATCTTGTGACATCCTCCTTGTCACTCAAAACATACCCCATGCCCATAGGATAAAATATAATTACCTCCATACTCCAGTTGCAATGGCTGATCCTCGGGTTCCGGAGAAGCTTCCCCCTGCCCGAACGCACCCATGACTTGTTATAGTGGCTGTACATTCAGGACCTCATCCTGTGGTTGACCCTTGTATCGCTGAGAGCACTCCCTCTTAATGTGTCCCGCTTCCCTACCAACGAAACACCTCCTAAAAATTTCACCCTACCACTGATCCCTTCCTTTCTGGTCATCCCGCCGATAGCCTCCAGTTCTAGATCGTTTGGCATAATTCCCCTGCCGGAAATCCTACCCTTGATCTCCCCCAGTCTGCTGCTGGGATACCCCACTGGTATTGTTCCTTTCTGCCTCATCCGATTGGCTAATCCCCACTCCCCTCCCGCTTCCTTTCGCGTGGAAGCGATATTCCCGACAGTGCCGGAGTGTTGCGTTAATGACATCAGTATAATCTACTAATGCGGAATTATCAATTAAATGTTGTCTGATTCTCCAGACTAACCCATCCATAAACTTTGCTTTCTTTCTCTTTTCCTAGCTTACCATCATCCGGTAAAAATTTGCCAACGAGTGAAATCTTCCTCGTAATCGGCCACTAAACGGTCTCCCTTTGAGTCACCTCACAAAATTTTCTCCTCCTTTCGGTCTCAACCGCTGAAGGAAAAATACTTGCAGTCGAACCACACCCAAAACTCGGCAGTATCTAGTGTGTCCCTTTCCTCAACTGTGGTGATTGACTCCCACCACTGTAGCACCACTCCCACTAACTAAAAGTGGTTAGCCTTTACTTCCGCACCCCATCGCAATCTCCCATGCGTAGGTGACGCTGGATACCTCTCTTCCTTGACACGCTAGTACTACAGCTGAACCCCCTCGCAACTCTGGTGGGTTCCCGCTAAAATAACCTCTCTTTATTGTTTCCACCCCGACGACCCTGCGTGAGTCTGAACATCCGACGCCACTAACACTTGTGGCTGATTCCGTGGAAAGTACCTTGCCGTTGTGACCACCGTTGGTCCAACTGCCTGTGCCACTATTTCAGTGACCTATGCTGCCAAAATCATCTATGGCCGTTGCTGTGGTAGCTCTTGCTCCTAACGGGCCTCCCCCGTCTCATCTCCCCCTGCTGCCCTAACTGTTCTCTCCCTCCTGGGCGTCATTTGGAATGAGAATTTAATTGTATGAGATCACTCTCAAATAAAGATTTTGCAGAAGAACGTATATGCGCATACGTATGAGAATACAACAATCCTATGATAGGGCTCTATATCAAAGATTGCTAAGCTGAAACGTGAAAAGCCGCACAGATCCTAAGGACATTAGAACCTGATGCTCTGATACCATCTGTGACACCCCGCCTAATAAAATACCGGGTGATCAGTCCTATACCAAATTAAAACAGGAATCCCAGTTGGATCATCCTTAGCATCACTGTCAAATTTTTTTTTTTTTTTAAAACTTACTAACCACCTAGTATTCCAAAAGCTGGTGTCAATTTTAACTTTTTAATTAAACCAAAACTGTACATGCGGAATTAAAATATAAACCATTCACACAACTGAATGAAAATAAACTGAATCATAATTACACAACATGCCGAATAAAACACTGGCCACCAAAGAAATAATCCGAATACAAATATTCAACACCTGAATAAATTACACCTGAAAACTGTACCGAGAAGTCTGGGCGACAGGCCCTAAATAAAACTGAAACTGATACAAGATTCCTACTCTAGGAATGAATGAATGATGCGTCTAATCCAAACTCCTGCTAGCATCCACATATGCTGCAGCTCCGTATCCCTGGAATAGAATATCAATCCTGGCGTCCCTGTGGCTGGACACCTAAAAGGTTTTGAAAATAGTTTTATAGCAAGGGTTAGAACCCAAAACATTTTGAAAATATTTAGCAAGTGAATTAACTGCAGTAATTTAAAATGCATGAATGCGCTTCATATTAAAGTTAGTGTCGCGCTCCCTTGTGGACATCCTCACCCCTCCACTATTGTGCACACCTAACGGTTATCTTAACCCCACCTAGTTGTACTATCCCATCCAACTAGTCCTGGTATAACCCCCCCTTTGCCATACTACTCTAACCCGAGTAAAATTATTCCTGAAATATAAGTTATCTCACTAATTAACTTATTTAATTCCTTCTTACTTAAAAGCATATAACCGTAACATAAGTTATATAAATTAAATACATCACGCACTGTATTACCCATATATGATTAACTTAATTAATTTCTCATTAATTAACAACATATAACTGTAACCCAAGTTATATAAAGTAAATACATCACACACTGTATTATCATCTACGTATAATATTCACTACTACATTATACGTACCTTTACCAATAACCACACATATCACACGTGTACTCATCCTTCCGAGTATGTCCTCACCGGATGATTTTCTCTAAAGTGCCATCTCACTAGGTGTGCTCACATAACCTAGTTACCCAAGTTGGATTCGCTCACCAACCGGGTTCAAAACCAAACGAAGTGGAGGCGGTCATATTCCTTCCCTGGAAGTGAGATGCCCCTCATTCCATATAACGGACGCTATGACCTGGGGATATACTCGCCCTACTCCTCGAGCTAGGGGATTCACCCACATCGCGCAACCTCCCATGATAGCACTAGAGTATAACTAAAATAAATTTCTAATCATTGATACTTAATAGCACAGACAATATATACACATATATATATATACTATCACTACACCGTATATATATATATAACATAAACTCCGTGCACTCATAACCTGTAACACTAGCCTATAATGTCCCGAGTCTCTCGCCCGACTCAACTAAATAAGTTTTCTCACTTATTAGATTATCATTATCCCAAGCCTATGGTCCGACTCTAATTTAATTAATTCACACATTAATTAATTTATACCGATCCGAGTTTGTAGTCCGACTCTCTTTTAATTAATCTCATGTTAATTATTTTAACACTTTTTCGAGTCTACAATTCAACTCCCATTTAAATTAATTAACCCACCTATTAATTTAAATACCTTCCCGAGTCTACAGCCCGACTCTAGCAAATCAATTATACATTAATTAATTTAACCCTTGGTATCGCCCAACCATTATCCGGGCTCACTCACTTGGCCCATAACTTGACCCTTCCCGAGTTTAAATTCCAACTCCAAATTTACTTATTTTCTCAATAATTAATTAAATACCTTGGTGTCACTTAACCAACATGCCCGGACTCGCTCACGTGGCCCGAAATTAAATATCACCCGAGTCTAGTCCCCGACTCCAAATTAATTAACTTAAATGAGTAGCGTTACCCTACTACTATACCCAAACTTATTCACCGATTTCGTTATCTTATATTCTCAGAATTTATTCGCCAAAATTCATTTGTAAAGTGTCACACATAATTCCCCCACTACCCTCAATTATACTCCCTTATAATTGTTAAGAATTAACTCCCATAATAAATTTCTCTCTTAATTATGCTAGGGGAAAAATCACAACTAAAATCTTAACCCATAAAAATCCATAAGGCAAACTGCCGAAATAACTGAAGGGTCGATCGATCGATCCCCAACCGTCGATCGATCGATCGAACAGGTGGTCGTCTTCTCCACCGATCTGTTTCTGCCATAGTCGAATTTCCAAGGTCTTATCTCTCTGATTTTCAACCTTAACTCATTATTTTTAACCAATCAATTACTCCCAAAACGAGTCCCAATCATCTACAACTGTTTTAGCATGCTCTATTCATACCATAACTCACTATTTCTAAAAATGGGTTTTCTCCGGTTAATTTCCATCAATTCATCTCAATTTTGTTCATAACTCCTACTGGATTTCCCATTCCAATCAGACATTCATTTTCAGAATTATAAAACACAACTAATTCTCACTTTGAATCTCATTCAATTATTCTATTACCCAAAATCCCATTTTTGTACCCATTTATCCCCAAAACGAATTTTAGTATACACATCACTAAAATATGGATTGGATATCACAGTTTAGGAGTAAAAACAGTTAACCACTTGCCTGAAATTTCTCGTAGGGTCTGATCCGTTGTCGACATCCCTTAATTTGGCTCCAAAATCCCCAAATTAGCTTTTGATTGTTTTCCCCCAATCTTCCTCTCAAACCCTAGGTTAGAATAATGGTGGCTGCTCCTTTTTCCTTTTCTTAGGTTTAGGTTTAAAAACACAAATCCCGTTTTTAGCCTAATGGGCTAAATTAAAATAGCCCAAATCATCCCGTGCGGGCCGGCTATGCCCAAAAATATCCCGAGACCCTAATGCTAACCCTAGGTATTCTTTTCTGACCATCTCGACCCATCCGGACTCAACCGCGCACTCAGAATCGCCATCCGAATTAATTTTTAAAAATCCTTACCTCACCCCCAATTTAGTCTATACCGACTCCCGGCTAAGATAATCGCATACCCCGTCATTACTACCCGAAATGACGCAATTAGATTATTGCTATTCACTTAGTAAATAAATTTACCTAAATATTGTCCATTCACTCCCCGATTAATATTTAAACATATATTGCCATAATTAATTCAATTAAAAATTACAACCCACAAGTAATTTAAAATTCTCGAATTAATTAAATATTAAAAGCACAAAAATACGGGGTGTTACACCAACCTCTTTGTGATCCTGAACCATGACAATCGGCGCGAAAATGCTTCCAGACCTTGGAAGTAGAGACACGGAAGAGAGAATCAAGGGGGGACACACCTAGACTAGATATCATAAATATTTTTGTTAAAATTAAATCGTTCCCTGATGTTTTATAAAATCTTTTACCACCACCACAAATCACCCGTCATTATTTTTTGGGCCTTTTACGGTCTGGTCCCTGGACTAATAATTTTGGACAAAAAATCAGGCCCAACAAATTTTAAACGATTAAGTTCAACATATAAATAACCCGAAATTAAAACAAACAGGCACTATTTAGAAATCGAAGCGCCAAAAATTCTCTTCATCAGAAATCTCTCTTCGATCAAAACCCTAACTCTCTTCGATCAAAAATCTAACTCTCTTCGATCAAAACCCTAACTCTCTTCGATCAAATCCCAATCGTTGAAGTTCTACCGAGAATTTTACATTCTAAATCAAATTCTTTCAAGCACCACTAACAAGTATGTATACATTCTCTTATAACCTGTTTGCCCTTGTGTATTTTGTGTTCTCATATGTATAAATTTGTAGACATATGGTCTGATGAAATCACATTCTTCTTCTTCATGATATGAAAAAATATATTTATTTCCCTCATTTTAATTGCAAAACACACGTTTTGCATGTTAGATATATGTATTTCATCATTGTACTTTTCCTCCTGTATACATAATTTATCGAGGATTTATCAAGGACTAGAAATATATACATGATTGTAATATGTACATGTACATGCCCTGTTTTGCATGAATTATGTGTATTTTGCGTGTACTATCAAAAAGTACACGCAAAATACACAGAGTACACACACATTAAAATTGAATTTCTCAATTCAATATGCATGTACTTTTATGTTTTATATGTGTACTCTATAAAATATATATTTCAAATCCATATTTGATCAATCCTATGTTATTTTGGTCCACGCCAACGGCATTTGAATGATATTCCATGAGTTTGTAAGAAGTATTATTATTGTGTTAATATTTAGGAGTGTTTTTGTTCCGCGCTAGCGGCATTTGAATGATATGTTATTAGCTTGTAATCAGTATTATTGCGTGTACTTTTTCATTTTTTGCGTGTACTTTGTTAAAAATATACGCAAAAAATTCATGAAGTACACGCACATTGAAACTCAAATTGTTCAATCCAATATCCATGTACTAATGTGTATTATGAGTGTACTATTTGTATTGTTGTGTTATTGTTTAGGAATCATACGATCAAGCATGTTCAACTACAAAACTGCTTCTTCTACGTTCGAAGATCTTAACAATACAAAACCTTTCACATTGACAGTCAATAGTACTAATGATGACTATATTCATTTTCTCCTTCGCATCAATGATAGAGCTAAAAGGTTACTTGGTTTATACTACTACTATGAAGACATTTACTGCACTTTTGATGTGCAACAACTTCAAGTAACTGAATCGAAAGCAAATGATTTATCTAAACGAATTGAGCAGTATTGCTTAAGGGGTTTTGATACTGTTGGAGCTTTTAGCATGCAGCTATTGTATCACTTCTTTACGGAATATGTTAGGAATAGAGAATCTTGGTTTTTGACTTATCGAACAACCTCTGATAGGTATTACCATGAAACTGATGATATATATTATCGCCTTTAGCATGTATTTTGTTGAGACTTGTATAAATTATTTGTGATAATATTGCATGTACTTTTGTTAAATACGCTTGTATTTTATTGTTTTAATCTATGTTTTATTCTAATTCGCATGTATTTTATTTTTTGTACATATCATTATAGGTTAGTAATTTAAATTTTGTTTATTAATCAATATAATGCGGATGAAGATGAAGGCAAGAAGAGGAAAGAAATAAAAAAGAGCAGTTCTGATGATAGTTCTTCATCTAGTTCCAGTTCCAGTTCTAGTTCTAGTGTGGCATTGAAATCTAAACGTCCTGCAAAGAAGAATGACCAATATCGATCAAATATTGTTATCTTTATCCATGATTTGCATCATATTATAGATAAAATAAACAATAGCCATATTGAACTTCTTAAGAAGACTCCATTTGGGGAGTTTTTCAATGCCTACTACAGTGAGAAAGTAGTAGAAGTGGACCACAAGAAGACGAATAAAAATATTTTATCAATTATCCAGCTGTACAATACGGAAACCAAAAGTTTTCGTATGAAGAGTAGGATTCCAATAATCCCAATAGATATAAGTGAGATATTTGGCATACCACTGGTTGAGGGTTTAAAATCAATAGAACTAAAAAAGAGATCGAATACTGCTAAAAAATATGGATTAAAAGCACGATACTTCGTAAAAAGAATAGGAAAGTCAGAAATATTGAATGGTTTGAAGAAATCAGTTGAATTGGAGACAGGTGAAGGAATTGTCGATTTTATTCAAATTGTGTGTCTCCACTTCTTGAACACGTTGTTTTTATCTAACTCAAACTTCACCCTTGGAGATTTTTGGTTGAAATACATCGACAATATTGAGGAAATGAATAAGTATGATTGGGCATCTGCTGCGCATGAGTTTCTTATACATTCACTTGACAAATCAATAAGTTCAAAACCTAGCACAGTTATTGGATGTGTCATTTTCCTACAGGTGAGCAAAAAAAATCCTCATATTTCAAAATTTACATAGCAATACTCACGTGTACTTTGAAAATACACGTGTATTTTCACTTGTATCTTTAAAATATATGTGATATTGTCACATGTATTTTGAAAATACACGTGATATAACAAGTGTATTTTGAAAGTACACTAGTTATATTTACTAAACATAATACACGTGTACTTTGTAAAATACAAGTGTACTTTATAACGTAGAAGTGTATTTTCAAAATACATGTGATATTTTCTCTTGTTCTTTCAAAATACACGTGATATTTTCACTTGTATTTTCAAAATACACGTGATAATTTAACGTGTATTTTGAAAATACACGTCTTATATCACGTGTATTTTGAAAATACACGTCTTATATCACTTGAAAGTACACTTGTATTTTACAAAATACACGTGTACTGTGTTTTGTAAAAATAACCAGTGTACTTTCAAAATACACTTGTTATATTTTTTGTCAATATTATAAATGTACTTTAGAAAGTACACGTGAACTTATTTTGACAAAGTACACGTGAACTTTGTAAAATACACGTGCACTTTTAATATACAATTGTATAATTTTCAAAGTACACGTTTAATGTTGCGTGTATTTTGAACAAATCACTCGTACTTTCCATTATGAATCCCTAGGTAATACAATTATTAATATCATTTTGTTTTTTGTATGATCACAGTATTGGGCATGTGAGAAATTTGAAATTATTTCTCCTATTGAAGAATTTAAAGATAAGACTCCTAAATGCCTGAGGTGGAAATTGTCTTCTTTGAGACAATGGTTTTTGAAGAATGAAATCGCAACAATAACTTTGAAGCAGGCTACAAATAAACCAACTTGTAAGAATAGTTTTGTACAAAAGCAATCTCAGTTTTAAGGGCCAAGTTACTCTTTGAACATTTCTACAGAAAGTCCTATACATGCTGATTCTTCATCAGAAAAAGTTGCTGAAGATATTAATGACAATGACTTTTCACATGGTTGGAATATTCCCCTTAAAAACATTGTGACTCCAAAGAAAAAGAAAGGAAAAGATCAACCAAAGGTTAATTTGGAGGAACAAATTGCTGTTTTGAAAAGGGAATTGTTGGAAAAAAATAAACAACTATCTAAAGTAGCTGAAGACTTTAATGGTGCACTTGAGAAGGTGACCTCTTTAGAGGTAGAGAGTGCCATTTTGAATGTAAAGTTGCAGGTAGATCGTGATTCACTTTTTGAAGCCCATGAGGAAATGAAGAAGTTAAAGGTGGAGAATTCCAAACTTTTGAAGGAAAAAGATTTACTAAATAAGTTGGAGGTGGAAAATGCCCAACTAGTTGAGTTAAACAATTATTTAAAATAAGAGCTTGATCAAGTCACAATGAGTGACTCCGATAGAATTAAAGAATTGGATGAATCATTGAAAAAACAGGAAGAATCAACACGAATTTTGGAACAAAAAAATGGATATCTATCTCTGAGTAATGAAGATCTCAAAAAAAAGTATGATGATACATTACAAAATTGGAAAGATGCTGGCATAGAAAATATGATATTGAGGCAGAATCTTGAGGAGTTGGAATTGAAAAGAACTTAACAGGTACTTTTGATTATAAATAATGCAGAGTACACACAGTTTTCCTAAAGTACACGCAGTTTTTCTAAAGTACACGCAGTTTCCTAAAGTACACGCACTTTTATTTCATAGTATTTTTAATGCAGTTTTATTTTATATTAGAAATAATACAAAGTACATGCATTATTTGATTAAAAATAATGCAGTTTTATTCAAGTATTTCTTATAATGTAACATTCTTTTTTTATAACAGGAAAACAATAATAAAATCATTAATGACGAAATTTCGGAGTTGAAGAAAATTCTTGATGAATCAGCATTTAAAAAAGCCGATCAGGTATCTATAAAGTACAATAGATATATAGTACACTCATTTAATTTCTAAAGTAAACGCAAATTATGTTGAAAGTACACGTGTATATTATAAATTTTATAAAGTACCCGTATTTTATAATACGTGCGTGTATATTATAAAATACACGCATGTATTAAAATACACGCGTGTACTTTATAAAATACATGTAAGAGAAAATGAATCATTGTTTCAAAAAATGATTATAATCCAACATTCCTTGTTAAATATATCAGGCAAACACTAATAAACAACTCATGGACAAAATTTTGAATTTGAAGATTGAACTAGCCTCAAAGACAGTTCAGGGCACACCCAAAATACCCAAAACGAAAGGGCCTCTTACTAGAGGACAAAAGAAAAGAAAAGTTGACAGCAACACCGAGAAGCATGAACCAATTAAGAAACAAAAAGAGCCAAAGCTGAGAAAAGGCCCTCTAACAATAGCTCAGCGAATGAAATAAACTCACTTCAAGCTTCAAGCAATGAAAGCATACAAATATCTTGATGAAGCTGCGAAGAAAAAAATTGAAGAGTTTATTCAAAATGCTGAGCCAGGGTAAAGTGTATTGTTTTATGATTTATCACTTCGCTAATTTATATTTTTTATGGTGCAAAAGAATAAGGTTATTATTATTATACAATTCTTATTGCTTATATAAAATGCCGGGAATTTATTTTCCAAGGGTTAGTTTCGTATGTCCCATGGGAAGATTTTGTTGAAGTCCTCAACAATCAAGAAATTTCAAGCCAAGTATGTAGTCCAAATATTAGACATTCATTAAATTTCAACATAATTATTTCCTCACCATTTTATATTGTGTGAAACAGATAATACTTGCCTTTAATAAGGTATTGCGGTTAAAATTGTTAGAGGAAGGGCTCTGCCACTCACACACTTTTTTTGATTATTGTTGGGTAACTACAATTAAACTGAAAGTTTTACAAATTACAAAATTTCAGTTTTTTATATTAACACAATGTCTATAATTTTTATTCAGATAGAAGCTTGTAGCAAAAATGAAGTTAATAAGAAGGGGAAGTTATACAAAGATTTATTTGAATACTTAGGCACTTGTAATTATTTGTTCATTGTACTAAGACATAGCATAGGACATTTCACATTATTTGTCATATACAAAAAAGAAAATAAAGTGGTCCACATGGATTCCCTCCGACCGAACGACAAGGAAAAAAACACAATATTCTTCGATGATGCGAAAAAATTGGTTAGTGCCTAAACTTAATTAGTGATGTTACCTGTACTTATATTATACACGTGTATAATATAATGCGTGTACTTTTTTTTAGTTGTACATAATCACCCAGATTATCAAAGTACACGCATCATATTTTAAAATACACGTGAAATGAACTAATACAAATTACGTGTACTTTAATATTATGCGTGTACTTTTAACTCTTTAGGCAAAGTACACGCATCATATTTTAAAATACACGTGATATGGAAAAATAAAATATGTGTGTACTTTAATATTATGGTGGTACTTTTAACTCTTTAGGCAAAGTACATGCATCATATTTTAAAATACACGTGATATGAAAAAATTGAATACAGGTGTACTTTAATATTATGCGTGTACTTTTAACTCTTTAAGCAAAATACACGCATCATATTTTAAAATACACGTGATATGGAAAAATAAAATATGCGTGTACCTTAATATAATGCGTGTACTTTTTAATCTTTAATCTTCATATACTCTTTTACATGTATACACTAAATACTTGTCTTCTTAACAGTTTTCAGTCTTCCCAAAAACACTGTGCCTATTGAAGACTGAAGTAGAAATAATGAAAAATAATGGATTTAAAATTCAGAGGAAGTTTGATGAAGGTACACCAAATGAGTTTACATTGGATGATGATCCATTGACAGCGCAAGAAAAAAGGACAGTAGATTTCTTGCTGGAAAGTGATCTCCAGTTTGACCTAATAAGAGATCATGAATGCCCTAAGCAATATAATGGGTAAGAAAAACTTCATTTCTAAAAATTACTAATTTGTATCTTTTCAAAAAATTTCATTCACATCAAACTAATTTGTATATTTGTTTTATTTTAATTTCAGGGTTGACTGTGGGATGTTCTACATGTATTACATTGAACAAATTAGCAGAAACAAGGAAATGAAAAAATTGTTTCAAGACCCTGACATGCTAAAACACAGAGCATATGTACTCAGGGAAATTCTTCTATCAAAATATTTCTACCCCCGAAAGGAAAAAAAACTTCTATAAATTGTGATTCAAATACAAACCATATTTGTAATTTGTTTTGTGTTATATTGGTTATTGTTTACAATATTTATTACACCAAAATGATTTATTTCCGCTGGCGCGGACCACAATCCATGTAAGATTTAGACAAACAATGTAGTGTGTTCAATAGAATACTTCAAAGTACACGCAGTTTGACTAAAGTACACGCACTGGTTAATATAATAATTTTTTATTTTTAATGAAAAACTACTTTAATTATTTATTCAGAAGGACACAATAACCAAAATCAATTTATTAAGCTCAACTACTCACTTCCCAACTACTTCTGGTCAAGAAATAAATAGCTTTAACTTTTCCTATAAAAGAGTAATAATTGTTCCTTTATTAACCATTACATCTAGGGTAAAGATAACATAATGGCTATTCCAGCAGAAAAGTTGCGAGATACTCTTGAGAGAGATGAAAGAAATAAAACAAAAATAAGCCAAATTGAGGAAAATATTTCCTCATATGAAACTGCCTTTGAGCAGTTTCAAACATATGTGAGGGAAGGCTATTCTGGACTTCCACCCAATCCCATAGATTTATTTGATGTGGATGAGGACCCTCCTCAAACACATGAAGACCTCATGTCTTTCTATACACAAGAAGTTCCCATGAAAATCGCCAAGCTGAAGGAGAAGAAAGCTCTCCATGAAGGCCTTGCAGGTGTCATAGAAGAAGAAATTCGACACTGGTCGAATTTAATTGACTCTCTTCCTGAAACCCTAGATGCCTTTGACAAACATCCCTAATAGAAGCCTTCTTTAGTTTTTTCAGCTTTTGTTATGTGAAAAAAATTGTACTTTATTTTTTTGTTTTTAATAAAATTTTTATTTCTTTCATGCATGTATTCTCACTTATTTTATACACCAAATATATTAAAGTACACGTGAACCTTTATAAAAATGATCACGTGTATTGTAAAAAATGTAAACATTAATATCATTTATTGTAAAAAAATTTGTATGATTCTATTTATTATAAATTATAATACAAGCATGTTTTTATAAAGCAGAAACAAGATATTGTCCCAAATAATTATATAAATGCGTGTACTTTATATATTACACGTGTACTTTATAAAGTACACGCATAGTCTATAAAGTACACGCTTATTGAAATACTTGTATAATAATGCCACTAGCGCGGACCATAATACACATAGAAATTTAAGAATATGAGTGATCCAAGTGTCTTTTATAAAGTACAAGCACATTGAAATGTCCAAAACCATTTTCCAAATAGTATATGCATTTATATACGTCTACTTGATAAAATTACATGCAGAATACATAAAGTACATGTATATTGAATTAGATTTTTGTCATATCAATATGCGTGTACTTTATAAAAAAATGCGTGTACACGTATATTTAATTGCGTGTACTTTATTTATTATGCGTGTACTTCATAAAGTACACGCACATTTCATCAAGTACACGCATATTATATTTATATTATGCGTGTACTTCATACGTGTACATCATAAAGTACAGGCATATTTCATAAAGTAAATCTAAATTAAATGTCATTAATAAAGTACACGCATGCTTTTATAAAGTACACGCATATTGAACTGACCAAATTCATTTTTAAATGCGTGTACTTTATGTATTCTATGTGTACTTCATAAAGTACACGCATATTTCATCAAGTACATGCATTGATAAAATTGCTTTGGACATCAAAATGCGCGTGTACGGTACATAACATGCGTATACAAATGTCTAGTACACGTGAACATCAGGAAAAATGATCACGTGTAATTTATGAAAAATACGTGTACAACTACACAAAAAACAAACTAAAAAATGAGACTTAAAACTAAAATTACATTCATTTATGTGAAACAAATGGTTTATTAATTAATTTATTCAATCAAATTGTTAAAATGAATGAATTCAACAATTTTAAAAGTACTCAAATGGGTTCCTTACAAGTAGACCTGTAATGACCCATTTTACTACACCTCGAGCAAGTAACTTCCTTTACTGTGATCTCACCAGAAGTCTTTATTCTCTTATTTCTTGGCCTGCCTGTCGGTCTCTTAGTCATTGGTGGAAGGACAAATGGATTTTCAGGTATAGGAATATTTAAGGATATCAAATCAGGAAGAGGAACTATAGGTATCGAGTACAATTTTCTGTAGAAAGATACCTTATAGTACTCCTCAATATAATCATAAATATTGGTCCCTTTCCTCCGCACAACACAAACAGCATGAGACCATGGAAAACATCATCTGCCAACTCTTACGAGAACAAGTCCTTTCTCCTAAGTCAACTATTGCTTGCACTTCTGAATGAACTTCAAATACATTTTGACTTAAGCGACTAATAGTCCAATGTCTGTGACAACCCGCTTACCAAAATATGGGGTGGCTAGCCCGATAATCCAATCTAACAGGAATCATGGATGGAATCATTCTCAGCATCGCAACAAAATAAAAAGTATACAGGATAACCACTCAATATTTCAGAAAAACGGGTTGACAAAAATTTTGATTTTAAAGTTAAGGAAAGAATTTAAACAACCCAATTTAAAAAGAAAGTGAAAAACCAGTAGAAACTTATATTACATACACATCAAATGTATAATAAGGAACCAAATATGCTGTCGGTCAATAGACTCATACAACAATATTAAACAAGTTCAGTAAATTATATAATACATTACAATAGACAATTACAAAAGATTGGGTCTCATACCCGAGTAAATGACCCGATCATAACTAGAGTATAAAAATGAAAGCGTCTACACCAAGTATCCCGTAATATCCGCAAAGTATCACGGCTCTCCAAAAACACTGGAATAGGAAAGTCAGAACGGGCGTCCTTGCAGCGGAGCACCTGAGCGGATACAAGATTCATGCACAACAAGAAATATGAACGGGTCAGGGCCCGATTTTATATGATCACCAGATGAATAAATAGTATGACAGTTATGAATGGTAAATTATGCCTAAAAGAAATAAGAATCTACCTACACAAATTAAAACATAAGCTAAGACAATTTAATTAATAATAAGTTTAATTCAGTTAAGCAGGAGTATAGAATGATGAACATTAATTAAAAGCTTTCATCAAGTACACTGATTCATTTCATAGTTCCATTCCTCATCGGGTATATAATTTCAATTATAGGCTCTTTGTGGCTTTTATCTCAATCATATGCTCTTTGTGGCATTTATCATACATCAAGTCCCACTTGATTAAGAATTTTTATATTCATATACATATAACAATCCTAAGACCGTCCCTCCGGGTTTCCCCACTGGACGCGCCCCTAAATGACTATCATCTTCTAGGGCCCATCAAACAAGACAACCTGGGCACCTATCGCAACGTCGGGAAGTGGCTATGCATGCGGGAGAGTCATAACCACACCTGGAATTACCTCACCATCACAGAAAGCATATATAATAACCGATCATATGGCCGTGGACTATAGCCTCCCTGCATTCAATAGTCAGGGGACATCACCTCATGCACGTACTTCCCTTATGATAGCATATAGAGAGGTGTGTTTACGTAAATTAACATTTACCATATTCATTATGAAGTAAATTATCATTTACCATAATCATTTCCATTTCCATTTTTATTTCCATTTTACATATGTATGTTTCATTTTGTACGAAACCATAATCATTTTTATTTTTGTAAATACTTCATATTTTACCCGGAGCCATACTTATTACATCTTATCATTGTAACCTCAATGAATGAATAAGCTTTAATTTATTCTCCCAAGATTCGTTTGTGGTTTTATTATGAACCATCAAGACTAACGTAGCTCAATTGAGCTTCTAAAGTCTCCCAAACATAACACCACGATCTCCTAGTTTCATAATAATCAACTAAAGGAAAAGAATGCCCCAACATCCATTGGCATACCTCCGAAACAACCCCATATAAACCATTTCTATTCTAGGAAAGTTACACAACTCATCTAGGGCTCTAAAACTCCAAGTTTACTTCATACAAGAAGGTCCCTAAATCCTAAGCCAACGAAAAGGAATTGAAATTGAGTTAGAAAAATTACTCAAAGTTGCAGCACTTTCGAATCGATTCGCCCTGGCCGAATCGATTCGGACTAGAAAGAAAATCAATTCGGACCAGCCGAATCGATTCGGAAGGGAAAACCTGATTTTTTGCAACTTATCGAATCAATTCGGACCATCCGAATCGATTCGGACCCTTCAGACCTATAAGCTGCCCCTATGGCGAATCGATTCCCCCCTGGCCGAATCGATTCGCCCCTGCGAATTGGCCAAGAAAGGGTTACGGGTTATAAACCCTAGATTTTCCCCAAACTCAAATTTCTTCCATTATTTACACACATCCAACATCAGTAATCTACCCCAAATCAACCTACATAATTTTTAACTACTATAATCCACAATTTCATCATCATAAACTAAGATTAGGGTTAAAACACCATAAAATCTATAAAACCCATATTTGTTCATTTGATTCCATTACACAACTATCAATACCATTTATGCATCTTAAATCATATATTAGCAAGTAGAAAACTTGCCATAAGGTTGAAATCTCATATTTTCTCTTGGTAGAAGCAATCCCAATCTTCAATCTCCAAATCTCTCTTCTTTCTCCTCTTTTATCTTCCTGTCTCTTTCTCTCTATGTTTAAGACATATAATAGGGAAATTAGGGGATTTAGAAGACTAAAAATCGAGGCTTAACACAAGTCTCCAACTTAAAAATGCTAATGCTCCATAAAAATGATTTGTAACTACACATTTAAGTTAAAACCAGTCAAAAGTGCTCGGAATATGAAAATACAATATGGCACTTATTTTGACTGCCTCGCACGTTCCGGGACTAACTACACCCTCTAAATTGGCATCTGACAATTTTATAAATTATTTTGAGTTCCGATTTCATTTAAACTATAATGTCATTTAAAACTTATGACACTATAAAACATGCAACTTGATGATATTTACTTACAGATACAGTAAATACGCAACATTCTAGTAAATGTTAAGTTTCAAATCATTCAATTAATATTTACTCCAGTTCTCAACATTTTATATAATTACTTCATGCAGTAAATTAATATAAAATGAGTCTCCTAAAAGCGAGGGTTGTTACATACTCCCCCCCTTATGAGGGAATTTTTCCCTCAGAATTTAAGCATACGCTAACCGCATAAAGGGTACACTATTCTAAACTATCATTGTATCACTCTTTACAAACCCCTCGTTATTATGGCGTCCCAAATGGACTCGGACTAAGGTCGTCGCTATCGATCTCAGTTTACATTCTTCGTGCACTAACATGGCCCAAAGCGTTCCTCACGAACTATCGATCCTATCTTCCTACGACGGAAGAAGATACCCACATGACTCGGCGCAAATAGCCTTACTTCCTGAATCATGTTACATCCCTCCTCGGGGATACGTACACCAACGATGAATGGCTTAACCCCAATACTGCACAACTTCTCTTCACATAAGTGTAGCTCTTTAAAGTATATGGCTCAATAAGTCCAATCATTAAAGAAATGTTCTGGGACCACTCCAAGTCCAAGCAATATATTATCCGCTGGTTCCATACAACGAGTATGTGAATTACTCAACCGGCTACACAAGGTCACTCATGGTGCCATACCTTAGAAAATGATTCGAATTATTGTACGAGGATTTCCATCCATACTGGCTACTGCTCCCGTCCATCCATTTAGCCCAAGGTACACATTCAGGGTATGCCTTTCAGCCTTATGTTAGCTTCCTCCATTCATCCATCCACTTTAAGGTGGTAAGATATACGCCATTTCCATACGATTCCCATTACTCCCTGGAAACATTACCAAAGCTTCAACACGAATATCTAATCTTGGTCCACCACTATTTTGATAGGCATGTCATACGGTTCTACCTTTCCTCCATAAAGAGCGGAGCGTACTCCTTTACATATAATCCGCCCATAAAGGCCGGGAAAGTAACGATTTGGTCGAACAATCAATAATTTCCTCAAATAGGATCATGACCATTTAGGTGCCGGTAATTCATTGAAGATGTCTATGCATATACCCTTCTTCGTTCCACTAATACTCTCCTCACACGAGTAGGAGCAATGGTCAGTCACAGACATGAGTGCTCTTGCTATAAGGTCTTCCTAATGATGCTCTTTCTACTTAGCTTTCCATGCCTCCACTAATTTCTCCGACGGGTTTTCTACTTGACGCATCTACTACCCCAATCTCATTCCCTTAGAGAAAGGGAACATCCAATTGACAGTCCTTTATGAATTCTAAACACCAACTCTATTCCATCCCACAACATATTGCAGCAACTTGTTGCTCGCGAAAAAGACCAAATTTCCTGCCCAGGAAGTATTGCCTCCATTACTTTAAGGCGATTTCGACTGATTTCTAAATCAAGCGTGGGATAATACTTCCCACAAAGTTTAAGTTTGCGAGACGCATAAATAATGGGTCTATGCTCCAGTATTATTACTTCCCGTTCCTGGCAGAGACTTATTCGTTAAATCCACCCTCGAGTTTAACAACATGAGCGAAGGAGTAAAATTCAACTCATCCTTTTAACTCCACGAAAGTTAGGTTACTAACGTAACACTCTATCTAAGAGAGATCTCATCTCCTTCGGCCTAACCTACCAAATTACTCGAGATTCCATACTTCTTGTTTCTTGGGACCTAATCTCTCTTAGGGTTAACCCACAACCTATTCGTGGTCAACTCCCTACCGTCTTCCTAAATCAACGTCACATGCCCTAAAGGCCTTACGTCCTAATAATCCTAAAGTCGATATATATCCTAGTCTAATCGTGTACGTATATTTATAAGTATATCCCTAGTGCCCAAGACCTTTATCAACTTCCGACATTCGTTCAGTTTCATGCGTGGGACGTCTCTCCAAGGCGAAACCCATACAAGGAACCCTCTCGTTACACTACTACCTCGCATTGTCAGTCATCAAGATATAACGGTCTAAGACACATGATCGGGACCGGTAAAATTCTAACTCGTAACCCTACCAATAAGATTCTAATTCTATGTGTTACCATATCAATTTATTGAAGATTTCAACTAATCAGACGTTTATTTACTGTAAAGTCTTATAAAGATTTATCCTGCTATATATACAACTTTTTAAATGGCCTTATCATCAAGGCATAACCAAAATTTCAATTCGACATCCTATTTCAGTCTCCCTCACATCGATCAGAGGAGAGAACTATATTCGGTGTTTCTATCTCACACTTTAATAGCCCTTAATCACTCAACTACGTGATTCTCAGCTCAACCTTTCAACCCAGCTCTCAACCAACATAATAAAACAATAAAAAATAGCGTCTCTCCACTCCCAACGTCGTTAAGGTTCATGCATGGAGCGTCTCGCAAAAGCGAAATCCAAATAAGGAACCCCTCCAATGCATTACTACTTAACCTTGCTGGTCGTGGAGATAAGGCACAACAACCACAAACAAAGCAAACAAACAATCAAACACTCAAACAAGATAACACAACAAGTAATGAAGATTTCCTACCTACCTCTAACCACCTCTATAGAGTCTCAACCTGTATCCAGGAGAGATATTATAGAACAACTAGTTCCATTCTGAAACTAGAAGTAGGATAGCCTCGCAATTTATTCACTTGCTATTACCCCAATCAACCAAAATATCTTTACTCGTATATTACACATAATACAAGTAGCACATAACACACATAATACTTTTTAAAGATATCATCACTCGTCTTATAATGAGAGAAGGAAATATAAAACTTCCCTAACACGGATGTCCTATAATTACCCTTTTTATAATAGCGTCGATACTACCACAAGCTCGATATGCACACCCGAATCTAGAGTAAACACACTACTACCCCATCTTATCATGAGGAATGCACCACCCACTACTAAGGCGGAATTCCCACCAACATTCTTGCCAAACACCTCCGGTCAATACTAATGGTTCTCAGACACCATACTTGAGTCTTATCCGAACCAATATTACTTCCATCAATGCCCCAACCAAGCACCTTATCCTTGCCCTTATTCTCCAATCAACAGAATTAAAATAAGCGGTTCTACATTCCATGTCATAACCATCGTTTCGTTCCTAGCTGCCAAACAATTACCCACGTAGTCCCTTTTTCTTTCTCAACAAAAGAGAACACGCTAACGGCCTCCCCTACCTTAGTTCAATTAATCCTCCCCGGGGGGATATCCACGAATGGGGTTTCATGAACACTATTCCCTTAAGAAGTGTTAACGGCACTTATTCTAGAGCCTATCATTCCACTGAAGGGCTCTTTCTTCCTTATACCTACCTTATTTTGGTGTACGGCCTCCCTAATCGTATAACTCTTTATTCATTGTCGGCCCCTGATCGAACCTCGTGTGAACGTTTGAGAATTCACCTTCTCATCGTTCCAGTTATCCTGTAGAATCTCGCTGTTGAAAACGTCCACTGGTTTTCTCCATGGGCAAAACTTCCTGCACCCACAGATATGGTGACTACGTTCCCACCGTTTCACACTACTCCTACGGGGAAATATTTTCCTCCATCCTTTTCATCGGGGCACTTTTATACCCCTCTCTAGGCCATAGCTCCTAGACCTTATACATCCACCGGATGGGGGTGTATCTCCTCCTTCTTACTTCAACATGTGGCCCTTATCATGGGCTCTACTCAACTTCAATTTAACGTCGCTTCTAATCCCAAGGTTAGTACCACTCTCTACTTCTAGCGGTACTTGGAAAACTATATCTACTGTACTTAGTAGTCGCGGTAGCAAGATAAAAATGCTACAAAAGGGAGCGACTTCCAAAGCAGTACTCATCCCCGACCACAACTTACAGTTCTTAATAATCCCATCTCGTAACGCCTCCACAATAACTTTCTCTGGCGTCCTTCTTTAATCGACCTACTAATATCACACGAACGCGCAACAGATTCTATAGGTTCTATCTCATGGCATGAGAATGAAATCTCACAAGAGAAATCAACGATCTTAATCCTAAGGCTCTATATCAAACCAAAAGCAACGCTAAAAGCGTAAAGCGTCCACACAGATTCCTAAGGACTCTAGAACCTGATGCTCTGATACCATATATGACAATCCTCTCACCAGAATATGGGGTGGCTAGCCCAATACTCCAATCTAACAGAAATCATGGATGGAATCATTCTCAGCATCGCAACAAAATAAAAAGTATACAGGATAACCACTCAATATTTCAGAAAAACGGGTTGCCAAAAATTTTGATTTTAAAGTTTAGGAAAGAATTTAAACAACCCAATTTAAAAAGAAAGTGGAAACCCAGTAGAAACTTATATTACATACACATCAAATGTACAATAAGGGACCGAATATGTTGTCGGTCAACAGACTCATACAACAATATTCAACAAGTTCAGTAAATTATATAATACATTACAATAGACAATTACAAAAGATTGGGTCTCACACCCGAGTAAATGACCCGATCATAACTAGAGTACAAAAATGAAAGCGTCTACACCAAGTATCCCATAATATCCATAAAGTATCACGGCTCCCCAAAAACACTGGAATAGGAAAGTCAGAACGACCGTCCTTGCGGCGGAGCACCAGAGCAGATACAAGATTCATGCACAACAAGAAATATGAACGGGTCAGGGCCCGATTTTATATGATCACCAGATGAATAAATAGTATGACAATTATGAATGGTTAATCATGCCTAAAAGAAATAAGAATCTACCTACACAAATTAAAACATAAGCTAAGACAATTTAATTAATAATCAGTTTAATTCAGCTAAGCAGGAGTATAGGAATGATGAACATTAATTAAAAGCTTTCATCAAGTAAACTGATTCATTTCATAGTGCCATTCCTCATCAGGAATATAATTACAATTATAGGCTCTTTGTGGCTTTTATCTCAATCATATGCTCTTTGTGGCATTTATCTTACATCAAGTCCCACTTGATTAAGAATTGTTATATTCATTTACATATAACGATCCTAAGACCGTCCCTTCGGGTTTCCCCACTGGACGCGCCCCTAAATGACTATCATCTTCCAGGGCCCATCAAACAAGACAACCGAGGCACCTATCGCAACATCAGGAAGTGGCCATATGCCTGCGGGAGAGTCTTAACCACACCCGGAATTACCTCACCATCGCAGAAAACATATATAATAACCGATCACATGGCCGAGGAATATAGTCTCCCTGCATTCAATAGTCAGGGGACATCACCTCATGTGCGTACTTCCCTTATGAAAGCATTTAGAGAGGTGTGTTTACGTAAATTAACATTTACCATATTCATTATGAAGTAAATTACCATTTACCGTAATCATTTCCATTTCCCTTTTCCAGTTTTATTTTCATTTTACATTTATATGTTTCATTTTATACGAAACCATAATCATTTTTATTTTTGTAAATACTTCATATTTTACCTGGAGCCATACTTATTACATCTTATCATTGTAACCTCAATGAATGAATAAGCTTTAATTTATTCTCCCAAGATTCGTTTGTGGTATTATTGTGAACCATTAAGACTAATGTAGCTCAATTGAGCTTCTAAAGTCTCCCAAACATAACACTACAATCTCCTAGTCTTATAATAATCAACTAAAAGAAAAGAATGCCCCAACATCAATTGGCATCCCCCGGAAACAACCCCATATAAACCTTTTCTATTCTAGGGAAGTTACACAACTCATCTAGGGATCTAAAACTCTAAGTTTACTTCATACAAGAAGGTCCCTAAATCCTAAGCCTAACAAAAAAGAATTGAAACTGAGTTAGAAAAATTACTCAAAATTGCAGCACTTCCGAATCGATTCTCCCTGGCCGAATCGATTCGGACTAGAAAGCGTATTGATTCGGATGGGAAAACCTGATTTTTTGCAACTTACCGAATCGATTCGGACCATCCGAATCGATTCGAACCCTTCATACCTATAAGCTTCCCCTATGGCGAATCGATTCGCCCCTGGCCGAATCGATTCGCCCCTGCGAATTGGCCAAGAAAGGGTTACGGGTTATAAACCCTAGATTTTCCCCAAACTCAAATTTCTTCCATTATTTACACACATCCACCATCACTAATCTACCCCAAATCAACCTACATGATTTTTAACTACTATAATCCACAATTTCATCATCATAAACTAAGATTAGGGTTAAAACACCATAAAATCTATAAAACCCATATTTGTTCATTTGATTCCGTTACACAACTATCAATGCCATTTATGCATCTTAAATCATATATTACCAAGTAGAAAACTTGCCTTAAGGTTGAAATCTCAGATTTTCTCTTGGTAGAAGCAATCCCAATCTTCAATCTCCAAATCTCTCTTCTTTCTCCTCTTTTCTCTTCCTCTCTCTTTCTCTCTATGTTTAAGATATATAATAGGGAAATTAGGGAATTTAAAAGGCTAAAAATCGGGGCTTAACACAAGTCTCCAACTTAAAAATGCTAATGCTCCATAAAAATGATTCGTAACTACACATTTAAGTTAAAACCAGTCAAAAGTGCCCGGAATACGAAAATACAATATGACACTTATTTTGACCGTCTCGCACGTTCCGGGACTAACTACGCCCTCTAAATTGGCATCCGTCAATTTTATAAATTATTTCGAGTTCCAGTTTCATTTAAACCATAATGTCATTTAAAACACATGACACTATAAAACATGCAACTTGATGATATTTACTTACACATACAATAAATACGCAACATTCTAGTAAATGTTAACTTTCAACTCATTCAATTAATATTTACTCCAGTTCTCAACATTTTATATAATTACTTCATGCAGTAAATTAATATAAAATGAGTCTCCTAAAAGCGAGGGTTGTTACAATGTCGCCTTTTATTCCAATTTTCATTCAGTAACTTTTGAAAAAAAGGACATAGCTCATTTGTCCAAGTGTCAGACTCAACAAGTTTGTTTGCATTGAAATTCATAATATTCACTCTCAATTTATCAATCATATTCATTACTGGTAAATGCCTTTCCTCCAATATCCATGAATTGAATGACTTTGCAACACTAGATGCCATGTCACCATACCGTTTACCAGGGAAATATGCACAGGACCAATTCTCGGGAGGCAAACTATCAATGAAATCGGCAATAGCAGCTCCTCCTTCGTTCTTCAATGCTTCAATATTCTTGTGAAATACATCTACTGAGACAGCATATGCACAAGATAAAAAATCTTTAACAATTTTCTTTCGAAATCCAACAAAATTCCCAAGAATTTTCTTTTTTATATTCCCTTGTAAATGATGTATATACAGTAGGAATGTGCAGATAATGGGAAGACCCTCGAAACAGCTTAAAGTAATCCATTGTTTCGATCTGATATAAATGTTATGTTTCGATATTGCTCAACTACTGCACTATGCAAATTGACAAGAAACCACATCCAATTATCTTCGGTTTTAAAATCAACAACAACATATGCAACAGGAAAAAGGCCTGAAATATAAAAATATATCAAAATTAAAATAAATAACATATCCATGTACAATACTTCGTAATTGATGCTGCTGGCACAGACCTTAAAACACATGGGAAATATATAATGTGTTTAATTTAAATTATTTGTAAATAACAAGACAAAACTTAAAAATGTACCGTACACATGATAAAGATAAAAAGTCATGCACGTTTACTTTCCAATCTTTTGCTTAGCTTTATTATTAACAACACTAACATCAACGTACACACATAAGAATGTAAAGTACAAGTGAACTAAAAAAAACATTCAGAGGTACTTTACATTTTTAACGTGTACTTGGCTTTATTATTTCTAAATAACAACACATATCATCAAAGTACACACATAAAAATGAAAATTACACGTGAAATTAACAAAAACATCCACATATACTTGACATGTACTATTCGTGTACTTTAGTTTGTATTCAACATAACAACATCATCATCAAAGTACACGCATAAAATGAAAGTACACGTGAAATTAACAAAGACATTCACGTGTACTTGACATGTACTATGCGTGTACTTTAGTTTGTATTCAACATAACATCATCATCATCAAAGTACACACATAAAAATGAAAAGTACACGTTATATTAACAAAAACATTCATGTGTACTTGACATGTACTATGCGTGTACTTTATTAGTCTTACACATAACATCATCATCATCATCATCAAAATACATGCATAAAAATAAAAAGTACACGTGAAATTAAGAAAAACATGCACATCTACTTGACATGTACTATGCGTGTACTTTACTTAGTATTACACATAATAAGACATATCATCAAAATACACGCAGAAAAATGAAAAATACACGTGAACTAAAACAAAGACATTCAAAGGTTATATTTTTATGCTTGTATTTTGATGATTTGGAATGGAACAAACAAAATGTCAATGCAATACACAAAATAAAATATTTAGAATTAATTTACCATCGTTCCCATTCCTTGCAGTAGCTGACAATATTGTTCCATGGTAACGGCTCTTCAAAAAGGCACCATTAAGAAATAAATAGGTCTGCAGTATTGAAATCCATAAATACATCCTCTAAACATTACAAATATTCTCTTGAATGTTTTACTCTCATGTTCCACGTCAAGGATGCAATGCGACCCAGGATTATACTGCAATAGAAGGTCACGATAATTATTCATTAATGCATAAGAAATCTTTTCATCATTATGTATATCAACAACAACCATCTCTTTCGCACGCCATGCATGTTGATAAGCTATATCAAGACCATAATTCTTCTTCATATCTCTAACTACATCAATTGGTCTCAATAGCGGGTTATCTCTAAGATCATCAGCTACCAATGTTGAAACCAACTTGGAGGCTATCATTTTGGCTGACGGACTACGAAAGACACCTCTACATGTATGCTCTTTATTCAAACTTCGTATGTAAAAGTATCCATTTATTGTAGATAATGAAGCATGAATTCTCCACATGCAATTCTCAATAGTCATTTTAGAGCATTCATCCGTGACTCGAGTTTTATCATTCTTCAAATACATATACTTGAACCCAACCTCAACGGCATACTTTCACAATTTATCCCGAAATTCCACTACACCTTCTTCAAAACACTGCTCCTCATGACTTATATATGTCTTCTAATCATTCGAAAGATAGACTTTTGACTTGGCTCCACACCTCCAAGATAAAAGTCATTTTCAATGCAATTATTAAAATCATTTGCAGTGCCTGATCATAAAGACTCCAACCTTAGTGTATTTGTATCACCGATGTCAACCCTCTCAGAACTTATATTACTGCAGTCAACCCCTTCAAAAATTTGATTAGAGTATTCAACCCGTTCACGGCATGTATTACTTGGCAATAGTAATGAATCAATGACATACATCTAAATGAAATTAGCTTTCACGATCAATTGGGACCGCAACATACAACAAACATCGTTGTCACAAACCAACATGAATCAATATTCATCACCAAATGAATACCTCAATGAAAAACTCCCACGTCTCAAATTAGTAAACCTAATACACAACTCATTGCATATGAAATCTAATGAGCTATCTTCAAATATTTCAATACAAGCCATATTATCCAAATAACAACACCTTGCTATTACACTACTTACCATAATGTCCTGTAGTAAAAAAGAGACGAAAAACATTTACTCCAAGGTCAACAACTCTAAAAATGTGTGGAATAATTTAATGCATGAAATATCAAAATGTTTATTTATATTTAATATAAAATTATAGGCACTATTTCAAAGCCCATACATGATGCGATAAAGCAGACACATATTTTCAAAAAAATAATCACGTCTACTTTATAAACACTGCGTGCACTTTGAAAACTGGTATCGAACTGGTTATTTCCGCTGGTGCGGACCTATATCAATAAGTGATTCAATACCAAATCAAAATCAAGGACTCTTAAAATTAGAATGAAACATCAATAATATTCATTCATCACATTCAACTAATAATTACAAATATTGATAAATATAACTTATATATGAAGAATCCAAACATAAATGCATAAAAAACACAAAACCAAAACATATACATATATAACATATAAAAATCTATTCAATCACATGAATGAATATTACAATGAGTCTCTTGAATCAAAACAAAGGGCATACACTTATTGTAATCGATCGAAAATAGAAAAACCAACTGCTGATAAAGATAAACTTACAAATGATAGATCCAAATGATACAGGTAGAATAGATTAAGAACACCGTAATCGATTATAGGACAGATGAAAAAAGCATAGGATTGATGTTATTTTCGATTTTGGAGAATAGTCGTTAGTTGCAGTGAAACCTCCAATAGCCGATTAGGTCTATAATTTTTTTAGATTGGCAGTATTTATATGTTGGACCTAATCATTTAAAAAAAAATTGTCCAAAATTATTAGTCCAAGGACTAGACCGTAAAAACCTTTTATTTTTTTATTCACTCGGTATTCTGACCGTGCACGATAATATAAATATAAAATGTTAATAAATGAACAATTAGATGTTGTAGTCTTAAAAATTATTCCGGAAGCTTCTTTTTCTCTCTGTTATAGTGTTTTTTTTAACGATTCAAAGGATGCATTTACAGTGACTTAGAGGGTGAACGTGCATCTTCAGATTGGCCATCTAGAAATTTTTGGGGAAAGTCTCATGAAGAGAGAAATTCCACTTCAATAAGTCCAATTTGGTTTTTCCATACACTTACTTTTTACAATGGTCAGTGCATTTTATTTTCAAATCAGTCCCTCTATGAATATATGTACATTTTATTATGAACCAAATGATCTGTCATTTATAGATACATCTGAAGCACCCTATATCTTTGACTTACTTAAGTCTATACTATATAGGTGCTCATCTAGTTTGAAAATTGTGACAAAATTTAAGTCCCATCCCTAGTTACCAAAAAGAACCTCAGACTCAACTTGATGCCTATATAAGTTCTGAAAGGTTGCTCACCAACACCACACAGTACGATTGCATACATGCATCATATCTTGCTCTAATTGGTTGTGTGTGAGTTAATTCCCTTGAAACTGATTTTTTACTATTTTTGGGAATTTTTAAATAATTTCTAAGAATTTTAAATTTTTTTGGAATTAAAATTATGGATTAAAAACCTTTGGGGCTGATTTGTAATTTGTTTTTAAGGCTTAAAATCTGGTTGGGTGGAAACCAAAAATGCTTGATAATATTGTGGGTGCAATTTGTACTTTTTAGAATTCTAAAACACGCATTTTTCACTCGATCTCATCCTTACACGTGTTGCTTTTATAACGATCAAATATGTGTTTTCTCGCTCTCACATACTTGAGACTCACTATGTACCTTTGGATCATTCTAATCAACGATCTGCAAGTGTTTTCTTATAATCCCCGCGTTTGATTTTGAACCAATCATATATGTTTTAAATACAGTGGCTTGGTAGCCATTAGATTGACTTCAAATCAATCCTTTATTTCCCATCGATCTTCCAGATCCTTCTTCTCTCAGTATAAAAGGAGACTTTGTCTTTAATTTTGTAACTATTGGTCATTGTATACTCTAAGAGAAAAGAGAGAGAGAAGAGAAACAGTTAGAGAGAGAGAGAGTTCGAATTTTTTTTTTCAAACCCTAACTCAAACTTCAAACTAAATCCAAACCAAAAAATCTTTTTCTGAGTGTTTATAGTTCATGATTTGAGAAGTTTTTCCTCTACTGTCTTATATCTCTTTGCCGACTTAATCAAGTTGATTAAGTCTCTATTTCTTTGTATAGAAATTTGAGATTTAATTTATGTGATACATATCAGTTAGTTATTTTCTAGATCTGATTTCTTGTTTCGAGAAATCTATTTTTGTTGGTTGTTTTCGAAATAAATGTTGTTTTCAAACCCTAAACCAACAAAACCCTTTCTGATTTCAACTTACTCAAACTGTCAAACTTAGATCTAGTTTTGAGATTTTGATTGGGGTTTTCACTTTCAATTACTATTTTCAAAACAAAGAAAGTACATAGGATCTTGGCTAGTTTGTATAGAAAGATTCTTTCTTGATCTGCGATTATTTGAAAGATCCAAAGTCTGGCTTATTTGATTATGATTTTAGAAACCCTTGCATCTAGAGAGATCTATTTATAATTTGATAACTCATATTGTCTGTAATTAAGTGTGTGTGAGTTGCATGCATGAGTTTAGATCACTACACCACATACATCTTCACACTACTACACTGAAACGTGTTGGTGTTGAGATACTGGACTGTTAGAGTCGACGTAAAGCTAAAAGGAGTAAAGATAAGAAGCTGGGAGAACATTAGCAACATCATAACCTTAGGAGAAGTTAGAACACGCCAGAGGAGTTGGTACATTTCAGAACTTAGATTAGGTTTGATTGTGTTTCTTGATTGTTATATAGCTTGTAATCTTTTACTCGTTTTTAGTGGACTTTTTACTTTTGTGGCATAAAGGTCCCCGTGGATGTTTTCCCAATTGGGTGGGGTTTTACCACATTAAAATTGCTTGTGTACACTTCCTTTTTCTCTCATCCCTTTCTTAAGGCTGTGTTGGTTTATTTTTATTAGAGTTTTGTTTTTCAAAACTAGTAAACCTATAACTGAAATTACTCGTTAATACTGTCTTACACATCTTGTTTTTAAAATTAGTTTTAAGAAAAGAGTTTCTTCAACAAACAGTTATGAGACATTTAGATAGTTTAATCTTGTATTAAACGACTCAAGTGGTACTTTTTTAATTATAATTTTCTCAAAAATTCTTTAGATCTTGTGTTTCTGAAATTGTTTTCTCAAAACAAATTATGGATGAGAAATTTGAGAGATTAGGTAACCTGCCCTGGGCCCCTCTCTTTGATGGAACCAACTTTCCTTACTGGAAGGTAAGGATGGTTGCATTCATCCAAGGGACTCTGGGATATGATGTTTGGGAAGTTATTGAAAATGGTTACAATTTTTCTACTAAATCAGCCGCTGAAGGAAGTAATGTGAGGATTAGAAAGTTACTAAGTGAATTCACTAAAGAAGAGAAACAGGTTTCACTGAATAACAATAAAGGCAAAAATGCCATTTTCATGTCTATCAATGAACACGAGTTTAAGAGGATATCTTTCTGTTCTACCTCTAAAGAAGCTTAGGACACTCTAGTTATGGCACATGAGGGTGATACCGGAGTTAAAGCGGTTAAAACTCAAATGCTTATCCAACAGTATAACTCATTGATCATGACTAAGATTGAGTCATTTGATGATTTCTGTATTAGATTGACAGACATTGTGACCAAATTTCATGCTAATGGGATTGTTTATGATATAAAGAAAATTGTCTCTAAAATCCTAAGATCACTTCCACAAAAAATTGATAATAAAAGATATGCAATTGAGGAGATAGATGATCAAAATCTTACACCTGAACTCCTCAGTACCAAATTGAGAACCGTGGAAATGAAATTAGAATTTAAGAAATAATTAACCTAGTCCCAAAAGAGACAGTCTACTTCCAATCTTGTCTTTTCATCTAAGTTGACCACACCTGAATTTAGCATACCTAACAATGACTTAGAGACTGATGAGGAGCGTAGTTTAGATACTTTGGATAATCAGATTTCCTTAATGTCTAAATAGTTTAAGAAAATTGTGAACTTTTGAAATAAAATAGAAAAAAGACAAGGCGAACCTACTTATCCCAATTGATCTAACAACAGGCCTCATGAGATAAGATAAGACACACACCAGTATGACAATCAAAAAGGACCTGAGAAAGACCTTAAAAATGTTGAATGATATAGATGTGGAAAGCCAGGACACGTGGCTAGTGACTGTAGAGTTAACCTAGACAAAATTCACAAACATAATAGGGCTCATTTAAGCAAGACTTGGGATGACTCAATTGACTCTGAAAATGATGAACCTGAGTCATCTAACCCTTGCATGTCATTCTTTGCTAAGATAATCTACAATGATGAGGAATATGATCATACCATGACTGATAGTATGCCTACTAGTTTATCTGCCTTATTACTTGAGAATGTTGACAATGCTTCAAACGCTGTGTGTGTGAGTAAATGGGATCGCGCTATTGTTGATGTCAATGGATGTGTGAGCCCTAAAAATGAACCGCTAGGAGACACTACACACTGCACACTTAGGGACTCCGATAATGATGACCTTCCTGACATTCACACAGTGTACACAAAAACTCTCGAGAAAAGAACTAGGCTTGAAAAAACCATCAAGGATCTTACCCAGAAGATAGAGACCTTAAGTATGATGATAAAAAAAAATGCTACAGAGTATACTACCCAATGTCTAACTCATGAGAATGAAACCAAAAATTTTGAACAAAAACTGAAAGAGTTGTCTAACTCTAACGAAATTCTGGAAAAGAAATACAAAGGAATGTTGTTAGAATTAGAACAAACAAAAGAGAAAACATCCACAATCTTTAAAAAAATTGCGAATTTTGAAAAGAATGCTAAGTGTTTTGAAGAATGTTTAGCTGAAAGCAAAACCAATTCTGATGACAGAACTGGAATAGGTTTTTGTCCCAATTCTAAAACATAAACTAAAAACCTTGAAACCATAAAGTGTGTGTCTGGTGGCAAAAGACATATTGAAACTTCTCCAGATTTTCAAGTTTTAAAAAATAATTTTGATAAAAAACAATTGAGATTAGACATTGGTGAATCAAGCAACTCTAAGCATAATGTTGAACAAAAGACCAAATATGTCAGCCCTCCTATTCGATAAGGAGATTCGATGTTTCATCCTGTGCCACCTAGGAATAAGACTAGAGATCAAAACCAAGACAAACCCTTGAATAATACCTTTCCCAAGGTCATGATTTCAACATACCATCTTTACTACTCCTATTATGATGTCTATGAACATTACTTAGATGCTTTCTATTCCAAACGTCTATATAATCCAGTTTATACGTCCCCTATTTACCATAACTTCAACTATTATAGGAGAAGCCAAAACAACTATTTCCTTCCTAGACAGCAAGACAAAAACTCTAACTATCATAATAGCAGGAAAAGGACCAATACTAAGAGACAATCTACAAGAAGGAATCCTAGATTCTATTCTAGACCAATTACTCCAACTGTTTATAACAACAATAAAATTGCGCAAAAATCTTTTAAAGAAAAGGCAGAAGCTCACAAGTTTTATCAAATATGAGCTAATAAGCGCAAATTGAAAACTATATCAATTTGGGTTAGAAAAGATGATCTATTACCCCAGTTAAAATGTAACATAGTGATCAACATTTTTAGAGTTGAACATACTTCAACTGGATGGTACTTAGACTCAGGATATTCTAAATATATGACCGGGGATGATTCCAAACTCTCAAACAAAACTAACTTCTCTGGAGGAAAAGTCTTATTTGGAGATGGTGTATCAGCCCAGATCATTGGCAAAGGAACACTCCATGAAGAAGGGTTATCCATTATTGAGAATGTTCTCTTGGTAAAATGACACTTAAATACGATTTACTAATTATATCACAGTTTTGTGACTCCAACCATACTATCAGTTTTTAAAAGAACAGTTATAAAATTTTAAATGAAAAAGGTGACTGAATTATTACAGGACTCCGTACTCTAGATAACTTTTACACAGTCAATCCAAGTACAGAGGTCTATAACATTACAAGAATGGATGACAATAAGATATGGCATAATAGGTTGGGTCACATTAACTATGATAACCTTGGCAAATTATGCTTCCAAGAGATAGTTAGAGGTATTCCTAAAATCAAACCAATTTCAAACATTGTTTGTGGTCCATGTCACGAAGGAAACATTATCAAGCCTCCCCATAATAAAGTTAAAGAAGTTCTATCCACCAAACCTCTAGAACTCATCCATATGGACCTAATGGGTCCCTCTCGTACTGTTAGTCTTTGTGGTAATAGTTACATCCTTGTTATGGTTGATGATTTCACTCGATTTACTTGGGTTGCCTTCTTAAAACATAAATCAGAAACCTTTCAAAAGTTTTTGAAAATCTTAGTTCGTATAGAAAACGAAAAGGACACCCAAGTAGATAGAATTCATAGTGATAGAGGAGGAGAATTCGTAGATTCAGGTATCATTGAATACTGTGACTATAATGGTTATAAACATGAATTTAGTTCTCCTAATACACCTTAAAAAATGGGATTTCTAAGCGTAAAAATCGCACTCTTCAAGAAATGGACCGTGTGATGATTCATATGAAAAACCTACCACAATATTTTTGGGTAGAATCCATTGATATTGCCTGTCACATAATGAATCGCGTATACTTAAGGAAGAATACCAAATAAATATCCTACGAGCTTTGGTATGGAAATATACCTAATCTAAAATACTTTAGAACCTTTGGTAGTACCTGTTATGTCTGTAAGGACAGAGAACATTTGTCTAAATTCGAAACCAGAGGTAATAAAGCCATCTTTTTAGGATATTCTCCAAACAGTAGAGCCTGTCGTGTCTACAATCTTCGTACCAAAACCATGATGTAATCCATTAATGTGGTTGTAAGTGACACTAATATAGAAAGTAAGACCAAATAATCAATTATTATGGATGAGTTCGAAAATATTTTAAATTATGACTCTCCAAAAATAGTTGAATCTTTACCAACTGAGACCCCTAATGTACCTAACTGGGTTTCCAAAGATCATCCTTTAGATAGTGTAGTTAGTAATCCTACTGAGACTGATCGTACAAGATCTTAACTTCGTAACATTGCTCATTTTGCATGTTTTGTGTCTCTTATTGAGCCCAAAAATGTAAATGAAGTCTTGAATGACACTTTGTGGATAAGTGCTATGAAGGAGGAACTTCTTCAATTTGTCATTCATGATGTTTGGTATCTTCTACCCAGGAGTGAAAATAAAAGGGTTATTGGCACACGCTGGATTTTTAAAAATAAGACTGATGAGTCTGGGATGATTATTAGGAATAAAGCTAGATCAGTTTCCCAGGGCGACTCTCAGATTGAAGGAATAGATTTAGAGGAAACCTTTTCTCCTGTCACTCGCCTCGAATGTGTTCGTTTACTTTTTGCCATAGCTTGTCATTTTCATTTCACTTTATATCAAATGGATGTTAAGTCAGCCATCCTTAATGGAATTTTAATCGAGGAGCCTATGGAGAAAAACCCAAAGGGTTTATTGACCCTCATCACCCAAATTATGTTTATCATCTTAAGAAAGCTCTTTGTGTGTTAAAACAAGCTCCTAGAGCATGGTATGAGCGTCTAGCCACCTTACTTTTAGATGATGGATGTAGGAGAGGATGAAATGACCAAACCTTGTTTGTCAAACATTTTGACAAAAATATTACTATTGCTCAAGTTTATGTTGATGATATCATTTTTGGTTCCACCTCCCCTTTAGAAGTTAAGACTTTCTCTCACATTATGCAAAAAAAATCCCAAATGTCACTTATGGGGGAGTTACAATTCTTCTTAGGACTCCAAGTTAAACAGAATTCAAAAGGATTGTATCTATCGCAATCTAAATGCTTCAGATATTGTTAAGAAGTTTGGACTTGAAAGAGCTAAAGACGCTAGGACTCCTATGAGTACAACTGTCAAACTCTCTAAAGATGAGAATGACAAATCTATTGATACCACCTTGTACCGTAGTATGATATGAAGCTTACTTATCTTATTGCCTCCCGTCCTGACATCATGTACTATGTCTGTGTGTGTGCTCGATATCAAAATAATCCAAAAGAGAGTCACCTATTTCGCGTTAAAAGAATTATCAAATACATCAAAGGTACTCTAAACCTAGGACCTTGGTACACTAAAGACACCTCTAGTACTATAGTAGGTTACACTGATGCTGATTGGGTCGGGTGTATCAATGATAGTAAGAGTACTTCAGGAGCATGTTATGGAGTAGTAAGAAACAAAACTGCACTTCCTTGTCTACTGCTGAATCCGAATACATTGCAGCAGGAAGATGTAGCTCTCAATTACTTTGGCTTAAACAAATTCTAAAAGATTATGGTATCATTGAAGATAAGTTACATCTATATTGTGACTATCAAAGTGCGATTAATACTTCTAAAAATCCTGTTCAACACTCTCGTACTAAACATATTAAAATCAGATATCATTTTATACATGAGTTAGTTGAATCTAAGGAGTTGAAAATTAATTATCTGCCTACTGAATTACATTTAGCTGATCTATTCACTAAACCCTTAGATAATGCGCGTTTTGAATCCTTACGCAAGTCGATTGGCATGATTTTTGTAGAATAGTGTTAGATGATTATTGATTGTTTTTTCTTTACCCTTTGTCCATTTGAGACAAAATGGGGGATAAATTTGAGTCCTCTTGGACATTTTTTATATATTCTCATATAGAAAAACTTGATCTTAGTGTTTATCTACAGGCATCGGTACCATCAATTGCGATAATATTTTGTTAGGGTATTGATTTGTATCTAGTTGAGTTAGTAATTTTTCTTTCTATGATATTAGGTAGATAGAAATATTTGCATAGGAATAGAATTTTCTTGCTTCTTTTGTATCCCAACGAGTCCTCATTGACTCAAAGGAGATTTTGTCTCATATTTCCAAAGGGGGATATTGAAGCACCCTATATCTTTGACTTACTTAAGTCTATACTATATAGTTGCACATATAGTTTGGAAATTATGGCAACATTTAAGTCTCATCCCTAGTTACCAAAAAGAACTTCAGACTCAACTTGATGCCTCTATAAGTTCTGAAAGGTTTCTCACCAACACCAGACACTAGGATTGCATACATACATCATATCTTGCTATAATTGGTTGTGTGTGAGTTAATTCCCTTAAAATTGATTTTCTACTATTTTTGGGAATTTTTAAATCATTTCTAAGAATTTAAAATAATTTTTTGGAATTAAAATTATGGATTAAAAACCTTTGGGGCTCGTTTGTAATTTGTTTTTAAGGCTTAAAATCTGGTTGGGTAGAAATCGAAAGCGCTTGAGAATATTGTGGGGGCAATTTGTATTTTTCAGAATTCTAAAACCCGCATTTATCACTCGATCTCAGCCTTACATGTGTTGCATTTATAACGATCAAATGTCTATTTTCTCGCTCTCACATACTTGAGACTCACTGTGATCCTTTGGATCATTCTAATCAACGATCTGCATGTGTTTTCTTATAATCCCCGTGTTTTATTTTGAACCAATCATATCTGTTTTAAATGCGGTGGCTTGGTATCCATTAGATTGACTTCAAATCAATCGTGATCGTTTATTTCCCATCGATCTTCCAGATCCTTCTTCTCTCAGTATAAAAGGAGACTTCATCTTCAATTTTGTAACTTTTGGTCATTGTATCCTCTAAGAGAAAAGAGAGAGAGAAGAGAGATAATAGAAACAGTTAGAGATAGAGAGTTCAAAACGTTTTTTTTCAAACCCTAACTTAAAGTTCAAACTAAATCCAAACCAGAAAATATTTTTCTGAGTGTTTATAGTTCGTAATTTGAGATGTTTTTCCTCTACTGTCTTATATCTCTTTGCCAGCTTAATCACGTTGATTAAGTCTCTATTTCTTTGTATAGAAATCTGAGATTTGATTTCTGTGATACAAATCACTTAGTTATTTGTTAGATTTGATTTCTTGTTTCGAGAAATCTATTTTTGTTGGTGTTTTTGAAATAAATGTTGTTTTCAAACCCTAAACCAACAAAACCCTTTCTGATTTCAACTTACTCAAATTGTCAGACTTAGATCTAGTTTTGAGATCTTGATTGGGGTTTTCACTTTCAATTACTATTTTCAAAACAAATAAAGTGCATAGGATCTTGGCTAGTTTGTATAGTAATATTCCTTCTTGATCTGCGGTTATTTGAAAGATCCAAAGTCTGGCTTATTTGACTAAGTTGATTTTAGAAACCCTTGAATCTAAAGAGATTTGTTTGTAATTTGATAACTCATATTGTCTGTAATTAAGTGTGTGTGAGTTGCATACATGAGTTTAGATCACTACACCAAATACATCTTCACACTACTACACTCAAACATGTTGGTGTTGAGATACTGGACTGTTAGAGTCGACGTAAAGCTAAAAGGAGTAAAGATAAGAAGCTGGGAGAACATCAGCAACATCAGAACCTTAGGAGAAGTCAGAACACGCCAGAGGAGTTGGTACATTTCAGAACTTAGATTATGTTTGATTGTGTGTCTTGATTGTTATATAGCTTGTAATCAGTTACTCATTTTTAGTGGACTTTTTACTTTTGTGGCATAGAGGTCCCCATGGATGTTTCCCCAATTGGGTGGGGTTTTACCACATTAAAATTGCTTGTGTACACTACCTTTTTCTCTTTTCCCTTTGGCTGTGTTGGTTTATTTTGCTTAGAGTTTTTTTTTTCAAAACTGGTAAACCTATAACTGAAATTACTCGTTCATACTATTTTACATATCTTGTGATTAAAATTTGTTTTAAGAAAATAGTTTCTTCAACAAACTATTCGGAGCCATTTAGATAGTTTAATCTTGTATTAAACGACTTAAGTCGTACTTTTACAACATCTACTTTCTTTGCACAATGAAACTCATTAGATTCTTAAAAAAATTATTCAAACACCATAACAACACACCATGCAAGCGAGAATAGGAAACAAAGAGGATTTTACCTCGACAGACATCTGTATTGTGCACGCCAATTTGGTAATTGCTTGGATCTTCAATTTATTTTGGTTTGTGAAAACTGCAGAAAGGGATAAACGCATGCACTGAACTATAAGTACCACAGTCTGTATATGGTAAGAATAAATATTCACATCTCATCATCATCATCATAGTTGATAAAAGATTGTCCTGCTATGCTTACACAAAAAAATGCAAAAAACTATAGTGAAATTAACTATAAAAATGCCCAAAGTGCTTAATATATCAAATCATGGATTACTATGACTTAATGATTGTATCTTCTCTGAGGTGAGGAACATGGAGTTGATAACTCTATTTCCAAGATAAGCTCATATAGCAATAGGTCATTAATCGACAAAAAGAAAAAGGGAGACAACAAAACACGGGGGAAAACGAAAGAAACCTATGTTTTTTACACTACCATGCCTTATTGGACATAATGGTTTGTAATCATTAACGAAAAGTTAAGCACTTGTTCATATATATATTTTATAACTTCTTTTTATCTAAATGTGAATATTAAATTGTAATCCTAGGAGGCAGAAGAACCTACATTGAACGTGTATGGTCAATTAGCTAAACAATAGATTAATACTTTCGATAGTCTAAATCACGTGGAAAAATAAATAATTTAACTCATTTTCACATTAATACTTACAATGGAAGGCCGACTCTGTAACTTGTTTTTAACTCAGGCAATTATACCACTTGAATGGACGAGAAGCTAAAGGCCTACAATCTAAATAATGCGCAATAATTGATACCACTGGCTTCTCTGACTTTATACAATTTATCATGCATTGATGAAAAACAGAGGCGTTAATCAAAGGGGAGCCATATTCTCTCTAACAGTAGACGTTACTAAGAGAACTGAAGGTCATTACATTTCATATTTTAACTATATCTGGTCCGAGATTAACAGAATCTTTATTTCTTTACAGCGGTTAGGTTCCTGGATCTGATAAAAAAAAACCAAAATTCTAATCTCTATATCAGCCCTAATCTAGTCCTTTCTTAGTCAGTATTCTCTATCCATAAACTCGTTAAGTGTTTGCATCAAGTAGTTCAGCACCTATGAAGCACGGACTCATAACACGCGTTTTGACACGCGACACGTGATTCTTTCAAAAACTAGGATACGACACGCTAGGATAAGTATAATATATATATATATATATATATTCCATAAAATACATTATTAGATCATTCTTAACGTGAAATTAAGAAAATGGACCAAAATTCGAATACACTTTAACATTAAAAATCATAAATAAAGAAGAATCACCATCACAAAATTCAAATACCCGATAACGTGTTAGAGCGCGCACATAATACGTGTTTCAACACGACACGCGACTCGTGGCTTCTGGGAGAGTGTCCGTGATTTATAGTTCAACACTAAAATGTACAGACCTTGTCGTGTTGATTTTGATTAAGATTTGAATAAAATGCATGACTCGAGCTATTGGAGATATGGATTCACGTCATACAAATCTCTACATGTAGACACGGGTGTTCTTCAAATTCAGACTTCAACTAATTGAGGATAGTTTGTTGCTTCTATTTTTCTTTTAAGAGTTTTGGTTTCGAAGTTTGATTTTCGATATTGAATCAAACATAGAGCAAGATCTTAGAGCTAAAGAGAATTATAAGTAGATTTTTGCAACCAGGAAGAATAATGCTATAAAGGCCCAAACACTTTGCCTTGAATTAGGGAGTATATCTCAAACGATGGCTACATTTGATATTTATACGTCTTATGTGATGAAAATTAATGAAAAAGTCAATTTTTGTTCAAGTCTTTGACTAGACCCATCTGTAGATAAGGCAAAGTTGTAGAAACAGTACAAAAGGATGGTTGTGGTGCTCTAACCCAGTAAAAACAAGAATGTGGGGGCTGATGGGGGGCATTTAAGTATGTTTCTGGAGTACAGTCTTTTGTATGATAGTGTTAAGAGGAGTTCACACGTGCCTTATCAAATGGGATTGATAATTTTTGGACCGTGTTCACCTCTTGTCATGCCTAGTGGGAATATCTTTAGAAGTACACGAATAAGAGACTTTCCTGTAAGAACTGTCGTGGTGTTTTCATAGCCATCGAAACAGGAGAAACCCGGGTGAATGGTTGTTTCCCTTATAGTTCATGGTCATATACGCACGAAAATGAGTATAGAAATCATGGATTCAAAGGGGTTATGTATGTCCCAAACGCTGCAGTATGTTTTATAGGAAATAAGGTCTCTGGATTTAATTCTGGACATGCTGATAACGATCCTATTTTATTGTTTAAGTGGGGTTTGACCCCTTGGACTATCTATAAAATCAGGTAATGTTGTTCATCAGGCCTATGGAAGTGATAGTGCAAAAACTAATGGAAAGAATTATATGAGACATGTTGCGGTTGATATGGGATTTAATAGGTACGATGCACACTCGGTCTTAATAGTCGGGAGTCTACCCGAGAAGAGGAGGGTTTATATGGGCATAACTTCTCAAAATGGACATAAAGAAATGGATTCAAAAACTGAACCAAATGAGAAATTAATTAGCGAAAATGAAAATATCAAGCATAACTCTAAGATTCAAACTCCTAGTAAGACTTCAACCAGATGTTAGCTGCCCCAGCGTTTGATGTTAGAAAGTTGTTAATTGAAAAAGTAAGAGCACTAATTTGTAAAAAACTGGAAGAAATAAGGTTGTCTTTTGACGTGGCTAACTAGATTGAAAAAACACATACTGAAGTTGGTAAATCCACTGAAGCTCCTAGAAGAGAAGGTTCAACTAATACTAAGGGTCAACCAAAACTGAAGAAACTGTATCAATACCAATGACAGTCATAGACACGGACTTCCATTTTGACAAGGACAAATCAGATGATTGCTTTAAGCAAAAGAAGATATGGGCTCTACACAATGAATATGGAATGTCTCACTTGTATTGTCTGATCCGTGAGTTCAACTCAATAATATAGTTTAGACTTATCTCAATAAAAAAACTTGACAATGAATTTAGGTCAGTGAATTGGGTGGATTCTAGGTTTACCAAGTCTTGCAGAATTTCAGAGCATTAAGTTCCTATATTGTCAAATAAGTAAATGTGTTCTCTCATTATCTGATCCTAAAAGCGGAGGCATATGGGCCATTTATCAGAATTGGTCAATAGATTGGAACAGAACAATCCGAATAAAGTGAGGGACCAGTATGCGATGGTCAAAATTCTTAGTGATTAATCCAAAGATATTGGTGTCTGCGTAGCTCCTCTAATTAAATTAGATGGTTTTAAGAAAGTTTATCAAAGGAACAGAGACAAGGGTACCATTCGTTTGGTTATGAGGAGAAAGATGGTTTGGTTTTCATACCATTTACCATCTTGTCTACTTAAAGGAGAAGATAGAAACTTTCCATATCGTTATTGGGATTCAGATCCTGCTGTATCTCCAGACGAGCTTCTTCCACAGGCTGAAGAGAGCCAAATTCTACTATAAAAACTAACATTGAAGGCAAAGTTGTAAAGAAATTAGTTATCTGAAATGATCATTTAATAATCTGGTGGATCAATCCACGTATTGTGTCTTAAAATTTTCTTGAAAAGCATTATACGTGACATTTAGAACTATTGACTGCTTTTATAAGAATGTATCTCAACTGTGGGCCTAGTGTATAGGCGTGTATCCAGAACCGTTGCTTTTACTATAGTATGATATGCAATATGTATCATCATACAATATGTTTTGAGACACCAACAAATGGTATTGATCTCAAGAGTCGCAAATAGCGTATAAAAAGTAAATAAATAAAACTGAAGTTTTTTAAACTATAAATTTATAAAGACATAGCATATAAATTAGTAATGTGTTGAATCGGGAAGAACTTGAATATTTCAGAAGAACAAATCACCAAAACATATATAAGAAGAGGCATACAATTTAATGTATTTATATTGGCGTAATTCACAATATACCCAGGTTTAACCTTGAAAACATGGGTACTCAGTGAACGATTCATCCCGCTTAAATAGTCTGTAATAAAATCCACACTTTTTCAACGTAAATAAATCACATGGCTAATCGAATCTTTAAGAATGAAAAGATATCTATTAAACAGGTCAAATATATACTTTGGAATAAAATGCTGTGAGGCAATATGACCTTATGCGATTATAGTATTAGTGCCTAACCCAACTATTGAACTCCTAAAAAGCGTTTTCTATATGGAAAAGGATCAACCATAAACTCATTTTCAGTAAATAACATATCCAAAATAACTAAAATTATAACATTATGTAGTTTGATAGTGCCATCAAAACATAATTCATCAGTATTAAAAAAATGCAATATCAATAAATCTAGAATATTATTTTTATAACTTATAACTAATTCCAAAAAGCAATAATTGGACTTCATTATAATTCATGAAAACCCTAAACTTTCATTTCTTAAACCCTGCTTCTAGCATAAAAACTCAGAACATATTTTTAACCAAAATTAAGAGTACAAGAATATCTACTTGAATTGCAAGTGGGATGGTTCTCTGTCAAGACAAAAGGCGACAGTTTCACAGTGAGGGTCATAATGGAGGTGAAAAAACGAAGGTCCCAATAGCCATATGATATAGAAATTGGGTGGTGTGAAATCGAGAGAGACGGCTGAAGCTACAGGAAGTGAATACACATATGTTTTGCGGTAGATCGATTCATGCAGATGAGTGAGGGATCGAGGAGAGGTGGATGTGTATTAGTAAGGTGTGAACAATAATGCAATATTAGGCACATAAAGGATACTCTTACACCACCCAAAAAAGACACAAGGCGAAACAATACAAGGCAGATCAAGCATATCTATGTCAATATGAGGCCACTATACATCCATGGGAGACTTGCAACATTATGCCCCCCCCCCAAAAGACAAATTAACTTTCCAAATCAGTAGACCAAAGTGAATAGAAATTGGTGTTGGTGTAGACATAGAGCATTGTCTAGGGAATTAGAAAAGGGGAGAACTGAAATTTTGCATAATGGTTGAGATAATTTAACACACCTTTGTGTGCAGATTTTGAAAATTCATGTAGTGGTTCTTTTTGTTTGAGGGAGTCCCAATTTTCAACAAAAATCAAGAACTAATGAAATAAACCACAACAACTTACTTGCTGCACCCAGTGTTCAACAATAATGACTGTATGTACGAATCTTTGGTGTTGTTCATATGTGGCTCTCTGTGTATGTCGTGTGCAATGGGTAGTTTGGTCGGTGGATATGTTTAAATTATGTCATGATATTAACCAAAAATCAATTGCCCAACACAATTAACTTTAACACCAAAAGAGAATTATAGTCATGACTTTCTCACGCCATTTTATAGCAAATTGCACCATTACCCCACTAAAAATATATAAAAGTGTATTTGCAAATTAATGGGCAAACGTGATTAGAATGTGTTGGTGATAAGAAAAGACAACGGTAAAGTAAGAATCGAAGAAGTGATGTTTTCTAAATTGGATGAAAAGTGTGGTTGCGGTAATTTAACACATGCCCTGCATGCAAACTTTAAAAATGAATGTGTGGAATGATCATATTAATACAATCAACTATATTCATCCACATTAAATTCTACTATAGCCAATAGAAAGGGAAGACCTAGCAAGCATTAATGTGTATATCGTGTAAATGTGTTACTCGAATTGGGCTGGACAGTGAGTTAGTGAGGGTGTAATTGAACCATGGGTGAGGTAAAATGAATATGTGGAGGTGAATGTGAGTGTTATGCATATGTATGATGAACTGCCACCGTCTATTTTAGTGTGCGACATGATATTTATGTGAAGGCTAGTGAAAATAAGTGTTCCTGTGTGTTAACTGAATGGCAAGTGAATACGAACTCCTGTGTTGAGCACTCGCGTTACATTTTTTTTTCAAATTTATATAATAAAATTTCACAAAACATTATTATAAGACATTTTTTCTTTAGACCTTGAAAAGATTAATATGACGACACACACTCAAAAGTTGCAAATTTTAAAAAATTTAACTTGATCACCCCATGAATATTGTACATCAAAAAATTGAATTTCACCACAACTTTGGAATTGAACCCAAAAATACAAAAAAAGCCTTAGACTCCATTATGAACAACAAAATACCACAATGGGTCAGAATTTACTGAATTGACCCTCACATACTATGTAACTACACAATGGATATTATGAACACTAACAACGCAAAGATGAAAATGCCCACACTCGCCAATTCATATACCATCCTCACTTCAATGAACCCAAAATTACCTAAATGGACCTATCACCAATTTAATTACCAAAACACCCATAATACGCAAAAATAACCTTAATATCGACAACATGTAAATATAACCAAATTGTTCTATGACCAATTCAAACCCCCCAATGACCACAACACCACCCCCCCCCCCCAACTTACCCATGTAAAACCTCAATGATTCAAATGAGACAAAATTCACTTAAAAAGATATGCATGTCAAACTAAATGCAGTGAATTTATGCAAAATTGCCTCCACTCACGGACAAATCACGGATGCAACTCATGATTAAGGTTCTTCAACTAGGTTCTCCCTTGTGTTTTCCCAAATAATAGCGAAGTCAATTGAAGACTCCTCTACATTCTATACATAACAAGCATTAGCACAAAACCCATCAGTAAGATCTTGGGCATGCCAAAATATTCCTCCGAGATACTTCAAATCTAATAATGGTTTTTGCGAGGCACTAGAGTGGTCCAAGGTATGGGTTGCGAACAATGGACGGGGGGCTGGTTTGGGAGTCAAGTATTCAATAACCTCACAAGATGTGGTCTCTTCAAGCGAATACCCAACATAGTCTCCGCGCAATTTTATCTGCTCAATATTGAAATTTAGACATTTTATAGTGGGTGAAGAATGAAGGCGAAGAAAATATAAAACCTTATGGTTCTTCTTTTTTTTAACCAAAATAGGAAGCTTAAATTAAACTATGGAAATCTTACAAGTAATGTTAGAAACTGCAAAACGTACCACCGCAATATTACACAGATCACGGCGATAAGTTGGATGTAAAAAATACGGTATCTATACACCGTAGAGCTAAACAACTGTGAAACCGAATGGGCAGTAAGAACATATGCACAAGCATTAGCTTCCCTGAAACATAAACATAAGGTCACATGTTGAAATCTCTGGAAGCCGTCACGTATGGCCTAAATCAAATTCATGTGGTCGGGTTATGAGATTGGTTCCTGTGAATCATATTGAAGACAATTTGACCATCGGTTTCCACTTTAATGCAAGTAATACCCTGAGCATAAGCTAGATCCAACCCAATTTTAAGGGCCCAAATCTCCGCTAGAACTGATGATGCAAAGCCTATATGGTGGTTAAAAGCACATACAAACTTTCCTTGGGCATCGCGGATAATTCCTCCCCCTGCAGCATGACCCGTGTGATGTGATTTGGCGCCATCCGTGTTACATTTGAAAAATATAGGCTCAGGTTTGGACCAAACAACTAGAAAGGCAAAGTAGGGGGAGGTACACTCGGTCGTATTAATTGATGAGCCTGGTAGTAGCTACGAAGGCGTTGAGATAAGTTGGACTTGAAAGATGATAAAGTTATAGGTATCTATTGAAAGATGGCCTCGTTGCGCGTGCTCCAAAATAACCAAAGAAGGAAAAATAGTTGAAGTTGATTAACTGCAGCCCGATTTGTAGACTGGATATGGGAGAGGGCTGTAAAGATGGATGTCGGACTAAGATCCAATAGAGTCATCGAATATCAGAGTTGAAACAACGCAGGACAGTCATAGTAAATATGTGTATTACAATCAACCAACCCATAAAGGGAGAACTGAGGAGTCAATAATTTATGGTAATGAAAAAGCAAGTCTGCTGTTGGTAATGCCCTATGAATAAGAAACCACAGGAAGAACTGAAGATTAGGGGGTAAGGTACTTTTCCATAAAAATTTCCAAGGAAGCGCAAGAATGTGCTGGGCATAGAGGTGAATGTGAAGCCAATGATAAGCCGATTTAAGATTAAATTTACCAGTAGAACTAGGCCACCAATACGGAACATCCGATGAATCTTGATAGGGAGCATACAAGGCATGAATTCAGAGTATAGCATCCATCTGTAACCATTGAGCTAAGGCCGGAATATCCCATTGGCCATTTGAAATAAATCTGTGACGGGGGGCAGCTAAAATATATGGAGGAATATGCGAGTAAAGATGATTGAAAGAATCCTGCCAGAGATAAATATGATTGCCAGATGAAATAGAGCTGGATCCAATTCTCCATTTGATTCCAGTGGTGAAAGAAGGGATTAAAGATGAAACTTTTTTCCAAACCCACGAGTCTGTAGACTTACCATGAGACTCCAATAAATTGGTATGAAAAAAATATGTATGTTTCATAGTTTGAGTCCAAAGGTTGTATGGCTCAGTAAAAAGCTTCCAAAGTAATTTAATCGTGTATGCTTTATTTAAAGAGTGTAAGTTTTTTATGCCCAAACCACCATATTGTTTGGGAAGGGTAATCTTATCCCAATGGACAATGGCGGTTTTATGAGAAAGTTTGGAAGCATTCCAGAAAAAATGATTTAATTTTCTTGGATAACGTGGTAAGAATATGAGGAGGAATCGGATAGGCAGACATGTAATAGGATGGAAGGGAAGTACACACTGCATTAATTAAAGTGGTTCGACCAGCATAGGACAAGAAATTATTATACCACACATGTAAGCGACGATCAAGAGTTGTCGTAAGTTCAGAGAACATTTGGCGCATAACCCGACCTGTAATTAGAGGTAAGCCAAGGTATTTATCCTGCCCAAGAGATCCACGAATTCCCAGAAGTCGCAAAGTAGCTTATTTAACTACACGCGATGTAGAAGGCCCGAAAGTGACTGTAGATTTGTCCTTATTAACGGTCTGACCCAAAAAACAACCAAAAGTAATTAAAATTTGATGGAAGTGAACCATTGATGTTGGCATAGGTTGGAGGAAAAAAAATACATTCGTCAGTAAAAACAAGCCCAGGAATAGGAGGTCCCATGCGAGAGGCTCGGAGAGGCGTTATATGTTTCAAAAGACAGTCTGACTCCACACGTCTGAGAAGGACATCTAATGCCAAGATAAATAAGTAAGGTGAGAGGGGATGCCCTTGGCGGAGTCCTCGAGTTGGATAAAAAGTGGATCTTATATGGCCATTAATGAGCGTGGTGAACGGCGTCGAAGAAATACATTCCATTAGGTATCCAATACAAACATCTGGAAAGCCATGGCATTGGAGAACCCACTGGATAAAGGGACATTCCATTTGATCGTAGGCTTTAGATAGATCAATTTTAATGGCACAACTACCTTTTGTAGATTTAGATTTACGCATAGTATGTAAAATCTCGTTGGCGATCAGGATATTATCATGAATATGACGAGAGGCAATATAGGAATTTTGATAAGGGGATACAAGATACTGAAGCATGGGCTTCATGCAAGCTACAAGGGTCGTAGAGATAATTTTATAAATAACATTACATAAACTTATGGGACGAAAGTGTTTAACTTGAGTAGGGTGCGGAATTTTGGGGATAAAGATGAGGAAGGTTTTATTAAGGGCTCGGAGAAGTCGACTAGAGGTGAAAAAGATTTAACTAAATTAAGGATGGAGGGTCCCACAATATCCCAATGGTTCTTAAAAAACTCGCAGGTCAACCCATCCGGACCCGGAGTCTTATTCTTCCCCATAGTACATAAGTTTTGCCAAATTTTTGCATCTGTTATAGGTTCCAGTAATCGAGTAACGTCAACAGATGTAACTTGGACAAAATTATCTATAAACGGCGGACTATAGGGGTTCGTGGTAGTAAAAATGGTTTCATAGAAGAGTTGTAATTGACCCTGAATATCCTAGATAGTAGTGTGACATCCAGTGGCTGGGTTGAAAATAGCAGGAATCGAATTATTACATCGGTGTTGTATGACAGAAGCGTGGAAAAATTTAGTATTATGGTCCATGTCTAAAAGCCATTTATTTTTATTCTTATTGTGCCAGTACTGGCATTCTAAAGTCATACAGTACATAAGGTGTGATTGTAAGTGGTTCTCCTAGGAGACCAACAGGGGATCCGGATTAGTGTCAATACACATTCGAAGGTTATGTATCTCCTGTTTTAATGCAGAGATTGAATGAGACATATTCCCCAAAATAACCTTTTTCCAATGCCGAGCAGCCCTAAAAAAAGACTGCGCCTTACGCTAAAAGGAAAAAGCGGGTGAGCCCTGGATTTGAAGATTCCAGTGGTAGTGTAAGAGGTTAGTAAAAGATAGATAAGGTGCCCACTTAGGGCAGTAAATAAATCGCGCAGGGGTTTTGAAGAGGGAAGGGTGTGTGTCTAACAATAATGGACAGTGGTCAGACCCAGCATTTGGAAGATGAGAAATACGGGTAGTTGGGTACAAGGACATCCAACGCGCATTACCAAGTCCCCGATCAAGTCGCTCTCTAAGATGGTGTCCGAGAACACTATTAGCTTTCCAGGTGAAAGAAGGTCCAGTAAACACTAGATCTTGGATATTACATGCATGCATAAAATTCTTAAGATGACGTGCACGCGTAGCTTGAAATGGACACCCCCCTTATTTTTCATGCTGTCCTAAAATAGCATTAAAATCAGCTAATATAAGCTAAGAATGGTGGACAGAAGTGTGTATATGGTGAAGGGAATTCCATATCTGGGTTTTCTCTATAGGGTGGGGTGGTATGTATATAGAAGTAAACTTTGTAGGTTCCACCGCAGGGTCATGCTGAATAAGCATATGAATGAATCGACTGGAAATGATGATATGGGCGGAAACTATCAGACTTTCATACCAGAGAATCCAAATTCCACCTGATTGACCGAGAGCCAGAGAGACGACATGATTGAGGTAAGGTAATCGGCGAATCTCGCGCGTTGATCTTTGATCATCCATTTGAGTGTCAAGGATAACCAATATTTGAGCGTGATATGAACGAACAAATGTCATGAGTTCTATAGAGAAATTTGGTCTACCAACCCCTCTAGCATTCCAAAGTAGAATCTTTATGAGATGTAGAAATGGGTGAGCTCGCCTTAAGTTGTTCCCCCAATCGATGTATAAAAATTCTTTTAGGGGGCTGGGGTTGGGTGGTCAAAACTCTTCTTTTGGGGGGAGGGGATTGTGAAGCATGTAGATCAATGTTGTGTCTGTGATCCATCGGATCCTGGCCTGATCGATTGTGAAAAGTTCGCGGGGTCCTAGGAACTGATGGTTGGATCCCTTTAGTGTCGTGAAAAAAGGAAGTAAGAGGCAGTCTCCTGGCCCTCATTAAATAAGCCTGTCTTTTATAGGTGGGAACTACTGATTTTGTTATGGAGTTTGAACCCTTCCGTGTAGGGTACCTCGAAAGATGTTGAGCAGGGGAAGTGGTAGACCGTGTGGTTGAAAATTCGAATCCTGGTGGTAGGGATGGTTCCGGAGGGGAGGGGGCATGATCATGAGGATGGTTGGGTGGTACTTCTTGCTCACGGTGGTTAAGCACTCCAGAGTGGTGTACAGTTGGATGGAGGATCAGTTGGTCAAAAATGGGATCTGAGACTTCCTTGTTGGTCGGAGGAGAGGTTGTGAGTATTTCAATCTGCGGAGAAGTAGGTACCACGATTGGGAGAACTACAGAAATATGAGGAGAAGCTAACGAATCAGGAAACTCAAGGCCTTCACACCTGGTTGTGCAGGTGTCCTGATTAGGGCACGGTGGGCTACACATGGTTGGGACTTCAATCGCTTGGGATGTAGTGATCGGGGAGGTATCCATGGGTTGTGCGATACGGTCTGATATGCCTGTACTGTTAGATTGGAAGTGGACTGGGGGATTTAAAGGGTTTCTCTCTTCAGGGTGTGTACTTCACTTAATAATTTGGCATGTAGTGTTGGAGTTGGAATGAACCAGATGTGTGATTAGGTCCGTCATTTTCTTAGGCACAGGGAGCTCATATTGGTGTTGTGGAGAAGTGGAAGGTATCACATCATTTTTGGGTTTCCAAACTTATCGTGTACTGTGTTGTACCTCAGGCAGGACATTTTCAGGGCCAATTATATTTGGATCAAATCGATCCAGAGAATGTCTGCTCTTATGCATGGTATTATATATCGAAGCACGAGCCCGACGCTGAGGAGGGCGGCATGTAACAATACACCATTGTTGGTCAAGTTGAGATTGGTCAGAACTAAAGGTGGGTTTAGAGAGTTTTAGAGGACAGTTGTGAAGATTATGGCCGATAATCCCACATGAAAAGCAAATCTCAGTTTTTAATTCATACACCAAAGGACGAAGGATGCGACCAATCTTTATCCTTTGAGGAAGCATTTTTTCAATGTTAAACTCGACACAGATCTGAGCATACCTTGCACGTCCCACAGACTCAGTGTGGATATCAATTTTGAGTGGTTTTCCTAAGGACACTGCTATCCGATGTAGGATACTCATGTCATAGTATTGCACTTGTAGTTTATGTATTTGAAACCATAAACTCATATGTTTAATAATTGCAGTAGACGGGCAAAAATTCTTCTGCCATCGTTGGACTGATAGATAATGATCCTTAAGAAACCAGGGACCTCTAGAAATTACTGATGTATAATCATTTTGGGAAGAAAATTTGATAAGGAAAAAATTATGCCCCAAATTCGTAATAAATTTTCCAGCTTGTAATTTCCACAAACGTGACAGGCGAAGAGCAAGTCTTTGGAAGGATAAAAACTTACCAAGTAATTTAATGATGAGTGAAGAGCGCCATTTTTTTTGGAGAAGTTGGAGTTCCTGATTCAAAATAGTTACAGTAGGAATATTTTCCAAATTTAAGTCCGCCTGCAAGGCTTCATCGTTTGAATCGTAGTCGTCTTTGGTGCAATTCGTATCCCAAGAAGGAAAGAGAACATGTGGCGGTTTGGGTAGAGCTTGAGGAGGAGTTTGATGTCCTGTGAATCCGATCATGGTAGTGTCTGGGTATGTGGATGGGAAATTAATCAATTTATCTTTATATGTTGGAACAGGAGGTGAGTTTAAACTGGTGGTGTTGAGGTTTTTGGTAGAATCAGTGTTAGGTGGTTTCGAAGAGGAGGAATGTATGGTGGATAGAGGGTTAGGCGGTTCAGATGGGGGATGAAACAAGTGTGGAGAAAGGTCATGGCCTGGGTGTTCTTCCATGGCAGATGACCCAAAAGCTTTCATCACAAGACTCCAAAGTTAGATGTCCGAAGAAAGCAAGGGACGGACTAAATAGGGGAGGGTGAATCAAGAAATTATTGATCGGAACAGGGGAGATTGCTGGCCGAAGCAAGTAGGGAAGGAGCAGCGATGGGTGTGGGTTTTAACCTTATGGTTCTTTAGTAGGTTATAGTAATCCAAGACATTCAAATGCCCAACAAATAAAGCATAAATCATCTAAATAGATGACCAAGACAAAAGCTCACAAATTAATTTAAGATATTAAGATATTCCAATAAGATAAAATTACAATATTCAACAATGAAACATCTAAATACATAAATGAAACCCACTAAGAAAACTAAATTTCGGGTAAGAAATCTATATATGCTTGCAAGCTGTATAGGAATCTCACTTTTGTTCCTCATGTTTTGTTCTGTTGTCCGTTAGATTCTATACCTTAGAAAGGAAAATCAACAATGCCTGAAGCGTGCGTTAACACCTATATTTGTTGTACCTGAGTAGAAAAGCCATATCCAAACAAAAAAATCCTAATAAAACACAATCCTCAAAATATAATTCAAGAGTAGAAAATCAATCAAGCCCAATGGCGAGACAAAATTATTAATGGTCACATATCCAAAATCATATATAGAATAAAAAACCTAATCATAGACATCACAAATCTGTAAAAGTAGTCAGAGACCCTACAGTGTATTGTTTTGAAATTTGAAAGAAACTGGTGAGGGTGAGAATTTTCAGATAGAGTCTTTCTCTCTTCGGTGAAACACTTGTGAGATCCGGATATCGTGTGAGCATATGAGTGAGTTTAAAACAAATCTCAACCGTATAGAAATGCAATGTTAGCATTATCCTAATCGGTACATATCTTTTGTTAAGAAAAGTAAAAACCTTTCTTTTATATTATATAGATTTCATTCCTTATATGATTTCATGAATAAATAATAAGGGCACACCTCATTTGAAACTCCAATGATTCAATATTTAAGAGCTTCATTCACAAGCCAAGATATTTGAATGCTTGATTTGAAAATATAAGCTTCTCATCAATATACAAATGAAAATCACTTTGTGGATTTATTTAGCAAGAAAATATTAAATTAGGGGATCTTCTTGAATTTTGTATACGTGTGAAGTACTACAAATAGTAATACAAAGAAAATGATTTTCAGTTATAAAATGCAATTGTGTATGGTTCTTTTATTGTATGAAATTATGAATGATGGTTTGCGATATAGAATGCATTGACATTGGGAACCATTCATATAACATTTTCCTCTGTTAAGAATCACAATAGGAGAGCAACAGGTCCAAATAATTCCTCCCTGAAGTGAAAACATATATAAAGTAAACACTATTTACAAGCAAATTAACCAAATACAGTGTTCATATACTCCCTCCACCCCAAAATAAGAGTCCACATTCGAAAGTTAAACTTTTTAGCAAAATTGACTTTTAACATAAACAATAGTCAAAATTAAAACTTAGTTGAATTGTTGAAATTTGGTTAACTGATTTTCATAACTAACTCCTATTTCGGTATGTTGATCTTATCTTGATTTGTATATTTCTCCAAGGGCAACCTTCTTATGCTCAAGTATGAACCTTCAATTGAAACTAGAACTTTTTCATCCCCTCCACCGACCCAACCCAAGAAATAAACAAGTATGTATATGAGGATATTAGTTGTTTTCCAGATTACAATTGCTTTCCAACTTACAACCCAGACCCTGCAGTTAAGCTTGCTCACTAGATACGACATTTTATATAATATATATTAAAAAGAAAAAAATGGCCATTTTTCGAGATTGAATTAATCATATAATTGAAAATCTTAAATAAGGCTTATAAAGTTATAAATTTGCTATAAATTGGTAGTTTTGCGTGTGGTAATTGAATTAATATGTGTTGGGTTCTAGATGAATGAATCAATGAGAACTAATCAAGAATACTGAAGCTCCATTCGAGCAAGGGTTACAAGACTCAACTAGTAGAGCGGACATGTATACAAACTACACACAGAACAGTGCTCGGGTATCACAAATTAATATAGTGAAATATTTTATGAAGTATAAACCAATGCGCGCACACGTTTATATAATGGAATGTTTATGAATTTATTTTCCTCTACAAATAAAACTTATTATTACATTTCTTAGCCAGTCAATAAATTATTTATAGTTACGACTATGCATATACGTATAAATGTATTGTAGGGTGTGTTCGTTATAACATAAATAGAAAAAAGTTCACACATTCATGTGTAGATGTATTCTAATGCCTAGATTTTGGAGAGTTCCCCCGAACACAACATCCATGTTTTAGAAACACTCAAATTCATATTCAAAGATGACATGATGCTTGAAAAGCTCCTTAAAAATATCCGACTATAACCTTGTATATAATTTTAAACTATAAGATAGATATTCTATACATTCACTAAAGGTCCAAAAGGTCGTACCTTGGAGCGATGGCTAGGGCCCTCGCCCAAGATACGGTTGGTATCGGGTTCGAGACATGGGAGCAACCTCTCCATATATAAACATATATGGGTAAGGCTAGTCGACATCTGCCTCTCCTAGACCCTGCTGTTAAGAGAGAGCCTCGTGCACTGGGTACGACCACTAAATGTCCAAAAGGGAACACATTGGATTTTTAAAGCATCATCATCCTTAAAAAGAAGTGGTTAGCCCATTAGGCCATACCCCCTACCTTTAGGGTCCAAAAGACCCCAAAACTAAAACTACCTTAATGGACACCATGATAACATATTTCTAACTCTTATGTAAAAAAAATGGTTCAGCACTGAGAGTATGCTTTATCGTTTATATGCCCTCTATCTTCTGAATTAAATATATGTCCCTTATCAAAAATTAAAATTAAAATTAAAACAAAGGGAATGAGAATAAAACAAATCATTAAACGATAAATGGGTAGTCAAATTTACTTTTTCATTTGCATAATTATTCTATTTGGTCATACACATATTTGCCTGTTGTTGAAGAACTTCACTACCATATGCAATTGCGTATTGCATATAAAATTAGTAATACACAAAAATAACAGTTCCACTAGACATAGAATGTGAAGTAAAACATTACCAAATAGATTAACAATGACCATCTTAATACCCACCCAATGTATTGAACTGATGGCTAAGCTAAACTCCACAATGCATGAGGTGATGCATATATATATATATACACACACACACACACACTAGGGGAATACCCGTGCCTGAAGGCACGACAAAAAATTTGAAAGAACGTAATTACAAAACGGCAAAAAATTTGAAAGAACGTAATTACAAAACGGCAAAAAATTTCAAAATTCGTAAATGCAAAACGGCAAACAAATAACCATTTCACATATAATAGTCTAAATTCAAATAGTCTAACAACATTCAAATAGTCTAAATAGAATAACAAATAGTCCAACAACATTCAAATAGTCTAAATCCATCTAACACATTCACATATAATATGAAATATACAATATTCATCAATCTAATTCACATCGTGTCTAAAAAAAAAGTGTCAAATTTAAAAAAAAATGGACATAATCTCCTTTGTTTATTGGGCTATCCACCCTACTTAAGGGATAACAAAAAATCCAACAATATAAAAAAATCTCAAATTCGTCTAACAAAAGCTTCAATGAAACAAATTTCTTAAAAAAATAAATATATATCAATCGAGGTCATCCCACATGTTCCTCTATAATGATTGTCTGTCCTTTTCAAAATGCGACCTGATACAAAACAGAAAATATAGTTAATCAATTGAAATAGCTAGTCAAATATTAAATAAACAAAGCCAATTATTAATTATATAGCAAATACACCATGTCTCTAAATGTTGAAACCAAATGCTAAAAATTCCCATCTATCTTCTATACAGGTAATAATTGTTAGGAAAGATTGGCATACTATGGGATTAACACAAATCTAGTAAATTATCTGAAAGTCCCATTTTGGACCTCGTATAAGCAGCATATGCCAAAATAATCCAAAGTACATATGCCAAAATACGACTTCAATAAAAAAAATGAGAATTACCAATAATTCATCATGAAAAGAGGGCCTCACCATGAACCTCATGGCATCCACGTAGCACAAATGTAATCTCTTTTTTTTGCTACAAAAAAAAGTATCTAAGAACAGCAAGGAGATGACTACCAACCACCTCCAAATCAAATAAATGGAATGGTGAAGAAAACAGCATATGAAGCAACACAAAAGAGCACAGAAACAACAAACCTCATCAGCAGCATGTCAGGATCTATGCCATCCCACTTCACTTCTTCAATAATTTCCACAATGTGTTTTCTTCTCTACTTAAAACTCCAAAGATTCTAGAAAATGCAAATCGTGGCTTAAAAAAGTAGTACAATCAATAAGGCGGATCACCTATTAAATGCCAAATATGATGTAAATAGTAAGAACGATAGAGATGTTTACAAAAACTTCATAAATATATGGGTGAATTATTGGAAACCCCCTTAAATTTTTTTAATGAAATAAACCTCCTTAAACAATTCATCTTCTTACGAAGAGCACCCTACGCGTCGTTAAAAAATGTCCCTAAAAAGTCCTTATAATGGGTTTTTGAAGCAAAATACATAGTTGAACAATACAGGGGTTATTTGCAAAAAGTTTAAAGTTCTTGCATTAATTGATCAATACAGGTTTTTTTTTTCACAAAGTTCAAATTTCAGTGGGGTTGCACTTTCCTCTAAATATTAAGCATCTCTACTACAATTATTTATTTCCTTCTCTTTTTTTTTCCATTTTTTTTCGGGGGGGGGGGGGGGGGGGGGGGGGGATAATCGATGAGAAGCAAAGTAAAAGAATTAATTTCTAATAATAAAAAATTAAACGTGACCTTATTTATAGTAAGGTAGAAATAGCCCAAATATAACTCACCCTTCCATTAGTAACCACTGCATTCACACCATATTCAAGCTCAAGTTGTCTGTATAACATTTGACCCGCCAGCACATTGTTGTAAATTATTTATCAAATTCACATTCAAATTTGTTGACCCTCTAAAAATTGGAATTGCGGTGATCCTCACACGGAGGGTACTAAAACTACCAAAAAACAGTTATAGTGGTGTTAAAAATCAACACCATGAACCTAGGTTTTAGAGGTCCATTCTTCATGATAAAACTACAGGGGAAAATGTACATGACATGCGATTTTTGCATAGTAGCTATGTAATTCTAAACATGTAGTCAAAAATTATATTCTAAAAGCTAGTACATTACCTTCGTAGAAGCTTGGCTCGGGCACCGATCTCGCTGAAATCTCCGTCGTAGATGCCCCCCCCCCCCCAACACCTGCTGATGCCCCCACGGCCACCTGCTGCACATCACCCCTACCTGCTGCTGCTGCCCCCCCACCATGCCCACCTGCTGCAATTCAAAGCCAATGTTGATGAGTTATTTAGCGATAAGAACGGTTGTGAACCCAAACACTGTTTCACACAACTGATATAATAATGAAGAGAGATTACAACAAAGATAGAACACTACGCAACAAACACTACATTTATAAAAATAGTTGAAAAATAAATTTATAGGTTTGCATCAACTACTACCTTAGGTCGAAAACCCCCTCAAGAACAATTTGAACCTGGATTTCAGTTATAAAATCTAGTGAATGCAACCGAAGGATACTCGGGCAGTAATTGAGAAAATTAAGAAAATGAAGTTGGATCTAGCGAATGCAACCGAAGGATACTATCATTTATAGGGGCCTTGTATGGAGAAAATGAAGCATGGGCACATCTAGCTGACTGATTTCGATATGATTTTAGCCATAATAAGCCATAAGTGTCTTTGATAAACTCTTTCTATGATTTTGCAGTTTTTGGAACTAAATGTGGAGTAGGAACAATATCATCACTCTTAAAAAACTAACCAAGTTGATAAGAAACAGAGTATACGAAGTATAAAAATCAAAGAAGAATAAGCATGTTGTATATTTCTAGGCATGTCCTATTTGATGGAAATGTCATGCATTATGTCCATCGAGAAAGATAAATGAGTACTGCTGATACTGTCACTGATATTACTGAATATTTTGATTTTGTGGATAATGAAACAACACACAAAGAAAGTAATTACCCTAGTGAGTCTAGCATAAAACCTAGCGGGACCTTTACATCCAATGTCGTACATGAGAAAGTGTCTAACGCTGCTGAACCTAGTCCATGTAATATGCCCCCTTTTATGTTGTTGTACGTGACAACTCAAGTTGTTGTAACAACCCTCGCTTATGAGAGCCTATTTTATATTTACTTACTATGTGAAGTAATTACATATAAAATGTTGGAATACGGAGTAAGTATTAATTTAATGAAGAAAAGTTAATATTTACTAACTTATTGTATATTTACTGTATGAGCATGTAAATATTCTCATGATGAGCTTTATAGTGTCATAGAATTTAAAATGACCCTATGCTTAAAATGAGTTATAAAATATCCAAATGATAATTTGGAGGCCGTAATTGATTCCGGAACGTGCGAGATAGTCAAATTATGTGCTATATTGTATTTTGAGGTTTTTGGGACTTTTGACTGATTATACCTTAAATATGCAGTTGCGTGTTATTTTATCGCGGTATTGATCATTTAAGTTGGAATGGTTGACTAAAGGCACGATTTAGTCTTGTTAAGTCTTCTATTTTACCTAATTTTGTTCCTAAACCTAGAGAGAGGAAGAGAAAGAGTAGAGAAAAGAGAAGAGATTAAAGATTGAGGAGGGATTCTTACTACTACACAAGGAAAATCTGCATTTACTAGATTGAGGCAAGTTTTCTACTTGCTATATGTGGTTTGAGATAAATGATTAGTTATGATAATGATGTATTGATCATGGTTTAACTAGTTTAGGTTTTTTTTTGGGGTATTTATGGGTCTTGAATCATTAAAAGAATGATTTGGATGATAATTGATGGTTGTAGTAGTAGTTAGTAGTATTTATGGTGTACTGGTGGAAATAAATGAGTTTGGTTTGGAAGGTTTTGAGTTGGGGGTATAAATTGGAGTCCAAGACTCCATAGCCATTCTTGGCAAAATCGCAGGACCGAATCGATTCGGCCCTTAGGGAGAATCGATTCACTTAGGTCCAGTTTCCAGGTCTGCCTGGACCGAATCGATTCGGCGGTTTACAGAAAGTCAGTTTCCCTTGTCCGAATCAATTCGCTTTCAGGGAGAATCGATTCTCTAGGGCCCTAGCGAATCGATTCGGCCCTTGGGCGAATCGATTCGTTTTCATGCTGTTTTGAGTTATTTTTGAAACTCAATTCTAACTCATTTTCTTTAGGGTTTGGGCCTAGGAACCTTCTTGTATGAAGTAAACTTAGAGTCCTAGAGTTCTAGGTGAGTTAGTTTTCTACCCTAGATTAGAATTGGGTTATATGGGAATTATTTTGAGGGTGTACGAAGTGATGTTCAGGCATTACTTTATTTCTTTAATTAGTAGGAGTCTAGGAGATTTCTAAGTTGTGTTTGGAGATTTTAGAAGTTAATTTGAGGTATGTTGTTCTATTATAGAGCCAAAAGGAGACTAGGGAAATAACTTGGGAGTTTAAATATTCCTCGAGGTTATTATGATGATCTGAAGCACGTATAGTTCCAGATAACCATAATGCATTTGATAAAATGTAAATGGATAAAGTAAATGATAATTTACTAAAATCATGTAATGGAAATTAATAAAATGGTTGGAACACGCCCTCTCTAAATACCATCTTAAGGGAAGTCCGTGCGTAAGGTGAAGCCCCCTGGCTAATGAATGCAGGGTGGATATAGTCCTAGGCCATATGAGCGCTTGTTTTATATTTTATGCGATGGGTAGGTAATTTTGGGTGTGGTTATGACTACCCCGCAGGCATATGTCCGCTTCCCGACGTTGCGATAGGATCCCAGTTTAGTATCCTAACTCTATTGTTTCTCCATCTCAGATGACGCCTAAAAGAGGTTGCCCGACGAGACGTAATAGAGTTATGGAAGAAGAGGTTGGTCCTCCACCGCCGCCACCGGGGAGTATAAATGCTGCCGATGTAGCAAACATTGTGGCCCAAGCAGTCAATGAAGCAATGACTGCAGTGGTACAACAAATGCCACAAGCTCAACCACGGTCGCATGAGGCACAAGCTCCTACGGGACCTTCTCCGTGGGAGAGAGTTAGGGAGTCTTTTCTAAAGGGCCATCCCCCGGAGTTCGATGGAGGCTCGGATGTTATAAGGGAAAATCAGTGGAAGAAAGACATGCAACGCCATCTTCGAATGGTATAATGTAGTGAGGAGAAAAAGCAAATCCTTGTTACTTTCAAGCTTGTCGAATTGGCATTACATTAGTGGGAGTCGATGACTACACCCGAACAGAGGGATACGATGACAATCACTGATTTTTGGGCCTTGTTTGACCGAAAGTACTTCCCTCCCGCAGTTCATAGGGAGATGCGAAGGAAGCTTCAAGATGTAGTTCAGGGAGAGAGATCTGTTGCAGAGTATGAAGAGGAGTTCACCCGGTTAAGAAGTTTTGTACGGGATGAAGTGACTCCAGAAGAGAGGAGAATCTCCAAGTTTGTGGGAGATTTACATTGGCGGATAAAACAACACTTGTTGGGAAATCTGGATTTACAAACCTTTGGGGATGTGATGAATGCGGCACTACTTCATTGCCAAGAGCATAGATTGTTTGTGCAAAATAGCAAGAAGGCTACCACGATGGGGCAAGTGGGAAAACCTGGAGGGAATGGGATCGGGGGAGGAGCATCTACTTCATCCCAATCTTCGGGGAGTAAACAAAGAGAGAGGGACGCCCAGCAAGGGGATTTGTCTAAACGCCAATGCTTTGGTGGATTTAATGCGGGTGGTAACAACAATAGGCCGGGTCAAGGTGGACTGCCATAACAGCAAGCAGGTAGAGGTGGGAATGGAGGTAGAGGCCAGCAGGGCCGAGGTTTTAGGCAATTCCAAAATAATCAGGGACAGAACCAGGAGAATGTGACAAACAAATGTTTTCAGTGCGGAGAGTTGGGCCATTATAAGAGGTCGTGTCCTCAGTTGATTGGAGGACAGCTTCCTAGGGATTCGCAACAGCCATATGTACAGTTTCTGCCCCAGCCACCTAATTCGGTTATTCCTCCATAGTAAGGGCAACTGCAGTATGGACGGGTCTATCATATTCAGGAGGCTATGCTTCCTCCAGCCCCTCCGGCACCGACAGCAATTGAGGGTAAATTTCTCATCCAAGGGCATATGGGTCGGGTATTATTTGATACGGGTGTGACACACTCTTTCATTTCTAGGAGTTTTGCTCAGACCACAGATTTGATAAAGTTTGCTGAGAATACTTTCACTAGCATTGAATCCTCGATGGGATATGGTTAATTGATTTTATTTATTTGTAAAAGCATATGGATTAATCTTGGTAATTTGTGCTTTGAGGCCGATTTGCTCGTCCTTGACATGATCGGGTACGATGTGATTTTGGGTATGGATTGGTTAATGAAATATCACGAGATAGTGAATTGTTACGGGAAGAGTATAGTCTTCACCGTTCCGGGACAAGAAATGTTCTTGGTTGTTATGCCTTATATGGAAGGTGGTACGAGTACCTATTTATATTGCATTGCGGAGGATACTTCTAGGGATGTGGTTGTTTCCCTGGATTCTCTTCCTATTGTTAGAGATTTTAAAGATGTTTTTCGGGAAATATCGGGATTACCTTCGAGCCGGGAGATTGAGTTTGTGATCGATTTAGCGTCGGGAACTCGACCTATTGCGAAAGCTCCATATCGCATGGCTCCTATGGAAATGAGGGAGTTAAGGGATCAAATCCAGAAGTTGTTGGAGCATGGATTTATTAGGCGCAGTACGTCGCCATGGGGTGCTCCGGCATTGTTTGTAAAGAAAAGAGACGGTTCTCTCCGGTTATGTGTGGACTATGGATAGTTGAATAAAGTCACCATCCGGAATAAGTACCCTTTGCCTCGTATTGATGACCTATTTGACCAACTTAGTGGAGCATCGTACTTCTCTAAGATCAATTTGAGGATAGGGTATCATCAGTTGTGAATACGGGAGCAGGATGTATCCAAGACAGTATTTCTGACCAGATATGGATCCTATGAATTTTTTGTTATGCCATTTGGACTAACCAATGCCCCCACCGTATTTATGGATCTCATAAATATAGTTTTTCGGGACTTCCTTGATCAATTTATTATTGTATTCATCGATGACATCTTAGTTTATTCTCAGACAAAATCTGACCATGCTACTCACTTACGCTTGGTCCTACAAAGATTGAGGGATCACCAATTGTATGCAAAGTTCGAAAAGTGTGGCTTTTGGTTGAAGGAAGTTCAATTTTTGGGTCATGTGGTTTCATCCCAAGGTATATTGGTGGATCCAAGCAAGGTGATTGAGGTGAGGGAGTGGGGTCAGCCCATGACACCTACCGAAATTCGTAGTTTTTTGGGTTTGGCGGGTTATTACCGTCGGTTTATCAAGGGTTTCTCTAAAATCGCTAGTCCTTTGATAAATTTGACCCGGAAAGGGGTGAGATTTATTTGGGATAGCTCTTGTCAGGCTTCTTTTGATGAGATCAAATATAGATTGACTTCTTCTCCAGTCCTTGCATTGCCAAAACCAGGATTGGAATATCTAGTCTTCACCGATGCATCTCTTCAAGGATTAGGAGGTGTGCTTCAGCAAGAACGACAGGCTATTGCTTATGATTCTCTAAAGCTCAAGCCTCATGAAAGAAACTATCCAGTGCTTGACTTAGAACTTGCCTCGGTTGTCTTTTCCTTGAAGATTTGGAGGCATTACCTCCTGGGGGAGAAATTTAGTCTCTTCACGGACCATAAATCACTGCAATATTTATTTTCACAGAAAGATTTGAATATGCGGCAGCGCCGATGGTTCGAGTTTGTGAAAGATTATAAATTTAATATCCATTATCATCTGGGTAAGTCGAACGTAGTGGCGGATGCCTTGAGTAGGAGGCCCGAGGGAGAGTTAGCTGAAGTATGGAAAGCTAAGTGGAAAGTGCTCAGTCATGAGGATGCGATGGTGAGAGTGTGCATGTCAGTGATGACCGTTACTCCTACCATTGTGGCAAGGGTTGTAGAAGCCCAAGGAAGGGATAAGGGTTGTCAAGATCATATACACCGATTACTATCTGAGGGAGCAGAATCCTACTCGATAAGTTTTGAGGGTGGATTACGCTTCCATGGAAGACTTATTATTCCAGATGAGGGGGATTTGAGACGGGCGGTGATGACGGAATCTCACGGGTCCAAATTTATGGTACATCCTGGTGGGGACAAGATGTATCAAGACATGCATCGCCAGTATTGGTGTCCTGGCATGAAGCGAGATATTTCTGAATTTGTGTCCCAATGCACTACTTGTCAATTGGTCAAGATAGATCATCAGCGACCGATAGGTTTGCTGCAACCATAGGAGATTCCAGTATGGAAATGGGAAAGTATATCGATGGACTTTATTACGGGCTTACCAAGGTCACAGAAAGGTAATGATTCTATTTGGGTGATTGTCTACCACTTGACTAAGTCGGCACACTTCCTACCCATGCGTACTGACTATGACAGTACTCGCTACGCCGGATTGTTCATCGAGGAGGTCGTTAGACTTCATGGGGTACCTTTAAATATAGTTTCTGATCGGGACAAAATATTTGTCTCCCAATTTTGGGAAATTTTCCAAGAGGCCATAGGGACGGAATTGAGGTTAAGCACTTCTTATCATCCTCAAACAGATGGTCAGACTGAAAGAGTAAACCAAATGTTCGAGGATATGCTCCGTATGTGGATGCTTGATTTCAAGGGCGGTTGGGAACAATACCTCCCATTGGTTGAGTTTGCTTATAACAATTCATACCAATATACTATTGGAATGGCACCCTATGAGGCTCTTTACGACCGACCATGTAGATCGCCCGCTTGTTAGTTGGATGTGGGTGATAATAAATTCCTTGGACCTGAAATGATCCAAGATACTTCTTCTAAAATTGAACTCATTCGGAATCGTATTCGGATAGCTCAAGACCGCCAAAAGATCTATGCCGATGCGGGTAAGAGACACATGGAGTTGGAGATTGGGGACCAAGTATTGGTGCGAGTGTCACCAATGAAGGGCATTAAGCGTTTCGGGAAGAAAGGAAAGCTTGCGCCGCGCTTTGTTGGTCCTTTTCCAGTTATTACGAAAGTCGGTCCAGTGGCATATCAACTTTCCCTATCGGAACCTTTGCAAAAAATTCACGATGTATTCCATGTTTCCTCTCTGAACAAGTATAAGAGATGTGAAGGTGCCCTTTGGCATATCCCTTTTGAGGATATTGACCTGCAACCTGAAGTTTCATATGAAGAACAACCGGTTTCTATTCTTGAGCATGGGGAGCGTAAGTTGAGGTCTCGTGTGGTGCCCTTGGTGAGAGTCCAATGGAGTCATCACAATGCTAAAGAATCGACGTGGGAACATGAGGATGACATGCAGGAGAAGTATCCGCATCTCTTCTTACAAGGTACGCTTGAACTTTGGGGACAAAATTCCCTCATAAGGGGGGGAGTATGTAACAACCCTCGCTTATGAGATCCTATTTTATATTTACTTACTATGTGAAGTAATTAAATATAAAATGTTGGAATACGGAGTGAGTATTAATTTAATGAAGAAAAGTTAATATTTACTAACTTATTGTATATTTACTGTATGAACATGTAAATATTCTCATGATGAGCTTTATAGTGTCATAGAATTTAAAATGGCCCTATGATTTAAAATGGAAGCGGAACTTAAAATGAGTTATAAAATATCCAAATGATAATTTGGAGGGCATAATTGATTCCGGAACGTGCGAGATAATCAAAATATGTGCTATATTGTATTTTGAGGTTTTTGGGACTTTTGACTGATTATACCTTAAAGATGCAGTTGTGTGTTATTTTATCGCGATATTGATCATTTAAGTTGGAATGGTTGACTAAAGGCACGGTTTAGTCTTGTTAAGTATTCTATTTTCCGTAATTTCATTCCTAAACCTAGAGAGAACTAGGGAGAGGAAGAGAAAGAGTAAAGAAAAGAGAAGAGATTGAAGATTGAGGAGGGATTCTTACTACTACACAAGGAAATCTGCAATTACTAGATTGAGGTAAGTTTTCTACTTGCTATATGTGGTTTAAGATAAATGATTAGTTATGATAATGATGTATTGATCATGGTTTAACTAGTTTAGGTTTTTTTTGGGGGTATTTGTGGGTCTTGAATCATTAAAGAATGACTTGGATGATAATTGATGGTTGTAGTAGTAGTTAGTAATATTTATGGTGTATTGGTGGAAGTAAATGAGTTTGGTTTGGAAGGTTTTGAGTTGGGGGTATAAATTGGATTCCAATTAAAAATGCGTTACTAAAGACGTTTATTGAAAATAAACTATTTAAGTAACTCCGAGTTGTTTTTTGAAGAAACTCTTTTCTTAAATCAAAAAGGATTAATCACAAGAAGTGTTTAATAAAACAGTATGTACGAGATCTTATTCAAGATTTGGGCAACAAGTTTAAAAGATAGTTTAAACAATTTTTAAACACAGCACAACCAAGAATGAGATGAGAAAATGTAGAAAGATTCTGTTCACAATTTTTTACGTGGTAAAACCTCACCAATTGAGGAAACATCCACGACTCCCTCTACGGAGTAAAATGAAAAATCCACTAAAACAAATATATGAGTTACAATCTATATAACTAGAATGCAAAAAACTCAGACCTATATAAGTTTAGGAATATACCCTCTGGTGTCCTTAAACTTCTCTGCAGTTCTGATTGTAGATGTAGTTCTCCCAGTTTGTCAACTTCTGATTTGTTCCAGCACTTTATGTCGACTTATATTCACAAGATCTTATTACCAACACTTTTCATGTTGTAGGGTGAAAGTGTTTGCGAAGGTGCTTTCTAACACATGCATGCACACACACACACTTATTAAGTACAAACAGTCCTAACAAATTACAGTTACACTATATGCTGTGATCTTTTCTTTTTCTCTCTTCTTACAAAACTTTGAACCCTATTTGACCTTTAAATCATTCCCAGAATCCACTGATACCTTGCTAGGAAGACAGACAAGGTCTTAATCAATCTCAGAATTTAAAACAAAAACTTTTTGAGATTGAAAACCTCCAAGTGAGATTCCAAACTAGGTCAAAGGTTTAGTTTTACAAGAACAAGAAACAGAAAGCATTTATTGTTGATTTCAAGGTAAGAAAACGTTTTAGAGAAAAATAATCAACAATATATTTCTCAAGATGAGAAATAAAGAATGAAACTAAGTATAATGTAACATGAATAACTCAGACCTGAGATTTCTATGAAATCAGAAACTAGATCTAAGTAAAAGTCTAAGTTGGAAAAAAGATCTCACGAACACAAGGTTACAGTAACAAAAAAATAACTCAACTCAAACTCTCAAACACTCAAGAACACTCAGGATGGTGTTTTTGGATATGGTGTTTTGAAGAAGTGTTTGGGTTAGGTTTTAAGAGCATTTGGATGAAGTTAGGGTTTCTAACTTTCTTTCTCTCTCTGGTTTCTCTCTTCTCTCTTCTCTCTTCTCTCTTCTCTCTCTACTCTATCTTCTCTCTTCTCTCTTCTCTCTTCTACTCTCTCTTCTCTCAAAAACAATGAAATGGAAAAAGTCTTCGAAGTCTGAGGGAAGGGTCCTTTTTATAATGGGAGGAGAAGGTTCGAGATATCTGATCAAAACCAAGGGCTGAGATCGAGTCAATTTAAATTGACTTGAATCTAAGGGCTCACACAAGGCGGTGCTTAAACGAACGCTGATTGGCTTAAAAAGTTACACGGGGATTCATCAAGGCAACATGCAGACCATTGATAAGAAATGATCCAAGGGCTGATAACACACGCGTCTAATGTCTCAGTAAAGAAACACACTTCTAACCAATCAGAGGGCAACAGGTGTTGGCCAGTTAAGGGATATAAAATGCGCGTCCAAACTAATTACAAAGTATACCCTGAAGTCTCTGCCGCTTTTGGATTCTACCCAAGGTAACATTAGGCCATAATACACAACAAATAATATTTAGAGTTTGACCCCAAAAACTTATAAATCAAGTTTTAATTAATAAAACATGGTTTAAAAATGTTTAAAAAATCCCAAAAAATTATTAAAAATCAAACTTAGGGATTTAAACACACTCCACATATGTACACACATTATTATGCAGTATGACATGTATGAATTGAATTCTACTGTGTGTGAGAGTTGGCAATAGTCTCTTGATCACTACAAGTAAGAGAGATGAATAGGCAATCCAACTTCTGAGGCTCTTTGGTTTCTAGGATGGACATAATTTTGTCACAATTTCCAAACTAGATGAGCACTTATACAATATAGACTCAAGTGAGTCAAAGGTATAAGGGCTTCAATCTTCCCCTTTGGAAATATGAAACAAAATCTCATTTGAGTCAACTAGGACTCGTAGGGCAACAAAAATAAGAAAAACTTAGTCCTATCAAAATTCTATCTACCCAAATCCTAGAAATCAAAAAGTACATAACTCAACTAAGTACATTTGAATACCCTATTATAACTGTTGAGAGTAACAATAAGAACCTGCAATAATTCACTAAGATCAAGCTGTTTAGAATATGTAAGAATTGAATAAACTCAAATTTCTCCCCCATTTTGTCTCAAATGGACAAAGGGAAAAACTTGGATAAATAGCAAAAAGATTAGTCAGCATAAACCATACCAATAGATTTACGTAATGAAATGAATCTATTATAATCTAGAGGTTTGGTAAACATATCTGCGAGTTGTAGATCAGTAGGAAGATAATTGATTTCTAATTCCTTAGATTCAACTAATTCGCGTATAAAATGATGTCTTATTTTAATATGCTTTGTTCGCGAGTGTTGAACAGGATTTTTAGAAATATTAATCGCACTTTGATTATCACAATAGAGATGCAATTGGTTTTCTTGAATACCATAATCACTTAGCATTTGTTTAAGCCACAATAATTGAGCACAACAACTACCAGCGGCTATGTATTCAGATTTAGCTGTTGAGAGTGATGTGCAGTTTTGTTTTTTACTACTCCATCCTACCAAGTTATTACCTATATAATAACATGCTCCTGAAGTGCTTTTACTATCATCAGTACACCCAGCCCAGTCAGCATCAGTGTACCCAATTATAGTGCTTGGTGTGTCATTAGTGTATCAAAGTCCTAGATTTAGAGTGCCATTTACATATTTAATGATATGTTTAACAGCCTTCAAGTGGCTCTCTTTAGGGTTACTTTGATATCGAGCACATATACACAGAGCATACATAATATCAGGACGCGAGGCAGTAAGGTATAGTAAAGTTCCTATCATACTACGATACAAAGTAGGATCTACAGATGTCCCATTTTCATCTTTAAAAAGTTTTAGCGTAGTACTTATGGGCGTTTTAGCATTTTTAGCACTCTCAAGGCCGAATTTCTTAACAATCTCTAAAGCGTACTTAGATTGCGAAACAAATAGTCCTTCTGGATTTTGTTTGACTTGGAGACCTAGGAAGAACTGCAACCCCCCTATAAGGGACATCTGAAATTCCTTACTCATAATTTCAGAAAAGGATTTTACTTCTGAGGAAGAAGTTGATCCAAATATAATATCGTCTACATATACTTGCGCAATAGTAATGTGTTTGTCAAAATGTTTGACAAATAGAGTTTGGTCATTTCCACCTCTTTTGAAACCTTTATCTAAAAGAAAACTGGAAAGACGCTCATACCAAGCTCTAGGAGACTGTTTAAGGCCATACAAAGCCTTTTTCAGACGAAATACATGATTTGGATGCTTAGGGTCAATGAACCCTTTAGGTTGTTCTACATAGGTTTCCTCAGCCAGTATTCCATTAAGGAACACAGATTTGACATCCATTTGATATAATGTAAAACGCATGTGACAAGCTATAGAGAAAAGCAAACGAACTAATTCTAAACGAGTAACAGGGGCAAAGGTCTCGTTAAAATCAATTCCTTATATTTGGGAGTGTCCTTGAGCAACTAATCTAGCTTTATTTCTAATTATTATCCCATTTTCATCAGTTTTATTATTGAAAGTCCAACGAGTACCAACAACCTTTTTGTGATCAGGACGTGGAACAAGATACCATACATCATGAATGACAAATTGTAAAAGTTCATCCTGCATAGCAAAAATCCAGTGAGAGTCATTCAATGCCTCATTTACATTCTTTGGTTCAACAAGGGAAACAAAACATGCATAATGTGCATAATTTCTAAGTTGGGATCTTGTACGCACTGGCTCACTAGGGTTGCCAACAATGTTGTTTATGGGATGATCCCAGTTAGGTACTTCAGGTGTCTCAATAGGTAATGAATTATCTATTTCAGAAGGGTCATTTTCTAAAATATTTGAAGACTCTTCTTCAATAAGTAATTCACCAGTCTTGCTTTCTACAGTAGTGTCACTAACAATTACATTTATGGATTCCATCATGGTTTTAGTGCGAAGATTATACACACGATAAGCTCTACTATTAGGCGAGTATCCTAGAAATATGGCTTTACCTCCTCGGCTCTCAAATTTAGATAAGTGTTCCCTATCTTTGCATACATAATAGGTACTGCCAAAGGTTCTAAGATATTTGAGATTAGGCTTTTTATTGTACCAAAGTTCATAAGGGGTTTGTTTGGAATTCTTTCTAAGATAGACCCTATTAATGATGTGACACGCAGTACGAATAGATTCTACCCAAAAATATTTAGGTAAATTCTTGGCATGTAACATGACACGTGCCATCTCTTGCAAGGTACGATTATTTCTCTCGGCGATACCATTTTATTGAGGACTCTTAGGAGCACTGAACTCGTGTTTGTAACCATTATAGTCACAGTATTCTACAATACCAGTGTCTTTGAATTCACCACCTCTATCACTACGGATTCTATTTACTTGAGTGTCCTTTTCATTTTCAATCCTAAGAAGAATTTTTAGGAAGGTTTGAAAAGTGTCAGACTTTTGTTTTAAAAAGGCTACCCAAGTAAATCTGGTGAAGTCATCAACCATAACTACGATATAACTGTGTCCACAAAGGCTAACAGTTTGGGAAGGACCCATTAGGTCCATATGGATGAGTTCTAAGGGATTAGAGGTAAGAATATCTTTGACTTTCTTATGAGGGGCCTTAACAATTTTACCTTCTTGACAGGAACCACAAACAATATTATGAATGGGTTTAATTTTTGGAATTCCTCTAACTATGTCGCGAGTAGACAATTTACTAAGATTATCGTAATTTATGTGACCCATTCTGTTATGACATATCTCGTTGTCATCCATTCTGGCAACATTACAAATTTCAGAATTGTTCTTGACAGTGTAGCAGTTGTTAGCAGTTCTGAATCCTGTAATTATGCATTGACCTTTTTCATTTAAAATCTTGCAATTGTTCTTTGAAAAGGTAACAGTATGGTCTGAGTCACAAAATTGCGAAATACTAAGTAAGTTGGCCTTTAGACCTTTAACTAGAAGAACATCTTTAAGAATAGGAAGCCCATCTTCTTGGAGAGTTCCTTTGCCTATGATTTGAGATGAAACTCCATCACCAAAAATGACTTTACCACCAGCAAATCTGGTTTTGTTCAAAAGTTTAGATTCATCTCCAGTCATGTGCTTAGAACATCCAGAGTCTAAATACCAACCAGATGATGTGTGTTCGGCTTTTAAAGCAGTAACAACAATATTACACTTCATCTGAGGTAATAGATCATCTTTTCTAATCCAAATTGCTCTAGTTTTCATCTTGCGCTTATTAGCTCTCAACTGATAAAATTTGCGAGCATTAGATTTTTGCTGAAAAATGTTTTGCGCATGATTTTGAATTTTGTGAAAGACTTGAGCATTTGATTTAGGAAAGTGCTTAGGATTCCTTCTAGGAAATGTTCTTTTAGGTTTGGTCTTTCTCTTTCTATAGTTAGAGTTTTTATCTGGCTGTCTAGGAAGTATATAATTGTTTCGACTCCTCCTAGAATAGTTAAAGTTCTGGTAAGTACGAGGATTATAGATAGGTTTAACAAGTCTCCTAGCATAGAAACCATCGAAAGAGTGACCATATATGTCACAGTAGGAGCAATAAAGATTGCTCAATATGGGGGTCTCCTTTGGAAAGTCTCTAAACAAAGGTTTTATAGAGTTTTGAGGCTGAACTCTATTCCTAGGTGTGACAGTCTTGAATGCAGACTCACTCTTCCTAATAGAAGGACAGACGTATTTAGCCTTAGGTGAACTTTCATGTTTAGAGCAACTTGATTCCCCAATGTTAAAACTTTGATTTTTTGAATCAAACTCAGTTTTTAGAGAATGAAAGTCTGGGCATGTTTCAATAGGTCTTTTGCCTCCTAACACAAACTTGATAGTTTCAAAAGATTTTGTTTGTGTTTTCAAATTGGGACAAAATCCTATACCAGTTCGATCATCAGAATTGGTTTTAGATTCAGCAACAAATTCATCAAAACAGTTAGAATTATTTTCAAATTTTGTAAATTTTTTGAAAACAGTTGCTGTCTTTTCTTTGGTTTGTTCCAATTCTAAAAATGTCCCTTTGTACTTTTTCTCCAGAATTTCATTTGTTTCAGTCAAATTTTTCAGTTTTTCATCAAAAACTTTAATTTCACTTTCATGAGTTAGACATTGGGTAGTATACTCTTCAGCATTCAGTTTAACCATCAGGCTTAGATCTTCCAATTTCTTTATAAGATCTTTAACAGTCTTTTTTAGTCTAGCGCTTTTCTTGAGAGTCTTAGTGTAAAGTGTGTGAATGTCTGGGAGGTCTTCATTGTCCAAGTCACTAAGTGTGGTGTGTGAAGTGACCCCTAAGGCTTCATTCTTAGAACTCACACACCAATTAACATCGCCATTATCGCATTCCCTTTGACTCACACACCCCGAGGTAGAACATGCAACATTCTCAGTAATCAAAGCATCTAAACCAGTAATAACTACATTCGAAGTATCAATCCTAGAATTATTTGGTTCATCCTCATTAACAAACATAGGCATGTCATCATTATAAATAATCTTGGCAAAGAAAGACATGCAAGGATCAAAAGCATCTGATGACTCAGGTTCCTCATTTTCAGAGTCACTTGAATCATCCCATGTTTTGCAGATGTTAGCTCTAGTGTGTTTGTTTTGAGTGTTCAAATTAACTCTACAGTCTTGTGCAATGTGCCCCAGTTTACCACATCTATAGCATTCAGTCTTCTTAAGGTCTCTATTAGGTCTAGCGTGAGAGTCCTTATGATTTTTGTCATTATTTTTCTCATGAGGTCTGTGACTAGAAGGAGTTGGATAATTTGACTTGCCTTGTTTATTTGCCACTTTGTTTCTAAACTTAATGATTTTCTTGAACTATTTTGTCATTAAGGCAATCTGATTGTCCAAACTCTCTATATCGCAGTCCTCATCAGATTCATCATTGGAAGTATTAAACTCGGGCTTAATCAATTTAGAAGCTAAGCTTAGATTGGAACTAGTCTGTTTCCTATGGGATTGGGTTAATTGTTTCTTAAATTCCAGTTCCATTTCCACAGTTCTTAATTTACTACTGAGTAATTCAGGAGTGAGATTTATATCACACATTTCCTCAATAACATATATTTTGTTATCAAACTTTTGTGGTAATGATCTCAGAATTTTAGATACAATTCCTTGTCTATCATAGGTTATCCCATTCGCATGCAGTTTGGTCACAATATCAGTCAGGTTCATATAGAAGTCATCAAATGATTCAGTCTCAAACATAATTAAGGAGTTATACTGCTGAATAAGAATTTGTGTTTTAGCAGCCTTAACTTTAGTGTCTCCTTCATGAGAAGTGACTAAGGTGTCCCAAGCTTCCTTAGAAGTGGTACAAGATGAGATTATTTTGAACTCATGTTCATTTATAGACATAAATATAGCATTCTTTCCTTTATTATTATTTTAAGAAACTTGTTTCTCTTCTTGAGTGAACTCACTTAGAGCTTTCTTAACCCTCTCATTACTTCCTTTGTTGGCTGGTTTAGTAGGAAAAGTATAACCATTTTCAACAATGTCCCAGACATCATCTCCCAAAGTTCCTTGAATGAAAGCAATCATCCTTACTTTCCAGTAAGAAAAATTGGTTCCATCAAACATTGGAGGTCTGGTCAAGTTACCAAATCTTTCATTTTTCTCATCCATATTTGATTTTTAGAAAACAATTTCAGAAACACAGGATCTCCTTAAAAGCAGTTTTACCAAGCTCTGATACCAATTGAAAAATGCGTTACTAAAGCCGTTTATTGAAAATAAACTATTTAAGTAACTCCGAGTTGTTTTTTGAAGAAACTCTTTTCTTAAATCAAAAAGGATTAATCACAAGAAGTGTTTAATAAAACAGTATGTACGAGATCTTATTCAAGATTTGGGCAACAAGTTTAAAAGATAGTTTAAACAAGTTTTAAACACAGCACAACCAAGAATGAGATGAGAAAATGTAGAAAGATTCTGTTCACAATTTTTTACGTGGTAAAACCTCACCAATTGAGGAAACATCCACGACTCCCTCTACGGAGTAAAATAAAAAATCCACTAAAACAAATATATGAGTTACACACTATATAAATAACATGCAAACAACTCAGACCTATATAAGTTTAGGAATATACCCTCTGGTGTCCTTAAACTTCTCTGCAGTTCTGATTGTAGATGTAGTTCTCCCAGTTTGTCAACTTTTGATTTGTTCCAGCACTTTACGTCGACTTATATTCACAAGATCTTATTACCAACACTTTTCGTGTTGTAGGGTGAAAGTGTTTGTGAAGGTGCTTTCTAACACATGCATGCACACACACACACTTATTAAGTACAAATAGTCCTAACAAATTACAGTTATACTATATGCTGTGATATTTTCTTTTTCTCTCTTCTTACAAAACTTTGAACCCTATTTGACCTTTAAATCATTCCCAGAATCCACGGTTACCTTGCTAGGAAGACAGACAAGGTCTTAATCAATCTCAGAATTTAAAAAAAAAACTTTTTGAGATTGAAAACCTCCAAGTGAGATTCCAAACTAGGTCAAAGGTTTAGTTTTACAAGAACAAGAAGCAGAAAGAATTTATTGTTGATTTCAAGGTAAGAAAACGTTTTAGAGAAAAATAATCAACAATATATTTCTCAAGATGAGAAATAAAGAATGAAACTAAGTGTAATGTAACATGAATAACTCAGATCTGAGATTTCTATGAAATCAGAAACTAGATCTAAGTAAAAGTCTAAGTTGGAAACAAGATCTCACGAACACAAGGTTACAGCAACAAAAAAATAACTCAACTCAAACTCTCAAACACTCAAGAACACTCAGGATGGTGTTTTTGGATATGGTGTTTTGAAGAAGTGTTTGGGTTAGGTTTTAAGAGCATTTGGATGAAGTTAGGGTTTCTAACTTTCTTTCTCTCTCTGGTTTCTCTCTTCTCTCTTCTCTCTTCTCTCTTCTCTCTTCTCTCTTCTCTCTTTACTCTCTCTTCTCTTTTCTCTCTCTACTCTCTCTTCTCTCAGAAACAATGAAATGGCAAAAGTCTTCGAAGTCTGAGGGAAGGGTCCTTTTTATAACGGGAGGAGAAGGTTTAAGATATCTGATCAAAACCAAGGGCTGAGATCGAGTCAATTTAAATTGACTTGAATCTAAGGGCTCACACAAGGCGGTGCTTAAACGAACGCTGATTGGCTTAAAAAGTTACATGGGGATTCATCAAGGCAACATGCAGACCATTGATAAGAAATGATCCAAGGGCTGATAACACACACGTCTAATGTCTCAGTAAAGAAACACACTTCTAACCAATCAGAGGGCAACAGGTGTTGGCCAGTTAAGGGATATAAAACGCGCGTCCAAACTAATTACAAAGTATACCCTGAAGTCTCGACCGCTTTTGGATTCTACCCAAGGTAACATTAGGCCATAATACACAACAAATAATATTTAGAGTTTGACCCCAAAAACTTATAAATCAAGTTTTAATTAATAAAACATGATTTAAAAAATGTTTAAAAAATCCCCAAAAATTATTAAAAATCAAACTTAGGGATTTAAACACACTCCACATATGTACACACATTATTATGCAGTATGACATGTATGAATTGAATTCTACTGTGTGTGAAAGTTTGCAATAGTCTCTTGATCACTACAAGTAAGAGAGATGAATAGGCAATCCAACTTCTGAGGCTCTTTGGTTTCTAGAATGGACATAATTTTGTCATAATTTCCAAACTAGATGAGCACTTATACAATATAGACTCAAGTGAGTCAAAGGTATAAGGGCTTCATCCAAGACTCCATAGCCATTCTTGGCAAAATCGCAGGACCGAATCGATTCGTCCCTTGGGGGGAATCGATTCGCTTAGGTCCAGTTTCCAGGTCTGCCTGGACCGAATCGATTCGGCGGTTCACATAAAGTTGGTTTCCCTTGTCCGAATCGATTCGGCCCTTGGGCGAATCGATTTGTTTTCTTGCTGTTTTGAGTTATTTTTGAGACTCTATTCTAACTCATTTTCTTTAGGGTTTGGGACTAGGAACCTTCTTGTATGAAGTAAACTTAGAGTCCTAGAGTTCTAGGTGAGTTAGTTTTCTACCCTATATTAGAATTGGATTATATGGGAATTATTTTGAGGGTGTGTGAAGTGATGTTCAGGCATTACTTTCTTTCTTTAATTAGTAGGAGTCTAGGAGATTTCTAAGTTGTGTTTGGAGACTTTAGATGTTAATTTGAGGTATGTTGTTCTATTATAGAGCCAAAAGGAGACTTGGGAAATAACTTGGGAGTTTAAATATTCCTCGAGATTATTATGATGATCTGAAGCACGTATAGTTCCGGATAACCATAATGCATTTGATAAAATTTAAATGGATAAAGTAAATGATAATTTACTAAAATCATGTAATGGAAATTAATAAAATGGTTGGAACACACCCTCTCTAAATACCATCTTAAGGGAAGTCCGTGCGTAAGGTGAAGCCCCCTGGCTAATGAATGCAGGGTGGATATAGTCCTAGGCCATATGAGCGCTTGTTTTATATTTTCTGCGATGGGTAGGTAATTTCGGGTGTGGTTATGACTACCCTGCAGGCATATGGCCTCTTCCCGATGTTGCGATAGGATCCCAGGTTGTCTTGATGATAGGCCCTGGAAGATGATGGTTATTTAGGGGCGCGCACAGTGGGAAAACCCGGACGGGCAGTCCTAGAATCGTTATATATGTATAATTATAACTATTATATCATCAAGTGGGACTTGATGGATACTATTGCCATAAAGAGCATAACGTAATGCCATAAAGAGCGTAGCACATGCCATAAAGAGCATACAGTTGAGATACGTGCCACAAAGAGCACATGGTAACATTTTTATTCCTGATAAGGAATGGAAAGATAAAATGAAAAGTATGAAAGATGAAAAAGGCTTATGATTATTCTTGTTTTCTTATATAATTGAATTTCACTTTATGATCATTCAATTGTCTTGATTCATTATAGGATGCTATCATGCTAGAATATCATCTTTATCATCCATGCTTAACCGTTCATTATTGTCATACTATTCACTTATCTGGTGATCACATAAAATCGGGCCCTGACCCGTTCTTCTTTCTTGTTGTGCATATCTCTATTCCAACCGCTCAGGTGCTCCACCGCAAGGACGCCCGTATTGACCTCCCCATTCCAGTGTCTTTTGAGGAGCCGTGACATTTTGCGGATTTCACGGGATATTTTTTGTAGACGCATTCGTTGTTGTCTTCTAGTTATGTTCGGGTCTTTATTCGGGCGTGTAGCCCAAACTGTTGTAAATGTATAATGGATGTATTATGTAATCAGTTGAACTTGTTGTACATTGTATGTAATTCTGTTGACCGACATTATATTAGGTTCTTTATTCTATATTGTCGTAGTTGTAATATATATACTCGGGGTTTCCACTTGTTTTCAATTATGGGTTGATGACAATGCTTTCTTTATATTACAAAACAAAATTTTTGACAACCCGTTTTCTAAAATATTGTGTGGTTATCTCGTATACTCTTTATGTTGTTACGGTGCTGAGAATGATTCCATCCATGATTCCTGTATTATTGGAGTAACGGGATGGCCACCCCTTATTTCGAATACCGGGTTGTCACAGTTGTCTGTATAACATTTGACCCACCTGCACATTGTTGTAAATTATTTATCAAATCCACATTCAAATTTGTTGACCCTCTAAAAATTGGAATTGCGGTGATGCTCACACGGTCACACCCTATAGGTTAGGGTACTAAAACAACCAAAAAATAGTTATCCTATTACCCCTCCCCCCCCCACACACACACTTGCTGCTGCGCCACGCCCACCTGCTGCTGCCCCCACTCCCACCTACTACCCATTACCCCTACCCCCTGCTGCCCATCACCCCTACCTGCTGCTGCTACCCCCCCCCCCCCCACACCCCCACACCCACCTGCTGCAATACAAAGCAAATGTTGATGAGTTAATATCATCATACACACACTCTTTCATAGTCATCGGTAGACATTCTAAACAGAACAAATTAAAAAGAAACACTATACTAACTTTATTGATTAAATGCCAAAATGTATGGATCCACCAAGTACTTGTGCAATTACTAAGAACTGAGTTATTTATCTTTAATCATTTCATATCTGAAAATAAAAATATAGTTCATAACACTATCCTGTTAAGAAATAAACAAAGCCCACAACAATATATTATAGGTGTGAAGACATAATTAAAAGTAGAAATATGTCATCTTTAAGATCCAACACTCTAAATTTAACTCATTCCTAGTTGTATGTCGTAACTAAAGTAGCAGTATACATAGAGATAAAAAAAATGGAAAACGGATCCCCAACTATAATCAGGTCTAAATTGCTGAGTTTAGATTCTGAACTAAACATCCACAAATAAAACCTCAACTTATATTTCCCAGCTTATATTCAGACCTATGCCAACTAAACATCTACATCCAAAATAGAAAACTGCAAATTTTGGCTACATATGAATTCATGAACAAATTTTAAGTACGTTCACCCACAACTTATTTGACTTTTTTTTTATGAGAAACGAATAATTAAAACCTAACCTCTACTTTGTGTACCGAATATAGCATGTAGCATCGCGTAAATGACACAGAGAACTCCATTTCAAACTTCACAGAGCTAAAAATCAAAATACTAATTGAATAAAAAAGTACGACAAATGCAAAGGAAAACAGAATACAGGATGTCTGCATTACGCGATGTTTGGTATTATTTGTCTTATAGAACTCTTCCGAGCGTCTTGGTTCCTCATATTTCTTCTTGCGCATAATCACGTTTAGTGATATTTCCTTGTAGGACTGAACCTTCATGGCTACTTGGCGACGCCTTCCAGTGAATAAGCTTCCAAAAATAACATAATCAAATTTGAAAAGGCAATATTTTTATACACTGAGGACTATATCAACACTCAACACCTTACGTTGAGAAGAATAAAAAATAAGTAATATAATCAAATGCATTATTTACATCCAAGGACTTGAAGTAATGAAACTTGAAATAGTTTTTGTTTTCTCAAAAGATAGTCTAAGAATGGAGTGTAAATGCTAAATAAAAGTAATGGGATTCATTAATGGTTCATCAAAAAGAAAAAGAAACACCTCAATCTTCAGATTGTAAAATGAAATAGATTGATTTCAAACCAACATCTATTATCTTTTGCTTGTAATGTATGTACTCATGTCATAAGGACTAATTATATACTAATTAATGAAATCGAGAACCATATTGCAATCAACATATGCACATTAGAATCGAAGTGAAACTAATAACGGTGAGGAGCGCACTGATTATCCAACCACAAAAGTGAAACCAAATAAGAAAATAAATTCAAAATAAAAACAACAGCAAGTATACAAAAAGAAATGAATGTTCATTTAAAATCTGTAGGCACATGGCTCTAATCATTAATATCCATAGTCAAAGACATAAAGTAAAAATCATTAGCGTTAATGCATTGACAATCAAAAACATAACACACGACCTCTCATTAATAATCCATTAATCAAAGACTTGTAATTAAAGTGACGATTGATAAACCAACGTACATAAATATACTCGCCATAAATATGAGAGTATACTTGATTAGTAAAACAAAAACACGAAATATGAAAATCATTACATGAAAATCAATACCAAATCAGTACCTGTAAAACCAAAATTGATATATGAAACTAAAAAAGAGAAGCAGAAATAAACCCTAAAAGTTGAAATGCAGTTTTTCCTATTATGAAACCATAAAAAATTTCGCATGACATGGAAAAGAGAAAAGGAGTACCAAAAATATTAATGTGGAACAACAAACCCAATCTCTTTGCCTTTAGAGGATTTCCATCCGCCAATACCTTCACCGCATAAGAGAGAATTCTTCATACCAACGATGTTAATCTCATATCAACGACATTATATCAAACAAAGAAAAGAAATTTGAGCATCACAAAAAGAACGTTTTCTTGCTGACAGATCAAATAACACGACAACCATGGAAAATAATTACCCAATCACCAAAAAAAGGCTCCCTCATTTTGTGGTCATTATCAGGGCTTAAAAGATGAACTAATTATAGTTCAGATCCTAAAATTTAAGAAAGCCAACGTAAAGCTCGAGAATCATAAAACATAATAAGAAAAAATATACCTGACAATTTTGTTATTTCCAATTAAAGGGCTTGTTGCAACACAAATACTCCCGTGTGCAACACTGTATTCAATTTCTAATTAGTATGACCAAAATTACTTTCTTTGGACTCGGCCAAAATTACTGTTAGGCTCGGTAAGTCAAGTTTTGACTTTTCGACCTCATCAGCTTTCTTCAGCTCCTCTTCAATTATCGAAGGAGCGATTGGCTTATCCTCACTCGTTTCTTTGGACTCATTCAAATGGACTACTGGACTCAGGGAGTCAGTCAGCCAAGTATTCTTTATAAAATAATTCACGCGGATCATCAATATAAAAACCACAAATGCTCCATTGACAGATAGGTTTTCCTCTGTGATTCCTGTATAAATATTGTGCAAGAAAAAAATGAAATGCTAATGAATTGCAAAAAACATAACTAAAATAAAGAAGAATATTGAAAATCCTACCTAAAAGTGGAAAAATGAAATCCCAAACTGTATAATGTAAGCACCAACAACACTATCAAACCCCAACACCATCTAAACTCAATCGTACATCACTGAACCTCAATCAAACCTGCACACACGAATAAAAGAATGATACTTTGCAAAATCAAAATTGTTACTTGAAACCCCTAATTAAACATGACAGATGAAGCATAAATAATCCCTAACTAAACACCATTACAACCGATTTAAACACCTATTTGTTGGACCCAAAAATTGCAACACTACAACTCATATGAAACATAAATGAGGGAGATGAAAAGAGAGTATACCTTGGGGGATTGAGTTCGGTTGCAACACTCTCTTGAGACCCACATAAAAAAGAGGAATTTTAAACATTTACCATCAGCGCCTGAGGTTTCGTAGTGTGACTCTCAAAAGACTGAGAGAAGAGAGTGATTTATTAACCAGTGACTGTGGTATGCAATTAAAGGAGATGGGGAGGAAGAGGAGGAGGGACGGTGGAGGTGTGTGTTAGATTCTATTCAAGTTCATATACTAATTTCAGAATGCAAAAAAATGTAACTGAAAAAGTTTCCTTCAAATCAATTAAATATAGAAGAAAATAAATAAGAAAGAAAGAAAGTATTAATTCCAGGTTTAAAAGTCAATTTAGCATTCACTTTAGAAATTGAAGCCTTAAAATAAGGGTCTCATTTCATTAAAAAATCAAATTATTGTATGGATACACTTGTTGTAGTGTTTATTATGTTCCAACTGCTCAAGCATGTACTCTTGTTTTAATGCCTATTCTGTTCCAATTTCAAAGCATGTTGATGGGCATGTCTATATGGAGATGAAAAAAACTAAGTTAAAACATGAAAAGTACCATAAGGAGAAAACACAAAAGATCGAAATGAAGGAAACACGTCTTCCATGCACATTTGTTTGCTAACGTTAAATGAATAACATAAAGCATATTGCAGTTAATCAATTCATATGCAACGATTCATTTCATGTCAACATGAGAATAAAAGAAACAGAGATAATAAAAGATCCCCTCTAATTATTAGACCCAAAAACTCGACATTCAAAAGAAGCCTTTGGTGTTAGTAGTATGAACAATTAAAATGAGATCGAGAGAGAACCGCCTGAGATATTCACCTGACATTCACATTCGGGATCTGATCAGCTTTGGCCTAGGTGATAGAAATCTGCAGGGATTGGTTCGGTTGATGATCGGATGGGATAAAGAAAATATATATGCAGCCACACCAACTGAACGGACACTAGAGCTGACGCAGATGAGCGGGTGACTTCCCAGCAATCAGAAAAAGGCATATATATGCACCCAAAGTCATTAGAGTTATGCCGAAGTAATGTATGCTCAGATGCTCGTAGTCAATTAACTCCTTGGCATTCTAATCGCAGCTCAGAAAGGAAATTGAATCTTGTAATAAATTATTTATTTTATCATAGGTTTGGTGGTTTCCTTTGTTACCTGCGTATGAGTTTCAATCCAAGTCAGAGGAGAACTCCAGACCGAATCGGTAGAGATATTTCGGGGAGAGTAATTAGTGTAGGTCATGATGTCTCCAATAACCTATCGGTCACTTCTCACATCAGACATATTATGCGCTTCACACCACCTCTCCTAGGCAAACCGCAAATTGCTGAATTGGTAATTCCATGACTATTTTAATTAGCCTACATAACTGTTTATGCATAATCAATAAATCCATGCAATTACGAACAACAACCCCATTTACAATCAATAAAAGGTTCACATGCTACCATTAATGAAGATACCTTCAGTAATTTAGATCTAACAATGAAAACACCTGTTGTAAACAAAAGGTACATGTGCTACCATTAATGAGAAGGTTATTTTAGGCATTTTTTCAAACACATGGGGAATAAAGACATGAAAACTCTTGTGGAACTACCACAAAAATGTATCATACATATTAAACCAATAAAGTTAGGTCAAAAATTTATCATACATATTTAACCAATAAAGTATAGACAACAATAATAATTAGGTCATTTCAAAAGTCGGCATTACAAAATAAGTAATATAGGAGGCCATTTTAGTGTAAACACGCACAAATGTCATTGCAAAAAATCCTATTATAGAGTGATACCTACCCACACAGGAGGCCATTTTCATGTAAACACACAGTATGGCATTAAGTTTCAGAAACACAAACACAGTAATCACACAATACAGAGATCACACCATAAAGAAATCCCACAAAACTAACCAAACAAACTCTGAAAAAAAATTAATAGAGGAGAGAGTAGAGAGAAGATAGATCATCGAGATTTACCTCCAAAATATCGCACAATATAGAAATCCCACAAAACCAACCAAACAAACTCTGAAAAAATTAATAGAGGAGAGAGTAGAGAGAAGATAGATCATCGAGATTTACCTCCACAATATTGCAAGAGCGAGAGAAGAAATCGAGAGAGGTAGGGTTAAGTGGATTTAGGCATGGGTGGGTACGGTATGAAGTTGAGTGTAGAGGTTGAGTGTAGTATGAGGTTGAGTGACATTTGATCATGAGGTGATTGAGACGAGAGTATGATTTTTTACAAAAATACCCATTAATTTGAAACAAAGTGAAGGTGAGAATGGGAAAAAGGGGAAACAAAATGTGAGCCATTGGATTCAATTTTGCCCCATTAAATCCTAGCCTCTAATTAAGTTATCATCTTATTGAATAGTGTTCATACTTCTACTCCTTATTATATAGATATATGCGTTAAGAGATATATTAAATTAGTGGACAAAAAATGCCATTAAATTTACAGGACAGGGAACACCAATAAGAAGGTTAAGTGCTGTTGGAAGATTAAAGATGTGGTGGAGGAAATTATGCATATTGTTGAAGATTTTGTCATATCGTTTATACATGTTTTTAGAGAAGCAAACTGTTCTTCAGACTTTCTAGCAAATCATCGTGATCTAATGGAAACCTCATTCCTATCTAATGATATAAATGACTTCCCAATTCTCCTTAAAGGTATGATTAAAGTGGACAAGTGGAGACTTGCAGCTGTTAGATTCTTGTCCTTATAGCTTCTCAGTTTATTTTTCTTGTTGGTTTCTGTAAATCATTCCATGTAAGGGCATTGTTTATAAAATGCCTAATTTTATTCAAAGTTCTCTGGCTTTTCAATTCTAAGCTGCTGTGATGCGGCTATTTCATCAATATAATAATATTTGATTTTGATTTAAAAAAAGTTTCAGTAAGGATTTCAACATAAAATTATTAGTGTACACAATCTTAAGGAAAATAATAGGTTGCATCATTCAACACTTGTATTAGATAGTGCTTCCCCAACGCACGTATGTAAAAGAATGTTACAAGTCCAAAATGATCTTGAGCAGCAATTGCTTTCGATTGTTGAGAAAGGAGAGTGCAATTTTTGCTATGAAGAAGCATAAGAAACAACCCCATATGCGGAAGAAAGGATGGAAATCGAAGGACTTGTGGAAATGAGTGGGATTGGTTGGAGCTGAATTTTTACATTAAGAACACGGATGTAGTTTTTATAGAAACGAAAATGGCTAGTATGAAAAAGGTTGATACCCTTATTTGGAAAGGTGATTCTTCAGGTAAACTCAAAATTAGAAATGTTTGGGAGTTATTTAAATAAAGAAATATTTTTAGACTCGCGGATCGATTTTCACCATATAATTCCTCAAAAATGTTGATCTTCATATGGCAGTTGATGGATGCATAATTAATTTGGATGGTTGTACTATGAAGGCAGTGTAAGAATAGCTTCGAAATGTAATTATTGTATAAATGGGGATCCGGAGGACACTGAGCATGTTTAATCTACAGGTGAATTTACTACCTCTGTTGGGAGTACTTTGGGATAACCTGTGGTGTGCCCATTATTGCCTGTTACTTAACCTAAAGCTTAACTCTTGGCGGTTGGTTGACTACAAGGCTCAGACTATTCAATTTATATATATAATAATCCATTTTACGATTTATTATGTTTATGGCTAGCGTGGAAATAACTGTCATATTTGACAACCTTGTTTGGTTCTTATCTAAAATAATAGATGCGGTGATGGTTACCAAATGATGGTTGACCTGTTACGGCTAAGGAAGCCTAGAAAGACTCACATGCAAATCATCACAAACAAATGAGTGAAGCTTTACAGAGGATGGTTTAAGCGGTATAGCAATGTTTGTTTTATGAAAATTCGTTGGTCCTAGTGAGAAGAGGTCAGATTCATGACGGAACTAGACCTTAAGGTTGCAGTTGTGCAATTTTATGGAGAACGATCCAACATGAAAGGTGAAACTCTAGACTTATACGAAGGTATTCTAATAGTTAAGAGACATGATATTAACCACCTTCACATTAAGTCATTTTAAAAGTTATAATTGATATTTTAAATGGAAATATCCATCCCCTTGGCATATTTATTATACTTTGTTGCTCAAATTGAACATGTCAGTATTAGATATGGCTTGTGTCACTTCGCACACATCCATGCAATCAACATCCCACATACTATTGGCACATTGTATTTGTTGTAAGCACCCAACGAAGTGCAAGAGGACTATGTGCGGAAGTAAACGATTACCGATTAAACGCAATTTACCAATGAGTTTTACCGGTTATTCTAGTAGGGACCAATTCAAACTTTTCTTGAATTGTTAACTTTATGAAAATGAATTTAATTTCCAAAGTTAATTAAAAGTCCAAATTATTATCTTTGTTAAATCTAGGTGATTTACAAAGTAATAACCAATTCAGTTTTTAGGCGAGTTTCTATTTGTTTAAACCCTCTTTTTCATGTGAGGTGATATGCTAAACATGTAAAGCACGCGGTATTTATTTAACATCGCAAAAACCCTTCCCCAGAAAAAAACGACGGAACCCTCTAGGAGTCACCTAATCTACTTCCACTAAAACCAAACGAAATAGGAACGATTATACAAACATGCAACAAGACTCAAAGAAAGATAAATTAGAACAAGCTATTACCTATCTCGACCAAGCTTCTCTCCTCTCTGGTTGCTCTTCCGCAATTATCCTCACAATGCATCTCTTGTTCACTTTGTTTTCTTCACGTCTCAGCCTCCCCTCTAGCTTCCTTAGCGCATGTTGGCTCAGTACCTATTGTCCTAGTTCTTAGTGAAGTATTTATGTGCGGTGTTCTATCCTAGATGACACACCCACACTTAAATGGTAGAACCGAATGCAATGCAACAATATATCTTTCTACTAGATATTAACAACAACTCTTATGTTCTGTTGTCTTGTTTGAATCAACCTTGCTTGATTTAACACAATGTTCTCAAACTTTACTTTTCTCTTTTCTCAAAAATAGAATAATCAGAGTTGATCTAATATATACACATTAATAAGTGTCTAAGTGAATAAATGTTATGTAATGAGTGATTTCTAAGTGATATGCACATGAATAATCCTGAAATCACTTCAAAGACTAAGCAATCATATTCACATAAATAATATGACTTCAAATATATTCAATAAAATTAGAAAGTCAAATATTCACAATTTATTTTTCAGAAAACAAATATTAGATATCAGATTTTAATCTAAAAACTTATCAAGTCTATTTTTACAAATATTTCAGATTAAGTCAAAACAGTCTTACCCGGTCAAGAAAACAATATTCAGTCCATATATTAAATCTTCACAAATTGGTTCTCAAAAATCTTAGGTTTAACTTTCTAAATCACAAACAAGATAATCTGAATATTAACAAAATATTTTTCTAAAAATCTGTTTTAAAACAAAATGATTAAAAACATTCAAGATCTTACAAACAAGATACAAAGAGAATATTCACACACAAAAATTAATTTCGTGAATCAAGTATGTGTTGTGTACAAAAATTAGATCTAAATACTGATCTAAATAAAATACATAAAGTTAAGAGAAATCACTTACAAAAATTATATACTCTTGAAAATTCATAAGTGCAGATTTATAATGAGATATGTCCAATCTTCATTTTAGTTTTGAACAGAAATCAACCCTTGAAGATGACAAATAATTATGGTTTATTCTCTCTCTTTAGAAATTTTGACAGAGTTTGGCCACAAAAGTAATTTTCTAGGACTTTGAAAAATATGACCAAAAGGGTTATATTTATAGAGTTCACAAGTGTGTCCTGATTGGTGTAAAATAGAGTCATAAGGATTACCAAAGAATACACACATAACCATTGATAACATACTTATTTGATGGTTCACAAAGAAACACAAAATAGTGTGTTAAAAATAAGACACGTGTATACACAGTTGTTACCCTCTAATTGAACAAGAAATAATTTTTTTATAAAACACAGTCATTTTAAAAAAATGGAGGCCAGTTGTAATCCAATAAAAAAATACCGTTGTAACAAAAATAATCACACTTTGTCATTTTAAGGAAAAAGGAATCCAGCTGTTATGCATTTACTAAAGTTTTCGTTTGGAAATAAACAAGGCAGCGACGTCATTTTATAAAGATAATAATTCAGCTCCGATTTTGAGAGTAAATCCGTGGGCTAAAACAAAAGGTTTTGATTAAAGCAAAAAAAGGGCCGGACGACGTCGTTTAAAAAAAATTAAAAATCAATCTCGGTTTTAAAAACAAAACCGTGGCCATACAACAGGTTGTTTCATAGATACCGTCGTAACAAATGAGGTACACGGATTTTTAGAAACAACTATTATACATATGACATGTGGTCAAATCAATAATAGGTAAGTTATCCCTAAGTTAATATATATATATATATATATATACACACACACACACACACAAGTTGAAAACCCGCGCGATGCGCGGTTAATATGGTATTGTAAGAAAAATCAATGAAGACAATGTAAATATAACGAACTGATAGAATGAAATGGGCAATAGATTAAAAATTAAGAGTGGTAGTGATAACTAAACATGAAGTAGAATATAAATATTCATTATAATTGTTCGACTTAGGGAGAAACATTAAAGTAAAAATAGATTATAGTAGCAGAAGGAGTTGTTTGAAGATGAGGCTAACAATAATGAAGTAGAAGCTAAATCATCCTTTTTTTTCTTTCATCCATGTTCCTATAATTAAGTATGGGAAAATATTTGATTAAAAAATTTCAGAATAATATAATATAAAGTTAGTCAATAATTTAGTAGATATTATATATGCATTGCTGGCCAAACGCTTCCTTTTAGACACTTGATTAATGAATGTAATTCACTTGGAATTTGAGGCCACTATTTTTACAGAATAAAATTCAAGTTTTCTCAAAGATATATATGTTATGTGGTATTTGACACATTTAATCAAATATTTCTTGGGCGCAAATTCTCTAGGGAAAAAACTAATGCCTTCTCAAATATACACTCACCATATGACATTTTTCTTCGATTCTCATCTTGTAATGGACTATCTTAATTAAGGTAATTCATCTCGAATTTGAGTCAACTTTTTTTACTGGAAAAAATTCAAGCTTCTCAAAGATATATTCGTTATGTGGTATTTGACACATTTTACAAACACTTATTGGGCACAATTTTTATTCGAAACAAACTAATATCTTCTCAAATACACATTCACCATATGTCAATCGTAACATGAAGACATATAAATCTTTTATCTACTTTACTTCCACTGAGATAGACTCATGTTAAAACTCTTAAGCTATGAATAAAAAGCTACCTTTCGCATATAAGTCTTTTAATTTGAGTCCAAGTCATCTCTGCTGTGTAGTTTTCATTACTATCACAATTTTGATTCATTTTCTGAATATTTTAAAAAGACAATAAGAAAAGGATGAATGTGTTGTTTGTAAGCTTGAGCTGATGATAAACTTGTTACTTTTTTCTATCTTTGGGTGTGTTTGATTGCAAACATGGAAAATGTGTGAAAAATAGTTCATTTGGATGAGAAGTTGAAAAATGTGCAGAAAAAAATACGAGTTTTTTGTCTTACTTTTTCTATTTTGCATTGAAATCAATTCTTTGATGGGTGGATAAGAAATATTTTCCAATAAAAAAGGGATTTGAAATGAAACACTTGCTACTTGCATATTGGTTGTTTTTATATAAAGTGTTTGCAATCAAAGTACTAAAAGAGAAAACATGAGTCCAAATAACTATTTTCTATTGAATTTTTTTCATGCCAATCAAACATACCCTTAGTTTTACTTTGGCCTCTCAAAAAATAGCCATAGGGTTTTCCTTGTGTGTGTCTGTTAATCTCTATGCATTTTTTTTTTTTTTTTTTTTTTTTTTTGAAGGAGGGGGGGGGGGGGGGGGGGGGATTCTCAAAAATCTAAAGGAGATAGCAAAAAATTTCGAGTTTTTATCCTGAAATTGGATGTGTGAAAAGAGAAAAAAAATAATGAATGAAAGAAAAAGAAATGTAATATCTTCTTCTTAATATAATTTCTTAAAAATATTAATTAGTGTGCCATATTTTACTACATAAAAGGATGGGTTTATTTGAAATAAACTGGCAGACTCCATCATAAGAGTATGGAATCTATTAGTAAACCATTCAAGGGACTAAGTTAGAGTGGATGAGATTTATTTTAAAATATTGGACTTGAAAAATTACTCTCTAGCAATATTTTATGAGTTCTCAGTGATAGTTCAAAGGTTTCGGTGGATTTATGTGTGCATGAGTGTTCTCTCTCTCTTTCTCTTTCTCTCTCTCAGAGAGAGAGAGAGAGAGAGAGAGAGAGAGAGAGAGAGAGAGAGAGAGAGAGAGAGAGAGAGAGAGAGAGAGAGAGAGAGAGAGAGAGAGAGAGAGAGAGAGATAGATGATTCTTTTAACTAAGTTGGAATTATATTCCCAGGAGTTATTTTACAAAAAAATCATAAAAAAAAATCCTAAAATAGTATGTGAAATATAAGTGAATCCTACATCTATTTAAAAAAAAAAGCCCCTTTAACCAGCAAATGCTTTATTTTAAAAAACTTAAATAGATGAGGCCCAAAGAATTTTTTGTTCATGTTTGATGCTAGCCTCCACACTTGCCACCGACCAGTGATCATAGCGACGATCAGTCGTTTGAAATCCACAAGCCCTAAAGAAGATCTAATCTGCATTTTATCTTTTACCACCGACCAGTGATGGTCTAACATAGGTGTTCCTCCATACTTGTCACTGTAAATGGTCCGGTGAAGTTTTCGACTAAGAAAAGGTGATCCGACGCTAGTGCCAAACATTAAAATATGGTCCGGTGATGGTGCCGACTAATATAAATGGTATACTTCGTATAATGGTCGCCATCCTCTGACGATGTTGCTAATGTGTGAGACTTTTTTTGTATAATATTTGCCCTGTTTTGTCAATTGGATGACTCCTAAAAACATATTAATTTGAGATTGACAGTCAATTTTCAATGAATATGTTTAGTTTGATTCATTTTGGAACGCTAATCATTTTTATTTTGCTAGAAAATATTTTTTTTGGATGAAACTATTTCTTTTTTTGAAATCTTTAATCAATATTATTTTTTTATGTCTTTGTAATCAATGATAGAATTTTTATTTTTGGAAATTCTTTTTCTTTTTTATTATTTTTTAAATATTTTCCAGTTTTTTCAGTAAATTCCAAATTTTCTGTAATTATTGAATATATCTTCTAGTTTTATTATACATTTGTTTTCTTATGGGAAATCTATTTTGTTATTGGAAATTCATTTTTTGTAGTATTTTTTTCAAACTTTTTAAAATATTTATTCAATTTGCAAATTTAAAAAAAATATTTGTTCGACCAATAGAATATTTTCCTATTTTATTTATGTATTTTCCATATTTTTATTTTTATTTTCTGTTTGTTATGTATTTTCCAGATTCTCATTAATTACTGAATATTTTTTCTATTTTTTATAAGAAATTTATTTTTAATTGGAAATCTACTTTGTTATTGGAAATACAAGAAAATAGTTGTTATAACGGTTGATGTTAAACAACCATGATTTTGAGTTCTTTTTATTTTTTATTTATTTTTACCACGAAATGGTTGTACAATTTAATTTGTTAGCGTAATCCGCTCACGATAATCAGTTAGCATAATCTGCTCACGATAATCATTTTCACTTTTATTTTCTTAAAATTTTATTTATATTTTTTTTACCTTTTTTAATATCATAATGTGCGTATTCACTTAAGTTAGGAACTAAATAAATATGTTAACATCAAATATATATATGCCTAACTATATATATATATATATATATATATATATATATATATATATATTATTTATAAAAGAAAATCTGAAAATTTCAATTATCTAAGGGGAAAAAACCTAGTATATGGAGTACATGCTTCATATATATATCCATAGACAGAGGTAGATAATAAAAAACAAAAGAAATCATACTTCCTTCTAGGCAAAATAAACCAAAAAACAGGGTTAAAATGATATGAACCATAAAAAACAGAGTCAAAATGACATGAACCGTAAAAAAACAGAATAAAAAAATTACAAACATAAAAATAACATAAAAATGAAAAGATAATGATACAAAAATCTTGCAATTCGGAGAAAGAAAAAATAATTCAAATACCTGATAGTGTTGTTGTTGAAGAGATAAAAAAGCTTGAACCATCAAATTACCATTTGGTTAGTTTATTAACTTGACAAATGATGTTTTGTATAAAAGAATGAATCCAATGGGTATCTCACAAAGATAAATATCTGATGGGTTTTTATGTGGTCCACATCCACTTTGTCCTTCAATCTGATGGAGTGATCACTGAAAAAAACAAAAGCTTTGTTTCCATCATGATGTAAGGTAGGGTACAACAGGCATCAAAACAAACCCAACTTTTATCAAATGAGAGATAGTCAACCTTCCCGAACAATCCAACGCTAAAGAAGGAAATCGAAGCAATTAAAAACCAAGGCTATAACAGAAAGTTTAGTAATCATCGTATACTACTGTACTCCAAAGTGAAACATCGCTAAGAATGATACCAGCATAGTTAGAGAGATGCCCCAAACGTAGTTCTCTATTTGAAATCAGGGGTGGGGAAAATAAGTGTATGATATAAAGAAATTTTTTTAGAATAAGTTATCATAATAGAAGAAGAGAACTTACTTTAACGTTTGAGATGGAAGAGAAGGTAGACAAAGAGTTCGAAAGATAAAGAATTATTTCTTCCACCTCTAGAAACCATTGTTGTTGAAATACTCCCTCACAACCTCCTTGTCACCCCTGCCAACCTCAGAGGCCTGGAACGGGTGTCGCTTTTTTAAGTCGGTGAGAGAGATAACGGGGGCTAAGGCCGCAATTGAGTTGCCACCAATGACGGCGAGGGTGGTGCTGTCGAATGGAGCGGTAACGACGGTGGAGAGTGGTGGGATTGCGGAGACTTTTAGAGTTCTGGGGTTTGGTTTTTTCATCTTTCGGTTAGTGTGGAAACGGACCTTTTGGGAGATATATGAGTTGTGTGGGGGAAGATAAAAGGTTAAGAGGAACTTTGGGGAGGGGAAAATACAATCCGGTGGAGAGAGAAGATAAATGAAATGGAAGACAGATATTATGTGGGAAAGAGAGAAGAGACGAAAGGGCGGAATGCGATGTATGGAGAGAGAGCGTCAAAGGTCATTGAGAGTCTTAAATGCTTTGCCTACGTGGATAGGCTGATTGGAGAGGAATTTTAATGCCTTGTTTTGCATTTTATAGTAATATAAGAGATAAGAGATAAGAGATAAGAGATTAAAGACATACATAGTATGCGATAGAGCAACAACTAAGACATGGGGAAAAGCTATGGGACAAAAAGTCTAGGGTGAAGTTCGCACAGGCCAAAACCGTGAATAGCCTTTAGACAAATAATTAATTCTAAAGATATGACTTGTCATGGTCAAAACTAATGGAGAACAGCTATGTGCATTTAATGTAGTTGTACAAACCTATTAGGTCAATTAGATATCGAGTGGTTCTACATGAACCGTCCTCAGCCCGCCTAGCGACCGCATATCCCATTTCTATTTTTTTTTACTTACTCTATTGTTTTAACCATGCATATAAAAATAATTTTTTATATAAAAAAAGTTTCCTATTAAAATTAAACAACATTTTATTAATTTTTTTTATAAATTAAAAAAAACAACATTTAAATTTATTTATTTTTATTTTAATAATTTTTTTTAATTTAATGTCTTAGACCCACATTTCTGAGCTCACATCATTTGTTGAATTCGGGAATGTGTGTGGGTCAGCATCAGCGGCACCAATTAATCGCGATATTTTTTCAATAAAATATCATGATTAATTAGTGACGCAGGCGCGGACCCACATTCAACAAATGATGTGGCTCCGGGAATGTGTGTCCGCACCAGCATCACTAATTAATCGCGATATTTTTAATTAATCACGATATTTTATTGAAAAAATATCGCGATTAATTAGTGTCGCTGGCGTGGACCCACATTCAACAAATGATGTGTATCCAGGAATGTGGGTCCGTGCCAGCGGCACTAATTAATCGCAATATTTTATTAAAAAAATATCGCGATTAATTAGCGTCGCTGGCGCGGACCCACATTCAACAAATGATGTGGGTCCGGGAATGTGCGTCCGCACCATCGACACTAATTAATCGCGATATTTTTATCAGCAACACTAATTAATCACGATATTACGAAAAAATATTTTTTATTTTTAATTTTAATAAAAAACTGTTTGATTTTAATTAAAAATATATTTTTCTATATTAATTGTAAAAACTTTTTTTTTCTTATATAAAAACTGTTTTTCTAATATAAAAATTGTTTTTTTAATATAAAAAACTATTTTTATATTCAAAGTTAAAAGCAAAACAGTAAAGAACTAAAAAAAATGGCAAGGCGGTCGCTGGGCGGGATAATAAGGCGGACCATGTAGATTTACTCATTAGATATCGACTAAAAGTAAGGGACGAGCTTTTAGCAAACCTGCTACGGTCAATTCGAAAACATCATATAGGAAGACTACATACATATATATATATATATCCGAATATAATATATTTATATATAAAACTATATGACACGCACAATCGTAAACAAAAACAATTATTTTTAACTTAAAAAAAAATTAATTCTGCAAATTTAAATCTTTAAAAATATTTAGTGTCAAAATTTTATTTTCATAAAAAAATATTTATTCTTTTAAAAACTTCAAATTAAAATTTTGAACTCAAAATATTTTCATTATGACTAAACCCAGCACTATCATAAGATATGATAAACAAAATGCAAATGCAATGTGGTGTCATGTCCTACGTGATAGAATAAATCCTATGAGGCAAAGAGTGGAAATTACCTTTTCTGAAATGTCGGACCGATTCAAGACCTCATTTGATGCAGACGAACAAGGAGAGCTTGGCGTCGATAGGCGAGACACAATCCTAATTACAAAAATATTTTGTCAAAATCCAAGTCCAACTTAGATGAAGGTCTATATAGCTAAATTACAGAAAGCAAACCCCAGGTGTGCTCTATATAGGTACCTTCAAACTCCCCCATTGGACTAAATTTGACAAAAACCTTGAGTACATCAAATGATATACTAAGGTAAAATATTTCCTAAAATGTTATATTCAAAAGAGCATCTAACTACCCACCCATCCAAGAAAAGAAAAGACACAACTCATGACGACCAATAAGAATACCTGCAAAACATAAATACACTTTCTGCCGAGAAATCAAGTTAGTAGCACTTGCTCTACCAAAAATTTAAAATGACAGAATTAAATGTGTAGGGAATAACAAAACAAAATATTTATGAAGAATATCAACAACACAAGAATAGAATATGTACTCAACTCTCCCCTATTTTGGCTAAATTAGACAATGGTAAGAAAAAGAAAAAAGTAAGTGTTTATAAACTGCAAAATAAACGTCTCCTAAATTAAAGATGGCTTTAAAAGATACCGGTTATTAGTAGAAATCTTTATCCTAAAACCTCAGAGATCTAGTAATCAAAGTGCAGAATAAACACAAGCAAAAATTCAAGTACAATCTGTCTAATCAAATGTTGAAGTTACTTCTAAACAAGAGTTATCATAAGGCATAGAAAGAATATTAGCAAGCTGAAACTCACAAGCAATAGAAGAAACTACCCTAATTTGTTTAGGAGTTTTTGGAGCATTAAACTGGTAAGAATATCCATTAGTGTCACAATACTTGGTAACTCCATTTTGATTAAACTCACCTCCCCCATCATTGAATAAATCTAAGGGTTTGGTGGTGTTTAAGTCCTTAACCTTCTCGTGAGGAAACTTAATGATTTTCTCACTCACGCAAGCGTCACATACATTAGTTGGGCATTTCTTTGACTTTAAAAAATCCATTTAAGGTCTCAAGTCACAAATCCTAATCCAAATAGGAAAAGTTTTCAAAGGTTTTTGTGACTTTCGGAATTTAGGATAAAATTTATGCCTTTCGGAATTTAGGATAAAATTTATCTTTCAAAAATATTTTCTTGTAAACATGAGACCTAGACTTATTGAATAAATGATTCCAATTATTATTAGTGAGCTGTCTACGAAAATTTGTAAATCGCTTCACGTTTCGGTTATGACTTTTAAAATGAGAACCTTTCTTGCAATTACTAAGGCATTCCCAGTTTTTGTGACCAAAAACATCACACCTAGTACAAAATTTACTAAAAGTAGGTAGGTCTAAATGGTAGTGTTTTTCCTATACATGCTTGACAGATTCATTACGAATAAATGGTTTAGGAGGTCTATAGACTCTCTTGGCAGGAGGGTAATAATTTGACGTAGACTATCCTACAAAGTTCTCTACGAAATTTTCAATGTCACTTTCATAATCACTTTCAATTAAAACTCGTTTTCTTTTATCCTCTTAAGACAACTTACTTTCCAACGGAAGATCCATTTCTTCTTGGGCTTTTACAAAGAAGATTGGTCTACTTGGATTAACTTTTTCAAGAGGACCCTCATATCCAAATCCTCTAGTATCACCATTATATCGTTGTTCAGCAAGAAGTTTATCAAGGTCAAAACATTTTATATCAAGACTATGACACATTTTGAAAGATGTTTCACAAACTTGTTTGGATTTTTCAACTTGAAAAGCACTTCAATATATTTTTCTTCAAAAGAAGACAAAATTTCATTTAAAGTCGTAATCTGAAATTTAAAATCAAGCGTTTATTTTTCAAAATCAATTTTGACATTAATCATTTCAATGGAATTTTGTTGAACGATCTTATATTGATTCTCTAAGGTCTCACTATGCATTTTTACTAAATTCGATAATTCTTATCTATTTTGCAAAGTACTGACATACAATTCCGAGTAATCATCATAGCCAGCAAAATTTTCATGCTTATTAGTGTCCGTGTGTCAATTGTTGCTGTCATCAGATTTAGTATCATATAAGGCACATTTTGCATCAAACAGAGCAATTATTTCAAGCATAGAAGGTTGTCTAGCTAACAAAGGTTTAGCAGCACCAATGAAATCAAGTACTTCATCAGAATCATAATCATCTTCGGAATCAGTCATTCCTGCTAAGTACACGTCTTCTCAATAGTCATAAACTTCTCCTAAAAATGCAAGGCAATTTGATTCAGAGCTTCCTTGGTTATTTTATGATTCAGAATCAGAAGAATCATCCCAAGTTTTAGTTAAGTGCGCCTTGTGTTGTTTAGAATGCTTGGACTGTGGCTTAGACCAACACTTAACAATAAAGTGATCGAGTTTCCCACAATTGTGACAACCCAATTAAGATTTATCATCCTTACTTCTTTTACTATCATAACTAGAAGTTCTATTTAATGTTCTATTATGGTGCCGGGTGAGCTGACTAGATTGATTATTCACTTTTGTATGTCTCTTAGAAATATCATTTCTTTGCTCCAAAACTTTCTTGAATTGAGAGGACATAACAGCAAGTTGATTGTCAATCTTATCAATCTCATCTAATTCCACATCAGAGTCACCATCCGACTCATATTGTGGTTTAACTACCTTATGCTTGTTTTTATTAGGATAGGTAGTTTTAGAAGCAACTTTAGAAGTATTGGTCGACTCATTCTTAGCATAAGATGTGAGAGTCATCCTAAAGGTTGATTCAAGTTCGATAGTTCTCAATTTAGAGCTTAGCAATTCAGGTGTGAGAGATGGGTCAATAATCTCTTATATGATATAATATTTACGATCAAATCTAGGTGCAAGGTGTAACAACCCGCATAATTTTGAGGTATTTTCAAAATATAGAGGAAAATAAAGTTTTTGGTAAAATTATTTTTATTGCTCAAATATGTTGGATTTTATTTTTAAAGATGAGAATTTCAAACGATTTCGGAATTAGATTTAAAATGGAGTTTTAATTGAATTTTTATTATATAGAAGCGTCCTCAAAATATAAAACTCTCTAAGAGTCTTCAAAACATTAAACTCTCTAGAAAAAACAAAATATTTAAAAATATTAAACGGTCTGATCGAGTTGATTTTTTTTTAGCTTCCTCTCGCCTTCAGCTAATTCTCTGTAAAATTTCATCCAATTACAACGGTCCGATCGTCCGGAATAAAATTTTTAGTGTTTGTATCTAATTAGAACTCTTTTCTTAATCAAGCTCTGAATCCTTTATATATCAACAAATTCGTGGCTTGGCTTTTCAAATCACTTTTCCTCAAACTTTTCAACCAGAAGATCTCTTTAACATTACTCCATTTCATATACAAACCATAGCCCCAAACTTATTCAAGATTTCAACCTTAGATTAGAAGGCTTATTTGGTGTTTTCTCGAGTTTGGGTTAGAACGAGATTTGATTATTTCGCGAGAGGAACATGATGGTGTGATTAGATTTTGAGGCTGAATTATGTGATGATTTTGAGGTATGGTGTTTTACACAATATGCTCCTTAATCTCACGAGTATTATTCTCGTTGTTTTCTTGTGATTATTGACTCATATTTGATTTGCTAAATTCATTAGAATCTAGAAATTTTTGTTGGAATCTAATTATGATTCATGTGGTATTATTACTGTGTTGAGCAGGTTGTCATGAAGATTTTAATATGGCAAGGAGCTTGGGCACCCGCCAATATTCCTTTTTCCGGATATGCTAAAAATGCATAGGCGCGGTACGGTGGTGAGGCATGGTGACCCAGTTAACGTGTTGTTGAGAAATTATAGTGATATAATTTCTTTTGAGATTCGCATTTGATTTGAATATTTGTATTCATATTGTGACATTTTATTCATCGCTAACATATTTGTTGAGCATCTTTCCTGTCGTATTGTGTACTTTCCCATCTTTTCTTTTAGTGGCAGGTTAGTGAGAATTTTGGGGCGCTATGGAGATTGATTTTTAGAGAGGATTCTTTTGGGAAGATTTTTAATACAAGAGATAAGACTTGTATTTATTTATTTTGATGTATAGATCATTTGGAGATTTATTTGTTTTCGAGATAGTTAGATTGTTGTAATTATTACGAGAGACTTGGTATTTATTTGAAGAAATTGAGATTTGTAGTTCTCTTTGTATTGTGGGAATTAAATTCTCTATACCTTGTTATTCGTGGATTTGATTTAGTTAATCGATAGTAGCGCTCCGTTCGCTCTCCCCGGGCGGGCGGGGTGTTATAGAATGGTATCAGAGCTTAGGTATATGACAACTCTTGGGTCTTAGGTTTTGGGTCTGTTGCATTTTTGTGACGCATATTTTTAGAGATAGAATGTTTTGATGATCATTTCGTGTTAGACATCTAGATTAGATGTGGGGAATTATTTTTTTGGTGACGAGATTATTTTTGGAGATTGTTGGCCTGATTTTTTAGAGTTAGGTATTCGGCGAATTTCGAGGGCGAAATTCAATTGTTAGTGGGGAAGTGTAACAACCCGCGTAATTTTGGGGTATTTTCAAAATATAGAGGAAAATAAAGTTTTTAGTAAAATTATTTTTATTACTCAAATATGTTGGATTTTATTTTTAAAGATGAGAATTTCAAACGGTTTCGGAATTGGATTTAAAATGGAGTTTTAATTGAATTTTTATTATATAGAAGAGTCCTCAAAACATAAAACTCTCTAAGAGTCCTCAAAACATTAAACTCTCTAGCAAAAACAAAATATTTAAAAATATTGAGCAGTCCGATCGAGCTGAATTTTTTTTAGCTTCCTCTCATCTTCACCTAATTATCTGTAAAATTTCATCCAATTCCAACGGTCCGATCGTCCGAAATAAAATTTTTAGTGTTTGTATCTAATTAGAACTCTTTCCTTAATCAAACTCTTAATCCTTTATATATCAACAAATTCGTGGCTTGGTTTTCAAATCACTTTTTCTCAAACTTTTCAACCAGAAGATCTCTTTAAAATTACTCCCTTTCATATACAAACCATAGCCCCAAACTTATTCAAGATTTCAACCTTAGATTAGAAGGCTTATTTGGTGTTTTCTCGAGTTTGGGCTAGAACGAGAATTGATTATTTTCATGAAAGGAACGTAATGGTGTGATTAGATTGAAAATGAATTATGTGATGATTTTGAGGTATGGGGTTTTACACAATATGCTCCTTAATCTCGCGAGTATTATTCTCGTTGTTTTCTTGTGATTATTGACTCATATTTGAATTGCTAAATTCATTGGAATCTGAAAATTTTTGTTGGATCTAATTATGATTCATGTGGTATTATTACTGTGTTGAGCATGATGTCATGAAGATTTTAATATGGCACGGAGGTTGGGCACCCGCCAATATTCCTTTTTCGGATATGCTAAAAAAGCATAGGCGCGGTACGGCGGTGAGGCTTGGTGACCCGATTAACGTGTTGTTGAGAAATTATAGTGATATAATTGCTTTTGAGATTCGCATTTGATTTGAATATTCGTGTTCATATTGTGACGTTTTATTCATCGCTAACATATTTGTTGAGCATCTTTCCTGTCGTATTGTGTACTTCCCCATCTTTTCTTTTAGTGGCGGGTTAGTGAGAATTTTGGGGCGCTATGGAGATTGATTTTTAGAGAGGATTCTTTTGGGAAGATTTTTAATACAAGAGAGAAGACTTGTATTTATTTATTTATTTTGATGTATAGAGAATTTCGAGATTTATTTATTTTCGAGGTAGTTAGATTGTTGTAATTATTACGAGAGACTTGGTATTTATTTGAAGAAATTGAGATTTGTAGTTCTCTTTGTATTGTGGGAATTAAATTCTCTATACCTTGTTATTTGTGGATTTGATTTAGTTAATCGATAGTAGTACTCCGTTCGCTCTCCCTGGGCGGGCGGGGTGTTACACAAGGGACCTCGGAATTTTAGAACACACATCTTTATCGGAATATTCAGTAACATTTTCATGCAATTGGGTAATTATATCAGTCAAACGCATATAAAAATCATCAAATGGTTAATTATTGTTCACAACTAGCATGTTGTACTGTTGAACCAACATTTGTGTTTTAAATTTCTTTACTCTATCGTCACCCTCATGCTCAATTACTAAAGTATCCCAAGCATCCTTACTAATAGTGCAGTGACATATACGTTTCAATTCATTTTCACTCACACTCATGAAAATCGCATTTTTGCCCTTATTATTGAAATTGCTTATTTTTTCCCGATCAACACTTAATTCAGTTTTTCTAAGTTTTCTAAAGATAGTTCTACCGTATGCTATAGGAGTATTAGGGTGCCTATAACCATTTTAAATTAAATCCCAAACATCATCTCCTAATGTGCCTTGAATGAATGCTACAATTCTAATTTTCCAATAGGGAAAATTCGTGCCATCGAAAATAGGAGGTCTACTGAAATTTCCTAACCTAAGCATCTGAATAGATTATTCCATTAAAACAAGGTAAAATAAGTTTGACAAAAGTATTGAAAAATAGATCTTTTTAAAGTCTAGCTCTGATACCACTTGTAAGCACCCAACGATGCGCAAGAAGACTATGTGCGGAAGTAAACGATTGCCGATTAAATGCAATTTACCTATGAGTTTTACCGGTTATTTTAGGAGGGACCAATTCAAACTTTTCTTGAATTGTCAACTTTATGAAAACGAATTTAATTTCCAAAGTCAATTAAAAGTCCAAATTATTATCTTTGTTAAATATGGGTGATTTACAAAATAATAACCAATTCAATTTTTAGGCGAGTTTCTATTTATTTAAACTTAATTTTTTCGTGTGAGGTGATATGAAAAAAATGTAAAGCATGCAGTATTTATTTAACGTCGCAAAAACCCTTCCCCGGGAAACACGACGAACCCCTCTAGGAGTCACCTAATATACTTCCACTAAAACCAAACGAAATAGGAAGGATTATACAAACATGCAACAAGACTCAAAGCAAGATAAATCAGAACAAGCTATTACCTATCTCGACCATGCTTCTCTTCGCTCTGGTTGGTCTTTCGCAATTATCCTCACAATGCAGCTCTTGTTCACTTTGCTTTCTTCATGTCTCAGCCTCCCCTCTAGTTTCCATAACGCAGGTTGGCTCAGTGCCTATTGTCATAGTTTTTATTGAAGTATTTGTATGGGGTGTTCTATCCTAGATGACACACCCACACTTAAATGGTACAACCGAATGCAGTGGAACAATATATATTTCTCCTAGATATCAGCAACAACTCTTATGTTCTGTTCTCTTATTTAAATGAACCTTTCTTGATTTAACACAATGTTCTCAATCTTTACCTTTTCTTTTCACAAAAATAGAACAATCAGAGTTGATCTAATATATACACATCAATAAGTGTCTAAGTGAATAAGTGTTGTGTAGTGAGTGATTTATAAGTGATATGCACATGAATAATCCTGAAATCACTTCAAAGACCAAGCAATCATATTCACAAAAGTAATAAAACTTAAGATATAAACAATAAAATAATAAAGTCAAATATTCACAATTTATTTTTCAGAAAACAAATATTAGATTAAATCATTTTTTAATCTAAAAACTTATCCAGACTATATTTACAAATATTTAAGATTAAGTCATAATAGTCTTACACACACAAGAAAATAATATTCAGTCCAGATATTAAATCTCCACAAATTTGTTCTAAAAAATTTTAAGTTGAACTTTCTAAACCACAAACAAGATAATCTGAATATTAACAAAATATTTTTCTAAAAATTTATTTTAAAACAAAATGTTTAAAAACATTCAAGATCTTACAAACAAGATACAAACAGGATATTCACAAGCAAAAATTAATTTCGTGAATCAAGTGTGTGTTGTGTACAAAAATTAGATCTAAAGATTGATCTAAATAAAACACACAAAGATGAGAGAAATCACTTACAAAAAATATATACTCTTGAAAAATCGTAAGTGAATATTTATAATGAGAGATGTCCAATCTTCATTTTAGTTTTGAACAGATATTAATGCTTAAAGATGACAAATAATTATGGTTTATTCTCTCTCTCTAGAAATTTTGACAGAGTTTGGCCACAAAAATAATTTTCTTGGACTCTGAAAAATGAGACCCAATGGGTTCTATTTATATAGAGTGCACAAGTGTGTGCTGATTGGTGTAAAATAGAGTCACAAGGATTACCAAAGAATACAGACATAACCATTGATAAATTATTGATATGATGGTTCACAAAGAAACACAAAATAGTGTGTTAAAAATAAGACACATGTATACACAGCTATTACCCAATAACTGAACCAGAAACAAATTGTTTTATAAAACACCTTCGTTTTAAAAAAAATGGAGGCCAACTGTAATCCACTAAAAAAAATAACGTTGTAATAAAAAAAATCAGACGTCGTCGTTTTAAGGAAAAAGGAATTCAGTTGTTATGCATTTACTAAAGTTGCCATTTGGAAATAAACAAGGCATCGACATCGTTTTATAAAGATAATAATTTAGCTCCGATTTTGAGAGTAAATCCGTGGGCTAAAAGAAATGGTTTTGATTAAAGAAAAAAAGGGCCGGACGACGTCCTTTCAAAAAAATAAAAATAAAAATTCGTCTCGATTTTAAAAAGAAAATCGTGGGCATACAATAGGTTGTTTTATAAAAACCTTTTTTGAAATTAATTTTAAAACTTTTTTTAAAGAAAAAGGAAAGTTCGTTCGAAGTTTCTCCAGGTCGTTCTAACGACCTGGATCTAACGACCTAGCCCAGCCTGCATTGGTATATCGTTAGAAGTTCATTAGAAATGTCGTTGGAACGATATTTCTAACGACTTATCTAACATCTGTACTGGTCTATTGTTAGATATCTCGTTCGAACGAAAGGTCGTTCGAACGACCTCGTTTACGTATCTGATGGTACCCACTCTTCAAGTCCAACTTGGAGAATATCGTCGCTCCATGGAGTTCGTCCAACATATCCTCAAGCCAAGGAATTGGGAACCAATACTTCACCGTGATTTTATTAATGGCGTGGCTATCCAAGCACATACGCTAACTCCTGTCTTTTTAGGTGTTAGAAGTGCGGGGACCGCACATGGAGACATGCTCTCCCGTATATACCTCTTGCCACATAACTCAGTAACCTGCCTCTGTAGCTTCACATACTCTGTGGGGAATATGCAATAGTGTGGAAGATTAGGGAGTTGCACCCTAGGGATGAAGTCAATTGCAAGTTGTCTGTATCAGAGAGGAGGAAGATTATCTAGAGGAGGGCACACATCACTATAAGAATCCAATAAATGCTGAACGCACGATGAAACAGATGCCTCAGGAGTGGTGATGGGACTAATAAGAGCATAACATATCCCCGTCTTCGCAGCCTCAGTAGCTAACTCCTCATCCGATACAAGTAGGGTTGAGGGTCGAGTCATTGGAAATGGTCGCATGGGACGAAGAAGGAAATTTCTATTAGGTTATGACAAGACTCCACCATTTGGTGGAGTATATTGGTTTATGACAAAGCTCTCACCCATTTGGTGGTAGAGTCCTCTTCTCCATAAGATGTCCTCTGAGTGGACACTCAACTAAGTTATTTTATATGGCCTTAATTCCCCTTGCTCACCTATAAATAAGCTCTATGTATTAAGAGAAAAGACACACTAGAAATAAGAAAAAAAACATATGGAGAGTTTTGTTTGAGAGAGAATCAAGAGTGTAAGAGTGTTTGTAATTCTCCTCTTCTGATAATACAATTCCACTGCCCCCCATGGACGTAGGCAAATAGCCGAACCACGTAAATCTCTTATTATTGTGTGTGATTGAGTGTGAGTTTGATTTCTAGATTATTATTGGGAACAATAATTGGTATCAGAGCCAGACACAATCGTTATTGGCGCTTTGTTCATTTTTTTGCTAGAAATTAAAATCTTCAAATCTCAAATTTGAACACACCTAGAGGAGAGTATCGTCGATACGAGTCCAACGAAACAAATTGGAGGCCAAACGAAACTCCGAAGTTCCCAAATTTGTCAACTGAAGAAAAAAAGTTTCAGCCAAGCCGTTAACCAAGCCATCAAGTTGTTTGACCAAGCCATTGACCAAGCCACTGAGCCATTTAACCAACTTGTTGACCAAACCACTAAGCTGTTTGACCAAGTCATCAAACTGTTTGATCGAGCCGCTGGTGTCATCAAACGAAAGAGGATTATTCTGTTAACTTCAACGGAATACTCCCCTTGAGTTACTCGATCCAAAAATCTATTTTTGGGCTAACTTGGTCCATTCTGGACCCGTTTTTGACCGAGTCAGACCCTTTCCTAGCTATTTCGACCATTCCAAAAGCAACCGTGCCCTCTGTTTTTGCTAATTTCGCACTTAAATTGTTGTATTGACTTAAGAGGGACGTATAGCGGTATTTTAAGGCACTTCCAGGCGTCAAATCTATTTTTTGGGTGGAGTCTTAGGAATAATGGAAGGTAAAACTTCTTTCGATTCAATTGAAGTACAAACTCCGACAACCACCTATACCTCTTGGAAAAGAAGTTCTATGTCAAATGCAAAGTTTGATGTCAAAAAATTTAATGGTACAAATAACTTCGGCATGTGGCAGTGTAAAGTTTTGGATCTGTTATTTCGATAAGGGTCACATATTTCCTTGGATTCCAAGCCCAAGGATATTTGGGAGGAAGAATTGAATTTTATAAACCGTCAAGCTTGATATACAATTTGATTGTGCTTAGCTAAGGACCAGAAGTATTTTGTCATGAAGGAGACTGTGGCAACAAGTCTCTGGAAGAAGCTAGAGGACAAGTACATGACGAAAGGCATAGAAAATCGGCTCTATATTAAGAATAAACTTTTTCGCTTCCAATTTAAACACGGTACATCTATGAATACTCATTTAGATAGTTTTAATAAAATTCTAGCCGATTTGTAAAATTTAGAGGTTGAAATTTCTAATGAGGATAAGGCACTGTTATTGCTAAATTCATTGCCTGATTCGTATGATTACTTGACTACTACCTTATAATATGGAAAAAATGAGGTAAAATTTAATGATGTTTCAAATGCTTTGATAAACAAGGAGGTACGAAAGAAGGATCTGCTGGTCCATCGAGACCCCTCTTTATCAGAAGCATTGATAGTAAGAGGGAGGACACCCAATAGAGGATGAGGAGGAAAATTTTGCTCAAATTCAAGGGGAAAATCATCTGATAGATGACAACATGCTAAAGACAAGTGTGTCTACTATTATCAAAAGGGGAAATGGAAGAAAAACTATCCTAATAGAGACAAGAAAAAAGAGCCAAATATGAATGTTTCATAAAATGAAGAAGATGGCTTGGACTTAGCCTTGACCGCTTCATCATCAACCTACCATTCTGAGGAATGGATTCTTGATTCAGGGTGTTCCTATCACATATGTCCCAACAAGGACCGGTTTTCAAGATTCCATGAGCTTGATGGGGGATGTGTTTTAATGGTAAATGACAACACCTGTAAAACAAAAGGGATAGGCTCGATCCGATTAAAGTTGTACGATGGATCAATCAGAGTATTTCCAGATGTAAGATACATTCCAGACTTGAAGAAGAATCTTATTTCATTGGTAACCTTTGATGCTAAAGGCTATTCTATTATCATCAAAGGTGGAGTCATAAAGGTGGTTCGAGCAGCACTTATAACCATGAAAGGCACCCAAAAAGGAAATTTATATTTCCTCGACGGGAGAATAATCACTAGGAGAATGACAGTCTCCAAAAGCTCAGACGATTCAGATGAATACAGACTATGGCACATGAGCTTAGGACATGTTGGCGAGAAAGATCTATAAGGTTTGATAAAGAAAGGACTGTTAACAGGATTTAAGACAGGCAAGATTGATTTCTGTGAACACTGTGTCTTAGGTAAAAAGACCCGAGTCAAGTTTGGTACTTCTATTCATCGCACCAAAGGAATTCTTGATTATATTCACTCAGATGTATAGGTACCTTCCAAAAATGCAACTTTGGGAGGTAAACATTGGTTCGTTACTTTTATTAATGATTACTCCAGACGAGTCTGGGTATATATGATGCATCAGAAAGATGAAGTTCTGGAGATTTTCCTTAACTGGAAAAAGATGATAGGAACCCAGACAGGTTGGAAGATTAAGAAACTTCGAACAGATAATGGAGGAGAGTACACTTTGAACATATTCCTTAAAAGCTACTACGATGAGGGAATTTTCAGACATTTTATCGCATGAAGAACGCCACAACAAAATGGAGTTGCAGAATGTATGAACCATTGTTTGGTTGAGAAAGTTCGGTGTATGTTGTCCCATGCAAGATTGGGAAAGGCATTCTGGGGTGAAGTAGTGAATTATGCTTCTCACCTCATCAATAGACTTCCTACAGCCGCAATTAGTGGGAAGAATCCTATGGAGGTATGGTTTGTGTAAATCTGCAATAGATTATGATTGGTTACATGTTTTTGGTTGTCTTGCTTATTATCATGTAACTGAATCAAAGTTAGATCCTAGATCCAAGAAAGTTATATTCTTGGGCGTTAGTGCTGGTGTAAAAGCGTATAGACTCTGGTGCTCCGAATCAAAGAAAATTGTTCTGATCATAGATGTTACTTTTGATGAGTCTGTAATGTTGAAATCAATAGTTTAGGAGAAAAAGAACGTGAATCCAAGATCTTTACAACTTGTGGAGATTGATATTCTAGTAAGTACTGCTCAGACAATTAATTTTCCCGATGTGGAATATAATGATGAGGATGAAATCTCAGTTGAGTTGGAGGTACCATCACCATCACCAGCATCGATGATCAATCAACAGCCATACTTTATTTCCATTGGAAGACCTAAAAGGGATACTCGAAAGCCTGTTCGATTAACAGACATGGTGGCCTATGCACTTTCAGTGATCGATCATGATGTCCCGTGCACTTACAGAGAAGCCGTACAGAATACAGAAAATGTTAAGTGGAAGAAGGCAATGGATGAAGAAATGGCGTCACTTCATAAGAATCAGACTTAGAAGTTGGTTCAGCTTCTAAAGGGTAAGAAAGCTATCAACTGTAAGTGGATCTATGCTAAAAAAGAAGGTGTTCTTGGAAAAGAAAACATTAAATACAAGGCCAGACTGGTGGCGAAAGGCTACGCTTAGAAGGAAGGAATCTACTACAATGAGGTTTTCTCACATGTTGTTAACCATTCGTCCATTCGGATATTATTGGCTTTGGTAGCACAGTTTGATCTCGAGTTAGCTCAACTTGACGTGAAAAATGCATTCCTCCATAGTGACTTACAGGAGGAAATTTACATGTCTCATCCAGATGGTTTTAAAATTCATGGACGTGATAATTGGGATTGCAATTTAAGAAGTCGTTGCATGGTTTGAAGCAGTCACTGCGACAGTGGTACAAGCGTCTGATTATTTTATGATGGATCACAAGTACACGCGTAGTCAGTTTGATCATTGTGTCTACTTTTGTAAGATCCAAGATGAGAATTTTGTGTATTTGCTCTTATATGTAGATGATATGCTTATTGCATCTAAGAGTAAGATGGAGATCGACAGGCTGAAGATTCAGTTGACTTTAAAGTTCGAGATGAAGGATCTTGGAGAGGCCAAGAAAATTCTTGGGATGGAGATCAAGCGAGATAGAGTAAAAGGCACAGTTAGTTTGACACAGACTTGGTATTTGAAGAAAGTACTTCAGAGGTTTGGCATCGATAACAAGTCTAAACCTGTAAGTACACCATTGCCTCAACATTTCAAGCTGAGTGCACTGATGTCATCAGATACAAATTATGAGAAGAAGCAGATGGATCACATTCCATAAGTAAATGCAGTTGCTGCCTTAATGTATGCCATGGTATGTACCAGACCAGACATTTCACACGGAGTGAGAATGATGAGTCGTTACATGCACAATCTAGGGAAAGGACGCTGGTAGGTGGTAAAGTGGATAGTAAGGCACATTAAAGGTACTGTGGATGTCGGTTTGAAGTTTGAGAGAGACACGATAGTTGGTAAGCATCTAGTCGAATATGTGGATTATGATTATGCTGGAAATCTTGACAAGCGTCGATATACTATTGGTTATGTGTTCACTATAGCAGGAGGACCAGTGAGTTAGAGATTAACTTTACAGTCGATAGTGGCCTTGTCTACAACAGAGGCAGAGTATATGGCTGTAACAGAAGCTTTTAAGGAAGCTATTTAGCTTCATGGTTTAATTGATGACTTGGGTATTGTTCAGGAAAATGTGGAGGTTTTTTGTGATAGTCAGAGTGCAATATGTTTAGCAAAGAACCAGGTTCATTATTCTCACACCAAGCATATTGATGTTCTCTTTCACTTTATTCAGGAAATTATAAATGAAGGGGATATTCTACTCCAAAAAATCGAGACTCCAGATAATCTTGCAGATATGCTGACAAAGGTAATTACATGGATCAAGTTCCAACACTGTTGGACTTGATTAACATCTCTCGAGCTCGTAGCGCCTAATGGCGCATATGGGGTAGCATTGAATGGTGGACTCTTGCCAAGGTGGAGATTGTTGGGTTATGACAAGACTCCACCATTGATGGAGTATATTAGTTTATGACAAAGCTCTCACCGATTTGGTGGTGGAATCTTCTTCTCCACAAGATGTGCTCTAAATGGACACTCAACTAAGTTATTTTAGATGGCCTTAATTCCACTTGCTCACCTATAAATAAGCTCTATGTATTAAGATAAAATACACACCATAAATAAGAAAAAAACATATGGAGAGTCTTATTTGAGAGAGAATCAAGAGAGCAAGAGTGTTTGTAATTCTCCTCATCTGATAATATAATTACGCTACCCCCGTGGACGTAGGCAAATTATCAAACCACGTAAATCTCTTGTTATTATGTGTGATTAAGTGATTTTGATTTCTATATTATTATTGGGCATAACAATTTCGTCCTCCGTGTGTAAAAGAGTAAGTGTTGGCTCGACCATCATGCATACTACGATGGTAAAATTGCCAAGGCCTCCCTAAAAGCAAGTGGCATACCCCCATGTCAACCATAATGCAAAGAACCTCATCATGGTAGTCCCCAATGGAGAAAGCCAATCGACATTATCGTCTACGGGCGAGTGTGGCTCCGCTACCTAACCACCCAATATGGCACGGTGTGGTCAATAACTTCGTGGGAAGCTTTCGTTTATCTACCATCTCTTGGGCAATCAAGTTATCACTAGCTCCCTCATCTATGATCACCGTGTATAACCTACCCTTCGTTGTGCAATAGGTACAAAAAATGCTTGTTCGAATCCATGTGTCATCATCAATGGGAGGGGGTGATTGAGTATCCATCGAAGTCGTAATCATAACGGTGTGAGTATAGGCAGTAAAGACATTGACGAGCCTTGCTTGAGAATGGAAAAAAGAGTCGCGTTGGCGACAAATGGATTGTGCGGTGGCTAAGGTCACATCGGGTGGAATGGGTAGGATACCCAAAGAGGCGCACACTTTGTATACAGAATTAGGGTTTTTTAGGTATAATAGTTAGGGTTTCTCCGGAAGGGGATAAAGATGATTTAGAATTGATTTTGTGCTGGGGTAATAGTTTTGAATTGGAATCAATCTTGGGTTTAATTTCTGAATTGGGTTCTTCAATTGAGGTTACGGTTGACTCAAATCCATGTTGGCGATGAATTGATGTCATCAGGTGTGGCTCAACTTGTTTTATTGGGTTGGAGTCTTCTGCTGCATGCCTTTGGGCAACGTCGCACCCTGATAGTCCACTTTAGGTCAAGGTTGGGTTCGCCTGACCTAGTTCTTAGTCTGATGGTTGTCACCTGAAGTAGGCGAGCATGTCTGGAGGTTTTTTTTGTGGGTTTTTTCTAGCCAAAAGTAGCGGTACAGGATTCTTAGGAGTTGGCAAAGATTTCTAGTGGGGGATTATACTGCCTCGAGTTGTTATGGAGATTTCTGATGGGTTGCGGTAAGGAAGAAGCAACCACTGCATGCTCTAGGGTTTTGGTTATGGTTTTAGGGTTTGATCAAAATTCATTCAGATGAATCCAATTTGAATCCCAATCTTCAATCAGCATAATCGATCCAAGAACAAACCTCGCTCTGATACCAATTGATGCAAATTAGAATGCAGAAGCGTAAAAAAAAGATTCACTTCGCAACAACAACAACAACAACAACAACAACAACAACAACTAGGGCAATGTAGGAGGTCTTAGTATTTCTCTCTCTAAACTCTCAATATCAAATGGTCAAAAGTGATTCAATAAAGGCCTCAATAGCTATTTATACTAAGAGGCAAAAATAAGGAAAATAAAGAATAAATGTTAAAAAAAGACGACTATATCCCTATCATCCTGCATCATCTTTATAGATTGACGCACTTCTAAAAATGAAAAAGTAAGCCCTTTTTTGTTATTTGTTTTTCTTAATTTTAACCCAATCCTACCCAACACTTAGCACATGTTCCCAACAATTTCTAATCATCAAAATCATCATTTAACATTATTGAATCCTTCTTTAATCAGTTAATTCATGAATTGGTTTTTCTCCCATTCATACAACCTCATATTCAATTTGATTTCTACAATCCAAATTAAATGAAATTAGCTGCTAGATTACGACTCTAAACTAGATCCCAACATCATATGATAGTGTCTCATCATCAATTAAACATTAATTTCACATTAAATGCTCAAATCCCCCAAAACACATTTTAACATGTGACACCCCTCCCCAAAACGTATTTATTTGCACCTACTATGATATGACCATGAATTTTTGCAATTTAAAATTATAAGAAAGTTAATTACTTTCCTTTATAGATTCATAGGGTTTAATTACTTGTTGTAGAAGATGGATTTGACAAAATCACACCCAATCCCTCTTCGATTTGGCTCTTAAAGCTCTCCTTCTTCTTCCTTTCCTTTATATCCTCTTAGTTCCTTAGGGTTTAGAATTAGTTTAAATCCTGCCCCAAACTCTCTAATTTAGGTTTAATAACTATAATTCCAATATTAGGCTGACGGGCTGAGTCCAAATGACCCGAAAACCCCCGTGTGGACCCAGTTATGTCCAAAAAGGCCCCAGAACCCAATTACCACCCTCGGGTACGCTATTTCGACTATCTCGACCCTTGCAAAAAAAACTGTGACCTCGAAATCTCCATCCGAGTCACCCTATAATATTTTCCTATCTCGACCTGATATAGCCTACACGTAACTACCGATTGAGATAAAACACTGTCACGTCACTATCACTAGCTATGATGTAAAATAATCAATTATTATTCACTAAGTAATTATATTTCATAAACATTAATCATTATCTCTCCCGATTAATATTATAATAAACATGTAATAATTCTTTAATTCAATTAAATTACGGCACACGTGTAATTTAAAATACTAAAATTAATTAAATTATAGATACTCATAAACATGGGGTGTTACAATTGCTTAGCAGTCATAGCCTCATAGACGTTTATAATTTTACCATCTTTAGCCATCAACTCACTCATGGTCTTGGGGTAATCTTTAGCCAAAGCATAATATAACTTCTCACGAAGAAAACTGCTCATTAAGGAAGTGATCATTATTTTTTCTACATAATCCACTACTTCTATTTTTCATTGTTAAAGCATGTGATATATTCACAAGTGGTTTCCCCCGGTTGTTGGAGAACACTCAATAAGTGAGCTACCCACTTCACTGGTTTGGCTCCAAAGCATAAATTACTAATAAATATCTTGACGAGGTGTTGGAATCTGGAGATTTTCTCACAAGGCAAATTATTGTACCAAATTTGCATCGACCAGTAATAGTGCTGGAGAATGCTCTATAATGCATCTCGTCTAGGACCGAGTAGATGTCAGTAGCAGTCTGGTATTGTTCCACATGAAGGCCATGATTAGTTTTACCATCATACTTGGGAGTGACTACAGGTGGCTTGAACTTGGAAGGTGTTGGGAAGTTCACAATTGATGGGACGAAGGGTGATCCCTTTAAGAAATTCCTGTGCAAGGGATTCTTATAATTGGCAATTTCTCCTAAGCAATCTTCTAGACATTGGATTAAATATTTCTAGGGGTGATCATCTAGATCAATTTTGATTGAAGCAATTTTATCTTCCCTTTTGTGTGTTTGTGTTGAGCTCTGTTCCTGATAATTATGCTTGGCACGATCCTCGCGCACTAGTTCGTGACCTGACAAAAGCTTCCCGACGATCTCGTGATTTGGAGGGCTCTCTGTGATTATGACCCCTAACTACTCAGGGACCCAAATGATCAAACGCTAAGCCCCTGCTTAGAATGTCCTGGGCACTCGGGCTCTCCTGAAAGAGGGGATGCCCATTATAGTAATCATTGGATCTGATGGAATAGGTCACACCGAGGCTATACGATATGTCCTTTGAAGATCTAGAATATCTAGATTTGCTTATTTCATACCTGGATGTTGGGGCAACATTTCTCCTTTAGTTGTTGGGTCAATAACTAGCCTAGTTTGGAGTGTCTGAGCAAGCTGCCTTACTGTCTCTTGCATAGCCTTTTGACCCTTGACTATATCCAACAGGAGTGGGAAAAGGACCGAAGGCTTTGACAACGGCGTGGATACCTTCTTGAATGTCTATCATTTTTCTGTGATGTGATTAAGAAATGGTTACTAAAAAATAGGTAGAAAATAATAATAACTTGTCGTTTCCCGCAGACGGTTTAATATTGGTTTACTGATTTGGAATAATCTGTTGGTGTTTAATATTGGTTTACTGATTTGGAATAATTTTAGCTCAATTAAACCAATAATTATAACCACATATAAAATTGTAAGTTAGAGTGGGATGAAAGTTAGAAAGGCACACAAAGGTTTTATAAGGTTCAGCCCAATACGGTGCCTACATCCACGAGTGTAATGACACTATATTTTAGGATTTTGTACAATCCTCTCATGAACTCTCTAGGGTCGGAATAAAGTATTCTCAGCTGCCCTTAGCTGGGAAAGATTTTAATCTATTTATAGTAGTTGGAAGTTAAAGAGATGGAATGCCTTTATACATTAGGTATTTACATCTTTACACGATAATAAGCAGCTGGATATTACTCACGTGCATGTGCATGGTGGCTGTTGAGAATCACACGTGTGTTTGTTCATATTATTGATTGTTCATATTCATGAGGGCGATCGGCTAGATAGCTGACCAGTGAGATAACTGAGCTGACTACATTCGTGCGATGCTTGAGGGTCCACTAAACATGATGGCATGTGTCACTCTTTTATGGTTCACGCGGTCTTCTTATTTTAGTCTACAACACATTATATAATTCTCATATGCATTCATTAATGAGTGAGGTTTTGCCCCAAAACACAAAACACAAATTTAAAGATTTTTGAGTTACTGCGTTATGCTTATACTATGTGTTTTAATTGTCTTATTTGTTAAGCATTCATAAATGTATTTTTGTGGAACTTTATGAGCATTCACTTAACTTTGAACAATTTCATAAGAGTTCCTTTATAAAGTGACACGTTATAATGTGTCAATCTTTTGCCAAATATGATTTTGGCTAGTGATTTTAACTACCATTTGCATTTTTAGATCTACAAATTTGACGTACTATCATTTTGTGACAATTAAGATGAGCACCCTAATTTGCGTAATAGAATATATTCCATATTTTCATTTTGTGCCGTGTTCTATGAAGACTTGTTACGACTAAATATATACATGACATGTATCTTTATGAGTTTCATATTCAATATCTATAAATTTTGCAAGCACTATATTTCTCAACTAAGTACTTTGGAAGTTCAGGAAATCTGGGACAATTTTTTTGTTAAGGTTTACATTTTCCCGTGTTGAATTTTATTTGAGTTTTTTCTTATTTTTCAGAGTTACGTTTTTAAATAATATTTCTCGGATTCTAAACTATATTTTTAGTTTTTTAGAACTTACTGTTATTTTTTTATTAAAAATTATTAATTTTAACATTTTTAATATCCTTAGTGTCTTTTTTATTATAATTTTCTTTTATTTTTTTCCTAATTGTTAAACACATTTTTTTAGTTTTATTATATATTTTTTAATTTTTTTCTATTTTTTTAGTTTTAAAAAATATTTTTGTCTACTTTTATTTTTTCTAGGTTTTTTAGTTTAAATTTTTTTTCATAATTTATTCATATTTTATAAATATATCTGTTTTTATTGTAATTTTCTCCATTTATTTTTATTTAATTTGTTCATGTTATTTTCCACATGACATCTTATTATTGGGTGTATTGTCGACTTTTGCCACGTCATTCGTCACAAAGCTGTTACATTGGATTGATGTTAAGTTAAACTAACGGCGTTAGATACGAGAATCCAATTGCTAAGATTAACGTACTTTAGGATTTATCATGCCAAATTGGAATATATGGGTAAGAACTTCAAATTACTCCAAATTGCAGGGTTTATGATGTCTTTTTTGAACATTAAAACTTAAGAACAGTAGTGAATTTGATTTTTATTTTCTAAAGTTGAATAACTTACGTGAGTACTATAATCCATGATATATTTATGTGGCTCCTAAAGGCACCATATAATTTGCTCCATAATACTAAATTAAAAAATAGTATACAATTGCAAAGTACAACCACATGGTATGAATAGTTTATACAAATTTTTTATGGGGTCCCACTTCATTTTTCTCACCTCATGTCACTCAAACTCTAATTTTCTCTCAACTATCGTTACCACCACCCTCCACCCCACTGACCCCACCTCACCATCTCCACCACTCCACATTACCATCACCACCACTCACCACCACATCTCTCTTTACGCACACACACACACACACACACACATAGAGAGAGAGAGAGAGACCTCCTCTTTATCTTCGTCCGTGTCTCATGTATATATATAAAAAACTAGTTGTGGCAAATTTATATATGTAATGAAAAAATGACCCAAATTAATAGTTTTTCTTCACTCAACCCGTATATAACTTAAAATATAGTATAAACTCACATGGGGACATGTGGGAGACGTAACGCATTCATGTCGTGTTATTATTGGTGTTGATCAAGGACACACGGTGCCCTAAGTTAATGATACTTTTTTTCATTTGGTGATATTATGAAGTCTAAAATGAATTGTTGTGATGGTATGAAGTAATTTTAATTATGAATTAAATTACAGGGTGCCTTAGTTACCACCTATTTATTTTGTTGACTTGTTGTGGCGGAAAAATGACACTCTTACTAAACATGAGAGTAAATATTTTTAAGGGTTATCTTGAATTTGGGGTACAATGGTTGCTCGTATTTGGCGTTGGGTATTGTAGTTTACAAAATTTCTTTTTAGGGGTCATTTGTGATGGAAACCATCACTTGGCCGTTGACTTCTATTTCTTATGAGTCAAACAACCATTTTGCCCCCATTCAATATAATTATTCACCATTTGTATCCATACATTACATATATATACATCCGCCATTTCAAATACATTAAAATATATATTTATATATAAAATAAGTTAAAAACTATTTTTTTCAAAAAACAATATAAAAATAAATTTGTTTTCTACTCAACCGAATTTTTAAAATAACATTTTCTTTAAATAACCTTTTTTATAAATAATTTTCTTAAAAATAACTATTTTTTTAATAACATTTTTTTAAATAATCTTTTTTTTAATAACTGTTGTAACAACCCCCATTTTCTCACGTAAAGGCGGGACATGCACGATACGCCGAAGATGGGGCTTATCGATCAATTAATACCATTCTCAGCACAACATAATATAAACACTATTACTGTAACGACCGGTATTTTAAACCTTAAGAATATTCTCATGACAATAAATAATTTCAACCAACACCAATTAAAATAATAAGTTGTACAACAAGATAATACCACAACTCCATCATATTGTTGATAAATAAATGAACAAATAAATCTTGGGCTTATTCCCTTACAATCGTTTCTAAGTAAAATATTTTGACTATGACAGAAAAGCACCTAAGCTAGAGTCAACAATTCGGAAGGTTGCTAAGCACCGAAAGATCGCAAGGCTGGCACATCAACAGTTATGCTATCCCTGTCTAGAAATAACCTGGAGGGAAAAACATTTATAATTTGGGTCAGAGCCCGAGGTGTGCAAGAATTAACTTACTTGATTTATGATAAAAAAACGGTCAATGCACAATAATTACCCCCTCATATCTCACATGTATGTAGCACCTCGACCCTCATCTAAGTGTGACGTGTCTCGCATCCTAAAGTCCCCAATTAATAACTATGACTACGTGTCAATTTAATTCAACTATCAAATGCTTTAAATGTGCCGACTACATTTAATTATTATTATCCATAATTTTAGAGTATCATAATCTCCACCTAAGAAGCATAAATACCCACTATGCAATAAATGGTCACATATTTAATTTATAGACACAACCTTAGCAAATTAATTTATTTATATAGTATTCGGGGAATTTATAATATATGTCCTTCCATATATGTGATACACAAGGGCATTTAACTTCGGTGTCAAATTCCTTCTCTATCAACAAGTCCGAATGAATCCTAACATCCAAAATCGGACAATCCAAAGGAATCCTAACATCCTAAGCGGACACTACAAAACACACCTAAGTTGGGGGCGGTCCCTATGCAGGACACCTGTATACGGCCCATACCCAACGGTAATACAGAAAAGGGCCAATGTCACACGTACCCCTCGAGGGTGGAGTCTCTACCTAGTACCTATATGCCTACACAACGTCAAGCCCACCTGTACCGATGCATGGTCATTAGCCCGAATCCACGAACCCCCGAGCCGATAGGAAAGTCCACTGGTATGTCCACACACAAATATACATATTATTTTCCCATATAATATGTAAAGGTAATTACTCTATGATTACCATAAGAGTTCCATCAATGTCCACATCATTTTTCCATTTATTAATAATTTATCATCTAATAAATTATTAAATCCCATTCCTTATAATAATTAACTAACTATCCGGTTAATTGAAATTTTTCCAACATAAAGTGGGTACATATATTTTTAATAAATTCCTCCTAGTCCCAAACACGATTCTACCCACTCACTTGGACTTCTAAAAATATCCATAACCAAACCCCATGCCTAACTTAACTCGCCCCTAAGGGAGAATCGATTCGGTGAAGGTTGAATCGGCTAGCTGGTCATGCCGAATCGATTCACACTAGTTCGAATCGATTCCGTCCTTTGAAACAACTCAGATCTGTTTCGTCTTTTCAAGTACGAGATTCCCATTTTTCTTACCAATCCAAATTCTAATGGTTCATTCCAAGTCATAATCATCTAGTTGGGTCTATATAACTTCTTTAGCCTTATTAAGACAATTAACTTGATGAATTTGTACCGAATCCATGCCTGAATTTACCCCAAATTCATGAATACCTAATATTCATAATTCCCAGATTTTTAATCCTCAATCTCTCCTACCATTTGTCTAACTTAATGAAATATTAGAATTGGGATTTCCTACCATATTTCAGTCCCTAATTTGTCATCTACACTTCCCTAATTTAATCATCATTTTATCCCCAATTTATCATCAAGAACCCTAAAGAATTTGAATCCAATTTCTAAGAACACAACACCTAATTTCTGAAAATAGTTCTACCATAAAAATTCGATCCTCTACATATGTTATTCATCATCAAATCAAGAATACCTAAGACTAATTTCCATAAATGTAAGGGAACAAATTATCATGCATTGAAAAATATTTTAAAAGAAAAAAGTAAGCAAGAAAATTCTTGCCTTAAAAATGGTAGAAAATTATCCCTTGATGTTCTTCCTTGCTTTTCCCTCTTCTTCTTCCCCTTTTCTCTTATCTTTGGTGCTTCTCTCTTTTCTTCCCGGAACTGTGAGTCTGGGAGTTGTGGAATAAGGGTGGGGGAGTGGTTTACCCCCACTTAACCTCTAATTAGAGCACTAATCCCGAGTTGGACCCTAAGCCCAACTTTTGGACCCCTAAATGGACCTAAACCCATAATTTAATTAGCCCCAAAGCTTCCCAACTTATATACATATGTCCCATGCCCAATTATAGATATTTGAAACACTAAATCGAGTCTCCAATGCTTCCCAAAATGCATCCCAAATACTTTTATTTCACTTGGACATTTTATTACGCTAAAACGGCACGTGCCCAAAAATTTATTTATGCGTTATTTATTTTTCACTTGCTTAATTTTCAAGTTCGCCCAAATTAATTTATTCTAAAAAATAAATCTGAAATCATAAATTATAATTTATATCATAGTATTTTATTTCTAAAAATTTATGGGGTATTACGTTATCCTCCCCTTATAATAGAATTTCGTCCTCGAAATTTTGCCAAAGGCCCAACCTTATGTTTTAAACCGTGTTATTTGCCTAAATTTTACAGCCAATTATTCCCTACCCATATCCCATGAGATAAAGGAAAAATCTCACCCATGCCTATCATACATTACTGGGGTGTTTATATACTCCACATAATATGCACCCACACATACAATAACAAAGATGAATGACACATATACATCTAATTTGTACCATTTATATCAAGCATATCCATACACCAAATATACCACCATATATGTACATGAGAAAGAAATATGATCTCAGTATCCAACCTCCCTTAACTCCCGACTTTTGCCAATTTCGTGCGTGGGACGCCTCGCAAGCGAAATCCAAACAAGGAACCCTACGATACACTACTATACAGCTTAGTCAGTTATTAAGATCCGTCGGTCCAAGATTAAAGAAAATAAAATTAATCACGAATGTGTGCAATAATAATATAAATTTTAACTTTTGCCCAATGCCAATTAAAGTCTCATATCACAAAAGGAATACACTAAATTCCTAATAAATTTACATATTTAATTATACTAACAACAATAGCCCAAAATGTCCTAGGGTCTAACATCTCTTAGCTCCCGACCTTTGCTACTTTCATGCGTGGGATGTCTCGCAAGCAAAATCCAAACAAGGAACACTCCAGATACACTACTATATAGCATTGTCGATCTCTGAGATCCGTCAGTCTAGGACCCAAGTCTATAATATGCTCAATTTATTTTATAAGGATTTCTAGGCATTATAGTCTCCCATTTAACTATATTTAACACTCAGAGGTCACAATTTACTTTAGTATTTTCCTTCGTGAAAATAAACATTAATGCCACTAGTCACACCACATTTGACTATTTAATTTTATTATTTCCATAAATATCAAAGAAAACCCTATGGTTTAAGTTCTCCTGTGGTAAATTCTCATACCCTAACACATGAGGCATCATAGGTGCCTGCCCCTCAACTCGCGGGTGAAACAAAGTAAAACGAAGTCTACCCTCCCCAATGTGCATATGAGATATCGCCTACTAAGTAGTAGCGGGCACTAGTACTAAACTTTGCAAGTCCTATAAAATAAAAGAATTAGTAATCATACCATTACTGTCTGTAAAATCGCTACAGCGGAAATATTGCGACTTCTCAAATAAAATCCAATTTTAATTAATCCCAAATTTTAGTTAAACCCTAAAACATGCATCTAGATGATTTATCCAATAAAATAAAGCATGCAGAATAAAACAAACAATTTCAAGAAAAATCCCCCAAAGGGGCAAAACCTTTTATTTCACTATAATTTGTAAGAAAACGTCTTACACGGATTACAATGAAATAGGGTGACATACGAAATACCCGCAGGTGTCGATTTCGATGTCTCGGCTGAAATCTCCCGCAGGAAGTCCAGGTGGTCAGCAATGAAGAAGAGAAACTGCTTCTCCACAAGTGTGATCTTTATAAGGACTCCCTCCACAATAGCACGCAGCTCTCCGGTTGTAGAGTTGTAATACCCTGTGATTTTAATGACTTTTAAAATGAATTATATTTTAAATTAATGGATTAATTGGATTTTATTATTAATTAATTCATTTGGGTTTTATCCGAATTGAGGATATTAAAATGGATGATTCTGAATATTACTTAAGGATATTTAGGTAATATATGAATGTGATGTCATTGATATGACGGTGTGTTATAAAATCGGTAAATTGGATTTTTAGTCAGACGCGGTATGGGACGTGTCGGGACTAATTTGTTAAATTAAAAAGGAAACTTATTTTTATATCATCCTTATAGTCATTTCGACTGCGTCATTGCGTCCGGAAGGGTTGAGATAGTTAGAAAAGTCTATTTGGATGTTGATATTGGGTCTCGGGTCATTTGGAAATGAAAAGACAACCCAAAAGGGCATTTTGGTTATTTTTACAAGGGGGATGAATAGTGATTTCGGGTTTTGTCTTATTATAAGTATTTGGAGATTAGTTGAATGTGGGTTCATTCATCTCTTCTACACAAAATAGAGAAGTCATCTTCCTAGAGAGAGTGAAAGGTTGCTTGGGAAGGGAAAAGCATGCTTGGAAAGGAGGAGAACCAAAGGTCAAAGGTCACCACCACCATCACTACCTATGTTATTCAACTCCAAATGATCAGATCTTCAGTAAAGGCAAGTGTTTGATATTTGCAACTTAAGTTCGTCTATTGTCCATGTTAGAATAATTATGAAAAGAGATGATTTTTCATGTTTGGAAGATAAAAATGGAGTAGTAATGGATTTCTGGAAGTATGAACATATGTAGGAATCAAACTCATGTTGTAGGTTGATAATAATCCATGAAATAATCATATATCTATGGAAGAAATTCTGAAAATCATTTTGTGTTCTTGAAGATAATATGTTGATAATTTTCTGGAAAAAGAGGCAAAAACGAGTGGAATGAGAAGAGCCAATTTGGAATGTTTAGATCTTCTTTTCGAGTGCATTTGGATGAGATTTAAGAAAAACTCAAAACACATACCTACTCAATTTTTCGTGTAGAATCCAAATCTGAAGTCGGATTGATGATTCGAATAATTTTTGGATCTGATTTTTCTGAGTATTTAAAATATGAGAATTCATGAAGTTGTGTCTTTTTAATGTTGGTTCTTATCCCAAAACTTTGGTAGATTTTTGGTGATTGTTAAAGGGATATTATGGGACTTAGAGGAGATCAGTAAGACCTAGATAAGATTTGAATTGATTTGATTGGGATTTAATTGATTGGAATTATGTTAGTTAAATTGGAAGAAATTTCGGTTGCTAGATTCATGTGTTGGATTCTAATTTGTATGCATGAGGATTAAGGATAGGTCCAGTAGGGAAGATTTAATATAAGTGAGGGTAGCCTTAGGGTTACAATTTGAATACCAAGGACTGAGTTTAAGCTCATTATTTATTTCGCAAGGACTGGGTGTAGTTCAAGAGCGTAGTGGTATGGCTCCTGGATAGAGATGGGAGTTTAGAACACATTTGGTTGAAAGAGGGTATGAGGTTATCCCGATCGTATATTTGAAGTTGACGGACCTCCACGTTCGACAAAGTTAAGTAGTAGTGTATTGGAGGGGTTCCTTGTTTGGATTTCTCTTTGCGAGACGCTCCGCGAATGAACCTTAACGACGTCGGGAGTGGAGAGATGTTATAGGATGCGAGGATAATTAAATTATGAAGTAAAGATATGATATTTTAATACGTGGGATTTACAGATATATAATGCTACGTAAGGGGATAATCTAAGGTTAATGTGAGTACCTTGTTGTTAGTATACTATAGGTATGATAATACCTATTTGATTGATTGATGATTTATGTGTATGACATACCTAGCTTACTTGCTATCGGTGGGAGGTTCGCGCGTGAGGGCAGTCATATCCTGATGAATCCATGGGATCTTTGATTTGTCTCTCGAGAACATAGGTCTATGAAAGACTTATTGATAAGTCCGCTGACTATGGGTACGTAGGTATGTGCGTGACCCATGTGTATGAGAACTATGTTCGCCTCCAATGATTGTGTTGTTGTTTGTGGTTCGAGGAATCTTAACGAACCTTTAGTCCCTTATTCAGCGACAAGCGATATTGGGACATGATAGCAGAGTAATGCATTGCACCGCAGCTGTGACTCGGGGTGCCGTATTATATATGAATATATATATAATGAATTAAATGATTGAATGGTTATATTGTGGTTAAGTCATCTATTGTGTGATAATTGTAGATAAAGGCGAATAGAGAAAATAATGGAATTAAGTTAATGAATGTTTATTCTTATAGAATTGAAAAGCTTAATTCATATTAATGAGAAATGATCCATGTTAATGAGAAACGATTCATATAAATGAGAAATGTAAATGAATAATAATGTGACCTATGGTATGGGACATACGGGGATTATGATATTGGGATGGAATTATAATATGGAGACTAGAAAAGAGGAACCATTAACTAGGAGGTTAATAGGAAACGTTAAAGTGTGCACTCTAGTTGAGAGTTGAGAATGGCAAGTGAGAGTTGGGTCTAACATGTACATAATAAAAGATTTATTGCACTTGTTAAATACTTGTTGTTTTAAAAATCATTTACACATTCGGGCTCTGACCCGTTTCCTTGCATATTTTCTTTTCTATTGTATCTTCTATATCAGGTGTCCAGCAACAGGGATGCCAACCTTAGCGGATTATGATAGGCTATGGATTTATGGAGTTTTGCTTAGACGCCTATCATCATTTGATTCACAGTATTCTCTTAGTAGGGCATGTCGCCCAAAGGATTCAGTTATCTTCTTCTATCGGGGTCAAATACTATAGTATTCGTGTCATTTTAATACATTTGATATTGTTGGGATTACTGTAATGGATTAATATTATTTGGGAATGTTTATTCCAATTGCGTTCAAATTATTTTGTGTTATCTAATTGGTTATCAGTGTTGTAGAATAAAATGTGTTGTGTTATTCTTAAACTGGAAATGGATTTTGTTAAGTTAAAATTTGTAAAGTTTTTAACTCCAACTTAATTGAGTATTGGGTGAGTTGTAAATGTTTTCGACAGTGATGCTAAGAATGAGCTAACTGTATATTCTGTTTTAATTTGGTATGGGACTGGCCACCGGTATTTAATTAGGCGGGGTGTTACAAGAGTTCTCCCCACAAAGATAAATAGTAGCAAGGTGTGTTCTTCAACACCAAAACAATTCACTAAAGCATATGGGAGTTTTGTGAATTGAAAACAAAGAGGGATTAAAACCCTAAAATAAGAAGCCAAAAGGATTCTGCAGTTTTACAGTTTTCTGTCTGTCAAAAACTGTGGACTTCTTAATGAAAACAGACTCATTTAATGAGTATTTATATATAAACGCATCGCTTCAAAATTCGAGCTCATTCGAACGACATCTAACGACATGCTATGTCGCTTGCACGACAATTTCAAGTCGTTCGAACGACCTATCAAGCGAGATTCCATGCGATCCTGTAGAAAATTTCGATACGAACGCGTGGCCGCTAGTTTCATATCATTCTGAGTTTGTATGAATTAGATATGATTTTTCTACGGAAAGGAGTCCGAAAACAAAATCTTTAGAAAAATATTTTGTAAAAAATTTCCCAAAAGCTCTAAGTGAAAAGTTAAGGTATTTAAAACATAACCTTACCAAAGTAAACTTCGCGGAGCCTTGAATGATGAAGAACTTGAATAATTCGGATCCGACTTTGATGTAGATTGCTCTTGAATGCTCTTCGATGGTGTAGCGGTATATGACATAATAAATTGATAACGGACCTATGAAAATATGTCCTTACAAATCTTCCCCTATGTCTATGCCGGTACATACATAAAAAATTTAAATTATCAAAAAACCAAAATACCTATACAAATCTACCCTCCCATGAATAAATTTGCAAGATCTCAAACTGTTCTTCAAAAATCTTCATCAAATCTCAAAGCTTTTCTCATCAGGTGTGCAACATCATAATCTTCAATTTTGTACCTACACACATGAGATAAAGCAAAATACCTTCGTGGCGCATCGAGTTTGAAATGATATAAGAATAAAGTATTAATAAATCAAATCTCCCCATATTGCAAAAACTCCCCCATAACTCATAATTCTTTCTCCTCCTTTTTATGATGTCCCCAAATAGATAGATAAGAAGAAACAATCAAAACATGGAGTGTCACGACAAAATGCATAGCAAACAAAGATCAAGATACGCGCATGCAAAGGTATGTCTCAAAAATCTCACAAACTATTTTTGGATTTTTTCAGTTTTTCATACAAAAATAAGATACAAAAAAAATCACACCATGGATTTAAACTCAATCAACCAAGTCATGGAATGTAATGAATGGGTGTGAACACATTCGATAGGTAAATAGACTCAATCAATCATATGTGCACGATGCATACGTGTACCCCTAACGAATGAACATCAAAAGAATCCTTAGGTGTAAAAATTGTTGAATTTAAATGACATCGTCTTAATCAAATCAACAAATCAAAGTCTAAATGATTTCCACACCAATAACGTACAAAACTATTTAGTGTCGTTTCAAGAACTTTTCAAAGGACGTGCAAACCCATTGATATATCCATCTAAAACTCCCTCATATATAATAATGCAATTTTTTATATTTAAAGAGATACTAAATTCTCAACTTAGAGAAAACCTATTGGCCCAAATTTTTGGCATATTTCATCTTTTTATAGCCTTAATTTTTTTGTGTGGGCTCTTTTCAAACGGTGGCTTTCACGACGTGATTATTATTCACTCGCAGCCCTTTCCCGTGTTCACTCATCATTTTTTCAAACTAAATAATTTATTCCTCACGGGCAATGGTTTTTACATGCACTACTTTTATTACTCTCGTATTATTGCACTTGGTTCGTTTTAAGGACAATATTGAGATAAAAACACCCAACCAACATGTTATAAGTCAAGAACAATAACCAAACAAATTCGTGCATGTGTGCAATAAAGGAAATTATGAGTCAAACATGTAGGAAGTGACACTTAATTACATCTTAATGACTCCAAACATTATAAAGCACATGGATGAATTGACCTATTGTCTCAAAACACTATCAAATAGTTACATGCATAAATGGAATGAAATTGTGAGTTGGTCATCCTAAGTGTTCATCCATAAACGGTGTAAACAAAATACAAAAATCTTTTTGGATTTTTAAAATTTTTATCAAAATAAAATCTTTTTGTATTTTTTTTAAAATTTTCAAACAAAAAATTTAACTACAAAATGATACAACCAGCATAGGCATATAATATCGATATGCACAACATCCTATGCTAGCAAAAAGTAATCACACAAGAGAATCCACAATGAGCGCATATGTGATAAATGAGTAATGCAGTGTTATCAATTAAGCATGGATACCAAGAATAACTGCATATAAACGACCAGAAGCAAACCCATCAGTACCAAAAATCTAATCATATGAACACCGGGCACTGGAATCAAAAGGGAAGCAAAAATAGAATTTTCACACAGGTCACTCAAACGAGATCGCTCGGTCGCTTGAACGACAAGGTCATGTCGCGAGATGCGACTTCGCGTGAGATAGAGATGTCGCTCAAACGACAATAGATCTCGCTCGAACGAGAAAATAAAAAATTCCCAGTATTCCCAAAAAATCATACAGTTTTGCCCAGTGCAAAAATTTCGTGAAAACAGTACCTGAAAGGGGCAAGCAGATCCAAAATAGTGCTAAATCAGTAGAGAAACACACAAATGCAACAAATATACCAATGTGCCCTACATCAAAGTGAGTCATAACACTAGAAAGAGTATAACATGATGCGTCGCTAGTGTATGACAAACATCCAACACAATCAACCAAAAGATTTCACATAGGGTGAATCACGTGTAAGCAGACGAGAATCGTGGACAAGTAAACCATAAGCCTCTAAATCCGATTTCCTGACCCAAATCGATGTGTAACGAGGTGTGGGGGTGTGGGGAATCGAATTTATTCTTCTATTAACCTTCCTAGGTTCATTTAAAAGCTTGTAACAAAATCGCCTAAGATGACCTTGCCTACCGCAATGTGTGCAAGTGTAAATCGGGCGGTGTGTGTTACCTAAAGGTGGCCCTCTCCTCAAATTTCTCGATTTCTCTCTTCGAATTTGGCTAGGTGGGTCTCTCCTAATGATCCTAGGAGGTTCTCTCACTTTGTTCTTAGGGGTCTCTTTCCTAACAACCTTAGGTGTCTCTTTCTTAACAATCCTAGGAGGCTCTCTCACACGTGTGGGAATGGGTGCAACATGTTTTTCAAGACCAATCCCACCCCTATCCTTTTTTATCTCGACGGTGCCTAAAATCTTATCAAGTTTTTCAGACCTAGACTCCAAATCAAATTTCATTTTACTTGAATCTTTCAATTTCACCTCAAGTTCACCTATCCTAGATTCAAGTACACGTGTAGAATTCTCAAACTCTAAAATCTCATTTTTCATAGTCTCCATCAACCCTCTAAGACTATCTCTCTCACCCTCAACGTACTCAAGCTTCTCTTTCAAAATTTTCTCACGTGCCCTAAGTTCTTCAACTAAAACATCATTATTTTTTAAGGAACACTCTTTCAATTGAGCTTCAAGTTTCAAGTTTGCCTTTTTTTTCTTTAAACATTCAAAATACAAATTATTGTAGGCAACTTGCAACTCACTCAATTCTTCTTCTTCCTCCTCAATCTTTTCATCCTCACTCTCATCACTAATCACACGGATGGGAAGCTCTCGCCTAGAAGCATAAAAGACTTCTTCTTCTGAATCACTATCACTAAGGGTAGAAACATGAGAAATCGGTTTATTCAATTTCTTCTTTAAATTTGTGGTACACTCGTCTAACGTGTGACCAACACCCTCACAACAAGGACACCTCTCATATTTGTTTTCAACAGAAGATTTAAAACAAGAGTTCGTGTGAACTTTCCAATTAACTTTTTCAAAAATTTGACATCGAAGATCATCAAAACCATCAAAAGCCATTTTTGTGCAAAATCAAGATCAAAACACAATAACTTAGTGCAACAGGCTCTGATACCAATTTGTAGAATCGCTACAACGGAAATATTGCGACTTCTCAAATAAAATCCAATTTTAATTAATCCCAAATTTTAGTTAAACCCTAAAACATGCATCTAGATGATTTATCCAGTAAAATAAAGCATGCAGAATAAAACAAACAATTTCAGGAAAAATCTCCCAAAGGGGAAAAACCTTTTATTTCACTATAATTTGTAAGAAAACGGCTTACACGGATTACAATGAAATAGGGTGACATACGAAATACCCGCAGGTGTCAGTTTCGATGTCTCGGCTGAAATCTCCCACAGGAACTCCAGGTGGTCAGCAATGAAGAAGAGAAACGGCTTATCCATAAGTGTGATCTTTATAAGGACTCCTTCCATAATAGCACGCAATTCTCCGGTTGTAGAGTTCTCCCCACAAAGATAAACAGTAGCAAGGTGTGTTCTTCAACACCAAAACAATTCACTAAAGCATATAGGAGTTTTGTGAATTGAAAACAAAGAGGGATTAAAACCCTAAAAGAAGAAGCCAAAAGGATTTTGCAGTTTCGCAGTTTTCTGTCTGTCAAAAACTGTGGACTTCTTAATGAAAACGAACTCATTTAATGAGTATTTATATAAAAACGCACCGCCTTGAAATTCGAGCTCGTTCGAACGACATCTAACGACATCCTATGTCGTTCGAACGACAATTATAGGTCGTTCAAATGACCTATCAAGCGAGATTCCACGCGAGCCTGTAGAAAATTTCAATACGAACGCGTGGCCGCTAGTTTCGTATTATTCTAATTTTTTATGAATTAAATATGATTTTTCTACGGAAAGGAGTCCGAAAACAAAATCTTTAGAAAAATATTTTGTAAAAAATATCCCAAAAGCTCTAAGTGAAAAGTTAAGGTATTTAAAACATAACCTTACCAAAGTGAACTTCGTGGAGCCTTGAATGATGAAGAACTTGAATAATTCGGATTCGTCTTTGATGTAGATTGCTCTTGAATGCTCTTCGACGGTGTAGCGGTATATGACATAATAAATTGATAAAGAACCTATGAAAGTATGTCCTTACCTAGCGTTGTTCCCTCATCTGATGCGAGGTGGTACATGCACCCGTACTGCAGTTGCGGCTGTTGTCCCTGAGGTGGAGCGGGCAGCGCTAGTGCAACTAGCACTATCTCCACTGGTTGTACCTACAATGGTATGTGCTCTTCTTGGGGTGCTTGGTGTCCCCACATTCCTCCTAACTCCTATGTTGCTTGATTCCCATGAGGGCACCTCCTGGTGAGGTGGCCCTACTCACCACAAACGAAGCAATTGCCCTGGAACTGGAGCCTCTCTGGTTGTCTCCTTGTTGGCCTTGATTTTTAAGCCCTTGGCCCTGGTGGCCTCCCTATTGCTGCCCCTAGCCCTATCGGTTCCTATTATCGAGACCCCTATATCTCTTGTGTTTCCTTACATATTGAGGATCCCACGACTGTTGGGCCTCATAACTGCTACTCCCATTTGTCTTATTTTGCTGGCTAGATGCCTTAGAGTGGTGTCTCTTCTCTACCTTATCTTTTTGAAATTACCTATGGTCTTGGCAATGCAGTAAAGCAGCGTTCACTACTTGGTTATATGTAGTGAAAGTCGGATTCCCCAACAATGACTGTCTAATGTGCCAAACTGATCCCTTAATGAAATGATCCATCTTTATCTGCTCGATACGAACATCTCCCTTTGCAAAATACGATAGGGTCGTGAATTCCTCCTCATACTCAGCAATAGTATGTCCCTCCTATTTAAGATCTCGAAATCTAGTCCTCATCTCGGACTACATGGATAAGGGGAAATATTTTCCCTCAAATTTCTCCCAGAACTGGTCGATTGTAAAATTATCCCTCTCCTCGGCAGTCATAACCGCCTCCCACCACTGAAGAGCGGCCCCTACCAATTTGAATGAAGCAAACATCTATTTCTGAACTGTCTTACAATCAACCATCGATGCCCTTCTTCCACTGACTAACAACCAATATATTTGATCATTTGGAAAACTTTGGAGGATAGCCCTTAACAAAGGCCTCCCTTGCTTGGTACCATTCGTATCCCGATGCTTGTGCTGGAATAGCCACCTACTGGGGTGCCTATGGCGGTGGAAAATGTTGAAGCATGGCTGCCATCACTGTAGATACCGCCTGAGACACAATAGTGGCTATCTCAGCGAAGGTAATCAACTGTGGAACCTGTGGGGATTGGGGTGGCTCCGGGTGGCCCTCCTCCTCCCCAACTGGTGGGACTACTCTCTTGGGTCTGCCCCTACGTCCGTTTTCCATCTCAGAGCAAGCAAGGTTCGAACTAGTATTAATCGTAAGAATACAATGATTCCTAAACATAGGGCTCTACATCAAAGAACGCAATGCAGAATGTAACGAGCTCAAACACAGATCCTAAGGACACTAGAACCATGTTTTGATACCAACTGTAACAACCCCCTTTTCTCACGTAAAGGCTGGGCAGGCACGATACGCCGAAGATGGGGCTTGTCAATCAATTAATACCATTCTCAGCACAACATAATATAAACACTATTATTGTCACGACCGGTATTTTAAAACCTTAAGAATATTCTCATGACAATAAATAATTTCAACCAACACCAAAAATAATAAGTTTGACAACAAGAAAATATCACAACTCCATCATAATCTAGATAAATAAATGAACAAATAAATCTTGGGCTTATGCCCTTACGATCGTTTCTAAGTAAAATATCGAAACTCTGGCAGAGAAGCACCTAAGCTAGAGTCAACAATCCAGAAGGCTGCTAAGCACTGAAAGATCACAAGGCTGGAACATCAACAGTCCTGCTATCCCTGTCTAGAAATAACCTTGGGGGGGGGGGGGGGAGAACATTTATAATTTGGGTCAGAGCCTAAGGTGTGCAAGAATTAAGTTACTTAATTTATGATAAAAATACAGTCAATGCACAATAATTACCCCCCGATCACTCACATACATGTAACAGCTCACCCCTCATCTAAGTGTGACATGTCTCACATCCCAAAGTCCCCAAATAATAACTACAACTATGTGTCAATTTAATACAATTATTAAATGTTTTAAATGTGTCGACTACATTTAATTATAGTTATCCATAATTTTCCAGTCTCATAATCTCCACCTAAGAACCATAAATATCCACTATACAATAAATGGTCACATATTTAATTTATAGCCACATCCTTTATCCGGAGAATTTATAATATATGTCCTTCCATATATGTGACATACAAGGACATCTACCGTTGGTGTCAAATTCGTGCTCTATCGGCATGTCCGAAGGAATCCTAACATCCAAAATTGGACAGTCCGAAGGAATCCTTACATCCTAAGCGGACACCACAAAACACACATAATTTGGGGGCGGTCCCTATGCAGAACACCTATATACGGCCCATACCCAGCGGTAATACAGGAAGGGTCAGTGCCACACCTACCCTCGAGGGTGGAGCATCTACGAACTACCTATATGCCTACACAATGTTAAGCCCACCTATGTCGACCTGTGGTCATTGTCCCGAACGCACGAACCCCCGAGTTGATAGGAAAGTCCACTGGTAGGTCCACACACAAATATAATATAATACATATTATTTTTCCATATAATATGTAATGATAATTACTCTATAATTACCATAAGAGTTCCACCAATGTCCACAACATTTTTCCACTTATTAATAATTTATCATGTAATAAATTATTAAATCTCATTCCTTATAATAATTAATTAACCATCCCGTTAATTGAAATTTTTCCAACATAAAGTGGGTACATATATTTTTAATAAATTCCTCCTAGTCCCAAACACAGCTCTACCCACTCGCTTGAACTCCTAAAAATATACATAACCAAACCCCAAGCCCAACGTAACTCGTCCCTAGGGCCGAATCGATTCGCTGGTAAGGCCAAATCGATTCGCACTAGTCCGAATCGATTAGGTCCTGTGAAACAACCCCAATTTGTTTCGTCTTTTCAAGTATTGGATTCCCATTTTTCCTTGCAATCCAAATTCCAATGGTTCATTCCATGTCATAATCATTTAATTGGGTTTATATAACTTCTTTATCTTTACTAGGACCATTGATTTAATGAATTTGTACCGAATCCATGCCCCAATTTACCCTAAATTCTTGAATACCTAATATTCATAATTCCTAGATTTTAATCCGCAATCTATCCTACCATTTGTCTAACTTAATGACATATAAGAATTGGGATTTCCCACCATATTTCAGTCCTTAATTCGTCATCTACACTTCCTAAATTTAATCATCATTTTATCCCCGATTTATCATCAAGAACCCTAAAGGATTTAAATCCACTTTCCAAGAACACAACACCTAATTTCTAGAAATAGTTCTACTATAAAAATTCGATCCTCTACATATGTTATTCATCATTAAATTAAGAATACCAAAGACTAATTTCAAAAAATCTAAGGAAATAAATTATTATGCATTGAGAAATATTTTAAAAGCATAAAGTAAGCAAGAAAATTCTTGCCTTAAAAATGGTAGAAGAAGATCCCATGATGTTCGTCCTTGCTCTTCCCTCTTCTTCTTCCCATTTTCTCTTATCTTTGGTGCCTCTCTGTTTTCTTCCTGTAACTGTAAATCTGGGAGTTGTGGAATAAGGTTGGGGGAGTGGTTTACCCCCACTTAACCTATAATTAAAACACTAATCTTGAGTTGGACCCCCAAATGGACCCGAACCCATAATCTAATTAGCCCAAAAGCTTCCCAACTTATATACATATGTTCCATGCCCAATTCTGGACATTTAAAACACTAAACTAAGTCTCCAATGCTCCCCAAAACGCATCCTAAATATTTTTATTTCACTTTGACATTTTATTACGCTAAAACGACACGCGGCCAAAATTTTATTTATGCGTGATTTACTTTTCACTCGCTTAAATTTTAAGTCCTCCCAAATTAATTTATTCTAAAAAATAATTTAAAATCATTAATTCCAATTTATATCATAGGATTTTTGTTTCTAAAAACTTACAGGGTATTGCAACTGTTTTTTAGAATAACTCTTTTTTTAAGTTATTTTTCTAATAACTATCTTTTTTAAGTACCTATATTTTTAATTAACTATTTTTTAGAGAAAATGTTTTCAATTAATTTTTTTTAAATAGCAAACCAACTAGTATTAATTAAAAAACAATTTTATTTAAAAATTTTACTTAAAAACTGTTTTAATTTTTATAAAAAATAAGTAATAAAACAGGTACTTTAACTTTTTTAACTCAAACATGTTCAATAACATTTTTTTAATTCTAATTTTTATTCCAGTTATAAAACATGATAAATTAAGTTTTTTTATTCCACTTTTTTCACTAAGAAAACTTTTTTAATTAAAAAACTCTTTCAATAAGAAAATTACTTTAATTTTAAAATTTTTTAAATAATGTTTTTTAAAATATTATTAACATGTATTTAGTTTTTTAAAACAATTAAAAATGCCACTTTTAAAATAGTTTCAAAAATGTTAATTTTAATACCTGTTATTTTTAAAATAATTACAAAAATGTTATTGTTAAAATAGTTAAAAAAATGTTATTTTTAAGACAGCCATTTTTAATTATAGTTATTAAATGTTAAAAACTGTTCAAAGTAGTTAGTTTGGTTTCAAAATAGTTTTTTATTAAAAAAATACAAAAAAGATTCTTACTTAAAATAAGATATTCTAAAAAAAGTTATTTAAAAAAACGGTTATGCAAAAAACATTTAACTTTTTTAAAATAATTTTTTAAATAATTATTTTTATAAATAACAATTTGTTTGAAAGAAGTTTTTTTAAATAACTAATTTTATGGTAACTATTTTTTTATATAACTAGTTTATAGTTAACTTGTTTTTAGAATTACATTTTTTGTCAAAATATATGTTTTTATTTAAAAAATGTAATACAAAAGAAATATTTATTTTCAAATAGTGTTATTTTAAAATAGTGTTAGTTTTATGATTTAAAAAATTATTTTTAAAACTTGAGTTATTTGAAGAAAGTGTTATTTTAAAAACATGTTAGTTTTAAAAAAACGTTATTTAAAACATTTTTTTTATAAAACAAATATTTTTTTATAATTTTTGTTTATAAACGAGAGTTTTTAACTTATTTCATAATATATATACATTTTAATGTATTTAAAAAGATATATATATATATATATATATATATATATATATATATATATATATATATATATAGAGAGAGAGAGAGAGAGAGAGAGAGAGAGTCTCCTGTAAGGACTACTTATGGTGCAAATTAAAGTACATACCATTTTTTTAAAATAGTAAAAAAATAAATTTTTTGATGAAACTTCATGGATATTATCTTCAAGGTGAGACGATCATCTCCAATTTGTTTCATCAATAAATTCAATAAAAAACGTTGAGGTGAGGTGTATGTAAAAAAAATGGTATAAATATGCATTTTCGACCCTTGAAATTTCGACGATCATCTCACCCATTTTTTGATTGAATTATTTTGATCAAACTTTCGACAGTGAGAAGATCATATCCATTAAGTTTCATCAAAAAATTAAATCAATGAAGTAGCTGGCGCAGACCCAAAATTTTAACGGTAAAAAATGCATATTTATACCATTTTTTATATATCCCTTCATCTCAACGTTTTTTTATTGAATTTTTTAATGAAAAAAATTGGAGATTATCTTCTCATCGTGGAGATCATATCCATTAAGTTACATCAATATATTTATATAGGGCCAGGCTCTTGTGCGGATTTAAGTATGAGGATTGAATGTGGATTAACAACATTCCAAGAAGATTTTTGGACCACTTTGTCTTTTATGGACCCATTATGGACCACCTTCTCTTTCTAAGGTTTCTTGGAATAGAAATTTCTATCCTAGTAGATTCTATAGTTTATTTAAGCTTATTTAAATTCTAATTAATCTGGAAGGAGGAATGGTTCGAGGCTACCTCTTAAGCTTTCTCCTTCATTATTGTATAATATTTCAGAATAGTGAGGATTATCTATTCAAATTTCTTCTTTTGGGTATCTAGAAATTTCAAGAGGTCTTGGAGGAAAATAATCTAATCTTAAACACCTTATGCGATATTGGGGATAGTCTATTTATATATTTGATTAATAATATGAATTATATCATTTTCTATAAATTCGTCTAAATCACTGTCATCGTAAGATGACAAAAATCTACGATAAGTTCTTAGTAAAATAACCTTTTTAAGGAGTGAATGAACACCTCCTGATCTAATCAAGATAATTCTTTTTTTGGCAAACCTTTTACATGTGATATATCTTAATACATCTATAGTATATGTTTCCTAGTACATTATATATATATTTATATATATATATATATATATATATATATATATATATATATATATATATATATATATATATATATATATATATATATATATATATATATATATATATATATATATTTGGTCTCGAAAACTCTTTTACAAATTTTTTAGTTCTGAAAGAGATCACGAATCTTAGTTCTAATTATCGTTATTTTAGGTATTTCGCGTGTTAACCACAAATAATATGGTCTATATATGTGAAGGTACCTCCTCCAAATATTAATGCAGATTTTATAAATGATTTTTCTGAGGGGTCTGAGAGAGTCCACTCGTAGATTTCTCTTGTTAAGTCTGAATTTGTTTGATTAAAAAATGCTAAAAAGTATATAGTTATCTTAACGCTCATGCAAGTGCTTTTGAAATTTATCAATAATATTTGAAATAGCTAGGGGTTTGGTTTGAGTTTATACCTTCCTTCGGATCTGCAATTCCTTTCTCTTATTCTCTTCTTCTCGTCAGTTTGTTACTATTCTTCTTCGGTCTATACCTCCTATAACTCTCTTTTTATGTGTCGCACATCAATCCACTAGTTTGCAATTGGACCCGTTTCCTGTCATTACTCCACCACGCCTAATGCCCACCCGGCTAACGGCTCACGGTAAATCAGCACCCGACGGCGGTTCAACAGTATAACACATACGTGCTACACTAGAGGTTCCACACAATAGTCCTCTATAAACGGAAAGTTGGAGATGCTTGGAGAATAATAACAAAGTAACAAAAGAGATTTTTGGAAAAGAAAATACTTTTATTGCATAAAATTAGAAAATACAACTCGCACCTCTCCCCTAACTATGAGAGGTTTACTCACTAATTTTCATACTAATTTATACAAATTACTCTCTCTTACTCAATCCATCTCCATATTTTCTTCGATATCTATTACAACATCCTAACCTCCCTTTTATAGCATAAGGGAGCTGGCAAATTACTAGCAATCGGAGGCTAAAAGCTAATCGATAAAAGAAATACAATTATTAAAGTCTTTAAAGTACATATATCTTCTATTAATAACTTTGTCTGATGAGTCTATTTTCACTTTTGAAAACCATTTGACATTTTGTGAATAATTCGTTCTGATGGCCCATACGAAAAACAAATTCGTTGGACGAATCTTCTACTTTTTAAAAGAGGTCTAAATAATTGCATCTATTGAGTCACGCATTTTCTGTGGGGTCCTTCTCTGTCTCATCTATTTATTCCTTTGTCTTTTTTCTTTGTCTATATTTGGTGGAGCATTATTGTTGTTGAAATATTCGTCAATGAGGCCCACCACTCTAATGCTGGTTGGTAAAGCTACCTCTACCACTTCTTTGGATTCTCATTTGAGCCTTCTGTTGAATGGCTCATCATCTTGAATGATTAATTCTACATTATGGTATACAGTATACCATATTTATTGGCTTGTTAAAACTTCCATAATATCGATTATTTTCATGGCTTGGGCAATCTGAAATTTGGACTTGTCTATAGATAAGTGTAACACCCCGCATTTTTAGAGATAATTAAATTTCACAAATGGGTGTAATTTGGAAATTTGGGGAATTTCTCGGTATAATAATTTTTGGAGTTTAGGAGTATTAGATGATTTCCAATGCATGTTATAACTACTTTTGGGAATAAGAAGATGAGAAGGATTATTTTATTACAGGACGCAGTTGAGTAAAGCGACAGAGGACAATATTTTAATTAGAAAATCCGCATTGAGATGTATTAGATTAAACTAGTGATTTTCAGTCAAGTACCTCAGATGGAGATTTCGAGTGCGCGGTTAGTCTCGGAATGGCCGAGATAGTCAGAATAGTGTATCCGGGGGTCGTAATTGAGTTTCGGGAATTTTTGGATTAAAAGGAACTCGTAATTGAGTAAACGAGTCATTTTTGGGTTTTAAAGAGATAAACCCTTATTTCTCCCTATATAAGGTATGGGAGGGGGAAAGAAGAGAGGAAAAGAGAGAGAAAAGAAAGAGGAGAGGAAAGGAGGAGAGAAAAGAGGAAGAAAAGGGAAGTTCCGATCAAACTCCGCGGGATTCGACTCGGGATCATCGGATTTTATCCACGAGGCAAGTGTTTACTTGCTTTCTTTATTTTAAGCATAAATCTAATATCGTAGTTGGTAGTGATAAACCACAAAGATTTTCGGGATGGGTTTTTGTGAATCAAAATGGGTTTTCGGAAGTTAAACGAGTAAACCCCGAATTATATCAAATTCGAGAAACTTAGGAAATTATTGAAATCGTTTGTTGGTTTTGGGTTCTAGGATGTTTAGAACCCTATTTATATGTGTATATGTCATTGTTTGAGGTTGGAGGATGTTGGGGGAGGATATAAAAGCTTAGGGGAAGCTTTAATGGCTGAAATAACTTCTCTAAGAAGAAGCTGCCCGAAGCGATTGATCGATCGAGGGCCAAGGGTCGATCGATCGATCCTTCAGGATTTTTGGCAATTTTGCCTAGGGTTAATTATGGGATAAATTCCCACATTTATGGTTTTAGCTCGGTTAATTAAGATATTTAATACTCAACTAAAGGGACTTATTCCGAGCCGATTGAGGAAATCAATGGGGGCTAGGAAGAGGTAATATTTGGTGACACAAATATTATACTTTTGAGGAAAATAAATTAAATTGAGGAATTAGAGAGTTTGGGTTTCCAAAAATAGAGTAGGGGCCTCTAAATTATTATTTGGACATGATGTAGTCCTTAGGTTCGTGGAAATGGAATCCACGACCTATTTAATTTAAGGGTGCTTGGGGACGAATATTCCTTGGGATAATTTTAGTGGGCATTTAGGCCTATATAATTGTGTGAGAGGAAAACATAATTATATCGATTATGGTTGACTATATCTTGCAAGACTATTAGGATGAATTTGGGAAAATGCGTATTTACTTAGGGTGAATTGGTATAGTTAGAGAAATTATATAAATCTGTAAGTGTGAATAAGGTACAGGTTATTTATCAAGTGAGGGAATGCTTTTGAGTTTAGTATCGTGAGTGTGCGAATACTCGAATATTATTATTTATGAGAATCTTTGGGATTATTGGCCATCGTTATGTGTGATTGGCAATTATGGCCATTTATATATATTTGAGGAACAATGTGGAATGCATATATACGATGTGATTAACGTATATATATAATATGATACGAATATGTATATATATATATATATATATATATGTGTGTGTGTGTGTGTGTGTGTGTGTGTGTGTATGTGGATGGTATATATATATGTGAAGCATACCCCCTCTAATGCTATCATAGGAAGTTGCATGGTGTGGGTGAGGCCCCTAGATTGAGGAGCAGGGAGCGTATAGTCCCCAGGTAATAGCGTCCATTGTTATATTGTGTGATTTTTATTAGGGGTGAGACGTGGTGGGTATATTTCGTCTCATTTCTGGGGAGGAACTATGACCGCTTCCCAGACGTTGTGATTTATGACCTCGATGTCGGTGATATTGAGTCCGACCGCTGGTCCCCGGGATGGTATGTGGGTGATGCCCTGGAAGATGATAGCATTGAGAGACCGCATCCTCGAGTTATATCTCGTTGGGATGGTTATTATACTGGTGTGTATAGTATATTACTTGTGCATGTGAACAAGAAATTATATCTCTGTTAGAGTAAAGTGATAAAAGGAAAAAGATTTAATTCTCATTCCAGAAGATCGTAACCGAACTTAAATTGTGATATGTATTATGAATGTGTAGGTTATGTATATGTTTTTATATGTGTATATATATCTATATATATATATATATATGTCTACTGAGGGTCTAATGGATCTCAACGATCGACCTTGCCAAGTGGTAGTGTATTGGGGGGTTTCCTTATTTGGATTTCGCTTCGCGAGATGCCCCATGCACGAACATGGCATAGTGTTGGGAATAGGGAGAAGTTTAGCCCTTAGTACTCAGTTTGCTTAGGATTTCTAGAGTTTTGGGGCAAGGAATTAGTTAGGCAACGTAGTTTGACTAGGATGTTTAGAGGGATGCTCTAGGTGTGCACTATTAAAAGAGAGGTGAGGGGTAACTCATGGGAGTGTGATGCCAATTTAAATATGAGATAAAACATATTTTTAAAAATAAAGCGTTTATGCACTTGCTAAATATTTTCACAACTCGGACTCTGACCCGTTTCTATATTTTCCTCTCTTGCTATATATTATATATATATAGGTGTCCAGACACAAGGACGCCTGGATGATGATCCTTTCGAGTCAGACGTGTACTGCAGCAGCTATGGATGCATGCAGGTTTTCGGTAGATGCTTATATCCTTGAAATATAGATAGGAGTTACTGTATAAATACTCGGGTCAAAAGCCCAACTGCATTTATTTATTCTTTTATCGTCTTTTATGCGAATTTCAATTCGGTTGTATTATTATTAAACCGAGTGTTTGGTTATTTTATTTCTTTTCAGTTCCATTTATATCAACTGTGTGAATGCTTTAAGTGTATAGTTTGTTTAAAAAGATTAATTAAATAAAATTTTGATGCATTAGTAATTAATTTGGTTTTCGATAGTGATGCTAAGAATGAACTATATGCAACTCCTGTTTTAATTTGGTACATGAGTGATCGCCCGGTATTTTATTAGGCGGGGTGTCACAATATGTTTTTGGTATCGTATTCAGAAAGGATCTCAAAGTCTTTAAATGCAAAAGATGAAAATCTAACGAGTCTAAATCCTTTTACCCCATTTCCCCTACAAGAATTTGATGGAACATGGAAAATTCTAGCAAATAAGGAAAAAAATTCTTCTATCTTCTTGGCATATTCATGGACAGTTTTTCCAAGAGTAACAACGTCTTCTACAGTCTGTCTATGGATGAGTCCAATGAACCCATAGTCTGCAAGAGTTATATGTGCCATTTATGTTTCTCCAAAAAGATAATTTTTTAGCACTTCTTTGAAGAAGCCACTAATTATTAAGACATCTCCATTAATCTCTGAAAATAACATATTGAAATGCGCAATAATGTTATCACCTTCTTTCTGACAATCTTCTGAAATTGGAAGATTATTATTACCAAATGGTATAACAATCTCAGTCTTAAAAGTCTTTTAATTATAATAGAAATTATCAATGGGTCTAGCTTTGGAGGTTTCTCTAAGAGTCTGAGCATATGTCTGAGACTGAGGTCTGGGAATAGCAATACCACTGATTTGGGTAACTGCAAGTCTTTGGATTCTGCCCATAGTTTATTCTTCACATTCCACCATATGGCATTTATAAGAATATTTTCATCGTCTGAAAATTCTCGTTTATATTTTATTAAGTTTGGATATCTTTGATATTGTCTATATTGGGCAAAATACATTTTCCCAATAAGTCTATTCTGGGAAACAATTTCAGTTCTTGATTTTCCAGGAGGAACAAGAATGTCATCGAAGTTTTCCAAAATTGGTCTTTCTTGATTGTCTTGGATATGAGTCTATTTTTGCGTTTTACCATCATTTTGTTTTACGCATCTAAGATAGTTTGCAGCATCTTCTTTCTTTAGTCTAGAGGAACTCATGGTGTCTAGGGGTTATGTTTGCATCATAAAACAAGAGATAATATTAGTATTAGCAAACATGGGTTCTCTAGATATGATGTTTGGAATGGTATTTTTACTTTCCTTAATATGTATAATAGAGAAGTCATATCCATTAAGCAATTGTTGTCATCTAATTAGTCTATTAGTTCTTAATTTTGATAAGTCTAAGTCTCTAAATTTTACTGCATAAGCTAAATCAGTATAAACAGTAAAATTCTTGGGTCTAATCAAAAGCATATATTTTTCTATAGCCGTTACTATGGATAAAACTTCTTTTTCGTGGGAAGTATATCTTGTTTTTGGATCAGTAAAAGTTCCAGAACTATAATTATAAAGCCTTTTATTTATAGTAGTCTTCAACATTAGGCAATTCAAGTAAAGGAATATTCTCGACTGCTTCTTTGATTTGTCTTTTTACTTCAAAATCATCTTTAGTCAATTTAAAAGGATTAGTCTTATTTGTTGCTTTTAATTTGGACGTCAAGCTTTGTCTTTTTGAAGCAAGATTCTTAATAAAGTCTGCAACACAATTAAGCAATCCTAAAAATGATTGTAATTGTTTTGAATCTTTAAGTTGGTATGGGAATTCAAGAATCTTTTTGGATATTTTTCATTTATTAATATGCATTCCCACAAAGTTTATTTTAGTCAGGAATAATTACATTTTTTCTCAGAAGTGATAATTCCATGTTTATCTAATTCTGAGATAATCTTTTTAAGATGGTCTACATGTTCTACTTCAGTCTTGATAGCTACAAGAATATCATCTCGGTACACAAGGCAAAATTCTGAATAAGGTCTAAAAATATTATGCATTATTCTTTGAGATACTTGAGGGGCATTAAAGTATCCAAATGGCATTACTAACCATTCATATTTTCCTTAGGGCACACTAAAGGCTATCCAAGATATATTGTCTGGGTGCATCTTAATTTGCCAGAAGACTGACTTGCAATCAAACTTATAGAATATAATTATGTCTTCAATCAAATTAATTAGATTATTTTTGACAGGTATCTAAAAGGAATCAAATTCACAATTCTTATAAAGGAATCAAATTCACATGTTGCTGTCATTGAGCCAACGATGGTTTCGACATGAGACTTTCATATGGTGTAAAAACAAGGAAAAATATAATTTCTTCAAAACTCTTATTATAAAAAAGAGACGATAAAATTATAGGGTTAAAAGAAGGAAATTTCTCACTCACCACACTATTGAAGTACATACACTTCGCTCTAGTTGTTGTTCAATCGATTTGAACAACAATCAATTTGGCATACACTCCTATTATATCCCTGTTTTATCCATTTGAACAACAATCAATTTAGCAACCCTCATTGTTGTTTTAGGCTCCTTTTTGTGCTCATTTTTGTGCATTCGATAACAATCCATTGTCTCTAGCAATCTTCACAAAGAAAACCAAAAACCAATGCCTTCTAAAGCAGCACATATTTGGCATGCAAATCATAATTTTTAAAGCACACACTTTTGAATTATTTTGAACTATGCTAAGAAAATCAGCATGACAACAATACATATTTTTTAATTTAAATGGCTATGAGCAAGTTGTTGAATTATTTTTTATATAGGCTGCGAGAGGAGAATGATCTTAGCAATTTTTATTCAGATGTTTTATCAAAGACAATAGGTATTTGGCCAGCCAATCAGAAATTATAAAGCCCCTATCCAAATCTCGACAAGCTCGATAGACGTTAGTACATTTAACTATAAAACATAAACAATATTTTCAAAATAGGTACTTTATAGTATAAATAACATTATCATAGCAATGCTTATTTGAAACGCATAGGAATATTTCAAGGTTGGAACTTTTAACTTGAGTCGGAGATTGAAATCCTCGTTGCAGTCCTATGTTTACTTATAACGTTTGAATGAAAAATTCAGCAGCATATAAAACTACAAAATTTCATTATAAAATACATATTAATGTCATGGATACTCAAAAGGGCGAACAAAGTAAATAAGCATAACACATGATATTAATGCTCCAGCAATGTTTTTTTCTGATGTTAAACCAAAGTTTTGAAACAGGGCTAATGAACATGTACTACTAATCTAAAAATTCCTGATGATAAATTATGATGTTTACTCAAGCGTTTTACCAAACATTTAGAGGGAAACTAATAAAGTAAAGGTTTTTAAATTTGTCCTCATACCTAATGGACTATCAATACAAATGTTTTAAGAGTACTCTAGATAATAGAATGTGTAGAATCGCTATAGCGGAAATATTGCGACTTCTCAAATAAAATCCAATTTTAATTATTCCTAAATTTTAGTTAAACCCTAAAACATGCATCTAGATGATTTATCCAATAAAATAAAGCATGCAGGATAAAACAAACAATTTCAGGAAAAATTCCCCAAAGGGGCAAAACCTTTTATTTTCACTATAATTTGTAAAGAACAGTTTACAAGGATTACAATGAAAACAAGAGTGACATACGAAATACCCTCAGATGTCGGTTTCGATGTCGTCGGCTGGAATCTCCCGCAAGAACTACAGATGGACAACAATGGAAAAGAAGACGGATTCTCCATAAGAGTAACTTTATAGAGACTCCCTCCACAATAGCACGCAACTCTTCGGTTGTAGAGTTCTCCCCACAAAGAATAAACAAAAGCAAAGTGTTTTCATTAACACCAAAACAATTCACAAAAGCATATGGGATTTTTGTGAATTGAAAACAAAAAGGGATTAAACCCTAAAGGAAGAAGTCAAAAGGATTCTGCAGTTTCGTAGTTTTCTGTCTTTCAAAACGCTAGGACTTCTTAATGAAAACGAAACCATTTAATGAGTATTTATACAAAATCGCAACGCCTCGGTATTCAAGCTTATTCAAATGAAACAGACATCTCACTCGAACGAAGGACGCATGTCGTTTGAACGACATTGCACGATATACCAATATCGCTCGAACGAGATGCTGATCTCGCTTGAACGACCTGGGCGTCAAAATCGAGGTACACTACAGGACTTAGAAAAATTACTCATTCTCAAAATTTGGCGAAAAAGTCCACTCGAACACTTAGAAAATATTTTGTAAAAATATCCCAAAACTCTAAATGGAAAGTTAAGGTATTTAAAACATAACCTTACCAAAGTAAACTTTTGCGAAGGCTTTTTGATGAAGAACCTGATATTCGGATCCGTCTTTGATGCTTGAATGTTGTTAAATGCTCTTCGATGGTGTAGCGGTATACGACATAATAAATTGATAACGGACTTATAAAATAATGTCCTTATAAATCTTCCCCAATGTCTATGCCGGTACATACATAAAAACATCCGAATTATCAAATATCAAAATGACCTATACAAATCTACCCTCACATAAATCTCAAAACTGAAAAGGTACAAATTTGCAAGTTCTCAAAATTTTTTTCAAAAATCTTCATCAAATCTCAAAGCTTTTGTCATCAGGGTGTGCAACATAATGATCTTCAATCTTTGTACCTACACACATGAGATAAAGCAAAAACCTTCGTGACCCATCGAGTTTGAAATGATATACAAATAAATCAATCAATATAATGAAATCTCCCCCATAATGCAAAAACTCCCCCATAACATGATAATTCTTTCTCCCCCTTTTATGATGTCCCCAAATAGACATATAAGAAGAAACAATCAAAACATTGAGTGTCACGACACAATGCATAGCAAATATGAATCAAACTACACGTATGCAAAGGAGTATCTCAAAAACATTCACAAACAATTTTTGATTTTTCAAAGTTTTTCGTACAAAATAAGATACAAACAAAATCACACCATGGATTTATACTAAAACAACCAAGTCATGGTAATGGAATGAATGGGTGGACAAATTCAATAGGTAATAAAACCCAATCAAGCATATGTGCACGATGCATACATGGATTCCTATGAATGAACATCAAAATCATCCTTAGGTGAAAAGTTGTTGAATTCAGGTGATATCGACTAAATCAAATCAACAAATCAAAGCTTAAGTGATTTTCACACCAATAACGTCCAAAACAATTTAGTGTCGTTTCGAGAATTTTTCAAAGGATGTGGAAACCCATTGATTACTTTCCAACCAAACTCCCTCATATAAAAAATGCAATTTTTTATATCTAATGAGATACTAAATTCTCAACTTAGAGAAAACCTATTAGCCCAAATTTTGGCATATTTCATCTTTTTATTGCCTTAATTTTTATGCGGGCTATTTTTACACGATGGTTTTCATGACATGATAGTTATTCACTCGCAGCCCTTTCCCGTGTCACTCATCATTTTTTCAAATTCAAACAAATTCCTCACGGGCAATGGTTTTTACATGCACTACTTTTATTACTCTCGTATTATTGCACTTGGTTCAGTTTAAGGACAGGATTGAGATGAAAACACTCGACCTACATGTGATAGACAAGTACAATAATCAAACAAATCTGTGCACGTGTGCAGTAAAGGACAAGTGAGTTAAACATGTAAGAAGTAACAACTAATTACATCTCAATGACTCCAAACATTGTAAAGCACATGAATGAAATGATATATTGTCTCAAAACACTATCAAATTATCACATGGATAAATCGAATGAAATTGTGATCCGGTCATCCTAAGTGTTTATCCATAAATGCTGCAAATAAAATACAAAAATCTTTTTGGATTTTCAAATTTGACCAAAACAAAATATGAATGGACACTCAAAAAATAGAAAATCTTTTTGCATTTTTCAAAATTTTTCAAAAATAAAAATAACTACAAAATGATACACCCAACAATTGGCATATAAGGTGAGCATGAGAATCATCATATGCTAGCAAATGGTAATCACACAAATGAATCATTAGTCAAAGCATGTGTGATCAAACAAATAATGTAGTGCTATCTATAAGCATGGATATGATGAATATCTGAATATAAAATGTCCAGAAGCATCCCAGTAGTACTAAAACATAATCATATGAACACTAGGTACTAAAAACAGAAGGGAAGCAAAAATTTTAGACATGTCGCTTAAATGATTCAGCTCTGTCGCTCGAACGACAAGGGCATGTCGCGAGAATCGACTTCGCGCGAGACAGAGCTGTCACTCAAACGACCTATAGATCTCGCTCGAATGAGAAAACCAAAACTTCCTAGAATGCCCAAAAAATCATACAGTTTTTCCCAGTGCAAAAATTTCGTGAAAAAAGTACCTGTAAGGGGCAAACAGATCCAAAACAGTGCTAAAATAGTAGCGAAACACACAAATGCAACAAATAAATCAATGTACGCTACGTCAAAGTGAGTCATAACACTAGAAAGAATATAACATGATACATAGCTAGTGTATGCCAAAACATCCAATACGATCAACCAAACGATCTCACATGGGGTGAATCACGTGCAAGAAAATGGGAATCGTGGACAAATAAACCATAAGCCTCTAAATCCTATTTTCTAACCCAAATTGATTTGTAACGACACATGGGGGTTTAGGGAATCGAATTTATTCTTTTATTAACCTCCCTAGGTCCTAGTAAAAGATTGTAACAAAAGCGCCTAAGATGACCTTGCCTACCGCAGTGTGTGCAAGTGTAAATAGGGCGGTGTGTGTTACCTAAAGGTGGCCCTCTCCTCAAATTTCTTGGTTTTTCTCTCCGAATTTGCCTAGGTGGATCTCTCCTAATGATCCTAGGAGGTTCGCTCACGATGTTCCTAAGGGGATCTTTCCTAAAAAACTTAGGCCTCTTTCTTAACAGTCCTAGGGGCTCTCTCACACGTGTGGGAATGGGTGCAACATAGTTTTCAAGACCAATCCCACCCCTATCCTTTTTTATCTCGACGGTGCCTAAAATCTTATCAAGTTTTTCAGACCTAGACTCCAAATTAAATTTCACTTTACTTGAATCTTTCAATTTCACCTCAAGTTCACCTATCCTATATTCAAGCAAACGCCTAGAGTCTTCAAACTCTAAAAGTTCCTTTTTCATAACTTCCATCACACCTCGAAGACTATCTCTCTCACCCTTGATGTACTCAAGCTTCTCTCTCAAAATTTTCTCATGTGCCCTAAGTTCTTCAACTAAAAAATCATTATTTTTTAAGGCACACTCTTTCAATTGATCTTTCAGTTTCAAATTTTCTTTCTTCATTTTCAAAGATTCAGCATAAAGTTCATTGAAAGCAGTTTGCAAGTCAAGCTCATCTACACTTTCATCCTCACTCCCATCACCCTCACTATCATCACTAATCACACGGGTGGGAATATCTCACCTAGAAGCATAAAAGACTTCTTCTTTCGAATCACTATCACTAAGGGTAGAAATATGAGAAACCGATTTATTCAGTTTCTTCTTTAAATTTGTGGTACACCCATCTAATGTGTGACCAACACCCTCACAACAAGGACACCTCTCAGAGTCGTTTTCAACAAAAGATTTAAAATAAGAGTTCGTGTGAATTTTCCAATTAACCTTTTCAAAAAGTTGACATCGAAAATCATCAAAACCACCAAAAGCCATTTTTGTGAAAAAACAGGATCAAAACACAATAACTTAGTGCAACAGGCTTTGATACCAATTTGTAGAATCGCTACAGCGGAAATATTGCAACTTCTCAAATAAAATCCAATTTTAATTATTCCCAAATTTTAGTTAAACCCTAAAACATGCATCTAGATGATTTATCCAATAAAATAAAGCATCCAGGATAAAACAAACAATTTCAGGAAAAATCCTCCAAAGGGGCAAAACCTTTTATTTTCACTATAATTTGTAAAGAACGGTTTACACGGATTACAATGAAAATAAGAGTGACATACGAAATACCCTCAGGTGTCGGTTTCGATGTCTTCGGCTGTAATCTCCCTCAAGGACTCCAGATGGGCATCAATGGAAAAGAAAACGGCTTCTCCACAAGAGTAACTTTATAGAGACCTCCTCCATAATATCACGCAGCTCTTCAGTTCTAAATTTCTCCCCACAAAGAATAAATAAAAGCAAAGTGTGTTCTTTAACACCAAACAATTCACCAAAGCATATCGGATTTTTGTGAATTGAAAACAAAAAGGGATTAAATCCTAAAGGAAGAAGTCAAAAGGATTTTGCACTTTCGCAGTTTTCTGTCTTTCAAAATGCTGGGACTTCTTAATGAAAAAGAAACCATTTAATGAGTATTTATACAAAATCGCGCCGCCTCGGTATTTGAACTCGTTTGAACGAAACAAACATCTCGCTCGAACGAAGGACGCATGTCATTTGAACGACATCGCGTGACATACCGATGTCTCTCGAACGAGATGCTGATCTCGCTTGAACGACCTGGGCATCAAAATTGAGGTACGCAACAGGACTTAGAAAAATTACTCATTCTCAAAATTTGACGAAAAAGTCTGATCCAACACTTAGAAAATATTTTGTAAAAATATCCAAAAGCTCTAAGTGGAAAGTTAAGGTATTTAAAACATAACCTTACCAAAGTAAACTTTTGCGGAGGCTTTTTGATGAAGAACCTGATATTCGGATATGTCTTTGATGCTTGAATGTTCTTAAAAGCTCTTCGACGGTGTAGCGGTATACGACATAATCAATTGATAACAGACTTATAAAAAATGTCCTTACAGAATGCTATACCAATTCTTAAAATGACTAGTACTGTATATTGAACGGTCTAACTGTAAATCATCATTAACAATGCTAAACCAATTGTAAAAGTAACCCACATTGAATAATAAAAACAAATATAGAATATTAAAAATGCTAAATAGAGTTAACTGCTTGGTATGCTACAGGGCCTGTTATATGTTCAATTGCTTCAATAAATATTATTACCTTAGAGAAAAGCTTAATATGTTAGAGGTGCACAACCTACTCATATAGAAGAATAATCCAGTGCTCCCAAAGTTAGAGGAAAACGGAACACACCCAAAAAATATGAAATCAGTAATCAGTTTAAACAACCATGATAATTAACAATCATGTCAACAAATATAATTTGTAGTTAAAATTAGTACCTATAATGAGTTTGAACATGTTCTCTAAATCCATTAGGAGCTCTGGGTAGCCATTATAAATCTTCAAATCAATCTTTCTAAGATAAGGGGCACCATCCATGATGACTTTTAGACATATTCCGATCTCCAACTTAGTCTTTTTCGACTGAAAGTTATTTTCCAGTAGGATCGGATTGGTAGCCACCCAACCACTTGTGCCCTGCCATTTTGGATTGGGATTATATAGATGTAAACACACAAACCTCAGTTTTAAACAGGTTAAACATAAAGGTTATACTGATGTAAACACAAAAGACATTTTTGAACAGGGTATATAAAAGTAAACACACAAAACTCAGCTTTGGGTTATCAAATTATATATACAAACATTTTAATTTTAAATGGTTTAGTGTGGTGACCTTATATCAACCCAACTCATATTTTACATTGTGAAATTACTAACTCACCATGAAGATGTGGAGGAGAATGAATACCTTCCTCCCGCAGCTCCCTGTGTTGTTGAGAGCGGAATGGAAGATGCACACCTACTTAACTTTTAAACCTAAAACATGTTTATCTGAAAACACAACTCAATTAAGTATAGTACAGACATCAACCCAATAAAGGCGACGCACACTCTTAAACAAAAAAGCCAAATTAGTAAATGCCCATGAGTCCACAATATAGTCGTTACTGAATAGGTATATGCAACCTATTAGAAATAAATAGAAAATGGTACTCTAGTTTATACTCATGCATATGGCATTAAATGAACTACCCAAAATATATTTCCAAAACCTTCAATAGCAAACTAAGTTTTAAAAATATTAATGAGAAAAACCTCAAAATTGAAATTAAGGAGGTTTACACCACTTCACTAATTGTATGGGCTATATTGATATAAGATCAAATTTGTGAAATTTAAAAGTACTTACAATAACCATCAAACACCAAACATTTAAAAAAAACATGAACCACTTCTAAAAAAACATCAACAGATGGATTGTAATGAATTGAAATTGCAACGAATTGATAAAAAATAAATAATCAATTCCAAAGTGCATCTTTTATGGACTGAGTAAACTATAATCTTTAAATAAACATAAAGTCAGCACCAAAATAATTATGCGTCTATTTATCTACTCGAGGTCCACAACATGTTTTGAGCCTACAGCATGCCTCGTGTAGGCCACGATGGGCATTTTATCATTTTCAAAACATTTATATGAAAGATCCACTCAAGTACATTATACACTAAAATAGGAAAATAAAATGGACACACACACACACACACACACACACACATATTTATATATATATATATAATAAAGTAGCATGGTGTTTTCACTATTCATAAGTTTGGAGGACACTTTGTGGTGAGGATTAAAGCCACCTAGACACGAAATAAAGGGCTGAGATTAATTTTTACCTAACACATATCCCACCCTACCTCATCCGACCACCCAAACCCTAACCCATTTGCCTCCCTCTTCTCATTCCTCTGCATCTCCCCCTCTCTCTCCCCCACCCCACATGCTCACGAACTCTCCCCCTTTCAACACAAACCCTCTCAACCCTAACACTCACCACCTCCTCCCTCCACCATTGCCATACTCTTCCACCGCTGCTCTACCCCTCCACCGCCGCACACACGCACAAATGCAACATGTATACTCTTTTTACAATTTTTCAATTTTGTTCATTTCCCCTCCACCACCGCACACACGTACAAATGCAATAGGTATACTCTTTTTACAATTTTTCAATTTTGTTCATTTATATTGTTTAATTTTTTTCACATTTATTATGTTCATTTTTTGCAGATCTAATGTTTTTGGTTTGCAGATCTAAAGTATTTCAATAATTTCTTGATCTAATTTGTTTTATGGTTTTGGTGTTAGGTTTGCTAGGAAATTACGAGAATGATAAATATATGGATTGATTTTGGGTATGTTTTCGTAGTTACTACAAATCACATCTAGATGGGTACTACAAATATAAATATATGCTATGATTTTTTCCCTAACCATTTATATGGGTAATACAAATCACATTTATATGGGATTTGATATAGAGATCTGAAAATATGTTATGATTCTTAGGGATTCTTAGTTTATTGACTCTTAGTTTAAATACGTAGATCTAAATTTCTTAGTGTATTTACCATTGGTATGATTCTTATGTAGATTTAATTTCATATTTTGTTTTTTGTTTGATTATTTTGCAGTTGCTACTTTGGGTACCATTTCGCTCACGGTCCTTCTTGCAAATGGTTAGTGCCGAGTTTCTGAGTTCATGGTGGGGAGTATAGTTAAAGTTCAAGTAGGTATGATATTCTAAATAAAATTTTTATATTTAATTAAATTCATGCCTTTTGGTGGTGCCCCTATTTCAGGTTGCATACAAGCTTGACTTTTCTTTAAAAAAGTTCTAAATACATTTTTCCACACAGTTAACCAAACTGATAAAAAAATATAATATAGTTCATCTTCTGGGACAATGCTTTCTAAGAAGGTATTGATATGATGTATTTGATGATTTGGTTTATAGGTTCTAAATCATTGGTCTTATTGCTTGATTAGTTTTAACTTAATGGGATTCAAGGGCATAAATTAATAGTCCTATTATTGATGGCTTTAAATTATCTTATTAATAGTCCGATGACCATTCTCTCTTCTATTATTAAGTGCATCATTCAGTTAGGGATTCTTTTTGTAGGTACAAATTATTACAAGGTTTCTTATGCGAATAAAATTGTTGACAAATGTACATCCCACTATATTTGGACAACTCCAACTTTATTCACTTACATGTTATATTATTTTTTTTCATGTTATCAGGAGTTTAATTCAGGGACACACTTAGTTCCTTTTGTTATTCCTATGGTAAACTGATTAGGGTTACTAATTGATGGTTTATCTATATTTTATCAAGTATTTTCCTATGATTTTGTCTTACCATCACAAACCCTCTCAACCCTAACACTCACCACCTCCTCCCTCCACCATTTCCCTACTCCTCCACCGCTGCTCTACCCCTCCACCGCCGCACACATGCACAAATGCAACAGGTATACTCTTTTTACAATTTTTCAATTTTGTCCATTTCCCCTCCACCGTCGCACACACGTACAAATGCAATAGGTATACTCTTTTTACAATTTTTCAATTTTGTTCATTTATATTGTTTAATTTTTTTTCACATTTATTATGTTTATTTTTTGCAGATCTAATGTTTTTGGTTTGCAGATCTAAAGTATTTCATTAATTTCTTGATCTAATTTGTTTTATGGTTTTGGTGTTAGGTTTGCTAGGAAAATGCGAGAATGATAAATATATGGATTGATTTTGGGTATGTTTTTGTAGTTACTACAAATCACATCTAGATGGGTACTACAAATATAAATATATGCTATGATTTTTTCCCTAACCATTTATATGGGTAATACAAATCACATTTATATGGGATTTGATATAGAGATCTGAAAATATGTTATGATTCTTAGGGATTCTTAGTTTATAGACTCTTAGTTTAAATACGTAGATCTGAATTTCTTAGTGTATTTACCATTGGTATGATTCTTATGTAGATTTAATTTCATATTTTGTTTTTTGTTTGATTATTTTGCAGTTGCTACTTTGGGTACCATTTCGCTTACGGTCCTTCTCGCAAATGGTTAGTGCCGAGTTTCTGAGTTCATGGTGGGGAGTACAGTTAAAGTTCAAGTAGGTATGATATTCTAAATAAAATTTTTATATTTAATTAAATTCATGCCTTTTGGTGGTGCCCTTATTTCAGGTTTCATACAAGCTTGACTTTTCTTTAAAAAAGTTCTAAATGCATTTTTCCACACAGTTAACCGAACTGATAAAAAAATATAATATAGTTCATCTTCTAGGACAATGCTTTCTAAGAAGGTATTGATATGATGTATTTGATGATTTGGTTTATAGGTTCGAAATCATTGGTCTTATGGTTTGATTGGTTTTAACTTAAAGGGATTCAAGGGAATAAATTAATAGCTCTATTATTGATGGCTTTAAATTATCTTATTAATAGTCCTATGACCACTCTCTCTTATAATATTAAGTGCAACATTCAGTTAGGGATTCCTTTTGTAGGTACAAATTATTACAAGGTTTCTTACGCGAATAAAATTGTTGACAAATGTACATCACACTATATTTGGACAACTCCAACTTTATTCACTTACATGTTACATTATTTTTTTTCATGTTATCAGGAGTTTAATTCATGGACACACTTAGTTCCTTTTGTTATTCCTATGGTAAACTGATTGTGGTTACTAATTGATGGTTTATCTATAGTTTATCAAGTATTTTTCTATGATTTTGGCTTACCAATGGAGGTTTATCTACATTAATCTGAGTCTACTAAGCATTTTATCTGTTTTTACTTGCAATGTTATGCCTCATAGATTTTAGATCTATGTTGGATTGTCTTTGACATCATGTCATTACCAAGTTATGGTGTTATAAGTCATTGTTAGATTGTTATAACTCATTCCTGCTTTTAAGAAACTATATTGGCCCAGGTGTGCAATAACTGTCACTTTAATGATGTGCATAAACTATATTGGCCTAGGATACTTATAACTGTGCAGTAACTTCATTAAAGGTTACTTAAATGCATTGTGTTTTCAATTACTTTCCAAAGTTTTACACATTAATATTAATTCAAGCTTTGAAAGTTAGCTTCTTAAAGTATTTAATCATCATCTTACTTTTCTAAAGTATTTAATTGTTAGTTTACATTTCAAAGTTTTACACATATTTGGTTATTTTCAAGTTTGATATTTGATGGGTGGTTGTGTTATGATTGGGATTTAAGTTTCATTTAGCATTGATTGATAATCAAGAGCAAGAGCAATAGAAGCTAAAGAGAACTGATAAATAATTTCAATTTCTTATTGCTTCAATCACATGAATCTATGTTCATCGTTCTTTATGTTAATACTAGGAATAATTTATATTTGGTTTTAGTTTCTATGTGTGACTTGAGGCACACATACAACCGAGGATAGAATCACACCTTATATGATTTTCTTTTTGCAGATCTAATGTTTTTTCCAGATCTACATAGTTTGTTGTCAACAAGCTGTTGCTGCTGCTACACAACCAAACAATGTAGTCTCTATCCATAAGTTGCTGCTATTAAAATGTACACGCATCAGATTGGACAAATAGGGCGTGCTGGGAAGGCAGGGGTGGCCACGACGTTCTTGAGTCTGCAACTCAAAATAAAAATTGCAGCAGTTCAAGTATTATTTTTTCTTAATTACAGAATACACTTTAATGGTTTTAACATGGGTTTATGGCCCTGTCTACACATGACCTATTCTACCTGCCATCGAGTTTTAGATCTGCCTGCCATTGAGTTTAATGTTTTTTCTTACGTTTTAATGGTTTTTCTTATGCTGATTCGTAAAACATCGATAATCAAGGCAAGCATTTGTATGGTACTTTAAGCTGATCCGTCTCATTTCTTACGCTGATCCGTAAAACATCGGTAATAGAGGCAAGAATCATGTTTAAAGGTTTATGTCTAATGCTTAATAATAGATTGATTCTTACTTTAGTAATGTATGGCCTGTTCTTCCAAGTTTTCATTTGACTTTGAAAATTTTAAGTTCTGGACTTTTTCATTTTGGAATGTACCAAGATTTCTGGATTGTTTTTAATTCAAATTCAAATTGCTTTCTTTATATGTATCCTCCACCTCCATAAGTAGGTATAATGAAACCACAATTAAAAGAAACATGTGCAATAACTGATAGTGATGAGGTATGTAGATTGTGTGGTAATGAGATTCTCATAAGAAATATTTTTGTTGTTACTTGACAATGTTATGCTTGGTGTCCTAACAAAGTATCACATACTTTTTTTCTTGGTTATTTTATATGGTGGATAAATTGTAAATATTATTTATAAGGTGTATATTGATGATAATTAGTAAAAGAAGTTACTGTAATCTTCTTGAAACTCTTTAAACTATCACAGTAGTTGCAACTATCTCCTTGAACTATTATATTCATTTTCGAATTCTAATATTTAAGATATTTCTGATATATTGATAATTTCATTGTTGTTTTATATTATTCCATGCTTAATAGTAAATAAAAGAAAATGTGGAATTTAAGTGTCTTTTTTTGTAGGTATTTTTACCACATAAAAGTTCAACTTATTTTTTTCTTTGTGACAAATAGATTATCAGTAAACGTTATCCAATTTGTAAGGACATATTTCTCATGTCCGTTATCTTACATTTGTATATGTCGTATGCCGTTACATTTGGCACGTCTCTACACGATCTCACAAGATGGCCTCAATCCGAATTTTGGGAATCAAGCATTCATTATCTCCAGCATGTGTCTCTCATCCGCCTCAATGACTTCACGTTCCATGATTTTAGGCTCGTAATGCAAGTGGTACGCAAGAGAAGTCAAAACAGTGAAACAAGGCACGATAGGGAAGTTCAAGGTCAATTTGGTAATTTTACAGCCATCGTACGAAATACCGGTCAACTGGAAAGTTGAATAACTTGCCTCAACAAAAATACTGGAAGAAACGACACCTCAATCCGAGCTACGGTGAACAAGTTATGGCCCGTTGAAAATGGAGATAATTCTAAGAAAAAACCTTGGAATTTTGCCAAGTGTTTAAAGTACCTTGACCAACGATTTTTCCCGAACCAAGGTCCAAACCGGTTCGGGTGGCCAATCGATTCGCAGGGTACCCGAACCGATTCGAGGTCCCTGTACGCTGGCAGTATTTTTATTTCGTGGAACACTTCATTTGTTTTCCTATAAAAACCAACTTCGGGGGAGCTGTTTTGCAAAGACTTTCAGAGACGAATTTAAGAGTCCTAATTACTCAAGTCTTCACCTTTTTGAGTCCCAAGACTCATGTTTTGATTCACATAAATTTTCCAAACCTTTGTGAATCAGTTTGCAACCCAAGAACATAACTTTGTGTTTGTTCATACTCTTGTGGAGAAGACCGTCCTTCTTCTTCATTGCTGCCCTCCTGGAAAGGGAAAGTTCGATCCGCTGACTACAGAACCAACACCTGTAGGTATCTCTGTGTCACTTTATTTTCATTGTAATCCGTGTAATTGTATCTTACAAAATTATAGTGAAAATAAAAGGTTTTGCCCCTTTGGGGGATTTTTCCTCACATGTATGTGTTTGAATGTTCTTGCATGTTTTATCATCTTATTCAATCACATATAGATGCATGTTTAGGACTTAATTGATAAAAACTGTGTTTAATTAAATAATTTCTCTATTTGAACGCACGCGTACTCTTCTCAAAATTATTCTATAAAACCTTAATAAAAAATCATTTCTTAGGTGATTGGTTAAGTGCATTGCTTGGAATCTGAAAATGAGTTCAACATTTGGGGGTTTAGGTAACATACACATCTGTGTTCTAGCAGCAGCATATTTGAGACCCTTTTAACAATTTTGTGATTAAAAAAACTGTTTTTGGTGTTCTATATGTTCGTTCCCATGCATACTGGATCTTTATTTTTTTTCTTTTTCTAACGTGCAATGGGGGTGCTTACAGGTGACGTTTAAGGAACTCGAGGCTGCTAAAAAGGCATGAGAGGATCCCACATCGGTGGTCAACGGTCATCGAGCAAATTGCAACTAGGCCTCACTCGGTGCGCGTCGCACCCGATCTCAGTCAACTCCTCTACCTGGTATCTATTTTTATCCCTCTAATTTAGATTCATTCCACTAATCTAACTCTAAATATAAATTTGTGCTCAACCATTATATAGATTTGTTGTAATGCACAAATTAATATCAAATAAACTATTAAAAGTATGGTTCTATTTTTGTCCCTCTATTTTTGTCCATGGAGATGGCCCTACTCAACAAGTGAAGATGCCCAAACTTTATTAGTCCAAGAGAAAAGGACAAGAACGTACTCGAAGGATTTAGGGGCAGATTGCTATATAGGACAAAAAATATTTAATCTTTTTTTTCATATAAGAAAACTACTTCTAATAAACTATTTTGGCTTTCACCTCAATCTGTCATATAAGTTTACCACATAGTCCTTTTTAGACATGCTGGTCATTCTTCTTTTGCTAGATAAGTTTACCACTGTACTTTGTTCAAGTTTTGTTTATAACATTTTTGTTTTTCTATTAACTTAATATGATTGTTTATCCATTGCAGTCCTACGTGGTTTGGTCCCAAAAATTGTGTGTGAGGACAAGACATGTGAATGAGGACAAGGTCATGGGATGTGGTGAAGCGTTGATGTGCTACAGAAGATGACAATTGTGCCACGAGTGGTTTGATGAATTGACATATTTTTAGTTATATAGAAAATTTGTGTTTGTATGATATCTTCATTATGTTGCTCAAGTTGCCAATAGTGGTCTATTGTGTACTCATATAAGTATCATGTTCTTTAATAATGGTAAATTGATGCGTTTGTTTATAAGATGTCCGAGATGGACTATTAGCATTATTGTTGGGAGTATATTTTGTTTCTTAAACATGTGAATAGTTGTATAAATAAAGGAGCTTTTGCCGATTTTTTTTAAACTGTATGCACTTTGTTTTGTTTTGAGATGAATATTTGTAAACTATTGATAATTATACTATTGAAACATTTTGTATATTTTATTGCTAAAGATGCCAATAAGGGTTTATAAATGAATATTGTTAAATAGTGATGTCTATACTAGGTCTTGGATGGATTATTTATGTGGTTGAAGTATTTTTTACACTTTAAATAGGTGGATACTCATATAAACAATATGAAATTATATATTTTTTTTCTCATCTTTTTAACTTTATTGGTATTAAAAGTAAATTTTTGGACCTAAAATTATACTTGCTTAAATAACTTTGGAAAAAATATGTCATTCCGAAAAATTGAGCTCGACTATAATACCGAACTTTTCTAACTTGACCATTCGATTTGAACTTGGGAGAATTATCATCGTGCCTTCAGGCACGGGCATACCCTAGTGTGTGTGTGTATATATATATATATATATATATATATATATATATATATGAGTAGAGAAACCCCTGATTTAGAACCCAATGAAGAAACAAATTAAAGTTTTGTTTAACTGTATTTGTAACAATGAGATTGTACTAGAAATCTTGAAAAAAGTTCATCGTAGAGTCAATTCTCTTAATAATGTCAAACCAACTGAACACACTATTGTATGTTGGTATCATTTTTCCTTTTCTGGAAGAGAAGTTAATGTTAAGTAGACAAAACGTATGAAAGTTAGATGTTTGATAAAATGTCTGGCTTGGTTACGAAATAGTGTAATGAGCTTTTGTGAAAAACCATGCTTCAAGTAGAATGTATAACGGACTCTATAAAGTATTTGAAATAATGCTCATCCATGGTTTTATATGTTTGATAAGGTGTCAGAGTTTATTATGAAATGTTGTAAGAAGTTCTTGATTTTGTGGCCTGATTGTTGGACGTATGTTAAAGAACTCAAAAAAATAACAAAGAAAATCTGAACCGTATGTACTAACAAAGTTGACTTCAAAATAATAGCTATATGAACCATATGTACTGGTAGCTATATTTGCAAACTGAGTTTGAAATCAAAATCAATTCCTTTAGAGAAATAAACATGTAGATAACAAATATGAGAAATAGTAAGTTTGGGTAGGACACACAGGGGCATGGTGATTACGGGTTGGGCACAGTAGTGGGGTGGTTACAGTTAGCGGGGGATGGGTTAGGGTATATGCATGTGGATATAGGTAGAGGGGAAGTTGAGGGTTGGATGGGAAATGGGTATAGGGTTAGCTGGTTCAAGTGAGGTCAGGGAGAGAAGGGGGTGTTATGGGTTTTAGAAGCTGTGTCTGGGGAGTCAGCGGGTTTGGTCTTATGTGTGTGTGTAGGAGTGAGGTGAAAGTGTGTGTGGTAGCAGTTGGTGTATAGGGTAATAAGTTTGGGGGATAGAGCAGTTGAGTACTGGGGTTGTGAATTGGGGTATAGAGTAGTTGAGTACTGCCACTGATTTAGAGTTTATACCTGCTAAATGCAATGATATTGCTCCGATACACATTTTAACAACCCTATAGTGACAACCCAATGATATTTCTTTTTCTACTATTTTTACAAAATATTATAAGTACTAAAACATCGAGTAACTCAAAATATTCATACCTTTCTTTATGCCCCTTGAAATGACAAAGACATCGTTGTGACACCCCGCCTACTTAAATATCGAGTGATCATTCCTTTTATTAAATTAAATCAGAATATCCAGTTGGTTCAGTCTTAGCATCACTGTTGAAAAATAATTTCTTATTAATTCACCTAATAATTAATTAAGCTAAGTATAAAAACTTTTCCAATTTTTATTTTTGTTAATCCATTCCACAATACCGAACAAGAATAAAATATCACATCACCACTGAATTAAAAGTCATCAATAAAATCTAACTGGAATAAACTCTCCAGTTTAATATTTCAATATCATCATCCAAACCAAATGATAACAAGAGTATTGACATAAAACGAATACAATATCCGGAACTGAAATGAGATAACTAAATCCTGGGCAACATGCCCTAAATGTGACAAGTACTACAGGAATAGGAATCAATGGAATGAAAGAGTCTAATCCATATTTGCATCTCCAGAAGTATGTCAAAATATCCATCCTCTATGCCGGGCGCCCCTGATGCTGGGCACCTGGTATAATAAATATAGTAGGGAAGAGAATATGCAAGTAAATGGGTCAGAGCCCGATTGTAAAAGATTTTAAAAATAACAAGTTCTTAACAAGTGAGATTAAGCAGGTATTATGTACCTGTTAATTCTCAGCTCTCACCTGAGAATCTCACCTCTCATCTAGTGTGAACGCCTAACGTACCTTATTATCCCCCTAAATAAGGCTCTCAGCTATTCTTCTGTCTATTCTCATTATCCCATATTTCCCGCGCCATACTTATATTAATTGAACATGTTCATTTCTCTTTAAGATGAACTAGGCCTTCACAGATTAAGTATTCACTTACTTAATTAAATCCAGATTTTATTATTCATTTTTATCTACTAATTCACACAGTAGATCACATCATAGTATATATATTCATCACACTATTATATATACTAATATGGCACCTCCTAGACACAGCTGCGGTGCATGCATACTCTTCTATGTATGTCCAGTTACATCTCTCGCTGTAAAAAGGACTATTGGCTCGTTATCTCTCCCGAATTATAAATAACACAACACAAATAATTGGAGGCGAGCATACTCCCCAGTCGAATGGGTCACGCACATACCTACGCTCCCATTCAACCGTCGAAACTATCATTCCAACTGATAAAATGTGTCCAAGGTCCTATGCTCAAGGTACGAATCTAAAATCCCCCCAAATGGGTTCGTCAGGATAAGATCGACCATAACGCGAAACATCCACCCCGATAGCAAGCAACGTAGGTATGTCATAAAAAATACAAATAATAATATAGGTATTCGTACAACCCGTATGATAATTCCATACGTAGTATATTTTTCTCTATAATATCCTACGTATTCATTGATTATGACTTTACTTATTAAAATATATTCCCGAGATTTCCGATCACTCGAAAGTTATCCATTATTCCTCAAATAAATTTAGTAGGTAATTATTTACATCCTACTGGTCCATATCATCCCAAATCTCGAATTTTTACAAATTCATATTATCCTCAAATGGGTTTATTCTTCGATAAACTCTAATTAAATTTTAATCCATTATTTTATTGTCAAGAATTAAGTCCACACGTCACTACACCAAAAATAGGAATCTGGCACGGTTTAAAACTGTGCCAGGTCAAATCTGGCACGGTTTTGAACTGTGCTAGAATCAGGTGTTCCAAAATGGCCATTTTTTTCTGGCACAGCTCAAAAGTGTGCCAGATTTGGCCAAACAGGAACACTTCTTGCACACTTTTAAACCGTGTCAGAATTTGATATTTCTGGCATACTTTTGGCACAGTTTTTAACTGTGCCAGATTCAACACAGTTTAAAAATATTTGACACAGTTCAAAACCATGCCAAAATATGATACACTTTTGTCACGGTTTTAAACTGTGCCAAATTTTTTTATAAAAAGAAAAAAAATTAATTATTTGAAAGCACAAAAATTCACAAATTAAAAATATTGCGCATTGTTGATAAACTAATGTACATACAAACTTCAAATTATTACAAGTCTTTAATAGTTCACAGGCCAAAAAAAATTGGGCAGAGTTTCCTCTATTTTCTAGACATTCCAAAACCTGCCTAACATAAAGCCCGCACGGCCACAAAATATAACAATTAATTTACAAAAGCCCGCACGACCATAGAAGTTAACAATAAAACTACAAAAGCCCGCACGGCCATAACACAAAAAAATGGAATCATGAATAAACCCCTTGTTGTAAACCATTGAGTTCTCTGTGTGTTCCACACGAATAAATTCCAAAGATAAACTATTATCTTGCAAAAAAAATATGATACAAAAAAGATACGATATTAGTAACCCAATAATTTACAAAAAGAAATTTACTCAAACTAAAAAATTACATATAGGAGTGGAAATTATCATCATATTTTCAAACCGGGAGACCCGGGACTACGCGGTCAGTTCATATAAGTTACATTGGTCCTGTGCGAGGTGTTCGTACCTCCTACGGGGTCGTTTAGGGCTAGTTTGGGTTTTCACCCTTTAACGGCTTGTTTTTAAGTTTAAGTGTTAATTTTTGTAAGTTATCGCCTTATACACAAACCGGGAGACCCGGGACTACGCGATCAGTTCCTACAAGTTACATTGGTCCCGTGCGAGGTGTTCGTGCCTCTTACGGGGTCATTTGGGGGTTGGTTTGGGTTTTCACCCTTTAATGGCTTGTTTTTAAGTTTAAGTGTTGATTTTTACGAATTATCGTCATATTCTCAAATCGGGAGACCCGAGACTACGCGATCAGTTCCTACAAGTTACATTCGTCCCGTGCGAGGTGTTCGTGCCTCTTACGGGGTCATTTGGGCGTTGATTTGGGTTTTCACCCTATAACAGCTTGTTTTTAAGTCTAAGTGTGATTTTTGCAAACTATCATCATATTCTCAAATCGGGAGATCCGGGACTACGCGGTCATTTACAATAAGTTACATTGGTCCCGTGCGAGGTGTTCGTGCCTCCTACGAGGTGGATTGGGTTTTCACCCTTTAACAACTTATTTTTAAGTCTAAGTGTTGATTTTTGTAAATTATCGTCATATTCTCAAATCGGGAGACCCGGGACTACGCGATCAGTTCCTACAAGTTACATTGGTCCCGTGAGAGGTGTTCGGGCCTCTTACGGGGTCGTTTGGGGGCTGGTTTGGGTTTTCATTAAGTGTTGATTTTTGTAAATTATCATCATATTCACAAACCGGGAGACCCGGGACTATGTGGTCAGTTCCTACAAGTTACATTGATCCCATGCGAGGTGTTCGTGCCTCTTACGGGGTCGTTTAGGGGCTGGTTTTGGTTTTCATACTTTAAAGGCTTGTTTTTACGTCTAAGTGTGATTTTTGCAAATTTTCGTCATATTCACAAATCGGGAGATCCAAGACTACGCCGTCAGTTCTTATAAGTTACATTGGTCCCGTGCGAGGTGTTCGTGCCTCCTACGGGGTCGTTTGGGGGCTGGTTTGCATTTTCACCCTTTAACGGCTTGTTTTTAAGTTTAACTGTTGATTTTTACAAATTATCATCATATTCTCAAACCGGGAGACTCGGGACTACGCAATCAATTTTTACATGTTACATTGGTCCCGTACGAGGTGTTCGTGCCGCGTACGGGGTCATTTGGGGTCTGGTTTGGATTTTCACACTTTAACATCTTGTTTTTAAATCTAAGTATTGATTTTTGCAAATTATCATCATATTCTCAAACCGGGAGACCCAGGACTACACGATAAGTTCGTACAAGTTACATTGGTCCTGTGCGAGGTGTTCGTGCCTCTTAGGGGGTCGTTTGGGGGCTGGTTTCGGTTTTCACCCTTTAACGGCTTGTTTTTAAGTCTAAGTGTGATTTTTGCAAATTATCATCATATTCTCAAATCGGGAAACCCGGGACTACGCGGTTAGTTCCTACAAGTTACATTGGTCCCGTGTGAGGTGTTCGTGCCTCTTACGGGGTCGTTTGGGGGTTGGTTTGGGTTTTCACCCTTTAACGACTTGTTTTTATGTTTAATTATTGATTTTTTCAAATTATCGTCATATTCTCAAATCGGGAGACCCGAGACTATGCGGTCAGTTCCTACAAGTTACATTGGTCCCATGTGAGGTGTTTGTGCCACCTACGGGGTCGTTTGGGGGCTGGTTTGGATTTTCACCCTTTAACGGCTTATTTTTAAGTCTAAGTGTTGATTTTTGCAAATTATCATCATATTCACAAAACGGGAGACCCGAGACTATGCGGTTAGTTCCTACAAGTTACATTGGTCCCGTTCGAGGTGTTCGTGCCTCCTATGGGGTCGTTTGGGGCCTGGTTTGGGTTTTCACCCTTTAACTGCTTGTTTTTAAGTTTAAGTGTGATTTTTGCAAATTATCGTCATATTCTCAAACTGGGAGACCCAGGACTACGCGGTCAGTTCCTACAAGTTACATTGGTCCCGTGCGAGGTGTTCGTGCCTCCTATGGGGTCATTTGGGGGCTGGTTTGGGTTTTCACCCTTTAACGGCTTGTTTTTAAGTCTAAGTGATTTTTACAAATTATCGTCATATTCTCAAACCGAGAGACCCGGGACTACGCAGTCAGTTCCAACAAGTTACATTGGTCCCGTGCGAGGTGTTCGTGCCTCCTACGGGGTGGTTTGGGTTTTCAACCTTTAACGGCTTATTTTTAAGTCTAAGTGTTGATTTTTGCAAATTATCATCATATTCTCAAACCGAGAGACCTGGGACTACGCGGTCAGTTCCTACAAGTTACATTGGTCCCGTACGAGGTGTTCGTGCCTCTTACGGGGTCGTTTGGGGGTTGGTTTGGGTTTTCACCCTTTAGCGGCTTGTTTTTAAGTTTAAGTGTTGATTTTTCTAAATTATCGTCATATTCACAAATCGAGAGACCCAAAACTATGCGGTCAGTTACTACAAGTTACATTGGTCCCGTGCGAAGTGTTCATGCCTCTTACGGGGTCGTTTGGGGGCTAGTTTCGATTTTCACCCTTTAACGGCTTGTTTTTAAGTCTAAGTGTGATTTTTGCAAATTATCGTCATATTCTCGAATCGGGAGACCCGGGACTACGCGATCAGTTCCTACAAGTTACATTGGTCCCGTGCGAGGTGTTCGTGCCTTTTACGGGATCGTTTGGGGGCTGATTTGGGTTTTCACCCTTTAACGGAATGTTTTTAAGTTTAACTATTATTTTTTGCAAATGATCGTCATATTCTCAAACTGGAAGACCTGGGACTACGCGGTCAATTCCTACAAGTTACATTGGTCCCGTGCGAGGTGTTCGTGCCTCGTACGGGGTCATTTGGGGGCTGGTTTTGATTTTCACCCTTTAACGGCTTGTTTTTAAGTTTGTAAGTGTTGATTTTTGCAAATTATCATCATATTCTCAAACCGGGAGACCCGAGACTACGCGGTCAGTTCGTATAAGTTACATTGGTCCTGTACGAGGTGTTCGTGTCTCTTACGCGGTCATTTGGGGGCTGGTTTGGGTTTTCACCCTTTAACGACTTGTTTTTAAGTCTAAGTGTTGATTTTTATAAATTATCGTCATATTCACAAATCGGGAGACCCGGAACTACGTGGTCAGTTCCTACAAGTTACATTGGTCCCGTGCGAGGTGTTCGTGCCTTCTACGGGGTCGTTTGTGGGCTGGTTTGGATTTTCACCCTTTAACGGCTTGTTTTTAAATCTAAATGTGATTTTTGCAAATTATCGTCATATTCACAAACCGGGAGACCCGGGACTATGCGGCCAGTTCTAATAAGTTACATTGGTCCCGTGCGAGGTGTTCGTGCCTCCTATGGGGTGGTTTGGGTTTTCACCCTTTAACGGCTTGTTTTAAGTCTAAATGTGTATTTTTGCAAATTATCGTCATATTTTCAAATTGGGAGACCCGGGACTACGCGGTCAGTTCATACAAGTTACATTGGTCTCGTGTGAGGTGTTCATGCCTCTTACGCGTCCGTTTGGGGAGCAATATGCTTCTGATTTCGTCTAAATTCAGTAGGGCTAACACATCATCGATGACTTCCTTGTCCAGGAAAATCGCAAGCTCATTTGAAGCATCAAGAATATCAAGTGTCGTGTCTTCTGCAGATGCCAAAAGTATAACAAAACCATTAACAATATCTTATGCAGAAAATATATCAATATGATTAATAGATAACATAACAAATGCCATTTATCTTTCTCTACTTATAAATGTATATCATTATAAAATATCATACCAATAACAAAGTCAAGTCAAACTATATTAACTTAACAACTATATTTTCGTGAAACCAATATATGGAATTAGTGCCCCAATATCCAATTATTCCAACATAACCTACTTTCCCCCATCTGTGTGTTCTAAAGCGATGTATACCTTAGAAAATGTTACAGTAACTAGTCAAACAAAAGGAAAGGATCACTTATCAAATTTGGAGAAATATAAAGCACTAGTAAAGGATGCTAGTATCAGTTACCATCGTTACTGGAGCAATGCAAAATATACAAGATTATAGAACCAACAAACAAGGCATTAAAAAAAATAAAAAACTTAAACAAGAACCCCAGATAAATATAATCATGATCAAAGCACATACACTGAAAACAACACAGTCTCTTTCAGTTCATACAAGTGAAAAAAAACACATCCCCCCCCCCCCCCCCCATCTTTTCCCTTTCCAGATAAGAGCTTTTATTTTGTTCCCCTAAGTAGTAGAGTCATAACTGTTACTTTGTTATTAGTTGTACAAAATGCAGTTGTTTACAAGAAAAAAAATGAATGGATGCAAAGTGTTAAACACTGTTGATACATGAAGACAATTATGATAGTATGTTAGAAAAAAACTAAGACTATAGAAACTTGGTTGTCCAGATCCGAAATGGTACGTATTCTAAATTATCACGAAGTTATAAGGATTTATCGCATTTAAATTTAGTATTTGTGAACTCTCTTACCATATACAACATGTCCCTATTGCCAAATATTTCAAAAGATTAAGAAAGAGTCCATATACTTTAACTTGCAAGTTAGCAACCTAGAAATCATATGCAGATTTTTACATTAGATGCAATTTTCTTGGCAATAGTAAGAAAACATGAGCTCTAGACAGTAGAATGACAGAAAATTATTACTACGATACCCCTCACCTTAAAATCAATAGAGATGTTTAATGAGAAAAAATGGAAATGCATTAGATAAATGATGTGAAAATGGAATGAAAGAACAGTTTTTTGAAATGTGACATTTCCTTTTATTTATCATTATTTTCAATAAGTCATGAGTGCCATTTCTTTAGAACCTGTCAAAATTTATGAGGTGGATATAAATGTTTGTTCAACATTGATTTTGACTAACCATAGCATGTTCACCCTCCCCTTCTTCAATGGAGTCAGACAATAGTGATATTATGCTGCCCAAGTGTTATTGTAAATAAGATAACTGATGAGCCTCTTCATCAGCTTGTGATGTCATAAACCGACGGTTGTTACTACGCACAAGCTGCAACATTGAACACCAAGCTTATGGTAAGTACACAAGAATGCATTAATCTCTCAACGGCAACAACATTTCAAATTAGTATTTAAATACCTGCAATGGAGATAGAGAGGATAAAAAGCCATCAAAGGCATAAGTAGAAGGCCATACATCAGCAAAACTGTTATCACAGTTCCATCTTATTTCGATTTTTTTAAGTAAAAGATGATAATTTAATTAAAATCCTTCCAAGCCAACAAGAGAAGGAAGGTCTCAAGGCCCCAAGAACCTCTATCAACATAATCACCTTTAAACACAAAGAACCTATCTTTCGCCGAAAACCCAACATCCCTTAAAAGAAATAAAACATCATGCATCTGCCCGTGCAAGTCTCCCACCGCCACAACGCTGGAATTGAGATCACAATCATCAACCATAACGCGATTAGGCTCCTTGTGAAGGATCTTGTACGCCATCAGCACTGGGGACACAGGTCGGCGAAGAGAGACGGAGAGGGAGTGGGACAGGTATTGGGGGGAATAAATCCCGCCCGGCTTTTTTTTAGTTTGTTGTTCCTTTTTAATGATATATTCCAACTATTAGTCATACATTCCAACGGTTATACTTGATTTGTAACATTTCTTAACCATTACAAATTTTTAATGGATAAAATCCGTTACAAATAGAAAAATAAATCCGTTACAAAATAAGTCTTTTGGTGTAGTGATATATATATATATATATATATATATATATATATATATATATATATATATATAACTATATAGCTCCATATATATAATAGCTATATAGTTGTTATAGCTGTTATATATATATATATAACAGCCATGTTATATATATATAACAACTGTATAACTGTTATAAATATATAAGCAGTATGTATAATAGCTTTGAAAGATAGGTACGGGCTAAGGTTTGTGATACTATTGCAAGGTGATTCCATCCACATTAAAGAAGATCGGGGAAACCAATCAAAGGTATCATTTCAATCGGAAGAATGAGAGAAGAAGCCAGTGTATTACTTCAATCACACTCTCCCTGAACATGATATATGTTATATACCTATAGAGAAGTTTTACTTGGCCCTAGTCACATCATTCATGAATTCGAGGAACTATTTTAATAAATACGTAATAGTCGTCCTCACTTCACCCACTAAAGTAAGTCTTGAAAAAGGCTAACTTCACTAGCAAAATGATAAAATGGTTATTAAATCTAGTGTAATTTGACATCAGTTATGATCCAAGAACTTCCATTGAGGGTTAAAAAAGAAAAACATTACCTCTTGAAGAAGTTCATCTTCACTTGCGTAGAGTGACCATTACACTATGGTTTCCACATTTTTTTTCCAGTCATCAGGCGAAGACCTCACTAGCGATCTGGAATACTAGCTGACCACCATCTTTCACTGTAAGACCACCACTAGCGATCTGGAATACTAGCTGTTTTCCAGAACTTATAATTAGAAGTTGAAAAGCATAATAAAAAACATCAAATTCAAAAAGGAGTACACAATATACCGAATTTGAATGGGAACCAAAGTTTTCAACTTTCATAAAGCTGCAAAAATAAGAAATCGTATTGTTAGTACAAATACTCTTAATGTCTTATTATTTATGACAGTGAACCAATATAGGGATTTTACAGAGAGTACAATGCATTCTTAAGTCCTATTTTCCATAAAATGTCTTTTAGTCTTTCGTTAATGTAAATAAGATTCATTCATTCTATCATTAATTGTTAAATATTATTAGAGTGTATAAATTATACCAACTGTTTCAAACGAACAAACTACTTTTTTAACCATCAACCATTAGATTTCTCAAGTGAGGGCTTTCTTGCCTTTTTAGATGACAGTTATTCATCGTTTCTTTTAATTAATCCATAATAGGACCTATAATAGAATAAAAAAACAAATGTTGTAGTGATCAACTCTTGCTTGATTGATTTTACCCAGTTCCATCAAGGAATATCCTCGACCAAGCGATTGAAAACCAAATGAATGCGCAAAATTGTCCCAAATGCCTAAAAAGTCACCAAAAAGTTAGAACCGACACTTGGGAAATTCGTCAAATACCTTGCTCACCTTCACCATTATTGGGACAAAAATCCAACTAATGCAACCATACAATACATATCAACCAAGAAAAAAAAATAGAACCAAGCATCACTGTCAAAAGGTGTATGAATGAAGTAGGGATGTAGGAGTAAATGAATCTCGGAATAACCAAACGTTCAACACCTATTAAATTACAATACTTCTGTTAAATTGTCACAATATAAAGCATTAATTATCTTCGATCAGGATGCATCATGACTTAAAATGTGGGAATTGTGCGGAGGACAATAGAATGAAAGTTATGTATCCAAAATATGAGAAAAATATACAACTTTCTTTATAGAGAAAATATTTTCTCGTAACAATATAAACCATTAATAATCTTAATTCAGAATGCATCATGACTCAATTTGTGACATTAATTCCCATTAATAATGAGAAGGTTCAATCAATTGATCCATATATGGTCACCTATACGAATGACTATGAAATGATTTTAAAGCTCAAGTCTGGTCACTCAAAGTTGAAGTTTCCACAAATCACAAAAAGCTGAAAGAGGATTGAATTAAAGAGTGATGATTTCTTAACTCTTTTTTACCACTAGAGAGAAACACATTGGGAAAAATAGGATCTCACAACCCACAATGAAATAATCTTATAATATAAGCATGAAAATTATTAAAGACATACCCAAATCATGATATAATCTTATAATCTAACAAAAATAATGAGAAAAGGAAAGAGAGACTCACAACCCATAATGGAAAAACAGGATCTCGATCGGTAATGATGAGCCATACCCAAATATAGCTAATAAAGTTTTGAATAGCACCAATAAGAACGGCCACAAGGGAAAAAACTCACACAATATTCTAGCGAGGAAGCCAACACTGACCACAAAATTATACACGCATACAAAATCTCAACAACAAACATTTCCATTAAAAAAAAAAACTTTCTCCAACAACACAGATCACAAAATGTCAATCTTACATCAAAAATAAAAATTGTATATTAAGTTATATCCCATCAAGCAATTGAAACCAAAATATCCCAAATTAAGTGTTCCTAAAATGCCCAGATCACAAAATCTCAATATAAAATCGAAAACCCATCTCATTTGCTCATCAATATAACTGAAAATGGTAATCAAGAATTCACAATAATCCGAATAAAGCTAAAGTAACTTGTTACATATATTTGTTTAAAATATCAAAACTACATTTCAAAGATTTGGTAAGATTTTACCTTGATTTGGAGCTTTTCTCAGTGGCCAAACACGATGGAGTTGCTACCTTTGGTCGATTGAAGTCTCAGTGGACAAAATCAATCGGAGGTTTTTTACCGGTGGAGGTTTTTTACCAAGGAGAGAGAGAGTATGGAAGAAAGAGCTATCCGAAAAGAGAGAGAAAGAGATGGTCGGAGAGATGATGAAGTTGTCCAGAGATAGAGAGAGAGAGAGAGAGCTGGCCGGAGAGAGAGAGAGAGAGAGAGAGAGAGAGAGAGGCGAGAGCGCCAATGAGATGAAAGAGAAACGGGCTTGAGCAAGAATGAAAAGAAATCTTATCTAATATTTTTTTAGGTCTTTTATATTTTAGTAAGTGTACTCAATTTTGGCACACTTTAAAACAGTGCCAAAATTTGGCACTATTTTAAAGTGTGCTAGATTGTTATTAAACCGTGCCAAAATTTGGCACAGTTTTATACTGTGCCAGATTTTTAATATCAGGGTGTGCCAAATTGCTGTTTTTGGTGTAGTGCATAAATAATTTTCAGGTCTCAATTACCACCTTACTGACCTTCCCTAAATCTCATTATGTTATATCCAATTTACACTAAGCATCCTTGGAAGTGGGGAATTTAATCAAACCTTAGACAAAATCAAAGCACATTTTCTGGGATCGTCGATCGATCGATGATTTGGATTGATCGATCGGCATTCAAGGATCGATCGATCGACATTCAAGGGTCGATTGATCGACCGAATAGATATAAGCCTACTGTTTCTGCATATTTAGCCCACGGGTTTAACCATTTTTCATCATCAAATCCTCTACTTTACGATCCCAAACTCCTTATAATTTATTTGACATGATATAACAACGCATATAAATGATCTTTGATAATTAAACAACCTAAAATCATCAAGAATTTTGGATTAAAACATATTATTTCTCATAATTTCCAGAAAACTCATATTTTTCATTTCTTCAAGAATAACCTATAAAACTCAGATTTTCTTCATCAAATGATTCCAAATTCGTGGATTAAAGTATATAGTCAAAAGAGATTGATCCTTCATATTTCTCATTTCATGGAATCAAACTAAAATCACCATGGTTTATCTCTAAAACATGTAACTTTTCAGAATTCTACAACTATCCTAACATGGACATTATACACGCTAAGTTTGTAAAGGTTAAATCACTTGCCTTTAAATTGTAGGTCCGAACCTTTGGGTATGATAGTCTACTAGTGTTCCTCTCCCTTTTTCGTCCAACTTCTGGTGGCGGTGGTGATGTAGAGATGCCTCTTGGCTTCCTAGAGATGCCTCTTCACTTCTAGAGAAATCTCTTACTCTCCCCTAAGTCTGTTTCTCTAAGTTTGGTGAATGAACTATGAATCTTACCACCCTTTTATACTTATATAAGAATTCTCAATTTTCTTGGTTACTATTCACTTCCCATATAAAATGACCAAAATTCCCCTCCGGGGTGTCTATTCGGTTCCTAAGTGTCCCGAGACCCAAATCAAACACCCAAGTAGACTTTTTCGACTATTTAAACCCTTCCGGACACTTTGGCGCAGTCAAAATGACCATTGGTCTAGCATAAAAATATTTTACTTCTATTTTCTTTAAATGTAGTCCCGACACGACTCACACGTGTATCCCGACTTAATTTCCATAATTATCGTATTCATCACCTGCGATAAGTTTATTAAATCATAATCATATGTAAAGTCATAATCATATATTACTTTTAATCACTAAGTAATATTCACATAAATCACATATTACTTTATTTCAGAGTAATATTTAAATTCGGATTAATTTTAAATTATCTCACAATTAATCCAATTAATCCCATTTTAAAAATCATTAAAATTACGGGGTATTACAATCGATTATCATAATTAGATAGATACAACAGTGACTCTGAAAAGAGAAATTGAAAAAAACTTTTTGCCACCACTTTGTCTAATGAATCAACAGAAGAAATCCTAGACAACTTTACACTGGAATGCTTACCTCCAGTATCCAAATTATAGCTTGAAGAGCATATAACAGAACTTGGGTGGTGGGTAAATCATATACGATCAACACCATGTTTCTTATGATATGTATTTATTATTAACCTAAAGTACACAATGTTGAGCATTATGTGAAGTTTAGTATGGCATCATGTGGTGAGATTTGTAAAGGCTCTCTTAATCTTTAAGCCCCATGCTAAGTGAGTAGATAAAATGACTAACTAATTAATTTACTCATTCTCACAAAATATGGATTCCACATCCTGAGGGGAACAACAATGCCTCAAGGAGAAAAATATATTTTATGTAAACAGGTACCATCATCAATCTATTTTAGCACCTATTTTATGACTTGTTTCATTTAATCTTGTATTTGTATAGCTTGACCCCCCCCCCCCCCACACGCACACACCAAAAACAATATGCACCTAAGAGCACTGCCTCACCATCTCTGTTTTCCTCTTCATCTCTTTTTGTGTCATATATTTTTTTGCCCTATTCTGATTCCTCCCTTAGGCATTATTAATGAGTTAATCGAAATTTTATTTTGTTGTAGACTTTAATCTGTTCTTTAAGTATTGATACGGGTATAAATAAGGACAAACTCAAACAAGTACTGGTTCAGTAATAGATCACTAAACAAAATATTAGTTTAACAGTTAAATGCTATCAAATAGTTGAACTGCTATCCATTTATGCACCAAGTTTCTTACTATCCATTTATAATAAGACGTGATATTAGGGATAAAAATTAAATGCTATCAAACAGTTGAACTTATCTCGGAGTGGCTAGTCGTAGTCGGAGTCAATGTGTTTGGTTCTGAAGTACCCAAATCCATTCTCGTATATATCCCATTGGGAATGAAGAATCAAATGTTAAAGCAAATATGTTTGGTTTTGCTCAACATAGTCAATACCTTAGTGTGTTGCGTAGGCGTCAAAATCTTACTTCTCCCATTGGTTATTTAGTTGACTTTAATAGGTAACAGTTTACGCTTCCAAGTTCCACTGGCCTTCTCTCTCATGTCAATCAAGAGAGAGAGAGGAAAATGTAGATCTGATTAGTATACAAACAAACCCTAGAAATAGCCAAAAACGAAGCACAAGATAGAGACGATAATGTTATAAATGTTCAAAGTGTTTCTTGCTAACAAATGTTATATAGAACTAAATATCGTAAAGGAAATATAATAGCTTAGGTAGCTAGCTAAGGTAACATCAATAGGGTGAATCTATGCAAGGTGACACAAATAACATGAGTTAAAAGTTAATACAAACACATAGGCTGATTCATTTCAATAGCATATTTAGATATATGAAGGCTTAAAAAATGTTGGTTGTTGGTCGGGTTTATCAACAATGACGAACAGGCTGTACCAGCATCAAATTTGATATACATTTAGAGGAAAATCACAGCAGACTTAACAAAACTACTGTTCTTATTCGAGTCATTATTTCCTGCGCATATACATTGACAAACAAACAAATTTGACTATGTATTCATATATTATAGGTATAAACAGGGTTTAACCCTCAGATGTTCTTCTAATAAGAAATAATAAATTTAGAGCCTACAAACAGGGTCTATCAAAATGTAGAAGAACAAAGAAGGTCCACAATCTAATGAAAAGTACAAAGATAGTTTTTTTCTAAAAACAAAACAAACTAAATACCCCTTATCAAATAACTATAAATTATATTGGGTAAAAACAGGGTGACTAATCCAAAAAGTCACTAACAAAATAAAACAATTAGCTAGCGATATTATCAAACACCTTTCTAATGACCATGGAAATGTAAAATTTCAAAAGATATCAGTATTAAAAAAATTAATAAACACCTAAAGAGAGTACAGATGAAATAAACACCTAAAGAGAGTACATATGTGGGATCAATCGAGTCTACGAAGGTCATCTTATTACCAAATCACCTCTTCTTACTGCTTCACTATATTATCAATTAACATATTTTTCTTTTAGATCATTAAATATTTAGTGACTTTATAATATAATATTTTACATACAATTGTACTTAATGTTCTCAATTCTATGTATTTTCAATTTTAGTGTTCAAGCGCTCTCGCACCGCATATTGGGCACTTAACCCCAAAGTAGGAGGCCTGAAATTTTTCTACTAATTACTTTTATATATATTAAATGATAATTTAGAAATAGTATTCATACTGCATGAGGATGTCACCAAAACATCGTTATATTAGGTCAATACAAATGTAGTACACATAATTAGGAATTTTGATTATATACCTAGCCATGAATTTCATTTGACAAATCAAATATTCCACTAACCCATATCTGTTGAGTGGCATTTTTACATTATGTGTGCACACAGTCGCTAATCTATACAAATCAATGTTCCTAATTATTATAGAAACATGAACCATGAGGGATCCTCAACCTAAAGTTGTTCCTCGACTTATATATAATATTAGATTTTACTTTAACTTTTATCCACAACACAATCACTATCAATGTACTTCTTCAACAATGCTCCACCATCCATATAATGAAAGTTTCGTAACAAATCTTACAGTAGAAAGTTTCACAAGAAATTATTGTCTACAAATAATGAAATAGTTTTTTTATTTACAAGAAAAAATAAAAAGGAACCTGTGTTAAGAAAATAGAGAGCATAGTTAATTACCGAGACCTCTAAATCCAACTTCTAATCTTTCTTCTTCTTTTCCATGGCTTTAAACATTTTTTAGGTATATGCCAAACAACTTGGCCCATCTCTTGGCCTCCGATCTAGCGGAGCAGCGACCAAACCCATGGACGAGTGAGGGTTTGCACAGAGGGTTGGAATTAAGAGAGAGCACGTGAGAGAGGGCGAGATAGAGAAAGCAGGAGACCTGAATGAGAGAGGAAAGTGAGCAGGAGATCAAAACACTTGGGAGGAGTATTATTTTTTAGGGTATTTATATTTTATTTAAGTGTGCTCAATTTTATCACACTTTTTAACAGTGCCAAATTTTGACACGGTTTTAAAGTGTGCGAGATTGTCATTAAACCGTGCCCGAATATGGCATAGTTTTAACTATGCTAGATTTTTAATATCAAGGTGTGCCAAATTATTGTTTTTGGTGTAGTGAATGGGTAGACTTTTTCACCCAAAAAACTATTAATGGCCTATGGTAAGGTTCCAACTGGCTGAGTTTCAAGTCCAAGCTTTGAAAGCATAGGTAAAACATAATGTCGGCTGAGCTCCCATTATCAACCAAAACCCTGGCAATGATGGTATCCTAAATTATGAAATTGATAACTAGTGGATCATTATGGGGATAAAGTACCCCTGAAAGATCATTTTTGGAAAAACCAATCACTAATTTGTCTTTGTTGACCTTCCTGGTCTGATCATCTTCATTAAAATTAATTCTATGGATGAAAGAGAAATTATATGCTTCATTTAAGAAAGCTTTCCTTTTAGCTGTGTGATCTCCTCCTCTTGCATTGTCACCTGTAATTACATGACAGTCAAAGGATCCAAAACTGATCATAGCTACCTCGCGTTCTGGTTGCTTGGGCTTTTTTAACAGGTTAGGATCATCTTCATCCTTCATGGTTTCTCTTCCTGTCATCTCTAGGCTTGTATGGAGAATTACATCTTCCTCTTGCATCTTTGCCTTCTCGCCGATCAATAAATTTGTTTAGCTTTCCTTGGCGAATAAGAGATTCTACTTCATTCTTCAAAGCTATAAATTTATCTGTGGTATGGCCATGATCCTTATAAAAAAATCATAATATTTAGAATTGTCCCTCTCGTTAGGAGGTGACCTCAATCTTTCATTCCATTGTAAATATTTATGTTTTCCTCTAGGATATAGTGAATGTTAAAACTCAATGGAGTATAATTTTTGTATTTTTTGATCTTATCCTCCTTTTTTGGCATTTGTTCCTTCTGATCCTTCTTCTCAGACTTAGTGCTGGACTCTGCTTTACTGCCATCATTTCCTCGACATGCATTATCTTTCCAGCCTTAGCCATGATCTCAGTCATAGTTTTAGGAGGATCTTTGGCCAGAGTATAATACAGTTTCTCAGGAAGAAGTCCACTCATTAGAGCGGTGATGACTGTCTTCTCCTCATAATCAACCACCTCTAACTTCTCGTTATTAAAACGAGTGATGTACTCCCTGATAGTTTCCCCTACTTGCTACCTTACACTCAAGAGATGGGCTACTGGTTTAGCCCCAAAATAGAAATTGCTAATAAACAGCTCGACAAGTTTGTTGAAGTTGGTAATTTGTCCTCGGAGCAGGTTATTGTACCATATTTGGGTTGAACCCGTAATAGTACTTGAAAATACCCTACATCGCATCTCATCGGGGACTGAATAAATGTCAGGTATAGCTTGATACTGCTCAATATGCAAAACTGGATCAATCTTGCCATCATATTTGGGGGTAAATACAGGAGCTTTAAACTTAGAAGGGGTAGGAAAATCCACAATCGTTTGAATAAAAGGCAGTCCTTTAACAAAACTTCTCTTTAAGGCGTTCTTTAATTTTTTCCATCTCTCCAAGTTGATCTTCCAATCGGTTAATTGATCTTCATGGAAAAGGTCCACTTCTGATTGGTCCACGTAAGTGGATATATTTTTGGTATCAACAACAGTTTTTTTAATATTTTTATAAAACATTTTCTTAATAATTTTTTATAATATTTAAAAAAATTTGTAAAACATTACAAAGCGGGGTTTTTAAATATTCGATTTTTTTTAATTATTTAAAACAGTTTTTAATTTTTTTTTAAAACATTAAAATAGGTAAGAAGTTAGGAAATTTATTGACAAATATTTCTCACACAAATAGATAAGAAAAGTTTGGCAACACCTTATGCATTAAGGGTATTGTACATTGACAAATAATGTCACAACAAATTGTGCTACCAAATAGTCAAAAAGTGAATAAATTTTCACATTTGTCAACTTTTTAGCATTTATCATGACAAAACATGACAAGTAAACGGATACTAAAAGAAAAAATGTAATAAATCCTACTTATGTAAACGCTATTTTAAATTTTCATTTTTACTTTTTGAGTGAGTAGATCGAAGTCTAACATATAATGTTTGAACCATTTTTGCATACAATGAAACCATTTTCACCTTTTAGCTACAACTCAAACCCATATCATAGGTGATGACGATGAAGACATCAGCTGTTATTGCTTCCCAAACCTTAAGCTTAAAATATGTGGCTATGGCTCTTCTCAATTCTACTACAAACTCGATTTGTTCTCAATTAAGGGTATTTTACCATTCTCATTCTCACTATTCTACTCTTTCTAAAACTCCACATCCTTCAAGTGGAAGATTAGAACAACTTCTGAATAACAGGACCCACTTTAATATTTTTGTCACAAATCAATGCAAATTTGGATTTAATACCCTTGAAGATGCCCTTGATTTAATCAAATGATCCAAATGCGACCCTTGCCCTCCATTCTCTATTTTAATCCGCTTTTAGGCTCTACCGTTAGGATGAAATATTATACCACTGTTGTTTCCCTCTTTAAACAAATTCAATCATTACAAATAGTTGAGGTCGACCTTTATACTCTTAATATTTTGATCAACTCTTATTTCCATCTCAAGAGGGTCCATTTGGGTTTCTCAGCTATTGGGAGAATCTTCAAGCTTGGTTTTGAACCGGATTGTATCACACTCACCACTTTGATTAGGGGTTTTCCTGGTGAGGATAAAATGAATGATGTTGTACACTTGTTTGATGTAATGGAGCGAAAGGGTTCCAACCTGATGGCATAAATTGTCGGATCATTATTAATGGGTAATGTAAAATGGGAAACACTAGCGTTGCTATTGGATTACTTAAGAAGATGAAAGAAAAAAATTTGGGGGCTAATCTTGTGGTATATAATACAATTATTGACAGTCTTTATAAGGACAAACTAGTGGATGAGGAGGCTTTAAACCTTGTTTTAAAAGTGATTCATAAAGGAATTACACCAAATGTCATCACATACAATTCATTGATATATGGTCTTTGAATTCGAGACGATGGAAAGACGTTACGAAATTGTTGAATAAGATGGTGAACCAGAAAATAAATTCGGATTTATGGACTTTGAATATATTGGTAGATGCACGTTTTGAAGAGAGAATACATATATATCCACTATATATATGCTCCTTCCCCCGAGTCTGTTGCTTCGTTCGGACCTTCAAGAAGGTGCAATTATGGGAGATTGGAATCTCATCCAACTTCTGGATGCCCAACCGATAGGGAATCGGATACGAGCAACTCAACTAAGAGATCAAAGGATGTATATTTCTTTAAAGGTGACAAAAGAGGGAGTTTCTAAGAAATTCATTTCTAGAACATCTCTCTCTCCTTTTGTGATGTTTATTTCATGTTGTTTAACTAATTTATTCCATTTCGGCCAGATTTGATTTTTTTTTCCTCTCTTTTTTGGAGATTCAATCTTAAACCATTTCAATTTTAAGTTGGTATGCAGAAGGTAGACTACAAAATTTAAAGGTACCTTTTTTTCTAAGTTGGTATGCGGAAGGTTAACTACAAAATTTAAAGAACCGTCTAAAGCCCTCGAACCTAAGTTGGTATATTTGTGATTTTTTTATGAAGTTTGTTTCGTTGAAGTATTTGTTAGATGAATTTGAGATCATTGAATATTATTGGATTGGTTGTTATCCATTAAGAGGGTGGATAGTCCAATAAACAAAGGTGACTATGTCCATTTTTTTTCTAAATGGACACTTAGTATAATCTTTATGTGAGTTATATTTTTCTCGTGTTCATCGTTTCAGTGGTATTGACATTTGCTACTATTTTGCAGTGTGTAAATAATGTCGACAAAGCCTCATGAAGTTAATGCAAGAGAGTTTTACTTGCATAGAGCTCATGGTGTTTTGGAAGAGGGAAAGTTGCAAACTTTTTACCAACGGATCTCTATGATCCACAATTGGATTTCTTTTTTATTACTTGTGCTCCTTATATGTATCTATTTCATTCACATCTCAAAAAATCCCCAATTTTCCTTTTTTGATTATCCTTGACTTGGCTATCATTGGTTTAATACTCAACCGAAGACTTTAGTTTCATGTAGCCATCTCTATAAGGCTTAGGTTCATTCATTATTTTCATTTTGGGGATTTTTTGTCTGCTTGTTCTTCTTTTTGTTTTAATAAATTTGGCTCTTCGAGTTTTCTATAAAAATAGTCTTCATTTGTGAATTTGTCTAGAAGATTTAATTACCTAAAGTTACTCATTAATTCTTTGTTACTTGATATGCAGGATTAATTAATTTATTTGTAATATTATTTATAATTATTTTTTTACTAATTCAAAAATCTGGCACAGTTCAAAACCGTGCCAAAAGTGAACCAAATTTTGGCACGGTTTTGACTATGCCAAAAGTGTACCAAAATGTACTCAATCTGGCACAACTAGAAACTATGCCAAAAGTGTGCCAAAAATTTCAAATTTTGGCACAGTTTAAAAGTGTGCCAGAAGTGAACCTATTTTGCAGAATCTGGCACACTTTTAAACCGTGCCAGAAAAAAAAAGTCAATTTGGAACACAAAATTTTGGCACAGTTTTAAACTGTGCCATATTGTTATTTTTGGTGTAGTGATAAGCATCCATGACTTAAAAGTTCATGACCTAACGTAGCATCCACCAGTTGATCAATTCTAAACAAGGGAAAATAGTCTTTTGGGCAGGCTTTATTCAAATCAGTGAAGCCCACACACATCCTCCGTTTATTATTTTTCTTTTTAACCATTACAACGTTGGCCAACCAGTTTGGATATTTAACATCCTTAATGAATTGGGATTTTTGAATCTTCTCTACCTCCTCCTGACTAGCTTGATTTTTCGCTAGACTGAAAACTCTGCTTCTCTTTTTGGTCGGCTTGGAATCCTTGTTTATGTTGAGTTCATGACATAGGAAATTAGGATCAATCCTAGGCATATCTTCGTGACTCCAAACAAACACAATATTTCCCTATCTCAGGAACGTAATCAACTCGTGTTTAAGGATTGGATTCACCCTTGAACCGATCTGGGTAAATCTTTTTGGCTTGTCATCGTCCATGATAACACTTTCAGTAATTTCCACAATCTTCCCCTTGACTAACTCTGTCTCATCTCGTGGATCTAAAGTTTCTAATTTGGAATCGTTATTGGGCTCAGCGGTATCTAGCTAATAAGTGGTGGTCTTCTTCTTCAAATCGATCAAATCTTCTTGTTTGGCTGAGGAGTAGTAACATTCTACGGTCATCTTTTGGTCACTGTTAACAACACCGACCCTAAAGTGAGATGGAAATTTTAAGCATTGATGTACTATTGATGGTACTTCTTCAATCTTTTTTAGTCCTACCCTGGCGAGGATCACATTATAAGAAGATTGAACATTTTTATCTATCACAAAGAAGCATATTTTCTCTATACGACTTGCTGGCCCGATGCCAAATAACACTTCCAACTTGATTGTGCCCAATGGGTAGACTTTTTCACCCGAAAAAACTATTAATGGCTTATGATAAGTTTCCAACTGGTTGAGTTTCAAGTCCAAACTTTGAAAGCATAGGTAAAACATAATTTCGATCGAGCTCCCATTATCAACCAAAACCCTGGCAATGATGGTATCCTGAATTCTGAACTTGACAACCAAAGGGTAATCATGGGGACAAAGTACACCTAAAAGATTTTTTTTGGAAAAACCAATCACCAATTTGTCTTTGTTGACCTTCTTAGACGATCATCTTCATTCAAATTAATTCTCTGTATGAAAGAGCAAGCATGTGCTTCATTTAAGTAAGCTTTCCTCCCAACAATGTGATCTCGTCCTCCTGTATCACCACATGTAATTATATGACAGTCAAGGGAACCAAAACTGATCATAGCTACCTCACATTCAAGTTGCTTGAGATTTTTTGACAGGTTAGGATCATCTTTAGAACCACCTTCATGGTTTCTCTTTTCGTCATCTCTAGGCTTGTATGGAGTCTTCCTCTTCCATCTATGCCTTCTCGTCGATCAATAAATTTGTTCAGCTTTCCTCGGCGAATAAGAGATCCTACTTCATTATTCAAATCTATACAATTATCTGTGGTATGGTTATGATCCTTATAGAATTCACAATATTTAGATTTGTCCCTCTTGTTAGGAGGTGCCCTTAATCTTTCTGGCCATCGCAAATCTTTATTGTGCTTGATTTCCTCTAGTATATGGTGAATGCTAACACTCAATGGAGTATAGTTTTCATATTTTTTGAGCTTATCCTCCTTTTGGGGCTTCTGTTCCTTCTGCTCCTTCTGATCCTTCTTCTCAGACTTAATGGTTGGAATCTGCTTTGCTACCATCGTTTCCTTGACATTCATTATCTTTCCTGCCTTAGCCATGAGCTCAGTCATAATTTTAGGAGGATCTTTTGGCTAGAACATAATACAGTTTCTCGGGAAGCATTCCACTAATTATAGCGATGATGATTGTCTTCTCCTCATAATCAACCACTTCTAATTTCTCGTTATTAAAGCAAGTGATGTACTCCCTGGTAGTTTCCCCTACTTGTTATCTTACACTAAAAATATGGGCTATTGGTTTAGCCCCAAAATAGAAATTACTAATAAACAGCTCGACAAGCTGGTTGAAGTTAGTAATTTATCCTCGGGGCAGGTTATTGTACTATATTTGGGTATAGTACTTGAAAACGCCTTACATCATATCTCATCGTGGACTGAATAAATGTCAGCTGCATCTTGATACTACTTAATATGAAAAACTGGATCAGTCTTACCATCATATTTGGGGATAACCACGGGTGATTTTAACTTCGATGGGGTAAGAAAATCCACAATCGTCTGAATAAAAGGCGATCCTTTAACAAAAATTTGCTGTAAGGGGTTCTTTGCTTTTACCATCTCTCTAAGACGATCTTTCAATCGCTGGATTGACTCTTTCCATGAAGGATTTCCTACATCAGACCTATACAAGGCTGCTCAGTTGTTCTGTCCTCGTATTTGCATCGAGCTCTTTTCCTGAGAAGTCTGATCGACGTGGACCGATTGTCAGATGCTTGATCTTGATCAGACCAAGGCCTTATGATGGTTGTGTGGTGGTTGATTATTTCTGGATAACGCTTTAGGGGGTTTCGATTTGCTCAGGGGCCCAAACGATCAAAAGGCGAAGCTCGGCTCAACCTTTCTAAGGCTCTTGTCCTTTCACGAGAGAGATAATGGCCATTATAGGACTCTGAAACTATGATTGAAGAACTAATTCCTCTATGATAAGTCCTATCATGAGATGATCTGGAATAGCTGCATTGACTATGCCTAAGAGGTGGTGGTGGCATTTCTCTCTGCTGTGGGGGAACTATTTATTATCTAAAAAGAGAAGAAGATCTAGCTTGTACAGCTTGAGCTAATTATTTCATGGTTTCTTGCATAACATCTTGACCCCTGGAAATACTAGCAAGGATTCTAGTCAAGTCGGCAGCTGTAGGCAGAGCAGATGGAACTGTTGAGTTGCCTTCATTTCTGGCACTGGTTTCAGGATGGTCATTCATCTTCCTTCAAATAAGAATATACGAGATAGAGAACGGTAATTAGACACATGTTCCCACAGACGGCGCTAATCAGTTGATGTAAAAAACTGGACTAAATCCAATTTGATAACCATAGATAAAATATAGAATAAGAATAAGAAAATTAAAAGAGAAACACAAGGTTTTAAAGTGGTTCGGCTATGAAGAAAGCCTATTAATAACTTTGAAAAATTTCTTCTATATTGTATTTGTCTTTGCGACAACTTCTCTTTCCATAAAAAATCTTCACAAACCTATAAGCGTAGAACAAAACTAGAATATAATGGTAAGTGAGGTATCAATCCATATCTAGGGATGAAACACAAAATTGGAGAGCACATATATAGATTCATTTGCTTTTTATTATTATTTTCTATTTTTTTCTATTTATATTTTTTATGGATTTTTCAAGGGATTTGTTTAACTAACTAACTATACTAATTTTTATAACTACTAATTAAGAAGTAAAAGCTAATTTAAGAAAAGTGAGATAAACAAAATTGTCCTCATAAGTAAACTAACAAAATTGGACTCATGAGGGCTTCAAAATTTCATCCCATAAATGGGAGATTAGCCCTCAATAATCATCATCCAAAAAATATATATAATTTAACAAATGAAGCATGAGATGATTAAAATAAAAGTAATAAGAGAGGAATAGATCAAACCCATTTAAGTCTTGAATTGAAATGGAAACTTCAATTACATCAACAATCTCTCAATTACAATCCCTCACTCATGTATTTATTTAATCTAAAATAAAAATTACAAAATAAAAATAAAAAGGATAGTGGATGAATTCATAAATGGACAATTAAATAATAAAAGAGATTTGCTAAAAATACAAATCCTAATAGTATATAATTGTACATTAGAACTCATCCAAAGAAATAAATTCTAGATTATTACTTTATATTGAGATAATTGCTAAAAATGCAAAATCTCAACATAAAGGAATGGGTTAGAATTTACCTCCCATAAGGGATGAATTCAACTACATCAATCTATTTTGAAATAATTGCTAAAAATGCAAACATTCATTATAGAGGGGTGGGGTTGAATTTATCCTAGAGATAAATTTCACTACACACCTCTATATTGAGATATTTGCTCAAAATGCAAATAATCAACATAGAGGGATGGAGAGAATTTTAGCACACAAAGATTAAAAACTAATTTGGAATCCTTATCAAAATGGTCTTCATCTTCCTTAAATAGTAGGTATGGAGCATGTGGGTAAAAATGAGAAGACAGTGGTGTATGGGATATGGAAGGTATTTGGATGAGGGTATTTAGGGAATTATGCTCACGTGTGCATGGGTTGTGTGAGGTCATGTGGGAAGTGAGGTGAGGGAATAAAATCAGATTTGCATATGAGGGTATTTTTGGAATTGGGTAAAATGAGTAGTTGGGGTTTGGTTGGGAAAATGGGTTTTTATTTGGCTTGTTGGTCTTTTGGTATTGTTTTATGCAGGAGGTAATAAAAATCATGCAAAAGAGAGAAATGGGTTTTGGTGTGGATTTAAGGGTATATTGGGTAAAGTAGGAAAATGGGGTTTTAAATGGCATGTGACTTTTGACTTGGTCTTAGTTTGGTTTTGGATTTTGGTTGGCACATTTAGCAGCTCACGATTTAAGCTAAATGGGAAATGGGTTTTGGTGTGGAGGTATGATGGAGTGGTTGGAGGTTGTTGTTGGGTCGCGAGGTTGCCGAATGGAAGAAAGGGGGCGTCGACGGATATGGGATGGGTTTGGGTATGGATTCGGTTGGGTCGTCTATGGGGGCAGTGGGTCAGGTTCACAGGGGGTCGCCGACGGTTTCGAAAGGGGAAGGGGTGATGTTCGATTTTCGAGATCGGCTGGTGGGTCGGCGGGTCATGGGGTTAGTCGCCGACGATTTTGTCCGGTGGGGATGGGTTTGGTTGAGGGTTTGAGTGGTGAGAGGTGTGGAGAGAGATGGTTGTTTTTTGTGTTAATGGAGGGTAATGGAGGTTAGGTGAGAGGAAAGAGAAAGAGGTGGGTGATGGGAGGTTGAATAAGACTTAGGTGGGGTTAGTGTGTAGGTGGGTGTATGGGAATGTGGGTGGGGGTGAGTAAATGTGTTTGGGTGTATGTATGGCATAAGGTATTTTAGGTGTGAGGGGTTGTGTGTGTGTTTAGTTCATGACCCCTAAAAAAAATATCTAACTAAAACTAATAAAACTAAAAATTAAATCTTAAAAATAAAAACTTAAATAAAATAAAAACTCAAGTCCCCCAAAAAATAAACTAATAAAAGTAAAAATAAATAAATTCCTAAAACATATAAATTATAACTAAAGACCTACAAAAATGTAAATCCAAATAAAAATAAAAAACAAATGAATTCCTAAAAAAAACTAATCCTAATAAAATAAAATCAAAACTAAAAACTAAAAATCAAAATAATACATCATTAAATAAAAAGAAATAAAAAATAAATCCTAAAAATAAAAACAATTCAAACTAAAAATATAAAAAATACGAAAGGGAACAAATCAAACACACACGGCTCGGGACAGAGTTTAGGCTAGGTTAGGGTAGGCTAGGGTTACGGGATTGGTAAATAGCTCCATAATCCTCACAATTTCCTTGAAATATGCGTTTGAACACCGCAACATGCATTCGACCTACAAAATACACAATAAAGCACATAAGACCCAAGTTGCCGAGAATTAACAACTAAAGTACGTCTATTCGGGGTATAAATTGTACACTTTTGGGTTCTTATCACCTACGTCCACTGTTATGGTATTGATTTAAGAGATTACACAAAGCTAGGTACTCTTGTCAAGATACAATGTATTTATTGTGATCTGGAGATCAAGGGTTGTAATGTCAAGGGATGGAATGCTTTTATACATCTAAGCATTTACACCATGTACATAATGAATGTGATAATTGGTTGTACTTCCCGTGCGGTGGCTGTTCATTCATACTGATGGTCGACATTCTTTATGTTGGTTGGCGTACATGCCGAGTAATTATTTGCTGACTAAGACTTTTGCCATGTTAGGAAACAATTGTCCACTTCTGATTGGTTCATGTAGGTGAATGTTTTTTGGTATCAACAACAGTTTTTATAATATTTTTATAAAATTGTTTTTAAAACAGTTTGTAAAATATTTTCTTAATAATTTTTTATAATATTTAAAACATTTTGTAAAACATTACAAAGCGGTTTTTTTAAATATTCGATTTTTTTTTTTAATTATTTAAAACAGTTTTTAAAATTGTTTTTTAAAACATTAAAACAGGTAAGAAGTTAATGAATTTATTGACAAATGTTTCTCACACAAATAGATAAGAAAAGTTTCGCAACACCTTATGAATAAAGAGTATTGTACATTGACAAATAATATCACAACAAATTATGTTACCAAATAGTCAAAAAGAAAATAAATTTTCACATTTGTCAACTTGTTAGCATTTATCATGGAAAAACATGATAAGCAAACTGACACTAAAAGAAAAAATGTAACAAATCCTATTTTATATAAACGCAATTTTAAATTTTCATTTGATGTTTGAACCATTTTTGTGTATAATGAAATCATTGTCTCCTTTTAGCTGCAACTCAAACCCATAGCCCAACATCATAAACCCTCCGGACATCAGCTGTTATTGATTCCTAAATCTTAAGCTTAAAATATGTGGCTATGGCTCTTCTCAATGCTACTACAAACTTGACTGCTTCTCAATTAAGAGTATGTTACCATTCCCATTCTCACCATTCTACTCTTTCTAAAATTCCACATCCTTTGGATGGAAAATTAGAACAACTTCTGAATAACAAGACCCACTTTAACAATTTCGTTAGAAATCAATGCAAATCTGGATTTAATACACTTGAAGATGCCCTAGATTTGTTTAATCAAATGATCCAAATGCGACCCTTGCCCTCCATTCTCTATTTTAATCAGCTTCTAGGCTCTATCGTCAGGATGAAACATTATACCTCTATTATTTCCCTCTTTAAACAAATCCAATCATTATAAATAGTTGAGGTCAACTTTTATACTCTTAATATTTTGATCAACTCTTACTGCCATCTCAAGAGGGTACATTTGGGTTTCTCAGCTATCGGGAGAATCTTCAAACTTGGTTTTGAACCGGATTGTATCACACTCACTACTTTGATTAGGGGTTTGATTGGCGATGGTAAAATGGATGATTCTGTACACTTGTTTAACGTAACGGAGGGGAAAGGGCTCCAACCCGATGGCATAACTTGTGGGATCATTATTAATGGGTAATGTAAAATGGGAAACACTAGCGTTACTATTAGATTACTTAAGAAGTTGGAAGAAAAAAAATTTGGGGGCTAATTTTGTGGTATATAATACAATTATTGACTGTCTGTGTAATGACAAACTAGTGGATGAGGCTTAAACCTTTTTTTAAAAGTGATTCGTAAAGGAATTACACCAAATGTCATCACATACAATTCATTGATCCATGGTCTTTGCAATTCGAGCTGATGGAAAGACATTACAAAATTATTGAATGAGATGGTGAACCTGAAAATAAATCCACATGTATGGACTTTCAATATATTGGTAGATGCACGTTGTAAAGAGGGCATGGTTGAAGAAGCGGTAGGTATACTTGAAACGAGGATTCAAATAGGTGTTAATCCTGATATAGTCACGTATAGTGCTTGGATGGATGGATATTGTTTGCAAAGGAGATTGAAGGAAGCAAATAAGGTATTTGATATGATGGTTGCTAGGGGTATTAGACCTGATTCTCATAGTTATAACATATTGATTAATGGAAATTGTAGGGAGAAGAATGGATGATGCCCAAAGATTTTTTCATGAAATGTCTCCGAAAGGATTAATTCCTAACACTGTCACTTACAACACTCTTATAAGTGGCCTGTGCCGCGTGGGGAAACCTATTGTTGCACTCGAACTTTTAAATGAAATGCAATCTTATAGCCAAAATCCAAATGTCATGATGTAGTGTACTCTTTTAGATGGTTTATGTAAAGACCAATGCCTTTCCAAGGCAATGGTCTTATTTCAAGAGATGGAAGAGTGTGGGTTGCATATTGATATTGTAGCTTACAACACCCTCGTTGATGGTACGTGTAGAGAAGGGAAACCTAAAGATACTAATGAACTCTTTGATAGTCACCCTAAGAATGGTTTGCAACCTAATGTTCGTACGCATAATATTTTGATTAATGGATTCTGCAAGGAAGGGATGCTAACCGAAGCAAATGAATTGCTTAGAAGAATGGAAGAGAGTGGTTGCACTTATAATATTATTATCCAAGAATTTCTGCGAAATAATGAGACATTGGGGGCAGTGCAACTTCTCCGTGAAATGGTTAATGATGGATTATGTGCTGATGTTTCTACAACAACTTTGTTGATGGTTTCTCTTGGTAACGATGAATTAGGTCAATCAGTTTTGGAAATGCTTCATAGGTAGGGTTGTGTGATTTGTCTTTAGGTTTTGAATGTATGGCACGCTAAAAAGTCCAAATTTTGGGACAAAATTTTCTTCATCAAGAGTAGGGGAAGAGGAGGGAAGTACTTGATTTGTATTATGTTTTCACGGTTGAAAAAATGAGACAATAGAGGTCTAGTTTGAACTTATTATCCTTTTTCTTTCTAGTTCAAATTTAAAAATACTTGAGTTAATGGACAAAATAGTCGGCTTGAGGTATTATCTCTATCTTTGTATGAAAATAATATCACGCTGAAAGTGAGGCCTACTTTCTCGATAATTTCTCTACATTTGTTTTCCAAAATTGCCTTTTATTTATCTGTTTGTTCAAAAATGAGGCCTGCTTTTGGCTGCCAGGGTATGTTATCTCGTGTCACTTTGTTTTTTTAGAATTAGTGTTGTTTTAATTTTTGGTTCTTTGTTGGTCTGGGTTTGTATAAAACTTGTTGGTTTATGTTCTTGGTCGACCACTCATGGTTGTAGTCTCATTTTTCATTAGTTTAGGATGTTTATATTGTGTTTGTAGAATTTATTTTGGTGTGTGTTGGGGGGGGGGGGGGGGAGGGGGCTGGTTTTTGACCTGGTTATTTAGGCACGCTTTTACATTAATGTTTTATGTTTCTTGGTTCGTTTTAATGCAGCGTCACTCGTCAAATCTCTAAAAGAAGTAAACACTAAAATTTACTCTATTATTTACTTTTTCGAGACTCCCAATAGGTTGCAAACAAGGATGCTTCATCTTCATAAACTTACGTTGCTTGTCAAAATTCGAACAAACGCAGTTTTATATTATCAACTCTTTTTCTGAAATAAATGATCAACATATATGTGCGCGTGCGTGTGTGTGTTAGGAAATTCTCAAAATAAACTATGTTTTGATCAAATTTTGGAAGGGAGAAATATGATGTTATTCCACTATGGATCAACCTTTTTGAATTGGATTCAGGAAGACATATAAATAAAAATTATCAAGGTAATAATCACAATTTTTACAAGACATTAGAAAACATTATACAAGACAAAATGAAAAGTTTATGAACCAAAGAACCATATTAGATTCGTGATTTAGTGATAGTAATCTAAAGATGCCGTCTATTGAGGCTTAATGATGCAAAAGATACATTCTGCCGGAAAATTTTCTCAACAGCTAAGTACCCCTTCTCATTTTATTTATTAAATAGCTAAAAACTGACATAATTATGTGCCCAGGACTTTCAAGGGTTATTTATATCAAGTTCACTATTCTCTCTTTGTTATTATCAACTGAAAACATGGGGTTTAGGGTTTGAGATTTGAACCGGATTGAGTTTGATTTTAAAAAATGATGATCTAGCAAAGACCTTTCACCAAAATTGATTGCTGAATTTGATTAAACATTATCATGGTAGGTTAGCTTTAATTAAAACTTGCTAATTAAAATTTGTTAGAATATTGATGAAATCTAGATATAGTATACAGATTTGTTTATATGACGATGAATTGCATACAGATAATTTATTTTTCAATATCTACTAAGTTTGTTGAAAATCTATTTTGATATATTTTGGGCACAACAATATTTTTTGCATTGTCCATTTTTTTTCACTGTTTCCCCTTTTTGTCTATTTTATGGTTTGACTTTATGTGAACCATTGTGTTTGTCAACAACAGAGGTATTAAAACGAAATTGGCAGGGGTTGCTAGAAGCACCATGAGGAAGTATGAATTTCTTATTGCCACCCTTATGGATTACTCGTGTCAAGTGATGAGGAAGAAGACTTCCTTTAAGTCATGGTCCCATTCGTAAAAGAATTGAAGTGGCAGAAAACATAAAGCTTCAAACGAACTCCATGGGAGTTTGTAGCATTACAAGTTGAACAGTTGTCCCCAAAATCTCAACCAAGATAGTTTTAAAAGCATTAATGAGTTTTTTTGATTGGTTATGTATCTGTTCAATCAGCTTCCTGTAAATTTTTCCTTTCTTAGGCACAGTTGGAACATAATTTTGATATTTCTTATAGCATGATATATTCTAAAGGAGAAAGCACCCTTGATGATCATATCCCATTAAAGGAGAACCCAATTGGTGGGTTATTATTTTCTCTCCTTAACTAGATAGAAGCTTTGCAAATTTAATGGTCTAACTGAGTTGCCTTTTTTTAAATGTTCAACTTGTACATGTTTTCATTTACATGATTAGAATATATTCACATGTTATTCTATCAAAGAAAACAGTGCTGGAGATTATGTGTGCTCTGATTCCACCCACCAAACACCACGGATTGTCAGTACTCAAATTAAGCAACTATTTTTTCTTTATTCATTTTAAAATTCCATGGGTACACACGCAAAAAAATGATTTGGAGATAATTCATGTTAACTTTCCAAACTGTTGAGACGTTTGAAAGTGTTTCTCTGTTAGTGTGATTTGTTTCCAACTTTTCGAAGTGAGGTGATAATTATAAATTGTGTTACTGTTGTGTTGGTATTTATGGAAGTCAGGTGTACTGTATCTTTTGGTAGCACTATCCATTACATATAGCGGTTAGTTGTTGTTTGTCATACATCTAAGTAGTGTCATCTTCTTGGAGTTTAATCGTGTGTGGGTAAGAATATTTTCTTCCTTTGTATGAAAGCCCATATTAGAATTTCAACATTTAATATACGAAAGGTGAGTAATGGTTCCAATTTTGTCGGATTGTTGTATTGTAAGAAAAGTTAATTGAAATGAAATTTCCAATGGGACGGTATTAAATATCCCTCAAGTCCTTGTTATTTAGAAATGTCAAGTATTACACATGCGTATGGATATTTCTCTGTTTTCAATTTCATTTAGGATTTTTTCTTCCTTCTCATTTTTATTCAACTGTACAGATCAATATGAATGAGCAGAAAAAAGGCACGCTTTTTTAAAACTTTCAAACCTGAATGAGAAGTTAACACAAAGAAAGCCCCTCAATTTCGATTTGAGAATGGGTTTTGATCAAAATAATCTTTCGAGGCCTAAGAACATCACTTTTCAATTTGTCGAGGAAGGCAAATGGTCAAAGGATGCAGAGATATTTAAGTGAAAGGTATTTTTGTTTAATAAATTGTCCCCTGATGTGTTTCGTTAGTTTTATGCCTGTTTTAATTATTTTTATATTTGCTATTGTAGAGTCTATTTGGATAAGCGAAATCTAAAGAGCTTAAGGTGAATTAAGTTAAAGAGATGGCAAAGGAAAAACCAAAGCCTGATGATATAAATCCAACTTTGATCGACACGTCAGAGAAATTTATTACCAAAGGAACCTATTCCTGAAATTGAGTGGTGGTAAATTTACGTAATTTCTTCACTGGTCCAATAAAGAGTCCTTGATGGTTATTGATCTCATTCTTTTGCTGCTCTGGGTTGGAATCAAGTTTTCTGAATTACCTTTGGTAAAATTTTCATTCTATCTGTGGTTACTTTCCATAAAAAGAAAGTGAAACAAAATAATCTCAACCAAGATAATCTTCTCCCAGCCCCAAATGAAATTTTTTTATGGCTTTAATTCTCACTCTTTATTTGTAGCATGAGATAAAAATAAAGGTTGTTCCCAGTGCACAACGCTTCCGGGATCTGGGAGAGGTTGCTGTAGGCAAGCCTTACTCCATTTTTGGATAGGTTATAATTTTTTTGGTACATTTATGTTCACACAATTTTCGTCATATTATTATTATTAATAATGTTTTTGACAATTGAATTGGGTTAGATTTTGTCCTTTTATTTTGCCCTTTTGTTCTAACAGTTGTATTAGGTTGCATTTATCATTAGGTATTCATTCAAATGGAATTGTATCAAATGCTGAAAAAAGTTTTAAAATTCAGTTCATAAGAGTTATTCTCAATTCTTTCCACTAATCTTAGCATAATTCTATTACTGAAAAAGTGTAGTCGACGAAGACTTGAACTAAATCTTTGTAGGGTACATTGCTATAGAATATATGCAGTGGAAAAGTACTTGGGTCACATAAAATTGTGGTTTAGGAAATACATAATTGATAAAAACTTGGTTGTAGCTTTTTGGGTAGGTGTGCATATATTTAATTGATGATCTTCGACAGTGTATATATAGGTTTATAAATTATAGATGATATTCTTCATCTTGATACTTCAATTCCCTCATTCTTCCATAACATCTCTTACTTAATTTTCACATCCTCCTTTGTGCCATTATGAGCAGAGCGTTGCCTTGCTTCACTTTAAGCAAGCCTTTCTAAAAAATAATTGAACTTCTGCTTATTGTGATAAGTACAGTCAATCTTGTGGTGTATTTTGGCTCTCCGGTGGCTTCCCATTGGTTCACGACTGTTTTGGGAGAAAAATAGATTTTTCTCGATATTTACAAAATTGCCACTTTGAGGAAAAATCTATAAATAGAAGCTTATTTTCTGTTTGTAGTGCAATGCTATTTTTTCCAGCAAGAGTGAACATTTTGTGAGTTTTTCAAAGAGAAAACTGAGTGAGAGCTTCCTGTTTAAGATTAGTTCTTGTGGTTGGTTGTGAGTGCCTTTCTTGGAGAGATAAAGAGTGTGAGTGTGTAACCTTGTGGTTCCTCCATTTATCAAAGAAAGAAGAAATCCTACCATTGTGGATGTAACCCTTGTTTGGGTGAACCACGTTATATTGTTGTTGTTTCTTTGCTTTGATTGCTTATGTGTTCTTGTTATCCTACTTGTTGATTATTGATTGGATTCGTTTTGAGTTTGCACACTTAGTTTTCATTAGGAACAAGGTCTTGGGTGTTTTCCGCACACCAAGTGTTTGGTAAAATTCCGAAGTGAGTTTTATGGTCTTGGTTGCTTAACATAGGACTGTTTTAGCCCAACAAGTGCTATTAGAGCTTTGGTTGCTTGTCTTGCTCGGTATTTTGGTTCAGCTTGAATCAATTTGAGTGATATTGGCATAAGTTATAGAATTTGTTCCAAATGGCGGAGGAGGTGTCGCGTACTCTCGAATCAACTTCTACAAGCGGAGGCTCTAAGAAGTGGGATCCTAGTTATGGATCTGGAGGCTCAATGAAGTTTGAGATAAAACATTTTGATGAGAAAATTAATTTTGGCTTGTGGCAAAGAAGGATGCAGGGTGTTATTGTTCAACAACGGTTAATTATAGCATTGTTGGGTATAGAGAAGCGTCCGGTGGATATAAATGAAGCCAAATGGAGCGATATTGATCAAAGGGCAATTTCTTCAATTGAAATGTATATCACGGATGATGTGCTCAATCACATGATATCGGAAACTACGACTAAGGGCATGTGGGATCAATTGGAGGAGATTTATTTGGGCAAGTTATTGTCAAATAAATTATTTCTAAAGAAGATGCTCTTCAAGTTAGAAATGAAGGAGGGCGGTGATATGATGAAGCATATAAATGCCTTCAATGCTTTGATCAACGATTTGAACCGGATTGATGTGGGATGGGGTTGTCCGAACCTTAAGTGAAGTGAGGCACGTTCCAGCACTTAAAAAGAACTTGATTTCTTTAGGCGCACTCGATTCAAAGGGGTGTGTGATTCAAGATGAGGGTGGGGCTTTGAAGGTCAAAAGGGGATCGATAGTGATTTTGCACGGCACAAAGTTACAGAACAATCTTTATAGATTGAAGGGAAATACGGTAGTGGGTGGTGCGGTAGTCTCCATGGATCCTGAAATCGACGAGCTACAATTGTGGCACATGAGACTTGGTCACATGAGCCAACGGGGCATGGAAGAACTTCATCAGCGAAAGTTGTTGAAGGGGGTGCACGGATGCAAGCTCGGTTTTTGCAAGTATTATGTGACGGGGAAGCAAACTCGAGTGTAATTCACTATATCTATGAACAAGAGTAAGGGGACTCTTGACTATATTCATTCCGACATGTGTGGGCCTTCGGATGTTGTTTCCATAGGCGGCTTTAGATACTTTGTGACTTTCATAGATGATTATTCATGAAAAGTGTGGGTCTACTACTTGAAGGAAAAATTGGAGGTTTTCGAGAAGTTCAAGGAGTGGAAAGCCATGGTGGAGAATCAAACGGGGAAGAAGATCAAGTATTTTAGGAGCGACAACGGGGGTGAGTATAGAGATGGTGGGTTTCTCAAGTATTGTAAAGATGCGGGCATCATAAGGCACTTTACCGTTAAGAAGACTCCACAACAAAATGGGGTGGCGAAGAGGATGAACTGCACCATTATGGAAAGGGCAAGGTGCATGAGGTTTCATGCAGGGTTACCGAAATCATTTTGGGCAGCGGCTCTTCATCACGACGTGTATTTGGTGAATCGGTCACCAAATTCGACTCTTGGTTTGAAGTGTCCGGAGGAAGTATGGTCGGGGCACGAGGTCGACTAATCTACTTTGAGGGTACTCGGATGTCCGGGGTACGCTCACATTACTAGTGACGAGAGGACTAAAAATGACCCGAGAACTCTCTGGTGTATTTTCCTAGGCTATGGAAAAGGGGTAAAGGGGTTCAAGCTTTGGGATCCGTCTACGAGGAAACTAGTTGTTAGCTGGGATATGATGTTTGACAAGATGTCCATGTTGAAGGCCAAGGAGTTCCTGGAAGTTGCCGATGACGCTGGTGTTAGAACCGTCGACATTCCTTTGGTATTTTTGAGATCATCAACCACCGATAGTGATAGTGCATCTACTAGTGGTTCTAGTGATTCTCAATCGGGTGATGACACGATTGAGGTGGAGCTGAATGAGGATGATTTGGGAGAGGAGTCAGTTGAGGTGGAGGACACTCAACGGGTGGAGCAAGTGCCATGCATAGCATGTGACAGAGAGCATAGGGAGATCAAGCCACCATCTAGGCTTGGTTGGGAAGAGGTCAATTACGCTCTCATTTCTAGTGAGGGTGATCCAATGACATACAAAGATGCCATTAATTGTGATGTCAAGGCGAGTTGGATGGGTGCTATATCGAAAGAGATGGAAGCTCTACGAAAGAACTATGTGTGGGAGTTGGTTCCTAAACCCAAGGGGGGACACATTGTTGGCTCTAGGTGGGTGTATAGGAAGAAAGAGGCAATTAACAAAATAGAAGAACCGAAGTACAAGGCAAGGCTAGTAGCGAAGGGGTTTATTCAAAAAGAGGGGATTGACTATGATGAGATCTTCTCCCCGGTGGTGAGGCATACTTTGATACGGGTGTTGTTGGCAATGGTTGCTCAATTCGATATGGAATTGGAGAAAATGGATGTGAAAATGGCTTTTCTTCATGGTGATTTGAAGGACCTTATTTACATGGTGCAACCGGAGGGGTTTAAGGAAGTGGGAAAGGAAGATCATGTGTGCCGGCTTAAGAAGTCATTGTATGGGCTTAAACAGTCGCCACGATAATGGTACCAATGGTTCGATACCTTCATGTTGTCGATTGGTTACACGAAATGTGATCATGACCATTGTGCATATTTTTGGGTTCTTGATGATGGTTCGTTTGTTTTGTTAATGCTCTATGTGGATGACATGCTCATTGCATGTCGGGACATGTCACGAATAACAAAGCTCAAGGTGGAATTGAGCCGGGAGTTTGACATGAAGGATCTTGGTGCGGCGCAAAAGATTCTTGGTATGGATATTAGATGAGATAGAAAAGTTGGCAAGTTGTGGTTATCTCAGAAAAATTATATTCCGCATGTCATCGGGAAATTTGGCATGTTGGATGCCAAGCCCACTTCTACCCCGTTAGCTTCACATTTTGCTTTGTCTGCAAAGCAATGTGCCTCTACGGATGATGAGTTAGAGGAGATGGCATCAACGCCGTATGCTTGTGTCGTGGGGTGCCTTATGTATGCTATGGTTTGCACGAGGTCGGATATCGCCCAAGCCGTGGGTGTGTTTAGTAAGTACATGTCGAATCCGGGAAAAGAGCATTGGAAAGCGGTGAAATGGATTCTTCGGTATCTAAAGGGAACTAAGTCTATGGGCATTGTGTTTAAGCGGAAGAAAGGGGCCGAGTTTATTGCGGGGTATGTGGATTCGGATTATGCGGTGGATCTTGATACGCGGAGATCTACATCGGGGTATGCATTCACTATTGCTAGCGGGCCGGTATCTTGGAGATCCATGCTACAAGCGACAAGTGCTTTGTCTACCACGGAGGTGGAGTATATGGCACTTACGGAAGCATCAAAGGAGGCGGTTTGGTTAAAGAGTTTGGTGAGTGAATTGGGGATGAAGCAAGAGGGTGTTCATCTTCATTGCGATAGTCAAAGTGCTATGCATTTGGCTAAGAATCAAGTGTATCATGCCCGCACAAAGCATATTGATGTACGGTATCATAGAGTTTGGGATTGGGTTAATTCCGGTGAGGTTTTGATTGAGAAGGTGCACACGAATGAGAATGTAGCAGATTTCCTCACCAAACCTGTGACTACGGAGAAGTTTAGCCATTGCCTAAAGCTTCTAAATCTCACTTCTTGTTGAAGTTCAAGGAGAGGCTCCTCGGTTAGGTGGAGTCGCATTGATCTTGGTAGATTTCGGGGTGATCTTCAGGCGGGTTCAATGGTTTTCATTCTGGGTTTTTGGTTGGATAATTCGGATCGCCAAGGTGGAGTTTGTGGTGTATTTTGGCTCTCCGGTGGCTTCCCGTTGGTTCACGGCTGTTTTGGGAGAAAAATAGATTTTTCTCGATATTTACAAAATTGCCACTTTGAGGAAAATCTATAAATAGAAGCTTATTTTCTGTTTGTAGTGCAATGCTGTTTTTTCCAGCAAGAGTGAACATTTTGTGAGTTTTTCAAAGAGAAAAGTGAGTGAGAGCTTCTTGTTTAAGATTAGTTCTTGTGGTTGGTTGTGAGTGACTTTCTTGGAGAGATAAAGAGTGTGAGTGTGTAACCTTGTGGTTCCTCCATTTATCAAAGAAAGAAGAAATTCTACCATTGTGGATGTAACCCTTGTTTGGGTGAACCACATTATATTGTTGTTGTTTCTTTGCTTTGATTGCTTGTGTGTTCTTATTATCCTACTTGTTGATTGTTGATTGGATTCGTTTTGAGTTTGCACACTTAGTTTTCATTAGGAACAAGGTCTTGGGTGTTTTTCGCACACCAAGTGTTTGGTAAAATTCTGAAGTGAGTTTTATGGTCTTGGTTGCTTAACATAGGACTGTTTTAGCGCAACAAATCTCACCCTAAGACCTTGTCTCGAAATAGTATGTGTGATGACTTGCAGGTGTTAAGCTGACTTAGCTCTTCTCTCTCTATCACTCTCTCTCACACACACGCATACACACACAAGGGAGACTCATATAGCTCGTGTTAAATGTTGACGGGATTATTTTGATTCGACATACTCTTCTATTGGGATGTGTTAAGATGGACCAAATTCTCTCTTTCTCTCTTTTTGAATTACAGGTTACTGGGAGAATAGATGCTCAGCACAATAAGGCAAGCAACGTGAGCAATATCCAAGGAAGGGAAGACCACCCAATAAAAACACTGGACGGACAGTCGACGAAATACCTTAATTGCACTGGAGATAATCCTTCTATTCCATTCTTGGATACCATTAACTATCTGACTCCAATGAAGAACCTTTGCATTCAGGTAAAACTAATTTGTAGTTCTCTTCTTACATTTTGAGACCAAAATTAAAATTAATTTTCAGAAACATTAGCAATCAAGTAAGAGGTCGGACTTGGTGCAATGACAAGTGCTTACTCTCCTAAAGAGTTACGTCGTGGGTTTGAGTCTTGTAAACAGCCTCTACAAAACAATGATGGTAAGGCTTGCCTACATCAACCTTTTTCGAACCCCGCTAAAGCGGGAGCCTTGTGCACACGGTACAATCTTTTTTTTAGGAACATTAGCAATCAAGTTCAGGTTGAGGTTCATATGAATGTTGTTTTGAAGGCTCTGTCATAAGTGATAGTATAATACAATTTTTTCCACTACAAGGATAAGGTTCCAAGTCATTTGTTGTAGAAACCTTTTATTCCGTAGAATTACATTTCATCTCTTACATGTAGGATTTAAGATTGAGTGGCCTCTTTTTTTTGTCACCGTGGTTTATGTTTGATCTGCTATGAATAACCATGCATGTGTCGGTTCCTTTTTAAATTGGATCAACTATAACCAAATGGAAAGCGCTACCCATGTCAAAAATATTATGTTGTATATTTTTTCTTTTACGAAGTGATGTGGCAGAATGCCACATCATAAATGGGTCCCATGTTTTAATTTTTTATTATTATTTTACACTCAAGTATCTGATTGCCACATCAATTTATAGAAAAAATGTACAAATTCAGAGAAAGAATACAATATTCCACGAGTATTGATGTGGCTATACTTTAAGACAGTAAGAGCTTCACATTTAAAATTTGCACCAAATTCTGGAGGGAAAATAAGCCCTACTAGTTTAATTCTTAATTCCTCATTGGTTCTGGAGTAATGCTATATCTACTTGTTCACCTCCAGAAACTCATTCCTTTTTTCAACAACTTTTATTATCAATTCCCCCTACACTGGAGATTGTTAAGCATTTTATGCTATTTTAGATCTTTTTTTAGAAATAGAACTCTTAATTCGAGGAAAAACAAAGCGGAATATAGGACTCCTAATTTAAGATGAGGGGGTACAAAATAAAGTTTATCATACTAAATAAGTGTGTTTGTTTGCATATATTGTGTTCTGCTATAGAACAGTGCATATTCTACTACAAAACTGTGTGTTAGCTTATGTACAAAGTGTGATATGATATGTGAGAGTATGTGTGTCTCGTTCTACATAAATTTTGTATGTGCATATTCGTTTACAAAACTGTGTGTTTTCTTGTGTACAAAGTGTGATATGATATATGAGAGTATAAGTCTCCTGCTACAGACCTGTACTACACAGTTCATGTGTGTAGTTTCTGTGTATTTAAAAACAAAGTCCGTGAAAGACTTAGACAGTCTTTAGGTAGGTGTATATATCCATGCCTATGATATATGATAGAGTTATACTTGGACTAGAAGTTTAATTAGACAGTTAGACTTTGACCACAATCAACACCAAGGCCATAAGCCCCTCAATTCTAAAGCTATTTAATCATGAAAGACTGGGAGAGGTGGAATATTATAGCATAAGTGGGTACTGGTTTTCTCGTGCATCCTTCTTTTGTATTTTGTAGTATTATTGGGATCGAGTGGTTTCTTGGTCAAACAAATAAATTTTATTGCAAACTGTCTCAACACTTATATTGAGCAACTGTTTCTATCCATGTTTGTTACATTTCTAATTAAATGAAAATGGTTCTCCCATTTCTGATTTTCTTAATCATTTGTGCCATTATGAACAAAGCCTTACATCTCTTCACTTTAGGTAAACCTTTAGCATAAATAATATAATACTGATTCTGCATAGTGATAAATGTGGTCTTACCCCAAGACCTTGTCTTGAAAGAAGAGTACAGATTAATGCACATGGGATGGGGTAGCTCTCATTTGCAGCCTACTTCAGTGAACCATCCCTTCCAATAACATTTAACAAACTAGTCTACTTAGATGTCTTAAGCTGAACCGAATCCTCTCTCCTCTATAATACAACACCCAACACCACCACCCCCCCCCCCCCCCCCCCCCCTCCGCCCCGGCTGGGAATAACAGTTTACTGTGTAATAGCTGCTCAATACAGTAATGCAAGCAACGAAAGTGACATCCTAGTAAGGGGAGACCACCTCACAACACTCGACAAACAATTGACGAAATTCATTAATTACAATATAGAGAATCATTCTTCTAGAATCTTGGATACTATTAACCATCTAATTCACATGACGTGCCTTTCCATTATATTAAAACTATGATTTCGTTCAATTCTTACATTTCGAGACCATAAAGAAAATCAATTTTTTGAAGCCATAGTGATAAAGTTCAGGTTGAGGTTCATATAACTTTCTTTAATGAAGTGATGTGGTAGCATGCCACTTCATAAATAAGTTGCGCTTGTTAAATGTTTTCGACTCATTTGGTGATTATCACTTCAAATATTAAAACATATACAAATCTGGATAAAATATACAATACTCCCCGAGTATGGATGTGGTCGTACTCCATAACAATAAGGTCTCGTTTAATGCGTCGTATAAGGGGGTCGGATAGGATAGGATAAGGATGAACCGGATAAGACTTATTTCAATACTGCGTTTGGAATAGTTCCGGATAAGAAGTCGGGATGGGATATAATAATACAATTATTTCCACGAATAAGAGTTATTCTCAATTATTTCCACGAATCTTAGCATAATATTATTATTGCAAAAGTGTAGTCAATAAAGACTTTAACTAAATCTTAGGGGGTACATTGCTATAGAATATATGTAGTGGAAAAGCACTTGGGGCACATAAATTTGTGGTTTAGAAAATAGATAATTGACACAAACTTGACTGTAGCTTTTTAGGTAGGTGTGCATATATTTAATTTATGATCTTCAGGCAGTGTATATATAGGTTTATAAATAATAGATGATATTATTCATCTTGACACTCCAATTCACTTATTCTTCGGTAACATCTCTTACTTTATCTTCACATACTCCTTTATGCCATCACGAGTAGAGAATTGCCTTGCTTTTAAGCAAGCCTTTCTAAAAAATAATTCTACTTCTACGTATTGTGATAATTGAAGTCAATCGCACCCTAAGACCTCGTCTCGAAATAGCACGTGTGATGACTTGTAGGTGTTAAGCTGACCTAGCTCCTCTCTCTCTCTCTCACACACACATACACACACACACACACACAAGGGAGACTCATATATCTCGTGTCAAATATTGAACAAATTCTCTCTCTCTCTCTCTCTCTCTCTCTCTCTCTCTCTCTCTCTCTCTCTCATTACATGTTATTGCGATAATAAATGCTCAGCACAATAAGTCAAGCAACGAGAGCAATATCCAAGGAAGGGGAGACCACCCAACAAAAACACCGGACGAACAGTCGACGAAATCCCTTAATTAAACTTGAGAGAAGCCTTCTACTCCAACCTTGGATACCATTAAGTATATGAATCCTTCCATTTAGGCAAAACTATCTTCAATTCACTTCTTATATTCTGAGACCATAACTAAAATTAATTTTCAGAAAACATTAGCAATCAAATTAGATGTCGAACTTGGTGCAATGGCAAGTGCTTTTCCACCTAAAGAGTTATGTCGTTGGCTCAAGTCTTGGAAGCAATCTCTACAAAAAAAATGATGGTAAGGCTTGCCTACATCAACCTCTTCTGAACTCTGCTAAAGCAAGAGCCTTGTGTACCAAGTATGACCTTTTTTTAGGAACATTAGCAATCAAGTTTAAGTTGAGGTTCATATGAATGTTGTTTTGAATGCTCCGTCATAAGTGATTGTATAATACAATTTTTGCCAATACAAGGATAAGGTTCCAAGTCATTTGTCGTAGAAACCTTCTATTCCGTAGAATTACATTTTATCTCTTACTTGTAGGAGTTAAGCTTGTTGGCCTCTTTTTTTAATCATTGTGGTTTATGTTGATTTGCTATGAATGACCCTGCATGTGCTTGTTCCTTCTTAAATTGGATCAACTATAACCATATGGAAATCACTACCCATGTCAAAATTATTACGTTGTACATTTTTTTCTTTTACGAAGTGATGTGGCAGCATGCCACATAATAAATGGGTCCCACATTTTAATTTTTTATTATTATTTTACACTCAAGCATCTGATTTTCTCATCAATTTATCAAAACGATGTAAAAATTTGTAGAAAGAATACAATACTTCACAAGTATTATTTTGGCACTTTAAGACACTAAGAGCTTCACACTTAAAATCTGCCCCAAATTCTGGAGGTAAAATAAGCCCGACTAGTTTAATTCTTAATTCCTCATTGATTCTGGAGTACTGATATATCTACTTGTTCACCTCCAGAAACTCAACCTTTCTTCTAGCAACTTTTCTGGTCAAGTCACCTGTACACTGGAGATTGTTAATCAATATTTTGTTATTTTAGATCTTTTTTAGAAATAGAACTCTTAATTCGGGGAGAACAAAAAGGAATACATGACTCATAATTTAGGAGGAGTGGTATGAAATAAATTTTAGGGGATTTGTAATTTTAGGACTTATTGTAATATGTATTCTGGAAATAGGACAACAAATATTTCATTTATAATTTTAGTCACTATTTTTTAATAAAGCTGCTGACGCGGACCCATATCCATAAAACGTCAACCAATCACAGCATGCCACGTCAGCCGATAATTTAAAAATAGGGGCTAAAAATGGAAACAAAATGTTTGTTGTCCTATATCCATAACCAATATTATTTTAAGTCCTAAAAATGCATAATCTATAAAGTTTATCATACTGAATAAGTATGTTTGTTTGCAAATGCTAGATATTATGTTCTGCTACAAAATAGTGTGCATATTCTGCTACAAAACTATGTTTGCTTGTGTACAAAGTGTGATATGATATGTGAGAGTATGTGTGTCTCCTGCTACAGAATTTTTTGTATGTGCATATTCTGCTACAAAATTGTGTGTTTGCTTGTGTACAAAGTGTGATATGATATGTGAGAGTATGTATGTCTCCTGCTACAGAATTTTATATGTGTATCTGGTGGTTGTTTGTACTACACAGTTCACGTGCGTAGTTTCTGTGTTTAAAAACAAAGTCCGTGAAAGACTTGGATAGTCTTTAGGTAGGTGTGTATATATATATATACACACACACACAGCCGTTGAGGAGCGGACCTAAACAACGGGTCTATTAACGGACCACCCCCAAACGACGTAGTTTTGTGGGTAAAATATATTTTCTTGTAATTGCCCCCCAAAACTATGTCGTTTGGGGGTGGTCCGTTAGTAAACCCGTTCTTTGAGTATATATATATATACATATATATATATATATCCATGCCTATGATATATAATAGAGATATACTTGGGACTAAAAGTTCAATTATGTAGCAAGACTTTGACCACAGTCAACACCAAGGCCATAAGCCTCTCAATACTAAAGTTATTTAATCACGGAAGACTGGGAAAGGTGGAATATTATAGTAAAAAATGGGTACTATTTTTCTCGTGCACGCACCCATCTTTTGTATTTTGTAGTATTATTGGATCGAGTGGTTTCTTAGTTAAACAAATAAATTTGATTGCAATATGTCTCAACACTTATATTGAGCAACTATTTCTATCCCCATTTGTTACATTTCTAATTAAATGAAAATGGATATCCCATTTCTGATTTTCTTAATCATTTGTGCCACTATGAACAGAGCCTTAAATCTCTTCACTTTAGGTAAACCTTTAGCATAAATAATATAATACTGATTTCGCATAGTGATAAATGTGGTCTTACCCCAAGACCTTGTCTTGAAAGAGGAGTACATATTGATGCACGTGGGATGGGGTTGCTCTCATTTGCAGCCTACTTCAGTGAACCATCCCTTCCAACAACATTTAACAAACTAGTCTACTTAGATGTCTTCAGCTGAATCGAATCCTCTCTCCTTTATAATACAACACCCAACCCACCCCCCCCCCCCCCACGGCTGGGAATAACAATTTACTGTGTAATAGATGCTCAGTACAGTAATGCAAGCAACGGAAGTGACATCCTAGTAAGGGGAGACCACCTGACAACACTCGAAAAATAATTGACGAAATTCGTTAATTACAATATAGAGAAGCCTTCTTCTAGAATCTTGGATACTGTTAACCATCTAATTCACATGAAGTAACTTTCCATTATATTAAAACTATGATTTGGTTCAATTCTTACATTTTGAGACCATAAAGAAAATCAATTTTTAGAAACCATAGTGATAAAGTTCAGGTTGAGGTTCATATAACTTTCTTTAATGAAGTGATGTGGTAGCATGCCAAATCATAAATAAGTTCCGCATGTTAAATGTTTTCGATTTATTCTCATTTGGTGATTATCATGTCAAATCTGGATAAAATATACAATACTCCCCGAGTATTGATGTGGTCGTACTTCATAACAATACGGTCTCGTTTGATGTGCCGTATAAGGGGGACAGATAGGATTGCATAAGAGTCGAATTGGATAGGATAAGGATGAGCCAGATAAGAATTATTTCAATATTGTGTTTGGAACAATTCTGGATAAGAAGACGGGATGGGATATAATAATACAATCATATGTTTGAAGTGCTTGAGATTGGATTAATTTGTCTATAATTTTTCAAAAATAGCCTTATTTTGTATTTAATAATAATAAAATATAAAAATATATTGTTATCACATATTTTAAGTCAGTAACATAGTATTTAATTTCATATGGGATGCTGAAAAAATAATATTATGAGATGAACGTATGTATTTGTATTTATAATTTGTGCATAGTCAACCACTAGTAATCAATCACACACATATAAAAACCGTGTGAACACAAACCAACCGTAAAAAATAATGAGATTGTAAAATTGGTTGCTTACTATCTTCTCTTTCCATTCAAAACAATCCAGTCGCAAAAAATTGCTTGAAGCCACAATTGGATAACATCGATTTTACCCAAAATAGTCGTCGAAAACATACGAAAACGAACAAACTAAATTGTACATAGCTTTCAACTTGTTTAGAAGTTGAGTTAACAACACAAAAAAATAACATGTGTAACAAAATATTAGCGGTGGATTTATAACACATAACTTTCAACTTGTTTAGTAGGTGAATTAATATAATTTTTGCAACAATTTAAACTAAAATAATAGTTCATGATAAAACAACAAACATAATACTTGAGAGAGTGCAAGTTGAGTGAGTTTCTTTAAACTTTCAATCAAATCTTGACACTGTATAATTTTATACGATCTTGGAGGTGGGAATTTTTTTATCCCACTCCTTGTGGGATAAATAGCTCATTTGGGATAACTTATTCCATCTCATATCCCATCCTAAACATAATACCCTATACTTTATGGCTTTTAAATTTAGGAATTTATTTTATTTAAATTGAGATATTAATTTCATATTAATCCAGAAATTTATTTTAAATATTTACTAGCGTGATGAGAGTTAGTAATTATTTGGAAATTTGTTGAATATTACTTAATCGCTAAAGTAATATGTATAATTGAATTTATTAAAATTGTCATGAGTGAATAATTCGACAATTATGGAAATTAAGTCGGGACGCGATTGTGTCGTGTCGGGACTAAATTACTGTGATATAAAATGAATAAATTATAAGTCACCCGTATGGTCATTTTGAGTGTGCCAACGTGTCCGGAAGGATCTAGATAGTCAGAAAAGTGTACCCAGGGGTTTAGTTTGAGTCTGGGGACATTTTTAGGCCTAATTGGCATCCTGGGAGGGTATGATAGTCATTTTGTATTTTTGGTAATTAAACCCATGAATTTTCCTAAGTTATATCAGCTATTAGAGTTTAGCTTTTAGGATTAACCATCACAGAAACAGAAGAACGGCCATTAGAGAAGAAGGTAGAAAGCTTTCCAAGAAATCCAAGGCCAAGAACTCACTCGATTGCACCGCCACCACCACCAAAACATAGATCATGAGACGAGGAACGCAGCTATATCCTCTTCATCAACAAATCAGACATTAGAATCCCAGGCAAGTATCTATCTTGCTTTTCTTTTAGTTAATGTTTCACCCATGTTAGAATAGGATTGCTAAACATATGTTTCATGGAAGAAATTGATGATTTAGGGAATTTAAATCACATGTCTTAGGGGAAATAAATATATTCTGGAAATCTCAACATATGTAGAGAATTTCGCATTAAATTGTATTGTTTTAGAAGTAAGAAATCTAGAAAAGAATTAAAAGAATGGAAGTTTAATGAAAAATTAGGGTTCTTGATAATTATGATGATTTACCCCATTAATTTAATACCTTTGATGTATTTGTACATGTTTCACATAGGAAATCATGTATATAGGTATATGTGACTAGTAGTAATTTTGTTTTGGAGTTTGGGGATCGTTAATGGAGTTTTGGTTAAGGTTGCAGAAGAAAACTCGTAGTTAACAATGTCAGAATTCGGAATACCTGCTTGATTGATCGATCGACCCAAGAATCACTACACCAAATCTATCTAATTGTCACGGTCATGGACCTTGACAAGTTCAACTTGTCAAGGTCAATGACCGTGACAATTCGATCGACCCCTCCTGGAAAACTGTGTATTTTCCCCTTTTTGTTTAATCCGTATAAAATTCATAGGAACCCTTAAATATCTTTTAAATAGTATAATGGGTCATGAAGAGGACCGGTAGGGTCTAAGTAGACTCTGTTGAGTGAAATTCAATATGGGATGAAATTTTGGGTTAATGGGGGGTTTAGTCACACATTGGAAATTGTGCGTACGTTCACTAAAGAATTTAGAGACTCGTGAAAGACTTAGACCAGAAGGTTAGAGAGGGTGTACCTACTGAAATTATTTAGTAAAAAGGAATACTTCGAGAGATAAGAAGTAAGTATGAAATAATTATAAGTGAGAATAAAATAGATGAATCCTTTGTGCGCGATAATTGGGTAAAATTGTTCTAAGTACGGGTAATAATAATTATGGGTCATGGGCAGACCTAATTATGAAAATGTATATCTATATATATGGCCGTGTGACTTTGTACATATATATTAAATATTATATTTGTGAATAATCATACCCGCGCTACTTGCTATCATGGAGGTTGCCGCGCCATGACAGTCTTATCTCGATGGGATCTTTATGGGGGATAGTGACTTGTACCCTAGAACATAGGATTCCTTGGTACAGACTATCTGAGAATGATAGTCAGACGGTCCTAAGATACGTGAGGGGTATGTGCTGACCTCTTATTGACTTGAAATTATGTTTCGCTTCCATTTTGTGTATATTGTGTTAATACAGTTCGAGAGTGATTTCGAACTAGTATTTCCCTTAGTACGAGAGATACGGGGACTTGATAGCAGAGTATGCCAGCACCATAGACTTTATGTGGAGTGCTGATAATATATATATTGTATGAGTAACTAATATATATACGTATATATAGAAACTTTCTACTGTGCATATAAGTAGTTAAGTATTGAATAAATGCTCCAAACTTTTTAGTAAGTATTCGGGAACTTTGTAACGATACTGAGACATCCTAAGTAACATAAGTAAATCATGAAGAGATTGATTCTCTAAACTAAATATCATAACCTTGCTATTTCTCGAGATAAGACCTTATGGAGAATAAGATAGATAGACTTATGAGGTTTATTAGTACAGTAGGCGTGCACACTAGATGAGAGGTGAGAACTCTCGAGAGAGTGTCTCATATTAACATGGTTGTTACATTAGCCAGTAAGCATTTTAAATACTTGCTAAGCTATTTTGAACTGTTTTACACTCGGGCTCTGACCCATTTCCTGTCTTTTTCTCTCCATTGTATATATATATATATATATATATATATATATATATATATATATATATATATATATTACAGGTGCCTAGCCATAGGGGCGTCGCGCATAGGTTCTTTGGATTGGACGTGCTGCCAATTATGTGGGAGTTACAGACCCTTGTTTTAGACGACCTCTTCATTGATTATGTTCTTGTTTTAGTTTTTCTTAGTTAGGGCATGTGTCACCCATTTTCCTATTTCGTTTGGATTTGTCAGAGATTTATGTTTATTTATATTTCCAGTATATAGTTCTCTTTAGGAGTTAACTCTTGTGAGGATGATTTCATTTATAGTTCTTAAACTTGGTTTGGTTTATCTAAATGGGTTAATTCTTGTGTGTTAATTGCCATCCTTAGAATTTATGTGAATCTTAAACTGTTGTTTACTAAAAGATTTTCATATTGGAATTTAATAGAATGAAAATAAGACTTTAAATTGTTTTGACACTTAGCTTAATTATTTAGGGTGTTTAAATTGTAAATTTTATTTTCCGACAGTGATGCTAAGAATGAACCAACCGTTCACCTTGATTTTAATTTAATAAAGGATTGATCACCCGATATTTAATTAGGCAGGGTGTCACAGGTGGTATCATAACATGAGGTTCTAGTTTCCTTTAGGATCTGTACGGCTTATTTCGCTTCCACCTTAGCGTTTTTTATATAGAACCCTATTTTTAAGACTGTTGTATTCTTGTGTTTATGCTTATGTCTTCAGCTATTTGAGATTCGATAATAACTGTAGACTAATAAACTTCCTTCTTATTTCAGATGCCCCTGAGACGCTCACCCAGAGACAGGAATAACCAGCCCGAGTATCCAGCAGCTCTGGCTCAGGGAATGATGAATGCAACTGAAGTAGCCGACATTGTTGCTCAGGCGGTGAATGTCGTATTAACGGTGGTGTAGAAGGCTCCACCCCAGGTTTAGTCAGTAATGCCAGTACCAGCACAACTTCCCACTGCATGGGAGCGGGTCAAGGATGCCTTTCAGAAGGCGCATCCCCCGGAGTTCTCTGGTAGCTCATACATCATTATCGTCAGCCAATGGAAGAAGGAGATCCAGAGGCATCTACACATGTATGAGTGCACTGACGTGCAAAGATAGTTATTGGCATCCTTCAAGCTAGTGGGGGCTGCTTTGCAGTGGTGGGAGTCCACCACCACCTTGGAGGATAGGGACAAAATATCGATTCAGTCATTTTGGGCGCAGTTTGACCGCAAGTATTTCCCATCTGTCGTGCAGATTGAGATGAGACGGAGGTTACTGAATCTCAAGCAGGAGAGTATGACTATTGCTGAATACGAGGAGGAATTCCCCAGGCTTCTCACTATAGTACCGGATGAGGCACCCATTGAGGAGAATAAGATACTGCTATTTTTAGATGGATTGGCCTAGAGGATTCGTCAGCACCTCATAGGTAACCTATCGTTGGGTACTTACACTATCGTACTCAACGCCGCTTTATTGCACTATCAGGATCACTGATTCCATCAGCAGGGGAGAAAACGATCAGGGGAGTCCAGCTAGCAGGGCAGTACAGGGGGCAGTAGTACTGGTGGGGCACCAGCAGCCTAAGGGCAGACCCGTCACAGTGAGCAGAGTTTCCATCAGGGGGATCCTGCCAAAAGATTCCGATCAGGTGATTCTAGGTTAGGATTTGGGGGATTTAGACAGGGCCAGTCCAGCCAGCATGGATATCAGGTCCAACACCGTCAATAGCAAGGTCAGCAGTAGGGCCAGTGGCGGGGTGGTAACGACCAACAGGGCCGTGGTCAGCAGGGGCGGAGGGGAGGAAACTTCAGGGGCAGATGTTTTGGATGTGGCAAGAATGGCCATTGGAGTCAGGATTGCCCAGAAAGGGATAGAGCCCCAAAGCAGCAGGGTGCCCATAATGAGACGTAGAGGCCACTCTTTCCAGCCACCCTCCTAACACCAGCTCAGATGTCAGTCTTACCAGCCATCCCAACAACCCCAGTCCAACAGGGTAAATTATAGTATGGACGTGTCTATAACGTCCACCAGGCAGCAGCACCTCAGGAGCCACCTGCGATTGAGGGTACGTTTCCTATACATGGAACCATGGGTTGAGTTTTATTTGATACTGGGGCGTCGCATTGTTTTATAGCAACGCACTTTACACGGGCCTTAGGATTATTAGACACTGTGAAGAGTATAGTGACATGCGTAGACTCACTACTGGGAAATGGGTCTTTGATTTTCTTTATATGTCGGGGTATAGGTATAGATATTGGTAGCTTGATTTTACCTGTCGACATGGTAGTTTTAGATATGTATGAGCATGACATCATTATTGGCATGAATTGGCTCGCTTCGTACAGAGCCATGATAAATTGTTTCGATAGGAGTATAATCTTTTCCATTCCGAGGCATGAGATGTTTTTGGTGGTGATGCCTCGCCTAGAGGGAGGATCTTCCACCCATTTGTACTACATAAATGAGGATAACTCTAAGGAGATGGTGATTCTCCTGGATTCGATTCCCGTCGTTCGTAAGTTTTCGGATGTATTTCAGGAGATACCATGCCTACCCCCCAGTCGAGAGATAGATTTTGTCATAGACTTGATGCCGAGAACTCGGTCGATAGCACGTGCACCGTACTGTATGTCTCCAATGGAGACGAGGGAGTTACAGGATCAAATAGAGCAGCTGTTAGGCCAGGGCTTTATTCGTCGGAGCACCTCACCTTGGGGATCTCCGGTGTTGTTTGTGAAGAAGAGAGACAGTTAACTTAGATTATGCATGGATTACCAGGAGCTAAACATGGTCATGATACGGAATAAATATCGATGACCTGTTTAACCAGCTGAGAGGAGCAACTTTCTTTTCAAAGATAGATTTGATATTGGGATACCATCAACTATGGACTAGGGAGTAGGATGTGATGAAGACTGCTTTCTTAATAAGATATAGGTTCTATGAGTTCAGAGTCATGCCGTTTGGGCTGACAAATACTCCAGCCAAATTAATGGACTTAATGAACCGAATGTTCAGAGAGTTCTTGGATCAGTTTGTCATAGTCTTCATATATGACATCCTAATTTATTCCCACACTGAGGAAGAGCATGCCGAGCACTTGAGGCAGGTTTTTCAGACTCTACAAGAGCATTAGATGTATGATAAGTATGAGAAGTGCGAATTCTGGTTATGGGAGGTACAGTCTTTGGGGCATGTTGTGTCGAAATTGGGGATATCAGTTGACCTGAGCAAACTATCGGCAGGGAGGGAGTGGGGACAGCCCATGACACCTACATAGATGCATAGTTTCTTAGGCTTAGACGAGTACTACAGGAGGTTCATCCGAGGATTTTTGAAGATAGCGGGTCCGTTGACGAATCTGACTCCCAAGGAAGTACCGTATGTATGGGATGATGCTTGCCAATTAGCTTTTGATGAGCTGAAAGATAAGTTGACTTCAGTGCCAGTTCTTGCTTTGCCCAAGCCGGGAGTGGAGTATCTGGTGTACACTGACGCCTCTTTACGGGGACTCGAGGGAGTACTTCAGTAGGAGGAGCAGGCTATAGCTTTTGCCTCCCGCAAGATAAAGCCTCACGAAAGGAATTACCCCACCCATGGCTTACAACTAGCATTGGTCGTTTTTGCATTGTGGATTTGGAGACATTACTTGTTGGGGGATAAGTTTCACTTGTTCATAAACCACAAGTCACTGCAATACTTATTCACTCAGTGAGAGTTGAACATGCGTCTGCACAGGTGGCTGGAGTTTGTGAAAGACTACCGGTTCGAGATACAATACCATCCGGGGAAGGCTAACGTGGTTTATGATGCATTAAGTCGTAGACCGGTAGGTGATGTAGCGAAAGTGTGGAGAGAGAAGTGGAAAGATTTGGGACACCAGGACGCGGTAGACCGTCCCTTTCTATAAATTATGTCAGTCACACTCGAGATTGTTACGAGGCTGATACAGGCACAAGCAGCGAATACATTTTTTCAGGAGCATATTGTACGACTCTTAACTGAGGGTGATGAGTCCTATTCAGTGAGTTCTGATGGGGGTTTGAGATTTAATGGGAGATTGGTACTCCCGGATGGAGAAGACTTAAGTCATGCAGTGATGACGTAGTCGCACGGATCCAAATTTATAGTACATCTCGGAGGGGATAAGATGTACCAGGATATAAAGCGGAAGTACTGGTGGAGTGGGATGAAGAAGGACATTGCTGAGTTCATGTATAAATGTTCTACCTTCCAGATGGTGAAGGTGTACTACCAGAGACCGTCGGGGTTACTTTAGTCGTTGAATATACCTTTGTGGAAGTGGGATAGTATTTCCATGGACTTTATTACTGGATTGCTTACATCACATCGGGGTCACGATTCCATATGGGTGATTATGGATCGATTGACCAAGATAGCTCATTTTCTGCCTGTAAGGATAGACTACACCACGGGCCAGTATTCACAGTTATTCATTGCCGAGATCGTTAGGCTACATGGGGTGCCCCTGGATATTGTGTCTGATAGAGATAAGATTTTTTTTGTCGCGCTTCTGGGAGAGTTTTCAGGAGGCCATGAGTACAAAGTTGAGATTGAGTTCAGCTTATCACCCACAGACGTATGGACAAGCATAGCGTACCAATCGGATGCTGAAGGATATGCTACGCATGTGTGTCCTTGATTTTGGAGGAGGTTGGAAGTCATATCTTCCACTGGTGGAGTTCGCGTATAATAACTCCTATCAGTTCACGATCGACATGGCCCCATTTGAGGCGTTGTATGGCAGGCCTTGTCGTTCTCACGCTTGTTGGCTAGAGGTCGGGGACAACAAATTTCTCGGACCAGAGGTAATTCAGGAGACTTAACTAGAATTGAGCTTATCAGGAATCGTATTCAGGTAGCCCAGGACCGGAAGAAAAACTACGCCGATGCAAAACAATCATTCCGAGAGTTTGGCGTGGGGGACCAAGTATTATTGCGTGTGTCTCCTATGAAAGGAGTAATGAGATTCAGGAAGAAAGGGAAATTGGCTCCGAGGTACGTGGGACTATTTCCCATTATCGAGAGGATTAGGCTGGTGGCATAAAAATTGAGGTTGCCAGAGCATTTACACCGCATTCACGACGTATTCCACATCTCGTCGTTGAGATGATATCTTCAGGATGATATGGCCCACACTCATATCGCGATAGAGGAGATTGACCTACATCCCGACAGTTCTTACGAGGAGATACCAGTGGCTATCCTAAACCATAGCGAGAGGAAATTAAGGTAGAAGGTAGTTCCACTTGTACGGGTTCAGTGGGAGCACCATAACGTGGAGGAGTCCACTTGGGAGCGCAAGGCAGATATGCACGAAAAATATCCAGATCTATTTTTACCAGGTATGCCTTATTTTTCGAATTTCGGGATGAATTTTCTTTATTAGGGGGGAAGTATGTAATACCCCGTATTTTATGGCTTTTAAATTTGGGGATTTATTAAATTTAAATTGAGATATTAATGTAATATTAATCCAAAAATTTATTTTAAATATTTACTAGCGTGATGAGAGTTAGTAATTATTTGGCAATTTGTTGAATATTACTTAATGGGTAAAGTAATATGTAAAATTGAATTTATTAAAATTGTCACGAGTGAATAATTCGACAATTACGGAAATTAAGTCGGGACGCGTCTGTGTCGTGTCGGGACTAAATTATTGTTATATAAAATGAATAAATTATAAGTCAGCTATATGGTCATTTTGAGTGCGCCAACGTGTCCGAAAGGGTCGAAATAGTCAGAAAAGTGTACCCAGGGGTTTAGTTTCAGTCTCGGAGCATTTCTAGGCCTAATTGGCATCCCGGGAGGGTATTATAGTCATTTTGTATTCTTGGGTAATTAAACCACGAATTTTCCTAAGTTATATCAGTTTATCTTTTAGGGTTAACAATTTCAGAAACATAAGAACGGCCATTAGAGAAGAAGGTAGAAAGCTTTTCAAGAAATCCAAGGCCAAGAACTCACTTGATTGCACTACCACCACCACCAAAACATAGATCGTAAGACGAGAAATGCAGCCATATCCTCTTCATCAACAAATCATACATTAGAATCCCAGGCAAGTATCTATTGTGCCTTTCTTTTAGTTAATGTTTCACCCATGTTAGAATAGGATTACTAAACATATGTTTCATGGAAGAAATTGATGATTTAGGGAATTTAAATCACATGTCTTAGGGGAAATAAATATATTCTGGAAATCTCAACATATGTAGAGAATTTCGCATTAAATTGTATTGTTTTAGAAGTAAGAAATCTAGAAAAGAATTAGAAGAATGGAAGTTTGATGAAAAATTAGGGTTGATAATTATGATGATTTACCCCATTAATTCAATACCTTTGATGTATATGTACATGTTTCACGTAGGAAATCATGTATATAGGTATATGTGACTAGTAGTAATTTTGTTTGGGAGTTTGTGGATCGTTAATGGAGTTTTGGTTGAGGTTGGAGAAGAAAATCCGTAGTTGACAATGGCAGAATTCGGAATACCTTCTTGATCGATCGATCGACCCCTCTCCTCGATCGATCGACCCCTCCTGTAAAACTCCGTATTTTTTTCCTTTTTGTTTAATCTGTATAAAATTCGTAGGAACCCTTAGATATATTTTAAATAGTATAATGGGTCATGAAGAGGACCAGTGGGGTCTAAGTAGACTCCATTGAGTGAAATTCAATATGGGATGAAATTGTGGGTTAACGGGGGGCTGAGTCACACATTGGAAATTGTACGTACGTTCACTAAAGAATTTAGAGACTCGTGAAAGACTTAGACCAGAAGGTTAGAGAGGGTGTACCTACTGAAATTATTTAGTAAAAGGAATATTTTGAGAGATAAGAAGTAAGTATGAAATAATTATAAGTGAGAATAAAATAGATGAATCATTTATGAGAGATAATTGGGTGAAGTTATTCTAAGTACGGGTAATAATAAATATGGGTCGTGGGTGAACCTAATTATGAAAATGTATATCTATATATATGGCCGTGTGACTATGTACATATATATTAAATATTATATTTGTGAATAATCATACCCGTGTTACTTGCTATCATGGATGTTGTCGCGCCGAGACAGTCTTATCTCGATGGGATCTTTATGGCGGATATTGACTTATACCCTAGAACATAGGATTCCTTAGTACAAACTATCTGAGAATGATAGTCAGACGGTCCTAAGAAATGTGAGGGGTTTGTGCGGACCTCTTAGTGACTTGGAACTATGCTTCGCCTCCGTTATGTGTGTATTGTGTTAATACTGTTCGAGAGTGATTCCGAACTAGTATTTTCCTTAGTAGGAGAGATACGGGGACTTGATAGTAGAGTATGCCAGCACCATAGATTTTATGTGGGGTGCCGATAGTATATATATTATATGAGTGACTAATATATATACGTATATATAGAAACTTTCTACTGTGCGTATAAGTAGTTAAGTATTGAATAAATCCTCCAAACTTTCTACTAATTGTTCGGGAACTTTGTAACGATGCTGAGAAATCCTAAGTAACGTAAGTAAATCATGAAGAGATTAATTCTCTAAACTAAATATCATGTCCTTGTTATTTCCCGAGATAAGACCTTATGGAGAATAAGATATATATACTTATGAGCTTTATTAGTACGGTAGGCATGCACACTAGATGAGAGGTTAGAATTCTCAAGAGAGTGTCACATATTAACATGGTTGTTACATTAGCCAATAAGCATTTTAAATACTTGCTAAACTATTTTAAACTGTTTTACACTCTGGCTCTGACCCGTTTCCTGTCTTTTTCTCTCCTTTGTGTGTGTGTATATATATATATATATATATATATATATGTATGTATTACAGGTGCCCAGCCACAGGGGCGTCACGGATAGATTCTTTGGATTGGACGTGTTGCGTCTTATGTGGGAGTTACATGCCCTTGTTTTAGACGACCTCTTCATTGATTCTGTTCTTATTTTAGTTTTGCTTAGTTAGAGCATGTGTCGCCCGTTTTCCTATTCCGTTTGGATTTGTCAGAGATTTATGTTTATTTATATTTCCAGTATTTAGTACTCTTTGGGAGTTAACTCTTGTTAGGATGATTTCATTTATAGTTCTTAAACTTGGTTTGGTTTACCTAGATGGGTTAATTCTTGTGTGTTAATTGGCATACTTAGCATTTATGTGAATCTTAAACTTTTGTTTATTAAAAAGGTTTTCATATTGGAATTTGATAAAATAAAAATAAGACTTTAAATTGTTTTGACACTTAGCTTAATTATTTATGGTGTTTAAATTGAAAATTTTATTTTGCGACAGTGATGCTAAGAATGAACCAACCGTTCACCTTGATTTTAATTTAATAAAGGACTGATCACCCGGTATTTAATTAGGCGGGGTGTTACACTAAACAACACCAAACATTGGATTGGATAATTTTATCCAATACGACCCTCTTATACGGTGAATCAAACGAGGCCTGAGGGCTTTACTGTAAAATCTATCCCCCCATTTTGTGGAGGCAAATTAAGTCTCATTAGTTTTATTTTAATTCCATTGACTCTGGAGTATCTCTATATCAACTAGTTCACCGCCAAAAACTCAACTTTGCATCCAATAATTTTTCTAGTCTCGTCCCCTCTACAGTTTTTCTAGTTAGTTATTCGTCCTTCATTAGCATACTTAGACTAGATTTTTTACTAAATCGATAGTTTTGGAGGTAAGCAAACAATGAAGGGGAATGGTAGCCACAAAGCCGGGATCAAAAGGTGGAGAAGATGGAGGAACCATGTTGAGCGTGTACTCCACGCCCATGGAGAACAATATCAATGCCGTGAGGACATGCTGTATCAGGTGTTACCTCACACTCAATACATCCCCAAGCTTCCATTTGTACTCCCAAACGATCAATCACTGTGAATCCCTTTTTTCCTTCATGTATGTGGTGTCCTTGACGATATTAGGTTTAACAAAATGTCATGTCTATGCTTAAGAGTTTGAAGGGGAGGGTGGTAGGGTATGGTTTTGTTCATTGTCATTAGAGTTGCTGAAGATCTTGCTTTGGGAATAGGGTTTTATAGGGGTGTGTTTCGGATGGATCGGATCAGAATAGGGGTGTTCGGAAAAAATTCCAAAATTTTCAGAATTTTAAAATCCTTTCCAATTCGGAAAAAATAAAAACCGAAAAATCATTTTTTATCCTATTCGGCTAATTCAGAATATTTGGAAATTTTATTATTCGTAAAAATATCGGAATAATCAAAATTATAAGTTATAATATTTTTGAAAAATATCGAAAATGTCATTTTTGAAAAGGATATTTTTAAAATAAAAATAAAAATCAAACACTCCACTTTTAATCACCTATGCAATAAACTACGGAGTTATGTGAATGACAAGGCTATGCATCTCATAACATTTTGGAAATGCACTAAACTACAAAGCTATGCATCTCTTACCATTTTGGAGAAAAATCAATCAAGGCTCGACTATGATATTAAGAAACTACAAAGCTATGTGAATGAAAAAAACTACTATTTACCTACTTAAAAAAAGGAAATGCAAGAACGGTTAACAGCTGTAGCAGAGCCTGTGCATCAGTATTTCATATACAAAAAGTAAACAAAAGGAAGATGAGGGAAACTTAATATAAATCATTCTTAGAATCTAAATTCGCATAACAATTGAATATAATTCCAAATGTTGTCTTTCGATTTAGAGTTAGTGTGATGTAGAAGCTTAATATGTATGGGTATATATTAATGGTTAAGATGGTTTTAAATGGAGGGTCAAGATTAAACTAATAATAATAAATTTTATATATAAATAAGGGTAGTAAAAATGTATTAAAATAAACAAAAATATTATTATTTCGGAAAATAATTTGGATGGATCGGATCGGCGTGATATTGGAAATTTTGGATCAAAAATTCGGAATCCATATATGATTTCCAATTGAAAATTCGAAAATCGAAAAATTCAAAAATGGTGCCAAAATTGGAAAAATTCGGATCAAAAATGGAAAATTCGGAAGTTCGAAAATAACTGACACCCCTAGGGTTGTACATGTAGAGGGTGAGTGACTGAGATATTAAAGTTAGGGTATACTTGGACTAGTCAGATTATTGAATTGTGTTTTAAGTCATTGAAGTATTTGGATTTGAGTGACAGGTTTATATGGGCTCCAACCTATTATCATTCTCAAAGCTCTTGAACTTAATAAGTCTCCATCTCTAATATAAAAATTTGAGTGGAGATTTATAGATAGGTATGTTTTCAAACCTAAACAAATTGAGTTGTTTGGGTCTTTCTCGCAATAGTCTATCCTTCATTTCCAACAACAAAGTTAATGATACCTTCCCATATTTCGACGGATAGATCCAAATTAAAAAAAAATGTGAATTCACCTCGAATCCTCAAACAGCTTATAGGTAATTTCCCATCATTACTAGCAAAATTTTTGGTGCTTGAATATTAGACGTCTCATGTAGCCAACTTGTTGGACTTATTTAGGGTTCATGAAATTAGAGTTTAAAACTAAATCACTAGAACCCTTTATCATCCTACTTTTAGGATATCATTTTAGAAGGTGGCTATCTACGGTTATTAAAAAAAATAATGGATTGACTGTTTAGGTGTTATATCATATGTGAAGACATTATTAGAACTAGTCTAGTATAATGTCAGTGAAGGTAATATTTAATGGAAATTTCAATATAGATAATCGTTTGTGAAACTATATTGCGTCAATGGCTGAAAGTAGAGAGTTTATTAACTCTTTTTTTATTTTTAAATCAATGTTTCTTAAATTTGTACAAGAAAAGAGAAAAAATTGTTTTATACTTGCATAAATACCTAGGTTTGTTTGTACGTGAATTTATTCTTATAAGTTACCATGATCATAATTGGATATTATTTCATGTAGGTTTAATATGTAATGTGAATATTCATTGTTAACTGGGTGAATTCCATGTAGTAGTATTGCTCATATATTGTCAAAAACTTCCTTGAATCCACAGGAGGTCAAACTAAGGTCATTGTCCAAGTTAGTGAAGTTATTCCATTGCAATTAGACCTCTAATAAGAACGGAATCCTTATTAGGTGGCATAAGTTGGTTCTAGTTCCCTGTTTTTCTATTAAGTAGGATGGCTTTGAAAAACTCTTAGGGTGTGTTTGGGAACCTCAATTTCTTGCCTTGGAATTGGATATTTTCAGTTCAAAATTTGAACTTTTGGAACAAAAATGACTACAAGATTGCATCAGAATGTATGAGCAGAGTTAAAACCCATCACATATGAAGTTGAGGTCCAGGGCAAATTGTTGTATACACTGTTATTTTTCACTCCACTGGTTTAGTTGTTTAAACTATTGTCCATGTACTTGTTAAGTTATTAACTAACTGATAGTGAGATTCCATATTGTTCATATAAATAAACTATATTGTTGTTCGATTGACTCTTTTAGATTGGTCACTGATCGACTGAGTGTGGAATTTTTTACCGAGCTCGTTGAGCTCACAACTTCAGTTGTTTCTTTCCTCCCAGTTAAGTAGTCGGATTAAAGTAGTGGAATAAGTGGCGAAGTTTTAAAGATGAGTAACTGAGCAGTAGAGGGTGAATTGAGTGTTGGAATTAGTTGGAATAATAGGCTAGTTGTAGAAACCCCAATCTATGGCTTGGAATTGGAATTAGAATAATTTTAGTTCAAGATTTGAAATTTAGTAATTCAAAATATTCTAAGTTCAATTTCAAGGCATGGAATTGGGGTTCCCAAAGGTACCCTTGAAGCTTGTTGTGATTGAAGCTCTGATGATCGAGAATGATGGAAAAAGATATTTGGATTGCGTGTTTCATGGTTATTTTTTGTCATGAACCTTCAAGAATTGTTGGAACCATTTCGAGAGGGATGGAGTGGTTGCACTGCCAAACTCTGCATACACTACACCAAAACTACCAATCTGGCATTCTTGTAATAGGTGAATCTGACACGGTTCTAGCACGGTTTACTCCTCATTTGATGAGGTTTAAAACCATGCCAAATGTGGGAAAGTTTAATTAAAACAACAAAAACTAAAAAGTTTCAAAATTCCAGATTAAACCAGAGGTCTAAACCTAATCCATTCTCCCTCTCTTCCTCGGCAAGACAAACCCAAACACAACCTTATACCCCTGATGCAGATTGTCTTTCTCAGCTACCCAAACCCAAACACGACCTTATACCCCCATCATCTTCCGCCACTGTCAGCTCTACATTCTTCAACTCGATTTAGTATAGTGGTATATAACAATTTGGGTAGTCTTAATATACAACAATATTAAGACTAATTATATAGAATTCCCTAACAAAGATATTTTAGAAATTAAAACTTCAACTAAAAATCATGACAGTGAGTTAATTAAACTTACCAAAGAACAAGCTAATCTTATTCTTAGATTAGACAATTATCTACTTAATGGAGATAGTTAGATCAAACTGGAATGAGGTACCTAGAGACCTCTCCATTCAAACTTTAGTATATTTTTACCAAAGAATTCTAGAAAAGATAAATGATGATAGATTTTATTATAAGATAAATGAAAATGAGATTGCCAACACTTCTAAAGAAACTAGACTCATATTAGAAAGATTAAATTTAATTTCTACATCCATAGTATCTACCCAAGACTATAACAATAGCTTTGTTAAAGACTTACACTTAGATTTAAAAGATAAAACAGAAGGATTAGCCACCTTCTACACAGACTTTGTTAAATTCTAACAAAATTTTAGAAAATTATATTAATAATATGGAAAGCCATAACCTATAAAAAATGGATAGTATTATTAATGAACTTAGACTAGACATAGCCCAAGTTGAAGAAAAATATGAAGAAATTATGAAAGGAATTAAGTTTATATATAATAAACCCTCCCAATCCGAATTAGACTCTCCATTTATTTTAACTCGTTTAGATAAAAATGAAAAAATTTTAGAAACCATAGAAGCTAGGATGACACTCAAATCTGTGCATAAACAAGAAAAAGAAGATGAGGTAAAAGACTATATTAATAAGATCGCTAATTCTCTTGTTAAAAATAATGAAGATATTAACAATAATGCAAGAAAGGAGAATAAGACATTTAATGAAGAAATCCTTAGGCAAATAAAAAGACTAAAAGATTATTCAGACTCTTTAGAAAGGATTGAAAAATGACTTCAACAAAAATAGGTAAACACCTGTAAATTCATAGAATCCCCTTATGTAGGAATTAAGGAAGGAAAGACCATAACTAGAAGGATCATAAATGATGGATTGGATAAGACTAATAAGATAGTTAGCTCTATCCCAAATAGTGGAGAGAATAATTGTATTCTCCAAAGAGTTAACAATTCATCCTCCAATGTTAGAACATGGCGGAAGGAGAGAAATTTCACCAATCCTCTCTAATGGAAAGAATGGGGTGAAGTTGACTGGAAGATTATTGAAGATTCCATTCATAAAGGACAACTTCCAGCTGTTAGATACATAGACTTGTTTAAAGAAGGTGCCACTCCCAAGACCCCTAATTATAACATGACCTATCATTGTAAAAATCCCGTGTTAGACAAATCCTATACTAGGCTCCAAGTGTTTTGACTCAGAATGGCTTAGATCTAGAGAAATTGATAGAAAATTCCAATTCCTAACCTTTGGACTCTTTCAAGAAAGAATCCAAGGATTACATAGACCTCGGAATAATATTAACATATTATGTTGTTTAGTAGATAAAAGATGGAAAGATTTTAAGAAAAGCCTTATTGGGATATCCCAACTAGAAATGTCAGACAACATAGGATACTTTAATGTCATTCCAGCATTTACATTAATCGTAGACACAGCCAAACATTTTAAGCTAAGCTTGTATGCTAGTGTCTATGAAGACTATATTATCCCAGACGTTAATATAAATACAAAGCTATGTGAAGTTCTCCCAATTTTCTTATGAAGGAATGCAATCGGGAATTCCTAGTGGTAGACTTAATGAATAAATCTTAGTTAGAACCAATATTTCAGACTACAATCATACTTACATTATTAGGAATACTAGACCTATGAAAGAAAAAGCTAAGACCCTTTGGCAATTGCCAGAATTTTAAGAAACTAAGACTATACAAAATAAACCTTTATTTATTAATCAAGACGATGTCACTGGAAATGTTACCGTCCAGACCCTCCTAAGATTATCAATAAGAATATCCAGAATGAAGAAGTTAGATTTAGGAATATGGGAAAAGCCATAATCAATGATCCTTCAGAAGGAGAATGTAGTAGTAAGACAAATTCTAGTTTACTAAGACAAACCCCGATAATTAAACCTAGAAGATCATTTGAAAACATAGACTTAGTTAGAGAAAAATCTAGGATCCAAAACTCTGGATATGAACCCTCAGAATTGGACATGAAGACATTTAAATATCACCTTAAGAAAAGTCGTTCTGCTAGATTTCAAGAAAGAGAAAGATTTAATATGTTAGCTCAAGACCGTATATTAAAATTAAAAGAATCTAAGAATACTAAGGAAATTCTTAGAAACTTAAGACTAATAGAATAAGGAGAAGAAAGACTAATGCCAGCTACATAAGTAGGTCCTAATAAACAAGAGATAGGAAGTAGTAGTAGGCTAGAATATGCTCCTAGACTTTTTAGTAAACCAATAGGAATAAATATTCCTATATACTCCAGCACTTTAGTTAAGATTAAACCTGACTATATAAAAGACTTTCCAACTAATGATAAGAGTTTTACTTCTGTTAAGACCATGGCAAGTCAAGCCATAAATCTAGTAAGGATATACCTTAACTTAGACAATGTCCAAGATAGAAAGAAGGCCTTAGACGAATGGCGTAATCAGACGAACATGTGTTTTGCATCTAATGAAGAATGGGATGCAAGTTCTTATAAGTAGTACGCTAAGCAATACATTAGAGGTATTGCAAAAGATTATTTAGATAAGAAAGGCTACAGATGAAGACTCCTTAGCTAAGATTAAGAATATGAAAGAGAACGAAGAAAGAACAATTGAAAATTATATTCAATTGTTCACGTCAAAATTCATTTGAGCGGGACATTTAGCTCATATCAATGAACAAGACTTAGCAAAAACTAAGTTAGCCCTCCTTAGCATTTGCAAACTAAATAAAATTAATGAATATAGCAACAACTATGAATAGCTATATTACCAAATTAAATAATTTAGAGAGACTTTAAAAGATGAATACTTTAGGAATATACCAGCCATAGGACAAATACTAATTAATGAATATAGGAATTGGCCGAGAGTAGATGGAGTTAAGAATAACTCCCTTGGTGAAAGAATTAATTTTTCCAAAGACTATATCATATCTTAGAGACATAATATAACTCAAGGAAAGTCAATAGAAGAAACTTTTAAGCAGATCCCTCTAATCCAATGGGGATGTGGAAGTGAATCTAAGAAATTAGAATGGAAGCACAGGAAGTTTAAGAGTAGACCTTTGGGATTTCCAAATAAGTATAAATTTAGACCATCTACTACCTTTAGAGAAAGGAACACTATGACTAAGAAAAATAGTTTTAACCAAAGAAGATACTTTAAGAAGAATACTAGTAAATATAAGAAGGTTCTTAATTATAGGAAGGAAAAAGAAGTACCTCAATCTAAGACTACCCTCAAAGAATGTTGGACTTGCGACAAAGAAGGACACTTTGCTAAAGACTGCCCTAATAAAAAAGATAAACAAGGTATTATGATTATTAATACACTATTAGACTATGCAGATTAAGAAGAATTAGTTATCCTATATGCCATAGAAATATCAGATATAGAAGATGATGATAATACTAGTATCTATAGTGCATACACAAACAGTAATTCAGAAGACTATAATAGTGATACTGATGAATATGAAGACTCTCAGGAAACTCTAGGCTTGTATATGATGCAAACTAATCAAGACGATTTAGATAGTGAATATATAGACTTTGAAGAAGCTTGGTATAAGTGTATATTAATCCCCTTTTTAAAGAAAAGATTGACAGTTTAGTAATCCTGAGTTACTAACCTATATACCTAGATGTTACTTTGATGAAAGACATTATTTCACATTTGAAATGAAATGTAGTAAGAAAGACTTTAGATGCGTGGAATGCTTTTAGATTATACAAACATAATTGTTTATGGTTTGTGTTATTTGTCAATTACACTACCATGAAAACTGTTGGAGAACTATACTTAGAGAAATTTATACTATCCAGTATGATGCTCAAATAGACTTAGATCTTAAAACATATTATCAAGATATTGATAGAAATATAGCTAAAAGATTACAAGAAAATGAAGACTTAAAGGGAAAGGGAATTTCCTATGATTTAGAAGGATACCGCCTCATACCCTTAGATTTATAGATAAACCTCAAAAAGGAATATTTATTTTAGAAAAGAATAATTTAGGAATTTCTACTAAACCACATGCTTATTTTGTAGAGTTATTCGTTTAACACAAAGACTATCCTAAAAGACTTTCAGCTTTTATAGACACAGGATGCTCTCAGAGTATTTGCAAGGCTAATGCCTTCCTTGAAGACTATTTTTTAGAAAGTACTCAAGAAATCTATGGTAAAGTGGACAAAGGAGGACCATTTAACTTATATTTTCAGACTATTCCTATTTATTTTAAATTAGGAAATTAGACCAACAAAACTGTCAATCATCGATTTTGGATAATGGATCATCGCCCTAGTTTCACAAGAAATATTATTTTAGGACAAGACGATATTAGTAAATATCATACTTATACTCAGTATAATGATAAGATATTAATTAGTGATAAAGAGGAATTTAATATTAATGCCCCTCTAATAGATCACAAGACTGCCTTTGACCTTATGCAGGTCAAACCCAATTATAGACCCATAAAACATTAGAGTTCTTCAGCTGAGCATGCTGGACCTAGACCTAGACCTACAACCCAATAAGAAGCCCTAGATATTACTAAACCCTTACAAAAAGAATGTAAGTGTCGAGACCAAAAGTGTTACAAGAAAATAACGCTTATACAACAAGACATTCTAGATCAAACCCAGCACACCTTATTACAGGTTCAAGCTATATCCAAACAAAGGAAAATGGATATAGAGGTAGAAAAAGAAAAGATTAGGCAATTAGCAGAGCCTACTTTAGGAGAAAATCCCATCGCTAAGTGGGATAAAGACCAAAGTTATTGTGAAATTATCCATATTAACCCAGATGCCACTATTAATAGTGGAACCTATAAGAAAGGATATTCACAGGAAGATAGGGAAGAATTCAAAAAAGACATAGATGAAATGTTTAAGTTAGGCATTATTAGAGAAAGTAAAAGTAGACGTAATAGACTCTCCTTCTATGTTCAAAACGAATCTGAAAGGAAAAGAGGAAAAAGACGTATGGTTATAGATTATCGACAACTTAATAAGAATTGTGAATTTGATTCTTATAAGATACCAGACAAGAATAATTTAATCAATTTGATTGACGATAGAATTATATTCAGTAAGTTTGATTGCAAATCGGCTTCTGGAAAATTAAGACGCACCCAAACAGTATTACTTGGATAACCTTTAGTGTGCCCCAAGGAAAATACGAATGTCTAGTAATGTCATTTGGATACTTGAACGTTACTCAAGTATTCCAAAGAAGAATGGATAATATATTTAGACCTTATTTTGAATTTTTGTCTTGTTTACATAGATGACATTCTTGTAGCCAGTAAGACTGAGATAGAGCATATAGACCATCATAAAAAGATTATTTTAGAATTAGATAAACATGGTATTGTTATTTTCGAAAGGAAAATGCAATTATTTAAGACTGAGATAGACTTTGTGGGAATGCATATTAATAAAGGAAAATTATCCTTAGCAGAACACATAACTAAAAAGATTCTTCAATTTTTAGACCAACTTAAAGATAGAAAACAATTACAATCATTTTTAGGATTGCTTAATTGTGCTGCAAACTTTATTAAAGACCTTGCTTCAAAAAGACAAAGCTTAACTTCCAAATTAAAAGGAACAGACAAAACTAATCCTTTTAATTGGACTAAAGATGATTTTGAAGTCATAAGAAAAATTAAAGATACAGTTAAGAATATTCCTTTACTTGAACTGCCTAATGTAGAAGACCAGTTTATAGTAGAAATAGATGCCTCAGATAAACAATAAGGAGCAGTATACTTCGCCATTGATCATCAGAAAAAAAAAGAAAAAACTTTGTAGATATAGTTCGGGAACCTTTACAGAACCAGAAACAAGATACACTGCCCATGAAAAAGAAGTTTAGCTATAGTAAGGGCAATAGAAAAATATATGCTTTTTCTTAGACCTAAATATTTTACTGGGTATACTGACTCTTCTTATACAGTAAAATTCAGAGATTTAGACTTGTCCAAATCAAGGACTAATAGACTTATTAGATGGCAACCGTTTCTTAGTGGTTATGACTTATCTGTTATACATATTAAGGGAAGTAAAAATACCATTCCAGACATTATATCAAGAGAACCAATGTTTGCTAACACTAATATGATTTCATGTTTTATGTTGCACATAGAAGCCCCAGACATCATGAGTTCCTCCGAAATAAATAGACTAAATAGAGAAGATGTTGCAGACTATCTTAGACGCTTAAGACCGAATACTGGTGTGATGCAAAGACATACTCATATTCAAGACTCTCAAGAAAGACCAATCCTAGAGAACTTTGATGATATCTTAGTTCCTCGTGGAAAATCTAGACATGAGACTTTTTCTCAAAATAGACTCATTGGGAAGATGTATTTTCCCTAATATAGATCCGATCAAAAATATCCAGACTTGATAAAATTTAGACGAGAATTTTCAGATGATAAAAATACTCTTATAGACGCTATATGGTGGAACGTGAAGAATATACTATGAATAGAGTTCAAACAAAATTTGGTAGCCATTGTCAGATTCATGAGGACTCAAAGACTTACAGTTACCCAACTCATTGGTACTATTGTACCTAGACCGCAGGCTCAGACTTATGCTCAGACTCTTGGAGAATCCTCCAAAACTAGACCCGTTGACAATTTTTATTATTAAAAAAATACTTTTAAGACTAAAATTGTTATACCTTTTGGTCATAATAATCTTCCAATATCAAAAGACTATCAGAAAGACGCTAATAGCATTATTGAACATTTCAATATGTTATTATCTGAGACTAATAGAGATGGCTTAATAATGAGAGGTTTCTTCAAAGACGTTCTAAAGATTTATCTTTCTGGGAAAGTAGAGATAGCCCAGATAACCTTAGCAGACTATGGGTTCATTGGACTCATCCAAATTGAGACTATAGAAGACTCTATTGCTTTTGGAAAAATAGTCCATGAGTATGTTAAGAAGGTAGAAGACTTCCTTCCTCTATTTGCTAGAATCTATCAGATTACTCCAAGTTCCTGTAGAGGAATGAGAGTTGAAGGATTTAGACTTGTTAGATTTTCCAATTATATATTTGAAGACGTTGAGATTCTATCTAAAGATGAGACTAAATATTTAATTATTAATAAGTCCAAACTCTAGATTGCCCAAGCTATGGAGACGATAGAAATCATGGAACTGTTAACAGATGAAGACAGATGGTATACTGCATACCATAAAGAAGACCTCATTATCCAGGCTGATGAGCCATTTAATGGAAGACTTAAGAAAGAATCTAAAGAAATGGCGGAGATCGCCTTGCCAGCCAGCCTTAGAGTGATAAGCCTCATTGATGAATTTCTTAACAATGATGCTCTTCCAGGCAGGGAAATGACAAAAAAAGACACAATTACAACAAATAAGGCCCCCTCAGTAGTGGACGAATTATTGAAGTCGGAAGACTCATTTATTTAGACTCTACTTTCCATAAAGCAAAAAGATTACTGTCCTACATGGGCCACCAGACTAAAAAGAAGACGAAGACGTTGGTTGTTTGATTCTCTTGCATTATCACAAGACGGCATACTTATGGGCCATTAGACGGTCCCCTCCAGACAAAGACCTACCAAAAGAAGACAAATTACTTTATGAAGAGATAAACTTATAGACTTTAAATATTTGTATTTTTTTCTTTAACCGGTTAGCTTTTAGCCTTAGGTAGCTAGTCATATGTAGTTCCATTATGCCATTAAAGGGAGTGTCCAGTTTGAGTTTAGATATCGAAGTTTAGAAGTGAGAAAGGGTGTGTAAGCTTGTAGAGAGTAATATGTATGTGACTGAGTAATTCCTATATAGTTAGGGGAATGGTGAGAGTTGTAATTACTAATGCAATGCAATAAAAGTATTTTTTTTCCAGAAATCTCTTATGTTAAGTTGTTATTATTTTCCAAATTGTCTACAACTTTCTGTTTATAGAGGACTATTGTGTAGTACATCTGGTGTAGCACACAAGGTGTTATACTATTGAACCGTCGTCAGGTACCGATTTGCCGTGAACCGTTAACTAGGTGGGCGTTAGGCATGAAGGCGTACATGCAGGAAAAGGGTACAACGCCAAAATAATGGATTGAGGTGCGATACATAAAGAGAGAGTTACAGGAGGTCGAGACCGGAGAAGAATAGTAGCAAAGCTAAAGAAAAGAAAGAAGGAAGATAAAGATATTGCAGACCAGAAGGAAGGTATAACTCGAACAAAATCCTTAATTATTTTACATATTATTGTTTTAAAAGAATCTTGCATGATCCTACAGATCACTATAGACGTTTTAGCATTTGTTAATCAAACAAATTTAAAATTAACTAGAGAAATCCAAGATTGGACTCTTACAGAAACTTCTTTAACATACGCAGGTGGTACTTTCAAATATATAGACCAGGTTATTGAGTGGTTAGTACGTGAAGTAAAAAATAAGAACTGTAGAATTCATAGAAGAACTGTCAAGACCTGAAAAATATCAAGAATATACTAGGGTACTTGAAGACAGTATATACATATTAAAATTTATTAGACGAAAAAGGCTAGCAGAAGGCAAAGCTATTTTAATTAGAGCCGAAGGAATCCATCCTCTCCTTAAAAACGTAGAAATAGTTGCCCCTAGAACATATCATAGATTTTTGTCATCCTATGGTGATAATAATTTAGACGAATTTATAAATAATGATATAATTAATATTGTTAACCAGATATATAAAGAAACTAGACTGATAAAACCGCAATATCGTATAAGGTATTTAAGACTAAAATATTTTCCATCAAAACCGCTTGCAATTTTCAGACTCCCTGAAGAAACTATTTATATAGACAATCCTCGGTATTCATAATTCCAGTACGATAGTGACGGAAGAAGCTTGAGAAGTAGCAGTAGCCCTGAAACTTCTACACTTAGACTTCCAAATTAATTACGCTTTAAAATAAATTTAAAAGAACCATAAGAAATCATTGGGGTAGAAATTTCTATTCCAAAAATATTAGAAAAAGACAGAGACATAAAAAGACAAAGTGGTCCCCCAAAGGTGGTCCTAAAAAGACAAAAGTGGTTTCAAAATTGTGTGGATGACATTAGCCCGTCATTTAAGCCCGTTAAATTAGCCCGTCGGAGAGCCTCACTGTATATATATATATATATATATAATTCCATCTAGTTGTGATTGAGTCGTTGGAAGTAGAACGTGTAAGATTTCCCACATCAATCCAATGTTGTGGATTTATTTGTGAACCGCTAAAAACACGTTATAAAAAGATAGTTTTGACAGTAGCCTTTTTTGTATTCTAATTGATTAATACACAAAGGCCAAGGTCTAAAGTGGACTATAAATGTTCAAATACTATGTATTAGTTTGTTAATTGTGTCACATTTAGGTAATAATTGTTCACTCCCTATGTAATTCTTTTGTTTTGATTGATTTCATTTTTTTAAGATGTGGGAGGCCCTTCAAACGAGAGGGCATTTAGGTCCACTCTAACTCTTGTAAGTGTTTAGTGACGATGATCTGTTTTTATTAGTTATATTTCATAATATGACATTCTCACTTTGTAATATCACACGGTTATCTACAATGTCATATTTGACAAATTCTTTCATTACATAACAATATTGCAGAGTCTTTTTGCAACGTAATAATGTCATATAATAAGGGATAGACTTCACCATATATAACTTTAAAAAAAGCGATCGCAACCCAAACAAGTCATAATAAATTATCATGTGTAGTTTCTTTTGTTATGAAGTTAAGAGTAAATAGTGTTACTTCAGGGTTATTTTCACTTAGAGGCCCATTCGTTATACCTATTATATAGTTGGGTCTAGCATTTTTCATATTGTAAGTTCGGGGTCCATGATATCATAAATACTCACACAAGTCATTATAAATGTTAAAAAAGCGTCATAAAAAATATTCTGGATCATAATATGGAATTTTTGGACCCCAACCTCGTAATTTGTAAAAACATATGATCCACAAAGTACAAATAACCATAACTTTATTAAAACGAAGTAGAAGACATTGTTTGTTGTAAAATTAGCTTTAGAGATGCGGGAATGTTAATACAGTGAGTGGAACCTTAAACATATATGTATAGCGATGAGTTTATAGAAAATAACACTCGGAATCACACATTGATCCACTCGCACACAATATTGTACTTTTCATATTATTATGTTTTATCGTACTATTTGAAACAATTGTCCAAGTTCTTGAATACAAATGATGTTAACATTGTGTATCAACTACGAAATTTACTTTGTTTTTCCCAGAGAAACATTAGTTGTGTAGCCTCATGAAAGATTAGGGGCAATATAACATTAAATTTGTTGCATTAGTTTTAGTTGAAGTTGCAGCTACTATAATTTTCATTCAACTGATCATTGCTAGGTACTAACTAAAAGATTATGTTACTGAAGGAGGCGTTCCATTTGACAGGGTCCACAAAACACATGTATTTGAATACCTCAGTCAAGACCCCAAGTTCAATGAGGTTTTTAACAATGCCATGATAAACCACACAACTTTTGTCATCAGGAAAATTTTGGAGTGCTGCAAAGGGTTTGAAAACCTCAAACGGGTAGTTGACGTTGGAGGTGGCCTTGGAGTTACTCTCAACATGATCACTTTTAAATACCCCACCATTGCAGGAATTAACTTTGACTCGCCACATGTTATACGACATGCCCCACCCTATCATAGTAAGACATACTCCCTGGATCCCAAATTAATTTTCTTATTAATTGTCATGTTTCTAGAAAAAATTATATAAAACTAGGTTAGATTACAATGTTACTCATCCGAACTGAGAAAAATGATCTTAAGTATATGACTTGTATTCAAAGGTATTCGTCATTTTTAGGAGAGTAAATTTGGAAAGTGAGAACTTTTTTTATAATGTTTGACTTTCAAATGTCGACTATTAATTTGGGACTACGGAGTAATTTTTGAGTTATTTTCCTATTTCTTGTGTCGTAGATTACTTTTAAAGTTTGACCAAATTGGATAGTTTAAAAATGAGAGACTACCTTTTTAACATTAAAATTTAAAAGACTACTCTTTATTGTTTAAGTGATCATATAAAAATGAGATGAAGGTATAGGAGGGTAGTTTGAGCTAAGGTATGAGAGAGGAAGCCATATGAGTAACACGCAAAGATGATGCGACCAAAAATATGTCTAGTGTGCGTGCTATTTAGGCACAAGTGCAAGCCTTATCGCTCAAGCAATAATCCGATAAGTCGAGTATCGATCCTCAGGGAAACAGGAATAACGGAGTCGTAACGATGTTGGAAAGACGAAGGTAACCTAACTTTGACATCTAAAGAAACGAAAAGATGATTTAGATTGTGAAATGACTACAACTAGATGCAATTTTGAAAATGATTAACTACGAAAACAAGGACTAAATGAAAAGTAATTACTTTTAAGTAACCTAAAGGTGAATGACGATTAAACTAAAGCTTTAACTATAATATGAGAAAGATACGTCGGGTTACAATCTCCCACACCCTATTAATTCACTTCGTAGGATACTAGATTCAGAATTAATGCTTTAAATGAATCCTAGTTTTTAATACTCCTAAGTATTACATATATGAAGGATCGTAGCCCACACAGTATGTAAGCAAAGGTTGAATTAAAGTAGTATCCTATTAACTACGACACAATTCATCTAGGGTTTTAATTCTAATTTCTATTTCCACTATCGTGAATCACATCGGGTGGGGTTCATGCACCGCAACCCTTGAAAACTTAGCCTGACATACTAAAACTAGAAGAAAACATGTTTTGAATGAAAGAAAAGATTTTTACTAGCTATTGAAGATGAAGAATAATGAAATTACTACTAAAGAATTAACTACTGCAATAATGAAAACAAGAATTGGAATAAATTTACTTGAATTGCAACTGGAACCAACTAGGGTTTTTATTTTGTGTTCCTCTCTAAACTAATTACAAAGCTCTCTAAAAACGAATTCGAATCCTCCCCTTTTTCTGGGAGTTCTTTTAAATTTATATCCTACGAAGTTTTCAAGAGTTGGATTGATGCAAAACTCTAAGAAAAAGAAGATCGGATCAAATCTCGTACACCGGATCGATCTGGTCACGACATACCAAACTGGTCCGATTAGCAACCGAACTGATTCATTTTTCAAAACACCCAAATCGGTCCACTAGACGTCCATCTTTATAGTAATTTTGGGGGCCGGACCAATCCATTTTTTTGGAAAACCGGACTGGTCCGCTAGACGTCCATCTTTATAGTAACTTTGGGACCCCGGAACTATCCGTTTTTCATTAAACCGGATTGGTCCAGGTTGTCTTCTCAGCTTCTCTTCAATTTCTCTTCAATTTCTCTTCAATATCTTGTGATTTTCTCACATCTTTGGGTCTTCATAACTTCTAATCCATAACTCAGATTGGGATGCCGTTTCTTCCTACGTGTTCACAAATACGAGGTCTTCGATTTTTATTTTGGGTCCTCAACCGGATTCCTGGTAGAAATTACACTTTTTTCCTTTTGATTCGTTTTCTTTCTTTTCTCTTGCTTCTTGTGGTTCCTTTCTTCCTTTCATTTGTTAACTACCTGTAAAATTAATAAGAAATACACGAAACTCGGGATACTTATTAGAAGAAACCGTTAGCCAAGATATGAGATAAACTAATTCGTTTTAAGTTGTCCAAGGTAATAAAAGTCTCTAAATTAAGGGGTAAATTTGGAAGAATTTATGCCTAATCAAACCCCCTAACTTAGAACTTTGATTGTCCCGAGCAATGTAAAAGAATCAAAACATGATCCAACTAAAAAAAATGGGATAGAATACCTCTTTCGCGGGCAAGCGATTGCATTTAGCGTATGCAACAAGCCTTTAAACCCCTAGGTTACCCTAGTAGGACGAGTTGTGTCTTGTGAGGGTTTGCAGCGAATATACCCACAAAATTCGACTCAAAGAAAATTCAAAATACGTAAAAATTGTATAACTCAAACTTTTCCAGAAAATAGTCATCATCAATTCATGTTCAAGAGTCTCAAATCATAGTGCGTGTGTGCCGAGCCAGAAATTTTACCACGAATTTCCACCGATTGATCATTACGTTACTTATTCAAAAATTCATTTTGATTTCAAAATCTCACTGGATGCTCCGACAAATGAATCTCTCGAAAGGGTGGCTATTTTCTCTCGGTATGCGTGATTTATAAGAGTAAATGCATTGAAACCGAGTTCACGCACACAAGTAGAAAGATGGAATTTTATGGAAATGGATCTCATCATTGGATTACGGTTATAAGAAACAAGATCATTGCCTCTAATTCATATCTATAGTCTCTTTTATTATCTTTTCGTGTTTTATCTCTCCACGCGGTAACCAATTTCGCAATTTTGAACTCGGATAGGACTTTCTTGGGTTAAAAGTGTATTGGGTAAAATGGGGGTGATTGGGGATTTCGGAATTGGAAAATTTTCTTATGATGTCCATTAGGGCTTTTTCAGGGCTTTTGCTCCTTTTTCTAATTTTTCTATTTTCACACTTTTCTTTTCTTGCTATTTTTGTTGAGCATAGATATTATTTTCTTGCCCCTTTTTATGCACTTTCCGGACTTAATTTCTGGAATTATAAAATTTCACAATTCTGGGCCAATTGGGGTTTTTCGAGTTGTCAAACGAAAGGGAAAAATTTCTTTGGCTCAATTTTGGTTTACAAAAGGGATAATTTTTCGCTACTTTTTCTAGCCAATATTTTTAGGTGACAAACGAGGGCCTACTTCATTGTCCGAAATACTAATTGCGTTACCTTATGCATCTCGAAATTACTTTAATTTAGAGATCTATTTAGCATGTTTTCCAAGGAAATATCACACACATTTTCCATAATCGGTCAAAGTGAAATACTTGAGATCCTCGACGACTTATTAGAATGCTGAAAAGAACTTTGAGTTAACAATTCTCGGATTTATTTATAAACTCAAAATAAGGAAAGGTTCGAATCTCATCGGGTTTGTTAATCTCCACATTTATTCGCTAAGTCGTCTACATTCGCTCAATTTCCATCTTTGGTCAATTTCGCTTTGTGTATTATGTTTTTACAATTTGAGACTTTAAACCAAATTTTAATGATATTTTTGAAAGTTTTGAATTCCAATTTTTATTTATTTTGAAGAAAAATATTCTTGGCTTTTTTAAAAAAATTTAAGTTTTTTGAAATTTCTAGGCATTTTTGAAAATTTGTGAAGTTTTAGAAAGACGCACTTGTGACCCCCCCTAACTTAGACTTTTGCATTGTCCTCAAACAAAAAAGGACTAAAATCTAACTCAAAGCGAATTAAAAGTGTGAGAAAATAAAACGAATGAATAAAACAGAAATGCAAATTTTATATAGCTAACAGAAATTCTGTGTTACAAGGGATCGGGGGAGGAAACATAGAACCAACAGTTTTAACAACCACCAACAACACCAAAAACATCAACAACAGACAAGGGCTTCATTAGGGCGGTGGATTAGAGGGTTCGGGTGCGCTGGGATCGTAGGGGTCATAGAAAACGTTTGGAGGGGGTCCACCGAAGTTAAGTTCGTACATGTGAGTTTAGAGACGATGCATCATGCTCGTGTCCCTTCAGTAGGACTCCTGATCCCATTGATATGTCGCTTAATCCCTATTGTATTGTGTGATGAAACCGTCTACCCGAGTTTCCATCACCGAGAGACAGCGATTAATTTCAGCGTTGGCGGGTGAGAAATCAGAATCTTCACCACTGTCATAATCTTCGTCGCCCTCTCCCATCTTAATATCTTCCTCCTCTTCGTCACTGCTCTCTTCATCACTAATTTCCTCATCACCACTTTACTCTTCATCGCTGCTCTCTTGTGCCAGTCGGTCTTGGATGGAGGCTTGTTGGCGTTCCCATTTGGTCCGGGTGGTGGACACAAACGGAGCTGGGAGGCCAGGAAAATATTATGGTGGTGCAATGCCAGCGTCGGCTAGCATAGATGTGATGAGTCGGGGAAAGGGGAGAGGGGCGAAGCCTTTTTTATCCGTAGCAGCGAAGAATATATCTTTGTAAATGCATGCAACCAGGTTAATGGGGGTGCTGTGGTTGAAAAGGTGGTAGACGAGAGTGGCTTGACGTGGGCGTATCGTCGATTGATTGCCCGTGGGGATAATGTTAGCACACACTATTTTGAAAGTGAGGCTCTCTTTGTCACTTAGCCAGCCCACCGGGTAGTTTTTGGTGTTCCATTGAGCATTGGGGTTGATGCGAGACATGCACACGTCTTTTTGAAGCAGAGCGAGAGGGTTTGGGTAAATATATGGTTGTGGGTTCGGGACATCTTTGGCATCCAACTTCTGGGACATAAGTTCCAAAGAGAAAGGAACGCAGACGCCGCCAATGTAAGCTTCAGCCGTGTTATGGCCGGTGAGAACAAGGGAGCCGTAAAAAGTGTGCACCACATGGGGCCATACCGCGTCAGGGGGTTCGTTAAGTAAACGACACCAATCGTGGGCCATGAAGAGTACGGTGACAGCATTAGGCATGTCATTCCAAATGACTTGTCACTCGATTTGGAGTTTTTGAGGCTGGCCGAAGAAACATTCGCACCACCGTTGCTCCTGACGGGAGCGGTAGCCGGCGGCTCCATCGTCGAGAATTATGATGCAATCATATTTTTGGGGAGGTGGTTGGTTGGCCATGGTAATGGGATGGAATGGGAGTATGTGGTAAGAATAAGAGAAAGAGAGGAGAAGAATGAGTAGTGGTGGTGAAATGGGGTGGGGAAAGGTGGAATTTATAGGTGGTGAAGGGAGAGGGTTGGGTAAGATTTGGAGGGAAAAGGGGGAAGGATTTGGGGGGAAAATGGTAGGTGGGAAGGAAGGAGACGAAAATGGGGGGAAAAGGAGGGATTGGGGGAAAAAGAGGTGAACCTAGGTAAGGGGAAGAGTTGTAGACACCGGACCAATCTGGGTCTCCAGGAATGGATTGGTTCGGTCCCTGTATTTTTTATTTCGAAAATTGCCAAACCGAACCAGTCTAGGTGCCCAGGACCGAACTGGTCCGGTCCCCAAAAATGTTCTAGTCCCCTATGGTATGTTACGGCCACCTCTGATGACTTTCGGTTTCTCCTACTTACGATCCGACACCTATTTGACCTGATTACCTCTCTCCTCAAAATTATGGCTCTAAAATTCTCGCCTCGTAAGACGTGTTGGTGCTCAATTTCCTCTTAGCTTGTGATGTTATCCTACAGACTCCACTCATCCTAACCTACGTGCAACTACTATACACAAGACCTCACCCCATACACGTCGGGGTGCGACGACTTCTCAATTCAAGCTCACTCGACCCCATAAATGGGGTCCAACAACCAGATGGTGTCGATATCTTCTACGCACGGCTCAAAATATAGCTTTAGGCGCTGTCCATTGACTTTGAACGTGTCCCCCCTTTGGGATCTTCCAATTCTACTTCTCCGTGGGGGAATACGCTCTTCACAACGAATGGGCCTGTCCATCAAGACCGCAATTTACCCCAAAATAGATGAAGCTGGGAGTTATAGAGGAGCACCTTTTGTCCCGATTGAAACTCTTTTCGTCGAATAATCTTGTCACGTGCTAGTTTCATCCGAGATTTTGCAATCTTGGCATTCTCATACGCGTCATTGCGTATCTCCTCTAACTCATTAAGTTGAAGCTTGCGAGCTTCACCGGCTTTGTCCATATCTTAATTTAATCTCTTAATGGCCCAATAGGCTTTGTGCTCTAACTCAACGGGAATATGGCAAGGTTTTCCATACACAAAGCGGAATGGGGACATTCTGAGTGGGTTCTTGTATGCAGTATGCTAGGCCCAAAGTGAATCATTCAATCGAAGGGACCAATCTTTTCGATCGGGATTGACGGTCTTCTCTAGTATGTGATTGATTTCACGATTGGCCAACTCGTCCTGCCCATTCATTTGCGGGTGATATGTCGTTCCAACCTTGTGAATGACACCATAATTTTTCATGAGTTTTTCAAACGGCTTGTTGCAAAAGTGTGTGCCGTTATCACTGATTATCGCCTTAGGTGCTCCGAAGCGAGAAAGTATGTGTTCGTGCAGGAACTTTATCACCACTTTATTATCATTAGTATTGGTAGCTATAGCTTCCACCCATTTATAAACATATTCTACCGCGATGAGGATGTATAGGTATCCAAAGGACGGGGGAAAAGGGCCCATGAAGTCAATACCCCAGCAGTCAAAAATCTCAATGATGAGAATCGGGGTTAATGGCATCATGTCTCATCGGGTGATCGCTCCCATCCATTGACACTTGTCGCAAGATTTGCAACAATTATTAACATCCCAAAACATTGTGGGCCAGTACAAACCGCATTGGAGAATTTTTGCGATTATCTTTTTCATGAAAAAGTGGCCTCCACATGCTTCCGAATGACAAAATTGGATGACCTTTGGAATTTTGTCATCCAGTACACATCGTTGGATGGTTTGATTAGTGCAATATTTAAAAAGGAATGGATCATCATAGAAAAACATGCGCGACCAAGTGATGAACCTCTTCTAATCTTGTAGTGTCCAATCGGGAGGGACGACTCATGTGATAAGATAGTTCACTATATTAGCAAACCAAGGCAAAGAAGAGGTGGCAAAGAGTTGCTCATCTGGAAAATACTCGTCTATGGGTGTGGGATCACTAGGTACGTCAGACGAAAGCTGTGATAAGTGGTCAGCAACGACGTTTTCTACTCCTTTCTTATCTTTAATGGAGAGATTAAACTCTTATAGGAGTAGGATCCACCTTATGAGGAGCGGCTTTGCGTCTTTCTTCGCAAGTATATATTTTAAAGCCGCGTGGTCGATGAAGCAAGTGATGGGGGAACCGATAAGATAGGAACGAAACTTATCAAGAGAAAACACTACCGCTAGCAACTCCTTCTCTGTGGTGGAGTAATTAAGTTGTGGTCCGATAAGGGTCCGGCTAGCGTAGTAGATGACATGAGCCTTGTTATCTTTTCTTTGGCCCAAAATAGCCCCTATCACATAATCGCTAGCATCACACATAAGCTCGAATGGTAAGGACCAATCCAGAGCTTGCATAATGAGAGCGGACACAAGCATGTTTTTCAATTTTTTAAAAGCGCTTTGGCATGCTTTCATCCACTCAAATGGGGTGTCCTTCATAAGAAGATTGCTTAAGGGTCTAGCGAGGGCGCTAAAATCCTTAATGAACCTTCTATAAAACCCCGTGTGTCCCAAGAACGAGCCACGTCTTTCAGCGATTTAGGTGGGGGTAGGTCAGCTATGACATCTATTTTTGTTCGATCAACCTCGATCCTCTGGATGACACGATGTGGCCAAGAACTATACCCTCAGTTACCATGAAATGGCATTTTTCCCAATTCAGCACTAAGTTTTTTTCCACACATCGGGCTAGTACTTTTTCAATATTAGCTAAACATAGGTCGAAGGAGGTGCCAAAAACACTAAATTCGCCCATAAACACCTCTAGCCCTCTCTCAACCATGTCACTGAATAATCTCAACATGCACCTTTGGAAGGTCGTCGGTACATTACACAAGCCAAATGGCATACGTTTATAGGTAAACGTTCCAAAAGGGAAAGTGAAGGTCATATTCTTTTGATCAAGTACATCTACCTCAACTTGGTTATATCTAAAATAACCATCTAGGAAGCAATAATAGGGGTGGCCCGCTACTCTTTCAAGCATTTGATCGATAAATGGCAAGGGAAAATGGTCTTTTCTAGTTCCCGCATTGAGTTTCTGGTAATCAATGCAAACGCACCACCCAGTAGTGATGCGTTGGGGAACTAACTCTCTCTTGGCATTTTCAATCACAGTCATGCCCGACTTCTTCAGGACTACTTGAACGGGGCTCACCCACTTGCTATCCGAGATTGGGTAGATAATCCCGACATCCAACAGCTTTATAATTTTAGTTCTCACCACATCTTTCAATGTGGGGTTTAGTCGTCTTTACATTTCTCTCGAGGGCTTAACATCCTCTTCGAGGTGAATCTTGTGGGTGCAAATTATAGGTCTTATCCCCTTCAAATCAGTTATGCACCAACCAAAAGCACTTTGGTGCTTCCTCAAAATCTTTATTAGTTTGCCCTCTTGCTCTTCATCTAATCTAGAGGAGATAATAACATGAAATGTCTCACTTTTACCTAGGAAAACATATTTCACATTGGAGGGTAGTTTCTTCAACTTTTGAGTTAGGAATGTGTCGCTAGAGGGCACCATGCATGCATCGCTTGGGGGTAACTCTTCGAATCGAGAAACCCAATTAGCATCTCTCGCGTCCTAGTCCAACGCTCTCTCATCGAGTAAGCCTCTCAACTCCTCTATCTCCCTCTCGAACTCGGTGTAGGCTCCCTCACTCTCATAACTAGAAGCTAGGCAAGCTTCTAAGGCATCTCCACAGTAATTTTCCTCAAAGTGCTCTTCTACAATCTCCTCAATTAAACTTACCGCTTGAAGACCATCTTCTTCCCCTACCTGTTGGGCTATGTTGAAGATGTTTGTTTCTAATGTCATATTCCCAAAGGTGATTTGTATATGCCCATTTCTAGTATTGATGACTGCGTTAGACGTGGCTAAAAATGGGCATCCAAGGATGATAGGAACATGATTTTTTAGGAGAAGGACGGATATGTGTCCCAAATGACAAAATCTATCGCGTAGTAGAAAGTGTCCACTTGGACTATCGCGTCCTCAACTATACCTCGCGGTATCTTTACAGTTAGATACACTAACTGGAGAGTGATCCTTGTGGGATTAAGATCACTCATATCAAGTTTCCTATAAATCGAATACGGGAGGATGTCTACACTTGCTCCCAAATCGAGTAAGGCTTTCTCAAATTTGTTCTATCTAATGGTGCAGGAAATGGTGGGGGTACTGGGATCTTTATATTTAAGTGGGAGATCATTAAGAAGGACCGAGATCACATTTTGTGCTAGAAACACGTTCTTATTTACCTTCATCCTCCTCTTAACTGTCAATAAGTCTTTTATGACTTTTGCATAGGATGGGATTTTCCTTATTACGTCGAGGAAAGGTAAGTTCGGCTTTACGTTCTTGAGCACTTCTAGCACTTATTCACTTATGCTCCTTTTATGGGCAAGAACCAACCTTTGAGGAATGGTGCAGCGGATGGTGCTTTTACGACTACCTCGGGCTCACTAGTGTTTTGCTTTTCACTCTCGTTCAAGGAGATATCTTCGGCCTATTTTGTGCCGGGGGAATTCTCCTTATCTTTTGAAACGTCATGTGGAGGAGGTGATAAATCAACAACTCTCCCACTACGAAGAGTGGTTATTGCTTGGCAGTGCTCCTATTGTTCGGTAGAAGTTGAGATAACACTAGGTTGACCTTGGGGAGGTCTTTGGCCTTGGGTGTGACACCCCGCCTAATTAAACCTTGGGTGATCAAGCCTTAATTTAATTTAAACAGGTTTCTTAAATGGTTCATTCTTAGCATCACTGCCGAAAGCCTTTTAATTTACTAACCACCTAAGTGTAATTAAACGAGTGCCAAATTTTATCTTCCATAAGCAGAATAAATAATCCATACAAACACATTACAATTCTAGTAATAATAAAACAGTTTGCATAATTAACTGAATGCAGGTAAAGTCTTGTCGAAAACCACGGCCAATAAAAGACAACTAAAAATCCATAACTAAAATAAACTGTAGCAGTAAAGATAGGACAACATGTCCCAACTAAAATATTAAAATTGAGATCCTGCACTAGAACTGAAAAAGAGGAAGCGTCTAAACAATCCCAGCAACATCCACACGTGATGCAGCTCCCAAATCTCTGGAATGAAATTATGTTGGGTGTCCCTGTGGCTGGGCACCTAAAAGGTTTTAAAAAAAATTTACATAGCAAGAGTTAGTACTCAAAACATTTTGAAAATATTTTGCGAGCAGTTATCACCATTAAGTTATTGATTACACATATTAAGGTTTCGCACAACTCCCTTGGACTTCCTCACCTCTCTTCTATAATGCATGTCTAACGAGGACACTTAGTTAACCTAGTTATACCACCCATAAGCGTAGGTAACTTATTTACTGCTCGTTGTTCTTAATCTTGTAATAATTACATCACGCTATAAATTATTACTAAGATATTTACAATTCATTTCATTATCTACTATTTTCAATCCGTAGATTATGCATATAGAATACATTTTATCACACAATAATGTATTTAATATCAGTTATCACTAACATATCCTTTTACCACACATAAAGGACTCTTGGTTCGGAATGATTCATCGACCCCAAGTAAGAGTTGGTTTGGAATGATCCATCGACCCCAACTATTTAAAAATGTAAATATATACACATATTTTGGTTCGGGACTCTTTCATCGCGGCACCAGTTTAAAGTTTGGTTCGGCATTTTTCATCGACCCCAAACATATAATAACTTTATGTTAGTTCGGAATGTTACATCGACCCTAACATAATTAATTTAGGTAAAATTCTCTTAACCCAAACATTTGTATAATTTAGTAGATGCATGCCTGACCTATCAAATCATGTCCGTACATAATATATTTTACTTATATTCACCGTACTCATTAATTACAATTTATTTCGCTATTGTATTTATTCGATTATTCACGTAACTCTAAAGGCCCTAGTTACCCCTCCCTTAATTCAGTAGTTAAGTTAACTTTAACCTACTGGTATTATTTCGGAAATTTACTCTCACCCTTTTCGTAGCCAAATTCTCACAATCCCAACATACGGCTATCGATCGCTCTCCCGTCGGTCCATTTCTCCAAAATTCCCACTCAATCATTTATGGAGAAATCTAATGGTACACCTACTGGTATTTATGAAGTCTCCTCATAGGTAAAATATCATCACTAAGGTTCCCATCAAGCGACGGTAATTAAAGGAAATTTATTCACAAAATTTTCTAAAGTCCAGCAAGGGTCGATCGATCGAGGCGATATGGTCGATCGATCGACTGCTCGATCGATCGACATTCAAGGGTCGATCGATCGATCAAGCAGTGACAGACCTAGTTCATCTTCTTCATGCGGGTTTCACCATTTTTATCTATCTATCTTTCATGATAATTCACCATATTTGTAACCAACAATTTCTAATCATTCCTACATGTTCTGGGATGATTACTAACGATTTAAAACAACAAAATCATTATAAATCTTAGCCAAATCAACTAAAAATCTTTCTAGTATTCAAGAACCCTAAAAATACATTCTTTACATCTTTCATCATAATTCTAGACTTTTAGTTCGATTTAATCATCTAGTTTTCTATGATATCAGAATATTTGGAGATCCAAAAATGTCCTACATGCAATCCCTACCAATCATGGGTCATAATCAATTGTTTTTCTCCCAAAAATATCATAAAAACTATGTTCTTCATAAAGCTTAAATATGGGTATTATAACTCAATTTATTTTGCAAATAACCACTTGCCTTATGATTTGTAGGGTCTGATTTCATGGTTGTTGATGATTTTGATCCTTCAATCCTCCTTCCCAACAACTTTATGGTGAAATCTCCTTAGAATTTCCCTTCCTTCCTTCTTTTGCCTTAGGAAATTATCTCTCTCTCTTCTCTAATGGCTATGGTGTATTTTCTTTCTTTCTAACCCTAGCCTCAATTCTTATAATCTGATCTAGGGTTTCAAAATTCGTAGTTCTACTTACCCATAATTGTAAAGAGACCAAAATGCCCCCGAATGGTCCCGATTTAGCCCAAAAATGAGCCGGCACTCAACTAGTACCCCCGGGTACACTATTTTGACTAGTTCGACCCTTTCGGAATCATCTGTGGACTCTAAATTATCGTTTGAGTCTCTTAAATATTTTTCTACTCTCATTTTTAATTTTTGTCCTACGCGCGACACTCGGTTGAGGTAACTCCGGTACGTCCATATAGTCACTAAACCGTACATATCAACATTCAAAATTTACTACTTCACATTTAGTAAATTTTTAATCGTCATATTCATCTTTATTAACATTATATCACATTAAATTACTCTTCTCACGTAATTTAAATAAAACGCATTTTATCACGTTAAATTACTCTACTCACGTAATTTAAATAAAACTCACATTAAATTACTCTACTCACGTAATTTAAATAAAACGTATTTTCCTAATTAAGAAGAATTACGGGGTATTACATACTTCCCCTCTTACAAAAGGAATTTCGTCCTCGAAATTAGAAAATCCATGCTGTGAATAATTCTGGATATTTCTCTCTCATATCCGCCTCCCGTTCCCAAGTGAACTCATCCATATTGTGATGTCCCCACTGTACTCGCACTAAGGTTACCACCTTGGATCGTAATTTGCGCTTACTATAATCCAGAATAGCCACGGGTCTTTCTTCATACGAGACATCTAGCTGCAAATCGATCTCCTCCAGTGGAATGTGCCAGAAGGCTCTCTCGCTCCTCTTGTATTTCTTCAGCGATACCACATGGAACACATCGTGTATTCGCTGAAGATGCTCAGGGAGTCCCAATCTGTAAGCTACCTGTCCCACCCTCTCAATGATAGGAAACGGTCCCACATATCTCGGTGCTAATTTCCCTTTCTTGCCGAACCTCATAATTCCTTTCATAGGAGATACCCGAATTAACACCTGGTCGCCCACATCTAGGTCCACGTGTCTCCTACCGGTGTCAGCATAACTCTTCTACCTATCCTGAGCTATTCGAATACGTCCTCGAATCAACTCTATTTTGGAGGAAGTCTCCTGTATCATCTCTGGCCCCAATAGCTTGTTATCCCCAACCTATAACCAACAGGCAGGCGAACGACAATGCCTCCAGTAAAGTGCCTCGAATGGAGCCATGCCGATAGTGAATTGGTAAGAGTTATTATATGCAAACTCCACCAAAGGAAGGTATGGCTCCCAACCTCCCCCAAAATCTAGGACACACATCCTTAGCATATCCTCCAACATCTGGTTTACCCTTTCAGTCTGACCGTCCGTCTGTGGGTGATATGCCGTACTCAATCGTAAGTCGGTGCCCATGGCCTCCTGAAAGCTCTGCCAGAAATGTGACACAAATATTTTATCTCGGTCCGACACAATATTAATAGGGACTCCGTGTAGCTTAACAATCTCTGAAATAAATAGATGTGCGTACCACATCGTATCATAATCCGTACGAACCGGTAAGAAATGAGCTACCTTAGTCAACCGATCCACTATCACCCATATGGAATCGTGACCCTTCTGTGATGTTGGTAACCCAGTAATAAAATCCATCGAGATACTCTCCCACTTCCACGCGGGAATCTCCAGTCGTTGTAGCATCCCTGAAGGCCTCTGATGGTCAAATTTTACGAGCTGACACGTAACACACTTTGAGACAAATTCTGCAATATCTCGTTTCATACCTGTCCACCAATATAATCGTCGCATATCTTGGTACATTTTGTCCCCACCTGGATGTACCAAAAATTTTGACCCATGTAACTCCGTCATAACGGCATGCCTCAAATCATCATCTTCGGGTACTATCAGCCTAACATTGAACTGTAGTTCGCCCTCTGAGCTGATGGAGAAGGATTCTTCCCCCTCGGCTAGTAACTGTCGTACTTTGTCCTGACAAAATGGGTCTTCGTCCTGTGCCCTCACTACCCGCATAACACTCTCGGGAGTGATAGCTAAAATTGCCATGCATGCTCTCGCCATCTCATCCTCGGGTCGAAGTTCACTCCACTTCGCCTTCCAAATTTCTACCAACTCCCCAGTAGATCTTCTTCTTAACGCATCTGCCACCACGTTAGCCTTACCAGGATGATACTGTATATCAAATTGGTAGTCCTTCATGAATTCAAGCCACCTTCTTTGCCTCATATTCAGATCATTCTGAGTGAACAGATACTGCAATGACTTATGATCCGTGAATAGAGTGAACTGCTCGCCCAGAAGATAGTGCCTCTATATCCTCAATGCAAAAACGACCGCTGTCAACTCGAGGTCATGGGTGGGGTAATTCTTCTCATGTGGCTTAAGCTTTTGGGACGCATAATCTATAGCCTTCTCCTCCTGTTGTAACACACCCCCAAGCCCTTGTAAGGACGCATCGGTATAGACTCGGTACTCCACTCCGCTCCTAGGCAAGGCACGAACGGGTGATAATGTCAACTTTTCCTTTAATTCGTCAAATGCTAACTGACAACTGTCACTCCATACGAAGGGCACTCCCTTCCAAGTCAAGTTTGTCAACGGTCCGAAAATTTTTGAGAACCCCTGGATGAAGCGACGATAATAACCGGCCAACCCCAAGAAACTGCGAATTTCGGTCGGTGTCGTGGGCTGTCCCCACTCCCTCACCGCCGTTACCTTACTCGGGTCAACAGCAATGCCTCTGCTAGATACAACGTGGCCTAAGAACTGAACCTCCGGAAGCCAAAATCCACACTTGTCAAATTTGGCGTACAACTGATGGTACCGCAATGTCTGTAGAACCATTTATAAATGTTCAGCGTGTTCCTCCTCCGTGCGAGAGTAAATCAGAATGTCGTCTATGAATACAATCACAAAATGATCCAAAAACTCCCTGAATACCCTGTTCATGAGATCCATCAATACTGACGGCGCATTAGTTAGCCCAAACGGCATCACTCTGAACTCGTATGACCCGTACCGCGACAGGAAAGCGGTCTTGGGTACATCCCCTTAACGAATGCGCAATTGGTGGTAACCCGACCTCAAATCAACCTTTGAGAAGTATGCAGCTCCTCTCAACTGATCAAACAAGTCATCAATCCTCGGCAACGGATACTTATTACGTATCGTCACTTTGTTCCGCTCTCTGTAATCTACACACAAACGAAGTGAACCATCCCTTTTATTTACAAATAACACCGACGCACCCCATGGCGATGTACTCCGTCGAATGAAGCCCTGTCCTAGTAGCTGCTGAATCTGTTCTCTCAGTTCTCACATCTCCGAAGGATCCATGCGATACGGTGCTCTGGCAATCGGTCTCATCCCCGGTGCTAGGTCAATAATGAACTCTATTTCCCTGCTGGGTGGTAACCCTGGAATCTCCTGAAAGACATCCTCAAAATGCCTCACAATTGGGATTGAGTCCAGAGAAACGACAACCCCATGTGAGGTCTCCTCCTCAATATAATATAAATGAGTTCGCGATCCTCCCTCGGGGAGTGGCATTGCCACAAGGAACATATCTTGTCCCGGGATGGAGAACACGATGGTCCTCTCATAACAATCAACCATTGCTCTATAATGCGCCAACCAATCCATACCTAGGATGACGTCATATCCCTCCATATCCAGCACTAGGAAGTCCGCCGCTAGACTCAATCTTCCGACCATAATGTCCACACCCTTACAAATCGAGTGTATAAGGGACCCACTACCCATCGGTGACTCCACACACATAAGATGAGTGTCAGCTGTCTCTAATAGGCCGACTGCCCATGCAAATCTAGTGAAAATAAACGAATGTGTCGCCCCCGTGTCAAACAAAATACTACCCTCAAGTCCATGAATAGGAAACATACCCGCAACTACCGGCGGTGCTGGAGGTGCTGGATGAAATGGAATATCACGGACGTTGAACACACGTCCGTACTGCATCTGCCCTGGCTGTGGGGCCTGTACTGCTGCTGGAGCTAACGGAGCCTGCTGCCTTTATTGGGCACCCTGTTGTTGTGCCCTGTCTGGCTGTGGATAATTTCTACTCTTGTGACCCTGCTGGCCACAAGTGAAACACTGACCCTGAAATTGTCTCTGCCCTTAGCCCTGTTGGCCCTGACGTTGGCCCTGTCGACCTTGGCCTTGCTGTCCTCCATTTTGATTCCCTTAGCCCTGTCGGCCCTAAGGGACTGGTTGCTGGGGACCTTGCTGGCCCTGTCTGTCAAAGTGATGCCTCCCGTGCTTAAACTTCTTGGTAGGGTTCCCCTGTATGGAATCCTGCCCTAACTGGCCCACTGTTTGCTGCTGTGGTGCACTGCTGCCACTACCTCCATCCACCTTGCCCGGTTGGCTAGGCTCACCTCTCTTGTTTCCCTTCTCATGAAAATGGTGGTCCTGACAGTGTAGTAGAGCGACATTGATGACATCTGTGTAGGTTACCAACGCCGGATTACCGATCAAATGCTGTATGATTCTCTAAGTTAGGCCCTCCATAAATTTTGACTTCTTCCTCTCCTCATCGCTCACCTCGTTTGGCACAAAGTTGGCCAAGCGGGTAAAATCCTCCTCATAATCAGCAACTGAGCGATCACCCTGAACCACTTCGCTGAATTTCTTCCTCATCTCTGACTCCATTGCTGGAGGGAAATACTTGCGATCAAACCGCACCCAAAACTCAGAAATTGCCAAAGTGTCCCTTTTCCTCGGTGGTGGTAACTGACTCCCATCACTCTAAGGCTGCTCCCGACAGACGAAAAGTGGCTAGCATTTATTTATGTACCTCGGTGCACTCTAGCATGCGCAAGTGGCGCTGGATATTTTTCTTCCAGTTGCACGCCTCCACTACATCAGTACTACCCTGAAACTCGGGTGGGTGTCCTTTATGAAAAGTCTCTCTGACTCGCTGCCAAGTAGATGGTCCTGTTGGAGCCTGAACTACCGGTGCCACGGGAGGAGGTACTTGGGGCTGAGGAAAATGGGCTGCCATGGCCCTCATAGCTGTCTCGACTGTTTGAGCCACTATCACTGCAACCTGAGTAGTGGAAATTAGCTCGGGTGGGGGTGGTGGTATCGGCACCTGTGGCTCCTGAGGAGCCTCCCTCATCTCATATCTGGCTTCATCCCTCTCTACTCGTTCTCTCCCTGGTGGCATCTAAAATAAGATTCAAATTGTATAAGTACACAATTTATACAAAAATTTAAGAGCGGATGTACGATAACGCAAAAGCGGATATTGAATCAACAGTCCTAATAGTAGGGCTCTAATACAACCAAACGTTACGGTGAAACACAGTAAGCCATACAGATCCTATGGACACTAGAACCTGATGCTCTGATACCATCTGTGACACCCCGCCTAATTAAACCTTGAGTGATCAAGCCTTAATTTAATTTAAATAGGTTTCTTAAATGGTTCATTCTTAGCATCACTGTCGAAAGCCTTTTAATTTACTAACCACCTAAGTGAAATTAAACAAGTGCCAAATTTTATCTTCCATGAGGAGAATAAATAATCCATACAAACACATTATAATTCTAGTAATAATAAAACAGTTTGCATAATTAACTGAATGCAGGTAAAGTCTTGCCGAAAACCACGGCCAATAAAAGACAACTAAAAATCCATAACTAAAATAAACTGTAGCAGTAAAGATAGGACAACATGTCCCAACTAAAATACTAAAACTGAGATCCTGCACTAGAACTGAAAAGGAGGAAGCGTCTAAACAATCCCTGCAACATCCATACGTGCTGCAGCTCCTAAATCTCTGGAATGAAATCATGTTGGGTGTCCTTGTGGCTGGGCACCTAAAAGGTTTTAAAAAAATTTACATAGCAAGAGTTAGTACTCAAAATATTTTGCAAGCAGTTATCACCATTGAGTTATTGATTACACATATTAAAGTTTTGCACAACTCTCTTGGACTTCCTCAACTCTCTTCTATAGTGCATGTCTAACGAGGACACTTAGTTAACCTATTTATACCACCCATAAGCGTAGGTAACTTATTTACTGCTCGTTGTTCTAATTCTTGTAATAATTACATCACGCTATAAATTATTACTAAGATATTTACAATTCATTTCATTATCTACTATTTTCAATCCGTAGATTATGCATATAGAATACATTTTATCACACAATAATGTATTTAATATCAGTTATCACTAACATATCCTTTTACCACACATAAAGGACTATTGGTTCAGAATGATTCATCGACCCCAAGTAAGAGTTGGTTCGGAATGATCCATCGACCCCAACTATTTAAAAATATAAATATATACACATATTCTGGTTCGGGACTCTTTCATCGCAACACCAGTTTAAAGTTTGGTTCGGCATTTTTCATCGACCCCAAACATATAATAACTTTATGTTAGTTCGGAATGTTACATCGACCCTAACATAATTAATTTAGGTAAAATTCTCTTAACCCAAACTTTTGTATAATTTAGTAGGTACACGCCCGACCTATCAAATCATGTCCGTACGTAATATATTTTACTTATATTCACCGTACTCATTAATTACAATTTATTTCGCTATTGTATTTATTCGAGTATTCACGTAACTCTAAGGGCCCTAGTTACCCCTCCCTTAATTCAGTAGTTAAGTTAAATTTAACCTACTGGTATTATTCCGAAAATTTACTCTCACCCTTTTCGTAGCCAAATTCTCACAATCCCAACATACGGCTATCGATCGCTCTCCCGTCGGTCCATTTCTCCAAAATTCCCACTCAGTCATTTATGAAGAAATCTAATGGTACACCTACTGGTATTTATGAAGTCTCCTCATAGGTAAAATATCATCACTAAGGTTCCCATCAAGCGACGGTAATTAAAGGAAATTTATTCACAAAATTTTCTAAAGTCCAGCCAGGGTCGATCGATCGAGGCGATATGGTCGATCGATCGACTGCTCGATCGATCAACATTCAAGGATCGATCGATCGATCAAGCAGTGACAGACCCAGTTCATCTTCTTCATGCGGGTTTCACCATTTTTATCTATCTATCTTTCATGATAATTCACCATATTTGCAACCAACAATTTCTAATCATTCCTACATGTTCTGGGATGATTACTAACGATTTAAAACAACAAAATCATTATAAATCTTGGCCAAATCAACTAAAAATCTTTCTAGTATTCAAGAACCCTAAAAATACATTCTTTACATCTTTCATCATAATTCCAGACTTTTAGTTCGATTTAATCATCTAGTTTTCTATGATATCAGAATATTTGGAGATCCAAAAATGTCCTACATGCAATCCCTACCAATCATGGGTCATAATCAATTGTTTTTCTCCCAAAAATATCATAAAAACTATGTTCTTCATAAAGCTTAAATATGGGTATTATAACTCAATTTATTTTTCAAATAACCAATTGCCTTATGATTTGTAGGGTCTAATTTCGTGGTTATTGATGATGGTTGATGATTTTGATCCTTCAATCCTCCTTCCCAACAACTTTATGGTGAAATCTCCTTAGAATTTCCCTTCCTTCCTTCTTTTGCCTTAGGAAATTGTCTCTCTCTCTTCTCTAATGGCTATGGTGTATTTTCTTTCTTTCTAACCCTAGCCTCAACTCTTATAATCTGATCTAGGGTTTCAAAATTCGTAGGTCTACTTACCCATAATTGCAAAGAGACCAAAATGCCCCCGAATGGTCCCGGTTTATCCCGAAAATGACCCGGCACTCAACTAGTACCCCCGGGTACACTATTTTGACTAGTTCGACCCTTTCGGAATCATCTGTGGACTCTAAATTATCGTTTGTCTCTTAAATATTTTTCTACTCTCATCTTTAATTTTTTTTCCTATGCGCGACACTCGGTTGAGGTAACTCTGGTACGTCCATATAGTCACTAGACCGTACATGTCAACATTCAAAATTTACTACTTCACATTTAGTAAATTTTTAATCGTCATATTCATCTTTATTAACATTATATCACATTAAATTACTCTTCTCACGTAATTTAAATAAAACGCATTTTATCACATTAAATTACTCTACTCACGTAATTTAAATAAAACTCACATTAAATTACTCTACTCACGTAATTTAAATAAAACGTATTTTTCTAATTAAGCAGAATTACGGGGTATTACATTGGGCAGGAAACTTACCCTTCTCTTGGGTTCTCAATGCGGCTTGCATCTTAGAGATGTTTGCATTTATTTCGATGAACAAGCGTTCATATCGAGCATTGTGTGCACCTTAAGAATTTATGAATTGGTTAATTGTATCCCCGAGGCTCCTCCGCTTTGGGGCTACATATGGTACTGAAGGTGGTGGTTCTTGTTGATATTGAGGAGGTGGTGGAGGTGGGACAACTTGTGAATGTGGGTTCATCGCATCTTGTGGTTGTCCATAGTTGAAACCATGATGGTTCCTCCACAAAAGGTTGTAAGAATTCCCATGCGGGGCATTAAAATTACCCTTAAATCCTCCTATAGCATCCACCTGCTCGGTGTGCATGGCCTTGTAGGCAGAGATCATTAGGCAGGCCTTTATGGAGTGGCCTGCCTCACAGATAGCACACACTTTTTCTTTCAAACCATGGCTGGATCCAGAGATATTCCTCAATCGACCATCAAACCACTCCTTCATATCTCTCTGAAACTGATCAAATCGACGGTCTATTAAGGTATTGCTATCCAAATGGCATAGATCGGAGGTAGTTTGATTGGTAGATGGTTGTCTAGGTCGAGCTTGGTTGTGATCAGATGTGTCCCATGCTTGAGTAGTCTCTGCGATATACGTAAGGTGGGCCTCAGCATCGCAAGCGTCTAAATCCCAAAAGGGTCTTTCACACATCGTTTGAACAAGTTTGGAATCTATTATCAGCCCATTATGGAGGAAGGATATCACTAGGTGTTTGTCAAAACCATGATGGGGGCATGCGCTTACTAACTCTTGGAACCGTTTGTAACACCCCGTATTTTTTATGATTTAAATAATTATGTGATTAATTATTATTATGGGAATAATTATGTGATTAATTACTATTGTTGGATTAATTAAATTAAAATGCAAGAAATTAATTATTTATTAATCCAGATTAAAATTATTAACTAGCGTACCAAGGGTTAATACCTATTATTGAGAATTATTGAATATTATTGTGTGATATGTAATATGTAATTATGAAATTTGATAAATTGCAGAGAGTGAAATATACGGCAGTTTGGTATATTAAGTCGGGACAAGCGTGTGAGTCGTGTCGGGACTAATTGAATGGAATATAAAGGTAAATTATTTTTAAGTAACTCAAATTGTAATTTTGAGTGCATCGTTGAGTCCGAGAGGGGCGAGATAGTCAGAAAACTCTACTCGAGCATTTTATTTTGACTCCGGGAGATTTTAGGCAAATCCCAAAGAGCCAAAGTTTTTAGGCATCATCTTCCACTACCGAGACCACCATCACGTAGATCGCAAAGAGAGGAACGCGTCTATACCAACATCACCAATGGATCAGACCATCATATTCGAGGCAAGTGTTTATTACTTGCGTGTTTTAGTAATAATTGTGTTCATGTTAGACTAGGTGATAACCCTTCAAATTTATGAGAATTAATTTGGTGGAACTTTGATGATTTGATTTATTTTGGGACCGAAATTTTAAGAGATTAAATTCCTTTATGTAGATAGGATTACATTCACGGATTTATGATAATTTTCCATGAATAAATCTGGGTTAAAATGGTTCTTGAATTGAAATTGGAAGAACTAGGGTTTTATTGGTTTAATTTGGGGATTTCAAAAATAATTGATGTATGATGAAGATTTAATGATTCTAGGTTGTTAGAAATCGTCTAAATATGTTAGAGAATCAATTGGATTTGTTGTTGGGCGTTTGGGATTGAAAAATAGAGGTTTTAGAAGTAAAAATGTTGGGAAAACGCAGAATTCTGGGGAAGAAGACGAACAGTGGGGTCTCCTGCGATCTCGCGCGAAGGTTGTTCGCGCGAGATAAGGATATCACGCGAAGTCGTTCGAACGACACGTGACAGTCGTTCGAGCGACATGTCATTCTGGTTCGAGCAACAGGCTGAAGTTCTGGGAAATTCCATTTTTACCCCCTAATTAGGTTATGCAATATATTTGGGTGAGAAAACTGCTAGTCAATGGACTTAGTCTAGTCTAGAATTTTTGGGAAGTATTTGGGAAATAATACTTTAAATAATTGGAATGGTATGTTAGCCTTGGAGATTACATGAGCGATAGTAATCGAATTAAATATATTATATGTAATGACGAGATTAAAAAAACACGTATGAGAAATATATAATTAGGTGGGGTAAATGCCTATGAATTATAATAAGATGTGTGTATGCCTATTATATACTATTATTGTTAAATGTACTAATGGGTGATAGCCCGAGGGTACAAGAATATAATTGTTAAGTGTACTAATGGGTGATAATCCGGGGGTACAAGAATATTATTGTTAAATGTACTAATGGGTGATAACCCGGGGTACAAGAATATTATTGCTAAGTGTACTAATGGGTGATAACCCGGGGGTACAAGCATTACATGAGTGATAGTAATTGCATCTAAAAATACCATACGTAGTGATGAGAATAAAATACGTATGAGATGTATATAATTTAGGTTGGGTGAATACCTATGAATTTTTAATAGGATGTGTGTATACCTATTATATGATATTGTTATTAGGTGCACTAATGGGTGCTAACCTGAGGGTGCAGGATTATTATGTTTAGGGGTGCTAATGGGTCTTAACCCGGGGGTGCAGAAATAGTATATGTATGTATAGGGATGATGTGACTATATGTATATATGTATATAAGAACTTGTTAATATTTCTACTGCGTGAAACTAGTAGATATAGTGATAATAATAAAATGCTTTGTGCCAAGTGGTATTAACCTAAGGGTGTAGGATTAGTATATATATATATATAGGGGTGATGTGACTCTCTCTCTCTCTCTCTCTCTCTATATATATATATATATATATATATATATGAAAATACTTAGGAACATTCTACTTGTGAAATTAGTAGATATAGTATAAATGAGAAATAAATTAATCTTAGTGGGTAAAAGATTAACCATTCGAACGGTGAATAATGAAACTTAGTTATGTGAGATAAACTATTTCTTTAACGTATTGTATGGGCGATACGGGTATACTACTGGAGAACATAGATGGTGATATTATAATTTCGAACTAGTTAGGCTGGGTAGCATAGCTAGTGTGGGCTAGATGTACGTTAGGCGTGCACAATAGAAGAGAGGTGAGAACCTCATGTGAGAGTGTGATATCTAACATTCACATAATACTTGCTTCATTGTAGTTTTAAATACTTGCTAAATATTTTTAAAACATTAGGATCTGACTCATTTCTTGCAACTCTTCTCTCTTTTGCTATATATATGTATTATATCAGGTGCTCAGCCACAGGGATACCAGAATTAGAGATTTGGATTTCTTTACGTGCTGCAGCTTTTGTTGAAGTTGTAGGTCCTTGCATTAGACGCATCCATCATTTCCATTAAGTTTTATTTAGACATCTAAGTTGGGGCATGTGTCGCCCATTCCTAGATTTTATCAGAGTTATTATTCAGTTTACTTTACAGTTCTTTTAGTTGGATGGAATTTTACTATGAGTCTATGAATTGGAGTTTTGCACTGGGAGGTTTTACTCAGTCTTATTTATTTCAGTATTTGATTCATGTTCAGTATTTAGCATATTCTTATGTATGATGAATGGTTTTATTTGGTTATATTTAAAAAGAAAAAATGTTTTAACGCCTAGCTTAATCCTATATTAAGTGATTAATATGTTTATAAGGTTTTCGACAGTGATGCTAAGAATGAACCAACTGAACATTATGTTTCAAATTGGTAAAGGAGTGATCACCCTAAACATTTTGTTATTTATTTTTTTGGATTTTTGGAAATTTTTGGTCAAAGTTTTAGATTGACGTGATGTAACCTAAGACTACCTAAATCCCCGGCAACGGCGCCAAAAACTTGACGCGACCACAAATGTGTCTAGTGTGCGTGCTATTTAGGATCAAGTGCAAGCCTTGTTGCTCAAGTAATAATTCGATAAGTCGAGTATCGATCCTCAGGGAAACAGGACGAACGGAGTCGTAACGACGTTGGAAAGACGAAGGTAACCTAACTTTTACTTCTAAAGAACGAAAAGATGATTTAGTTTGTGAAATGACTATAGCTACATGCAATTTTGAAAATGATTAACTACTGAAACAAGGACTAAATGAAATGCAATTAATTCTAATTAACCTAAAGGTGAATGATGATTAAACTAAAGCTCTAACTATAAGATGAGAAAGATAGGTTGGGTTACAATCTTCCACACCCTAGTAATTCACTTCGTAGGATACTAGATTCAGAATTAAAGCTTTAAATGAATTCGACTATTTAATACTCCTAAGTATTACATATATGAAGGATCGTAACCCACACAGTACGTAAGAAAAGGTTGAATTAAAATTCGGTCTTTATTTCTCCTAAGTATTACATATATGAGGGATCGTAGCCCGCACAGTATGTAAGCAAAGGTTGAATTAAAGCAGTATCATATTAACTACGATATAATTCATCTAGGGTTTTAATTCTAATTTCTATTTCCACTATCGTGAATCACATCGGGTGGGGTTCATGCACCCCAACCCTTGAAAACTTAGCCTGACATACTAAAACTAGAAGAAAACATGTTTTGAATGAAAGAAAACATTTTTACTAGCCATTGAAGATGAAGAATAATGAAATTACTACTAAAGTATTAACTACTGCAATAATGAAAACAAGAATTGGAATAAATTTACTTGAATTGCAACTGGAACCAAACTAGGGTTTTTGTTTTGTGTTCTTCTCTAAACTAATTACAAAGCTCTCTAAAAACGAATTCGAAGCCTCCCCCTTTTCTGGGAGTTCTTTTAGATTTATATCCTACGAAGTTTTCAAGAGTTGGATTGATGCAAAACTCTAAGAAGAAGAAGAAGATCAGATAAAATCTCGTACACCGAATCGATCCGATCAGGACATACCGGACTCGTCCGGTCAGCAACCGAACCAATCCATTTTTAAAAACACCCGGATCGATCCGTTAGACGTACATCTTTACAGTAATTTTGGGGGCCGGACCAATCCATTTTTTTGGAAAACCGTACTTGTCTGCTAGACGTCCATATTTGCAGTAACTTTGGGGCCTCAGACTGATCCGTTTTTCTTTTATATCGGATTGGTCCGGGTTGTCTTCTCAGCTTCTCTTCAATTTCTCTTCAATATCTCGTGATTTTCTCACATCTTCGGGTCTTCATAACTTCTAATCCAGAACTCAGATTGGGATGTCGTTTCTTCCTACGTGTTCACAAAGGCGAGATCTTCGACTTTTATTTTGGGTCCTCAACCGGATTCCTGGTAAAAATTACGCTTTTGCCCTTTTAATTAGTCTTCTTTCTTTTCTCTTGCTTCTTCCGGTTCCTTTCTTCCTTTCATTTGTAAAATGCCTGTAAAATTAATAAGAAATACACGAAACTCGGGACACTTGTTAGACGAAACCGTTTGCCAAGATATGAGATAAACTAATTCGTTTTATGTTGTCCGAGGTAATAAATGTCTCTAAATTAAGGGGTAAATTTGGAAGAATTTACGCCTAATCAAAAGACCAAAGGAAGGAGAAGTAGGAAGGATGTAAACACATTTTTCCCAAAGAATTGGAAATATATATAGAAGAAACTTACCTTGCAACTAGAACGATGAGGTAGACTATGCCTTACCTCATGAAAAATAGGAAAACAAGTGTGTTATGAACATAGAATATAAATTAAACAATCACAACCCTTCATTAATAATTAATTTAAGTCCAGTGAGGGATTGTACTAATCTAAGTAGGAAACCTTGTTCGGCAAGGATTCTCATAAAAGGAACAAAGATAAAAATAAGGAAGTACCTAATCTATTTAGGACACAAGTCCCTTATTCACGATACAGATTAAAAGAACAAAATAAATGAAAAATAGTTTATCTCTTTCGTCTCACTAGCAAGGCCCCCAAGGTGGGACTCTGTGTGCAGATAAAAAAAACATGTATGATGTAGAATGAATATTAATTTTAGTGAATTAGATATATTCAAAACCAACTGTGATTTTGGAAAAAATATGCTTCATCCTATATAGAACGCAAATATAAGGCTTGGACTTTAAATATACAACGTTTGAATAGCTAATGACATTTTTTCTTAGTACAAGTCATATAGAGGCCAAATTTAACCTCTTTACTTTTGAGAGAATTCTTAACCCATTTAGGCACTCTATCCGCTGCTGCATAAGTTTTGGAATCACTTTTGAGAGAATTCTTAACACATTTAACTAGACTGAAACCTTCATTTGTTATTGAATTAGAAAATAGCTCCTAAGTTGGAGAATTCGTAGGGAGATCATTAATCTCTAAATGTCTACCAATTCATACCCAATAATAGCAGAATTTAAGAGATCGTCCTTATTAGCGACATTATTAGTCTTTACCACCATAAGGAAAAAGATGTCATTAGCATAATCCACGATCAATTTGAGATTGGGAGGAATGATTTAGGCAGAAACGATATTCATTTCCATTGTTAGCAATATTATTAATGCAAGAGCATGAGCATCGAATATTAATTTTATACTTTTCTTTGTATTTATTCATTTTTATTGGAGACCCGTCTAGATTGTCACACAAAGATGATTAGCTCCTGTGACATCACAAATGACATCACATTCCCTTGCAACTATAAAAGAGATTACCTCTTGACTGTGTATTATACTCATTATTACTTTCATAATGAATGTGCATTGGAGAGTGTTTCCCCATATCAAATGTTATTGTTATTGTTGTTGTAATCGATTCTTCCCTACACTTCAAATTGGTATAAAAATGATGTTCATTCTTGATGCGGCGTTCTTCGTTGACAACAATTGCGGTTCAGGGTCTGGCACAACCCTGGTAGTTCAGGATTCTGATGCGCAATTTAACCTTAGGCCTCGTAGCCCCTCAAATCAGATGCAGTTATGCCAAAAGACGATTTCCAACCCAGAGTTATCAGTTCTGACATCCCAGGGCTTGGCTTGTGTAGACCAAGTCTAACCGAAGACTAGGAGCGTCGACAACTCGGTTTGTATCCCAATGATTGACCCTCCATTATTATAGAACCAAGAGTGTAATGAAAATTCTGGTGCACGGTGTGTGCATCCCATATCTAAGCATCTCGCGTGACTTATAGCTAGCGAAGAGTGTCCAACACGACCTCCAAGGATGTGGACGCATGGATCAATGAGGCCATTTTTCATCACATCATTCTCAGTATCTAGGGAGTTATAGGAACTATGTAGCAAGTTTGCATGAGGAAGAGTCAAGCTGTAGAATGAGCATCGAGCTTTATTTTTTTACGTTCCATTATTTTTGTTCATTTTGATTCAAGTGCCTTACCATAATATCATGCGTGATACCCCTCTCTTGACATCACATATGATAATAACAGGACTAGAACAATCCTTTTCACCTGTATAAGGGACTGCCTCATGTATTGTACTCGTTATAAATTTGAGAATGAATGAGAACTAATGAGAGTTACCCTATCATATCACCCATGACACACATGACATCGCCAAGCTTTCATTCCAAATGAAACAGAGTACTTATTAATGTGCTAGTGTTCACAAAACCATTGAAATCTTTATCCTAAATTAATCAAGTTAACAAATGCTTCTGATGTAAGATACTAATAGAAAACCCAACTTTCATTCCAAATGAAACAGTTCCCTTAATGTCAGCAATTGTAGCTTTCCTGTTAGAAGAGGCAACCAAGTTCTTAATAATTTCATTGGAAAAGAGAAGCACTAGTTCACCCTCGCGATTTTTCAATGGAACAGAATCATGTTTGAAGGATAATGCAACCACCAACACAAACGATTTAGCTGTATCCGGAACAAAGATTGAATTAATCGAAGGGGGCGAACAGGGAAGATGATTGAACTAATCAAAGGAGGGGGGTCATAAGGAGGGATATCTTCCTACTTATATACTATCGGTGTGTGGCTCAAGTATATTTGACAAGGGTATGCGCAGTGGTGATAACTCCAACCTACAAGCCAAATGTCCCCCAAGGCTCCCAAAGTATCAACCGAAACCGATACAACTCAACTGAGTTAACTAGGTATTGCAGGGCACCAAGCTAAGTCCAGTCATGAGTTGTGAAATAGACAAAATAGTACTAACTTAGTCTAACTCATCCTAAATATCCCAAATAGGCTTAAATATTGAAGACTCGTCTAAAAACTGAATATTCAGCCGAAATATCGTCTTCCACTCGCGACTCGTTTGGTTGTTTTCTATGTAATTTGTCTTGTTTAGCTATAGAAGTTTTAACTACGGGTAAGATATAATTATATATATAAGTTTACAATTTGCAATTTCTTTACATATTCTTTTTTTTAATTAAATATTTGGAGATCATATGCCTATGATTTTTGGAACGATTCAATTGATAAGTGCACCATGGGCAAGTATATCAGTTTGACAATGCTATGCATTTTAAATGATAATTTTGTCATTATCTAATTCATCCAAATTATTATACTTGTTTTTCTATTCTTTTTAAAAAGAAAAAGATTGGAATCTCTAAACAGCATATCATTGCGTGTTGCCTGAAAAAGGTACCGAAATCGAGTTAAAAAATTGGAGGCCAATGAATTGCTTAGTTAGACTATGGGAGTTTCGTGGGTCTTGCCATCTCCATGAAAATAATTTAGCTGTCTAACTGTTTGGGTTGAAAAAGACACTTAGCACTCGTGGTCATATCCTTGAGGTCACGAGTCTTCTGACCGGTGTCTTGATACCACAATCCTGCTGCAAGTTATGATAGATTAATTTATTTTCCACGTGTCTACGGTGGTGCATAGCATACTATGAAAGACGTTTTTTTGATCTCAAGTTGTTTTTGTTTTAATTATCTGTTCAAAGAACAGCATATCTAAAATGCGATCAAGTTCTCTGCATTTTCATAATTTTTATTTTCTACAGGACATAGTTAGATGTGACTTGATGCTCCTATAATATGCTTGCTGAAATAGAAGCTTTTCTTATGGAGGATATTTAATAATTTTAATAAGGTATTTGAATGCTAAATGATCCATAAATATGTTGCCCTCATGAAAAGTGTTTAGCACCTTGATAGTTGAGGGGTTTTGAGGAAGGCTTATGTCTTTATAGTTAGATTCAGTATACAGTTCGCCATGTGCCACTTAGGTATTGTTTAATTTAGTTTGTTGAAACAGAGGAAGATATTTTCAGTCCTTCAAAATAGCTAAATATCTCAACACCCTTATTTGGTGCTCTAATAATATGCGACAATAGAGAATGACAAAGTCTGCAATGCAGGTGTTTAACATGTTAGTGGAGATATGTTTGAAAGTGTTGCAAGGGGAGATGCCATTTTTATGAAGGTAATTTTAAATCTTGCACTAACTAACGCTTTAAATATATATGTATATATATAGGTATGTATGCATGAATTAAACAACACTACAAACATCATATAATGGTTTCTTTGGTATGTGTTGGGCACTGCAGGATCCTAAACAATGGTAATGTGGGCAGCTGCCCACCCTAATTTTTCGGGGAAAATAAAACTAGGTACTAAAGTTTGCGGTGTAAATAAAAACTATACAACTTTGATCACCTTGCAGTGAAGGATACATGACTTTTGGTTGGGGGGGGAGTTTTTAGTGTTGCTGGGAGTTCAGGAGCGGGAGCCCCCGAGGCGATTTTGTTAGGAAGTAATTTGAGTTTTATACAAATTATGACCTTAATTGGAGTTTTATACAAACTTATTACGTTTTTACCCTAAAAATAGCAAAAATCTTACTATTTATGCACCTAACTTTCTATTTTTAGACATAATACCTATATATTAAAAAATGGGGAAATTTAGGAGGAGCGAAGGCCCCTCCTCGCCCTACTCTAGATCCATCAATATCACCTTGAAGCTGGAAAAATGTATTTACCTATTGGAAATGATTTTCATGGTTTATTATAACTCTTTGTTTCATCTACTGTAATTTTTCTATTGAATATGTCAGACACACATTATTACATTCACTGTAATTGTATGTGTTGCACGTGAAAATGTGATGCAACTGGGACACCTCTTCCATAGTAGAATAAATTGGTTCTATCTAGGTTCTTTTAAAATAAAAATTTAAGATCACTCCTCAAATATTTTCTCTAGCGCTTTCCAAAATATTTAAGGGATGTTTTTATTAAGAGAAAAAAAGTTATTGTGCATTATATTTTTCGCCCACCTTAATATGAGTTTATGGATGCCTCCATGGTCTTGTGACGATAATTAGGATTATTATTTTGTTTTTTGAGAATGTATATATGGTAACTTGATAATGTTTTTTTTATAGTGGATACTTCAAAGCATTACTAATGATCACTGCATCAAACTGCTAAAGAACTGCTACAAAGCATTGTTGGACAATGGTAAGGTAATAGTTGTGGACACCATTATTCCTGTGATTCCCGACACTAGTGCATTTGTGAAAAGCACGGCGTAACTAGATCTTTTTTTGAAAACTCAAAGCCCAGGAGGAAAAGAGCGCACCGAACTAGAGTTTTTTTGCTTTGTCAAAGGGAGTTGGATTTGCAGGAATTAGATTGGAGTGCCTTGTGTTCAACTTATGGGCCATGGAGTTTTACAAGTATATGACTTGTTAATGATCCATATTTCATGTTAAAAATTGCAATTCATCTTATGATAATAAATAATTTCGTACGAGTAATTCTAAAGAGACTCATAAATCATATGCCTAAATCAGACCCGTTGAGTTGTCAAAAGAGCATTGGTTGGTACTTTTGGTAGATCTTAAGTTGATCTCACACATTAACCAATCTATGACTAAAGCATCATCTCGGGCTGATTTCTTAATTTATGGGTCTCTCTAAAATTGATCATTTTATAAAATCTTTGTCATTTTCTTAGTATGGACTTTGAATCGAAGTTGGAATTCTATGTTTGTAATAGAAAAATCATCCGATTCTATAAATTACTTCATAATTCGATTTAAATGTGTACCGATTTATTGTTGTGGTGGGTGGGAATGGGATGTGTGTTGTGTGGGAGTGGAAGTGATAGTAAAGATCTTCTTTTTTTCTCAAATAAGATTTGGAGATTTGTCCCCTAGAAATGTGTTTTGTGACCAGCTGTTGTGCTTTCTCGGAATACCGTAGTGATAAATTCACATGTGAAGTTAAGTTATGGGCAACGCCTCAATATCTTGTTTTTTTAAACTCTTGACATGAATTATAAGACGTTATTACTTGTTTTAGACTTTCAGAAAGTGAAAAAACTCCCTCGAAATGAGAACTTAGAAGAACAGTGTAAAGCGCGGATAGGAAGTGGTTTTTGCTATTATTGTTTCTACTATGTTTGGAACGAAACAGTTCGAAGTAATTTTTTATAGACAAGGGGATGGAAGGACGAAAGATCATGAAGGAAGTTCAAGCTCAAATATAGCCCTGAAAAAGTGAAAAGTTAGAATATCTTTTGAACATTGATCCGCATGGAAGAATTACGCTTGATTCTCTGACAAATACTAAAAATCCGTTTGGTTATGATTTAAGAAAATTTGGTTTAAAAACTATTTTTGAGACTAATTTTATAAACAAGTTTTAAACATTTTAACATTGATCAACATTTATGTGGTTGGATGGCTATTTTCGATATAGGTACGTATTCTCTTGGTTTGATTATGGTTGTAGCTAGGGTATGCCCATTTCACATAATTAATCCGCGTCGTATGATATAAATTCACATTTCAACCCCTACACCCCCATCCCCACCTCACCCCCATACACCCCCCAAAAAATAAAATAATAAAAAGCCATTGTTAAAAGTGGGGATATAATGAATTTTGAAATTGATGAACGATAAGATAAAGAAATCAATTAGTTGAAAAGGGTTTTTGAAGGAAAAAACAGGAAAATATAATGAAACTTTGGAATAGATGCTCAACAAATACTACTTCGTACCCTATCTTCTTTGGATTAGAGCATGTTATTGTTAGTTTAAAGGTTACTTTAAAGCCCCAGCTGCATTTGTTTTTTTATCTGGAGTTTGAATGGACGTGTATAGTCTGATTCAAATTTAGAGGCTCTTTTATGTCTTAATCACTAGTCTCTAAAAATATTTAAAAAAAAAACACTACTTCGTACCCTTAAGCCCGAAATGTTAAAAACAAGCAATTGCCTAGAGTACTTGTACAACATGCTGAAGAACTTCCAATTCACAAAAGATTTGTGATTGTGAAAACAAGAAAGGGCTAAAGAAGGGGAAGGGGAAGGGGAAGTATAATATATAAATATGCATGTCTCTTGGGGAAATAGTACATTACATGGGTTTAGTCTTGTTAGGGCCTTTTGAAAAATAAGAAAAAAAGAAGCATGATCTCATTTTTGCAAATAATACTGCAAAATTAATGCTTCATCAAATGAAACTTCAGCTTAGCAGCACTTCTAGTTGAGTTCCTTTTGGTTGTTCCCAAGTATTTCAGTGTATGTGGCTTTGACCTTTTGTAGCAAAGCTTCCCTGAAATTTCACATAATACGTATGGTAATTAAACGTCGCCGGGGGAGAAATCGAGAAAGATATAATACACGATTCAATTATAGTGAATTTTAGGCAAATACTTGTAGATTCCTAAAAGTTAGTTAAGTTAGTAAAACCTCGTGTTCTAAAAAATAGGGTTATTTACACTTTAGGGTCCGCTAGTTATGTGTATTTATAGTCTTTCGTTCAAAGTTTTGCATATTTTCACTTTGGGGCCGATTTTCACTTTGCATTATTTGCGACACTTTTTTTCTCTTAAGTGTCACACAAGGTGAAAGTGGACCCTAAAGTGCAAATATTCAAATCTTTGGATCCTAGACTAAAAATATGCATAACTACTGGATACGAAAATGCAAATAGCACGTTAAAATTCTAGTATGGCATTATATTTTTACAAAACTGTGCGCGGTTGCTGTAAAAGAGGTTGTAAAGGTATCAACTCAGATTATAATTTGTTTTGCTAATATATTTTTGTGGTCATAAAATAATAACTTAAGGGACCGCACAATCTAGGTTGCAAAAACATGGTTTTTTAACAAAAGTATCTTTAGATCATAAACATAAGTATAAGAACCCTTGTTTTATATTTAAGTTATGGTGTGTAACAAATGATTACCTGTCTAGTTTGAAAACCAGGTTTCGATATGCAAACCACTACAAAACAAAAACAACGAAGGCAATTTCAGTTGCATGCATTATTTAGTATTCTTCTGAAATATTCATGCTAAATGGATTTGTTTAGAAAAATTCACTTGCTAATTATCCTCAGCATTGACATAAGTTGTACAATTTGCCTTCAACAAAACAGCGCTTAAATGAATTTATTGTTTATATAAGAAATATACAAGAGAAAAACAGAAAATAAGAATCCAACTTATGCCAGTGAAACCGATTCTTATGAGCTCCAGAACACCAGGAATCAATGGAAGCCTGTTGATCGCCTGTTACACATGGTACTCATTTCTCAGAAATCCTATATATATATATATATATATACATACATACATATTCTCGCAAAAGAATACATAGGAATGACAAAGAAAACCCAAAATTACATTCACACATTCAATCAAATCTACAGAGGTTGTGGGTACTAATATCAATACCAATTCTTTTTGCCATTTTCAGTTTAATTGTAATTAAAAAAATGTACAACATACCAAATCTCTTGGAATTTTACTATATTTAGTAATTTTGGTACTTATATTTTTTTTTGCAATGAGATTGAACACAACTCATCACATTTGGAAATCAATTAAAAAGATAAGAGTACACAATAGGTAATCATTCTTTTGAAATGACAAATGCTTGTAATTAAATTTTAACTCATATGAACTTTGTTGGTCATTGTAGGTTTAGCACTTATATTGGTGGTATAGTATAATCCTCAACCCTCTAGAACATGAACAATAATAAATGAAGAAAAAGAAAATGCATATATGGTATGTTAGATCTATATAGAAATTGAAAACTCACAAGAAAATTGACTTACATTAGTTATGCATTGAGACACTAGTGTACCATATTAACATTAGAAAATGATGAATCTGATAGTGATATAATCTTGAATTTGAGGTACTAATCTTGGATAAATTAACAAAAAAATATAAAAAATTAGAGAATGTCCAAATTATCGATATCAATCCTGTGGAACACCACAGAGAAACCAGACCAGCTACTCCAAGAGAAATCACTGCATACTTGTCATCCACTTTATCCCACTACACAATTGTTAGCCAAATAAAGAAGTAATTGGATTGATAAAAAAAAGGATGTAAAATAAAAAATTCTGACTTGCAGATTGGCTTTTATTCTCTTCCAAGTTTGATCTCCATTTCAATCAGGATTTATTCGAGGAGGCAGGATTATATTGGCTAATACCCTGTTGGGTTCTGAGACAGTTCATTTAAGTGGGATGAGCTTTGTTCTCCAACTAAGCTGGGGGAGTGATGTGTATGGAATTTCTAGCGATACGTGGCGCGTGTTTATGCCTCCGGAAGAAGACTATCTCATATTTTCTATTTTTAATTAAGGGTTTATTATCAATTTTCCTTTATTTTTAGTGCTTAATTAGTTTCCAAGTATTTTTGGTACTAATATGTCACTTTTAGTAATTAGTTTCCTTTTTTAGTCTTTTTAGGTATTAGCTTTGATAGCAAGCTAACTCTTCCTATAAAGAGGCCCCTTGACCCTCATTTGTAATAAACCTGGAATATTGAGAATTGAGAATAGAGAGAGAGATAACCCATTTCACTAGTATAATTTATTAGTTGTTGTTGTGTAGTAGTGTAATTGTTGTGTAGTTTAATAATAACGTTTTCGCATTTGAAGATTTATATCAAATTGGTATCAGAGCTCGGTTTGTTCTTGGTGTTCATAGGGGTGCGAGAAGCGGGTCACGAGTGGAGATTTAAACTCCGGTAACCTTTCAATCGAAAGATTGATAAATGCCCAAAAGAGAATCGGGTGATTGGAAACTCTAAATTTCATCTCCACTAAAAGAGGAGATACCACCTCTTTTAACTCCTCCACCCCCATCTCCACCACCCCCATCCTCAATCTCCACCTCCTACCACTACACAACCACCACCATGCCTACATGAATATGTGTCTTCAAATTTTTTCCAAACCCTAACCAATAAACCCACCACCTTAAAATTAAAACCCTAACCCTTAATAATTCAAGAAATTATAAACACTAACCCAAAAACTACAACCCCTAATCAAGAAAAGAAAAAAAAGCTACCCAAAACCCACCCCTACCCCTAACAAACTAATCGTAACCTCCTACCTCAATGGATTGACTGTCGAACAGGGGCAGCCACCTGTTTTTTTTTCCTCCGATTTAGTTTCCCCCACCCTTGTAGACCCCAACCATCCCCTCCTTACCAAAAACCCCCTCCCCGATCACCCCACCCAGTTCCAATAACCTCCAGGCCCCTTTTCGGCTCCAACTTGACCCCTGTTACCCCCGATTTAAACCCCTGGACAACAGCGACCACCGACCTCCAAAATAGGTTTGGCCGGCCAAAGTTTCATTCCCCTGAACCTTTTTTTTCCCCGGCTTTGACCCCCCGCTATCTCCATCTCCTCACGACGACCATCCCAGTGGCCGGAAATGCCCAACAAAAGGGCCGAAACCCTCCCACCTGCTGATATAGCGATTGGACAGCCACTTCCAGGCCATTTCTAGCGCTGGCTCCCTACCAAAACCCCAAAAACAGCCTCCCAACAACCCCTCCCCACTCCGGACAACCTCTTATCAGACCCTAGCCCTTTTTTGGCGCTGAAACATCCCCAAACTCCCCAAAACATCCCCCCTACCCGATCAGCTCCAACACCTCCCCAAACCCAAATTTGTTTTTACCCCGATAGCCTTCCTCTTACCCCTAGGGCAGCCCACTTCTAGGGTTTGTCCTCCCACCCTTTTCTTTTTCCACAAATACCAACCCAACCCCACCACCTTCAAGAAAACCCCAAGAAACCATCCCCACCCCTATTTAGCTCCAATTTCCCCTTTTCCCACTCATTTAATGTCCAACCAAGAGTAAATCCAACCCAAAACGGTCTGTCCTACTTTGACCCGTTCTCACCCACCCTATTGACCTCTATTCCGGTCAATCTTTGACAAAACATATGACTTCACTGAGAAATGTACCCACTTGGGATACATTTTTTGACTATTTGCAATTTTGATGCATGGCTTTCGGGGATATCGCCGTCTTCAGTTCACTTGTCTCGCCATCGTACTCGCAAAGGTGCGGTCGCCGACGTAACCATCCGATCAAATTCAAGGGTCCATCAAGCCAAGTTGCAACCATGTGCTTGTAGTGTTGAGAAGGCAGAGTCGTTGTTAGTTTTTGGTTGCTCGGATTTCGTAAGGAGGCATCGTTGAGATTTGGGTATATTAGACTCAGTTGTTGAAGGTCCATATGGGTCTAACAGAAGTTCGACCGGTCCATTTGCGTGTTGGATTTTATTTGGGGGTTTTCTTTACTTTGTAAGATAACACTTGTACCGATATGTGTACATGTGGCATTGATGAGTCACCCTCCAAGCTCAAGGACGAGCTTTTTCGACGGTAAAGAGAATGATGTGTATGGAATTTCTAGAGACACGTGGCACATGGTTGGGCCTCTCGGAGAAGACTATCTTTTATTTTCTATTTTTAGTTTAGGGTATATTGTCAGTTTTCCTTTATTTTTAGTGCTTAATTAGTTTTCAAGTATGTTTGGGACTAGTATGTCATTTTTAATTATTAGTTGTCTTTTTAGTCTTTTTGGGTATTAGCTTAGATAGCAAGCTAACTCTTCCTATAAATAGGCCCCTTGTCCCTCATTTGTAATCAACCTTGAATATTGAGAATTGAGAATAGAGAGAGAAAGAACCCATTCACTAGTCTAATTTATTAGTTGTTGTTATTGTGTAGCGTAATTATTGTGTAGTGTAATAATAATGCTTTCGCATTTGAAGATTTACATCAAGGAAGAATTGGAGGATTTGAAGATAAGGCTTCCATCATATAAAAGACAAGCTCGGTGAGAAATATACAATAGATTTGAAGGGTTTTAAAGTCTCGATTCCATCTACTGATGGATTCTTTTCATTTTCTATATTGGTGATTCTGAGGTGGGAGAGAAAATCCGAAATTCCATTTATTCATATTTTCTCATAAAAATTCTAGGCACACCAAGAAACAATTATGGGTTATTCTTCAAGGGGATATAAAGAGAAATTATTAGGAGCATTCAAGTAACTTTTCCAATCAACTACAATGGAAAACGGTTGGTTTTTCAATCATAGTTATGTAGAACAATTAATTTAGTGATTGCATGAATATAAAACATCCTGAATTTATGACAAAATTGTTTTAAACATGATATAACATTATGGTTTATATTCGATTTCATGATGAACAAAACAATCTTAATGAACATGTGGTATCAGAGCTTTCGGTTCACAATCTCAAGCTATCCATATATGAAAATGTTCTTATAACAGTATTGATCTATTACATACTTCAATTCTTATATTTTTGGAAATCTAGAAATCATAAAACTTATTTATGACAGCCTTTAGAACTCATTTAGGATTGTTACACAACTAATATATATATATTAGTATTTCGAAATTATAGATCTTCATGTCTGTATGAAATTGCGAAAAACAATCCATAATTTTATAATTGTTGTCTCATTATTATAACCCCTTTTGTATTATTAAAACCCTAATCTGTCCTATGAATGATTCATATGTTTCAAGTCTATCTAGTATTTTGGAAAAAACTTATAATAATCATGATAAGGAAATTAATCTATTTTTAAGATTAATTGGATGAAAACTGTGATTTAGAGCAAAATAGATATTGGGGTAGAATTTTTTTTTTTGCCGTAGTGAATAGTGTTTTTCGAAATTTTTGGTGTCCGATTAACTTGAGACTTGATGAGTTGACTGGAAACGGGCTAACGATCAAATTTCATTACCTTTGGTTGTGATATAACTTGTTTTTCGGCGATCTGAGTCCGTTAAGGTCCTCAAAACCCCCTTTTTACCGTTTGGGGAAATAATCTTAAGGCTTATCACTTTTGATAGAAAATTGATTTTAATGTTCCGCAAAAGGTTTTGGTTTTTTGGCATGTTTTACTTCAATTCTATGGTTTATGTGATTTTCTCTATAATTGGGAGCTTTTGTTTTGAGTCATTTAAGCTATTGTACGTATCTTTATGATTACTTGTAGATTACATATTATAGTTGACATTAAAGGATGATTAACTATATTTCAATTAAGACATGTACGAAATTATTCATTTAAGTTAAGTCAAAGGCCAAACACAAGCTGAGACTATATGCACGAATATTACACTTACATTTATTAAGGTTTATTCTAATGTTCATTATAAAATTGGATTGAGGTGCAACAGATGCTAATATCGGAATTTAACAACGTTGGAATTGTTTTTTGTGAAAATTAAATAGTTGACATTAAGTCCATTAATCATGGTATAAAATGTTTAGGCAATAAACATAGATGCCATAATTATGGGACCATGATAAATGAATTAAAGGGTCATATATGTTTATAATCTAAATATCAAGTGATGACTAATACAGATTTCGTGATATTTGGACTATTTAAGAAATCTGCCAAAATTTCCATTCTAGTCAACAATTCAGTATTCAACCCTTGCAATTATTGTTGTATGTAAAATTTAATTCATGAACATTGTTATTAATTTGCAGTTTCCCTCAACCTGTATTCGTATGCTCAGTCCTATTCCAAATTCGATGAAATAATTTTTCTGAATGGAATGAGCAAATTGAGTTCAGCCTAGGGGTTCTTGACATGGACATGGCAATTATGTGTGATGAACCCGCTGTTATTACTGATACAAACATCTAGGATGAAATTGTTGTCCATGAAGCATGGTCTCGATCCAATAGCCTGGCCCTTGTGTTTATGGGAATGTGTGTTTCTGCTAACATTAAGACCTCCCTACTTGAAACTATGAAAGTGAAAGATTATTTGAACAACATTAAGGAACACTTTCTCACTGCTGATAAATTCCTTGCTAGGAAATTGATGGATGGCCTGACCACTATGAGGTTCGATGGTACTTGAACCACGAACGAGAACATTATAGAGATGACCAATCTGGGTACTTGACCTAGGGTTTTGGGCATAACTATGGATGAGTCTTTTCTCATCCAATTCGTCCTAAACTCCCTACCATCTGAGTATCGACCTTTTCAAATCAATTACAACACTATTAAAGATAAGTGGAATGTAAATAATTTGCAAAGCATGTTAGTACAGGAGGAAGGCAGACTCAAGCAACAGAATGGCCATATGACTAAAGAAAAGGTGGAAAATCTCACAGTTAAAGCATCTGGTTTTAAAAGAAAGACTAAAAAGGGCATTAAGAAAGGTCATGGGTCGTCTCATCAAGCTGAACCATCACCTGCTGCAAAGAAGGAAAAGAAGGACAAGTGTCACTTTTGTAAAAAGAAGGGCCATTTCCAGAAGGATTATCATAAACGAAAGGCCTGGTTCGAGAAAAAAGGTAAGCCTTATATTTATATTTGTTTCGAATCAAACCTTATTAATATTCCTTCTAACACTTGGTGGGTTGATTTTGGTTCTCTGTGTCATGTTTCTAATTCAATGTAGGGCTTTACTTTGATCCGCAAAAATAATCCAAATGATCACTTTCTTTATATGGGCTAAAAGCGAAGGCTAAAATATAAGCTATTGGAGTCTTTCGCATGATTTTAAGTTCTGGATTTATTTTAGAATTGCAAGAAACCTTTTATGTTCCTTTAGTTTTTAGGAATTTAATTTATTTTTCCAAACTTGTTTTAGATGGATTTGTGATTAAATTTAAGGATAATGGTTTTGGTTTAATTAAAACTTCTATTAGTGTTAGTTCTGGATTTTTATTAGATGGTTTATATCAATTAAATCTTGAAAAGAATTTTCCTAAAACCCTTGTAACCCTGCGTTCTAATGTTGGTGTGAAATGTGCACTAAATGATGAAACATCTGCTTATTTGTGTCATAAAATATTGGGGCACACACTACACCAAAAAAGTTGTATTGTCATGTTCAAAAATCATGATTGGGGTGACTTGTCATGGTCATTGACCGTGACAAGTCTGGGGGTGACAACTATTTTTGTCACGATCAAAGATCGTGACAAGTTCATTAGGCTTGTCACGGTCCTGTCACGGTCATTGACCTTGAGAATTGTTGCCGTGGTCAAAGACCGTGAAAAAACTAAAAAATTATCACGGTCTTTGATCGTGACAAGTTTATTTGTCAAGAAATTGTCACGGTCAAAGATCGTGACAATTTAAGGAATAATTTTAAAAAAACTGTTGGCCAGTATGGTCACTGCCACTGCCCAACAGTATATTTGTACCTGTTATAACAAAATTGTACCTGTCCAAACATTATATATCCAAATAAAATAGAAATAATGTACCAAATCATGGCATATATAATCCATATCCAAATCAAATAGAAATGCAAATATCCATATCCAAACCAACATGTACCAAAATAAAAAAAAATACAAATACAATCCAATATCCAAATAAAGAAGATATAAATAATGTCATGAAGCAGCAGGTCGGAGGAGGAAGGCAGGCCACACGACATATGAATTGAGACACCTCTCAATATGTTGAACATCGCATTGTTCGCGCAACCAAAAAGTTGAGTTCTCCTTTCCCTCCACCACATGCGTCACGCGTACTCTTGCCTCAATGTCTTGGAAGGGACATCCATGATCTGACATACTCGGGATGAAGCTCAGGTCTCTCAACCCCCTCTCTATCATCTCCCCATAATATATGCCAAGTAAAAACACGCTCGGCCAATCGAGTGTTGAAATAGGCCGCTCGTCGGGGTCACGATGAGAAATGGATCATCTTATGGCACTGAGTCCGTATGTATCGGTGATGAAGCAGTGACGTCCTCATCCTCGTCTACCTCTACCTCCTTCTCCTTCCCCTTGCCCTTTCCCTTGACCAACTGACGCTTTATGAAGGCGTACATATCTACCGTTGCCTCCAACCTTGATTCTCGTCATGGCCATCCACCTTATATGTCAACCCGCTATTGCTCGTCTCCATTCCGATGATCCTAGACTTCCCCACCCGTGAACTCACCACCCTATTCCTCCCCTTGCGATACGTCCCGAGCACTTGGTTGAGTGCGTCCAAAGACAAAAATGCTTTATCGGCATCAGACTGTGACTCATGCATTTCCTTAAGCTTTTCCTGAAAAGACAAAAAGCACACGATTAGTTAATTAAGTAAATAAAGAAAATTAAACATTTATAACTTACAATGGTGGTTGTGACGCTTGGGGCCACCTCTTTGTCCTTGCCTGTTTTCCTCTGAATTGCCATATAGGAATCGAGCTTATGTGGCCTACCCCCAGGGCCACTCCCCGTGTCCTGAAATAAAATAATATAGAATTAGTAAGTTACGCAAAGTAATGCTAAATTAGAATAACATAAAACTAATATTAAAGAAAAATAAAAACTTACCATCCTGTGCTCCACCTCGGCGTAATACATTTGCCTGGAATAGTGCACGTCCGACTTTTTCTCTAGATTTCCCCTCCCCGATTGGGGAGATGCCAATTGTCGCTCAGAGATCTCATTGCCAATAAAATTTTGCCATTATGTCAATGAGATCGGTTCCTTCGGGGGGGACGGTGTCACGTAGTCCCAGAATGGACTCTCGGATCTTCCCAAAGTACCGGATCCATAAATTCTTCTTCCACATCTTATATTGATCCCTTAATTATTCCAACGTGGAGTCTCATAGTTGTGGGGGCGGGCTGAATTATTCCTGTCAAATAAACACAAACCAAAAAGGAAGTAAGTGTTAGCTGCTTATAACTATAACTATAACTATAACTATAACTATAATTATAACTATAAATACACTACCTGTAGTGCCCCCCAGATGTTTATCTTCAGGTCAATAGGCACGGTTCTTCAATCAGTGTACCTCGGACCAACGATTGCCTTCAGCAACTCTGGCGCTTTAGCCAATAATGTCATCTTATTCTCGACAACGGACCCCAATTTGCCCCATTTTGGGGGCCTATTGGCCGAGGAGTCCTCGTCGCCTCCGCTACGGCACCCGGATGAAGTCATTTTCTGCAAAAATTATTATTAGTAGTACAAACATGTATATGGACTTTGAATTCATGCTCAAATTTGATAATAACAATACATACCAATTTATACCAATACGAAATTCAATTTATAACAATACCAAATTCAATTTACACACACGCACACTACCCCCCCCCCCCACACACACACACACTCCCGGGTTAGTCCTGTCAACGGGTCGGAGACGGGTCGGGTTTAGGGAGATCCAGATCCGTGTAATCGGGTCTTCATCGGGTTCGGGTTCGGGTCCGGGTCTTCATCGGGTCTACATTATTGGATCCAGACCCGGATCCATTCGGGTCTTCGGATCTCGGGTTCGGGTTCGGGTCCGGGTCTGGTCAAATATGTACATTTATTTTATATTTATTTTATTTTATCCCCCTTCTTTATTATTTAATCTTAAATTAAAATATTTTTTAATGTATTGTAGAATATTATTAGTATAAATAAAACATATATTACTTATATTTATTATATACATAAATATATATTTTTATATATAATACTTACATGTTATATTGATAAGATATATTTACAAATATATATAAATTTATAGTATATATGTATATATATACAAAATAATAATGTATAATTCGGGTCGGGTCTTCGGGTTCGGATCTTGTATAAGATCCAGACCCTACCCGTTTAATAAATGGGTCTTCGGGTATTCGGGTCTCGGGTCCAAAAAAATATGCTCAAACCCTATTATAGGATCGGGTTCGGGTCGGGTCCGGGTCCAGACCCGACCCATTGACAGGCCTATCCCGGGTCATGGACTTTGAATTAATCCTTAAATTGATTAAAATCCTAATTAAAATGATCAAGTATAAATGAATAAAAAATATTAAGTTGCCTTCCTATAATAATAATAAAGCACTAGAATAATATAGCCACTGGTCATTACAATAATTTGAATACTTATTACAAATCTAAATATTTCAAATTTGGGTTATCATAAAAAATGGATTGATATTCGGTAGGTGCAGATAAGTCATCCATACTACTGTTTAGACGCTTTGGCGCATGTAGGACGACTAACCACGGCTCGTTGTTGATTTACTCTGAGTAAAACACTTGCTTAACCTTTTAAAAATCATAAATAAATGGCTCATCGCACACGTGTTCGTTGCTTTTCAACTTGGACAAGTCAACCATGATCAAATTGGTGCCATGATCAACTTTATAAGCATTTGTATCCTCAACTCTTACCCAATAACAGTAAAATACAACCTTTTTGAAGTTTATATAGTACAATTCAAATATATTTCGAATTACACCATAGTAAGTCATTTCAACTTCAACGAGGTTTTTATCCTTCGCACTCGCTCGAAAAAAAATAAGAGCCTTGTATGAAATGCTCGAGTTCTGTACATTTGTATTTTCCTTGTACACCCTTGCACTGAATATGTAACCATTCAATTGATACATTTTATACTCTTGGGCCATGAACAAGGGTCTAGCGACTAGATGAGCAAGCCTTGATGTCGCATCACTCATCTTTAAGAGATGAGAATAGAGATAAATTAATTAGGTTAGTTGTAAAGCTTTCTTGTAATGTGACATTTAATAACATCCATTTTCATTATAATTACCTCGTGTGACAACCACAACCTAAATTCTCTGTCTAATTGTGTCAATGTTTTTCATCTTTTATTGTTCTCACAGGCTTCATATTTTCTGCATAGATCATGACAAACGTATTACAAAATTAATCATATAAAAATTAAAATAATGTAAAAGTTAAAATAATTTAAACTTACTTTTTTCATTCTTCGACATCTTCATGTGTGTCAAATAGATAACGAGCTACTTGTTCATGTTACAAGCTCATTAATTTCACTCGTTTGCCCATCACATGACCACCCTCATTGACGAACTCATCATTGTCACCCACGCTGGTCAAGTCAGGCATATATTCCCTGGTGTAGATTGATGACTCTACGGTGATGTATTCCTCTGCAATTGATCCTTCAATGTAACGTGTATTCTTGATGTAATCTTTGAAAACTTTCACCAATCTTTCAAACGAATACATCCACCAAAAAATTAGATGCAACCTTAAAATTATATATTGTGTCTAAAAGCACCTTCCTTTCCTCACTCGTTAAAGTAAACGCACCCAGGAGAATTATTGTCCTTTCCCTACTATCTTCTTTCAACCGTAGTTGTGTCTTAAGTTTCAACTCTTTAAGGTCTTTTCGTGCATTTTCTCAATCCTTCGAATGAATCCCCCCACGACATGTGCCCACAATATGTTCAGCGATGTTCTTCTCTGCATGCATCACATCCAATATATGGCGCACCAGATTATTCTTCCAATAAGAAAAGTCAAATAAAATTGACCTCCTAGACCATGCCTTTCTTGTCTCAGTTTCATTCCCAGTTGGGGTCTTCTTATGCTTGGAATTCTTAAATTTAGGATTCTTACCTGGCATATTAGGGCCACAATTAGAAGATTTACTTTCAATTTCTGAGCCTGAAATTTTTCTCGATCGTAGCCTATGTTCAACCCCGCCCGGTAAAAAATTGGAACCTTTATCAAATATAAAACTATGAGCAGGGGTAAAACCCTCTTATGTCAATGGTATACATTTTTTGAGCTAGCGGGGAGACAAAGAGATTCAGTCTCCTCTTCATAAATGAGACACCCCAAATAACAATGTACTACACAGCCGGATAATGTCCCATAAGCAGGAAAATCATGAATTGCCCACATCAACATAGCTTTCAGCATAAACTTTTCTTTTTTAAAAGATTCAAATGCATGCACACCCTCTTCCCACGACTCAATTAATTCTTCTACAAAAAGATCCAAGTAGACATCGATGTCCTCACTTCGTGCCTTTGACTCAGGTATCAATAAAGACAACATCGAAAATTCAGGTCTCATACACTGTGAAGGAGGGAGGTTGAGTGGGGCTAGGATCACTGGCCATACACTCTGATTGGCACTTAGATTTCCAAATGGATTGAAACTATCTGTTGATATTTCCAAACGAATGTTACGTTGTTATCGAGAAAAATTGGGATACTCGAAACTCATCCTCTTCCAAGCGATAGAATCAATAGGATAGCGCAGGAGATTTTCCCATTCTTCTTCCCTAGCATGCCAAGTCATTGCCTCTGTCATCCATGGTAGTATGGAAAAATTCTTTAATCTAGGCCCAATGGGAAAATATTTCAACACTTTTTAGGTACTTTTGAGCTTGTGCCTTCCTTGCTAGTTGATTGGACATATCTAGGTTCATCGCATACCGGACACCGATCGAGATTTTCATACTCCTTTTGGTATATTATGCAATCATACACACAAGAATGAATGGATTTATACTTCATTTCCAAACCTTTCAAACTGTTTTTCATAGTAGGATAGTTGTTTGGAAGCGTATTCTTCTTGGGTAGCAAGCCCTTCACCCAATTCAAAATTCCTGACATGCTATTGCAAGACAAACCATATTGGGTCTTCAAACTATGCAAACCAACCATGTCATGTAAAGTTGTTTGATGTTTCTCGCAGTCAGAGTATAACGGTTGGCTCACCTTAAATTTTAAACTTTGGTAGTCATCGTCAAGGTTTATCCCGATATTTTCATGAGAACCCGAACCTTGTACATCATTAGTGACCTCATTCTCTTCCACTTCATGAACTCCATACGTGCCATCAACTGAATCCTCTAGCATATTATGATCTACATTGCCATCCTCCCCTTATACATCTATCCTTCTTGTTAAAGGTTGTAGTGAAGGTTGCTAGGAGACAAAAGAAACTTTCGATTTCCTGTGAAAAACTCAAATTCTATAACTATCTTGCATACCCCATCTTAACAAATGTAGTTCAATTATTTTCCACTCAACACCTTACCATTCTTACACCTAGCACATGGACACTGAATGTCTTCATCATAATGACATCTCTTTTCGTATTTCATGAATTCATTAGCACCTCTATGAAATACATCTCCTAATCTATTTGTCTCACCCATACACTCTTTATATTTAGGATATCCCATTAAAGCTACTACAAACAATCACCTATTATGGGTAAGAAGCGTATATTCGTGGATTAGTATAAATAACTAGTGAACATTTAGTTCCCATTAGTATAAACAAGTGTTATATAAGAAGTTGACTTAATGTAAATTTATTCGTGCATTCAAATTCCTATTTCCTCCATCTCCTCTAAAGGGTGAGTGGTCCTATCCCATTCAAGACCGCATATTTCTATAATGTACATAACATTTCATGCACATTGTTCTAATTTGAGGAAAATTCGACAGCATATCCCCATAGTTCTCCAAGTACACGACATAGATTCGCAAGTGTGAGTGTTATTTCAATTTATCAATTGAAATAACACTTAACATCGCATCATCTAGTATGTACCTAGAGAACATTAAGATACGACTGCAGAATTTCCTCTAAAAATAATAAGTTTAAGACACTAAGAATATTATATACAAAAACTACGCAGTCCCAAACTATTCAAACACGATAATTCGAGAGATCTCATTACAGGGGTAATGACCCTCGAAGGGGTCTAAGGGCCATTGAATGCGTACGCATAAGAACTAGAAGGCTAGTATCTATGGGCACTATATCTAACTCAAAGTATGTTTCATTAAACTATGTCTTATCACAATTCAGTAGATTTTATTTAATTATGTAATTTAAAGTATGTTTCATTTAATTTAAAGTACACATAAGAACTAAAACTTATACCAATACTAATACCAATACCAATTTAAATTCAATTTTAATTTTAATTTCGAGAAACAAGTCCTATAGAATTACAATGTATACAAATTAAAAAGGTTCTTAATGTTTAGAGCATTTCCTATGTTTTAGTCCATTTCATAACGAGTTAAGGGCATGGTAACACTATGTGACTGATTGGGCGCGAACCGCGTGCTCGTGTGAGGGCACAGTCGTTGTTTTTGGCTCGCCGCCTCGATGAAAAAACCTAAACTACAACTACACTTGCCATACAAGTTTGGCGGTAAGTCGGGTATCGTAAGAAATCCACAGGTAATGCCATATAGATTTTAATTGATTTATTATTTCAAGAATAAAAGTGCAAAATGTGATATGGTTGGAAATGGTGAAAGCGAAAATCAAGAAGTTAACACTATAGTCGGGATCACATTCCCACCATGGGCTAAACAACGCATAGTTAGAATTTTGGTTCGAAAGCTATGTAATCGAGCATTTCAATTAAGCATAAAAATCACACAATAAGGAATCCAATCCAAAGTTTCGAGATTAAACATTTAACATAAAATGATCATACGCGGATTAAATTCGAATTATCGCTATAAACACTAACGTTGCATGAAAAATAAAGTTAAATGCATAATAATCTGACTTTAATACATGAGGTTTCAATTAAACACAATCTTACACAAAACCTAACTTTCGAAGCTCAACGCCCATTAATGGCGAAAATGCAACCCCAACCCATTATCTATGGACTACACATGAATTAAACTAATTAAAACACTAATTAACTAATGGAAATAAGAAATAAACAAGTTAAAGAAATTATCTAGGCATGGAAAGTATAGAACATAAAGGAAATTAAGCTAAAACAACTATATTAATGGTAGGGATGATGAATAGTAAAAACTTACAAACCCAAAGGGGCTACACCCAAGTCGGAAGAAGAAATGAGCTCTCAATACCCCAAACCCTAATTTATTAAAAAATGAAGATTGTTCTCAAAAAATTAGGAGAAATGGTACTTACACAAAAACCCTAAAATGGAAATCTTGTGAATAAAAGAAAACAAAATTGCATGACAGAATTGATTCGGTTGGGTCTGAATCGATTCAGAAATAGGGGAGCCTTGACGCTGTAAAGGAGACCTGCTTCTCTAATGAGGATCGAATTGATTCGGTAGAGGCCAAATCGATTCGGTGCTAGGAAATTTTACCACTGTCTCCAACCGAATCAATTTGGCAGAGGACAAATCGATTTGTACCTGTAGGATTTGTTTCCTTCCCCGATTTTGGTTGTGTTGTAATTATCTTTTGCTCAAAGTCTCATAACTTCTTCGTTCTAGCTTGTAATCGCACAGTGTTTGTGGCCACACGAAGCTTGCTCAGAGGGATAAAACTTTCATTTGCGGCCACACGAAGCTGGTAAGCCCTTGCGCGTGCAAATGTGTACGGAACTTCGCTAGAATGCGTCCAAACTTCACACTAAGTGTCGGAATACCTATAAAAGTTCAATTAACCTATGCAAAGCATATTTATATCCAAATCCGAGGTTGTCTTGTTAACGATCATAAATATAGGAATTAAGGTACCCGATGGAGCTAAAATGCATAAGTGAACGGGAGCAAATACGCAATATTTGTGTCGTATCACACCCTCTAACTTACACATTTCTAGTCCCTAGCAATGGAAATATGAAACAACAAGAACTACAAGTAAACCAAAAGATCGGAGATAAGTAAAAAAAGGGATAAAAGGATAAAAGCCACTTTCGCTGGCGAACGATTGCATTTAGCGTATGCAATAAGCCGTTAAACTCCTGGGTTACCCTAGTGGACAAGTGTCGTCTCGTGAGGGTTTTCAGGGATGAAACCCACAAACACCATATGGTTTCATCAAAATATATCCAAACCAACAAAACAGACATGGTCATTAATAACGAACAAGATTTCAACATGTTATTAGAAAAGTGAATGAATTCACACAAAAGTCCGTAATTATTAACATTATAAAACGAACTTCATAGAATTGAAACCTTAAAAGTGGGAGGGAGGCGATCACATGCATAATATGATTTGGAAAAAACTTAAATAAACTAGATAAGCGATAAAGCATGCATATATTAATCCTCACCGGGTTCAACAAATGAATTCACTATGAAAATGGAGGTAATACTTGGGACATGCAGGAATAAAGAGTAAACGGAAATGGAAACTAGGCTGCGCACATATCACTAATAAAAAACGCTATATAGAAAATGAAAAAATGTAATCTCAATGAAAGATACTGCTCATTAAAGGAGGCGAAATGCATTTTCACAGATTATCAAAACTTTTTAAACTTTTAAATTATATTCACACTAAGATCACATAGGACTTTATAGGATTGTAATGTAAGTTAGGCTCGGGTTATGAAACGAATGGAATATGTACGGATTCAAAGTGTTCGGGCATGAAAACTAGGGATAATGGTAGACTGTGGGCAATTTCAAAATTGGAATATGATTTCCATAACAAGTATTAAATATGAAATTGGAGAGCGACAAGGATTATTGAACACTATATACATCATATACAACTTTCCCCTTCTTTTCTTTTTCACTTCTTTCTTTTCTTCACTTTTTTTTCTTTTGTTTTGTTTTGTTTTTCTATTTTTCTTTTCTTTTTCACTTCTTTCTTTTCTTCACTTTTCTCACTCTTGTCATACTTAATTGTAACCACAAAGCAAGAACATCATTCAATCCCAAGTATCATTCCAAACAAATGTATGGAAGGTAATAAGTATGGTATATAACTCCACTATGGAGTTGGTTATGGAATTTTGGGTTATGAAACGAAAGGCTATATTAAGGCTCAACGGGGTTGACTAGGGAAAATATTTAAAGTGATTTCAAGGTCAATATGGGTTATATAACAAAAATGGCCTATGATCATTTCCTAAAGTTTACACAATCCCGAGTAAAAACAAACATTGAAAATCATGTTCAAGTAACACATTTCATAAATGAACTCAATTAATGAATGATCAAATGATAGAATAGTGAGATTACCGACGAATTTAACATTTTCAAGGAGGAAAGAGTAGTGTATAAACACTCACAAATGAAGGTATGTCTCGAATCTCACTTATGTTAGTATATACAATGCAACAAAATATTATCGAGTTATAAAAATCTTAAACCAAATCAATAGAACAAGAAAAGCGCATGTGCTCATGGGATAAAGTTTAATTCATGAATTTATTTATAATATCAATGATTTGAGGACTAAAGTTTAATAACTTTTAAAATCGAGAACATGCATTGTTGAGTTGTCTATTAGATCAGTCAATTATTGAAATTTCTCATCGAAAACAAGGCAAGATGCCCAACAAAGGAGAAAAAAAAATATTTTTGAAATTTTTAAAATTTTAACAAAAAGCATGCTTTGTAACTGACATGTGATCAAATCCATGGACTAAACATGAAATGGATAGAATATCATGCACCCCCTAACTTAAATGTTGCATTGTCCTCAATGCGCATTAAGAACACAACACAAAGATAGGAAAAGAATGATATTACTCAAAATTGGAGTGATCCCCTAAAAGTACGAGTCCATTGAATCAACAAAACAAGTTAGTACCGAGAATAACAACAGGAAATAACAAAAGTTTAACTAATTACACTAGACTAAACTAAAAAGAGAGAAAAACTAAAGAAAGAAAAAATAAAAAGCTAACTATTTACAACCTACTATTTGGACATCTAACTAACTATACACTAGAAGTCTAAATAATTGGGGATCCACCCAAAATGGAATGTGACTTTGAAAGATCAACGGTGGACCCTCCAAAGAAAACATGCATGTCGAAATATATGAATCCGTTTGAACAACGAAAGGCAAGTGGGTGGTGGAAAAGGTGAACCGTCGCCAATTAAAAATTTTGGACGGACGATGGGTGATTTGGATAATAAGGGGGATAGGTAAACTTAGGATCCAAGAAAAGTATATTCAACTCCCAAAGGTTTTTCAATTGGAATGGGAGGTGGTTCACACATGGGGGATGAATCCATCATGGAAAACAAGTCCGACAAAGAGTCCTCGTCGACAAAAGGTGTAGAAGTTTCAATGATTTCTACCGACTCATAGGAATCAATCGGTACCTCTAATGTTTCAATTGTGGTAAACATGTATGGTGATGAAATAAATTCAATCTCAATCAACTCACCGTCGGAAGGAGATTGAATTTCGGGGAAAGACTCACTTTCAATGAGATATTCTTCTAAAAGTTGAGGTGAAACATTAGTTTCCACCTCCTCGTTGATTTCCATAAAAGAATCAATTTCATTGCAAAGTGATTCAAGTCTCAATCTAGCACCAATAATATTATCCACGCCTTGGGTGAAAAGAAGAAAGGTTTCTTCCAAAGTAGGCTTCCTCGGCTCTAGAACCTCGGATTCCTCATTTTGGTTGAAACTCTTCTTCGAATTCAAGAATATCGGAAGGAAAATTATCGTTGGATTCGAATAACGAATCCAACTCAAGCTCCCAACAACGATTTTCATACCAATAAAGGTTTTCAAGCCTTTCATTCTCAAGAAATTATTGAAAATGGAAAATTTGGGAATCATTAGAATAACCAAAAAATCTATAAAAATAGGACATGGTTACCAAATTGTTTATAGATAAACAATCCAAGTAGGAAAGTGCGCGACCGAGAATCAAAGTTTCTTAGCGCTCAAATGTGCAATCCTAAAAAAAGATTAAAACAAAGAATATAAATACAAACAAAAGAAATATCATGAAATAATAAAGCAACTACAATCTACAATAAAACACCCCCCAACAGCGACGACATTTTAATCAGGCGCGAATCGCGTGCTCGTGTGAGGGAACAGTCGTTGTTTTTAGCTCGCCGCCGCGATGAAAAAACCTAAACTACAACTACACTTGCGATACAAGTATAGTGGTTAGTCGAGTATCGTAAGAAATCAACAGATAATGTCATATAGATTTTAATTGATTTATTATTTCAAGAATAAAAGTGCAAAAGGTGATATGGTTGGAAATGGTGAAAGGGAAAATCAAGAACTTAAAACTATACTACAATTAAATAAAATGAGAGTCGGGATCTCATTCCCACCATGGGTTAAATAACACATACTTAGAATTTTGGTTCGAAACCTATTTAACCGAGCATTTCAATTAAGCATAAACATCACACAATAAGGAATCCAATCCAAAGTTGCAAGATTAAACATTTAACAGAAAATGATCACACGCGGATTAAATTCGAATTATCGCTATAAACACTGACGTTGCATGACAAAGAAAGTTAAATGCATAATAATCTGACTTTAATATGTGAGGTTTCAATTAAATGTAATTTTACACAAAACCTAACTTTCGAATCTCAACGCCCATTAATGGCAGAAACGCAACCCCAACCCATTATTTACGGACTACGCATGAATTAAATAATTAACTAATGGAAACAAGAAATAAACAACTTAAAGAAATTATCTAGGCATGGAAAGTAAAGAACATAAAGGAAATTAAGCTAAAATAATTATATTAATGGTAGGGATGATGAATAGTACAAACTTACAAACCCAAAGGGGCCACACCTGAGGTGGAAGAAGAAATGAGCTCTCAATACCCCAAACCCTAATCTATTACAAAATGAAGATTGTTCTCCAAAAAGGAGGAGAAATGGTATTTATACAAAAACCCTAAAATGGCAAACTTGTGAATAAAATAAAATAAAAACTGCAGGACTGAATCGATTCGGTTGGGTCCGAATCGATTCGGAAGCAGAGGATCCTCGAATATGTAAAGGAGACATGCTTCTCTGATGAGGATCGAATAGATTCGGCAGAGACCGAATCTATTTGGTGCTGGGAAATTTTGCCACTGTCTCCAACCTAATCGAGAGGTTTAACCTCCTTATTAACATTAAGCTCATGGCATATGAAATTTGGGTTTATGCCAAGCATATCTTCATGGCTCCATGCGAACACCTGCTTCATTTATTTCAAGAAGGCCACCAACTCCTGTTTAAGAACTGGATCCAATGACGCTCCTATTTGAGTTGTTCATTCTGGTTTATCATCGTCTAGAATAATGCTTTTTATTGCCTCTATCACCTGGCCTTTTATGAGTTCAGATTCATCTCTTGGATCTAAGGTTTCAACCTCAGATTCAATGTTCAGCTCAGATATATCCACTTGATAAGTGATGGTTTTCCTCTTTACTTCTAGCATATCTTACTCCTTGACAGATGAATAGTAGCATTCTCGAGCTACTTTATGATCTTTTTTTACTATTCCAACGCTAAAGTTGGTCGAGAACTTCAGGTATTGATGATCAGTATAAGGTACAGCTTCAAACTTCTTTAGACCAACTTTTCCCATGATCATGTTATAGGCGGAATGAACATTTTTGTCCATTAAAAAGAATATCACTTTCTCTGTCCTACTCATCGGCCATGTCTCAATCAACACATCTAGCTTGATTGTTCCCAGTGGGAATACTTTCTCACCAGAGAATCCAATGAATGGCCTATGATAAGGTTCCAGTTAGCTGAGTTTTAAACCCAAACTATCAAAACAGGGGTAGAACATAATGTCTGTCGAACTGTCGTTATCCACTAGTGTCCTTAATACCAGTACATCTTTCATCCTGACTTTGATTACTAAGGGATCATCATAAGGGTACAATACTCCGGATAGATCATTCTTGGAAAAGCCAATTATGAGCTTATCCTTGTTAACTTTCCTTGGTCAGTCCTCCTTGACGAGGTTGATTCGCTGGATATAGGAATAGGCCTGAACCTCATTGAGGTAAGCCTTCCTTTCAGCTGTATGATCTCCTCTTCCTGCATCTCCACTTGTAATCATATGGCAATCGAAGGAACCAGAACTGAGTGTGAATACCTCGCGTTCAGGTTGTCTAGGCTTCTTAGGGAGATCAAGATCGTCTTTTGGACTATCGTCATGGTTCCTCTTCTTATCTTCTTTAGGCTTAACATGTGATTTAGATCTCTGTCAACCTCTACCTCCAGTTCTTCGACCAGCCTGCCGATCAATAAATCTGTCCAATTTTCCTCTTCGGATGAGTCCTTTTATCTCATTCTGGAGGGCAAGACACCGATTGGTTGTATGACCATGATCTTTATAAAATTCTCAATACTTGGACGTATCCCTCTTATCAGCAGGTGACCTTACTTTTTACGCCAACTCAAATCATTGTTGGGCTTGATTTCTTCCAAAACATGATGTATATCCACTATTAAGTGAGTGTAATCGATAATTTTTTTTATCCGATCTAGGCTTTATTTTACTTTCGAATTCCTGCACTCATTGTGATTCTTGTGCTCCTTCTTATCCGAATTCCCTTCTATCTTTTCTTCCGTCGCTGCATCTTAATTATTTTTAGCAGCCATAGGTTCCTCGGTGTTCATAATCTTTGCTGCTTTAGCATCAATTCTATCATCATCTTTGGGGGATCTTTTGCCAAAGTATAATATAGTTTATCTGGGAGCAAACCACTCATGAGGGCAGTGATTGCAGTCTTCTCTTCGTAATTAATGACTTCCAATTTCTCGTTGTTGAAATGAGTGATGTAATCCCTAGTACTTTCTCCCACCTTCTGTCTCACACTAAGAAAATAAGCTACTCGCTTCACTAGTTTTGCTCCAAAGAAAAAATTGCCAACGAATAACTCGGTGAGTTATTGGAAGCAAGAAATTTGCCCCCGAGGAAGACTATTATACCAGATTTGAGCAGATCTAGTGATTGTTCCTAAAAATGCCCTGCACCCTGCACCTCATCTCATCAAGAACATCATAGATATCAGTCATTATTTGGTATTTTTCTATATGAAGAACTGGATCAGTCTTCCCATCATACTTGGGAGTGACCACTGGATCTTTAAACTTGGTTGGCATAATGAAATATACCATGGTTGGCATAAAGGGAGATTCCTTAATAAAACTTCTATGGAGGGGATTCTTGGCGTTGGCCATTTCTCCTAACATATCTTCCAAGCGCTGCATGGAACCCTTCCAAGCATCATTGCTAGAACCAGATCTATGTGTGGTGGATTTTTTATGCTGACCAACTGATCATGATGAGCTTTATTCTTACGAACCTTCTATTTAACTGGATCGAGAAGTTCGTCGGGTGTTAAATCTAGATTGGGTTGAACCTTCCCTCAGGTTGCTTGGTCGTCAAGTATTTACTGACGCAACCCGAAGGGCATTTCCCTTGGGTCCCAAATGATCGATAGGAGAGGCCCTACTTAGCCTTTTTAAGGCACTCAATCTTTTTGGGATGAGGGATTGTCCATAAGAGGAATTAGTAATCTTGATAGAATAAGTTTCTCTAGGAAGGTACGAAGGATCCCTTGAAGTTCGAGAATGGCTATGCCCAACACTCCTTATTGGCGGGGGTGGCATACTCATTTGATTGAATTGTGTAGGGACTCTTGCTTGCAGAGTTTGGGCCAACCGTCGTATCGTATCCTGCATAGCCTATTGACCCTTGTCCAAGCTAGCCAAAATTCCAGTTAAATCATTATTATTTGGAGGGGCAGAGGGATTAGGTGGAATTCCCTCATTTTTGGTGCTTGATTCAGGAATTTCATCCATGGATGATGAATGAGTGAAAATGTTTAGCAATACATTCCCACAGACGGCGCCAATATGTTGATGCAAAAAACTAGACTAGGCCTAATTAATTGATCACAGATAAAGTAAGTAAAACAAACAAGATAAAGAGATTTTTAAAGTGGTTCCTCTCAATGGAATAGCCTACATCCACTGTTATGTATTGACTGCCTTGAGTTGTTGTTTTTTCCGTCCCCCACAATAAGGGTCATACAATGTATTTATAGCCCAATAGGGGGGCTGATAGTTGCCGTATGAAAGGATGGAATGACTTCATTTGTTAGGCATCACATCAATACATAATGAGAATTAAATATACTACTACTGTCTCTTTACTAGTTATACAGGTTGTAAGACTACTGTCGCTTCGTTGGCTATACAAGTTGGATTTTCGACGATTGTTCGAGCTACCCTGTTGGTCGGGCTTCCTTGTTCATCGGAATTTTTCATCGTGATGACTTGGACTTGTGCCAAATTGGATGACACGTGTTGTCTTATAATTGGTCCACGTAAGACGATAAATTTTGGTATCAACAGCTATGCACAAACCCGCTGTCCCTATCTATGAGCACCTAGGGGAAAACTTTTAAATTTTGGTTCAGAGCTTGAGGTGTGCAAGAATTAACTTGAATAATTTATGAATGCAATATTACAGTCAATGCACGAATAAATACACCCCCATTTCATCACTCACATGCGTATGATGTAATACCCCGTAATTTTAATGACTTTTAATATGGGTTATATTTTAAATTAATGGATTAATTGGATTTTAATATAAATTAATTCATTGGGTTTAAATCCGGATTTTTGGATATTAAAATGAATGTGATGTTATTGATATTGCTGTGAGTTATTAATTCAGTAATTTGAATTTTTAGTCGGACGGGGTATGGGACGTGTCGGGACTAATTTGTTAGATTAAATAGGAAACTTATTTTTACATCAACCTTATAGTCATTTCGAGTGCGCCGTTGCCTTCGGAAGGGTTGAAATATTCAGAAAAGTCTATTTGGATGTTGGTTTTGGGTCTCGGGTCATTTGGAAATGAAAAGACACCCAAAAGGGCATTTTGGTCATTTTTACAGGGGATAAATAGTGATTTCGGATTTTTGTCTTATTAAAAATATTTGGAGATTAGTTTTACGTAGGTTCATCCTTCTCTTCTACACAAAATTGAGAGGTCGCCTTTTTGAGAAAGAGTGAAAGGGTGCTTCGGAGAAGAGAAGATTGCTTGGAAAGGAGGAGAACCAAGGGCCAAAGGTCACCATCACCAATCGCCACCGGAAGTTGACCGGAGAAGGGGAGAACCACCAGTGATACACAACCCCAAAGGATTAGACCTTCATTGAGGCAAGTTATTTGATAATTGCAATCTAGTTAGTATAATGTCCATGTTAGGATAGTTATAAAAAAAATGAGATTTTACATGTTTGGAAGATAAAGATAGAGTTGTTAATTGATTTCTCGAAAATGGAAATATATAGGAATCAAACTTATGTTGTAGGTAGATAGTAATCCACGAAATAATCGTCAATTTGTTGAAGAAATTCTGAAAATCATTGGTTCATTCTTGAAGATATCATGTAGATAATTTTCTGGAAAAATAGGAGAAATGTATGCTTTTAATTCAAACTCTTGATGATTCTAGGATGTTTAGATCATTAGAAATCATTTACATATGTTCCTATATCATGTAGTAAGTATTATAAGGAATTTGGGTTGTTATTATGGAGGTTTGAATGATCAAAAGTTATGAAACCTGTAGTATAAGAATTGCAAAATCTGGGCTGATATCTGGGAGATCGATCGATCGACCCCCTACCTTTGATCGATCGACCTCCCCGGAAATGATGATGTTGTTTCTTTTTAATTCTTGTTCTTATCCCAAATCTTTTGTAAATATTTATTGATTACTAATTGGATATAATGGGACTTAGGTAAGATCAGTAAGCCCTAGATAAGAACCGAATTAATGTGATTGGGATTTAATTGATGAGAATTATGATAATTAAATTGGAAGAAATTTCGATTGCTGGATTCATGTGTTGGATTCTAATTTGTATGCATGAGTAATTCGGGAGGTAAGATGATATAGACCAGTAGGATATTAATGATTTCTTACTGAATAAATATATAGAGGAAAACCTATTTAAACCTTGAGTAATGAGTGAGACTCTGGAATAATTAAATTAAAGAAGTAAAGTCATAATATTTTAATACGTAGGATTTAAGAGATATAATGCTACGTATAGGAATTATCTTAGGGTAGTGTGAGTACCTTGTTGATATTATATCTATAGGTAGATGATAATGCCTATTTGATAAATTGATGATTTATATGTATGACATACCTACCTTGCTTTCTATCGACGGGAGGTTTGCGCATGAGGGCAGTCATATCCTGATGAATCCATGGGATTTTTTATTGTCGCTCGAGAACATAGGACTATGAAAGACTTATCGATGAGTTGATAAGTCCACTGACTATGGGAACGTAGGTATGTACGTGACCCCTGGGTATGAGAACTATGTTCGCCTCCAATTTTTGTGTTGATATTTGTGGTTCGAGGAATCCTTACCGAACCTTTAGTCCATTATTCGGCAACCAGTGATACTGGGACGTGATAAAAGAGTAATGCATGCACCACAGCTGTGTCTCGGGGTGCCGTATTATATATTTATATATATAATGAATTCAATGAATGTATATATAGTGGTTAGATCAATCTACTGTGTGATAATTGTAGATGACGGTGAATAAAGAAAAAGAATTTAATTAAGTTAATGAATATTTATTCTTATAGATTTGAAAAGCTTAATTCATATTAATGAGAAACGTATATGAATGATTATACTACGTATGGTATGAGACATACGAGGTTATGATATGGAATAGAATCATATTATGGAAACTAGTTAGGAGGAACTATTAACTAGGAGGTTAGTAGGAAACGTTAAGCGTGCACTCTAGGTGAGAGGTGAGAATATCAAGTGAGAGTCTGGATACTAACATGTACATAATAAATGCTTTATTGCACTTGTTAAATACTTGTTGTTTTCAAAACTATTTTTACATCGGGCTCTGACCCATTTCCTTGCATATTCTCTTTTCTATTGTACCTTCTATATCAGGTGTCCAGCACCATGGACGCCAACCTTAGAGGATTATGACGAGCTATGGAGCTATAAAGTATTGCTTAGACGCCTATATTCATTTGATTTATAGTGTTCTTGTATTTAGGGCATGTCGCCCAAAGGAATTCAGTTATCTCCTTTCTATCTGAGTCGAATAGTCTTTTACTCGTGTCATTTTAATACTTTATTTATTGTTGGGATTACTGTATTGGATTATTATTTGGGAATGTTTATTCCAGTTACATTTAGATTCTTTTGTGTTATCTGTTCGGTTATTAGTGTTGTAGAATAATATGTGTAGTGTTATTCGTAACCTAAAAATGATTTTTGCTGAATTAAAATTTGGAAGTTTTTAACACCAGCTTAATTGGGTATTGGGTGATTAGTTAATTTTTTCGACAGTGATGCTAAGAATGAGCGAACTGTATATTCTGTTTTTAATTTGGTATGGGACTGGCCACCCGGTATTTAATTAGGCGGGGTGTTACATATGACACTTCACCTCTCATCTAAGTGTGATATTATTCGCACCCCAATATATCCCAAGTAATGATTTATGACACCAACTCAATTCTAGAAGGAAGTTAATTCCTAATTAATTTTAATTAAATGCAATACCTATATTTAAATTAACAACTTACATTAATTCTAGCCTCCTCAGTATCAAGTATAAGGCATAAACATCTAATGTGCGTTATAAGATCAAAATATTATTTAGTGTCCATTTCCTTAGATAATTTAATTTATTTCCATAAAATCCGGGTAAATGATAATATATGTCCTTCCATATATGTGACACACAAGGGCATCTATCATTGGTGTCAAATTTGATCTCTATCGGCAAGTCCGGAGTAATTCTCTTATTCCTAAACGGACACCACAAAACACACACTACTTGGGGGCGGTCCCTATGCAGGACACCTATATACGGCCCATACCCAGTGGTGATATAGGAACGGTCAGTGCCTGCCCTAACCCTTGAGGCTGGAGCCTCCACGTAGTACCTATATGTCCTACACATCGCCAAGCCCACCTGTGCCGATGTGTGGTACGCTGTCCGACTCGCGAACCCCCGAGATGATAAGATGGTCCACTGGTATGTCCACACACAAATATATATTAGTACATACTATTTATCTCTATAATATGTATACTAAATTTCTATATAATTACCTCAAAGATTCACAATTAAAATTATAATATTTGACACTTATTCATAATTTATATTCTAATAAATTATAACTTCATACGATAAATAATTACTTAACCATCTTGTTATGAGTAATTATTTTTATTCAGTAGGGGCATTAGGTTGTTCCCTTTATTAATGTCTCACAATACTAAATTTACCTTCCATAACCCTTATTCCCTTTAAGTGCATAAACCCAAAAAGAATCCGTAAACAACCCAGAAATCAAGGCTGCCAAACCCAGGAACCAAGTTGTAGCAACAGGGGCGAAGAGAGAGAAATCCCAGCGTCGCTCGAACGACTGGGCCTCCCTTCGCGCGATAGAGGCGCGTCACTCGAACGACATGGGTGGTCATTTGAGAGACCTCTGTTCCCCCCACTACTCCGTTCTTCTCTTTTACAGTTCGTCTAATGCAGTGTTTTAAACCCAAAATTGTCACGAAAATCCAAAATTTTATATTATAAATTCAACCTCCTAAATTCCCCTTTTTGTTAACTGTTAAGGGTTTAGACATTTAGATTGTTTTCTAACATAATAAATTCGTTACAAGGGCGCTTAATTTGGGGATTTCTATTCAGATTTCAATCCAAGTTACTAAAATATTAATATCTCCATTGCTTACACAATTCTTCCTAAACAGTCATCAAATTCTTAAGGGAAACTAACAACAAAATTCAGAGATGTCGATACTTAATTTCTGAAACAGAGTCTATCCATAAAACAACCCTCTACATGAATTATTCATCAACATATCCATTATAATGAAATTTAGATTCCAAAATTTTAAAGGGATAAACATTACGCATTGAGAAATAAATTGGAAGACATAGATTATGTATATATAAATATATGTAATGAAATATATAGTCCTGCTCCTGTACGGACTAGTCCCCATTTTAAAAATGCGGACCGGACATCTGTCACCTGACAGTGAGCCCAGAAAAGAGAGAAAGTGTGCCTATAATTTAGGCGATAATTTCTAGGAGCACCTTTAGGTGACACATGTCCGGTCCGCATTCTTAAAATGCAAACTAGTCCGCACAGGAGCATATATATATATATATATATAGTAGAAATATGCCTGAAATTAAATTTAACTAAAAACATTCACTACAATTACTCATAATGCAATGAAATGCTAATGGAAGCAAGTAGCAATCAAATGTCTTGGCTCTTTGCAACCATCTAAGGCTGCCTTTTTTTTTCCTTCTGAATTTATGATATTTTCAAAATTTGATCCCAATATATCCTGAATTTGGAATGATGTATTTAGTTTCTCAACTTTTTTTTTCCAAATACTGAAATATTAAAAAAGAACTGGTATTGAATTTGAAACCATATTGATATTTCCGATTATTCTGAATTTTTGCTCTAAAATCTCTGAAAGTATGTTTTGAGGAATAACATACATTCGACTAAAAGACATATTGCATGTAGTTATATTTGTGCTTAAATCATCTACAACAAAAGTATCATGTAAATTCATATGTAGCGTTTACCTATGTAATCTATATGAATTTTAAATGGATGATATACATATATATTTAGGGACTAGCACAACAAGTACAAGATTTACCAGTATCTTATCGCTCTCAACTTGAAGTTCTCATCAAGTTATGAGGATATATATGCCTAGATAATCTATTTTCAGTCTATATTTACTTTTATTGCAGTTTTAAAGTTTAAATATCTTGATAATTCTGAAGTCTCTTGAATATTTTGAATATTCGTGTCGTAACTCCAACTCTGGATCAGCTCCTTCTCAGGTTTTAATGGTGGAGCTTGTTCGATGTTTGGAGCTGGAATTCAGGTTGTTGTTGTGCGGTGTAGATTGCGGGAATTTTGTCCTAGGGATTGAGATGTTGTGATGGTTTGGTTTTAGGTTATTGGTGTCTTTGGGAATGATTGTTGCTTCGTCTTTTTGAGACGGCCGTTGATGAGGTAAATGGTTTTGATTCCTATTTTGTTAGTGTTGTATTGTTTTCTTTCCTGCCACGCGACTTGTGGGTGTGATTGGTTGATGTGTGTTTTATTTCCAGAGTCTTCGAGAATTTTCTTGGGTCTTGTTATTTTTTGACCTGGGGTCTAATTATTTGGGCTGGTTATGTAGGTCTTGGTTCGGGGTTGTTTTGGTTGTGTTTTTGTGGGCTCGGGGTTTATTTTGAGTCCTAGCTGGCTATAAAGCACGGACACTTCATAGGAGGTGACGTACCCATGTCGGACACGACACCCGTACGACTTTCCTCCGACACGCCACCCCGGCTAGGCCAGTTTGTTTCGGTTTCTCCTGTTCTGTATTTTCTTTGGGCCTAGCCCTATTACTGTTTTATAAAAAAAACTCCAACTATGGAATTTAATTTGAATGTTTATAAATTAATAATGTTTCTATATCTAATTCAAGTATTTCCAAATTCCAGCGGATAATATTCCTATGTGATATGTCCGAAAACCATGCCCACTACCATCCCAGCGAAATTGTGTTGAGATTGAATGAAAACTCTTCATCATCTTGCAGAATCTAATTTTTCTTTAAAATGAGGAGTTTATTTATAGTATCCAAATAGTGTGAATTAAGTGAGGGAGTTCTAAAAAAGAGTAAATAGTAAGCAAAATCGTAGAAGAAAGTGAAAGTCGTATGTTTTTATGACAGAAGCTTTAAACACGAGCCTTGGCATGTTATGGCCATAAAAAACATTATTGAGAGCTTTTCCATGCTTTGAAAATTGTTTTTTTATAAAAGTAAAAACCAAAAAGGTAATTTCTCTTCTTTGAGCCAGTATTAATACTATCCATCACTTCCTTTTGGAGAAAATATCGAAGGCTACAGTTGTACGGTTGACGTGGTATGACATACTACCATAATATGCATATTTTCTATGTTAGAAGTTACAACTCATATCATCACATTACTTGTTGTATTTATTATTCCTCATTTCCCATTTCTTTTCTTGTTGCAGGAAATGAGATTAAAGGAAAAATTGATGAAAGTACTCTCTCTCTCTCTCTCTCTCTCTCTCTCACACACACACACACACACATACACACACATTGAGTATTAACACCTTCCACCTTTATGTTGTTGTGCAGGAACTGAGGCTAAAACACCACAAACCAATCCAGGATCTTTCTGTGAAAGTGAAGGAGAAAGCGAAATCAATGAATGTACTCTCCATCTCCCTCTCTCTCTCTAAGTAGCTAACCCCTCCTCCTTTTTAGATTAGGATAAATAATATGTTAGGTTTGTCCAGACCTATGGTAGGTTAATGAATGGTGGAATTAAGGCCAAAACACAAGGAATCAACGAAGGTTATCTTTATCATTCTCTCTCACACACACACACACTCCAACTCTGCCTTTCTTTTGGTTAGATGGAGGTACTTTCATAGCTGGAAGCAAATCACCTTCTTATAGAGTTTATGGGAAGGGTTCATTTCCATTTAGAGGTTATCACTCTCCCGACTTGTGTACGAAATTGATCCCCATGTAGAGTTTCATTATGATATTGTACCTTCTTCCTATGTATTACATTTGTATAACATTTTGCTAAAAGATATAGATAGGATAGTATTTTGAAGGAAGCTCACTCTTGACTAGAATTATTCAAACATGGAATTTTAGTGGTTCATAAAATCATTTGGTGGAGGCCCTAGTTGAGGGAACCATATATTCGATTCGAACTTGGTCATGTTGTCTTATTAAGTTAAACTTTGTTGTGTTGGGAGGCATACAAAACCCTCATATTAGACGTGGTATGAAGCAGCCTTATATACTGTTTCAATGATAGCCTTAACTAACATAATTTCTTTTTTATCTACTACGCATTTTATATATACAAATATTCCTTGGAAGCATGACCTAATTTTTGTTATTTAAAAGTACATGTATTCTTTTAGTCATATATGTTTGTGCTTTGCGTTGAAAAACTACAACCAATTTGGTCATTTGTGTCGTGGTTTGATATGCCTGATGGATATCTAAGTTATTAGTGGAAAAGCACTATAACTTAGTTCATGAATTGATTTTGTGTCATTTGTTAACCTGTTAAGCAAATGAACAAAATATCCAAAATTACATGAGGGTGATAGGACCCCACAGCAGCAGGGAGCCCGTAATGATCCACAGAGGCCACTTTTTCCAGCCGCCCTCCCAGCACCAACCCAGGTACCAGCCCTACTAGCCATTTTAGCAGCTCTAGTACAACAGGGGCAGTTACAATATGGACGTGTCTATAACGTCCACCAGGCAGCAGCTCCACAGGCACCACCCGCGATTGAGGGTATGCTTCCTATCCATGGTACTATGGGTCGAGTTTTGTTTGATACTGGGGCGACGCATTATTTTATAGCTACCCATTTTGCGAAGGCCTTAGGATTATTGTCCACGGCAGAGAGCACTGTGACGTGTGTAGACTCACCACTGGGAAATGGTTCGCTTATTTTTATTTGGCGACTTTAAGTTAAATTATTTGAAATTAATGTGTGTCGCATTTTCGAGGTCAAAATTGGAGAATGTTATAAAGTATTTCGGATTACGATTATGAGTGCACGGTTGAGTCCGGATGGGTCGAGATAGTCAGGAAAGAGTACTCGGGGGTAGGAATCGAGTCTCAGGGCATTTTTGGACAAAGTCGACCCCACACAGGGTGATTTGGGCCATTTTAATTAGTCCCGTATGGCCTAAAACGGATTAGGGCTTTTAAACCTAATTGGGGGAAAAGTTGAACGATAGTTAACAAGTTCTAAACCTAGGGTTTTAGAGAGACACAGAGGAAAGAAAATCAAGAGCCAATTGGGAATTTTTGGAGCCAAATTAAGGGACTAATTGAGGTGTTCTTCATCAACACCTTAACTACACTAATGGATCAGACCCTACGGACGATTCCAGGTAAGTGATTAACTTTTCTGATTCTAAATTGGTGATAATCAATTCATATTTTTGTGATGTGTAAAACAAAATCCGTTTTGGGAAAAAATGGGTATTCGGGTGAAATCGGTATTTAGAAAATGGTATATCTTGATGAGATTTGGGATGACATTAGTAGGTTTCATGATTCTGTAGTTTAGGAATATGAACCGTATGATTAAATCCAACATGAATGGACATTTAAATTCTGATATTATAAATGTAAAGTGTCTGGGTGTTTGAAACCTGGGTAAAACCCAAATCTGTAAAACGTTAAGATTTGTGGAAATTGGTGATTGAATTAAGGCTTCTAGGTTGAGTAGAACCTGTTTTCATATGTTAATATGGTAGATTATGATCAGATATTCTTATGGGAGAAAGTAGAAGCTCGAATGGGTTAACAATGGCTGAACAGCAAGCCGTAGAAGAAAGGGACCTGCTCGATCGATCGATCGACCCAGGGGGATCGATCAATCGATGGTCCCAGAATTTTGGCAATTCGGCTAGTTTTATATATATAAGGGAAATTAATTTAGGATTTAATCCCTACTTTTATTTAGTGATAAATTCATATGTGACACATATTCCTTAGAAATTATAAGGTGATATAATTGAGTTTAGGAGAGTGATAATTGTATACCATAAGATGAATAAATTTTGGGAAATAATTTGTGAGTATTGATTTTGGACCGAGGGAAAATATTTGGGTATTGTAGTTGAGAGGCACTACATTATTAAAGGAATTGAGGTGTAATTAATTAGTTATGGGACGAAATATAGAATCGGGTTTTAACGATGGTACGGGCCAAGTGAGCGAGTCCGGGTATAATGGTTGGGCAACACCAAGTGTTAAATTAATTAAATTAGAGTCGGACCATAGACTCGGATTGGTATAAATTAATTAATGTGTAAATTAATTAAATTAGAGTCGGACCATAGACTCGGATTGGTAACAATTAGTTGATGTGTTAATTAATTAAATTAGAGTCGGATCGTAGACTCGGGAAGGTAATGAAATTTATTAATGATATATAAATTAATTTAGAGTCGAATCATAGACTCAGGAATATATGCTATTGTTACAAGTTTTAGTACACGATAAAGCGAGAATTTATATTTTATATATACAGAATTTATATTTTATATATATATATGATGTGGTGATAATATATATATATATATATATATATATATATACCAAGGTTCTAAAAAACGTGGGGCGTGATCGAGGCGTGGAGGCCAAGCCTTAAGCCTGGCGTAAAAAGGCGTGAAAAGGCGTTTCGGTCTTTTTAATATATTTTAATATTTTTTAACCATAACAAGGCTATTAAAATACTAAAATTGTACATATTATAAAAATATGTCTGAATATTTGCAAATAAAAATACTATTTGATTATTTTGGATGAGATAATGGTCCGGTTTGCAAAAAAATCTTTAAAAGGCGATATCGTTTCACTAAAGCATTGTTGTTTTTGAGAAAAAGTACGCCTTAAGGGTTTTACCAAGCATAAGGCGTCAAAATCTTAAGGCGGGGCGTTTCTCCCAAGCCTCGTGCCTAGGCGGGTTTTTTAGAACAGTGATATATACATGTGAGTATTTTGTGTGTGCTATTAAATATCAGGGACTAGATATTTATTTAAGTTATATACTCTAGTGCTATCAAAGGAGGTTGCGCGATGTGGGTGAATCATTAGCTTGAGGAGTAGGGTGAGTATATCCCCAGGTCATAGCGTCCGGTATATGGGTGAGGGGCCTATCCCACTTTCAGGGAAGGAATATGACCGCCTTCATTACGTTTTTACTTTGGGCTAGGTTGGTGAGCGATTCCAACTTGGGTAACTAGGTTATGTGAGCACACCTAGTGAGATAGCACTTTAGAGGGAATCATCCGGAGAGGGTATACTCGATGGGATGGATATACATATGATATATGTGTGAATATTGTGGTAGAGGTACGTATATAAGTGTAATAAATATTATATGCGGGTAATAATACAGTGTGTGATGTAATTATTTTATATAACTTGTGTCACAATTATATGTTATTATTTAAAGAAAATTAATTAAGTTAATTAGTGAGATAACTTATAACCCATGGATAATAATACTCGATTTAGAGTGGAAATGCACGAGGGGATTACAAGGACTAGTTGGACGGGGTAGTACAACTAGGTGGGGTTAAGGTAATCATTAGGTGTTCACTTTAGTGGAGGGGTGAGAATGTCCTCAAGAGAGTGTGACACTAACTTAAATATGGAGCGCATTCATATATTTTAAATTACTGCAGTTAATTCACTTGATAAATATTATTAAAATATTTTGGGTTCTAACCCTTGCTATAAAACTATTTTCAAAACCTTTTAGGTGTCCACCCATAGGGACGCCAGGATTGATATTCTATTCCTAGGACACGGAGCTGCGGCATATGTGGATGCTAGCAGGAGCTTGGATTAGACACATCGTTCTTTCATTCCTAGAGTAGGAATCGTTTATCAGTTCAGTTTTATTTAGGGCATGTCGCCTTGACTTTCAGTTCAATTTTCAGATTTATTTTATTCCGGTGTTGAATATTTGTATTGGACTATTTACTTTGGTGGCCGATGGTTTATTCTGCATGTCGTTTTATTATTTGTTTAGTTGATTTAATTCAGTTGTGTGAATGGATTATATTTATTTCCACATGTACTGTTTGGTTTAATTAATAAGATAAAAATTGGCACCAACTTTTTGGAATACTAGGTGGTTAGTAAGTTTTAAAAAGGTTTTCAATAGTGATGCTAAGGATGAACCAACTGGGATTCCTGTTTTAATTTGGTATAGGACTGATCACCCGATATTTTATGAGGCAGTGTGTCACAGATGGTATCAGAGCATCAGGGTCTAGTGTCCTTCAGATCTGTGCGGCTTTTCACGTTTCAGCTTAGCGTCCTTTGATGTAGAGCCTTATCATAGGATTGTTGTATTCTTATACGTATGCACATTTACGTTCTTCTTCCAATTACTTTATATTTGAGGGTGAACTCATACGTTTCGATTCTCATTTCAGATGTCGCCCAGGAGAGAGAGAGCAGCTAGGGCAGCGAGGGGGGGGATGAGACTAGGGAGGCTCATCAGGAGCCAGAGTTACCGCAGTGACTGCCAAAGATGATTTCAGCTCCACATGTAACTGAATTAGTAGCACAGGCAGTTCAAGCGACTATGATCGCAATGGTAAGGTACTTTCCACGAGATCAGCCATAGGCGTTAGTGGTACCGGATGTTCAGGTCCACCAGGGGTAGTCGGAGTGGCAGTAAGTACGAGAGGTCTTTCAAAAGGGCCACCCACCAGAGTTTGGAGGGGGTTCAGATGTGGTGTTAGCGTGTCAGTGGAAGAGGGATATCCAGCATCACCTACGCATGGTAGATTGCAATGAGGTGCAGAAGAAAATGCTAGCCACTTTTAGGTTAGTGGGAGCAGCGCTACAGTTGTGGGAGTCAATCACCACAGTTGAGGAAAGGGATGCAGTAACTATTGCCGAGTTTTAGGTGCGGTTCGACCGTAAGTATTTCTCGCCAGCATTCGAGACTGAAATGAGGAGAAAATTCAGTGAGGTGACTCAGGGGGACCGTCCATTGGCCGATTACGAGGAAGAATTCACTCGTTTGGAAAATTTTGTACTGGATGAGGTACGTGATGAAGAAAGAAAGAAGTCAAAGTTCATGGATGGGTTAGTCTGGAGGAACATACAACATTTGATTGGTAATTCCACTTTAGTAGCTTATACGGACGTTGTTAATGCAACACTCCTGCATTGCCAGGAATATTGCTTCCACATGAAAGGAAGTAAGAGGGGAGTGGAACCCAGTCATTCGAATAAAGCGGGAGGGAACAGTACCAGTGGGGTATCTCGGCAGCAGACATGGGGACATCAAGGGAAGGATTCCCGGCAGGGGAATCAGGCCAAGCGATTTAGGTCTGGAGGCTATCGACAGGATGGACAAGACTTCCGACAAGGCCAAAAAGGAAAGGATCAGTGGCAGGGAGAATTTATTAGGAGGTGTTTCATTTGTGGGGAAGCGGGATACGTGAAGAGAGATTGTCCTCAGCGAGGAAGAGGTCAACTACAGGATGAGGTCCTTGATGTGCAGCCACTACAACAAGTCATGGGTGCGTTCGGTCAAGGGGAAGATGCTAAGGAACCCGAGGATCAACCATTGCAGCTAAAGTATGGAGGTAATTATATTTTATCCTATGGGCATGGGGTATGTTTTGGGTGACAGTGAGGGTGTCACAATATAGAATTTTTTTTCTTTCACTAGAGTTTGCGAGTACGTCGAATTTAGTGGGTGCACTGGGTGTAGCAGCCATAGTATGTAGATAAAAGTTTTCGTGGGGTAGTGGAGTCCTTCGGTGTTAACCACGAGAGAGTGAAGGTGCACACAGAGAGAAGGTTTGAATTATACGAGTGGTTACTACTTTCTAGAATTATGGAAATAGGGTAGATGATTTTTTTTAATATCGTCTGGATAGCGATGGATTTGAACTATTGTAAATAGTGAGGGTAAGTTTTGGTGTTCGCGACACTAGGGTATGAATGATTTATACTAGGTATCACCTGAGAGGGAGTCTAGCGTATATATATGTGTATATATGTTGTATTTTGTGGGGTGATAGACACATAGTGAGGTATTGTGTTCTCGTATTTTATCCCGTTAAGTAGGGGTGTTTACTGAAGTGAATCAGGGTGGTTAGATTTATTTTCGAGCAGGGAGAGATAGCTCGGGGTTTATTTTGTGCAAGAACTAGTGATAGTAAGGGCACGGTATTTTATGTTGTCTTTTGTAGCATAAGAGTAGGCGTGTCTGCTTTTGTGTTAATAGACAAGTATTTGGGGGTACGTACTATGGACTGAGGGTCTAACAGATCTCAACGATCGACAATGTTAGGTAGTAGTGTATCAAGGGGGTTCCTTGTTTGGATTTCGCTTGAGAGATGTCCCACGCATGAAACTTAGCGCAACGTTGGAAGTGGAGAGATGTTTGGTTGGTTAGTACATGGGTTGGGTACCCCGATTATTATTCATATATGTGATATGACTACGGGTTGGAAGTTATATTACGGGTCATGGCTAGCATAGTCGGGTAACTTTCATGCGATAAAGCACGGGGATAGGGTGTATGGGCACCCGGGTTAATTAAGGCAACTGTTGTGCGGTCAAGCACGAGTAAGGGTGTATGGGCGCCCTGGTTAAATAAAATGCATATTTGTGTAATTTATAGTTAGAAGCGGGAGAAATAGATATAGCGAGCTTAGAGGCACTTGTCTAGAAAGTGATATTCAAAGCTTGGAGCACTAGGCTCATCTTAATTTCGAGGACAAAATTCCTTTGTAAGGGGGAAGTATGTAATATCCCATAATTTTGAGGATATATATTTAATTATTTTTGGGAGAAATAAAAATATTTAAATTGGAGAAACTTAAATTTATGATTCGGAGAATTTATTTGAGTGGGAAGAATTATTTTTATTTGGCGACTTTAAGTTAAATTGCTCGAAATTAATGTGCGTCGCATTTTCGAGGTCAAAATTGGAGAATATTATAAACTATTTTGGATGACGATTCTGAGTGCACAGTTGAGTCCGGATGGGTCGATATAGTTAGGAAAGAGTACTCGGGGGTAGTAATCAGGTCTCGGGGTATTTTTGGACATAGCCAGGCCCACACGGGGTGATTTGGGCAATTTTAATTAGGCCCGTATGGCCTAAAACGGGATTAGGGGTTTTAAACTTAATTGGGGGCAAAGTTGAACGGCAATTAACAAGTTCTAAACCTAGGGTTTGAGAGAGACACAGAGGAAAGCAAATCAAGAGTTAATTGGGGATCTTTGGAGACAAATTAAGGGACTAATTGGGGTGTTCTTCATCAACACCTTAACTACACCAACGGATCATACCCTACGAACGATTCCAGGTAAGTGGTTAACTGTTATGATTCTAAATTGGTGATGATCAATTCATATTTTTGTGATGCGTAAACCGAAATCCGTTTTGGTAAAAAATGGATATTCGGGTGAAATTGGTATTTGAAAAATGGTATATCTTGATGAGATTTGGGATGACATTAATAGGTTTCATGATTCTGTAGTTTAGGAATATGAACCGTATGATTAAATCCAGCATGAATGGACATTTAAATTCTGATATTAGAAATGTAAAGTGTTTGGGTGTTTGAAACACGGGTAAAACCCGAATCTGTAAAACGTTAAGTTTTGTGGAAATTGGTGATTGAATTAAGGCTTCTAGGTTGAGTAGAACCTAATTTCATATGTTAATATGGTACATTATGATCGAATATTTTTATGGGAGAAAGTAGAAGCTCGAATGGGTTAACAATGGCTAAACAGCAAGCCGTAGAAGAAAGGGACCTGCTCGATCGATCGATCGACCCAGGGGGATCGATCGATCGATGGTCCCAGAATTTTGGCAATTCGGCTAGTTTTATATATATAAGGGAAATTAATTTAGGATTTAATCCCTACTTTCATTTAGTGATAAATTCATATGTGACACATATTCCTTAGCAATTATAAGGTTATATAATTGGGTTTAGGAGAGTGATAATTGTATGCCATGAGATGAATAAATTTCGGGAAATAATTTGTGAGTATTGATTTTGGACCGAGGGAAAATATTCGGGTATTATAGTTGAGAGGCACTACATTGTTAAAGGAATTGAGATGTAATTAATTAGTTATGGGACGAAATATAGAATCGAGTATTAACGATGGTACGGGCCAAGTGAGCGAGTCCGGGTATAATGGTCGGGCGACACCAAGTGTTAAATTAATGGATGTGTAAATTAATTAAATTAGAATCGGACCATAGACTTGGATTGGTTTAAATTAATTAATGTGTAAATTAATTAAATCAGAGTCGGACCATAGACTCGGATTGGTATAAATTAATTAATGTGTAAATTAATAAAATTAGAGTCGGACCATAGACTCGGATTGGTAATAATTAATTGATGTGTTAATTAATTAAATTAGAGTCGGATCGTAGACTCGGGAAGGTAATGAAATTTATTAATGAGAGATTAATTAATTTAGAGTCGGACCATAGACTCGGGAATATATAGGCTAGTGTTACGGGTTTTAGTACACGGTAAAGCCAGAATTTACATTTTATATATATATGATGTGGTTATAATATATATATATATAGACACACACACACATGTGTGTACTTTGTGTGTGCTATTAAATATCAGGGACTAAATATTTAATTACGTTATATACTCTAGTGCTATCAAGGGAGGTTGCGCGATGTGGGTGAATCCCCTAGCTTGAGGAGTAGGGTGAGTATATCACCTTGTCATAGCGTCCGGTATATGGTTGAGGGGCCTATTTCACTTTCAGGGAAGGAACATGACTGCCTCCATTACGTTTTTATTTTGGGCCAAGTTGGTGAGCGATTCCAACTTGGGTAACTAGATTATGTGAGCACACCTAGTGAGATAGCACTTTAGAAGGAATCATCCGGAGAGGGTATACTCGAAGGGATTGATATACATATATATATGTGTGGATGTTGTGGTAGAGGTACATATATAAGGGTAGTAAATATTATATGCGTTTAATAATACAGTGTGTGATGTAATTGTTTTATATAACTTGTGTCACAATTATATGTTATTATTTAAAGGAAATTAATTAAGTTAATTTGTGAGATGACTTATAACCTATGTATAATAATACTCGGTTTAGAGTGGAAAGGCACGGGGGGATTACAAGGACTAGTTGGAAGGGGTAGTACAACTAGATGGGGTTAAGGTAATCGTTAGGTGTGCACTTTAGTGGAGGGGTGAGAATGTCCTCAAGAGAGTGCGACACTAACTTAAATATGGAGCGTGCGACACCAGCTATTTAGAATACTAGGTGGTTAGTATGTTTTAAAATGGTTTTCGACAGTGATGCTAAGGATGAACCAACTGGAATTCCTGTTTTAATTTGGTATAGGACTGATCACCCAGTATTTTATTAGGCGGGGTGTCACATATTTTCATTCAGTTTCCTGGGTGAAAAATATATATTTACAAGGGCTTCACATGGGGGCCTTGGTCCCACTTTCAAAACACGCTCATTATATGAGCAATGAAAGCCAACTAATGGGTGTTATTTAAAATCTACAGGCCTGGTTGGGTGGGCAACAATAGATTACAACATGGTTGTATATAATTTAATTACGTGGATTTCAGCAAGATCGCAACTTTATCAAAGGGTATATATCTATTGGATCTAATGAATCCGGGTGAGATAAATCTCTCGGTTGTTAGGTTTCACTACTTTAGCTTCAATTTTAATTTAGCCGCATTGGATTGTATATCGAAGGTTTAGACAAAATTTGCTCATGGGTTCAATTTTGTATTGATTCCCACTAATCAACATCAACCGTCTTCTGGAGATCTGACTTGGTTTTTGAAAATTTCAAAGGTCACCATTCGATGTTTATTTATTTAAAGACTAAACAATTGCACCCGGTTAATTTTTTGGGGGTTGATCATATCCATATAATTTTATCAGGAGGTAGCAGGATTGACGTGATTTAGTTATATATTTTGGGGTCTATATTTTTTTCTTTTCTTTTTTCTTATATATATATATATAGGGAGAGGTTCACAAGTGGACCAAAAGAATGGACTTTTTAATGGACCTTAACAAAAAAAACATAATAACACATTAATTCGAATTCTTATAGTGTAATTGGTTCGCGCCAGCGGTACCAAATACGTGTGTCGATCGATCCCCCACTCCCCCACATGCCCTCCACCCACCCCACCCCACCCCCATGGCAGCGCTGCTGTCATAAGCGCTGCCACAAGGGCTGCTTTGGTGATAGTGGTGGTTGGGGGGTGGGGGGCGATGGGCGTGGGTGGGGGTGGTGGGGGGTGGGGTGGGGGTAGTGGGGTGAAGGTGTGGTCTCGGGTGCCGCTGGCGCGGACCAATTACACTATAGAAATTAAAATTAATGTGTTAATATGTGTTTTTTGTTAAGGTCCATTAAAAAATTCATTCTTTTTGTCCACTTGTGAACCTCTCCCTATATATATATATACTAGAGTGTACCCGTGCCGATGGCACAGTGATAAATTTGTTCCCGTGATATTTTATACATGTGTCGGTGACACGCGATAAATTTGTTCCCATGATATTTTGTACCCGTGCCGGCGACATGGCAATAAATTTGTTCGGATTATATTTTATGTTTTAAATGTGTCGTCAATTATGCAAATATAAATATTGTTAATCATCTCAAGGTGTACCCGTACCGATGGCATGATTTTAAAATTTTCTTAAAACGTATGAAGTGTCAACAATGTGTCATCTAATTTTCATGTGTCAAAATGACATTGCACGTGGTGTTAACAAAAAAAACATGCATCGTGATAACGATGCGCTATCTAATCGCTCCTATATAAAGTCGTTCGAGAGTTGACGACAATATAGAATAAAGGAAAATGCTCTGAGTCCCAAATAACTCCCCCAAATCCTATGTGGACTCCATGTCATTCTTCTACTTGCCTGTCATCTATTGTCATGTGATGAGAATCCCTCCAGGGCACAAAGTCCAACTCATTTTGGGGAAGATTTGGGAAAGTTATTTGGGGTATGTAGCATTACTCTAGAATAAGTCATCAAAAATATTTTAGGATTACGAACCACCCAATTTGCAATTGTATTATAGAATTTTTGTTCTTAAATTATTTCATTGATAATTATTATTTTAAAACAAATAACTATTGTATTTTAGTTATGTGAATGACACTTTCTATTATATGATTAAAAGTTAACGACATTGCACGTAGCAAATAATTGAGCAAAAATCACCGTGTAGTACATACTTTTGTATATATACCGTGTAGTACATATTTATCCATCTCATGTCATATAAAAGTTAGAAATATAACTACAATTGTATGAAGTAAGTGTCAAGAATCAAATCTACAGAACTTTCTTTCTTCTATTTAAAATGGCTACATAAAAACAACCCTGTTGATAAATTTTTAGAACTTGCAGTAAAACCACCCTACAATCCTGTAAAAGTTCATTTTATATCTAATTTTTCAAATTTAAATATCAGGCCTTACTTTTTGCTTTCTTAATGTACACTCACAATATTTTTCTATATTGAAAAATATACCTTTATTTTAATTATTATGCTTACTTTAACTATATGGCATTTCAGTTACGAAGTTAGGAGACAAACTTTAGCTATAAGACCATTTGGATTACCGAGTCTACCAAAAATTAGATATGTAAACCAATGGTTGCGTTTGAGATTATTTTGGGTAATTTCAGAAAAATGGTTACACCATTTAAACAAAACAAATGTTGAGAGACTTTAAGATTGTCATTGGGACTCGCACACCAGCAAGATTATCTAGAATTAAAGAAAAGAAAAAGGAGAGTGGTGGGACTTTATAGGGCTACGTGTTAGGTCTACTCATATAGCATGGGAAAAAAACATGTTTTGAAAATCCATACACCGTGGCCCGAGAAACATATTTTAAACCATCATTGTATTCTTCTTCATCAATAAAAATTCATTGCATATTGCTGCTACTTTTCTTCCATTTAGGTTAATAGCTCTAGGCTTTCTACTTGGACAAAAAACTGGAGATAATTGTCATTAATCCACATAAACATCACTTTTTCTCACTTGTTATAAAAAAAAAAGTACTGCTCTGCATTAAAAAAAACAATGTTCAACTAAATCAATAATACTTCAAACTTTTCTGTAAAAAAAAAAAATAATAGTTCAAACTACTTTAAAATTCTGTAATTATAAACAATCAAAAACTCAGCAATACCAACTGTACAGCTAGTATCTCATTCTTCTTGATTTATCTACCAAAGCAGCAATAATCGGATCTGCAACACAAAATGATAGAGCCAAAAAAATCATAGAAGTAATTTATTTCGTATTAAAGCAACACTTGTATTACAAAAACGAAAATACACTTTAACATTAAATAATTACATGAAAAGAACAAAAAAAATTAAGAAAACAGGAAAAAAAACTAAAGCTTCACCAGTATAAACTCTTAACACTAATTCCTCTAGTAAGCAATCATAATATTACAAAACTCCCAATGTCTCAAAAAAATAAAAAAGAGAGTATCTTTGAAGCATAAAAATAATGAAGCAAAGTTTTAAAAAGACCAATAACACACAGATTCTAAGGCACCGAAGTGAGCAGGGGAAGAAACTGTAATCTCCCACCATATGGAAAACGTAAGAAATCAGGGGTATGAGATGGAAAATGTAAGAAATCAGGGGTATGAGATGGAAAACGTCAGACATCAGGGTTACGTTTTTAAAACATAAATGCCCCAAAACGCAAGATAATATTGGAAAGCCCTCAGTGACCCTCTGAAACCAAGGGGTATGAGATGGAAACACCTAGACTCCGGCAATTGCAAGCCTTCGGTAACATCATTGTCGTGTGCTTCAGTGACCCTCCGAAACAAAGTGGACATGTGTTCTAATACCTGTCACACAGAACAAAAATATACTGTAAATTTTACCTCATTTTTCAAACACAGATCTAAAAAATAACAAAAAAATTCGTAGAGAAATGGAATTATTCATGAGATCACAACCGGACCTACAAAAAATAGTTAAGAGAAAGGAAATTTTAAAAGATCATTAAACACATAAATACCATATAAAAAACAAACCTAAATCCCATTTTTGATCAGCAGCTCTCTCTCTTCAAATGATCAGGAGTTGGGGACGGGGGGACGATAGGGGTTGTGGGGATGATAGGAGTTTTGATCAGTCAATAGCTCTCTCTTCTCCGGCTGTTTTGATGGTGTGGTGACCGGGGGTTGTGGTGATCGGGGGTTGTGGGACGACAGAGGTTGTGAGGATGACAGGGGAGGGGCTTCAAGACCCCGACTATTTTAACAGAAAAGGCACCATCTATAAACCTTTTTAAAAAAGAATAATACCTCAATGTGGTGGGTTGGCGTCGGATTGAACTACCTCTGTCGTTGAATCAAAATAGGGGAAAAACAATCACGTAGGTTCCATTTCAATGTAGGGTGTGAAAAGCAGAACTCTAGTGCCTCCATTCTCTGGGATCCAAACTATCCATTCTTTGGGATGTCTGTCCATTATCAAAACTGTCAATTATAAAAACATAAAAAGAGAGTAAAATGAAGTGCCGCCACCCAAACCCTCAATCCCCCTAAAAATGCACACAAAAAATAGATAAGACAACAAATGTAACAGAAAAACGAAAAAAAAATGAAGTGATCCCAATTCTTTAGATGTGCGATGGAGGTGAGGACGCCAACAAAAAGAATGAAAAAATACGACATGATAGAGAGAGAGAGAGACTATATCTCCCTGATGAAGACTCTGGCAAGCTCTGTGATGAAGACCGGTAGAGGCTCTGGCAACAGGTGCGATGAGGGTTGCACAACAGGTGGGTCTGCTTGGGTTGGAGTTCGGGTGGTTATGGAGTTGTTGAGGTGGGTCATAGACGGGGGTATAAGGTTGGTTGTCAGCCGGAGCTACGGTGGTTATCAAGTGCTAACCATATTTCTTGCTTTTGGTTGAAAGGGATTTGGAGAGAGGAAAGGGTGGATTTCGTGGTTATCAAGAGTAAAATGACCTCGAGTCATGTGTTTTTCGAGCCTTGTGATCTGTATCATCATGAATAATAGTGTATCAGCTTTACTCGAGCCAACACATCATGTGTGTATGTGTGCGTGTCTCAACCGTTAGATTTCTCTCCATTTCATCATCTTGAACCTTTATCAACGTTCAATCTCAGCCGCTAGTTGATAAAGATCAAATTTATCAGATTTAATCTTAACCGTTAGTTGGGGAAGACAAAAAATCCCTCCTCCTTTATTATATAGATATATATATATATATATATATATATATATAATACTGCTATTGTGTGGACCAATCCGCATTTTAAGAGTGCGGACCAGACATGTGTCACCTGGCGGTGCGCCCAGAAAAAAAAAAAAGAGTTTCTTCTTCAAAAATCAAGGTTAAGTCCAATGCATCGTTTTCTCATTTGTAACTTCAATCAATGGAAGAATATAGACTAATAAATTGTCCACTATAATTTAGTTTTTAGAGTATGGTTTAGTCTAAATGATATGTTTTCATTGCTTTTGTTTATTTTTCTAAATTCAAGGTTAATTCCAATGCATTTATTTCTAATTTGTAATTTCAATTAATGGAATGCACATGAAATGTTTGTTTTAATGCCGATTTGTAATTCAGAACATCACATGTTATGTTGTATTGTATTACAGTCAATATGGGATAGACACATGTTAGTATTCCTTACATTTCAAATTGCCCCGAACTATAATTACTTTAGAATGAACTTAGAATCCAAATTCATATTATTATTGATATTATATGTTATGTTACGTATCTCTGATCAAAAACTAAATTTCATATGTTTTTAGGTAGGTAGGTAAAGAATGTAAAAAAACCTTTTGTATACCTTTCAACACTACTTCTTTCATGTAGTTTCTGCTTAAATATGTATAAAATTTCTTTAGGGATTTATTTTTGGATCATGCATGTAAGATCTTACATGTATGCCAACTATTAACATACATTATATATTGATAACTTTCCTACATGTAAGCTAACTAATGACATATATTATATTTTCATAATTAAAATATCGGTGGTTGGTTTATAATAATTAGTTTATACCATCTTTAAAGTGCTTCTGATAATTAATAGTTTATATGCTTATTTATTCCCTTTGAATTTTTTTAGGATCTTACTGAAATTTCTGCGAGGAGGTTGGATTGTGAATCTGAGATTGAAGGAATTTTGAATTTGTTTAGGAGGTAATTTTAATTGATTAATGTTTCATTGTTATCAAATGTGAATCTTGTTAGTAAAATAATGCTTAATGTATTTTGATTCATTTGTGTCTCATTGTTATCAACCGTCTTAAGAATTCACTGAGAATTATGAAAGTGTACTATTAATTCGAACATCCTAAAATGGAAACTAGGACTACTAATTTGGTACATAAGGAGTAATTCAAATTTAGCAACAGATAATAGCTAAGGGTATATAAATAATGTAATTTACCTAAATCAAATCAAAGAGAGACATATATCAATAAAAAAGCCTTGAACATCCGTCCCAATATAATTGTCCCTGTTTAACAAATAACTTTTTTAAGTATATGTAAGAAGATAGTGATAGACTAAAAAAAAAATCTGAATTGCACAAATTTTGTAAGAAAATCCTAAACTATTTTGGGCTCAAAGAATCACCCTAGATTATGAATTTTGTTGCAACCACTATAAACAAGTAAAAAGCCCATAAAAATAAACTTTTACATAGTTCAGGGGGTATTTGAAACATATTGTATTTATTAGCACAACTTGAAGGCTATTTGTAGGGGATAAAACTTCACTCATGATGTACAAGAACAATCACCTGAACAAGAAAGTTAGACATGTTCTTCGTTTGATCACCTGTATATTATATCCTTTTATTCATGCTAAGGCCTATAAAAGGTTTCAACCCTACAAAACTAATCAAAGTGAAAACCATCACATGTATGTATATATATAGTTTTGATTTTGCACTTTAATTTAAACACAAAAATTAGTGGTGAAAATAATATATCAAAATTAACATGGTTATATATTTCTTAACTGCAAGTCAGAATTATGCATTGATATCGACCAATCATTCTATCAGATTTTCATGTTATTATTCAAGAGCCCTTAAAAGATATAATTTTATATGATACGAGATTTTTAAATGTTATTTATATTTTGTGCCTCTCTGTGTCCGCTAAAATGTCCAGTTAATATGCTAAACAGGTCTGACAAGCCATGCGACATGTTCGTGAAGTATCAGAGTCATGTCGTATGCACATTGGAGTGTTTGTCAGCTCCGGAGAGGTGTTCGTTCTTCCAAGGTAATGCGTTATCCATGACATGCGAATATATAAGTAATGAAAAGCAAAGCATGTATACCGAAAGCATTAGGAATCTGAATGTCGAGTTCAGACATGAAACTTAGCTGATGAGCCTAAAGAGAGTGAACCTAAACTTGATGTTCGACCTGAATGGAAGTTCACATCATAATGAACAAATAATGATTATCCAAATGCACACAAAACGAGCAATCGATCATCCAACTGTGGAAGAGCTTTTCTCCACACTAAATCACATCCACTTTTGTACTAAGGATAAATAAAAAGCACTTCTCATGTAACACGCTATGAACATGCCACATACTTCATAAAAATCGCTTTGATTCAGTAGTGACTCCCACACCTGCCCCATATGTATAATTATTGTTTTCATTTGGATGCAATTCATGCTCTCGTCATATGTATAACAAGCCAAGCGGTAGAAAATTGGTAATGCAAGTATTTTAAGAAACTATATGATCATCAAATTTAAGAAATAAAGAAAAATAAATTTCATTAAGTATAGAAGGATTTAATTCCATATTGTCTGCCTCATATCCTTAAACTCATATAGGGAATGAAGATGTAAAGCCTTGCCGCCTTACTTGAAGAAAAAGAGTGAGACTTAATAGACCAGATGTTTTACAAGGCTTATCAGAGTGAGCCTTCAATCTTCCCTATTGCACAGTTGCTAGATACGCCCAGGCAATTTGAGAAAAGGTGAAAGAATACATAACATCGACAATTCATATCAATAAGACCCACATTCAACATTTATAAATCCAATTGTAATTAAGCATCATACCAACGTAAGGATAAAAAACATCGCTCCCAAAAAAACTGTTAAGGATTGGACAAAAAGGATTAGTATTACTTTTCTTTTTTATTTTGATCTGTAGGGGTAGGGTGTTAACTTGAATGAGTGAAGACGTTGCGATTTACGGATTCAACTTGGAAAGAAGATGAACCAATGGTCTCAACAATAATTTAACTCTACAAGCTTAATTAGTTTACAAATTTGTTTCGATTGGTCATGACATTGTGTTTCTATAAATAGACTGTCAAATGTGGCATCTGCGTTACATATCAGTCTTTCCATGGACATGACAAAAATAATAATTTTCCCCCACACTTAAAAGCTATGAAGCACGGACACTCTCTCCGAAGTGAACGTGTCGTGTACGACAACGTGTTGGACACCTATGAAGCACGAACACTCTCCTGGAAGCCACGAGTCAGCTTTGACTCAAGTGATGGTGATTGTGCTTTATTTATGATTATTAAGGCCAAAGTGAGTTTGAATTTTGTTGTGTATGGTCCATTTTCTTTATTTCATGTTAATAATGCTCTAATAATGTATTTTATGGAGAAAATTTATTTTATTTCATTAATATATATTTAAATATTTATTATATATTATACGTATCATAACGTGTCGTATCCTAGTTTTTGGATCAATCACGTGTCGCGTATCACGTGTCGAAACACGTATTACATGTTCGTGCTTTATAGCTTAAAAGAGCCATAGTTTTGATATGAAAGCTAAAATTTAAGACTAACATCCTTAAAATTCATGAAAGAAAAAATCATATAAATCAAAAAGTCTATAAAACTTTTGAATAGAAGTTTTGATGATAAGCCAACTTAAGTGGCCTCTGCATTTTTTCACTCTCGTTTACTAACAAATGTGGCATGTTACTGCATGTATGGCCAAGCTACAATGCAAAGTGAGTTGCTAAAACACATAATACTCACAAACCCCTATTAAAATTCAACCAAGTAATTGGGTACTCAGAATGTGTGCACACTTGAGAACTATCTTTGCAATGATCCAAAGGTATTCTTGCTTCTGTTGCTTCACTAGCACTATCAATAGATCTGAACTAAATTAAAGTTTGTTAGACTCTCATTAGTCTTGATATACTAAATAATGATTATAGGACAACATAACAATATTTCATCCTCCAACCCATTTGCACCAAATTTATCATAATTGGCTATTTTTTTTATCTATACCAAGGATGATAACAATATTATCATTATCAGTGCTGACAATCCCTAATGTGATACTTTGTGGGTCTTAGTTTTGTAATAACAGGTTTGACATGTAATCAAATTGATTTGTTAGAAAATATTACATAAGTGGATACATTCACATGTCTATATACCACACAAACCTCAAAAAATGAGTGTACAACTTTGAGAATATGTGGACTTGACACAACATGTCAATTTTTAGAAGTCGGATTTGTTGCTAAGGATTTATGAACTCATTATGCCTTTTTGAACTCATTATGCATTGCTCCATACTTTTTTCATTACATTGAATTTCTTTACTTTATTTTAGTCACAGTCATTATTATGGGCTTAAGCTACTACATTATCATTTTTTCTACTTATAACGCATTTTCCATTATTCTATCTCATTACGTTGAATATATGTATTTACTCACACATGCAGCGCACGTGGGCACAACTAGTAATGTACAAAAAATGGTTCGAAGATTAATAAAGACTTTGGTCTACTAAGTCCATAGTAAAATTCACAATTTAAAACAGGGGTTATTGCACTTAAAATAATTTTTATTACATTTTAGGTTATGGTGACTTGGGTCTAGTTTAATCGAGTTAATAATTAGATTGTGTTTTTTAAATATTAATTTTTATGTTGATAAAAAAGTATCATGATAAAGGTATACATATTAGGGGGTGGATTCCAAAAGGGTGTGGACTTCAAAAGGGTGAAATTCTAAACAATATTAAAATTTTATCTATTCGAAACTTAGATTTCGAAATTTTGCACCAAACTCGAAGCTTGGGTACAAAAAATTAGTCCTAAACTCAGGGTTTGGACTCCGCGTGTATAACCATTTTTTTATTTTCATCCACATTCGGGGCTAAAACTCAAATTTTTTATTTGGTATTTATCGATTCTTAATTATGAGAAAAAATTAATAAATTGGAATCATTATTACTTATGTGAAATGTTAATAAAAATGCATAATTTATGTGACATTTAAATTTACATGTGTATGTGATTTTGGAACGACGTGGTATAAACTAATTAATCAATGGAATTAATTATATGGAAATTAATGTGTATTTTATTTTACATTGTAAGACATTATCAAATGGACTAGACTCTAGAGTGGTACAGAGTCCTGAAGATGTATTTTTACGACTTCAGATTGGCTCCAAGGGGTAGGTATACTTTTGTGCCAAGTTTTGGGTCGATTTGGGTATTATTTTGGGCCCATATGGGGGCCTAATATTAGTTTTTTTTTATGGATATGTGGCATTAAGGCTATATAAGTGATGTTAACCCTCAGTATTCAATTATATTAAACCAAAAACATAAACCCTCACAGTATGAGAGTATTACGACTGCTTAAGTATGTCTTTTGGAAGCGACTATGAGATCAAAAGAGGGAAGAGTAACACCCCGCAATTTTAATGATTTTTATATTAGGATTAATTAAATTAAATTGAGAAATTAATTCGAATGAAAATAAATATTAATTAGCGAGTCAAGGTTTAATATTTATTTATATTGAATATTACTTAGTGAATGAGTAATAAATCCATAAGAAAATATTATTATTGTCGTGAGTGAGAAATACGGCAGTTACGTTAAATTTAGTCGGGACGCACGTATCAGTTGTGTCGGGACTTAATTTTGGGAAGTAAAAGGTAAAGTCATTTTAATAATTCAAATGGTCATTTCGAGTGCGGCAGTGGGTCCGGAATGGTCGAAATAGTCAGAAAGTGTACTCGGGGGTTCAGTTTGAGTCCCCGGACATCTTTAGGCCAAATCAGCATGCTGGAGGGGTATTTTGGTCTTTTGAAATTTTGGGGAAAAGATACGTACGTAAATTAGATAATTATATCTATAGTCACGTAAGTGATGTTAGGGTAAAAATAATAATAATAAACACAGAGAGCCCACAGGAGGAGGAAGGTGAAGGGTTTCGAGGGAGATTTTAAGGCTTTTAAACCATTCTTGAACCACCACCAATACCACCACCGTTGAGTATATCAGAAGGAGAGTGTGGCACCCCACTTATTAAAATAAGAGGTGTCCATCCCGATGCTCCAATAATTATAGGAAACATAGATGGTTCATTCTTAGCGTCACAGTAATATCATAAATATATGAGATAACCACCCATTATTTTAGAAAACGGATTGCAAAACTTTATTTAGTAAGTTAAAGAAAGCATTTAAAGAGTCCAAGTGAAAAGAAGGTGGATACAAATAAAGATAGATAGTCATTTAACATCCATACAACAAAACAACCGAATAAGCTGTCGGTTGACAGACATATACAACAGGGTTACACCGAGTATTAAAGTAAAATATCACATATATACATCAAGTACAAAACTTGGGCAACACGCCCGACTGTGTAACCGAACATAACTAGAATACAAAATGATGGAAGCGTCTATGTCAAATATTCCATAACATTCGCAAGGTGTTTCAACTCCAGGACACTGGAATAGGAAAGTCAATACGGGCGTCCTTGCAGCGGAGCACCTGGGCGAATAATATATTCATGCAAAACAAAAAGATATAAATGGGTCAAGGCCCGGTTTGATATGATCACCATGTGAATAAAATTCATGACAGTTATGCACAATCTAATCATCATGAATAAGCTTGTTTTGGTGCATCATAAATAATGATAAGGAATCTAATTTCTCAATCTAAAAGCATAATCTAACACAATAATAATGACAATGATCACAATTCATATTGGCAGGAGAAAATTGATAATGTAATACTTGATGAGATTCCATTTCATTTTATACACAATTCATTTCGCTGTTCCTTTTTCTCATTAGAAACATATTCAAAGTAATTTATTTCATAAAGTGCTTTGCCATCAATAATATCCCACTTTATTATGAATAGTTATATTTCTCAACATATAACGATTCTAAGACCGTCCTTCCGAGTTTCTCCACTAGACACGCCCCTAAATAGCTATCATCTTCCAGGGCCTATCACACAAGACAACCTGGGCATCCTACATCGCATAACGTCGGGAAGCGGCCATATACCTTCGACAGTGAGTCATAACCACACCCGGAATTGCCTCACTTCGAACAATAATCACATAATATATATAACAATCGGTCCTATGGACGAGGACTATATTCGCCCTGCATTCACTAGCCAGGGGACTTCACCTCATGCACGTAACATCCCCTATGATAGCATTTAGAGAGGTGTGTGTATACAATTTTATCATTCACGATTTAATCTCATTTTAAAATATACATTACATTTTATTCGGAGCCATACGTGATTAATATCATCATTATAAACCTCAATGTTTAATCATTTCCAATACAAATCTCTATGAATTAACATTCATTTCTCAACCCATAAGGTATAATATCACTACAAACCAATTATAGAAGCCCACATTAATTCACTCTATTTCCCTTTAGACCTAAACTAACTCATTTTATAAAAGAATCATTTATCTACGTCTAAATTAATTACTAAATTAATTCCCATCCAAGTACCAAATCTCTCGTTTCTAACTTAGGTTCTTAGATACCTTTCTACTAGACTCTAATACTCTAGTTTTACTTCATTCAAGAAGGTTCCTAAGTCCCTATCTTAAAATAAAGAAGCTAGAAGAAACTAAGCATTTAAGGGTGAAAAACAGGGAATCGGTCGACCGGTCATGGGACCGCAGTCGACCGCGCCTCAAGGGTTTTGCCTATCAAGGAATGCAGAAAGATCGTTTTGGAAGGCCTGGTCGACCGATCCTCCGACTGCGGTCGGTCGCGCTTTGATTGTATACTTATATATGAAAGCAGTAGGCTTTCACCGGAGGGAGCGGTCTACTGGTCCTAGGACCGCAGTCGACCGCGCCTAGCAGACCCACAATTCTCTCTTCTTATACAAGGTTAAATCCAAAACCTAAACTCCTCATTCTTATAATCCCTTCCTTCTCATCAACCAACATCATAACTATAACAATTATATACCAAAATAAACCCATATAACCAACTTAAATCTCATAACTACAAGATTCAAGGGTTAAACACCAAAATTTACCAAAACCCACTATTTGCTCCAAATCTTCAATTTACACAACTATCACAACAAATTATTCACATTAAATTATATACTAACAAGTAAGAAACTTGCCTTAAGCTTGTAATCTCAAATTTTCTTCCGGTAGCAATAAATCCAAGCTTCAATCTTCAATTCTCTTCCTTTTCTTCTTCTTTCTCTTCTTTTCCCCCAATTCTCTTTCTCCCTCTTTCTCTCTGGGTTGAGGAACATATAAGAGAGATAAAAGGGTTGAAAGACTTAAATCGTGGCCTAAACATGAATTCCCATCTTTAAAATGTTAATATACCATTAAAATGACTCGTAACTACATAGTTAAAGCATAACCTGTTAAAAATGCCCGAAACCCAAAAATACAATATGGCACTTATTTTTACCATCTCGACTATTTTAGGACTAACCGCGCCCTCTAAATTGGCATTCGGAATAATACAAATCATTTCAAGTTCCAACTTCATTTAAACCATAATTGTCGTTTAAAGCACAACGACACCATGAATCGTAACATAATGCTATTTACATTCACATAACAGTAAATATGCAAAATCTAGTAAATATTATCTTTTAACTCACTTAAAATAATATTTAATCCATCATCCAATATTTTATATAATTACCTCTCACGGAAATTTAACATAAAATCAAATACTCAAAAGTATGGGTTATTACACTCTCCCCCCTTATAAGGGAATTTTGCCCTCAAAATTCAGGCGTACCTTGCAAAAAGAGATGTGGATACTTTTCTCGCATATCAGCCTCACGTTCCCATGTTGATTCCTCGGCATTGTGATGCCCCCATTGGACCCAGACCAAAGGCACCACTCGAGATCTTAGTCTACGCTCCCCCTGATCTAAGATTGCAACTGGTTGTTCCTCGTATGAAATATCATGCTGCAATTCGATATCATCCAAAGGAATGTGACAGTGAGCTCCTTCACACCTCTTGTACTTTTTCAAGGATGAAACATGAAACACATCATGAATATGTTGTAAGTGCTCTGGTAAGGCAAGTTGATAAGCGTCTGGGCCTACTTTAGCAATAATAGAAAAAGGGCCTACGTAATGCGGCGCAAGCTTTCTTTTCTTCCCAAATCGCTTTATACCTTTCATTGGCAATACTCGCACCAAAAATTTCTCTCCAACCTCTAAATCCACATGCCTTATATTAGCATCGGCATAACTCTTTTGACGATCTTGAGCTATTCGGACGCGATTACGAATAAGTACGATCTTTGAAAAAGTATCCTGGATCATTTCAGGTCCAAGAAACTTATTATCCCCTACTTTCAACCAATAAGTAGGTGATCTACACGGTCAGCCATACAATGCTTCATAGGGTTCCATCCCAATAGTGAATTGGAACGAATTATTATAAGCAAATTCGACCAAAGGCAGGTATTGTTCCCATCCTCCTTTGAAATCAAGCACACACATTCTGAGCATATCCTCTAACATTTAGTTGACTCTTTCTGTCTGCCCATCTGTTTGAGGGTGATAGGAGGTACTAAACTTCAACTCAGTTCCCATCGCTTCTTGGAAACTTCGCCAAAAATGGGAAACAAAAATTTTGTCTCGATCAGAGACTCTATTAATGGGCACCCCGTGGAGTCTAACAACCTCCGTAATAAATAGTCGGGCATAACGAGCAGTATTGTAATCTGTACGTACTGGTAAGAAATGTGCCGACTTAGTTAAGCGATCGACGATAACCCAAATAGAATCATGACCGCTTTGTGATGTTGGCAACCCCATGATAAAATCCATCGAGATTTTTTCCCACTTCCATACCGGTATTTCCAAGGGTTGTAACAATCATGTCGGTCGTTGATAATCTACCTTCACCAGTTGACAAGTGGTACATTAGGAAACAAATTCAAAAATGTCCCGTTTCATACCCGCCCACCAATATTGACGGCGCATGTCTTGGTACATTTTATCCCCACCAGGATGTACTGCAAATTTGGACCCATGAGATTCTGTCGTTACGGCTCGTCTTAAATCCCCTTCGTCCGGGACAACAAGTCTCCCGTGGAAACGTAGCCCACCCTCAGAGCTTATAGAGTAGGATTCCGCTCCCTCGGTTAATAATTGGTGTATGCGGTCCTGACAACTTTTGTCCCTTCCTTGAGCTTCCACAACCCTTGCCACTATAGTAGGCATAACGGTCAACACCGACATAAACGCCCTAGCAACAGCATCCTCTTGGCTGAGCTCCTTCCATTAAGCCTTCCATACCGAGGCTAACTCCCACTCAGGTTTTCGACTCAACGTATCCGCCACTACATTAGCCTTACTTGGGTGATAATGAATATCAAATTGGTAGTCATTCACAAACTCTAACCACCGACGTTGTCGCATATTTAAATCCTTCTGAGAAAACAAGTATTGTAACTATTTGTGGTCCGTGAAAAGACTAAATTTCTCCCCCAGGAGATAATGTCTCCAAATCTTCAAGGCAAAAACCACTGCCGCAAGTTCCAAATCATGAACCGGATAATTCTTCTCATGGGTCTTCAGCTTGCAAGAAGCATAAGAAATAGTTCGATGCTCTTATTGTAACACACCTCCCAACCCTTGTAGGGATGCGTCTGTAAAGAGCAAATATTCCAACCCTGACCTCGGTAACACAAGCACTGGAGAAAAAGTCAACTTATCTTTCAACTCATCAAAAGCTAGTTGACAAGAATCATCCCGAACAAACCTCACCCCCTTCCGAGTCAAATTTATCAGAGGGATAGCAATCTTAGAAAAATCCTTTGATAAATCTGCGGTAATAGCCGACCAAACCCAGAAAACTACAAATTTCAGCAGGTGTCGTGGGCTGACCCCATTCCCTCACCGTAACAACTTTACTCGGGTCTACTGAAATACCCTCAACGGTAACAATGTGGCCCAAAAACTGTAGTTCATGTAACCAAAAACCACACTTCTCAAACTTGGCATACAATTTATGATCCCTCAATGTCTACAGGACCAACCGTAAATGCTTATCATGATCAGCTTTTGTTTGAGAATACACTAGGATGTCATCAATAAACACGATTACAAACTGGTCCAGGAAGTCTCGAAACACTCTATTCATAAGGTCCATAAACACTGCAGGAGCATTGGTTAGCCCAAAAAGACATAACTAAAAATTCATAAGACCCATATCTAGTCAAGAACGCAGTTTTGGGCACATCATGTTCTCGTATCCGCAGCTAGTGATGCCCAGTCCTCAAATCTATTTGAGAGAAGTACGAAGCTCCCCTAAGTTGATCAAATAAATCATCAATCCGAGGTAGTGGGTATTTGTTCATGATAGTAACTTCATTCAACTCTCGATAATCAACACACAACCGGAGAGAACAATCTCTCTTCTTCACAAACAATACAGGAGCTCCCCACGGCAACGTACTACGCCTAATAAACCCCTATTCTAATAACTTCTGAATCTAATCTCTTAACTCACTCATCTCAACAGGAGCCATTCGGTACGGAGCTCTAGCAATCGTTCACGTTCTCGTTGCTAAATCAATCACGAACTCAATCTCCCTACTTGGAGGTAAGCCCGGTATTTCTCGAAAAACATCTTCGAAGTCTCTAACAACCGGAATTGAATCTAAGGAAATGACTACATCCCGAGAAGTCTCCTCCTCAATACAATACAAATAAGTGTTAAACCTCCCTCAGAACGAGGCATAGCCACTAAAACATCTCCTGCCCCGGAATGGCAAAAACTATACTCTTCCCATAACAATTTACTATCGCACGGTACTTTAGTAGCCAATCAATACCCAGGATTACATCATACCCGACCATATCAAGGACGAGCAAATTGGCATCAAAACACAAATTACCTAGATTTATTTCTACTTGTTTACAAACAAAGAAAATAAGTGAACCATCACCCATAGAAGATTCGACACTAGTGAAAGTACTTTCTGCAAATTTGATTAACTCCGTAGACTGAGCAAAACTTCTAGAAATAAACGAGTGTGTCGCACCCTTATCAAATAATACATGACCTATATGCCCATGAATGGGAAACGTACTCTCGATAGATGGCGACGCTGGCAGGGCTGGAGGAAGCATAGCATTATGTATGTGGTAAACACGCCCATACTGTAACTGTCCCTATTGTGGAGGGGCGGTTGGATTAGGCAATGGTGGTGGTAGTTGTGCCTGCTGGTGCTGTGGAACTCTAGGAAACTATCCCCCAATCAACTGCGGACACGCCTTCCTATAATGACCCGGCTCCCCACATTAAAAATAATAACCCGCTATATTATCCTAATTACGTCCCCTATTATTCCTGAACTGCCTAAAGCCTTGGCCCGGTTGGCCTCGACCCCCATTGTTACTCTGACCTGCCTGTTGTTGTTGCTGTTGCTGGGCACCTTGACCATGCTTGAAATTACTGCCACCAAAATTAAATCCTCCAAAACGTTGTCTTTTGGACAAATACGCTTACTGGGTGTCCCTCTCCTTTTGCTTACCTCCCAAAAATTGGGACGAGGGTAGTGCTCCTCCTCCTGCACCATTGCCTCCCGGCTTACTTGCTTGCCCCACAACTGAAACTTTATTACTTCCCTGTACATGCAACCGATGATCTTGACAATGAAGCAACGCAACATTCATCACATCCTCGAAAGTTTGTAAAGCTGGATTGCCCAGCAAATGTTGTTGTATCCTCCAATGTAAGCCTCCAATGAACTTTAATATTCTCCTCTCCTCCGGAGTTACCTCATTCGGCACAAAACTGGCCAAACGAGTGAATTCCTCCTTTACTCTGCCACCGACTGTTCACCTTGAACTACATCTTGAAGCTTTCTCTTCATCTCCCTTTGAACTGCGGGAGGAAAATATTTTCGGTCAAAAAAAAAAGAGTCAGTGATATTCATAGTATCTCTATGCTCTGGCGTGGTCATCGACTCCCACCAATGCAAGGCTACTCCAGCTAGCTTAAAAGTAGCAAGGATTTGCTTCCATTCCTCACTGCAATCTATCAAGCGAATATGGCGCTATATATCCTTTTTTTCATTGGTTAGATACTATCACGTCAGAGCCACCCTGAAATTCTGGGGGATGACCCTTTAAGAAGGATTCTATGACTCTTTCCCACAGAGAAGGCCCCATAGGGACTTGTACCTCCTGAGCCCGTGGTTGTTAGGCTTGGGGAAATTACAGAACCACAGTAGTCATCGCAGCATTGATCGCCTGGTCCATAATATTGGCTACTTCAACGGAATTTATAGTTCCTTGTTGAGGCGGTGGAGGACCTACATTATCTTCTACAACTCTATTTCTTCTCACAGGGCGACCTCTCTTAGGTGGCATCTGAGACGAAGAAACAACTAAATTAGAATACTATTAAGAACAATTTATATTACAGAAGATCGAAACAATACAAAATAAAACATTCTTAACAATAGGGCTCTATATCAAATAACGCTACGGTAGAACGTGATAAGTCCGCATAGATCCTAAAGACTCTAGAACCTGATTCTCTAATACCATCTATGACACCCCGCTTATTAAAATAAGAGGTGGCCATCCCGATACTCCAATATTTACAGGAATCATAAATGGTCCATTCTTAGCATCACAGTAATATCATAAATATACGAGATAACCACACATTATTTTAGAAAACGAATTGTCAAAAATTTATTTAGTAAGTTAAAGAAAGCATTTAAACAATCCAAGTGAAAAGAAGGTGGATACAAATAAAGATAAATAGTCATTTAAAATCCATACAAAAAAATAACCAAATAAGCTGTCGATTGACAGACATATACAACAGGGTTACACCGAGTATTAAAGTAAAATATCACATATATACATCACGTACAAAACTTGGGCAATACGCCCGACTGTGTAACCGAACATAACTAGAATACAAAACGATGGAAGCGTCTATGTCAAATATCCCATAACATCCGCAAGGTGTTACAGCTTCAGGACACTGGAATAGGAAAGTCAATACGGGTGTCCTTGCGACGGAGCACCTGGGCGAATAATAGATTCATGCAAAACAAAGAGATATAAACGGGTCAGGGCCCGATTTGATATGATCACCATGTGAATAAAATGCATGACAATTATGGACAATCTAATCATCATGAATAAGATTGTTTCGTTCATCATAAATAATGATAAGGAATCTAATTTCTCAATCTACAAGCATAATCTAACACAATAATAATAACAATGATCACAATTCATATCGGCATGAGAAAATTGATAATGTAACACTTAATGAGATTCCATTTCATTTTATAAACAATTCATTTCGCCGTTCCTTTTTCTCATTAGAAAACATATTCAAAGGAATTTATTTCATAGAGTGCTTTGCCATCAATAATATCCCACTTTATTATGAATAGTTATATTTCTTAACATATAATGATTCTAAGATCGTCCTTCCGAGTTTCCCCACTCGACGCGCCCCTAAACAGCTATCATCTTCCAGGGTCAATCACACAAGACAACCTGGGTACCCTACATCGCATAACATCGGGAAGCATCCATATACCTTCGGCAGTGAGTCATAACCACACCCGAAATTACCTCACTTCGAACAATAATCACACAATATATATAACAACCGGTCCTATGGCCGAGGACTATATTCGCCCTGCATTCACTACCCAGGGGACTTCACCTCATGTGCGTAACTTCCTCTATGATAGCATTTACAGAGGTGTGCATATAGAATTTTATCATTCATGATTTAATGTCATTTTAAAATATACATTACATTTTATCCGGAGCCATACGTGATTAATATCATCATTATAAACCTCAATGTTTAATCATCTCCAATACAAATCTCTATGAATTAATATTCATTTCTCAATCCATAAGGTATAATATCACTACAAACCAATTATAGAAGCCCACATTAATTCACTCTATTTCCCTTTAGACCTAAACTAACTAATGTTATAAAAGAATCATGTATCTACGTCTAAATTAATTACTAAATTAATTCCCATCTAAGTACCAAATCTCTCGTTTCTAACTTAGGTTCTTAGATACCTTTCTACTAGACTCTAATACTCTAGTTTTACTTCATTCAAGAAGGTTCATAAGTCCCTATCTTAAAAGAAAGAAGCTAGAAGAAACTAAGCATTTAAGGGTGAAAAACACGGGACCGGTCGACCGGTCATGGGACCGCTGTCGATCGCACCTCAAGGGTTTTGTCGAGTAAGGAATGCAGAAAGCTCATTTTGGAAGGCCCGGTCGATCGGTCCTGGGACCGCGGTCGACCGCGCTTTGATTTTATACTTATATACGAAAGTAGTAGTCTTTCACCAGAGGGACCGGTCGAGTGGTCCTGGGATCGCGGTCGACCGTGCCTAGCAGACCCATAATTCTCTCTTCTTCTACAAGGTTAAATCGAAAACCTAAACTCGTCATTGTTATACTCCCTTCCTTATCATCAACCAACATCATAACTACAACAATTATATACCAAAATAAACCCATATAACCAACTTAAATCACATAACTACAAGATTCATGGTTTAAATACCAAAATTTACCAAAACCTATTTTTTTTTTCCAAATCTTCAATTTACACAACTATCACGACAAATTATTCACATTAAATCATATACTAGCAAGTAAGAAACTTGCCTTAAGCTTGTAATCTCATATTTTCTTCCAGTAGTAACAAATCCAAGCTTCCATCTTCAATTCTCTTCCTTTTCTTCTTCTTTCTCTTATTTTCCCCCAATTCTCTTTCTCTCTCTTTTTCCTTAGGTTTAGGAACATATAAGAGGGATAAAAGGGTTTAAAGACTTAAATCATGCCCTAAGCATGAATTCCCATCTTTAAAATGTTAATACACCATTAAAATAACTCATAACTACATAATTAAGTCATAACCTGTTAAAAATGCCCGAAACCCAAAAATACAATATGGCACTTATTTTTACCATCTCGACTATTTTGGGACTAACCGCGCCCTCTAAATTGGCATCCGGAATAATACAAATCATTTCAAGTTCCAACTTCATTTAAACCATAATTGTCGTTTAAAGCACAAAGACGCCATGAATCGTAACATAATGCTATTTACATTCACATAACAGTAAATATGCAAAATCTCGTAAATATTATTTTAAAATATTATCTTATAACTCACTTAAAATAATATTTAGTCCATTATCCAATATTTTATATTATTACCTCTCATGGCAATTTAACATAAAATCAAATACTCAAAAGTAAGGGTTATTACAGAGAGGAATGTCACTCGACCATTATTCTGCAAAAATTCGAACCTACATATAGAGGCAAGTATTTATATTGCTGATTTATGAGTAAATATACCATCCATTTTAGAGTAGGATGATTATCTTATTAGTTTCATGATTTTTTTAATTTGGAAGATTAAAACTATGTTCTTGGGTAGGAATCATGTTAGGTCTAATCCCGTATGAATGTATTTTGAATCCGATCAATTAGTATGATAAACATGTGAAGAAATCAGGATTCTTGTTGAAGATCTCGAACTAAAAATGATAATTTAGGGTTTTGGGGACTTATGTTGAATGAATTTGATTTAAAGGTGCTCTTTGATGAATTGATGATTCAATCATGTTAGAAATCGTTTATATATGTTATTATGATGTTTATTATGTTTGGTTGGGAGTTTGGGATTGTGTAATGGAGGATTGGAGTGATAAAAATTGTATAACACGTACTGTTAAAATGGATAAGACGAGACCTATTACAGGTGAATCGATTCGTCTCCTTGGCCGAATCGATTTGGAAGGCGAATCGATTCAGACTAAGGCCGAATCGATTCGATTTCCCAGATTTTGACTATTTCCCCCTTTTTGTTTAATATTCATGGGAAACGATCGGGTTAACTTTTGGAAGGACCTTTTAAATGTAATTAGAGATACTTTAATTACCAGTAGGCCAATGTTGGGATTCAGACTTAGTCACATGAGGGGAATTAGGACTAAAGTTAATTAGGTTTAGTTAGGTAATACAACCTTATTCGGAGAATGATATTGTGTCATGGAAATCAAGGGAATGTATGACCTAGATTAGTAGGGTACGGGTGAGGTATCTACTGAATTGACTTAAGGGACAATTTGTAATCCTTCGAATATTGGGAAACCCTCGGGGTTAAACCATGAGAAATATTATGGTAAAGTAATGATACGTAGCATATTCGAGAATTATCATACTATGTACAGGATATCTATTAGGTTAAGTGATACCTATATTGAATATATATGTATATATAGGTGGTGTGAATACCTATTGTTTGATTTATTTTGTGTAAACATACCTAAACTACCTGCTATCACGGGAGGTTTTCGCGTTGTGGACAGTCTTATCCTAATGAACCCATTGGGGGGATTTTGACTTTGACCCTAGAACATAGAACTTAAGTACGTGCTATCTGAGTGTATGATGGTTTCGATGGTCAATTGGGCACGTTTGGTGTGTACGTGACCCATAGACTTGGAACTATGTTCGCCTCCAATATGTGTGATTTGATTTATGGTTCGAGGGTGATATTTGAACTGATGTCCTTATTTAGTACGTGATGTACCAGGACTTAATAGTAGAGTATGCCCGCATCGCAGGTCTCCACCTAGGGATGTTGTATAGGTATATATATTATAAGAATGTTGTAAATACATATACGTGTGATTGATTCTACTACTAGTGTAATAGTAGATAAGATTGATAATGATGTTTGAATAACTCTAAGTATGTGAAAACTTAATCAATAACTGATGACTCTTAATAAACGGAAGGGATTTGTAATTTAATATCGTATTGTATGGGCAGTACGGGTGGACACATTAAACTATTAAGCGGAAGGAGATTTAAGTCCAACTAGTTAGGTGGGGTAACGTAACTAGGTGGGTTAGGAGAGTACGTTACGCGTGCACAATAGTTGAGAGGTGAGAATCTCAAGTGAGAGCATGCGAAGCTAACATGTATATAATATGTACTCTTTACTGCATTTTAAATACTTGCTAAATTGTTTTCAAACTGTTTTACTTGGGCTCTAACTCGTTTTAAATCCATTATTGTAAAAACATTTTAAGTTCCCAGCCACAAGGATGCCAGACTTAGGATTTCCTTCACTTGTCGTGCTGCAACTGTTGTGGAAGTTGCAGGACCTTGGTGGGCGTGTTGCCCCTTTCTTAGTCGGAGATTATTATTTAGACATTGTACTTTTATTTTATTTACAAATTTGGATTTAGATTCTATTTATGGACGATTGTATTAGGATTTTATCTAGAGTGTTATTCCAGACACATATATTTATTTCGTTATCTTATCATTCATTATTATGTGCATGGAATGGTGAATGTGATTTATATAGTTTAAATTAATTACAAGTTAAAAAAAAGAGTTAACATTTTGACACCGGGCCATTAGGGTATTAGTAATTAATTGGATTTCGAAAGTGATGCTGAGAATGAAACCATTAATGATTCTCATTTAATTTAATAGTGACCTGATCACCCATGATTAGAATAGGCGGGGTGTCACAGATTGTATCAGATCCAGGTTTTAGTGTCTATAGAATCTGTGCGGCTTACTATGATTTTTAACGTAATGTTCTTTAATGTAGAGCCCTATTATTGAGACTGTTGTATTCTTTATTACGCATTTACGTCTTCAGCTATTTAAGACATGTTTAATTGTGAACTGATAGAAAATTCTTTTTCGTTTTAGTTGCCTCCTCGAAATGCACCACGAGCCACCCAGAGGCACAAATAGAGCCGCATCCAGCTCAGGCCCCACGAACTATGAATTCTACCAAGGTTGCCGCCATTATGGCACAGACGGTTAATGCGGCCTTGAATACGTTTGCCCAACAGGAACCATAGGTGCCACCCCAGCCTCAGGATGCAGCTCCGGTCCTTGCACACTCATTTCCTTCTACCTGGGAGAAAGTCCGAGATGCCTTTCAGAAGGCACATCCTTCAGAGTTTTAGGGGAGATCTGACGTTGTTGTAGTGTGCCAATGGAAGAAGGATATCCATAGGCTTTTGAGCATGTATGAGTGTACAGACGTACATAGATAGATACTATCTACCATTAAGCTAGTCGGGGTCGCCTTATAGTGGTGGGAGTCTATTACCACTGCCCAGAAGAGAGACACCATGACGATTCATCAGTTCTAGGAGTGGTTCGACCGCATATACTTCCCATCTACCATTCACACTGAGATGAGGCAAAAATTCTTAAATGTGTCACATGAGGGGAGGACTATAGAGGAGTATGAGGAAGAATTTACCAGGCTGGCTAACTTTATTCCCGATGAGGTGAGCACGAAAGAGAAGAAGATACAGTTGTTTACAGGTGGTCTTACCTGGAGGATTCGACAACATTTATTTGGTAGTCCCACCTTGAAGACATATACGGATGTGCTGAATACTACTCTATTACACCATCGCTTCCATATTAAGGGAAGAAAACGCTCAGGAGAGTCCAACTAACAGGGAAGGATAGGGGTAACAGTGTCAGTGGGGCACAGATGACTCAGAGTCAGCCGAGGCAGAGTGAGATGGGTTCCCATCAGGGAGATATTTCTAAGAGATTTCATTCGGGAGATTACAGATAGGGGCTGGGTGGATTTAAGCCTAGCCATCAGGGTCAGTAGGGCCAGCCAGGCCAACAACATTTATAGCAAGGCCAGGGGAGAGGTGGTAATGGCTAGCAGGGCCAGAGGGGAGGAAAATTTATAGGTAGGTGTTTCATATGTTGTAAGACTGGCCACAAACGTCAAGATTGACCTGATAAGGGCAAAGTTCAGTAGCAGCAGGGCCTTCTCTAGGAGCCCCAATGGAGTATTTTCCCCACCACCCTCCTAGCACCAGCACCCATGCCAGGATTACCTGCAACACCAGTCGTTCCAGTAGCCCCACCTCAGCAGAGGCAGTTACAGTATGGGCGTGTATATAATGTCCACCGGGTTGTAGTTCCACAGGCTCCACCCGCAGTTGAGGGTATGTTTCTTATCCATGGTACGTTTGGGCGCATTTTATTTGACACTGGGGCTTCACACTGGTTCATATCCACTAGATTTTCACGAGCCACAAGGTTGTTAGATATGACAGATAGTATAGTCACGTGTGTCGAGTCACCCTGGGTAGCGGGACACTTATCTTCTTTATTTGTTGGTGTGTGTGTATAGATATTGGGAGACTAGTTTTGCCCGTCGATATGCTTGTGTTAGATATGTCAGAGTATGATGCCATTATTGGCATGGATTGGCTAGTAGCGTATAGGGCCATGATTAACTATTACAGTAGGAGCATAATGTTTGTGATACCCGGCCAGGAGATATTCTTAGTGATGATATCTCATCCTGAAGGAGGATTGTCGACTCATTCGTATTACATAGAGGAGCATACCTCGCAGGGAGTAGATATTTCCCTAGATTTGATCCCAGTTGTGTGTGAGTTTGTAGACTTATTTCAGAAGATACCAGGATTACCACCTAGTAGAGAGATAAAGTTTATTATTGACTTAGTGGCGGGCACTCGATCGATAGATCGTGTGACTTATCGTATGTCTCTTACGGAGATGAGGGAGCTATAGGATCAGATTGAGCAGCTATTGGGGCATGACTTTATCCATCGAAGTACTTTGCCTTGGGATGCCCCAGTGCTGTTCATGAAGAAAATGGATGGTTCCTTACGATTATGTGTGGATTACCAGGAGTTGAATAAAGTCACGATTCGAAATAAGTATCCATTACCCAGAATCAATGACATATTTTACCAGTTGAGAGGAGCCCCCTACTTATCTAAGATAGACTTGAGGTCGGGATACCACCAGTTGCGCATCTGGGAGAAAGATATGTCTAAGACTACTTTCCTAATGGGATATGGGTCTTACGAGTTTCGAGTTATGCCATTTGGGCTAACCAACACACCAGTTGTGTTTATGGACTTGGTGAATAGGGTGTTCAGAGAGTTATTAGATTAGTTAATCATTGCCTTTATTTATGACATCCTGATTTATTCTCAGACGGAGGAGGAGCATGTCCAGCATTTGCGTCATGTTTTACAGACATTGTGCGAACACCAATTGTACGCTAAATTAGAGAAATTAGGGTTTTGGCTGCATGAGGATCAGTTTTTGGGTCATATCGTATCTTCCAGGGGGATATAAGTGGGCCCTAGCAAAGTGTCAGCGGTGAGGGAGTGGGGACAACCCATGACACCGATAAAGGTGCGCAATTTCTTGGGGTTAGTTGGGTACTACAGATGGTTTATTCAGGGATTTTTGAAGATTGCGGGTCCGTTGACTAATTTGACTCGTAAAGGTTTACTCTTTGTCTGGGATGATGCTTATTAGTTGGATTTTAATGAACTGAAGGAAAAGTTTACTTCATCACCCGTACTCGCACTTCCCAGGGCAGGAGTGGAGTATCTCGTTTTTACTGACGCATCCTTATAGGGACTTGGCGGTGTGTTACAACAGGAGGACCATGCTATAGCTTATGCCTCCCGCAAGCTTAAGCCTCAGGAGTGGAGTTACCCCATCCACGACTTGGAGTTAGGGACAGTCGTGTTTGCATTTTAGATTTAAAGACATTATTTGTTGGGGGAAAGATTTTGCCTATTCACAGATCATAAGTTATTACAGTACTTGTTCACTCACAGAGAGTCGAATAGGCATCATCATAGGTGGCTAGAATTTGTGAAAGATGGTCATTTTGACATCCAGTATCACCCGAGAAAGGCTAACGTGGTTCCAGGCGCGTTGAGCCACAAGCCAATAGGGGATGTAGCTGAAGTTTGGAAGGCGGAATGGAAGGAGTTGGGTCATCAAGATTCAGTTGCCCGATCATTCATATCGGTTATGACCGTTACCCCCCAGTTTATCACGTGGGTGGTACAGGCATAGGAAGAAAATTCATTTTGTCAGGATCGAATCAGATAAATTTTAACCGGGGGAACCGAGTCATATTCCATGAGTTCAAAGGGAGGTTTACAATTCAACGGGAGGTTGATTGTCCCAGAGGGGGAGGATTTGCGACACGTAGTGATGGCAGAGTCACACGAGTCACGGTTTTCAGTACATCCTGGAGGGGATAAAATGTACCAAAATAAGAGATGATGGTACAGGTGGGGTGGGATGAATGGAGACATTATCGAGTTTGTTTCAAGGTGTACCACTTGTCAGTTGGTGAAAGTGGACCATCAGAAGCCAACAGGGGTTCTACATCCGTTAGATATTCCTATGTGGAAATAGGATATCATTTCCATGGATTTTATTACTAGGTTTCCTACTTTACAATGAGTTTACGATTCTATATGGGAAATAGTGGATTGGTTGACCAAGGTATCTCATTTTCTTCCAGTTTGAACGGATTATACTACGGGACAGTATGCCCCGATTTTCATTACTAAGATAGTGAGGTTTCTTGGGGTGCCATTAGATATTATGTCCGAAAGGGATAATATTTTTGTGTCTCGATTTTAGGAGAGTTTCCAGGAGTCCATGGGCACAGAGTTGTGTTTGAGTACGACCTATCACCCACAGACAGATGGGAAGAGAAAGAGGAAGAATCAGATGTTGGAAGATATGCTCCAGATGTGTATCCTTGATTTTAGGGGAGGTTGGGAGCAGTATCTTCAACTGGTGGTGTTTGCGTATAATAACTCCTACCAGTTCACGATTGGCATGGCACCATTTGAGGCGTTGTACGAGAGGCCCTGTCATTTGCCCGCTTGTTGGTTGGAGGTGGGGGACAACAAGATTCTTGGATCGGAGTTGATTCATGATACGTAGGCCAAAATTGAGTTGATTTGGAGTCGTATACGTATTGCCCAGGACAGATAGAAGAACTATGACGATGCCAAGCGGTTCTTTGTGGAGTTTAATGTGGGGGACATGGTGTCACTATGTGTATCTCCTATTATAGGGATCAGGAGGTTTGGGAAGAAAGGGAAGTTGGAGCCGAGGTACGTAGGGCCATTCCCTATAATTAAGAGGATTGGGCCAGTGGCATATAGACTCGGGTTCCCAGAGCCTTGCATCGAATTCATGATGTATTTCACATTTCTTCGTTAAGGCGATACCTTAGGGATGAGTTAGCCCACACCCACATTGCTTTAGAGGAGATCGATTTGTATCCTGATATTTCATATGAGGAGAGGTCGGTGGCTATCCTAGACCATAATGAGAGGAGATTGAGGTCGACGGTAGTTCCACTTGTACGTGTTTAGTGGGGGCATCATAATGCTGATGAGTCCACTTGGGAGAGCGAGGATAAGATGCGCGACAAATATCCAGAGTTATTCATACCAGATATTTCCTTTTTCCAAATTTCGGGACAAAATTCCGTTATTAGGAGGAAAGTATGTAACACCCTGTAATTTTAATGATTTTTATATTGGGATCAATTAATTAAATTGAGAAATTAATCCTGATTAAAATAAATATTAATTAGAGATTCAAGGGTTAATGTTTATTTATATTGAATATTACTTAGTGAATAAGTAATAAATTGATAAGAAAATATAATGATTGTCGTGAGTGATAAATACGACAGTTGCGATAAATTTAGTCGGGACGCGCGTGTCAGTTGTGTCGAGACTTAATTTTGGAAAATAAAAAGGTTAGTTCATTTTAATAATTCAAAAGGTCATTTCGAGTGCGCGTGTGTGTCCCAAAGGGTCGAAATAGTCAGAAAAGTGTACTCGGGGGTTTTGTTTGGGTCTCGGGGCATTTTTAAGCCAAACCGACACCCCGGAGGGGTATTTTGGTCTTTTAAAATTTTGGAAAAAAGAGACAGACCTACGAAAATTAGATAATTATATCTGCATTTACGTAAGGGAAGTTAGGGTAAAAACAATAAGAAACACAAAGAGGCCACATGAGGAGGAAGGAGAAGGGTTTTCAGGGAGATTTTAAGGCTTTTCCACCTTTCTTGCACCACCACCACCACCGTTGACTAAGTCGGAAGGAGAGGAACGTCACCCGACCATTATTCTCGAGATATTCAGACCTATTTATAAGTATATATACCATCCATGTTAGAGTATGATGGTTATCATATTGATTTCATGAATTTTAGCTTTAATTTGGCGGATTAAAACTATGTTCTTGGGTAGGATTCATGTTAGGTTTAATCCCCTATGCATGTAGAACGAATCTAATCAATTAGTATGATGAACATGTGAAGAAATCTGGATTCTTATTGATGTTCTTGGAATAAAATGATAGGTTAAGGGTTTGGGGGCTTAATGTTGAATTAATTCATGTTAGAAATCATTTATATATGTTATTATGATGTTTATTATGTTTGGTTGGGAGTTTGGGATTGTGTAATGGAGGATTGGAGTGATAAAAATGGTATAACCCGTACTGTTAAAATGGAGAAGACGAGACCTATTACAGGTGAATCGATTCGGCTCCTTGGCCGAATCGATTTGGAAGGCGAATCGATTCAGACAAAGGCCGAATCGATTCGGTTTCCCAGATTTTGACTATTTCCCCCTTTTTGTTTAGTATTCATGGGAAACGATCGGGTTAACTTTTGGAAGGACTTTTTAAATGTAATTAGAGATATTTTAATTACCAGTAGGCCAATGTTGGTATTTAGACTTAGTCACATGAGGGGAATTAAGACTAAAGTTAATTAGGTTTAATTGGTAATAAAACCTAATTCGAAGAATGATATTGTGTCATGGAAATCAAGGGAATGTATGACCTAGATCAGTAGGGTACGGTTGAGGTATCGACTGGATTGACTTCAGGGACAATTTGTAATCCTTCGAATATTGAGAAACCCTCAGGGTTAAACTATGAGAAATATTATGTTAAAGTAATGATACATAGAATATTCAAGAATTATCATACTATGTACGTGAGATCTATTATAGGCTAAGCGATACCTATACTGATTATATATGTGTGACACCCCGCGTAATTAAATATCGGGTGATCATTCCTTTATTAAATTAAAATCAAGGTGAATGGTTGGTTCATTCTTAGCATCACTGTCGCAAAATAAATATTTCCAATTTAAACACCCTAAATAATTAAGCTAAGTGTCAAAACAATTTAAAGTCTTATATTCATTTTATTACATTCCAATATGAAAACCTTTTTAATAAACAAAAGTTTAAGAATCACTTAAATACTAAGGATGGCAATTAACACACAAGAATTAAACCATCTAGATAAACCAAACCAGGTTTATGAACCATAAATGAAATCATCCTGACAAGAGTTAACTCCCAAAGACTACTGAATACTGGAAATATAAATAAACATAAATCCCTGACAAATTCAAACGGAAAAGGAAAACAGGTGACACATGCCCTAACTAAGCAGAGCTAAAACAAGAACAGAATCAATGATGAGGTTGTCTAAAGCAAAGGCCTGCAACTCCCACATAAGCTGCAGCACGTCTAATCCAAAGAAACTATGCATAACACCCATGTGGCTGGGCACCTGTAATACATACATTTATATATAAGAGAGAGAGAAAAATGATAGGAAACGGGTCAGAGCCCGAGTGTAAAATAGTTTACAAATAGTTTAGCAAGTATTTAAAATGCTTACCGGCTAATGTAACAACCATGTTAGTATGTGATACTCTCTTGAGAATTCTCACCTCTCATCTATTATGCCCGCCTACCGTACTAATAAATCTCATATGTCTATCTAAATTATTCCCATTAAGTTTTACTTCGAGAATTAATCAAGTCTATGGTATTTAGTTCAGAGATCAATCTCTTCATGATTACTTATGTTACTTAGGATATCACAGTACCGTTACAAAGTTCTCGAATACTTACTAGCAAGTTTGGAGCATTTATTAAATACTTAACTACTTAAACACACAGTAGAAGGTTTCCATATATATTCATATATATATATAAACTAATCACTCATAATATATATACTATCAGCACCCTACATAAAATCTATGGTGGTGGCATACTCTGCTATCAAGTCCCCATATCTCTCGTACTAAGGGAAATACTAGTTCGGAGTCACTCTCGAATTGTATTAACACAATACACACAAAATGGAGGTGAAGCATAGTTCCAAGTCACTAAGAGGTCAGTACATACCCCTCACGTCTCTTAGGACCATCTGACTATCATTCTCAGATAGCCTATACCAAGGAATCCTATCTTCTAGGGTACAAGTCAATATCCCCCATCAAGGTCCCATCGAGATAAGACTATCCCGGCGCAGCAACCTCCGTGATAGCAAGTAGCATGGGTATGATTATCCATAAATAATATTTAGTATATGCACCGTCACACGGCCATATATATAAACTTCACATTTTCCAGTTTGGTTCGCTCACGACCCATACTAATTATTATTAATCGTACTTAGTACAATTTTACCCAATTATCTCGCATAAAGGATTCATCTCTTATATTCTCACTTATAATCATTTAATACTTACTTCTCGTCTCTCGAAGTATTCACTCTTACTAATTATAATTTCAATAGGTACACCCTCTCTAACCTTCTGGTCTATGTCTTTCACGATTCTCTAAATTCTTTAGTGAACGTACGCACAATTTCCAATGTGTGACTAAACCCCCTGTTAACCCAAAATTGCATTCCACAACCAATTTCACTGAACCGAGTCTACTTAGACCCTACTGGTCTTCTTCATGACCCATTATACTATTTAAATAATATTCAAGGGTTCCTACGTATTTTCTACGGATTAAAAAAATGGGGGGGGAAATATGCAGTTTTTCAGGAGGGGTCGATCGATTGAGAAAAGGGGTCGATCGATCGATGCTCTTGGGTTGATCGATCGATCAAGCAGTTATTTCGAATTCTGCCATTGTTAACTACAGGTTTTCTTCTCCAACCTCAACCAAAACTCCATTACCGATCCCCAAACTCCCAAACAAAACTACTACTGGTTACATATACCTATATACATGATTTCCTACGTGAAACATGCATAAATTCATCAAAGGCATTGATTTAATGAGGTAAATCATCATAATTATCAAGAACCCTAATTTTTCATTAAACTTCCAATCTTCTAATTCTTTTCCAGATTTCTTACTTCTAAACCAATACAATTTCGTGGGTAATCCTCTACAGATGTTGAGACTTCTGGAATATATCTATATCCTCTAAAACATGGGATTTAAATTATCTAAATCATCCAATTCTTCCATAAATCATGAGTTTAACAATCCTAATCTAACATCGGTGAAACATTAACTAAAAGAAAAGCAAGATACATACTTGCCTGGGATTCTAATGTCTAATTTGTTGATGAAGAGGATATGGCTGCGATCCTCATCTTACGATCTATGTTTTGGCGGTGGTGGTGTTGCAATCGAATGAGTTATTGGCCTTGGATTTCCTTGGAAAGATTTCTACCTTCTTCTCTAATGGTCGTTCTTATGTTCTATGATTGTTAGCCCTAAAGGATAACCTCTAATAACTAATATATCTTAGGAAAATTCGTGGGTTTAATTACCCAAAAATACAAAATGTCTATAACACCCTCTCAGGATGCCAATTAGGCCTAAAAATTCCCCGAAACCCAAACTAAACCCCCCGGGTACACTTTTCTGACTATCTCGACCTTTCCGGACACGTTGGCGCACTCAAAATGACAATACGGGTGACTTATAATTTGTTCACTTATTATAATAATAATTTAGTCCCGACACGACACAGGCGCGTCCTGACTTAATTTCCATAATTGTCATTTTATTCACTCGTGCTAATTTTAATAAATTCAATTCTACATAATACTTTACTCATTATGCAATATTCAACAATTTCCCAATAATTACTAACTCTCATCACGCTAGTAAATATTTAAAGTAAATTTTCATATTTAATATTTAATTAATAACTCAAATTAAATTTAATAAATCCTCAAATTTAATAGCCATAAAAATATGGGGTATTACATTCTTCCCCCAAATAACGAAATTTCATCTCGAAATTTGAAAAATACGGCATACTTGGTAAAAAGAGATCGGGATATTTTTCGCGCATATCTGCCTCGCGCTCCCAAGTGGACTCCTCCACATTATGATGCTCCCACTGAACTCGTACAAGTGGAACTACCTTTGACCTCAATTATGTCTCGCTATGGTCTAGTATAGCCACTAGTCTCTCCTCGTAAGAGCTGTCGGGCTGTAAGTTAATCTCCTCTATCGCGATGTGATGTGGGACATATCATCCCGAAGATACCGTCTTAGCTACGAGATGTAGAATACATCGTGAATGCAATGTAAGTGGCCTGGCAACCCCAATCTGTATGCCACCGATCCAATCCTATCGATAATGGGAAATGGTCCCACGTACCTCGAAGCCAACTTTCCCTTCTTCCCAAATCGCATTACTCCTCTCATAGGAGACACACGCAGTAATACTTGGTCCCCCATGCCAAAATCTCGAAAAGACCGTTTTGCATCGGCGTAGCTTTTCTACCGGTCCTGGGCTACCCGAATGCGACTCTTGATAAGCTCAACCCTAGCTGAAGTCTCCTGAATTACCTCTGGTTTGAGCAATTTGTTGTCCCCCAGCTCTAGCCAACAAGCGAGAGAATGAAAAGGCCTTCCATACAATGCCTCAAATGGGGCCATGTCGATCATGAGTTGATGGGAGTTATTATAAGCAAACTCCACCAGTGGAAGATACGGCTCCCAACCTCCTACAAAATTAAGGACACACATGTGTAGAATATCCTCCAGGATCTGATTGGTACGCTATGTTTGTCCATCTGTCTGTGGATGATAAGCTGAACTCAATCTCAATTCTGTACCCATCGCCTCCTGAAAGCTCTCCCAGAAGTGCGACAAAAAAATCTTATCTCTAACGGATACAATATCCAGGGGCACCCCATGTAGCCTAACAATCTCGGTAATGAATAACTGTGCATACTGGCCCGTGGTGTAATCTGTTTGTACTGGCAAAAAATGAACTACTTTTGTCAACCGATCCACTATAACCCATATGGAATCGTGACCCCACTGTGATGTAGGCAACCTAGTAATGAAGTCCATGGAAATACTCTCCCATTTCCACGTACGTATCTCCAACGGCTAGAGTAACCCTGGCGGTCTCTGGTGGTCCACCTTTACCATCTGACAAGTTTAACATTTGGACACAAACTCTGCAATGTCCTACTTCATCCCACTCCACCAGTACGACCGCATCATATCGTGGTACATCTTATCCCCTTCGATATGTACCGTAAAAATGGATCCGTGCGACTGCTTCATTATTGCATGATGTAAGTCTTCTCCCTTCGGGACCACCAATCTCCTATTAAACCTCAAACCCCAATCAAAACTCACTGAATAGGACTCATCACCCTTAGTTAAGAGCCGTACAATCTTCTCCTGGAAAAACGTATCTGCTACTTATGCCCGTATCACCCTCGTAACAATCTCGGGTGTGACTGATATAACAGATATAAAGGAATGGGCTACCACATCCTGGTGACCCAAATCTTTCCACTTCGCTTTCCATACTTTTTATACATCACCTACTGGTCTACGGCTTAACGCATCAGCAACCACATTAGCTTTCCCCGGATGATATTGTATCTCGAACTGGTAGTCTTTCACAAACTCCAACCATCTGTGTTGACATATGTTCAACTCTCACTGAGTGAACAAGTATTGTAATGACTTGTGGTCTGTGAATAAGCGAAACTTCTCCCCCAACAAGTAATGTCTCCAAATTCGCAATGCAAACATGACCGCTGCAAGTTCCAGTCGTGGGTGGGGTAATTCCTTTCGTGACGCTTAAGCTTGTGGGAGGCAAAAGCTATAGCCTGATGCTCCTGCTGAAGTACTCCCCCGAGTCCCCGTAAAGAGGCGTCAATGTACACCAGATATTCCACTCTTGGCTTGGGCAATGCAAGGACAGGCGCTGAAGTCAACTTATCTTTCAGCTCATCAAAAGCCAATTGACAAGCATCATCCCATACATATGGTACTCCCTTACGATTCAGATTCATCAACGGACCCGCTATCTTCAAAAAGCCTCGGATGAACTGCCTGTAGTACCCGTCTAACCCCAATAAACTATACACCTCGGTCGGTTTTGTGGGCTGCCCCCACTCCCTCACTGCCGACACTTTTCTCGGGTCAACCGATATTCCTAATTCTGATACAACATGCCCCAAAAACTGTACTTCCTATAAATAAAATCCTCATTTCTCATATTTAGCATAATGCTGATGCTCTCATAGAGTCTGAAGAACCTGCCTCAAGTGCTCGGCATTCTCCTCCTCAGTCTGTGAATAAATCAGGATGTCATCTATGAAGACTATGACAAACTGATCCAAGAACTCTCTGAACACTTGGTTCATCAAGTCCATGAATACTGCTGGAGCATTTGTCAGCCCAAACGGTATGACTCTGAACTCATAAGACCCATATCTTGTCAAGAAAGCAGTATTTGACCCATCTTGCTCCCTAATCCGTAACTGATGGTATCCCGATCTTAAATCTATCTTCTAAAAGAAGGTTGCTCCTCTCAGCTGGTCGAACAGGTCATCGATTTGAGGCAACGAATATTTATTATGTATCGTGACCTTGTTTAGCTCCCGGTAGTCCACGCACAACCTCGGTGAACCATCTATTTTCTTCACAAACAACACTTGAGCGCCCCAAGGTGAGGTGCTCCTACGAATGAAGCCCTGGCCTAACAGCTGCTCTATTTGATCCTGTAACTCCCTTATCTTTGCTGGAGCCATACAGTACGGTGAACGTGCTTTTGGTCGAGTTCCCGGCATCAAGTCTATGAAGAAATCTATCTCTCGACTAGGGGGTAGGCCCGATATCTCTTGAAATACATCTGAAAACTCATGAACGACTGGAATCGAATCCAGGGGAATCACAATCTCCTTAGAGGTATCCTCCTCTATATAATACAAATAGGTGGAAGATCCTCCCTCTGGACGAGGCACCGCTACCAAAAACATCTCCTGCCCCGGAATGGCAAAAATAATACTCCTACCGAAATAATCTACCATGGCTCTATACGCGACGAGCCAATCCATGTCAATAATGACGTCGTGCTCATGCATATCTATAACTAGCTTGTCTGCATGTAAAATTAAGCTACTAATATCTATACCTACACCACGGAATATAAAGAAAATCAAAGACCCATTCCCCAGTTGTGAGTATACGCATGTCACTGTGTTCTCTGTAGTGTCTAATAACCCTAAGGCCCATGCAAAATGAGTAGCTATAAAATAGTGCGATGCCATAGTATCAAATAAAACTCGACCCATAGTGCCATGTATAAGAAACGTACCCTCAATCGCGGGTGGTGCATGAGGTGTTACTGCCTGGTGGACGTTATAGACACATCCATATTGTAATTGCCCCTGCTGAACTGGGGTTGCTAGGATGGATGGTAGAGCTGGCATCTGAGTTGGCACTGGGAGGGCGGCTGGAAAGAGTGGCCTCTGTGGATTATTACGGGCACCTTGCTGCTGTGGGGACCTATCCCCCTCTGGGTAATCTTGACGCTTATGGATATTCTTGCCACATCCAAAACATCTGCCCCTAAAGTTTCCTCCCCTCTGCCCCTGCTGACTACGTCCCTGTTGGCCATTACCACCCTGTCACTGGCCTTGTTGGCCCTGCTAAAAACGTTGTTTGCCCTGATGTCGACCCTGCTGCTGACGGTGTTGGCCCTGATGGACATGCTGACTAGACTGGCCCTATCTAAAGCCTCTAAACCCCTGCCTGGAATCGCTTGGCAGGATCCCTTGATGGGAACTCTGCTCACTGTGACGGGTCTGCCCTTGGGCTACTGGTACCCCACCAGTACTACTTCCCCCTGTCCAACCCTACCGGCTGGACTCCCCTGCTCGTTTTCTCCCCTGCTGATGGAAGCGGTGATCCTGAAAGTGAAACAAAGCAGTGTTGAGTACGTCGGTGTAAGTACCCAACGATAAATTGCATATGAGGTGCTGAAGAATCCTCTAGGCCAATCCATCTAAAAACAGCAGTATCTTCTTCTCCTCAGTGGGTGCCTCATCCGGCACTATAGTGAGAAGTCTAGTGAATTCCTCCTCGTATTCAGAAATGGCCATACTCTCTTGCATAAGATTCATTAACCTCCACCTCATCTCAGTCTGCATGGCGGATGGGAAATACTTGCGATCAAATCGCACCCAAAATGACTGAATTGATATGCTATCCCTCTCCTCCAAGGTGGTAGTGGACTCCCACCACTGAAAAATGGCCCCACTAGCTTGAAGGACGCCAGTAACTGTCTCTGCACGTTAGTGCACTCATACATGCGCAGATGCCTCTGGATATCCTTCTTCCGTTGGTTGGCGATCACGATATCCAAACTACCCGAGAACTCTGGGGGATGCGCCTTCTGAAAGGAATTCCTGACCCTCTCCCATGCAGTGGGAAGCTGTGCTGGTATCGGTGCTACTACCTGAACCTGGGGTGGAGCCTGCTGCACTACTGCTAATGCGGCATTCACCGCCTGAGCAACAATAGCGGCTACTTCAATTACATTCATCATTCCTGAGTCAGAGCTGCTGGTTGCTCGGGATGGGCATTCCTATCTCGGGGTGCGCGTCTCGGAGGCATCTAAAATGAGAAGGAAGTTTATTAGTCTACAGTTATTATCAAATCTCAAATAGCTAAAGACGTAAGCGTAAACACAAGAATACAACAATCCTAAAAATAAGGCTCTATATCAAAGACGCTAAGCTGGAAGATAAATAAGCCGTACAGATCCTAAAGGACACTAGAACCTGATGCTCTGATACCACCTGTGACACCCCGCCTAATTAAATACCGGGTGATCAATCCTTTATTAAATTAAAATCAAGGTGAACGGTTGGTTCATTCTTAGCATCACTGTCGCAAAATAAATATTTCCAATTTAAACACCCTAAATAATTAAGCTAAGTGTCAAAACAATTTAAAGTCTTAAATTCATTTTATTAAATTCCAATATGAAAAACTTTTTAATAAACAACAGTTTAAGAATCACATAAATACTAAGGATGGCAATTAACACACAAGAATTAAACCATCTTGATAAATCAAACCAAGTTTACGAACCATAAATAATATCATCCTGACAAGATTTAACTCCCAAAGACTACTGAATACTGGAAATATAAATAAACATAAATTCCCAAACGGAAAAGGAAAACGGGTGACACATGCCCTAACTAAGCAGAACTAAAATAAGAACGGAATCAATGATGAGGTCGTCTAAAGCACCCCTCTTAAAAAAACCTATGCATGACGCTCCTGTGGCTGGGCACCTGTAATACATACATATATAAAAGAGAGAGAGAAAAATGACAGGAAACGGGTCAGAGCCCGAGTGTAAAACAGTTTACAAATAGTTTAGTAAGTATTTAAAATGCTTACCGGCTAATGTAACAACAATGTTAGTATGCGACACTCTTTTCAGAATTCTAACCTCTCATCTAGTGTGTACGCCTACCGTACTAATAAATCTCATATGTCTATCTAACTTATTCCCATTAAGTTTTATTTCGATAATTAATCAAGGCTACGGTATTTAGTTCAGATATCAGTCTCTTCATGATTACTTACGTTACTTAGGATATCACAGTACCGTTACAAAGTTCTCAAATACTTACTAGCAAGTTTGGATAATTTATTAAATACTTAACTACTTAAACACAGTAGAAGGTTTCCATATATATTCGTATATATACACTAATCAATCATAATATATATACTATCGACACCCCAGATAAAATTTATGGTGATGGCATACTCTGCTATCAATCCCCCGTATCTCTCGTACTAAGAAAAATACTAGTTCGGAATCACTCTCGAACTGTATTAACACAATACACACAAAATGGAGGTGAAGCATAGTTCTAAGTCACTAAGGGGTCAGCACATACCCCTCACGTCTCTTAGGACCGTCTGACTATCATTCTCAGATAGCCTATACCAAGGAATCCTATGTTCTAGGATACAAGTCAATATCCCCCATAAAGGTCTCATCGAGATAAGACTGTCCCGGTGTGGCAACCTCCGTGATAGCAAGTAGCGCGGGTATGATTATCCACAAATAATATTTAGTATATGCACAGTCACACGGCCATATATAAAAACATTCACATTTTCCAGTTAGGTTCGCTCACGACCCATACTAATTATTATTAACTGTACTTAGTACAATTTTACCCAATTATCTCGCATAAAGGATTCATCTTTTATATTCTCACTTATAATCATTTAATACTTACTTATCATCTCTCTAAGTATTCACTCTTACTAATTATAATTTCAGTACGTACACCCTCTCAAACCTTCTGGTCTAAGTCTTTCACGAGTCTCTAAATTCTTTAGTAAACGTACGCACAATTTTCAATGTGTGACTAAACCCCCCGTTAACCCACAATTGCATTCCATAACCAATTTCACTCAACCGAGTCTACTTAGACCCTACTAGTCTTCTTCATGATCCATTATACTATTTAAATAATATTCAAGGGTTCCTACTTATTTTATACAGATTAAACAAAAAGGGAAAAAATATGCAGTTTTTAAGGAGGGGTCGATTGATTGAGGAAAGGGGTCGATCGATCGATGCTCTTGGGTCGATCGGTCGATCAAGCAGTTATTTCGAATTTTGCCATTGTTAACTACGGGTTTTCTTCTCCAACCTCATCCAAAACTCCATTAATGATCCCCAAACTCCCAAGCAAAATTACTACTGGTTACATATACTTATATACATGATTTCCTACGTGAAACATGCATAAATTCATCAAAGGCATTGATTTAATGAGGTAAATCATCATAATTATTAAGAACCCTAATTTTTCATTAGACTTCCATTCTTCTAATTCTTTTCCAGATTTTTTACTTCTAAACCAATACAATTTCGTGCGTAATCCTCTACATATGTTAAGATTTCCAAAATATATCTATTTCCTCTAAAACATGGGATTTAAATTCTCTAAATCATCTAATTCTTCCATAAAACATAAGTTTAACAATACTAATCTAATATGGGTGAAACATTAACTAAAATAAAGGCAATATAAATACTTGCCAGGGATTATAATGTCTGATTTGTTGATGAAGAGAATATAGATGCGGTCCTCGTCTTACGATCTATGTTTTGGTGGTGGTGGTGGTGCAATCGAATGAGTTATTGGCCTTGGATTTCCTTGGAAAGCTTTCTACCTTATTCTCTAATGGTCGTTCTTATATTCTGTGACCCTAAAGGATAACCTCTAATAGCTGATATATCTTAGAAAAATTCGTGGGTTTAATTACCCAAAAATACAAAATGTCTATAATACCCTCCCGGGATGCCAATTAGGCCTAAAAACGCCCCGAGACCTAAACTAATCCCCCGGGTACACTTTTTTTACTATCTCGACCCTTGTGGACAAGTTGGCGCAGTCAAAATGATCATACGGGTGACTTATATTTTATTCAGTTATTATAATAATAATTTAGTCCCGACACGACACAGGCGCATCCCTACTTAATTTCCATAATTGTCATTTTATTCACTCGTGACAATTTTAATAAATTCAATTCTACATAATACTTTACTCATTGTGCAATATTCAACAATTTTTCAATAATTACTAACTCTCATCACGCTAGTAAATATTTAAAGTAAATTTCCGGATTTAATATTTAATTAATAACTCAAATTAAATTTAATAAATCCCTAAATTTAATAGGCATAAAAATACGGGGTATTAAAATATGTATATATAAGTGGTGTGAATACCTATTGTTTGATTTATTACGTGTAAACATACCTAGGTTACCTACTATCACGGGAGGTTTTTTGCGTTGTGGACATCTTATCCTGATGAGCCCATTGGAGGATTTTGACTTGTATCCTAGAACATAGAACCTAGGTACGTGCTCTCTTAGTGTATGATGGTTTCGACGATAAATTGGTCACATTTGGTGTGTGCGTGACCCATAGAATTGGAACTATGTTCGTCTCCAATATGTGTGATTTGATTTATGGTTCGAGGGTGAGATCCGAACCGATGTCCTTATTTTGTATGTGATGTACCAGGACTTGATAGCAGAGTATGCCCGCATCACAGGTCTCCACCTAAGGGTGTTGTATACGTATATATATTATAAGAATTATGTAATTACATATCCGTGTGATTGATTTTACTACGAGTGTAATAGTAGATAAGATTGATAATGATGTTTGAATTACTCTAAGTACGTGAAAACTTAATCAATAACTGGTGACTCTTAATAAACGGAAGGGATTGGTAATTTAATATCGTAGTGTATCGGTAGTACGAGTGGGCACATTAAATTATTAAGAGGGAGGAGATTTAAGTCCAACTAGTTAGGTGGGGTATCATAACTAGGTGGGTTTGGAGTGTACGTTTGGCGTGCACAATAATTGAGAGGTGAGGATCTCAATTGAGAGCATGCGGAGATAACATGTATATAATATGTACTTTTTACTACATTTTAAATACTTGCTAAAGTGTTTTCAAACTTTTTTAGTTGGGCTCTGACCCGTTTCAAATCCATTTTTGTAAAAACATTTTAGGTGCCCAGCCACAGGGACGCCAGACTTAGGAGTTCCTTCACTTGTCGTGCCGCAGCTGCTGTGGAAGTTGCATGACCTTGGTATTAGACGCCTCCACATCTTTCACTTCTTGTTTCACATTTTATCTATTCGAGTCGGGCGTTTCGCCCCTTTCTTAGTCGAAGATTATTATTGAGACATTGTACTTTTATTTTATTTACAACTTTGGATTTATATTCTATTTATGGATGACTATATTGGGATTTTTTCTGGAGTGCTATTCCAGACAGATTTATTTATTTATTATCTTATCATTCATTGTTATGTTCTTGAAATGGTGAATGTGATTTATTTAGTTTAGATTAATTGGAAGGTAATAAAAAGAGTTAAAATTTTGACACCGGGCCATTAGGGTATTAGTAATTAATTAGATTTCGACAGTGGTGTTGAGAATGAAACCATTAATAGTTCATGTTTAATTTTATAATGGACTGATCACCCAGTATTACAATAGGTAGGGTGTCCCAGGAAGATTGTACAACCTTCGTATATTAAATTTAAGGTGATAATTTCTTGCGACAGCTGAGTCAAAAGTACATGTTCCAAAAATTCCTTGTATATTTTTTTGACAAATTTTTGTTAGAGCATAGAATAAAAGAAGAAAGTGTTTGAAAGTGTCTTATATGGTGGGAGAATTTTTTGAAGCTTTATGAAAATACTTTGACTAAATGGTAATTAAAAAAGGGTGGTGCTAAGGGCACACCATTTATTACTTCATAATGCCACATGACTTTTTTTTTTGATTTTTTTGCTAAGGGACACCACATGGTCTATATATTTTTTGCACACTCAAATTGGAGTCACCACCATTTTCCTTCTCAAACTATTTTCTCTCTTAAGAGACTTTTCTCTCAAACCATTCCCTCATTCAAACCGTACATAAATCTAATCAAACCATTCTCTCTCAAATCGAATTAGAAGATATTAACAATGGTCACGGCCTCCTAACTCTAATGAAAAGATTAATAATAATCTATTTGAAGTAAGTTTTACATAACATATACCCTTTTCTTAATTTTTTTTTGAAAAGCTTAACCCTGAAAATGGAGTTTTACAGTTGTTCGCCATCAGGTCCCCCCAAAGAAGATGATTATTTTCGAGGTGATTATCCCGAATCAAAGTTAAAAGAAAATTTGAAGAAAAATTTTCATTTATGATGATTATGCCAAATGGAATGTATATATATTTTTTGGTGAAAAGTCTCATTTGGGGTAATTATACCGAATAAAATGCATATACTCGGGGTAATTATGCCGAATTAAATGCATATACTTGGGGTAATTATATCGAATGAAAGTTTGAATTCAATGGTTGATAACATATTTGGTTTGGGGCAAACATGATGAGTGTTGGGTGTTTACTCGGGATCGGGATACCGAATCACTGAGTTATCAGCTAGAGTTTTGTACGTGAAAGAGTTGGCGCTTGCGTTCAAATAAGAAATAATATAATAAACACCAATTTTAACCCAAATTAACCCTAAGCATGCAACTAGGTGTAATTGAAACAATATGAAATCATGCACAAGATATTCAACACACAAAGTTTAAGGAAAAATCCCCCACAAGGGCAAAACCATTTTTATATCACTATAATTTATAAAAGACGGTTTACAATCGGATTACAATGAAATACAGATTGACTAAGAATTACCCTCGGGTATCGGATTCTGTAGTCGCGGCTGGAAGAAACCCTTTCCAGTAGGGCTGGCGGCTGGAACAATCCCTGTCCAGTAGGGCTGCAATGAAGAGGAAGAAGCGGTCCACTTCACAAAGGGTTGAACATCAATGGTGTTCTAGGGTTACCAAATTTGACTCACAAATGTATGGAATTTGTGTGAATCAAGGATATGAATCAATGGACTCAAATACCATGAAGACTTAAGAGTTATGGAACTCAGAAAATCGTGTATAAGTCTTAAGAGAACCAACTCCCCGATCGTGGTATAAATAAGACTTCATTTGCCCAAAAAATCTGCACACGATCTGTTCGTGGTTATCCAGGGCGGACCGGTCCGGGCCTTAGGCGGATCGGTCCGATAGCGGATCGGTTCGTTTTATTTGAAGCAGATTCGGTTCTCATTCGATCCGGGATTTACTGGTCTCATGCAAGGCGGACCGGTCCGGGTCTCAGCGGATCGGTCCGGGGCGGATCGGTTCGTTTTAATTTCAGGCGGACCGGTCCGGCTGACTGGATTTCTGAATTCTTCCTTTCTTTTGATTTTCGGATTCCGTTGATGACGATATGAACTTGAATTTCTTCAACGGTGTTACGGCTAATGATATATACAAGTATGTTGGACAAAATGTCCTTACAAATCTCCCCCTATGTCTATGCCGGAACATACATAAAAAATCCGAATTATCAAGTATGAACAATGCCTATACAAATCTACCCTTCCATGAACCCAAAACTGAAAGAGGTACAAATGATAAAGGCTGCATCGTTTGTTCTTCAAATCTTCAAAAATCTTACCGCTTTTCTCATCAGGGTGTGCATTATGGGATTATCAAGGATGTACCTACACACATGATTATCAAGGATGTACCTACACACATGAGACAAAGCAAATACCAAGTGACGTATCGAGTTTGAAATGAGATAAACATAAGCATATATATCAATTTAAGATGATATTCTCAGAATTTCAAAACTCAAAAACTCCCCCATAATCAGATAATTCATTCTCCCCCTTTTTATGATGTCCCCAAATAGACAAATGAGAGAAATAAAATAAACAAGCAAAACCGGGGTGACACAAGGTATAAATCACACCATGAATGAACATAAATCAACCAAGTCGATGATGGCGTAAATGAATGGGTGTGATCAAAATTCGATAGGAAAATCAAAGCATACAAACATGACATATGTGCACGATGAATATTGGTTATTCCTAACGAATGAACTCAAATGCTTCCTTTGGTGTAAAAGATTGGAAATATAAGACATTGACTATATCAAATCTACAAATCAAAGCTCAAAGTGATTTCGACACCAATAACGTCCAAAATGTTTTTCATGCTTTTTCAGGACTTTCAAGGAAGTGCAAACCCGTTTTTCAATCTCCAACCAAACTCCCTCAGATATAATTTTGAATAGAGGTATACTAAATTCTCAAACTTTGGAGAATTGATGGTGAAACCTAAATGGCCCATATATGGCATGTATTGCTTTTTATTGCCTTTTCAATTTTTTTCGGGCTCTTTTAACCTCTTAGGACCTCGGATATTAAAATTCCTCCATTTTTTAGGTCCTTTTTAACGGTGGCTTTTGCGCAAAGGATAAGAATCAACTTTCGCAGCCCCTCCCCGTTATGAACATATACACACATTCTCACCAAAACGGTTTTTACATGCAATCCAATCTTGTCAAGTTTTATCGCATTTTATACATTGTATAGACAGGATTGAGATGGAAACACTCAAGCCAAAATGAGATTGACAAGTGCAACAATATAGCCGTGCATGTGTGCAATAAAGGATATAAGAGTCAAACATGTAGGAAATATCACTAATTACATCTCAAGGACTCCAATCACTGTTAAGAACATGGATGAAATGATGTAGCCTCTCAAATCTCTATCAAACAGTCACATGGATATATGGAATGAAGTTGTGACTTGGCTATCTTAAATGCTCATCCATAAAGGCAAAACTCTTTTTGAATTTTTCAAAACTTTTATCAAAATAAAATCTTTTTGAGTTTTTCTAAAAAAAATTCTAAAAAGAAAATCTTTTTTGTATTTTTCAAAGAATAATAACAAAGAATACATAAAAGTTGTACAACAAAGCTATGGTACATATAAACAGACTAGAAATAGGAAGCATATGATATGAACATGAAGAAGCATCCTATTCTAGACATAGACCAACCCCTCAGTCAACTGTGCAAATCCCCAAAGACTTCCTAAGACTCTCAAATCTAAGGGCATCTAAAGGTTTTGTGAAAATATCGGCTAACTGACGGTCGGTACGAACAAAACTCAGGGTTACGACCTTCTCCTCAACTAACTGACGTATAAAGTGCTCGCGTAACCTGATGTGCTTTGTGCGCGAATGTTGGACAGGATTGCGGGTAATGTGTATCGCGCTCGTGTTATCACAGGAAATGGTCATGGTGTCCTGTGAAATCCCATAATCTTCCAACATTTGCTTCATCCACATGAGTTGCGTGCAACAACTCCCGGCGGCGATGTACTCAGCCTCCGCAGTGGACAAAGAGATGGAGTTTTGCTTCTTGCTCAACCAAGAGACAAGAGCAGAACCAAAGTAGAAACACCCACCTGAAGTGCTCTTACATCCATCTACATCCCCGGCCCAATCGGCATCCGAATAGGCGGACAAACGGTCATCGGTATCAAAGGAATACCAAATACCGTATGAGAGAGTCCCACTCACGTATTTGATAATACGTTTTAGAGCGAGTAAGTGTGACTCTTTAGGAGACGCCTGATAACGCGCACAGACTCCAACACTAAAGGCAATGTCGGGACGACTAGCAGTCAAGTAGAGAAGGCTGCCTATCATACTCCGATACAAGGTTTGCTCTACGTCCTTGCCTGAAGTGTCCTTACTAAGCTTGGTAGAGGTACTCATAGGTGTACGAGCATGCTTAGCGGAGTCTAGACCAAATTTCTTCACTAGGTCTCTAGCATACTTGGATTGGGAGATGAACATCCCATCCTCTAGCTGACGAACCTGGAGACCAAGGAAGAATGTAAGCTCACCAACCATGCTCATGTCAAACTCACTTTTCATCTCCTCCTCAAAGTGGTGAGCATGCTGGGAGCATGTGGATCCAAAGACTATGTCGTCCACATAGACTTGGGCAACCAAGATAGCACCATCATCTCTCCTGACGAACAACGTCATATCAACTCCCCCTCTCTTGAAGCCACGGGCTAAGAGATAGGAAGTAAGCCTCTCGTACCAAGCACGGGGTGCTTGCTTCAAACCATACAAGGCTTTCCTCAGATAGTAGACGTGATCAGGGTGCTTAGGATCTTCAAACCCTTTTGGTTGTTCCACATAAACCTTTTCCTGTAGAATGCCATTCAGAAAGGCACTCTTGACATCCATCTGATATAACTTGAAGTGCAGATGACATGCGATGGCGAGTAGTAAACGGACGGACTCAAGCCTCGCAACAGGAGCAAATGTCTCCCCAAAGTCTATACCCTCTATCTGTGTGTAGCCTTGAGCGACCAACCTAGCCTTATTTCTGATTATGGTACCATTTTCATCCATTTTATTCTTGAAAATCCACCGGGTACCAATAACATTAGTATCACTAGGTCGGGGGACAAGTTCCCAGACATTGTTCTTCTTAAACTGAAGCAACTCATCCTGCATAGCAGATATCCAGTGTTCATCTTTGAGTGCTTCTTTGTGGTTCTTGGGCTCGACTTTGGACATGTAGCAATGATGACTAACAACGTTCTCTAGTTGATCACGAGTCTTGACCCCTAGAGTGGGATCGCCAATAATGGCTGAAGGGTTATGACTCTTGCGAACCCAAGCAGGTGTGTCCCCTAACACAGGAATAGGGTCCACAGAGTGTGGGAGAGGAACAGGAAAATCACTGTCAGAACAATCCTCATCCTCACACTGAAGGTTGGGATCAATAACCGTCGGAGGTTTGCCATCTTGCACAGTGACGTTTATTGATTCCATAACCTTAGAGCTCTTCAGGTTAAAAACCCGGTATGCTCTACTGTTCGATGAATATCCTAGCAATATTCCCTCGTCGCTCCGGGAGTCAAACTTTCCTAATTGCTCTCTATCCCGTAGGATGTAGCATTTACTCCCAAAGACACGGAAATATGCCAGGTTGGGTTTCTTGCCTGTCCACAATTCATAAGGCGTCTTAAGTGTGTGTGGACGCAGATAGACCCTATTCACCGTGTGGCATGCAGTAGACACTGCCTCTGCCCCAAATCTCCTAGAAATTTTACGACCTAGAAGCATAGATCTAGCCATTTCTTGGATCGTTCTATTTTTCCTCTCAACAATCCCATTTTGCTGAGGAGTTCTCACAGTAGAAAACTCATGTTTGATCCCAAGGCTATCACAGTACAAATCCACCTTTGCTTCCTTAAATTCAGTGTCGTTGTCACTACGTATTCTGTTAATAGTGACCCCGTGTTGATTTTGCAGGACACGGCACTTGGTCGTTAAAAATTCTACAGCATCAGATTTCTCTCTTAGAAAACCTACAATAGAGTATCTAGAGAAATCGTCTACCATCACGAGAATGTATATCTTACCACCTAGACTCTCCGTGCGAGTAGGACCCATAAGATCCATGTGAATCAACTCAAGAGCACGGGAGGTGGTAATGGAATTCAACTTCCTATGAGGGCTACGGATTTGTTTTCCCAACTGACAGGGTCCACAAATCATGGAAGTTGGCTTTCCAAGTGATGGTAAGCCACGTACTAGGTCCTTTTTGACTAAACGAGATAAGTCTCTAATGTTCACATGACCTAGACGTTGGTGCCACAGATCCATAGGAGTGATCGTGGCACTGTTGCAAACAAGTGAGGATGTGGGCTCAGTCCCATAGCAGTTATCCTCTGTCCTCACCCCTTGCACTAAAAGTTTACCGGCTTGATTATAGACCTTACAAGCTTCCCGGTCAAACTTTACTACAAAGTCATCGTCGCACAGCTGGCTGATGCTAAGAAGGTTTGCTTTCAAACCTTTGACGTACAGCACGTTCTCTAGCTTTGGGAATCCTGGTAACTCTACTGTACCTCGTCCAACTATGCTAGATTTTCTACCATCTCCAAAGGTGACTCTCCCATCATTATAATCCTCAAGATGGGTAAAATATGAGGCATCACCTGTCATGTGTCTGGAGCATCCACTATCAAAATACCATTGAGAGGTATTATGTGCTTTGAGAGCGACATGGACAACAAGGGCCTTTTTCTCTTTCTTAGGAACCCAAGAGTAGGTACCTTTTTGTATTCCCTTGTTGTTGTTGGTTTTAGCCGGAATGCGGGGCGCATTCATTGATGGTAAGGTCATCCGTCAGAATTCCTCCATCAAACTCTGTGATGTGGCGGCTAGAAACTCAACACGCTCTCTCAGACTGGCAAACTCATCAGTCTGATGTGGTGGAGCAAACGTACGTCGTGTCCGACCCAACTTATAGCAATTATCCCTAAGGTGTCCGTTTCTTTTGCAATGGGAGCAAAAGGGCACAGTATTAGGAGGACCTTGGATTGCTTTTCTTGGTCGAACTCTCCTTCTTGGTTTTTTATGATGGCCATAAGGAGTCGTAGTAAACTCAGGAATTGGTCCGGGTGCAATTTGGGACGTGGAGGCACCATCAAAACCTATTCCTTGCCTGTCACCAAAACCTAAAGCGGGACCGAGGAGCATCTTTCCCATCTTCCCAGATCTGTCCTCAATTTGTACCTTGACTTTCCTAGCTCTCTCAAGGTCATGAGTAATCTGAGCAACAAGGGCTTCAAGTTTCTTTCGAGTCTCCAGGGAGGAATGAAATTCACTCGTAAGACTAGCCACTTGTTTAGTCAAGTCCGCTTTCTCTTTCTCAAAACTGCTCTCTCTCTCTTTAAGCAAATTCTCTTTACTAAACCAGGCAGATTCTCTCTCTCTCATGGCGGTGCAGGTAGAGGACTCTCTCTCTCTCGTCTTTCCTAATTCTTCTTCTAACGCGGTGATCCTAAGAACTAACGCCTTGTTACGTTTTTTAGTTTTGAAAGACTCATCATATAACTCGGCGTAGGCGCGTTGAAGGCTACTCTCGTCCTCACTACCTTCCTCCTCTCCCTCACTCTCTTCGCTCTCGCTGTCGAGGTGTCCCTGTGAAGTAGCATCGTCATCGTCGTGAGATGCACTAGGAGTACTCACATGACTAGCCATGAACGCGGTGAAGTTACGCTCATGCGGTGACTCATCTCCCGAGTCCACCGACTCGACCTCACTGTCGTCACTAAGGGTAGCATTTAGGACAGCTTTACCCTTTTCCCTATTCAGACGAGTGGCACACTCAAACGCTCTGTGTCCCTTACCGTCTCACTCAAAACACCTCTCACTGTCTTTAGGGGGTTCTTTGAAATCTTTCTTTTCAAACTTATTTTTCTAAAAATTCTTTTTATCTTTGAAATTCCCATTTGTCTTAAATTTCAGAATTTTCTTGAAGTTTTTAGCAAATAATGCCAAATCATCTAGGTCAAACTCACATTCAGAATCGGAATTTTCTATCTTTCTAGATGACTCGACTCTCTTTCTTGCCGACCCCTCACTTTTTCTCTCTTGGGCTTTAAGGGCAATTCCCTTATCTTTTGGCTTGGCAGATTTAGGAAACATGTCTATTTCATACGTTTGTAAATCTCCTACCAGTTCTTCCAATTTTAGAGTATTTAAATTACCCAAGGAATTTAGCACAGTGACTTTAGGTATAAAACGCTTAGGAAGGGAACGAAGAATCTTTTTAACAACTCTAGCATTTGGAATATGTTCACCAAGATTATAGCTAGTATTAACAATGTCAGAAAGCCTAGCATAAAATTCATCAAAACATTCATTTTCATGCATGGTGATGGTTTCAAATTGAGTTGTTAAATTTTGCAATTTAGATTCTTTAACAGCATTTGTTCCTTCATGGGTAAGTTGCAAAATATCCCATGCTTCTTTTGACGTGGTGCACGTCATTATGCGTTTGAACTCATCAGGTGTGACAGACCCAGAAATAGCATTTAGACCCTTAGAGTTAAAAGACGACCATTTAAATTCATCATCAGTCCAAGTGATGTCAGGTTTCAAGTTGGTCACATTATCAACAGTCACGGTTGGAGGAGTCCACCCTCGTTCAACCAAAATCCAGACACGTTCATCAATGGCTTTTAAAGCCGACCTCATACGGGCTTTCCAATAAGCATAATTTGACCCGTCAGAAATAGGCATTTTATAATATGACTTCTCCATTTGAACACGCTCTTTTCAAAAATCAATTTATTTCAGAAATTGATATCTTTAGAAAAATTTTGCGGAAGTAAGGAATACGCGATAGATTGGCGTAACCTGCTCTGATACCAATTTGAAAGAGTTGGCGCTTGCGTTCAAATAAGAAATAATATAATAAACACCAATTTTAACCCAAATTAACCCTAAGCGTGCAACTAGGTGTAATTGAAACAATATGAAATCATGCACAAGATATTCAACACACAAAGTTTAAGGAAAAATCCCCCACAGGGGCAAAACCATTTGTATATCACTATAATTTGTAAAAGACGGTTTACAATCGGATTACAATGAAATACAGATTGACTAAGAATTACCCTCGGGTATCGGATTCTGTAGTCTCGGCTGGAAGAAACCCTTTCCAGTAGGGCTGGCGGCTGGAACAATCCCTGTCCAGTAGGGCTGCAATGCAGAGGAAGAAGCGGTCCACTTCACAAAGGGTTGAACATCAATGGTGTTCTAGGGTTACCAAATTTGACTCACAAATGTATGGAATTTGTGTGAATCAAGGGTATGAATTAATGGACTCAAATACCATGAAGACTTAAGAGTTATGGAACTCAGAAAATCGTGTATAAGTCTTAAGAGAACCAACTCCCCGATCGTGGTATAAATAAGACTTCATTTGCCCAAAAAATCTGCACACGATCTGTTCGTGGTTATCCAGGGCGGACCGGTCTGGGCCTTAGGCGGATCGGTCCGATAGCGGATCGGTTCGTTTTATTTGAAGCAGATTCGGTTCTCATTCGATCCGGGGTTTACTGGTCTCATGCAAGGCTGACTGGTCCGGGTCTCAGCAGATCGGTCCGGGGCGGATCGGTTCGTTTTAATTTCAGGCGGACCGGTCCGGCTGACTGGATTTCTGAATTCTTCCTTTCTTTTGATTTTCGGATTCCGTTGATGACGATATGAACTTGAATTTCTTCAACGGTGTTACGGCTAATGACATATACAAGTATGTTGGACAAAATGTCCTTACAGTACGCAAGAGTTTATTGATTATGGGGTGTTTTGTCAACATATCAGGGGTATTAAACATTCTTTGCAGCAAAAATTAACACAATATTGTTGTTCAACATGTTTTTCATAGGTTTAACATGTTTTTCAAGGGTTTAATATATTTTCATAGGTTTAACGATGTATGTTATATATATTTATTATATTATGAACAATATATCACACAATGTTTATTATATATGTTTTGATAATTACCATCTTGCTTGTATGGTATTGGATGATGATTTGTTGAAGATCTTTGAAAGCTTGAGAAGTAGAGAAGTAGAGAAGTTTGAGAAGTGAAGAAGTTTAGGTTTGAATGTGTATATAGAAAGAGGGAAATTGCGTAAAATAATTTTTTACACTGTAAATATGGGGTGGCCCTCAATGTGGTATAAGGAAGTAAAAATTAGACTATGGTGGCATTTTGAAGTAAAATTAGGCTTGTGGTATTGGGGAATTATTTTTGGGCTTAGCATCCCTCTTAAAAAATTCGAGAACCTTTTCATTGAATGAACCTAATTTTTAACACGGACAAATACCACCCAATATTGTGGTTAAAACAAATATTTTTAACACTTAAAAAATAAAAAGATAAACTGGCTCGAATAATCCACATGACATGTAACTATAAAAAATTAATAGCTAAAAAATAACATAAATAAATTAGATTTAGTACTCGGGTAGAATAATTAAATTTCTTATTGTAATTTTTACTTCAATATCATATGATGCAAAACTGTTGTAAAGCATACAGTAATATCTAAAAAAAATGTCATCTTCATTTGGTTTCCTATGTGTTTACATTTGTTTATTTTCCTTGACAACTTACTTTAAGCATTTCAACCACACCAACCAAGTTCACATATGCATTATTTGAAGATAATAAATTTAATAGTTATTTAGATTAAATAAGCAAAATGTAAATTAGATTAACTAATTTAGAAAATAATAATCATAATTACATCTAAAGCAAAAAAAAATATACATTATGGGACATTAAAATGTGCGATATAATTAATTTTCTAGTTAATTGTCTTGCTCTTCGCACATTTGGACCGAAGGTCAATTATTTTACACAAAATAATATACATGATGTAGCTCCTTAGGATTGAACAAGGAACCTCATTATTCTTTGAAATTGGGCTAATAGATTTATTGCATAAATTTTATACTGATTTAAATTGAAGGTACATAGAATTATTATTTAAAATCATTAATTATTGTACAATACCAAAAAAAATAGCAAAAAAACATTTCTTATATCATGGAAAAGTGTTTTAGGGCATCCGACTTGTCAAACAAGTTCCATGCCATAAGAAGGATGTAAATTTTGATCAGAATAAGTGTAGCTTTGATAACAAAGGTTAACTCAAAACAAGAATCATATTTGTTCGTGTGTTATGTGTGAGAGAGAAAGCCTTGGATAGCAGAGAAGTTTGTGATTCCTGGCTTCTGTAAACAAACATCAAGAGTTCATTACCAACATAATGTAAGATAACAACAAAGCACATGTAAGGGTGCTCCTGCAGCTGCACATTTTTATTTTCTAAATTATTAATGTACTCACGATAATTTGTTCAAACAATGATTTAAAAGCATCAGTAACACACCACTAAGAAATTAATATGGGGATGAAAGGAAACTTCATTGAGCACTTTGTTTTTATTTTCATCCTTATACAATATATACTAATAATGAGGGGATAGAGTCAAAAGGTTCGTTTTTTATTCATACCATGTTTGATAAATAATAGCAAGGAAACAAAATAAATAAATATATAGAATATACATCCGATTTTGTTAAAGAACATTTGAATATAAGTAGCACACTTCAATATTCCACCTTTGTATATATATTAACAAAATGAGGAAATAAAGTCAAAAGTTAGGGTGCTAATTCAAATTGTGCTTCATAAAATATAAAATAAACAAAGTAGAAAATAACGATATCACATTAAGAATTGGTGCAGAATCTCAACACCTAATAACTTTCTAATTTAAAGAGTGATGATAGGGATACACAATTTAGGGAACACATGTTCTCGTGTTATTGGTAAATACCTTGATGGGTCTTGTGCCCTCAAATTGTGTCTCCATAGCATTTAACTAAATTTAATCGACTTATATTTGTCAATTATTACCCATTGTGTTCCAAATAAATCTCCATTATACACAATTACATGTGATTTTGAAAGTTACTAATCCGAACAACGTCTCCAACACAACAACGATCTAAATTTATGATCTAGATTTATGTATGATAATCAAGAAAGTCATCATTTTTAAGAGGTTAAATATGAAAAATATTTTTTCCTTCTTTTTCAAAAGAAAAAATGAAGCTTTATTATAATAGAGGTAATATACAAGAGCTATTACTCCTCGCTATCATAGGAGTAGGAACATTACAAAACTCCTTTTTTAGAAAAGGAGATAAAAAATAGGGGGTAGAGAGATATACATAGTACAAAAAAACATATTAACATGGCATCAACACATGAATAAGTTTTCATGTAACAAAAAGAGAGTCTGATGTGTTGAAATTGGAACAACCGGTCATGGACCTCCTAGATCAAAATCTAATGGCGTGGATATGCTGCCACGTTCCTGTAAATCAAATTAAAATTAGACTGTGAATTAATTTTAATCTTAATATTTACACAGTCTTTTTGTAAAGAAATCTCAATGCCGTTTTTTGGCCCAAAGTTCCGCCAATACAGAATTAGTGTCTAATATCAATTTTTAAACCTACACCGCATATTTTTTTCCAAATGATTCTTTGAATCATTATAAATGCATATTATTATTATGATAATGTTCTTTAGCTAAAGATGGAGTTCTAACAACATTATCTATGGATCCTTGATATTTATCACAATATTTGGCATCCCGTTTCAATCCGTTTGCAAAATATTCCCGGCTTGGGTTTCTTATATAAAGTGTCACAATTCCCCCCCAATTCAATTACTTAAAGTATTAGGGAACTTTGAACTAAGCTTGAGATAGTTGTTGTATGGATACTCACTCAGAGGAGTTATTCATGCACGCCCAAGATCCAAGATAGGAACAACCCAAAGTTAAGATATGATAAAAACTTAGATATTAAGGTTAGCCTTTCATATTTTGAGGATTGCATCCTATAGTCATTTCAGACTTCCTTTGTAAATTGATCAAACCTACTACTAGTACTTTCAATTATATCCCATACAAATGGTACTTTTGACATGGTATGCTTAGAAAGAAAGATGCACCAAGATATATCTCTTATGCAACTTTCTAGATGAAAAAATTATACCTTATTTCTTATTTTATTTTATTTGAATTTTTTCTTTGGTGGAGTTAAAATAAATTTCTAAATCATCAAAAAGTGTCAGTTCTTTAATCCATGAGTTTCCAAGGTACTTAAGGTTATTTTCATGTAATCTCTCTTTAAGGTTCCACGATTTTAAAAAGAGTTCCAGGTGACTGAAGAACCGATAGTAAAATAAGTAGTAAAAATATGAGTCATGGATAAAGAGTATGCAAGGATTGATTACAAACTCATATGTCATCCCAATAGTGGATTTTATTAGCCCCTCCCACAACTAGGCCTCCCACAACTAGGCGAATTATACAAGAAAGTCTATAATCCTTGAGAAATGAAATTCCATAAATAGAGAAAAGATCCCCTTAATACTACTTCAGAACCCCATACCGATATTCTCGTTTTATTTTAATAGAGGATTGGCCACCCAATATTAGAATTGGTGGGTTATCACAATTCCCAAAGATACTAGAAACTCTAATTCCCACTTTATATATAGAAAGTGAGATTTTTTAGAGGAGAGGAGATGCTATCGAAAAGGAGGTCATGGATTCACTGTTCATAGGATAAGAAGAGGTGTTAGAGGCGGTTGTGGATTACTGTTCATCGGATCACTTCCATTAAGGTAAAGGATCTACCCACATCCCCTTAATCCTTGTTAAAACATTAGTTCCCATGTTTCTTATTGAATGAGATGAGTCCTCTCATATAATCTGAATTTTATCTATTTTAGGCCATAAATATTTAATGTTCGTTGTATTATCGGTTTAGAGATCATGGATATTTACTGTTCATTGAGGTTTAAGGCCGAGGGATATTACTATTCACATTAAAGTCCTTGATTTCAAGGTTTTCTCTTAGGGTTATTGTTTGGAAGATATGAGACTTTTTTTAGGAAGAGGATAGAAATCCCCATTATTTATTAATAAAAGGAGAAATAGCCTCTCCTATGTGGCCTTTCAAAGCAAAAATATAATCTTAAAAAGAAAATACAAATAGATTCACCGACTCTCCAAAACATCTATCTAACAAAGCTATAACAACCTTAGGCTAGGAAGACCAAACCTATATAAATTAAATATTCCTTTAATAAAATAAGGAAGATCATTGACATTTGAAAAATAAGTTGATTGTCCTAAAGTTGAAGCCAAATTTGCAAGAGCATCTGTCACATTGTTTCTTTGTCTCCATATGTGAGTAATTTGAATCTGTCTTGAGTCCATCATTGCTCCAATCTCCTATGTATAACTTTTCCATCTATGGTGGTTTCTAAAGTCCAAGAACCATATTGAAAACTACTTTAGAATTATACCAAAATGTTTCCACATCCAATCCTACTGTACCAACGAAGACCAATTTTAAGGGCTAAAATCTCTGCCATTAGACTAGAATTATACCCAATATACTCTAAAAATGCCAATTTAAATTCACCCTTTTCACCTTTGATGATACCCCCAATGTCACTTTCACTTGGATTACCTTTACTAGAACCATTAACATTAAACTTTAAAGATCATATCGGAGGACTAGCCCATCTATTAATGATAGATTTAGGTAATTTAACCTTCACTCTGATGTGAAATTCATCAATAAGAATCATGTGCAACTGGTTCAGAGGATTAACAAACTCAGTTTGAGAAGCTTTAGATATAATGAGTTGATTAACTTGTTTAATTATACCAGTAGCACTCATAGGAATGAGCAAAGATTTCATAGCAATGAGCACAATAAGTTGACTAACTTGTTTAATTATAATAAGTTAGTTAGCAGACTTTGACATCCATCTTTCTAAATTTCCCGCAAAATTACCATTGGCAAAACATGATGAACAAATTTCAAGTAACCCCACCTTGATTTAGCTATCCACAAAGAAATGAGCATAGATTTCATAGAAGAAAATGGAGGACTGACCTCTACCATATTAAAATAGTGATCCCAAGCATATTAAGCCAACCTACTAGATAAGAACAGGTGTTTCATAGTTTCTTCATGGTTCCTGCAACATTGGCATCTGGAATATGTCCTAAAAAGTAATCTGAATTTGATCATTAGTAGGTATAGCTCCATGTAATAGTTTCCAAACAAAGATTGAAATTTTTGTTGTAATATGTGAGTACCATAAAAATTTCCAATATGAACTTAGACCAGCTCAATTGAAAGGCTGATTTAAAAGTGAACTCACTAGAAATTGAAGGACTCAAATTTCCCTCATTATTAGCTATCACTATGTTGTCTGACACCTCAACTTAAACATTTATAATTCTCTTAATCACATGGGATCCAATTGTACCATATGAGAGAATTTTTATATTGGTTTCTCATGAATTTAGCCCAAATTCCTTTAGAGTTGTTTAATCTCCAAGCAAGCTTCAAACTTGGAAAATATTCTTATTGATTTTATATTTTTTTACTGAGGGGTAGGGGATCCCGTTTATATGGTCAATTCTTATATCCGTGAAATTTACTCCATAAACAAACATTGTTTTGAACACATAATTTAAACAAACACGACGGAGGGACAAAATACGAGCAGACCAAAAATGAAATATGATGAGATTACAATTTTAAGTTCTTGACTAATTAATCCTACGTGGACATGCGTAATATTTCTTAGTCAATTTCCAAGGAACTTAAAGCATCGAATTTTAAATCAACAAATGTGATTAAACCGGTTTTAGCATTTTAGTCCTACGCATGCATATAGGTGAGGAAATATACAAACACAAAAGTGCACAACCACAACGCCGCGATGTACGAGGAAAAACCTAAGACGGAAAAAAACCTAGGATGACTAGGCCTAGAAGAAATTCACTACGAATACGGTTTTGCAAGGACGACTCAAAAGACTTACATACTCGACGCAACAAGTTCCGCTAATGACATCTCCAGTACCAACATTTGTAGAACGTGTATCTCTAGCACACTTGCATAACACGTCCCATATATCAGTATCCACCGATGGCCAAAGCTCCATCTCTAACTTGTGTGGAAATTCACCGCACACACAAAAATGGTGTATGAAGGTTGTAGAGGATGTGGGTGTTTTGTCTGAAAAAATGATCCATGTTGATCACGTAAATGTTGGAGATAAAATTAGCAAAGTGTTTAGGCTTTGTAAACGTAAATGGAGTGGATCCCCTCAAATTTTTCACGAGTTCCCTTTCTTTTATACGTTAAAAGTAGTGGGGTAGTAGGGAAATGGGAAAACTGTTGATTGTTGGCGTCATTTTAAATAACTGACCCGGTCGTTCGGACAACTGGGTCTCTCGTTCGAACGATGATGTTTGAACGACGTTAATGAAAACTCAAAACCAACATCAAAGGATGTTGTTGGAAGTCTCGTTTGTACCGGGGCAATCTCGTTTGAACGAGATTTCTAATGAAATTTTAGACTTAGCCAAGAAGGTTTAAAAAATATTTTGGAAACTTAGTCAAAGCCTTTAAAAATATTTATAAAAAGTTTCTCCAACATATATTATAAAACATGTCATATACCTTTTAGGAATAAATCATCGGAATGTTGATATGAGCTTTGATGATGCATGAATTCTTAAATCCCCGGATGTTCAGATTTCTTCCATGAAAAGCATGATATGACACCTTACAAACTGACATGTTTTGTTCTAACGGAAATAGCCAATACTCCAAATGACTCGGTGGGGAAATTCTCCCTTACAAATCTCCCCCTTTGGCTATTCCAGGGCAAAATATAAAAACATAAAAAGAAGCCAGTCCATCAAGTTGATCCTATAATGCTCATCCCTAGAATACCCAAAAAGAAAATGGACACAACTCGACTATCTCACAACCTTACTGCATTAAGATCATTGTAGGCTTGAGTCATTTGAAAATTATAAATGTACCTACACACATGAAACAACAAACACATAAACGTATGTGGAGAAGATAATATCAATAAGTCCAATAAGATTAGTTATCCCCCCTAAATATGTGATGTTATGTGATGTTCTCCCCCAAAATATTCTCCCCCTTTTTTTCAAAAAAGACAAAGGGTAAGAATAAAACCTACAAAGTTAGTGAATAATTCTTGAAGCATAATAAGAATAGATTCTAAGCAACATCAAGAATTATCACATAAATAATTATAGCAACATATAAACATTAAAATCATCCACAAGACATAATATGAATGGAGATACCCATAGGATGAATCAAATTATCCATAGTGCCATAAATAAATATCCAAATTAAATTGCAAAAATAGAGAAAATATTAAGATATTCGGTACAAGTGAGGATAAAGAAATATAACAAATAAGCCCTCTCTCACTAGTACAAAAGAAATAAAATCATAAAAAATAGCAATAATTGAGCTGGATCATCTAGGGTGTCATCAAATGTATCATCAAAAGTAGAAGGATCACGGCCAGAAGGATCTGCACCGTGTCTCATCTCAGCATGACGAAGCTCCTCATAGTATTGCATTAGCCAAGAATCATGACAGACCTGCTCCTCATCTCGTCTTGCCTGTGCTTACTCTGCACGCTCTCTCTCTCTGCATAGAAGTGAAAAATTCCTTCATCATTTCTCGGTATTGACATTTTTCTTCTTCCATTCTTTCCACCCGCAGATGCATAATCTTAATTTCTTCAGACGCATAGGGAGGATGACTACGAGAAGTAGAGGGTCGTGACTGGACAGGAGGAGATTGGGTAGTGAACTGTGATGACTCAGAATTAGAGGTAGCATCAAGTCAATGACTCCTAGATCGACCAATGGATAATAGTCTGATATCTAAAATAGGTAATATCACTAGCAAAAATATGGCAACCTGCCTATAGACAATACCTAGTGACTATGACGGCAAAAGGTAAAGCCTCTCTAACTGGTGCATTAGTAGACTATCTCACAGAGCAGAGGGCACTAAAAATATGAGATGAAAGATCAATGGTATCACCAACACTACTAGCAAACATAAGGCGCAAATGTTCAAGCCTAATTTGGGTATGGTTTGCTTGGGGAATGAGATAAGCACAAACAATCCAATTTATAGTCCTAAACTCAGGTTTGAGGTGTTTGTGATATAAAATAGCCGATCCCGGTTCATATTTATCAAAATATCTTCTAAAATTTGGCTAAGAGTAGGTCTACGTGCATCGGGCCATGGAAAGGTACGATTGGCAACACAGGGTAAACTGACAATCGCAACAATTGATTCAACAGTGATTAAAACTTCCCTACCACGGACCCTATACACAAGACCACGCTCACTCACAAGCATGCTAAAGAAAAATTCTCTACTGAGATCAGTGTAGGTGGGGTCATGGAGATTGAAAATAGGACCCCATCTGAGAGTAGCAAGCCAAACGAATACCATAGTGTGTGATAGAGAGACTAAGTCAATAGCTTTTCTCTAACGATAGAACGAATCGAGAAACCAAGAGTGTGGTATTGGGTGTAACTAGCCCGAGTTCCCCAACAAACTTGGGGATTTGGAATAGGTTATTCATCTTCAGAGGAGTTTTCCTCGTCGGATTGGACAATATGGCGGTTACGATGACCATGAGCCATAGAAAAAAAATCTACACCTTATACGTGTATGACCAACCAAACCGTCAACACCAAAAAAAAATAACAAAAAAATATGAGCTCCAAGAGAATATTAGCAATATAAGAAAATGAGCCATAATTAAAATAAAATGATTTTTCATGAGTTTTTGACGAAAATTAGATAAGAGTAAAAAAAATGTCAAAAACGTCTCATGAATAGTCATTAAACTTGGGGTAAAATAGTTTTTGAAAACATGATATACTAGTTTTTAGCCCCACGCGATTCGCAGGAGCTTTATAATTTTTATTGCACAACATAAATTAGCCAAATTGGAAAATATAAGAATATAGTTAGACTTATTAAATATGAACATGGTAATTATTGGATTTCAAACAATTTATTGGCGCATGAGAAAATTTCTGCATGGGATGCGCCAACTTAATCTTTCATTATAATATAGTATACTCAATCTGAGACATAGAATCTCACATTATAGAAATGAAATCATACATAAAAATTGTCAAATGCTACTAAGATGAATATAGAAGAATACAACCGCCATAGGAATAGTTTGAAGTAGAAAATGTATGGAAAGGGTGAAAACCATTATAGGTTCCTGAAACTATATTTGCATGACTCGCCTATTGCGTGACTCACCTGTAAAATGTGGGAAGAATCTAATAGGTGATAAGTGATAAATATGAGATGAGAATAATATATCAAATTTGTTAAGAAAAGTATGAATCTTCTACTAACAAAAGGGAAAAAGTAGTATATCAAATTTGTTTACGGATATTTACTTTAAATATGTGAACACCATAGAAACACAAACATGTATATACTCTGATTGTACAAAATTAATATAACTATTAGTTTTCAAAAATTCTATTTTTTTTCTTTTATAAGTCAAAAATGAAAAAATTTTAAGTGATTAAACATATACTCATGTAATGAGATGAAATAAAATATGATCATTTGGTATAAAAAAATCTGAAAAATAATAACCTACCTACCACCCAGCACCACCCAAATAGGATCTTTATTTTTCCTCCCTCTATAAATCCAATTTTGCCTCTCCCTCCCTACCCTAACCTGTGATATTCTCACATAATATACGAAGTATTTAAACAAAGAAGAAAACTATTAATCAATCCAAAAATATATAAAAACCAAACATTTAATACCATAATGTATTATAAATTAGGTTGTAAAAGGTTTTAAAAATACAAATTACAAGAATATAAAGACATTGGTTCTAAACTATAATTATTTTCGAGAATATGATTATAGGAGGAAGGATAAATTTCTAATCATTTGTAAAAATAGGTGATCTTATGTATCATACATATGTCATACTTGAGTGTTTAGTTAAAACCTAAAAATTAAAAAAAATTATATCAGAATTTTTCAAAACTCTATGAATTGTACAAAACACCAAACACTTAGTAAACTTAGAAAATTATAACAAAAAAGTCATGAATTTATCCATTGATGTTGTAATTCCAATTTATTACATGGTATTGCTTTTTATAAAACATAAACAATTAGTTTTGAATTGTCAAATCAATATAAACACGTGCATTAGACTTTGAGTAGTCTTTCTCTATGTCAAATTTTAGACCACACATACAGATATAGTAGAGTAGACTTTGGGTACACTTCTCTATGTCAGAATATAGTAGACATTTGATTGATAACTACACAATTTTAATAAATAGCACCAATCAAAGACAATACACTACAAATAAATGAAACATCTCAGATTTTTTTTTTTTAAATTAAAGAGAAGCAAAATTGACTTGTTTAGTGTCTGATATCATATCAGCATCACCATTCAAAAATCATCACCTCCACCATTGAACAACATACAACATCACATTATAATGTCAAATGAAACCTGGGGCCATCCCGATCGAGGGATCTCGCGCCCCGGGCGTTCGGGAGGGGGGAGAATGTCGAAAGGTCTCGTTCCCCTTTTGCTCAGGAACTCTTCGACCGTTATCGGTGTGAGGTAAATATAAAGAGATAGAGTCGCTAGCCAATTTTTCACAAAATAGGGAAAAGAACATATTTTCGCCTAGAGAGAGTGGCATCAAAGACAAACTGATGCATACGAAACCAATAGTTAGAAGGTTCGGGGGCTAAGTTACGGAATGGGAAGGTGTTAGGCACCCATCCCTCCCTTTCGGTCTCTCATGGGCTAGTGTTATTGTTTTCTTTTATTTATCGGTGAAGTATGTGTGCATGTATATATATAATGGAGTTCAGAATCGTTCAACTCTTAACATGGGAAAGGTAGAGTGAAGTCATCCATAAGAATGTTCCCAAAATAATATATATAAAAATTATGATTTGTGCATTCATCGTAATATTGATCGTTATTATGAAATGACAATATGTGTTGGATGAAACGCTTATAAACAGAATATGTATATTAATGTGAGAATATGATAACTACGGAATTGGAGGGTTTGAGAAAATTGGGGGATTTAGAGAAATTGATAAATTAAGAAATTGAAAAATTAAAAACTTGGAAAATTAAAAAATTGGACTCGAGTCTCGGGTTTTAATCTTAAACGCATACGTAACCTATAAAGGCATCAAAGTCCACGTAGTTCGAATGCAACGTGGGGGTGGGGTTTATCCCATAGATCCAAACAGGATTTTATTACATGTGTGTGGGTAGAAAATGTGTTTTTTAGTTTTGAAAAAGTGTGATGGATAATCCCGTTCGAAATTTACGGGTATAACCCTCTTTTTGTTTGTTTGTGTTTTTTTTATAGAAAATAAAGTATGTTCTATATGCTAATAAAAGTGTATATATTAATATGTATGAACTAAAGTAAGAACTAGATTATGAATCTAACGTAATTTATGCAGAAATAAGAAATTTAAAGAGAGAGGGGCAGAATTAGACCTTCTTTGAAGCTTGATCTTTTATCTGGGATGAACTCCCTTGATTGTGAGATGAGTGTTGATGAGAGAGAATGTGATTTTTCCAAATTAGGTATGAAAAGGATGGGAATGTAAGCTTGAATGGAACTTCACATGGGGAACTTCGTTGATTTCGAGAGAATGTTGCTGAGATCACCGATGCTGATGGATTTCTGGTCTCTTGGGAGTGAGGTCATGCCCTCTATTTATAGGGTCAGGGTTGGTTCCGATCAACATTGCTCTAGTCCTATCTATCGGCATGTGACCCTAGACACATTGTCGATAGGCAGGCATCTGGACTTGTCGATTGGCAGTCTCGTGCAGATTTTTCTAGAAAAATGGTCGTAGAACGTAATTCATTGATTCGAATTATGCATGGGGCAAAGAATTATAGAGGTACTTTAGAGACCTTCAAGAGTCCTTTGGACCTCTCCTGGGTTCAGGAGTTGAATTTGGGTCAAATATGGCTCGGAAGCGCACGCCGGTCCTTTGGACGGGAGATCATCAGACGAAAATGGATCGTTCGTCCGACCATTTTTAGTCATCAGACGAAAATGTGTTTTTTAGTTTTGAAAAAGTGTGATGGATAATCCCGTTCGAAATTTATGGGTATAACCCTCTTTTTGTTTGTTTGTTTGTGTTTTTTTTTATAGAAAATAAAGTATGTTCTATATGCTAATAAAAGTGTATATATTAATGTGTATGAACTAAAGTAAGAACTAGATTATGAATCTAACGTAATTTATGCAGAAATAAGAAATTTAAAGAGAGAGGGGCAGAATTAGACCTTCTTTGAAGCTTGATATTTTATCTGGGATGAACTCCCTTGATTGTGAGATGAATGTTGATGAGAGAGAATGTGATTTTGCCAAATTAGGTATGAAAAGGATGGGAATGTAAGCTTGAATGGAACTTCACATGGGGAACTTCGTTGATTTCGAGAGAATATTGCTGAGATCATCGATGCTGATGGATTTATGGTCTCTTGGGAGTGAGGTCATGCCCTCTATTTAAAGGGTCAGGGTTGGTTCTGATCAGCATTACTCTAGTCCTATCTATCAGCATGTGACCCTAGACACATTGTTGATAGGCAGGGATCTGGACTTGTCGATTGGCAGTCTTGTGCAGATTTTTCTAGAAAAATGGTCGTAGAATGTAATTCATTGATTCGAATTATGCATGGGTCAAAGAATTAAAGAGGTACTTCAGAGACCTTCAAGAGTCCTTTGGACCTCTCCTGGGTCCGGGAGTTGAATTTGGGTCAAATATGGCTCCGAAGTGCACGCCGATCCTTTGGACGGGAGATCATTAGACGAAAATGGATCGTTCATCCGCATGATAAGTCATAATTGTGCATGGGGTGGACCGTTGGAAAGGTTAAGAGATTTAATTCAACATTCCAAAGAGTTTCGCTCGGTTTGGAAAGTTAACCTCGATTAACCGGGGCCCAAAAATTACCCGATGACCTTTCAGAGTAAAACGGATCGTTCATTCGTACCGTAAGTCAGAATCATGAAAGGGATGGAACGTTGGAAAGGGTATTCAGTGCCCTTCAGATATTCATTCAGTCTTATTCGAGCTAAAGAGTTGACCTTGGTCAAACAAAGCTCGGGAGCGCCCGGTGGCCTCCGGATCAATTTTTGAGGAAAAACTGATCATTCTTCCGAAAAGTTATGAAGTCTTATACATGGGGAGAACTGTTGGAAAGGGGTTTCTATTGCCTTCAAAGATTTAAAGATATTTTGCTCTGACGATGAAGTTGATCGGGGTCAAATCGGGGCTCGGGAGCGCCCGATGACCTCCAAATTGATTTTCGATAGTAGAATGATCCGTTTGCCTGAACAGTTATGATGATTAGCGAATGGGGTGGACCGTTAGAAAGGGTATTTATAACCCTTTGAAGTTTTAAATAGCTTTTGCTCTGACGATGAAGTTGACCAGAGTCGAACGGGGCCCGAGAACGCCCGATGGCCTCTAGATCGGTACTCGGAGTGCGACCTAGGGTTTGTAATGAAATGGCAAAGTGCTAGTGACCTAAGGAGAGACTTAGGGGGTCCTAAATTGTGGTGTCTATAGAAAACCTCAAAGGGTGAGCTTGGAACAAGCAATAGTCGTCGAATAGACACCACATGATATTTTGGAGAAAGGTCGATTCCGCGGACCTAAGGGATGCGAATGACCGGTTCGAAGGGTCGAGGTCGATTCTGAGGACCTAAGGTGATGCAGAAAATGGCCGATTCTAAAGACCTAAAGGAGGTTACGTCTGAGGTCAAAGGTAAGGGGCGACCAATTCTGCGGGCCGAGGTCAATTCTGAGGACCTAAGTTGTAGCGACCAATTCTGCGGGTCGAAGAAAATTCTATATGCTTAAGATAAGGATGAACAATTTGGAGGGTCAAATCCAATTCTAAGGGCTTAAGATAGAAGCGACCAATTCTGCGGGTTGAAGCCAATTCTACGGGCTTAAGATAGGGATGACCAATTATAAGGGTCAAAGCCAATTTCGAGGGCTTAAGGTAGGGGTGACCAGTTCTGAGGGTCAAAGCCAATACTGTGGTCTTAAGATGGAAGCGACCAATTCTGAGGGTCAAAGCCAATTCTGAGGGCTTAAGATAGGGGTAACCAATTTTGAGGGTCAAAGACAATTCTGCGGGCTTAAGATAAGGGTGACCAATTATGAGGGTCAAAGCCAATTCTGAGGACTTAAGATAGGGGTGACCAATTATGAGGGTCAAATCCAATTCTGCGGGCTTAAGATGGAAGCGACCAATTCTGTGAGTCAAAGCCAATTCTGAGGGCTTAAGATAGGGGTGACCAATTCTTAGGGTCAAAGCCAATTCTACGAGCTTAAGATAAGGCAGACCAATTATGCGGGTCAAAGCCAAATCTGCAGGCTTAAGATAAGGGTGACCAATTATGAGGGTTAAAGCCAATCATAAGGGCTTAAGATAGGGGTGACCAGTTCCGAGGGTCGAGGCCAATTCTGCGGGATTAAGATAAGGGTGACCAATTTTGCGAGTCAAAGATAGTTCTGCGGGATTAAGGTAAGGGTGATCAATTTTTACAGTCAAAGCTAATTCTGAGGGCTTAAGATAGGGGTGACCAATTCTGAGGGTCAGAGCCAATTCTGTGGGCTTAAGATAGGGGTGACCAATTCTGAGGGTCAAAGCCAATTCTGCGGGCCTCAGTTAGAGATGACCAATTTTACGGGTCAAAGCCAATGCTGAGGGCTTAAGTTGCAACTTTCTTTAGGGAACTTTGGAGATTCTACTGGGGATATGTATCTTTCAGTTCCATTGGGGATTTGGGGGACCATTTGATATTAGATTCCACTGGGGAAGAGGGAATGATTCGAGGGTTGGTTTTTTCTTAGCTGTGGAATTTTTGGTTTTTGTGGTGTCCTTTGGAGACGTTGCTGGGGAGTCATGAAATTTATTTCAGGAATTCTGCTGGGGCAGTAAGAGTTCCATCGAGGAAATGAGTGTGGTATAAACAAATCTTGGTGAAAAAGGTTCTAAAATCCGTTTGGTAATTTTCTGGGGATTTTTTGGGATTTTCTGGCATTTTTTAGAACTTTTTGTACGAAATTTTAAAGAGGGTGCCGATCGGCATGGTTAGAAGGGTTCCAAACGGCAGTGGCACGGTCTTTTGGGGTACCTCAAGCGGGTGGAGGGACAGTACCGATCGGTGGGTGGCAGGGAGGTGCCGATCGCCATGCCCCTTAGCCTCTTATAAAAAAGGGGCGAGTTCTCCTCATTTTTCACAGCTTTCTGACCTGTCTTCTTCTATAATTACCTTTTTCAAATCATTCCACCGTTCCAAAGTCAAGATATGGTTAATTTCTCAAGTAGCGCAATACATATGGCGTGGCTCAATGCCGATAATTGGGTAGCCTTGGACTGGAGGGATATGGTGCCTATTGCTTTGGGCATCGAAAACCCTTTTGACTCATTTGAGCCAGTAGCAGATGATCAGACTCTCTTGTGCGACCCTTCTTATCATCGTCTCCTAAGGTGGTGAAACCTGGCGGTTATGTAAGTATTGATGACTTTTAGTATCCGCTTTCTTTTTCTTGGTGATGTTTCCTTATTTCTTAAATTTTCACAAGGGTCTTTGCATTTTGCTTTTGACTGTTTGGTGTTTCAACATCAACTATACGTTCCAGAGGGACGATGGGGCTTAGGGAAGTTTGGGAGCACCTTCCATCTTTGGTGCGGTGGATGGTGTCATCAGTTGATTTTGGGAGACTGGCGTCTACTCTGGATGAGATGCCTCGTTCTACGGTTATTCTCTGTACTATAGGGGAGAGGTGGTAGGACACCACCCACACCTTTCATTTTGGTTTTGGGGACATGACGGTGACACCCAGCTGGAATATGATGGGATGCGGATTGAGGTGGATAGGACATTGAGGCTAATGCTAGAGGCTGTGATGGAGGCAGTGGGTGATGTGGAGAGGTTGGTCTCTGGGGACTCTCTTCGTTTATCTCTTTTGAGGGAGTTATTTCTGAGGAGAGAGACGGGCGGTATGTGAGGCACGTGGCCCGTTTGTTTATTCTACTGGTATTAGGGTTTTCTTGTTGGCGACGTCGTCCATTTGTGGTTTTTTCCATTTTGAGGGTATTTTCGGACATCCCTCTTTATGACTGGGGGAGCCAGACCATGGCGACCCTATATTATTCTCTTTATGCATTCAGTCGGTGCTGCCGACAAACTTTTACTGGAGCCATGTATCTTCTCGAGGTATTCTTTATTTTTCGCATTTTCCTTCAAGTATTCGCACTTTCCTTAAAGCTTTTCATTCTTGATTTTGTAATTATTGACCTTTTATCCTTTGCAGAAGTTGTTTTATGAGGTAATTGGGTTTAACACCCAATTGATAGCTTTGAAAGACGGGTATATTGGGGACTTCTGTCGGATGTATCGGTTGTTGAAGTCCAATCGACATTCGAAGAAGTCCCTCTCTCTGGAGGCGGTGCATCAGGTCTTGAATGGCCTGATGAGCGAGCGGGTAAGCCCTTTTTTTCTTTAGACCATCTTTCCTTTGATGATCTTTTTGGATTTTCATCTTTTTCTCTTACTGGGGAATTTGCAGGCGACATTCTATCCCTAGGGGATGGCCATCCAGTATACGGGGTTTACTGGGGGACACGCGTAGATGAGACATCTGCTGGCGCATGAGTTTGACTACTCTTGGTACCTCAGGGAGAGATTAATCCGAAAGATTGTGGAGTATGAGGTTGTGGTGCCACCTACGAGGTCCTCGGTATACACGAGGCAAGTGCGGGAGATGTCGAATGATGGGCGGGTAGCGGTAATGATGGGTGATCCTTACTTGTTATATGCCGACATAGCGGGGATGTATGATTATATGGACTTTGTGGCGAGCTAGTTGATGCCACCCAGCATATACGACGTGATGCCTCTCCCTCATGCGGGTTCGAGTCAGCAGGTGGGGTCCTCCCATAGTTCAGGCGGTGCATCGACATCCACGACGACTACGACTTCAGAGGCTTCTTTTGTACGACTATAGTCACCTAGTTATAACATCCGGCGGGCTGATGGAGGGTTGGTGCGTATGCAGCACCGTCCTAATGCGATGTATCCATATGAGTTGGGCTTGACAAAAGACGTCCTTCAACTTGAGGTATACTCTTTGTCTCTTTATCTTTTGATTTCCTATTTCCTTTCTTTGCCTCAGACTGGATGATTTTCCCTTTTCTATTTTCCCTTGCAGCACATCCGGGTCTCCACCACCTGGCTGAAGGATATTAGGGATTGGATATCTTGGGCGACCGCCCACATTCGGGATGTGATTCCGGTTCCTTCTTATTTGGTGTTATTTTCCTCGTCTAAGGAAGGGTCGAGCTCAGGGAGTGGAGTCACGTCATCTCGTCATGAAGGGAAGAGAGTGCGTCGTAGGGAAGGAGGCTCCTAGAGAGAGAGAAGGAGAAGAGAGAGAGAGAGAGAGAGAGAGAGAGAGAGAGAGAGAGAGAGAGTTGGGTTCGAGCTGAGTCCCGTTGTATTTCTTTGTTTTCCTTGCAAAATCAGTGTAATACGATAAATTTTTATGCAAATAACATGAAGTTTCTGTTAATTTTCATTTTTAGTGATTAATGCGCGTGCTCTTTTTACTTTGCTGCTGAGATCGTAAAAAGAATTAAAAATGATTTGAGAAGGATTTTATTTTAAAATGAGATAAGTAAAAACATAAGGATAAGGAAATAAAAAAAATCATTTTGTTGAGTTTTTTTATATTGACAAAAGAGGAAAAAGGGAATTGTTCCAAAAATAGGGGGTTACCGATCGGCATGACCCTTGTCCTGCCTATTGGCATATCAGTCAAGTCCAATCAACCCAAGGCTTTTATTGCACTTGTTTGGCACTTGGTAGGGTAGGTTTCCCTTCGATTAATGTCGGGTTCCTTATCTTGGTTTGAGAGATTTCAAGTATAAATAGGGGTGTGGATAGAGCGTTTTCTTCACACTCCCACATTCCTTCTCCTTTACATTCTTCTTTTCTCATCATCTTCTTATCTTGTGATATGGCTCTCCATGGTAGTGTTGAGTTTGCAAACTACCTCAAAACTTTGAAAGCAATGCGTTCCTACAACATTGACTACGATGCTTTTGACATGAGACAAGTCTCTTTGTGGCGCAACTGGCCCATAGACTGGAACATGATGATGGAGGCAGTTGAGTTCTAGTACCCCGAAAACCATGTATTTTGCTTCGATTTGGATGATATTTGTTCGACCTATGAAAAGTTTTCTTCCATATTTGGGATAAATCCCAGCGTTACTGCGACTCTGCCTGAGTTTTCTTAGTCCCCTAGGGAGTTGTTGGTTGGACTTCTCCACATCTTGCCTTCGGCAGCCAGGTCGTTGGTCACGGGAGGAATGATTTCTCTTCCTGCGGTGCTGCGATCTGTATATTTGTAGGATGTTGGCGATGCTAGCTATGATGGGGCCGTCATTCTAGGCCTGGTTTTGAAACTGTTATTGGTGACTCGGGAAATACTAGTGGACCCTCAACTTGCAACTGTTGTTTCCTGGATGTCAGACCATCGCAATCCTACGACGGTAATACTAGCAGAGACTCTGAATCGTCTTGATAACTGGTGGGAAGGTCGTTCTGACTTTCTGAGGGGTAGCCCCGTAATACCGTTCATGTGGTTGTCAGAGAGATTCCGTATGGCGGTCCACCTGAGTATCCTTTGTCGGTGGTGTCAAACTTTTTTTCATGTTATTTCATCAGCGTAGGCCTAAAGATTGAGAGTTGGGAAAACTGGTTCATGGAGCATGGGGCTCGAGGCTTTCACTGGTCAGTGCTTTGGTGGGGGGGAGCTGCTGCCCATTCTGTAACTTGGGGAGTACTAGTATGTTCGATTGGTAGGCCTCCGATAGACCTCTTTATACTTTCCCTGGTAGCTTCTGTGCTACTTTGGTTGGGAAAAAATCATGCCACCGCGGACACTGGACTTATTTCCTGTGGAGGATCTGATAGAGCGTATGTGCATGCGGCTTGGCTCTTTTTGGGAGAATCTTTGTTCATCGACCCTTCCTTCTCAATCTGTTGGGCGAGTCTGGCATGTCTTAGAGGACTACATGAAGTGGTTATGGAGAAGAGTAGTTGCTAAGATGCTGGTTGTGGAGACTAGGCAAACGTGGTTTATTATTTCTGACACCATGGAGGGAGGCATTGCGGTTTTTCCCAGGCTGGTCTGGGATTATCGTTAATGGAGCTTCAGCGGCACTCTCTTCAGGCAGGGGAAGTTTGGGGACCCCAGGATGTGGATGATAATGGGTCTAGTTCTTCTGGCACCTGTGGGGTAGAGTTTGTGAAGCTTTTTGTATTGTGTTTGGTCCTATTTTTGGTTATTTTATGGGAATAATTTTGAAGGGCTATTTAAGCAGTAGCGGGACTTATTTTTATTTAGTAAGTAGGAGTATACTGGTGAGGGAAATCATTTGATTCCTTATGCTGATGTAATTATACCGAAATCTCGAATAATGAATTAAAGTAGTTTTGATCATCTAATTGTGCCTCTTAATGAGTTTTTCATTTGAAGTATCTATACCAATCGCTAAGGAATACATAATCCTTTTGTTCATGTACATGTTAAAAATGAACCGGTTCTTGGGGTTAAGAAAAGAATAGCATTTTGTGAAAAGAAGGGGGTTGTGCTCGTGCAAAGCGGATAAGCTGCCTACGTACCTTTGAGTTTTTTTTTAAAAAAAATTTAAAATTCATTCTTAAAGGCAAAAAGGTTTTTTAGAGGATCCCCACGCAGTTCTGAGTAGAGGGAAATGAAGAGACTTTTTTAATAATAAAAGGGAAATGAGAAGAGTCATAGCGCGCCGAGATTTCAGACCAGGGGTAGAATTTCTTGAGACGATCCAGGTTGATTGGATGCGCCATTTCTTCTCCGTCAAGATCGGTAAGCATAGCGGTGCTACCGGATAGGATCTTCTTCATAATGTAGGGACCTCACCAATTGGGCTTGAATTTCCCTCCGGGGTCCTAGATGGGCTCTATAATTTCTTGAAGGGTGAAGTCCCCTTTTTGGACACTACGGGCCTTGACTCTCTTATTGAATGATTGCGCTATCTAATGATGGTACCCTTGTATGTGATATAGAGCTTTCAGCCTCCTTTCATCCAAGAATGATAGCCCATCGAGATGGCTTTGATACCAGTCTTTGTCGCTGACCTTAGTTTCTAGCATGACGTGCAACGAAAGGATTTCTAGCTCTACGCATAGGACTGCTTCCATGCCGTAGACTCAATAGTAAGGGGTAACCCCAGTACTGGTTCAAATTGAAGTGAGATAGCCCTAGAGGTCGTAAGGGATCTTGTCGGCCCAATCTCGATAACTCTCGGTCATCTTGATGATGATAGCTTTGAGATTTCTATTGGTAGCTTCTACTGCTCCATTGGTTTGAGGTCGGTAGGGAGAAGATTTGTGTCTCTAAATCCCATACTCATCGACCACCTGTGTAACTTCTGCATCGAAGTGTAGCCCATTTTTTGATACCATCTCGTGCGGGACCCCATATCGACAGATGATGTTTTTTCTTGATGAACGTGGCCACTTTCTTGGCATTCAGAGCTGCGTATGACTCGGCCTCGATCCATTTAATGAAGTAGTCAATGGAAACCAGGATAAACTCATGCCCATTGGATTCTTTGGGTGTAACTTTCCCTATGATGTCGATGACCCATGTGGAGAACGTCCAGGGAGAAGTCATGTTGTATAATTCTCGTAGAGGCAAGTGTTGTAGGTTGGAAAATTGCTGGCATTTGAGTCATCTTTGAATGTAGGCGATGCAATCCTGAACCATGCTAGTCTAGTAGTAACCCTTCTGGATGATCTTTTTGGTGAGCATATGGCCGCTCATGTGGGGTCCGTATTCCTCACTGTGGATTTTCTGCATCATTTCTTCAATGTCAGCCGCTGCGTTACAGTGAAAATGGGTTCTATCGAAGTTTCTCTTTAAAAGTTCTTTATTGTAGACAATATACTGGGCAACCAGTCTGTGGATGGTTGCTCGGTCTTTCTTGTCAAAACCTTAGGAGTACCTACTATGTTTAAGGAAGCGCCAAATATCATAATACCAACAGTCAGCTATATCGGGATCTTCTTCTGTGATAAGCTCGATGTGGTAGCAGTGGGTTGGTTTATCTTACTTTTGGATAAGTAAATGGGCCATGGTTATTCCTTTAGGCATGTAAATCATAGAGGCTAGGGTAGCAAGGGCATCGACTAGGTTGTTCTTTTCTCGGGGTAAGTAATGGAAGGTAATTTCTTAGAATTGGGAAGCCATCTCTTCTTTCCATATCCTAAGTACTTGATCGATGATGAGGGTTGAATCCATATAGACATCGAGGTATCAAATTCCCTTTTTGAGGGTAATTTTTAGGACTATCGTGCATGCCTCGTATTCATTCATATTGCTGGTGCAGGGAAAATCGAACTTGATGGCAATGGGAGTGTGAAAGTCATCAGGGGTAATTAGGAGTATCCTAATTCCGTACCCTTTATTGTTAGCAGCGCCGTCAAAGAACATTTTTCATCGAAGGTCTTCTTAGGAGGTACAGAAGATATTCTCATCTGGGAATTCATAAATCCATACATCATCTTCTTCCATAGGGTAGTCAGCAAGGTAGTCATAGATGGCTCTTCCTTTCATGGCTTTCTACATGACATATACAGTATCAAATTCGGCTAGAAGCATCAGCCAATGGGCCATTCCGCTATATAGGGTAGGATTCTCAAATAGGTACTTGATTGGATCCATTTGAGATACAAGTGTGATTGTAAAGGCAAGGATGTAGTGTCATAATTTTGGGTCACCCGGACAAGAGCGAAATATTATTTCTCCTGGGTTGTGTAGTTAACTTCGTACCCGACCAACTTGCGACTAACATAGTAGATGGCTCTATCTTTTTGGGTCTCTTCAAGGTATTGGGATAGAAAAGCCCCAACTGCAGTATATGTTACGGTTAGATAAAGGAGTGGGGAAAGACCAGGCTGCGGTGGCATGAGTACCAAAGGTCGATTTAGGTATTGTTTGATTCAGTCAAAGGCTTCTTGGAAGGCTTCGTTCCAAACATTGTTTGAATCCTTTCGGAGGAGTTTAAAGATGGGCTCACAGATGGAAGTCAACCGGCTGATGAACCGTCTGATATATTGTAATTTCCCAAGGAATCCCCGGACTTCCTTCTCTGTTTAGGGTGGTGGCATCTCGAGTATGGCTTTTAGCTTGGTATCATCTTCTTCTATCCCTTTTTCACTAACCATGAATCCCAAGAGTTTTCCTTTGGTAACGCCGAAGACACATATTTGTGGGTTAATTCGCATCTGATATTGTCGCAGTCGTTCGAAGAACTTTTGGAGAGCGGGAACATGACCTTACCTATTCTTAGACCTGATAATCATGTCTCTACGTAGACCTTAACTTCCTTATGTATCAGATCATGCAAAATGGTTGTGGCAACCCTCTGGTAGGTAGCCCCTGCATTTTTTAGTCCAAATGGCATGACAGTGTAGGAAAAGGTTCCCCAAGGGGTGATGAATGCGATTTTCTCTTGATGATTCGAGTGCATCTTAATCTGGTTATATCCAGTAAACCCATCGAGAAATGACTTGAGAGTGTTACTAGTTGTATTATCCAAAATCATATCGATATTGGGTAGCGGGTAATCATCCTTCGAAGAGGCCTTGTTCAAGTCTCGATAGTCGACATGAAATAGTGGTTCACCACGAGTGTGTTTCAAATCAAACCAATTTTCACCAAAAATTATCCAACTTTTAATTAGCACCAAACCAAGTTGTGAAAACCAATTTTTACTTTAAACCAATTTTATCTTGATTAATCTTAAACATGCATCTAGTGATTGAAGCAAGTAAAGTAAAGTAAAGAATACTCGCAACGCCGGATGTACGAGGAAAACCCCAAGACGGGAAAAAATCTCGGACGACCCAAGCCAGACAATCACTATGAACAAAGGTTTTACAAAGACAGATTAGCCTTACTCAATGACTCGATCCCCACGGGTCTTGACGCTCCTTCTGATCTTCTACCATTCTTCAATAGTGCCCATGCAGAAATTTCGTCTTCCACAATACTTGTCCACAACACACGTATCCATGTATGTCTCGGTGTCCACCGAATGGCTTTGATACGTCTACGATATCGAACAAGAAGTCCTTCTCTTTTTTTCACCGCAAAACCCAGATGTTCAAGTATAGAACAAACCTTCTTGGTGTATCAAGATCACATAAACATATAATAATGATAACTCGGATATTTGCAAACTCTAAGGATGTCTTTAAGCTTTGAAACCTTAGAAAAAAATGTGCAAACAAGTTTCTGGATCGTAAACTATTTTTCCAGAATGCACACTTATGAAACTCTGACGAAAACACGCTTTAAATAGGAATTAAACGCCGCCTCGAAAATAGTGTCGCTCGAACGAGATCGACATGTCGTTCGCGCGACATGGCTATCTCGCTCGAACGAAGGACAGTTGTCATTCGAACGACGTGCATGTCATTTTGACTTTTCTTTTAAAACGTTTCTTCAAAAAATACCCAATAAAGTCAAACTATTTTTCATGCTTATCATAATAAAATGAAGTGTAAAACATTTAAAACACTTTTAAAACATTTAAAAATATTTTTCCTTATAAAATTACATCCTTATCTTTTTATAAAAAATATTTTGAGCACCATTAATTATACGCATTCATACCTGTGTGATCTCGAAATGCAATTAATCTTAAAGACGAATAAACTTGCACCAATTAAACTTCGGCATGATTAATTCTTTGAAGCTTTGCCGCAACGTCTTCAATTTCTTAAATACGTCATAGACCAAATGGGATCGTGACAAAAATAAAATCTTCCTATGACATATTACAAACACAGTTTTGTTCATGGAATTAAGTCAAAACAATACAGGGACTCAATTGAAATTTTATGTCCTTACAAATCTCCCCGTTTGACTATTCCGAGACAAAACTAAACCAGTGAAATGCCTAAGTCGGGCTGTCAAGCCGTATGATGCCTAAATCCCATCCCAAAGTCAAAAATTACAGGACACGGACTAATATATGTAGCACCGGCAAGCATGAACTGTCTGAATGTGATGTAGATTTAAAATCTCGAATCTTTGAATCATACCTACACACATGAAACCGACAAACCAATACCCAGTGAAGTATGAAGGAACAAATGATAACAATTTATATTTCCAATTAGACAAATCATTTGACAAATATGTGAGCAATTATATGATACCAATTTTACAATAGATATCAATACGAATAAACTCTGAAAAATCATTTTTTTAAATAATTGGGCAACAAAATGATACCAATATGTAAAATATGCAATCAAAATCCAGATATCAATAAACATGCTCAACAAATCTCCCCATACATCACATACATCTCTCCCCCTTTTTGTCTCGAATAGACAATTCGGTGAAAAGATAAACCAATCAATAACTATCTAGCATAAGAATATACCAATTAAAAAATGCTAGATAATCATGAAACAACCAGCTAAATATGATCAAGCAATGACAAATCAGTAGCTAGTAAACAAATGAATCACATAAATAATATAGCAATATAATCACACAAATAATATAGCAATCTAATCAGGTGTGATAAATGGATCATATGCAAAGAATCAATTTTGTAACAATATAACCTGTATATAAACCAGTCAGTCCAGAAAGCTTCCAGCAGTACCAAAAAAAATATCACAAATTTAATCAGAGGACTGCAAACAAGAAGAAGCAAAAAATACAGATTGTAGTTCGAACGAACCAGGACGTCGCTCAAATGAGATGAGGATGTCGCTCTAAGGAGACTTCGTGCGATATGGAGATGTCGCTCGAACGACTTCTCGCAATAGTCCAAATTTTCCCAGATTCCCAGAAATATCATATATTTTTGCCCAGTGAAAAAATTTCCAGAAAACAAATTCCAGGAAGGGGATGACAACAACAACATAGTGCTAAAACAGTAAACTTCTAACACAAAATGGAAAACTGCATAAAAACTAACAATGCGAGTAACATGTTAACATAGTACCGATGTGCTCAAACATGGACATGGAATGTATGGGCGTGAAACGACAACAAATGAGTCACAATTCCAACACATCGAAACAATCAAGAAGCTCTAATTGATAGCGATAAATCATCAAACTTTATCATAGCCATATGACAATTAAAGTGTGAGCTTAATGAACTAAACATACTACATGCACACAAATCCAGAATTTTGACGATTCTACAAACAATAGCGTCAAATTGCAATGTTTCAATTAGTTGTGCAAACCCGTTTAATTTTCTCCAACCAAACTCCCTTATAAATATTTACTTTTTAAAGTTCCTTTGAGGTTTCTAGCATTCTCAACTTAGAGAAAATCTTATTGGCCCTTTTTCATTTTACTTTTTCTTTTGGGCTCTTTTAAACGGTGGCTTTCACGACGAGTTAATTTTGAACTCTCGCAGCCCTTTCCCGTGAATCACTCATCATTTTTTCAATCAGATACAAATTCAAATCCTCACGGTAAGGAGTTCTTACATGCACACTTCTCCTTAAGTCTACTTACGCATAGATGACAAGATTGAGATAAGAACGCCTCACCAAATTCAAATATGCAAGAGAAGTCAAATATCCATATAAACTCGTGCATGTGTGCAATGATGGCATATATACAAAGTCGAATCAAAATGCATATCAACTTCGAAACAACCCCATATAAACAATGGTTAAGATCATTCTAAGCATCGATAATAATGACCAAATGCCCTAGCCACATGGATAATGAAATGATGGGGGGGGTCCAAGAACACTAATATGCCATATCAAACATGTAAATTCAAAAACAAATAAAAAACAAAAATCTTTTTGTCTTTTCAAACATATTTTGACTCAAATAAAAGCAAAATCTTTTTGGTTTTTCAAACGTTTTCTCAAAAAACAAAATCTTAGTGTATTTTTCAAATAAGACTCAAATCAAATGAAAAACTATAATACAAAGAGACAAACATGTCAATATACTAGCAATGAATATATCATGAAGAAAACTAGTATAAGATAAACATGGAAACACTATCATCCTTTAGATTTAGCATGGGAAGAATCAAGTGCACCCAAACGAGAATCATGAAGTTTTATTCCTAAAGCCACTAAATCCGATTTCCTAACCCAAGTAGGTGTAACGCAAGGCATGGGGGTTTGGGTAACCGAGGAAACTTTATTCCTAAACTTCCTAGGAGCTTGTCTAAGGTTGTAACAATAACGCCTGAGGTGACTTTCCTACCACAAAACGTGCAAGTGTAGTGACGGTGGGAATGATTACCTATATGTGGACCTTTTATAACTTTCCTCTCACACGTGCGGGGGGAATGGGAACAACTCTCTCATCAAAACCTATACCTCCCCTATTTCCCTTAATTTGGACGGTGCCTAAGATCTTATCTAACTTCTCCGACCTAACCTCCAAATCAAACTTAACTCTAAACGAGTCTCTCAATCTCTCCTCCAACTCATGAATCCTAGACTCGAGCAAATTCCTAGACCCCTCAAACTCTAAAATATCCTTTTTCAAAGACTCCATCAAACCACGGAGATTATCTCTCTCACCCTCGACATAATCAAATTTCTCCCTAAGAGTCTTCTCTCGTTCCCTAAGATCCTTAATCAAACTATCATTATTTTCTATGGCATTCTCATTCAACTTAGCTTGCAATTTTGCATTTGCCCTTTTCACTTTCACCGTCTCAGCATACAACTCATTAAATGCAACTTGCAATTATTTCACATCTACCTCCTCTTCGTCACTCTCTTCACCCTCACTAACATGGAATTCACTCAAAACCTCCTCTAAAGTGTCATTCACATGAGAATCGTCGTCACTCACATGACATGCCATAAACGCAATGAAGTTACACTCAATGGGGGAACTCTATCCCTATTTCGGATCACTATCACTTAAGGTGGCATTATATACAACGGGTTGCTTGACCTCTTTCTTAAGTCTAGTGGGACACTCCTTAACTTTGTGACCGTACCCCTCACACCCAAAAAACTTATCCGACTCATCTCTCTTAGGATTCTTAAACTTATTCTTAGAGGTGGAATCTACTTTGTTGTTCTTGAATTTTTCAAATTTCTTGGCATCTTTCGATTGCTTTTGAAACATAATAAATTTTTTAAATTTCTTTGCCAACAAAGAAACATCCTTAAAATCGGAATCAAAATCAGAATTGAAATCCAAAACTTTAATTTCCTCCGTTCGAGTTTTCAAAGCAATACCCTTTTCTTTCTTAGGCACTTGCTTGGAGGTAATCATGTCAATTTCATAGGTTTGTAAGTCACCTACAATCTCTTCTAGTTTCGTCGACTCTAACTTACCCAAGGAGTTTAAAATAGTCACTTTCGCATCAAACCTACTAGGCAACGACCTAAGGATTTTCTTAATGACACGGTTGTCGAGAATTTTCTCACCTAGGTTAAATGACGAGTTGATAATATTGGACAACCTCGCATAAAACTCATCAAAAGTCTCACTCTCTAACATCCTAATGGTCTCAAATTGTGTAGTGAGATTTTGAAGTTTTGACGCCCTAACCGTGTTAGTGCGTACCAAGCTTATTTTGATGTTTCACAAGTCATAATTCTATTATATTCTTCTGGTGTGACATGTGAAGAAATAACGTGCAGACCCTTAGAATTATATTGTGAAAGTCCATGTTCAGTTTCGGTCCATGACTCGATAGGCTTTAAGCTAGTGACCTCACCTATAATAGTTACAGGGGGTGTCCAACCTTTCTCAACTGCTAGCCACACATGTTCATCAATAGATTTAATGCACTTTTCATTCTCATCTTCCAATAAGTGTAATTAGTGCTATCCAAAATAGGAGTTCGAAAAAATTCATTATTTCCATAATTCATCTTTGAGAACACACGGGATCAAAAAACAAATAAATTATGTTTTCTAGCTCTGATACCAATTTGAAAGAGTGGTCCCCCACGAGTGTGTTTCAAATTAAACCAATTTTCACCAAAAATTATCCAACTTTTAATTAGCACCAAACCAAGTTGTGAAAATCAAATTTTACTTTAAACCAATTTTATCTTGATTAATCATAAACATTCATCTAGTGATTAAAGCAAGTAAAGTAAAGTAAAGAATACTCACAATGCCAGATGAACGAGGAAAAACCCAAGACGGGAAAAAAACTTGGACGGCCCAAGACAGACAATCACTATGAACAAAGGTTTTACAAATACAGATTAGCCTTACTCAATAACTCGATTCCCACGGGTCTTGACACTCCTTCTGATCTTCTACCGTTCTTCAATAGTGCCCACGTAAAAATTTCATCTTCCACGATACATGTCCACAAAACACGCGTCCATGTATGTCTCGGTGTCCACCGAATGGCTTTGATACATCTACGATGTCGAACAAGAAGTCCTTCTCTTTTCTTCACCGCAAAACCTAGATGTTCAAGTATAGAACAAACTTTCTTGGTGCAACAAGATCACATAAACATATAATAATGATCACTCGGATCTTTGCAAAATCTAAGGATGTGTTTAAGATTTGAAACCTTAGAAAAACATGTGCAAACAAGTACCTGGATCGTAAACTATTTTTCCAGAATGCACACTTACGAAACTCTGACGAAAACACGCTTTAAAGAGGAATTAAACGTTGCCTTGAAAATAGTGTCGCTCGAATGAGATCGACATGTCGTTCGCGCGACATGGCTATCTGGCTCGAACGAAGGACAAATGCCGTTCGAACGACGTGCGTGTCATTTTGACTTTTATTTTAAAACGTTTCTTCAAAAGATACCCAATAAAGTCAAACTCTTTTTCGTGATTATCAGAATAAAACGAAGCATAAAACATTTAAAACACTTTTAAAACATTTAAAAATATTTTTCCTTATAAAATTACATCCTTATATTTTTATAAAAAATATTCCGAGCACCATTAATTGTACGCATTCATACCTGTGTGATCTCGGAATGCAATTAATCTTGAAGACGAATAAACTTGCACCAATTAAACTTCGGCATGATTAATTCTTTACAGCTTTGCCGCAGCGTCTTCAATTTCTTCAATACGTCATAGACCAAGTGGGATCATGACAAAAATAAAATCTCCCTATGACATATTACAAACACAGTTTTGTTCACGGAATTAAGTCAAAACAATACAGGGACTTAATTGGAAATTTATGTCCTTACACAACACACATGCGAACCTTCCCCCCTGATTTTGGCTCGGGTACGATATTGGCTAGCCATATGGTATATTATATTACACGAATGAAATCCATGTTCAACTGTTTGACCACTTCTTCTTTAACTTTGAGCGACCATTCGGTGTAGAGCTTTTGTAGTTTCTGTTTGATCGGTTGCATTCTAGGAGAGTGGGAATCATGTGCTGAGAGATATCGGGATCAATGCCGAGCATGTCATCATAGGACCATGTGAAGACGTCCACAAATTCCTTCAGTAATTCCTTGAGTTGCGCTCACTCATGCTTGTGAAGGGAGGACCCTATCCTAATCTCGCGCAGTTGGCTACTAGAATCGAGATTAATAATAACAATCTCATCTTCATTAACTTGAACACGTTTATGTTGTTTGTTATTAACCTTATTTAGATCAGTTAAGAATTGTTCATTTGCAAAATCATCATCATCATCAAGACTTTGATTAGAATCAAGACAATTAATGTAAGGCACAAAAAGATACTCAAAATCTTTGTTTATTTCATTGATAGGAAAAACAGCATTGAGAACCTCATCAAAGGAGGTTTCGATTACATCAGAGTAAGGAGGAACAATTAGGGAAGGGGAAATGGGATACACTTCAGGGTTATATTGAATATTAGCAGGTGGCACAGGTGCAGCATGCCAGTTGATGAAAGGTGCATCAACATATTTGATCAGGCGGGATAGATCCGACGATGTATCCCCTGAGTGGACCATGCAGAGTGTCAGCCCCAGTGTCTATAAATTCAAAGAATCCTAGAAATCACTTCCCTCGGAATCTTTGGTATCGGCTATAGTCTTTTAAATGAGTGGTTGCACTTGATGTTGGTAACCCTCAGCCCACGAGTAGCTCTCTCGAAAAAAGATCTCCATTCCTGATTTCATCCTTTTATCCACATGATCTTACCACGGTTCAGGAAAGCCGCAGAAGGGGAAATCTTCACCCTTTCGGATGAATCTTCCATTCAAGGAATCTCTTGAGATAGTTTTGGCACAATCTAGCCTTCTCTTTAGTCGAGGATGACGGAGCATTCTAAGTTCTTCTACTGATGGCTGATAACCCAAGCCATAGGGAGGAAAATCTTTCTTCAACACAATGACTTCAAGTATCCCTTGCGGTCTTCGTCCTAGCCCCAGTTCGGGCATAAATTGCATGTTCTTAAACATCTGGATTACATTGACGTTTCCATGGGGGTGTACTCTAGACAAACCCTATCTTTGAAATCGTCCCCTTATGGGAGTGGAAGTGGTTCAACTCGAAACCATGACAAAACACTACACCCAAAATAGCAATCTGGCACGGTTTAAAACTGTGCCAGATCAAATCTGGCACGATTTTGAACTGTGCTAGAGTCAGGTGTTCCAAAATGGCCATTTTTTCTGGCACGATTTAAAAGTGTGTTAGATTTGGCCAAACAGGAACACTTTTGGCACGTTTTAAAACCGTGCCAGCATTTGATATTTCTGGCACACTTTTGGCACACTTTATAATTGTGCCAAATTGAATACATTTTAGTACGCTTTGGGTATAGTTCAAAATCGTGCCAAAATTTGATACACTTTTGGCACGATTTTGAACTGTGCCAATTTTTTGGATCAAAGAAAAAAAATTAATTATTTGAAAATAAGAAAATTCACAAATTGCGAATCTCGAACGTTGTTGATAAACTAATGTACATACAAACTTCAAAATATTACAAGTCTTAATATTTCACAAACAAAAAAAATTTGGGCAGAATTTCCTCTATTTTTTGGACATTCTAAAACCTGCTATTATAAAACCTGTGTAATGTAAAGCCCGCACGGCCATAAAATATAACAATAAAATTACAAAATCCAGCAAGACCATAAAATTTAACAATAAAACTACAAAAGCCCGCACGGCCATGGCACAAAAAAAATTGAATCTTGAATATTAGCAACATTAAAGAAATAATCCCCTTATTGTAAACCATTGACTTCTTCGTATGTTCCACGTTGATAAAAGCTAACGATAAAATGTTATCCTGCAAAAAATAGGATACAATAAAGAGATGATATTAGTAACCAAGTAACTTTAAAAAAAATCTTATTCAAGCTAAAAAATTGCATATGCGAGTTACAATTATTATTGTATTCTCCAACCGGAAGTCTCTTATGACTACTTGGTCATCTCCTACAAGTTACATTAGTCCCATGCGAGGTGTCAATGCCTCTTACGGGGCCGTTTGAGGACTGGGTTGAGTTTTCACCCTCAAACGACATGTTTTTAAGAATGATATAAATATTTTCAAATTATCGTCGTATTCTCAAACCAGGAGACCCCTAACTACGCAATCATTTTCTACAAGTTACATTGGTCTCGTACGAGATGTTCATGCTTCTTAAGGGCCCGTTTGGGGGCTGGTTTGGATTTTCACCCTTTAAAAACTTATTTTTAATCCTAATCTAAATATTTTCTAATTATCGTCATATTCTCAACTCGAGAGTCCCGTGACTACGCGATCAGTTCCAACGAGTTACATTGGTTTCGTACGATGTATTCGTGCCTCTTACGGGGCCATTTGGGGGCTGATTTGGGTTTTCACTTTCTAACGACATATTTTTAAGCCTAAGTCTAAATATTTTCAAATTATCGTCATATTCTCAAACCTAGAGTCCCATGACTACAGGATCAAATCCTATGAGTTACATTGATCCCGTTAGTGTTCGTGCTTCTTACGGGGCCGTTTAAGGGTTGGTTTGGGTTTTCACCCTCTAACAGCATGTTTTTAAGTCTAATCTATATATTTTCAAATTATCATCGTATTCTTAAATCAAGAGTCTTGTGACTACGGGGTCAGTTCCTATGAGTTACATTGGTCTCGTGCAAGGTGTCCGTGCCTCTTACGGGGTCGTTTAGGGACTGGCTTAGGTTTTCACCATCTAACGGCATGGTTTTAGGTCTAATCTAGATATTTTCAAATTATCATCGTATTCTCAAACCGGGATTCCCGTGACCAATCAGTTAGTTCCTACTAGTTACATTACTATTGTGCGAAGTGTTCGTGCCTTTTATGGGACTGTTTGGATGTTGGTTTGAGTTTTCACCCTATAACGACATGTTTTTAATAGGGGAGACAGTTGAGTCTCTGAGGGTTTTAAAGGGAATTTGTTGTAATTTAAATGAAAACATAAGAGGGCTCACTTTCGACACAATCATACCGAGACAGTGATATGTCACAATTATATTTCCACCCTTACACTGAACAATGCATTCATAAACTGTAAAAAATTATACATTTATATGACCATTGTAGAAACCTAATTAAAATGACAAGGAATTATTAAACACAATCATGTCGAACTATATGCATTTGTAAGTTACCTAATGGGAAAATGGTGAGTCATAGGAACGGTGAGCATTACTTTCCTCCCATAAATGCCAGAGAGGTTTCCTAGGAGGGGCATCATCACCAAATTTCCCAATCCTATGATCTGCATATCTCACGCACATGAAATACAATTATTTCAACTAATTCATTGCCTTGACATCAATAGCTTATATTTTGAAAGATATTAGAAACACATGTTCTTCTATGTATTCTATATTCCACAAAATGTACAGGTGAACAGGTGTCCATACTATTTTAAATATGAGCACAACTCTGAATATATGCAAGAAAATTAAACTTTATGATGCTCTATTTTTTTAATTTTACTAAGATATTAACGAACATTTTTCAACTTCTACAAGTAGGAAATTACATTTTTATTAAGGAGGAAATTATTTCACTCCAAATCAAATGGGTCCTTAGATTATAGACATTCATTGACATGAAATGAAAACGCATAGGACACCTTGCCATTATAGTCTGAATGACTCTTATAAAAAGTTTATTGCCGAAAACGAGCGCATGTTGCATTTCTCCACTAAGATTTATGCATTTCTCCATTGAATTTCACTCCAATAATAAATTAAACAAAACCATCAACTTTTATAAAAGAAAAACTAATATAGTTAGATATAGAAATAAAAAACATATTATTCATTAGAAAATGTTTCAATAAGTTACATGTGTCGTAACCAAAGATGAGACCATCTATACCAGTTGTCCAACCATTTGATTATTCCATTCAACGCACACATAAAACAGGTCTAACGAAGAATAATATCAATTTATAACTAACAACATGTTCAATGTCAAATACTTTAATAGGAAATTTCTTTACGAATTCCTCTACTTTCTCATCTTCAATTTCTTGCATAATACAACCTACATAGATGGATCACTCAAACTCAAAGTATAATTTATTTCTCAAATATCATGCCATTTTCAACGAAGATGGAGAAAACTCAATTGAATAATTTTCATTACCTCAGGAAGCATTTTATACCAAGTAATAGCTACCGGAGACCATTTTCCACGAGTCTACCCATGCCTTTAACTGCATGAGCTTATAACTTGATTTCCTACAAAAGGAGAAACATTAAACTAAATAAGATGAATTTGAGAATTTTAAATAAAAATGATACAGAAGAGAATAAAAACAAAGAGGACAATCTTGATGCATTTTGAACTTCTGCTGAATTTTCCCCATGGCATTGTAACGAAATATCTATCAAATTTGAGAGATAGAATGGGAGACCTGAGATAAGAGGGTTTGGGTTTGAGAGGGTTTGGGTTTGAGCGGGAGTAGTTTGAGGAGGGAGGGGTTAAATTGGCCTATTAAATATGGGAACAATTAGTCTTTTTTAAGGGAATTTATATTTTAGTTAAGTGTGTTCAATTTTGGCACACTTTTAAACAGTGCTAAATTGTGGCACGGTTTTAAAGTATGTCAGATTGTTATTAAACCGTGCCAGAATTTAGCACAATTTTAATCTGATCTAGATTTTTAATAACAAGGTGTGCCAAATTGTTATTTTTGGTGTAGTGAAAGCATATCATTTATCCCGTGTTGTATCTCTAGTACTGGATTATTGGTGCTTGAATTCTCGGCACTGTCGTCATTACCCAAGATGGTGATGACCTACCCATTGGTGAAGAACTTCAGTTTCGGATGAAGGGAAGAAGAGATACCCTTGATACTATGCAACCATGGTCGTCTGAGTAGCAGATTGAAATAGGTTGAGATATTAATGACTTGGAATTCAACAACCAGATTTATAGAGCCAGTCCCTATTGTAAGTTTTATAGATCCTATCACTTCTGGGTGGGTATTATCGTAGGCACGTACTGTGGTAGAGGTTGGAGCAAAGTTGCTCACTTTTAGTCCCAAATAATTGAGAGTCCTTAATGGACAAACATTCAGAGTTGATCCATTATCAATAAGAGAGAGCGGGACAGTCTTTCCCATGACTTTGATAGAGATGTTTAGAGCATAATTGAGGTTTGGACCAATCTCGGGGATTTCTTCTTCGGAGAATGAGAGAATTCTAGTAGAGGTTAGAGATCCGACCAGATTCACTGCTTCTTCTGGCATGGTGGAAGGAGGGATAGTGGGTTATGTGAGTAGCTTGATCAAGGCATTTTGGTGCGACTGGGATGACATAAAAATTCCCCACAGAGTGATGTTGGCTTGGGTTTTCTACAACTGATCGAGGATCTTGTTCTCCTCTAGTGTCATTTCTGGCATAGGAAGATTCTCAACACCCTTTCCTTTGTCGTTTAATGATGGCTGCATGCTTGGGGCTTTGTAATGCCTCCCTGACTTGGTCATATGGTCCACAGAAGAGGGGAAAAATAGAAACCCTATTTCTACATCGATCTCGTGTTGTTCAGCCACCTTATTGATTTCTCCTAGAAGTTCCTCAAACAATATCATCCCACATATGCTAACTATCGGACTAACCTTTTTTGGGCCTTATTTTGCATATAAATCATCGAATTCGTCCCCCAATCCAGTGGCAACAGCATTATTTTTCAATGAAAAGTTAATACACTCCACAACTTCAACGGCCTCTTCGTATAAATTCTCTTATTCGGCGGGGAAATGTAAAAGCGAAAGGACTAGATTCCCTTATAGTTTCAAAGCATTGAGCAGCTCGAATATACTACAAATATCACTGATCTGTCAGAACAAGTCTGCCATGATCTGGACCACATTATCTAAACTAACTTCATCGGTTGGTACCACCCCAATTGTCTAACTCTCAAGCTTCTAAGAATAACACACTGAATCTCTGACATTCGATGGTCATCTGGGCGAGAAATTTCAACCCAAACTCTAGGAGTTGGTTCAACACTTCTGTTAATTCTATATCTTTATCTCTAGAACGGGTGCAGACAGCGATGCATGCTCTGGTAAGGAGTGATAAGGCCTGATCGGTGAAGCTGGTAGGGTGTAGGAGAAAATATGGGCATATTTGGAGAGGTTTAGGAGCGTATACAGGTATGATTGGAGATTTACTTGGCATGATCTAGGCATATGAATCAAATTTTGGGTCCTCTTCTAGGAAGATGGCATTTGTATGATTCGAGAGTGGATTATCGATAGTGTTTGGTTTAGGATTGTATGGTGGGGCGATGACACCCCGGTCAATCGGGCCTTGTATCATATTTCAGAGGTGGAAACATTGGATGGTAGTATGGCCGACAGTTTATTGAAAGTCACAATGGGCATCTGGCTTGAAATTTTTCGGAAGTGGGTTTGGTAATGGATGAGGGTCCAAGGGTTTGATAAGATATAGGCTCAAGAGGGCCTAGTAGACTTTGGAGAGGGGATCATAAAGCTCGGTGTATTATTTTCAGATAGGGTTAGGGCAGCTTTCTGGTGCCCATGAAGTGGCAGGCTAAGAGATGTTATTGATGGTTAAAACTGCGGTATTGGCAGGCTTTTCAAACTTTCTGGGAGCGAATTGTCCATATGCTTTCTTCGGTTCAACTTTTATCTTGGCAAGACTTTCTTTGATCTCCCCTCCTACTTCTCGGAGGGCTCGAAAATGAGGGTAATTGATGATACGCAAATATTGTGTATTTTATCCTCCGAACCTATGCATTTTAGCCCCCTTGAGTATTTTATTTCCTATATTTATGCTCGTTAACCAGACAATCTCGGATTTCTACGTTAACATGTTTTGCAGGGGTTAATTGAGCTTTTATATGTAATTGGATGCTAAGTGTGAAGTTCGAACGCATTTCGCTCGATTTTCGTACGCGATCGCACGTTCAAAGGCATTTTAGTCTTTTCATAGATTGGGCACCTGGCCCAACATCTACAAGGAAGTTGTATCCTTCCTTGCTAGCTTCGCGTGGCCGTGAAAGTGTGCGATTCCGATTCATAATGAAGAAGTTACAGGAATTTCAATGGACGGGAAGGGGAAACAACCAAAACAGCAATGCAGTGTGTTGCTACCTGCTTGATCGATCGATCGACGATTTTGGTAGATCGATCGATCCTTCTCTACAGTGGACTTTTTTCTTCTTTATTGATCGATCAATCGATCCCCTGTTTCCAGGAGATATTTTGCCTTTTAATTTCTTTTCTATTTTCTTTTCTTTACTTAACTTACTATAAATACCCAATTTTGTTGTAATAACAGATATCAATGTTTTATATACGTTTTTAGATAGTTTTAGGTTAGAATAGCTTAGGGTTTGGGTGATTTGGAGAGTTCTTCTTCAATTGTTCTTGGATTGACACCCCATTTGGGTTGAATGTTTCACTATTCATCATCCTCTCCATTAATATAGTTTGTATTTCCTTATTTCCTGGCTTTCTAATTAGATTTACATGCTTTGTTAATTAGTTTACATGCTTTGATTTACTTGCTTTCTAGGTAGATTTATCGCGTTTATTTACTCGCTTTATTTACCGCATTTTTACAATGCTTTCTAGGTAATTTAAATTAGGTTGTGTTTGAATGGAACTCACTCGTGTTAACGCGTTGCTTTGCTTGGTGATAGTGTTTACGGGTTTATTTCAGGTGTGTTGTCCTAGTTATTATGCCTAGGAGATTTGACGGGGCATATCATGAATGTCCCGTGCTTACACCTTTCGTGCATAATTTACGGGATATTTGTTGACGCCAAAATCTTATTAGGCTTTTATGCGGATTTAGGGGTGTGACAACCCTTGATTTAATTAACTGTCGAAACGAGATGCATTTGTAATAACTCGTCAACCCATGTAACCATTTTATACAAATTAACCTGGGTGAGGGATATTCGACGCAACCTATAGTTTTACTCTCTCTCATAATCTAGTTTCAAAACCCATGCCTAGATTAACATTTCCCTTTCATACATCTTTTCTTTTAGTTTGTAATCACCTTTTTCACTTTTATTTCGAAATACTAAATCACTTAAATTCTAGCATCTCGTCCCAGTGGATCTTTCGATACCCGACTTACCGCTATACTCACCAGTTGAGTGTAGTAGTAACTTAGGCTTGTTTGTATAGTCGCGGTGAGACAGAAAACAACGACTGAGCACCTACTCGTGCACACTTCTCGCGCGCTATCAAAATGGTGTCGTTTCCTGGGATGAGTTTGTTTTAAACTTTATTTGATTTAGTATTTCATAGTATTTTCTTTCTATTTGTATTATTTTCTAATCTTTTTGCAGGTCTTCCACATTTGAGCACTTAGAAACGCTTGAATTTTTCCCGCGCACACCTACTTTGTGGAATCTGCCACTTCGAGCCATTTTGGGGGTAAGCATGTCTTATTCCAATTATTTCGGTAATCATTGTTATAATTCTCAAAATTCTTGCAAACCTATGACTTTCGGTGAATACTTAGAATCCCAAAGTATAACAAATTCAAATATGACTTTGGGCGAGTATAACGAAAGTTAAAATTTAGGTTATTGGAATTTTGATGATGATGACAATGATTTTGGGCCGTTACCTCCTTATAATAGGAATTTTGAAACAAATTCGAATAGTTTTCAAAATTCCTATAATAATGAGTTTTCGTTTTAAGTCCGATGGTAATTTTCAAAGTTCCCATTTTCATGCATCCGCACCTCGACCCATGACATTCGGTGAGGACTTGCGTATGTATGAAAATGAGAAACTTGAAAATCATTATAGGGAAGAAAATCATTCGTGGGAACATGACTTGGATTTACTTTTTGAGTCCGGCGATGATTTTGCTTCCGAGACTTTCGAGGTCGAGGAATGTTTTGAACCAAATGAGGTACTTTTACCTACTTTGGAACAAACCATTCTAGACTTTTCCCATTGCATAATAGATATTTAAAGTGAGGATGAAAATGACGTAATATCTATTTGCAATGAAATTATTTCTTCTTTGGCCCCCAAAGAAGAACATTTCATTGAAAATGATATTATTTCATTCGAAACTCAATCTTCATGCGATGATGATTCGTCTCATGAGTTTGAATTTCTTTCATCCCCATTTTCATTCTCGATTATCACACCGTCACAAGTACCCGATAATTCGATTTCAAACTTTAATGTTTTAAACTTTTTCGCCGATGAGGAGTACTTGCTCGAGTCGCCTTCCATGATCGCATCCGTGCCTTTGTGTGCGCCGCCTCCCATTCTAATTTCAAAATCATTGGGAGGATATTCGGCTTTTCTCGGTCCCCATATGTTTTTGTCACCCGTTCAATCCAAACCCTCCATCGTCCCACCAAAAATTTTAATTGACGATGGTTTCTTTCTTACGCCTTACACATGCCTTCCGTTGTTAAAACGGAATTCATATTTTTCGGAAGGCACGCTTGTATGTGAGGGTACACCGGTTATCCTCAAAAGTCAAATCATTTTTATGGTGGACCCTCAGCTATTTAGACTTCTAGTGTACAGTTAGTGTGAGGCCTAAATAGTAGGTTGTATATAGTTAGCTTTTATTCTTTCTTTCTTTTTATTTTTAGTCTCTTGTAATTAGTTAACTTTTTGTTATTTGTTTTTGCCATGCTCGGTACTAACTTGTTTTGTAGATTCTTTGGACTTGTTCTTATGGGGATCGCTCCACTTTTGGGTAATATCGCTTTTTTCCTCTCTTTAACTTGGTTCTTAATTCACATTGAGGACAATGTCAAGTTTTAAGTTAGGGGTGTGGGATATTCTATCCATTTCTTTATTTAGTCCATGTTTTTGCACACATGTTAGTTACTTAGTATGCTTTTCCTAGAAAAATTAAAATTTTCAAAAAGATTTTCTTTCTTTTTTTTCCTTTTTTGGGCATTTTGCCTTTGTTTCCGATGATAAATTTCAATAATTGCCCGATCCAATAGACAACCCAATGATGCATGTTCTCGATTTTAGAAGTTATTAGACTTTAGTCTCGATTATTGATATTGTGAATAACTTCATGAATTAAACTTTAATCCCATGAGCACATGCACTTTTATTTTTCTATTGATTTGGTTTAAGATTTTTATAACTCGGTAATCTTTTGTCGCATTGTTACACCGAGTAAGCTTTGTACCTTTCGTCGTTTGTGAGTGTATACACTATTCTTTTCTCATTGAAAACTTTGAATTCATTGGTAATCTCATTATTCTTTCATTTGATCGATCATTAATTGAGTTCATACTTGAAATGTGTTACTTGATCATGATTTTCATATATTGTTTTGATTCGAGAATTGCGTAAAATTTTGGAAATGATCATAGGCATTCTTTGTTATGTCACCCATATTAGCCTTGTCCTCACCCTTATATGTTTACCCTCATTAACCCCCTTGAGCCTAATATAGCCTTTCGTTTCATAACCCCAATCACATAACCAACTCCGCATTGGAGTTTTAAACTATATATACACTTTCCATACCTTTGTTTGGAATGTTGCTTTGGATTGAATGTTGTTGTTGTGATGTCGGTTGCAATTTAGTCATATGAGAGTTTTAAAAGTAAAGAAGAAAGTAGTGAAAAAGTGAAGAAAAAGAGAAAGCAAAAAGCAAAAGAAAATAAAAGAAAAAGAAGAAAAGAAATAGAAAGTTGTAAATGTTGTGTATAGTGTTCAATAAGCTTTGATTACTCTCCCCGATGATATATCTAATGCTGTTTTGGAACTTGTTTTCCAATTTTGATATAGCCTGCATTTTCCCATTATCCTGAGTTTTCATTCTGAACACTTTGAATCTGTACATACACTCCTTCGTTTTGCACCCTAGCCTAACCAACATTACAACCCTAGTAAAGTCCTATGTGATCTTAGGTAGATTTAATTTAAAAGTCATAATAGTTTTGATAATTTATGAAAATACATTTTGCCTCTTTTAGTGTGCGGTATCCTTTCATTGAGATTACAGTTTTTCATTTTATATATAGCGTTCTTCATTTGTGACATGTGTGCGACCTAGTTTCCATTTACATTTACTCCTTATGCCCGCATGTTCCGTGTGTTACCTTTCTATTTCGAGTGAATTCGCTTGATGAGTGTAATGCCCGTGAGGATTGAATGTATGCTTGCATTAACATTTATTCGATTTATTTAAGTTTTTGTCAAATCACACTTTCCATGTGCTCGCTCCCCTCCCACATTTTAAGGTTTCAATTCTATGTGGTGCATTCTATAATGTTAATGATTTGGACTTTTATTTGAATCCGTTCAATGTGTTAATAATGCGTATGAAATCATTTTCAATATTATTGGACTTGTTGCATGTTGGTTTGAGATTGTTTTGAGCAAACCATGTGATGTTTGTGGGTATCATCCCTGAAAACCCTCACGAGACGACACTAGTCCACTAGGGTGACCTAGGGGTTTAACGGCTTATTGCATACGCTAAATGCAATCGAATCGCCCGCAAAAGTGGCCTTATGCTTTTATACTATACTTTGTACTATCTCCTGGTTTCGGTTTGCTTGTAGTTATTATTTCATCCTATTTCATTGCTAGGGACTAGCAATGTGTAAGTTAGGGGGTGTGATGATACGCAAATATTGCGTATTTCATCATCCGAACCTACACATTTTAGCCCCCTCGGGTATCTTATTCCCTATATTTATGCTCATTAACCCAAAACCTCGGATTTCTACGTTAACATGTTTTGCAGGGGTTAATTGAGCTTTTATAGGTAATTGGATGCTAAGTGTGAAGTTCGGACTCGTTCCGCTCGATTTTCGTACGCAATCGCACGTTCAAGGGCATTTTAGTCTTTTCAAAGATTGGTCACCTGGCCCAACGTCTACACAAAAGTTGTATCCCTCCTCGCTAGCTTCGCGTGTCCATGAACGGTACGCGATTCTGATTCATAACGAAGAAGTTACGACGATTTCAGTGGACGGGAAAGGCAAACAACCAAAACAGCAATGCAGTGTGCTGTTACCTGCTTGATCGATCGATCGACGATTTTGGTAGATCGATCGATCCTTCTCTGCAGTGGAATTTTTTCTTCTTGATCGATCGATCGACGATTTTGGTCGATCGATCGATCCCCTGTTTCCAAGATATATTTTGCCTTTTAATTTCTTTTCTCTTTTATTTTCTTTACTTATTCCAACTTACTATAAATATCCAATTTTGTTGTAATAACAGATATCAACGTTTTATATAAGTTTTTAGATAGTTTTAGGTTAGAATAACTTAGGGTTTGGGTGATTTGGAGAGTTCTTCTTCAATTGTTCTTGGATTGACACCCCATTTGGGTTAAATGTTGCACTATTCATCATCCTCTCCATTAATAGAGTTTGTATTTCCTTATTTCCTTGCTTTCTAATTAGATTTATATGCTTTGTTAATTAGTTTACATGCTTTGATTTACTTTCTTTCTAGGTATATTTATCGCGTTTATTTACTCGCTTTATTTACCGCGTTTTTACAATGCTTTCTAGGTAATTTAAATTAGGTTGTGTTTGAATGGAACTCACTCGGGTTAGCGTGTTGCTTTGCTTGGTGATAGTGTTTACGGGTTTATTTCGAGTGCGTTGTCCTAGTTATTATGCATATGAGATTTGACGGGGCATATCATGTATGTCCCGTGCTTACGACCTTTCGCGCGTAATTTCTGGGATATTAGTTGATGCCAAAATCTTATTAGGCTTTTATGCGGATTTAGGGGCATGACAACTCTTGATTTAATTAACTGTCGAAACGAGACACATTTGTAATAACTCGTCGACCCATGTAACCATTTTATACAAATTAACCCGGGTGAGGGATATTCGATGCAACCTATAGTTTTACTCGCTTTCATAATCTAGTTTCAATACCCATGCCAAGATTAACATTTCCCTTTCATGCATCTTTTCTTTTAGTTTGTAATCATCTTTTACACTTTTATTTTGGAATATTAAATCTTATAAATTCTAACAACTCGTCTCTGTGGATTTTCGATACCCGACTTACCGCTCTACTTGCCTCGCAAGTGTAGTAGTAATTTAGGTTTGTTTTTATAGTCGCAGCGAGACAGAAAATAACGACTGTACACTTACACGCGTACACTTCTCGCGCATTATCAGTAATACCGTCCTCCCATTATTTCTCGGACATAGGGTAGGAAGTTCTTCTTCACAATGTTGATATGCTATTCTTCGGAAGGTAGATTGGTCATGGTAGCTGCTTTCTCTCTCCACCTTGCTATGAAGTTACTGACTGAGTCTCTAGGGTTCTGCTTGAGCAGCACTAAATCACGATGGGTAACCTCTAACTCTTCGTTGTAAATGTACTGTGACATGAACTCGCGGGCAATATCTTCCTAACTGCAGATTCTAGATTCCTCAAGAGATAAGAACAAACGGAGAGAGCTATCCTTCAAGGTATGTTGGAACATCTAGGCCATTATTTCTTTGGACCTAAGAGAGTCATGGTTCGGTGATAGCTATGTAAATGAACGATCGGGGGTCCACTACCCCTGAACTTCTCAATGTTGGGCATCTTTAAATTTTTTGGTAACCTGGCTTTAAGATAGGGAGACATGTGGGTGTAGTCCATATAGTTTCCAAAGAGTCTAACTTATTCAAACTTCTTGGTCAACATCTTGAGGTCCTCCTTGACCTTGTTCAACTCTTCCTCCTTCGGATCAACGACCACGGGTAAGTTAGCACCTGGATGGCAAGGTTCATCATAGGAAGCTGGGCTGGTGATGACCCATTAGTAGGAGGAGCACATGGAGCAGGCTGGTATTCTTCAGGAACCCAAATAGGCTCGGGTGCAGGCGGAACCATAGCAAGAGAGAAGAGGACCTCTGGCTCTTTGGGGATAAGGGCCCAATTTCATTCCATCTCATGAACTTTGGTTTAAAGGTTGTCAATTTTGGCATTGAGCTGAGGTAGAACCGTCATCAAATTCGACTGCACATTCGGTACTTAGTCTGTGTTCTCCATGGAAAGTAGATGAATCCCAAACTAAGAGGAAATGAGGGTACTGGCCAAGGGTAAGCGATCGACATGAGAAGGAGAAAAATTGAGATTTTATTTATTTATTTATTTTAAATGAAAGGGAAAACTGTCATTTTTAGAAAAGGAAGGAAAATGTTTTTGAGATTTTTTGGAAAAGATGAGGACAAAATGTTTTTGGGTAAAAAGGGAAGACAAAAAATGTTTTGGGTATTTTTGACGAAAGAGGAAAATATGTTTTTGGACACTTTTTGGAAAAAAAAAAGAAGAAAAAGTTGAGAGATGGGTCTTAGCATGATTATTGTTATGTTTATTAGGTTCTCACTTGTATTAGGTTTACCTAAATGCAAGAAGAAATTCGAGATGGGACCCGATCCTAGAGAAAATGGGTTTGAAAAATATGTAAAAACTATGGTTGGACTTGTTACCAGGCTCATGGGCAGGGTCCCGTTTTAAAAATTACGTGAAAACTTGGGCAGCATGCCGTCCCGTCATTTCGGCAGAGTTTTGGGACGAAACCGACAAACTAAATATGAGTGTCCTAGGTTTGACACCTATATGTGGGTATAGAGTTGTTGGGTTAATTTGAAATGTTCCCCCCTTTGGCATGACTTTCATGATATACGTCTTGCTTCTGAGGGCAATCGGTACGTGTGAACAAGCCATTTGATATACCTGAGTGTACGTGAATTGCCTCACTATATACCTCGCGAGGACAGTATGTGTGAGAGTGAATTCGATATACTCGACGTACATGAACGAGTTCCCTGTGATATACCTGTCGTCATGACTTTGGTCAAGCAATAAGATGCGGGAGGAACCATTCGATATATGTAGAAGGTAATTGGCCAATGGATGGTGAGAGTCATATCGCTTAGGCTAACTGCGACCTGTCGGACCAGTTACAAGCGACCCCCCAGTTACGGGACAAAATTTGGTCAATAGCAATGCTATTTGGTGATGTTGTGTGTAAAAATGCATGATTCTTGGTTAGTATCTTAAGGAGAGAGTATCTTTATTGATCATGCTAAGTGGGGAATAAGGTACAAGTATAAAAAGTAAATCTATACTAAGCATGGATACGTGAGAGTGAGTGATGTGTAATTATCTACAAGTGAGTGTGTGGTAGTGAACCTAAACATGGATCAACTATAAGTGGTGTGATAAGGATGAGTGAGGATGGATTTATACAGTGCGATATGTGAAGGTGTGTGTGGTGTGAAGTGTACATGGAGAATTTCTACAAGTGTGTGAGTGATAAGTGACATAAGCATCGACGTGTAACACCTCGTGTTTTTATTTATTATTTAATGAATTAATTGGAATATGCTGATTATTTTATTATTTAATGAATTAAGAATGATCCACTTGAGATTCCTGATTATTTTAGTATAGGGTTGGCCACCCGTTATTATTTTAAGTGGGTTGTCACAATTACTAATTGTTTTTAATAAAACTTGTAATTAAGTGTTTAGGCAACACTTAAAACGCATAATACTAAAGGAAAAGAATAGAGTATTCATGCCTGTGAAGATCGTGTTGAAAATCTGATGAATTAATTGAGCAACACGACGTATAAATAATAAATAATCAGATGAATTAATTGACATAAGCATCAACAAACAATACTACATCTAAATATGATGAGCAATACATACAAACTCCAATAATATATAAGAGTGCAATACAATGTACAAAGTAAAATTCCCGAATATGCTGTCGGGTCACAGACAATACAAAGATCTGAGAGAGAGGATATAAAAGTGTTAATCTACAATACTTGGGTATAAACCCGATATACAAACTGAATCCTAATCTAGATATACAAAATATAGGAATCGACTATAACAAAATGCCGCAACAGTCCACTACTGCCACAGCTCCACGAATACACTGGATGGATAATCATCAACGGCGTCCTTGCGGAGGAACACCTAAAATAATACAATATATATACACAGTGGGAGAAGATATAAACGGGTCAGAGCCCGAGGTGAAAACATTTTATAGCAAGTGCATTAAAATGCATAATAATTATAAATGCATTATGATATGATTTATTGGAGTCGCACTCTCCATAATAATCCAACTCACCTCTCAACTAAAGCGTCCAACTAAACGTATGCACGTGATCTCCAAATAAATGCCAAAATCTAATTAGGAAATTAAATCTAACTAAATCCCAATAAAAATATTCAATTAAAACCATCTAACTTATCTCTCAATCTACACTTATATAAATTTCATCTAAATCATATACTTTAATTTTTAATGTTATTGTTCTCAATTATTCGTTCACTTACTTAACATATAAAGTTTAGATAACCATCCTCTTACTACATATACACAATACATAAACATTCTCTTTACTAGAATTTATTGTATTCTAGTGATACCATCAATATACATATAATTATATATGAGTTATTAGCATCCAAGTGCTAAGGACTAAACTTCTCCCAAGTCTCAATACTGCACTGCGTTTCGTGCGCGGAACGTCTCGCAAAGCGAAATCCAACAAGGAACCCCCCCCCCCCATTACACTACTCCTGACAGTATTGATTTTCGAGATTCATTATGCCCTCAATGCATGATGCATGTAACCCAAATTCTTATTATTCAATTAATTAGTTTATTACTCCCAATTCTCAACAGTGCATAGCGTTTCGTGCGTGGGACGTCTCGCAAAGCGAAATCCAAATAAGGACCCCCCCCCCCCCCCATTACACTACTCCTGGCACTGTCGATCGTCGAGATGTATATACTATATATATATATGAGCATTAAGGACTAACTTCTCCTCACTCCCAACATTACACTGCATTTCGTGCGTGGGACGTCTCGCAAAGCGAAATCCAAACAAGGAACCCCTACACTACTCCTTGGCAATATTGGTCGTTAAGGTCCATTATGCCCTCGATACCCAAGTACCAAGCACAACAATAATATAATAACCATCCAAACGAGCTATAACTCGAGGACACAGGTTCTCAATGCTATCATCTTCCAGTGCCCAAATCACGTAGCATACTGGGGACCACCCGTAGGACTAAACGACACCTACTTCGTGATCAACTCACACACACAACGTCCGAGAAGCGGTCATAGTTCCTAACCGGTCAAGTGAGAACGACACATACCCTCAACTTCTCACCCCCAAAAATAATAATGTATATCACATAATAATCACCATGGACGACTATGACCTGGGGAATATCCACGCCCTGCTCATCGAGCCAGGATGCTCACCCTCATCGCGCAACTTCCCAATGATAGCAAGGAGGGGGTATGCTTCACTTATATATATATATATATATATATCATTCACATAATATATACAAACATCATCACATCATATAAATATATTCCATCATATAAGGTATACCTATCACATTGTTTACATATTCGTATTACGCTCTTAGGCGTGAATGAAATAATATCATTATTTAGTATATTTCTCTCTCTTGATATACTAATCGTCAATTCTCACACATCTTCCCCACTTAGTACACACTATACTATTTCTCACTTGAAGTTTTTGCATCACTTCATGATTATGAATTGTCTCTCAATTCTATTTGTTAAGGATACTCTCTATCCTAATGCACCTCGATTAGCATTTCTCATTGTGTGAGACATCTCCCAAATTAATCATCGTTAAGGATATTTCTATATCCGTATGCACATTTATTAGCATTTAATTATTTTCCATCCATAATATGGTTCAATCAATCATATAAACCTTTAAAGTTATCCCATTTGGGATTTGATTCTAAGATCCAATATCACTACGCACATTCTCACTCTTTCATATGTTTTCATAATTATTTCCAAATAGAAATCTTAATGGTAGTGGGCTTCCCCACTTAGTATAAATACGATATTCTCTAATCGGTAATCTCTCACATTAAATCAATATGACTCCAATCATTTCTCATAAGGGAAACTCCCAAAAATCTCCAAGACATACTCCTAATAATCCCTACAAAGATTCCCAATCGATAGCCTCAAACAAAACGGAATGAAATTCTCCCTAGAAAAACATCCCCCGAAATGCCATGTTTCCGAATCGATTCGGGCCAAATCCGAATCGATTCGGCCCTGCGAATCGATTCGGCCTCCAAGGTGAATCGATTCGGGTCATCAGACCTAGGATTCTGTCTCAGACCGAATCGATTCGGCTGGTGTCCAAATCGATTCGGTCACTCAGACCTGTCAAGCTGGAACATTCCGAATCGATTCGGGTTGGGGCCGAATCGATTCGGCCTGTTCTAGGGCTACGGAAATGGCTATTTCTTCAAAGCCAAAATTCCCAAAAATCATTTTTAATCAACTTCTCTTCATTTCTCTCCAACCCAATCACATATATAACATTTATATTCATCCAAAAACACATTTAAACTAATTTCTAATCTCAAATCCATTATACACACAACAAATCAAAGATTTTACCCAAAATTTAGGTTTTATCAAACTAAACCTAAAACCTAAAGATTTAATCCACAAATCATGAAATAAATGGTACACAATAATTATTAAGCAAGTTTAATCACTTGCCTCAAGTTCGTAGGGTCTGATTCGTCCTCGAGATTGCGTATTGGCCGAAAAATCTACTTTCTCTCTCTTTCTTTTCTTCTTTCTTCTTCTCCCTTTCTTTATTTCTATTTATCTTTCTTTCTAAGGATAATTGATCTCCCGTAGGCTTCATAAGCCTTGTCTCCCAAGATACACAACTTTAAATGATAATACACACTTTAAATGACTCGGTAACTTTAATTCGAGCCAAACGAGCTTAAATTATTTCGGAACCTAAATAGACCCCAAGTACAGTCATTTTGACTTTCTCGACCCTTTCGGAAACAACTACACCCTCAGAATTGCCATTCGAAACACTTTCTAACAACTTCCAATTTTGACCTAAATGCCAATTTGATAATTCTCCAAATAAAATGATATTTATTTCTCCCAAAATAAATAAATTATCATCTCTAAACTCTCGGGTTGTTACAGTAACTTAATTAGAAAAAGTGGACACTAACTATGGGGTTGTTTTTATAAAATCTTTTAATCTAAATAATATTCATAACCCTTTGGGTACGTAGGATTCGTGAGTGATTTTGGATTTTATTGGTGTAGGTTTCATGTAGAAAAACCCTAGTTTTAAAATAAATGGATTTGGGGGCGTATAACTCATGTAATTTGTGTTGAAACAATGAAATTAGAATTTTGATGTTTTAAATGATGAAATAGCGGTATATTTAATTTAAATAATTAAATGAGATTAATTGGAGGTTTATGTCGAGATGATAATTAAATTATGATCAAATTGAATTGGACTATCATGCGTAGTTTTTTACGTTGATTAATTATGCTTATTTGTGTGACTTTTTGGTATTATTATATTGTCTTTGTGACGACGGGTTGTTGGGTAATTCTGCTCTCCCTATACTTTAGGATGCCTTCTAGGTATGGGACTAGTGGGTAGGCCTTTTAATGATTTACACCTTCTAGGTATGGTACTAGTGAGGGTAGATTATCGTGTTTTTATCATCTTGGGGGTGGGCTGATTTTTGGTACTTTTTCATCGTTACGCTAGCCTAGGCATGAGACTAGGTCGAGGTTTAGAATAGAAATTCTTCCTATACATAGGGTAGGATGTAATAATAACTTGGGGACCCTTAGTTATGGGACTAAGTGGTATTTTGAGGATCTAACATCGATTAAAAGGGTGGGGTGATTATAAATTAAGAAATTGAGAAGTAATGCCTAAGATAAAAACGGGTATTAAAATTTGTGGCGGCATAATGTGTCGGGGCCGACAGTTTAAACGGGTCAGAGGGCGATTTATGTTGTGTCGTATGTGGAACCTTATCATATGTCGGGGCCGACAGTTTAAATGGGTCAGAGGGCGATTGAGAAGGGGAAGTGTGACACTTTAATAAAAATTGAGAACTATAATAATAAAAATTGGTTAATTTAATTAAATTAACATCTTGGTACTTGGGAATTTAAAATCATATTGGTGTGCCTTTATAAATGGAGATTTCTTCGGGTAGTTAGTGATTTATATTTATCGCGTTTAATCATCCCGTTTAATTTAAAATATTCTATTGTGATATTTATTTCGTATAATGCTACTGTCTGGATTCAAGGATCCTATTTGAGGGGATTAATGTGTATTCTTGCTCAAGGCTTTGGCTCTGACCCATGCGTTGACTAATCTTTTTCAGGATTAGAATTGGAGAAGCTGCATAAGTTTATCGGAGTTATCATTTGGAGGTGCAGCTGGAGTTATTTATTTTATGGCATAGTTTAGTTAGACTTTCTTTTCCAGTCATATTTAATTATGAGACTTCATCTGAGTTTTATTGGGCCATTCGGTTCCAAAGTTATTTAGAGGATTTCTTTTGGGATTATTTCAGATTTTATTTAATAATTATTTGAGAATGGACTTTTTGGAGTTAGCATGTGATGGATCTTTTATCGCTTAGTTGTTTATGATCATTTGAGATTGATTCAATTATTTATCTTATGGACTGATTTATTTATGTCTCATATTTATCTCATGCTAAGAATGGTATTTATTTAGTTCACGCCTGGAATAGTTCGGCGGCGGTGGCTGGCCACCCCGTCTGTCGGATTTTGCAGGGTGTGACAGATGGTATCAAAGCCTCGTCTTAGATCTCGTAGGTTATGAGTCCGTTTAGCTTCCGTGTTGCCGATCTTTGATTCCCTTTGTTGATTCGTACTTCTTTAGGTAGTGGGTCTAGCATACGTGTTAGATGTGTTTCTTGGAGATGTGAAGCTTTGTGCTAAGAACGTCGTAGGCTTTGAGTTTAGAAATAGTGAGCTTAATGTGAGGGTCTTTAAAATGGATTTTGGAGACGATAATTATTTTGGAGATTTTAGTACAGATGTTAGGTATCGTATGTATTGATTTTTGATGTTGAGATTTTATTTGAGGACGTTAGCATTTTGATGACTTTCGGATATAGGATCGAGTGGGGGATTTGTGAGAGCGTGTGGTACGCCATTATTTTCATAGTTATGCATATGCATATAGGCAATATATATATTATTTTGATGTTCGTGGGGTAGGTGCGTGTAGGATTGGGTGTATGGGCTCCCAGTTATGGCATTCTATGGGTAGGCATATGTGAGCCTTATTTCCTTTTGCGAGATTTACGCGTTGATGAGTATGCTTCGTCTAATTTCGAGGACGAAATTCTTTGCTAGTGGGGAAGTATGTAACACCTCGTGTTTTTATTTATTATTTAATGAATTCTCAAGAAAAATAAATTTTTGAATTTAATAATTTTTATTGGCTAAATATGTTGGTTATGATTTTAGAAGAATAAAACTTCAAGCGGAATTGAAATCGGATTTAAAATGGATTTTTAGTGGAAATTTTTAATATTTTGCCTTATGGCATATTTAAGGGAAACTGTCAGATTTTAGGCTTGGTCGATCGATCGATGATTTTTATAGATCGATCGATGGTCCCAGAAATTGTGCGCTGCAAGTTATTTTTAATGAGAGTTTGTGTAGGATTAGGACTCCTAATCACTATATAACCTTGTTAATCCGTAGGGGGACTTCTCATAATCACTTTTTCTCAAGTTTGTCACTAGAAAACACTTCCAAATATTTTTCCTCTAAACCATATTCATCAACCTCCAACAAAATCAAGTTTTTGTCACAAGTTTTGGGAGGCTTAATTGGGGCTTAATCAAGATTGATTCAAGAACACTTCTTTGCTAATTTTTCGATAGGAATCCAGATTTCTAATCAGATTTTCAACAGGATCTTCACAGACATGAATACTCTATTATTTTCCTTTAGTATTATGCGTTTTAAGTGTTGCCTAAACACTTAATTACATGTTTTCTTAAAAACAATTAGTAACTTAATTAGAAAAAGTGGACACTAACTATATGGTTGTTTATATAAAATCTTTTAATCTAAATAATATTCACAACCCTTTGCGTACGTAGGATTCGTGAGTGATTTTGGGTTTTATTGGTGTAGGTTGCATGTAGAAAAATCCTAGTTTTAAAATAAATGGATTTGGGGGCATATAACTCATGTAATTTGTGTTGAAACAATGAAATTATAATTTTGATGTTTTAAATGATGAAATAGCGATATATTTAATTTAAATAATTAAATGAGATTAATTGGAGGTTTATGTCGAGATGATAATTAAATTATGATTAAATTGAATTGGACTATCATGCGTAGTTTTATACGTTGATTAATTATGCTTGTTTGTGTGACTTTTTGGTATTATTATATTGCCTTTGTGACGACGGGTTGTTGGGTAATTTTTCTCTCCCTATACTTTAGAATGCCTTCTAGGTATGGGACTAGTGGGTAGGACTTTTAATGATTTACGCCTTCTATGTATGGGACTAGTGAGGGTAGATTATCGTGTTTTTATCATCTTGGGGGTGGGCTGATTTTTGATACTTTTTCATCGTTACGCTAGCCTAGGCACGAGACTAGGTCGAGGTTTAGGATAGAAATTCTTCCTATACATAGGTTAGGACGTAATAATAACTTGGGGACCCTTAGTTATGGGGCTAAGGGGTATTTTGAGGATCTCACATCGATTAAAAGGGTGGGGTGATTATAAATTAAGAAATTAAGAATTAATGCCTAAGATAAAAACGGGTATCAAAATTTGTGGCTACATAATGTGTCGGGGCCGACAGTTTAAACGGGTCAAAGGGCGATTTATGTCGTTTCGTGTGTGGAACCTTGTCATGTGTCGGGGCCGACAGTTTAAACGGGTCAGAGGGAGATTTACAAGGGGAAGTGTGACACTTTAATAAAAAGTGAGAACTGTAATAATAAAAATTGGTTAATTTAATTAAATTAACAACGTGGTACTTGGGAATTTAAAATCATATTGGCGTGTCTTTATAAATGAGGATTTCTGCGGGTAGTTAGTTATTTATATTTATCGCGTTTAATCATCCCGTTTTATTTAAAATATTCTATTGTGATATTTATTGCATATAATGCTAATGTCCGGATTCAAGGATCCTATTTGAGGGGAGTAGTGTGTATTCTTGCTCAGGGCTTTGGCTCTGACCCATGCGTTGACTAATCTTTTACAGGATTAGAATTGGAGAAGCTGCATATGTTTATCGGAGTTATCATTTGGAGGTGCGGGTGGAGTTATTTATTTTATGGCATAGTTTAGTTAGACTTTCTTTTCCAGTCGTATTTAATTATGAGACTTCATTTGAGTTTTATTGGTCCATTTGGTTCCAAAGTTGTTTAGAGGATTTCTTTTGGGATTATTTCAGATTTTATTTAATCATTATTGGAGAATGGATTTTTTGGAGTTAGCATGTGATGGATCTTTTATCGCTTAGTTGTTTATGATCATTTGAGATTGATTCAATTATTTATCTTATGGACTGATTTATTTATGTCTCATATCTGTCTCATGCAAAGAATGGTATTTATTTAGTTACTGCCTGGCATAGTTCAGCAGCGGTGGCTGGCCACTCCGTCTGTCGGATTTTACGGGGTGTGACACGGCATATATTTGTGCAAGAAATAATATAGGAGAGAAAGGGTACATACAGGTAAGTGCATATGCACACAAGAAAACAAAACTCCCATGAAAACAGAGTTTAGCCCTCTTATGAAAAAAGTCCCCAGTGGAGTCGCCACTGTGGCCATCCCGATCGAGGGATCTCCCGCCCCGAGCGTTCGGGGGGGAGAATGTTGAAAGATCTCGCGCCCCTTTTTCCGAGGAACGCTTTGGTCATCTTAGGTATCAAATAAATGTAAAGAGATGGAGTCTCCAGCCTATTTTCCACAAAACAGGCAAAAGAACATGTTTTCGCCTCGAGAGAGCGGCATCAAAGGCAAACTGATACGTACGAAATCAATAGTTCGAAGGTTTGTGGGCTAAGTTACGGAATGGGAAGGTGTTAGGCACCCATCCCGCCCTTTCAGTCTCTCATGGGATAGTGTTATTGTTTTCCTTTATTTCTCCATGAAGTGTGTGTGCGTGTATATATATCATGGAGATCAGAATCGTTCAACTCATTCCATGGGAAAGGTAGAGTGAAGTCATCCATATAAATGTTCTCAAAATAATATATATAGAAATTATGATTTGTACATTCATCGTGATATTTATCGTTATTATGAAATGACAATATGTTTTAGATGAAACGCTTATAAACAGAATATGTATATTAATGCGAGAATATGATAAATACGGAATTGGAGGATTTAGGAAAATTGGGGGATTTAGAGAAATTGATAAATTGGAAACTTGAAAACTAGACTCAAGTCTCGGGTTTTAATCCGAAACGCCTATGTAGCCTATAAAGGCATCAAAGTCCACATAGTTCGAATGCGACATGGGGGTGGGGTTTATCCCATAGATCCAAACATGATTTTATTATATGTATGTGTGTAGAAAATGTGTTTTTTAGTTTTGAAAAAGTGTGATGGATAATCTCGTTCGGAATTTATGGGTATAACCCTCTTTTTGTTTGTTTTTGGGTTTTTTTATAGAAAATAAAGTATTTTCTATATGCTAATAAAAGTGTAGATATTAATGTGTATGAACTAAGATAAGAACTACATTATGAATCTAATGTAATTTATGCAGAAACGAGAAATTTAAAGAGAGAGGGATAGAATTGGACCTTCTTTGAAGCTTGATCTTTTATCTTGGATGAACTCCCTTGAATGTGAGATGAATGTTGATGAGAGAGAATGTGATTTTACCAAATTGGGTATAAAAAATATGGGAATGTAAGCTTGAATGGAACTTCATATGGGGAACTTCGCTGATTTTGAGAAAACATTGCTGAGATCACTGATGCTGATGGATCTCTAGTATTTTGGGAGTGAGGTCATGCCCTCTATTTATAGGGTCAGGGGTGGTTTTGATCGACATTAACCTAGTCCTACATATCGGTAGGTGACCCTAAACACACTGTCGATAGGCCGGGATCGGGACCTACCGATTGGCAGTCTTGTGCAGATTTTTCTAGAAAAATGGTCGTAGAACGTAATTTGTTAATCCAAATCGCGCACGAGGCATATCGTTAGAAAGTTACTTCAGAGACCTTTAAGAATCCTTTGGACTGCGGGTTCGGGAGTTGACTTTGGGTCAAATATATCTCGAAAGTGCACGTCGATCCTTTGGATGGGTGATCATTTAACGAAGACGGATCGTTTGTCCACATGGTAAGTCAAAATCACGCATGGGGTGGACCGTTGGAAAGTTTAGGAGATGTACTTCGACATTACAAATAGTTTTGCTCGATTCGAAAAGCTTACCTCGGTCAACCAGGTCCCGAAAGCACTCGGTGATCTCTCGGAGTAAAATGGATCATTCGTCCATACCGTAAGTCAGAATGGCACACATGGTGGACCTTTGGAAAGCGTATTCAGTACCCTTCAGAGATTCATTTAGTCTCGTTCGATCTGAAGAGTTAAACTTGGTCTCACGAAGCCCTGGAGCGTCCGATGGCCTCCCGATCGATTTTGGGGGGAAACCCGATCGTCATTTGGACGGTTATGCCATTTTGCACACACGGCAGACCATTGAAAAGGGTTTTCAGTGCCCTTTGAATATTCAAAGAGCTTTCGCTCAGAAGATTAAGTTGAATGGGGCCAAATTGGGGACCAGGAGCGCCCGATGGCCTCCGAAATGATTTTCGATACTAGAATTATCCGTTTGTTCGAACTGTTATGCTGATTTGTCCACGGGGTGGACCATTAGAAAGGTGATTCAGAGTCCTTAGAATATTTAAAGAGATTTCACTCTAGCGATAAAGTTGATCGGAGACGAACGAGGCCCAGGAGCACTCGATGGCCTCTAGATCGGTACTCGGAGTGCGACCTAGGGTTTGTAGTGAAATGGGGAGGTTCTAGGGACCTAAGGATAGACTTAGGGGTTCCTATAATGTGGTGTCTACAAAACCTCTAATAGGTCGAGAAAAAATCTAGTTGAGAGGAAAAAATTATTTCAGAGCATCCACAAACACACAAAGCTAAAAGTTCCTCTTGATAAGGTCACCTCAGTTGCTATTCATCTTTCTTTGGCAACTACTTCTTTGTTCCATATTGGGTGTGGGATCTTCAATATGTCTCATGGGATTAGGAAGAAAGAATGAAGAGGTGATTTTTTGGATGAGGGCAAATATGGCTCCTTAGTTTCAAAATCACTTGCTTTTGGACTTGTGTTCTTGTAGTATCTAGTTTTCCATTTCCTTTTTCTTTTCTACAGTTAATAAATGCTTCAGTTGCAAATATGATAGAAAAACATATCTGACTTTCTTCATCAATGATTTATTTTCTTGGTAGCTTGACCCTGATCATCACCATTGCATGGTTAATGAGTATGATGCCTTAGGCTCTCTTTGATTCGTAGTAAAAAAGACTTGTTTAGTGAGTTCTAATTGGACATTTGACGGTAGGTGGGATGGAAACTAGTCTCTTCTATGTTGCAATGATAATAAAGATATGAAGGTTTATAGATTTATAACCTTAAAAATATTTGATGACATTAACTGTAAGAAAGTGAAAAGGCACAAAAGAAAGCCAATAGATTCTAAGTGAAAGAAAATAGGGTATTTGACAGAGCATGTGATTTAGTGAATCGTAAAGGATTCCCAAAGGGTTTCTTAGGGAATATAAAAGGACAAATGAAATTATTAGTGTTTCCAAAAGGGTTGCTCAGGGAATATAGAAAGACAAAAGAAATTATTAGCGTGGGATGGCTAAAAATGGAGTAGTGGGCCATGGAAAAGGAGAAAACTCAGTGTCAATTATTTTCGAGTAGAAAGAAGATGAAAAGGAACAAACTTATTAGCCAAAAGAAATTAGATGGAGAGAGAGAAACCAATGCATTTTAATTCCGAGTAGAGAGAAACTAAAAGAATAACCACGTGGGCAACCTAAGAGAAGATTAGAATTAATGATGTGTAAAGCATTTTTATTATATATAAAAGATATATATATGTTCATATAGATGTAAAATTAACCCCCAAAAGAGTTGGGTTTACATTTCACTGGGTCTTTTTAAAAATAGGCAACAGCTATGGTTGCATGTTGATAAAATATACCCAATGTACATTAACTTAACTAAGAAATCTGAAAAACTAAGGTTTAGAGGCGAAATGGAGTAATACCTCAAACAGAATATCCAAAAACTCAAGAAAATATCTCCAACAACAATGGAGGAAACCTTAGATGGTGTGGGTTTATATAGATCTATAAGAATGTGTAGGGTTTAAGTAATGGGAAAAGGAATGGTTTAGAGTGAAGAGTTGAGTGAATTTTGGAGAGAAAAACATTTTTGGATTTGAAAATGAATTCAAAACGGCCAAAACTAAAAAGAACGAACCAACCTATAAATACGACGATCATTCGAATGACGGATGTCTCATTCGAAAGATGTCATTATAATGACATTCGAATGATACTTCGAACAAGAGTACATGAGCGGCTAAGAAATGGATCGTTGGAAGGTCAAACATGATTTTAGTTTTCTCTAAAAATTCAAAAAACTCAAGTTAAATATGATAAACATAAATAAAACTAAAACTATAATACAAAATTGTAAATAAATTGTTGAACACGTTCTCGAAACTATTGAAAACATTCGTTTCATGGATATGGAATTTAGGGGTGTGAAAAAACTGAATAAGAGCATCGCCTAAAATACCGTACAAGTACAAGATGCTAAACAACATTCCTAAATGTCAAAAACTCAAATCCACCTTGTGATAGTATATGGAAACTCAATTGGAGTTAACTCACTTACACGACATGATTAGAAATGACATGATTCTCATCCCAATAACGCCACGTAAAATACAATAATTTTGATTATTGTGCAAGGCCATTGATCTTCGACTTATTTCATGCTCATATTTTTTGTACTATCTTTATACATTTAAGGATTAATAATTACATTTTTCTTTTTGAAACATCAATGAAAACTAAACATGGCCTTGGCAATTTTTGTGTTTTTATTACTGCTATTTTAGGCTCTTTTTCAATGGTGACTTTTCAAGTAAAAGATTTTTATTTTCACAACCCTATTCTATTTCACTCTCATTTTGATATATTCCATAAATATGGGCAATGGTTCTTACATGCACAAGATCTTTTTCTTTTGCTTTATCATTAGGTGACAAGATTGAAAAGAGAACATTAAACCTCACCTAGCAAGTATAAAGTGAAACTAACATCCTCAAGAATTTTTAAAAAGGTGTGTGCATATAAGGTAATGAGTTTAGGCCAACCATAAAGGATATATCATAAACGAGCATCAAAACATCATAATAACACATAAAATGCACAAGTGAGATGATATCGAAACTAGCAACTTATAGTCAATCACATGGCAATGGAATGAAGTTTTGATATGAATGTCTCACAACCATGTTCTAAAACAAAATATTTTTTGAATTTTTAAAAAAACGTTTCAAAATAAACAACACAAAAAAATATTTTTTTTGCATTTTTAAATAAAATATATACAAAATCATAGTCTAGTTCATAGGGAAAATATAGACATTAAGCTCACCCTAAAGTAGATACAATATTCCGAACTTAGTCAAAGGAATAAACCCCTAAGGATTTCCTAAGGTTCTCAAACCTAAGGGCAACTAAAGGTTTGGTAAAGATATCAGCCAATTTATGTTTAGTTCAAACAAAGCTTAAGTAAATGAATTTTTCTTCCACTAACTCATGAATAAAGTGTTCACGAATCCTAATATGCTTTGTTCTAGAATGTTGGATGGGATTCTAGGATATATGAATTGCGTTTGTATTATCACAATAAATAATCATTGTGTCATGGGATATACCGTAATCTTACAACATTTGTTTAATCCAAATGAGTTGTGTGCAACAACTCCCGACAGCGATATATTCGGCTTCTGCTGTGGACAAAGAAATGAAATTTTGCTTTTTACTCATCCATGAGACAAGTGCACTCCAAAAATAAAAACATCCACCAGAGGTGCTTTTGCAACCATCAACATCTTCTTCCCAATCAGTCAACGAATATGCTGAGAGACAATCATTGGTGCTAAAATAATACCAAATTCCAAAATTCATGGTCCCACTTACATATTTGATGATACGTTTAATGGAAAGTAAGTGTGACTCTTTTGGGGCAGCCTGATAAGGGGCACAAACTCCTATACGATAGGAAATGTCAGGACGACTATCTGTTAAGTAGAGTAGACTACCTACCATACTTCTAAAAAGATTGTTCTCTACATTCTTTCCTTCTATGTCTTTACTAAGCTTAAACAATGAACCCTCTATGTCTTTATTAAGCTTAACCGATGAACTTATGGGTGTATGAGCATGCTTAGCTAAGTTTAAATTAAAAAAAATCACTAAATCTTTCGCATATTTATATTGATCCCATTCTTGAGTTGACGAACTTGAAGACCTAGGAAGTAAGTAAGTTCGCCTACCATACTCATTTCAAATTCACTTTGCATCTCTTTTACAAAGAGTTCAGTATGCTTGTCGCATGTGGAACCAAAACAATATCATTGACATATACTTGCACAACCAAAATAACACTTTTATCTCGGCGGACAAATAATATCATGTCTACTCCTCCTCTCGTGAAGCCAGAATCTAGGAGATATAAAGTAAGCCTTTTGTACTAAGCACGTGGTGTTTGCTTCAATCCCTACAAGGCTTTCTTCAAATAAAAGACATGGTTCGGGTGCTTAGGGTCTTCAAAACCTTTTTTTATTCCACGTAGACTTCCTCCTGAAGAATGACATTTAGGAAGGCACTCTTGACATCCATTTGATAAGCTTAAATTTTAGATGACATGCAATAGCTAGTAAAAGACGGACGGATTCTAGTCGAGCAACGGGAGCAAACATTTCATCAAAATCGACACCTTCTATTTGGGTGTATCCTTGAGAAACTAACTAAGATTTGTTGAACTATGGCACCACTTTCATCCATTTTATATTTAAAGATCCATTTGGTACCAATGGCATTAGTATCGCTAGGCCCGCGGAACCAATTCCCAAACATCATTATTTTAAAATCGAAGAAACTCTTCTTGCATAGCATTTATCCAATGTTCATCATTGAGTGCTTCTTTGAAATTTTTGGGTTCTATTTTAGAGCTGTAACACAAGTAGGTAATCTCATTTTCCAGTTGACCTAGAGTCTTGACCCCTACATTGGAATTCCCAGTAATATTAGAGGGGTCATGACTTTTGCAAACACAAGATAATGGATCCATTTTATCAAGTGTGGGGTCCACAAAATCATTGTGAGTATCAATATGATCATCCCTTGGGGGTGCAAGATTCTCACAAGAGGAATTTTTATTGGCATCAATAAATGTGGCTGGAGCATCATCTTTTAAGGTTACATTTATTGATTCCATGACTTTAGACGTAGTTGAATTATAAACTCTATAAGATCTACTATTTAGTGAATAACCTAGAAAAATACCTTCATCACTCCTCGAGTCAAATTTTTTGAAAATCTATCTATCCCTTAGGATATAGCACGGACTTCCAAAGACTAGAAAATATGATATATTAGGTATTTTACCTGTCCACAATTCATAAGGAGTTTTATTTGTAGGATGTAAGTATACCCTATTCACCGTGTGACAAACGATACTTACCACTTCTGCCCAAAATTTTTGAAGCATTTCCTAACCAAAAACCATGGACCTTGCCATTTCTTGAATTATTCGATTCTTTCTCTCAACAATGCCATTTTGTTGAGGTGTCTGATCGGCCAAAAATTCATGCTTAATGCCATTTCTTTATAAAAGCAATTTATACCAGACTCCTTAAATTTAGTGCCATTATCGCTTCAAAAACGATTTATGGTGGCACCATGTTGATTTTGAAAGGATCGACATTTAACTGTCAAAAAATCAGTCGCATATGGCTTCTCTCTAAGAAATCCAACAATTGAATATCTTGAAAAGTCATCCACCATCGCTAGAATGTACCTCTTTCCTATTCTAGGGCACGAGAGGTTGTAATCAAGTTCAAATTATTATGAGGATTCTTAATTTTCTTTCCAAGTTGACAAGGATCGCAAATTATGGAAGTTGGTTTTTCTAACAATGAAATCCATTAACTAAGTCTTTTCTAACTAGGCGCTCAAGAAGTCCAAAAAGTATATGACCTAATATTTGATGCCAAAGGTCGACTGGAGAGACCTTGATACTGTTGCAGAAGAATAAAGACTTTGGAATAATCCCATAAAAATTATCACTAGTCCTCACATCATGTAGTATAGTTTTACCAGATTTATCATAGACATTACATTCGAAAACTTAACTGCTAGGCTTTCATCGCAAAGCTGGCTAGTACTGATTAAATTTTCCTTAAGTCCATCAACATATAAAACACTTTCTAATTTTAGAAATTCAAAAACTTCGATGGTGCCTTTACCGATAATTTTAGACTTACTCTCATCGCCAAAGGTGACCTTACCATCCTTGTGATCCTCAAGAGTGATAAAAATAAATCTATCACCTGTCATATGTCTAGAGCATCCACTATCAAAATACCATTGGGAGGTATCTTGAGCCTTTAGTGCAACATGAATAACTAATGCCTTCTCGATATTATCTTTGGTTACCCAAGCATGAGTTGTATTTTGCCTACTGATGTTTCTAGTTGTGACAACCCGCCTACTAAAATAATAGGTGGCCAGCCCAATACTCCAATAATCACAGGAATCATAGATGGTCCATTCTTAGCATCACTGTCGATTAAAATAATAGTATGAGATAACCACCAATCATTTTAGAAAACGGACTGTCAAATTTAAAAATTTAAAAGTAAAAGAAAAACTCTTAGACAATCCCATTTGTAAAAACGGTGGGTATCAAAAATCGATGAATGAAGTATGACAATACTAAATATCACCGAATAAGCTGTCGGTGCACAGACCAATACAAATAATACATCGAGTATTACAATTCAATATTTACAATATAATGAATGAGTGCAATACCTTGGGCAAACACGCCCGAATAAATATACTGAACATAACTAGAGTACAGTAGAAAGGAGCGTCTACTATAAGTATCCTACAACATCCGCAATATGCTGTAGCTCCATGACAACTGGAATGGAAATGTAAATACGGGTGTCCATGCGGTAGAGCACCTGTACGGCAAGGAATATATGCAGAAACAAAGAAATATAGATACGGGTCAGGGCCCGATTTGATATGATTACCATGTGACTAAAATGCATGACAGTTAAGTGCGTAATTCTCTCGCAGATAACAGTAATATTTCTCACCTCTCAATCTAGCAGCAACCTAGCACAATATCATGAGATGTTATAGTTAACCCTAAGTACTAAGGGCTAACTTCTCCCCATTCTCAACACTATGCCCTATTCGTGCGTGGGGTGTCTCGCAAAGCGAAATCCAAACAAGGAACCCCCCCGATACACTACTACTTAGGCAAGGTTGATCGTCGAGATCCATTAGATCCTTAGCACGAAATAATCAACAAATGTATGTGTGTGCATAAGTGTGGGAGGTCACATCTACAGCTACTCAAGAAATATAAAAATAGACCCATCCATCATCTAATGGCACAATTCCTAATTCTTTCTTTAGGAATATACATATAAATGGTACAACATTTTATCAAATGTTTACCATTTTACTTTCATCATATACTATTTCATTTCGAAATTCCATTCCTTATCAGGAAATAAAATCATAGTTTCTATGCTCTTTGTGGCATTTATCTCAATTATACATTTGTAAAAATCTCTTCCTTATCAGGAATATAATCATCATTATATGCTCTTTATGGCATTTCATCGTGCTCTTTGTGGCACTTTCTCATGCTCTTTATGGCATTTCATTGTGCTCTTTATGGCACCCATCATACATCAAGTCCAACTTGATTTAGAATAGTTATAATCATATATATATATAACGATTCTAAGACCTCCCGTCCGGGTTTCCCCACTGTGCACGCCCCTAAATGGCTATCATCTTCCAGGGCCTATCACCAAGACAACCTGGGATCCTATCGAAACGTCGGGAAGCGGCCATGTGCCTGCGGGATAGTCAAGACCACACCCGAAATCTCCTAACCAGCGCAGAAAAAATATATATCAACAAACGCTCACATGGCCTACGGACTATATCCACCCTGCATTCATTATCCAGGGGGCTTCACCACAATGCGCGCAACTTCCCTTATGATAGCTATTTAGAGAGGTGTGTATCCATAAATTAACATTTATGAAAAACATTACTTTTTCCATTTTGAAAACTTCCAATTTTACTTTTCCAAAAATCATTCATTTAGCCATTAAGCACCAAGTTTTAGAATGTGCAATTCATTCTTATTAAGTCATATTTTATTAATGACCTAAGACCCAAAGTGCCACTAACCTCAAAATAGCCTCGAAGAGTTCATATAATTTCATAAACCCTCAAAGTGAGTCTCCATAATGGAGTGTCTCCCAAAATCTCACATTAATATTTTAACTTCCAATTATCTATAGGTTAACCTCCTATATCAATCGGACATTAACCTATACAAACTAGCCCTCGGGTAAACCCAAATATCCCATCTTAGCCTAGGACATTAGTCTACCCAAAACAACCCTCTAAGACTCCCCATTACTTCCCAAAGGAAGGTTCCTAAACCTCGAACCTAAAGGAAAAGGGCTAAAACAAAACTAGAAAAATCTCACCCTTTCAGAAGGGGTCGATCGATCGATCCCCCAGGCTCGATCGATCGATCCTGGAGGACAGCTTCTTCTCCAAGAAGCTGTTTCGGCCATTAACGAGCCATCCAAGCTTCTAACCGCTATTTCACCCAACCACAACAACAAGTACTACTATAAAATCATTTCTACACATCAAATAACCAATTATTTCTCTTCAAATCAAATTAAACTATAAGATTTAGGATTAAACACCCAAAATCAATCAAAACCCATTTATGGTTTAAACCTCCCAAAACTTAACTACACATGCATATTTATCACATTAAATCAATATCTAGCAAGTAAGAAACTTGCCTCGAGGTTCGTAGTCTCGGAACACCTCCGGTAGCGACGGAATCCGGCCCAAATCTTCCATTTTCTCTCTTTCTCTCCATTTCTCCCAACTCTCTCTTCTCTCTCTCTCTCTCCTTTGGCTTCTCTCACACAAATGAAGAAAAAGAAAGGGGGTGGGGGACTTATACGGGTCTCAAAACATAAATCCCCACATTTAATTGCTAATACACCACCAAAATGACTCGTAACCACTAATTGAGTCATAACCCCTTAAAAATGCCCGAGTCTCAAAAATTACAACTGGGCACTTCTTTCGACTATCTCGACTCTTCTAAAAACAACCGCACCCCCTATTTTGGCATTCGGGAAAGTGTGAACTATTTTTTGTTCCAGTTTCATTTTAAATTCATTAATTTTACCCAATTTTATTTCTGAGTCATAACCGTCGTTTTACATACAACGACGCAATAATACACGATATAATGCCATTTACCTTCTCATAATGGTAAATAGGCAAAACATAGTAAATATTATCCCTAAGTCTCGCGGGAAATAATATTTACTCCAACATCCCCTATTTTATAAAATTAGCCCATCAGGTAAAATAGTATAAAATAGTCGCTCAAAAACCTGGGTTGTTACACTAGTCTTTTGGTAGAATGAATTTCTTTAAGATTTAGATCATTTTAGAAATTCTTCCATTAAACCTTGGGAAGTATTTACTAGATACTTAACTTTCTTTTTAAGGCTAGCCAATTGGCTATAGTGAGGCGTAGGAGCATGTGAAAAATAATTCTTCTTAAGTTTTTGAGATGACCCTCTCTTTTGGAAAAAGTATAAAAATAAGGTTGTTTATGTGTCCCTTTAAAAAATAGCTTAGAAGGTTTTTTTTAGGTGGGATAGGTTTAGGAGTGTTAACCTTGGTAACGAATTTAGCTAAAGGTTCGAACTTAGTCTTTGAAGATTCACCTTCTACATATCCTATACCTTTTATCTCTTGATATCCTTTCTCCTTATAACCTAAAATCGATCGAAGAAAAAAAAAATCCCATTCTTCCAGAGTTGTCCTCAAGGGTGACTTTGACTTCTCGAGAGGCCTCGAGATCTTTCTCAAATTTGAATTTTTTTTCCTTCAAGTGTTTTTCTAACCTCCAAAGATTCATGAAGATTTTCAGAAACACGAGCTAAAGAATTTGTTAATTCAATCTTTTCTTTCCCAATAAAATAAGTTCCTCTAAAAGAGTAACCTTAATCGTCTCTAGTTGACTAACTAACGCTTCCTTCTCTTTTATTTCTCTCAATGCTTTTTCTAAAGTCAACACCTTAAAAGTTAATTTCTTAGTAGTCTTTTGAATACGCATGGATTCGGTGTATAACTCAGAATAGGCAGTTTTAAAATCATTTTCTTCAACATCACTCTCACTTTCAACATCATTATCTAGTGGGTGATTAAAAACAACATCATTCTTGTCATTTCCAGAAATGTCAGAATTAGGATGTGACACACTAGATGAGCTAGCAACACTAGCCATACATGTAGTGAAGTCAATATCGAATGAACTTGAGTCATCGAAGTCTTCGGACTCGTCTTCTCTATTACTAAGAGTCGCATTATAAATGGCTTTTTCTTTGCCTTGTATCCTAACTTTAGGGGGCATTCATACGCTTTATGACCTCGACCATCACACTCAAAACATCTTTCTGAATCATCCTTTTTAAAATTATCTCTTTTAGGATTTTCATTTTTAAACTTCTTGAGATTCTGATCATTAGAACTACAATTTTCCTTGATTTTATTTTTCTCTAATATTGATTTATCAAATTTTGAATTTTGGTTCTTAAATTTGAGAAACTTTTTAATTTCTTTACAAATAAGGCCATATCGTCATAATCATCATCAGATTCATCGGATTAAAAAATATCTTCCTTTTTATCTTTTAAAGCAACTCCCTTATCTTTCTTTGTGTTATCCTTAGGAATCGTGTCTAACTTCTAAGTTTAAAGATCACCTACAAGTTCTTCCAGTTTTAAGGAATTTAATGTGACTAAGGTATTAAGGACCGTGACTTTAGCATTAAAAATACTTAGAAGAGATATAAGGATATTCTTAACTAGGCGATTTTTGGGGATTCTATCACCAAAGTTAAAGCATGAGTTAACTATGTCGAAAAGACGGTCATAAAACTCATCAAAAGTTTCACTTTCTTTCATGGTGATAGTTTCAAATTGAGTGGTTAAATTTTGTAGTTTTGAAGCCTTAATAGTGTTGGTACCCTCATGAGTTAATTAGAGTGTCATTCATCTAAGTAAATTTTAAAAATTTGCTCTGATACCAATTTGTGGGAGGGGGAGCCTGGTTATATGGTCAAGTCTTATATCCGTGAAATTTACTTCGTAAACAAACATAGTTTTGAACACACAATTTAAAAAATCACGACACGGGGACAAAATACGGGTAGGCCAAAAATAAAATACGATGAGATTACAATTTTAAGTTCTTGACTAATTAATCCTATGTGTACATGCATGATATTTCTTAGTCAATTTCCAATATTACTTAAAGCATCAAATTTTAAATCAACAAATGTGGTTAAACTGATTTTAGCATTTTAGTCCCACACGTGCATCTAGGTGAGGAAAAATACAAACACAAAAAGCACGCAACCACAATGCCGCGATGTACGAGGAAAATCCCAAGATGAGAAAAACCTCGGACGAACAGGCCTAGAAGAAATTCACTACGAATACGGTTTTATAAGGGTGACTCAAAAGACTTACAAACTCGATGCAACAAGTTCTGATGATGACATCTCCAATACCTTCATCCGTAGCACGTGTAGCTCCAACACATTTGCACAACATGTCCCGTGTCTCGGTATCCACCGATGGCCAAATCTCCGTTCCAACTTGTGCAAAAATTCACTGCACACACAAAGGTGGTGTATGAAGGTTGTAGAGGATGTGGGTGTTTTGATTTAAAAATGATCCATGTTGATCATGTAAATGTTGGAGATAATATTAACAAAGTGTTTTGGCTTTGTAAAAGTAAATGGAGTGGAGTCCGTTAGATTTTTCACGAGTTCCATTTCTTTTATAAGTTAAGAGTAGTGGGGTAGTGGGAAAAATTGCTAATTTTTTGCGCCATTTTCAATAACTGACCCAGTCATTCGAAAAACTAGGTCTTTCATTCAAACGATGATGTTTGAACGAGGTTCTAATAAAAACTCTAGACCAGTGTCAAAGGAAGTCATTGGAATTCTCGTTCGAACGAGGGCAATCTCGTTTGAACGAGATTTCAAATGAAATCTCATACTTAGCCAAGAAGGCTAAAAATGATTTTAAAAACTCAGTCAAAGCCTTTCAAAATATTTATGAAAAGGTTCTCCAACATATATTATAAAACATAGGGTCATATACATTTTGGGAATAGATCATCAGAATATTGATATGAGCTTTTATGATGCTTGAATTCTTGTATTCTCGGATGTTCATATTTCTTCCATGAAGAGCATGATATGACACCTTACAAATTGAAATGTTTTGTCCTAACGAAAATAGCCAATACTACAAATGACTCGGTGTGGAAATTTACTCTTACATTTACTTAGGGTTTTACCTTTGATCTTTGAGGATTTGAGTTATGAGATAGTTAGGGTTTAAAACCTTATTTTTACAAAAATACCCTTGTTGTTTTCTGACCAGGAGTTCGTAACCTCTTCTTTTAAGACGCAAACTATTTGACAGTATTATATTGTGCCTAGTGAGAGATTTGAGATGGGATTCGATGTTAAGACCACAACATAATTTGTCCAGGCTGAGGTATTATTGTCTGGTAAAGGCTTATGATTAGTGATTGAGGTCAAAATGTTTAGCCACAAGGAGCTTGATCATATGTTAATTATGAAGCTTACACCTTGGCAGGTCTCAACCAAGGTTGTGGAGTAAACAGCAGATCGCAGATCTGAAATTCTGGACTTGGGCAGGAGGGGAGGTCACTGCCCGTGGCATGATCGGGTAAAATTTTACCTGGAATAAGGCTGAGGATAATGATATGTCCAATGTACTAAATAAAGTCTACGTACTATGAGTGAGAATCAAAGGAGATCTAGCCTTGGGGGAAACCGATGAGTGGTGCACTAAGGGAGATTGAGCTTTAAATCATCGGGAAAATTTGAGGGTTTGGGAAATAATATTATTTCTTTCATATTTTCTTTTATTGCATATTTCTCCTTATCTGTACTATTTTACATTGCTTTGCTAGTCTATATATTATTCTTGCAATTACTAACGTTGACATTTGACCGAGGACATTGATTTAACCCTTAATGGGCTATTAGAACTCATCCCTTCTATATTCCTTGTCTCCTCAGGTTGAGTAGTCGCAGAGTTTATTAGGGGCCACGGACATTAATGGAGGTTGCGGAGCTTATTAGGGGTCGTTGAGGATTTGGTTAATTATAGTTTTGAGAAAAAAGTTAATTTAGAGCATGTTAAATGTTTTAGATTTAACTCTAAGTGGTATTCGTTTAGTCTTATATAGTTATGCAAAGGACATATGAGATAGATAATTTTAAGGCTTCTATTAGCGATTTCTATGAATATCATTGGATTTAGAATTTATCAAATGATATTTATATTATGCATTATATAATTGTGATAATGGAATAATATGTCAACTCTGATGATAAGGTCGAGGCCTCTTAAAGGCCGCAACACAGTAAGCTTTCCCTAAATTAAATTTTAAAATATAGCGGTAAGAACAAGTGATATAACGTCACGACCTAATAGGTTCAGGTCGCGTATCATTACTACCTGGGTTGCAACAGGCGTCACCTCATGTCATTCAACTGCATGCGGTCTTGCACTTTATTCGATGGTGATAAACATGGATTGTAATGACCTGTCTCGGGTTTGGGTCACCATTGGGTCAACCTGCACCGAATCAAGGAGCAAAAAAGGGGGAGGGAGGAAAGTCCAGTTTTATTATTTAAGGAAAACCCTTCAGTTTGACCGTTTGTTAAGGATAAAATTACCGATTTTAATTTGAGAAAACAAGTGACCACTTTAATTAATTAAGTTAGTTGGCAAGGTTTGTTTATGAAAATCTGTTTAATCCAACAATGCTAAATAAATAAGAAGTAATCATAGTTGTCCCTGTAATATTACATCACATGGACAAATGCCCAAATAAAATGATTTAAATGTCCCAACTCTAATGTTTTAAAAGATAGTTTAAATGAAATGACAGAGCTTCTAATGACGATGACTGCCCTCAGGAGCCTTATCGGCGTCCCTTTCAATGTCCCTACTCGATGTACCTAGGGTGGGGTGGGGAGTTTTATATAAAAACTAGCGGTGAGCGAACGCTCAGCATGGTGGGTAATGCTAAGATATACATTTTCTACAAAATACTGTACATATAACATGTATTTTAAACAATTCTGAAAATGTTTAACAATTTAACTAGTATTAATGCAACTACCATGCAATGCACCCGAGCGATGTGCTCATACTCACACTTAACCATTTCAAATCACCCTTAACAGGTCTAGAGACTATTTAATCATATTTTAATCCTTAGTCTCCATTTTATTCCTTTCATTAGGTTACCTCATTTACATTCTTTAAGTACAATTATATTCATTCCATTTCCATTATCTTTTCTTGGTATCTACCAAATATCCGCATACTTTAACGGGCTCCACACCACCGGGTATGCTACCATATGCTCTGGCCAGTGATTTTAGGTCTTTTACTCCAAGGATCCGGGCCATTATTAATTATTCACGATCTTATCTGAGTCCATATTAATGCGTTTTTAACATTTTTACCAATGTCCACATTATTTCATCATTAACCATTTTTATCACTATACGGTTCATTTCACTATTTCATACCGTTTATAAGCTATCTTATTTACTTCATCCATTTTTCACAAAAACCGACTGATAAGGTCTAATGAGGGAGTCCGACCTTTTGGACCCTCAATTTTATCAAAATTACCGTCTTACCCTTTTTTATTGAAAGTTTATGAAAAGCATATTTACTTTATTATGGCATCATAATTCACCATTTCTCATTCAAAAACCATCTTTTATGATTCTATGTCCAAAACCATATTTTTATTATTTTATGCTCAAACCGTATAAAATACATTTAATTATTTGAACGCCATTTTAGCAAAAAGTCCATTTGTGTCCTATTATCATATGTAGTTCCAAACACTATTTTCCTTCATTCTTAATAACATTTATAACACATTTTAAGGGCTTATTTTCTAAATTTTCTTACTTTCTCGTGAAACCCATCTTAAAATTCTTATATCATGTTTAAATGTCATCTACCAACATACTACATGTTTGGGAGGATTTCAATCCTAACAACCCTTAAATATGAATCTAAACAAGATATTAACATGTGTCTACATTATATGTGCTTACTCCTCATATTTGAAGGTTAAAAATACTATTTGTTCTTCAAAAACCCATTTGGGTCTTGTTTTCTCAAAAACTCCATTTTTGCAAGAAAACCTTATGTAAGCATACTAGAAGATATTTTCTTTTATCACATTAAATCATATTCTAGCATGCATCCAACATATATTCACTGCTTTAACACCTTGAAAACTTGAGAGGAAAATGCTACCTTAGGAATGAAGTGGAGAAACTAATAGGGCAAGACTTAAAAGCTCCTAAAGTATTTTAAGCTCCAAGAATGCACTAACTCCTTCTTGAAAACTCCAACAATAAATCTCCAACCCAACTTTTACAAACAAGGCTTGAAATTTGTGTATAAATCTTGGAAATGACTTAACTCACTACAAAAAAAAATTGCCTTTTGAGGCGGTGCTCCAGCCGTCTCAAAAAGTCCTCTGGCCATCTCAAAAGCCTTTTGGGACACCATTTGAAACGGACAAATGGGGAGGGCATATTAGCTTTCTGAGATGGCAACAACCGTCTCAAAAAGTGTTTTGAGCTGAGAAATGCGTCGTTTCACAAGGTCATTGCTTATAGGACCCTTTTGAGACGACGAAAATGTCGTCTTTTAAAGCTATTTTTTGAGACGACGTGTGCCATCTCAAATGGTTCTCATTTATGGAATCCTTTTGAGATGACAAAGAAGCAGTCTATAATAATTTTGGTGCCAAAATTAGAATTTCATCCATTCCATAATATACTCAATATACTTATAAACAAAAACTCTTAAAAATAACATAGGACATATTTAGCGTCCCATTTCAACATATATAACAAACAATTTTACATTCAACTATAATTAGAGTTCACACAAGATAAAAATAGACAATTTATACATCGTGCCCACCAAACTAAATTTCTCTACAAAATTTCACTTGTCATATTAGAATAAATACATAAAAACCCATCTATTCCTAACATCAAATAATGTAAGTAAAGTAAACTCATAATCTTGAAGCATATGACCTCCAATAAAACGACTTCAATTTCTTGCCTTGTCCACCAAAGATTTCGACTTGCAACATAATTTATTTAGTGTCAGTTACCTTAAACAAAGAAGTAATCTTTTTTAATAGTTTCTATAAATGACAATCTTTAAAAGCCATATCAAATTTGTATATCTTCATATTATTTACTTTTAAAAACACTAAATATTTTTAAAAAAATTCGGTAGAGTCTCCTTTATTTATTCATGAAAACCAAATTGTTTAAACATAAAAATTAACTAAAAAACAATGATAAAAATACCCCTACATTCTAAACAACTAGGGGATAAATAGCCACAACATATATCCTACCAAACACTCCATCATATACATATATAAAAATAAAATAAAGAAGTGTGATTACTTAGTCGATATAGGCCGTTGAGGTAATGGAAGCACGATGAGGGATAATACTCTGAAACAAACTCTGCATTTCACTTCTCATGTCAGTTTTTATCTGTAGTAGTGCTTGGAGGTGGCAAAATTCTAATTCTTCGAGATCGTGTCGATGTCTAGCCTCTCGATCTTCAGCGTCATGTTTATGTCTAACCTCTAGATTTTCATCGTCTTTCTTTAGTTGGTTAATATCCTCAAATAATACAAGAGAGGAACTTGTTCGTGTAGATGTTGGCCTAATACCTACCCCTTTTAGTAAAGTATAACCATGGCCTCCTTATCCTACCACATCCTTAAAAATCTCATTCCTTGCTTCCGGATCATTTTGCTTCTCTTCTAGTAGGTCATTCAGTCATCTCTCAAGCATTGCCTGCCAATTAAACATATATTAGAAATTAATGAATTTAATTTAAACATATATTAGAAATTAATGAATGGCTTCAGTTAGTATATATGCATACAGCTCTATCTAATGATCCATCTTTAACATTGAAAAGTTTATTATTCGGAGACTGAGTGGCTTGCCACATGCGGATATCGTCAACAGGCTCTCTCGCTTCTACCATCTAACAAAAATAATGTATATATTAGTATTTATTAAACTAAAAATTAGAAGTGTCTATAATACCAGAATTCTAACCTCCTCGATAATTTTTGCGTGTGGCTTTCGCCCGATCCTTAAATAAGCACATTCACCTTCACGGTTCTTAGAGTTTTTCTTCGCTATATCCTATAAAAAAAGTTAGAGAAATTAATCAGTTTGATGTTACTGATGAAGTAGATGTAAATATACACGTATTAAACTTAATGAGTTTTTATACAATTGTTTTCTTTAAACCCCAATAATACACTAAGTATGCCATTGAACTTTGTCGACTCGGGCGGGGGGGGATTATTTTTCAATCGCGCTTTATCAGTTTGAAACTTTTCATAGTGATCCGTCTTCAATTGGTAATTCCATTGCTTCTAAGCAGCACCCATCCTTGCAAAGCAAATTGGTTTAAAACCTTCTAGTGCATTTGCGTCTTCCTTAGAATTTATAACCAAAAAAATATATCAAATTGAATTAATAAATTGGTTAGAACTTTAACAAACTCATATATAACGAAATAAATAAATCAAATTAAATTAATAAACTACCTTCACCTCATTCCAAATCCCCTCAAGAGTGTCCTATTTCGTTGCGGTCCAAGATAACATTGTCAATGGAAACAAATTTCCACTCCTAGCATAGTAGCCTAATTGCGACATCATTTTGCATTCAAGCCTACAAACTTGCTGACAAAGCTCATTCAAGTGACACCGCAGTTATTTTAATAACAAATGATAAATCCTTTACTAAAATAAATTGGAATCTCATTTGGTTCATTCTTAGCATCACTGTCGAAAATTTGTAAATTACTAACCACCTATGTTAAATTAAGTCGGTGCCAAATTTTATATTTCACTAACATATAACAACATGTGGAACTAAAATAATATAACTCTTCCACCCACATAATAGAAGTTTGAATCATCACTGGATAAATAGATAAATGATAAATACCGAATAAACTATCGGTTCCAAAACTAATATCCAAACCATAAGTCTACTGAAATGAAACTGAATCTAAATACATAGTCTGATAAATAAAACTAAAAGAATGTATCAACTGAAGGTGCAACATGTCCAAATGAAATACTAGTCATAATTCCTAATCTAGGAATGAATAACTGAAGCATATACACAACTCCTGCATGCCTCTACTAGTGCTGCAGCTACTCATCCCTGGAATGAATCATCAAACTTGGTATCCATGTGTCTGGACACTAAAAATATTTTGAAAATGGATTTGACATGGGCCAGAGCCCAAAACCTTTGAAAATATTTAGCAAGCATTTAAATCGCGGTTAAAAGCAGTTATTAGATACACACGTTAGTTTCGCGTACGCTCCTTTGAGTTCCTCACCTATCAACTATAGTGCGCACCTAATGTCTCCTATTTGACCCACCTAGCTCTGCTACCCACCCTAACTAGAAGTCAGTATCTAACTAACCACAACAGGTTTAGCTTCCCCGTACCTCCCATACAATAGGTTATAGTAAAAATAATAATTAATGTTAATCAAAAATTATTATTGCACCGTTAGTTAAGTTACTCATATTTAAATTTTTTTTTGATATACACTATATGTCTTTTATACCATCACACAAACGTAGAATAATTACACTTGTATATATATATATATATATATATATACAACTACAACATCCCCAAAAATGGCTACCGCGATATATGCATACTCTGCTATTATCCCCTAACACCTCTCGTACCAAATCAAGGACTATCGGTTCAAAATGTCTCCTCGAACCATAAATCAAATAACACACACAATGAGGCGGCCATAGTTATAAGCCATTGGTCTACGCACATACCTAACGTACCCAAATAACATGTCGGTCCCACTATACACTCTCTAATAGTTAACCGCCTTAAATTCTATGTTCTGGGGCATACGTCCAAATCTCGCTGGAATCCCCACGGTGGGATCGCCCTCTGTGCGGAATCTTGTCAAATTTTAAATGTTAAACTTACCGTAAGTGCACGGGCTATTGAAATATAGCGGGTGTAAGTACGAGTCAAACCCATAGAGATTTCGTCAATTTTTATAAAGTATTGGTTGTCCAACTAGACATATGAGTCTATAAGAGTGATTGAGTTTCTAAAATAAAAATAAAAACAGAATAAACGAACAAGTATAAGAGATAATCTTAAAGGCGGAAGAAACTAGGACGTCAGGTTCGTTTGTCAATTATAACTAAACTAACACATTAATTTAATTCAGTAATTCCGAATTTATAACACAAAATATACCGACTCTCGTCGCGTACATTTCGGAGAATAAAACATTAAATGCATTCAAAATATTTTATTGTCTCTTAAATTAGACACAAAAAAATTCCTATTCCCTCAAAAATATCAAGTTCTAAATTTTTAATATGTATTTAGGCATGAGATATCAAAATACCTAAGTGCAAGTATAAACCAAAAAAAATAATAACTTTATATTTTTAAAGCATCAATTTATAATTAATTCTTGAGGTTTAAAAATACACTCTCGTGCAATTTTAAGAAAATATCGAATTATTTTTATTTCAAATTAAAACACATCGGAATATGTACGAAAGTAAATTAACATGCATAATTTAATTAGTCATGACAAACATTACCTAAGTCCCAATAATTAAACTACTCACACATCATATTTGACACATAAATATTGCAAGAAGAAATAATAATTTTCATTAATAAATGTTAACTTACAAAATTTTGGGTCTAAGACTTGAATTCCACTACACAATATTCCACCCAAGTTGCAAAAAATTAATCTTCCAAACACTCAAAGATACATACAAAATTATCAAAAAAAAAATATTTTCTGTCTCGTCCCCCCCGTGTCTCCTCTCGTTCCCTTTTTCTTGATTTTTTTCTTTCTTCTTTCTCGTCCCTCTGTGTCTTCTCTCGTCCCCCGTGAGTCCCTTTTTTATAACCCACGACTGGTTGATTTTTCTTGCATGATTGGGATTGTGGGTTTTGAAGTAGTGGGGTAGTGGGAGGTGGTTGAAATCGTGGGTAACAGGTCCGGTTTGGACGTCTGCCCGGGGTTTTGGTTCGGGTTAGATCCGAGTTCGCTGGAGGTTTTGGGTTATGGGTTTTGGAAGATGGGAGTTAGATTTTTCTTTGGCTATGGAGGTCTTGAACAAGGAGAGAGAGGATGGGGGAGTAGAAGATGGTGGGTGTGGTGAAAGTTGTGGAGGTGATGTTAGTAATGGAGGTTGGAGAGAGAACGTGGGGTGAGAGGTGGAAGATGGTGGATAGGTGTTTGGGTGTGTAGTGTATTAGGGTGTGAGTGGGATTTTTTTATGGTGTGAGTAAGGTGTATGGGGATAGGGTGTGAGTGTGAAATTTGAACCCAATTAAAAAATAAAATAAAAATAAGACTATCTAAAATGAAACTAATAAAAATAAAATAAAAATGTAAAAAAAACTAAAATCCTAATCTATTAAAATTTACAAATCTATAAAATAAAACTAAACAGTATAAATTCAATTAAACTATAAAAAAAAAATTTAATCCTAAAAATAAAAGACTCGAAATAAAATAATACTAATAAACATAATAAAATATTAATAACAGGAAACAAAATATAAAAATTAGAAATAAATTAAAAGTAAAACTCACACCTATAAACTATAAGAACACTAATAATAAATGAGAAGAAAATATTAAAAACACACACGATACACGATAACGGAGCCTAATATTTACAACTATATGCACACAAATAAAGTATAAAAATACTTAAAAAATTATACACGACTCAACTAAAAATATAAAAATATAAAAGTACAAACTAAACACACACAAGGTATATGCATGGGTTGGGCTCGGTTTAAGGGTTGGTTTGGGTTAGGGGAATGAGTTTGACTTCGGGCACGACTTTTGACTTTCTTTCAGTTCTGAACTTTGCACGGCCATAATTTCTTCATTTCAACTCCGATTGATATGCCATTTGAACCCAAGCGTCCCTTGATTCATGGACTTTAATTTCCGTGTTTGGTCTGATCTTGAATTAAGTCATCTGAATTTACAATATTGCCCCTGTAGGTACGTAAGTGACCTTTTCATGTTCAATTTACGTCCGGACTTCACCGCTTTCTTTATAAACCTGTTAATACTCAAAAACAAATTTGCATAAGAGATTAGCAATGAATATAAGATGTTAGTGTGAAGTTCTCAAAATTGTATTATTAACTCCATATATTCTGAAATTTGTAATTTTCTTTTAAATAACAAAAATAACTTTAAGAACTCTTTATTAATGATGCAACGGGACTAGCAAGGCCTAGATTTGGGTATAAATAACACAAAATAATGCACTCATCAAATATTCCCAAACCTAAACTTTGCTAGTCCTCGAGCAAAAATTAAAATTTAACTCACTTTCGTAGGAATCATGGTTGCCCTAGTGGACGAGTTTTGTCTCGTGAGGGTTTGAAGTGAATATACCCACAAAATTCAAAACTTAACTATATTTACAAAAGACACAAATGTAATATAAACAAGGCTTGAATACAAATTTCGAAAATATAGTAAAAATCTACTTTTAGATCTCAACTTATTGCGCTTGTGTGCATAGCCAATATAACCGTCCAATTCAAAAGATTTAATCGTTAAGTTTCTTACCCAAAAGTTCGTTTTGATTTAAATTCTCACGGGATGTGCTCACAATCGAAACACTTGGAAATAGGTTATTTTCTCTCGATATATGTGAATAAGAGAGTAAATTTAAATGAACAAATTTCACATATACATGATCAAAAACGGACTTTTTATAATGGATGATTATGATCTCATGAAAGAAAAATCGATTACTTTGAAAACTTGAATCACACTAAAATATCATATTCATCTTCTCTCCACACTATAACTAACTTCACATGAGATCAATTAGGACTTTCTTTCGGTTGTATTATAGGCTCGGTTTTGGTTAGAAAGAACAGGTTTTTGGAGTTTCAAAATTTTTCGATAATACAAAAGTTATTCGTATTTTGAATTTTCAGGCACTTTTTTTCAACCTCTATTTTCTTTCCTTTTTCGATTCACAAACTCCTTTTTCTCTTTTTTGTTTCATATTCACATTCTTTCTATCTTCCCCCGCTCCGTTTATTCTTTTCTTTTTTCACACATTATTGTAGCAAGCATTCTTCTTTTGGCCTTTTACCCTACTTTACCCTAATATTCTCAGAAAGTGGGTAAGGAGTTTTGGGTTTTAAATGAAAGGCTCGGTTTTCTTTTTAGGCACAAATGGGTTTACAACAGGATAATGTAGAAAAGGCTGAATTTAGGCTCTTTTTTTTTTGGAGGGGGGGGGGGGGGGGGTTCAAAACGATGGCCTAATCTCATTTCTCAAGTACCGTTAAGTTACTTTTGTGTCTCAAGTCAAACTATTAAGAGTTTTAGTGTGTACGATTCATATTTTGACTTTCCGTTTTCAGTAATCGAACAAAAAAAAGATTTTGAGATCATCGACGAATTAAGTGCTCAAGGAATGTTTGAGTTATTTTAACTCGGATTGATTTAAATTTCTTAACAATGATGAATGGGACAAAAATCTCAGCGGGTTACAATCTCCATATTTATTCATTAAGCGTACTAACTTTCGCCTCAATATCCATTTTCGATTATATTATATGTCTAAGTGTCAAAAATTTATAAGTTGAGAGATTTGTGAATTAATTCTATATTAAGAAATCATTTCAAAACTCAATTATATTGAAAATCTTTTTGGATTTTTGAAAATTTTCTGATTTTTTTTTTTCAAAGCAGAGAAAAATGACCTCAATACCCCCAAACCTAATTTCCACATTGTCCTCAATGTATGCTCAAATAAAAATATGGGCAAAGAAAATAAAGTAGAGAAGTAAAAGGAGGATATTACCCGTGGCTTTCCACTTTTGTCACCAACTTTCAAACTATACAAGTGTATGTTAGACATAAATAATTAAAATAAAACTAAACAGCCAAAAAAAAGTTAGAAGAAAAAAAAATATTTATATACAAGGATGTGAAAATTATCACCATCAACATAAATTAATAATCGAAATAGTTGTGGGTCATTCCTATTAATAATCTTTATAGTACTTAGTAAAAAAATACCATAACTTGAGAAAATGACCACACAACATAAATCGAAAAATTAAAATAATAGTCATAATAGTGATCACCGACATCATCAAAAATAAAGAATTTTATATCACACGGATCATATGTCGATGTATCACATCGGGGTAACAAATGACAATAAGGATCCAAATATTTATCATCCATATTTTTAAAATAGTCATGTAAAATTGAGGATGCATATTCCACTCCTAAATGTGAGACTTTGTAAAAAGCACGAAACGAAGAGGTATCTCATGGGGATGCAATTTCTTCATAAAAAATTGGAGGACTGTCATCATCACTAGAATTATCGATAAAATTGGATGACGAGTCTTCAATTAAATTTTTCCACATATAAGGTGAAGTAGCATTTTTCTCAATAACATTATAAAAAAAAAATTGACAAAAATACAAATCCAAATCATCACAAGTATTACAAGTGTCAATTTTGTCAATTATCTTCTCACAAAATTGATTATCCTCATTTTTTTCATGAATATTTTAAAAAATATTGTTATTACAACGGTTATTTACCTCTTCCCAATTGATACACTGTGGTGGACAGATAGTAATTAAAGGAGTTGGACCCTCGTCCATGCCATCTTTAACTTTCGTAAAAATTATTACCGATCCATCCGACTCAAATCGAAATATGTAGTCATCCGAATTTTCAGTATTTTCTAGCCACAAATCCAATGGATCAATATAGGAATCCGAAAAATATGACGAGATAAAAATATTGGGATCACCCATTGTAATTTATTATGTCAATCTCTTTTTTTTTGTGGGTGCTACAGAAAAATAATACAAAAATAAATACATCAATTGTAAAGTGCGACATAAAAATATTAATTACAAATATAACTACACGGGCACTTACGGTGTATTTTGAAAAGAAAAAAATTACAACAAAAAACACATTATTGGATTTTTTTTTAAAAAAAATTGATATACTACTAGAATTTTTATTTATTTATTCCGATATATATATATATATATATATATATATTAGGAAATCAAATTAATCCGACTTAAGACCACATAATTCCTAAACTAGCACAAAATAATTTGAGTTTACCTAAGTTAGGTGAGGGAAAATTCAATTTTTAATATCTAGTTTCCCGAGATTATTTGTTGACAAGGGGTCTCTGAAATAATCTCCCCAATTAGAAAGATCATACTCTTGTCCGAGGGAGAAATTAAATGACTACCAACTACGGACTATCACCTCAAATTTCAAAATTTTCCGCTAGGTAGATGGTCGGTACGAAGATTCATTAAAAACTATCAATCCTAGTCAAGGTCAAAATTGAACTGATTTGAAAATTCCGCGTTCGGATTAGCTTTTAATTCTAGCATTGTTAGGAGTTTTCCTATGAGCTATGTTATACCCTATGGCCAATGTCTAATCAATTTTAAGTTAAGAATGATGACTCGGGTAATGCAAATGCTCGGGTAGCTTACATTTTGTGGGCCAAAGAATGATGATTAAATCCCCAGCTTATCTTAAAATTGGGTTTTGCCCTTAAGTCAAATTATACAACCTGCTTATGGAAATTTCCGAAAATAGTTTCATGTAGGAGCAAACAAGACTTACCTCCGGCGTGAACTTTTTACGGTCACTTGTTTACACAGGGCCAAAATTTTATTTGACGTCGATCGGAGGAAAACGCAGTTTAAGTTTCAGTCGTCTTCGAGAGTAGCTTGTACGCGCGGCAAGATTGCACAAGAAACCTGAGCGCATTCACACGTTTGCTTTCCTTTTAGGGGTTTTTTTCTGAAAAAGAACACAAAAACTATACCAAGGGTAAAGTGCACAAAATATATTAAATAGGAGAATAACTACAAATGCATTAATGGTGTACTTTGATATGAAAAGCTGAAAAAGGACAAAATAAATAAATAAATAAAATTCCACTATAAGGGAAATAAAATTATATGTTAAAAAAATTTGCTACAAGAATTAAATAATAATATATATATTATTTTTTTTAATTATTACTACTTTTTTTTCCTTTCAGATTTTAGGTACTTTTACCACTAAACTAGTGTCAAAAACAACTATTTAAGCACTAAAGACGTTAAATCTGATATTTTTTTTATATATTCTACAAATAAAATAAATTGCTGCTAGGATAAATAAGAATAAATAGAATTTCGAATTTTTAAAATTTTTTTTTTTTTGCTCCAAAGTACAGAGCCTTGAAATTTGGAAATTTTAAGAAAGATAAAAAAAATATTTCATTTTTTTCTTTCTTCAAATTTTTCGTACTTTTATTACTTAACTAGTGTCAAAAATAACTATTTAAGCCCTAAAGACTCAAATCCAATTTAAAAAAATGGAATAAAAAAAATGCTACTATTTTGTATATATATTATGTTTTTTTTTCAAATTTTACAAGTCTGAAAGTCAATACGTTTAAAATCAACCGAAATCCCCAACAACTGAGCCAAAAACTTGTTGTCAAATTTTAAATGTTAAAACTACCGCAAGTGCACGGGCTATTGAAATATAACGGGTGTAAGTACGGATCGAATCCACAGAGATTTCGTTAATTTTTATAAAGTATTTATTGTCCAACTAGACATATGAGTGTATAAAAGTGATTGAGTTTCTAAAATAAAAATAAAAACAGAATAAACGAACAAGTATAAGAGATAATCTTAAAGGGGGAAGAAACTAGGACGTCGGATCCGTTTGTCAATTCTAATTAAATTAGCACATTAATTTACTTCAGTAATTCCGAATTTATAACACAAAATATACCGACTCTCGTCGCGTACATTTCGGAGAATAAAACATTAGAGGCATTCAAAATATTTTACTGTCTCTTAAATTAGACACCATAAATTCCTATTCCCTCGAAAATATCACGTTCTAAATTTTTAATATGTATTTAAGCATGAGATATTAAAACATCTAAGTACAAGCATAACCCATAAAAAATAACAACTTTATATTTTTAAAGCATGAATTTATAATTAATTCTTGAGGTTTAAAAATACACTCTCGTGCAATTTTAAGCAAATACCGAATTATTTTTATTTCACATTAAAACACGCCGGAATATGTACGAAAGTAAATTAACATGTGCAATTTAGTTAGTCATGACAAACATTACCTAAGTCCTAGTAATTAAACTACTCACACATCATATTTGACACATAAATATTGCAAGAAGAAATACTATTTTCATTAATAAATGTTAACTTACAAAATTTTGGGTCTAAGACTTGAATTCCACTACACAATATTCCACCCAAGTTGCACAAAATTAATCTTCCAAACACTCAAAGATACATGCAAAATTAATCAGTGTTTTTTTTCTTTTCTGTCTCGTCCTCCTCGTGTCTCCTCTCGTCCCCTTTTTTCTTATTTTTTTTCTTTCTTCTGTCTCGTCCCTCTGTGTCTCCTCTCGTCCCCCGTGAGTCCCTTTTTTATAACCCACGACTGGTTGATTTTTCTTTCCTAAATTGGATTGTGGGTTTTGAAGTAGTGGGGTAGTGGGAGGTGGTTGAAATCGCGGGTAACAGGTCGGGTTTGGACGTCTGCCCGAGTTTTTGGTTCGGGTTGGATCCGAGTTCGCTGGAGGTTTCGGGTTATGAGTTTTGAAAAATGGGAGTTTGACTTTTCTTTGGCTATGGAGTTCTTGAACGTAGAGAGAGAGGATGGGGGAGTAGAAGATGGTGGGTGTGGTGAAAGTTGTGGAGGTGATGTTGGTAATGGAGGTTGGAGAGAGAACGTGGGGTGAGAGGTGGCAGATGGTGGAGAGGAGTTTCGGTGTGTGGGGGTGTAATGTATTAGGGTGTGAGTGGTTTTTTTTTATGGTACGAGTAAGGTGTATGGTGATAGGGTGTGAGTGTTAAATATGTACCCAATTAAAAAATAAAATAAAACTAAGACTATCTAAAATGAAACTAATAAAAATAAAATAAAAATCTAAAAAAACTAAAATCCTAATCTATTAAAATTTACAAATCTATAAAATAAAACTGAACATTATAAATTCTATTAAACTATAAAAACAATCTAGTCCTAAAAATAAAAGACTCGAAATAAAATAATACTAATAGACTTAATAAAATATTCATAACACGAAAGTAAAAATAAAATAAAAGTAAAACTCACACCTATAAAACTATAAGAACACTAAAAATAAATGAGAAACAAATATTAAAAACACACACGACACACAATAACGGACCCTAATATTTACAACTAATATAAGAGATTAGCAATTAATATAAGATGTGAGCGTGAAGTTCTCAAAATTGCATTATCAACTCCATTTATTCTGAAATTTATAATTTTCTTTTAAATAACTTTAATAACTATTTATTAATGATAAAATGGAATTAACAAGGTCTAGATTTGGGTATAAATAATAAAAAATAATGCACTCATCACGGAACCTTTCGTGACAGCAGGACGCGTAGGTATGTCCACACACATAATAGGTATTCATACAACCTATATATATATATATATATATATATACACAATCCATAATATATACAGTACAAAGTATTTTTATATGTCGGATACTCAACGTACTAACGATTTACACGTAGTATTATTTTCATATTTTTTAGTATCACTCACTACCCAAAGGGTTCTAATTATCCCTTAAGTAATTTTAATAGTAACACATCATTATCCTACTGGAATCTATCTTAGGTTATTGTTTACTCTTCCCATAACCCGATTTGTAAACTCCCGATGTGTAACACAATCATTTAACTTGCGTCGGTCCTAGGGTTGTAAACAGATATACGAAAATCCGCATTCGTTCGATATCCGAATCCGAATTTGTGGATATTTATCCGAGAAAATGGAAATCGATACGAATATGGATACTCTATAAAAATATTTGAAAAAATGGATGCGGAGACAGATAGTACTAGTATCCGACACGGATAATCCGTATCCGATGCGGAGTATCCATTTTGCCGGATATCTGTATCCATCAAACATATGTTTAAAATATTACTAATAATATTAGTATTAGTATTAGTATTAGTATTAGTATTAGTATTAGTATTAGTATTAGTATTAGTAATAAAATAATATTAAAAAAACCTTAATCGTTTATTCCCTAAATAAAATAAACACATACTCTACTCAAAACAAAAGCATCCTAAAGTTATTATTTTATTGGGTATATTATATAATGCCATGTGATAATACTTTATTGAGTATATTATCAAGGAGTTACACTAGTTACCATACACCCTATCACACACAACATACACCAACTAAATAACATGTACTCCGCTCAAAACAAAAAACAAAAAGCCGAATTTCATTTCATTTCTCTTTCGTACAAAATAAGAGAAAAGAAACCATCATTTCACTCCACAAAAAAACCTCATTCTACCACCTCCCCCTCTGCCGCATCAACCCGCCACTACTCATCGACCCCACCGCTTCTCAACAACCCCCCGCTGCGCATCAATTCCGCCGCTCCGTCGCTGCGCATCCCCTCTTCCTGCAACAGAAAGTTAGCAACAACAGGTACATACGAAATAAAAATACAAAATATGTAACTGTATTTATATACTGTTCATGTAGTTGTTCATTAGTTTCCTTAATTATAAATAAATGTAGGAGAGAAACAAAAAAGTAAAGAGATGGTTTTGATTGTGATGAGAACTAAAGTTAACAACAAGTATATTATATATAAAATAAAAATGTATACTTATTAAAATAAAAAATATCAGTATGTTTTGAAGACTAAAAGGGACATGAGGTTATCATTCTCAATAAATTTGATTTAATCTAAAAGGTGCATATTTATATATATTGTTATGGAATGCTACTATTATTATTTTTTTTGGATGGCTTTAAGCTTACATGGTTGTAAAGTATGGATGGCTTTAAGACATATTATAATTATGGAATGCTACTATTATTATGGAAGCCATAATTGTTGATGTTAGGAGGTAGTAATTTTGTTATATATTTATTTCGATTGGATTGGATTTCATTGGATCAGATATTTTAATAGTTATTTTTTGCTATGGCTAAACTATGTAAACGGATACGAATATTATCCGAATCCGAGGTATCTGAACGGATACGGATATGAATAGTTGTTTTAACTATACGAGAGGATACGGATACAGATACGGATAGTGCATCCAGATAGCGAATACGGATATGGAAAACATGGTATCCGATCCGTAATCGTCCGTTTACCACCCCTAGACGGTCCTAAGCCCAATTTTACCCTCATTAAGACTAAGTCGGGCCTTAACTATATGTCTATTGATCTTGTTTGAGTCTTTATATAGTTAATATAACATTACCAAAGTCTTCCACAAACGTCAGCAAGTAAAACTACGCAAATAAACAAAAGGCCCCATTTCAGCTTTGGTCGATCGATCGATCCATCGATCGATCTACATCCCGCGATCGATCCTGGGTTTTGGTAGCTTCATCCCAACTATATTTTTCTCCACGGTTAACACCTCAAACCTCCATGAAACCTTCCCAAACTCCCATCCAACATACCCAAGCATCAAACATATGTATAGGGACAATTTCTAAAGTAAATATAACATCAGATCTATAATAATTCTACCCATAAACAGATTAAATTCCATAATTCATATAACCCTAGTTTTTTATATTCTTCATGCATATTCATCAAGATACCAAGATTTATTTCAAGTTATCATTATGCAATCTCAGATTTCATATTATTAGTATATAGGGATTAATTTTAACATGAATCCTACCCTAAATCATGGATTACACCCATATAAGTCCCAAGAATTAACCCAAATCATGTAATTTAAACCCTACACTACATGGTTATTATAACATTCTTAAAAAAATTTCAAGATAGACACTTGCCTTGTAATAACAAGTCTGATTTTCATTATTAGATGATGCGGTTGTTCTTCCCTTGCTCCGATCTCGATTTCGACAACGTCGGTGATGAAAATGGTGTGGAATAGCCTAGGGTTCCTCTATTATTCTTCTCCTATGGACTCTCCTCTCTCCCAAGTGTTGTAAACCTAGCCTCTATCTCAAAGTGGTTGATATAACACTCTCAAATTTGGAGTCCTTTCAGCCCTAGACTCCCAAATGACCAAAATGCCCTTACGTGGTGCCGGGTGGGTCTAAAATCATCCCGGGACCCAATGTGATTTAAACCCTACACTACATGGGTAATATGACATGCTAAAAAGAATTGCAATATAAACACTTGCCTTGTAATAGCAGGTCTGATTTTCGTTATTAGATGATGGGGTTGTTCTTTCCTTGCTCTGATCTCGATTTCACCAACGTTAGTGATGAAAATGGTGTGGAATAGCCTTGGGTTCCTCTCCTTTTCTTCTCCTATGGCCTATCCTCTCTCCCAAGTGTTGTAACCATAGCCACTATCTCAAAGTGTCTGATATAAAACTCTCAAATTCGGAGTCCTTTCAACCCTAGACTCCCAAATGACCAAAACGCCCTTATATGGTGCTAAGTTGGTCTAAAATTGCCCCAGGACCCAATCAATACACTCGCGTACACTATTTCACCTATTTTGACCCATTAGGAATCAATTGTGACCTCAAAATCATCATCCAACTCACCCTACATAAATTTTCTATCTCGACCTCAATATAGTCTACACGTGACTCCCGATTGATATATAACACAGTTACGTCGACATCACTCGTTACGACATATCATAATTATCGCAGGTTATTTACTACTCACTTAGTAAATTTATTCCATAAACATTAATCATTATCTCTCTCGATGAATAATTAATAAACATATAATTTTTAATTCAATTAAATTACGGCACACATGTAATTTAAAAATAAGCAAATTAATTAAATTCTAAATAATCAAAAATACGGGGTGTTACATTCTTCCCCCCTTCTAATGAAATTTCATCCCCGAAATTAGGACGGACCTGTGGTGAATAACTCCGGATACTGCTCTCCCATATCATCCTCCCGCTCCCACATCAACTCGTCAAGATGATGGTGCACCCACTGAACTCGAACTAAGGGCACCACCTTAGACCGTAGCTTATGCTCACTACGATCAAATATAAATTTATTAATCCGGACTAAGGCATAATTATTTGGAAATTAATCCGAATTTAAATACTAGCGAGACGAGAGTTGGTATTTGATTATGATAATAATGTTGAATATTACTGAGTGAATATGTCAATATATGATTATTGAATTTATTACTATTGTCGCGAGTTATAAATATGACAATACGGAAATTAAGTTGGGACGCGCGTGTCAGTCGCGTCAGGAATCATTTTTTAAATGGATTTAAAAGTAAATTATAATTATATCATCTGTATGGTCATTTCGAGTGCGACAACATGTCCATAAGGGTCGAGATAGTCAGAAAACACTAGTCGGGGGTTTAGTTTGGGTCCCGAGGCATTTTTAGGCCAAACCGGTAAACCAGGAGGGTATTTTAGTCATTTTGATTTTTAGGAAATATTAACCCACGAAATTTAGACTTTATTTATCAACCAACCTTTAGTACATTAGGGCCATTATCTGTCAAAACCAAGTAGTGGGCAATGTAAGAAGAGAGGAGAAGTTCCAAGGGAGTGTCCAAGGCCATAACAACCACACACCACCACTATCGCCGGATTTATGACCGGAGAGAGGAAGAGAACCAACCCTTATCGTCATCAAAGGATCAGAACATCGAATTTCCAGGCAAGTGTTTTAATTCACTAAGATTCAGCAAATAATTTATCCAATGATAATGTAGGATTCGATGATAACCATGAAAATATTGAAATTCATGAAACTTGGAGATTGAACATTAATTCGGGGTAGGATTTATATGTAGTTTGAATCTGGAAGTATCTCTTTAACGAAATCATAAACCATGCAGAGTTAAATTATGAATTTATGAGGATATGTATGATGATTCTTGAAGAAAATAGAAAAATATGGTTTTTCAAGAGAATATGATGATTTGATCCAAGAAAAGTTTAATTGATGATTTTTAAAAATTCTAAAAGGTTAAGAATCATGTATTTGGGTTGTATGATTACCCAATATGTATACTTTAGGATTAACATCTTGTAATGAAGAATGGAGACAATACTAGGGTTGAAAATGAAGAAATCCGAGACCTGCACCTGCTTGACCGATCGATCGACATTCATAGGTCGATCGATCGACCTCCCCAGAAACTGTGAATTTTCCCCTTTTTGGATTTAAACGATTCCGGCCATTGAAAGTTGTAGGTGGGGACTATGTGAATACATTAGGACCTTAGGGAGACCAGTAGGGATGTAATTCAAACCCATAACATATAAAAAAAAATTGGTTTGGTACGTAGTGTTGATCTTACGAGTGTCCGACGAGTAATTTGCTATAATAAGTTGCGAGAGTATGACTTAAATTCGTATGAGTGATAAATTGGGATTAGACACAGAAATAAGGACCTTGAAGTACTGAATTGACGTTTAGGATATGTGGGAGACTTACTAACCTTTTCGGGATAGGTTTAAGTACTCGAAACTATACGGTGTGAGATTTATCGTCAAAACATATTATATATATAAGTGGGATGATAATAACATAAGAATAATATTTATGGTATAGGGCTGAAATATACCTTTAATAATGTAATAGTTACCTAAGTTGTGTGAATGATTAGTATATGGACTATTGTGTGTATGACATACCTACCATACTTCCTATCACGGAAGGTCGGCTTTTGAAAAAGGACCATCTGATCTTTGTGTGCCTACGGGGGGGTTTAGATTGGTACCTAAGGACAATGGGTAGTGAATGACTTATTTGTGAGTTGATAAGTGAGCTGACTATGGGAGTGTATGTATGTGCGTGACCCATGGGTGTGTGAACTATGTTCGCCTCCAATATATGTGATTTTGTTTATTGAAATGGTTCATGAGCGATTCGGAACGCGTAGTCCTCATGTACGTGATGTATCAGAATTTGATAGCAGAGTATGCGCGCACCGCAACTTAGCCTATGGGTTCCATATTTGTATATTTATGCTGAGAATGATATACTTGTACTTAACTTACTTATTGTTAAATTGTGAATACGGATAATTAAGATATTTAAATGGGATTAAAAATGTGAGAATTCATATCGTAATTGATATAAATTAATCTGATTAATGTAAAGGTGAGTTACTTGCAAAATATATTATAATGATACGAATAAACCCCCATATTATAATGTGAAGTCAGGAAGTGGTACAGAGTAGTTAGTTAGCGGCATAACTAGGATGGTTTAAGGTCATACGTTAGGCGTGCACATTAGTTGAGGGGTGAGGAACTCATGTGAGAGCACGTAACTGACATGTATATAATATTTACTATTTAATGTAATTAAACACTTGCTATACTTTTAAACTGTTTTCACCTTGGGCTCTTACCCGTTTGCTTTCAAATCTATTTTTCTTGTAAAATCTTTTTAGGTGTCCAGCCACAGGGACGCCAAGCATAGGAGTTCCATTACATTGACGTGTTGTAGTTGTTGTGGAAGTTATAGGATCTCGGTATTAGATTCCCCAACATTCTGCATTTGATTCTATTCAGGGTTACTCATTGGTTAGGGAATTTTGTCCATTTCCATTTAGTGATAGCATTCTCAGACTTTCAGTTTCATTTCATTTTTGGATTTATTTATTAATTCAGACTTTTGTATTGGGATTTATTTAGTATTTGGATTATTCAGGGGAGTGTTACTCCAGAATCATTTTATTTATTCCATTATTATTCTATTGTGATGTGGATGTGGTATAGTTATCTTATAATTTAATTGGTTGTGTGCTAATTTAATTTAATAAAATTTGGCAACTCACTTTTTAAATATTAGGTGGCTAGTAATTGTTTAAAGATATTTTCGGCAGTGATGCTAGCTCTGAACCAACTTGATATTCTGTATTAATGAGATAAAGGAGTAGCTACCCAGTATTTAATTAGTCGGGGTGTCACAGGTGGTATCAGAGCATCAGGTTCTAGCGTCCTTAGGATCTGTACAGCTTCTTATGTTTCCGCGTAGCGTCCTTTGATATAGAGACCTATATTTTAGGATTATTGTACTCTTTTGTGTATCTTACGTTCTTCAGCTATTTTGAGATATTAACCGTGGACTTATAAAATTTCTCTCTCATTTCAAATGCCTCCTCGACGTGCGCAGTGAGTTGTGCCTAGCCCGAGCCTCAGCCTGCACCAGTTCAGGTTCTATGAACGCTAGTGAAGTTGCCGCCATTGTAGCTCGGGCGGTTAATGTCACGTTAGCAGTTATGCAGCAAGCACCACCTCGGGCACTGGTGGTAGCCCTAGTCCTGGCTCATGCATTCCTGTTTGCTTGGGAATGTGTCTGTGATGCCTTTCAGAAGGTGCACCCTCCGGAGTTTGTAGGGAGATCCGACGTTATTGTGTCGAGCCAGTGGAAGAAGGACATCCAAAGGTACTTGAGGATGTATGAGTGTACATAGGTGCAGAGGCAAAAACTGGCTACATTTAAGCTGGTAGGAGAAGCATTGCAATGGTGGGAATCCATTACCACCGCCGAGGAGAGAGATGTTCTTTCTATTTAGGAGTTTTAGGTGCGGTTTGACCGTAAATATTTTCCCTAAGCAGTTCACACAGAGATAAGGCAGAAATTGATAAACCTTAAGCAGGAAGGGAGGACAGTGGCAGAGTATGAGGCCAAGTTCACCAATCTTCTGAACATCGTTCCCGATGAGATCCCTACTGAAGATAAAAAGATCCTGAAGTTCATGGATGGGTTGACATGGAGAATTTATCAGCACCTACTAGGCAATATCTCGTTGGCCACCTATTCAGATGTGGTTAACACGGTATTACTTCACTACTAGGACCACCGCTTTCATTTTTTAGAGGGTAAGCGAGCAGGAGAGTCCAGCCAGCAGGGTAGGACGGGGGGTAATGGTGCCAGTGGGGCACAGTCAGTTCAGGGTTAGAACAGGTAGGGTGATCAGAGTTCCCAGCAGGGGGATTCTAAGAGATTCAAATCAGGAGGTTTCATACATGGCCAGGGAGGTTTTAGGCATGGCCAGCACGGCCATCCGAGCCAGTAGCAGTTTCAGCAGGGCCAGTATGGCCAGGGTAGGGGTGGTAACGGCCATCAGGGCCATGGGCAGCAGGGTCAGAGAGGAGGAAACTTTATGGGGAAATGTTTCATATGTGGCAATCATGGCCACAGATGCCAGGAGCGTCCTGAGAGGGACAAGGCCCCGCATCAGCAGCAACAGGGTGCTCGATAGGATCCCCAGAGACTGATGTTTCCTGCCGCCCTCCCAACTACCACAGATGCCAGCACTACCACCTATCCCAGCAGTTCCAGTTCAGCAGGGATAGCTTTAGTACGATCGAGTTACCGACTTCCGTAGACCGCAGTCCCGCAGGATTCACCCGCGATTGAGGGTATGTTTTCTATTCAGGGGACAATGGGGGCATATTTTATTTGACACGAGAGCCACACACTGTTTTATTTCCATGAGATTTTCATGCACTATGGGATTATTAGATACAGTGGAGAGCACTGTCACTTGCGTATATTCACTGTTGAGTAGGGGTTCTGTGATTTCCTTTATATGTAGAGGCGTGGGTGTAGAGATTGGGAGATTTACTTTACCTGTCGATATGCTAGTATTAGATATGTCCGAGTACGATGTGATTACTGGTATGGATTGGCTGGTTACGTATAGAACCATGATCGATTGTTATAATAGGAGTATTATTTTTTCCATACCCGGTCAGGAGAAATTCCTAGTGGCGATGCATCGTCCTGAGGGAGGATTGTCCACTCACTTGTACTACATAGAGGAGGAGACCTCTAAGGGGGTGGTGATACCGCTTGATTCGATTCCAGTCGTTAGGTAGTTCACTGATGTATTCTAGGATATTCTAGGATTACCTTCTAGTAGAGAGATAGACTTTATTATAGATTTAATGTCGGGCACTCGGTCGATAGCCCGTGCACCTTATCGTATGGCTCCAACAGAGATGAGGGAGCTACGAGATCTGATAGAGCAGCTGTTGTGTCAGGGGTTTATCCATAGCAGTACTTTACCGTGGGGTGCTCCTGTGTTGTTTGTTAAAAAGAGGAATGGATCTTTGAGGTTGTGTGTAGACTATCGGGAGTTGAATAAAGTCACGATACGGAATAAGTATCCATTGCCCCGAATCGATGACTTATTCGACCAGTTGAGAGGAGTTTCCTTCTTCTCAAAGATTGACTTGAGATCGGGATACCATCAGTTACGTATCAGGGAGCAGGATGTCTCGAAGACTGCCTTCTTGACTAGATATGGTTCCTACGAGTTCAGGGTTATGCCTTTTGGCTTGACCAACGCCCCAGCCCTGTTAATGGACTTGATGAATAGGGTGTTCAGAGAGTTCCTGGACCAGTTCGTCATTGTCTTTATTGATGACATTCTGGTTTACTCACAGATCAAGGAGGAACATGTCGAGCACCTGAGGCAGGTCTTGCAGACACTATATCAGCACGAGTTGTATGTAAAATATGAGAAGTATGGGTTTTGGCTGAAGGAGATTCAGTTATTGGGGCACATCATTTTTGTCAGGGGAATATCTGTTGATCCGAGGAAGGTATCAGTAGTGAGGGAGTGGGGACAGCCCACAACACCGACAGAGATACGTAGTTTCTTAGGCCTAGCAGGATACTACAGGAGATTTATTCGGGGGTTCTCGAAGATAGCGGATCCATTGACACATCTGACTCGCAAGGGAGTGCCATTTATCTGGAGTGATGCCTGCCAGTTGGCCTTCGACAAGTTGAAAGATAAGTTGACCTCAGCACCAGTGTTAGCATTACCCAGGCTGGGAGTGGAGTATCTAGTCTACACTGATGCGTCCTTACTAGGATTTGGGGGTGTACTGCAGCAGGAGAGTCAGGCTATAGCTTATGCTTCCCGTAAGCTCAAGACTCACGAGAAGAATTACCCCACCCACGACTTGGAGTTAGCAGCAGTCGTATTTTCACTTTGGATCTAGAGACATTATCTCCTGGGGAGAAATTCCATTTATTCACGGACCACAAGTCATTAGGAGAGTTATACAGGCTCAAGCAGTAGACCCGTTCTGTCAAGAGTAGATAATACGATTACTAGCAAAGGGGGTCGAGTCTTATACCGTTAGTTCAGATGGGGGTTTACGCTTTAATGGGAGATTAATCGTTCCTGAGGGGGAAGACTTGCGACACGAGGTAATGACAGAGTCGCACGGTTCGTGATTCGCAGTACATCCTGGTGGGGATAAGATGTATCAGGATATGAGGCGAAAGTACTGGTGGAGCAGGATAAAGAGGGATATTGCCGAGTTCATTTCAAAATGTGCCACTTGTCAGCTAGTAAAGGTGGACCATCAGAGATCGGCAGGACTCCTACAGTCGTTAGAGGTTCCTATGTGGAAATGGGAGAGCATTTCCATTAACTTCATCACGGGGTTACCTACATCGCAGAGAGTTCACGATTCCATATGGGTAATCATGGATCGGTTGACCAAGGTTTCTCACTTTTTTCCAGCCCGAACAGACTACACTACGGGACAGTACGCCTAGATCTTCATAGATGAGATGGTGAGACTCCATGGGGTGCCTCTAAATATCGTATCTGATAGGGATAAGATATTTGTGTCACAGTTTTGGGAGAGTTTCCAGGAAGCCATGGGTACGAAGTTGCGATTGAGTACAGCATATCACCCACAGACAGATAAGAAAATTGAGCGGACGAATCAGATGTTATAGGACATGTTCCATATGTGCATCCTCGACTTTGAAGGTGGTTAGGAGCAGTATCTTCCACTAGTGGAGTTTGCTTATAATAACTCCTACCAGTTCACTATCGGTATGGCTCCATTTGAGGCCTTGTACGGTAGGCCTTGTCATTCCCCAGCATGTTGGCTAGACGGGGGGGAAAATAAACTACTTGGGCCGGAGGTGATTCAGGATACTTTAACGAGGATAAAGATGATATGGAGTCGTATTCGGATTGCTCAGGATCGACAGAAGAGTTACGCCAATGCCAAGAGGTCCTTCTGAGAGTTCAATGAGGGGGACCAGGTGCTACTCAGAGTGTCTTCTATGAAGGGGATTATGAATTTCGGGAAGAAGGGGAAGTTGGCACCTATATATGTGGGACCATTCCCTATCATCGAGCGAATTGGGCCAGTTGTGTATAGACTTGGGTTACTGGAACACTTACATAGGGTCCATGACGTGTTCCATATTTCCTCACTGAGGAGATATCTTCGAGATGATTTGGCCCATACTCACATTGCTTTATAGGATATTGATCTACAGCCACATAGTTCCTATGAGGAGGGGCGGTTGATATTCTAGACCATAGCGAGAGGAAGTTGAGGTCGAAGATAGTACCGTTAGTACATGTTCAATAGCAGCATCAAAATGCCGAGGAGTCTATCTGGGAGCGCGAGGATGAGATGCGTGAGCGTTATCTAGAGTTATTTTTGCTAGGTATATTTTATTTCTGAATTTTGAGACGAAATTCTTTATTAGGGGGGAAGTGTGTAATACCCCGTAATTTTGTTGATTTTATTTAATGGGATTAAGTAAATTAAATGGGATAATTATTTGGAAATTAATCCGGATTTAAATACTAACAAGACGAGAGTTGGTATTTGATTATGATAATAATGTTGAATATTACTGAGTAAATATGGTAATATATGATTATTGAATTTATTAATATTGTCGCGAGTTATAAATACGACAATTCGAAAATTAATTTGGGACGCGGGTGTCAGGAATCATTTTATAAATGATTTTAAAAGTAAATTATAATTGTATCATCCGTATGGTCATTTCGAGTGTGCCAACTTGTCTGGAAGGGTCGAGATAGTTAAAAAACACTAGCCGAGGGTTTAGTTTGGGTCCCGGGGCATTTTTAAGCCAAACCGACAACCCGGGAGGGAATTTTAGTCATTTTGATTTTTAGGAAATATTAACGCACGAAATTTAGGCTTTATTTATCAGCCAACCTTAGGGCCATTAGGGCCATTATCTGTCAAAACAAAGTAGTGGGAAACGTGTGAAGAGAGGAGAAGTTCTAAGGGAGTGTCCAAGGCCATAACCACTAGACACCACCACTATCGCCGGATTTGTGACTGGAGAGAGGAAAAGAACCAGCCCTTATCGTCATCAAAGGATCAGAACAACGAATTTCCAGGCTAGTATTTTAATTCATTAAGATTCAGCAAATAATTTATCCATGATATTGTAGGATTTCATGATAACCATGAAAATATTGAAATTCATGAAACTTGGAGATTAAACCTTAATTCGGGGTAGGATTTATATGTAGTTTGAATCTCAAAGTATCTATTTAATGAAATCATAAACCATGCATAATTAAATTACGAATTTATGATGAGATGTATGATGATTCTTGAAGAAAATAGAAAATTAGGGTTTTTCATGATAATAGAATGATTTGATCCAAGAAAAGTTTAATTGATGATGTTTTAAAAATTCTGGAACATTAAGAATTATATATTTAGGTTGTATGATTACCCAATATGTTTACTTTAGGATTTAACATCTTGTAATGAAGAATTAGGACAAAACTAGGGCTGAAAATGATGAAATCCGAGACCTGCACCTGCTTGATCGATCGATCGACATTCATAGGTCGATCGATCGACTGAGCTCGATCGATCGACATTCATAGGTCGGTCGATCGACCTCCCCAGAAACTGTGACTTTTTTCCTTTGGGGATTTAAGCAATTCCGGCCATTGAAAGTTGTAGGTGGGGACTATGTGAATACTTTAGGACCTTAGGGAGACCAGTAGGGATGTAATTGAAACCCATAACATATAAAAAATTGGTTTGGTAAGTAGTGTTGATCTTATGAGTTTTCAACGAGTAATTTGCTATTATAAGTTGTCAAAGCATGACTTAAATTCGTATGAGTGACAAATTGCGATTAGAGATAGAAATAAGGACCTCGAAGTACTGAATTGATGTTTAAGATACGTGGGAGACTTAGTAACCTTTTCCGGATAGGTTTAAGTACTCGAAACTATACGGCGTGAGATTTATCGTCAAAACATATTATATGTATAAGTGGGATGATAATAACATAAGAATAATATTGATGGTATAGGGATGAAATATACCCTTAATAATGTAATAATTACCTAAGTTGTGTGAATGCTTAGTAAATGGACTATTGTGTGGATGACATACATACCATACTTGCTATCACGGGAGGTCGACTTTTGGAAAAAGACCATCTGATCTTTGTGTGCCTACGGGGGGATTTAGATTGGTACCTTAAGGACATAGGACTGTGAATGACTTATTTGTGAGTTGATAAGTCAGCTGACTATGGGAGCGTAGGTATGTGCGTGACCCATGGGTATGTGAACTATGTTCATCTCCAATATGTGTGATTTTGTTTATTAAAATGGTTCCTGTGCGATTGGGAACGCGTAGTCCTCATGTACATGATGTACCGGAATTTGATATCAGAGTATGCGAGCACCGCAGCTTAGCCTATGGGTGCCATATTTGTATATTTATGCTGAGAATGATATACTTGTACTTAATTGACTCATTGTTAAATTGTGAATACGAATAATTGAGATATTTGAATGGGATTAAAAATGTGAGAATTTATATTGTAATTGATATAAATTAATCTGATTAATGTAAAGGTGAGTTACTCGCAGAATATATTAGAATGATACGAATAGACCCCCATATTATAATATGAAGTTAGGAAGTGGTATAGACTAGTTAGTTAGCGGCATAACTAGGATGGGTTAAGGGTATACGTTAGGCGTGCACATTAGTTGAGGGGTGAGGAACTCATATGAGAGCACGTAACTAACATGTATATAATATTTACTATTTAATGTAATTAAACACTTGCTATACTTTTAAACTATTTTCACCTCGGGCTCTGACCCGTTTGCTTTCAAATCTATTTTTCTTGTAAAACCTTTTTAGGTGCCCAGCCACAGGGACGCCAAGCATAGGAGCTCCATTACATTGATGTGTTGTAGCTATTGTGGAAGTTACAGGATCTCGGTATTAAATGCCTCCAGATTCTGCATTTGATTCTATTCAGGGTTACTCATCGGTTAGGGAATGTCGCCCATTTCCATTTAGAGATAACATTCTCAGACTTTCAGTTTCATTTCAGTTTTGGATTTATTTATTTATTCAGACTTTTGTATTGGGATTTATTCAGTATTTGGATTATTCAGGGGAGTGTTACTCCAGACTCATTTTATTTATTCCATTATTATTCTATTTTGATTGTGATATGGTTGCGGTATAGTTAGCTTATAATTTAATTAGTTGCATGTTAATTTAATTTAATAAAATTTGGCAAATCACTTTTTAAATATTAGGTGTCTAGTAATTGTTTAAACATATTTTCGGCAATGATGCTAGATCTAAACCAACTTGATATTCTGTATTAATGAGATAAAGGAGTAGCTACCCGATATTTAATTAGTCGGGGTGTCACATCCTCATCCTCTGAAACTATGAGTCTCTAATTGAATCGCAAGTGATAAAAAGACTTTTTGCGTGTATGTTGTCGTTGCTTGAAAAGTCCTTCTAATCAAAACCTCACATACCTACAAATATAATAAACTCAAGTGTAGCGGTAAGTAAGGGTATCAATCCACTTTCTAGGGAGTAAAGCAAATGGAACAAATTCAATTGTAATTCACTATTTATTTTCTTTTTGTTCTTTTTCACTTTTCTAAATTTTTTTTAGCTTTTTCAATATTAAAACAATAGGGTGAGGTGAGATCTAAACTAAACTTAACTAAGATGAAAATAACTAACTAGAAAATGACTAAAATAAAAAATAAGGTCTAACACTAAAATAAAAGATAAAGTGAGGTAAATAATTGTGAGAGCGATCAAGGAGTGGGATTACACCACAAATTTTAATTATTCTAATTAATTAATTTAATTATTTGAGTTCTCCCAAATTAATATTAAAATTACAAACCAACTCTCGTTGCAAGTGTAATTAGAATAGTAATCTTTTAGAGAGTTAAAATTAACACCCCACAACTCTAGAAAATTAGATCAACACTCCTTTTAATTAATCACCCGCTAGGATCGATCAATTAGAATTTATGTCAATCTTAGAAATTAAATTTAGAGTTGAAATTCAAATGATAATACCCCACTTAAGAAACCCCTATCTCTAGTTCGAATCTAAAATGGGTATTATCACTAGAATTTCGATTTTCTCTCGAAAATCTTTTACCCTCTCTCGAGGCGTAAATCTAAGGGTGAGGGATCAAAATTAACATTCAAAGGGATATTTCAAGTAAGAAAACTAATTAAACTAAAATAATATCAAATAAGGGTTTCACCCTTTAGCCTAACATGGTATAAAATATGACAAGTTAATATTCAAAGGCATAAAATAATAAAAGAAGGGAAGAGAACAATCAAACCAAATCTCTTTGATTATGTTGAACTCTAATCCTTGAAATTGAAGCATACACCTCTTAATTGATCTTCCAAATGATATGAAATCAACTATCCACTCAATTAATTCTCTAACAATATTTAATCTCACAAATGTCTAAAAATAAAAAATGAAAAACTATTTACAAAAATTTATTTTCTAAACTAAACTATCTCTCTCTAGAATTTTCTCTCTACAAAGCTTCTTTGATAAATGGCCTTGAGGTCTTCTTTTATATGCAATTGGAGCTAAGGGGTAAAAATGGAAATTGGCAAGGGTGTGCATGTGGGAATGGTGAGAGCACATGTGCATGGGGGTGTGAGGTGAGGATAAATTCAGATTTGATTTGAGGGGTATTTTGGGTGTTTGGTTAGAAGAGGTTAGTTAGGGGGTAGAATAGGAAAAGGGGTTAAATGGTTTTATGGCACATGGGGCATTTGTTTGGTGTGGTCTTTGGGAGCACACGATTTGGCTTGGGAGAATCATGGAAATGGGTAAAAAGAAAATGGGTTTTGTGCTTGATTTGGAAAATGGGTCCGGTTTTCGGGTTGGAGAAGGAGGTAGCTGCCAGGGGTGGCGGGGCCGCCGGCGATCGCCGGAGGTGAGGGGTGAGGGCTAGAGGGTTTCGTCGAGAGGGTGCCGGGCAGCCATGGGAGGTGGTCGCGAGGTGGGGACGGTTTGAGGCACGGGTTGGAGGGGGACGAGGGCTGCCCCAGCGCGGGTATAGGACACGAGGGTTGCACAGGGGGTGGTTGAGGGGGCTGGTAGGTGTAAGGAGAGAGAGTGGAGGTGGTGGGTATTTATGGTGGTTGGAGGAGAGGGAGGTGAGATGGGTTTAGGCTGGTAGAGGTTAGGAGAGAGGGAGATGAGAGTTTGTTGGGTTGGTAATGGTGGATAGAGAGGAGAGAGAAAGTGGTTGTGTGGAGAAGATGAAGTAAGGAGGGGTTGTGTGTGGGTGAGTGTAGGAAAAGTAAGGTGAGGGTTAGGGAGGTTTAGGATAAGTGGGGGTATGTGGTGTGTGTGTGTATTAGTTTGGACCTTAATAAAATAAAAATAAAAATAAAAATAAAATCTAAGTAATAAAATAAAACTTATAAAAACTAAAAATCTAAAAATTAAATTCCTATACTAAAAATTAAAATCAAGACTCAATAAAAATAAAACTAAAAAGAAATAACAATGTAAATCTATTAAACTTAAAAACTAAAGTCCTAAAAAAATAAAATGTAATAAAACTAAATTCCTAAAAACTAATCCTAATAAAATAAAATAAAATAAGATAAAAACTAAAACTAAAAACTTAATAAAATAAAATAAAATTATATTAATAAAAATAGAAATAAAATATAAAAAATAGGAAATAAAACCTAAAAAATGCTAAAATAATCCTAAAATTAAAATGACTCAAACTAAAAATCTAAAAAAATAAAATAAAATAAAAAGGGAACAAACCAACACACACGGGTCTTGGGTGATGGTTTAGGGACAAGTTTAGGCTAGGTTTGGGTAGGATGAGGTTACGGGGCAGGGGTATTTAGCTCCAATGTAACTGTAATTGACCTCGAAATGTAGCTTTTGACACCGCAACTATAGTTAAGCCTGCATGATAAACATTTAAGCACATAAGACCCATATTGTCGAGAATTAGTAACAAAAGTACAACTATTCGGGGTATAAAATGTACAGTTTTGGGTGCTTATCACACCACCCCCAAACAGAGCGTTGCTAGTCCTCGAGCAATAAGATAGAGAGAAAGAGAATGATAAGAAACCAAAAGTGTACCACTTTCGCGGGCACTTGCGATTGCACTTAGCATGTGCAACAAGCCTTTAAACCTATAGGTTGCCCTACAGGACGAGTTGTGTCTCGTGAGGGTTTGCAGGGAATATACCCACAAAATTCTTATTTGAAAAGATTTATTAAAAAGCAGTCAATCTCTTATTAGACGTAGAATAATCGCACAATCCATCACATGGGAAAATATTTTCAGAAATACAAGCTAGAATGTGTAAAAAGTTTAGCTAAGTAAATACTCAAGGCACATCCTTACTAGAACTCAACGTGTGTAGTGTGAATCAGTCAAAACGGGTCGAGTATCACAAAAGTAATTCCTAGATTGCCTCTTCGGAATCAACGCTTCAACTTCAAATCTCACGGATATATCTCTCTCAAACGAACTCTTGAGATTAGGGTAAGTGTATCGCTCTTGTGTGTGAGGAGGTGAGTAAATGTAAGCAAGTTCAAACGTCTCACACACACATAAGAAAGAACGAACAATAAGAAAGAAAATGATCTCATGAAAGAAATGCTAATCACTATAGTGAGAACGTCGAGTTATTCACCACGTTGACTTTCATTTGCCCGAACACTAAGGGGAATATGTATGTATATGGGTGAGGGGGTAAATGAAATGGGATATGTGGGATGCGATGAGGTAGGATAGGATGGGATGATGTTATGATGGATGGTGGACGTGTGAGGTATGGATGTGGTATGTAGGATATAAATGTGGTATGAGTGATAAAGGGTGATGGATGAATGTAAATGATAGAAGAGTGTTATAATTTAGGCACAAATGTCTTTATTTCAAAACCAACTTCTAACTACAAACTCTCTTTCTTTTCTTTTTTCTCTTTTTTTTTTATATATTTTCTATTTTTGCTAAAAAAAAATTTCTCTCTCTCTTTTTTTTCTTTTTCTTTTCTTTTCTTTTCTTTTTTCTTTTCTTTTTTCTTTTCTTTTTCTCTCATTTTTCAAACAAACAATGAAGACATTTACATTTGAAATCACACTCTTTTTCTCAAAACAATGGATGATATATGAGTGGAATGATAAATGGATGGTGTGGGGAATGTATATGGATGGGAAAAATATGGAAAGATAATGGAAATGTAATGGGTGAAATGAACGGTAAATGGTATGTGTATGGATGAAAATCTAGTATTCGGGGCAAATTTCACGACACGCGTTTCTTACAACTCGAAAATGATGTCGTTCTCAGTGATCAACCAAAATTTTATGAAAGATAATGAGATCATGCAACAATTTAAGTGCGGACCCAAAGGAAGTTGAATCAACTTGTGACTCGGAGATTGCGTAAAACACTCAAAAAGGGTGAAAGGCACAAATCTCACAAGCTAAAGTCTCTACTAGTGATCCTTAAGGTTCTCTTTAGAATTGTAGTACTCTTCAACTCTAAACGTAATGACGTGATAAGTGCGCAAATTTTGTTGAGTCTAGAAATTCATGGTGCAAAATGCCTTGTTACGTATTACATACGCTATTAGAAAAAATATTCTCTAGCTTGATTCCTAGACTTTTGAAAGATGGATGATTGAAAATTCACATCAATGAGTGAGATGAAAGAAACTGCACGAAATTTTAAAAATCAGGTTTAAAAATCAAAATTTTTCAAAAGAGGCACGATTTTGATAAAATTCCCCACCCCCAAACAAAAAGGAACATCGTCCTCGATGTTAAGTAAAATGATTTTTAAAATTGAGAGCATAAGGTAGGAAAGAGATTACCAGAATGAACCGCTAATGAAGTGGACATGTGAATCCAAGAATAAATCTGAGTAAAAGATAAGAGAAAAAATGTGTACAAGTCTATAAGCATGATAAAGCATTGGGTGATGTGAAACACCACCCCCAAACAGGATGAGACTAGTACAAGAAACGCGGGCTACCTCCCGGTAGCGCTAAGTTTAATGTCTTCAGCCAGACCGAACCATTCTCACCCTAAAGATAGGATCTATGAAAGCGCAGGGCGACAGAAGAATCGGGTGATGAGAATCACCCCCAAACAAGACTGAAGCGTCAGTCTTGCTGGAAACAGGCTAAAGTGGTCAATGCACCTGTATGGCAAAGTGCATCACACGATGCAAAGCATCGGTGGACCATGGGCGGGTGGGGATTAGGGTAATGGTACGGAAGGCTGGGGAGAATGAGCATCGATCACGGGCCTTATTGAGCCGAAAAGTGAGGGCAACGAGAGCCCTATAAGCATGGTGCTCTAGCTGGTGAAGGAGGCAAAATGGTTTGGCAATAGTGATGGGGTGGGCCTCATAAAAATCACACGACCGTTCTATGAATGGACGATGATAATGGTCGCGCCGTGACACGCCAGGGAGTTGTTGAGAAAAATCAACACCACAAGGAAGTGGTGTGCATGGAGGAACAAACTCGGTGTCACGGAAGTGGAGAGTATCACCATAACTCTCGTGGAAGGTGGATGGTTTTAGGTTAGGATCTAAAACTGTAGATGGAAACTGGAAATGTGCAAAATCAAGATCCAAACCAGGTGGTGGGGTAGAAGATATAATGGGTGGGTCGGGTGGGATAAACGGTGGAGGAAGATGATCCAACTCAAGCGTGGGAGACACACACTCATTGGGAGGAGTAAAGGAATACTCACAAGGGAGTGTGGTTTCTAAAGATGGAGTTGTCAACTTCTCCGCAAGAGTAGCATCGGTAAATGGGGTGGGTGGGTAAAACGAGGCACCAAGATCGGAGATAGAGGAATCGATAGAAATATCGGGCTCAACGGGAGCCATGCATGGTGGGACATCATCCAGATCCGAATAGTTAGGAACTATCACGGATTCTATCTCGGGAAAATGGTGAGCACTCGTAGCCGGAGCTAACCTAGGATAAATTGGTTCCTCGGGAACACACACGATGTGCTCAATAGGTATAGACTCGGGCATTATTTTGGATTCAGCGGGAGTGGGAAGGTGAATGGGAACCGCAAGGTGGGGTTCATATGGATATGATGGGGTTGAATCAGGCTCACTAATGAAAGGTATGTCAACACAATTGTCAACTTGGGACCCGGACCATGGAATGGTCTCAACTTCGAGATTCTCGGGGTGGTAGGGTTGGTCACACACAAAATTGGTGGCATAAGACGACGCATCATCACACTCGGTTGCGACGATGGATGGAACCATGGGAATATCCGACTCTCGCGTACACTCCAATTCATTTAACCTTTGTTCAAGCCTTTGGAGAGTTTGAATTTGAGTGGCTTGCTCTTGCTCAAGTATGAACTTTTGCAAGAGGATTTCGAGAGTGGAGGTGGATGAAGGTGTTGGTGGAATGATGGGTAGTGGTGGTGGTTGAGGTGGACACAACTCGCTATAATCAGGACTATATGGAGAATACTCATCATTCCAGGTCGAAACTGGCATCTCGTTAGAAGACCTGCCCAGGTCGTTCGAACGAGCTCGTTCGAACGAGCTTCTAACGAGGTGACAGTTTGCCTTCTAACGAGTTGGATGTTCGTTAGATACCCCTTTCGTTCGAACGAACTCTCGTTTGAACGACCTCGTTCGAACGAGACTTCTAACGAGTTGACAGAATGGCCTTTTTGGCCTGATTTGATTTCTAGGGTCCCGTAACCTTGTTTAATTGTAGAGATATCTTTCCCGTGTTAACTAATTGATATAGTTGGGAGATTTGGGATATATTGAGGAGTAAAATATAGAAGAATGGTTTGAACCAAATGATATTTGTGGATTAGGACGCGAGCGACTAATCACGATGCGAGGATAATTAATGACTTAAATACATATAAACCGGGGGCATATGATTTGTGTGACATTAACAGTTGGTATGAGAATAAGAAGTATACCACTAATAAAATATGGTAATTACTAAGATGTGTGCATGCTTAGTATGTATGATTTTATGTGTATGACATACCTACCATACTTGCTATCACGGGAAGTTTGCGTTCGTTTAGGACCATCTAATCTTTGTGTGCCTACGGGGGGATATAGATTGGTACCTCGAGGACATAGGTCAGAGAAGGACTTATTGTGAAGTTAATAAGTCTGCTGATCATGGGAGCGTAGGTATGTGCGTGACCCATGTGATGTGACTGTGTTCGCCTCCATTGTTTGTGATTGTGCTTATCTGAGAACGATTCCCGAGAGATTCGGAATGCGTGATCCTTATGTACGTGATGTACCGGGATGGATAGCAGAGTATGTGTGCACCGCAGCTTAGTCTTGGGGTGCTAGTATTGTATATTTATGTTGAGAATAATATACGATTAAATGAAAGAATTGTCGTGTTGGAATTGTGAGAATAATTATAGTAACGCATTGAGAAGATAATAAAGGGGATAACCTCTAGAAAATTGTATTGGTAATAATTGAGAATCCGAGAATTAAAGTAAAACTCTCCATTTGATTGATAACGTTGGAATTTATAATGTGAATCGAGTAGAAAGGTTAGAAGTTATTTTGGTCTAGATAGACAGGAGAATCACTTGAATGGGTACGGTACGTTAGGAGTGCACAATTAGTCGAGAGGTGAGTATTTCATGCGAGAGCACGTCCTAACATGTATTTTGCATTCATTGTTTTAATGTTATTAAAGCACTTACTGTTTTTAAAACTATTCTCCACATTCGGGCTCTGACCCGTTTGCTTTCAAATCTATCTTTTTGTAAAAACCTTTTTAGGTGCCCAGCCACAAGGACACCATGCATAGGAATTCTATTCAGGTGACGAGCTGTAGCCGTTGTGGAAGTTACAGGGCCTTGACAGTAGACGCCTCCTTTCTAGTCTTGACTCCATATTCAGTTTCATCATTTATAGGGCATGTTGCCCATTTCCTTTTGAGACATTTTATATTTCAGTTATTCAGACTTTGGTTTGTAATTAATTCAGGATGCAGACTTGTTTTATTTATTTCCATATTAGGATTGTTGTGAGGAGTATTTCCTCCAGACTCATTATTATTTGTTGGTTACTCTATTGAGACTTTATCATGAATGGTTGTGCTACATTTCTATAATTCATTTATTGCATGTTAATCAGATTTAATTTAAATTTGACAACTCACTTTTTAAATACTAGGTGGTTAGTAATCATTAAAATGTTTTCGACAGTGACGCTATTAACTGAACCAACTTGGCATTTTGTATTAATTTAATAAAGGAGTAGCTACCCGGTATTTAATTAGTCGAGGTGTCACAATTCCACGGGCTGATCGGTGGATCAGGAGGTAAGATTTTCTTATTGTGGGTGCTGATGAACTGCATCATCAAAAACTCGCTGGCATCATTCATCCTTCTCCCCCTATAATATCCGTTCATTAATATGTTATAACTATGAGCATCAGGTTTAACACACATAGCCACCATCGAATAAAATACCTTGTGTTCTTTCAAGTAATATTCTTTGCAAACATAATCAATCCATCGTATGCACTACATTAAAATTGGCACCTCTTTGAATCATCATTTCAATTAAATATGAAGCTTCTTCAAGCATCCCTTATTTACAAAGTGCATCTACCAATATATTCAAAGTTCATACATTTGGAATAATTTTTCGGGCTACCTACCCATTCAACAATATTCTAACATCTTTCCACGGGCATGAATTGCAAAGACCATAGATCAGTGAACTATATGTTATGACATTTGGTGTAACATTTTTACGGATAACTTCTGAACAATGTCCTAAAGTCTCATCCACTTGTCTGTCCTTACAAAAACTGACAATAATTGTGTCATATTACCAACCCCCAAATCGATTGTATATTCTTAAGCAATCCAATAGCAACGCTAGTGTTTCTCGTCTTACGTAATACATTTATAATTGTTCCACGATTTATAACACAGTCAGAGGCCTTTACACTCAACCACATTAAACAAGTGTACAGCCTCACCTATTCTATCATCATCGATCAACCCCCAAATAAAATATTTAGTATGGTACAATCCAGTCTGATAAGTTTGCAAATTCTGCCCAAAATAAAAAAATTGCATATTTTTATCTATAATCTAAAAGAAAAGAAACTGAATCCCAAGATTATTAGCGACTCCTCATTTAGTATCCAGAAAATTCAAAGGGATGTATATTTTACAGCCCTAGCCATAACACTAGAATAATTAAAATTGGTATTGCTATATTTATTGAGAATGATGGAGTTAACGGGAGTGATAAAGTTAGGGAAGTGATTATTCAAAAAGTCAGGGTATTAGTTCCATTGCCCCGAGTTCATAATGAATTTGTTGTCTTTAATGACGCAGTCCCACGTAACAATAATGAACAATAAATGGATAATCAACATCCCCTTAATGAACCACAAAATGAACCCCACGATGAAACGGTCACAAATGAACCTGTTGTATAGGCGCCACATGAAATAACATTAATAAGGTCTCAAATACCTATAACGCCAACTATTTCGAATGATTATGTGGAGTATTTACAAGAGGTTAAATTTAACGCAGGGATATAAATGATCCGGTCACATATCAAGCCATTAATAGTGACAATTTTGATAAATGGATTGATGCAATAAAATATAAAATAAAATTTATGGACAATAATAAAGTCGGGGAGTTGGTTGATTTGCCTCAGGGAAGTAAAAGAATCGGGCGTAAATGGGCTTGCAAGACCAAAGAAGACTCAGAGGGAAATATTGAGCAACATAAAGCAATACTAGTAGATAAAGGTTTTAATTAGAAATATGGCATTGCTTATAATGAAACCTTCTCTCCTATTTCCAAGAAGGATCCACTCAAAATTATTTTAGCATTCACTACACCAAAACTGGCAAATTTTCACAGTAGAAAACCTTGACAAGTCGAACTTATCATGGTCAAAGATCGTGGCATGGCATTAGGTAACAATATTTTTGTCACGGATGTGTCACGATCAAAGTCCATGACATGTTTTCTTTTGTCACGATTGTGTCACAGTTAGAAACCTTGACAAGTCCGTGATATGAAAAACTTATCACGAACTTTGACCGTGACACATCCTTGAAAATTAATAACTTGTCACGGACATGTCAGTGTTAAAGTCCATGACAAGTTATCCTTGTCACAGTCAAAGTTAATGACAATATTGGGCAGCATTAAAAAAAACTGTCGGGCAGTATGGCCATTGCCACTGCCCAACAATATATTATAACATGTTACAACAGATATATGATATATTTTCTCAACCAACATTCATTCATTCATAATATCTAAGCCATACAACATTCATTCAATCATTATCAAACAATAAACAACATTCAATATTCATATTCATAATAATAAAAAAAACTAATCAAATTATTACAAATAATTATTCATTCGCTATCAGTTTTAAGGAGAACGGTAGGCCATACTACATAATAATTCTAGTCTGAATGCCGCACTGTTCGTTAAACCACATGGGTTCATTCTCTTTTCCCATGAATAATTCCATGACGCGGACCTGTGCCTCCTGCGACGGCAACGAACGGTTATGTACTATAGTACTTAGGTGTGTATCTGGGTCCCTCAACCCTTTAGCTATTGTATCGCCACCCCATGTGTCTACTATATACACAATAGGCCAACCAATTGTTGAAACTAGTGTTGGGATGAAGGGGGGGGGTATGGGTGGGGGTGGCAAATATGTCATATGGAGACGAGGGGGTTATCGGTGAGGGTGAAGGTGTGAAAGACGGAGCAGTGGTCCCCTCATCCACCACTTTATCCTTGCCCTTCCATGAGGTGGACTCAACCTGACATTTAGGAGCACGCTTGACAAACGCAAACATTTTTTGCATTATTCTCTCTAAGCTGTCAAACTTATCGGCGTTGTTGGTCGTCAACTCGTCCACCTTGCATGCGAGCCTAGTGTTGCTCAATGCAACCTCGATGAGCCTCGACTTCCCCACCGAGAGCTCACCCCCGAGTACGCCCCTTGTGATCCCGCCCGAGCACTGGCCTTAGTGCATTCATAGCCAGTCAACAACAATTCAATACAATAAACAACAATATGAAAGCATATATAAAATGGGATTTATCAAAGCAGATATAAATTGGGGTTTATCGAAGGAGAAGAAATTGCTAGTTTAAAAAAACAAATTTTGAATAATAAAAACAAACAATTTGGATAATAAACACACACCACCAACTGCTACTCCCCACACTCAAACACAAAAGCCACACACAACTCCTTACCTGCAAACCGAACTAAAATACAACCCCACACCTTATTTCCATGCTACAACTATTGACAAAGGTTCACAACTAGGAATTATACAAGAAAATTTTAGTGGAATTGATGTAAAAATTGGTATAAGTGAAAGGTGTGAATAAATTGCTTAAAAATTGGGCGAGGCAATTTTTCAACCACTTGGTGGGCCAAAGTAAAAGATGTCTTTAATAGTTCAATTGGCTTGAAGTTAACCCAAATTATTTGTTAGCAACACAAGTCAATTTCAACAATCAACAAAAAATATGTGAATTCAGTCCAAACACCATTATAAACCAAATATTCCCAAACACCATATGCCATTGACATTTTTCCAAACACCATACTCAATTTGTCACAACCCTTTATAATTTTTGTCACACCACATACCACAAAATTTTTCCTTAACACTAAATTCCATTAATATAATTCTAAACTTTATTAAACAGGAACATGCCCAAATACCCCCCAAAAATTGAATATGAATGCCATACACCAACACAAACAACAAACATCTATATCGTTTACGAACTCTGCAAAGAAATAATTAATAAATATGAAAAAACATATGAAAGGAGACTTACCTTCTAATGAAGAGAGAGAGAGAGATTTTGTAATTTGAATTAACTCTATCCCGACGATTTAAGAGCAGTAGTAGTGGGCTAAAGCGGGGATAAGGCAGGATGGTTTTGGGTGACGATTTGAGAACCAATGTTTGAGAGAGAGAGAGAGAGAGAGAGAGAGAGAGAGAGAGAGAGAGAGAGAGACGAATATATGGTGAAAGAAGCGCTAAAATGAAACAAGTAGGGTTTTAATTTACCTTTGTTGTCACAGTCTTGTCACGGTCAAAGACCGTGACAATAAACAAACGTTGTCACGGTCTTTGACTGTGACATGACCGTGACAACAAACTTGTTAATGTATTTGACCGTGACATAACTGTTATAGGTCTTTGTCACGATCAAAGATCTTGACAATGTCTCCGTGTTTTTTTGTCAATTTTTTTGCTATGACAACTTCTTGTGGGTGAAAAGTGACAAAAATCCTTTTTTGGTGTAGTGATTGGTAGATCATAATAATTTAGAGCTTCATCAGATGGATGTCAACATTGCTTTTTTAAATGGGAATTGAGATGAAGAAGTAAATGTGGAACAATTAGAAGGCTCCATTATAGAGGATAAATAGGATATGGCGTGTTTGTTAAAGAAGTCAGTATATGGACTTAAATAAGCTTCTCTATAATAGTACCTTACATTTCATGATAGAATTACCTCCTTGGGTTTAAGGAAAACAATAACGCTAGTGTTTCCCATCTTATATAACATATTTATAATTGTTCCACAATTTATCACGTCGGGTTAGAGGCCATTACACTCAATTACATTAAACAAGTGTACAACCTCACCCATTCTATCATCACCGATCAACCCCCAATCAAAGTTTTTAGTCTGATACAATCCAATTTGATAACTAAGTTTATAGATTCTAACAAAAATAGAAAAATAGAAATGTCGAAGTTGAAGCGGTAAGAGTTGGTTTCACGCGCGCGTGGTTATGTGTCGGCAACCTGTGCAATGATTACGTCTAATTTGATGACAATTAAGGTCTCACACGTGGAGTACACGCATTGACCCCAACACACCACATGTAAAGTTGGGGGGATGTATTCCATGATCATTTATTATGAGGTGACGCCTCAATTATGGTAGCTTTGGGGGATTCAAAAGACGTTTTACAAACCCTCTTACTTGGGGAAACAAATAGTTTTAGGGGAAATTTTGAAAACCATTATTTTTCCCCAATAAACATAAATAGGTTTTCATATTATATAATAGTTTATTTCTAAGAAAACTTCATGACCAAGTTTGCAGGTCGCTCGAGTAAAATCTCACTCGAAGGGAAGATATTTTTATGGTCATTCATACACATCTCTGAACAAATAATTGTTGCTTCTATAGTTATTTGTTTATTTGTTTAAAATAACCCCTGCTTCCAGGTTGTTCGAAGGAAGATGATGGTATTTCGTACATATATTTCTCTATAGATAAACAAATATCTCTACGAAGGGGTAAATGCAAGGGGAAGTCTAAGCCCAAGTTTGACTACCAGGCTAATCTTGAACAAACAAAGGATTAAGGATTGAATAAAGACTTAGGTCGCTCGAAGGATCACCGACAAGTAAGGTTATTCGTAAGAAGATCATCTACCGAGGTAGAGGTTGCTTGAAGGGCCTCCCACAAAGATCAAGCTCAATTGAGAGATATAGAAAACACATCTTGTAATAGGAATTATGTTGTACTTGTATTTATTTCCTTATGTTAAAACATTTAGACTTATTTTGTAATGATTATGATATTGATCGGTACCTTCGAAGGACCATGTCTGGCAGGATATGGGAGATCTCACATGATCTATTGAACAACCTCATTCTAGGAACCTTGCAGGGATTTGGTTTGGAGGATTATGAATAAGGTAATGTTGAGAATTAGGAATAAGGTAATGTTTGGAGGATTAGGAACCTCTTTAGAATACTTGGGCAAAACCTTTGTTTAAACAAGCGCAATAAATGGACGCTTGAGATACTATCTTCTGAGGGACCTCAGTTTCAATAGTTATTTAAGGATACCCTTTCGATCTCTCACAAATAGTTACAGGTTGCTTGAACAACCATCATCCAAAAGACCACACTTGGTTGATTAGACAACTCATCCCATATATGCCAATGCTCACTAACCTTCATGACTTCTAACATTTTAGGAGCTTGAGAAAAGTAACACTCTAGTGAGTTTCTATTTTGACCCACCAATCCGTTTAAAGGAATGTCCCATCAGTCATCACAAATTATACCTTTGTGTCAACCTTTCACATCTCAATAAATGTAGAGGAACTCTTGATAGGGCAAACAATGTTCCCGCCCAAATATCATAGCTCATGCACTTCATGCGCTATATATGGCATTTATTGCACAACGCTATTGTGCATCTAGTTATCGCCTTGCCCTTATTGTGCTAGCGTGCTTGTTCTGTCTATTTCCAATCAAGTCGATTGTGGGGTCCCTTCCACTTATTATATTCCAAGAGCATATATGATGTGAGAACTCCCTTTAATATATACTTTTGATATTAAAGGCTATTTATTACATATTCATAGTTACCATTTATTGTGTTGTTCTAGTTATATTAATCATCATCTTGATAAGGGGTTATGCCTTGTTAAATATTAATAGTATCTCAAGAACCCACCTCTTACAATTATCTATAATCTAAAAGAAAAGAAACTGAATCCCAAGACTATTAGTAGCTCCTCATTGGCTATCCAAAAAATTCAAAGGGATATAGATTTTAGATCCCTAAACATAGCATTAAAATAATTAAAATTGGCACTTCTATATTTATTGATAATGGTGGAGTTAATGGGAGTGATAAAGTTAGGGAAGTGATTATTCAAGAAGTCGGGGTATTAATTCCCTTACCCCGAGTTCATAATGAATTTGTTGATCTTAATAACGTAGCCCTAGGTAACAATAATGAACAATAAACGTATAATCAACATCCCCTTAATGAACCACAAAATGAACCCCACGATGAGACTGTCACCAGTGAACTTGTTGTAGAGGCTCCATATGAAATAACATTAATAAGGTCTCAAATACCTAGAATGCCAGCTATTGCGAATTATTATGTGGTGTATTTGCAAGAGGATGAATTTAACACGGGAAATATAAATGATCCGGTGACATATCAATAAGCCATTAATAGTGACAATTCTTATAAATGGATTGATGCAAGGAAAGATGAAATAAAATTTATGGACAATAATAAAGTCTGGGGGTTTGTCAATTTGCCTCAAGGATGTAAAAGAATCGGGCGTAAATGGCCTACAAGACTAAACACGATTCAAAGCAAAATATTGAGCGACATAAAGTAATACTAGTAAATAAAGGTTTAATTAGAAATATGGCATTGCTTATAATGAATCCTTCTTTCCTTTTTCCAAGAAGGATCCGTTCAAAATTATTTTGGCATTCACTACACCAAAATTGGTAACTTTTCATGGTAGAAAACCTTGACAAGTCGAACTTGTCACGATCAAAGACCCTGACATGGTAGGGGTGACAATATTTTTGTCACATACATGTCACGATCAAAGTTCATGACACGTTTTCTTTTGTCACATTCGTGTCATGGTCAGAAACATTGACAAGTCCGTAACAAGGAAAACTTATCACAGAATTTGACCGTGACACATCCTTGACAATTACTAACTTGTCATGGACATGTCACGATCAAAGTCCGTGACAAGTTATCCTTGTCAAGGCCAAGTCCGTGAAAATATTGGGCCGTAGTAAAAAAACAACTGTTGGGCAGTATGGCCACTGCCACTACCCAACAATATATTATAACATGTTACAATAAATATATGATATATTTTCTTAACCAACATTCATTCGTTCATAATATCTAAGCCATACAACATTTATTCAATCATTATCAGACAATAAACAATAAACAACATTCAATATTTATATTCATAATAATAAAAAACTAAACAAATACTAATCAAATTATTACAAATAATTGTTCATTCGTTATAAGTTTTAAGGAGAAATGTAGTCCATACTACATAAGAATTGAGATAATCCTCAATAGTCCGAACGCTGCACTGTTCGTTCAACCACATGGGTTCATTCTCTTTTCCCACGAACACTTCCATGATGTGGACCTGTGCCTCGTGCGATTACAACAAACGATTATGCACCATAGTACTTGGGCGTGTATCCGGGTCCCTCAACCCCTTAGCTATTATATTGCCACCCCGCGTGTCTACTATATACACAATAGGCCAACAATTGTTGAAAATGGCCTTGGGACGAGGGGGTATGGGTGGGGGTGGTGAATATGTCATATGGAAACTAGGGGGTATCGGTGAGGGTGTGAAAGATGGAGCAGTGGTCCCCTAATCCACCACTTTTTCCTTGCCCTTCCCTGAGTTGGACTCAACCTGGCATTGAAGAGCACGCTTGACAAACACAAACATTTTTTGCATTGTTCTCTCCAAGTTGTCAAACTTCTCGGCATTATTGGTCGTCAACTCGGCCACCTTGCATGCCAGCCCAGTGTTGCTCGATGAAATCTCAGCGAGCCTCGACTTCCCAACCAAGATCTCATCCCCCGAGTACGACTCTTGTGATCTCGCCCGAGTACTTGGCTTAGTGCGTCCGTAGCTAGTCAACAACAATTCATGACCCCTAAACAACAATATGAAAGCATATATAAATTGGGGTTATCGAAGCAGAAGAAGTCACTAGTTTATAAAAACAGATCTTGAATGATAAAAACATACAATTTGTATAATAAGCACACACCACTAGCTCCTACTCCCCACACTTAAACATAAAATCCACACACACACACTCCTCACCTGTAACCCGAACTAAACCCATACCCCACACCTTATTTCCACGCTACAACTCCATACCTTATTTCCACGCTACAACCATTGACAAAGGTTCACAACAAGGAATTATACAAGAAAAATTCAGTGGAATTGATGTAAAAATTGGTATATGAGAATGATGTGAACAAATTGCTTAAAAATTGGGTGAGGCAATTTTTCAAACACTTGGTGGGCCAAAGTAAAAGATGTCTTTGATAGTTCAATTGGCTTGAAGTTAACCCAAATTATTTGTTAGCAACACAAGCCAACTTCAACAATCAACAAAAAATATGTGAATTCAGTCCAAACACCATTATAAACCAAATATTCCCAAGCACCATATGTCATTGACATTTTTCCATACACCATACACAATTTGTCACAACCCATTAAAATTTTTGTCACACCACATACCAATTTTTTTTCCTAAGCACCAAATTTCATTAATGTTCTTATAAACTTTATTGAATAGGAACATGCCCAAATACCCCCAAAAAATTGAATATGAATTCCAAACACCAACACAAACAACAAACATCTATATTGTTTATGAATTGTGCAAACTAATAATTAATAAATCTAAAAAACAAATGATAGGAGACTTACCTTTAAATAAAGAGAGAGAGAGAGATTTTCCAATTATACTTAACTCAGCCCCGACGATTTAAGAGCAGAAGTAGCGGTGGGCAAAGTTGGGGATAAGGCAAGGTGGTGGTGGGCTAAGGCGGAGTGGTGGTGGGCGACGATTTGAGAACCAACGTTTGAGAGAGATAGATAGATAGATAGATAGATAGATAGATAGAGAGAGAGAGAGAGAGAGAGACATCCGTATAAGAGAGAGATGAATATATGGTGAAAAAAGCACTAAAATGAAACAAGTAAAGGTTCTAATTTACATTTGTTGTCACGATAAAATATCGTGACAACAAACTTGTTAAGGTCTTTGACCGTGACACGATCGTGACTAGTCATTTTCACGGTCGTGTCACGGTCAAAGTCCTTGATAATGTTTCCGTGTATTTTATCAAGATTTTTTACTGTGACAACTCCTTGCGGGTGAAAAGTGACAAAAATCCTTTTTGGTGTAGTGATTAGTAGATCATTATGATTTAAAGCTTCATCAGATAGATGTCAAAATTTCTTTTCTAAATGGGAGTTGAGATGAAGAAGTCTATGTGGAACAACTAGAAGGCTCCATTATAGAGGATAAATAGAATATGGCATGTTTGCTAAAGAAGTCACTATATGGACTTAAATAAGATTCTTTACAATAATACCTTACATTTCATAATAAAATTACCCCCTTTCGATTTAAGGAAAACAATAATGCTAGTGTTTCCCGTCTTATATAATATATTTATAATTATTCCACGATTCACAACGCAGGGTTTAAGGCCTTTACACTCAATTACATTAAACAAGTGTACAATTATAATAGCTTTGGGTGATTCAAAAGACGTTTTACAAACCCTCTTACTTGGGGAAACAAATAGTTTGGGGGGGGGGGGGGGGGGAATTTTGAAAATCATTATTTTTCCCCAATAAACATAAACAGGTTTTCACACCATATAATAATTTATTTATGAGAAAACTTCATGACCAAGTTTGCAGGTTGCTTGAGTAGAAGCTCACTCGAAGGAAAGATATTTTTGTGGTCACTTGCACACATCTCTACACAAATAATTGTTACTTACATAGTTATTTGTTTAAAATAACCCCTATTTACAGGTTGTTCGAAGGAAGATGATGGTATTTCATACAGATATTTCTTTACAGATAAAGAAAATGGGCAAATTTAGGGGAGGTCCAAGCCCAAGGTTGATTAACAGGCTAATCTTGCACAAACAAATGATTAATGATCGAACAAAGACTGAGGTCGCTCGAAGGATCTCCAACAAGGAAAGTTATTCGGAGGAAGATCATCCACCGAGGTAGAGGTTGCTCGAAGGGCCTCCCACAAAGATCAAGCCCAATTGAGAGATATAGAAAGCACATCTTGTAATAGGAATTATGATGTACTTGTATTTATTTCCTTATGGTAAAACATTTAGACTTATTTTGTAATGATTCTGACTAGAGAAGAGCACTAACATCGCTAATATCTTTTTCCCCAATGAGATGAGCCTTCAAATTGTTCACTTCTTTTTGCATCAAAGCTACCACATCCCCCGGAGTACTTGAAGTCATCCTTCAACTTAGCTACCAAGGGTGACTAATCTTTATAGGCACCAGTCATCTTCTTAAGAGCCTTACAAACAGACATAAATGCTCGGCGAGCCTAAGCCATGGCATCCCGACCAAGGAGGATAGATAAATCACCAACAAAAGAAGGAACATCCTCAGTAGCAAACAATAAAAAGTAAACATAAACAAAGGAAAAAACTCCACAAGGCACTTGAACAACATTGCGACGAAGGGAAAGTTTTCTCCATTAATAACTTTAAAATGGGCAAAGCCCTTACAAATAGGGAAGGAAGAAAAGGTACAAGAAATACAAGTCATAGTCTAAGCACTCTTGTTCTTTACTTGTTCCTCAATTTATGTGACTTTGCCCTTGGATGCCACATCCCCACACTAGTCGGCTAGGACACTATTGGTAGAATCCTCTTAAACTCTCGATGGAGATCCAGGTTTGTGCACACCGAAGAGATCAGATTATGTGGGACATTGGTCCTCACTAAGGCTCCATCCTAGCCATTCTTGAGATTGGACTTTCGAATGAATGACAACTGGTATTTAACATCCTCAAAGTCTTTAGTATAGCCTTTCTCAAAGCTCGCTTCTTTAACTAAGGGGAATTTCTCCACCTCCTTTATTAATCGAGATTTCTCAACCTTTAGTTGAGCATTCTCAACCTTGAGCTGGTCAATCTCGGTCTTCCGTGCATTTATGTCATCACTCGTGGAATTCTTCTCGTTCTCATATGTCTTCTGGGTGTTGTCCATGGATTCTTATAATTTTTTAAAAGCCTCATTGAGCTCATCGTTGATTTTGGAGTGGTCCAAACGAACATCCAAGATCTGAATAAAATTTTCCATAAACTGCGAATGAAGAAACAAATGGATTGATGCTAGTCATATTTACCCCAGAACAAAAAAAAATGTGTAAATAGTAGAGAATAAAAAAGTTCCTTACAAGTGACAAAGTTTAAGTAGCGCGACATGAAAGCTGCTCAAGGTAAAGTTGCATGCTTGCTCGCGATCAGTTGCGAGCACATCCCCCCTCAAAAGGCTATAAGACAGGGAAGGATCCCTGGCCATAGACATCGCCTGTGAAGTCCTCACATGAGGAGGAAGATCACCCTTTTTGAGGGTTGAGGGACCAAGGGGGCCTTATCCTTCTTGTTCTTCTCCCGGACGACCAAGTCCAAGTCAAGAGCCTTAGGGCCTTCGTGTTCCATCCTCTTCAAGGACTTGGTCTTAGGAGAGGAGGCATCGGACTCAACATCATCATCATCATCAATCAATAAAATTCTCTTACTGGGGATATGGAGTCCTCATTGCCAGCAAGTATGGACTCAACGTCGAGAAGTTCGAAGGAAGATGAGATAAAAACTTCCTCTGTGGCAAAGAGAGGCAGGGGATACTGTCTACTGGGCGAGTAGTAAAGCTACCAATAGAGTTTTTATATTCTAGGAGGATAAAGGTCAAACATTGACGATCACCACTCGCAAGGAGCTCCCTTGACTTCCAAACTTTAAGTAATTATGCCTTGTTGATATAGGGAAAGGCAAGTTACTTCTTCTTCGAGCGAGTTGTTCAAATCCAAGAAAGAAAAATTCCACCAGTCAAGGATATTCAAAATATGGAAATCACAAATAAATGAGTAAGAAATAAGTGGCAACCTCTATCACTCCCCCATGCTGGGCACAGGAACCCAATGTACTGTTCGCCCTTGGGGAGAGGCGGATGTTGCCGATTCTGGACAATGAGACCCTAATCCCAATATCCCTTATTAGAATCGGGAAGGTTCACTATAAAGACCCTGTTTGCCTTCCTCTCTTTAGGTACACAACAATATCATTGGTGTGAGACTAGGAGTAACAATATTTTATTTCTGGAATACCCAGATTGGTCCCATGCAATTCATTAATATGAATACTTATCATGTGGGCCCAAATCATAAAAAGTCCAAATTCTGGTGGTTCGAGCAGGCCAGTAGGATCGACACACCGCCTCAGTCAAGTTCAATGACAGGTGGATGAATATGAATACTTATCATGTGGATAAATACATGCACTTATCATTTGAATATTGAAAGGCTTAGTTGGTTATCTAAATCTTGGATGAGATAAATAAGAGTCACCACACGAGTCAATAACGAGGTATGAGAGTTACTTGTACGACTCAACCACTTTACATTTCTATAAATACAACCCTCACCCTAGGGTCAAAGGGGAATGCAATTTTAAACTTTGAGAGAGATTAATAATAACTAAGAACCCTCTCCATGGACGTCGGTAGTTGTCAAACCACGCAAATCTTTATGTGGTGAGCATTTTATTACATTATTTCCATTATTTGCTTTCTAAAAAGACCTTATTGTGATTAATTGTATTAATAATTATTTAATCTAATTCACATTTGCTTATTTAATTTAAATATCTATTAAATTACTTATATTTAAATGATGCATATGTGAACTTGGTTAGTGTGGTTGAAATGCTTTAAAGTAAGTTGTGAAGGAAAATAGGCAAACATAATCTAAGTGCCTATGAGTGAAATTCCACATATAGTATGTAGTTGTCAAAGATGGTTAAATAGATCTCAAGTTTTTTTTTTCTTAATCAAATCCCTTTTGAGGCATAATTGATGGGTTCCATTAGACAATCAAAGCACGCTCATGATTTTTATGGTTGCAATGGGGCACATGGTCATCATCAATTGATGCAAGAAACTAAACCAAGAATAATGGGTGCGAGTACCTTTTTTTAGAATACATAGTCTTGCGTCAAATAAACTTTTACGATTGTCAATTTTATATTCCCCTAATTTTTTGGGAACATTTTGTATGTTTAAAAATAGAAGCTTGTCAACCATTGTTGTCTAAGCCAAAACATAATAAAGATTCTTTACCTTATTTGGAAATTCTTTAGAAATATTTTTATATCTTGGGAACTCATATTGACTTTTTATGTGAAGAAGGTGAGCTACAACAAATAGATATTGCAGAAAAAAGAGGATAAAAAATCAAACCCCAATTTTTTTTGTCAAAGAAAATAGGTAAGTTTTTTTTTTCTTAATCGACCTCTTGTGCGCATATTATCCTTTTTGAGGTACAACTGATGAGTTTTCATTAGATATTTTAAATCACGCTTACCGTGATGGTTGTAATTGAAAGAAACTAAGAATAATGGAACATGTATTTTTTTTAGGATACTTATTCTGACTAAGTGGGTACATCATGCGAAGATGAATATGCTCTTTACAAATCTAAAGTTGCCATTGACTAATCTACGATTGTAATAAGTAAATCATGTTAAAGAGATTTTTCATACTATAATAAACACAATTTTAATATATATTTACAAAAATATGGCACTTTTAAATATATTTTACAAAAATATTGCACTTAGATTACGAAATATATAAATATATATTAAAATTGTGTATAGTACAATTATTGACAGTCTTTGTAAGGACAAACTAGTCGATGAGGCTTTAGACCTCTTTTCAAGAGTGATCTGTAAAGGTGTTACGCCAAATGTCATCACATACACTTCATTGATCCACGGTCTTTGCAATGCAGGCCGGTGGAAAGATGTTACAAAATTATTGAATGAGATGCTGAACCGAAAAATAAATCCGAATGTAAGGACTTTGAATATATTAGTAGATGCACTTTGTAAAGAAGGCATGGTTGAAGATGCGGTGGATTTAATTGAAAGGATGATTCAAAGAGGTGTTAATCCTGATGTAGTCACATACAATGCATTAATGCATGGATATTGTTTGCAAAGAAGATTGCAGGAAGCAAAGAAGGTGTTTGATTTGATGGTTGCCAGGGGTGTTGAACCTGATGTTCATAGCTATAGCATACTGATTAATGGATATTGTAGGGAGCGAAGGATGAATGATGCCCGAAGATTTTTTCATGAAATGTCTAAGAGAGGATTAAATCCCGACACCATCACTTACACCACTCTTATAGGTGGCTTATGTCGTGTGGGGCAACCTCTTGTCGCACTGAATCTTTTAAATGAAATGCAATCTTGTGGTCAAAATCCGAATGTCATGACGTACTGTACGCTTTTAGATGGTTTATGTAAAAACCAATGCCTTTCCAAGGCAATGATCTTATTTCAAGAGATGGAAGAGTGTGGGTTGCATCTTAATATTGTAGCTTACAACACCCTCATTAATGGTATGTGTAGAGATGGGAAACTTAAAGTTGCTACTGAACTCTTTGATAGTCTCCCTAGAATAGGTTTGCAACCTGATGTTCGTACGTACACTATTTTGATTAATGGATTCTGTAAGGGAGGGATGCTAAGAGAAGCAAATGAATTGCTTGGAAGAATGGAAGAGAATGGCCGCTCGCCAGATGGTTGCACTTATAATGTTATTATCCAAGGATTCCTTCGAAATAATGAGAATTTAAAGGCTGTGCAACTTCTTCGTGAAATGACAAATAAGGGATTCTCTGCTGATGCAAGTACAACTGCTTTGTTGATGGATTCTCTGACTAATGATGACTTAGGTCAAATCAGTTTTGAAATTGGTTCATAGAGTTGTGTAATTTATTTCGTGGTTTTAACTGCAAGGTAGAATTTTTGACCTTATAGCATGCTAAAAATCCAAATTTTGGAATAAATTTTGTTTCATTGAGATGAGGAAGTACGTGATATGTATTATGCTTTTACAGATGGAAATGACTTAATAGAGGTTTACTATGGATTTGTTTATCTTTTTTACTTCTTAGTTCATACTTAAAAAGGCTTAAGTTAATGGATAACAATAGTTGGCTTACGGTATTATCTCTCGCAGAAGTTTAACTAACTCAAATCAATTATATGAAGTCATTGAAGTATTTGATAAAAAGGGAATGTATTTAATTTATACGCCCTATATGTAATACAACATTAAAACTTGTTGGGAAATTTGATGTGAAGGAGATCTTACAATAGTGAACTGTTTCTACAATATATGCTATCACTACTACTATGAGAGGGATCAATCAAATCCTTGAGAAATCCATCTCCATTATGTATTCATTCCGTTGGGGAAGAATTATATATCCTCACATGAACATAGATCATGACCAAAATTAGGCCTATTTTGCACACCATTTCTTTCAATTTTTTTTTTGTTGAAAATTGCCTTTTATTGATTCATTTGTGCCAAAATAAGGCCTACTTTAGTCTGCCTGGGTATGTAATCTTATGTCGGATTGTTTTGTCTAAATTGGTGTTATTTTAGTTTTAGGTTCTTTGTTGGATGGGTTTGTATAGAATTTGTTTGTTTATTTGGGTCAACAACTTCTAGCTTTTGGTAATCTGGTGTTCCTCATGAGTTTTGGATGTTAATGTTGTGTTTGTAGGAGCATTTCTAGTGTTTCTTTATGTGTCTCGCTAAACTGGGTTCGGTTTTAGACCTAGGTTGTTTCAACATACTTTTGTCGTGATGCTATATATTTCTCATTTTGTCTTGGTGCAATTTCACATGTTCAAATCTTGGAAAAGAATTGAAACTTGAACTTTGCTCTATTATTTACTTTCAAGACGTGACACTCATGGGAGGCTGCAAAGTACCAGTTTATCATCTCTTATTGTGAAGTAGGTCCTAAATTATAAGAAAACATCATATATTTATAGGAAATTCTCAAAATAATCTATGTTATGATGAAATCTTGAAAAGGGAAAATATGCACGTTGACATAAAGTAGTCAAATTAAAAAGTTTAAACAAGTCAAGGATAGGGTGTACTAAAAATTCAAGGTATCTATAAGTTCCACTAGGATTCAACCTTTTTGAATTGGATTCAGGAGCTATAGGAGCAAAGTTTTGGCAATGAATCTGATTGAAATTTATCATGGAAGGTTAGCTTTATTGAAATATGGTTTTCTTATCCAATTAACATTTGTTAATATTTAGATGAAATTTATGTATGGTAGACATGTTTGTTTATATGGTGATGAATTGCATACAGTTATTGCTTTCGATATCTATGAAGTTTGTTGAAAATCAAGTTTTGATTTGCTTTAGTCATGAAAATATTTCGCGCATCTTCCTATTTTTTTCCGTTTCCCCATGTCTATTTTATGGTCTGACCTTATGTGAGCCACTACCTCTGTCAGAGGTGGCAAGGGTGGGTAGAATCATTGTGAGGAAGTTTTTATATTTCTGGTTTTGACTGATGTTGAAAAAGACTTTATTAAGTCATGGCCCCATCAGACAAAGAAATTAAATGCCAGAAAACATAAAGCTCCGAATGAATCCATGGTATAGTAGGCATATCCGCTTAAGTCGTATGAATTGTTGAAGTCCATAAACAAATGAGAAGAAAAGAAACTAGCAATCTCTTAGCTAAACGATGCTTATTGTTTTAAATATTAGTGTGTTATATTGATTTTAAATGCATAATGGACTGTTCTATGAACTTAGGTTTTATAATAGTCGTAGTGGCCCCGGCATTAAGATTTTCAGAATTAGTCCTTCCATTATTGGATATTTATACTATTGTTGTATATTTCTGTCTTGGTCTGTTTGGTTCTTCCATATGTACTGACTATGTGTTTACATTACAACAGTCGAACGCAAGATTTAAAATTCTATGATCTAAGAATTTATTGCCAATTTGTATCATCATCAATTTTCTACTCTCCTATTTGAACTCTCCCACCGATTTGCTTCTCCTAAACCAGATGAACTCAATCCAAAAATAATAAGGCAATGGCTCTGTCTATTCACTTCTTATTTACTTATAGAGTTAATTTTTTTTACTAAAAATCAATGTAAATTATGATTATTGTATGTGTTTTTATAATAGTCATAGTGTCCCCTCATGTTTTACTAGGGGGACCCTGCCTGACCCCCTAGTAAAAGAGAATTAACCATGAGGAATTCCATTGATGATAACTGCTAATTTAGAGGAAGAAACCAGGGTGTAGATCCAATAGGTGAATTTAGAACTGAAGCTAAAAGCTGCGAGAATATTAATGAGAAAATCCCATTTAAATGTATCAAAAGCTTTTGATATATCAAACTTAATACGAGCATTCCCCATAGCATTTATAATCTAACATATTAAAGCATTCTGAGGTGAGACAGATAGCATGAATGATTTTCCGTCCTTTCACAAACCCAAACTAGGTGGTAGAGATCACCTTATAATCAACACAATTGAGTCTATCTGCCAGGATTGTAGCGATTATTTTGAAAATGAAATGTGAGAGGTTGATAGGTCTAAAGTTAGTGATAGTGCTCTTTTGGGATAAGGCTAATGAAAACAAGAATTTTATCCGGGAAGCTCCCAATTTTTCTCGTAAAACATGTTGGTGGCATTAATGACCTAATTATGGAAATGTCCCAACAATTTTGAAAGAAGATCCCTAGGAAGCCAATAGGTCTAGAGGCAGAGTGGGGATACTGGGAGAAAATAATATTTTTGATCTCAGGGGCAATGGGAGTGGTATCCTATGAAGCACGGACACGTAATACGTGTTTCGACACGCGACACGTGATTGATCCAAAAACTAGGATACGACACGCTATGATACGTATAATATATTATATATATTTAAATATATATATATTAATGAAATAAAACAGATTTTCTCCATAAAATAAATTATTAGAGCATTCTTAACATGAAATTAAGAAAATGGACCATACAAAACAAGATTCAAACACACTTTGGCATTAAGAATCATTAATAAAGCAGAATCACCATCACTTGATTCAAAGCTGACTCATGGCTTCCGAGAGAGTGTCCATGCTTCATAGTTGTTCGACACGTTATCGGACACGGACACATTGGCTTCCGGAAGAGTGTCCGTGCTTCATAGGTAGTATCAAGCAAATTGTTATTAAAACCAGTAACTAGCTGGGGGTAGGTTTTTTGAATAAGGTCATTGCTGATATCACCATGTTGAGTGGAATACAAATTGCAAAAGAGGTCGTCCACAACAGAATTCTGAATGCTAGTGATATTTTTTTAATACACGTTTAGTCCAAGCCTTTTTATTTTGCACCAAAAAGGCTTTACCATGCCGCTGGCATGAACCTTTAAGGATAAGAGAATAAAGGACTTTTTGGTACAAAATAAAAAGCTTGGACTAAATGTGTATTAAAAAATGTTTGTGGGACTTTTTGGTATTTGATCCTATAATTTAAGGTATGTACCATTTTAGCATTTTTAATAGCCTTGTTATAGTTAAAAATATTAAAATATATTTAGAAAGGTCTAAACGCCTTTTTATGCTTAAGGCCCCCCTAAACTTCTAACATTTAAGGTTTGACCTCTATCCCTCGATCACGCTCCCCGTATTTTAGAACCTCGAATAAAACCTATTCTAAGTGCAATAAAGCCGTAATTGTAACTAAAACCCACCCGAGGTCCAAATTATGAAGTAATAACTTATTTCTCATACATGAGCAATAGTGAGAGTGGGGATGACGATGAAGAGATCAGTTGTTTTAATGAAATACGTGGGTCTTCTCTTTCTCAACGCTGCTACAAACTCAACTCATTCTCAATTAAGGGTAAGGGTTTGTTTCCATTCTCATTATTCTCAAACTCCAACACACTTTTACAATTTTGTGAGAGACCAATGCAAATCTGGATTCAATAGCGTCCAAGATGCCCTAGCGTTGTTTAATCAAATGACCCAAATGCGACCTTTGCCCTCCATTCTCTATTTTAATCAGCTGTTAGCCTCCATCGTCAGGATCAAACATTATGCCACTCTTATTTTCCTCTTTAAACAAATTCAATCATTACCATTAGTTAAGGTCGACCTTTATACTCTTACTACTTTGATCAACTGCCACTGCCATCTCAAGAGGGTTGATTTGGGTCTCTCTCTTTTGGGGAGAATTTTCAAACTTGGTTATCAACCGGATTGTATCACACTTACCACTTTGATTAGGGGCTTGATTTCTTAGGATAGAATGAGGATAGAATGACTGAGGCTGTACACTTGTTTAATGTAATGAAGGAACCCAGTGTTATAACTTGTGGGAGTGGGACCATTATAAATGGCTTATGTAAAACGGGACATACTAGCGTGGCTATTGGATTGCTTAAGAAGATGGAACAAAGAAATTTGGGGGCTAATCTTGTGGTGTATAGTACAATTATTGACAGTCTTTGTAAGGACAAACTAGTCGATGAGGCTTTAGACCTTTTTTCAAAAGTGATCCGTAAAGGTGTTATACCAGATGTCATCACATACACTTCATTGATCCATGGTCTTTGCAATTTCGCCCGGTGGAAAGACGTTACGAAATTGTTGAATGAGATGGTGAGCCGGAATATTAATCCGAATGTAAGGACTTTTAGTACATTGGTAGATGCTCGTTGTAAAGAAGGTATGGTTGAAGAAGCGTTGGATTTAATTGAAATGATGATTCAAAGAGGTGTCAATCCTAATGTAGTCACATACAATGCATTAATGGATGGATATTGTTTGCAAAGAAGATTGCAGGAAGCAAAGAAGGTGTTTGATTTGATGGTTGCCAGGGGTGTTGAACCTGATGTTCACAGCTATAGCATACTGATTAATGGATATTGTAGGGAGCGAAGGATGGATGATGCCTAAAGGTTTTTTCATGAAATGTCTCAGAGAGGATTAATTCTTAACACTGTCACTTATAACACTCATATAGGTGGCTTATTTCTCATACAATAGCAATAGCAAGAGTGAGAGTGGGGATGATGATGAAGAAGAGATCAGCTGTTTTAATGAAATATGCGGGTCTTCTCTTTCCCAACGCTACTACAAACTCAACTCATTCTCAATTAAGGGTAAGGATTTGTTTCCATTCTCATTATTCTCAAACTCCAACACACTTTTACAATTTTGTGAGAGACCAATGCAAATCTGGATTCAATAGCGTCCAAGATGCCCGAACTTTCTTTAATCAAATGACTCAAATGCGACCTTTGCCCCCCATTCTCTATTTTAATCATCTTTTAGGCTCCATTGTCAGGATGAAACATTACTTCTGGCATTGTCAATTTTCCGTTATAAAGTACATATATTGTACATTTTATTAAAATTTATGTTTATTTTTTATAATAAATTACTAATTAGTTTTTGGTGGAAATTTTGTAAAATCTCATGGACAACAAAGCAAAACATGAGGTACAAAAGTGTGTTTCCTATACAGTTTGCGAGCATACATAGATTTCTTGCCCCAAATTTAGTTTTTGGTGGGTTTCACTTATGCATTTAGATGATCCATTGTCGAATATTGTTATTTTATGTTAGTGGAATATCTGAATATCTTAAATTGATTTGTGAGCTTTTGTCTCGGTCATCTATTTAGATGATTTATGCTTTATATGTGGGACATTTGAATGTCTTGGATTGCTATAAGCTACTAAGGAACCATGAGGTTTTATATTTTCTTTGTCTTCGTTCTTCATCCACTATAAAATGTCTAAATTTCAATATCGAGCAGGTTAAATTGCGCAATATTGATACCGATGAGGAAAATTGTGGAGATAAGGTTGGGTATTCACTTGAAGAGCCCACATCTTGTGAGGTTGTTGAATATATGACTACCAACACAGCTCCCCAACCATTGCTTGCAACCCTAACCTTGGACCACTATAGTGCCTCGCAAAAACCATTATTAGATTTGAAGTATCTCGGAGGAAGCTATTGGCATGCTCAAGATCTTAACGATGGGGTTTGTGCTAATGCTTGTCATGTAGAGAATGTGGAGGAGTCTTCAATTGACTTCGCTATTATTTGGGAAACACAAGGGAGAACCTAGTTGAAGAGTCACACTCATCTGTTGAATCTATATCCGAATACAATGAACCTCCCACTTTAGATTAGGAGGTTGTATTTCCCATTCGTGTCATCCCTCCTCTTACCCCATCTTTGTTTGGAGCTGAACGCATTGCCAATACTTATTAAATACTTTGCCGACGAGAAAAAGGGGAGCAAGATTACGTTCATGCAATGTTGCTCCCATGTGGACCACCGCCCATTCCTATTGAACTTCATTGACAACAAAGTAGCTTATTTATTTTTCATCTCACCAAAAGACTCAAGAATAATGTTCATCATTGCAAACGGATCCATTAATTGAGAAAGTTAGGAGGATATTGTGCATTGATGAGTTGCAAACTCGAAAATCAATTTTATCCCCTCCAAACACAAATCATTTTTTTTTGTGACTCGTTTCTTCCAGTTAGATTGCACCTTCGTGAGTTGTTTAAAGAATTCCGGGGACAATCTAATTGACGGTAGTTATTTCAATGTTTTCAGTGATTCCATGCACGTTAAAGTTCCAACATATTACATCATCAGATTTAGATACTGACAGCCATGGAATAGATTGGTGCCCATTTGTCTTAATTTTGGCAGATTTTCCATTGGACTGAAAATATGCCTCACCATGTCATATTAGTGAACTATTATGGGTCATTTGTCTTGTCACGATGGTCATATTGTGGAAAGATCCTCAAATATTATGTTTGTCTGTCTATGACCTCGTGGTTGTCCTGTGTTCGTGATGGACCTTTGTCTCCACTCGAAGGAGTAAGTGAGTCCATCTTCTTCACTCATGTATATTAAAATTATTCAAGAAATTACCGAGGGCATCCTTCATCATGAGTTGCATCCATGATTGGTTCGTGAGTGCAGGGCATTTTTGGGTAAATTCATTTCATTTGACAGACGTATCTTTTTGGGTGAATTTTGGCTCCCTTGAATCATTGACAATTGTGGTCATTGAGGGGTTTGAATGATTCATAGAACAATTTGGTAATATTTACATGTTGAGGACATTCAGGTCATTTTTGCATAATGTGGGCGTTTTAGTGATTAAATTGGTGATAGGTCCATTTAGGTAATTTTGGGTTCATTGAGGCCAGTATGGTATATGAATCGGTGAGAGTGGGTATTTTCGTCATGTGAGGGTCAATTCGGTAAATTTTCACCTGTTGTGGTATTTTGTTGTTCATAATGGAGTCTAGGGCTCTTTGGTATTGTTTTTGGCTCAATTACAAAGTTGTGGTGAAATTCAAATTTTGGAGGTGTAATATTCATGGGGTGATCAAGTTAAATTTTTGAAATTTGCAACTTTTGAGTGTATGTCAGCATATTAATCTTTTCAAGGTCTAAAGAAAAAATGTCATATAAATATTTTTGTGAAATTTTATTAATATAAATTTGAAAAAAAATGTAACGCGAGCGTTTAACACAGGAGGTTGTATTCACCTGCCATTCAGTTCGCACACAGGAACACCTATTTTCACTAGCCTACACATACATATCACCTCGCACACTAACATAGACACTCGCGGTTCATCAAAGAAACACATAACACTCACATTCACCTCCACATATTCATTTTACCTCACCCATGGTTTCACTTTCATCCTCACTAAATGATGAGAATTAGGGTTTATTTTAGTATTTTCTTGCATTTTCTTGTAATTTTCCTTTATTTTTCAAGCTTTATTAGTTTCCAAGTATGTTTGGGACTAATATGTCATTTTTAGATATTAGTTACCTTTTTTAGTCTTTTTGGGTATTAGCTTGATTAGCAAGCTAACTCTTCCTACAAATAGGCCCCTTGGCCCTCATTTGTACTTAACCTTGAATATTGAGAATAGAGAAGAGAGAGAGAAAGAAACCCTTTTCATTTCCTTAGTTTAGTTGTTGTTGTTGTTGTTGTGTAGTGTAGATGTTGTGTAGTTAATTGTTGTGCAGATAACTTCTTCTTTTTACGCTTCCGCACCCAAATTCACATCACTAACTCATTGTCCAGCCAAATTCGCACAACACATTTGCACGATACACACACTAATGCTTGTGAGGTCTGCCCATTCTATTGGCTATAGTATCGTTTAATGTGGATGAATTTAGTTGATTATATTAATATGGGCACTCCACCAAACAAACAAAACTACCAGTCATTTTCAAAGTTTGCACGCAAGATGTTTGTTAAATTGCCGCAACCACACTTTTCATCCATTTTAAAAATATCACTTCTCAGATTCTTACTTTGCCGTTGTCTTTGCTTAGCGCCAACACATTCTAATCACGTTCGCCCATTAATTTGCAAATACGCTTTTATACATTTTGAGTGGAGTAATGGTGCAATTTGCTATAAAATGGCGTGAGAAAGTCATGACTATAATTCTCTTTTGTTGTAAAAGTTAATTGTGTTGGGCAATTGATTTGTCTTTGCTTAGCGCCAACACATTCTAATCACGTTTGCCCATTAAATTGCAAATACGCTTTTATACATTTTGAGTGGAGTAATGGTGCAATTTGCTATAAAATGGCGTGAGAAAGTCATGGCTATAATTCTCTTTTGGCGTAAAAGTTAATTGTGTTGGGCAATTGATTTTTGGTTAATATCATGACATAATTCAAACATATCCACCGACAAACTACCCATTGCACACGACATACACATAGAGCCACATATGAACATCACCAAAGATTCGCACATACAGTCATTATTGTTGAACATTTGTGGTAGCAAGTTGTTGTGGTATGTGTCATTAGTTCTTGCTTTTTGTTGAAAACTGGGACTCCCTGATACAAAAAGAACCACTACATGCTTTTTCAAAATCTACACACAGGTGTGTTAAATTGTCTCAACCAATTTTTTCAACCATTATGCAAAATTTCAGTTCTCCCATTTTCTAATTCCCTAGATAATGCTCTATCTCTACACCAACACCAATTCCTATTAACTTTGGTCTACTAATTTGCAAAATTCATTTGTCTTTTTGGGTGGCGTAATGGTGCAAGTCTCTCATGGATGTATGATGGCCTCATATTGAAATGGATAGGCTTGATGTGCCTCGTATTGCTTTGCCTCGTGTCTTTTTGGGTGGTGTAAGAGTATGCTTTATGTGCCTAATATTGCATTATTGCTTTTTGGTCCCTCACTGATCTGCATTAATCGATCTACCGCAAAACAGATGGGTTATCACTTCCTGTAGCTTCAGCCGTCTCTTTCGATTTCACACAACCTAATTTCTATATCACACGGCTATTGGGACCTTCGATTTGACACCTCCATTGCGACCCTCTCTGTGAAACTGACGCCTTTTGTCTTGACAAAGAACCATCCCACTTGCAATTCAGGTAGATATTCTTGTACTCTAAATTTTGGTTAAAAAGATGTGAGTTTTTATGCTAGAAGTAGGGTTTGGGAAATGAAAGTTTAGGGTTTTCATGAATTATAATGAAATCCAATTATTGCTTTTTGAAATTAATTATAAGTTACTTATGAAAATAATATTCTAGATTTATTATTAATACTAATGTATTATGTGTTGATGGCACTATCAAACTACATAGTATTATAATTTTAGTTATTTTGGCTATGTTATTAATTGAAAATGATTTTATGGTTGATCCTTTACCATACAGGAAGTGCTTTTTAGGAGTTCAACAGTTGGGTTAGTCACTAATACTATAATCGCATATGGTCATATTGCCTCAGCATTTTGTTCCGAAGTAGATATTTGACATGTTGAATAGATATCTTTTCATTCTTAAAGATTCTATTAGCCATATGATTGATCCACGTTGAAAAAGTGTGGATTTTATTATGAACTATCTAAGCAGGATGAATCCTTCCCTGAGTAACCATGTTTTAAAGGTTAAGCCTTAGTATATTATGAATTTTGTCAATATATATACATCAAATTGTATACTTCTACTTATATATGTTTTGGTGATTAGTTCTTCTGAAATATTCAACTTCTTCATATGCTTGCCTCGTCCTCCTACACTTAATTTTCGTGTGTTGTTAATTTCAATTATTTGTTTTCCCCGATTCAACTCATTTTTAATTTATATGTTACGTCTTATTATAAATTTTTAGTTTAATAGCCTTCAGTTTTATTTATTTACTTTTTATACGCTATTTGCGACCCTTGAGATCCATACCATTTTGTTGGTGTGACAACATATCGTATGATGATACATACTGCATATCATACTATAGTAAAAGCAATGGTTCTGGCTACACGCCTATACACTAGGCCCACAGTTGAGATACATTCTGATAAAAGCAGTCAATAGTTCTAAATTTCACGTATAAAGCTTTTCAAGTAAACGTTAAGACCAACACAATATGTGGATAGATCCCCCGGATCATCAGATGATCATTCCAGATACCTAATTTTTTTTAGAACTTTGCCTTCAATGTGAGTTTTAATATGTACATGTTGAATCTACCGACTGTCGGTACAATAACAATAAAATAGCATTTGAAATTAGCTTTTTCTATTGCTGTCCGTGTTACAGATCAAAGATGATCACCGGGAGTTACAGTAAGATTAGGCCTCTCTTCAGCCTGTGCTTCAGTAACAGCCTGAAGAAGCTCGTCTGGAGATGCAGCAGGATCTGGATCCCAGTAACCATCTGGAAAGATTCTAGATTCTCCTTTAAGTAGACTAGATGGCATCTGGTATGAGAACCAAACCATTTCTCTGCTCATAATCAACTGAATGGCACCTTTCTCCGTGTTCCTCTGATAAACTATCTTAAACCATCTAATTTAATCAGAGGAGCTACACAGACACAAATCTCTTCGGAGTAATCATTAAGAAGTTCGACCATCGCATACTGGTGCCTCACTTTGTTCGGATTGTGCCGTTCCAATCTAGTGACCAATCACTATAAATGGCCCATATGTCTCTGCTTTTAGGATCAGATAATGACAGAACACATTTACTTCTTCAACAATACCAAAACTTAATGCCCTGAAATTCTGCAAGACTTGGTAAACCCAGAATCCACCCAATTCACTGACCCAAATTCATTGCCCTAAGTTGTTTTACTGAGATGAGTCTAAACGATTTTACTGAGGTGAACTCACGGATCAGACAGCACAGGCGAGACATTCTATTTTCATTGTGTAGAGCCCATATTTTATTTGGATTGAAGCATTCATATGATTTGTCCTTGTCGAAATGGAAGTCTGAGTCGGTGGTTGTCATTAGTATTGATACAATTTTCTTCAGTTTTGGTAGACCCTCAGGACCAGTCATTCCTTCTCTTCTAGGAGCTTCAGTGGATTTACCAACTTCAGTATGTGTTTTTTTCATTCTGGTTAGCCACGACAGAAGCCAACCTTATTTCTTCCAGTTTTTAAAAAATTATTGTTCTTGCTTTTTCAATTAACAACTTTCTAACATCAAATGATGGGGCGGCTAACATCTGATTGAAGTCTTACTCAGAGTTGACGCTTAGACTTATGCTTGATATTTCCATTTCCGCTAATTAATTTCTCATTTGGTTCAGTTTTTGAAGCTATTTCTTTATGTCCATTTTGAGAAGTTGCGCCCATATCAACCCTCCTCTTCTTGGGTAGACTCTCAACTATTGAGACCAAGTGTTCATCGTACCTATTGGAGCCCATATCAACCGCAACATGTCTCATATAATTCTTTCCATTAGTTTTTTCACTAACACTTCCATAGGCCTGATGAACAACATTCCCTGATTTCCTAGATAATCCAAGGGGTCGAACCTCACTTAAACGATACAATAGGATCGTAATCAGAGCATGTCCAGAATAAAATTCAGAGACCTTGTTTCCTGTAAAACATACTGCAGTGTTTGGGACACATAACCCCTATCCATGACTTCTATACTCATTTTTGGGCGTATATGACCATGAGCTATATGGGAAAGAACCATTCACTTGGGCTTCTCCTGTTTCGATGGCTATGAAAATATCACAGCAGTTCTTACAGGAAAGTCTCTTGTTCACGTACTTCTGAAGACTAGATATGACAAGAGGTGCACATGGTCCAAAAAGTATCAAGCCCACTTGAGAAAGCATGTGCTTGTTTATCCCGATGTAATAAGAACTCCGCGTAACACTATCATACAAAAGACTCCATGCTTCAAACCGCCATTGTGACTCTCAATGTGAAACTATTGCCTTTTGTCTTGATAGAGAACCATCTGACTTGCAATTCAGGTAGATATTTTACTCTTAATTTGGTTATATAATGTCATGATTTTTTGTGCTAGAAGTAGGGTTTTATAAATGAAAGTTTAGGGTTTTCATGAATGATTATGAAATCGAATTATTGCTTGTTGAAATTAATTATTAATTACTTGTAAAAATCAAATTCTAGATTTATCGATAGTGTGTTTAAATTTGGTTAAAGTGCATAGTTTTTTCGCTAGCGCGATTAAAGTTTAGTTTTTTTTTCGAACTGCATAATTTTAGTATTTCAGCTATGTTATTAATTGCAAATGAGTTTATTCAGCGGGTCACTGCTAATTTACATTCCAAAAAAATATATTTATACGTTACGTCTTATTTTTAGTTATTACATTAATAACCTTAAGTTTGTATTGATACAATGTTATTTGCGACCCTTGAGATACATGTCTTTTTTGGGTGTGTCATAAGTTCACAACATGTCGTATGATACATATTGCATATCATACTATAGTAACAGCAATTGTTCTGGCGACATGCCTAATCAATGGTCAAATAAATCATGTGATTCTTTTATGCTCTGTTGTTACCACTGCAACTGAATATACACTACAAGAAAAAGACCTTTTATGACAGTCTGAAAATTAACTTTACGACAATTTAAAAAAATTGTCATTAAGAATAATACTATTATTTACATAACATATTAGTTATAGAATGTCATTATATATTTATTAGTGTTAATGTCAATGACAATTTAAATATAACAGTCATATTAAATAGTATATTATGACTTTTTATTAAACGCCCAATATACATATCTGCTAAGATAACATACATGACTGATTTTTTTTCCTCCAAAAATTTCAGACGCGCGTAAGGAGGAAAAATGGTAGACTCTTTGCCCCATCTCAAATTAGAACAATTTTCCCCTAACGTAACCTAATGAAAATCGTAAAAAAAAGGTCGTACCCAGTGCACAAAGCGCCCGCTTTAGCAGGGTTTGGGAGAGTAGATGTAGGCAAGCCTTACCCCCATTTTTGGAGAGACTGCTTCTAAGACTCGAACCCGCGGCATAACGCTTTGGGCGGGCAAGCACTTGCCATCGCACCAAGTCCGACCTCCACCTAATGAAAATTGTATTCACCAAAAATCAAACCCTCTCCTCTCCTTCACATGACACTCGAAATCGACCTCCGGTCGTCATAGCCTCCGATTTTGCTCATCATCAGGTACTCTCTCTCTTTTTCTCTCTCTCTCACACGCACATACGTACACATACACACACATATGCACATACACCATATAATCATGTTGGCAAAAGAGCTCAAAGCGCCTCACTATGCGAATCCAGCTTCGCTAAAGCTCAGCTAAGTCTTGAACCTTCGCACTGATCGTTCACTTTCTCAGTACCAAAAGCTTTCTCCAAGAAGTGGAGAGAGTAGCTCACGAATAGAGTTGCGTGATATTCTGACGTAAAGGCTCTTAAAATATCTAACACATACTTTAGAGAGAGAAATACTCTTCTTCTATATTCAAAATCAAGGTCTACCTCAAATGAGGTTACAAGGGGTCTATCTATAAATGAGGAAGGGGAGCACTAAATGGGTCTCTAACCAATGTGGGACTTCCACTTTACAAATAAGCCTAATACCCATTTGTGCTCACCTATGTCCCAACTTACAAATAAACAACAAAACAAAATTAATAAAAACAACAAAAATAACAAAAAGGAACTAAACTACTAATATGCAAAAAAAAATGACAAAAATGCCCTCGATTCACATCAATCTCCCCTCCTTGAAAAAGAGTTCGCCCTCGAACGCAAAGGGGAAGGCCAACGGAATCACCCTCCAAAACTGTAATCAGGGCATGTTGGAGAAGCTCCTCGGACATGTCCAAATAGTCTGGTGGATGATCCATCGCCAATAATGCCCGGCGTCGAGGGATAGAGCAATCAGAAGCTCAATGCCCAACGTTGCCACAGTTGTAGCATCGGAAGACCGGAGGCCCTGGGGGAGGGGGAGTGGGAGTAATAGAAGTAGGAGCTGAAGGCGTCGCTGTAGGAGGAGCTGAGGTAGTCATCGGAGTAGGCGGAGTCCGAGAGGTCGGGAGAGCTGCGAGCGCTGTGTGGTAAGCCTCGACTTTGGCCGCTTACTCGACCGCCTTCAAGAGGGTCGGTATCTCTCTCAGGCCCAGGTCGTGCTGAATATGCGACTGCAAACCCAATATATAGCTGCTGATCCGCTGATCCTCTGTCTCGGGTAGGCGCGCTCTGGTGCATAGAAGCTGAAACTGCTTTGTATATTCCACGACTGATAAGGTGTCCTTCCTGAGAGATTGAACGCGAGCAAAGAGGTCGCGCTCGTAGGTAGGTCGAATGAAGGATGCTTGCAGAGAAGCCCTCAACTCTGGACAAGTCTGAATAGGAGGCAATCCGGCCGCCATGCGGCGATAACAGAGGTCGTTCCACCAAACCCGGGCAAAAACCCTGGAACTTGGTGGTTGCAAGGAGGACACAGGAGCGGCTTTGGACTCGCTTGTACTCGAAAACTGTCTCCATCGAAGCTAACCAATCGACCAAGGCATCTGGAGAGAACCATCCGTCAAACATGGGCACGTCTACGCGGATATCTCCTTGGAGGCTCCAGCAATTGAAGGGCCATAGCCAGGGGACCCTCGTCCTGATGAGCATCGAGACCCATCATGTTGCCTGACACAAGTGGAACAACATCAACAGGCGGGGGCGGTATCTGTGCAAGCGGTGGATGAAGAGGGCGTTCGTGCTGGGGATAGTGAGGGCAAGCGCCAATCAAAATGGCCAAGTGCGCCGCAGTAGAAACAACGCCGGTCTCGAAGTGGAGCATGTCGGGGAGCATCGGGCGGGGGTGGAGGTATCCAATCCAAAATACTGGGGTGGCTAACCCCAAACTCAGAAGAGGATGAAGAGGAACCCGAACGTAGTAGTGAGAGGGCGCGGTGGGATAGTGCATGGTGTGAAGGCGGGGGTAAGGGCTGATCGGGGGCTCGGGTAGGGTGGTTAGGGGCTCCGGGGTGTTCGAAGAACTCGTAGGGGTGGGGATAGACACTGGGATGGCCAAAAATTTGGGTTGGGTCGGGGTATGAGGTTGGTTCGCGACTCAATGGGTGACGAGGGTTTAAATTTGGGTCGGGTGGGTTTTGGTAGGGTAAAAATAGGGGTCGGGTAGGGTCGAAAGTGGATCGGGGCATGTGTGAAGTGGACGGCCCAAAGAACGGGGGTGGGTTTAGTCCGGTATAATGGGGCTGATTTTCTGAGTTTAATGGGAGATGTTGTGGGTCGGGTTGGGACCATTTTGGGGGTGGATTTGGGGACAAATTGGGGTTTCGGTACTTAGGGAGTATGGCAGGGGGTTGGAGGGGTTCGGCAGGAAGGGGGAGGGATCCGACGGGGTGCGGCGGGAAGGGTGATGGGTTCCGGGGAGCCGAGGCGGTGGGGTGGGGCTGGGGTGATGGGTGGTGGGTTTGTGGGCTGCGACAGGGGTAGGGGGTTTCGGCAGCAGCAAGGAGTGTGAGGGGGTTTGGTAGGGGCTGGGTTGTGCCGAAATGGGTGGGGTGGGCTGAGGGGGTTAGGGTTTGGAGCCCCCTTTGGGTTGGGGCAGCAGGGGTAGTAGAACTAGGGTTTAGGCCAGCGGGTAAGGGGTGGGTGGAAGGCGGGGCGGGGCGGTTCGCAAGGAGTTGGGCCACTTGCTGCCTCAATTCCTCCACTTGTTGCTTCAGTTCGAAATTCTCATCTTGTTGTGGTTGTTTGGATTTCTTGGGAGCCATTGAAGGTAGTCACGATTTGAAAAAAAAAAAAAAAAATTCACCAACACACTAGCACCAATGTAGATCTTCACCCGCTCTGATACCAATTTGACGTAAACTACCCGTCAAAAGGCTCCTAAAATATCTAACACACACTTTAGAGAGAGAAATACTCTTCTTCTATATTCAAAATCAAGATCTACCTCAAATGAGGTTACAACGGGTCTATTTATAAGTGAGGAAGGGAATCACTAAATGGGTCTCTAACCAATGTGGGACTCCCACTTTACAAATAAGCCTAATACCCATTTATGCTCACCTATATCCCAACTTACAAATAAACAAAACAAAATTAATAAAAAAAGAAAAATAACAAAAAGGAACTAAACTACTAATATGCCCAAAAAAATGACAAAAATGACCTCGATTCACATCATATTCAAGAGAAGAGACCACTACTAATGGACGACATCACGACTCGCACGCATCCAATACTCTTTGACGTGTCGAGAGTTTAAGTATAAAAGTTTTTATTCGAGACACATGATCAATAATTTTTGGACACTCACCAAAATGTACCGCCAAATCTTTAATGTCGAGTAGAAACCAAAAAGAAGTTTATCGTAACAAAAGTAAGACGAATGAGGATTTTATTTTAAAAAAGTTTGTATGAATGGGGGAAATAATCATTATTATTACAAGTATATATTATATTCACATTATTACGTATTCATCTACTACAGGTGTGTGTGTGTGTGTATCTTATATATTTCTGCATTTTTTCCATAATATGGGTGATTTTCTCATTCACTTTTTATATAGAAAGTATAATTCTTCGTCGATGAGTTCTCATCCTGTTTGTGTCCTACCTTTTAGAATGTTTCAATCTGCTATTATATTTCCATGAGGATTTTAGACGCATCTTTACAAAACTTAATTTGTGAAGTTTTCATTTATCACCATTGTAAAATTGAAATGATCGACACCCATTATTCTTTGATCAATAAATAAATCTTAAAGTTAAGTTGTGCGTATTGGTGGTTCTATTTTTTCAGGTACACCTTTAAAATATCCATTAAACACAGGAGAGGTAAATCAGAAAATCTGCGTGTTCAGTATATAAACATGCAAGATGTGAGGTTCGCCCCTAAAACGATCTTATCTGAATTACGTTTTTTTGGTAATATAAGACCATAGACATTAATACTTGTTTATCTGTGGGGTGACCATAGGAACTTGGAATGTTGCTGGAAGACCTCTGTATGAGGATCTTGAGATCGACGACTGGCTTTGTATGAAAGAACCATATGATATTTACATTCTTGGGTAAGTTTTTCCTCATATCGGTGAATCCATTAGTGGTTTCAGATTCATAACCACATAATTCATTATGTATATGCAATGAAAACGATTAATCATTCATCAAACCATGTGGTTTTCATTTCTCACAATTACTAATGTTAAACGATAACATGAGGAGTTTTAGGCTTTCATTTATACTAAAATTCTAGAGATCTAATTATGGTAGATAACTAAGGATAAACCAGGATTCTAACTGATAATAGTAACTAAATCCTAGTCCAATCAGCTCAGCTCAGATCAACTCGACAAAGACTTTTCCTAATTATTAAGGTCAGCAACATTATTTCTCCGTTCCATTATGTTTATCCCGATGTCCTCAGTTAAATCACAGGCTATCATATCGTTTTTAGTTATCTCCCACTAAGTCAATCTAAGTCTACCTCTCTTCCCCTAATGTCACTATCAATATGAACCAATTCACTATTCCCTATCGTGCACTTATTTTTCAAAACCATGTAAGGCTGTTTTTTTCTTAATTTGTCTTGTATAGAAGCTACCTATACTATTCATTTTTTATTATATGATCCAATCACCCCATGGGTCCATTTGAGTCAAATCAACAAGAATTCATACCAAATTTTAGGCAACTAAAGATAATTTTATTTGTTGGTGTGAATATTTGAGATTCACAAGTAATTGATATGGAAGTTTATTGAGAAGCCCCAAAACATAAGGAGCATAAAATGGATTTACTCGAGTGTTCTTCAGAAAACTTTTTAGTGTGTTCATGTATGGGCTTTTTGCATGTTGCGTGCCCCTGTCGTGTGTCTGTGAGTCGGCCTGTACATTAGTGACATGTATTAACAGGTTAGTGTAACTGGTTTTTCTTCCAACTGTCATATATTGCAAGGTTCGTGTCATGTAGTGTACATAGTGCATACTCAAACCACACATATTTTTCCTTGTTACGAAGAGAAAGACCCTTTGAGAATGTGAAAATAAGTAGAATATATACTTTATAGAACACTTGGTTAAAACAAGTATATTATTTCAAATTTGATCTTTCATCCTTTAAAAATAATCTTAGTTGACCTAATGGCGGAGCCAGGATTTTACTCCAAGGGCGAAATATACTGTTAATTTATTTAATAAAGCATTACAATAAAACCAGAATTAAATATAAACAATAAAAAATTGGATTATTTAAAGTAGGATATCATGTGCGACAGCTAGTAGTGGCAAATGGGCGGTTATGGGCGGGTAAAAAATGGATATGGATAAATTTGGGCGGGTCAAAAGCGGGGCGGACATAATAATTTGGGCGGGTTTGGGCGGGTTAAATCCGGGTCAACCCGGATCGGGTCGGGTTGACCTGCTTTTTAAAAAAAAAAAAACAATTATTATACCATATACAAATAAATATGGTATAATAATTTTGAAAAAAAATATACAAGTAAATACTTGAATAAAAAAAATCTTTTAACTTTTTAGTAATTTGAGTTTTATTTTTGTGAGGGTCCAAAACCATTTTGACCCGCTAATGACCCGCCAACAAACCGTCTTATTGGATCGTTCAAACCATTTTGACCCACAAACACAATTAATGCGCCCCGAACACATTATTTTGGGTGGATTATGGGCGGTTTCATTCTTAATAGCCCATATTGCCGGGCTTAGCGACAGCGTTATTCATCATAGTGAGTGCGCCCAAGCTTCACTTCCAAATCAGTAGGGGTATTTGTATGTTTTCTATATTTAGGTATATAATGACCTGTTTAGAAGGCCGTATTCATCATAGTGACCCCAAATATTTTTAGCACCTTAACTGGCCAATTGCTTTATGTTTGGAGGGTTGTATTCATGATAGACTTCATAGTGACCCCAAATTCTTTTAGAATTTAATTAAATCATTTTAAGACCAACCACATTTGGAAGCAGTAAACCATATCAGATACTTTCTTTTGAAAAATGCAAGCCAAAGTCTGACTCTCTCTTATTGACCAGGCCAACTTCATTCGAAAAGCCTTAGAAAGACCCATGTAGTAGGGGGGAGTCAAAGCCCCTTCCTGAATAGGTTGGCACATAGTTTCAAAAGATATCTGGAGAAGTTTTCTACAACACGAAAAATTATTCATGAGCATGGAGAGATTGAAACTAAACAGACATCATTCAGTGCTCAGAAAAATAACTGATTTGTGGTTTTAGAAGGTCTTGTTATATATGCTTCGTTGCGATGATTGCTGCCGTCTATAGAAAAGAACTGTATTAACCCATAGATTTGTTTTATGGACCAAAAAAATCCTATAAACTTTTTCTTTTTTTAATTCGTGGGGACTGGGGAAGTCAATACCTCTAATAATTCAATTGGATGGCCAAAAACTTCTTAAAAGATCTTCTTTATGCTTCAGTACACTAACAGAGCAGGTCTGATTGTATCCTACTATATGATATCCTTTGAGCATATATCATGTGTGCATGCTATACCTATAAAAGTTCACCCCTGGCCAATTTTACCCTGGCTTTAAGGGTATTGGTGTGCTCATATTGTTTCTGGAACTGTTTATGAGCGTCATGTATGTTTTACCATTACTTTGTGGGAAATGAAATGAGAATCCTCCCCACCCATCAAACAGTCTACAGTTTTGGAGCAAACTCTCCTACATTGTTTTGAAAGCCAAAAAAAAAATTGGAATATGCATTTTGTTCCAAAGTCTTCTTCATAGAATTCCCAAGTGACACGTGGGAGAGTCTTTGCAATAAAATGAATAGTTAAGGGGTGTTTTTTTCAGTAAAAATAGTTCGATGAGTTTCTAACAAAAATTGTGTGGTTTAGGTTTTTTCTTCCTGCTTGTGATTTACCCTTTGTTTCACAATTATTAGCTCCCTATTATAGCAAAACATTTGATATCTGAGAAAGTAACTCCTAAATATGATAATGACTTCTTTTGTTGGATCTATGTCAACAATTAATAGTTTCCAAGAGGTTGTCCCTTTGAATGCTGGGAATGTTCTTGGAGAAGAGACTAGAAGGCTGATTCCAAAATGGGAGGCAATCATTTGAAGAACGTTGAACAAATCATTGGAGCCGCTAGACAAACACAAAAGCTATAGTGCCCGCCCTCTCCAGCAGCTGATGTATTTGCTCAAGTTGTTGATACTCCTGCACTAGAAATTATGGGCAAGGTGGGCCCCACAGGCATCACTAATATAAGCGACCTTGAGAGTTAGAAACTGAACAGGATGATCTGTGCTGGGGAGAAGTTACAATTAAAGAGAATATACGGAATCGTTTGCGATAGTAGACTAGACTTGCCTGATACAACATCTCAGCAACTTTCTTCTAGTTTTAAATTACGGAGAGTAGCAAGTAGTTCTTCAATATTCGGTTCTAACTGGAGGGAAAATCCTCTATATTTCGATCAAGATATTTCGGTGGGCGGCAGTGGATTGAAGAGAGTACACCATAGCGCTTGAAACTTGGGATTGGTCTGGATGGATGAGCAGGATAGGCCTGAAGTACTAGACAATCTCTCCGATGTCTTGGATAAATTTCTGATGAGGAAGATGATTCTTCTATAGAAGTACAACATGATAATGAACTGAAAAAGATGGAGTGAAGTCTCATCCTAGGTATGTGAGAATTGTCAGTAATCAAATGGTGGGGATATATATTGATTTGGGTACGTAGAAGGTTGAGGAGACAAACAATTTGAAAATCTCTCCTTTTGGAGTTGGGCTTATGGGCTACATGGGAATATTGATTTTTTAAGATAAATTACAACAATCTATCTGTCCTCTTTATTCTACGCATCAAACTTAGCCTAAGTTCAATTGGGACAAGTTATTTTCAGCAGATTTTGAAGGACATTTGGCTTTTGAACCCCCAAAGTGCAAGTTCAAACTGATTTTTACCTCCTGGATTGTAGTTATTGTACTTTGGGCCCCATTCTTATAGTTTTGTCAGTTGACTATTCAGTTTGTCCCCATTGTTTTATATATAATTAGACTTAAAACCCACTATTTTATTTATTATAATTACATTGACTATGCTTTGGTGATTTGCTATGATCTGTAAATGGTCAAATGATGGAACAGTAAGAAGGGGACAGGGTTCAATAACTAAATGCAACCGTGTAGAACTTGAAATCTTTATAATACTGTTGTGCTATAAAACATTTCCAGCACAATTGTTGCATACAATTTTTTATCAAATAAATAACAATTGTTGCATACATTTTTTTTATCAAATGAATGACAATTGTTATTATAACATTAGTTGTTCACTTGTTGATTTCCGCACCTCTACAATACCATGTTATACTACTGCCAGCAGGCTGCTTTAAATGACACTGTCTTGCATCACTTTGTGGAAGGATGTTTTATTTTTTTTCCGTCTGGTGAAACAAAACAATGCCCTGAATAGCTAATCAAAGTTTTTCTGGTACATGGGTCTGTTTCTGTTAGCATGTTTCTTTTCCAATTGCGGTTGTGATTTGCTTGTTCTCATTTGACCTATGTTCAAAACGGCGGGGATGAAGAGAGGCGTAACTCCAATGTGAACGAGATCTTAAAACGTACTCGCTTCTCGTCTATTTTAGACACTGATCAAGCAGAAACAATTCCTTCTCACGAGTAAGTTTTTTTTTTTTTTCCTTTTTTTGGCAGTTCAAATACAATTTATGCTGTACATGTTCTGTCCCCGCACTCTTAATTTTCTTTTGATATCTATTTAGGAATATGGACAAATGTTTTACATCCTGTTTGATTTCTATTTTAGATTGGAATATGAAACTTGTAAATATGGACTTGTCATTGCATCAATTTCTTTTTCAAAATAAAAATTTGAGATTATTCTGCTACTTCTGTATATTTTAAATTGCTGACATCAATGCGGATGAAACAAATCATACCATAAATTTTGTTAATTTTTACAAGTTACAACCTTTCATTGTTATAAAATTGATGAAGATGACATTCTAAGAAACCATATTCACCTATTTCTCCTTTTATTATTTTTTCATGTGTATTTAAAGAAGTACCAGTCATCTTGCTACTATTTTATTTTAGCAGGTTTATCGTTCTCCAACATATATTGCTAAGATTGTTGTGATGAATGAATTTAATAAGTTTTAGCCCATCTGAACTGAACATACAACATGTTATATTTTCTTTCTCTTTCTTCCTAACAATTGTGGACACGAGTCTATTGTCACGCTATAGAATGCCCACCTGAAATGAACATACAGCATGTTATTTTTCATTCTCATTCTTCCTAACAATTGTGGACACGAGTCTATTGACATGCTGCAAAATTAAAATTGCTAATACTGATATTCAGAGAATAAATCAGTAAGCATGAACCCCTTTCGAAAATGAGACATATCTTTCAAATTGAAAAGAAGACTTTCAATATTTCACCTTTACATTATTATTTCCAATCTTGACCAACACGGCACGACCCTTCGCGTGGCCTAATATTTATATTTCACCTTATACTGAGACTTATTAGATATGTTGTTCAGCAAATGACAATATTGTGGTAAATTTATCTAATTGAAAATAGTGATTCCTGTTTTAAATATATTGACAACTTAGGCTTGTCAATATACCGTAAGGACATATAGACATAATCACAAATTTTGATGAGGTTATGAGATATTCAAAGTGCTGTAAATCTTGGATATCTCACAGAAATATGGAACCGGAGATAATAATAAAAAAAATTAAAATCCTGCTATTCAGTGAACTGCCAATTTGATTATTATAACTGCAATTTTCTACGTGTATGATGTTTTAATGTAAAATTTTATGTTAAATAAGATTTGTGATATCGCATGTTTCTGTAAACAATCAGATATTCTGGTTTGTGGGATGAACTCCTAAACAGCGACCAAGTGAGATTTCTAGCACTAATATGTGTATACTCTTTTATATCAATCTACCTAGTATTTACTGATTGAGGGGATATATATAAACATATACAGACACACAAACAGAGTCGATCAGGTGCGTACCCAAATAACGGGTTTACTAACAGACCACCTCAAAACAATGTAGTTTTGGTGTGGAAATGAGTGTGAAATTACAATAAAACCCTTCACTTCACCTTAAAATAACACAAAATTATCTCGCCTTGAGGTAAATATCAGCTAGACTCCAACCACATCGATGTCCCTCCAAATTTTAAAGGCTTTGCTCAAGTAACAGGATGGGTCGCCCACACCCGTGAATCTCTTAAGGCGATGCAAGTTAATAAACTATTTCTAAAGTTTGTCGTTCAGTTATATGGTGTCAGTAAACATGTTTCCGTTCAGTGATACAAGGTCAGCAATACGATGTCTATGTACTGTTCTTCCCTTTAGCCACTATCCTTACTCTTTAAGATCTAGCAACATTTATATGATGTCAGTGATGAATTTCCCCCCACTTTTCAGATCTAAGCTTCGAAAATTAAAAGTTTACATGCTTAATAAGTAAAAATGTTTATCCACTGATTTTTTTAATATTTACATTTCCTATCATGCTTAACCTTGATTTTTTTTTTACTGTTTATCCACTGATTTGTTGTGTAAAGTATAGTAACAGTGAGGATTTTTTCTACTCTTTGTCCACTGTTTTGTTGTGTAAAGTATAGCAACAGTGAAAAGTATGGTAATGGTGAAGATTTTTTTGTTAGTCATATATACTTGCCACACACCCCCCACCACCACCACACACAAGCACAACCCACCACACACAAGCACAGCCCACCACACATTCTGCATCTCTCTATAAATTAAAGATTAGTTTAACAATTGAGAACTTTGAGCTGAACCTTTTTTTATATGTTTTTGCAGATTTTAATATGGTTTCTCCGATCACTTCAATCAAGGAAAAGGACTTCAGCGCATTGTTGCCTAAAACTATGAAGCGATTATTACTAATGAAGAATGTTTTATTTTGATAGATAAATTGAATTTGGTTGATGTGTTAGTTCAATTTGATTTATCTAGTTTTGTTTGATGTGAGATGAAAAACATATTGGTAGGATTATTGTTGTATCTCTAGGCGAAATGATATCATCTATAATGTATCTATTGTAACACTGAACGTGGAATAAATGATTCTATGCCTTTTGATTTGTGTTTTGGTTTATATGTCAACCATGGTTTGAATATTTTTTTTACATTGTACGTTTTTTATGACAGTTTATATTAAACTTTCATGATATGAAATATTTTACATGACAGTTTTTAATATATAAAAATAGTTTTTATTACTGTTTATAAAATCATGCATGACAATTGTTTAGATCATACATGACATTTTTTAATGCATAAAATGATTTGTCATGGCAATTTTTTGGTGGTTTTAAAAAAACAGTCATATATAATACTCATATAATATGACAGTTTTTACATTTATCAATTATGACACACAAACTTATGACTGATTTTATCGAAAAACAAAGTAGTCATAAAATATCTTTTATGACGCCTTTTATGACTGTTTTTTACTTTTATAAAAGAGTGGTGCTATGGGTACCAAATAACTCCTCCAAATCTCTCCCAAATAGCATTGATGAGTTGTGTCCTGGCGGGACCCATACCATAAGGTATAACACTTAAAGCTATTTGGGGGATGATTTGGAGGAGTTGTTTGGGACACATAGCATTTTTCTTTATAAAAAGTTTTTTTTCTTGTAGTGATACATACAGAGGCCCCACTTCGTTAAAAGTTAAAGCAACACGGTTGCAATAACATTTGTTTTATAATGTAGCTGGGGCTTAACAGTAGTTTTTATTATTCCCCGATATTTATTATTGTCAGTAAAACTAGTTAAAGATATGTCTTTATGAATGGAGTTGCAACATTTTTGGGAGTGTCTTTTACAGGATTAAATATGCATAAGCAGACCTTTAAAAGGTTCAGATTGATAAGGCAGTGAATGGTTTTACCGGACGTATAAATAAGCAGGAGGTATCTGGTAAGGTGCAAATGAAAGAGGCCTTGAAATTATAGAAAGATTTTTGGAAAGGAAAGTCTAGGATCAGCTGGTTGGATAGAGGAGACAAATGTATAGAGTTCCTCTATAATATGTGAAAACTAAAGTGGCTAAGTCGAGGATGCCCTCCTCATATGATGGGGATGTTATTATATCACTGACCAGGCTTCTATTAAGGATCACCTGGTAATTGTTTTTTGAAATTTGTATGTTGATCCAGTAGGGAATATTTCAGTAATGGTTGTCTCTTTGAGGTGATTCCAGAATTAATGAGAGGTTGATCATAACTAATTATTAAAAATTACTCATTAGCGCCATACATGCTTGGAGACTAATAAAATACTAAAAATAAAAGAAAATTACAATAAACCCTAAACTAAAAATAAAAAATAAAAAATAAAAAATAGTTTTCCTCCGGAGGCACAACCATACGCCATGTGTCGCTAGAAATTCCATACACATCAATGATGTAAATCTACAAATGCCGAAGCGTTATTGTTATGAGGGATGCTATTGGTACCGGTTGGAATCCACCGGATAAGCCAACCGGCTGATGTGGCAGTCCCACTCACCACCCAATAAGCCAAAGCTCACATGAGTTGCCAAATAAATAAAAAAAAACTTTTTTGACAATTTTTTTTTACAGAAAAAACAGCTTTAACAAAAACAATTAACGAAAATATTTTTTTACAAAAAGACAATTTTTAAACTAGTTTTAATACACACAAAAAAAATTTCATAAAAAAAAATAGTTTGACCGAAAAATAAAAAACATAAATGCACAAAATCGGTACAACTATCATTTTTTATGCCGACTCATGATTTTTATGTTCGAGTGACTATTTGGATTGTGCTCGCGTTAGGCAAAAAAATAAAATTTTGTTTTTTCTGGTGTCGCGTCTTAATTATGTCGTGTGATAAAAAAACAGTTATTCTAGGGCGACTCACGAAACCCGACTCATTTTGTGTGACTCACTGATATGTCGTGTCTACATTGGTTCGTTTTGAGGATCCTATGGCGTGGGGCCCGCCAAAGCCCAAAAATGTAGCAATACAGATGCAACACGTCAGTGCCGCTTTATATCACAATTGGTTAGTGCCGTTGGCGCGGGGCAATTTTTTTTTTAGTGCCGCTTTTTGTCGCGATTGGTTAGTGCCACTGTGCGCGGACCCACATCTCTTAATGAATGTGGGTCCGCGCCAGCTGAACTAACCCATTGCGATAAAAAGCGACACTAATTTTTTTATTTTTTTTCACAATTTAGGATTTTTTTTATAAAAATATTTTTTTAGTGCCACTTTATATCGCAATTGATTAGTGTCGCTTTATATCGTAATTGGTTGACGCGTACCCAATTTATATACAATACTGCTCTTGTGCGGACCAGTCCGCATTTTAAGAGTGCGGACTGGACATGTGTTACCTGATGGTGAACCAAAAAAAGAGAGAGAGTATGCCTATAATTTAACCGATAATTTCTAGGGTCACCGCCAGACGACACATGTCCGGTTCGCACAAAAGCATTACTGTATATATATGTATATATATATTAACAACTTTTTAAACTATTTGTATGCTGAAATTATTTTTTTTAGGATATATTTTTTTATTTGTATATATATGCAGTTTTTAAAATTATAATATATATATATATATATATATATATATATATATATTGTTTATGGAAATTGTTAAAAACAATTATCTATTTAAAATATTTTTATTAATATTAAATAACATTTTTATGCTTTAATTTAAAGGGCAAATATGTCTTTTATCATGTGAGAGAAAACTGTTGATGATGTGAGTTAACGGTCAACTGAGTCAACTAACGGTTTCCGTTAGTTTTGGATCCAACCAACTAATACGTAAATAAACGTACCACAAGTACTAAATATAATAAACACATGTACCCCAAGCAGAAAATGCCCAAGATTTTTTTAATGGAAAAAATATTTTTTAGCAAAAAAAAAAATGTTTTAAAAATTGTTGATGATGTTTTAAAAATAATAATGTTTTAAAAAAATAATGTTTTAAAAAATTAATGCTTTTTATCGCAATTGGTTAGTGCCGCTGGCGCGGACCCACATTCATTAAGAGATGTGGGTCCGTGCCAGCGACACTAACCAATTGCGATAAAAAGCGGCACTAAAAAATTATATTTTTAAAAAAAATCCTAAGTTGTTAAAAAAATATATTTTTTTAGTGCCGCTTTTTATCGCATTTGATTAGTGCCGCTGGCGCGGACCCACATTCATTAAGAGATTTGAGTCCGTGCCAGCGACACTAACCAATTGCGATAAAAAGCGGCACTAAAAAATATTTTTAAAAAAAATCATAAGTTGTTAATGTCGCTAGCGCGGACCCACATCCATTAAATGATGGGAATCCGTGACAGCGACAATAACCGATCAATGTTGTATATTTTGACGTACAATTTTGTCATGTATTTTTTGACATACGCAATGTATGTTTTGACGTATAATTTTGTAGTAATTTTGTCAAAAAATATACGTGATGTCAAAAAATGTTTTAAAAATATTTATATATAGCGTGCATTTAACGTATAGATTTTAGCATAATCTTTTTTTTAATGTTTTTAAAATCGATTTGTTAGTGCCGCTGGGGCGAACCCACATCCATTAAATGATGCGGATCCGCGTCGGGGACAATAACCGATCGTTAATGTCTCAATCGTTAACAAATTGATATATAAATTTATTTTTTAACCCAAAAAAAATCCTACCACAAAATGGTTATTAAAAAAATAGTTTCAAGAAAAATAATTTTTATACTAAGCCGACTTATAACGAAAAAAAGTTATTCTTAAAAAATAGTTTTAACAATAAAAAGAATTTATAACAAAAAAACATTTTTAGAATATAATTTTAAAGAATAGTTTTTCAAAAAAAAAAAGTAAAACAATTGACAAATGTAACAATCCACAAAAAAAAAATCCCACTCATTCCTACAAGGCAGCCACCTCAGTAGCCACATATGCCGGTGGATTAATCCGGTAGCTTTCACCCGGTACCAAAAGCATTTTCCTATTGTTATACTACACAACTATTAACCACACAACAACAACAAATAAACCAAACTAATGAAATGAGTTTGTTTCTCTCTCTATTCTTAATTCTCAATAGTCAAGGTTTATTACAAATGAGGGCCAAAAGGCCTATTTATAGGAAGAGTTAGCTTGCTAGTCAGGCTAATACCCAAAAAGATAAAAAAGTACAACTAATTACTAAAAATGACTCATTAGCCTAAACATGCTTGGAGACTAATAAAACACAAAAAATAAAAGAAAATTACAATAAAACCTAAAATAAAAATAGAAAATAAAAGATAATCTTCTCCCAGAGGCATAACCACGCGCCACGTGTCACTAGAAATCCAATACACATCATTCTCCCCTTCTACGAAAAAGCTCGTCCTCGAGCTTTGAGGGGATGACTCATCAATGCTAAATGTACACGAGTCGCAACGAGTGTTAGCTTCCAAAGTAAAGCCCAAATCAAATCCAACAAGCAAATGGACCGATCGAACTTTTGTTAAACCCACATGGACCGTCATAATTAATTTTTTTAGAAAAATATATGAGAAATGTAATTAAGGACATAAATGAACCATAGAGTTATGTGTCAGCACTGTCACATATAACAAAACAAATCAAGTACAATTTTGAAGCATTTTAGGCGAGTAAAAGATAATACAGTCCATAATAAAAACTTTTCCCCTCACATAAGCAACACATGGATAATCCCCCTCACAATGTAAACTAGTGTACAATTTCCTAAACAATGTAGAATTATAGTCTCGGGATCCCTTTTCTTAGCAAGTGATAAAAAAGTAAGGGATTGCACTAAGTTCCCATAACTCTTCTTGTAACACCATCTCTTCTAGCTTTTAAGAGCATAAAAACTCCTTATTTAAATGTAATCTAATAAAATTGTAACATTCTAGAAATAAACTGTAGTTTAATGAAGCTTCGCAAGAATACAAAAGGAGCTCACTTGAACCGATAATTATGAAAGAGTAGTCCAACATATGATATATCACTTTGCCTGTTGGACGTAAGACTGGCTATCTGGGCCGAACCAGATAAATAATGTGTTCCCGTTCCCTATTTCCTTATTTTTTCTACTGGTCCGAATCACTTCACACTTATGTGAAGCCGAAATCTTACAAAATTTTCCTTCATTAGGTTGTGAATGTAATTGCGAGTGTTGTACATACAACATGTAATCATTTAATATGACTATAGTGACAGGTTCGGAAAAAGAGGGAAAGGGTAGGTGAGGGACTTTTGTTAAATGGATAATACGAGTGATTAAACATTTAATAAATAAATTTGTTAAGAACTCGAAGACACGAGGAAAGCAAAAGTAGCTGCAAAGAAAATAATATTCTAAATGACATGTTAACAAAAAGTACAAAACTTGACAACTAATTATAGGTACATTACACATAGGCTTTACCAAATTCATATTTTATTGATTCTTAAATAGACCATCATTAGCTGATCCTGGATTTTCTGTATATTATATATACAATAATGCTAGGGGAAAAAAACAAAGGCCTATGATTTTACAGATTGGCATTTTTGGATGATGTGTTTGAAAGGAAGGAGAGGAGTTAGATTAGAGGTTGTTTAAGTCACTAATTTGTCAACAGAGAGTAAGAGGAATGTTTAGAGATGCACGATGTATTATGCAAACGAATCCTCTATCTTCATCTCTTTGAAAAAAATCACTTCTATTTTTTGCAATGAATTAGTTTTTATGAAAAATAAGTAGCATCCAACATAAATGTAAAGTAATGAGATGAACCCAAGATCTTAAAGATCTTAGATACTTAAATAAAAAAGAAAGAAGAAAGAACAAGTAAATCAAACACAATATTCGTAAGGTTCTGCAATGGTACATACGAGCACGGGCACTAATTCTCAACTGGTTACAATAGAGCACAACTAAACGGGTAGATCTATATAACGAATTCATATAAAAAGAAAAAAGTTACGAGTTTGATAATTATAACTGATTGACATCGTAATAAGGGTAGCACATACTTGTCAATCATCTACAATAATGTACTTTCTGATACTTCCACAATTATGTAATTTTTTGGATTTTCAATGTGTTGACTCGGTGACTAGATACCATTTTTCGGATGACTCTCCGAGTTGACTATATTTCACTTAGTTTTGGTCAAAATACAACTCTTGCCATGTCCAACATATTTCACCCAGTATCCAAGTGATTTGGCCAAGTACTCAGACTTATCCAATACCTTGAAACTTTAACTGCACACAAACCAGAGGATTACAATATAATGTCAAAAGATAATAAAGTTTAGATTAATAGAAAGTAGAAAACCTGTGGACTTGCAAGCAAGGCATCCCCAATCTCAGAGGCATTTCCCACTACCACACTCACAGCACCCTACATCATAATAAAAAATAACCACCAATAAATTATAGAAATCCGCCTTGATATCAGCATATATGAATAAAAGTAAGTCAACCTATCATAGAAATCCATGTACAGATCATACAATGGATTAGCATTACAGTTAAAGATATACAAATTTAAAATCAAGGGTCAAACCCTCGGTTGTTTCAAGAAGATGGTTCCGAACTCTGAGATATGAAAATCCAGATGAATAATGACTCCCATTGTACCAATATTGACACCAAAAAACACACATATATACACTTTAGATATGCATAAATTATAAAAAATGTGGTTTCACCGAGGATATTACGCTAAATGGAACTGGATGAGGATACATGATTCATTTAGTCGTCGATCCAAAGTGATTTGCCAAAAGGCTTTATTTGATTGAGTTGAGTTCATGCATAATATATAATAAAAGAAATACCGGAAGGATTTTCCACCTTGAAGAGAGAGCTCAGCTACAGCCTGCCAGTACAACAGTCAACGGTGTAAAACAACCTCAGGTTTGGGAAATATTTAGTTTCATAAATACATTGTCATTCTTTTAAAAAAATCTATGTTAGCCAAAGTGAAAAAATAATCTACGTATGTTGCAATTTTTCGTAATTTACCCAAAAAAAAATAATATGTCGTGAAAACATAAATGTATGCGGAAATTCACGAAAGTAGACATCAAGTATCGCCTACAATTACAGGGAGAGGTATCCCTAGAAGATGCATATAGCTTCTTCTTTAACCATTAGAATTTTCACTCCAGTAGGCATTTATTTGTATATGTTTTGCGAACACGGCTACTCTCTATTGAGTACAACATTAGTCATAACTAGTGTAGGTATATCTTTGTAAAACTTTTTTGATCCTTTTTTTTTAATAAAATCTCATTTATCCCCAAAATCAATACTTCAAGCTGTGTACTTCCCTCCATAAAATATTGGACTTGACAACTGAAATTTGCTAAAAAGAATGAATCTTGTGTTCATAGTTCACAATAGCCCCTACTTTAGCCACTAAACTCTACTGCATCATCAGTACATAAGTAGTATAACCCTTTAGCATTCCCTTGACCTTTCATTTCAGGACCTTGTTTATAAGCTTATTCTTCACAAGCTCATTGTGAGGCTCGTGTACGAAATAACTTTTAGGTTTCCCCTCACGATGAGAATGACGTCGGTGGAATATGGTTGGGCCCCAAAGGGATTTGATTGTGGTAGGGGACACTGTTATGAGAACCCTATCAGTTATTTCCCTTCGTGACTCTCTTGCCTCACTTGGCGTCTAGCCTTCACCATAATGAAGGTGGGGAACGATACTTGCAAGGATTTTGTTTGCTCCATAATGGGACTTTGGGCGTTCAAACGACATCTCCTAAAGGTCTCGCTCCTTTGATCTGCATGCGCAACTGCGAGCCTTCCTTAGCTCCCCAGGGTTGGCAGTGTCCCTAGGCTGTGTGATTGCCTCTGATGGTGACCTACAACCTATGGGTCCTTGTGCTGGCCCTAGAGGCTATTCCAAAAGCCTCACTACCACCTGGTTGGGACCTCCCTTTGACTCCACCACCACCCATGAACTCCATCGACCCCATTGATGAAGGGTATGGGGAACCAAGGTTAGCGCATGGCAGCTGGTTTGGTGACAGAATTCAGGTGGATATGTGATCCTTCAATTGTCCCACCTCATTGCCTATGAATTAAATCTCACTCACCAACTCAGATAGGGATGGGTTGATTCCTTAAATTAAACCTTGGCCATTTATTTCGTTTTGTTGATGAATACGATTACCACACAAGCCTACTACTACAACATGAGATAATCGCACTGTGATACCAATTTGACGTAAACATGTAAATATGAAGCGGAACACATAAACGAAAGTAATAGAAATTTTAAGCAAAGCCTCAATCAAAGAAATCTTACTATTGATGTAATTAAAATTAAGGTAGACCTCTTCAAATGTGCACTATAATACTAAATCCCCAAGTTTTCTACCTATTATAGGAAGCTAATTACAAGGGAAATAAATTAGAGATGAATTACCTATCATTATCACTACCCAAAAAATGGCTAACTTAAAAATAATTAACAAAAACAACTAATTTTATTTTCTGTCTACTAAGCCCCCCCACCCCTTATTCTGCCTCCTCACCTCTCTTTTTTATGTTATTCCCTATCGACCTTGGCAACTCTTGATACCATTAACCAAATAACTTTTAATCATTTGAAGTTTGTTAGTGTGTTGACAATTAAACCACCCTTTAAAGATAATTCTTGCAGTCTCCTGAAACTTCAATTTAAAATATTTGGTATTTCTTCTTTGGCAGAGATTGACAAACAGTATTAGTGTGACAACCCAAATATAATTATGATAAATTGTATTTAAATCATGCTTAAATTATGGTATATGGATAATTTGGTATTAGTGTACATAATGTTGAGTATATTTAGTCTAATCCTACCTTCATAAAGCTTGAAATATCGAATTAGTTACGAACACAAAATTTTGAAGTTTTCGGTAGGAATGTTCATGTTGGAGACTAGTCCATTATAATATAACAATTTACATGAGGTGAAAACTATATAGTTGTGGATATGTGAGTTAAGTTTGTAACATAACAAATGGTGTGTTAAACGGAAGTCCGAGTAAGAATTTATACCGAAATTTCAAAACAAGGGCAAATTCATCTATTCGTTAACTGATATGTTGTCTTATTATGACAACAAATGTTTTGTTTTAATTGGACCAAGGGGAGGTGAATTATGCCGACTTTAAAACCTTAAAATGATCTCCTCCTTCATCCAAAATCAGATATGAGAGAGTTTGGCTTGAGGAGATATAATCGGGAAGCTCGGGAAGAAGAAAGTGAGGAGAAAAATTGAGAAAAATTCATAGGAAATTACGAAAAATTCCATAAGGTAATTCTACTCATAAATCTTGTTATTGTTTTAGTATTATTGATTGAAATGATAGAAATCATTTACTGTTTATTCAAATTTCATGCCTTGGTGTATATTTACGGATAGATGTAAGTTTAAGCAAAGTTGAACGTGTAAACCTTTAAAATTGCTTCGTTTCGAACCTTTGTGTATTCAAACTTTCATAAGTTTTTGTATACTTACTGGAATGGAGAAATACCAGTTGGAGAGTAAAATAGACTCCTATTTTCATTACATATCCGAAAATTATGTAAAAATACCAATAAACAAATCTTTGGGTATAGTTTGAAGTTTAGGAATAAAATCTGCCCCCAAAGAGTAAGTACGCATACCATGTGTTCAACATTTTGCTTTACATAGAAAATGAAGTCAAAAAATTATGAAACTTTAATTCTGTACTATTAAGTATGTATATTGAAAATGGGTGAAAAATCATGGAAATTTATATTGGAGAAAAATTATGAAAATTCTTGGAAGTTGAAGGAACAATAGAGAAGCTTGTGGGGAAGATTTAATAGGTTGTAAAGAAATGGGCATAACTTGCTCTAGGAAACTTGAAATAATGTGCCGTCTTTCAGATTGGAAACCTATTATGATAAGGATTGGATTACTAAGAAGAAATTAAAGTATGTTGGGTTATGATTTGGATATGTTAAATATCGTAACATGAATATAAATGAAACTTCATTTATGATAAAGGATTTGAATGGAATCATATGATGCTTGTGAATTGAGTTACATTTAAGTATACTTTGAATTGTTAATATCCTTATGATGATACTAATATTGTAAGAATGAATATATGGAAGGGAAGAAGAACTAGTTGAACCAGTGCCAGACGAAGGCAATGGAAAAACACAAGAAGTGGCTAAGGTGAGTGTAGTCACTAGAAAAAGGTATTGGTATACTGTGTTGGATATGATCATAAGGTTATGAATATGAACCTCTTCTTTTCTCATCGTTATGGATATGATCTGAATATCACTCACGGGTAAGATTTATTACACATGGTTATGGGTATGATCTGAATGTCACTCACGGGTAAGATGTATTACACATGGTACGATCTGAATATCACTCACTAGTAAGATGTATTATACATGGTTATGGATATGATTTGAATATCACTTATTGGTAAGATGTATTATACATGGTTATGGTTATGGATATGATCAGAATAATATTGAATATGAATTTGTTCATTTCGATTTACCAAAATTGGAGATTACTCCCCGACCCGGAATGGGGGAGATTTGTCTATTAAAGACAAGGGGTTACTCCTCGACCAGGAATAGGGGAGAATTGTCTATTGCAGATAGGATATGTGAATCATGATTCGGATAAGTTGATCATTCTTTATGAATGAGCCGGATAAGTATATAATTGGTCATTCTTTATGATTGAGCTGGATAAGTATAAAATTGGTCATTATTTATGAATGAGCAGGATAAATATATAATTGGCCATTCTTTATAAATGAGCCGGATAAGTATATAATTTGTCATTCTTTATGAATGATTTGGATAAGTATAAAATTGGTCATTCTTTATGAATGAGATGAATAAGTATATATATATATATATATATTACCACATGGATATGATTTATTGCATTAAATTTTATGCAATATGGGCAGGATAAGTTTATACATTATCACACAGATATGATGTATTGCATTTAAATTTGTGCAGTAGTGTAGTAGTGATGCATTTGATGAGCTATTTCGCTCATGGTTTTTATGTTTACGTTTTAGGTAACATAAGGTCACTGCCAAATCTAGGAGTTCGGGTGGGGTTAGCAAGGGATGCATCAAACCATGATTTTGGACATATTTAAATGTGGTAAATCTAAGCCTACTTATCCTTAAAGTGAGTTTGAATAAGCATAATTATTTTAAAACATATGAAAAGTTTTTAGTCTTATGGATTTAGGTTGATGACTAAAAAAGGATAATTATGTTTATGGTTTGATTAAGATAATCATGGTTTGACTCACTTTGAGTTTCAAACTTAATTATAAGTAACTGGGTTGGGGTGTGTCAATTTTGGTATCAGAGCCTAGGTTTTAAAGGTTCTGGAGTTAGAAGCGCCTAGATTTGGCAGTGGACGTCGAAATTGTCTTGAGTCATAAGTATTCGATGGTAAAGGACACAAATAAGTATGTTAAGCTTTCAATTGGCTTTGTTGCTAACATTTGTCAGTTATACATATATATTGTTGCACGGGATATGAAATGCAAGGATCTTCTAGGAAAGGAAATAAGATGTTGAGGTTTATTCGGGGATGACAACGAATACAAGTATTTTAATATGAATCATTGCATTGTTTTATATGTTGCATGGACAAACATGTAATTGAAGAAATTTTTTAAAGATAAAAGGTGGTAAGAAAAATTGTAAAGTAGTAGAAGTGATATCTTCCTATACTGGTATATGTGGACTTGAGTCGTGTTACATACTACGCCATGCATGGGTGCACTCCTCATCTGTATGGGATAGTGATGTATAGGAAACCATATCCTACTAAAGGACAATAAGTGATAATAATTATTGTTATATGATTATTATGGGACTTGAATTGTTAGAGGGTGAATAAAATGAAGATTCACATAGTAAAGGTGAAGTGAGAAGATTAGTAGTTGTATATGTTTAAAGTTAATATGCCAAACGGTCTGAAATATAATCTATCACAATTGATCCGAACATAGGTTCATAATGGATTATGATAAGTAGAAGAAAAGAGTAATGAGAGTTGAGATGCACTTCTTTAATAGTATGAGTATATGCAGTGGATATGACTCTTGTGATGTTTTGTAATGCTTATAAGAATAGTAAAGTTGAGGCGAGGTGGCTAGGAGTTAGAAGTTTAAAAATATTGAGGAGTACTTTTAAGAATATGTGTTGTGTATAAGTCTGGGAAGGATGCTAGTCGAATTTGAATATTAACAACTGATTTGGGCGGATATTGAGTTGTATTTATCATTGTACCTATGTGTTATCACTAAGGGTATGCCATATAAAGAATATGGTTGACATTATAATATTTCACTAGAAATATGTATAAGGATAATGTGTTACGTGGAATACTATAATGCGATACATTAAGGTATTTGTACAGGTTATTTGGAAGAAATAAGATATATAATAATTAGAAAAGTATTACGAGGCTGGTAGGCATGATTAAGGTTTTAAGTGGTGATGTTACATTTAACATCCAGGTTACGAAAACTGGTAAAGTTAGTAAATTAATGATGTTGCATAAGATTATCATGTTATTAAGGATTGGGGTAAGATTATAATTGTAAAGTAATTGTGTTGAATAAATGACTTGTTAAGGTCACCGTACGTTTAGATAAAGTCAAACAGATGTATTTTGTGACAACCCGGATATAATTATGATAGATTATATTTAAATCATGCTTAACTTATGTGATATGAATAATGTGTTAGTAGTATATCTAATGTTAAGCGATCATTGTGAGTATAATCCTACTTTCATAAATCATGAAATGTCGAATTATTTCCAAACACAAGATTTTGTTATTTTCGGTAGAAATGTTCCTGTTGGAGACTAGTTTTGACCCATATAATGTAACAATTGACTCAAGGCAAAAACTATGTAGTTGTATATATATGAGTTAGGTTTGCGGAAAAATAAACGGTTCATCAAACAGATGTTCGAGTAAGAAGTTAGGCCGAATTTTCGAACAAGGGGCAAATCTGTCCATTCCCTTAAGTGGTAAATTGTCTTTTAGTAAACCAAATGTTTTAATTTGATTGGTTGGCATGGGAGGCAGCCTTGTTCGACTTAAAAATCTTGTTCTATGCTATTTCTTCAGAAAATAAAACCCTAGGTTCAGTTTTGGAGAGTTTTTGCTTGAGGAAAGAGAAAGTGGAGGTTTAAGGAAGAAAAGATTTCAAGAAAAGCTAGGAAAATTCAAAGAAAATCCTTAAAGTGTTTCCAAGGTATAATTATGTGATTAATAATGTTTTAATCTGGTATTATACTTATTTAAAAGTATATAATTCGTGAATGATTGACTAAAATTCCATCCTCCTTTGTGATAATACGTATTTGTTCCCATGTGAGATAAGTGGTGTATGTAGATCGTATTGTTTGTTATTGAAATCCCTTATAATCAAACTTGCATAAATTTTTGTGTGATTACTGGAATTGAGAAATTATAACTGGATATGAAAATAGACTCATATATTCATATCATATCCGAAAATTAGAATTTACCTCCTCGTGGTTGGGCCTTGGTGATGGTTTCAAGTTGGTACATAGTTGCTGTTTGGATATTTAATTTCGATATGCCCTGAGTTTGGTTAAGCTTTTGACATGCAAATGAAGTCAAAAAATTATGAAACTTTAATTCTGTACTATTAAGTATTTATATTGAAAATGGGTGAAAAATCATGGAAATTTATATTGGAGAAAAATTATGAAAATTCTTGGAAGTTGAAGGAACAATAGAGAAGCTTGTGGGGCAGATTTAATAGGTTGTAAAGAAATGGGCATAACTTGCTCTAGGAAGCTTGAAAAATTACGCCGTCACTTGCAATGGAAAGTATATTCAGATATGTTTTCATATTGATAATCTTGGACACCTGTGTATTACAATTTATGAATATGGGATGGTTAAGTATGGAGGACAATAATTTGATGCCATACTGGATACCCCATGAAGGAATGTTTTTATTTGCTCCTTCCCAAGGGTATTTTGAGTACATGTTTCATGTGTATATATATTGATAAGTATACTTTTATGTTTACTTGATTTTAGTTATAAATTCCTTACGAGGTAGTTTCTTGGGTTGAATGTTCATGACCTTATCAACATATATACCATTGTTTCGTCTTTACACATGTTTCATGGAATATGACTTGAGTAGAATTATATTGTTGTTTTATAGTAATTGAAAGTTACATAGATATGTTAATATAATACTTATGATTGATATTCAGTACTGATTTAGTTGGATTAACATGTGTAAGGTCAAATCAACCAAGTTCAGCACCACCCGAGGGAAATGTGTATACATAGTTGACAACCCAATGTGTGTGTACTTACTGAGTTGATTATGGATATGATGTGTATGTATTATATATTGAGATGATATGGGTTATTAAAAGTCATGAGATGTTATGGCTTATTAAAAGTCAAGAGATGTTGAGATGTTATGGCTTATTAAAAGTCAAGAGATGTTGAGATGTTATGGCTTTATAAAAGTCAAGATATGTTGAGTTGCTATGCAATTCAGGAGATGTTAGGTTATTAAAACCTATGGATATGATTATTGCCTACGGGTAGGAGATGTGGGGCTTATTAAATCCGGATATGTATATGGCCTAATTTGGCACAGAGATGGATACGTATTGATATGTTGAGATGTTAAAATATTACTTTTACTATATAGAGATGTAGTACATTCACTGAGTTTTTAAACTCATGGTTTTATATGTTTACATTTTCAGGTTCTGAAGCTGCCACTGCCAGGTCTAGGAGGTTGAGTAAATAGTAATAGGGTCTTATTAGTTTTGTTTTATACATTGTAATAGTTGTAATTAACTATAATGGTATGAGAGTTCTGTTTAAATTATGTCTCCTCAAAACGATTGGATTTTTAGTATTCCGCATTTTAACCTTGAATTTGTTTCAATTTGTATTACTAAATAAATAAATAAATAATAAATGTGGTTTGTGAACTATTTAGTTAATTATATCCTAATGGGGTTAGGGGGTGACAACTTGGTATCAGAGCTTTTGGTTTTTATATTACGGGGTTAGAGAGTCTATATATGGCAGTGGCAAAAATAGTGTGGTGTGGGTCATTTATATTAACTTGTGAGAAATACTAACCATTATGTTAGAAATAAATGTTGTATTCTTGTTTTTGTAATTGTGGTTTATGACAGATAACATGATATGGAAGGACCAAATGTTCATGAGAGGGTGGATGAGGATTCTTCAAATATAGTAAACCAACGAAATCCAAATAATGTAGAGGGGGAACCTGAACAACTTACAGATATGTAGAAAATGGCTCGTGCCATGACTTTAATGGCAGGACAACAAAACATGTTTATGACGCAACTAGCAGAACAACAAGCCAAGTACTTGGAGGAGCAGACTTTGGCCAGAAGAGAAAGGGAAATACAATGAGAGGAAAAGAATACTCTGTACGAGAAGTTTATCAAATTGACCGCCCCAGCATTCTCAGCTTCTGTAGATCCTTTAGAAGTCGAGGCTTGGGTTAGAGACACATAAACTATCTTCGGGGTGATGAGTGTACCTGGCGCGCAGAAGGTAATTTTGGCTACTTTCATGTTAAAGGGCGAAACTAAATATTGGTGGGAGTCTTCCAAACATTTATTGCTTACTCCGGAGGGAGGTGAGGTAATTACTTGGGATTCCTTTATTAAAGTCTTATATGAAAAGTATTTTCCTCGCATGTATCGGAAGCAAAAAGAGAGAGAATTTTTATCATTGACTCAGGGGAATATGTCGGTCAGGGAGTATAAAACTAAATTTATATCTTTGTCTCGATTTTCATTACGTTTCTTACACAATGAGGATGACAAATGCACCAGATTTCAGGATGGGTTGAATTTGGTTATCAAGTCTACACTCACAGCACTTGAAATGGTAGATTATACTTCTTTAGTTAACAAAGTTATGATGGTTGAAGGAGATGTTTATAATGAAATAAAGAATAGGGAACAAAGGGGAAAGAGGAGTAGATTTGATCCATCTCAGCAAAAGGAAGGCAATATAGAATAGTCAAAACAGGGGAGTCAAAGATTTTAGCGCGGTAGAGGGTCTGGAAATTATGTTTAGAATAGGACACCAAGCAGTTTTAGGGGTGCAGGATTGATGGGCCAACAAAATAGACAACAAGAGAATGACAATGGGCAGTCTAAGTCTGTTACATGCAATTTTTGCAAAGCTAAGAGCCATATTAGCCCAAATTGTCCCAAGTTAAAGGGGGTAGAGTGTTATCATTGTTATCAAATTGGTCATACCAAAAAGAACTGTCATATGATACTAGGAGGGATTCAATCAGCTACTACTAGTCGAAGCTCATCACTGTAATACCCCGTAATTTTATTGATTTTTATTTAAGGGATTAACTAAATTAAATGAGAATTAATTTGGGAATTAATCCGGATATAAATGCTAGTGAGATGTGAGTTCGTATTTGATTATGATGTTAAAATTGCATATTTCATGAGTATTGAAAATATTAAAGTTGTCGCGAGGCTGAAATACGACAATTTGGAAAATTAAGTTGGAACGCGCGTGTCAATCGCGTCAGGAATGCATTTATTTAAATTAAAAAGTGAACTACATTTTTATCAACCGAATGGTCATTTTGAGTGCGCCAACGTGTCCGGAAGGGTCGAAATAGTCAGAAAACACTAGCCGGGGGTTTAGTTTGGGTCCCGAGGCATCTTTAGGCCAAACCGGCAACTTAGAAGGGTATTTTGGTTATTTTAAGAATAAGGGAATTAAAACCCACGAAAATTAGAGATTATATTTATATTTTTAAAGGGGCCACTAAGTCCATTACCAGAAAAAAGCATTAGGAGTGGGCTACGGGAGTTAGAGAGGAGTTACCATAGGGTTCCAAACCAAAAACACTCACCACCATCAAATTGAAAAGGATTTGTGACCGGAAAAAGGAGATAATCAACCTTGAATCATCGACAACACATCTGAAGAACAAATCTGAAGCAAGTGATTTGATATTTTTACGTGCATTGAATATTTCTTCCATATTTAGTGTAGGAACTGTTTTGTCTTGAAAGTTTTGAGGAAAACTAATGAAATTATTTTAGAAACTCTAAAGTTGGGTTAGGAAATGCATGTAGAATGATTATGGACGAAATTGGTATCAGAAAACTTAACTTTGATGATGCAAAAAAGGATTTATGATGAGTAATTAGACATAATAAAATTTTGGATTCATGTTCGTAGGGTTTGGGGTAAAATTTGGGGATTTATGATAATTACATGATGTTTAGGAGGATTTGACACTACTAATATGTTAAGAAACGACCTAAGAGGATTTAGAGAAGTTTAAGAACATTAAAATGCGATTGGGATGATCTTAGAATAAATTTAGAGAAGAGAAAAGTTGAGAAAAATGAATTGGGAAATTTCTGGGCGCAAACTGCCATCTCGTTAGAAGACCTGGCCAGGTCGTTCGAATGACCTCGTTCGAATGAGATTTATAACGAGATGACAGTACCCCTTCTAACGAGTTGGAAGTTCGTTCGAAGCCATTCGTTCGAACGACCTCGTTCGAACGAGATTTCTAACGAGTTGACAGAATGCCTTTTTAGGCCTGATTTTATTTAAAACTTCCAGAAGACTTATATAATTGATTGTAATCCTTCCCTTGTTGATTTGTGGATATAGTTGTGAGATTTGAAGTACGTCGAGTATTAAACTTAGAGTTTTGTAGTAAACCTGATGATGTTTATGGGTTAGGATATAAATATCTAAAACTTCGACGTGAGGAGAGTTGATAACTTTAATGCATATAAATCAGGAATATACCTCTATTAATATTACGGGATACCGAAGATGTGTGAATGCTTGGTATATGTAGTTATTTGTGTATAACATACCTACCATACTTGCTATCACGGGAGGTCGGCGTTCGATCAGGGCCATCTAATCTTTGTGTGCCTACGGGGGGATTTGGATTGGTACCTCAAGGACATAGGTTAGAGAAGGACTTATTGAGAAGTTAATAAGTCTGCTGATCATGGGAGCGTAGGTATGTGCGTGACCCATGTGATGTGAACTATGTTCGCCTCCATTTTGTGTGATTGTTGCTTACTGAAAACGATTCCTGAGAGATTCGAAATACGTGGTCCTTATGTACGTGATGTACCGGGATTGGATAGCAGAGTATGTGTGCACCGCAGATTAGACTCGGGGTACCAGTATTGTATATTTATGATGAGAATAATATACTGCTAATTGAAATGAATTGTCATGACTAATTGTAAGTGTGAAAAATAGTAATGTTTTAGTAGAGTTAAAAATGGAAATCGCTCGTGACTAGCATTACTAATATTGGGAACTAAGAAGAAAAGTAAAACTCTCTGTTTAAATTAAGGTGCCGGATAATAAATCGTGAATCGTATAGTAATGTTAGATTGTGTATTGGACTAGTTAGATATGAGAATATCGAGAACGGGTACAGGTACGATAGGAGTGCACAATTAGTTGAGAGGTGAGGAACTCATGTGAGTGCAAGCACTATCATGTAATTTATATTCACTGTTTAATTATATTAAACCACTTGCTGTATTTTAAACTGTTTTCACAATCGGGCTCTGACCCGTTTACTTTCAAATTTATTTTATAAAAACCTTTTTAGGTGCCCAGCCACAAGGACACCATGCATAGGAGTTCTATTCTCGCAACGTGCTGTAGCTGCTGTGGAAGTTACAGGACCTCAATAGTAGACGCCTTCACTATTTATCTTGACTCTATTTTAGATTCATTCATCTGTAGGGCATGTCGCCCCTTTTCTTTCAGAGACATCTTATTTACTAAGCTTTTATTTTATATTTTGGGTTGTAATTAAATTAAGGATTCAGACTTGTATTTGTTCGTTTCAGTATTTGGATGGTTGTGAGGAGTATTCCTTCAAATTTAGTTAATTACATTGTTATTTATTTACGACTGTGATGTGGTTGTGGTATCAATATTTCATAATTTAAATGGATGTCACGTTAATCGGATTTCATTAAAATTGACAACTCATTTTTTATATATTAGGTGGATGGTAATTATGAAAATGTTTTCGACAGTGATGCTGTGAACTGAACCAACTTGGCATTTTGTATTTATTTGAATAAAGGAGTAGCTACCCGATATTTAATTAGTCGGGGTGTCACAGGTGGTATCAGAGCATCAGGTTCTAGTGTCCTTAGGATCTGTATGGCTTATTATGTTTTCGCTGAGCTTTCTTTGATGTAGAGCCCTATATTTTAGGATTGTTGTATTCTTTTGTGTATGCTTCGCTCTTCATCTATTTTGAGATAAGAACTGCGTGCTTATAAGACTTTACTCTCATTTAAGATGCCTCCACGACGTGCACAGCGAGTTCCTAGGGATGCTCAGCCCGAGCCACAGCCTGCATCAGTCCAGGGCACCATGAATGCCGCAGAGGTTGTTGCTATTGTAGCCCAAGCAGTAAATGCCGCCCTCGCAGTTGTGCAGCAGGCACCACCCCAGGCGCCAGCAGTAGCGCCAGTTCAAGCTCATGGATTCCCGTCTGCTTGGGAACGTGTTCGTGATGCTTTTCAGAAATCACACCCTCCGGAGTTTGTAGGTAGCTGCGATGTCGTTGTGTCCAGCCAGTGGAAGAAGGACATTCAAAGATATTTGAGGATGTATGAGTGCACGGAGGTACAGAAATAGATACTGGCTACTTTTATGCTAGTAGGATCAGCGTTGCAGTGGTGGGAGTCCATTACCACCCCGGAGGAGAGAGATGCCCTTTCTATACAGGAGTTCTGGGTGTGGTTCGATCGCAAGTATTTTCCATCAGCCATTCACACTAAAATGAGGAGGGAGTTAATGAACCTCAAGCAGGAGGGGAGGACCGTGGCTGAGTATGAGGCCGAATTCACTAATCTCTTGAACACCGTTCCTGATGAGATTCCAACCGAGGAGAAGAAGATTCAGAAGTTCATGGACGGATTGACTTGGAGGATCCGTCAGCACTTGTTGGGAAATCTCTCGTTGGCCACTTATTCTGATGTGGTTAACGCAACACTGCTTCACTGCCAGGACCGCCGCTTTCACATGTCAGAGAGTAAACGGTCAGGAGTGTCCAGCCATCAGGGCGGGACAGGGGGAAATGGTGCCAGTGGGGCACAATCTGCTCAGGGTCATCATAGGCAGGGAGATCAGGGTTCCTAGCAGGGGGATTTTAAGAGGTTCAGATCTGGAAATTTCAGAAATGGACAGGGTGGTTTTCGTCAGGGTCAGCAGGGTCAGCACGGCCCATAGGGACAACACGACAAGTAAGGCCAACAACAGTAGTTTCATTAGGGCCAGAACGGCTAGGGGAGGAATGGCAACGACCACCAGGGCCGTGGGCATCAGGGTCAGAGAGGGGGAAACTTTCAGGGAAAATGCTTCATTTGTGGTACGATTGGCCACAAGCGCTAGGAGTGTCCTGATAGGGGCCAGGCCCCACAGCAGCAGCATCAGGGTGCTCGACACGAGCCCCAAATACCTATGTTTCCCGCCGCCCTCCCAGCAACACCACAGATGCCAGCCTTGCCACCCACCCCAGCAGTCCCAGTCCAGCAAGGATAACTACAGTACGGGCGAGTTTATCAACTCCAGCATGCCGCCGTCCCACAGGATCCACCTGCTATTGAGGGTATGTTCTCTATTCAGGGGACTATGAGGCGTATTTATTTGATACGGGGGCCACACACTGTTTCATTGCCACGAGTTTTTCACACACTTTGGGGTTGTTAGACACTGCAGAGAGCACGGTTACTTACGTAGATTCACTGTTGAGTAGGGGTTCCGTGATTTCTCTTATTTGTAGAGGTGTGGGTATAGAGATCGGGAGATTTACCTTACCTGTTGATATATTAGTGTTAGAGATGACTGAGTACGATGCGATTGTTGGTATGGATTGGCTAGTTGTGTACCGAGCCATGATTGATTGTTTCAGTAAGAGTATCATTTTTTCCATTCTCGGGCAGGAGATGTTTTTAGTGGCGATGCCTCGCCCTGAGGGAGGATCGTCCACTCACTTGTACTATATAGAGGAGGAGACCTCTAAGGAAGTGGTAATACCACTTGATTCGATTCCCGTTGTTAGTGAGTTCGTTGAGGTATTTCAAGACATACCTGGATTACCTCCTAGTAGAGAGATAGATTTTGTTATTGATTTGACGCCGGGCACTCGGCCCATTGCCCGCGCACCTTAATGTATGGCTCCAGCGGAGATGAGAGAGCTAAAGGATCAGATAGAATAGTTATTAGGTCAGGGGTTTATCCGAAGGAGTACTTCACCGTGGGGTGCCTCTGTGTTGTTCGTAAAGAAGAGGGATGGATCGTTGAGGCTGTGTGTAGATTACCGGGAGTTGAATAAAGTCACGATACAGAATAAGTATCTGTTGCCCCGAATCGATGACTTATTCGACCAGTTGAGAGGAGCTTCCTTCTTCTCAAAGATTGACTTACGATCGGGATACCATCAGTTGCGTATCAGGGAACAGGACGTCTCAAAGACTGCTTTCTTGACGAGATATGGTTCCTACGAGTTTCGGGTTATGCCTTTTGGCTTGACCAACGCCCCAACCATGTTTATGGCCTTGATGAATAGGGTATTCAGAGAATTCCTAGACCACTTCGTCATTGTCTTTATTGATGACATTCTGGTTTACTCCCAGACAGAAGAAGAGCACGCCGAGCATTTGGGCAAGGTTTTGCAGATGCTACGTCAGAACGAGCTTTATGTAAAGTACAAAAAATGTGGATTTTGGCTGAAGGAGGTTCAGTTTTTAGGGCATATAATTTCAGATCGGGGGATATCTGTTGATCCGGGGAAGGTATCCGCGATGAGGGAGTGGGGACAACCCACGACACCGACTGAGATCCGTAGTTTCTTGGGCCTAGCAGGATACTACAGGAGGTTTATTCAAGGTTTCTCAAAGATAGCGGGTCCTTTGACACATCTGACTCGCAAGGGTGTGCCATTCATCTGGAGCGATGCCTGTCAATTGGCATTTGATGAGTTGAAGGACAAGTTGACCTCAGCGCCTGTGTTAGCATTGCCTAGACCGGATGTTGAGTATCTAGTCTACACTGATGCGTCCTTACAAGGACTTGGAGGTGTGCTGCAACAGGAGAGTCAGGCCATAACTTATGCTTCTCGTAAGCTTAAGCCTCACGAGAGGAATTACACCACACATGACTTGGAGTTAGCGGCAGTCGTATTCGCTCTTAGGATTTGGAGACACTATCTTCTGGGGGAGAAATTTCGGTTGTTCACAGACCATAAGTCTCTACAATACCTCTTCACGCAGAAGGAGCTGAATATGCATCAACGTCGGTGGCTTGAGTTTATGAAGGACTATCAGTTCGATATCCAATATCACCCAGGGAAGGCTAACGTGGTAGCAGACACGTTGAGCCGTAGGCCAGTAGATGAGGTGGTCGAGGTGTGGAAAGCTAAGTGGAACGAGTTGGGACACCAGGATGCAGTGGCCCAATCGTTCATGTCTGTGATGACTGTTACACCTCAGATTGTTACGAGAGTGATAAAGGCCCAGGCAAATGACTCTTTCTGTCAGGAGCAGATAGTTCGATTACTAGTAGAGGGAGCCGAGTCCTACACCGTTAGCTCAGACGGGGGATTACGCTTTAATGGGAGATTGGTCATTCCGGAAGGGGAAGACTTGCGACATGAGGTAATGACAGAGTCGCATGGCTCACGGTTCGTGGCACACCCTGGTGGGGATAAAAGGTACCAAGACATGAGACGACAGTACTGGTGGGGCTGGATGAAGAGGGATATCGCCATGTTCATTTCTAAATGCGCCACTTGTCAGCTAGTAAAGGTGGACCATCAGAAACTGGCAGGACTTCTACAGTCGTTAGAGGTTCCGATGTGGATATGGGAGAGCATATCCATGGACTTCATCACGGGATTGCCTACGTCACAAAAGGGTCACGACTCCATATGGGTAATTGTGGACCGGTTGACCAAAGTTGCTCATTTTCTACCCGTGAGGACAGACTACACTACGGGACAGTATGCCCATATTTTCATTGCGGAAATAGTGAGACTTCACGGTGTACCTCTAAATATCGTGTCTGACCAAGACAAGATATTTGTTTCATGATTTTAGGAGAGTTTCAGGAGGCCATGGGCACAGAGTTGCGGTTGAGTATGGCTTATCACCCGCAGATTGATGGGCAAACGGAGCGGGCAAATTAGATGTTGGAGGACATGTTGCGTATGTGCATATTAGATTTTGGAGGTGGTTGGGAGAAGTATCTTCCACTGGTGGAGTTCGCTTATAATAACTCCTACCAGTTCACCATTGGCATGGCTACATTTGAGGGGTTGTATGGTAGACCTTGTCGTTCCCCAGCATGTTGGTTAGAGGTGGGGGATAACAAACTCCTTTGGCCGGAAGTGATTCAGGACACTTCGGCAAGGATATAGATGATACGAAGCCGTATTCGGGTAGCTCAGGACCGGCAGAAGAGCTATGCTGATGCCAAGAGGTTCTTCAGAGAATTCAAGGTGGGGGACCAGGTGTTACTCAGAGTATCTCCAATGAAGGGGATCATGCATTTTGGGAAGAAGGGGAAACTGGCCCCAAGATACGTGGAGCCATTTCCTATCATCGAGAGGATTGGGCCAGTGGCTTATAGACTCGGGTTACCGGAGCACTTGCATAGGATTCATGATGTGTTCCATATTTCCTCACTAAGAAAATATCTTAGGGACGATTTGGCCCATACTCACATTGCTTTAGAGGACATCGATCTTCAGCCCGATAATTCCTACGAGGAGGGGTCGATAGCTATTTTGGACCAAAGCGAGCGAAAACTGAGGTCAAAGATAGTACCATTAGTATGTGTTCAGTGGCGTCATCATAATGCCGAGGAGTCCACATGGGAGCGCGAGGATGAGATGCGCGAGCGTTATCCAGAGTTATTTTTACCAGGTACTCTTTAGTTCCGAATTTCGGGACAAAATTCTGTTATTAGGGGGGAAGTATGTAATACCCCATAATTTTATTGATTTTTATTTAAGGGATTAATTAAATTAAATGAGAATTAATTTGGGAATTAATCCGGATATAAATGCTAGTGAGATGTGAGTTGGTATTTGGTTATGATGTTAAAATTGTATATTTCATGAGTATTCACAATATTAAAGTTATCGCGAGGCTGAAATACGACAATTTGGAAAATTAAGTTGGAACGCGCGTGTCAATCGCGTCAGGAATGCATTTATTTAAATTAAAAAGTGAACTACATTTTTATCAACTGAATGGTCATTTTGAGTGCGCCAACGTGTCCGGAAGGGTCGAAATAGTCAGAAAACACTAGCCGGGGGTTTAGTTTGGGTCCCGGGGCATCCTTAGGCTAAACCGGCAACCTAGAAGGGTATTTTGGTTATTTTAATAATAAGGGAATTAAAACCCACGAAAATTAGAGATTATATTTATATTTTTAAAGGGTCCACTAAGGCCATTACCAGAAAAAAGCATTAGGAGTGGGCTACGGGAGTTAGAGAGGAGTTACCATAGGGTTCCAAACCAAAAACACTCACCACCATCAAATTGGAAAGGATTTGTGACCGGAAAAAGGAGAGAATCAACCTTGAATCATCGACAACACATCTGAAGAACAAATATGAAGCAAGTGATTTGATATTTTTACGTGCATTGAATATTTCTTCCATGTTTAGTGTAGGAACTGTTTTGTCTTGATAGTTTTGAGGAAAACTAATGAAATTGTTTTAGAAACTCTAAAGTTGGGTTAGGACATGCATGTAGAATGATTATGGACGAAATTGGTATTGGAAGACTTAACTTTGATGATGCAAAAAAGGATTTATGATGAGTAATTAGACATAATAAAATTTTGGGTTCATGTTCGTAGGGTTTGGGGTAAAGTTTGGGGATTTATGATAATTACATGATGTTTAGGAGGATTTGACACTAATAATATGTTAAGAAATGACCTAAGAGGATTTAGAGAAGTTTAAGAACATTAAAATGCGATTGGGATGATCTTAGGATGAATTTAGAGAAGAGAAAAGTTGAGAAAAATGAATTGGGAAATTTCTGGGTGCAAACTGCCATCTCATTAGAAGACCTGCCCAGGTCGTTCGAATGACCTCGTTCGAATGAGATTTCTAACGAGATGACAGTACCCCTTCTAACGAGTTGGTAGTTCGTTCGAAGCCATTCGTTCGAACGACCTCGTTCGAACGAGATTTCTAACGAGTTGATAGAATGCCTTTTTAGGCCTCATTTTATTTAAAACTTCCGGAAGACTTATATAATTGAGTGTAATCCTTCCCTTATTGATTTGTGGATATAGTTGTGAGATTTGAAGTACGTCGAGGATTAAAATTAGAGTTTTGTAGTAAACCTGATGATGTTTATGGTTTAGGATATAAATATCTAAAACTTCGACGTGAGGAGAGTTGATAACTTTAATGCATATAAATCAGGGACTTGTAAAAGTGTAACATGAAATGACGGTATAAGAATGAGGACTATACCTCTATTAATATTATGGGATACTGAAGATGTGTGAATGCTTGGTATATGTAGTTATTTGTGTATAACATACCTACCATACTTGCTATCACGGGAGGTCGACGTTCGATCAGGGCCATCTAATCTTTGTGTGCCTACGGGGGGATTTAGATTGGTACCTCAAGGACATAGGTCAGAGAAGGACTTATTGAGAAGTTAATAAGTCTGCTGATCATGGGAGCGTAGGTATGTGCGTGACCCATGTGATGTGAACTATGTTCGCCTCCATTTTGTGTGATTGTTGTTTACTGAAAACGATTCCTGAGAGATTCGAAATACGTGGTCCTTATGTACGTGATGTACCAGAATTGGATAGCAGAGTATGTGTGCACCGCAGCTTAGACTCGGGGTGCCAGTATTGTATATTTATGATGAGAATAATATACTGCTAATTGAAATGAATTGTCATGAATAAATGTAAGTGTGAAAAATAGTAATATTTTAGTAGAGTTAAAAATGGAAATCGTTCGTGACTAGCATTACTAATATTGAGAACTAAGAAGAAAAGTAAAACTCTCTGTTTAAATTAAGGTGCCGGATAATAAATCGTGAATCGTATAGTAATGTTAGATTGTGTATTGGACTAGTTAGATATGAGAATATCGAGAACGGGTACGGGTACGATAGGAGTGCACAATTAGTTGAGAGGTGAGGAACTCATGTGAGTGCAAGCACTATCATGTACTTTATATTCACTGTTTAATTATATTAAACCACTTGCTGTATTTTAAACTATTTTCACAATCGGGCTCTGACCCGTTTGCTTTCAAATCTATTTTGTAAAAACCTTTTTAGGTGCCCAGCCACAAGGACACCATGCATAGGAGTTCTATTCCCGCAACGTGCTGTAGCTGCTGTGGAAGTTATAGGACCTCAATAGTAGACGCCTTCATTATTAATCTTGACTCTATTTCAGATTCATTCATCTGTAGGGCATGTCGCCCCTTTTCTTTCAGAGACATCTTATTTACTCAGTTTTTATTTTATATTTTGGGTTGTAATTAAATTAAGGATTCAGACTTGTATTTGTTCGTTTCAGTATTTGGATGGTTGTGAAGAGTATTCCTTCAGATTTAGTTGATTACATCGTTATTTATTTGCGACTGTGATGTGGTTGTGGTATCAGTACTTCATAATTTAAATGGATGTCATGTTAATCGGATTTCATTAAAATTGACAACTCACTTTTTATATATTAGGTGGCTGGTAATTATGAAAATGTTTTCGACAGTGATGCTATGAACTGAACCAACTTGGAATTTTGTATTAATTTGAATAAAGGAGTATCTACCCGGTATTTAATTAGTCGGGGTGTCACAATCACCTAGAGGCATAGGGAAATGAGGAGGTAGAGGACAGGCTAGTGGTTCCAGGGCTCCAGGAAGAATATTTTCTATGACTTTAAAGGATGCTCAGGCTACTCCAGAGGTGATGACAGGTACATTTTCTATCATGAACAAACATGCTTACGTGCTTATTAATCCAGGTTCTACTCATTCATTTGTAACACTATCATTTACCATGCATTTGGGTAGACCATGTTCTTATCTAGATTTTGGTTTATATATTTCTACACCTATGGGGGATGTGATGTTTGTGGAGCATGTTGTTAAAAATTGTTTATTGTATGTGGGGGAGAGGGAGTTTACCATTGATTTAATTCCACTAGATATTCGAGATTTTGATATTATCTTTGGTATGGACTGGTTATCTTCCTACCATGTCCTGATTGACTATTTTTGCAAGGAGGTTACATTTAATATGTTGGGGGAGGAAGAATTCAAATTTACTGGGGAAATAAATGTGGTTCCAAATTGCCTTATTTCTGCCCTTCAGGCGAGAAAGTTGTTAAATAAGGGTTTTCAAGGAATTTTAGCATATATTGTGGATACAAACAGGGAATTGCAAAAATTAGAAGATATCCCAGTAGTTAAAATTTTTGCAAATGTGTTCCGAGATGAATTACTAGGGTTGCCACCTAGCAAAGAGGTAGAGTTTACTATTGATTTAGTGCCTGGTACAACTCTATTTTCTATTTCTCCGTATCGAATGGCACCCGTGAAACTAAAGGAGTTAAAGGTTCAACTGCAAGATTTGCTAGATAGAGGTTTTATTCGACCCAGTGTATCACCATGGGGCGCTCCAGTATTATTTGTGAAGAAGAAAGATGTCACCATGCGACTTTGCATTGATTATCGATAGTTGAAGAAGGTAACTATTCAAAATAAATATCCATTGCCTCGTATTGATGATTTGTTTGATCAATTACAGGGTGCTAAAGTGTTTTCAAAAATTGATTTGAGATCGGGTTATCATAAATTAAGGGTGAGAGATTGTGACATTTCTAAGACAACTTTCCGTTCTCGTTATGGTCATTATGAATTTTTGGTAATGCCATTTGGGTTAAAAAATGCTCATGCGGTGTTTATAGACTTAATGAATCAAGTATTTCATCCTTTTATAGATTCATTTGTAGTTGTATTTATCGATGATGTTTTGATATACTCATCTAGCCAAGAGGAACATGAGAAGCATCTAAGAGTTGTATTGCAAGTTTTGCGAGATAATTAATTATTTCCGAAATTTAGCAAATGTGAGTTTTGGTTAAATCAGGTAGTATTTCTGGGGCATGTTGTTTCGGGAGATGGAATTTATGTTGACCTTAAGAAGGTAGAGGCAATTGTGCAATGGGAAAGATCAAGAAATGTAATGGAGATAAGGAGTTTCCTAGGATTGGCTAGATATTATAGAAGATTCATAAAGGGGTTTTCATCTATAGACTTACTGTTGACTAAATTAACCCGAAAGGAAGTGATATTTGTGTGGAGTGATGAATGTCAGCACAACTTTGAAAAGTTAAAAAATAGGCTAGTATCAGCTCCATTTCTCACTGTTCCATCTAGTGGAGAAGGTTTTGCGATTTATACTGACGCTTCACATTAGGGGTTGGGTTGTGTTTTCATGCAACATGGAAAGGTAATTTCTTATGCATCTAGACAGTTAAAGATGCATGAACGTAATTATCCTGCACAAGATTTAGAACTTGTGGCTAGTGTTTTTGCCTTGAAATTATGGAGACATCATTTATATGGAGAGATGTGTGAAATTTTCACTGACCACCAAAGTTTGAAGTATTTATTTACATAGAGAGACTTGAATTTGAGACAAAGATGTTGGGTGGAGTTAATTAAAGACTATGATTGTACCATTCACCATCATCCCGGGAGGGCCAATGTTATTGCAGATGCTCTAAGTCGGAAGTCATTGGGCTGGTTATCTTGTATTCAATGTGCACATGTTGGCAATATTATGGAATTAAGACTGATGAGAGTCGAGTTGAACTTAACTAAAACGGGGGAGTTAATTGCACACGTTACAATGAGACCTTTACTGAAAGAACGCATACAAAATTTGCAAGTCAGTGATCCATTCCTTGAGAAGAAGAAATGGAAAATCCTGGGTGGTAAAGAGAGTGGCTTTGAAATTAAGAATGATGAATCGTTGTGTTATAAAAATAGAATTTGTGTACCGAATGATCCATCCTTAAAGAAGGATATATTAGAAGAGGCACATAGTTCTATTTACTCTATGCATCCTGGAGGTACCAAAATGTACAGATATTTGAAAGAGTATTACTTGTGGAATAATATGAAATGTGAGATTGCAGAATTTGTAGCTAAATGTTTAGTATGCCGAAGGCGAAGCATTAGAAGCCGACAGGATTATTGCAGTCATTGCCTATTCTGGAATGGAAGTGGGAACATATAACGAGGGATTTTGTTGTAGGATTACCATGATCACCAAAGGGGCATGATTCTATTTGGGTGATTATAGACCGATTGACAAAGTCAGCTCATTTTCTTCCATTTTAGACGACCTACACTGTTGACAAGTATGCACATATAAACGTTGATGAGATTATCCGTTTACATGGGGCACCAGTGTCAATAGTATAAAATAGAGATCCAACGTTCACTTCTAAGTTTTGGCCTCGTTTAAGGAATGCCCTTGGCACAAGTTTGAAGTTCAGTACTTCATTTCATCCACAAACCGATGGGCAATCAGAAAGGACGATTCAAATATTAAAAGACATGTTACAAGCCTGTGTATTTGACTTCAAATGTAGTTGGGATGATCATTTGCCATTGATGGAATTCAAGTATAATAACAGTTATCAGTCCACCATTGGTATGGCTCCTTATGAATCTTTATATGAGAGGAGATGAAGAACGCCATTATGTTGGGATGAAGTAGGTGAAAGGAAAATCTTGGGTCCTGAATTGATAGATATGACAATCGAAAAGACTAAAATGATTCGGGAATGGATAAAGATAGCGCAAAGCAGGCAGAAATTTTATGCAGATAAGATGAAGTATCCATTTGAATTTCAAAAGGGAGATTTTGTATTCCTACGTATTTCACCATGGAGAGGCGTCATGAGATTTGAAAAAAGGGTGAAACTAAGTCCAAGATACATTGGGCCATATGAAGTGTTGGAAAGAATTGGGACCCTGGCATATAGATTAGCATTACCTCCAGAATTTTCGTGTTTACATGATGTGTTTCACATATCGATGCTTCGTAAGTATTTGGCAGATTCATCTCATCAATTGAAAACTCAACTTGTTGAATTGAAGGAAGATTTGTCGTACATCGAGGAACCAGTGGAAATTATTGATCGTAAGGAGCAAATATTAAGGAATAAAGTTATTCCCTTAGTTAAAGTTATGTGGATGAGCCATGGAATTAAATAAGAAACTTGGGAAATAGAGGATAGCATGAATAAATAGTATCCCCATTTGTTTGGTAAGTGACATTCATATTAAATTTCGGGGATAAAATTTTCTTAGGGGGGGGAAGTTGTGACAACACCGGATATAATTATGATAGATTATATTTAAATCATGCTTAACTTATATGATATGAATAATGTGTTCTTAGTATATCTAATGTTAAGCGATCATTGTGAGTATAATCCTACTTTCATAAATCATGAAATGTCGAATTATTTCCAAACACAAGATTTTGTTATTTTCGGTAGAAATATTTTTGTTGGAGACTAGTTTTGACCCATATAATGTAACAATTGACTCAAGGAGAAAACTATATAGTTGTAGATATATGTGTTAGGTTTGCAAAAAATAAACGTTTCATCAAACGGATGTCCGAGTAAGAAGTTAGGCCGAATTTACGAACAAGGGGAAAATCTGCCCATTCCCTTGAATGGTAAATTGTCTTTTAGTAAACCAAATGTTTTAATTTGATTGGTTGGCATGGGAGGCAGCCTTGTCCAACTTAAAACTTTTTTTCTATGCTATTTCTTAAGAAAATAAAAACCTAGGTTCAGTTTTGGAGAGTTTTTGCTCGAGGAAAGAGGAAGTGGAAGTTTAAGGAAGAAAAGATTTCAAGAAAAGCTAGGAAAATTCAAAGAAATTCCTTAAAGTGTTTCCAAGGTATAATTATGTGATTAATAATGTTTTAATCTGGTATTATACTTATTTAAAAGTATATAATTCGTGAATGATTGATTAAAATCCCATCCTCCTTTGTGATAATAAGTATTTGTTCCCATGTGAGATAAGTGGTGTATGTAGGTCGTATTATTTGTTATTGAAATCCATTGTGTTCAAACTTGCATATATTTGTATGTAATTACTGGAATTGAGAAATTCTAATTGGATATAAAACTAGACTCATATATTCATATCATATCCTAAAATTAGAATTTAACTCCTTGTGGTTGGGCCTTGGCGATGGTTTCAAGTTGGTACATAGTTGCTGTTTGGATATTTAATTTCGATATGCCCTGAGTTTGGTTAAGCTTTTGACATGCAAATGAAGTCAAAAAATTATGAAACTTTAATTCTGTACTATTCAGTATGTATATTGAAAATTATTGAAAAATCAAGGAAATTTATATTGGAGAAAAATTATGAAAATTCTTGGAAGTTGAAGGAACAATAGAGGAGCTTGTGGGGCAGATTTAATAGGTTGTAAAGAAATGGGCATAACTTGCTCTAGGAAGCTTGAAAAATTGCACCATCACTTGTAATGGAAAGTATATTCAGATATGTTTTCATATTGATAAGATTGGACACCTGTGTATGTACAATTTAAGAATATGGGATGGTTAAGTATGGAGGACAATAATTTGAGGCCATACTGGATACCCTATGAAGGAATGTTTTTAATTGCTCATTCCCAAGGGTATTTGGAGTACATGTTTCATGTGTATATATATTGAATTATACTTTTATGTTTACTTGATTTTAGTTATAAATTCCTTACGAGGTAGTTTCTTGGGTTGAATGTTCATGACCTTATCAATATATATACCATTGTTTCGTCTTTACGCATGTTTCATGGAATATGACTTGAGTAGAATTATATTGTTGTTGTATAGTCATTGAAAGTTACATAGATATATTAATATAATACTTATGATTGATATTCAGTACTAATTTAGTTGGATTAACAGGTGTAAGGTCAAATCAACCAAGTTCAACTCCACCCGAAGGAAATGTGAATACATAGTTGACAACCCAATGTGTGTGTACTTACTGAGTTGATTATTGATATGATGTGTATGTATTATATATTTAAATGATATGGATTATTAAAAGTCATGAGATGTTGAGATGTTATGTCTTATTAAAAGTCAAGAGATGTATGTTGAGATGTTATGGCTTATTAAAAATCAAGAGATGTTGAGATGTTATGGCTTTATAAAAGTCAAGATATGTTGAGTTGCTATGCAATTCAGGAGATGTTAGGTTATTAAAACCTATGAATATGATTATTTCCTATGTGTAGGAGATGTGGGGCTTATTAACTCTCGATATGTATATGGCCTAATTTGGCATAGATATGGATATATATTGATATGTTGAGATGTTAAAATTGTAGTTTTACTATATGGAGATGTAGTATATTCACTGAGTTTTTAAACTCATGGTTTTATATGTTTACATTTTCAGGTTCTGAAGCTTCCACTACCAGGTCTAGGAGGTTGAGTAAATAGTAGTAGGGTCTTTTTAGTTTTGTTTTATACGTTGTAACAGTTATAATTAACTATAATGGTATGTGAGTTCTGTTTAAATCATGTCTCCTTAAAACGATTGGATATTTAGTATTCCGCATTTTAACCTTGAAGTTGTTTGAATATGTATTACTAAATAAATAAATAAATAATAAATGTGGTTTGTGTACTATTTAGTTAATTATATCCTAATGGGGTTAGGGGGTGACATATTTGGTATTGAATGGAAGATGAGAAGATGGCATATTATACGCTAGTCTTGTAATATGATATTTATGAATTGAAATATTGAATGGAAGTTGGAGAAATGAAATATAAGAAGTTAGTCTTGTAATTAGGGGTGGACGTGGTCCCATCCGGTCCAATTTTTGGTCATTTTAGGTGTCGGACCGAATTATTCCGTCCTATATTTGAGAAGACCGAATTCGGACCGATTTAATCGGTTTAGACTATTTAATCGGTCTAGGCTATTTTCGGTCCGGTTCGGTTGACAATCGGTCCACTTTTTACATTTATTTACTTTTTTTCAATAAAAACATGTTAATTTTTTGCTGTTTGTACTATTTAAAGGTTGTTTTGAACTTTTTAGGTTCTATTTTGCCATTGAAATAGTGCTGTTTTGCACCATATAAGTTACTGTTTTGCCACTTCAAAGGTGCTATTTTGCACCATTTAAGTTGCTATTTTTTCCTTCAAATGTGCTGTCCTGTTTTGCCTAATTTTAGTAGAATAAAATGTTGGTTTGCCCAATAATATGCAAACATTAAAATAGCTTCAAAAGTAATACATGTCCACCATAAGAAAATATTACCTGTTCAAGCAAGCACCATAAGAAAATATTACATGTCCACTATAAGAAAATATTACATGTCCACCATATTACAAGTCCCATAGTCTAGAATAAAAATAAAACAGCTTCAAAAGTAAGCTAAAATAAAGTCCTCGAGTCTCCTTCACCTCCTCTAAAAGGCGCATCAATCCACCACAATAGTTGAAATTGAGGTCTTGAATATCTCTCCCAATATTTCTACAAAAAATACAAAACAAAGATTATGTCAAATAAAAATTCAATAACAAAAGTTTAACATTTAAATTATGAAAAATATACATTGAAATTTAAAATTAACTATTACCCGAATCAAGTTTCTCCATTTCTTGAATTTCATCCATGGCATGTTGAATGTTGATAGGTTTTGTTGAAGATTTGAGCCAATTTTGTTCACAAAAAAGTTCCTCCACCATTGTAGGAGCTAGAGAGCTACGAAAAGGATCAAGCACACGGCAACCCGTACTAAAAGAGGATTCGAAGGCAATTGTAGACACGGGAATAACTAATACATATCGTTTCATATAAGATAGCACTTGATACTTGCCTTGATTATTTTTCCACCAACCAAGAACATTAAAGTTATCATTTTCCACTTCACAAGTTTCCAATAAATACTTTTCCACCTCCGATTTTGCACCTAAATTATCCTCCGACTCTAAATGCCTTTTAAATTGAGATGTTAAAAATGCACGACCATCCTCATCCTCATCAACCCCAACCAAATTAATTGGTTTATTCATATTATTTGAAGATGCATTATATGATTTATGACCATCATACCACTCAAACGAACGAATTAATGTATCTTTAACTCTTCTTGAAAACTCCATTGATTTAACACAACCATACAACTCACTATACCAAAATTCAACGCACTTTAAGTTGTAACGTGGGTCAAGGACAATGGCAATAAACAACAAGAAGTTAATTTTCTCTATATTCCAATACTTTTCAAATTTGGCAATCATTTTCCCGGCGGCCATTGAAGATAAAAAATCATCACCATAATTTTTCAAATGCACAAATTACTTTCAATAATCACAAGTTCATGAAAAAAAGCATTGGATTTAACATATAATGACCCCAAGAATTTTAGAGTAGCATTATAAAAGATTTGAAGAAACTTCACAAAACTCTTAGCCTTTTCCCAATCCTCAAATTTTGGAGGTCCTAAATTTCTACCAAACACCGACCCTCTTCCCCTCTCATCACCATCACCATTATTTTCCTCCTCTACACCAAAGTAGGACAAATAATCATTGTCATCTTCCTCCATCCTTTTAAATGATTTCTCAAATTTAATGGCCGCCTCCAACATCATAAATGTGGAGTTCCATCTCATTGGAACATCAAGACATAACAAACCATTTGATTATATCTTTTGATTCTAATAATAATTTTTAAACTTTACCAACCTAGAAGGTGATGACTTTGCATACTTTACGGCCCTACGCACTTTTGCAATTGATTCATTTATGTCCCTTAATCCATCTCCAAAGATAAGATTGAGAATGTGTGTGCAACATCTCATGTGTAAATACTCATGGTCCAAAATGGTACCATTCCAATGTTTTGTCATTCTTTTCAAATAACTAATGGTACCATTATTAGAACTAGCATTATCAACCGTGAGAGTGAAAATACTATCTATCCCCCAATCACACAAACAATCCTCAACCACTTGTCCTAATTCCTCACCCTTATGAGTTTTGACTTGACAAAAGTTCAAAATATTTTTGTGTAGGTTCCATTCTTTATCAATATAATGTGCGGTGAGACACATGCCATTTACATTTTGAATGGAAGTCCATTTATCGGTGGTAAGGAAAATCTTTTAACCTTTAAAATCTTTTTTCAACCTTTTCTTTAAATCCACATATATGTTTAGGCAATCTCATGTAATTGTTCGACGACTAGGAATATGCAATTTTGGTTGTGCGAGAGCAATAGACCTCCTAAACCCTTCATTCTCGACAAATTTATACGGTAGCTAATCAATTATAAGCATTTAGGCCAGCCCTTGACGACAAGCTTCCGCATTAAAAGAGATAGCCAATAAATTTGAACTCAGCTCATTTTCGTTTGGTTCTTTTTTTTTTAACATAAATGACAACATTTTTTGCCCATTTTCCTCTGCTAATCTCTTATTAGCGAGTAACTCTCTACAAGAAGGAGTACGTTGTTTCATATTTTTAGTCCCATTATTTTTGGAGTCACACGCATAAGAAATGCCACAATAATTACAAATAGCTCTAGGATTTTTGACATCATTATTTATATGGAAGTGATCCCATACCGTAGATGCATTTTTTCGTTTCTGTTGCACGGGATGAGTTCTTGGAGACGCTGGCGAATCATGTAAAGTAGCATTAGCCAGATCTTCACTCACTCCATTCATCTACACATGGAAAAAAATAACAAAATGTAAAATCCACAAACAGAAAAATAAATGTATCTACGGGTTAATATAACTGTAACAAAATATAAATTAAGAACTGTATGTATGTAAGTATGAATTATAAATTACAAATATAACTGTATGTATGGGTTCACTTCAGTTCGAATTTATAAAAAACTATGTATGAGTAATTTGCTCTAAAATATTGTGATAGTTTAGAGATTAAATGAATAATTTGCTCTAAAATATTTACAGTCACTCAACATATAAAAGAGAAAATTTGGGAAACTTTTAGGGGATCTTTTATGAGCATATAAGGTAAAAATTCAAAACATGTTGTGTTTATTTTTAACAGATTAACATCATTTTGGTACTAAGGGGTATATTCTTTTCCTTAAAAGTATAAATTTATATTAACATATTAGGTATATATTTGTTATTAGGAATCTCTTATAATACAAAAACAAGTTAGCAGCTGAAGACAATGAAGAATTGATTTATTGAAAAATATTTTAGATCAAATAATCCATACAAAACAATAACCCATACATTTGCATACATTTTAGACCGAACCGAAAACTGTAACCAAAATCAAGAACCGAAAATGGCTATGGTTATGGGTTTGTTGTTAAGAACCAAAAACTGATAATCAGAATATACCATGGCTATGGTATCTTTTCTCACCGTCACCGAAATAAGGCCCGTGGAGTTGTGCATCGGAATAGCTACTGTGGAGGCGAGGTGAGCAGGATCTAATGTCCCGGCCATCTTCATTTGTTTTGGGTTACTGAATCTGGTATTCATAGCGCCATATCGTGTGTTCATGGTAGTGGCATCGCAAGATCGTGTGATTGATCGGAGAGTTGGAGAGAGAGGACGAGAAGAGGAAGTAGAGTTGTTAGAGAAAGAGAGTGAGAGAAAAGTGAGGAGAGAGTTTGTGCGTGCGGTCGTGATATTTTAAAAGGTTTAAGTGTTGTGTCTTTAGGGTTTAGTGATTTAGTATATGATATATTTATATAAAATTAATATATATTATATAATATTAAATTAAACGATTCGGTCCGGTCCGGTCCCAAGATCGAATTGCAATGGATATTTTAGATCGAACCGAATATTTCAGGTCTCTTAATTTAGGACCAAATTAGGACCGATTTATAAAAAAGCCTATAAAAGTGGGTTCGGTCCGGTCCGGTCCAATCGGGTCAATAGGGTCTGTCTTTTTTTGTCCACCCCTATTTGTAATAGAATATTTATTATTTTAAATATTACACGATAATAAGGACGGACCGTAGGAATGAAGGTATGAAGTAATATATGAGTTGGGAATTGACTTCCATTTATAAGAAATCATTAGATGATTATTCTTAAGTATCACTGATAAAGAAAATAAAGATGATATCAGAGGAGATTTTTCGGGCATGAGGAAATAGTATTCCCAATTGGTTGGTAAATTAAATTCATACTAAATTTCGGGGACGAATTTTTCTAAGGGGGAAAGTTGTGACAACCCAGATATAATTATGATAAATTGTGTTTAAATCATTATTAACTTATGGGATATGGATAATTTGGTATTAGTGTACGTAATGTTAAGTTAGTATATTTAGTCTAATCCTACCTTCATAAAGCTTGAAATATCAAAGTAGTTACAAACACAAATGTTTGAAGTTTTCGGTTGGAATGTTCATGTTGGAGACTAGTTTTGACCATTATAATATAACAATTGACATGAGGTAAAAACTATATAGTTGTGGATATGTGAGTTAAGTTTGTAACACAATAAACGGTGTGTTAAAAGGAGGTCCGAGTAAGAAGTTATACCGAAATTTTGAAACAAGGGTAAATTCGTCTATTCGTTAAGTGATATATTGTCTTATTATGAGAACAAATGTTTTGTTTTGGTTGGAACAAGGGGTGGTGACTTATGTCGACTTTAAAATATCGAAATGACCTCCTCCTTCAGCCAAAATCAGACATGAGAGAGTTAGTCTTGAGGAGAGAGAATCAGGAAGCTCGGGAAGTAGAAAGTGAGGATAAAAATTCGTAGGAAATTAAGCAAAAGTCCCTAAGGTAATTCTATGCATAAATCTTGTTATTATTTTCGTATTATTGATTGAAATGATAGAAATCATTTAATGTTTATTTAACTTTCATGCCTTGGTGTATATTTACGAATAGATGTAACTTTGAGCAAAGTTGAACGTGTAAACCTTTAAAATTACTTTGTTTCGAACCTTTGTGTATTCAAACTTTCATAAGTTTTTGTATACTTACTGGAATTGAGAAATTATAGTTAGAGGTTAAAATAGACTCCTATTTTCATTACATACCCGAAAATTATGTAAAAATACAAAGAAATGAATCTTGGGGGATAGTTTGAAGTTCAAGTATAAAATCTGCCCCCAAAGAGTAAGTAGGCTTACCATGTGTTCAACGTTTTGCTTGACATATCAAAAGAACTCTAAAATTTATGAAACTTTAATTTTATATTATTAAATATATTTTTTGAGATTGGTGAAATATCATATGAAGTTATGCTTTAAAAAAAATATGAAAATTCTTGGAAGTTGACTGGACGATAGAGGAACCTATTGGCGAGATTTGCTATGTGGTAAAGAAAAGGGCATATTTTGCTTTAGGAAAATTGAAATAATGTGCCGTCTTTTGTATTGAAAACCTATTATGATAAGGATTGGATTATTAAGAAGAAATTAAAGTATGTTGGGTTATGATTTGGATATGTTAAATATCGTAACATGAATTTGAATGGAACTTCATTTATGGTAAAGGATTTGAATGGAATCATATGATGCTTATGGATTGAGTTACGTTTAAGTATACTTTGAATTGTTATATCATTATGATGATACTAATATTTTAAGAATGAATATATGAAAGGGAAGAAGAACTAGTTGAAACAGTGCCAAACAAAGGCAAGGGAAAAACACAAGAAGTGGCCAAGGTGAGTGTACTCACTGGAAAAAGGTATTGGTATACTGTGTTGGATATGATCATATTGTTATGAATATGAAACTCTTATTTTCACATGGTTATGTATATGATATGAATATCACTCATGGGTAACATGTATTACACATGGTTATGGGTATGATCTGAATATCACTCACGGGTAAGATGTATTACACATGGTTATGGATACGATCTGAATATCACTCACGAGTAAGATGTATTATACATGGTTATGGATATGATCTGAATATCACTCATTGGTAAGATGTATTATACATGGTTACGAATATGATCAGAATAATATTGAATATGAATTTGTTCATTTCGGTTTACCGAAATGGGAGGTTACTCCCCGACCCGGAATGGGGGAGATTTATCTATTAAAGATAAGGGGTTACTCCTCGACGAGGAATGTGGGAGAATTATCTATTGCAGACAAGATATGTGAATAATCATTCAGATAAGTTGGTCATTCTTTATTTATGAGCCGGATAAGTATATAATTGGTCATTCTTTATGAATGAGCCGAATAAGTATAAAATATGTCATTCTTTATGAATGAGTCGGATAAATATATAATTGGCTATTTTTTATGAATGAGACGGATAAGTATAAAATTGGTCATTCTTTATGAATCAGCTGAATAAGTATATAATTGGTCATTCTTTATGAATGAGCCAGATAAGTATACAATTGGTCATTTTGTATGATATATATATATATATATATATATATATAGTACAAGCAAGTAATGATAATTCTCTAATAAAAGGAAAAGAAGCAACAGAAGATTTATTACTAATGTACAAAGTATACAATATAATGAATGAAATACCAGCTGACCCTTGGTATATGATAAAAGAAAATTTTAATATGAGAATATTCATTCCAAAACACCCTTTCAATAGAAACTCAACATACTTTAATAAATCTCAAAATTCTACTGATACCGAAGAAGCACTATTTAGCGAAAGAGAAAGCAATTATCATTATCTGGCATACAGGCATACTGATTCGGATGATGATTCAATGGACTCGGTAACTAGGCACAATATTGATAATATGATGGAACCCTAAAGAAGCAATCATAAATATAAAAGATGCAATAGAATTACTAAATCATTAATACATCAGCCTACCATCAGCAGAAGACAAAAATGAAGACGCAAGCAATGACGCACGACGACCTTTACTGTACAAATAGTGAAACGACCTTTACTGTGCAAACAGTAAAATGACCTTTACTGTGCAACTACTGTGCGACCCTTACTGTGCGACCCTTACTATTCATCAACTGTGCACTTTTACTGTGCACTCACGGATTTCACTGTGCAAGATTCGTTCGAAGCTATATATATATATATATATATATATATATATATATATATATATATATATATATATATATATATATATATATATATTACCACATGGATATGATTTATTGCATTAAATTGTACGCAATACGGTCAGGATAAGTTTATACATTATCACACAGATATGATGTGTTGCATTTAATTTTGTGTAGTAGTGTAGTCGTGATGCATTTGCTGAGCTATTTTGCTCATGGTTTCTATGTTTATGTTTCAGGTAACGTAAGGTCACTGCCAAATCTAGGAGTTCGGGTGGGGTTAGCAAGGGATGCATAAAACCATGATTTTGGACAGATTTAAATGTGGGTAATCTGAGCGTACTTATCCTTAAACTGAGTTTGAATAAGCATAATCGTTTTAAAATATATGAAAAGTTTTTAGTTTTATGGATTCAGGTTGATGACTGAAAAAAGGATAATTATGTTTATGGTTTGATTAAGATAATCATGGTTTGACTCACTTTGACTTTCAAACTTAATTATAAGTAATTGGGTTGGGGTGTGTTAATTAGAAACATCGTTCACCTTGCCAACCTTAAAAGTGGAGCAATAATTATCCGATACATATAGTGCATCATCGTTTTGTGCATCTTGAATCAAGTAATTCAACAAAAAAGTATAAAAAAAAGTTAGTTACCTATATCCTCAATTGGTATATAGCGTTGAGGTCCAAGCAACCCTAAGGCCATCCAACGTAGTATTAAATTGTCCTTTTCAATATTAGTTTCCTTTGTAAATATTAAACAATATGCAAAGCAATGTTTCAAATTTGTGACAACAAGTAATTATAACTCATCCTTAAGGCGGGTAAGACTCCATATGAGTCTTTGCACTAATACCATATTTGGCTTAATCAATAACCACTCATTTTAGACACTTAGAATTAATCATCCCTCCTACAACCTTTATGGCTACCAGAAGATCCCCACACATTTCCATGACGCCTCTATCGATTGAGACCAAATCATCCCTCTCTATTGCCCCATCGGTGGCAAACGTTCCTTGCTTAAATAAGACCTAACTATCATGTCATCGCAAGAAAGTCCAACTTATCGAACGAGTAACAGATGTTTGCGTTGTTGAAAAAACCTCAACTCTAATAATAGTCATATTAATTTTGCTTTCAATAAAATGACAAATTACTAAAAACTAATTTCTCAAACAACCCATTTCTCTTTAATTTGGTCCTTTACATCGACATGTACAAGTAAATATTTTTTAATAATTGAAGATTGGTTTTGGTGAGATATTGCACCATCTCATTTAAAAGACTATTGATGTCGAAATCCTCCGAAAAACAAACACATTCTCTTAATAAAACGTTGCTTTAATTTTTCATTATTGTTAACCGTTGAGCAAGGGTTGTCTTAACTTGACCACCCATTCCACTATGGTGATGAATGATAACTCCCCTTCTTTTGTAAATTTTGTCTAACAATAATTAATTTTCATTATATTTTGAGAAATCTTCATATGAAAAGCAATTTGATTTTAGAGAGAGAAAAGAAATCGTGTTCCTTGTTTAGCCATGGTCCTTTTCCTGCTGCGATGCTAGTTGTGGCTTTAGAGAAGAAAAATTTTCTTGATCAAAGCAAAAGGAAAGTAGAACTTTTCCCAGTTCTTTGTACTATTAGCAGAGAAACATATGCGAAGATTTTGGCCCATTTGCTTCCTAAAACAGAGGGGCAAGCCACAACAAATTAGTTGAGTTTTTTTATTTCTGTTGACGAAGTTTTCGTTAATTAATAAAATATTGTATGTACTGAAAAGCAATCAGTAGGCCATGAAGATGACCAACCGGTACATAATATTTGAAGTGATTATAGTTTTTCTGTTGGTTTAAGTGAATGTTAATTCTTCTGTCATTTAGTTCCGAAATATCAAGAAACAAATCACAGCTAAACCCCTTAGATCACTCGTTTGTTGAATCAACATAAAAAATAGAATCAATCCCTTAAATCATCTAACAAAAAGCAAAACCGAAACAGAGAATGATCTTGAATTGGGAAACAGAATCTAGAAAGCGATATTGAATAAAAAAAAGTGCAAGAAATAATCTTAGTGAATGAATAAATCTAGATATAATTCTAAGTAAAATATAAATGTGGAACAGTACAAACACACAGAAAAAATATTAACCTAAAGCAATTGCACGAAATTCATGGAAGAATAAATTGTAAATTACAGGGCAAGGTCAGGAAAACAATTAAATAAATGATGTGAAATAATGAAGAAACTTAATTTTTTACTTAATATAGCCTCATTACCGTAGAAATATTGCATAAAATAATTGGTCACATAATACGAACTTCTCACTCACCCATATCATTGCCGAACATAATAGAGTGAGCTTGCACACACACACACACACACACACTCAGAGAGAGAGAGAGAGAGAGAGAGAACATATCAATGTTCAACGTCCATGAAGAAATAAACTTGCATAAATACAAACATGCAACTCTCAAACACATGCAATACTATGCCATTTCAAAATATCAAAGTCTTTGGATGTTTAAGACCTATCCATATATAGGTTCATTTTAATTAAGTTTTTGAAAAAGTATAAAAATCATTGTAAAACAAAATTCTAGTATGGCCTTTCATACTATTAAAGAAGTAAAATAGTGCAGCTCTAATCTCGTAATATCATTTTTATCGATCTCACTAGCATTCAGAATCCGATTGTGGACTTCTTTCGTAATTTATATTCTGATCAACTTGTTGATTCTAGCACTAATCTTATTCAAACAACCATCCCCCAACTAGTTACTATTTTATGTCCCCATTCTGCCCCTAGGCCTAATGGCTTCCCAGGGATCTTCTTTCGAATTAACTCATTAATTCCACCCCCATGTTTTTTGAGAAAAATAAGGTGAATCTTGGATATAATTATTCTTTCATTACAATTTTACTACCTTTAGCTTCAAACATGATTTCTATCATAGTGTTTTGATTGTTGACTGAGAAATGGAAGTCTCAATTTTATTTCATATTTATTGCTTCAAGATGATTTCACACACACTCTCTCTAGTATAGAACAAACCACGCACACTGCAGTACAAACACAAGTAGAAACAACACACGAAGACACCATATTTACATACAAACTGTAAGCCACTATTTATTTTGGGATTGCAAGTACAAAAGAATATTAAGGAACATTTGAGTTCATTACCTTAAATAGATGCATATCAGTCAAAGTGTTCAAATAGAAGAAGAGCAAAAAAACTGATAATACACATTGGTAACAAAGTTTTGGATCACAGAATTTTAAAGAAACATAGAAAAATGATAAAAATATTCAATGTTAAAATCAAAGAACCAATTCTAAAAAAAACAAGCAATCTGGGGAAAAAATCACATAAAAGGGAAAACACAGTCATATAACCTTAGCATTAATCATATCCAGCAAAAGCAAAAAAAATAAGACTATGTTTGCTAGCTTAGAAAATGCAAGAAAATAATACACATGGCTGAGTCAGTTAAAAATTTAATGACATGACAAGGTGCAAAGTATTGTTAAACATTTTATGACAAGATACGTTAAAGTAGTCTTCAACGATCCTATTTTACCAGAAAAGTCATAAAATCTTCCAAAGTTATAGTAAATAGCAAACACGTAGATGTATAACATGAAACACATGTACATAAACACACCTGTCTTGTAAATATTTAGTTGTCACACCTATCTTGTAAATATTTAGTCGTGATAAGTCTTCAAAGAATAGAAGACCAAAATGAAAAATATAGCATAAACTGTAATGCAAACTAGTGCAACCATATTAAAAAAGAAATTCTTTACGACATCACCATATAAACAAATATGTCTACTATATTTAGATTTCATTAATATTTTAGCAGATAATAATTGGATAACAAAATCATAATTTAATAAAAGCTAACATTTCTTGATAATGTTTAACTTCAACCAGATCTACCAACTGCTTTTGCCGAAACTTCCCTGCTAGAGATGGTTGCATGTAACAACTCGCGTAATTTTGGGATATATTAATTAATTTAAGAAAATGGAGGGAAATAAAGTTTTTGATAAAATTATTTTTATTGCTCAAATATGTTGGTTATTATTTTTAAAGGTGAGAATTTCAAACGGTTTCGAAATCAGAGTAATAACGGATTTTAAAATGATTTTTAAATGTTTTTAACTCTTGGAGTTGTTTTGACTTCCAACTCTTCATTTATTTGCCTTATTGAAAGGAGTCTTTTGGCTTCCAACTCTTCATTTCTTTGAATTATAAAAGGAAGTCGTGGGCAAGCCTTTTAACCTACTTTTGGAACAAATTTTGGCAGCAAATATATTTTATATTCCTTTTCTTTTTATATATATACTTTGGCCCTTGAGATTTATGAGTTCCAACCTTATATTAGAGGTGTTCTTGGGGCTATTTTGTTGGAGGTTCTTGGAGGAGCTTCTGTAGATCTTTTGTGTTGATCTTAAGGATGTGATCATTGGTTTCTCATCATGGTTTGAGGTATGGGGTTTTACACAATATGCTCCTTAATCTCGCGAGTGTTATTCCCTTTGAATTCATGTGATTATTAAACTCATTTTCGAATTGTTAAATTCATTGAAATCTGGAAAATAATTGTTGAAATTATTTTGATTCATGTGGTATCATTATATTGTTGATGAGCACGTTGTCATGAGATTTTAATATGGCACGGATGTTGGGCACCCGCCAAAATTCCTGTTTCCTGGGCTATGGCTTGATAAAGCATATACGGATGTGGTGAGACCTGGTGACCCGGTTAATGTGTTATTGAGAAATTTATTGATAAATGCTTTGAGATTTGCATTTGATTTGAATATTCGTATTCGTGTTGTTACATTTTATTCATCGCTAATATATATTTGTTGAGCATCTTTCCTGTCATATTGTGTACTTCCCCATATTTTCTTTTAGTGGCAGGTTAGCGCGGATTTTTGGGTGCTATGGAGATTGATTTTAGCGAGGATTGTTTGGGAAAGATTTGTATTATTTTAATGTATAGAGCTTTGGAGATTTGTATTTTATTTTCGAGTTAGTTGTTGTAATTTTAATTCGAGAGACTTGTTGTAATTGAAGAGATTTGAGATTAGTGGATTCCTATTATTGTATTGTGGGACTTAGATGCTCTATACCTTGTCACTTGTGGATTTGGATTTATTTTATCGATAGTGGCGCTCCGTTCGCTCTCCCCGGGCGGGCGGGGTGTTACAAATGGTATCAGAGCATAGGTATACGGCAACCCTCGGGGCTTGAGTTTTGGGTTCATTGCGTGGTTAGCAATTTTTGGAGATAGCAAATTTTAGGTGATATACGTGATAGGTTTCGAGACTAGAGGTGAGGAATTATTTTTGGAGACGAGATTATTTTGGAGATTGTTGGCCTGATTTTGAGAGTTAGGCATTCGGCGAATTTCGAGGGCGAAATTCCATTGTTAGTGGGGAAGTGGAACAACTCGCGTAATTTTGGGATATATTAATTAATTTAAGAAAATGGAGGGAAATAAAGTTTTTGATAAAATTATTTTTTTTGCTCAAATATGTTGGTTATTATTTTTAAAGGTGAGAATTTCAAACGGTTTCGAAATCGGAGTAATAACGGATTTTAAAATGATTTTTAAATGTTTTTAACTCTTGGAGTTGTTTTGACTTCCAACTCTTCATTTATTTGCCTTATTGAAAGGAGTCTTTTGGCTTCCAACTCTTCATTTCTTTGCATTATAAAAGGAAGTCGTGGGAAAGCCTTTTAACCTACCTTTGGAAAAAATTTTGGCAGCAAATATATTTTATATTCCTCTTCTTTATATATATACTTTGGCCCTTGAGATTTATGAGTTCCAACCTTATATTAGAGGTGTTCTTGGGGCTATTTTGTTGGAGGTTCTTGGAGGAGATTCTGTAGATCTTTTGTGTTGATCTCGAGGATGTGATCATTGGTTTCTCATCATGGTTTGAGGTATGGGTTTTTACATAATATGCTCCTTAATCTCGCGAGTGTTATTCCCTTTGAATTCATGTGATTATTAAACTCATTTTCGAATTGTTAAATTCATTGAAATCTGGAAAATAATTGTTGAAATTATTTTGATTCATGTGGTATCATTATATTGTTGATGAGCACGTTGTCATGAGATTTTAATATGGCACGGATGTTGGGCACCCGCCAAAATTCCTGTTTCCCGGGCTATGGCTTGATAAAGCATATACGGATGTGGTGAGGCCTAGTGACTCGGTTAATGTGTTATTGATAAATTTATTGATAAATGCTTTGAGATTTGCATTTGATTTGAATATTCGTACTCGTGTTGTTACATTTTATTCATCGCTAATATATATTTGTTGAGCATCTTTCCTATCGTATTGTGTACTTCCCCATATTTTCTTTTAGTGGCAGGTTAGCGCGGATTTTTTGGTGCTATGGAGATTGATTTTAGCGAGGATTGTTTGGGAAAGATTTGTATTATTTTGATGTATAGAGATTTAGAGATTTGTATTTTATTTTCGAGTTAGTTGTTGTAATTTTAATTCGAGAGACTTGTTGTAATTGAAGAGATTTGAGATTAGTGGATTCCTATTATTGTATTGTGGGACTTAGATGCTCTATACCTTGTCACTTGTGGATTTGGATTTATTTTATCGATAGTGGCGCTCCGTTCGCTCTCCCCGGGCGGGCGGGGTGTTACAAATGGTATCAGAGCATAGGTATACGGCAACCCTCGGGGCTTGAGTTTTGGGTTCATTGCGTGGTTAGCAATTTTTGGAGATAGCAAATTTTAGGTGATATACGTGATAGGTTTCGAGACTAGAGGTGAGGAATTATTTTTGGAGACGAGATTATTTTGGAGATTGTTGGCCTGATTTTGAGAGTTAGGCATTCGGCGAATTTCGAGGGCGAAATTCCATTGTTAGTGGGGAAGTGTAACAACTCGCGTAATTTTGGGATATATTAATTAATTTAAGAAAATGGAGGGAAATAAAGTTTTTGATAAAATTATTTTTATTGCTCAAATATGTTGGTTATTATTTTTAAAGGTGAGAATTTCAAACGGTTTCGAAATCGGAGTAATAACGGATTTTAAAATGATTTTTAAATGTTTTTAACTCTTGGAGTTGTTTTGACTTCCAACTCTTCATTTATTTGCCTTATTGAAAGGAGTCTTTTGGCTTCCAACTCTTCATTTCTTTGAATTATAAAAGGAAGTCGTGGGAAAGCCTTTTAACCTACTTTTGGAACAAATTTTGGCAGCAAATATATTTTATATTCCTCTTCTTTTTATATATATACTTTGGCCCTTGAGATTTATGAGTTCCAACCTTATATTAGAGGTGTTCTTGGGGCTATTTTGTTGGAGGTTCTTGGAGGAGCTTCTGTAGATCTTTTGTGTTGATCTTGAGGATGTGATCATTGGTTTCTCATCATGGTTTGAGGTATGGGGTTTTACACAATATGCTCCTTAATCTCGCGAGTGTTATTCCCTTTGAATTCATGTGATTATTAAACTCATTTTCGAATTGTTAAATTCATTGAAATTTGGAAAATAATTGTTGAAATTATTTTGATTCATGTGGTATCATTATATTGTCGATGAGCACGTTGTCATGAGATTTTAATATGGCACGGATGTTGGGCACCCGCCAAAATTCCTGTTTCCCGGGCTATGGCTTGATAAAGCATATACGGATGTGGTGAGGCCTGGTGACTCGGTTAATGTGTTATTGAGAAATTTATTGATAAATGCTTTGAGATTTGCATTTGATTTGAATATTCGTACTCGTGCTGTTACATTTTATTCATCGCTAATATATATTTGTTGAGCATCTTTCCTGTCGTATTGTGTACTTCCCCATATTTTCTTTTAGTGGCAGGTTAGCGCGGATTTTTGGGTGCTATGGAGATTGATTTTAGCGAGAATTGTTTGGGAAAGATTTGTATTATTTTGATGTATAGAGCTTTGGAGATTTGTATTTTATTTTCGAGTTAGTTGTTGTAATTTTAATTCGAGAGACTTGTTGTAATTGAAGAGATTTGAGATTAGTGGATTCCTATTATTGTATTGTGGGACTTAGATGCTCTATACCTTGTCACTTGTGGATTTGGATTTATTTTATCGATAGTGGCGCTCCGTTCGCTCTCCCCGGGCGGGCGGGGTGTTACATTGCACTTGATAATCAAATTTTGAATATCAAACTCAATGGAACACAGATCATAAACCCTAACCCATTTTTTCAGTTGAGAATAGGGAGAAAAAAAAACAGAAAATTTTATATCAAGAGCAATTAAAAGTAATGGAGATAAAATTTCCCAATTCTCGGAAATTTAAGAAATAAAATCAGAAGAGGCCCTTAGTTGTTTAAGAAAAACTCATGAACAATGGAACTTAGGCTTCCTGAAGCCTCAATTGATTAAATCTTTAAATATTTTTCTTAAACCATTAACAAAATCATATTCTTTGGTTAATATTTTTTCTAGTGTCTTGTATGATATTTTATAACGTCTTTAAAAAATTTAATTACTATCTTGATACTTTTAATTTATATGACATCCTAAATCTAATTAGAAAAGGTTGATCCCTAGTGAAATCTATAAATGCTACCTATCCTTGACTTGATTGTAATTTTCAATTTGACTACTTCATATACAACATGCATCTTTCTTTCTTCCAAGGTTCATAAGAATATATTTAATTTTGAGATTTGTGTATATATATACATATGATTTTTTTCAAAATTTAGCACCTACTTCACACAAATAAATGATAAATAGCACTTCTTTTAATAATTTCAAGTTTTCATGGAGAATTGTCCGAGTGAAGTTGATGGAAATGGACCCTTTTTAGGGTTTTATTGCTTCTTATTTTATTTTTTGTTATTTTCTTTTATTTTATATTAGCATTGTATTTTCCTTTTCTTTTAGTACCTAGAGGTAGGAGTAACAAAATGCAATTACTGTCATTTTTGTAATTAAAGCATTAACTTAGAGCTTAAGCTATTCCTCCCCTTCAAATACCCCCTTGTAAGCCTCATTTGAGATAGACTTGAATTTTGAAATAGAAAAGAGTATTTCTCTCTCTAAAGTGCATTTTTAGATATTTGTAAGAGCCTTTTGACTTGTAGATTATATCAAATTGGTATCATAGCGGGTGTCGCTCCACATTGGCGTTGGTATATCGGTGTGTTTTTATGAAAATCGTACACTACGCACATTGGCTCCCAAGAAATCCAAACAACATAATGAAGGTATTCAAGAATTGAGGCACATGGTCGAACAACAAACCCTAGTTTACGTCGAACTAAACCAAAAATTTGAAACCCTTCTTCAACTCAAAAGTGTTCTATTAAATTTTTGCAAACAACATAAGTTAGAAAGATTCAAGCTTCCTCCTTGCAGCCTCGAGAGAGAACCATGTTTGAAAATTTAACTAATAAAGAGTAATTTTATTTCAAGATTTGACCATGTGAAACTTAACTAAGACGAAATGAGAAACATAACGAGATAAAACTATGTCTAAACAACCAGGTCTAAAAACTGAATTCAGCCAAACATACACACCGAAACAACACCTACAAATGAAATATCATAAACTCATGAGCAACACATCACTACTTGGAGTTGGGACCATGAACATTAATAAAACATGTTCTCAAGGATTTGATTAAATTGCGATGATAAAGAAAGCATGCATGAAAGTACCTCTCTAAAAGTAGTGATGACATATCGTGGAGACAGTTAATATTGCAACGATCCTCTTCACACTGACTTTACAAGAACTCTCAATGTTATTTCACCTATAAGGCCTACAAAGTAGATATATTCCTTTTTACTAAGTACCTCCATGACTCATATGGTTTATTTGGATAAACCTTTATTTTTTAAAGAGAGGAACATATTGACTATTGTAGTCCATTAACTCAAGGAAATCTAAGTTTGAAAAAAAAATATAGATTGAGAATAAACTCTATTAATTCTTATTTCATATGTTGCAATATAACACAAATCAAGTACTTCTCTCAATGAAGTAAATTATTTTCTAAAATTATGACTCTATAGCATGCCATAAGGTCAAAACTTCTACCTTTCTACCTCACATTCAAAACCAGAGAGAAGTTACACAACCTTGTGAAGAATTTCCAAAACTGATTGACCCAATTCGTCATTACTTAAAGAATCCATAAAAAAAGTGGTGTAGATACATCAGCAGAGAATCCCTTATTATTCATTTCTCGAATAAGTTGCATTGTCGTTAATGTATCATTATTTGAAGAAAACCTTGGACAATAACATTATAAGTGAAACCATTTGGCGTGTAATCGTACTCCTCCATTTTTCTAAGAAAATCAATCTCTTCACATAGCAACCATTCTCTGCATAATCCATTAATCACAATATTATATGCGTGGACATAAGGTTGTAAAACTTTGCTTGGAAGACTATCAAAGAGCTCATTAGCAGCTCTAGAATTCCCAGCCTTACACATACCGTTAATGAGGGTGGTGTAAGTTACAATGTTAGGATGCAACCCGCGGCCTTCCATCTCTTTAAATAAGTCCATTGCCCTAGAAAGGGATTGATTTTGGCATAAACCATCTAATAGAATATAAAGCGTCATGACATCCACTTTTTGGCCACAAGATTACATTTCATTTAAAATCTCCAATGCAACAAGAGGTTTTCCCATGCGACACAACCCACCTATAAGAGTGTTGCAAGTGACAGAGTTAGGAATTAATCTTATGTGTGACATTTCATGAAAAACTCTTTGGTCATCACCCATCCTTCACTCCGTACAGTATCCATTAATCAAGATATTATAGCTATGATCATTAGGTTTAACACCCCTACCAACCATCAAATTTAATACCCTCTTTAATTCCTGCAATGTTGTTTGTAAAAAATATACATCCATCAATGAATTATAGGTGATTATTAGTATTGATACCTCTTTCAATCATCGTTTTGATTAAATCCACCGCTTCTTCAACCATTCCTTGTTTACAAAGTGCATTTACCACTATAATGTATGTCCGCACATTAGGATTTATTTTCCACTTCACCATCTCATTCAACAATTTCATAGTATCTTCCCGTAGACCTGAATTGCAAAGACCTCAGATCATGGAATTATATGTAATAACATCTGGTATAGCCCATTTACGAATTACTTCAGAAAATAGGCTTAAAGCCTTATCCACTAGTTTGTCCTTACTAAGACTGTCAATAATTGTGTTATATACCACAATATTAGTCCCCAAATTTCTTTTTTCTATCTTCTTAAGAAATCAAACAGACACGCTAGTGTTTCCCATTTTACATAACCCATTGATAATAGTCCCACAAGTCATGCCATTGGGCTGGAGCCCTTTGATCTCCATTTGATTAAACAAGTGTAGAGCCTCAACCATTCTATCGTTAGCAATTAAGCCCCTAATCAAAGTGGTAAGTGTGATACAGTTTGGTTGGTAAACAAGTTTGAAGACTCTCCCCAAAAAAGAGAAACCCAAATCAACCCTATTGATATGGCAGTGACAGTTAATTAAAATATGAAGAGTACAAAGGTCGGCCTCAACTATTGGAAATGGTTCCATTTGTTTAAAAAAAGAAATAACAGTGGTATAATGTATCATCCTGACGATGGTCCCTAACATCTGATTAAAATAGAAAATGGATGGCAAGGGTCGCATTTGAGTCATTTGATTAAACAAAGGTAGGGCATCTTGGAGGCTACTGAAGCCAGATTTGCATTGGTTTGTGACAAAATTGTAAAAGTGGGTAGGGGTATTCACAAGTTGTAGATTTGGATGTGAAGGAGATAAAGTTTTAGAAAGATTAGAACAGTGAGAATGAGAATGTAAACAAACCCTTAATTGAGATTGAGTCGAGTGTTTAGTATCTTTGAGAAGAGCCACAAACACATATCTTAAGCTTAAGGTATAGTTTGGGTCCCGGGATATTTTTAGGCCATACCGGCAACTTAAAGGGTATTTTGGTAATTTTACATTTTGAGGAATTAAAAGTGACGAAAATTGGTTAATTAAATCTGATGTGGATTTGACCCACTAAGCCCATAACCAACCCATATTAACCTAGAAAGCTACGTAGGTTATCATTTAGGTTTTCTAAGTTCCCCAAATCAAACCCTAGCCACCTTAAGCCACCATTGGAGAAGGAGCTTGGAGAGAGGAATTTCTGCAGAAAACTTCATCAAACCTACACCAAAATCAGAAATCAAACCAAGGCAAGTGATTTAAATTACATTCCTTAAGCAGTGAATGCTTCTTCCATGTTAGAAACCTTGATAATCAATCTTATATAAGAGTTAAAAGAAAACCCATGAAATTGGAAGTTATTATTTGATTTTGGGATAGGTTTGCATGTAGAAACATTGTTTGAAGATTGAATTCAGAGATTTCATATCTATGTGATGTATAAAAGGATTAAAATCTGGGAAATTATGATGAGAAAAATCTAGGGTTTATGTTCTTGAAGAAAATTAGGGAATAATGTAGAAACTTGTGATTTATTGATGTTTAGAAGGTATTAAACCCTTAAAAGATGTTAGTATATCTCCTTAGCATGATTTAGTATGATTAGAGGACTTAATACATTGTTGGAACGAATTTTAGAAGAGACTTGAGGAGTAAAAATGGTGAAAAACGAATTGGAAAAAAATCTGGGCCGAATCTGGTAGCTCGTTAGAAGCCCCTACCCAGGTCGTTCGAACGAACTCGTTCGAACGAGCTTCTAACGAGTTGACCAGTCGCTGCTAACGAGAATGGATTTCGTTCGATATCTCGTTCGAACGAGATATCGTTAGAAGGTACAGTTCGTTCGAACGAACTGGGACCTCGTTCGAACAGCCTCGTTCGAACGAGACTTCTAACGAGTTGGCAGAGGAATCTCGTTCGAATAGTCTCGTTCGAACGAGACTTCTAACGAGTTGACAGTTTGGTCCTTTTTGGACTGTTTTGATTTTTGGAGTTCCGTAAACTTATTCGAGGATATAGATATCATTCTGTAGATGTAGTAATGATAGAATTGGGACATTTGGGTATTTATGAGAAGGAATTTACATACGAGAGTTGTATTACATGGACGGTTTGGGTTGAGACGTGAGTGTCTACTACGACGTGAGAAATTATGGCGCGTAGGATTTCAAACCGGAATAGTATAAATTGTAATAATTATAGTTAGTACGAGAGTGCAATATGTACTACGATTAAAATACGGTATTACTAAGATGTGTGTTTACTTAGTATTGGTATATGAATTGTGTGTATGACAATACTTGCTATCACGGGAGGTTGCGTTCGCTTAGGACCCTCTAATCCTTGTGTACCTACGGGGGGGATATAGACTGGTACCTCGATGAACATAGGTCAGAGAAAGACTTATTGGGATGTTGATAAGTCCGCTGATCGTGGGAGCGTAGGTATGTGCGTGACCCATGTGATGTGACTGTGTTCGCCTCCACTATTTGTGATTTGTGTTATCTGAACTATTCCTGAGAGATTCGGAATGTGTGATCCTTATGTACGTGATGTACCGGGATGGATATCAGAGTATGTGTGCACCGCAGCTTAGTTCTCAGGGTGCTTGTATTGTATATTTATGATGTGAATAATATACACTTAATTAATGAGAACATTCATGTTAATGTTGTATAAATAATTACGGTATTGTTTCGAGAAACATAATGAGTTAGCTGATAGAGAAATATATTGCATATTGAGCATCTGAGTTTACATTATATCCCTATCTAATTACGAGCGTTATATGTTAATAGGACCGGGTAATAAGGGTAGGAACTATTACAGTCTAGCTAGTTATGATCTCACTTAGCTAGTGGTTTATATCGTTGTAGATGGGTACTTACGTTAGGAGTGCACAGTTAGACGAGAGGAGAGAATATCATGTGAGTGCACGTCCTAACATGTACTTTGAATTTAATGTTTTAAATGTTTTTAAAGCACTTACAGGTTTTTAAAATATAACTCCACATTCGGGCTCTGACCCGTTTGCTTTTCAAATCTTTTTCTTGTAAAACCATTTTAGGTGCCCAGCCACAGGGACACCAAGCATAGGATACTCATTCAGGTGACGAGCTGTAGCTGTTTGTGGAAGCTATAGGGATTTGCATGTAGACGCTTCTATCTTTTTGATTCCAGAGTCACTATCTATCAGTTGTAGGGCATGTTGCCCATTTCTATTTAGAGTCACCTTTTACATTTCAGTTTTTCAGACTTTGGCATGTATTATTTCAGTATTCAGTTTAGTTGTTTCAGTTGTGGGATTGTAGTGAGGAGTTTTCCTCCAGACTTTATTTACTATATTGTGATGGTTATTCGTTTTACTTCAGTATGGTGAATGGTGTTATTTATTTCTTCATTACACTTGTTGCATGTTAATCAGACTTAAATTAAAATTTGGCAACTTACTTTTTAAATACTAGGTGGTTAGTAATCTTTAAAAGGTTTTCGACAGTGATGCTATTAACTGACCCAACTCGGCATTTTGAATTAATTTAATAAAGGAGTATCTACCCGGTATTTAATTAGTCGGGGTGTCACAGGTGGTATCAGAGCATCAGGTTCTAGTGTCCTTTAGGATCTGTACGGCTATTATGTTTCCGCTACGTTTCTTTGATATAGAGCCCTATATTTTAGGACTGTTGTACTCTTTTTGTGTATGCTTCGTTCTTCAGCTATATTAAGTTTATAACCGTGAACTTATAAACTTTGTTCTTATTTCAGATGCCTCCACGACGTGCACGACGAGTTCCCAGGGATGCAACGCCCGAACCCCAGCCCGCTCCAGTTCAGGGCATGATGAACGCCGCTGAGGTTGCAGCTATAGTAGCCCAAGCGGTAAATGCCGCAATTGCCGTTGTTCAGCAGGCACCACCTCAGGCGCCGGTTGTCGCGCCAGTACAGGCTAATGCATTCCTGTCTGCTTGGGAGCGTGTACGTGACGCTTTTCAGAAAGAGCATCCGCCAGAGTTTGCAGGAAGCTCAGATGTGGTAGTCTCGAGCCAATGGAGGAAGGATATACAGAGGCATTTGAGGATGCATGAGTGCACTGATGTTCAGAAACAGGTGCTAGCTACTTTCAAGCTAGTGGGATCTGCACTGCAGTGGTGGGAGTCTATTACCACCGCAGAGGAGAGGGATACTCTCACGATTCAGGAGTTCTGGGTGCGGTTCGACCGCAAGTACTTTCCGTCGGCTGTTCACACAGAGATGAGGAGGAAGCTGATGAGTCTGAGACAGGAGGGTAAGACAGTGGCCGAGTATGAGGCCGAGTTCACGAATCTGTTGAACATCGTTCCAGACGAGTTACCAACAGAGAAGAAGAAAATTGAGAAGTTCACCGACGGGTTGACTTGGAGGATCCGTCAGCATCTGCTAGGGAACCTATCGTTGGCCACCTATTCTGATGTGGTTAACGCTGCATTGTTGCACTGCCAGGACCACCGTTTTCATATGGCCGAGGGTAAGAGGTAGGGGGAGTCTAGCCATCAGGGCAGGACCGGAGGACATGGTGCCAGCGGGGCACAATCGGGTCAGGGGCAGAGACAGAATGAGCAGGGCTCCCAGCAGGGGGATAATAAGAGGTTCCGGTCAGGGAACTACAGGCAGGGACATGGAGGTTTCCGTCAGGGCCATCAGGGTCCAAACGGCCATCAGGGCCAACAGGGGCAGAATGGGCAGCAGTTTCATCAGGGCCACCAGGGCCAAAGGAGGAACGGTAACGGCCACCAGGGCCGGGGACAGCAGGGGCAGAGGGGAGGGAACTTCCCAGGGAAGTTCTTTGTTTGTGGCAAGACTGGCCATAAGAAGCAGGACTGTCCTGATAGGGGCAGGGCCCCACAGCAGCAGCAGCAGGGTGCTCGCCAGGAGCCACAGAGGCCTATGTTTCCCGCCGCTCTTCCTGCACCGCCACAGATGGCAGCACTGCCACCCATTCCAGCAGTCCCAGCTCAGCAGGGGCAGCTACAGTATGGACGTGTCTACAACGTCCACCAGGCTGCAGTTCCACAGGCGCCGCCCGCGATCGAGGGTACGTTTCCTATCCATGGCACTATGGGTCGGGTGTTATTTGATACGGGTGCTACACATTGTTTTATAGCTACACACTTTGCGAAAGCTTTAGGATTGTTAGCTACGGCAGAGAGCACAGTGACGTGTGTCGACTCACCATTGGGGAGTGGGTCACTTATTTTCTTTATATGCCGGGGAGTGGGGGTAGAGATTGGTGGTTTGGTATTGCCTGTGGACATGTTAGTGTTAGACATGCATGTTCACGATGTGATCATCAGTATGGATTGGCTCGTAGCATATAGGGCCATGATTGATTGCTTCAGCGGGAGCATTGTTTTTTCCATTCCGGGGCAAGAGATGTTTGTAGTGGTGATGCCTCGCCCAGAGGGAGGATCGACCGCTCATCTGTATTACATTGAGGAGGATACCTCTATGGAGGTAGTGATTCCTTTAGATTCTATCCCAGTTGTCAGGGAGTATTCAGATGTGTTTCAGGAGATACCAGGCTTACCACCAAGTCGAGAGATAGACTTCGTTATAGATTTGCTACCGGGAACGAGACCTATAGCACGCGCATCGTACCGTATGGCTCTAGCTGAGATGAGAGAGCTACGGGATCAGATAGAGCAGCTGTTAGGTCAGATCTTTATTCGTAGGAGTACCTCACCTTGGGGCGCTCCAGTTTTGTTTGTGAAGAAGAGGGACGGTTCACTGAGATTGTGTGTGGACTACCGAGAGTTGAATAAGGTCACGATACGGAATAAGTATCCGTTGCCTCGAATCGATGACTTATTCGACCAGTTGAGAGGAGCTTCTTTCTTCTCGAAGATTGACTTGAGATCGGGATACCATCAGTTACGTATCAGGGAGGAGGATGTCTCGAAGACTGCGTTCTTATCGAGATATGGTTCTTACGAGTTCCGAGTTATGCCTTTCGGCTTGACCAACGCTCCAGCAGTGTTTATGGACTTGATGAACAGAGTGTTCAGGGATTTCCTAGATCAGTTTGTCATTGTCTTCATTGATGACATTCTGGTTTACTCTCAGACAGAGGAGGAGCACGCCGGGCATTTGATGCAGGTTTTGCAGACACTCCGGCAGAACGAGTTGTATGCAAAATATGAGAAGTGCGGGTTTTGGCTGAAGGAAGTCCAGTTCTTGGGTCACATTATTTCCGACCAAGGGATATCTGTTGATCCGGGGAAGGTATCAGCGGTGAGGGAGTGGGGACAGCCCACGACACCAACGGAGATTCGTAGTTTCTTGGGACTAGCAGGATACTACAGGAGGTTTATTCGGGGTTTCTCAGAGATAGCAGGTCCTTTGACACATCTTACTCGTAAGGGTGTGCCATACATCTGGAGTGATGCCTGTCAGTTGGCATTCGATGAATTGAAGGACAAATTGACCTCATCACCTGTGTTAGCATTGCTGAGACCGGGAGTTGAGTATTTGGTTTATACCGATGCGTCTTTGCAAGGACTTGGAGGTGTATTGCAGCAGGAGAGACATGCCATAGCTTATGCTTCCTGTAAGCTTAAACCTCATGAGAAGAATTACCCCACGCATGATTTGGAGTTGGCAGCGGTGGTATTTGCCCTACGGATTTGGAGGCACTATCTTTTGGGGGAGAAGTTCCAACTGTTCACGGACCACAAGTCCCTACAGTACCTGTTCACGCAGAAAGAGTTGAATATGCGGCAACGTAGGTGGCTTGAGTTTGTGAAAGACTACCAGTTCGACATCCAGTACCACCCGGGTAAGGCTAACGTGGTAGCAGACGCGTTGAGCCGTAGGCCAGCAGATGAGGTGTCAGAGGTGTGGAAAGCAAAGTGGAAGGAATTGGGACACCAGGATGCAGTGGCCCGATCTTTCATGTCTGTGATGACCGTTACACCGCAGATTGTCACGAAGGTAGTACGGGCACAGGCTAATAACTCGTTCTGTCAGGAGCAGATAGTTCGATTACTAGCAGAGGGAACCGAATCCTATACCGTTAGCTCAGACGGGGGATTACGCTTCAATGGGAGGTTGGTAGTTCCGGAAGGAGAGGAATTACGGCACGAAGTGATGGCAGAGTCGCACGGCTCACGGTTCGCGGTACATCCCGGAGGGGACAAAATGTACCAAGACATGAGACGGCAGTATTGGTGGAGCGGTATGAAGAGAGATATCGTTGAGTTTTTTTCGAAATGCGCCACTTGTCAGCTTATAAAAGTGGATCATCAGAGACCAGCAGGATTGCTACAGCCATTGGAGGTCCCGGTGTTGATGTGGGAGAGCATATCCATGGACTTTATCACGGGGTTGCCTACGTCGCAGAGGGTTCACGACTCCGTTTGGGTAATTGTGGACAGATTGTCCAAGGTCGCTCACTTCTTACCCGTTAGGACTGACTACACCACGGGACAGTATGCCCAGCTCTTCATTTCAGAGATTGTGAGACTTCACGGTGTACCCCTAAATATCGTGTCTGACAGAGACAAAATATTTGTTTCGCGGTTTTGGGAGAGTTTCCAGGAGGCCATGGGCATGGAATTGCGGTTGAGTACGACTTATCATCCGCAGACCGATGGGCAGACAGAGCGCACCAATCAGATGTTGGAGGACATGCTACGCATGTGCATTATTGACTTCGGGGGTAGATGGGAGCAGTACCTTCCACTGGTGGAGTTTGCTTACAACAACTCCTATCAGTTCACTATTGGCATGGCTCCGTTTGAGGCATTGTACGGTAGGCCTTATCGTTCCCCAGCATGTTGGTTAGAAGTGGGGGACAACAAACTACTTGGGCCGGAAGTGATTCAGGATACTTTGGCAAGGATTGAGTTGATTCAGAGTCGCATACGGGTAGCTCAAGACAGGCAGAAGAGTTATGCTGATGCGAAGAGGTTTTTCAGGGAGTTCCAAGTGGGGGACCAGGTTTTTCTCAGGGTATCTCCGATGAAGGGGATTATGCGTTTCGGGAAGAAGGGGAAGTTGGCACCGAGGTATGTGGGGCCGTTTCCTATCATTGAGCGGATCAGACCGGTTGCGTATAGACTTGGACTACCGGAGCACTTGCATCGGATTCACGACGTGTTCCATATTTCCTCGCTGAGGAAATACCTTAGAGATAACTTGGCTCATTCTCACATTTCTGTGGAGGACATCGATCTCCAGCCTGATAGCTCCTACGAGGAGGGGCTGATTTCTATTTTGGACCAAAGCGAGAGGAAACTACGGTCAAAGATAGTCCCGTTAGTGCGTGTTCAGTGGCGACATCACAATGTCGAAGAGTCCACATGGGAGCGCGAGGATGAGATGCGTGAACGTTATCCAGAGCTATTTTTAGCAGGTACTTTCTAGTTTCGAATTTCGGGACGAAATTCAGTTATTAGGGGGGAAGTATGTAATACCCCGTACTTTTGGCTATATTTATTTTTGGGTTTGATTAATTAAATGCGTATTAATTGGAAATTAATCCGGGTTATAAATACTAATGAGATGCGAGTTGGTATTTGATTATGTGCATACGTGTTTTAATATATGTATTTGGTATTATAAAAGTTGTCGTGAGATTTATATACGGCATTTTAGAAATTTTGTTGAGACGCGTGGGACCGCCGCGTCACGGTGAAATATTTTATTATAAAAAGTGAATTTAAAATCTATAATCCGTATGGTCGTTTTGAGTGTTCCAACGCGTCCGGAAGGGTCGAGATAGTCAGAAAACACTAGCCGGGGGTATAGTTTGGGTCCCGGGATATTTTTAGGCCATACCGGCAACTTAAAGGGTATTTTGGTAATTTTACATTTTGAGGAATTAAAAGTGACGAAAATTGGTTAATTAAATCTGATGTGGATTTGACCCACTAAGCCCATAACCAACCCATATTAACCTAGAAAGCTACGTAGGTTATCATTTAGGTTTTCTAAGTTCCCCAAATCAAACCCTAGCCACCTTAAGCCACCATTGGAGAAGGAGCTTGGAGAGAGGAATTTCTGCAGAAAACTTCATCAAACCTACACCAAAATCAGAAATCAAACCAAGGCAAGTGATTTAAATTACATTCCTTAAGCAGTGAATGCTTCTTCCATGTTAGAAACCTTGATAATCAATCTTATATAAGAGTTAAAAGAAAACCCATGAAATTGGAAGTTATTATTTAATTTTGGGATAGGTTTGCATGTAGAAACATTGTTTGAAGATTGAATCCAGAGATTTCATATCTATGTGATGTATAAACGGATTAAAATCTGGGAAATTATGATGAGAAAAATCTAGGGTTTATGTTCTTGAAGAAAATTAGGGAATAATGTAGAAACTTGTGATTTATTGATGTTTAGAAGGTATTAAACCCTTAAAAGATGTTACTATATCTCCTTAGCATGATTTAGTATGATTAGAGGACTTAATACATTGTTGGAATGAATTTTAGAAGAGACTTGAGGAGTAAAAATGGTGAAAAACGAATTGGAAAAAAATCTGGGCCGAATCTGGTAGCTCGTTAGAAGCCCCTACCCAGGTCGTTCGAACGAACTCGTTCGAACGAGCTTCTAACGAGTTGACCAGTCGCTGCTAACGAGAATGGATTTCGTTCGATATCTCGTTCGAACGAGATATCGTTAGAAGGTACAGTTCGTTCGAACGAACTGGGACCTCGTTCGAACAGCCTCGTTCGAACGAGACTTCTAACGAGTTGGCAGAGGAATCTCGTTCGAACAGTCTCGTTCGAACGAGACTTCTAACGAGTTGACAGTTTGGTCCTTTTTGGACTGTTTTGATTTTTGGAGTTCCGTAAACTTATTCGAGGATATAGATATCATTCTGTAGATGTAGTAATGATAGAATTGGGACATTTGGGTATTTATGAGAAGGAATTTACATACGAGAGTTGTATTACATGGACGGTTTGGGTTGAGACGTGAGTGTCTACTACGACGTGAGAAATTATGGCGCGTAGGATTTCAAACCGGAATAGTATAAATTGTAATAATTATAGTTAGTACGAGAGTGCAATATGTACTACGATTAAAATACGGTATTACTAAGATGTGTGTTTACTTAGTATTGGTATATGAATTGTGTGTATGACATACCTACCATACTTGCTATCACCGGAGGTTGCGTTCGCTTAGGACCCTCTAATCCTTGTGTGCCTACGGGGGGGATATAGACTGGTACCTCGATGAACATAGGTCAGAGAAAGACTTATTGGGATGTTGATAAGTCCGCTGATCGTGGGAGCGTAGGTATGTGCGTGACCCATGTGATGTGACTGTGTTCGCCTCCACTATTTGTGATTTGTGTTATCTGAACTATTCCTGAGAGATTCGGAATGTGTGATCCTTATGTACGTGATGTACCGGGATGGATATCAGAGTATGTGTGCACCGCAGCTTAGTTCTCAGGGTGCTTGTATTGTATATTTATGATGTGAATAATATACACTTAATTAATGAGAACATTCATGTTAATGTTGTATAAATAATTACGGTATTGTTTCGAGAAACATAATGAGTTAGCTGATAGAGAAATATATTGCATATTGAGCATCTGAGTTTACATTATATCCCTATCTAATTACGAGCGTTATATGTTAATAGGACCGGGTAATAAGGGTAGGAACTATTACAGTCTAGCTAGTTATGATGTCACTTAGCTAGTGGTTTATATCGTTGTAGATGGGTACTTACGTTAGGAGTGCACAGTTAAACGAGAGGAGAGAATATCATGTGAGTGCACGTCCTAACATGTACTTTGCATTTAATGTTTTAAATGTTTTTAAAGAACTTGCAGGTTTTTAAAATATAACTCCACATCCGGGCTCTGACCCGTTTGCTTTTCAAATCTTTTTCTTGTAAAACCATTTTAGGTGCCCAGCCACAGGGACACCAAGCATAGGATACTCATTCAGGTGACGAGCTGTAGCTGTTTGTGGAAGCTATAGGGATTTGCATGTAGACGCTTCTATCTTTTGGATTCCAGAGTCACTATCTATCAGTTGTAGGGCATGTTGCCCATTTCTATTTAGAGTCACCTTTTACATTTCAGTTTTTCAGACTTTGGCATGTATTATTTCAGTATTCAGTTTAGTTGTTTCAGTTGTGGGATTGTAGTGAGGAGTTTTCCTCCAGACTTTATTTACTCTATTGTGATGGTTATTCGTTTTACTTCAGTATGGTGAATGGTGTTATTTATTTCTTCATTACACTTGTTGCATGTTAATCAGACTTAAATTAAAATTTGGCAACTTACTTTTTAAATACTAGGTGGTTAGTAATCTTTAAAAGGTTTTCAACAGTGATGCTATTAAATGAGCCAACTCGGCATTTTGAATTAATTTAATAAAGGAGTAGCTAACCGGTATTTAATTAGTCGGGGTGTCACATCAATGTTTTGAACCTGTTATTTGAGTGATAAAATAAAAGAAAATAAAAATGACAAATAATTTCATCTCAGTCGGTTCTGCAAATGGGTTTTATGAATTTTCATCATCTGATGGTGTAACAGGTTATTGGGACAGTGCACTTTTGTATCAAAGTCACCCTACATATGAAAAAAAGTTCCATTGATGGGCTTATATCAAATGGCGATAATAAAAATATGAACAATGTCATAAATCCTGAAGTGGGTGGTAGACGATCGCAATATACACAAGGGAATACAACAAATGGGTTTTGTGAATTTTCTTCTTCGGATGGTGCAACTGGTTGTTAAGTGTGACACCCCACCTAATAAAATACCAGGTGATCAGTCCTATACCAAATTAAAACAGGAATCCCAGTTGGACCATCCTTAGCATCACTGTCGAAAACTTTTTAAAACTTACTAACCACCTAGTATTCCAAAAGCTGGTGCCAATTTTAACTTTTTAATTACACAAAACAGTACATGCGGAAATAAATATAAACCATTCACACAACTGAATAAAACTCAACTGAATAATCAATTAAACAATTTTTCGAATAAACCATCGACCACCAAAGTGAAATAATCCAATACAGATATTCAACACCTGAATAAATTACACCTGAAAACTGTACCGAGAAGTCTGGGCGACAAGCCCTAAATAAAACTGAAACTGGTACAAGATTCCTACTCTAGGAATGAATGAATGATGCGTCTAATCCAAACTCCTGCTAGCATCCACATATGCCGCAACTATGTGTCCCAAGAATAGAATAACAATCCTGGCGTCCCTGTTGCTAGACACCTAAAAGGTTTTGAAAATAGTTTTATAGCAAGGGTTAGAACCCAAAAAATTTTGAAAATATTTAGCAAGTGAATTAACTGCAGTAATTTAAAATGCATGAATGCGCTTCATATTTAAGTTAGTGTCGCACTACCTTGAGGACATTCTCACCCCTCCACTATTGTGCACACCTACCGGTTACCTTAACCCCACCTAGTTGTACTACCCCGTCCAACTAGTCCTGGTATAACCTTTCCTTGCCATACTACTCAAACCCGAGTATAATAATTCTTCAATTATAAGTTATAACACAATTAACTTAATTAATTCCCCTTAAATAGTAGCATATAACCGTGTCATAAGTTATATAAAGTAAATACATCACACACTGTATTATTACCCGCATATAATATTTATTACCATTATATACGTACCTTTACCACAACATCCACACATATAACATACGTATATCCATCCCTTTGAGTATACCCTCGCCGGATGATTCCCTCTAAAATTCTATCTCACTAGGTGTGCTCACAAAACCTAGTTTTCCCAAGTTGGAATTGCTCACCAACTTGGCCCAAAATATAAACGTAGTAGAGGCGGTCATATTCCTTCCCTGAAAGTGAGATAAATCCCTCACCCATATGTACCGGACGCTATTTCTGGGAATATACTCACCCTACTCCTCAATCTAGGGGATTCACCCACATCGCGCAACCTCCCTTGATAGCATTAGAGTATATAAATTGAATAAATATCTAATCACTGATATTTAATATCACACACAATATATACACGTATATATATAGTATCACTACACCGTATATATATAATATAAACTCGACTTTACCGTGTACTCAAAATCCCGTACACTGCTTGTAATTTCCTGAGTCTGTGGCCCGACTCAACTTAATTAATTTTCTCACTAATATAATTTCATTATCCCGAGTCTGTGGTCCGACTCTGATATATTTAATTCACACCTCAATAAATATAATACTTTCCCCGAGCCTATGGTCCAACTCTAATTAAATTAATTAACACACCCATTAATTTAATACCTCTCCGAGTCTATTGTCCGACTCTAATTAAATTAATTAACACACATATAAATTTAATACGCCCCCGAGTCTATCGTCCGACTCTCATTAAATTAATTAACATACATATTAATTTAATATCGATCCGAGCCTGTGGTCCGACTCCCAGTTAATTAATTTACACATTAATTTATTTACACCAATCCGAGTCTGTGGTCCGACTCTAATATAATTAATTAATACACTTATTAATTTAATACCTCCCCGAGTCTACAATCCGACTCTAATTAAATTTATTATCACACCTATTAATTTAATACTACCCGAGTCTAAAATCTGACTCTAATTAAATTAAATAACACACAAATTAATTTAATACTACCCGAGTCTAAAATCTGACTCTAATTAAATTAATTATTACACTCATTAATTTAATAACTTGGTGTCACCCAACCATTATCCCCGGACTCGCTCACTTGGCCCATACCTTAACATTTCCCGAGTCTGTGTTCCGACCCAAATTAATTACTTTCTCTCAATAATTAATTTAAACTTTGATGTCACTTAACCAATATACCCGGACTCGCTCACTTGATCCATTTACACCTCAAAATTTTATTCCCACATTTCCACCCACAATGTGTCACACTTTCATTTCTATAAATTTCCCAATTATATGTACTTATAATTACCAACATATCTGGACTTACCCACTTGGTCCATAATTAAATATTTCATCTAAATTCCTTTAATAATGTAGTGTCACCCAACTACAACACCCGAATATTATTCCTCGGTCCAATATTAATAATTATGAGTTATTTCCCCCAAATTCGTTCATTTCATGACATACCGTTCACATCCTCCTAAACCCAATTATATCACCCTATAATTGTTAAGGAAATATGTGTCCATGTGAATTTATCACTAATTAAAATCAAGGGATTAAATTTTAAATAAAACCCTCTTTATAAACAAACTGGCCGAATTGTTAAGTTCTTGGGACCGTCGATCGATCGATCCCCCTGGGTCGATCGATCGATCGAGCAGGTGATCGTCTTACTCGGCTTGCTGTTTCAGCCATGGACGAACCCTTATGCTTTTGGTTTCTCCCAAACCCTTACCCATTTCACAACCAACATATCCTCCACACCAGAAAAGGTTCTAAACACCCTAGAGACCTTAATCCATCCATAAATTTATACCAAATCCTAGGTATATCCGATTTGGGTTTTTCCACCCGGGTCTGTCCTACCAAATCTGACCCTACCATATTCAGTCCATGTAATCGCTATACATACTGCAATCCACTCTATAATTTAATCTTAATAGATTCAAATCATAACTTAACATCCATAGAATAATTAAATATGCCCATTACTCTAAATTCATAAAAACCCATTGTTAATCTTGGTTACACACCCAAAACGAATTTTCATATACACATCACTATGATATGAATTGATTATCATAAATTTAGAAATCACAACAGTTAACTACTTGCCTGGAATGGTTCGTAGTGTCTGATTCCGTTGGTGTAGTCCCTTAATTTGGCTCCAAAATCCCCAAATTGGCTCTTGATTAGCTTTCCCCCAATTCTCCTCTCAAACCCTAGGTTTAGAGGTGTGTTGACTGCCGTTCCCAAATCCCTCAGTTAGGTTTAAAACATCAAATCCCGTTTTTGGCCATATGGGCCTAATTAAAAACGCCCAACTCATCCCGTGTGGGCCCGACTATGCACAAAATACCCCAAGACCCATTTACCATCCCCGGGGTACTCTTTTCTGACTATCTCGACCCATCCGGACGCAACCGCACACTCAGAATTACCATCCGAAATACTTTTCGAAATTTCCAAATTTCGACCTCAAAATGTGACACACTAGATTTTGAACCATTAAACTTAAAAGTCGCCAATTATAAATAATTCGGCTCACTCAAATAAATTCTCCAATTTATGAATTTAAATTTCTCCAATTTAAATATTTTTATCACTCCCAAAAATAATTAAATATTAAATCCTCAAAATTACGGGGTGTTACATACTCCCCCCCTTACAAAGGAATTTCTTCCTCGAAATTAAGATGAGTGTAATGTTCCAGGCTTCACATATTACTCTCTAGTCATGTGCCTCCAAGCCTGCTACATCTATTCCATCCGCTTCTAACCATACGTTACACAAGTATGCATTTAAATTAACTAGGGCGCCCATACACCCTATACCCGAGCTTTACCGCACGAAAGCTCCCCGACTATGCTAGTCGTAACCCGTAATATAACTTCGAACCCGTAGTCATATCACATATATATATATATATATATACATATATATCTACTGCCCGAGTACCTAACCCATATACTAAAGTCCGAATATCTTCCCACAAAATACTTGTCTCTCAACACAAAATTATATACGCTTACCCTTATGCTATCAAAGACAACATAAAATACCGCGCCCTTACTATCACTAGTCCTTGCGCAAAATAAACCCCGAGCTATCTCTCTTTGCTCGAATATAATTCTAACCACCCTGATTCACTTCAGTAAATATCCCCACTTACCGGGATCCAATGTGAGAGTACAAAACCTCAATATGTGCTATCGCACCACACAATAAAACATAATTACACACATATACATAGGCTAAACACCCTCTCCGGTGATGACTAGTACCAACCATACCCCGGTGTTGCGAACACCAAAACTTACCCCCACTATTCACAATAGTTCAAATCCCATCGCTATTCAGCCGATATTTAGGAAATATTATCAACCCTACTCCCATAATTCTCGAAAGTAGTGACTCCTTGCATAATTCAAACCTTCACTCAGTGTACACCTTCACTCTCCCGTGAAGAACACCAAGGAACTCCGCCACCCCACGAAAAGTTTATCCACATACTATGGCTACTACAACCAACGCACCCACTAAATTCGACTCACCCGCGAACTCTAGTGTAAAAATGAGTCTTATATTATGACATCCTCCTTGTCACTAAAAATATACCCCATGCCCAAAGGGTAAAAATAATTACCTCTTTACTCCAGCTGCAACGGCTGGTTCTTGGGTTCCGGAGCAACTTCTCTCTGCCCGAAAGCACCCACGACTTTCTTTAGTGGTTGTACATCCAGGACCTCGTCCTGTAGTTGACCCCTTCCCTGCTTAAGGCAATACCTCTTCATGTCTCTCGCTTTCCCCACAAACGAAATACTTTCTAATACATTCACCCTGCCACTGGTCCCTTCCATGTCGACCTTATTGGAATTCCTGGCCATCCTGCCGATAGCCTCTAGTTCTTGATCATTTGGCATGATTTCCCTACCGAAAATCCTGCCCCTGATCTCCCCCAGTCTTCTGCTGGGATACCCCACTGGTATTGTTCCCTCCTGCCTTATCCGACTGGCTAGTTCCCACTCCCCTCCCACTTCCTTTCACGTGGAAGCGATATTCCTAACAGTGACGGAGTGTTGCGTTATCGACATCAGTATAACCTACTAATGCTGACTTACCCATTAAATGTTGTCTGATTCTCTAGACTAACCCATCCACAAACCTTTACTTTCTTTCTCTTTTCCCTGCTTACCTCATCTGGTACAAAATTTTACCAACGAGTGAATTCTTCCTTGTAATCGGCCACTGAACGGTCTCCCTTGAGTCACCTCACAAAATTTTCTCCTCGTTTTGGTCTCAACCGCTGGAGGAAAAGTACTTGTGGTCGAACCGCACTTAAAGCTCTGCAATAGCTAGTGTGTCCCTTTATTCACGGTGGTAATCGACTTCCACCACTGTAGCGCTGCTCCCACTAAACTAAAAGTGGTTAGCATTTGCTTTCGCACCTCATCGCAATCTCCCATGCGTAGGTGGCGCTGGATATCCCTCTTCCTTGACACGCTAGTACTACATCTGAAACCCCTCACAACTCTGGTGGGTTCCCACAAAAATAATCTCTCTCTCTTGGTTCCACCCCGACGACTCTACGTGAGTCTGATCATCCGGCGCCACTAACACTTGTGACTGATCCCACGGAAAGTACCCTGCCATTGCGACCACCATCGCTTCAACTGCCGGTGCCACTATCTCAGTTACCTATGCTTTCAAAATTATCTCTGGCCGTAGCTGCGGTAACTCTTGCTCCTAACGAGCCTCCCTCGTCTCATCTCCCCCATGCTGCCCTAGCTGCTCTCTCTCTCTTGGGCGTCATCTGGAATGAGAATCAAACTTGTATGAGTTCACTCTCAAATATAAATTTCGCAGAAGAACGTATATGCGCATACGTATGAGAATACAACAATCCTATGATAAGGATCTATATCAAAGATTGCCAAGCTGAAACGTGAAAAGACGCATAGATCCTAAGGACACTAGAACCTGATGCTCTGATACCATCTGTGACACCCCGCCTAATAAAATACTGGGTGATCAGTCCTATACCAAATTAAAACAGGAATCCCAGTTGGACCATCCTTAGCATCACTGTTGAAAACTTTTTAAAACTTACTAACCACCTAGTATTCCAAAAGCTGGTGCCAATTTTAACTTTTTAATTATGCAAAATAGTACATGCGGAAATAAATATAGACCATTCACACAACTGAATAAAACTCAACTGAATAATTAATTAAACAATTTGCCGAATAAACCATCGACCACCAAAGTGAAATAATCCAATACAGATATTCAACACCTGAATAAATTACACCTGAAAACTGTACCGAGAAGTCTGGGCGACAAGCCCTAAATAAAACTGAAATTGATACAAGATTCCTACTCTAGGAATGAATGAATGATGCGTCTAATCCAAACTCCAGCTAGCATCCACATATGCCGCAGCTTCATGTCCCTGGAATAGAATAACAATCATGGCGTCCCTGTGGTTGGACACCTAAAAGGTTTTGAAAATAGTTTTATAGCAAGGGTTAGAACCCAAAACATTTTGAAAATATTTAGCAAGGGAATTAACTGTAGTAATTTAAAATGCATGAATGCGCTTCATATTTAAGTTAGTGTCGCACTCCCTTGAGGACATTCTCACCCCTCCACTATTGTGCACACCTACCGGTTACCTTAACCCCACCTAGTTGTACTACTCTGTCCAACTAGTCCTGGTATAACATTCGCTTGCCATACTACTCTAACCCGAGTATAATAATTCTTGCATTATAAGTTATAACACAATTAACTTAATTAATTCCCCTTAAATAGTAGCATATAACCGTGTCACAAGTTATATAAAGTAAATACATCACACACTGTATTATTACCCGCATATAATATTTATTACCATTATATACGTACCTTTACCACAACATCCACACATATAACATACTTATATCCATCCCTTCGAGTATACCCTCGCCGTATGATTCCCTCTAAAATTCTATCTCAGTAGGTGTGCTCACAAAACCTAGTTTCCCCAAGTTGGAATCGCTCACCAACTTGGCCCAAAATATAAACGTAGTGGAGGCGGTCATATTCCTTCCCTGAAAGTGAGATAAATCCCTCACCCATATGTGCCGGACGCTATGACCTGGGGATATACTCGCCCTACTCCTCAAGCTATGGGATTCACCCACATCGCGTAACCTCCCTTGATAGCATTAGAGTATATAAATTGAATAAATATCTAATCATTGATATTTAATATCACACACAATATATACACGTATATATATATATACTATCACTACACCGTATATATATAATATAAACCCGGCTTTACCGTGTACTCAAAATCCCGTACACTGCCTGTAATTTCCTGAGTCTGTGGCCCGACTCAACTTAATTAATTTTCTCACTAATATAATTTCATTATCCCGAGTCTGTGGTCCGACTCTGATATATTTAATTCACACCTCAATTAATATAATACTTTCCCCGAGCCTATGGTCCAACTCTAATTAAATTAATTAACACACCCATTAATTTAATACCTCCCCGAGTCTATTGTCCGACTCTAGTTAAATTAATTAACACACATATAAATTTAATACCTCCCCGAGTCTATCTTCCGACTGTAATTAAATTAATTAACACACATATTAATTTGATCCCGATCCGAGTCTGTGGTTTGACTCCCAGTTAATTAATTTACACATTAATTAATTTACACCAATCCGAGTCTGTGGCCCGACTCTAATATAATTAATTAATACACTTATTAATTTAATACCTCCTCGAGTCTACAATCCGACTCTAATTAAATTAATTATCACACCTATTAATTTAATACTACCCGAGTCTAAAATTCGACTTTAATTAAATTAAATAACACACCCATTAATTTAATACTACCCGAGTCTAAAATCCGACTCTAATTAAATTAATTATTACACTCATTAATTTAATAACTTGGTGTCACCCAACCATTATCCCCGGACTCGCTCACTTGGCCCATACCTTAACATTTCTCGAGTCTATGTTCCGACCCAAATTAATTACTTTCTCTCAATAATTAATTTAAACTTTGATGTCACTTAACCAATATACCCGGACTCGCTCACTTGGTCCATTTACACCTCTAAATTTTATTCCCACATTTTCACCCACAATGTGTCACACATTCATTTCTATAAATTTCCCAATTATATTTACTTATAATTACCAACATATCCGGACTTACCTACTTGGTTCATAATTAAATATTTCACCTAAATTCCTTTAATAATGTAGTGTCACCCAACTACCACACCCGAATATTATTCCTCGGTCCAATATTAATAATTACGAATTATTTCCCCCAAATTCGTTCATTTCATGACATACCGTTCACACCCTCCTAAACCCAATTATATCACCCTATAATTGTTAAGGAAATATGTGTCCATGTGAATTTGTCACTAATTAAAATCAAGGGATTAAATTTTAAATAAAACCTTCTTTATAAACAAACTGGCCGAACTGTCAAGTTCCTGGGACCGTCGATCGATTGATCCCCCTGGGTCGATCGATCGATCGAGCAGGTGATCGTCTCCCCGGCTTGCCGTTTCATCCATGGACTAACCCTTAAGCTTTTGGTTTCTCCCAAACCCTTTCCCATTTCACAACCAACATATCCTCCACACCAGAAAAGGTTCTAAACACCATAGAGACCTTAATCCATCCATAAATTTATACCAAACCCTAGGTATATCCGATTTGGGTTTTTCCTCCCGGGTCTGTCCTACCAAATCCGACCCTACCATATTCACTACATGTAATCGCTATGCATACTACAATCCACTCTACAATTTAATCTTAACAGATTCAAATCACAACTTAACATCCATCGAATAATTAAATATGCCCATTACTCTAAATTCATAAAAACCCATTGTTAATCTTGGTTACACACCCAAAACGAATTTTCATATACACATCACTATGATATGAATTGATTATCATAAATTTAGAAATCACAACAGTTAACCACTTGCCTGGAATGGTTCGTAGTGTCTGATTCCGTTGGTGTAGTCCCTTAATTTGGCTCCAAAATCCCCAAATTGGCTCTTGGTTAGCTTTCCCCCAATTCTCCTCTCAAACCCTAGGTTTAGAGGTGTGTTAACTGCCGTTCCCAAATCCCTCAATTAGGTTTAATATATCAAATCCCGTTTTTGGCCATATGGGCCTAATTAAAAAGGCCCAACTCATCCCGTGTGGGCCCGGCTATGCCCAAAATACCCCAAGACCAATTTACCACCCCGAGTACCCTTTTCTGACTATCTCGACCCATCCGGACGCAATCGCACACTCAAAATTTCCATCCGAAATACTTTTCGAAATTTCCAAATTTTGACCTCAAAATGTGACACACCAGATTTTGAACCATTAAACTTAAAAGTCGCCAATTATAAATTATTTGGCTCACTCAAAAAAATTCTCCAACTCATGAATTTAAATTTCTCCAATTTAAATATTTTTATCACTCCCAAAAATAATTAAATATTAAATCCTCAAAATTACGGGGTGTTACATTAGGAGGGTGGGATTTTGTGTTCAAGTGCACCAACATATTCTCATAAATTGGTGCACTTGGAGATAAAAGCCTACCGTCCCAACAACTAGTTGCACCATCCGAGGAAGAAAATTCAGCACAAAACCCATTTGTTGTACCACTGGAATCCCCTTGTGTAGATTGTGCTCGTTTACCATTCACTTAAGGGTTTATGACATTGTTCATATTTTGATTATCTCCATTTAGTAGAAGCCCGTCAATGGAGCTTTTCTCACACCATCAGCATTTGCAGAACCGATCATGATGGAAATAGGCCATTTTTAGGGATTATTTGTCATTTTTATTTTCTTTTGTATTTTCTTTTCTTTTATTATTTCTATTTTTCTTTCTTTTCCTTTATTATTTAAAGGTAAGGAGTAGTAATGATATTTTTGTAATTAGTGCTTTAGCTTGGAGCATAAGCATTGTGGAGGTAAAAAAGGAAAACTTGAAGTTAGAAGCTAAGTTGAAAGAACGTGTCATAGATAATAACTATATCGATGTTTTCATTGAGGATCTTAGAGCACGTGAGAAGAATCTTTGGGAGAAATTAGAATACGTTGAGGGTGAGAGAGATAGTCTTCGTGATTTGATGGAGGCTATGTAAAAGGGTAGTTTTGTCCAACCACTTGTGTGTATGATGAATTTTTTGTCCGAAAGCTTAACACCATTACGGTCACGAGGAATATGATATGTTTTTAAAAGTTGAGAGAGTTAATTCTAAAAAATGGAAGTACAAGTGTTGATGTAAAAATAAGTACAAAATTAAAGGGATCAAAGTTTAATTAATCCCGTCCTTTAATCAAGGTTCTAAAAAATGCGGGGCGTGATCGAGGCGTAGAGGTCAAGCCTTAAGCCTTAGAAGCCTAGGCGGGCCTTAGGTGTAAAAAGGCGTGAAACCATATGAAAAATCTAATGCAGGGTCTTACCCCTACTAGGTACATGCTCAAGCAAGGATCGACGCATAGGCTTTTGGTCATCCTCTCCAATTGGACCATATGAAAAACCTAATGCAGGGTTTTACCCCTACTAGGTACATGCTCGAGCAAGGCTCGATGCATAGGCTTTTGGTCGGCCTCTCCAATTGGAACATATAAAAAACCTAATGCAGGGTCTTACCCCTACTAGGTACATGCTCGAGCAAGACTCGACGCATAGGCCAGTGGTCGGCCTCAACAAATGGACCATACAAGATCAAAATACAGGGAAATGCCCTAAACTTGATGCACGCTCAAGAAAGACTCAGCAAACGAATTCTGAACAGGCATGTGGTCAGCCTCATGAATTGGGCCATGCATAAAACAGAACAACGAACTACGTTCGACTTGATCCCATGAGGGTATGTAGGCAGCTCGACACTGTTGAGTCCGATTCCCATATCAACTGAGCGTCTCTCAACTCAAGCCAAACATTCATCTAAAAAACTTATAAAGACGAACAACCAAAGGAGGCTAAAAGTTGAATGATATCTCAAAGAACGCTAGTCCAGTTCACATCAACAACTGCATACATTTAAAGAGATTATGGACCAGCTCCCAGCTTATCTCAGAGTCAACTCAGCTAAATTGCAACCTGTGGGGCTATTGTGAGGGCAATAAATATGCCTACATAATAGCATGACACGTGGAGAGCACCCCGATCAAGATGGCGAGCAACAGACACTCCAACAAAATAGGGATGACTAGAGTCCTTGATAAACTAGAAGATCGAGGAGAAGTATCTGATTGGAATCGAGCTCCGCGAAGATAGGACTCATCCATATTTGTAACCCTAATGTAACCCCTAACTCTATATAAAGGGGACACCCCCCCATTGTGAAAGGGGGCTTAGAAGCCATAGAAACACTCTCATGTAAAAATCTCTCATCATTCTAATGGAGCACTGCAGCAGCCCCGTGGATGTAGGCCATTCATGGTCGAACCACGTAAATCTTTGTCTCTCTTATATTTATTTCTATGCTTGTATCGTGATGAATTGGCACCCCCATATGTGTGAGATTTTTTGCACCTTCATCCTTAATCCTTTAGATAACGAAATAAAAGATCAGAGAAGAGCACTTCAAAACGCTTAAATTTTATACGTGAACACAACTTATCAGTCCAAATGGATAATTAAATACTAAATCCTCAAAATTACGGGGTGTTACAAAATCCATATTACCTACTCATCCAAACCCTTGATCTAAACCAAAGAAATAGACATCTTACTCTCCAATTGACAATTTATATTAAATCCATATCTAACAAAATAGCGATCCAATAAAACATTGAATTGATAGAGAAAGTATCGGAATAGGGTACAATTATAACAACCATGAGTGTAAGGGAGTAATAGAGAAAGAGAAGAGAAATAAGCTACTAATTTATGAGACGACGCGTTTGGGGAATAAAGGAGAGTAATCAGGTGAGCGGGAAAAAACAAATGTGTGTATGGATGCCTAGGGGATAAGTAGCAGTGAAAAGGGTTCGTGGGGGAGATGAGAATTGAAGGGTAGTAGGGGGTTTGTAAATTATCAGAGGGTATTTTGGTTATTTGACCATTACGACTAAACTTCCCACTTTTTAAGTAGTAGTGATAGTGATAAGTAGTAGTGATAGTGATAGTGATAGTGATAAGTAACTAAAACCCACCTGAGGTCTGAGTTCAGAGATTCTCTTTCTCTCTCTCAAATTATAGAGTAACAACTTTATTCTCATACAAGATACAAGAGCGGGCATAACGATGAACATATCAGTTGTTTTAATAAATTATGGAGTCTTATCAACGCTACTATAAGCCCAATTCATTCTCAATTAAGGGTAAGGGTTTGTTTCCATTCTCATTATTCTACAACTTCAACTCCTTCTCATCCAAAATTACAAATTATCAATAATAATTTTATCAGAAATCAGTGTAAATCTAGGTTCAATAGCCTCCAAGAGGCCCTAGCCTTGTATAATCAAATAGCTCAAATGATACCTTTTCCATCACTTGTGTATTTTAATCAAATAGGTCAAATGATACCTTTGCCATAATGAAACATTAAACCACTGTTATTTCTTTGCTCAAACAAATGGAGTCATTACGAATAGTGGAGGCCGACCTTTGTCATCTTAGTATTTTGACTAACTGCTATTGCCATTTGAATAAGGTGGATTTGGGCTTTTCTGTTTTCGCCAGAATCTTCAAACTTCGTTATCAACCAAATTGTATCACACTTACCACTTTGATTAGGGGCTTGATTAATGAGGAGAGAATGAATGATGCTCTATGCTTGTTTAATAGAATAAAGGAGAAAGGCCTCCAACCTAATTTCATAACTTACGGGACCGTTATAAATGGCTTATATAAAATGGTAAATACTACTGTGGCTATTGGATTGATTAAGAACATGGAATAAAGAAATCTGGGGCCTGATCTTGTGGTCTATAGCATAATTATTGGCAGTCTTTGTAAGGACAATTTAGTCGATAAGGCTCTAAACCTCTTTTCAAGAGTGATCCATAAAGTGTTACACCAGATGTCATCACATATAATTCCTTGATCCATGGTCTTTGCAATTCAGATTGGTGGAAAGACGCTAGAAAATTGTACAATGAGATGGTGAACCGAAAAATAAATCCAAATTTATGGACTTTCACTATATTGGTAGATGCACTTTGTAAAGAAGGCATGGTTGAAGAAACGGTGGATTTAATCGAAAAGATGGTTCAAATAGGTGCTAACTTCAATATAGTCACTTATAGCGCATTGATGGATGGATATTGTTTGCAAAGAAGATTGCACGAGGCGAAGAAGGTGTTTGATTTGATGGTTGTCAGGGGTGTTCTACCTGAAGCTCATAGTTATAACATTCTGATTAATGGATATTGTAGGGAGTGAAGGATGGATGATGACCAAAGAGTTTTTCATGAAATGTCTCACAGAGGATTAATTCCAAATACTATTACTTACACCACTCTTCTAAGTGGCTTGTGCCATATGGGAAAACCTCTTGTTGCACTGGAGCTTTTAAATGAAATGCAATCTTATGGGAAAAACCAAATATCATGACTTATACTACTATGTTAGATAGGTTATGCAAAAACCAATGCTTTTCTAGGGCAATAGCCTTACTTCATGAGATGGAAGACTGCGGGTTGCATCTTGACATTATAGCTTATTACACCCTCATTAATGGTATGTGTAGAGCAGGGAAACCTGAAGTTGCGAGGGAACTCTTTGATAGTCTTCCTAGAAAAGGTTTGCAACCTAATTCTCGTGCGTAACCTATTCTAATTCAAGGATTATACAAGGAAGGGATGCTAAGAGAAGAGAATGAATTATTTGGAAGAATGGAAGAAAGTGATTGCACACCAGATGGTTGCGCTTATAATGTTATTATCCAAGGATTTCTTAAAAATAAGGATACATTGAGGGAAGTGCAACTTCTTCATGAAATGGTTAATAAGGGATTCTCTGCTGATGTATCTACCCACCACTTTTTTTATGGATTATCTAGGTAATGATGAATTAGGTTAATCAGTTTTAGAAATGCTTAATAAGGTTGTGTAAATTTTCTCCGATTTTGAATGTGAGGTCGAATTATGGACAATATGGCATGCTAAAGAATCAAGATTTGGGAAGATAATTTGATTAATTGAGGGACGTACATGATTTGTGTTACATTGTTACATATGAAATAAGAATTAATATAGTTTAGTCTCAATTTATCATTTTTTTTCAAACTTAGATTTACTTGAGTTAATGAATAGTTGACATGCTTCTCTCTTTAGAAATAGAGGTTAACCAAATCAACCATATGAAGTCATGGAAGTACTTAGTAAAAAGGTAATATATCTACTTTGTAGGCCCAATGGGTGAAACAAAATTGAGAGTTGTTGTAAAGTTAGTGTGAAGAAGATCGTTGCAATAGTGAACTGTTTCCATGATGTGTCATCACTACTTTTAGAGTGGTACTTTCATGTATGCTTTCTTTATCATCGTAATTCAATCAAATCCTTGAGAACTTGTTTTGTTTCTCATGAGTTTATGATATTTCATTTGTAGGTGTTGTTTGGCTGTGTATGTCAGGCTGGGTTCAGTTTTAAGACCTGGTTGTTTAGATATAGTTTTATCTCGTTGTTGTATGCTTCTCGTTTCATCTTAGTGAAGTTTCACATGGTTAAATCTTGAATTAAAATTACTCTTTATTAGTTGAATTTTCATACGTGGTGCTCTTTGGAGGCTGAGAAGGAGGAAACTTCAATCTTTCTAACATATATTGTTTGCAAGAATTTAATCGAACACTTCACTCGGATTGGAAAACTTGAAATTATTAAAAGAAGTTCGATTTATCATCTCTTTGTGTGAAGTAGGTAATAAAGTTTGTGAAAACATCATATTTGTGTGTGTGTATATATATATAAATATATACACGAATCTCAAAATAAAATATATTTTTATAATATTCTTGAAGAAAGAAAGATGCATTTTGTATATAAAATAGTCAAATTGAAAAATACAATCAAGTTAAGGATAGGGGCATTTATAGATTGAACTAGGGATCAACCTATTTTAATTGAATTTAGGATGTCATACAAATCAAAAGTATCAAGATAGTAATTACATGTTCTTAAAGACATTATAAAACATCATGCAAGACACTAGAAAAAATTATTAACTACATAACAGGATTTTGTTAATGGTTTGAGAAAATATTTAAAGATTTCATCAATTGAGGATTAAGGACGCCTAAGTTCCATTGTGCATGAGCTTTTCTTAAACAACTAAGGTCCTCTACTCATTTTATTTCTTAAATTTATGAGAATTGAGAGATTGTATGTCCATTACTTTTAATTGTTCTTGATATAAAGTTCCCTGTTTTTTTCCTTACTCCTTATTTTTAGCTGAAAACATGGGTTAGGGTTTATGGTTTGTGTTCCATTGAGTGTGATATTCAATATTTGATTATCAAATGCAATGGAACTTTAGGCAAAAGCAATTGGTGGATCTGGTTGAAGTTGAACATAACATTATCAAGAAATGTTAGCTTTTATTGAACTATGATTTTGTTATCCCATTAAAATTGTCTAAATAATAAATGAAATCTAAATATAGTAGACATATTTGTTTATATGGTGATGTCATAGATAATTCCTTTTTTAATGTGACACGGTGACCATTAAGATGATTGCCACTAATTTGAATTAAAGACTGCCCTATTTTTCATTTTGGTCTTGTATTCTATGAAAACTTGTCACAACTAAATATTTACAAGATAGGTGCATTTATGTACATGTGTTTCATACTATACATCTATGTGTTTGCCATTTACTATATTTGTTGACTTGGTAGTTTGGAAGATTTTATGACTTTTGGGGGAAAATATGATCGTTGAAGACTACTTTAACTTATCGTATCATAAAGTGTTTAACCATGTTTTCAGCTTGTTATGTCATTAAAATTTTAATTGACTCAGCCATGAGTATTATTTTCTTGCATTTTCTAAGCTAGCAGACAGAGCCTTTTATTTTTCTTTTGTTGGATATGATTAATGCTAAGGTCATATGACTGTTTTGACCTATTTGTCTTCTTTTCTGTAAGTTTTCCCCATATTGCTAGTTTGATTTAGATTATAATTTTTTATCTTTTTTCTACGTTTCTTTAAAATTTTGTGATCCAAAATTTTGTTATAAATGTGTGTCATCATCTTTATTTTTCTCTTCTTCTATATGACACTCTGATCAATTTGCTTATGTTAAAATGATGAACTTGAATGTTCCTTATTTTTTTGTGTTTGCAATCAGAAAATAAATAATAATAGGCTTACAGTGTAATAAGTACACTGTCCGTGTGTGTTGTTTCTGCTTGTGTTTATACTACATTGTGAGTAGTTGGTCATGTACTAGAGAGTGTGTGTAGTTATGAAATCATTATTAAGTAATAAATATGAAATAAAATTATAAATTCCATTTCTTAGGCACCGCTGGGACAAAATTTTGAAGTTTAATAATGTCAAACACGATAGGCCAAAAAGCTCACTAGTAGCTAAATATCATTAATAAGAGTGAAATGGATATCTATAGCTTGCATAAATAGCCATTACATAATAAATAGATATTACATAATCATCTAATAATACAGTGGTGATGCATGAATAAGGGATGCAAAGCACTACTATACAAACCAAAAAAGGAAGGTTTTCCTGAAGAGACATATACACAGCACATGACACAAGTTCAATTGCAACCAAGTTAAATAAAATAGTTGGTGACTTTGATTCATTTAACAATGGTATCGAGTTCGGGGTTCGAGACTTGGGAGCAACCTCTCCATATATGGGTGTATGGACAATCGACATCCGCCTCTCCCAGGCCTTGTAGTTAAGTGGGAGCCTTGTGAACTGGGTATGACCTTTATCTAGTGTGGGGAATTGGCAATGACTTTGGACATGAAACTAAGAAGAAAATTTGGGTCAAGATCGGACCATTAAAACTGAGGATAGTGGAATTCTAATTAATGAATAATTTATCTAGGAAGCACCCTTAGAGTGGGGACAAAACATAGTAACTAGCTGGGGGATGGTTAGAGCTTCTCTATTTTACTTCTATACTAGTATAAAAGGCCATACTAGAATTTTGATTTAATATATGAGAGTGAGTAGTGGGTCTAATTTTGTCTTACAATGACTTTTGCACATTTTTGATAACTTAATTGAAAAGAAACTATATATGAAAAGGTCTTAAATTGGGAAGACTTTGATATTCTGATATGGCAGAGCATTGTATGTATTTGAGAGTTACATTTTTCTACTTATGCAAGTCTATTTCTTCATGGATGTTGAACATTGATATTTGTTCCCTCTCACTCTCTCTGCTTAGACTACTCTATTATGTTTGGCGATGGTTTGGGTGCGTGAGAAGTTCTTATTCAGTGTCCAACTGTTTTTTGATATATTTTTTAGACTGAAGCTATACAAGTGAGAATTAAGTTTCTTCATTGTTTCGCATCATTACTTTTATTATTTTCTTGGCCTTTCTTGGTAATTTACAATTCATTCTTTCATGAAATTCTTGCATTTCTTTGTTTTAATATCTTTTTTTCCTGGTTGATTTATACACTTTCACATTATATTTTTGTTTATCATTATATCAAGATTTACTTCACTAAATTTATTTCTTACAACTTTTTTTTATTCAATATCTCTTTTTAGATTATGCATCTTAATTCTTGGTTATTTTCTGTTTTGCTATTGCTTTTTGTTAGATCATTTAGGGGTTCGATTGTTTGTTTGTTGATATTTTGGAAATGAAAAATATAAGGGATTTGACTGTGTTTTGTTACTTGATATTCCACAAATCAGTAAGAGAAGAATTAACATCCACTTAAACTAACATAATAACCGTAATCATTTGAAATATTAAGTATGGCATTATCGGATAGCTTCATTTCCTTCTGCTTGCTACTCAATACGTATAAGATATAATTAATTAAACAAAAAATTGTCAACAAAAAAAACTCAGTTAATTTGTTATGGTTGCCCCTCTTTTTTAGGAAGCAAAGGAGCCAAAAGCTTCACATTTGTTTCTTTGCTAATAGCACAAATAACTATGAGTAATTCTACTTTCCTTTTTCTTTGATCAACCAATTCTTTCTTCTCTAAAGTTACAAGCAACACTACAGTAGGCAAAGAACGTGGCTGAAGAAGGTACACGATTTTTGTCCTCTCCCTAAAAATCCAAGTGCCTTTCATATGAAGATTTTTCACAAGATTAGGAAAATAACTGAGTTTGGGCTTGCACCGGTTTGGGCTATAAATGTGAATACCTATGCTAAACCATGAGGTTTCGGGAGACCAAACCCCATCTAGATGATTCAATAGTCATGGGAACATAATGGGCATCTTAATTAACTCAAAAAATGAAGGAGAATTATCATTCATGGGCATAGTGGAATGGGTGGTCAAGGGAAGATAACCCTTGCTCAAACAGTTTACAATAATGAAAATTTAAATCGTTTTACTAAGAGAATATGTGTTCATGTCTGAAGATTTTGACATCAATAGGCTTTTAAACGAGATAGTGCAATATCTTACCAAAATCGATCCTCCATTGCCAAAATATATTTTCTTGTACTTGTCAATGTATGGGACAAAATTATTGAGAAATGGGATTGGTTGAGAAATTAATTGTTAGTAATTTTTCATTTTATCGGAAGAAAAATTAATTTTCCCACTTAAAGATTTGAGGTTTTTTCAATCGCCCAAACATCTCTTACTCATTCGACTAGTCAGAGACTCTTTTATGATGAGATGATAGCTGGGTCTTATTTAAGTAAAGAACATTTGCCATCTGTGGGGCAATAGAGAGTGATGATTTGGTCTTAATCAATATAGGTATCATTGAAAGGTGTGGGGCTCTTCCGTTACTGATAAAGGATGTAAAGGACAAACCCACTGCATGAGGTTCCTGCCAATGCGGGGTACTAAGGGGGTTAGATGTACATAGTCTTACCTCTGCATATGCAGAGGGGATATTTCCACAAATCGAATCTGTGACCTCCGGGTAAAAATGTGGCAACCTTACCTTTGCTCCAGATAATAAAGGATATATGAGGTTTAATTAATTTTAAAGTGTCTTAAATGAGTGGTGATTATTTAAGACAAATGCGGTATTAATGCAAAGACGCATATGGAGTCTTACCCTCCTTAAGGATGACTTATAATTATTTGTTTTCACCATATTTGAAACATTTCTTTGCATATTGTTCAATAGTCCAAAGGAAACTAATATTGAAAAGGACAATTGAATACTACTTTGGATGGCCTTAGGGTTGCTTAAACCTCAACATCATGTGGGAATTGAGGATATAGGTAACCACATTTTTACACTTTGTTGTTGAATTACTTGATTCAATATGCACAAAAGGATGATGCACTACATGTATCATATAATTAATTCTCCAGTTTTGAGACTGGCAAGGTGAATGATGCTTCTAACATTCTCCGTCGATCTCTGTCAAAGTAGAAATACCAAATATTTTAAATGGAAGTTTCAGTAGACTGCACACATTATCTTTAAGGGTTGGTTTAATCAGTAACACACTAACAAACTTCAAATGCTTATGAGTTATAATTTTGGTTAGTTATGGTATCAAGAGTTGCCAAGTTCATTAGGGAATGATGTAAAGAGGAGAGGAAAGAGGGAGGCAGAGGAGGGGTCTGGCCACTTAGCAGACTGAAAATTAAATTATTTATTTTTTGTTAATTATTTCTAAGTTAGCTATTGTTTTAGCCTTTAGGTAGTGATAATGATAAGTTATTTATCTCTTAGTTATTTCCCTTTTAATTAGCTTCCTATAGTGGGTAGAAGTCTTGGGAATCAAGCAACTTAATGTCTATTTGAAGAGAACTCTACCTTAATTTAATTACATTAATAGTAAAATATCTTTGATTGAGGCTTTGCTTAATATTTTCTATTTCTTTCGTGTATGTATTCCATTGCATATTTACGTGTTTACATCAAATTGGTATCAAAGTGCAGTTCGCTCATGTTACAATAGTCTGCATATGTGTGGTAATAGTATTCATCAACACAATGAAATCAATGGTCAAAATTCAATTTAAGGAATCAACCCAACCCTAACCGAATGTGTGATTAGGATTGAATCCATATGTAATGAGGTGGGACAATTGAAGGACCACAGCTCCACCGGAATTTCGTCACCTAACCAAATGCCATGCTCTAACCTTGGTGCCCTGTATCCCTCATCAACGAGGTCGGTGGATTCCATGGGTGGCGGTGGTGGCAAAGGGGGGCCCAAGTAGGTGGTTGTGAGGCTTTTTGAACAACCTCCACAGGTAGAAAATGGACCCATGGGGTTCACAAGACACCATCAAAAGTAGTCACACATCATAGGGGAACTACCATCCTTGAGGAGTCAATGAGGGCTCGCAGCTGTTCATGTAGGGTAAATGAGCGAGACCTTTTGGGGACCTCGTTCGTACCCCCAAAGGCCCATTAGCAAATAGCAGTTTTGCATGTATCGTTTATAGCCTTCAATGTGGTGGTAGATAGACACCAAACGAGTCAAGAGAGGCACGAAGGGAGACAACTAATGGGGTTCTCAGAACAATGACCCCCATATAATCAAATCCCTTGGGGGTCCAACCACGTTCCACCAATGCCATTCTCATCGTGAGAAAATCTAAGAATGATTCATCATTTGTTCTTGTACACGATCCTGATAGTGAGCTTGTGAAGAATAAGCTTATAAAGATGAAGGGACTAAAACGAAGAGTAAAGGGAATGCTACAGGGTTATACTACTTATGTACTGATACAGTAGAGTTTAGTCGCTTAAATAGGGGTCATTTTGAACTATTTGAACACACGACTTGTTCTTTTTTATAAATTTTCAATTTTCAATTTTCACGTCTAATATTTTATGGAGGGAACTACACAACTTGAAGTATTGATTTTGGGGATAAATGATATTTTATCAACGTGAAGGAGAAGAATATTATTGGAGAAAAATAATTTAAGAACTACGAACAAAATAACTAACATTGAAAATCCCTATTTTCTATCTTTTTGTTTGAATGACTTTAACCTATGTGATGATGCTGAGATTTAGCACCACCGGATAAGTGATGATGAGCTCAAACAATAGTAACCATGGCAGCCATAGAGATGTAAGTGTATAAATGTGTAGAAGGAGATGAGTATAAGAGGAATAAGACAATGAAGTATAGTGGTTCAGCCTATTTGGCCTACATCCACTGTGAGTGTGTGATCCACTAAGTATGGGCACTAATGGCCTTGGATACAATGTACATAAGCTCACTTTCTCTCTCTACTGTGTGTGCAAGCAGAGTTTTATCTAGGGTTGCAATTATCGATCGATCCCCTGTAGGGTTTTAGGTGATAAGTATATATAGGTCTTGGGGGGTGTAGTGTACCCCCCAAGTATGCATGGTGCATGTGAATGATGATCTAGCCAATTCCCTGTTAACACCTGTAGATGCTAAATGATGACATAATATTCCCTCACGTGAGGGTGTGATTTTGTTATAACGGTCTCCCATGTGCCATGTGTGCCTCACGCGCACTGTTCTACGCGTCTCCCAAACCACGCGCTTGATGATGTCACCCTCGGCCTTTAATATGAGGCCGAGGGAAAAGTTCCTTCTGGTAATGAGTGTGGCCTAATTTGGGCCTCGTACTGTCTTACCCTCGGGGGGTCATCCGGAGCCTGATGAAGGGCCCCCTGAGGGGTCGTCCGGGCCTGATGAGGCGCAGGGCGCCCTCGGCATAGCCGAGGGTATATACGGGTATATCAATCACCCCCAGCCCTTAGCCATAGATGATGCTGATATGGCTGAGGGATAATGTTGCTTTTGAGACTAAGTGTACGGTCTGTTTGATGAGTGACACCTGTCAAGCTGATGTGATAGCTGTCAAATGTTTATCCAATGTCGTTCCAATTTTCAAGGCGCAGCGGCTGCATGCTGCTTGGGGCTTTGTGCCCTAATGATGTCCTCCTCGTGGGCTGTGATTTTTCTTGGGTAATGGGCCCACTCATTACTAAGGTAAATAAGAAATTTTTGAAACCATTCATTCTCTTCTTCTTCTTTGTGCCCAAGCTCTCTCTCTCTCTAGATTTCCAACAGATAAACCTCCATTTCTGCAAATTTCAGCATTTCGAGTTTGGCAGTCTCGCTCTTCCCTCTCAGGTAATCCCTCTGCCCCAGCGTCCTCTTTTCCTTCATTTCTTGCTTGCTTTCTTGTTTTAGGCTTGTAGGGTAGGATTTTCCTTAGGGTGTTTCATAACTTTTTCGGCGTCTTTTTCGGCGACTGGTTCTTGAGTGTTCTTGATTAAAACACTTGGTTTCTTTTGTTTCAATCCAAAAATCTAGTTTGGTCAATTACAAACTTGTTTGTAGTTAGCTTAGAAATTCATCCAAGTGTAGGGTCTCCCCCTTAATGCTTAGGAGGCTTTACAGTTTAGCCGAGGAGTTCCCATCCTTGAGAGGGAAGCTCTTCGTAAAGATTAGGCGAATAGAGGAAGAGGAGGAGAGAAGACGAGGGACCGACCCTAATTGGGTACGACCCATTTTTCCCATTCCTCTTGCCACAATAAGACCCTCTGAGTCTTGTGGGTCGTCCTGTCGTCCAGCCGAGAGTTATTCGAGTGAGATGGATGAGAGAGCGTCGTCGCCAATTGGCGCTGGACCTTCTGGGAGAGGAGAGGCGTCTGATCTAAGCCCAGGCCGACAGGCCGAGGGTATGGTTACTTCCGAGGCTGTCCCTATGTCAACTCTATCTCCACACGCTTTCCAGATGGCTTTTCCCTTAGGGCCTCTGACAGGTGATGAGGCCGAGGGTGAGGGGACTGAGGATAATGAGGACACAGATGACCCAGTTGACACATCTCACGCCTGATCTTATATTTCCTCAGTCATGGATCGTGACCTCCTTCTGTGGAGGCATGCATATGGTGTTCCTCCCACCATATCTATGAGGGTTCCCTCTAAGGACGAGAGGGTCTTTGAGGGTGAAGAGGGAGAGATAGCGGTGTACGAACAGATGTTCAAGGTAGGTGTCAGACTCCCTTTACATCCTTCTGTCGTAGATATTTTATCAGCCCTCGGCGTTACCCCCTCTCAAATCCCACCCAACTCTTGGAGGACGATCCTTGGTTATGTCTCCTTATGGAAAAATGCTTTCACTGATGAGCCCTCGGCCGACGTATTCTTGGCCTGTTATAATATCACCTCCTCATCTAAACAGCCTGGGTATTATCACCTGGGGGCGAGGAGGTCTGACAAAAAACTTCTCCACGTGGAACAAACCTCCAACCACGATTGGAAGAAGATATTCTTCTTTATCTCTGGGGAATGGGAGTTTTCTACCGAGGCACAACTTGTAGCTGACGGTCCGAGGGTCCCCAGAAGATGGTCTAAGCCTTCAATGAAGGCCAGGTCAGACCCCGGACTTAGTCTGAAAGAGAAAGATATAGTTGACTATGTGAGAGGACGAGGGAGAGGGAGTGAACTTCCAAAGTTTGAAGATCTGATGACCCCTCGGTTCCTCAAGGAAGCTGGTTTGAGGGTAGGCCCCCTGACGGAACTATGTGAGTTATATTTTTTTTCCATCTTTACTTTTTTCAAGTGTTTCATCATTGCCTCTGCATTTTTCTGACATGTCATCCTCCTTTCAGGTCGTCCTACTGGTATATCGGACTATCTCTGGGAAATGAATGCTCCCAGTTTGTTGTCAGGCTTGGCCAAGAAGAAAGGCAAGGAGCCTCAGCAAGCTCCGAGGAAGACGCAGACCACAGGGCCGACACCTGCTGAGCCGACCATCGACAGGCAGAATAGGAAGGAGCCCGAGGTCCCCGTAGACCCTCGACCAGGATCACGGATGAGGGCAAGGGTTGAGGCGTCTGAGGGAACCGCCTCTTCTTTTAGCATGGGGGCCTTCTGGTCCCAGAACTTGGCACTTCTGAAGGCTGAGCCATCATCACTCATCACAAACTTAAGGGCGGCTAAGGCGTCAATGTTCTCTGCACCCTCGACTGTCGACTACGAATTCTTATCTAAGATGCCTCCAGCGAAGGTGTATGACTACGGTCTGCACGCCCTGGCTCAGGTACTTGTCTTGCTTCATTCCCTTAATTGTATTCTTTCACCATCTTTTTCCTCAGCTTCTTAACAAGTTCTTTTTCTTATGCAGTCTATTTGCGCTTTCACCTTGGCAACCAAGTGGATGGCGAAGAATCAGGAGAAATTTCATGAGGCCGAGAGGGCCATCCAACACGAGGTCGATCTGCAGACGAACTTAGAGACTGCAAGGGTTGAGCTAGAGAGTGCCAGAAATGAACATGCAAGGATTCTGGACGACCTTACGAGGCAACATGACGAAGACCTGAAGGCCAAAGACGCTCTCATTAAGGAGAAGGATGAAGCCTTGACCAATCTAGGGATTCAGCACAAGGCCGATCTTGAGGCGGCTGTCAAGAAGGTCGAGGCCGATGCTGTGGAGGCCTACATACTCTCGGACGAGTTTCAAGGCTTAGGCCTTGAATACTTGGAGAGGGGAATTAGGACGGCCTATCAGTGGGTCGTCCTCAAGTTCGGTGATGCCGTCTCTGCAGTCCGTCCCTCTCTGGAGGCAGTTCAATTGGACGATCCCTTGATTGCCGAGGCTCTAACCCAGGTGGAATCTTAGGTTCAAGTCGAGGGTGTCGGCACGTCTGAAGACCAGCCAGTCGTGGTCGTTGAGGAGACCTCTCTCATTGACGTTGAGTCCCTGCCCTCTGATGCTACTCAATAGGGTGGTTGTCTGTAGCCCACACCCTCTTAGTGTAATCAATATTTTTGTACTCTATTTTTGTAAAACGAACATCATTTTGTAATATAATCTCTTGTTGTCTTCCATACTCGTCTCTTATGTGATTTGTGTTGTGGATTTTTTGTATTAACAATATCACTAACCCAACAATATCACTAACCCCTCCCTCGTCTTTCTTGAGGTCAATGGTGGGGTCGTCCCCTCCATTGACCTCATTATAGGCCGAGGGTTATAATAACCAAACTAATGTTTTTTTAACAAAGTCTTCCCTCGTCTTTCTTGAGGACAATGGTGGGGTCGTCCCCTCCATTGACCCTCATTATAGCCGAGGGTTCCAATAACCAAACTAATGGTTTTTAATCAAGTCTTCCCTCGTCTTTCTTGAGGGCAATGGTGGGGTCGTCCCCTCCATTGACCCTCATTATAGCCGAGGGTTCCAATAACCAAACTAATGGTTTTTAAGTCTTCCCTCGTCTTTCTTGAGGTCAATGGTGGGGTCGTCCCCTCCATTGACCCTCATTATAGTCGAGGGTTCCAATAACCAAACTAATGATTTTTAATTAAGTATTCCCTCGTCTTTCTTGAGGGAAACGGTGGGGTCGTCCCCTCCATTGACCCTCATTATAGCCGAGGGTTCCAATAACCAAACTAATGGTTTTTAATTAAGTCTTCCCTCGTCTTTCTTGAGGACAATGGTGGGGGCGTCCCCTCCATTGACCCTCATTATAGCCGAGGGTTCCAATAACCAAACTAATGGTTTTAAATTAAGTATTCCCTCATCTTTCTTGAGGACAATAGTGGGGTCGTCCCCTCCATTGACCCTCATTATAGCCGAGGGTTCCAATAACCAAACTAATGGTTTTCAATTAAGTATTCCCTCGTCTTTCTTGAGTACAATGATGGGGTCGTCCCCTCCATTGACCCTCATTATAGCCGAAGGTTCCAATAACCAAACTAATGGTTTTTAATCAAGTATTCCCTCGTCTTTCTTGAGGACAATGGTGGGGTCGTCCCCTCCATTGACCCTCATTATAGCCGAGGGCCGTGTTCTGAAAATGTTTTCATGCGTACTAGAACTGATAAACACAGGATGAGGGGAAACACTGATATTTCTCATTATATTTTCCAAGTGTTCTACTAGAGCAACTCCTATTACAATTATGGTCTATCAAGACCTTACAACACTACTGATAGTATTTTTTCAAATGATTTACATTCCAGGGGTTGGAAAAGGGTTCCCCCTCTAGGTTTTCTAGTCTATAGGTCCCAGGGACGACTTCATCGATGACCCTATATGGGCCATGCCAATTAGGATGGAGCTTGTTGGTCTTTTGCCAAGTATTTTTGAGGACCAAGTCATCCACTGCAATTGGCCTCTGTTTCACCGTCTGATTGTAAAATCTTGCGGTCCTCTGCTGGTAGGCGGCCTGCCTTATCTCGGCATCTTCCCTCCTTTCCTCAATCAGGTCTAAGTCGAGTCTCATCTCTTCTGTATTTCTCTGGGGGTCATACATTTGGACCCTATGAGTAGGAAACCCCATCTCGGTGGGGATGACGGTTTCTGAGCCATAATCTAGCATGAATGGGGTCTCTCCGGTAGAGGTCCTTACTGTCATCCTGTATGCCCACAGCACGGCATATAAGTCATCGACCCATCTTCCTTTTTACTCCTCAAGCCTCTTCTTGATTCCATCTAGGATTGTCCTATTTGTAACTTCTATTTGCCCATTGGCCTGAGGTCGTCCCGGGGTAGAGAAGAATTGTTTGATACTCACCCTTTCATAGTACTTTTGTAGAGAGGTATTCTTGAACTGAGTTCCGTTATCCGAGATGATGGTGTTGGGGAGACCATATCTGCATATAACATTTTTCCAGATGAACTGGAAGGTCTTTTGCTCTGTAATCGCGACCATCGGTTCTGCCTCTACCCATTTGAGAAATAGTCAATCGCTACGATGAGGAACCGATAATTATTGACTGCTCTTGGTAAGGGTCCTACGAGGTCGATTCCCCACATTGTAAATGGCCATGGGGACGTAATGGATGTAAGAGGCTGATGGGGTTGGTGAGGGATGGTGGCAAATCTCTGGCATTTATCGCACTTTTTTACATATGCCGCGGTGTCTTTCCCCAAGGTCGGCCACCAGTACCCTTGGGTGATTACCCTCTTCACCAAGGATCTGCCCCCAATGTGGCTTGAGCACGATCCTTCATGCACATCTTGCAGAATGGATGGGACCTCAGATGGGTGCACACACCTAAGTAAGGGGAGTAAAATTCCCTTTTTGTATAAGGTGTCCCCAATGACAGCGAACTTTGCAGCCCTGTATCTCAACTTCTTCCTTTCTTGCCTTGCTTCTGGTATCTCCCCCTCTTTAATGTATCTGATCAGAGGGTCCATCCACGAAGTTTCCTGAGAAACATTTAGGCAATATCTAAGTGTTCCCTCAGCGTCTTCAATAGTTAGCCGAAGCAAAATTTCTACTGGGACCGTCCTCCTGATGTCTGTCCTAGTTACCGAGGCCAACCTAGCAAGTGCATCAGCACGGCCATTATCGAGCCTAGTTATCCTCTTTAATTTCACTTCTCTGAAGCCCTTCAGTAATGACCTCACCTTCTCAAGGTACCTAGCCATCCTCTCGTCCTTGGCCTCGTAAGCTTCTAGTGTCTGATTCACTACTAGCCTTGATCACTATGAACCAAAATTTGGCCGACACTAAGAGATCTGTCCAAGGAGAGGCCTGCTATCAAGGCCTCATATTCGGCCTCGTTGTTAGAGGCCTTAAAGTTGAACCTTAGGGCGTACTCAATATCTGTGCCGTCGGGGGCTGATACTATTAATTCAGCTCCACTCCCGCTTTCGCAAGAGGACCCGTCGATGAAGAGACTCCACACGGTGTGTTCTTTTGAGAAACTTCCCTCGGTGAGTGACCCCTGTCTAAAGAGATATCTTCCCTCTTCATTTTCAACCACTTTCCTTCTAGCGGTGCTCGTCTCAGCCTTATCCGCAGGTGTGTCGGTGAGCTCACCTTGTCGGGTATCTATCTTCCTGAGGCTCTCAGCCTCGGCTTCATCATCTTCCCAAGTAAACTCAGCCATGAAGTCTGCCAATGCTTGCCCCTTAATGGCCGTCCTAAGCTGATACACTATGTCAAACTCCCCCAGCTCTATAGCCCAGGCCATTAACCTCCCTGATTTTTCAGGCTTGTGCAAAACCTGCCTAAGGGGAGAGTTAGTGAGGATGACCATTGTATGGGACTGGAAGTATGGCTTCATCTTTCTCGATGCATGGATCAAGGCGTAGGCCAACTTCTCCATCCTTGAATATCTTTGCTCTTCCCCATGGAGTGCCTTGCTGTTAAAATACACAGGCTTCTGTACTCCGTCTTCGTCTCTCACAATGGCTGCACTGATGGCTGACTCTGAGACGGCGAGGTACATATAAAGCCGTTCGCCCTGCACGGGCCGTGACAACAGCAAGGGAGACCCCAGGTATGATTTTAACTCCTTGAAGGCCTCATCACACTCTTCACTCCATTCGAAGGCTTTTCTGAGAATTTTGAAGAATGGTAGACACCTGTCTGTGGCCCTAGACACGAACCTGTTCAAGGAAACAACTCTCCCTGTGAGTCTCTGAACGTCTTTAATGGACTTGGGGGTCTTCATCTCAACAAGGGCCTTTATCTTTTCAGGATTGGCCTCGATGCCTCTTTGGTTGACAATGAACCCTAAGAACTTCCCTGCTCCGACCCCGAAGACACACTTGGCCGGGTTAAGCTTCATCTGGTATTTGTCCATCGTATTAAAGGTCCTCTCCAAATCTTCCACATGATCCTCTGCCTTCAAACTCTTAGTCAGCATGTCATTTACATAGACCTCCATAGACTTCCCAATTTGGTCTTCGAACATTTTATTTACGAGGCGTTGGTATGTTACCCCCACATTTTTTAGGCCAAAGGGCATGACCCTATAACAGTATGTCCCCTTGTCAGTAATGAAGGCCGTCTTCTCCGAGTCCTCAGGGTTCATGAATATCTGGTTGTACCCTGAATAGGCATCCATAAAGCTCATGAGCTCATGGCCTGCGGTAGCGTCTACCATCTGGTCAATGCGGGGGATAGGGAAGCTATCTTTGGGATAGTTCTTGTTGAGGTCAGTGAAATCCACACACATTCTCCACTTCCCGTTGGCCTTTGGGATAATGACTGCATTGGACAGCCATTCAGGGTAGATGACCTCTCTAATAAACTCTGCATCTTCTAGCTTCTTGATGTCATCCCTAATGACCTTATACTTTTCTCGAGAATAAATTCTCCTCTTCTGCTTTATCGGATTTGCTCCCTCTACCACACTGAGCTTGTGGCACATGATTTCAGGGTCGATCCCCGGCATATCTACATGACTCCATGCAAAGACGCTTCATCTTCTTACCAACAGTTTAATGAGGCCTTCCTTGATATTGGGCTTTAGAGACTTGCCGACTTGGACGGTTTTTTCTGGGTCATCCTCATCGAGGATGATGGATTTTACCTCTTCCGCGATCTCTCCTTTCTTTAGCTTCGTCTCATCCCTGGGGTCTAGGGTATCAAATATTGTTAGTGGTTGTAGCCCTCTTGTGTGCCTCCCTTTCTTCAGCGGAGTTGTAGTAACATTCTCGCGCTGTTGTCTAGTCTCCCTGAACTTCCCCCACCCTGTAAGGGGTAGGAAATTTAATCATCTGATGGACCGTATACGGCATAGCTTCAAACCCCTTGAGGGCCACACGCCCCAGTATGATGTTGTAGGCCGAAAACACATGTTCATCCATCACAAAGAAACTGACCTTCTTGGTAAGCCATCTCGGCCACTCGTCCCCCATCCAGACATCGGCCTCATACACTCCAAGGGGATGAACCTTTTCCCCACTGAACCCAATCAATGGATGATGGTATGGGACGAGTCTAGAACGGCTAAGACCTAAGGCTTTGAAGCACGACCAAAACATTACATCTGCAGAGCTGCCCCCGTCGACCAATATCCTCGGTACCTCACACCCGTGCACCCTAGTTGTGATGACGAGTGGGTCGTCATGCGGGGCTAGGAGGCCTTTAAAGTCCATTCTCGAGAACCCCACTATCAGAGTGTCCATGTCGACCTTCTTCTACTTTTCTGACTTGACCTTCAGAGAGGTTGAGTGTACCGTCTTTGTCACTACCTTGGCCTCAGCCACATGGGCCTTCTTGTCAGTGACCTCAGACCCTCCTCCTGCTAGACCTCCGGATATCATTCCCACTCCTAGCGAGATTATATTAATCCTTTTCACAGGGCCTTGGTCGTCTCTCGGCAGGAGGTCAGGGTCGTCCTCATCGTCAGAAGGGTCGTCCCCTCTTTTTTGAGGACCTTCTCTACATGCATCGCCTCGCTTCTTCCTGGGGTCGTCCCCTCGTCCCCTCTTGAAGGCACCTTTGTCGATGTACTTTCTGAGCTTCCCTTCTTTCAGCATCTTCTCAATCTCATCTTTCAGAGCAAAGCATTTGTCTGTTATGTGGCCGTGGTCTTGGTGGAATTCTCGCAACAGGTTCTTATTTCTCTTATTGGGGGCTGCCCTCAACTTCTCAGGCCACTTCAGGGATCGGTCACTCTTTATTTCATTGAGAATATGTTCACAGCTGACCGTTAATGGGGTGTAACCAGCGAACTTGTCATCCGTAGACCTCTTCTTCCCCCTTTTGTTCTTCTTAGGGTATTTACCCCCACTAGAGCCTCCTTTTTCGTCTTCGTATTTTGCGGCCATCACCTTTTCGGCGTTCATCACCTTTCCTGTTGTTGACAGTAATTCAGCCATCGTCCTAGGGAGGTCTTTAACAAGCTTCCATAACAGCTTCCCCTTTTGGAGTCCTCCAATCAGGGATGTCATAGCTATGCTCTCCTCATAGTCTTCCACCTCCAGCTTCTCTTTATTGAATCTGGCTATGTAGTCCCTCAGACTCTTATTCTTCCCCTACTTAAAATAGAGCAGGTGGGTGGTCTTCTTCTGTGGCCTCACCCCAAAGCAAAAGTTGTGGATGAGCTGGTCTGCCAACTTCTTAAAGTTTTTAATGGAATTTTTTGGAAGAGACGTGTACCAAACATGTGCATCCCCAGTCAGGGTACCAGAAAAGGCACGACACCTCATCTCATTTGAGATAGAGTATATGTCTGCTGTTGATTGATACATCTCAACATGGTGGACAGGGTTGGTGCTCTCGTCGTATCTTGGGGTGACCATAGGTGTCTTGAACCTTGATGGCGTAGGGAAGTTGACTATCTTCTCCACAAAGGGTGAGCCTATGGTGTATCCTTTCTGAAGTGGGTCCCGGCTCTTCAGTATATCACCGATTTTATCCTCTAGTCGCTGGATCGAGTCATTCCAGGGCCTCGCAGGGTCGGCTTGGCCGATGTTATCCCCTGCCGCCTCTTTAAGGTGGACGGATGGTTCTGCTGCGGTAGGCCTGTATCGGCTGTTTACTTCCCTTTGGCCGTCATCCCGTCCTTGGGGTCGGCCATCTGCTGCCTCACTCCTGGACCTCGCAGCACTCCTTGATCTGGATAATTTTACCCGCAGGTCATTTACTGTGCCCAGCCTCTTAAAGGCTGACCCCCTGCTCAAACGATCAAAAGCAGAGCCTCTCAGGCGATCATCAGGATTTGGTCTCCTGCACTTTCCTCTACTTTCCTGGAGAGGTCGTACAGTATTGTTGGAGACCTCATATGGTTCCCAGCATTCTATAGGGGCCTTCTCTCCCTACAGATCGTCATACCAGTCCTCAGGGCAAGGATTTTCTTGCCTCCCCAGGCATAGGCGCCGGGGGTCAGCAACATCCCTACGCCGCTGAGGGGGTGGAAGGTCTTTGCGTGGTTCCTGGGGTGGTCCCCTGGCTTCATGCTGTCCTGGAGCTACTGTCGGAGTAATCATCTCAGGTGAAACCCCTGGTGGTCTTAGTATGTTCTGGCTTAGAGCTGTGAACTGCTCCTGCATTATCCGCTGGCTTGCTGCCAGAGACTTTAAGGCTGTCGCCACATCAGCCATCTCAGACTGAGGTGGTGGCTGACTGGAACTGGGTCCTCCCCCATCATCCGGCGGGGGAAGTGGTGGTGGTGGCATCTCAGGTGCCATGTGTTTGAGCTATGAAAAGATGAACTTAAGAAAAGACTGGTGAGCTTGAGAACCTTAGTGGGTCTCTTTTAATGGTGAAGCATCTCCTCTCAAGGGGAGGACTGGCTCACCACCAGAGTGCCCAGTGAGGTCAAGCTGTATTCAAGGAAGAGACGTCTTCTTGTTCCCACAGACGGCGCCAAACTGATGATGCTGAGATTTAGCACCACTGAATAAGTGATGATGAGATCAAACAATAGTAACCATGGCAGCCATAGAGATGTAAGTGTATAAATGTGTAGAAGGAGATGAGTATAAGAGGAATAAGACAATGAAGTATAGTGGTTCAGCCAATTTGGCCTACATCCACTGTGAGTGTGTGATCCACTAAGTATGGGCACTAATGGCCTTGGATACAATGTACATAAGCTCACTTTCTCTCTCTACTGTGTGTGCAAGCAGAGTTTTAGCTAGGGTAGCAATTATCGATCGATCCCCTGTAGGATTGTAGGTGACAAGTATATATAGGTCTTGGGGGGTGTAGTGTACCCCCCAAGTATGCATGGTTCATGTGAATGATGATCTAGACAATCCCCTGTTGACACCTGTAGATGCCAAATGATGACATAATATTCCCTCACGTGAGGGTGTGATTTTGTTATAACGGTCTCCCATGTGCCATGTGTGCCTCACGCGCACTGTTCCACGCGTCTCTCAAACCACGCGCTGTGATGATGTCACCCTCGGCCTTTGATATGAGGCCAAGGGCAAAGTTCCTTCCGGTAATGAGTGTGGCCTAATTTGGGCCTCGTACTGTCGTACCCTCGGGGGGTCGTTCGGAGCCTGATGAAGGGTCGGCCCCCCGAGGGGTCGTCCGGAGCCTGATGAAGGGTCGGCCCCCTGAGGGGTCGTCCGGAGCCTGATGAAGGGTCGGCCCCTGAGGGTAATCTGGGCCTGATGAGGCGCAGGGTGCCCTCGGCATGGCCGAGGGTATATACGGGTATATCACTATGCGCAACATGTGTTACACTAAAAGGGAAAACCAAAGAATATTTTTTGTGAGCTCAATAAAGAAAAAAAATGTTACTTATAAAAAGGGTTAAAAAAGTTTTACAGAGATATAGCTACACCAGTTATGACTAATGTTATGCTCAAGAGAGAGTAGCTGTGTTCACGAAATATATAGATATAAATTCTTACTGGAGAGGGAATTCTAATGATTAAAGAAGAAGTTATATGCATCTTCTAGCGAATTGCAAATGGTCCATGTCACACCTCTCCCTGTAATTGTATGTAACACTTGATGCCAAAAAGTGCAACATGTGTAGATTTTGTTTATGTCAAGAATGACAATGTATATACGAAACTAAATATTTCCTAAACCTGAGGTCGTTTTTCACCCTTAACTGCTCTAGTGGAAGGCTGCAGCTGTGCTATCCCTTCAAGGTGGAAAATTCCTCCGATATTTCTTTTTTATATATTATGCATAAACTCAACTCAGTTAAATAAATCCTTTTGCCAAATTACTTGGGATCAGTGGCTACACGAATCATGTATCCTCATCTAGTTCCATTTAGTGCAATATCCTCGATGAAACCACTCTTTTATAATTTATGCATATCTAATGTGTATATATGTGTGTGTATTGGTGTCATTATTGGAAGCATGGGAGGTCATTGTAACTCTCAAATTTGCTAACCAATATTATTAAACTATGAACCCTAAACCTAATGATCCCATTGCGACCTGGTCAAAGTCTTTCGCAAGTGTTGTTTGTCCCCTTTACCTCAAGAACCTACCCTAAAAACCCCGTCATCCTTTAAAGGAGAGACAATTGTTCAGTTCACCTCTGAAGATATACAAGACCTTGCGGAGCCTTTCAAATACTCGATTGTGGGTTCGTTTTCTTACGGTCTCCTTGCTATGGAAGATATTTGGAAAGCCATGTTAAATTTCAACCTAAAAAACTCATGTTCAGTTGGCCTCATTCATCATAAAAATGTCCTCATTTAATTAGGTTGTGAAGAAGATTTTATACGAATGTACGTGAGGACAATGGTTATTTAGTAGACATCCTATACTTTTAAATGGACACCTGAGTTTAGGGTGGATGAAGTGAGTCCTACTGTTCCTGTATGGATTAATTTCCCAAATCTTTGCATTCACCTCTTTGCAAAAGTCTTATCTTTATTCAATCCTCAATTGATTGATAAACCCTTAAAATCGAATGATTCTATTTTAAATATCTCTAAGACTAGTCTTGCAAGGGTATGCGTAAAGATCTCTCCAAGAAAGAATAAGAAGAGTGTGGATAGGGATTGGTGACCAAGGATTTTGGAAAGAAGTATCGTATGAAGAAATTCCTCTATATTTCAAGTCATGCATGAAGAAGGGTCATAGCTTTGAGACTTGTATTTTTAATAAGAAAACTCATGAAGATATTATGAATATGGAAGCCCCTAATCCCCAACAAGTCTTCAAGCCTGATACTACAACAAAACCCACTGGCAATGCTCCCAATATTAAATATTAAGAAGAAATTATCAGTATCCAAGAGACATCCATTTTCCATCCCCAAATTTTTCAAAGTCTCTCTCCAAGAATTCTACTCTCTACCACTCCTAGCCTTAATAAAGATAAATCTGAAAAGATTGTTCAATACATCATTAAAATTCAACACTGTGATATTACGACAGATGAAGCAGTTGTAGTATATACTATCATGCTCTCACCAAGAGCATCTCAGCTTCCAGACTATAACAGACATCATGCTAAACAATAAGCTACCAATCTGATGCAGAAGATAAGAAGAAAATCCCCACTCCAATGCATGAATAACTAGAGATGTTTTCTACGTTTTTTGATAAAAAATGGACACTTATATGCTCAGCCAAAGACAAAAGAAACAATAAGATCCTCCCTAATGAAAGCATAGCTCCCAACATCAAGGCAGGTAAATCTTACCATCCCATTATTTGGAGTAAAATAAAAACCTTCAGGATCCTTTATTCAAACGAGTCACTATAGTTGCTACAAAAGCCTCAAGTTTAAACTCCTCAAACTTATAATGATTGGCTTCTTATGTTAGAATGTTAGAGGAGTGTCTAACAAGTCTACCAACTGAAGAATCAAGAGATTGATTAGAGATCATGGTATTCCTATTGTTTCCCTTATTGAGCATAAAGTTGACAATTCTCAGTTGGAGAAATATCATATTAGATGGCATTTTGATGGTGCCATTGCAAATGTTTCTAATAAAATTTGGTTATTTTGGAGAATGGGTATGACAGTTACTGTCTGATATGATGATGAACAAAGTTTAACTTTGAAGGTTGGCCACAAATCCCTTAAAAGTGGATATAATCCTTACTTTAGTTTATGAAAAATCCAATAAAGATGATAGAATGTCTCTTTAGAGAAACTTGGAAGATATTTGTAATAAATATCATGGTTATCCTCTTTGTTTATTGGTGATTTTAATGTTGTCTCTAATCAGTTAGAAATAGTTGGGGTAATGTGATTGATTTCTACGCAGTTGAGGATTTCAATGACTGCATTTCTTTATGTGGGCTTAAAGACTTGGGCTATTCAGGTTCCAAATTTACTTAGACTAATTCCATATGTGAAGATAGAACCATTTCTTACAGGTTCGACAAAGTTTTTTGCAACCTACAATGGCACAATGACTTTCCCAATTCATCCATATCCCACCTGAACAAACACTGCAGTGACCACTCCCCACTTCTACTTTCAATTAAAAGTACTTTTGATTCATATCCTAAGCCATTTAAGTTCCAGAAAATTTGGTGCAACTACAAGTCTATACAGTCTACGGTGATCCAATCTTGGGAAGCTCCCATTCTGACATCCCCTATGTAAACTTTGCATTAAAAATTCAACGGATCGAGAGTGACCTTAAAATTTGGAATAAAGATGTATTTAAGGACATTTTTCAAAATATTAAAGATCTTGAAGATGATTTGATTCTCAATGAAGTTATTTTTGAAGAAGGCCCTAGTGCTGATAATAGAATGAAGTTGCACAAAATCAAAGCCAATCTTAATATAGCTCTTAATCAGGAGGATATCTATTGGCATAAAAAGTCTAACATTAAATGGATCAAACAAGGGGATATGAATACAAAAAAAATTCACTATTCTATGAAAGCTAAAGGAAGTTTTCTTACTATTCACAGCATCAAATATCGAAACAACAATTGGATTGGAGGTAAATAAGTTATTGAAAGTGTTTTTGGTTCCCATTTTCAAAGACATCTGAGTGTTGAGCCTACTAACCATGATCTTCCTATTCTGGAAGTAATTCCAAATTTGATTAGTGATGACTATAATGCATCTCTTACTGAGATGCCATCTGAAAGTGAAATTCTTAAGGCAGTAAAGTAACTGATCTTAATGCAGACAGTATCTCGTGTCCTGATGGTTTTGGTGGTGTATTATATTTTTTTGGGGGAGATCATCAAATAAGACCTAATCATTGCAATCCAATAATTTCTTATAGGTGGTCAAATCCCTACAAGTTGGTCTAGCACTGTTGTGGTGTTGGTTTCCAAAGTTTAGAACCCCTCTACTTGATCCCATTTTAGGCCTTTCGATATTTTTAACTTTTCTATGAACATAATTTCTAAGATTATCAACCCTAGACTCTCAAATATTCTTCCTTTCATAATCTCTAAAAATCAAAGTGGTTTCACTCAAGAGATATGCATTTAAGATAACATTCTTCTTGCTCATGAAATGACCAATTCTTTGGGTAAAAAGGCTCATGCTTCTAATTCAGCATTAAATTAGATATGGAGCGAAGGCTTATGACAAATTATCATAGTTGTTCCTGCTACAAGTCTTTAGAAATTTTGGCTCTTTTCTGAAACTTTTATGGACATCATAGACTTTTATCCAATAACTACTTCTCAATTGTAGTGAAAGATAATCCTACAGACTTTTTCAAATCTTCAAGGGATCTTAAACAAGGGGACCCTCTCCCCTTACTCTATTCATTATAGTTGTTGAGGTGCTAATTAGAGGTATTGACTCCCTTATCTTGTCCGACAAAGTTACGCCATTTAGTCATCCTTCAGGTAGCTCATTGTTACAACATCTCAGCTTTGCTGATGATGTAATTCTCTTTACTAATGGAGGAAAAATAATTCTTTTGAATTTGATGACTTTCTTAAATCATTATGAGGATTGTTTTGGTCAGCTAATCAACAGAAACAAGAGCGGTTTCACTGTTGACAGTAAGGTTGCTGCTAAAAGAAGATCTTCAATTGGTTCTTACTTGAGTCTGTCTCAAAAGAATCTGCCTATCAAATATTTGCGATGTCCTTTATTCAAAGGAAGAGGGAAGATATCATATTTCTCCGAGCTATTGGATAAGATTCTTGTGAAATTTATGAGATGGAAAACCAAATTTCTATTAGTTGGGTGTAGAATTATTCTTAATAAACATTTCCTCTCTACTATTCCTATTTATACCCTAGCCTCAATTAAGCCTTCTAAATCTATCATTAATAGAAAACATAAAATTTTCAAACAAAATTTTCAAGGGTTTAACCAAAGATAGTGGCGATAATTATGTCTGGTTTAAATGGGAGAAGTTGTGTTATCCTATTGAAGAGGGTGGTTTGAGGATGAGAAATCTAAATGATATTGTTGTTGCTAGTAGTATGAAGTTGGTTTGCAGGGTAAAGACTTCTTATGGTCTTTGGGCTTCTTTTGTAAAGAACAAATATAAAAATTCTCTAGAAGCGGGTAGATTAGGTTTCCATACTATCAAAAGGATTATAGAGGTCCATAAGGTGGTGGAAGACCTTTCTGTAGATCTGGATTCAAAAACTGTGTGGGCTCCCATTAACAGTGGGGATTTTTCTTTCAAGTCAGCAATTAATCTGTGCAGGCATTCTAGTTCCCCTCGCAGCAACTGGAAATTCTTATGGCATAAACATTATCCAAATACAATTTCTATTTTTGTTTGGAAACTCCATCATAATGCTCTCTCTCTTGATGAGCAAATACAAAATATTGGCATTATATTAGCTTCTCGATGCAGGTGTTGTCTTAATCAAGTGGAGGGAACCCAACATACTTTTCTATACAGTCAGCTAGCCAAGTCTATATGGATTCATTTTGCAGTTCTATTCGAAATATCCCTAAACTTCATTCCTATCTTGGCAATGCTGATCTCCTGGTGGTTGTCTATGCCCAAAAAGGAATATCTTTAGTTCCTTTACTCAGTTGTCCAAAGCATGATTCTTTGGTAGATTTAGAAAGCTATATTCGAAAGTTTTTTCGAAGGTGAAAAGATGAGATCAAATAGGATCATTCAAAATGTCTACAAAATTATTTTTGACATAGCTCAGACAACCACCTTTAAAGACATCATCAACAACAATCATCAATTTCTGGTCTCATATTTCCACTTGAAAGTTAACGTTCATATGCCTAGATTCATCATTACTAAATTGATTAGTCCCAAATATGGTGGTTGTTGATACCAAATTTAATCTGCTGACATGGACGAATCATATGAAGACACGTGGCTATCTACATGGCAACAACAAGCACTTCCGAGATGATCACACGCTCCGAGGAACCATGTTACTCCGAGGAACTCATACGCTCCGAGGAACAGACCTCTACGAGGAACTCTTTAGCACCGAGAAGCTCAAGCGGTTCGAGCAACTCATGCGGTCCGAGCTGCACCTCGAAGCAGGATACCAATAGTTTAATTGCTCATTAAATGCTTATCATTCAGACGCACACGCAAAAAGGGCATTAAATGTATTACCCTTTCATATGTATATCATTTAATGTATTACCCTTTCACATTACAGCCTCAGGGCTATAAATACATTGTACAATCCTCATTAGAAGGGGACCCCGGATCTAGACAGGAATTTCTTGATAGAACTTGTAATCGAGAATTCCCAAACACTCAACAATAAAATAACAGTGGACGTAGGCCATTCTTATAAGGCTAAACCACTTTAAAATTCTTTGTCTCATTTATTTATCTGTGATTGAATTATTAGAGTGATCTAATTTTTTACATCAACAGATTGGCGCCGTCTGTGGAAAACGACTGATAATATCGTTTTTATCAAAAACAATCCATTACCAATGGCTGATATTCCTGAATCCAGCAATCGAAATGCTGGAACCCCTCCAAATCCATCTGCTCCACCAATTATTCCAGATCTGACTGGAATAATGGCAAATCTGGCTCAGGGCCAGACCGTCATGCAAGAAACAATGCGACAACTCATCCAAACCCTCCATGGCGGTGCATAAGCCCATTCCGGACCACGAAGCATTCAAAGAAATACTCGTGCGCCTTATTCGCGTACTAGGCGTACTAATTCATATCGCAATGAGGAATCTGAAGATTTTTCTTATCAACCTGGATGAACTTCGTCAGTGCGAGCCACAGATACTGAATAACGTGTCACCCTCTCCCCATAAAGGACCAGTGCATTGGAAAGATTAAGTAGGGTTTCTACTTTCTACCGATTAGGCCCTAGGAGGAACAAAAGTCCTCTTAATGCAGCGTCGAGGATCTTTCGATGACCATCAGATTTAAGGGAAGGATCTGCCCAGTCGCGACCAGCTGCTCGTCAAGATAGATCCTATGATCGACCAGCTGCTCGTCAAGATAAATCCCAGGAATCCACTTCAACGCGATCAGTTGCTCGAACCAATAGGCCCGAGGAAGGAAATGATGCATGGAAAGGATCTATTCAGAGGCTGGAGGATAGATTAGGGGAAATGGCTAAGGCCAAGAACCCTCTACAATGAACCTTTGTTCGAGGAGCACCTTTTGTCCAGGACATTATTGATTTTCCAATACCATCAAAGTTCAAAGCACCTGTTATGACTCCCAAGTATGATGGGAAGACTGACCCTGTCCTTCATATAGAACAATACCAAGCTACAACCGACATCTATGCTGTCCCATATGAGATGAGATGCAGAACATTCTCGGGAACACTTACAGGATCTGCTCAAATATGGTATAATAATCTTCCTCGGGGTAAGATTTGAACTTTTCTTCAACTGGCCGAGTTATTCATTGGGAATTTCTGCTTTGGAGTAAAGCCAGTTAAACGAGTAGCACATTTGTTAAGTGTTAGACAAAAAGCTGGTGAGAGTACCATAGATTATATAACTCGTTTTAATAACGAGAAACTCGAAGTCATTGATTATGAGGAGAATATAGCGATTACTGCTTTGATGAGTGGACTACTGCCAAACAAGTTGTATTACACTTTGGCCAAAGATCCACCTAGAACCATGTCGGACCTGATGGGAAAAGCGTCCAAGATTATGAATGCCGAGGATGCTATGTCTGCGAAGAAGAATATGGACGCCAAAGAAACCAAGGTGGAAGATGATAAAGCTAAGAAGAAAGAACATAAGAACAATAGTGGTGACAAACAATCCAAAAATAGGTCGTCATGGGAGGTCTTGAGGAAATTTGATAATTACACACCTTTGAAGGCAAATATCAACCACGTCCTGGAAGAAATTAAAAACAGTGAGGAGTTAAACTGGCCAAAGAAAATGAAGGCAGACCCTGACACGAGGAATAGGGAAAAATATTACGAGTTCCACAAGGATCAAGGCCATATGACCAAAAATTACATAGCTCTTCAGAATGAGATTGAAACACTCATCCGACGAGGAAAGCTAGAAAAGTATGTGATCGGGGAGGCGAAAGAAGAAACAACGACCGAACTAGAGAGAGGTCTAGATCTCCTCGTCGAGTAGAGGAGAACAAGAAGAGAAACCATGAAGTTGATCCAGAGTATGACCCCGATCTTCCCAAGAAACCAAGGCAGCCAGAACGAGAGGTATTTTCAATACGCTTTGGGTCATTTAATTGTAATGTTTTTACAGGAGGAGATGCAGGAGGAGGAGACCTTACTGCAGAAAGAAAAGCTTACCTCGGTGAGGCTCAAGCTTGCTCGTACATTCAACGAATAAATCTAGCTGAGGAAGATCGCCCGAGAAAGGTGAACAAGGAGAAATTAGTCATCGGTTTTTTAAAAAATGACCTTGCAGGTGTTTTATATCCTCACGATGATCCACTGGTGATCAAGATGAGAATGAAGGAGGTAATGATTTCAAGAGTGTTGGTCGACAATGGTAGCTCGGCAGACATCATGTTCTACTCGTGTTTCGATAGTTTAAATCTAAAGCTATCTCAACTGGAGCCTTACCACAGACCCCTCATCGGTTTTACTGGCGAGAAAGTATTTCCACTTGGGACGATCAAGTTGGATATATTCATTGGTACGTGGCCTGCTTGTCGGACAGAAAGAATACGTTTCTTCGTGATGGATAAGAATGTCCAATCATCGTACAATATCATTATAGGAAGAGTAGGATTGAAGAAGTTCGAGGTTGTGCCATCTACAGTGCATCAGTGCCTAAAATTCCCAACAAACTTTGAAGTAGGAGTTGTGAAAGGTGATCAGAAAGTAGCTCGGGAATGCTATTATTCATCCGCCGAGCAAGAAGAACTGGAAGAATCAAAGAAAAAGACTACTACCTATCAAGTGGATGAAGGTGCAGAAATTGAAACATTGGATCCTCGAGATGAGTCGCAACTCGTGAAGGGTCAAGTGCTGGAAGCTACTGAAAATATCATTCTGTACGACGAGCACCCTACGAGAACTACTCAAATAGGTTCATCGTTGGAAGCCTCATTAAAACAGGAATTGATAACTTTCCTTAGAAGTAGAAGACAAACTTTTTCATGGAGTCATGAAGATATGCCTGGGATAGACCCAAACTTCTTATGTCACGAGCTCAATATGAATAAGGAGATCAAGCCTGTGAAGCAGAGAAGAAGAGTATTCAGTCCCGAGAAGAATCAAGCTATACAGGAGGAAGTCGAGAAGCTCCAGAAAGCTTATTTCATTGAAGATGTAAATATCCAGATTGGTTAGCTAATGTGGTGATGGTAAAGAAGAAGAACAACAAGTGGAGGATGTGTGTAGACTTCACCGACCTCAACAAAGCATGCCCAAATGATCACTTTCCATTGCCCCGAATTGATCAACTGGTGGATGCTACCTCGGGACACGAGTTGCTGAGCTTCATGGATGCTTATTCTGGTTACAATCAGATCAAAATAAAACCTGAAGATAGGGAGAGTACTTCTTTCATTACCCCTAGGGGAACTTATTGTTATAGTGTTATTCCTTTTGGTTTGAAAAATGCAGGTGTGACATATCAGAGGCTGATGAACAAGGTCTTTGCTGAACAAATCAGTGACAATATGGAAGTCTATGTTGACGATATGCTGACAAAAAGCAAGAAAGTTGTCGATCATCTAGTTGATTTAAATCAGACTTTTGATCAACTGGATAAATATCAAATGAAGTTGAATCCGACGAAATGCATATTCGGAGTACGAGAAGGTATGTTTCTCAGGTACATTGTCAATCAACGAGGCATTGAGGCAAATCCTGAAAAAATCAAAGCTCTATTAATGCTGCGATCTCCAACAACGAAGAAGGAAGTAATAAGTCTTACAGGACGAGTAGCAGCACTCAACAGATTTGTGTCACGAGCAACTGATAGATGTCTCCCATTCTTCAAGACACTCAGAAAGACTTTTGAGTGGAATGATGAATGTGAGAAGGCTTTTCAAGACTTGAAGAAATACTTGGGAGAACCTCCACTGTTGTCCAGGACGGTGACGGGAGAAAAATTGTATTTGTACCTTGCAGTGTCCGAGAATGCATTTAGCTCGGCGTTGATCAGAGTGGAGAATGGAGTACAAAAGCCAATTTACTACACAAGTAAGGCCTTCCGAGGAGCAGAGATCAGATATCCAAGGCTGGAGAAATTGGCACTGGCGCTGATTGAGGCGAGTAGGAGAATGAGGCCATACTTCCAGGCTCATACTATAGTAGTATATACCGATGTGCCATTGAGACAAGCCCTTCATAAGCCAGAAAAATCAGGGAGATTGATGTACTGGGCAATAGAGCTCGGTGAATATGATATAATTTATGAACCCAAATCATCATTAAAAGGGCAGGCTGTAGCAGATTTTATAGCGAAGTTCACCTATCCTGATACCGTTGAGGAGAAAAAGTTGCTCACTGATCAACCCGTGGATGTTACAGGATCAACAAACACTAGCTCAGACCAATTCCGATTGGTAAAAGAGCGTGTGGATGTTACAGGAGGTGACGTAGAGATAGTTGTGAGGACTCCGGACGAGGAATAAGAGTTGCTCGCTGATCAACCTGTGGATGTTACAGGATCAACAAACACTAGCTCAGATTAACTCCGGTTGGTAAAAGGGCAAGTGGATGTTATAGGATCATTGAATTCGAGCTCAGACCAACTCCGGTTGGTAAAAGGGCAAGAATAAATGATCGACGAAGAGCAAGAAAAATCCGAGGAGGAAAGGAAGCAGTAAATATTTCACCGAGGAACTCTGACTGATCAAAAATTTGAAGACGAGTTACCCATATGGAGGCTATATGTAGATGGCTCATCTTGCACTGCAGGATGTGGAACGGGGATAGTTTTGAGCACTCCGGATGAGGTCGATATGGAATACGCCTTGCGTTTCCAATTCAAAGCCTCCAACAATGAGGCTGAGTATGAGGCCATGATTGCAGGGCTTAATTTGGCAAAAATTATGGAGGCGCAGCAGGTTGTGATCTTCAGTAACTCTCAATTGATCGTAAACCAAATGATGGGAGTATATGCAGTTATAGGAGAATTAATGATCAGATATCATGCAAAGGCAAAGGAGACGGTGTCAGAATTTACCGCTATTCAGCTGGTCAGAATACCAAGAATGGAGAATGCGAGAGCAGACGCCCTAGCTCGACTAGCATCAGCTACTCGCACCGAGCTACGACGAACAATCCCAATTAAAGTGTTAGCTAGTTGGAGCATAGATGAAGGTCTGACGATGAACTTTATTACCCTTGATTTAGGACCATCTTGGATGGATCCCATCAGGGCATATATTGAGGAGGGAGAATTGCCAATTGACAAGTTTGCAGCCAAGAAATTAAAGTTTAAAGCTGCTCGGTATGTATTAACTAACGGTATTCTTTATAGACGAGGAATTATGGAAGGTTTGCAGAGATGTGTAAATCCCTTCGAGGTAAAAGAATTAATCGAAGAGATCCATGAAGGGTCCTGTGGAGCACATATAGCAGGTCGGACGCTTTTACAAAGGGTGATGATGCAGAAATACTACTGGCAGACGATGAGGGCTGATTGTATAGACTATGCAAAGAAATGTGACAAGTGCCAGCGCTTTTCCTCCATCCGAAGGACTCCACAAGCATTATTGACACCCATAACTTCCCCTTGGCCATTTTCCATGTGGGGAATTGACTTGGTTGGGCCACTGCCAATGACCCGAGGAAGGTTCAAGTACCTCATCATCGCAGTAGATTATTTTACTAAGTGGGTAGAAGATGAGCCACTCATTGATATGACGTACGAGAAGGTGTACCAATTTGTTTGGAAGAACATCATTTGTCGATATGGTCTTCCCCATGCTTTCATCACAGACCATGGAACACAATTTGATAACGAGGAGTTCGCAGCCTACTGTCATCAATAAAATATTTTGAAGGTCCACTCAGCACCAGGCCATCCTCAAAGCAATGGACAAACTGAAGTGACAAACATAACGCTGCTAAATGGCTTGAAGAAAAGATTGGATGATGCAAAAGCAAACTGGATCAACGAGTTACAATCAGTACTTTGGGCTTACCGAACTACTCCGCGAGTAGCAACTGGAGAATCACCATACATGCTGGCGTTTGGAAGTGAAGCCGTCATACCTGCCGAGTTGGGCCTCCCAACACACAGGGTACTGAATTTCAATTCCCCTGTCAGCGACTTAATGAGAAGATTGGATTTGGACATGCTCGAGGAAGTTAGAGAAGAAGCAACCATTATAAATGCTGCTTACCAGCAGCGAACAGCTTTGTTCTACAACAAAAGGGTGAAGAAGTGCGACCTGAAAGAAGGAGACTATGTGCTGAAGAAAGTAATTCAAAAGCACAATAAGCTGGAAGCAAACTGGCATGGACCATACCGAGTTACAGAAGTTGTTCGACCAGGAACTTATCGAATAGCAACTTTAGAAGGCGAGGAGTTTAAGAATGCATGGAACGCAGAGCATCTGCGCAAGTATTATCAGTGATGTATATGTAACGCAGTTCCATCAGTATGAATAAAATGAAGATATTCTGCCAAAGTTTCTCCTTTTTATTGAGAATTTTTCGGGGAATACTAGTGCTACACACTACTCGGCAAAACTCGGCAAAGCTCAGACTACTCAGCAAAAATATTTCTAAAAATGCCAACCTCGGTTGGTTAGGAAACAAAATATTCCTAAAAATGCCAACCTGTTTGGCTAGGAAACAAAATATTCCTAAAAATGCCAACCTCGGTTGGCTAGGAAACAAAATATTCTTAAAAATGCCAACCTGTTTGGCTAGGAAATAAAATATTCCTAAAAATGCCAACCTCGGTTGGTTAGGAAACAAAATATTCCTAAAAATGCCAACCTGTTTGGCTAGGAAACAAAATATTCCTAAAAATGCCAACCTGTTTGGCTAGGAAACAAAATATTCTCGCAAATGCCAACTTATGTTGGTCGGGAGGTACATATATTCTCGAAAATGCCAACTTATGTTGGTCGGGAGGTAAGATTATTCCAGATTGTGCAAAAGTTGCCAACTATGGCTGGTCGGGGATAAAAACCCACCAACTGTAGTTGGTCGACAAAGAAAATTTACCGACCTTGGTTGGTCGAAAACATTTTATGGGTAAAATTATTTCAAAAAGACTAACTATGGCTGGCCGGGGATAAAAACCCACTAACTGTAATTGGTCGACATGGAGAATCTAACAACCTTGGTTGGTTGGAAACATTTTAAACATTTTTTATACTCGTGACTTTATTATTAAGTGATCGAGCAATATTATTGAAACTTGAAATTTTTTAACTATTATTAAGCTGGTCAACTAACAACACAATATTGTTATCTTTTTAACAGATATGCATAAATGTAAAGTGCTTGATATTTACAAGACAATAGAAATTAAGATTTGCAAACAAAAATGAAAGTCTTTCATTGAATTCCAAATAAATTACATTGATAATAAAATGAAAAGTACATTGATATTGAAATGTATACTAACTATTACATCAAAAATTCTTATTCTACTGGTCTTTTCCCCTCTGCTTTTGACATAGGTTCCTCGCCAGCAGGAGGATCATTTAAAGACAGAGGAGAATTGATGAAGTTGAGATCCTTCAACATCCTGACATTCATTACGGATGGTCAATCTAAGAGATGCTCGGGACGAGATACCTCGGTTTGAGAATGTAAATTGTAATCACCGAGATACTTTGAAATTAAGCTCCGAGGAATGGCCCTGGCAGGGATCCAACCCATGTCCAAATTGTATGGAGGCACAGGTAGGTCGAGTAGCCCGGGGTCATAGTAGTCCCACATATAATGACCTTGTTCGATCTTCAACACACCTAAGGCATTCAACCAGCCTTGCTTATAGCCCTCATTGTTGGCATTCTGGATACGATCGTCCAAGTGGTATAGTGCTTCGTTGTATCCAGCCATCCAGAACTCCCTGGGCTGTTTGTGGAACTGATATGTTAGCCTCTCCATCTGCTCGTGGAGATTCTTGATGAAAAGCTCCTTATTCTCCAAGACTGACTTCTGCGCAGAGAGCTATTTTTCCAGGTCCCTAATCTTCTTTGACATATCAGACAACACCTGGTTCTTCGCCATTAATTGGAAAGCCTGGTTCTCTAAGTCAGAATGAGTTCTCTGTTCCTCGATAAGAACCTGAGCTACTCTTGCTCGTCCCCGAGGAGCTCTTGCTCGACCACGAGAAGATGTATAGGGTCCAGAACTCTTCAAAGTCTCCAACTCGTCCCTCAACTTGGCGTTCTCAACCTCTAAGAACGAAAATCCCTCGTCGGTCACTGGGATCCAGGCACTAGAAGTGGAAGCTGCAGATTTTAATTGTGATAGCTCCTTTTGCAGGTTATTGTTTTCCTTTTCCAGCAACACAGTAATCTGTCTGCATTCCTCGACCTCACCTCTCAAGGTTCTCTCCCTTATATCATACCCAGCAAAAAGCTTCTCGTAGCCCTTGTCGGCAATGATCTGCTGGTACTTCTTCTCGTACCCCTCATGCAACAAGGCAGTGGATTCTTTGTATTGAAGCTGAAGGTCTTCGAGGGGGCTTTGAAGATCCTCGATCATTTCATAATAGGCAACGTTATTGACTACAGCCCGATCAAGCAGACACTTCCGATATTGATATGCTTCCACTTCCTGTTCTGAAGCTTCCTGGCCGAGGATGTAGATAACTTGTGCTGCACTTAGGTCTGTGTGACCAGCCTTGAAGTATTCATTACATTGTCGCAGTAACTTTGTATCATGGGCAGATAGCAGTTCTATCCTGGCCAGAAACTAGCAGAGAAAGAAGAACAATCATCAATAAGAAGAATAAGCAGAGTATGAATAGAAGAGAAATAACAGCATGCAAAAAGTTCAAGTTTTATTAGATCATAAAGTTCAGAGTTACATATGTGGGTTACATTTGATAAAAGAAACAAAATAAAGAGAAACCCGAACAACACTACACCTTTTCCTTATCTCCCAAAACCTTCTCGGGAGGCTGGGATGAGGAGGTAGGTTGCTCGGAGGGAAGGGATATTTGCTCGGGGAGAATAGGCAGTTGCTCGGGGAGAGTAGGCAATTGCTCGGAGGAACTGACGATCTACTGAAGTTCCTCGGTAGCAGGCTGAATGGCTAGGGCATGATCTCGCATCACCATCGAAGACTCTTCAGAGGTAGCTTCGTCCTCTTCTAAGTCTTCTAGAGTTGGAGGGGGACCAGGGGTATGTCTCTGGAAGATCTCGAAAGACTCGTTGACCTTCATTTCCTGAAGGGCAGCAACCCATCCATCCCTAAAGTATTTGAGACTACCATAGACCAGTTGGGACACCATGGCAGCTAACCCCTTGTTCCACCCCTTGTCCCAGCCAGAGCTGAAGGACTTCTTCACAGCCATCTTCCTCTTCAACTTCTCCGAGGAGAGCTTCTCGAACAGCAGGTTCTCAGCAGCCTTCAATTTATTTTCTACTTCCTCCTTCTGCCGACCTACTTCCCGAAGTTGAGCCAACTCCTCCTCGTCAGCCTTGAGTTTATCTTCAAACTCTCCTGCAGTTTTGAGCTTCTCTTCAAGCTCCTTATTTGCCTTCTCCAAGGCATTTATTCTCTTCTCCAACTCCTTGGAGGCATCAACAGCTCGAGCTTTCTCCTGCTCGTTGGAGGCAAGCTTCTTCTCCCAAATAGCCTTACTAGTGGCATACTTCTGGCGGGAGTCTTCCAAAGACTTGATAGCCTCTTCCATAGCTCCCTCCACACTGGATGAGGAGCATGAGGCTTTAATTGCTTCATCCTTTTTCAGGATTATGTTGAAGCAGCTCTTCAACTGTGAACAGAAAAAGAAAGCAAGTTAGAAACAGAAATGACAAAGGAAATATGAAAAATTCAAAGTAAAGAGACTTACAGAAGCAAGGTGATGAGCAGCTAGCGAGGTGACCATATCCCGAGTAAGGTTTTCTTCAGAACCTTGGACCTCGGGAATGATCCAGGATTTTACCGAGCTCATGGCAGAGCTCGGGGGAACAAAAGTTGGAACCCCAGTTTCAGCAACTGGGGGCTGAGTGATGGTATCAGCCAAATTGATCGAGGAGCTTTTCTTCAGCCTCCTCGGGGAAACAGGAACGGTTTCAACCAAGGAAGAACCCTTGGTCGGTGATATCACAATCACCTCTCCAGGAGCAGCAGACCTGCTCGGAGCCACTGCGGGCTTCTCAGCAACCTTCACAACTGCAGCAGCTGAGGAAGGTGCATCATTCTTCTTCGTCCCCTCCCTTGGGACATCAATCCTACTCCTTTTTGCCTCCCCAGAACCGAAGGTAATTTTCTCAAACAGGGTAGGAGGTCTTCTCTTCTTCATCCTTTCACTTAAAGGAATATGGGATTCAGGCGATGAGTTGGTGGAAGCTGGTACTGGCTCTGATTCACTTATCACTGGACGAGCAGTGAAAGAAGTGGTGTAGCTCTTGTACTGGAGCAGATATGAAGCCGACCTAATGTGCTCGTCAGCAACACTCTGATGCAGACTCCAGATAAGTTTCAGATGTCTTATATTAACATCTGCTTCCTTTGAACACTTCCTCTTGCTATCAACTGCAAATGAATAAACATTGTTATTAGTGGCACATTTTCAAAATAAATAAAATGAAAATAACCTATCCCATTGCCATAAGGAGGGCATCTGGGACCCTGGTAAACCTCATCTCCAGTTAATGGAGGGTGTTGCCAATTTTTTATGACAACCCCGTGTTCAAAATAATCCCTATTGGCATCAGGGAGATTGACTACTAAGGCTCTATTTAAAAATCTAGTTTTTAAATAAAAAATATTATCATTAACTGCCCATCTATAGCAGTACATGATTTATGGAATTCCTATTCGAGTTCCATGGATTTGATTTAACCTATGCACCCCATTAACTATTCTCCATGTGTTGGGGGCTATTCTTGCAGGAACAACGTCAAAGTATTGACAGAATTCCAAACACAAGGGATTGGGTGGGAAATAAAATCCACACTCAGCCATAAAGAGACTGGGGAACCAATGTCCCTCAGCCAAACGGAAGTAATCAGAAGGCTCAGAAAGCTCTTCCAAAATAACCCAGGAGGGAATGGAAAAATCAGAGCGAAACTTTTCAAGAGACTCAACAGGGAAAACCATGATGATGAATAAAAGAAATGAAGAAGAAAGAAGAAGATCTTACAGAAAAAGAGTAGAGCGGTTGACAACGAACGATGGAAGAGATGAACGCACAAGAGAGTAGAAGACAATGAAAAACTCGAAGATACAAATTTGAAAAGTAGAAGACGATGGGAGTATTTGTGAAGTTTAAATACCTTGCCTTGGAAAATGGTGAAGTAATGATTACAAAAAAGGATGATTACGTTACCGGCGGCTAAAAAGATGAAAAGTGGCGCGGGAATCAGAGCGGGCAACAGCGGCTAAAAAGACGAAAAGTGACGCGGGAATCGAAGCACGCAGAAAAGTCCAAAAAAGCATGATTCTACGAATTGGGAAGGAGAAATAAATACAAGGGAAACGCTCCTAAAAATCAGGAAGACTATTTAAAGCTACCATATTCCGAGAAAGAATGTTCCACACTCCTCAAATTTCGAACTATGAAACATTGGGGGCTTCTGTTGATACCAAATTTAATCTGCTGACATGGACCAATCATATGAAGACGCGTGGCTATCTACATGGCAACAACAAGCACTTCCGAGATGATCACACGCTTCGAGGAACCATGTTACTCTGAGGAACTCATACGCTCCGAGGAACAGACCTCTTCGAGGAACTCTTTAGCACCGAGAAGCTCAAGCGGTCCGAGAAACTCAGGCGATCCGAGCTGCACCTCGAAGCAGGATACCAATAGTTTAACTGCTCATTAAATGCTTATCATTCAGACGCACACGCAAAAAGGGCATTAAATGTATTACCCTTTCATATGTATATCATTTAATGTATTACCCTTTCACATTACAGCCCCAGGGCTATAAATGCATTGTACAATCGTCATTAGAAGGGGACCCCGGATCTAGACAGGAATTTCTTGATAGAACTTGTAATCGAGAATTCCCAAACACTCAGCAATTAAACAACAGTGGACGTAGGCCATTCTTATAAGGCTGAACCACTTTAAAATTCTTTGTCTCATTTATTTATATGTGATTGGATTATTAGAGTGGTCTAATTTTTTACATCAACAGTGGTATTAAACTAAATGTGGATGGATCTTCTAGAGGTAGCGTAGGGGAAAGTGGTATTGGTTTCATCATCGGGGGATACAATGGCATTTTTATCGTAGCTTTCTATTTGTCTATTGGTCACAACAAAAGCTTTAAGGTTGAGGTTCTAGCTGTACAAAAAGGTGTGGACTTTTGTAAGAAATTTGGCTTCTCTAATTTCGTTGTTGAATCAGATTCTCTTTCCTTAATGTCTATGATAAAAGGATTATGAAAACCTCCTTGTAAAGATATAAAGTACATCTAGGATATTAATTCAAGCATCCCATCCCATCAACGTCCAGTTTAGTCATGTGTGGTGCCAAAACAATGGTGTAGCAGATGGTCTTGGAAAGTTAGCTTCCTTTTCAGGAAAGGAATCTTTTGTCTTTTCTGCTCTCCAAAGATGAATTAAGGGTCTCTTTAATGTTGATATATTAGGCCTCCCGTGTATGAGAAAATCGCTTTAATGTAATGGGGATAATAAAAATTCCCAAATTTAGTTTTATTTTCCATTAGTGCTTGTAAGTGCCACTCGGAGAGGCTATTTCTCCTATCTATTAATACAATTTGTGGGGGTATTGTCCCTCTTCCTTTTAAAAAAAATATCTTGGAGGCCGAAACCATGTTGTTGAAACAACCATGCATTTGACTGTTGATTTTAAATTTATAATTCCTTAACTGTAAATCTTATGCATTTTAATATATATACATGGGCATATATGTTAGGTTGACATACTTCTATTCATATATACTGTCATCGAGGTGGATTTTATAATTTATTATTGTTTTTTTATTATGTAGGGCATTGTGAGTTTTAATGAGAAATGCCTCTGAGATTGGGGATGCCTTACTTGTAAGTCCACAAGTTTTCCACTTCCTATGCATCAAAACTTTATTACCTTTGAGAGTGTATTTTAATCCTATTGTTTGTATGCAATTCACACTTCAAAGTATTGGACAAGTCTGAGTGTAGTTGGCCAAATCAGTTGGACACTAGATGAAACATGTTGGACATGGATAGATGCTAGTATTTTGACTAAAAAGGGGTGAAGTATAGTAAACTCTGTGAATCATCAGAAAATTGATATCTGGTCATCGAGTCAACACAGATTGAAAAAATAACAGATTGCAGAATTGTAGAAGTATCAAAAAGTGAAGTATTGTAGATGATTGACAGGTATGTACGACCCTGATTAGGATGTCAATTAATTAAAATTCTCAAAATCGTTTGTTCTTTTTACATGAATTCACTATACATCTACCCATTTAGTTGTGCTCCATTATAACCAGTTAAGAATTAGTGCTTGTTCACGTACATACCATAGCAGACCCCCGTGAATATTGTGTTTATTTTACTTATTTTTTCTTCTTTGTTTTTTTATTTAAGTATCTAATATCTCTAATATCTTGGGTTCATCTCATTACTTTACATTTTTGTTCGAAATAAAAGTGATTTTTTCAAATAGATGAAGATAGAGGATCCATTTGCTTAGTACCTCATAAATCTCTAAACAATCATCTCGCTCTCTGTTAATAATTTAGCGACCTTACACATCCTCTAATCTAACTCCTCTCCTTTCTTTTAAACACATCATCCAGAAAATGACAAATCTGTAAAATCATAGGCCTTTGTTTTTCCCCCAACATTTCATTGTATATATAGTATAGAGAAAATTGAGGATCTACTAATGAGAGTTTATCTAAGAATCAAGAAAATTCAAATTTGTTAAAGCCTATGTGTATAGACAAAGATATTAGATTAATGTACTTATAATCAGTGGTCAAGTTTTGTATTTTTCTGCTTCAACATTGTCACTAAAAATATTTTTTTTTGCATCTACTTTTTCTTTTGTCTTGTCTTTGAGTTCTTAACATATTAAAAAAGGTTGTACCCAGTGCACAAGGCTCCCCCTTGATTACAGCGTCTAGTAGAGGAGATTGTCAGTAGGCCTTACCTCCATACATATATGGAGAGGTTGCTCCCATGTTTCGAACCTGAGACCAACCATAGCTTGGGCGAGGGCACTTGTCATCGAACCAAGTCCCTCACATACCCTTCCCTTCCCCTTTTGCTGGACCGATCAATATAGGCAGGCCACTGATTGTTTTTCAGGTCACTAGGCGCTGACAGGGGGTAGGGGTGTCACTAGTACAGACACTAGTTTGTAGATTAATGTGTTAATGGGTTTATGTGTTAGAGGTTTATATTTAGCAAGAAAATATATTATTTTAAACATTTAATGGAAATTATCTTGAGGGACTAAACATAATTTAGCCCTATTTGATTCCATCAAAAAAATAGAGTAGCTGATGTGAATGAAGAATTCAGGGTTATTTTTAGTAATTTTAAGGTTTTATTGTATTTTTGTTATTTTTTCGTCTTTCTCTAATTTTTAGTATTTCATTGTATTTTCCTTTTTTGTTAGTATTTAGAAGAAGGAAGGTTATTAGCTCTTAGTGACATAAATGTAATTATAATTATTAGCTTAGAGTCTAAACAACCTCCTTCCTATAAATACCCATATGTAGTCCCATTTGAGGCATTCTTACATTTTTTGAGATATTGATTAGAGAGAGTTTGAGAGAGAATTATATTTTCTTGCTCCCATTTGGCGTTATTTACATCAATTGGTATAAGAGCCTAGTTTCTCCACCGATTGTTTTGATTGTTGTGGTTGTTGCTGTAAAATAAAAACTCGTAAACAACGTTGTTGATGTAAAAAATTAGATTATCTCTAATTAATCAATCACAGATAAAATAAATAAGATAAAAATATTTTTAAAGTGGTTCAGCCTTGTAAGAATGGCCTACATCCACTATTTTTGTTATTGCCGACTATTTTCTAGGAGTTCTCGATAATGGGTTTACCAAGAAATTACGAGTCCTCTTCTAATGAAGAGGTTACAATGTATTTATAGCCTTGAGGCTGTACATGTGAAAGGACAACGCGTTGTTATCTAGCAGACATATACATCTGTACAATAATAATGAGCATTAAATGGGCAGTCGTCTCTTTGATTGTCTTGATTTGAGTGCTCTGTACGCTAAGTAGCTCGGCATGCTTGAGCTACTCGGACCGCCTTAGCAGCTCAGCATGCTTGAGTTGCTCGGGGCCCATGAGTTGCTCAGGGAACTTAAGCTGGTCGATACGCTTGAGCTGTTCGGGATGTATGAGCTGCTCGTGGCGCTTGAGCAGCTCGGTGGCAATAAGTTGATCGGTAGAAGTATTTGTTAGTTGACACCTGTCTTAAAGTAATGGGTCCACGTCAGCAGATTAAATTTGGTATCAACAGAAGCCCCCAATGTTTCGTAGTTTAATGTTGAAGAAAAGTATGGAACATTCTGCTGCTTAGATTTTCGGTTTTTATGGATTTTAGGCAAACTTTTGTTGTATATAATTCCTTTTTGAGTGCATAGTATCAGGCTTTTAAAGTATTTTGAATTTCCATAACCGCTTCGATTTTTGTTCCCCTTTTCTTCTTTTTAGCCACCGAATACGTAAACGTCCTCCCTTATAATCATTGCTTTCTCTATTCCCGAGATAAAGTATTTAAGCACGGCAGAAATCCTATCGTCTTTAACTTTTCAAATCTGTACCTTTGAATCCTTCATTTTCTTTCTGTATCGTGCCTTCGTTCTTTCCGTCGTTCATTGTCACCTGATCTCTCTTTCCCTGTAAGATTTTTCTTTCCTTTATTTTATTTTGATTTGTTCATCATGGTTTATCTTGTTGAGTCTTTGGACAAGTTTCGATCTGAATTTTCAATTCCTTCATGGGTCATTTTGGAGGAGCTTTCTGAACCTTCTGATTATTTTTCTTTGGCTGAGGGACATTGGTTCCCAAGTCTTTTTGTGCTCGAATGTGGCTTTTCTTTTCCACCAAACCCCCTTTGTTTGGAGTTCTGCCAATATTTTGATGTTGTACCTGCAAAAATAGCTCCAAATACTTGGAGGATAGTTAATGGTGTTCATAGATTGAACCAACTCCATGGAACTCGTTTGGGGATTCCTTAGATTATGTACTGCTATAGATGGGTTGTCAGTGATTCCACCTTTTATTTAAAAACTAGGTTTTTGAATAGGGCTTTAGTTGTCAATCTTCCAGATACCAATAGGGATTATTTTGAGCATGGGGTTGTTATGAAAAATTGGCAACATGCTCCATTAAATGTAGGTGATGTATATCAGGGTCCCAAGTGTCCCCCTTATGGAAATGGAATAGGTTGTTTTTATTTTTTGAAATATTATTTTCTTGATGTTTGATAAAATGTATCACTGAAATTTATTTTTATTTGTCACAGTTGACAGTAAAAGGAAACCTCCAAAAGAAGCTGACGTTAATTTGAAGCATTTGAAACTTATATGAGATTTGCTCCAATCTGTTACAGGAGAACATATTAGATCGGCCTCTTATTTGTTGCAGTACAAGAGCTATACTTCATCTTTTACTGCTCGTCCAGTGGTGGTTAGTCTTGACCAAATACCAGCTGCTGAGACTAGTGTGGAAGGTTCTTCCTCTTAATCAAGTATTCCTATTAGTGATATAATGAAGAAAAGAAAAGTTTCTGCCTTCTTTGATAAGTCTTCCTCTACTTCTGGAGAGGCAAAGAAAAGTAAGCAAAGTGTCCCAGAAGAAGGGACAAGGAATATTGATGCACCCCCTCCTGCTGCTACCAAGAAAGTTATTGAGAAGCCCCCAGTGGCCCCGAGCAAGATTGTTGTTGTTTCTCCTCCAAGTGAGGTTATTGTTATTTCTTTCACCAACAAAGATAACATCTTTGGTTGAGAATGTTCCTGCTCCTACGAGGAGGTTAAAGAAAAGTTCTTATGAGAGACCTGTTGAACCTGTCTCTCAATCTTTAAATGTCGAAGGTGGTATTCCCACTTTTGTTCCTCCGAGCTCTGCTATGGGCTCGGTGAAGTCTTGGATTACCCCAGAAGTCCAAGGTATTGAAGACAATCTTTCTCGTGACAGGGTCACTACTTTGGCTGCTCAACATATTGCCTTAGTAAGTATTATTAGTCTAAGTTTTCACTTTTTAATGCTATGTCCCTAAACTGACTCAAAGTTATTTCTTTTTTCAGCTGGTAGCGTGTTTTAACAGTATTCTGAAGAAGGATGACACTATCAAGGCTTCAATCTCCTCGGGAGGTGTAGAGAAATATTTTGTTGGTCTGACTCAGGCTTTAAAAGACTCTCGTCAGAAGTATGAGGAAGATAAAGTTACTTGGGAGAAGCAACTCAAGTCCATCGAGCTAGAAAAAAGTCAGGTTGTGAATGCCTCCAAGGATTTGGAGAACAAATTGACAGAGTCTGAGCAGAGAAACAAAGTCTTCGAGCAAAGCAACAAGGAGCTGAAGGTTAAGCTCAAGTCTGCCGAAGAGAAAGTTGTTAGACTTCAGGATGTTGGGCGCCAGAAACTGGAAGTGGAGGAGAAGTTGAAAGCTACCGAGGAGCTCTTTAGGGAAAGGACCTCCTCGGAGAAGGCAAAAAGGAAGAAGGAAGTTAAAAAGTCATTCAGTGGTGGTTGGGATAAAGGCTGGAATAAGTGTTTGGCTTACATGTCCTCTTAAATGGAATACTCCAGTCTTAAATACTTTAGGGATGGATGGGTGGCACCCCTACAAGAGCTGAAAGTTGCTGAAGATTCTGAATTATTTCAGAACCACACTCATGGCCCTCCTCCTTCCTCTGATGAAGAAGCAGAGGATGAAGATGCTTCAGATGAATCATCTATGATGATTGCAGATCAGGCCCCTTCTGTCCCAGTTGTGCATCTTTTCGAACAACCGCCACCAGCCAGTACGTCTGCCGAGTAGCTAATTTTGCCTTCCGAGCAACTAGTCTCTTCCTCAAAACCTTCTGAGGAAATCATAGGAAACAAAGAGAAGGTGTAGGGTTGCTTGGGTGTTTATTTTGTTATTCTATTTAATGTAACTTTGGATTTTGTATTTTCCCTTTATGATGAAATGAAAATTCGAACCTTGGTTATTCGTCTTGACTTTATCTTTTACTTACTTTGTTTGCATTCTTATTGATTCTTTGTATTTCTTCTCTTTGTTAGTTTATGGCTAGGATGGAACTCTTATCAACTCATGACACAGAATTAATGAAGAAATGTAAAAACTATTTTAAAGTTGGTCATACTGATCTAAATGAAGCCCAGATACTTGACATCCTTGGTTCAGATGCTTCTGAACGAGCAATAGAATCCTATTAATACCTGAAGTGTTTGTTTGATCGTGCAGTCGCCAATAATGTGTCTTACTACGAGATGATTGAGGATGTCCAAGGAACTATCGAGGAGCTCCAGTTGCAGTACAAAGAGTCCTCCACACTTTTGCATCAGGGATATGAGAGGAAATATCAACAATTGAGTGCTGATAAAGGATATGATAAATTCATCTCTGCTTATGAGAAGAAAGAGAGCATTTCGAAGCTTGAGGTTGAAGAACACAAACGTATTGCTAAGTTGTTCGAATAAAAGAACATCGCCTTGCAGGAAGAGATAAAATAATTGAAATCTGTTGCATCTTCCTCGGGAGCTTTGGTCCCTGTTAATGATGAAGGTTTCTCTTTCTTAGAGGTAGAAAATGCCAACTTGAGAGATGAGTTGGAGACTTTGAAAAGAGCTGGACCTTCCAACTCTACTCATGGACGAGCAAGATCTTCTTCTCGGGGACGAGCTAGGGCTAGTCGGGTCACCATTGAAGAAACTAGAACTCAAGAAGCCTTGGAGAATCAGGCTTTTCAATTGATAGCGAAGAACCAGGCCTTAGCGAAAATGTCCAAGAAAATTTTGAGTCTCAGCGAGCAACTTACTACTCAGAATTCTTCCTTAGAAAGTAAGGAAATCTTGGTGAAAAATCTCTATGAGCAATTGGAGAGGTTGACTTATCAATTCCATAAACAACCCAGAGAATTTTGGATGGCTGGGTACAATGAAGCTCTTTACCATCTTGATGATCGAATCCAGCAGTCGAATAATGAGGGGTATAAGCAGGGATGGTTGAATGCTATATGTGTTTTACAATTGGAGCAAGGACACTATTTATGGGATTATTATGAGCCTGAAGTGCTCGATTTTCCCGTGCCTCCTTTTAAGCTTGATTTTAGTTGGATACCTGCTTGGGCAATTCCTCGATGCTTAATCTCCAAATATCTTGGCGACTACAGTCTTCATGCCAACGTTAATATATCTCGCCCAGAGCATTTGCTTGATCGGCCATCTGTAATGAATGTTAGAATACTGAGGGATGTAAATTTTATAAATTCTCCTTATGCCTTAGATGATCCTCCTGTTGGAGTAGAACCTGTTTCAAAAGCAGAAGGGAAAAAACCAATAGAATAGTACTTTTTATGTAATGAATGTTATTTTTCACAGCATATGTAATTTTTCTTGATTTGAACGAAGAAATTTTTAGCCTTTTGCCATTTTATTTTCTTCTAAGTAATTTGCAGAATGTCCTTGTTTGTTCGTTTGTGAATATATACATATACAGATATATAGATTCTGTTTTATTTTTGAATAATGGACCTTGTCCTATTTATTGTTTGATTATAATGACTTGTCACTATTTAGGCCTAAGCAATGAAATGATTTGTATCCCATGTTTTTGCTTAGTTTAACCAACCAGAATTGATTGTATTTGATGCCCGACCAACCAGAGTTGGTGGAAATTGATTTCCGACCAACCGGAGTTGGTGGTAGTTCATGCCCGACCAATCGGAGTTGGTGATACTTGATGCCCGACCAACCGGTGTTGGTGGTAATTAATTCCCGACCAACCGGAGTTGGTGGTAATTGGTTCCCGACCAACCGGAGTTAGAGGAAATTAATGCCCGACCAACCAGAGTTGGTGGTAATTAATTTTCGACCAACCGGAGTTAGTGTTAATTGGTTCCCGACCAATCGGAGTTGGAGGAAATTGATGCCCGACCAACCAGAGTTGGTGGTAATTTATGCCCGACCAACCAGAGTTGGTGGTAATCGATTCCCGACCAATCAGAGTTGGTGGTAATTGATTCCCGACCAACCGGAGTTGGTGGTAATTGGTTCCTGACAAACCGAAGTTGGAGGAAATTGATGCCCGACCAACCGGAGTTGGTGGTAATTTATGCCCGACCAACCGGAGTTGGTGGTAATCGATTCCCGACTAACCGGAGTTGGAGGAAATTGATGCCCGACCAACCGGAGTTAGTGGTAATTTATGCCCGACCAATCGGAGTTGGTGGTAATTGGTTTTCGACTAACCGGAGTTGGAGGAAATTGATGCTCGACCTACCGGAGACCAACTAGAGTTGGAGGAAATTGATGCTCGACCAACCGAAGTTGGTGGTAATTGGTTCCTGACCAACCGGAGTTTGGAGGAAATTGATGCCCGACCAACCAGAGTTAGTGGCAATTTATGCTGAACTTGATGTGTAGTGTGTAGCACTAATATTCCGAAAAATTTCAACAAAAAGAGAGAACCGGGTAAAACATTCAACACTTTATTCATACCGGAGAAACTATATTACATAAGAATTTCGACTACTGGTAATACTTGCGTAGATGTTATGCATTCCATGCATTTTTTAATTCTTCTCCTTCTAAGGTTTCAGTCCTGTATGTTCCTGGACGAACAACTTCTGTTACTCTGTAGGGTCCATGCCAATTGGCTTCCAATTTGTTGTGCTTTTGGATCACTCTCTTCAACACATAATCCCCTTCCTTCAAATCACACTTCTTCACCCTTTTGTTATAGAACAAAGCTGTTCGTTGTTGATATGATGCATTCCTGATCGCTGCTTCTTCCCTGACTTCCTCGAGCATATCTAGGTCTAATCTTCTCATTAAATCACTGATGGGAGAATTGAAATTAAGTACTCTATGTGTGGGTAGTCCCAATTCGGCGGGTATGACAGCTTCACTTCCAAATGCCAGCATGTTTGGAGACGCTCCTGTTGCTGCTCGCGGTGTGGTACGATAAGCCCACAGCACAGAATGTAGTTCATTAATCCAATTTTCTTTTGCATTATCTTGTCGTTTCTTCAATCCATTTAGTAATGTTCTATTTGTCACCTCAGTTTGTCCATTTCTCTGGAGGTGACCTGGTGCAGAATGATATTTCAGTATATTGGATTGATAATAGTATGCAGCAAACTCCTCGTTATCAAACTGGGTTCCATGGTCAGTAATGAATGCATGTGGGAGGCCATATCTGCAGATACTGTTTTTCCAAATGAATTGATAGATTTTGTCGTATGTCATATCAATAAGGGGCTCAGCTTCCACCCATTTTGTAAAATAATCCACAGCAACCACAAGGTACTTGAACCTTCCCCTCGTCGTTGACCAAGTCTATTCCCCACATGGCAAATGGCTAAGGGGGCGTTATGGGTGTTAACAATGCCTGAGGAGTTCTTCGGATGGACGAGAAGCGTTGGCATTTATCGCACTTCTTAGCATAAGCTGCGCAATTAGCTCTCATCATCGGCCAGTAGTACCCCAGCGTGGTTATTCTTTGTAAGAGCGTCCGACCAGCTACATGGGCTCCACAAGACCCTTCATGAACCTCTTCGATAAAAAATTTCACTTTGGAGGGGTGGACACATCTTTGCAACCCTGCTATAATTCCTCGTCTGTATAAAATGCCATTGGTCAATACATAACGAGCATATTTAAACTTTAATTTCTTGGCTGCAAGTTTATCAGTTGGTAGCGTCCCTTCTTCAATATAAGCCCTGATGGGGTCCATCCAAGATGGTCCCAAATCAAGGTCAATAAAGTTCATCATTAGATCTTCGTCTATGCTCTGACCAACCAGGATTTCTATTGGGACTGTTCTTCGTAGCTCGGTGCGTGTGGCTGATGCCAATCGAGCTAGTGCATCTGCTCTTGTGTTCTCCAACCTTGGTACTCTAATTAACCGAACTGCAGTAAAACTTGATACAACTTCTATCGCTTTTGCATGATATCTGACCATTAATTCTCCTTTTTCTACATATATCCCCAGAATTTGATTTACAATCAATTGAGAGTCACTGAATAAAATGACTTGTTCCGCCTTCATGGTTTTAGCCAGGTTTAAACCCATGATCATAGCTTCATATTCAGCCTCATTGTTAGAAGCCTTAAATTGAAAACGCAGAGCATATTCCACATCTATATCATCTGGACTGTTTAAAACAATCCCTGCTCCACTGCCTGTGGAGCACGAAGATCCATCTATGAACAGATTCTATATTGGTACTTCATTATCAAACTCCCGATCCGAAAGAGTTCCTCGGTGGAATATTTGATACTTCTTTTTATCATCCTCCGGCACTTCTCGTTGCCCGTCTGCCGACATAAGTTGGTCGGGATTTAAATTTGATGATCCTGTAATATCCACAGGTTGGTCTATATTCAGCTTCTGTTCGTCCAGTGAATCCTCCTGAGTAAATTCTGCGATAAAATCTGCTACTGCCTGCCCTTTGAGCGATGATCTAGGCTCATAAATTATATCATATTCTCCAAGTTCTACTGCCCAGTACATCAACCGTCCTAATTTTTCTGGTTTGTGCAGAGCTTGCCTTAATGGCATATCTGTATACACAACTATAGTATGGGCTTGGAAATATGGTCTCATTCTTCCGCTTGCTTCAATCAGTGCTAGTGCCAACTTCTCTAGCCTGGGATATTTGATTTCTGCTCCTCGGAAAGCCTTGCTGGTGTAATAGACTGGTTTCTGTACACCATCTTCCATTCTTATCAATGCTGAACTCACTGCATTTTCTGAAACTTCCAGGTACAAGTATAATCTTTCTCCCATCACTGGTCTAGATAATAGTGGTGGTGTCCCCAGATACTTCTTCAACTCTTGAAAGGCCTCTTCACATTCATTATTCCATTCAAATGTTTTTCAGAGTGTTTTGAAGAATGGGAGACATCTATCAGTTGCCCGTGACACAAATCTATTAAGTGTTGCAACTCGCCCTGTGAGACTTTGCACTTCCTTCTTCGTCGTTGGAGATCGTAACCCCAATAGAGCTTTGATCTTTTCAGGGTTTGCTTCGATACCTCGTTGGTTAATAATATACCCAAGAAACATGCCTTCTTTTACCCCAAATATGCATTTGGTGGGGTTTAGCTTCATTTGATATTTCTCTAGTTGATCAAAGGTCTGACCTAAGTCAATTAGATGATCAACAACTTTCTTGCTCTTCGTCAGCATATCATCGACATAAACCTCCATGTTATGACTGATTTGCTCTGCAAACAGCTTATTCATCAGCCGCTGATATGTGGCACCTGCATTTTTAAGTCCAAAAGGCATAACATTATAACAATAAGTTCCCCTTGGGGTGATAAAAGAGGTGCTCTCCCTGTCTTCAGGCTTCATCTTAATCTGGTTGTAACCAGAATAAGCATCCATGAAACTCAACAATTCATGCCCCGAGGTAGCATTAACCAGTTGATCGATTCTGGGCAAAGGAAAATGGTCCTTTGGGCATGCTTTATTAAGATCAGTAAATTCCACACACATTCTCCACTTGTTATTCTTCTTCTTTACCATCACCACATTTGGTAGCCAATCAGGATATTTGACATCTTCAATAAAAGAGGCTTTTTGTAGTTTCTCCACTTCTTCCTGTATAGCCTGGTTCTTTTCAGGACTAAACACTCTTCTTCGCTGTTTCACTGGTTTGATTTCCTTGTTTACGTTGAGCTCATGACACAAGAAATCCAGATCATTCCCCGGCATGTCTTCATGACTCCATGCAAAGGTCTGCTTTCTTTATCTTAAAAATGATATAAATTCCTATTTTAATGATACCTCCAGCGATGCACCAATTTGAGTTGTTCGTTCTGGATGCTCGTCGTCCAGAATGACATTTTCAGTAGCCTCCATGACCTGTCCCTTTACGAGCTGAGACTCGTCTCTCGGGTCTAACGTTTCAATCTCTGCATCTTCTATTTCATTTACATGATAGGTAGTAGTCTTTTTCCTGGATTCTTCACGTTCCTCTTACTCGGAAGATGAATAGTAGCATTCCTGAGCTACTTTCTGGTCACCTTTCACAATTCCCACTTCAAAATAGGTTGGAAATTTTAGACATTGATGTACAATAGATGGTACTTCCTCGAACTTCTTCAGACCTACCCTTCCCATGATAATATTGTAAGCTGATTGGACATTTTTATCCATTACAAAAAAGCGTACTCTTTATGTTCGATAAGCAGGCCATGTACCGATAAGCATATCCAACTTGATCGTTCCAAGTGCAAAAACCTTCTCGCCAGTGAAACCTAGGAGAGGCCTATGGTATGGCTCCAACTGAGCTAGCTTCAGATTCAAACTGTCAAAACATGGATAGAACATGATATCTGTCGAGCTACCATTATCCACCAGTACTCATGAAATCACAACTTCCTTCATTCTCATCTTGACTACTAAGGGATCATCATGAGGATATATTACTCCTGTTAGATCGTTCTTAGAGAAACCAATGACTAATTTGTCTTTATTCAAATTCCTCGGGCGGTCCCCTTCAGCCAGATTTATTCACTGAATGTATGAGCAAGCTTGAGCCTCATTAAGGTAAGATTTTCTTTCCGCAGTTAGATCTCCACCTCCTGCATCTCCACCTGTAATAACATTACATTCAAATGATCTGAAATGAATGGAGAATACCTCTCGTTCTGGCTGCCTTGGTTTTTTAGGGAGATCGGGATCATCTTGGTCATCTTTTGGATCTTCTTCGCGACTTCTCTTCTTGTCTTCATTTGCTCAGCGAGGAGATCTAGACATTTGCCTTGCTCGGTTGCTGGTCTTTCCACCATTTTGGCGATCAACATACTTAGCCAGTTTTCCTCATCTGATGAGTGCTTCAATTTCATTCTGGAGAGCTATGCACTGTTTGGTCGTGTGACCATGATCTTTATGGAACTCGCAATATTTGGACTTATTCCTCTTATCAGGTTCTGCCATCATTTTTTTGGCCAGTTCAGCTCCTCGCTGTTCTTGATCTCTTCCAGAATATGATTTATATCTACCTTCAAAGGAGTATAATTTCCAAATTTCTTCAACTGTTCCAGTGCTTGCTTTGCTTTCGACTGCTTATTGCCACCATTATGCTTTTGATCCTTCTTCTCTGTCTTGTCAGCCTCGACCTTGGTTTCCTTAGTATGTGTATTCTTCTTTACAACCATGGCTTCTTCGGTATTCATAATTTTGGCTGCTTTTTCCATCAGTTCAGCCATAGTCCTAGGCGGATCCTTGGCTAAAGTGTAGTACAATTTATCTGGAAACAGTCCACTCATCAGAGCTGTAATGGTTGTTTTCTCCTCGTAATTAATTACTTCGAGTTTCTCATTATTGAAACGAGTAATATAATCATTGGTACTTTTACTTATCTTCTGTCTAACACTTAATAAGTGTGCTACTCGTTTGACTGGTTTTGCTCCAAAATGGAAATTTCCAATAAAGAGCTCTTCCAGTTGAAAGAAAGTCGCAATATTACCCCGAGAAAGATTATTGTACCATATATGGGCTGATCTGGTAAGAGTTCCAGAAAATGCCCTACATCGCATCTCATCTGGAACTGCATAGATATCGGCAGCAGCTTGGTATTGTTCTATATGAAGGACAGGATCAATTTTTTCATCATATTTAGGCGTCACCACAGGAGCCTTGAATTTTTATGGTGTGAGAAAATTCACAATTGCCTATACAAATGGTGTCCCTTGGACAAAAGTTCTTTGTAGAGGATTTCTGGCCTTAGCCATTTCCCTTAATTTGTCTTCTAATCTCTGAATAGAGCCCTTCCATGCATCGTTTCCTTCCTCGGGCCTATTGGTTTGAGCAATTGATCGAGCTGAGTTTGCCTCTTGGGATCTTTCCTTACGAATAGTTGGTCGTGATTGGGCAGAGCCTTCCCTTAAATCGGATGGTCGTTGAGAGTTCATTGACATAATCCTAGGGGGACTTCTATTCCTCTTAGGGCCCAGACGATCAAAAGGAGAAACTCTACTCAACCTTTCAAGAGCGCTGGTCCTTTCTGGAGATAGAGTGACATTTCGTTGAAAATCTGTAGCTCGTACTGAGGAAGTCCGACCAGGTTGATAAGAAGGATCATCAAATCTCTTAGTATGGTATGATTCAGTATGTCTAGATCGAGAATCCTCTGGGAATAGTGTCCGCCTAGTTCATGAAGAGGGTAGGCGAGTATTTCTTTGGACACTTCGTAGTCCTGATTGAGCCGGCACTCCTCCTTGAACAGTTTGTATAAGTTGACGCATGGTTTCTTATATGGTCGTCTGTCCTTGGGCCAGATTAGCCATTATACCATCCAGATCTTGAACATTTGGAGGAATAGATGGATTCAGAGGGATCCCAGCATTTTGATTACTGGATTCTGGATTATCAGCCATTGATGATGAATTATTTTGGTGAAAAACATTGAATACAGTCGTTTCCCACATACGGCGCCAATCTGTTGATGTAAAAAATTAGATTATCTCTAATTAATCAATCACAGATAAAATAAATAAGTCAAAAAGATTTTTAAAGTGTTTCAGCCTTGTAAGAATGGCCTACGTCCATTGTTTTTGTTATTGCCGACTGTTTGCTAGGAGTTCTCGATAATGGGTTTACCAAGAAATTCCGAGTCCTCTTCTAATGAAGAGGTTACAATGTATTTATAGCCTTGAGGCTGTACATGTGAAAGGATAACGCGCTGTTATCTAGCAGACATATACATCTGTACAATAATAATGAACATTAAATGTGCAGTCGTCTCTTTGATTGTACGGATTTGAGTGCTCTGTACGCTAAGTAGCTCGCATGCTTGAGCTACTCGAACCCCCTTAGTAGCTCGTCATACTTGAGTTGCTCGAGGCCCATGAGTTGCTCAGGGAATTTAAGCTGGTCGATACGCTTGAGCTGTTTGGGATGTATGAGCTGCTCGTGGCGCTTGAGTAACTCGATGACAGTAAGTTGATCGGTAGAAGTATTTGTTAGTTGATACGTGTCTTCAAGTGATGGGTCAACGTCAACAGATTAAATTTGGTATCAACAAACGTCATGGTGGGTTCAAGAAAGGATGAACACCTCCGCGACAAACCCTTTTGATCAAATCATGACAGCCCTCAATCAATTGAAGGCCCAAATGGAAGAGATCAACGCACGAAATCCTTCATGGGCAACCGCCTCGCACCACGACCCCCTCCTCCTCCAAATTTTGGCCTATACCCACCATCACCCCCAAAGACACCTCGAACCAACCACCACCATTAACCGTAACCCTGGCCCCCAAACCCCTCTACATACTGACGTAACACGTCAATGGCCAAGAAAATAAACCAAACCCTAACTTTTAGAGAGAGAATCAAGAGATTTCTTATATTCAAAAATGGAGAGTGTCCCCAAATGAGGAATACAAGGAGGTATTTAAAGGGGAGGAGTAGCTTAGGCTCTAAGTTATGATTCTAATTACAAAAATACCCTTAATATCCCTTGCTACTTCTTTCCCTGAATACCAAGCAAACAAATACTAAAAAAAAGAAATACAACCAAATAAAGAAACTAAAAGAAAATAACAAAAAAATACTACAAATACTAAAAGTGGCCCATAAACTTCTAATTTCCATCACATACACTTCCGCAACTCACTTCACACCACCACCCCAGCAAAATCAAAACCCTAACCCAATTTCACCCACCACCCAACCACCTCCGTCCAGCCTCCTAGGCCCCATTCCGATACCGACTAGCCCCCTGGAGTCTCCAGAAGCTGCTGCCCCCTTTGTTACCACCAAAATAGTCCCCCGACAACCCAAAAAAATCCTCCCCACGGGCCAAACCATCCCTCAGGTGGTCGGCATGACTTCCCCTACCTTGAGCGACCCCAACCCACTAGGGTTTTGCCTTGGTGGAGGTTGCAAGCCACCATAGGCATCCCCTAGCCCTGACCACCCCCCATCACCTCCTAATAGAGACCGAAAATCCCTCCAACCTCCTTCCAAACCCCCTGACCTGATCTGACCCCTAACCTTCCAGATCTGACTGGAAGTGTCACCAGCCCCACTGCACTCCTCTGTCTGCATCAAATCCCAACTCCGATGGTCGAAATTCATCTTGGACATGCCAGCGGCCATGAAACCCTAGGGTTTCGACCCATTTTTGTCCAAACACCTCCTATGCCAGCCAAACAATCTTCTGCCATAATTGGAACCCACCAACATGTGCAAGAACTAGGGTTTGGAACCAAAACCTTGGTTTTTGATCCGAGTGGTAGATATTTTTTATGTTGGACATGAGTGGCTTGAGGAAGAAGATAAAGATTGCCGCAAGAATTGAAGAATCTTCCTCAACATTTTAAGAAATTACGATTTGACATACCAATTGACGTAAATGATGCCAAATGGGAGCAAGAAAATATAATTCTCTCTCAAACTCTCTCTAATCAATATCTCAAAAAATGAAAGAATGCCTCAAATGAGGCTACATATGAGTATTTATAGGAATGAGGTTGCTTGGCCTCTAAGCTAAGAATTATAATTACATTTATGTCTCTAAGAGCAAATAACCTTCCTTCTTCTAAATACTAACAAAAAAGGAAAATACAATGAAATACTAAAAATAACAAAAATATAATAAAACCCCTAAAATTACTAAAAATAACCCCTAATTCTTCATTCACGTGAGTAACATTTTCCTCTTCACATAAAACTTGATCTTAACTATTTTTTTTACTGTAATGCTTTTGCATATTAAGATTTTGAACAGGGGCTTGTATGTTAGGTTGACATGCTTTTAATCATGTATTATTGAGGTGGATTGGTATTTTATTTATTATCATTTAGGGTGTTGTGATATTGGTTACGGGAAACTATTTTACGTTCTATGGATAAAATCTTTTCTACTTTTTTTACACGATATGGATATATTTGATTGAAAGATGTAGGCAACCGTTGGAATCAAATTTTGATAGATTGACATAATAGGAAAAATCCAAAAAATAAATAAATATTGAAATTTGGTTGAGAAAAAAATCTCAAAATTTATAGAGTAGATCTTCAAAATGCCTCGTACATCATCAAAGTTCACTATCAATGAATTATTTTGGGAAGTGCTTTCGAGAGGCTTTCAGCATTAGTTATTTTTCCTATGTTGTTTTAAAAATTAGGTTTAGCAATAAGATTTTGTCAAAGTTTTGGAGCTAGGAAACTCAAATACTACAGAAGGTGTCTTGACAAATTTAAGCATTTGAAATTTAAAGATTTGGATTTTGTTTAGTTCGAACATCTAATAGTCATCCATCTTATATGTGTATTTAAACAAATGAAATGAGTTGAGTTCTAGGGTCTTGAAATGTATTGATTGGAAATAATATGTGGCATGGAGTTATTTGAGGAAGTAAAGGATCACCTAATTGGTAAAAGCACAGTGTGGTATTTTACGGTGTTACTCAAAGCTCAAGATCCACACCTACCTGCTCAAGAGGCAATTCTGGAGGGGTTAGAAAAAAAGGGCACACAAAGGATGGAATTTCAGGAAATAAAGGTATTTCTTACTCTAAATCATATTGCTACTTTATAATCTGCTGGACCGGATGGTATGCCAACTTTATTTTCTTAAAGAATTTTGCATATCATAGGCCCAGAGGTCACGCACACGATCTTATCTGTTCTCAATACTAACACTCCCCCTCTTTAATTGACCATATTAATATTGTACTCATTCCAAAGACTAAAGAGTTAAAAAAATACATGACACATTTTAAACGTATTAGCCTATATAATGTTTTATAGAAAATCATATCTAAGGTATTGACAAATAGGCTAAAAATGTGTGAGGGGCGGAGACTCAAAGTTCCTTTGTTCCGGGAGGTTGATAACTGATAACAGAGAGAGATCTTTGACAAAGGGACCTAATCCCACCATATCTCTTCCTTTTATGTGGAGAGGGGATCTCATCTTTGCTGAATCCATCTCAAAGAGAGCAGAATATTGTGAATGGCTGTTAATCAAGGCGGGCCACAGGTATCACATTTATTCTTTATCGATGATTGACTCATATTGGGGACAACTTTAAAAAAGGATATTGAAGAGAAAAAACACATTCTTGAGGTGTATAGACAAGTGTGGGGACAACAAATTGACCTGAATAAACACGACATTGTTTTTAGTAAAAGCACTTCATAAAGCACTAAGTGAGGATTTGTCAATATTTGGCGGATCAAAGAGGTACTGGGGCATGAGATATACCTCGGCTTTCCAAACGTTGTGGGTTGATCTGAGAAAGAAGTGTTTGTTGGCTTACAGGAGTATGGAAAAAAGTAATAAAGAAGGTTGCACAAGCTTAAGCCACATAGTTGTTTCAAGATCTCAAAATAGGTGGGTAAAGCACTTAAAGAAGTGGAGATGCAAATATATACAGATTTATCAAGATCACGGTGAAGCTTCACTTCACCCAATCCATATTAAAGAAGTGGCGATGCGCATATACATATAGTTCTCAAAGTTCAGTGCGGTTATGGAGGAAAGAAAAAGCTTAAATTTAGGATTAGGTCGTGCCTCTCATGAAAGCACGTATAAAACTAATTTTTATGCAGTGGTAGATACAAAGAAGAGGTGTATTGGGATTGGTGCAATCGGGTCAACACGGTAATGGATAGCCCTAATATTTATGAACACTTCTATTGTAACTGAAAAAATGACATAAATTTTGACTGAAACTATATGTGACAGCGTGTTATTGGTTGATTCTTTGGACCCGCTGGCGCGGACCCCACAAACTAGGGGTGGCCGTGGGCCGGGCCTGGGCAGGCCCGGTCGGGCTCGGGTCGGGCTTGAAAAATTAAGTGTTATCCCAAGCCGATCGGGCCTTATTATGTAATCCCAAGCCCGCCCAGATTTGAAAGCTCTTTACCCAGGCCGCCCGATCGGGTCCTATAATGTTAATTAAAAGGTTTTTTTAAAAAATTAAAATACCTATTTTTTTATTTAAAGATCAATTTTTTTAATTAAAAATATGTTTTAAACTCCATATATTACAAAGTCCATATATAAAGTTTCTCACTTTACATGAAAAGACTTGGTATACGTTTTTATATTTATAGAAGTCCCTCCCCCCCCCCCCCCCCACATATATATATATATATATATATATATATATATATATATATATATATATATATATATATATATATATATATATATATATATATATATTTCGGGCCTCGGGCCGGGCCGGGCCGGGCCTCATCGGGCTTAAGAACTCATGCCCAAGCTCGCCCGAAAAAAAATCGGGCCTATAAAATTTTGCCAAGCCCGCTTTGCGGGCCTATTTACCTTACCCAAGCCCTATTTTTTTATTGGGCGGGTTGGGCGGGCTTGGCGGGCCTCGGGCCTATGGCCACCCCTACCACAAACTAACCAATAGAAACCCGCCACCTAATTCGGTATCTTCACTTTCGGTCATTTTTTCGGTGCCAATATCATTTTCCAATATTTATTGTTAATAATGGATGGACTCACATAATTCTGGATGATGGATATTGTAATAGCGTCATTGATTGTCTAAACGTGGAATTCGAGGATACCTCTACTAATGGAAATGGTACTGTCTATAATGATATACACTAGTTTGGGGAAGGGCTCACGTCTTTTTCTCTTTCTTTTGTACGGCGCGATGGCAATAAAGCTACGCATGTTTCTGCTCAATATACCAAATTCATCTCTAATTTCCAAGTTTGGATGTTATGCCCAGACTTTTTAAGCAACTCCTTATAAGATTATATAATTAACATTTATGTTTAATATAGGGACATATACCAAATAGTCCCTCGGACATTTTTTAATACTCATTTAGTCCAAACTTTTTTATTTTGCCTCAAAAAGTCATTTGCCACATATTTTGGAGAGGGAGTGCCGCTGGCGCGGACCTCTAAAAAAAGAGGATATTGAGTGCTTGAGGGACTAAATGGGTTAAACTAAAAATATGTGCCCTTTTAAAAAAATATATATTTATAGTAGGGACTATTTAATAATTGACCCTTTAATATATGTTGTTTTTAAAAAATAATAACCAATGTGAATTGGTAGATATTAGCAAATGGTTATGATGAGTTGGTGTATGGTTTTGCAATGTGTTACTAATTTGATATACATAATTGGTAAAAGGAGAATGAGCCACCTGAAGAGGTACTTTATATCTTAATGCATGGATATTGACATATTGTCAAATCCAGAAAAATGGCAATATATTGCACATAGTTCTTGGGGTTTTCTTCCTTTCCGTCATTAGTTATCAACACCAAATCCAATTTTTTTCCACATATATAAATTTGTAATCAAAGTGAAGTCTCTAAAACTCTTTTTAATCAATAATTATTATCTTTAGGAATCAAGCATATATAAATTTGGTAAAGCCCGCATGTATAGACATATCTCACATATAAGAGGTATGAAAGAATATGCATATTGATATCGTTTCTTTTCAACCAAACAAGTTTAATGTTGGATAAATTTTGTTTGAGTTTCTTGCATTGCTCAATACCCCCATTTTCAACTAAGTACGAGTCTCAGTTTTGGTCGATACGCAACTATTGTGCTATTTAAAGAGCATTGTTTTAAAAGGAAAAGTTCTGAAAATTAATTATAATAACATGGATCAATTAGATAATTACAAACTAATCACTAGTATGATAACATTGTCTAATTTATTGTACCTGATCCTAGTAGTTATGTCGTATATCACTTCAGGTACTAACGTTTAACGTAATATCGCTTTATGTACCATTTTCGCTTCATGACACATTTTGCACTATTTGTATATTTTTTCGACACTTTTTTCCTGAAAAAACGTCGCAAAAAGTGTGAATGGTATCCAAATGTATATTACATTAAACTTTGGTACCCAAAGTCATGCATAACATAACTAATGGGGGTCTATGGCCAAATGAGCCATAAGTATACTTGTCAATTACATTGTTCCAAAAGTTAAAAGCACGTGATCAACAAATGTGTTTAATTAAAAAATAAATTTCAAGTTATAAGCTTATATGTCTAGATTATAAACAACCTTCATTAATACATATCAATAGCTAAAACGTCTATAACCATATAGAGGAAATCTTATAGGAAATACCACAAGTTAGACGCGAATTGAAGATGGCATTTTGGCCGAGATCTCTAATTTTTTGACCGAGTCATCCAATATTTAGGCCGAGTAAGTACTATTTTCTTTATTTCATGATTCGTGACTCGAACTTTATTCGGTGCCTACGGATCCTAATCACATTGGCCAAGTTGTTTAAGTTTCAATCGATGCTTTAAAGCATGTTTACTTAAGGGTTTATGAAATTTCATGTACCCATTTCAGTTTCTTAGTCACCAATGAACAAACAAGTACTTTGTTTACTTTGGAAATCATATTGATAAGTTAATATTAGTGGGATACTTATTTTTTATTTTTTATTATTGAACCTTTTTTAGAGCTCTTCATAGTTCATGAATAGATTAAACTTATCAAAGAAAAAAAGATGAAATGTGTTGGCTCTATTTCCACAATGTATTCCCAACTACATTAGGTAAATAATAAACAACAATTTATAAGCAAAGTAAGAAAGATCTTTCTCGAGGACCTCTCGCTGGATGTACCTCTTACAATTGATTCGTTTAAAGATGTGGACTTGGCAATCAAGTCCAAGTAAATCCAAACTGTTCTAAATCAATTTCAAAAATCAATTAATTTTACTCCGTGCTCATCAACAACAAATTAATTTCATGAGCATATAATAATTATACACTTGTATACAACATAAACACATAGTGCCACATAACATTTAAATATTAGAAGGTTACCTATAATTTGAAACATTTTGGCCCGTGTCTAATAATGAGATATTTTCAGGGAATAAAATAAAATTTCCATTTTATTTTATAAGACTAATAGTTGTTATTTATTTGCATATTGAATATCTTTTCTAGGGAGAATTTCTGAAACCCCATGAACCCAAATATTCATTTTGTTGCAAAACCCTATGTTGCTAAATACTCCCCCAAAGTAGGCCTTTGTAACAATATACATAGTTCTGCACAATTGGCGGAAATACCCCCTTGTGCAGCTAAAACAATGCTAAAATGCCCGCCCGGGGGTGTGGGGTGTGGGTCTTCGCAACAAAATGCAATTTAACAACCATTGCCCCTTCCATTTAAGAAATTGTTGTTTTTTTATATATCTAATTTCCTTATATGTTGATGGCAAATGGGATTTATTTTCCTTAATGAACATATTTTCATGTATGTGCACTTTTGATAAAATTCTTATGCTTAACACAGTTGAATGTAATACGATGCTGATTGGGGTTTAATTTTTTGTGCAAGTGATGAGCACAACTCAAGCGCTAATATATATGTAAATGTATTCATAACAGTTTGTTGCCAACTTTTAACCATTGGCGTGCCAAAGATCCACAATGTTGATGATTCAAGTACGACCACATGCTCTAGAGCCGATAAGGAAGGAGAAAAACCTCACTTGCAGATCCTCTTTGATCATTGAACCAACATGGTGATCCATGGTGGTGGCACCAAGCATCCATTATGTGACGAGATCAACGACTTAACTTTGAATTGAACAAAGAGATGTTTAGAAAATTATTTCTAATATATTGTTTACATTTTTTTTACTATTGTTTACATTTATTATATTACAGAAATATCACTCAACCCATATATTTTTTTTCTTTATAATGTTAAAAGTTTAAGTTTTACAACTATTCAAGTTTTGATTTATAATATTCGTTATGCTTATATTACTTTCAGGGATGTAAATAAATTATTGTTTAAAATGTCTTCGTCTTCAAGTTCTAAATCGTATTTCAGGAATGAAAATGATGAATATTTTGAAGATGACAAAGTGGATTATTATGGTAATAATATTGAAATTAATGGTCTACGCAATATCACAATGATGGTATTCCTATCATTCCATTACTACTACCATGTCAACAAAATCGATCTCGCCCGCATGGAGGATCTGTAGTAGGAAGACGTATTTATGCACGAGAGCCAATGATCAATATGGACAGATTATTTTGCTGATAATGCAAAGTATACACTCTCTTATTTTAGGCGTTGATTTCGAATGAGGCGTGAACTCTATCTTCGAATCCTTCATGACATTGAGGGTCACGACTCATACTTCACGAAACGGTATGATGCTATCGGGTGGAAGGGATTATCAGGTTTACAAAAAATGACAGCAGCGATTAAAATGCTTTCAACTAGTTGCTCAGCATATAATCTTGACGAATACATTCAAATAGAAGAGAGCACTGCAATTGAGAGCTTGAAACATTTTTATTGTGCAGTAATCAACCTCTATGAAGATCAATACATGAGAATACATGAGAATGCCTACTGAGAATGATATACCACGACTACTTGAACAAGGGGAGGCTTGAGGATTTCCAGGGATGCTTAGTAGTTTAGATTGCATGCATTGGTTTTGGAAAAATTATCCGACCGCATGGCATGGAACACATACAGGCGACCACACAGAGCCCTTACATTAATTTTAAAAGCGGTTGCAGATATGGATTTGTGGATTTGGCATGCATTTTTTGGTATATCAGGTACACATAATGACATTAATGTGTTGGATCAATCGTATCTATTTGATGATGTCATAAATGATAAGATTCCTCGATGCAATTATGTAGTCAACAATCGACGGTAGACTATGGGATACTACCTCACTGATGGTATTTATCCCGAGTATGCTACTCTTATATAATCAGTTTCTCAATCGGTTGGATCGAAAAATTGCCTATTTGCTAAAATTCAAGAAGCTGTTAGAAAAGATGTGAAATGGGCATTTGGAGTTTTGCATCCAAGATTTGCCATTGTTAAAGGGCCGGTGCATATTTGGTGACTAAAAGACCTTGCTCAAGTTATGAAGATGTGCATTATATTACAAAATATGATTGTTGAAGATGAATGTGATTTTGATATTAAAGATTGGCAACCTCCGGCAAATGAGTGTCCGCAAACTATGGAGTTGGAACACGACATAAATTTATTGACGACAATGCTAATTACGAAATAAAAGAAAGTTCATGATACGACACCTCGTGAACGTCTAAAGCTCGACCTTATAGAGCATATTTGGACAAAGTATGGCAATGGAATGTTAATTTAGTTACTTAAAAAATGTGAACATAAATAATTCAAAATTTTGTATGCCCATTATTAGTTTTTGTCATTATTGATTAAATAGTACCCCATTACTATTTTATGACATATTTTTCATAATCTAAGATTCAATTTGTTCTTGTAAATCAAGGAGTGAAACAGTTAGTTCAATGCAACAGAATGTATATTTATCACGAGGTATGAAAATAATGGAGTCATTTTATTTTCTTTTTCAAAAACTCCTAAATTCCTTCTCTTTTTCCTTGTATGATTAGAATGGCCTCCTGTTCAAAAACAAATTTTGAATAGTTATGTGATCACTAAGACACCATCATGGCCTGCTTGTTAAGAATATGTTTATCAAGGACAGAGGATCCAGCAGTCTTTATATGTCAAACCTGTAGAAGAGCAATTCTGTCGAATATCGATAAGTATCCCTTGTCCAAAGGAGGAAACACTTTCAAAATATTCTATTTTGGGTCCAAATGGACTTCGTGGACAGTGGCAACGACCCAGTAGCTATACAGTGGTCAATTATCCAAGCAATATAGACTTGACACCTGTTGAAATCCCGATCCTGCACTAGCCTATGGAAGACAGGGTTCTAATTAAAAGAGAGACTACTAATTCAGAACTCAAAGAATTAAATTTGGAATCAATTCTTCTTCCAAACGATGATAGCCAGAATCATCAAGTTAGAGAACCTGGTTCCTTGATCTCCTTTCAAACAGTAGAAACAACTGCTCTACAAGCAGATATAATCAAACAACTTACCCTTCCTCCTGTTTAAGCAGATATATAAGATTTAATCCTTGCAACATCACCCCTGTGGAATTACATGTTTCGACGGCATTGATGAACAATTTCTTGCAGTATCACTTAAAAATCGAAAGTTTTATGTTACTGATCTCATCATTCCAAAGCAGGAATCAACATTAGACTAATGTCAGGCCATAAATGAAGAGGAAATATTTCAAGTTCAAGATAAGCAATTTCTTTTTCCCCTGGGGTGGATTCATACGCATCCTACCCAATCTTGCTTCATGTCATCAGTTCATGTTCACACACATTAATCATATCAGATAATGTTTCCAGAAGATATTGCAATTGTCATGGTACCTCAAGATAGTTCAAGGTTCCATGGAATTTTTTGGTTAACTACTCCTGGTGGCTTGGGGGTTATAAGATAATGCCCATAGCCTAGCTTCCATTCTCATGAACCTACTTCGGATGGTAGTCCAATTTGTAAACAATGTACATATGTTTATATGAATCCAAACTTCTGGTTTGACATCATTGATCTTCGGCAATCAGTCATACTGATAAAATTGATACACAAACATTCATTCATCGCCATGCAGATACATTGTATATAGGGAAATATTGTCAATTGGGTTGTATTGTCTTCGCTTTTATGTTCTGGTTTTAGTCATTGACAGTTGCTGGAACTTCATTGACTCATTTGCATTCAGTAACTATTATAATATATCCAAATAAAAAATAAAAATCATTAAAAAAATAAAGGTATACAAACCATTTTTAACCTGTAGCAATTCTACTAAGAATTGGATTCCCTGATCAACACATGTATGTTACTAAGCTGAATAATCTCAAAAGAGTATCTGAACATGACCATCTCTGCTTGATTTGAAGTAGAAATATTGAATTTTATTATGAGTTTTTGAAAATACTGGTATTTTATATAGATATGTTCACATAAGACAATGATTTTGGCACGTAATCTAAAAAATAACACTGTTTGGTCATACCCAAACTGTCCATCGCCCTTTCTGAAGAATCCTTAGTATTTTAATTTTAAACTCATAACAAATTTCTTTTGAATAGCGAGACATTATCCATACATAAACAATCTGATTTATTCATAGATTTGTGCATTCTATGTAAAGAAACAGATTGGCTAGAAATACCCAAGAGAGATATGAAGAGATTATATGGATTTTGTTATTTTTCTTTGCTTTTTTTGGATTCAGAAAATAAATGCTAGCCCATTTGTTTATCATTTCTGCATAATGTGATTATTATTGACAGTTTTGAAACACCCACAAAAACACGAAGAGATAATATGGGAAGTTACAAAGGGAATTGGCTCACAGGTAACACAAAGAACTACTTGTAATAAGGCACAAGACCGAACATATGATTAAAAAACAGAACCAAAACTTTGTAATTTTTCTAAATATATATTTGAAAAAGCACACGAGTTGGGGGAATCTTTGGGAAATTAATCCTTATTGAATTATGAGATTTGGGTCCAAAGGTTTCCTTCTTTATGGAGTCCAAAATTGCCAACTAGTTGTTTAAGCAGACACTAAACACAGATTTATTTAGTGGGCACATTGTGGAAATCTTGTGTTATCCTATGAAGCACGGACACTCTCCGAAAATCCACGAGTCGCGTGTCATATTTAAACCCGTATTATGTGCATGCTCCGACACGTTACCGTGTATTTGAATTTTGTGATGATGATTCTGTTTTATTTATGATTTTTAAAGTTAAAGTGTGTTCTAATTTTGTTTTGTATGGTCAATTTTCTTAATTTCATGTTAAGAGTCCGCTAATAATGTGTTTAATGGAAAACAATATGTTACAATTCATTAATATATATATATATATTTAAATATATATTAAACTTATCCTAGTGCGTCGTATCCTAGTTTTAGAAGAATCACGTGTCGCGTATCGCATGTCGAAATGCATATTACGAGTCCGTGCTTTATAGGTGTTAGCATATGTAAAAACATTCAGACTCTGCAGAAGTGAGCAGAGCAACGTGATATAAAATTCCATATTCTCCAAACAAAAGGAACAAATGAAAATACTAATCCACTTAATTCAACCTCAATAACAAAAATCCCAAACTACCAATTTCAGTACATAACAGTACACATGGAAATTAGAGAAAGATAGTTGCAAGCTATACTAATCCTACCTTAATAACGAAAATAAAAACTGCATATTTCAATTTAGATAGAAAATATGGAAACGAAGATAGTTGCGAGTTATCGTGTCACGGTAATATGCCTTCTCGTTGCCACTTCTCCTAAATATAATTTTGCATTTTACAAAACATCTCAACTTGATGTGGTGCCGTATCTTTAAGATCTTTCGTCAAAATTTCATTCCCGTCATGTTACTATTTCTGTCGAATCTTTTCACCTTGTTGGCGAAAAAATTCTTCATTTTGTTTAAGGTCATGCTCCTTTATTTCCTACTCCCTTTGATGCATCTCCTCTTTGATCTTAATTTCTTTTTCAAAGTGCGCAAGTTGTTGTTCTAATGAAGCATCAAACCTTGACATAAATTCTTTCAGTATCGTAAATGATCCGTCAAAGTTAATTCCTCTTTGCTTTCTTTCTTTAGCTTTTTTTCTTCCCATCACCGATATTTCTACTCCCTTCTCATCTGAACCTAGAGAGAGCTGACCGCCACCTAAAATTGGTTGAGTTGAAGAACCCGTTATGTGTTGATTAGGCAATAATGGAGTGCTGCCTATGTTGGTTGATCCAATGTTGTTAGAGGATCCATAAAGTTTTGGAGGGGCAAGTGGTGTTCCCCCTCTTCGTTTTTCTTGTCAAAAACTTGCTTTTCATTCCACTTTGGATTATCTCGTAAGATCTTCCACAACTCTTCCATCTTGAAACTAAAACCTTGGAGGGAAAAAAATCATTTCTTTGCATCTTCCGCTTACATTATATCAATTTTTAATTAATCATACGAACTTCGAAATTAAAACCAGTATGAAATGAATGTAAATTGATATAAAATAATTAGAAGAATACATTACGCGATCATCAAAATTTGTGCCACTCCTTTGATTTTGATCAATGGTTGCAAAAATATCCACAAAATTAATTTACTTGTTGTATATTTTGCCAACAACAAGCCAAATTATAAAGGAACAATAGTAATTCATTTCCCGAGTTTGCTAGCCAAGCTCTTACAATCGCATCATCTTCTTTTGCATTAAAATTTCTAGTTCGTTTACTCTTTGGGGCCTTTTTAGAAGTAAATGATTTTTGGGACGGTGCTTCAGCCCAGTTAGAATTGATGTTGCAATGGAAAATGGGGTGCATATGGCAATGGGTATGATTGTGAGAATTGAGCTGAAGGTGCGAATGGGTATGGATATTTTTGTTGCAAATTGGGTGCATATTGAAATGAGGATGGTTACTGAAATTGTGATGATTGTTGGGTTTGATATGTTTATTTAGATTGGAGGAGTTGTGAAAAATTCCATGTTTTTAAAAATTGAGATGGTTGTGAGTTTTGAGAAAATTAAGATGATTGGGAATCCATTCTTTAAATGCCTACACAATATCATGATGTATTCTAATTAAGACATTATATATAAAAAATCATTATGTATTGTGATATGAATAATTTCAAGTAATAGAAATTCCATTCAAATTTTTTTTTTTAATACAACTTAAGATATTATATTTCATGAAAGAAATTATGTAATACATTTAGAATCCAAACCCAAACATCATATTAAGTAAACATCTATACCTTGGGTAATAACTATAGTACACAACAAAATCTAAAGGAACAACAGTAATGGAGTAATGATGTTAAACCAGAGAATGTCAAAGCCAAACCTAAATAACTACAAACGCCAATTTAATCATCTACCAAACAGATATATCAATCTTCATATTCAAAGTTGTATACACACACGTGTGCGCGCGCATATATACGTGTGTGTGCGTGTATATATATATATATTGAGAGAGAGAGAGAGAGAGAGAGATAAAGCACAAATTTACCTCAATTCAGAAATCGGTGGCTCGGCGGATAACCGGTACCAAAAAATTGCAACAGCTAACATGTTTTGGGGTATGAAATTAGCATTGGAAGATGAAAAAAAAGTGGGCAGGGGAGAAAGACGGTGGAGAGGAGAATTGGGTAGATTGAGGGAGAAGGATTTGGAGAAATGGATATATATCCGAATATGTGGGTGGGGCGTGCGGGTATATGTGATGAATAATGATACATACACCTACTCTTAGTACCAATCCAATATCGAATGTGCTTTAAATGATTGTACCAAAGTGTGGTCCCCATGTAATAAAGCGGGGGTCCTATTATGGTATAGTGCATTTAAAGCACAGTCGGTACTGGGTTGGTACTAAGGGTTGGTGTTTTTAGCATTACCCATATATGATTGTTGGGAGAGAGAGGGAAAATGTTCTACGTGGTTGTGTATATTAGTTGTGCAAAATGCACAGTAATTTCACACATTTTTTATTTTAACACATGGTTGGAGAGAGTTTTTTTACACTGTAAATTTATCTAAAAGAGGCTCTTAACATGTGGTTGTAGATCCTCTTAGGGAAGAGAAATGAGAGCATCGAGATGGGTCTCTTGATTGACAAACCACTTATGGTGGTCCATAGCAACGGGGGTGGTTGAGGCTGAGAACACCGACGGTGATGAGATGCGTCTAGATAATCAGTAAAGAGAGAGAGAGAGAGGCGACAGTAGTCCAACGGGGACATCAATGTAACATGGCGGATATACCTCTATTTATTCTATAACACAATATAAAGAAGAATATATATTCCTAGAAAGTTACTTGTAGGGACAGTAAAAAGTTATCCCTCCAAAGACTTCTAGAGAAGACTATGAATGGACAGAGGGTGTTATATTTGATAGGCATCTTGTCTTTCCATCAAAGTTTACGCTAGTTTACATTAGGGAAAGAGAGAACAATTGTGCGTAATGTACATATCTTTGGGGGGGGCATGACCATCCCAAAAGTTTCTGGCGCAAATTTGGAGGGTAATATTCAACCTCGAGATAAATGATTTGAGATTTCTTAAACATTCCCTATCATTTCAAAATCCATAATAATAATTCAATAGATTTCAAAATCATCTACATAATCCATCATCTCCCGCCCAAAAAACCCCAAACCACCCACCAAGTTCACAATATCCAAAATTGTAATCCATAAAATCAAATCCCACATGCATAAAATCACAAAAGAACTCAATTGATGTCCCAAAACACAATATTATAATCCATAATGCCCGAAAAATATCATCATATAACAAAAAAAAAACGAAACGTTACTTGGGTAGCAAACTCAACTTTGAAAATCAAATGTTCTGAAAAGGGAAAATAATCCCAAAGGGTGGTTTTCACAAACTTCCAATTTTAAACCAATTTTAGTTCAACCCTAAAGTATGCAACTACGCGTTGAAATAAAAAAATCCATCACAAAAATAAATTATGCGATATAAATATGCTGACACACAAAAATCAGGAAAAATCCCCCAAAGGGGAAAAATCTTTTATTTTCAGTATAATTTGTAAAGAACGGTTTACACGGATTACAATGAAAATAAGAGTGACATAAGAAATACCCTCAGGTGTCGGTTTCTATGTCGTCGGCTGGAATCTCCCGCAAGAACTCGAGATGGTCAGCAATGGAAAGGAGACGGCATTTCCACAAAGTATGAACAAAAGCAAAGTAGTGTTACAAAAATATGAGAATGATGTGTGAATCAAAACATGAGTTTTGGGGACTACAAAATATGAAGACTTGAGCTAATAGAACTCTCAAAACTCTCTCCAAGTCTTAACAAAGTACACCACCGAAATAGGTATTTATTGGCATAAAAAAATTAGATGCGATCTTTTGAGAATATCCGAAACGGTCCGGACCGGGTTCCCAGGGTGGTCTGGATCTCCTCCTTATTTTGAACAGATCCTTATTTTCTTAGGATCCTTTAAATTAAAAGGTTTGGATCTCCCCTATGTTCTATCCAATGACCATTTTCCGCTTCTTCAAACGCGCATAACTTCTTTACCGTAACTCAGATTGAGGTGCCATTTTTTTAGTATTTCGTGGCGTCGAGCTCTTCAACTTTCTAGTTGACCAAACCTCCGGACTATGGCTATAAAATTACCAAAATACCTTTGAACTTTCCTATCTTTCCTTTCTTTCATTGTTTTGACTTCTCTAGCATACCACTTGCATAAAATCCTTAAAATCGTGGAATATGAAGTCGTTGAGGCAGATATGGGACACTTGATGAAGGTGTTGAATGCTTGATTCTTAAAATTCAGATATAAGTCATCATATGAGATCGTGAAGAGACGTTCCAAATGTAGCGGCGTACGACATACACAAATGTAACATATTGTATATGAGAAAAATGTCCTTACAAATCTCCCCTATGTCTATGCCGGTACAACATAAAAATCCGAATTATTATCATTCAATTGACTTATACAAATATACCCTCCCATGAACCCAAAACTAAAAAGATACAAATGAGTAAGTCTTCATCGTTTGTTCTTCAAATCTTCAAACTCTCAAGTCTTTTCTCATCAGGGTGTGTAACATATGATCATCGTTGTAGTACCTACACACATGAGATAAAGCAAATACCGCATGACGTTTCGAGTTTGCAATAAGATAAACATAAATACCAAGTTATGAGAGAACATAAGTCAAATCTCCCTCATAATTCAAACTCCCCCATAAACTCATAAGTCGTTCTCCCCCTTTTTATGATGTCCCGAAATAGACAAATGAGAAGAATCAATCAAATAACCAAAACTGGGGTGTCACCGTGGACAAATCATCAATGGATCAAAATACGCGCATGCAGAGAAAATCTCAAGGATCCATAAACTATTTTTGTTTTTTGTTTTTTTAAATTTTCGTACAAAAGAAAAAATGATGTTACAAAAATCACACACTATGAATTTACACTAAGATTACCCAATCATGGAAACGGAATGAATGTGTGTGAACATATTCGATAGGAGAATCAACTCAATCATATCATATGTGCAAGATGCATAAGTGTACTCCTAATGAATGAACATCAAAATCGTCCTTAGGTGTGAAATTATTGAATTTAGATGACATCGTCTTAATTATATCAACAAATCAAAGTCACGATGATTTCCGTGCCAATAACGTCCAAAACTATGTAATGCTCTTTCAAAACTTTTTTCAAGGATGTGAAAACTCATTTAAAAAATCCAACCATTATCCCTCAAACATATCTTCTTTTGGAGGTGTATAAGCTAAATTCTCAAACTTTGGAGAATTGGTGAAAAACCTAAATGGCCCATAATTGGCATAAATTTCTTTTTATTGCCTTTCAAATTTTTTGGTCTCTTTTAAACTTCTTTGGACCCCAGATAATAAAATTCCTCAATTTTTTAGGTCCAATTAAATGGTTGCTGAATCGCAAAGGATAAATGATAACCTTTCGTATCCCTTCATCGTTTTCAAACAAAACACACAAATCCTCACAAACATGGTTCAAATGTGCACACTTTTTATTGTCTTTTTTATCGCATTTGGTTCGTTGTATAGACAGAATTGAGATGGAAATATCCCACCAACATGTGATAGACAAGCACCAACATCAAAAAAATCCGTGCATGTGTGAAATAAAGGACAAAGTGAGTCAAATATGTAGGGAGCAACACAATATCATCTCAAAGACGCCAAACTTTATAAAGCACGTGAATGACACAACATATTGTCTCAAAACACTATCAAAGAGTCACATGGATATGGAATGAATTTGTGACTTGTAAAAACGAATAAATGCGGTGTGTGATACCGATTTAAATTAATTTGCAAGTTTCTAATTTAGCACACTTATATAATTGGAGTCAATATAAACCAAATTAAATCATCCCCTAAACATGTAACTATGTGTGTGCGTGTGTCAACCCATAAATAAGTAAAGCATGTGACACAAAATTAAAAAAACATCCCCGAAGGGCAAAACCTTTTACTTCTAGAACTTTGAAGAATTCACAAGACCATTGACTTACATACAACCTTATAATCGCCCACAAGTGTAACGCACGGTGTCTTCGTTAAACCTCCAAAGCAACAGCTAGAAATAACGTCGACTGGAATCTCCCGCAAGAACTCCAGTTGGTCAGTAATGAAGAAGAAAACGGCTTCTCCACAAGTGTGAACTTTATAAGGACTCCCTCCACAATACCACGTAACTCTCAAGTTGTAGAGTTCTTCCCACAAATATTAAACCATAGCAAAGTGTGTTCTTAAACACCAAAACAATTCACTAAAGCATATTGGGAGTTTTGTGAATTGTAAAGAAAAAGGGATTAAACCCTAAAAGAAAGAAACCAAAAGTATTCTGCTTTCGCACTTTTTCTATTTTGTAAAACGCTGGGACTTTTTCATGAAAACGAAACCATAGAATGAGTTTTTATAGAAAAATGTGTTGCCTCGAAAACCATGCTCGTTCGAAAGAGATAAGGATCTCGCGCGAACGACTTACAAATGTCGTTTAAATGACATCTCAGGACATCCCTATCTCGCTTGAACGACTTGGGCATCAAAATCGAGGTACGCTCCAACACTTAGAAAAAATACTCATTCTCAAATTTTGACGAAAAACTCCTCTCCAACACTTAGAAAATATTTTGTAAAATTATCCCAAAAGCTCTAAGTGAAAAGTTAAGGTATTTAAAACAAAACCTTACCAAAGTAAACTTCGCGGAGTCTTTTTGATGAAGAACATGATTAATTCGGATCCGTCTTGATGTAGGTTTCTCTTGAATGCTCTTTGACGGTGTAGCGGTACATGACATAACAAATTGATAACGGACTTAAAAATATGTCCTTACATGACTCGGTCATCCTAAATGTTCGTTCTTATATGGTGCTAAACAAAGTCTTTTTGTATTTTTCAAAATTTTTAAAAGAAAAAATTTATACAAAAAGTACATGTCACAACGCTACCAAATATAAATATCATGAGACCAAAAAAAACTAGCGTATGACAAACATGAGAACACAATCATCTATATGATATGACAAGAGAAGATTCGTGTGCAAGCAAACGAGAATCAACAATTCTACCATCTAGTGCCTCTAAAGTAATTTCTTAACCCAAACCGATGTGAAATGACGTGTGGGGGCTTTGGAACCAAGGGAATACTAGACATAAACTTCCTAGGATCTCTTTGAAGATCGAAACAAAAATGCCTAAGGTGTCTATTCCTACCACAATGTGGAGAAGTGTAAATGGGTGGGACGAAACCATTGGGTTGACCTTTTCTAACGCCCCTGGCAATGGTTGACCCTCTAAAATAAATAATGGTTTTGTTTTTGGCAATGGAAGCATTAGAACACGACGAGCCATTACCATCACTATCAAACCTAATTGAATCATTTAAGTTATTTTTCAACTTCAAAATATTTTATTCATGCAACGAATTAGACTTTTCCAAAGATAGGGATTTCTTTTTCAAATTATCAATGAAATTTAACAGTTTATTGCGCTCCCCCTAAATTAAAACAAACTTATCCCTAAGAGTCTTTTCACGTGCCGTCAAATCGTCGATTAATTTTTTATCCTTGACGGCACAAACGGGAACCCTAGAATTTTTTAAGTCCTCCAATTCTTTTTCTAAAAATAGGACTCTATCATCACTCTCCTTTTTGTCAACTTTTATGGAATCAAAATCAATACACAAATTACCAAAGCGCTCACGACAAATATCTCTTTCAGTTTGAAACTCTTGCAAATATTCAATCTTACTTTTAAAGAGAGAATTTTATTTTTCCAAAACTTTAATTCTTTTGCAAAGTTTCAAATTCAAACTTTTTAAATTTTCAGCATGGTCATGAACTTTAACAAACTCATCTTGATTAACACAGTCAACAGCATGAGGATCCATCGAAAAAAACAAATCAGGAGAAGAACTCAAATAACCACTAAAAAAATTGCACTACAGGACCTACACAATAAATTAGTGCAACAGGCTCTGATACCAATTTGAAAAGGGAAAATAATCCCAAAGGGTGGTTTTCACAAACTTCCAATTTTAAACCAATTTTAGTTCATCCCTACAACATGCAACTACGCGTTCAAACAAAACAATCCATCATAAAAATAAATTATGCGATATAAATATGCTGACACACAGAAATCAGGAAAAATCCCCCAAAGGGGAAAACCCTTTTATTTTCACTATAATTTGTAGAGAACTATCTACACAGATTACAATGAAAACAAGAGTGACATGTGAAATACCCTCAGGTGTCGGTTCCGATGTCGTCGGCTGTAATCTCCCGCAAGAACTCCAGATGGTCAGCAACGGAAAAGAGACGGCTTTTCCACATAGTATGAACAAAAGCAAAGTAGTGTTCTAGGGTTCCAAAAGGATTCACAAAAATATGAGATTAATGTGTGAATCAAAACATGAGTTTTTGGGACTCAAAAATATGAAGACTTGAGATAATAGAACTTTAAAAAACGTATCTCCAAGTCTTTAACAAGTACACCACCGAAATAGGCATTTATTGGCATAAAAAAATGAGATGCGATCTTTTGAGAATATTCGAAGTGGTCCAGGTTGGGTTCCCAGGGCGGTCCGGATATCCTCCTTATTTTGAACAGATCCTTATTTGCTTAGGCGGTCCGGATCCTTTAAAATTAAAAGGTTCGAATAGCCCCTATGTTCTATGCAAGGACCTTTTTTCACTTCTTCAAATGCACATAACTTCTTCACCGTAACTCGGATTGAGGTGCCATTTTTTCTATATCTTCGTGGCATCGAGCTCTTCAACTTTCCAGTTGACCAAACCTCTGGACTATGGCTGTAAAATTATCAAAATACCCTTGAACTTTCCTATCTTGCCTTTCTTTCATTGTTTTGACTTCTCTAGCGTACCACTTGCATAAAATCTATAAAATCGTGGAACGTGAAGTCTTTGAGGCAGATGTGGGACACTTGATGAAGATGTTGAATGCTTGATTCTTAGAATTCAGATAGAAGTCGTCATGTGAGATCATGAAGAGACATGCCAAATGTAGCGGCGTACGATATACACAAATGTAACATATTGGACATGAGAAAAATGTCCTTACATGTTCCATGCTGATCCAGAAAACGCTGAAACATTAAAATTAAATAGAAAATTCAATTAGTCTTTTAACTTTGGGGCCGACCCATGAAGCTATATGACAACCGTTATGCAAATGGCGATGAAAATCGTGCTGGAATCTGGTCACACGACTGACCTGGAAAATAATACATTTCAAAACGTTAAAACCAGTTAAATATAAATATATTCATCATCTTAAGTCATAGAACATGTACGCGAGAAAAATACCAATAAAGAAGGGGGAATAAAATCCGGGACAAGACTATATGCAATTAATGGCAAGAGAATGAAAGAATCATGGAATATTATTAAGAATGTATATATATATATATATATATATATAAATACAAATGAACAATCATGGAGGTGTACAACTACTAATTGATTAAATGTTGTTTTTCTGTCTTTCTTGACAAACTTATATATATAAACAGGAATAAATGAACAATTAGAGATCATAGGCTTATTAGAAAATATTAATTATTTAATTATTTAAATAGGAAATGACACTCCGGAAAATATATTATTCAGAAAAGGTGGAGAAATAGCCTCTCCATGGGGGCGCAAAATGATAAGGACGCATTTGCAAAACCCCTCAATAAGTATAGAACAGACTCAAAAGGAAACCTACTGCTTGTAGCTTTCTTTTAAGAGTATTGGCTACGAATTTTGATTTTCGCTATTGAATCAATCATAGAGGAGGATCTTAGAGTTAAGAGAAAGCCAAGAATCTTTTTGCATATAGAAAAAATAATGCTATAAATGCGCAAATATTTTGCAAATTAATAGAGAGTATATATCAAATGGTAGATACATTTGAAGTTTATGCATCTTCTCTCAACTCAACAAAGCCTTTTCCTAATTATTTGGGGTCGGCTACATGAATCCTATTTTTTCATTCCATTTTGTCCATTGCAATATCTTCGGTTAAACCACATGCCATCATGTCCCTTTTTATAATATCCCATCAAGTCAATTTAGGCCTACCTCTACCCCTTGTGTTACCATCAATACTAACTAAATCACTCTTCCTTTCAGGAGCATCCATTGGTTTACGCTTGACATGTCCAAACCATCTAAGATGATTTTCTGATGAAAATTAATAAAAAAAAAGTTAATTTACGTTCATTTCTTGGATTGGATCCATTTGTAGAAATGGAAAAGTTGAAGAAAAAGTACAAAAAGATGGTTGCGCCCACCCTAGTAAAAACCGGATTGTTGGGTCTGACGGGGGAATTTAAATTTGTATCTGAAGTATGGAGTCTATTGTATGATAATGTTAAAAGGAGTTCTTAGGATATCACAAGACACAAGCGCATGTCATCTCAAATGGGATGGATTATTTTCGGACCATGTGCACTTCTTATCATATCTAGTAAGAAGAATGTCTACAGAAATATGTGAATAAGATTTTATCTTATAAGAACTGTCACGGTGTTTCTGTAGCCATCGAGACAAGCCTGTGAATAGTTCTTTCCCTTATAGTTCATGGTCATATATGCCTAAAAATGAGTATAGAATTCATGGATTCAAAGGGTTTATGTATGTCCCAAACACTGCAGTAGGTTTTACAAGAAACACGGTCTATGGATTTCATTTTAGACATGCTCTGATTACAATCCTATTGTATCGTTTAAGTGGGTTCAACCCTTGGATTACCTAAGAAATTAAGGAATGTTATTCATCGGTCCAATGGAAGTGTTGGTGCAAAAACTAATGGAAAACATTATATGAAACTTATTGCAGTTGATATGGGCTCCAATAGGTACAATGAACACTTGGTCTCAATAGTCTTAAGTCCACTTGAGAAGAGGGTTGATGTGGGGCAACTTCTCAAAATGAACATTAAAAAATCGCTTCAAAAACTGAACCAAATGACAAAGTAATTTGGGGGATCGGAAATATCAAGCTTTACTCTAAGCTTCATACACCAAGTAAGACTTCGATCAGATGTTAGCAGGCCCTACGTTTGATGCTACGAAGTTTTTTATTTACAAAGTAATAACAATAATTGTAAGAAACTCGAAGAAATAAGGTTGGCTTCTGTTGTGGCTGACCAGAATAAAAAAACACATACTAAACTTAGTGAAACCATTAAAGCTCCTAGAAGAGAAGGTTTGACTGGTGCTGAGGGTCAACTAAAGCTGAAGAAAATGGTGTCAATACCAATAACAGTCCCCAACTCAGACTTCCATGATTTTGATAAGGACGGATCAAAGGAGTTGTTCAAGCTAAAGCAAATATGCGCTATATGCGATGAAGATGGAATGTCTCGCTCGTACTGTCTGATCCGTGAGTTCATTTGAGTAAAATCATTTAGACTCAACTCAACAAATCTTTTCCTAATTATTTGGGGGTCGGCTTGGTGTCTGTGTAGCTCATTTGATTAAATTAGATGGGGTTAAGACAATTTATCAGAGGAACACGAACAAGGGTGCCATTCAGTGGATTCTGAGGAGAGAGATGACTTGGTTTTCATACCAAGTGCCATATTATCTAATTTAAGGAGAAACCATAAACATGTCAGATAGCTGCTGGGATCTAAATCCTGCTGCAATTCTAGACGACCTTCTTTAGGTTGTTACTAAAGCACACACTGAGGCCTAATCATGCTGTAACTTTCGGTGATATTCTTTAATCTGTAACAAGGACGCTGAAGAAAAATCTGATTTCAGAAGTTATTTTATCATCATTATTATTATTATTATTATTATTATTATTATTATTATTATTATTATTATTATTATTATTATTATTATTATTATTGTTATTATTGTCCAAACAGTCAATAGATTCAAAATGTACAGATTAAAACTCACACTGAAGGGAAAGTTATAAAGAAGTTAGGTGTCTGGAATGATGACTTGGATATCCGCGGGATCAATCGACATTGTATAAAGGTCTTAAAATATAATTGAAAATTTGTACCTGGAATTCAAAACTATTAATTGCTCTTACCAGAATGCATCTCAATTTTGGGCCTAGTGTGTAACCAGAACCATTGTATTTACTATAATGTGATATGCCATATATATCATATAATGTGTTGTGAACCCAACAAAATAGTATGTATCTAAGGGTTGAAATGACATTGTACAAAAAACACTCCAGGTAATCAAAGTAATAATTTTAAATAAGACATAATGTATAAATATATATAGGAATGTAAACTAGCAATGAGCTAAATCAGCAAAACCAAACATTGAAATTAACCCAAACGTAAGAAAATTAAATGTAGGAGGACGAGGCAAGTATATCATAAAGTTATCTATATTAGAAGAACTAATCACCATAACATATATAAGAAGTTTGCAATTTGATGCATACATATTGACATAATTCATAATATATTAAAATTTAACCTCCAGAACATGGGTACTTAGTTAAGGATTCATCCAGCTTCTTCATATTAAACTCCACACTTTTTACAACATCGATATATCATACGGATAAACTCATTTGCAATTAATAACATAGCTAAAATAACAAAAATTATAATACCATGCGTTTTGATAGCGCCATAAACACAAAATTCACCAATATTAAACAAACACAATATCTATAAATCTAGAATTTTATTTTTACAAGAAACTTATAATCTATTTCAAAACGCAATAATTTAATTTCATTATCATTTCGAAAGCCCTACTTCTAGAACAAAAACTTGCAAGATTTTTGTAACCAATTTAAGAATAGATAAATATCTACCTGAATTACAAGTGAGATGGTTCTCTATCAAGACAAAAGGCGATAGGTTCATAGTGACAGTCGCAATTGTAGTGTGAAATCGAAGGTTTCAACAGCGGTGTGAAATAGAGAGTTTGTGCTGTAAAATCAAGAGAGGCAACTGAAGCTATAGGGATTGAATACAAATCAGGTTTTGCAGCAGATCGATCCATGCATATGCATGAAGGATAGAGGAGGGGTGGATGAGTATTGGTAAGGTGTAAACAATAAAGCATAAGGCGGAGCAATATAAGTCACATCAAGAATAACCATGTCAATATGATTCCATCATGCATCCATGAGAGACTTGCACCATTACACAACCCAAAAATACAAATGAATTTTGCAAATTAGTAGACAAAAGTGAATAGGAATTGGTGTTGATGGAGAGCTAGAGCATATAATCTAGGAAATTTCAAAGTGGGAAGAGTGAAATTTTGCACAATGGGTGAAAAAAATGGTTGAGAGAACTTTAACAAAAAACTTTGCGTACAAATTTTGAAAAAGTTTGTAGTAGTTGTATTTGTTCGAGGAATCCCAATTTTTGACAAAAAACAACAATTGTTGACATAAATCTCTACAATTTGCCACAACCAATGTTCAACAACAACAATGATTATAATGTACAAATCCTTGTTGTCGATAAAATGTGGCTCTCTGTATATGTAATTCGCAACAGGTGGATTGGTCGGTGGATATGTGTGAATTATGTCATTTTATTAACAACAATCAATTGCCCAACATAAATAATTTTTACACAAACAAAGAATTATTGTTGTGACGTTTCCACTACATTTCATAGCAATTTGCACCATCAACCCAATCAAAACGTACAAAAGTAAATTGGCAAATTAATGAGGAAACGTAACTAGAATGGATGTTGGTGATAAGTAAGAGTATAAGAAAAGACAATGGCGAAGTAAGAGTCTGAGAAGTGATATTTTTAGAAACGGTGGAAGTGTGCTAGTTTTGTTTGTTTGTTTGTTGAAGTGTCCATTTTGAAAAAATACCCAACCAAAAAAAATACAACCAACAATTAAATTCATCCACATCAAATTCATAAACACTAGTGTGTGTATTTTGCGAATAGAGGTTGATAGTGACTTGGTGAGGGTGATGGGAATGAGAGTTTATTTTAGTATTTTCTTGCTTTAATTGTAATTTTCCTTTATTTTAGAGCTTTATTAGTTTCCAAGTATGTTTCGGACTAATATGTCATTTTTAAATATTAGTTGCCTTCTTTAATCTTTTGGGTAATAACTTGTTTAGTAATCTAACTCTTCCTATAAATAGTCCACTTAGCCCTCATTTGTACTCAACTTTTAATATAGAGAATAGAGAATAGAGAGAGAAAGAAACCTATTTCATTTCTTTAGTTGTTGTTGTTGTTGTTGTTGTTGTTGTTTTGTAATATAGATGTTTTGTAGTTAATTGTTGTGTAAATGACTTCTTCTTTTATGCTTCTACACCCAAATTCACATAAAATTAGTATCAGAGCCGCGTTTGTTCTTGATGCGAGGATGATTATCAAATACGAGTCAGATCCAGCATGGGACCACTCTGACTTCATTCTACGTACAACAAGTCCCACCATCGAAACCCTAAAAACCCTAACCCTAGAAACCCAAGATTCAAGAAACCCTAATATCTCACAACCTTAATTCGTTGATACTCCTTCCGAATCTACCCAAACCCTACTCATCTCAAAATCTCACCACCCAAATACCCAAACCTTTTTTTCCTACCTAGATTTTCAAGATTGTATTGGCCATGACAAAGAACCAATGCTTTTCACCCCCAATCAATCCAAGATTTATCCGGATATATCCAAGAAGCATTCCTCCACAAACCCTAACCAATTTCCACAATTTTTTTTTAATTCCAACCAAGTTATGAACCCTAATTTTTCAAGAACAAACCCTAACCCTAATCAACATTCATATTCAACCCTGGCAACCTCCCACCACATCACAAACCCTAATCAAACTTTCACCCCACCCAAACCTCTTCAACAGACTAATCCCCTACCAATTTCTAAATATTACAATTCAACCCCTATATTTTCTAAAAATTACAAATCTGGCCCAAATCTACCAAGACCCTATGATTTCATCCCTCCCCCACACGAAGAATACATTTCTTCCAAATTATTGTGGGATGGTACCAAGATCGATTTTAATGCATGTGCCTATTTTGACAAGGTTAGTTATGCCATCATCAAGAAACTCCAAAGTCTTCAAGCTTGTAGGGTCGAGACGGATTCATATCTCTCTCAAAAGCTTCACACATTAGCATATCGTGCTTATTCTTGAAGAGTATGAGATGTAACATCAACCCCTATATAGATGTTGAGCCGAGTATTATGAAATGGAGATGGCACATGAAAAATGGATACGCGCACGAGCGAGGTATTTGGTCCCATATTTGGAGTACCTGTCTACCGGTGTAACTCCTCCTACATCCGATGTCATTCCCACGCACACCGATGATCTTATATCTTCGAATATGCTTCACAAGGATGTCTTTGAGGTTGTTAAGACCCCGATGATGCTTGTTGGTGACTTCGAGTTCCCTCCTTGTGATTTTTACATATTCGAGGAGGATGGATGGATCACTCGTACTCGATATAGAGATTTGGAGGCCTTTGAGATTATGGACTTCATTCCTATCTTTGGGGTAGAATATGAGGGGTACTTCCTATGGGATTTTTTTGATTTATTTATTGAAGATGGTTGGGAGATTCGCACTCATTATCGTAAGGTGGAAATATTTTATTTAATGGACTTTTTTCCCATTTTTGGCCAAGATTATGAGCTTTGTGGTGATGGTTTTGTGGTTGTTTCCTATGAGGAGTATATGCTGCATAGGTCGATCATAATTGGTGTGTTATTTGTGGATACTTTTTGGGTTCCTTAAGAGGAGCGCTCCATGACGCATTTATATGATTCGATGCTACGGAGGCTCATCACGAGCAATTTGGATGGAATTTGGCATCAATGGCCTTCTCCGCGTCAATTTTGTGCTAGATCTTCGTTTGGACGGATGAGAGGCCACATTTCTATTCATTGGCCATGGCATAAATTTGGTGGTTGTCTTCGCGGATATTTTGCAAGTTGTTATGCGGGGCGCTTTAAAGGATGACTTCCCTTTCAAGTAGGGGAGCCCCCGGATGTTTCCCTCATACACATTTTTATCTCTCGGGACGAGCTCTCTCAAGTAGGGGAGAATAATGGGAATGAGAGTTTATTTTAGTATTTTCTTGATTTTATTGTAATTTTCCTTTATTTTAGAGCTTTATTAGTTTCCAAGTATGTTTGGGAGTAATATGTCATTTTTATATATTAGTTGCCTTCTTTAGTCTTTTGGGTAATAGTTTGTTTAGCAAGCTAACTCTTCCTATAAATAGGCCACTCGGCCCTCATTTGTACTCAACTTTTAATATGGAGAATCGAGAATAAAGAGAGAAGAAACCCATTTCATTTCTTTAGTTGTTGTTGTCGTTGTGTAGTATAGATGTTGTGTAGTTAATTGTTGTGTAGATAACTTTTTCTTTTACACTTCTGCACCCAAATTCACATCAGAGGGTGAGGCAATATATACATACAGATGAATGTGAGTGTTATGAGGTAATTAGGTGTGGTTATATTATTTGATGAAGGTTGAAATTTTTGGTGAGTGTGTTTCTGCGTTAAGGAGATTTGTTTATGTGATGAACCGCGATTGTGAATTTTATTCTGTTAGGTGATATGTATGTCATGTCTAGTGAAAATAGGTATTTTTATGTATTAAATGAATGACAAGTGTATATGACCTCATATGTGTTAAGCACTTGAGTTAATTTTTTTTTAAATTATATTAATAATTTCACAAAACTTTTTTTAAAGATATATTTTTTCTTTAGACTTTGAAAAGATTAAGTCCACACACGTTCCAAATTTAAAAAAAATAAAAAATTTAACTTCATCGCCCGCGAATAATGAACCTAAAAGTTTTAAATTTCACCACATAACTGTGTAATTTAGCCTAAAAATACAAAAAAAAATGACTCCATTATAAATACCATAATGGTGATAATTTATAGAATTGACCCTCACATGTTACATAAAAAACATGACTATTTTAAAAAAACTAATGTGAATCTAAGAATGCGGAAGCGTTATTATTACTGATGCAGGAGCATAGGGATATAACCGTGTTTTAGAATTTATGCTTTATTTTCCCTTTTTTTATGCCTCTTAGCATAAATAGCTATGGAGGCCCTCATTGTAGCCCATTTGAGATTAAGAGATGTCCCAAATGAAAACCCATATTGTACATGTTGTTATTGTTGTTGTGTAGTTAACTTCTTTATTTTACGCTTTCGCATTCTAATTCACACCAAATTGGTATCAGGGCGTGGTTTGTTCTTGGACCAGCCATGATTATTGAAGATTGGGACACAAATTGGATGCACCCGAATCAATTTCCAAACATTAATTCCCAAATGAAAACCCCAATTTCTCCCATAACTTCTAATACCCCACTGAAACCCTCCCTCTATGGCAATATGTCCCAACCGAGACCACCGATTCTTTATCCAGCCTTCCCAACCATCGGAAACCAGTCGGAGACCCCTCAGAGACATCCGCCTGCCTCGGCCGACCCCTGATAACCCAAGATTCATGCCAGACGACTTAAACTGAGACTCCAGGAGATCCTCTACCATGTGCTGAAGCCCTAGGGGCTATTAAAGAAGATCCCGACCAAAAAATGAGAGGAAAACCATGTCCAGGGGTGTGGACCACCATGATTCATCCTCCGTTTGGATCCAAATCAACGAAAAACCCAATGGAAGTTTCCAATTCGAAAATCAAACCCAAGATTGAACCCAATTCCAATCCTAATCAAGTTTTCCCACACAAATCCAAATCCAAATCATCTTTACTTCCTTCCCATAAAACCCTAACCCTTATGCCTCCTAAAAACCCTAATTTTTTATACAAAGGATGCGCCTCCTTGGGCATCCTACCCATCCCACTCAATACACCTTTAGCCACCGCACAATCCATTTGTCATCAATGAGACTCTTTTTGCCATTCTCAAATGAGGCTCTTCGGTGTCTATATCGCTTATACTCATGCCGTTATGATTACGACCTCGGTGGATGTCCAGTCATCTCCTACTAGTGACGATTCTTGGATTTGAACAAGCATTTTTTTTACTCGTTGCACCGTGAATGGTAGGTTGTGCACAATAATTGTAGATGGGGGAGCCAGTGATAACTTGATTGCACAAGAGATGGTAGATAAATTGAAGCTTCCCACAGAGTTATTGACTAAACCATGCCGCATTGGGTGGTTGGGTAGCGGAGCCACACTTGCCCCTAGCCGACAGTGTCGAGTGGCTTTCTCTATTAGGGATTATCATGACGAGATTCGTTGCACTGTGGTTTACATGAGGGTATGTCATTTTCTTTTAGGGAGACCATGTCAATTCAACCATAGTAGCATACATAATGGTCCAACCAATACTTACTCTTTTACGCATAGAGGGAGAAATTTTCTTCTTTGCCCCATGATACCATTTCTAATGATTCGACCCTCAACCCTACATGAGGAGTTAGCTACCGAGGCCGCGAAGACAGGGATGTGTTATGCCCTTATTAGCCCCATCACCACTCTTAAGACATTTGTTACGCGTGTGTTCATCGTTTACTGGATTCCTATAGTGATGCGTGCACTCCCCCGGACGAGCTTCCTCCCCTTTAGGACATTCAGCATGTGATTGACTTCATTCCTGGAGCGCATCTCCTCAATCTCCCCCACTATCGCATGTCCCCGATAGAGCATGCAAGGCTACAGAGACAGGTCAAAAAGTTGTGTGACAAGGGGTATATACAGGAGAGCATGTCTCCTTGTGCAGTTCCTAAACTTCTAGCTCTAAAGAAAGATGGGAGTTGGCGTATGTGCATAGATAGCCGTGCCATTAAGAAAATTATGGTGAAGTATCGGTTCTTAATTCCCCAACTCGAGGATATGACCAAAAGGCATCACAGTCCACTCATAAAGGTTGTCCTTAGTCTTAAAGGCTATCTTCCATTCGTCACCCAACCTCATACGTATCTCCAATGCCCCATCTATGTTCATTCGTGTGATAACTCGAATTCTACGCCCATTCTTGGGCAAGTTCGTTGTGGTGTATTTTGATGATATCTTAATTTATAGTCGTTCCGAGGAGGAGCACTTGCAACATGTGACTTAGTATCTGGATGTTTTACGAGCCGAGCACTTTTTCCTCACGTTGAAAAAGTTTGCTTTTATGGTTCTATCTGTGATCGTTTTGGGATATGTAGTATAGGAGATGGTGTCTGGGTGGACGACGTCAAGATTCAGGGGATCTTGGATTGTCCCACCCCCACTTTGGTGACTCAGATTCGTAGTTTTCATGGACTCGCAGGGTTCTATCGGTGTTTTATAGCGGGGTTCAGTACTGTCATGGCTCCACTTACGAATTTGATGGGCACTTATTCGATGGAAGAGTTTAGGTGGACTGAGGAGGCCGATCAAGCCTTCACTCGTATCAAGGAGTTGATGACGATTGCTCTTATCCTTGCCTTGCCAGATTTTGATCAGTTGTTTGAGCTGTCTTGCGATGCTTGCAAGACGGGGGTGGGCACTTTCTTGAGCCAAAATGGTAAGCCCGTTGCATTTCTTAAGCAGAAGTTGACAGGAGCGGCCTTACACTACTTTACATATGACTTGGAGTTCTATGCGGCTGTGAAAGCCGTGAAGTTTTGGTCACCCTACCTCCTACACAAGGAGTTCGTGATCAAATCGGACCAAGAGGTCTTATGATTTCTCCATAGCCAAGGGCGTGTTAGCGATCGCCATGCCAAGTGGATAACCCACCTTCAGCGTTATACCTTCCACCTTCAGTACAAGCCCAGAAATAAGAACATGGTAGCAGATGCACTTAGCCAGTGCTTATGCATTAGTCACCTTGAGGAGTCAGGTTTTTGGGTTCGATGAGATTCGCGCCATCTACTCGACTGATGTGGAGTTAGAGCCCATTTATGTCGCTTTTCAGCAGGGTAATGGCGCATCGGGAAAATACTTTTTACAGGATGGGTTTTTGCATCGAGGGACAACCTTATGTATTCCATCTTCATCCTTACGAGATAAAATTATTTCGGAGGTTCATAGAGGTGGCTTAGCAAGTCATGTGGGACAGGCCCGAACCCATGCTTTGTTACGAGACCTATTTTATTGGACGACCATGAGATGAGATACTAATGCCTTCATCTGCCGTTGTTATACGTGTCAAAAAGTAAAGGGCCAACACTCCACTGCGGGATTGCACACTCCAATGCGGGATTTTACACTCCCTTGCCGATACCTGAGCACTCATGGCAGAACGTTTCGATGGATTACATTGTGGACCTTCCTCACACCTCCAGTGGGAATAATTCTATTCTGGTGGTCGTTGACAGATTCTCAGGCATGTCGCATTTCATTCCATGATCTCGCACGACTGACACTTCTCATGTTATGACCTTATATTTTCGTGATATTGTCTGCTTGCACAGAATCCCCCGTAACATTACTTCTGATCGAGATGCCCGCTTTATCGGACATTACTGGCGAACATTATGGCGCTTACTATGCACGGAGCTCCAATTTTCCACTGCCTTCATCCCAGACAATGTCCAGACAAAATTGGCCAACCAGAGTGTGGGTTATCTTTTGTGTTATTAAACGTCCGAGTAACCCCCCTAGGTGGGATCTAGTGATTGCTCAGGCTGAATTTGCTTTCAACAACGCAGTCAACCGCTTTACCGGTTTCTCTCCTTTTCAAACTGTGTTGGGCCAGTCCCCCTCTATGCCTATTGACCTTTTCAAGATCCCACCGATAGTGCCTACATGCCCTTCTGTGAAGGAATTGCAACTCATTTAACTTTCATACAGGCAGATGTCCGTTCTCGCCTCCAGTCCATTGACACCTCTTATAAATAGGCGGTGGATGCCCATCGCCGTTTCGTTTCCTACCAGCCCGGTGATTTGGTCATGGTGTACTTACAGAAACAAAGGCGTGTTGACAAATACAATAAGCTTCTTATGCATCATTTTGGGTCGTTTCCTATTGTTTGCGCTTGTGGGCCAAATGCCTATGAGGTTTATCTTCCTCCGTAGTTTCACATGCATCGTATCTTTAATGTGGCAGAACTTTCTCCTTTTTGGGGTACCCATCCTCCGCCCATTCCTCTTCCCTCTTCCCCTACTCATCCCGTTCGATCTCATGTTGATCGTATTGAGGACATACTTGACTCCGCTTTTGTCTCCTCCATCTCGGGTGATTACACACATTAATTGGTTCGTTGGGTTAGCCACTGTTGTAGCACGAGGCCCCCAATTCTAATTTATTATTTCCTTGTTATGTAAACTCGATGCGGAAGCGGTGTGATGGTTCAACTTTAAAACAACAAATTTTAATTTCTTAAACAAATTAAAATTACACCAAGTGAAGTAAAATTAATCAATTAATATTTTCACTTAAATCAATTAATTAATCCAAGTCCTAGAATTTGCCTAAGTCATATTTATCAATATTAGCAAATTAGGCGAAACCAAATTTTAGCAAATGACTTGAATTAAATAAACTTTACCCAATATTTAATTTAGCACCAAATTAAATGAGTGTGATGATTTAAACCAAATTTTATCTTGAATTATTCTAAACATGCGTTCTACGTTATTTTGCAAGATAAAATAAATCAATCACACTACGCCGCGATATACGAGGAAAAACCCAAGACGGGAAACAACTTCGGATGGCCCTAGCCACAAATCCACTAGATACGGAATTACAAGTACAAGACAGAAAGACTTACAACACACGACTCGATCCCTTTCAAGCCTCGACGCTTCTTCTTGTAGACACCTCTTCCTAGCGGATAACCTTGGAACACCACCGCGGTCTCGGAATCCACCGATAAGACTTTATATGGTCACCGTCACCCGAGCAAGGAGCCTTTCTCCAAGTGGTTAGAATCGCAACAAAACGTCTTCTTCTTTGATGGATGTAGAAGCAAACCAAAACTTCTCTTTGAAACGGAAGAGATAAACCGGTGCCAAACTCCAAGCAGTTGATATATATATATGCGAACTTGGATAAACAATATGGGTGTAAAACTAGAGTGATAAAATATTTTCTCTTGGAAAATAGCACTCAAAATTTGAACATTTTCCTTAAACAATTTTAGCTCTCAAACTCTCTCTAAGAGATGGAATGGAATGGAAAAGTTATGGAAATGTTAAGTTGGAAAATGTCCTTCCCGCACATGATAAAGTCTGAAAACGTTGGTTAAAAACTAAGTGGGGAAGTGGGTGAAAAATTGCCAAAAAACTGGCAAAAACTGTTCCCGCCTGGCATCTCATTCGAACGACATTTCGTTCGAACGAAATCTCGTTCGAACGAGACTTCTAACGTAGTTCCAGATTGAACTCGTTAGAATCTCGTTGGATACCTCGTTCGAACATAAGGTTCGTTCGAACGACATATCGAACGACATTTCACAGGCCTATACTGGAACCTCGTTGGCAAACTCGTTGGAACGACATCGGGTTCGAACGAAAATCTCGTTCGAACGACATATCGAACGAACTCCCACAAAGTTTGGAAAATTCTATTTTTAGCCCAGAAAACTTTATAAACTTTTTTTTAAAGTTCTAATTAATTCTTTCTGAAAATAAAACACAATTTTTATTAAACCTTACACCCAATAAACTTTGTTCCAACTCCTATATATATAATATTGCATTCATACCTTGGGAGCATGGAACCATAGTTGATGAAGCTTTATACTCTTTGCCGCTACGTCTTCAACAAACACTTCATAGGCTTGAGAGTATTACAATTACATACTATCCTATGAATAAATGTTTTTGTCCGGAATTGAGCCAACACAATACATGGACTCAATTGGAAATTTGTGTCCTTACAGCCACCCTACCGCGGAGGACTCCTGGATTACTGAGGCGATATTGCAGCATGTTAATCCTGACTTCCTTCTCTAGTATTCTGCCTATATAGATTCCTCTCAGGGGGAGAATGATGGAGGAGCATAGTGATATAGCCGTCTTTTAGCATTTATGCTTTATTTTCCCTTTTTTATGCCTCTTAGTATAAATAGCTATGGAGGCCCTCATGGTATCACTTTTGCCCATTTGAGATTAAGAGATTAGAGAGAGAAACTATTGAAACTCCCATATTCTACATGTTGTTGTTGTTGTGTAGTTAACTTCTTTATTTTACGCTTCTGCATTCTAATTCACACCAGTTACACTATACAACAAAAACAACAACAACTAAACTAAACCAAAGAAATAGGTCTCTTTCCATCTCTATTCTATTTTCTCAATATTCAAGTGTGATTACAAATGAGGCCCAAGGGCCTATTTATAGGAGAGGTTAGCTTGCTAACCAAGATAATACCCAAAAAGGCAAAAAAGTACAACTAAAAAAATGACTAATTAGCCCCAAACATGCTTGGAGACCAATTAAACACTAAAAATAAAAGTAAATGACAGTAAACCCTAAACTAAAAATGCAAAATAAAAGAGTCTTTTCCCACTAGCACAATCACGAACCACGTGTCGCTACGGATCACCAAACACATCATTTTTCCCATCTTTGAAAAAGCTTGTCCTCGAGCTGGGAGGGTGACTCATCAATACCTCATGATATAAATGTAGAAAAAAATTCGGACCCCAATCAAACTCAATCAAAATTGGGCAGCCCAAACTGGAATTAGTCATGGGTGTATGAATCTCATTAATAAAGGATCTAATAAACCCAAATCTCGGTGATGTCCCTCTACAAAATCCGAGCAGTCAAAAACTGACGACCACACACGCCTTCTCGACACCACACTACTTCGTGTGGTAGACTAATGTGAATAAGGGCCTTTTAATCCTTTTTAGTCCCTTTTAGTATTTCTTTTACATTTAGTATTCATTGTATTTTTCCTTTCATTTTGTATTTAGAGGAAGTGAGGTTAATTGGCATTAAGGGCATATTTGTAATTAGATACTTAGCTTAGTGGCCAAGTAACCACCTCCATTTAAATACCTTTTTTGTAGACTCATTAAGGAATTCTTCCATTTTGATAAATTGATATTAGAGAGAGAGTTTAGACGATTGTTATTTTCTTCTTTCTTCCATTTGACGTCTTCTTTTATGTCAATTGGTATCAGAGCCTCGTCGGTTATACCCGTTGTTGTTGTTGTTGTTGTTGTTGTTGTTGTGTAGATAAAATCGTAAACAACACCAAATGGGACTGAGAAGAAGACACGCACCCGTGGAGACTCGTATCAATTGTTTCGAGGAAGTTCTCAACCAGTTAGTGACTCGGATTGATGCCATTTATGCTCGCCTACCACCATCAAAAACCACCACCGACTGCCCTCACACCGCCCTTAAACCATCTCAAAACCCTAGCCATAGTTCCCCAAATTTTGTCCATTCAACCCCTTTACCATAAAAAAATCAAATCAGAACCCTAATACACATTATACCCCATCCGGAACCACCACTGGTGGTAATGTTCCACCACAACTGCCGTCGATTTCATCTCGGCCCATTTCTACCACAGTCGACCACCAGCAGAGGCGAAACCCTTCCCTTATTGATCCCAAAGCCTTGGCTATGAGGTGTAACCCTAACCACCAAGTTGTCCAACCTTCTACTACTACTCCAGCACCGATAATGGCAGGTCCACACTTGGACGTGTCTCTGAACATCCCTCCGGCACCACATAGTTAAAAAAACACCACCGTTGATTCAAATGAGAAGATTACGATGTCGTTTAGCCTCTGTGGCACTCGATCGATGACCACTGCTCCAATCCAGAGCCCCGATTATTCGGGCACCATTGATGAGGGTTGTTCTGAACAGCTAGAGCAGATCCATCCTTCTACGGTACAAGATACACCAGCCCGAGTTCAGTCCACTCCTCCGGTGGTCGGAATACACTCCCCAACAATCGCAGAGATCATCCGTAATCTTCGGCGTCCAAAAGGGCAGACTCGACTCAATTACAATCAATCGAAGTAGTTCAACGATGTTCCGACCATAATCAGGTGTTAGATGACTCTGTAAGGGACATTGACAAGGAGTTTGAACAAGACCTAGGGTTTTAATTCCCACATATCCAAGAAAGTTTAAACACAAACCCTAGTCTCCACCAACATACCCCTACCCTCCAAAATCATCAAGAATCATCCAAAAAACCTCCACCACCACCCAATTTACCATTTCACCACCAACATCTCCCATCCCCATACCTTCCTCCGCCTCGAATTCTTGTCTCACCCCATTTACCCCCACAAATTCACCAAACCTATCCCACAACCCCTCATCATGACAATTCCTTACCACCTATCTCTATTTACCCTCGACATCCCCCACAACAACCTCGAACCTCTCCATCTTCCCCCCATACCCCCTGCTCCATCCATTACCACACACCCTCACCCACCTCATTTTACTTTCCCCTCGCTTCCGCCCCCCACCCATTCTCCACACTTCACCACCACACGGTACCCGAAACATATACCCCACCATCATTCTACATGGGACACCCGTTCCATTCATTCTGCACCCATTAACTCCCATGAGCGAGTACGGGAGTGAGTTAGTCTTCCTCCACATAACGGACCACCCTCACCCCAACCCCACTCTCTCCCAGACATTGATCCCCCCCCCCCCCCACCCACTGAGTGGCGCACCGATATGTCCCCTTTTGACTCCTTGAATCCGAAGGTCACCCCATTTGTGCCTATCACTGAGAAACATTGTTTTTGTGCTACCAGCGAGGGCATCTGATGGAGCACTTCCCCTACCGATAGCCTTCGGTTCCCGCTCCACCTCATTCCCCACCTAGGGAGACCGTACCACCTTATACTCCTCCGCCTCCACCTGTACCTCTAGAAACACCACCACCAGCTTCTGATCCTCCTCACCCACCACCTCGGAGACCACTCCAGAGAGCCCAGATTGTTAAGCCTCTGCCAGGCAATGATGATCTTACTGAGGATGACCTAACCCTACAAGCTGGAGATGCCGTCACGCAATTATCCCATCAGTTACTCTCGAGGAGTATGCAGGGCGATATTCGGGTGGATGTCCCAATGTTCGATGGCCACCTTCAGCCAGACGCTATTATTGATTGGCTTTCCGCAATGGAGCGGATTTTTTAGTATAAACGACTAATGGGTCATCGATGTGTTCTTCTAGCAGCGACTAAGTTTCAGGGCTATGCTAGTATTTAGTGGAATGATTTGGAGCAGCGATGTGTTCTTGAGGGCTTACCTCCTATCCAGTCCTGATCGAGCTCGGTGCACAATTTATGGCTTCTTTTGTTCCCTCTACCTATGAGTGTGACCTCTTCCTTCGAGTACAGTCTCTCCATCAGGACACTTTAGTTTTAGACTACACTGAGCGCTTCCAGGTTCTATGTACATGTGCCCGCCTCGGCGAGAGTGAGAACCAGTGGATTAGCCCTTACATTCACGGGCTCCAGAGTTATATTCGGAGGGATTCCTCTTTATGTGATGTCACCTCATTTGCCTACGCGGTGGAGTACGCCACTAAAGTCGAGTCCTTTCATCAGACCGCCCCTCCACAGCGTAGCCGCTCCATTACAGCTCCTCCAACCCAGTGACTTCTTCTCCTCTTGTGACTTCGTCTACTCCACCTACCCCCACTACCACGGTTCCTCTTCCTTCACCAGCTCATCCGGTCAACTTCAAATGCTACAACTGTGGGGTGATATTTCATCGAGCCTCAGATTGTTCCCTCCCTCGTCGTCGCATTCTCTTAGCTTACGGGGACCCGGAGTACCTTGAGGAGACACCGAAGATCCCACCTTAGCATGCTCTCATTATGATCCTTGATGGTGACACGGAAGGCCTTCCCCTCTGAGTTTGAGAACGAACTCTTTCAAGGGGGGAGAGTGATGTGAATAAGGGACTTTTCATCATTTTTAGTATTTCTTTTATTTTTAGTATTCATTGTATTTTTCCTTTTATTTTGTATTTAGAGGAAGTGGGGTTATTTGGCATTAAGGGCATATTTGTAATTAGATACTTATCTTAGTGGGAAAACAACCTCCTCCCTTTAAATACCTATTTTGTAGCCTCATTAAGGCATTCTACCATTTGGAGATATTGATATTAGAGAGAGAGTTTAGACTAGAGTTATTTTCTTCTTGCTTCCATTTGACGTCTTTTTTACGTCATAGACCCTTGAATCTGGCCGGACGAGAACTCTGGTGACCGCACCTTTGTGAGTACGATGGCGAAACATGCGGACTGAAGACGGTGATATTCCAAAAAATCGAACCAAAAATGGCAAATAGTCAGAAAATGGATCCCAAGTGGAACACATTTTTCATGGAAGTCATAAGTTGTGTCACAAAGAGGCCCTAGGATCAATTTTGACTAGATTTGAGGTCAAATAGGGAGTAGGGGATTGGATCGGAGTAGGGAAGCCCATTTTTGTTAGGTTTGATTGTGGTTGGGCATAAATGAGTGGGAAAAAGGTAAAAATAGGGGTGGGCAGATTAGGATTAAAAGGGGAAGGGTTTAGGGCTATGGGTGGTCGGAGAGGGTGGAAAAGGTAGGGTTTTAGAGGGTTCTTGACAATAAGGGGCTACCAACCTAGGGTTTCATAGGCGGTGGCATATTCTTGGGTGGATCCAAGCAAGAGATAGGGTCGTCGGCCACCTGGGTGGTGGTTTGACGCCGACAAGGGGCTGGCGCACCTCGGTTGGGGTGATTCGTGGTGGGGCATAGACGGAATCAGCAGTGAGGGTGTCGTCGGCCACCGGGGTGGTGGTCCAAGCAAGGATGAATGGATTTTGGCCTCGATCGGAAGGGGTTTCTAAGGGGGGTGCTGGCCGGGACCGAAACTGGCCCAGAGAGGTTGGTTAGTGGTCGGCTAGTGGTAGAGTAGGGTTAGGGTTTAATTTGGGGGTTGGGGCAGTAGGGGGAAGAGGGGTTTCTAGGGATAGGGTTTGTGGGAAGGTAGGAGATGGTGTATCATTTGTACAAGGTGGTGATTATGTGGCGGTAGAATGTGGAGGTGGAGGTAGGTGATGGTGGAGGGTGGAGGAGGCTAAAAGGGTTGGTATCCCCCCTTTTAGCGGTGATGGAATTTAGGGTTTCCATCCACCCAATTCCCATTTAGACATTTATCAATCTACCGATTGAAGTGTTTCCCGAGTTAGAATCAAAACTCGATACCCACTTCACGCATCACGATGAACATCAAGAACATACGCAACTCTAATACCAATTTGATGTGAATCTAAGAATACGGAAGCGTTATTATTACACTACACAACAATTATTAATGCACAACAAAAAAAAACTCAACTAAAAAATGGGTCTCTTTCTCTCTCTATTCTCTTTTCTCAATATTCAAGTGTGATTACCAATGAGGGCCAAGGGTCAATTTATAGGAGAGGTTAGCTTGCTAACCAAGCTAATACCCAAAAAGACAAAAAAAGACAACTAATAACTAAAAATGAATAATTAGCCCTGAACATGCTTGGAGACCAATTAAACACTAAAAATAAAAGAAAATGACAATAAATCCTAAACTAAAATTCAAAATAAAAGATAGTCTTATCTCGGGAACACAACCACAAGCCACGTGTCACTATGGATCACCAAACACATCAAAAACAACAATGCTCCCAGAACATTAAAAAGATGAAATGCCCAAACTTACCAATTCATATACCATCATGGCCTCAATGAAACCAAAATTACCTAAATGAAGCTTTTATGAATTTAAATCACCCAAATGCTCCCAATACGTAAAAATGACCTTAATGCCCCCAACATGTAAATATTACCAGATTGTTCTTAACTCATTCAAACCCCTCAATGACCATAATGCCCCCCAACTCACCCAGGTAAAACCTCAATGATCCAAAATTCACAAAAAAAAAATGTCTCTAAACACCAAATGTAATGAAGAAAATGGACTCACTCTCTCCTCCGGGTGGAGACAAAGTTCCACCACCAACACAAGACAAACACAAGGTCATAGACAAAAAGAAAGAATATTTTGCAAGGTCTCTTGCAAAAACTGCATAGTACGCATGCACGTGCGAGGTGTGGGGGGAAGGGGTGGCACTAAAAATTAATAGAATATTCAGACCCTGTAATCCAAATGCAGAACACCTCCTCAAATTTATCAACATCGAGATATATGAAGGAATATACAATACGGACAAGAGAAATCTAATGTTGTCCTATAATTTCAAAGACTAGGTAAATGAAGTTGTGATTGTAAGGACACAAATTTCCAATTCAGTCCTTTGTAGTTTTGGCTCAATTCCGGATAAAAACGTTTGAGTCATAGGATAGAGTATATTGATCATCCTTCAAGCCTATGATGGGTGTGTTGAAGACGTAGCGGCCAAGTGTATAAAGCTTCATCAAAAATGCCGAGTTTAAGTGCCTCATTTCTATGTCATCAATAGTGGTTCCATGCTCCCAAGGTATCAATGCATTTTATATATATATATATATATATATATATATATATATATATATATATATATATATATATAGGAGCTTGGAACAAGTTTAATGGGTGTTAGGTTTTAAAACTGTGTTTTGTTTTCAGAAAGTTTTCTATTAAAACTTATATATAAAGTATATAAAGTTTCTGGGCTAAAAATGAAATTTTTGGAACTTTCTGTAAGTTCGTTCGAAGTGTCGTTCGAACGAGATTGTCGTTCGAACGAGTTTGCCAACGACTTCCCATATTGGCCACTGGAACTTCGTTCGAAATGTCGTTCGAACGAGATGGCTGTTCGAACGAGATTTCCAACGAGCTTCTAGCGAGTTCACACTGGAACTTCATTAGAAGACTCGTTCAAATGAAATTTAGTTCGAACAAAAATGTTGTTCGAACGAGTTTTTAGGCAGGAACACTTCCTTACCCCACTAACTTTTGACAGAACTTAATAGTGCGGGAACCAAAGTTTTTAGTTTAACCTTTTCATATCCTACAACCTCTAAGAGAGAGTTTTGAGAGACAAATCAAACTAGAAAAAGTTCAAGGTTTTGAGTGTTTTAATTCTTCAAGAAAAATGTTTTAAACACTTAGTTACACCCATATTTGTTTCTTCCAAGTTCATATATACATATGCTCTGCTTGGAGTGTTTGGCACCGGTTTATCTCTACATTAGTTTGAAGAGAATTTTGGTTTTCCTTCTAAATCCCATAAAGAAGAAGATGTTTGCGTTGACTTACCCACTTGGAGAAAGGCTCCTAGTTCGGGTGACGGTGACCATATAAAGTCCGATTGGTGGATTCCGAGACCGCGGTGGAGCTCCGTGGTTATTCGCTAGGTGGAGGTGTTTACAAGAAGGAGCATCGGGGATTGATAGGGATCGAGTCATGTGTTGTAAGTCTACTATCTTATATTTGTAAATTCCGTACTTAGTGGATTTGAGGCTAGGGTCGTCCGAGGTTTTTTCCCGTTGTGGGTTTTTCCTCGTACATCGCGGCGTAGTGGATTACTTATTTATTTTATCTTTTGCAAAATCACCTAGAACGCATGCTTAGGTAAAAAGATAAAATTGGTTTAATTTAATCACTACTTGTTTTATTTAGTGAAAATTAAATATTGGGTAATGTTTCGTTAATTTAATTCAAGTAATTTAATTTTAATTTGATAAAATTGGTTTGGCCTAACTCGATAAAATCGAGAAATATGACTTAGGAAAATTTTATAGGACTTGGATTTAATTAATTGTGTTTAAGTGAAATTAACATAAGTGTGTGTTTGAATTATTTTCACTTGGTTTAATTTTAATTTGAAGTAAATTAAAATTTGGTATTGTTGAGAACCATCATTTTACGCTTCCCCATATTAAACAAGGAAATTGATTTTAATAAAGTATTAGATTTTAAAATTGGGTCCTATCGTCCATCTCTACAGATTGGTATCAGAGCCAAAGCGATAAATTATTTCGTTAAGATCCTTTAAATAATTTTTGGCTAAAATGGAATTTTCCCCATTTTCTAAATTTTCTATTTTCGATGGTTCTAACTATGCGTATTGGAAAGCGCAAATGAAATCGACACTAAAATCTATCGACGAGAGAGTTTGGATGTCTATTGTTAACGGGTGGTCCCCACCTACTCATTTAGTAGATAATGAGCGTGTTCCCAAACCCGTCGATAGATGGAGTGAGGGTGAATTTAAACATTCTAACTTTAATTCCCGAGGTTTAAACGCCTTGTTTAGCGCTGTCACACCGAATGAATTCCCGAGGTTTAAACGCCTTGTTTAACGCCTTGTGAGACTGCTAAAAAAGCGTGGGATATTTTGCAACTCACTCATGAGGGTACAAGTGTCGTTAAAGCTTCGAAACTCCAAAACCTCACCACTCAATTTGAAGCTATCAAAATGAACGATAAAGAAACTTTTGATGAATTTTATGCTAGACTTTTCGATATTGTTAATTCATCTTTTAACTTGGGAGAAAAAATACCCGACAACTGTGTAGTAAAAAAAATTTTAAAGTCCCTTCCCGATAGATTTATTCCAAAAGTGACCGTTTTAAATTCTTTACCAACTTTAGCCTCTATGAAATTAGAAGAGCTCGTAGGTGATTTACAAACCTATGAACTAGACATGTTTCCCTCAAAAACTGAAACGAAAATAGAAAAGGGCGTTGCTTTAAAAGCCCAGAAAGAGGTCAAACAAGTAGTAGAGAGCGAGAGTGATCGTGACTCAGAAGACATGGCTTTGTTTGCTCGAAAATTAAGAAAATTTATTAAATTTAACAAAGATAAATTTAAAAATAATTTTAAGAAATTTGAAACTTCTAAGTATGACAAAGCCGAGAAGATCCCTAAATATATTAATGAAAAATTAAATAGGGACGAGTCAAATAGGTGTTTTGGTTGTGAGGGTTATGGCCATAGGGCTTCTGAGTGCCCCACTAAACTAAGGGGAGAGGGAAAGCGACCCATTTCATATAATGAAACCCTTAGTGATAGTGATAAGGAAGAGGGACCCGATTCCACCACTAAGCTCAACTTTGTGGCTTTTATGGCTAGTCATGTGAGTGATAGTGAGAACTCGTCGATTGATGAAACTTTAACACATGACACTTCCAAGGTCATAGTTTATGATTCCCTTGTTTTTTATGATAGTGAGAGTGGAGAAGAAAGAGAGAGTGAAAATGAAGAAGAGGTTAATGTTAGTGAACTTCAAAATTCTTTTCAAGAACTTTATAAAGAATTAATTAAATTAAAAAGAGATAATTTGAAGTTAGAAGCTAGTTTAAGAGAGCGTGTCAAGGTTGTTGATGATAGTATGTCGGTTGAAGACCTTAGGACAAGAGAGAAAGCTCTTCTAGAGAAGCTTGAATATATAGAAAGGCGAGAGAGATAGCCTTAGGGGTTTAATGGAATCCTTGAAAAAGGAGCTTCTTACTTTTGAAGAGCGAAATATTTTATTAGAGTCTAACATTTTAGAATTGCAAAATAAATTAAAAGACTCTAGTAATATCAAATTTGATTTGGAGTGTCGTTCGGAAAAATTAGATAAAATCTTAGGAACGGTCCAAATTAAAAATGACCTATGTGGTTTAGGCTTCAATACTTGTAATGAATCTTGTCATAAAGCCGAAACCAACGGTTTAGGAGAATCTACTAGGAAAGCCTTTAGAGATTACTCCTTAGGTACCAAATTTCGACGTAAGCTTACTTGTACACATTGTGGTCGAAAAGGTCATCTTAGGAAATTTTGTTTTGATCTTAAACGAATTCCTAGAAAATCCCAACGTAAAGCATCCAAGGTAGTTAAAATTCCTACACCCCACGATAGTCATTCTTCATTAATTTGGGTTAGGAAATCCGACTTGGTTGCCTTGCAAAATAGGACATTTGATTCTCATTTACTTTCATATGCTTCCTCCCTTGCTAAATCTAAAGGATGAATGTGTTAGCATTTTCATACTTTAGCTTTTGTACTTCATGCTATATTATCATGCTAAATGTATGCTTGGTTAATCATTTTTTAGTCTATGCTCCATGCTTAATCACATGCTAGAATAATGATGTTTGTTTATCTTTTGTATTATATTTCCTTCATTTTTGTTTGCATTAAATGAAAAATACAAAAAGATTTCTGTTTATCATTTGGGTTTTATCTCTTGGTAATTTAAGCTTAATGAAAAATTCAAATGATTTTGGTTTGTCTTTTGAGTATATATTTTTATTTTTGGTTAAAAATTTTAAAAACTCAAAAAGATTTTATTTTGTGTGTATTTTAGTTTGACACACTTTATGTGGCATACAATTATGTTTGAATCCCATCTTTTATGCTCCCATGTGGCTAGAACTTTTGGTTTAGATTGTCAATCCTAATTATGTTCTTTACCATGCTTATATGGACTAGTTGGATTTTGTATTGATTAAATGGATTCTATTTTTATATGCCTCTACACACACATGCACGAGCTCTTTTGAAATTTTAACTTCATATGTATATTTGAGCTTTGTGAGGTGTTCTCCGACCAATCTTTTCATCTACATATTTATGGCCTAGGAGGACTAGTGCATATCAAAATCCGTTGCACGTGAGATTTGTGTGAAAAATAAAAACATGATAAATATAAATGTACACGGGGAAGGGATTCGAAAGGATTAATTGTCATCCTTTACGATTGTAAGCCATCGTTTGAAATGGACCTAAAAAGAAATACGTGGTCCAAAGGGCTAAAAACAGAAATTATGGCATTAAAAATAAAATAATTGCCAAGGCCTATGTTTGATTGATATATTCATTCAAAATTAATGATATATATACTTATTGAGGGAGATTGGATGGTATATCAACGGTTTTCACAATGTCCGTTTGTCCTAGTTGCACTTTCAATGTCATGACTCTATTGATTTGTAAAATCATCAACATGCTAGGCTTGTATGAATTGTGTATGTTTGTTCATTGAGTTCAATTTATATTATCACATGAGGTTATATTCAAATGTGATGAAGTTTGCAGTCAATTGAGAACTCCGTGAACATGTTTTAAGTGATTGTGTCTAAATTTAATTGTTTATAGTTCACACCCCAACACTTCCATTTCCATATGACACATTTTTGCTATACGAGTGTGAAAAGATTACCTTATTTTGTGTCATTTGTGTGTTTATATCTATATATGTGTACTTGAGTCTATTAGGTATATATTATGTATACATATATTTGATATTTTTGTTTAGTCTTTGCCTTGATTTTTAATCCATATATGCTTTAATTCATAATTGGTTTCCATCTTATTGCATTCTTTGTTGATATCACATGCTTAATAATTTATATATCATATTGGTATCATTTTATTGCATTCTAGTTGGTATCCGAAATTATTTGTTGGATTAGTTGAATTTTTGATGCCCATGTGCTTTAACTTTCTCATCACTATATGCGCAATTACATGTTTTATCTTGTTATCCCATTCTATTTTGTAACACCCCGCTTAAAATAATAACCGGTGGTTAGCCCTATACTACATTAAATCAGGAGTTTCAGATGGTCCAGTCTCAACATCAACTGTCGGTACTATATAATATAGGACTAACTACCCGATATCATATAAGCGAGATATTAAAATTAAATAAAATATGCAACAGACAACCAACAACACTACGAATAAAGGAAAGAAAGAGGCATGAAAGAACTATGATAAAAGAAATGCTGAAATAAAATGAAATAAATAACTACAACTGAATATACTACAAAGAAGTAAACTCGAATAAGCTGTTGGGTCGCAACCAATACAATGACTAGAATGAAATAAATATACACATCTATAAATATCCCTTGGGTATAAACCCGATTTACAACATGAATCCTACCTAGATTTTTAAAGAAGTAGGAAGCGACTACAAGATACATCCTGCAACAGTCTACACCTGTCACGGCTCCCAAGACTCTAGATAGGAGGTCATCCGGCATCCATGCGGTAGGACACCTGTAATAATATCTATATATATATATATATATATAGATATATATATATACAAGCAGGAGAGAAAAGTAAACGGGTCAGAGCCCGAGTGTGAAAAATATTTAGCAAGTGTGTTAACCGTGCATAATAAATATCAGTGCACTTATGTCATAATTAAAGTGGAATCGCACTCTCGTGGAACCCCAACTCACCTCTCATCTAAAGGCGCGCACCTATTCGCGTCCTCTACTTTTAGTTAAATTACCCCAATTATAAGGACAACCGAACTTACCATAGGCCCCGCCTATTCCCACGAGATTTTCCTTCCTATCTTAACCCAAGAATCCACCCTTTTTCTAATCATACTTGATTATGTTTACAAACAATTATGCCGTAATAGGCTTAATGGATTCCGGTTTATAATTTAACCAATTATAATTCTTAATAAGTTACCCATATGCATTTGGGTTGAAACATATGATTTAATTTCTAAATAATAGGCATACCAAATTATTATTGATAAAACTTCTCTCCAATTTCAACGTTGCGCTACGTTTCGTGCGTGGGGTGTCACGCAAAACGAAATCCAAACAAGGAACCACCCCGTTACACTACTCCTTGTCAACGTCGATCTTAGAGATCCATCATTCCACACATAACTATTTGAAAAAACTTTTCTCCAATCTTAACACTGCACTACGTTTCGTGCGTGGGGTGTCTCGCAAAGCGAAATCCAAACAAGGAACCACCCCGTTACACTACTCCTTGACAATGTCGATCCTAGAGATCCATAATGCCATACATACCATATTATACTACTACTACAACTAAATTTTAGACTATAATTATGAAAACAACTAATAATCCCCAATAATATCCTTGGGATGATATAACCGAAATATTCCTTAAATGCGATAAATCAACCCCCATCAATCTAGTACACCATACTCATCCAAGATGTACAACACAAATATTCCATATCCTTTCATCTATAGGATATATAAATATATATATAGGCATTTTATTCTAACCCTATATATATATATACCATCATCCATACCCATGAACAAGTCTACATATCATATTTGATGTACAATGGACATGCACATAATCCACCCGACTATATATATCGCCGATAAAACTGCACCATTCTATCATCTTCCCAGTGCCCAGCTCACGTAGAAACTGGGGACCACCGTGGTGGGGATCAACGACACCCATCTCGTGGTAACTCACACACACGACGTCCTGGGAAGCGGTCATAGCTCCTAACCGGTAATGAGACGAAACATGCCCACCATGCCTCATCCCAAAATATATATCTCATAATAACACATGGGACGAATATGACCTGGGGAATATCCACACCCCGCTCTTTGAGCCAGGATGCTCACCCTCTACGTGCGCAACTTCCCAATGATAGCATGAGTGGGGTATGCTTAACCACATAACTGTATATATCGTTCACATGCACAATATATACACATCCATATGATCCCATCATATGATCAAATATTAAACCATCATATACGGTTTAAATGTCCATATCATGTATATTCACAACATAAACATATCCATATATTCATATCCATACAGATATATACACATATTCACATATCCATATATATATATATATATATACAAATTAATTCTCGTTCGTAAGTATAAGATATATAAACTCGGCTATAAGTATACATAATCCTTAATATACAAGCTGTCTCCACAAACTCATTTAATTTACCTCGATATGTGAATACAATCCCTCACTTGAAGCATATTCAATCATTTTTCCTATGATGAATAGTCTCCCAAAACGCATGTATATATCCAAAATTAGGGTTATCACCCAAACAACAAATGCATGTATACCAATTTCTGTACATTCCATCAATGCCTGAAAGTACATCAACCCACGATACTTATATCGATCATAGGTAATTATAAAATTAATAATAGATGAGCCTCAAGCTCTATACTAAATTCATTTCTTGGTCCCATTACTTATTGGGAACCTCACTATTAATCACACCCGGATGTACAACGACCATCCCCACTAGATTGTCAACCCACTCTAACCTAGTTAATGACCAAATCACATGATTCTCAAAATCCCATCTAGGGTTTAATAGCTCTAATAAACCCTAAATCTTACTACATTCACAATTTATTCCTTAAGTCTATACTCCTCAAGGATACACGACATCTTCTATCGTCGGTCCTCAATCATATCTCGACTCACTTAGGACCTCAAGCTAGAACTTCCGCCCTCATTGAGATCCCCCACTATACCTAAGGGTATACATTAGTAATACACATATAGGTAAAAGAGACTATCCCTACACCATTTATAACCATTTCATGATAATTCGTCTCTATCCTGATAAAACAATCCGCCAATCACTTAAGTCCCATATTCCTTTCATTACTAAAAGAGGCATACCATCCTCCTAAATCAATTTAACATAGGCCCGCAAGCCCCTATTCGACCTAGGGCCCTATTCCCTAGATCTAATATCATAACCCTCCATAATAAGCCCATTAAGAAAGCCCCTAAGAATAAAACTCCAAAAGAAAAGGGGTAAAAGAAATCCAACTTTGGGCTAAAAATAGGGGACCGGTCGATCGGTCCCAGACCCCCGGTCGACCACGGGTCCAGATTTTGCCTACGAAGAAATGCAGTAGGCTTTTACCTTAAGGCTCGGTCGACAGGTCCCTGGACCGCAGTCGACCGACCATACCAGGTATCCTGGCCGATCTCCATTTCTCAACAAAACCCATGAAATTAAACCCTAAAATTTCCATTCTAACCTCCAAATCTTTATCACAACATGATTATAAGACAATAAATAAACCCAAAATTGATCCCAACCATTTCTACTCCATTAAACCCATTTTTAAACATCGATTTCAAGATTAAACCTAAAATCTAGGTTTTTGATATTTATACCCAAAAATCCATTTCTTTAACCCAAAAATTATGAAATAAAATACACAAATGACTTATTTAGCAAGATTAAACACTTGCCTCAGATTTGTAGAGGTTGAATCATCCTCGATGTCGCGTTTGGGCCGGTATCTCCAAGCTTTTCTTCCTCTCTCTTTTCCTTTCTTTTTCTTTCCTTTCTTCCTTTCTCTCTAGGTCTTTTTCTCTCTTTCTCAAATGAGAATGGCTTAATCCGTAAGCCTCTTAAACCTATAAACCATAAGTCCCAATTTTAAATGTTAATACACACTTTAAATGACTCGTTTACTTCAATTCGAGTCAAACTGACTTAAAAATATTCCGGAGCCAAAATAAAACCCAATGACAGTCATTTTGACTATCTCGGCCCTTCTAGGATCGATGGTACCCTTAAAATCATCATCCGAAATAGTTTAAAATATTCTCTATTTTTGGGCCTCAATTCCCAAATTTTAAAATTCTCCAATTTAATTAAATTTTATTTTCCCAAAAATTTAATTTCTTAGTCTCAAAAATCATGGGGTCTTACAATCTTCCCCCCTTACAAAAATTTCGCTCGCGAAATTTAAGATATGCATAATACCTCAATATCATCTAGTCCTAACATCAATTCTTAGGATCACTATACCGATCCTTACTACTTCTCACGTCGAACCACATAGATTTTAAAATAAATTAACTACCCCGGGGGGCCCATACACCCCGTACCCAAGCTTCCACTCGTAGAATTATAATCAGGCTCCAATAGCCTCAAATCGTAATATACTATCACCAATATAACCTATAACAACATATTAACTATACAAAAGTTTGAAAATTCCCAATGGTTGAACTCTCCTCAATTCTTTACGCTAGCTACCTTCGTGCGGGGGAGGTCTCGCAAGAGAAATCCAAACAAGGAACCCTCCTAATACACTACTGTGTAGCTAGGTCGGGGATTGAGATTAGTTTAATCAGGGTTAAGGTTTTCATATTTTAGATATTGCCTGAAGGCCTATACAATAATACAATATAAATAAATTCCGCCTCTTTCGACACGCCAAACCAACACCTTATGCTCAAGACACAAGGTCTCAACAATTACAACACTCTAACCAATACCTAGTTCTCAAAACTAGCACAATTATGAGCTAAATCATTCGTTCATAATAAATCTACCCAGCTATGAACCTCTCATTTATACCATTTCTTCATATCACACCAAAACATCGTTCAAAGTAAGTCCTTCCCTCCCTGGAACACTATAATTACACGCCCTAACCTACCCATAAGGCAATAGCCTTATAATCACCATTCAACAAACCTTGACATTCCACACTTCCAGAATTCGATGTTATAACTCTCGACATTCCCGATATTGCACAAAGTATGACTTAAACCCAAAGAAAGGTATTTTACCTTATACTTCCATAATACAATTGCTTTACTTCATCCTTGGATCCTTATTTAAAGTTTAAAGTCCTCTACTCCTTCCTAACCATTTTGAAGGACAAATCGCAATTGCGACTACCAAAAACTCCCTCAGTCCTACTCAACGAAACCGAGTCTCCAATTTCTTACTCCCTCTTCCCAGAAGGCAATACTCCCGATATTGGGACAACTCCACACACACCTCACGTCGGTAAAAGTCACCAACACCAGGTTTCCTAACAAAGGTTGACGGGTTTCTCAATCTAAACCTCCCAAGGACTACACTACATACCTCTCCTCAGACTTACCTTACTAAGTCCAAGATTCGCCATTCGAGTAAATTTCCCTTTCTTACTCAACCACAGATAGAACACCCTGAACCACTGCTAGAGTTTTCTTTCTTAGTTCCGCCTGAATCGAGGAAAACAATTTCCTCCAATCCAAGCCTGCCCAAAATCTATTATGGGTATTGTATCTCTAATCTTGTCCTTTCCTAGACGACATAATCTAGGTGACGTCTGAAACGAGAGCAACTGTTATCAGAACATCGATCAAGTGAATACACTTCACAGAAGAAAATAAGCGCAGTGAACACAACAGTCCTAATAGTAGGTCTTTATATCAAGAACGTTAACGGAAGAACGCAGAAACTCGCACAGATCCTAAAGACTCTAGAACCTGATGCTCTGAGACCATCTGTAACACCCCGCTTAAAATAATAATGGGTGGCCAGCCCTATACTACATTAAAAAAGGAGTTTCAGATGGTCCAGTCCCAACATCAACTATCGGTACTACATAATATAGGACTAACTACCCGATATCATATAAGCAAAATGTTAAAATTAAATAAAATATGCAGCAGACAACCAACAACACTACGAATAAAGGAAAGAAAGATGCATGAAAGAACTATGATAAAAGAAATGTTGAAATAAAATGAAATAAATAACTACAACTGAATATACTACAAAGAAGTAAACCGGAATAAGCTGTCGGGTCACAGCCAATACAATTACTAGAATGAAATAAATATACACATCTATAAATATCCCTTGGCTATAAACCCTATTTACAACATGAATCCTACCTAGATATTTAAAGAAGTAGGAAGTGACTACAAGATACATCCTGCAACAGTCCGCACCTGTCACGGCTCCCAAGAATCTGGATAGGAGGTCATCCGGCATCCATGCGGTAGGACACCTGTAATAATATATATATATATACAAGCAGGAGAGAAAAGTAAACGGGTCAGAACCCGAGTGTGAAAAATATTTAACAAGTGTGTTAACCGTGCATAATAAATATCGGTGCACTTATTTCATAATTAAAGTGGAATCGAACTCTCGTGGAACCCCAACTCACCTCTCATCTAAAGGCGCGCACCTATTTGCGTCCTCTACTTTTAATTAAATTACCCCAATTATAAGGACAACCTAACTTACCATAGGCCCCGCCTATTCCCACGAGATTTGCCTTCCTATCTTAACCCAAGAATCCACCCTTTTTCTAATCATACTTGATTATGTTTACAAACAATTATGCCATAATAGGCTTAATGGATTCCGGTTTATAATTTAACCAATTATAATTCTTAATAAGTTACCCATATGCATTTGGGTTGCAACATATGATTTAATTTCTAAATAATAGGCATACCAAATTATTATTGACAAAACTTCTCTCCAATTTCAACGCTGCGCTACGTTTCATGCGTGGAGTGTCTCGCAAAGAGAAATCCAAACAAGGAACCACCCCGTTACACTACTACTTGTCAACGTAAATCTTAGAGATCCATCATGCCACACATAACTATTAGACAAAACTTTTCTCCAATCTCAACCATGCACTACGTTTCGTACGTGGGGTGTCTCGCAAAGCAAAATCCAAACAAGAAACCACCCCGTTACACTACTCCTTGACAATGTCGATCCTAGAGATCCATAATGACATACATACCATATTATACTACTACTACAACTAAATTTTAGACTACAATTATGAAAACAACTAAAAATCCCCAATAATATCCTTAGGATGATGTAACCGAAATATTCCTTAAATGCGATACATCAACCCCCATCAATCTAGTACCCCATACTCATCCAAGATGTACTACACAAAGATTCCATATCCTTTCATCTATAGGATATATAAAAATATATATAGGCATTTTATTTTAACCCTATATATATATATATATATATATACACCATTATCCATACCCATGATTAAGTGTACATATCATATCTGATGTACAATGGACATGCACATAATCCACCCGGCTATATATATCACCGATAAAACTGCACCATGCTATCATCTTCCCAGTGCCCGGCTCACGTAGCAACTGGGGACCACCATGGTTGGGATCAACGACACCCATCTCGTGGTAACTCACACAAACGACGTCCTGGGAAGCGGTCATAGCTCCTAACTGGCAATGAGACGAAACATACCCACCATGCCTCATCCCAAAATATATATCTCATAATAACACACGGGACGACTATGACCTGGCGAATATCCACACCTTGCTCTTTGAGCCAGGATGCTCACCCTCTACGCGCGCAACTTCCCAATGATAGCATGAGAGGGGTATGCTTAACCACATAACTGTATATATCGTTCACATGCACAATATATACACATCCATATGATCCCATCATATGATCAAACATTAAACCCTCATATACGGTTTAAATATCCATATCATGTATATTCACAACATAAACATATCCATATATTCATATCCATACAGATATATACACATATTCACATATCCATATATATATATATATATATATATACAAACTAATTCTTTTTCGTAAGTATAAGATATATAAACTCGACTATAAGTATACATAATCCTCAATATACAAGCCGTCTCCACAAACTCATTTAATTTACCTCGATATGTGAATAAAATCCCTCACTTAAAGCATATTCAATCATTTTTCCTATGATGAATAGTCTCCCAAAATTCATGTATACATCCAACATTAGGGTTATCACCCAAACAACAAATGCATGTATACCAATTTTTGTACATTCCATCAATGCCTGAAAGTACATCAACCCACGATACTTATCTCGATCATAGGTAATTATAAAATTAATAATCGATGAGCCTCAAGCTCTATACTAAATTCATTTCTTGGTCCCATTACTTATTGGGAACCTCAATATTAATCACACCCGGATGTACAACGACCATCCCCACTAGATTGGCAACCCACTCTAACCCAGTTAATGACCAAATCACATGATTCTCAAAATCCCATCTAGGGTTTAATAGATCTAATAAACCCTAAATCTTATTACATTCACAATTTATTCCTTAAGTCTATACTCCTCAAGGATACACGACATCTTCTCTCGTCGGTCCTCAATCATATCTAGACTCACTTAGGACCTCAAGCTAGCACTTCCGCCCTCATTGAGATCCCCCACTATACCTAAGGGTATCCATTAGTAATACACATATAGGTAAAAGAGACTATCCCTACACCATTTATAACCATTTCATGATAATTCGTCTCTATCATGATAAAACAATTCGCCAATCACTTAAGTCCCATATTCCTTTCATTACTAAAAGAGGAATCCCATCCTCCTAAATCAATTTAACATAGGACCGCAAGCCCCTATTCGACCTAGGGCCCTATTCCCTAGATATAATATAGTAACCTTCCATAATAAGCCCATTAAGAAAGCCCCTAAGAATAAAACTCCAAAAGAAAAGGGGTAAAAAAACTCCAACTTTGGGCTAAAAACAGGGGATCGGTCGACCGGTCCTAGACCCCTGGTCGACCGTGGGTCCAGATTTTTCCTACGAAGCAATGCAGTAGGCTTTTCCCTTAAGGCGCGGTCGACCGGTCCCCGGACCGCGGTCGACCGGCCATACCAGGTATCATGGCCGATCTCCATTTCTCAACAAAACCCACAAAATTAAACCCTAAAATTTCCATTTTAACCTCCAAATATTTATCACAACATGATTATAAGCCAATAAATCAACCCAAAGTTGATCCCAACCATTTCTACTCCATTAAACCCATTTTTAAACATCGATTTCAAGATTAAACCCAAAATCAAGGTTTTTGATATTTATACCCAAAAATCCATTTCTTTAACCCACAAATTATGAAATAAAATACACAAATGACTTATTTAGCAAGATTAAACACTTGCCTCATATTTGTAGAGGTTGAATCATCCTCGATGTCGCGTTTGGACTGGGATATCCAAGCTTTTCTTCCTCTCTCTCTTCCTTTCTTCTTCTTTCCTTTCTTCCTCTCTCTAGGTCTTTTTCTCTCTTTCTCAAATGAGAATGGCTTAATCCGTAAGACTCTTAAACCTATAAAACATAAGTCCTAATTTTAAATGTTAATACACACTTTAAATGACTCGTTTACTCCAATTCGAGTCAAACTGACTTAAAAATATTCCGGAGCCAAAATAAAACCCAATGACAGTCATTTTGACTATCTCGACCCTTATGGGATCGATGGTACCCTCAAAATCATCATCCGAAATACTTTAAAATATTCTCTATTTTTAGGCCTCAATTCCCAAATTTTAAAATTCTCCAATTTAATTAAATTTTATTTTCCCAAAAATTTAATTTCTCAGTCTCAAAAATCATGGGGTCTTACAATCTTCCCCCCTTACAAAAATTTCACCCGCGAAATTTAAGATATGCATAGGACCTCAATATCACCTAGTCCTAACATCAATTCTTAGGATCACTATACCGATCCTTACTACTTCTCACGTCGGACCACATAGATTTTAAAATAAATTAACTACCCCGGGGGGCCCATACACCCTGTACCCAAGCTTCCACTCGTAGAATTATAATCAGGCTCCAATAGCCTCAAATCGCAATATACTATCACCAATATAACCTCTAACAACATATTAACTATACAAAAGTTTGAAAATTCCCAATGGTTGAACTCTCCTCAATTCTTGACGCTAGCTACCTTCGTGCGGAGGAGGTCTCGCAAGAGAAATCCAAACAAGGAACCCTCCCAATACACTACTGTGTAGCTAGGTCGGGGATTAAGATTAGTTGAATCAGGGTTAAGGTTTTCATATTTTAGATATTTCCCGAAGGCCTATACAACAATACAATATAAATAAATTCCGCGTCTTTTGACATGCCGAACCAACACCATATGCTCAAGACACAAGGTCTCAACAATTACAGCACTCTAACCAATACCTAGTTCTCAAAACTAACACAACTATGAGCTAAATCCTCCGTTCATAATAAATCTACCCAATTTTGAACCTCTTAGTTATACCATTTCTACATATCACACCAAAACATCGTTCAAAGTAAGTCCTTCCCTCCCTGGAACACTATAATTATACGCCCTAACCTACCCGTAAGGCAATAACCTTATAACCACCATTCAACAAACCTTGACATTTCGCACTTTCGGAATTCAATGTTATAACTCTCGACATTCCCGATATTGCACAAAGTATGACTTAAACCCAAAGAAATGTATTTTACCTTATACTTCGATAATCCAATTGCTTTACGTTACCCTTGATCACTAGCAAAACAGAGGCATCTTTGTACTCCCTAGGTGTCACATAATTTTTAAATAGTATAACATTGTTAGGGACAGCAACTTGTGTTTTGTGTTCACATTATATATGTACATAAGTATATCCATGTAACACGGTGTAACATTGTTTTTTAATTTCTATCAATTATAATTTCATGCACAAACACATTTTTTAATTCACAAGCAAAAACACATTGTAGTACAATAACAGGCACTGTATTCACACTCGTGAAAACAACCAAACACAAACAGTATTGCAAAAGGTACACTATTTTTGAATACACACTGCACGTGAAAACTCAAGCATGTACATACTGTTTGTAGTAGAACACGCACACACTTTGATACACTATGTTTTCTAACAAAAACACATATACACAATAATTTGGTATATATTAACATAAATCTAATATTAAAGAAAATTATATATATATAATAAATAGGAAATGCAAATAAAGTAAACCATTGATTATTTATTTTTGCATTGCAAAGGCACTCACAACCCACAAAAAAAAAGATGAAGAAGAAGATTTAGCTTCATCTGATTTAGCAAAAGCAAATCAGTTGAAGAGTTCAAATAGGAGAGTCAAAGATGGATGATAATACAATTTGACAAATACGTTTTGAATCATCGGTTTTAAAATCGAGTCAGGTACAATTTTGAATCAGTCTAGGTGCGTACAAGATAAAACAGTGCATAATAAATAACTTAGTTCCTCACATAAGCAACATACGGGATATCCCCCTCACAACGCAAACCGGAGTAGAATTCCCTAATCAATGTAGAATGACACTTTCTAGATCCCTTTTTTGGATCGCCAACAAGTTGAAAAAATTATGCTATCCTCTTCAAACAATGTTCGCATGACCATGACCCGTGAAGCTGGTAATGTCCACCTCACGCTCGATAAGAATTGTCCTCTCTTTGAAAAGAACTGTTAAACCATGTATTATCCTAATGTGAACCGAAGCCATCAACCAATTTCTTCGGGTGGAGGACCCAACGGAATTTGGGACTTGGGGGCTTTTTTCTGGATTTTCTTTGATGAGCTAGAGGCAATGGAGGCCGTGTGATAGGATTTATGCTGGCGAAACAGCTTTTATGCACTAAACGGTCTTGAATCAAATGGAACAGGTGAAGTTTCGAGTACGTGAATGGGCCAAATGGGTTTAAATTTAAGTGTTGATCGTGATTAAGAGTGCACGAGGGTTGTAGGGGACTGGAGTGGGAGTTCAGGTGTGCCCATGTTAACAAGATAACAATTAAACTTCAATGAGACATTCTGTAAAACATATCGAGTCCACAGTTAAAAATGGCTATGGTGGTTTAATTTGTTTAGAAGAAGCCCATTTTTTCAACCACAACATAAATCCAAGAACAAAAAAAGAAACAAAAATCACACACTTATCATTTTCAATTCACCCATTGTATGTGTGGGCACAAGTGAACGGGAAGCGGGAAAAAAATTACAGCGTGTTAAGTTGGTGCCTAAACCTGTGAAGTGAAATATACTAGGTTAATAGCAAGATAAAATATATGAGCATGTGGTATGCGATTATGCATAGTTACCGGCAAAACAACTTCGATACCGCAATCTGGGTTCGTACGACCCGAAATATATGTTATAACCGCTTATCCAAGTAGATGTCTCCATATATATGAAAGGAAGATCTACACCAATATAACAAGATAGATAAGTTAGGCTGACCTCCTAGAAAGGGCTTCCTGTCTGGTCAATGATTTGCCATAAACTCATTTGGAAATAATAACAAATAGTATAATACTATGCAGTTGGATAATGCCATCAACACATTTCTAAATCAATGTTGAAGAAACCCAACATGTGTTAATTGGTTCTATTTATCTAACCTTGTAATAACACTTGGTGAATTAAGGATCAAATTCCACTAAGCTTGTATTAAACTGTAGCTAACAGGTACAATTTTGCCCAAAAACGCTCCTGTCAAGTATTATACTATGAAGATCAAAATTTTGAAATACGTTTGGAAGTGAAATATTGTGATACACATATTTATTCCAGAGCAATTTAAGAATAAAAAAATTGTAACTTAAATCATTTTCTTATTTTGTCTATTATGAAACAAGAGTGCCATCTCACGTCAATTTAGGAAGACATTATTTCCTTCATTCTCCTACTATAAACAGCATGGTATCTTTCTTTAAAAGATAGAACATCCTCATGTAAGTTACTTATAAATAGATTCGACCTATGACTAGTAACACATGGACTATGGTAGGGTAGGCCAAAATTTGGGATAGCCCTTTTATCTCCTGTGACACCCCCGACTAATTAAAAATCGGGTAGCTACTCCTTTATTAAATTAATGCAAAATGCCAAGTTGGTTCAGTTCATAGCATCACTGTCGAAAACATTTTAATAATTACTAACCACCTAGTATTTAAAAAGTGAGTTTCCAATTTTAATTAAATTTGATAAACATACAATAAGTGAATTATGGAATGCTAACATAACCACCACAACATAGTCACAATAGAATAACCATCAACTAATAATAAGTCTGGAGGAGTACTCCTCACAACAATCCAAATACTGAAATAAATAATTACCAAGTCTGCATCACTAAATTAATTACAACCCAAAGTCTGAAATAACTGAAATGTAAGATGTCTCTAAAGGAATGGGGCGACATGCCCAACAAAATAAGAAAATCTGGTAATGGAATCAAGATCGAAAATGGAGGCGTCTACTGTCAAGGTCCTATAACTTCCACAGCAGCTACAGCACGTCACCTGAATAAAACTCCTAAGCATGGTGTCCTTGTGGCTGGGCACCTAAAAGGTTTTTACAAAAAAAAATAGATTTGAAAGCGAACGGGTCAGAGCCCGATTGTGAAAATAATTTAAAAATCTGCAATTGTTTAATATCATTAAACAGTAAATATAAAGTACATGATAGTGTGTGCACTCACATGAGTTCCTCACCTCTCAACTAATTGTGCACTCCTATCGTACCCGTACCCATTCTAGTTGTTCCCATATCTAACTAGTCCTATACTAAAATCTAACATTTCTATACGATATCTAATGCAATTCCCAACAACTTTTATTTAACAGAGTGTTATAACTTGCTACATAGTTTTCCCATGTTATTACTACTAATTACTAGAGATCTTCCATTTTCACTTTACAAACTATTACTGTTATTTATCCTCACATTTATACACGACAATTCATTTCAATTAACAGTATATTATTCTCATCATAAATATACAATACTAGCACCCCGAGACTAAGCTGCGGTGCTCACATACTCTACTATCAAATCCCGATACATCACGTACATGAGGACCACGTATTTCGAATCTCTCAGGAAACGTTTCATTAACAACAATCACAAACAATGGAGGCGAACATAGTTCACATCACATGGGTCACGCACATACCTACGCTCCCATGATCAGCAGACTTATTAACTTCTCAATAAGTCCTTCTAAGACCTATGTCCTCGAGGTACCAATCTAAATCCCCCCTGTAGGCACACAAAGATTTGATGGACCTAAACGAACGCCAACCTCCCATGATAGCAAGTACGGTAGGTATGTTATACACAGATAACTACATATAATAAGCATTCACACATTTTAGATATCACAATATTTCATTAGTGGTATACCTCTCGTTCTTATACCAGCATTTAGTGTTATACAACTCACAAGTCCCCGTTTTATATGTATTTAAGATATTAATTATTCTCACTTCGTGATTAGTTACTCGCTTCCCAATCCACAAATGTCATCCGGTTTAATACACTATTCTAAGTTTTACTCCTCAATGTACCCCAATCTCCCAACTATACCCACTAGTTAATATGGGAAGGTTATCTCACCCTTTAAATAAGTCTACGGGATACTAGAAATAAATTCAGGCCAAAAAGGCCATTCTGTCAACTCGTTTGAAGTCTCGTTCGAACGAAGGGCTTCAAATGAAATACCAACTCGTTAGAAGTCATATTTTCATCTCGTTAGAAGTTTGTTCGAACGAGGTCGTTCGAACGACCTGGGCAGGTCTTCTAACGAGATGGCAGTTTCAGCCCAGAAATTTCCAAGTCCGTTTTTCTCAATTCTTCTCTTCTCTAAATCCACCCTAAGACCATCCAAATTATGTTTTAACGTATATAAACCATTTCTAATCACCCTAGATCATTCCTTAACATATTTTAGGGGTCAATTCTTACAAATCATCATGGAATAAATATAAATCTCCAAATTTTTCCCCAAACCCTATGAACATGAACTCATAATTTTCTTATGCCCAATTGCTCATCAAAAATCCGTTTTTAAATCATCATATATAACTCTTCAAATATTAAATCAGTCCATCATCATTCTACATGCAAATCCTAACCCAAATTCAAAGTTTCTCCAACAATTTCATGGGTTTTCTTCAAAAATTTCAATATAAGATAATTCCTACACTAAACATGGAAGACATATTCAATGCACTAAAAATATCAAATCAATTGCCTTAGATTGTTCTTCAGAATTGATGTTGGTGAATGAAAGTTGATTCTCTCCTTTCTCTACACATTTTCTCCCAAGGTTGAAGATGGCTTGGTTTTGGTTCTTGTAACTTCTCTCCAACTTCTCTCAAAACTCCCGTAGCCCACTCTCTAAACTTTTGCTGGTAATGGACTTAGTGGCCCCTTTAAAATTATAAATATAAACTCCAATTTTCGTGGGTTTTAATTCCCTAATTTTTAAAATTACCAAAATACACTTTTAAGTTGCCGGTATGGCCCAAAAATACCCCGGGACCCAAACTCAACCCCCAGCTAGTGTTTTCTGACGATTTCAACCCTTCCGGATTCGTTGGCGCACTCTAAATGACCATTCGATTGATAAAAATAAAATTTACTTTTTAATTCAAATAATTACATTCCTGATGCGAATGACACGGGCGTCCCAACTAAATTTTCCAAATTGTCGTATTTCAGTCTCGCGACAATTTTAATATTTTCAATATTCATATATTGCCATATATACACATCATAATCAAATACCAACTCACATATCGTTAGTATTTATATCCGGATTAATTCTCAATTAATTCACATTTAATTTAATTAATCCCTTAAATAAATATCAATAAAATTACAGGGTATTACATCTCCATGCTAAAACATTTTCAAAATTTTAAAAGCTATGACTGCTTATGAACATTTGAACTGAGTTAAAGAGTTAAAGACCATCACCCTTGAGGTAAGGGTCCAGAGCAAATTGTTGTGTAAATGAACTACTGTTCATATACTTGTTAAGTTGTTCACGAGCTGATATTATCATTCCATATTGATCATATTAATAAACTAAATTGTTGTTCGGATAACTCTTAGAGTAGAGTTGGGCATTGACCCACTATGGAATTAAGTGTTTTTTCTTCTAGATCAAGAAGCCATTGTCAATTGTCAGAGCGACATAGCAGATAAAATGGCCAATACTTTTACCCGAGCAGAGTTGCCGAGCAGTAGAGAGTGAATTGAGGGTTGTAGTTAGTAAGGATACTAGGGTTATTGTAGAAACTCCTAAATGGAAGAACAAAGCAGTGCCAACCAAATAGTCCAGACGTTGCATGTACTTGGATCTATTTTGGTGAATCATATGAAATTCTGGTGCATGTTAACAGTAACGATTATTAGTAAATATTTATATTTAGAAGTTTAATTATGCTTCAAATGTGTTTTTAAGAGTGTTCCAAATATTAGTTCTGGGCTTAGCCTGATAACAAAATTATAGTTGCTTGGTCTGGATAAGAGAACCATTTGCATGGTCGCCGATTCAGGATGGGTTCAGGGTGAAACAATCAGTGTCAGATGATTTTTTAAATGTAGGTGGGTGTAATTGTACAAAAATGTGGGGACATAATTTGTGGCATCAATTATCATGGGAAACTAAATCTTAACACCCGAGTCTAGTCACTTTCTGTAAACAACATATATAATGTTTTCCAAATTATAAAATATAAATTACTATATATAATAGATTTGTGGTTGATCTCGTGTAATTATAGGACTCAATGAATCAATGAATAATCCAGCCGAGGACTCTTGATCCTCTCTTCTTTGTAACTTCTCTTTTTTTTTTAAAAATCTTGTTTCTGAAAATAAAAAAAAATCATAAAAATTAAAAATCATACATATCGCTTACAGAATTATTAATTGGCAAGGCAATTGGTATTTTATAATACATGGGAGTCTAACAAAGTTGTGCATTTCGCATTCAACTGCAGTATGCTAACTGAATTAAAATAGAAAAATAAATATTGGGTGTAAACTGCTTAGCATGCTTCAATTCCGGGTCAACCAATCAAACTCGTGAATGCGAAAGATGCAAATTGCAAATTAAGAGGGGATACAAAAATTTGCACAAGTGGGGGATTCAACATTACAGATTCAGAAACAATTAGCTAATCGACAGAATTAATGGTGGTTTCAAAGGAATTAATCTATAAATTTTGAAGTAAAGAAAAATTCATATTATTGATATGAGAAGGATGTTGAACTAAAGAATAAGCTCTACAATTCTGGAACAAAAAAAGGTATTGCGATATATTATGAATGGGAACTGTTGAAGACAAAAAATGGCCTTTGCCATTTTAGTGGCGTCAACAGGAACATTGATATGTTATCACAGTATACTGCTTCACTTCTCAAATCTTTTGGAAAATTACTCGTTGGTTTGATTGAACTTGTCATTTCCTTTATTAAAGTGGACAAATTCCCATCATAACTCAATTATTTAAAATACTAGGAATTAATAAACAGACCTTTGAGATAGAATCTTTCACAAGTGAATCAACCTTACAGACAAATATGAAAGGGGTCGGATAAGATGGAAATAATTCCTGTTATAATTCCAAAGTCACCTACTCTTAGACATCAGCGAGGAAAAATTCCCTAAATTTTATTGATTTAAAAAATAAAATAAACATTTGGTATCTGCCCAAATCTATCTATATACCCAAATAAAAGTACACTTTTTAAGAACTTCACCCAAACAAGAAGACCATCCAACCACCATTCTTAAAAATTAACATAAATAGCACAACTGATTACCCAGGCAGTAACTTCCTCAATGCCACCCATCTTTAAGGGTTTATATAACATTTAAAGGAATAATGATTCTCTACTATAAAGAAACACTGTACAAGAGATGCAGCTAAAAAAAATAGAAATGTTATTAGAATAAGTATATGTTAAGAATTCGAAAGACATACAGTAGCAATATGACTTATATGTTAGTTATGCCACGCATGGGAAGATTCAAGGTCACAAGTCTTGAAAAAGAGTGAGTAAAGACATTTTCGTGTAGGTAAGTAATAGGGAAGAAAACAGAAACCTCACGGTAAAGTGGACCATTTACAAAATCCACCATCGCAACTCTTAGCCATCAATCAAGATTGTTACAAATGCAACCAAAAATGTAAATAATTGGTTTTTCAAAGTTCCAAAATATCTCACAATCTCGACTTCTTTTTATTTTAGGCAAAAAAGTTATGATGGCCCCCTAAAAAGAAGAAAAATAAATATCCTTGCTCACCTTTACATTCCAATGTTTTGTCTATACTATGAATTTACTTCTTTAACTAAAATAAATTATGCATACAGGGTCACATTTATTAACAAAATTATGCTCCGAGTACCACAATTGGCACTCAAATCATTTTACCACTAAAAAAAGCAATGGCCCATTTATCATAAATTCCCTTTTTTCATTATTTCCCACATCAGATTTACCTACACACAAGTATATTAGACGCGTTCCATCATAATTCAAGCAAAAAATTAATTTCATTTAACATGCTAGCTCAAATGCCTTTGATCTGTAACAACCCATGACTTTGGAGACTGAGAAATTAAATTTTTGGGAAAATAAAATTTAATTAAATTGGAGAATTCTAAAATATGGAATTGAGGTTCAAAAATATAGGACGTTGTAAATTATTCCGGATGAGGATTTTGAGGATACCATTGATCCCGTAAGGGTCGAGATAGTCAAAATGACTGTCATTGAGTTTTATTTCGGCTCCGGAATATTTTTTAAGTTAGTTTGACTCAAATTGGTGTAAACGAGTCATTTAAAGTGTGTATTAACATTTAAATTGGGACTTACGTTTTAAGGGATTTAAAGGCTTACGGATGAAGCCTTCTCATTTAGAGAGAAAGAGAAAAAGAGAAAGAAAAGAGAAAGAAGAAGAAAGGAAAGGAGAGAGGAAGAAAGCTTGGGGATTTCCGACCCAAACATGACATCGAGGACGATTCAACCTCTACAAATCTGAGGCAAGTGTTTAATCTTGCTAAATAAGTCATTTGTGTATTTTATTTCATAGTTTGTGGGTTAAAGAAATGGTTTTTGGGTATAAACATCAAAACCTAAATTTTGGTTCAAATCTTGAAATTGAAGATTTTAATTGGGTTTAAGGGATATAAATTGATGAGGTTAAATTTAGGATGTGTTTTGATGTTGGAAATTATGTTGGGATTGAAGATTCAGGGTTGGAAGTAGTATAAATCGAATTTTGGGGAATTTTGGGTTATAAAAAAATAGCCATTTCCGTGGCTTTCTGAATTGGCCGAATCGATTCGCCCCTACCGAATCGATTCGCCAGGTTGCAGAAGCCTCAGGTCTCTAGGACCGAATCGATTCGCCCCTAGAGAATCGATTCGGAGTGTTGTATAATCTCAGGTCCCTTGGACCGAATCGATTCGGATGGGCCAAATCGATTCGCTGTTGGGCCGAATCGATTCCGAGAGGCCGAATCGATTCGGAAACAGAGCATTTTGAGGAATTTTCTCTTTAGTGAATTAAAACCCTTTTTGGTTGGGTTTATTGATTTGGGGGTCTTCTCTTAAGATGTAAGAGATATGTCCTTGGAGACATATAAGGGGTTTCCCACATATTTGGATTTTGAGGACTCCTTAGGGTAATTTGGGAGAAATGTACTCGTGTATGTATTGGAGTTGCATATGGTGATTGTGGGGAAACCTCATAGAGGTTGGGAATACCCATTTAGAGAAAAAGGTATAAATATGACGTGAGGTTGAGAACTCTTAGAGAGTGAGAGGTCTCATATCATTAGAAACATTTAAATTAAGGAACAATAGGTAACCCGATAGGGGTAAGGGTTCATGAAATTAATTGAACCATAGGTAAAATTGGGAACGGATTGGGGATCGTACTATCAACTAGAATAGAAGGTAATATAGTTCTAGTTAGGATAGTTTACACATAATTAGGTGGAAATAATCACATGGGATTCCAATACTTGAGACAAAGTGGAATAAGTTGAGGTTTGTAGACTTTTGGTTAGGTGTATACCTTTAGTCAAAATTCGTATTGAGGTATTGATTTGCTCTCGGATATAGATGGTATGTGTAGTAACGGTTTCCTACACAAAATTTTGGGTGATAACCTTAATGTAGTATATATAAGTATATATATATACATTTGATGTTTGGGAGACTATTCATCATAGGAAAAATGATTGAATATGTTTCAAGTGAGAGATTGTATTCACATGTCGAGGTAAAATTTAAAGGAAATTGTGGTGACGGCTTGTACATCGAGGATTATGTATACTTATAGCCGAGTTTATATATCTCATACTTATGAACGAGAATTAGTTGTGTATAAAGATATGTGAATATATATATATATATATATATATATGTGTGTGTTATGGACATACATGGTATGGATATTTAAACCTTACATGATGGTTTAATATTTGATCATATGATTGGATCATATGGATGCATATATATTGTGCATGTGAATGATATATATACTTATATGGTTAAGCATACCCCGCTCATGCTATCATTAGGAAGTTGCGCGCGTAGAGGGTGAGCATCCTGGCTAGAAAAGAAGGGTGTGGATATTCCCCAGGTCATAGTCGTCCTGTGTGTTATTATATGATATATATATTTATTTTAGGATGAGACGTGGTGGGTATGTTTCGTCTCATTGCCGGTTAGGAGCTATGACCGCTTCCCGGGACGTCGTGTGCGTGAGTTTACCAAGAAATGGGTGCCGTTTAGTCCCACCATGGTGGCCCCATTATTGCTACGTGAGCCGGGCACTGGGAAGATGATAGCATTGATGCAGTTTATCGGCGATATATATATAGCCTGGTATATTATGTGCATGGCCTTGCACATCATATGCAGTATGTACACTTGGCTATTGGATGGATGATGATGATATATATATATATATATATATATATATATATATATATGGTTAGAATAAAATACCTATATATGTATATTTATATATATCCTATATATAGATGAAAGGATATGGACTTTTATGGAGTACATCTTGGATGATTATGGTGTACTAGATTGATGGGGGTTGATGTATCGCATTTAAGGAATATTTCGATTACATCATCCCAAGGATATTATTGGTGATGTTAGTTGTAGTAGTAGTATAATATTGTATACACGGCATTATGGATCTCCAGGATCGACGTTGACATGGAGTAATGTAACGGGGTGGTTCCTTGTTTGGATTTCGCTTTGCGAGACACCCCACGCATGAAACGTAGTGCAGTGTTGAGATTGAAGAAAAGTTCTGCCAATTATGGTATGTAAGGCATTATGGATCTCTATGATCGACATTGTCAAAGAGTAGTGTAACGAGGTGGTTTCTTGTTTGGATTTCGCTTTGTGAGACACCCCACGCACGAAATGTAGTACATTGTTGAGAATAGAGAGAAGTTCTGTCGATATTTATGTGTGGCATAATGGATCTCCAGGATCGACGTTGACAAGGAGTAGTGTAACGGGGTGGTTCCTTGTTTGGATTTCGCTTTGTGAGACACCCCACTCACGAAACGCAGCGCAGCGTTGAAATCGGAGGGAAGTTGTTTCAATAATAATTTTGCCTGCTTATTAATTAGAAATTAAATCATATATTTCAACCCAAATACATATGGGTAATTTATTAAGATTTATAAATGGGTTAAAGTATAAACCGGAATCCACTAAACCTAATAAGGCACATATGATTGAAAATAAATACTTAACTATGTTTAGAAAAAGGGGTGGATTCTTGGGTTATGATAGGAAGGTAGATCTCGTGGGTATAGGCTAGGCCTATGATAGGTTAGGTTGTCCTAATAAATAGGGGTAATTTAACTAAAACTTGAGGACGCGAATAGGTGCGCGCCTTTAGATGAGAGGTGAGTTGGGGCTCCACGAGAGTGCGATCCCATTTTAATTATGAAATATGTGCACCGATATTTATTATGCACGGTTAACACACTTGCTAAATATTTTCACAACTCGGGCTCTGACCCGTTTACTTTTCTCTCCTTCCTGTATATATATATACTATTACAGGTGTCCTACCGTATGGATGCCGGATGACCTTCTATACAGAGTCTTGGGAGGCGTGACAGGTGCGGACTGTTGCGGAATGTATCTTGTAGCCGCTTCTTACTTCTTTGAAAAATTCTCGGTAGGATTCATGTTGTATATCGGGTTTGTACCCAAGGGATATTTACATAAATGTTTATATTTATTCCATTCCAGTTATTGTATTGGCTGTGACCCGACAGCTTATTCGGGTCTACTTTTTGTATCACATTCTGTTGTAGTTATTTATATCATTTTATTATAGCATTTCATTTATCATAGTTCTTTCCTGCATCTTTCTTTCCTTTATTGATAGTGTGGGGTTGTATTATGTAGCATGTTTTAATTTATTTTAACATCTCGCTTATATGATATCGGGTAGTTAGTCCTATATTATATAGTACCGGTAGTTGATGTTGAGACTGGACCATCTGAAACTCCTGATTTAATGTAGTATAGGGCTGGCCACTCGTTATTATTTTAAGCGGGGTGTTACATGATCCTTATTAGAAATTATGAAGAAAGTTACCTAGAGGGTGGAATGCTTTTATGCGTGGTACGGGTACAGGTATGTAGTATGTTACCATACATAGTATGCAGTACGTTAGGGGAAAGCATAGTTGGGAGGCTATTTCGATTCCTAGTTCGAGTAAAATCAATATTTGGATTGTTTTGGGTACTATATAAAGTGTAATTATACATATACTACACCAAACACGCATACTCAATTTTTTATTTACTTATCAAGTTTTTTCTATTCAGTACTTAGTGTTGGAGGAGTACCTAGTTTTTCTAGATATGCTGATGCTGCAGAAAATCAAGAAAATTTAGTAAAATATACGATTTATTTCTTGTTTTGCTTTGTCATTATCTTCTTCTCTTCAAAACAAAAGAAAAATTTAGTAAAATATACGATTTATTTCTTGTTTTGCTTTGTTATCATCTTGTTCTCTTCAAAATAAAAGCAAGACATAAAATTTGGATAACTAGGGCATTAAAGTAACCTAACGGTCCCCAAGAATTGGAACAAGGTACTCAATTTTTTTTGTGGGGGGGGGGGGGGGGGGAGTATCTGGTGACACTGATTATGAACTCTGAAATCATGGTGTCCAACAGATACATTAGTAATAGTACTACCTAGGTATCAGATTATAAAGCAATACCAGTAGCCAAAACTAGAATGGTAATACACTTGGTTTACGGTGGGTGAGGTTTCCCACTTTGTTTATAGGTTTCCAAGACTTTATCAATTGTCCAAGTCATCTCAAGAACCTGTTTGTTCCACTCTTTCTTGATATTCGCCTTCAAACCACTCATACAGCTTGTCTTTTAAAATAAACCTTAATGATGGGGAATTCAGTGAGTATAAATATAATTAAAAGGAACTAACTTACAGGACTCTGTATAAAGGGTGTGGCGTGGTAGTGCTGTGGAGAATTTTCCCAATCAATCATATTTTCATATCTTAGTTAACTGACATTTTCTCTCCATGTTGGACCACATAAAATCACTATTATGTGGAAGTTCAGTATTTTGCATGATTGGCCATTTATAGGGTGATCGACACTTTGTGACTCCTTTCAAAGTGAGAGGTCGTGAACTCTCCTCTCTAATGATTGGTGTGGCTTGGGCAAGGCAGATAGCAAAAGTACGAATTGTTATGGCGCAGAACTTTCGAGGAATGGAGTTTGGAAGGGGACTTCTCTAAAGAGTTGAGAGTTTTTTAGTGGTTTATGTGGGTTATAGGTGAAAACAAGTTGTTGTCTGGAATCTGTTTTGTTGAGTTTTTATACTTGATTGTTCATATCCCTCTGCATTTTCCTTCTTTATATGATCCAGCTGAGGACTCTTGATCCTCTCTTCTTCGTAACTTCTCTTTTAAATTTTTTTTGTTGTTTCTGAAAACAAAAAATCATAAGATTAAAAATCACACATATGGCTTACATAGATATACAGTGGCGGAAATTGGTAGTTTACAATACATGGTAGTCCAACGAAGTCACATATTTTGATTTAACTCCAGTATGCCAACAGAATTAAAATAAAAAAATAAATATTGAATGTAAACTGCTTATACTGCTTCATTTCTAGGTTAAACAATCAAACTCATGAATGTGAAACATGTAACTTGCAAATTAGAAGGAATACAAAAATTCGCACAATTGGGGAATTAAACATTACATATCTAGAAATAATTAGTTAATCAGGAGAGTAAAATATGGTTTCACAAGAATTAATCTATAAATTTTGAAGTAAAGATAAATTCATATCATTGATATGAGAAGGATGTTGAACTAAAAAATGAGCTCTACGATTTTGGAAAAAAATAAAGGTATTGCGATATATTATGAACAGGATCGTTGATATATCATCACAGTAGATTGCTTCCCTTTTCAACTCTTTTGGAAAATTATTCGTTGGTTTGATTGAACTTGTTACCTTTTACTAAAGTGGACAAAATTTCCATTAAAACTCAATTATTTAAAATACTAGGAAATAATAAATAGAACTTTGAGATCGCATCGTTCAGAAGTGAATCCACCTTAGAGACAAATATGAAAGGGGTCAGCCGTATGGAAATGGTTCCTGTTATAATTCGTAAGTCACCTACTCTTAGACATCAGCAATGTAAAATTCCCTAAATTTGAAAAATAAAATAAACACTTGGTATCTGCTCAAATCTATCTATAGACCCAAATAAAAGTAAAAATTCTTAATAACTTCACCCAAACAGCAAGACCAGCCAAACACCATTCTTGGAAAATTAACATAACCCAACTTTAAGGTTTTGTACAACATTTAAAGGAATAATGATTCTATACTACGAAGAAAAATTGTATAAGAGATGCAGCCAAAAAAATTACAAATGTTTTGAGGAACTCCGGGTTTTATGTACCAGTATATGATTAAATTAATGATTGTATAAAAAACCGATACAAAATCAATGGCTTGTAGAATTAGACAAATATATGAAAATATCATACAAACATGTGTTCCATCCATTTCCCCTGCACAATACTGATATATGCGTTCTACATGAAAATTTATGTAACGTTAAACTAAACTACCTTTCCAAAGACAATTCCATCAATTATCAGGAACTTCCTTGACCCAGTCTAATCGCAGCAGCATATACCAGTGTACCACTACACGGCGAGGGAGTAATAGTATTGAAAACCTACATAATATCTAATTATAAAGAATGGAAACATGTCAAGAAAACCATAAAAACATAATCCAGTTGCATTTTGCATCCACCCTATTAAATTACAATCATTAGCATTATACAACCTCATGCAATTGAAATATGTTTCTAACATTCTGTTAAACTGCCTATTATAATATTTATTTGTATAAACATGCTCGGGATAATTTTTTCTTTATCCATGCTTCCACCAATAATTATTTGTATAAACATGTAGTTTGTTCCAACCCAGTGGGATGCTTCTAGATTCACCAATACCTCCCAAATCAGGTTGTTCCTTCATTGAATCTCAATGAAACATATTTTCTTCGAAAGGGTGAATTAATAGCCTATCATTACATCAACAAATTGTGACCTCAAAACCAAAACCCAGAAATCACAAAACCTTATGAAACATTTCCAAAACAGATTGACCTAATTTATCATTACTTGACGAATCCATCAACAAATTAGTTGTTGATACAACAAGAGAGAATCCCTTACGAACCATTTCATGAAGAAGTCTGAATGTATCATTATTTGAAGAAATCCTTGAATAATAACATTATAAGAGCAATTATTTAGCGATCACCCAATTTCCTCTATTTTTTATGTGATGCATTAGAGTCACTTAGCAGCCCTTCCTTGTAGAATCCATTAATCAAAATAGTATATGTACTGACATCAGGTTGCAAACCTTTGTTAGGAAGACTAACTAAGAGCTCATTAGCAATTTTACGATTCCCAGCTTTGCACATGCCATCAATGATTGTACTATAAGATATAATGTTAAGATGCAACCCACTGTCTTCCATCTCTTAAAATAAAACCATTGCCCTAGAAGGCCATTGGTTTTTACATAAATCATCTAAAAGCGTATGGTATGTCATGACATTCATCTTTTGGCCACATGCTTTCAATTCATTTAAAATCTCCAATGCGACAAGAGGTTGCCCCACGCGGCACAAATCACCTATAAGAGTGTTGTAAGTTACAGTGTTAGATTTCTCTGTGAGATATTTTATGAAAACTATTTAGGCATACTTCATCCATCCTTCGCTCCCTATAATATCCATTAATCAGGGTGTTATAGCTATGAGTATTAGGTTTAACAAACAACCCTAGCTACCATCAAAACAAATACCTTATTTGTGTCCTGCAACCTTCTTTCCAAACAATATCCATCCATCAATGCACTGTAATTTAAATGACTATATTAGGATTAATACCAGAAATACATCGGCAAACTCTCGAACAACCGGAATCGAATCAAGTGGTATCACCACTTCCTTAAAGGTCTCCTCCTCTATATAGTACAAGTGAGTGGACGATCCTCCATCAGGGCTAGGCATCGCCACTAAAAACATCTCCTGCCCGGGAATGGCAAAGATAATACTCCTACTAAAACAGTCAATCATGGCTCGATACGCAACTAGCCAATCCATACCAATAATGGCATCATACTCGGTCATCTCTAACACTAACATGTCCGCGGGTAAAGTAAACCTCTCGATCTCTATACTCACGCCTCTACATACAAGGCAAACTGTCACCTCGTTAGAAGCTCGTTCGAACGACCTGGGCAGGTCTTCTAACGAGATGCCAGTTTCGAGCCCAGAATTTTCCTATCTCGTTTTTCTCAATTTTCTTCACCTCTAATCTCATCAAAAAATCATCCCAACAGTATTTCAAGGTTCCTCAACATTACTAAACCTTCCTAGGTCGTATTTTAACATATCTATATAGGGGCCAATCCTCCTAAACAACATTTAATTATCATAACTCCCCAATTTTCCCAAACCTTATGAATATGAACCCTAGAAATTTAAAGTCATCAATTTCCCTTAATAAATCCGTTTTTGTATCATCGAAGTCATATTTCTATTAGTATAATCACCCAATAACAATTCTACATGAAATCCCTATATCACAACCTGAATTTATAACTCCAATTTCATGGGTTTTTATAAATCTCCCAATACAATGCAATTATATAAATTTCTAAGCATGGAAGAAACATCCGCTTGAAATTAACGTAATTAAACCACTTGCCTTCGATTAATCTTCAGAATTTGATGTTGAATGTTGAAGGTTGCTTCTCCTCCCTCTCTCTACAAATTTCTTCCAAAGATGGTGATGGTGGCTAGGGTTTCCTCTTTGGAACTTCTTCTAACTTCTCTTATAACTCCCGTAGCCCTCTAATTAGTTAAGTGCTGGTAATGGGTTAGTGGGTTCCTAAATACCCTATTTTTAATTCCCAAAATTCGTTGGTCAAAATTCCCCAAATTGCAAAATTACTAAAATACCCTTTTAAGTTGCCGGTGTGGCCCAAAAATGCCCCGGGACCCAAACTAAACCCCCAGCTAGTGTTTTCTGACTATTTCGACCCTTTCGGACTCGTTGGCGCACTCAAAATGACCATACGGTTGATAAAAATAAAATTCACGTTTTAATTTAAATAATTACATTCCTGACGCGACTGTCACGCGCGTCCCAACAAAATTTCCCAAATTGCCGTATTTCAGTCTCGCGACAATTTTAATATTTTCAATATTCATATACTGCCATATATACACATTATAATCAAATACCAACTCACATCTCGTTAGTATTTTATCCAGATTAATTCTCAATTAATATACATTCAATTTAATTAATCCCATAAATAATTATCAGTAAAAGTACGGGGTATTACATACTTCCCTCCTAATAACAGAATTTCGTCCCGAAATTCGGAATTAGAAAGTACCTGGTAAGAACAACTCTAGATAACGTTCGCGCATCTCATCCTCGTGCTCCCATGTGAACTCCTCGGCATTATGATGCCGCCACTGAACACGTACTAACGGGACTATCTTTGACGGCAGTTTCCGCTCACTTCGGTCCAAAATAGCAATCGGCCCCTCCTCGTAGGAGCTATCAGGCTGGAGATCGATGTCCTCCAAAGCAATGTGAGAATGATCCAAATCGTCCCTAAGATATTTCCTTAGCGAGGAAATATGAAACACATCATGTATCCTGTGCAAATGCTCCGGTAACCCAAGTCTATATGCAACAGACCCAATCCGCTCGATGATAGGAAATGGCCCCACATATCTCGGTGCTAACTTCCCCTTCTTCCCAAATCGCATAATTCCCTTTATAGGAGATACTCTGAGTAAAACTTGGTCCCTCACTTGGAACTCCCTGAAGAATCTCTTCGCATCAGCATAGCTCTTCTGCCGATCCTGAGCTACCCGAATGCGACTCCGTATCAATTCTATCCTTTCCGAAGTATCCTGAATCACTTCCGGCCCAAGTAGTTTGTTGTCCCCCACCTCCAACCAACATGCTGGGGAACGACAAGGTCTACCGTACAATGCCTCAAATGGAGCCATGCCAATGGTGAACTGGTAGAAGTTGTTGTAAGTAAACTCCACCAGTGGAAGGTACTGCTCCCATCCACCCTCAAAATCAATGATGCACATATGTAACATGTCCTCCAACATTTGGTTTGTACGCTCGATTTGCCCATCGGTCTGCGGGTGATATGCCGTACTCAACCGCAACTCCGTGCCCATGGCCTCCTGAAAACTCTCCCAAAATCGTGAAACAAATATCTTGTCTCTGTCAGACATGATATTTAGGGGCACACCATGAAGTCTCACTATTTCTTCAATAAAAAGCTGGGCATACTGTCCCGTAGTGTAGTCTGTCCTTACGGGTAGAAAATGAGCGACTTTGGTCGACCTGTCCATAATTACCCAAATGGAGTCGTGACCCCTCTGTGACGTAGGTAACCCCGTAATAAAATCCATGGAGATGATCTCCCACATCCACATTGGGACCTCTAATGGCTGTAGAAGTCTTGCCGGTCTCTGATGATCCACTTTTACCAGCTGACAGGTGGCGCATTTAGAAACAAACACGATAATATCTCTCTTCATCCCACTCCACCAATACTGACGTCTCATGTCTTGGTACATTTTATCCCCACCGGGATGTACCGTGAACCGTGAGCCGTGCGACTCTGCCATCACCTCGTGTCGCAATTCCTCCCCTTCTGGAACTACCAGTCTCCCATTGAAGCGTAATCCCCCGTCTAAGCTAACGGTATAGGATTCGGCTCCCTCTGCTAGTAACTGAACTATCTGCTCCTGACAGAATGAGTCATTTGCCTGGGCCTTTACCACCTTCATGACAATCTGCGGTGTAACAATCATCACAGACATGAACGATCTGGCCACTGCATCCTGGTGTCCCAACTCTTTCCCCTTTGCCTTCCACACCCCTGCCACCTCATCCGTTGGTCTACGGCTCAACGCGTCTGCTACCACGTTAGCCTTCCCCGGGTGATATTGGATATCAAACTGATAGTCCTTCACAAATTCAAGCCACCTCCGTTGTCGCATATTCAACTCATTCTGTGTGAATAGGTACTGTAGGGACTTGTGGTCCGTGAACAATCGAAACTTTTCCCCCAAAAGATAATGTCTCCAAATCCGAAGGGCAAATACAACTGCCGCTAACTCCAAATCATGGGTGGGGTAATTCTTCTCGTGAGGCTTAAGCTTACAGGAAGAATAAGCTATGTCCTGACTCTCCTGCTGTAATACACCTCCAAGTCCTTGCAAGGACGCATCAGTGTAAACTAGATACTCAACTCCCGGTCTCGACAATGCTAACACAGGTGCTGAGGTCAACTTGTCCTTCAACTCATCAAATGCCAACTGATAGGCATCACTCCAAATGAACGGCACACCTTTACGAGTCAGATGTGTCAAAGGACCCACTATCTTTGAGAAATCTCGAATAAACCTCCTGTAGTATCCTGCTAGGCCCAAGAAACTTCAGATCTCCGTTGGTGTCATGGGCTGTCCCCACTCCCTCACCGCGGATACCTTCCCCGAATCAACAGATATCCCCCGGTCAGAAATAATATGCCCCAAAAACTGAACCTCCTTCAGTCAAAACCCGCACTTCTCATATTTTGCATACAGCTCGTTCTGACGTAGCGTCTACAAAACCTGCCTCAAATTCTCGGCGTGCTCTTCCTCTGTCTGGGAGTAAACCAGAATGTCATCAATGAAGACAATAACAAACTGATCTAGGAATTCTCTGAACACCCTATTCATCAAGTCCATAAACACGGCTGGAGCATTGGTCAAGCCAAAAGGCATAACCCGAAACTCGTAGGAACCATATCTCGTTAAGAAAGCAGTCTTCGAGATGTCCTCTTCCCTGATACACAACTGATGGTATCCTGATCGCAAATCAATCTTTGAGAAGAAATAAGCTCCCCTCAGCTGGTCGAATAAGTCATCGATTCGAGGCAACGGATACTTATTTCGTATCGTGACCTTATTTAACTCCCGGTAATACACACACAACCTCAATGATCCATCCCTCTTCTTAACGAATAACACAGGGGAACCCCATGGTGAAGTACTCCTCCGGATAAAACCCTGACCCAACAATTGCTCAATCTGATCTTGTAACTCTCTCATCTCAGCTGGAGCCATACGGTAAGGTGCGCGGGCAATAGGCGGAGTGCCCGACGTCAAATTGATCACAAAATCTATCTCCCTACTCGGAGGTAATCCAGGTATATCCTGAAATACATCGGCAAACTCTCGAACAACCGGAATCGAATCAAGTGGTATCACCACTTCCTTAGAGGTCTCCTCCTCTATATAGTACAAGTGAGTGGACGATCCTCCCTCAGGGCGAGGCATCGCCACTAAAAACATCTCCTGCTCGGGAATGGCAAAGATAATAATCCTACTAAAATAGTCAATCATGGCTCGATACGTAACTAGCCAATCCATACCAATAATGGCATCATACTCGGTCATCTCTAACACTAACATGTCCGCGGGTAAAGTAAACCTCCCGATCTCTATACTCACGCCTCTACATACAAGGGAAATCACAGAACCCCTACTCAACGGTGAATCTACATAAGTAACCGTACTCTCGGCGGTGTCTAACAACCCAATGGTGCGTGCAAATCTCATAGCAATAAAATAATGTGTAGCCCCGTGTCAAATAAAATACGCCCCATAGTCCCCTGGATAGAGAACATACCCTCAATGGCTGGTGGATCCTGCGGGGCTGCGGCATGCTGGATTTGATACACTCTCCCATACTGAAGTTGTCCCTGCTGAACTGGGACCGCTGGAATGGGTGGTAATGCTGCCATCTGTATTGGTGCCGGGAGGGCGGCGGGAAACATAGGCATCTGTGGCTCCTGTCGAGCACCCTGCTGCTGCTGCTGTGGGGCCCTGCCCCTATCAGGACAATCTTGGCATTTATGGCTAGTCTTGCCACAAACATAACACTTCCCCGGGAAGTTACCCCCTCTCTGTCCCTGCTACCCTCGGCCCTGGTGGCCGTTTCCATTCTTCCCCTGGCCATGCTGGCCCTGCTGAAACTGTTGTTGACCATTCTGTCCCTACTGGCCCTGATGGCCGTTCGGACCTTGATGGCCCTGCCTAAAACCTCCCTGTCCGTGCCTGAAATTCCCCGATCTGAACCTCTTATGATCCCCCTGCTGGGAACCCTGGTCACCCTGCCTCTGCCCCTGAGTAGATTGTGCCCCACTGGCACCATTTCCTCCAGTCCTGCCCTGATGGCTGGACTCTCCTGATCTCTTGCTCTCAGCCATGTGAAAGCGGTGATCCTGGCAGTATAACAGTGCAGCGTTAACCACGTCAGAATAAGTGGCCAACGAGAGGTTCCCCAATAAATGCTGACGGATCCTCCATGTCAATCCATCTGTAAACTTCTGGATCTTCTTCTCCTCTGTCGGTATTTCATCTGGAACAATATTCAGAAGATTAGTGAATTCGGCCTCATACTCGGCAACAGTCCTTCACTCCTGTCTGAGATTCATTAACTTTCTCCTCATTTCCGTGTGAACGGCTGACGGAAAATACTTGCGGTCAAACCGCACCCAAAACTCCTGTATCGTGAGAGTATCTCTCTCCTCCCCGGTGGTAATAGACTCCCACCACTCCAGTGCAGATCCCACTAGCTTGAAAGTAGCTAGTACCTGCTTCTGAACATCGGTGCACTCATACATCCTCAAGTGTCTCTGAATGTCTTTCCTCCACTGACTTGAAACCACAACATCGGAGCTACCTGCGAACTCCGACGGGTGAGCTTTCTGGAAAGCATCACGTACACGTTCCCAAGCAGACGGGAATGCATGTGCCTGAACTGGCGCGGCTACTGGCGCCTGGGGTGGTGCCTGCTGTACAACTGCTAGAGCGGCATTTACCGCTTGGGCAACAATGGCTGCAACCTCAGCGGCATTCATGGTGCCCTGTACTGGTGCTGGCTGGGGCTCTGGCTGTGCATAAGTTCGCAGTTATAACTCAAAATAGCTGGAGGGCAAAGCATACATAAAAGAATACAACAGTCCTAAAATATAGGGCTCTACATCAAAGCAAGCTCAGCGGAAACATAATAAGCCGTACAGATCCTAAAGGACATTAGAACCTGATGCTCTGACACCACCTGTGACACCCCGACTAATTAAATACCGGGTAGCTACTCCTTTATTAAATTAATACAAAATGTCAAGTTGGTCCAGTTAACAGCATCACTGTCGAAAACATTTTAATCATTACTAACCACCTAGTATTTAAAAAGTAAGATGTCAAATTTTTAAATTAAGTCTGATTAATATACAATAAAAGAATTATGAAAGAATATCATAACCATACACCATAAAGTCTCAATAAAGTAACTAATAAATAATAATAAGTCCGGAGGAAAACTCCTCACAACAATCCCACCACTGAAATAAATAAAACAGTATATCCTGAATTAATTACATGCCAACAATCTGAATAACTGAAATATGAAATGTCTCTAATAGAAATGGGTGACATGCCCTACAAATGATGAAAACTGAATAGAGTCAAGACAAAAGAAGCGTCTACTAGCAAGGCCCTGTAACTTCCACAAACAGCTACAGCTCTTCACCTGAATGGAAATCCTATGCATGGTGTCCTTGTGGCTGGGAACCTAAAAGGTTTTTACAAAAATAGGTTTGAAAGCAAACGGGTCAGAGCCCGAAAGTGGAGAGTATTTTAAAAACAGCAAGTGCTTTAATAACATTAAAACAAAGAATGAAAAATACATGTTAGGACGTGCTCTCACATGAAATACTCACCTCTCGTCTAATCATGCACTCCTAACGTACAGTACCCATCTAAGTGGTATTTATATCTAACTAAACCGACATAAGTTCTAACCCATCTACTCGATTCACAATATGAATTCCCAATGTTATCACTTGAATAGATAGCTTTACTTAAACTCGGATTCTCAATTATTAGCATTGCCATTTACTGGAGGTTATCCCCTTATTTATCTTCTCAAGGAGTTACTATAAATTATTCTCATAATTAAACATGACAAGTCTGTTCATTTAACCGTATGTCATTCACATCATAAATATACAATACAAGCACCCCGAGACTAAGCTACGGTGCACACATACTCTGTTATCCATCCCGGTACATCATGTACATAAGGATCACGCATTCCGAATCTCTCAGGAATCATTCTCAGATAACAACAATCACAATCAATGGAGGCGAACACAGTCACATCACATGGGTCACGCACATACCTACGCTCCCATGATCAGCAGACTTATTAACTTCCCAAAAAGTCCTTCTTTGACCTATGTCCTCGAGGTACCAATCTGTATCCCCCCGTAGGCACACAAAGAATAGATGGCCCTAAGCGAACGCAAACCTCCCGTGATAGCAAGTATGGTAGGTATGTCATACACATAAAATCATATACATATACTAAGCATACACATGTCTTAGTAATTTACCATAATTTTATTAGTGGTATACTTTTCATTCTCATACCAACGTATAATGTTACACAATTCACATATCCCCGGTTAATACAAATATTTAAGCCGTCACTTGTTCTCACATCGTAATAGTCACTCACGTCCTAATCCACAATTTTCATTTGGTTTAAATCACACTTCTATGTTTTAATCCTCAATATATCCCAAATATCCAAACTATATCAATTAGTCATCAAGGGAATTTTATCTCTACAATTAAACCAGGTTACGGGACATTAGAAATCAAATCAGGCCAAAAAGGCCAATCTGTCAACTCGTTAGAAGTCTCGTTCGAACGAGGTCGTTTGAACGAGAGTTCGTTCGAATGAAAGGGGCATCTAACAAACATCCAACTCGTTAGAAGGCAAACTGTCACCTCGTTAGAAGCTCGTTCGAACGAGCTCGTTCGAACGACCTGGGCAGGTCTTCTAACGAGATGCCAGTTTCGAGCCCAGAATTTTCCTATCTCGTTTTTCTCAATTTTCTTCACCTCCAATCTCATCTAAAAATCATCCCAATAGTATTTCAAGGTTCCTCAACATTACTAAACCTTCCTAGGTCGTATTTTAACATATATATATAGGGGCCAATCCTCCTAAACAACATTTAATTATCATAACTCCCCAATTTTCCCAAACCTTATGAATATGAACCCTAGAAATTTAAAGTCATCAATTTCCCTTAATAAATCCGTTTTTGTATCATCAAAGTCGTATTTATATTAGTATAATCACCCAATAACAATTCTACGTGAAATCCCTATATCACAACCTGAATTTACAACTCCAATTTCATGGGTTTTTATAAATCTCCCAATACAATGCAATTATATAAATTTCTAAGCATGGAAGAAATATTCGCTTGAAATTAACGTAATTAAACCACTTGCCTTCGGTTAATCTTCAGAATTTGATGTTGAATGTTGAAGGTTGCTTCTCCTCCCTCTCTCTACAAATTTCTTCCAAAGATGGTGATGGTGGCTAGGGTTTCCTCTTTGGAACTTCTTCTAACTTCTCCTATAACTCCCGTAGCCCTCTAATTAGTTAAGTGCTGGTAATGGGTTAGTGGGTTCCTAAATACCCTATTTTTAATTCCCAAAATTCGTTGGTCAAAATTCCCCAAATTGCAAAATTACCAAAATACCCTTTTAAGTTGCCGGTGTGGCCCAAAAATGCCCCGGGACCCAAACTAAACCCCCGGCTAGTGTTTTCTGACTATTTCGACCCTTCTGAACTCCTTGGCGCACTCAAAATGACCATACGGTTGATAAAAATAAAATTCACTTTTTAATTTAAATAATTACATTCCTGACGTGACTGTCACGCGCGTCCCAACAAAATTTCCCAAATTGCCGTATTTCAGTCTCGCGACAATTTTAATATTTTCAATATTCATATACTGCCATATATACACATTATAATCAAATACCAACTCACATCTCGTTAGTATTTTATCCGGATTAATTCTCAATTAATACACATTTAATTTAATTAATTTCATAAATAATTATCAATAAAAGTACGGGGTATTACACTAACCTCCTTAAAGTTTTTCACAGGATGAGAAACAGTCACCACCTCATTGGGTGGCATATCCGGTATTTTCTCTACTGAACTATGTATTGTATCGAGGCTCCATGTAAATGAGAAACCTTTTGAGGCATACCATTTTCCAAAACTTTCACGTGGAGATCATTAGCGTACTGAATAGAATCGTGGCAGACAAGATGTGACTCAATAAAAGGTTCCTTGTTGTTGACTGACGGCATCAGACCAGTAGACATGGAAGTATCATGCGTGTGGCCCATCTCATGATCACAAGGAACATGATTGTGGTAGGTAGTGGCTCCAGTAATAGCGTGGCAGATAGGAGGAACAAAAATAGAAACTTGGTTCTGTACAACAGCACTAGTGGAGAAAGAATGTATGTTTGAATCTATAACATCTAATGGGCCCACATTATTATTAAAGGAGGGGAAAACGTGGCATGTAGTATCACTATACAAAGGTGTAACCTTTTGAGATATACCTTTGATTTGTTTAATTCATTTATTTTATTTAAGCTTATTTTAGTCTTTTGGGTCCTTGTGTGTGTAATTAAGTTATGAGTCTTACGTTGAGTTTACATTAGTTTTAGAGCCCTACTAATACAGATACTGAACTTACGCTAGGAGGTGGCAACTTGGTCACCCTCTTAACATAATTATGTATGAACGTTTCAAGATCTATGACATGTTTCTGCGAACGGAAAGATAAATAGTAAAATAACACAGACCAAGACAAATGTAAATGACAAATAGAAATTTACTTGCAAATATTAACCGTGGAAAAACATACAGATTGCAGAAAAAATCATACATCTTCTAAGAGGAAGAAACTCCAGAGCATGTAACATAAATGAATAAACCTTTTGACCACACCTTTTAAGGAAAACATGAAGCAACAGAGCAGGAAATTTTTCCCAAAATTGCAAATTGTAAAACCTCAACCATAGTTATAAATAAAAAAACTATATTAACAAAATCAAAGAGAGAGATATCGCATTCTTAATGAACAAAAAATGAATAATGACTAACCTATTGCAATAGGTAACACTCCAAAGCCTTTGTTGCATCTTCTTCTGTAATAAATTGCACAAATGCAAGGAAAGGGTCTTAAAATTAATTGTTATACTCGAACAAAACAACTACAACATTACCCTTTTCTTTTTCTTTTACAAGGACAGCTCTTGCTTCCCCATTCATAGTATATGCATAATTTTTCAAGTTAATAAGTGAAACTTTAAATATTATTTGAAGTTTAAACAATAGAAAAAAAGTAAAATTGAGAATTCAACAAAGCTGAAGTTTAGAAACCAGCAAGAAGTTCATACTTTCCTTTTTTTTCCTTCTTACCAAATATAGATACTAAATTTATAAAATCTAAATCCTACCGTAGGGGAGTACAAATCATCCAATTAAATTATAAAATTAGGGATGTCGATCGCACTAAATTTCTGTTATTTTACAAACTTTATTAGAGACGAGCTCATTTATTTACACCTAAAAATAGGAGGTTTGCTCAATATTTTGGCTAATTTAAGTTTGGTGGTAGATATAGTCTACACACACATACCTACATATATATGAATTAAACTGGTGATTTGATATTTAAAGTAATATGTGAGCTTAACTCAAAATTATTTTTCCTCAAACTTATGTGGCGACAAGATAAATAAGTCGTACTAGTGCATGAGCTTCTCACTTTAGCAGGTTAGTCTACAAGTATACTTCAAATAATATGTCAATACTTGAAATGAGGATATTTTACATATTTATTAAAAAACATGAGGATTTATTTATGTCATATAATGACAACAAAGCCATAAAAGCATAAGGAAGATCAACAAATAAAACACAGTCAAACCTTTATTCATGTAATGCACCAAACACACGTGCACGTACGCACAATTGCAAAAGCTACACACTATTTTTGAATACGTACACCTACAAACTCTAGTACACACAAGTGAACGTACCCATAATTTTATAGCATGCACATAGTTTTGTAAAGAAACACACACATGCCATATACACACACACACACACAGTTTGACACACTTAGTAAATAAAATAAAAATATGAGTTGGATAATTATAATTGATTAACTTATAATAAGGATGGTACATCCCTGTCAATCATCTATAATTCTTCACTTTCTGGTTATTCTACCATTATTTTATCTGTTGCCTTTTGAATTTGTGTTAACTAGCTGACAGATATCATTTTTTTGATGACTGGTCGACTTGGAAATATTCCACCCCTCTTTAGTTAAAATCCCAGCAAGTTTAGCCATGTCCAATATAATTCACCCAATATCCAACTGATTTGGCCAAGTACTCAGTCTTTCCCTGCACTTTCAAACATGAATTGCACACATACAAGTGGATTGCACTATAATGTCAAAAGGTTATGAAGTTTTGATGCATAGAATGTAGAAAACCTATGGACTTGCAAGTAAGGCATTTCCCGTTACCACACTCCCAATGCCCCAAATGATAATAAAAACGAATTACTAAGAAATTATAGAAATTCAACTCAATAACAGCGTATATGAATAAAAGTATGCCAAGCTAACATACAAGCCGCTGTACAGATCATAAAATGCATAAGCAATACAGTTAAAAAATTAGAAATAAAGAATTTGTATCTAGGGTCAAATCCATGGCTTGTTCAATAACATGGTTCTGACATCAAAGATTAAACTAGCAAGTGAAAAGGTTTAATAACTGCAGGCTTTTTTAAGCAAAGGGATAAAATGATCCTCTAAATATATGAATCAAAATGAAATTTACATAGTAATAATAAGAACAAATAAACGAGGCACATCCATATCATCACTAAGCATAGGATGATCCCAACAAGGTTGGCACCATCCAAAACCTCTATCATATGAAGCACCCTAGCAGCCTCACAATAAACAACCCAAAAAAAGAAAATCCATATAATTCATGATTTTATAACACCATCAAAATCAACATAAAATGAAAAGTCATCTTGAAGTACATTAAAATATTCCTTTTAGCTAAATATTAGAGGAATTTGATTGAAGCCCCTTTACACTGTCTCTACATTGTTGTGAGAAATTTGATCCCACACGACTCCAAAGCTATACTGCAGTCCCAAATCATAAATTTCATTCAAAATCTTGATTCTTTATCATGCCATAGGGTCAAAATTTCCACCTCGAAATTACGCAACTCTATAAATGATTTTCAAAATTGATTTGACCTAATTCATCATTAGTCAAAGCATCCATCAACAAAGCAATTATAGATGCATCAGCAGAGAATCTCTTATTAACCACATCACGAACAAGTTGCATTGCCCTCAATTTGTCATTATTTTGAAGAAATCCTTGGACAATAACATTATAAGTGCAACCATTTGGTAAGCATCCACTCTCTTCCATTCTTCCAAGCAAATCATTTGATTCACTTAGCAACCCTTACTTGCATAATCCATTGATCAAAATATTATGTGTACGAACATCAGGTTGCAAACCTCTGCTAGGAAGACTATCAAAGAGTTCCCTAGCAATCTTAGATTCTCCCTCTTTATACATACCATTAATAAGGGTGTTGTAAGCTACAATGTTAAGATGCAAGCTGCAATCTTCCATTTCTTGAAAGAAGTCAATTACCTTGGAAAGGCATTGATTTTTGCACAAGCGATTTCACATGATATTATACATCATAACATCCGGTTTTGGTCCACAAGATTTCATTTCATTTAAAAGTTTCAGTGTGACATGAGGCTTCGCCACGTGGCACAAGCCACCTATAAGAGTGCTATAAGTGACGGTGTCGGGATTTAATCCGCTATTAGACATTTCATAAAAAAATCTTTGGGCATCATCTATTTTTCGCTCCCGACAATAACCATTAATCAGTATGCTATAGCTTTGAACATCAGGTTCAACTTCCCTATGGACCATCAAATCAAACACCTTCTTTGCCTCGTGCAATCTTCTTTGTAAATAATATCCATCCATCCATGCATTGTATGTGACTACATTAGGATTGACACATCTTTGAATCATCGTTTCAATTAAATTTAATGCTTATTCAACCATGCCTTCTTTACAAAGGTCATCTACTAGATCCTAATGCAACTCCAGACAAGCTTCACCAGGCTATTATTGATGCACAAGCTAAAGAGAGACCTAATCCTATTATAACTTTCAGTGATCTTCTTTAATCTGTAACAAGGACAACTGAAGATACAGATAATTTCACAAGTTATGTTATTATTATTATTATCCCGACAGTAAGTAAATTTTGCATTTACTGATTTAAACTAACGCTGAAGAAAAGTTCTAAAAATTAAGTATCTTGAATTATCAGGATTGATCCACATCTTGTGTTACAATTCTTAAAATTTAATTAAAAAGCTTTGTACATGATCAGAATGCACTTCAACTGTGGGCCTAATTTGTAGGTGTGTTACTAGAACCATTGTTGTTATTGTAGTATGATATGCAATATGTATCATAGGACATGTTTGTGTTGGTTTAATATTGATGAGTTTGTGTTAGTGGAATTATCAAGCTACATAGTAGTATAATTTTAGTGATTTTGTGAATTATGTCAATATATACACATCATATTGTAAAATTATTATATATTTTTTGATGATTAGATCTTTTAATATAGATGACGTCTTAATATGGTGTCATCTTCATTTAATTTTTGTGAGTTGGTGTTAATTTCAATTTTTTTTGGCCAATTCAACTCATCATTAGTTTACATGGCATTAGCAATCTAATCTTTCCATATATATACATACATATATATAATAATAAATTTAATTTAATAACCTTCATAATGGTGTAGAGATAAAGCATTATCTAGGGAATTAGAAAATGAGAGGACTAAAAAAATTTCATAATGGTTGGAAAAAAATCGTGAGAGAATTTAACATGCCTTTGTGTGCAGACTTTGAGATTGCATGTAATGGTTGTTTTTATTTAAGGCAGTCCCAACTTTTGACAAAAAGCAAGAACTAATGACAAAAACCACAAAAACTTGACACAACCAAAGTTCAACAATACTAAGGAATGTAATGTGTGAATATTTGGTGTTGCTCATATGTGGATCTATGTATATGTCATGTGAAATGGGTGGATTGGTCGTCGATATGTTTAAATTATCATGATATTAACCAAAAATAAATTTCCCAAAACAACTAACTTTTACACAAACAAGGAATTATAGTCGTGACTTCCCCTCCAAACAAGTGTGAACCTGTGAAAATAAGTGTTCGAAACGTGAAAATAAATGCTCGACATGATATTTTTATTCAAATCATGGACACGCGAAAAGGTGTGTAGGACACATATCCAAGAGTGTCGGTGTCGGGCATGGACACTGTGCCTTATTGAATGTGCAAATATTTTAGCTTAGGCATTTTATTTGTATTTATTTACACTTTGGCATTTTTGGCAGATCCCATTACAAACCGTCACATATAGACACATTGAACTGAACTCCTACATCTCTGAATTTAAGACTCCTTTACATCTTAAAAAGCTATAAAGATTTTAGTAGATGTATTCATAGTTTTATTTGGGATGTTATTCTTACACAAAACCGAGGCATAATTTTTTAATTTAATTTTTTTTTTTAATTTAAAGTTTTTTGGCTTCATTCTAACGAGATCTAACCTCATTCGAACGAAATTATCTTTTCATTTGAAGACTCTCTAGACCTTATATCGAATGAACTACTAACGAGGGCATACTGTTTGAATTCGTTTAAAGCTCGTTAGAAGTTGGTTCAAACGAGATTGGAGTCTCGTTTGAATGAATTGTTGTTTTCGTTGTAACGAGATGACATTTTCGTTCGAATGATTTCTATTTTCGTTCGAACGAATTCGTCGCCTTGAATTTTATATCACGTCTATAAATACCTGTTTTGAGTCCACATTTCGTAAGACTTTTGCCAAAACATTTCCTACATATCTGTTATAAAAAATTTCAAAGTTTTGTATTACAAAAACACTTTTGATTCAAAACTTTACATCCCCAAATAGTTTTTGCAAATCTTTTTGAAACCCTAGAAGTTTAGTATCTTGGATACACTAGTGGAGAGGATTCTCCACGACTGATTTTGTGACCCGAGTGATCACGAATAAAGAAGGAAGATGGATTATTGGTGGATACCGAGGGGGAACTTCCGCCTATTGATTGCTCTGGATATGAGTAATATTCTTTAGAAGTTTTGAAGACCCTGTGCGTTATACTAGTGGGTGTACCAAGTAGTTTGTAAGTCGATGGTGTTGTAAAACTCTCTAAAGTGTTTATTAAAAGGTTTTTCCCTAAAAAGGGAGTTTTCCTCAATATTTGTGTTCTTTGCATGCGAAGTTTAAATCATTATATTTAGAACACATATTTCCTTCACATCTAATTTAATCAAAGTTGAAAATTTGGTATAAAATTGGATGTGAGTGATTATGACTTAAATTGATAAAAATACAAAAAATAGAATTTTTATTTGTAAATATCCTTCTTGGGGATGTTTTAATGCGCTTACAAAGTGATATCAAATCATTCCACTCTTATGCTTATTAAAAGTGTCCATGCTTCCTAGGCTACCATTCATATAAACTGAAAATCAATAGTACTGACACATTAGAAATTTTACCAAAAAATTTCTTAAAACTTTCAAGCCTTTCAACATCCCATCACTCCACATTAGAATACTACAAGGTAATTGAAAATATTAGATACAACATGCAACGAAGAAGATTTCATCAAAGAAAAGCTCCCAATCTCTTATGCATGATTAACTTATAAAAGGTATTGCGTTTTACATTTTTCAACAATAGCAATATAACATCTTGTGTATGTCTCTTAAATGAGGTAAGAGGTCTACATCTAACCCCTATTTGTAATCAAATTCCTACTCGAACTAATAAAAAGCAACTTTATAAGCATTTCATGAGGTGAATTGTCCCAATTTTAAATAGGTCATAATCATATTTTAAAATATTAATGACTTTATGCTTTCCATAATGTTTTAGGCTAATAAGCTAATGATATGACTTAGATTTAGAAAATCACAGGTACCTTCGATAAAATAGCAAAAAAGTACCATCCTCGGTACCACGATGAACTATCAACTATAAAAACACTTTGCAAGACCATAGGGTCGATAGGAACTAGCTAACAATATCTCATGCGTAAATGTTAAGTTTATATTTTTTGTCAAATGGATGGGTACGAATGGGTATGTTTGAATGAAAATCAAACATCCCCAATCAAAGTCACACTTTAATCTGACGCAATTAATATCCCATAATACTTTTTAAACCAAACCAAGACAAAATAAATACATGTCCAAAATATTCAAAAAGTATAAGGCTTCATTCATAAAGAAAAATAATTATGGTATACATATAATGACCATTAATTGAGTGGGTGAGTATACCTTGATTTTTGCCTTTAATATATGGTGCTTGAAATGAAATGATAATAATGGCAATAAAATTCACCTACGCATTGTAACACCATGAATTTTTAAATAATTAATTTTAGCATTTTAAATTACACGTGCTCATAATTTAATTAAAATAAGAAAAATATTGAGTATATAATAAATATAATTAATATTTATATGGAAATAAATTTTTTAAGTGTGATTAAGTAAATAAAATTCGGTCAATTGTTAGTACGTCGTAGTGGATAGAAACGACGAGTATTAATAGTATCTCAATCAGGACATACGAGTAGGCCATTTTTTAGTTGAGGTGGGATATTAATGTTTGGTGACTTAGATGATGACTTTGAGTGCATGGTTGATCCGGAATGGGTCGAAATAGTAAAAAAAAAGTACTCGGGGGGTAAAGATTGGATACTGGGGGATTTTTAGACTAGTCGGTACCCACTCAAGGGGTAGAGATTGGATATGGGTCATTTTACACTATGCCAATAATCTAATTTTGGTATTTGGGCTTTAAATAAGAGGTTAAGAGTTAGGAGGCAACCACTTTACATATTAAAACACATGAGAGCTAAATTGGTGGTAAAAGAGGAAGAAAAACACAAGGGATTCAAGGGGGAGGCTTAATTGAAGGCAAATCACGAGGAGTTCTTGGCTAGATTTAACCCTTCAAGAAGAAAATAAAATTCCTTCTGCTTAAAGTTTTTGTTTAGTTCCATGTTCATAATGAAATTTTGTATACTAGTAACAAATTCTAGTGTTGGGAATTGAACTATATATGGTTTTTTAGAAAAAAAAATGAAATTGATGATGATTCTTTATAAATCCCACGTGAAAAGTAATGTTCTTTCAAAAGAAACCTAAGAATAAAAAGGAGATATATTATTTATGAATGGAAAGATCTGAAATGTAATCGAAAAGATGTGATCTTGAATTATGGAATTAGGAATTATATTAAAATTAAGGTGTAGATTAATTCTAGGACAGAGGGATGATTAAATCCCATGATTTGGAATGATTTTGGTGTAGTTGGACAATTAAACATGTATCCTTATGTTAGTAATTTATAGGGTAATGTTTATAGGCATGGGGATGAAGCTTAGAACTTTTTTGGGGAAAAGAGATGTGAAGAATTTCGTCAAACAAGAAACTACGTCATTTTAGGTTCGACAGCAGGGCTGGAACGGTTAGCCCCTAGCCAAACAGGTTCGGCACCCCTATGTCACCTAGTTTTGCTTTTTAAATGGTTTTTATCATTGGAATCATTTTTGTTGGTTCGAGGTATTCATAAGGATGTTAGGACTACTAAAATATGACTTTGGCATATTAGTAATTATCGAGAAATGATTGGGGATAATCCAGGGGTAAATTTGGGTGTTTTGGATGTTTCACAGCCAAAAAATATAATAAAGAAATAGGGATGAATAACCTGGTGAATTTTATATACGGGATGGTTGGGAAGGTCCGGGCGATCCGAGGATGTTAAGTTTCATTATTAATTTAACTAGTGGTTAATTAAATAATTAAGAGTCAGTAGTGACTCGACACAGCTAGGCTAGTGCTTCGAGGGATAAACATGGATTGGACGGATTATGTGAACATATATATATATATATATATATATATATATATATATGAATAATAATTATATTTATGTGTACGATATTTATGTGAAACATACTCATCATAATGGATATGCTACTGGTGGAGGTTGTGTCACGGGAAGTCACTCTAGCGAATCTCAGTAGAGATAGTACTGTTACCCTGGGTCTGTGCACGACCACTTTATGTAATTTGGAGTCTGATGGAATAATGTATTATGGTTGTAACCCATGGATATAAGTCCATGACCGCCTCTAGTTTTCATTTCTTTTTTGCTTCGGTTGGGATATTTTGACCCGCTTGCCCTGGTTGTGGTGGACATTCCCAGAGCTTTATAGCATGCTAGTGGTTTCGCACCTAGGGAGGAAGTACTCAAAGGTATTTCGATCATATATATATAATGAGCGACGTATGTGCATCTTTTTTATGTGTTACAAAGATGCGTATATAAAGTTAGAGATAATTATGAACGGCTATATTAGTGTGAATGTTTATTCATAACTGGAGTAAAGTTATGAGAACAAATTTATGATAATATAATTGAGAATTAATTAAGCAGAGAGTTAAGATAATTAAGAAATCACAAAGAAATAATGTACTCGAGACAGAGTAGTGTGTTATATTGAGATTAATGATGGTTCTAATTAGGCAGATATCGTAACTAAGAGGGGTAAGAAGCATACATTAGGTGCACACAATATATGAGGGGTGAGGATCATCTCATGTGAGTGCGGTACCAGTTTAAAGATGGAAAATTTCTTTACATTTTCATTACTTCATTTTATTCACTTGTCAAATATTTTCAAAGGTTTTGGGCTCTGACCCACATCAAACATTTTCAAAAACTTTTAGGTGTCTTGCCACAAGGATGCCAAGGATGATTCTCAAATAGCAGTGAACTGCATAAACTCTAAATCTAAGTCTTCTTGGAAAATTAGAAGCTGTATAGAAGAAATTCAAAATATCATAGCTCTTTGGAACATTAAGGTTTCTCACATTTACAGGGAAGCTAATCATGTAGCTGATCTTTTGTCTAAACATGGCCTTAATTCCAAGAAGAGTACCCATTTCTATCATATTAAATATCTTCCGAGGATGATCAGGGGAGCTTTGAGACTTGATGCTAATAGTTTGCCTTATATTAGAAAGTCTACTTGACTTGGCTTCTTATTGTATTGCCTCTTAGAGAGGGCTTTTCTCTCTAATTATTAATAAAGTTTTATTTAAAAAAAAACAGGATGATTCGTCTCTCGAGGGTTACATAGCGGCAGTTGATGTGGGGTCTTGCAAGTTTTGGGCTCCTCATTATTATCTTAGATTAGGTTCCATTTCAGACATTGGATGGGTATGTCACCCATTTTATCAGATTTATTTACTTTCAGTTTATTTAGTTATGAGAAGGCCCCCAAACAGTTATCTCTAGGCAAATGCAATATTTTTGAATTTTCCAAATTTTATCTTTTAGAAAGCTTAAACATACCTTATGAAAACCAATTTTAATTTACCAATTTTCTCTTTTTAATCCTATAGCATGCATCTAAGTGATTTAATAGATAACGTAAATAAATCAATCACAAGACACGCCGATGTACGAGGAAACCACTAAGTGAAAAAACCTCAGATGGCTAGGAGAGACAATCACTATGATATGGAAAATTACAAGGAGAGAATATAGTCTTACTCAACAATTCTATCACCCACAAGGGTTGATGCCACTTCTTCTCTTCAATCGTTCCTCCACAGTTCAATGTATGAATCTACCCATACAATCTTCCGCTACACACAACTCCATGTGTACCTCGATATCCACTGATGTAGCCTCAACAACATTCATGAATCGAAATACAAAATCCACCGCTTCATCTTCATAACCTGTACGCATGAAATCCTTTGCACGAAAAGATTGTTCAAAGACGAAGAACACTTTTTCAGTAACAAACTTCAAGATCACAAGATATGGAAGTATGAGGTTCGATCTTGAGAAACTCCAAATGATGGAAAACTTTGGGAACTTTTTGCAAATAGATGCAAAAACGTTTTGGCAAAAGTTCTCTCTGAATTTCTGAGTAAACAAAGACCTTAAATATGAAAACACGAAATTTGAGGTGGCGTTCATTTGAAAGAAAATAACATGCCGTTCGAATGAGATATACATATCGTTAGAATGAGAACCAATGTCATTTGAACGACTAGAAAAATTCATTTTATATTTAAATTCATCCTAGAAATTTTCTAAAACATTTAACTCGGAAATAATTTAAAATACATTTCCAAAAATTATTTTTCAAATTCCCAACATTTAAATTATTTTAAATTAAAGAATCCATCATTTAAACAAGATTATAATCCCATAAATCATTAAGCATTCATACCTGTGTGATCTAGAATCAACTAAGTGTGAAGAAATAAATTCGGCATGATATCATCTTCAAACCTTTAACCACAAATTCTTCAAAATGGAATGTCATAGGCTTTGTGGAATCACAAGATAATAACTAGCCTAAACTCAAACATTTTTATCCATAATTATGTAAATTACAAACAAATTGACTCGATTGAAAATGTGTCCTTACATGTTAAGTTTGGATGATTGTATTAGATTAGTAATAACCGATGGTTTATTCGGTACTTGGTTTTATTTATTTCAGCATTTAGACTTCTTTATTGGTGTGATTACTTATATTGTGTATTTTGAATGGGATTATGCTGAATGTTTTTTTTGGTAATGTAATTAATGATTAAAATTTGACACAGCTTGTTAAACTAATAGTTGGTTAGTAATAAATTGAATTTCGACAGTGATGCTAAGAATGAGGCCTATGAAACTCTCATTTTATATTGGTAGATGGTTGGCCACCCGTTATTTTAATAGGCAGTGTATCACACGCATTTGATAGTAAGACAATATTAAGAAATTAAATGCCTTCTTAAACAAGTTGAGGTTGCTAAAAATGAATAAATAGCATTATTGAGATAGCAGTTTGAAAATCAATGAACATTGGTGAGATCATACAGTTGCAATAATATCTCTATTCGTTGTGACAATCAAAACGTCCAAAGATAATATAGAGAATAAACAAAATTAAGTATATCACCATCTTTTATTCATCAATAAAGACCTCACTCCCCACACCACCCCCATCCTACACATAACAACACGACAAACACACAAACAAAAGAAAAAAGAACGGAATACGTTTTCCTTCAATAATTTATTGAATCCTCTATAGGATACTCGTAAAGATAATTATACAATGTGTTGAAACCAAAAGGTGTTAAAGAATGCTTACTAGGCTCTACTACATAGATTCAACAATGTTAAACAACTCACAACCATATTACTTGGAAGCTACATTAATTAATTCTATATAAAGAGGAAAAATATATAATGGAAATTATTATTTTACATCCTAATAAAGTTAAAAAAAATCAACATAAACAAAAATCTGAAAGATTAGCTCAAATTCCCGACATTATCAAAATCTTCTTTCGCATCATTTGAAACTAGTAAATCATACGGTTTGCAACCATAAATCAATACTTCCTCACAATGTTTCTTGCTATCCCCCTGTATCTGTTATGCCATCTATGTTATGACAAAGGCAATGACTCACATGTAGTAACCATAAAATAGACGCGGGAAACTACAAAATAAATGGATGGTGCAAAGAATCTTATCATGACCAATACACATCAAAATTGATTTTCATCAAACATGTTAAAATTGAATTAATTGCATGCAATTCAGCACCATATAAACACAGCTATATGTAAATTTCTACATTTTAGCAAATCCTAATTGGATAATAAAATCATACTTCAATAAAGCTATGCTTCCATGATAATGTTCAATCCGATTCACGAATCTCTTTTATCGAACTTACTGCTACAATTGGTTTCATATTATCATCAACTTTTGAATATCAAACTCAACGGGACACAAATATTAAAACCCGCACTCCAAGTTCTCAGGTTGGAGGAACAATTGAAAATGGAAAAATAGTAAACTTGAAATAAAGAAAACTTGAATGTAGTGGATATATTATTACGCCTATCCTTAGCTTATTTAACCTATTTAATTTGACTACTTTTTATTCAACGTGCATCTTCCTCTATTCCTATGTGTATGTGTGTAATGTATTCATATGACTTCTCACCTACTTCATAAGAGATGATAAAATGACACTTTGTGGTCGTCGTGGTTTAAAATCTAGAAAAATAAATAAATTTTTTTATAACTGAGAACGTATGTGCTTGCGTTCAAATGAGCAAATAATATATTAAACACCTTTTAACCCAAACAAACCCTAAGTATGCAACAATATGTGATTAAATAAGATAATGAACTAAGCAAGAACATTCAAACACATGCTTGTGAGGAAAACTCCCCCAAAGAGGCAAAACCATTTATTGTCATTATAATATTGTCGCTGTACAATTTCGGATTACAATGAAAATACAAGTGACTAAGAATTACCCTCAGGTGTCGGATTCTGTAGTCGGCGGTTGGAATTATCCCTTTCCAGTAGGGATGCAATGAAGAAGAAGAAGAACAGTCTTCTCCACAAGGGTGTGAACAGTAAAAGTGCGTTCCTGGGTTGCAAAGTGATTCACAAAGGATTGGCAATTTGTGTGAATCAAATACCTAGAGTCTAGATGCTCAATAGGTGAAGACTTAGGGTTTTCTGTACTCTGAAAATCGTGTGTATAAGTCTTAGAAAACCACTTCCCGTAGTGGGATTAAATAAGAAGGCTTGAGCCATAAAAATCTGACCACGATCTGAACACGATCTGTTTAAGTTTATTCCAGGCGGACCGGTCCGGGTCTGAGGCGGATCGGTCTGATTGATCGGATCGGTTCTTTTATTGAAGGCAGATTGGTCCGATTGAGGCGGATCGGTTCTTTTATTTCAGGCCTCATCGGTTTGCTTGCGGTCCGGGGTATACTGGATCTGCAGCAAGCGGATCGATCCGGGTCTAAGGCGGTAAGTCCGGTTGACCGGATCGGTCCGGTCTGTCAGACTTTGATTCCTCTTCTTCTTTTGATATTTGGATCCGTTGATGAATGTATGAAACTTGAATTTTCTTCAATGGTGTAACGGCGTACGATATATAAATTGTAGATGGACAAAAATGTCCTTACAAATCTCCCCCTATGTCTATGCCGGTACATACATAAAAACAAACATCCGAATTATCAAACTACTAAAATGCCTATACAAATCTACCCTTCCATGAACCCAAAACTGGAAAGATACAATTGAGTAAGACTACAACGTTTGCTCTTCAACTCTTTCAGGAATCTCAACACTTTTCTCATCAGGGTGTGCTATCCAAGGATAATCCATGTAGTACCTACACACATGAGAAAAAGCAAAATACCAAGTGACATATCGAGTTTGAAATGAGATAAACATAACATATCGAGTTTGAAATGAGATAAACATATATAGCAAACTCAACTTTCAAATCTCCCCCATAATAAGATAATTCATTCTCCCCCTTTTTATGATGTCCCCAAATAGACAAATGAGAGAAATAAATCAAATAAGCAAGTGCGGGGTGTCACTAGGATAAAATCACACCATGAATGAACACAAAGCAACCAAGACGATGATAGCGTAAATGAAGTGGTGTGATCAAATTCGATAGGAAAATCAATGCATACAAACATGACATATGTGCACGATGAATATTGGATACTCCTAGCAAATGAACTCAAATGCGTCCTTTGGTGTAAAAGAATGACAATATAAGATATTGACTCAATCAAATCAACAAATCAAAGCTCAACGTGATTTTCACACCAATAACGTCCAAAACGATTTTATGCTTTTTCAGGACTTTCAAGGAAGTGCAAACCTGTTTAAAAATTCTCCAACCAAACTCCCTCAGATATAATTTTGAATAGAGGCATTCTAAATTCTCAAACTTTGGAGAATTGATGATGAAACCTAAGTGGCCCATATTTGGCATGAAGTGCTTTTTATTGCCTTTAAATTTTTTTCGGGCTCTTTTAACCTCTTTGGACCTCGGATATTAAAATTATTCCATTTTTTAGGTCCTTTTTAACGGTGGCTTTTGCGCAAAGGATAGATGATTACCTTTCGTAGCCCCTCCCCGTTATACAAAAACACACAGTTTCACCAAAATGGTTGTTACATGCATTCCAATCTTGTCAAGTTTTATCGCATATTGTACATTGTATAGACAGGATTGAGATGGAAACACTCAAGCCAATATGAGATAGACAAGTGCAATAATCAAATATAGCCGTGCATGTGTGCAATAAAGGATATAGGAGTCAAACATGTAGGAAGATATCACTTATTGCATCTCAAAGACTCCAACCAATGTAAAGCACATAGATGAAATGATGTAGCCTCTCAAATCTCTATCAAACAGTCACATGGATAAATGGAATGAAGTTGTGACTTGGCTATCTTAAATGCTCATCCATAAAAGGTGCTTAAAAATACAAAAATCTTTTTGGATTTTTTTTTTTTAAATTTTGTCAAAATGAAATCTTTTTGTATTTTTCAAAATTTTTGAAAACAAAAATATATACAAAATGATACATACTAGCAATAGGCAAACAATGTCATCATGAAAATCACCCTATGCTAGTAAACAAGTCAAACCTCAATCATTAGGTGCAGAGGGGTTTTCCAAAGGTGGTGACATCTTATGAAAAACCTCCATCAATTCTTGTGAAGTTTTGACTAAAAACTTAACTTGCTCACCTAAATGTGCAAACTCTCCCATGTAGTCTCCGGGAGCATGTAAAGTATCATGTGTGGGTGCATGTGTGCCAGAAACACGTATAGAAGCAAAACGTGACACATACCCCAACTTAAAGCAAAATTCCCTAAGGTGTCCTCTCCTCTTGCAATGAGAGCAAACATAAATAGGCTTAGGAACACCTCTCTCAAAAACTCTAGGACGCACTCTCCTAATGGGAATGGGACGTCTAGGTGGGTTAGGGTGAGACTCACGTGAATTGCACACTAAAGTGGGAACCGGCTCGGGTGCCAATTTGGAAGTAGAAGCACCGTCATGACTTATTCCTAACTTCTCACCTTTACCCTTATGAACCACCTTTTCAACCTTCTTAGGTGCGTTCAAAAAATTGACTTTGACCTCCCTGGAACGTTCGAGATCACTCTGGAGTTGGGATACACGTGTCTTCAGACTAGACAACGTGTCGGCCAAATCACACTTCTCCTTTCTCAAAACCTCCTTCTCTTTCTCCAAATCTAAAACCCGACGACCTAAATCCTTATTATACTTTTTTGTTTTCAAGGTCTCGGTGTACAAATCTCTAAAATCTTTTTGGATCTCACTTTCGTCTCCATTCTCCTCCTCGCTTTCTCCCTCACTCGAAGAACACAAATCACTATTATCGCTCTCGTGTTCACTCTTGTGAGACAAAGTGGGTGTGCTCACATGACTAGAAAAGGAGACAACCACCCCATGTCCCAAACCTTTATCAGACTTATCTCCTTTATCACCCTCATCACCCTCACTATCACTAAGAGTGGCGGGCATAGCAGTCTCTTTCCCCTTTCTCCTTATCCTAGTAGGACACTCTCTAGCTATGTTCCCTTTCCCTTCACACTCAAAGCACCTGATCTCATCCTCCTTGTCACTATCTTTGGCCTCCTCTTTCTTTTTATTTTTCTCAAAAAAATTCTTTTTATTGGAAGAATTATTTTTGTTCATGTTGAGAAATTTTTTAAAATTTTTCGCAAACAAGGCCATATCATTAAAATCAAAATCTCCCTCAGAATCGGACTCACAAACTTTTTATTTCTTTTTCTTAAAATGAGTCTTTAAAGCAATGCCATTATCCTTAGCCTTAATGGTTTTGGGAAACATATCAATCTCATAGGTTTGAAGATCTCCTATAAGTTCTTCCAACTTAAGTGATTTCAAATTTCCCAAAGAGTTCAAAACAGTGACTTTAGGAATAAAGCATTTTGGGAGAGATCTCAAAATATTTTTAACGACACGCGTGTTATCAATCACCTCACCTAAATTAAAACATGTGTTAACAATGTCCGATAAACGTGCATAAAAATCCTCAAAGCATTCGGACTCAGACATGGTGATAGTCTCAAATTGGGTGGCCAAATTTTGTAATTTTGACTCTTTAACCGCGTTCGTACCCTCATGTGTTAATTTCAAAACATCCCAAGCCTCTTTAGACGTGGTGCACGTCATAATTCGGCGAAACTCATCAGGAGAGACAGCTCCAGAAATAGCACTCAAACCACGGGAATTAAAATTGGACAATTTATAATCATCTTCAGTCCAGGCTGACACGGGTTTTAAAGTGGTGATGTTATTAACTGTGACCGTGGGAGGAGTCCAACCATTTTCGCAAAGCAACCAAACACGCTCGTCAATAGATTTTAAAATCGATTTCATACGAGCTTTCCAGTAGGCATAATTAGACCCGTCAAAAATAGGCATCTGATTATATAAGTGCTCCATAAGGAAAAATGCGAATTTTCACAAAACTGATTTTTAAAAAAATCAATACCACACGATTTTGCGGAAAATAGGAATACGCAATAAATTAGCGCAACCTGCTCTGATACCAATTTGAAAACGTGTGTAGACAAATTGTATCAGAAAGTAAATCCTCGAAAAATCAGGATCACGCGATAAATTAGCGTAACCCGCTCTGATACCAATTTGAGAACGTATGTGCTTGCGTTCAAATGAGCAAATTATATGTTAAACACCTTTTAACCCAAACAAACCCTAAACATGCAACAATATCTGATTGAATAAGATAATGAACTAAGCAAGAACATTCAAACACATGCTTGTGAGGAAAAATACCCCAAAGGGGCAAAACCATTTCTTTTCATTATAATATTGTAGTTGTACAATTTCGGATTACAATGAAAATACAAGTGACTAAGAATTACCCTCAGGTGTCGGATTCTGTAGTCGGCGGCTGGAACTATCCCTTTCCAGTAGGGCTGCAATGGAGAAGAAGAACGGTCTTCTCCACAAGGGTGTGAACAGCAAAAGTGCGTTCCTGGGTTGCAAAGTGATTCACAAAGGATTGGCAATTTGTGTGAATCAAATACCTAGAGTCTAGATGCTCAATAGGTGAAGACTTAGGGTTTTCTGTACTCTGAAAATCGTGTGTATAAGTCTTAGAAAACCACTTCCCATAGTGGGATTAAATAAGAAGGCTTGAGCCATAAAAATTTGACCACGATCTGAACACGATCTGTTTAAGTTTATTCCAGGCGGACCGGTCCGGGTCTGAGGCGGATCGGTCCGGTTGACCAGATCGGTTCTTTTATTGAAGGCGGATCGGTCCGATTGAGGTGGATCGATTCTTTTATTTCAGGCTTCATCGGTTTTCTTGCGGTCCGGGATATACTGGATCTGCAGCAAGAGGATCGGTCCGAGTCTGAGGCGGACCGGTCCGGTTGACCGGATCGGTTCTTTTATTGCAGGCGGACCGATCCGGTCTGTTAGACTTTGAATCCTCTTCTTCTTTTGATATTCGGATCTGTTGATGAATGTATGAAACTTGAATTTTCTTCAACGGTGTAACGGAGTACGACATATAAATTGTAGATGGACAAAAATGTCCTTACAATAACCATGAACCTCCACACGAACGATCCCTTTAGACTCCCCCATGCTAGCTAAACATGGTGGAACGATGTTCTAGAACCACCCTAACACATGCCCCGCTTAGAGTATGGTATCCTTTAGGGAGTTTTGAACTCGAGACCTATGATCTTTATTCGTTCGCCCCTTACCACTGGGCGGACAGAATAGGTAAATAAGGAAAAGTAAATTTAATTTTTCAATGAGTTAATTAAGATTAGAACAAGTGAAACCACACTAAGACAAAATGAGAAACATATGATATCAAGTATAAGCATTTATAAATAACCCACATCTAAAACCTGAACATAACCTAGATAAACAGACCCCAAAATAGCTACTACGAACACTACATGAACATCCAAACTCATCAGCAAAACAAAATAGCAAGGAGGTTTGACAAGGAACTTAAATAAATAAGTATTATACACATCCAAACTGATGAAGAATCTAAAAATAAAACAAAATCGATTAAAAATGAACTACCATATAGAAACATCGAATGACATCAATTCATAAAAGAAAATACCCAAACACCCTAAAGTATGACTCAATTTCCACGCAAACGGATCAATTAATGGCAATTTTGAAGTAAAACAAAATTGAGATAAAGGATCATTAGAGTAGGTCTCATTTTAAGCATGGCCTTATGTTCCTGTAAAGATAAAAAAGATATTTTCCAGCAAAATGAATACAACACACATAAGGATTCCTCCAGGATTTAATTACGATGATGAAGAAAGCATGTGTGAATGTGTCCATCTCAAAGTAGAAGCAATGGTCCCCTAAAGATTAACTTTTACAGGCAAGTATCAATGTTGCTTTACATATAAAGTGTACAAATAAGATATATTCCCTTTTACCAAGTATTTCATATGATTGATTCAAATGAACTATCTCTCATAATAAACATTTATTTCACGAAGAGAGGACTATTGTTAGGTACTTTCAAGATTGAACAACAAAGTAAAACACATAAAGAAATGTAGACTAAATAAACCTTTATTAATTTGTGCTTCATCTATAACAACATAACACGAATTATGTCCTCCAAATTAAGCAAACTTTCTTCCAAAATCAGAATTTTTTAGCATGCGATAAGGTCAAAATGTATGCCTCATATTCAAATATAAAGAGAACTTACAGAACCAACCTATGAATCATTTCCAAAATTGATTGACCAAATTAATCATTACTCAATATAATTCATTAACAAAGTGGTTGTAGATGCATCGATAGAGGATTCGTTATTAACCAGTCCACAAAGAAGTTACACTGCCTTTAATGTCTCGTTATCTCAAAGAAATCCTTGGACAATAGCATTATAAGTGAAACCATTTGGGGAGAAACCACTCTTATCAATTCTTCCAAGCATATCAATTGTTTTACATAGCAACCATTCCTTGCATAATCCATTTATCAAAATAGTATATGTACGAACATAAGGTTACAAACCTTTGCTAGGAAGACTGTTAAAAAGTTCCCTGGCAGTATTAGATTTTCCATCTCTTCACATACCGTCAATGTGGGTTGTGTAACTTACAATGTTAAGATGCAAGCCGCAATCTTCGATTTCTTGAAATAAGTCCATTGCCTTATAAATTAATTCATTTTTGCATAAACCATCTAATATAATAGAATACGTCATGACATTCGATTCTTGACCATATGCACGCATTTCATTTAAAAGATTCAACACCAAAAAAGGTTATCCCATACATCACAAGACACCTATAAATTTGTTGTGAGCGACAGGATTAAGTCCTCTGCGAGACATTTTATGAAAAAATCTTTGGGTATCATCCATCCTTTGCTCCTCACAACATCCATTAATCAATATGTTATAGCTATGAGCATCAAGTTTAACACCCATAGCAACCATCAAATAAAATAAAATAAACTCCTCGTGCGATTTTCTTTGCAAGCAAGAACCATCCATCAGGGAATTGTAAGTAACTAAATCAGGATTGACACCTCTTTGAATCATCATTTGGATTAAATCCATCATTTCTTCAACCATCCCTTCTTTACAAAGTGCATTTACTAATATAATGAAACTCCATAGATTTGGGTTTATTTTTTGGTTCACCATCTTATTTAACAATTTTATAGCGTCTTTCCACCTGCCTAAATTACAAAGATCATGGATCAAGGAATTATATGTAATGACATTTAGTGCAACACCTTTACAGACCATTTCTAAAAACAGATCTAAATCCCCATTCACTAGTCTGTCCTCCTTACAAAGACTGTCAATAATTGTGATATATGTCACGACATCACCCTTAATGCTTATTTCGTCCATCTTCTTAAGAAATCTAATAGCCACACTTGTGTTTCCTATTTTCCACAACCCATTTATAATCTTCTCACAAGTAATCGCATTAGGTTGCAAGCCGTTACCCTCCATTTCATTGAACAACTGTACAACCTCACCCCTTCTATGCTCAACAATCAATTCCCCAACCAAAGTATTGAACATATTATAATTTGCTTCGTAACCAAGTTTGAAGATTTTCCCCAAAAGGGAGAAACCTAAATCGACCTTATTCAAATGGCAGTAAAATAGTAAAATTATAAACATAGGCCTCAAGTATCCCGAATGACTCCATTTTTTAGCAGAGAAATAACACTAGTGGAATGATTCATTTTGACAAAGGCCCCTGGCAACTGATTAAAATACACAACATAGGACAAAGGTCGCATTTGAATCATCTGATTGTACAAAGCTAGAGCATCTTCAAGGGTATTGTACCCAATTTTGCATCGAATGGATATGAGTTTTAGAAGTTATACATAAACGAGAATGAAAAGAAGCCCTTAAATAATAATTATTTATGATAAACTAAATATGAGTGAATGGAAGAACGTAACTGGATGAGTTGGCAAAAGAACCATTTACAGCAAAACCCCAAAACCATTTCATCGTCCTCATCATCACCATTCATTTTTTTTTCTTCTACTAGCTACCCAATGTTGTTAGGTCTGAGGGTTTATAGTCACATTTCTCTATGATGTTTTGCATTGCCTTTGGTTAACATTGCAAAGATACTCGAGAGGATTGGATTAAAAAGGTGATTAAATTTCAAGTAGTTGCACCCTAATATTGGATCTTAAGTTTCTCAATACGTCTAATTACATGCTTTACATCTTATTATATATTCACATGTAGTTAGTTTCTTAAAAATTCTCCAAACTTTCCATGGAATTTTCTAATAATTTTTATTTTTTAATGTGAAAAACTACATGTGTCTTAACTCTCTAAATGGGTTCATTCTACACGTTTTGAAATTTGAAAATCCATCCCCACGATCTCGACAACCATCCACAAAATTTTGAAATAATGCCACAAAATTTTGAAAATCCTCTTAGATCTCTCCTCTCCACTCCATCCACTGCCACTCACACATTTCTTCTCCTTTTTTAACTGAAGTAGCCCTAATATGAATCACATGCATACATTTACGCAAACTAGAAAAAAATTATTTCAAGTTCTAAAGGAAGACATATCAAATAGGTATCCCATTTAATAAAGTAAGACTATTGTATTTCAAGCACAGCCATATCTATCGATGATTTTCATAGATTGTAATAAATAACTTTCACTTTTTTCAGTTGTATTATCTATTGTCTTAATTTTGGTTTATTCTTTTTTTTCTCATCTCTCTTCCTTTTTGATGTGTGTAGGGTGTGTATGATAACAAACAAAATACATGGTGTGCATACAACTTTGTGTTTGATGTGTTTTGCTTCATGAGTTGTTTAATACGTCAACGTGTCTTAATTTTGTATATGTGTGTTAAAGTTTATATATTTTATTGCAAGAGATAAATTTTAGAGGCTATAACATATAAAGAATAATTATAGAAATAATGAAAGAAGGGAAGATATATATATATATATATATATATATATATATATATATATATATATATATATATATATATGTGTGTGTGTGTGTGTGTGTGTGTGTGTATGTGTGTGTGTGTGTGTGTGTGTGTGTGTGTATCATCAGTATTTTCCACTGTTATATATACGTGTGTGAGACTTATATATATGTATATGTTTATGTCATGCATGTCCCTTATATACTTATATATATAAAACATTGTATCTGAATACATTTTTATGATATGACATTTTAGCATCTTAACGTAACTAAATGAGTGATCCAGTACGTGGTCCGGGTGATTTGAAATGATGCCCATGTATCAAACTACTCTTATGGGCAGTCTGAGTGTAATTTTGGGGTCGTCGAGATGAGTTTCGAATCGTCCAAAGTCTGGCCAATACTAATCGTAACGAAGTGCCAGCTTTGTTGAGCAATATTTTAACTAATATTCAGCATGCTTCGGGTAATCAAAAATATTATCGAGTAACTAACACGTAGTCTGGACAATAGATAACACATATAGGTTACTGTACGCATGTGCACACTTACTGAGGTGCGTGTTCAATATGTCAAAATTTTGAAAAAATAACTAAGTTTATGAAGAAAAAAATCGGGCCATATTTCTATAATAATCCTCATTTTCTCACGTAAAGATTGTTCAGACACAGTACGACAAAGATGGGGCTTGTTATAAAATCTATATCATTATCAGCATCAAGATCATAAAAATATTTATTTGCAAACCATATTTGAATTTAAAACTGGATTTAAATTAATAATCAAGACAGTGATAAATCTAACATCCACATAATATAAATGAAAATCCAATATAAACATAAATGCCTCAACCGACTGAAATAAAATAAACTTCAGGCTTATGCCCAAACAATAGTCCCAAAAATAAGAAAACTGAAATAAAGAAGCAACCTAGTCTAGAATCAATGATATGAATTCTGACACGCAAGGTGCGACTGCAAGGTTGATCTATCGATAGTCCTTCTATCCTTGTCTAGGAGCACTTTGGGGGCATTTATAATTTTGGTTCATCTCCCTAATGTGTGCAAGAACTAACTTACTAAATTTATCGTGCAAAAATATAGTTAAATCAAAGTGAACATCTCCCATCGTCACTCACATACGTTAAAAAAATCTCACCCCTCATCTAATGGCAATGCTAAACGTACAACCACCCAAGTCCAAAAATAGGTAATGCATAAATGTGTTAATGTAATAATAAGGATGCATCTAGCATAAATAAATTACTGAAATAGAGTCAATTATATTCCAGTTACTACTACCCAAGGTACCCTAGTCACTACCCATAAAGTGACACAACAATTTATCATGCATACTATAGTATTGAGTTTGTGTTTTATAGTCTACATAATTAGACGAGGAATTCATCTTATTCGTTTTCATTAATTTGCATATATATATATATATATATATATATATATATATATATATATATATATATATATATATATATATATATATATATATATATGTGTGTGTGTGTGTGTGTGTGTGTGTGTGTGTGTACTTATACATATACAACATTAAGGCGTCTACTCCTAGCGTCTCGTTCGTGCTCTATCGGTAAGTCCGAAGGAATCTCCTATCCATAATGAACATCACAGTCCACATTCAAGTGGGGCAGTACCTACGCAGTGCACCATTGCACGATTGATACCCAGCGGTGACACGTGTATACCAGCATCAACATTTATCTCCCATAAGTGGAGTTGCTAATTAGTACCTAAAACATGACTTACACTACACCTAGCCCACCTAGGATCATTAATTACATGTTTTAATATCCTATTCAAGTCCCAAATCACAGAATTTCAAGATATAGGTGTGTTCATACCAATTCAGATTTGTATCCATAAGTTTCCTAAGTTTCACCACATGCAAGGGTTATAATTTTACAGAAATCTCATATCTTTAATCATGGATGAAGTCTTCTACATTTAAATCATCATAATAATTACAATAAGGGTTTTATGACATGATTTTTCTATCATTTAAGCCCTTATAATTTGCCATCCTAAATTTTGGATTTCTATCCCATTATCATATTCAAATCCTTTGTAAATATGGTTTAATTGTATCATCAAATCATCACACATCCCTAAAATTCCAGAATTTCTATATGGGAGACAAGACACTATGAATTAAGAAATAGTTTGGACTAATAAAGTTAGCAAAAAAATTCTTTCCTCAGTTCTTGAATGATTTCTTGGTGATTTCTTGAATTTTCTTCTTGAATCCTTCCTCTCCTAATTCCATAGCTAGGGTTCTTGACTCTCTCTTCCCAAAGTTACAATTAGGGTTCTTGTATATATGACAAGAGGTTCTTAAAACTCCTACTTAATATAACGTAACCATAAATTCCGAGTTGGATCTCAGGCCTTAATTTTGAACCCCCAAATGGGCCCAAAATCAAAATCCAAATAGTCTAATAACCTCCCAACTTGAATACATATAACCCGAGACTATTTCCAAATGTCTAAAATACCTAAATGAGATCATAAATCCTCCCGTGCCTCCCAGTTATTTTTATTCAACATGTATATTTTTATTATGTTTAGACGACGAGTAACCATAAATTAATTACTATATGATTTCTTTTCTGTGAGTGAACCTATCATGTACAATTAAGTCAAATAATTATAAAATTAAGAATCAGTATTGTTTTTCAATTTATATTTTACTCATTTAAATTTAAATCCCTCCGATTTAATTTATTCCCAATTTTAATCCAAAATTATTAAATTTATTTATGTCATAATATTATATTCCAAAAACACGGGGTATTACAGTTTGGGCTCAATTTTAACACGTTTTGGGTGCTCAAAAAATTAATATGACTTCACCAACATCGACTCAGGACATCCGCGAGGCTATACGTATGATTGACAACGCGTCTGTGTGTCACTCGACTCAAGTTCTGTAAAAAAATGTTATTCTATCTCAAATAATTACCTTTCCACTGGCATGGGTTTGTGGTTTTTGATGTTGTCACTGAACATCAAGTTTTTTTTCGTTTCTTATCTTATTTCTCAATTTGATATTTGATATTTGATATATGATATTTGATATTTGATATTTGATATTTGATATTTGATAAACTTCCATCTTAATAAAATTATAAAATTTTGATTTCTTGATATCATAATGTTTTAAAAAAAAAAAACATGTCCATGGTATGGTTTCTAATATTGTTCCCTTTAAAGCATATTCGTATCACATTTTTTTATGGGTAAACAAAATTAAAATAAATAGTTTGAATCATTAACTTAAGATGTGACTAAGAACTCTTTTACGATTGCAGTAAATTGTGAGTGGAACTAATATATTACAGGAACATTTAAGTAGGACGAACATGCAAATACGTGTATGCAATAGGGTGGATGAGATATAAGTATTGGACTATGTACAAAATTTAATTAGAATTACCCCTTATTCTAATACCCCTACACACGTGGAGTTGTTACTGAAAATACAGATGGGGGTAGGTTTATAAGGGAATAAACTTTCAATAGTCGAGTTTTGTAGCGAATAACTAAAATGTTAAATGTTGTGTCTTTATCTTAATCTTCAATATAAAATATGAAATCATGTAAACCATTATATTTACTATGTATGTGTTACAATTTCAAAAGTGTCTAAAATAATACTCAGATGTATGTTATTGCATTACTTCTAACAAAATAATCATTATACAAACATTAGTCCCTCGTTTAAACATTTCTTATTGATTAGCCTTATTTTTTTCTCAAATTTCATATGACGACACACAATATTTTCTTGGCACAATTTTAATAAAAAGAAGAGTGATTCTATGATTAAATAAACAACAAGAGGATCGGGGGAAATAAGGACGTTTGTCATTCGAAAAAGATGTCTTTTGTGGTATAAAAGAGTTAATTAAAGGTAAGTTAGTATTATTTCACATAGTGATATGAGTTGATTCAGTACCGGTTACTGTCTTTTACTTTTACTTCGTTGCATTCATTGTCCAATATGGATATCCACAGTGCTCTACCAAATCACTGTTTACATCATTGAGCTGCTTTATGATTAATAAAGACATTTTAATAACATTAATATTATGTTAGTGTTTATCAAATTCCATTAATTCTTTTTGTAACTCAAATATTCTATTATTATAGATACTAGGTGGAAACCCGCGCGATGCGCAGGTCGTATAGTATCGGTGGAAAAAAAATAAGGAAAATGAAATTTGAAGACACGATAAAATTGAACGGCTAATAGATAAAAAATTCGGAGTAGTTGTGATAAGTAAAATTAGGTAGCAATAAAAATTGTCAATTCATTTCAATCATCTAAATTTTTAGGAATTAGATTATTGTAAGCCTCAAACAGCTTATAATCATGATCTCATCCCTTCCACTCTAAACAAAAACCTTATGTTGGTTAAAAAATACCAAGAAATGTTTCATTCATCATCGATCCAGATTTTTTTTGGATTGTTCACTCTTTCATCGACGATGTATAGGGAGCAGTGAACTATGTGATGAAGCTGCAGGGTGTACATTTTTTTAGTGATATAAACCTTGCAAATGACCTGACTTTCTACACAAAAATGATATGGAAACACAAATTCAATAACCAATAAATGATGTGAAGTGTTAGTCATACGTTTATCAAACAATTGGTATAAATGGAATTATAAATATAGAATAAATCCTATGTGATTTAGAACAATTACCAAATATATAAATAATACATGAGATAATCAAGCAAATGAAACAAACATGTTATATGCATTTACTAAAATATGTTAGCTCTGGTGACCCAATTGGCAGAATACCAAATCATAGCACACCTAAAAACATACTTTGCGCACAAAACAATGGTATCAAATGATCATCTAGAATATAAATTGACATAACATAAAAGCTTGCATATTGATCCATACATGTATACTTAAGAAAGCAAAAAAACTTAAAAACTATAAACATTAATTTTTCATGATTCCCTCACCAAGAAGAATATGAATTAAAATTTACTTTCAATTATGAGAAAGCAACTTTTACAATAAAATTTCATTGAACTTATACCTCATGGGCACAGAAAAATGGTTTCCAAATAAAGAAAAAACATATTAGTTGCAATATCAAATTAAAAAGATAATTATTCATAAACCCTATATTTTATACTACCCACTTAAATAACTCAGCAAATCTATCTTGGAAAGTAGCAGTTAAGTTAGCATGGGAGAGATGGCTAATAAGGGTGTCTGCACAAATTCACGGGTGGGATGTAACGATAAGGAGTCCATTCAAAATAGGAATGTGAAGGGATTGTTAAAATGTTATTAAATGACATACAAAGAAAATGTGTAATAAATACGCGAAGAAGAGTCAAAATGTTTCAAAAGCAACATAAAACTTGTTTATAAAAAATGTAGATCTGGATAACTTTCTTTAAAGCATTTCTTAGTCACATTCTGCTACCAAAGCGAGATTTACATTAGTTTTAACATGAAACATAGAAACTTCAACCGCTAAAAAAACTGACTACTAATTCAATATTTTGTCTTTAATACAAAATTCAATTATCACCAGCATTATAAAAGACAGAATACCAAGCAATACATGACTATATGAAGAATGCATTTTATCAAACAGTTCATATGCACTGATATGACCTCACTCAAATATAGGAAATCTAGGGCAAAACATAATAAAAACAAATCTATGTGAAAAAGCCAAATCTTTGTGGGAATTCCCCTAATGAAACATCAAGATTAAATATCGAGAGAAAAGAGAAGATTTTGTAATTAAACACGCAACGATCTAGAATGAGGAAATTACATAACCTGGTGATAAGGGTGAACATAAAATTATGGGGTGTGATTAGAATAAAAATATTCTTTGCTCGTCAGGTGAGAAAAGTATTTTATTAGGTGAATCAATGATGTTAGATAGCCACAAAGTATCAATAGTCCAATGAAGAATATGAAGAGAGCATGTCGGTCGACTAGGAGAGGAAAAAATGTTAGAAAATGCTTTGGGCAAGAATAAAAGGCAAAGCACATTTAGGCATTTGGGGGAGAGAGTGAATAGTATTGGGTTAGGAATATAGATGAACCGTTTGAGAGAGAGAGAGGTGGCGCATCACCCAATACCTCACAAAATAATTTGATAAAAACCGCAATCCACTATCTGAACAAAATGGTAAACCAAATCTTAAAAAAAAATCTCTAGTCAAAATCAGATACAGTCCGATCTATTGAATATTTAGATCCGATAAACAACAGCCGGCCAAAAAAAACTAGTCCGTCCAAAAGACAAAATATCAGATCTGTAAAACCACCCCCATCATTTTATAGGTGGTAAAGAAACAAAATAGACAGTGGAGAGGAGGAGTTTTATTTTTTCTTTTATGATTCCGTAAATAAAGGCGATAAAGAAAAAGAAGAGACGGTGAAGAGGAAGAGTTTTATATTTTCTTTCATGCTTCCGTAAAGAAAATTTGGGTTGAAAATGCATGTCCACTTGACTATGCTGGTTGATTAGCAATAGTTAATGCTTGTTTAGCATTTTAGAGTATTATATAAATTGATTTTATGGACATTACCAAGTAGTTATTTTCTTTTATGTATCTTGGGTCGATTATAATAATTACAGTTCCACTTGTGGGGACATGATAATCTTCACTAATAATTAACGTTCAGTCTTATTATCATAAAATGTATGTTTAACATTTGAAACAGTATTGCAATCGCCCGTACATCGTACGGGTTACCACTAAACATTATAGTTGTAACCCGTGTAAAAGATATACTATTATATGTAAAAGAGATACTAGTTTTTTTCAATTTTGTCTAATTTATTTATCTATTTTTTCCGTATGTGTTTCCCACCATATTATTTAAATTTACTTGTTCATGGTTATGGCTACAGCCACTTTTTATAATACTATAATAAATTATATATTAGAATAATATATTTTTAAACACGTTACATGTGATCGTGCATCGCATGGGTCACCACTAGAATATTATAAATATAAGGGTTATTTGGGACATGGTCCTTATTAATAATTTTTATTGAGCCAAATTCCTATATTTTCACTTTTTGTAGTTTGGTTCCATTTTTATAGATTTAGTTGATTAACTCTTAAGTCACACATTTTAAGACTTAAATGTCTAATATACCCCATAATTCATTATCCATCAATCATTATGTATATAAAACAGTTTTTTACTTAAAAAAATTTTTATGAAGAATAAAAAATTTCTTTAAAAAAATTATTTTTATATAAAAAATGTTTTAAGAAAATAAAAAATAGTTTTTATTTAAAACAATGTATGTATTTTGGCTATTGTTTTATTATTTATGTTTTTAACATTGCCTTACTAAAAACAAATTTTACTATTTTTCCATAAATAAAAATGTATTCTAAAAAACTTATTTTTGAATAAATATGTGTGTATTTCAGATTTTTTTAAATCGTAGATGGTTTATAAAATAAATTTTTATATTGTATCCCATAAATAAAAACTACAAAAAAATAAAAATATTATATTTTTTGTTTTAACTAGTTAAGAGTGAGTACAAGAAATATCACAAGAGAAAGATCCACGAAAACAATCACAAAGACAGAATGCTAAATCACACACACAACAACAATATACGTAGTTCGACAACTTGCCTACATCCACGGAGAGGTTACTGTTTTATTACAATGTCTCTCAATGATAGAGGTTACATCCGTTTGCCCGGGATCAGGGTTTATAACTTATAGTTGCATAAAAGTAAGAGATTGAGTTGTACAATGAATTCAATTAACACGTGGATAATTCGTGGTGTCCTTGAATATCTCCTCTAAGATTGTTGGTAACCAGTTTGAATGTATCTATAAGTGTTTTAGTGTATATTAAATACACGTGAGTAAATTAAATATCTGATTTAAATGGGTCCCCACAATTGCCCCTAAAAATTCTGAGCTTGTGAACTTGGGCCAATAATTTTTAATTATTCTAAGGGTCCATAACTTGAAATTTTCATATTTGCAACTGAAATGGCATTTTTGTGTATCTGATGGATCTGTTTTCGTGCTGAATAAATCATCATGACATACTTGTAGTTTATTTGAATGAGCGAGAGTAGTGTAGTCCGAGCAAGCATCTGAATAGCCAAAAATCGTCTTGGGATCATTGGCATCGAACTTCAAACCAAAGATACGCTCCCTCTGTCAGTTCAATTCAATCTTTCCTTGTTTGATAAGCTTTACTAAGTTCCCTGAGTTCATCTTCTTTAGCATCTTCTTTTTCTTCAGAGATTCACTAATCTTTATAAGTCTAGCTCACCTTCTTTAAGATTTTCTCTTCTTAGAATGCTCTGAAACTGTAGATAGGGTTTTCTCTCGTGTTTGTGTATCTATGGCGATGTTAGAAAATAAACAGGTAGATGAGTTTAGGAGAACTTATAACATTCATGACTGGGTAGACATCAACTGTGCCCCCATTCTCAAAGATGTTCTTGACATCGAGGGATGGCACTGGATTCACACCCTTTTGATAACACATGGGGGCTTGACATTTACCCCAAACCCTCTCTTCCTTAGATTCTTTAGATACTTTGAAATTGTTCATGTTCAATGTGCCCCTAATGTTTGGAACATTATAAATGGCACGGGATAAACACGTTGTATGGGATAAAATTAGGCCTTGCTGAGATATGCTATTGCTATGTCTGGTCGCGAACTACTAATGATATTCTCGATCTGAAGAACAGGAAGGCCGATAGGGTTCTGGTGGTAAACCTTTCATATTCTCACAAAGATTATTGGGTCCATGGGTTTATTGCTAAACATTGGCAACATCCTCCCTTTCGCGATGGCGAGAGATACCAGGTCTCCTTGATTTCAGACTGGGGTGTGTGGCCATCCCCAAAAATCTCGTTCGAGGTCCCTCGTCTCTCTCCTTCTTCCATGAAGGGACAAAGGTGCGTGTGGAGAAAGAAAAGGGCACTTGAAAGGTCTCGCACTCTTTTAGGAATGCTTCGGCCGTTGTCGGTGTGGGGTGAATGTAAAGAGATGGAGTCGCCAGCCTATTTTGCAAAAAACAGCCAAAAGAGCATGTCTTCTCCTCGAGAGAGCAGCATCAAAGACAAACTGATGCATATGAAACCAATAGTTTGAAGGGTTCAGGGGCTAAGTTACGAAATAGGAAGGTGTTAGGCACCCATCCCGCCCTTTCGATCTCTCATGGACTAGTGTTATTGTTTTCCTTAATTTCTTCGTGAAGTGTGTGTGCGTGTATATATAATGGAGATCGAAATAGTTTAACTCGTACCATATAAAAGATATAGTGAGGTCGTTCATAGGTATGTTCCCAAAATAATATATAGAAAATATATTTATGTGTTTATCATGATATTGACCGTTATGATAAAATGATAATGTGTGTTGGACGAAACGCTAATAATAATCACAAACATAATATGCATAATATTGCAAGAATATGATAAATATGAAATTGGGAAAATTGGAAAATTAGACTCGAGTCTCGAGTTTTAATCTAAACACCTACGTAGGCATCAAAATCCACGTAGTTCGAATGCGGCATGGGGGTGGGGTTTATCCCATAGATTTGAACGAAATTTTATTATAGGTGTGTGTGTAGAAAAATGTGTTTTAGTTTTGAAAAAGTGTGATGGATAATCCCGTTCAGAATTTATGGGCATAACCCTCTTTTTACTTGTTTTGGGTTTTTTTTATAGAAAATAAAGTATGTGCAATATACTAATAAAAAATGTAAGATGTTAATGTGTATGAACTAAAGTAAGAACTAGATTATGAATCTAATGACATTTATGCAAAATAAGAAATTTAAAGAGAGGGGGAAGGGTTTGGACCTTCTTTGAGGCTTGATGTTTGATCTTGGATGAACTCCCTTGAATGTGAGATGAAGATTGGATGAGAAAGAATGTGATTTTTCCAAATTCGGTGTGAAAAGAATGGGAATGTAAGCTCGAATGGAACTTCACATGAAGGAATTTTGTTGATTTCGAGAAAATGTTGTTGAGATCAGTGATGCTGATGGATCTGAGGTGTGCCTTGGGAGTGAGGTCATGCCCTCTATTTATAGGGTCAGGGGTGGTGCTGATAGGCATTGCCCTAGTCCTCCCTATCCGTAGGTAACATTTGACACAATGCCAATAGGCAGGGAACTGGACCTGCCAATTGGCAGTCTCGTGCAGATTTTTTTGGAAAAATGGTCGTAGAACATAAAACATTGATCCGAATTGCGCATGTTAGAAATATAATTCGGAGACCTTCAAGATTCCTTTAGACTGCTCCCAGCTTCGGGAGTTGACATTAGGTCAAATGTGGCTCGAAAGTGCACGTCAGCCTTTTGGATGGGAGATCATCGAACGAAAACGGATCGTTCATCCACATGGTAAGTCAGAGTCATGCATGGGGTAGACCATTGGAAAGGTTAGGAGATGTACTTTGATATTCCAAAGAATTTTGCTCAGTTCAGAAAGTTAACCCTAGCCAACCGGGATTCGGAAGCGCCCGATGACCTATTAGAGTAAAATTGATCGTTCGTCCGCACCATAAGTCAGAATTGCACATGGGGTAGACCGTTGGAAAGGGTATTCGGTGACCTTAGGAGATTAATTTAGTCTCATTCGAGCTAAATAGTTGACCATGGTCAAATGGATCCCGAGAACGTCCGATGGCCCCCGAATCAGTTTTTAGGGGAAAATAGACCGTTCATCCAAACGGTTATGTCGTTTCATGAACGGGGTAGACCATTGGAAAGGGGTTCGAGTTCCCTTTAAAGATTCGAAGAGCTTTTTATCTGGAGATGATGTTTGTTAGGGTCAAATCGGGGCCCGGGAGCGCCCGGCGGCCTCCGAATCAATTTTCAGTAGTAAAATAGTTCATTTGTACGAGCCGTGATGCCGATTCGCACACGATATGGATCATTGGAAAGGGGATTCAGAGCCCTTAAAATATTCAAAGAGATTTTTCTCTGATGATAGAGTTAACCAGAGTCAAATGGGGTTCAGGGCGTCCGGTGGCCTCTAGATCGGTACCCGGAGTATTACCTAGGGTTTATAGTGAAATGGGGAGGTGCTAGGGACCTAAGGAGGGACTTAAGGGGTTCCTAGAATGTGGTGTCTACAGATCCCCTCAATGGGTGAGCTTGGAACAAGTGAAAATCGTCAAATAGACACCACATGATGTTTTATAAAGAGGTCGATTCTGCGAACCTAAGGGACGAGGATGACTGGTTCAGAGGGTCGAGGTCGATTATCAGGACCTAAGGTGATGCTGGGGACAATCGATTCTGAGGACCTAAAGGAGGTTATGATTGAGGTCAAAGGTAGGGGCGACCAATTCTACGGTCCAATGTCAATTCTGAGGACCTGAGTTGTAACGACCAATTCTGCGGGTCGAAGACAATTCTGAAGGCTTAAGATAGAGATGAACAATTCTAAGGGTCGAAGCCAATTTAAGGGCTTATGTAGAGATGACCAATTCTGCGAGTCAAATCCAATTCTGGAGGCTTAAGATAGAGATGACCAATTCTGAGGGTCGAAGATAATTCTGAGGGCTTAAGTAGAGATGACTAATTTTATGGGTCAAATCCAATTCTGAGGGCTTAATTAGAAGCGACCAATTCTGTGGGTCAAAGCCAATTCTGAGGGCTTAAGTATAAGAGACCAATTATACGGGTCAAACTAATTTTGAGGGCTTAAGATATAGATGAACAATTATGAAGGTCGAAGGCAATGCTGAGGGCTTAAGATAGAGATGACCAATTCTGGGATCGAAGCCAATTCTAAGGGCTTAAGTAGAGGTGACAAATTATGAGGGTCAAAGGCAATTTTGAGGGATTAAGTAGAGATGACCAATTTTGCGGGTCAAAACCAATTCTGAGGGCTTAAGTAGAACCGACCAATTCTGAGGGTTGAAGCCAATTCTGAGGGCTTAAGACAGAGAAGACCAATTCTACGGGTCAAATCCAATTCTACGGGCTTAAGTGGAGGTGACCAATCCTAAGGGTCAAGGTCAATTCTGAGCGTTTAAATAGAGATGACCAATTCTGAAGGCTTAAGTAGAAGCGCCAATTTTGAGGGCTTAAGATAGAGATGACCAATTCTACTGATCAAAGCCAATTATGCGGGCCTAAATTTTCAAGGGGAAATTTGGAGACTCCACTAGGGATGTGTATATTACGGTTTTGCTCTGAATTTGGGGGAGCAATTGATTTTAGGTTCCGCTTGGGAAGAGGGAATGATCCGAAGGTTGGATATTTCTTAGATGGGAATTTTTTTTTGTGGTGTCCTTTGGAGATGTTGTTAAGGAGGATATCCAATTGGTTTGGGGAATTACATTGGGGATATAAGAGCTTTGTTAGGGATATGAGTGTGGTAAAAATATTTTTCTTTGTTAAAAAGGTTTTAAAATTCATTTGGTAATTTTAGGAATTTTTCGAGGATTTTTCAAATTTTTTTAGCATTTTTGGGAGAATTTTTGTACGAAATTTCAAAGAGGGTCATGGTGTGAGGGGTTCCAAATGGAATTGGCATGGCTTTTGGGGTACCTCAAGCAGGTGGAGGGATAGTGCCAACCGGTGGGTGGCAGGGAGATGCCGATCGACATTCCCCTTAGCCTCCTATAAAAAGGGGGCGGGTTCTCCGCATTTTTCACAGCTTTCTAACTTGCTTTCTTCTGCAATTACCTTCTAAAAATCGTTCTAACATTCCAAAATCAAGAGATAGATGATTTCTCAAGTAGCTCAACACACATGGTGTGGCTCAATATTGATGATTGGGCCAACTTGGAATGGAGGGCTAGGGCGCCCCTTGCATTAAGCAGCAAAAATTCCTTTAACTCATTCGAGCCTATTGCGGATGAGTGGAACCTCTTACACGAGATGTTGCATCATCATTCTTCTAAGGTGGTGAACCTTGAAGTCTATGTAAGTGTTGATGACCTTTCGTATTCTTTTCCTTTTTCTTAGCGATATTTCCTTATTTCTTGAATTTTGACAAGGGTTTTTACTTTTTGCCTTTAACAGTTCGATATTTCTATGTTGACTTTACATGCCCGAGGGACAACGGGGCTTAGGATGTTTGGAATTACCTTCCGCATGTGGTGCGTTAGGTGGTGTCATCAGCCAGTTTTGGGAGATTGGCGTCTGCACTGGACGAGACGCCTCGTTCTACGACTGTTCTTTGTGCTCTAGGGGAGAGGTGGTGGGATACCACCCACACCTTTCACTTTGCCTTTGGGGAGATGTGTCACGACCCCGTCCCAAAATAGTAGTGGAAAACGAGTGTCTTAACATGCCAACAAGGCAATAAATATTCTGACTTAAATTGTTTCCTTAATTAAATGCAACGGAACTACAATTACGTGGTTATGAATCGTAAAATACTGAAATTAAAGGAATTACGTCATCAGAGCTTTATAAAAGGTAACTTCATTTATATTACAAGTAACAATGACTTATAACTTAAAACGAAATTTAAAACTTATTACAAGAGAGCCAAACATTCTCAATATGATATAACAAACTTTTTACTTAAAATAAAAAAAAAAAAGATCTCTAAAAGCTAAATCTTCCATATAGTCTATTTACGTTCCCTCCAAGCCTACTTATTTCCTGAAAAAGGGTTAGTTATACAACATTAGCTAAAAGCCGAGTGAGGTTTAATCTCTAGACATTCCAAGGTTTTGTTCAGAAAATTGATACCTATTCAAATCCAAAGAGTAGACATATACATATATGGATAGGAATTTACTGTATAAAATTTGAGATGACAGTATATAGAAATGAATAGGAATAGATACGACAAATAAATTTTCAAAATCTTTTTCTTTCAATCATATCATTTTAATGGTCAACTACACTCTAATACCGTATTCTTCTACCGTATTATTCCCCGATAGTTGAGGGTCAATCGAGCTTGTTCATCACAACGCCTTATTTAGGGCACACCAGCGATAACCCAACTGGGGAGGTCAGTCAGTAAAAGAGGTCCCTTAGGCCGAATCTTATTTTCAATATTCAATATCATTTTCAAAACTATTTTTAATCGGTATGTCTATATGGACAAATATAAACATATCACAAGGAATAAATCACCCGTATCAGATGAATTTTGACAATAAAAGCAGTTCACGAAATATATATAGTTTGCATGATATCATATAATTAAAACGCACAATGAATGTCAGAGAACTCACCTAAAATAGAAGATCGAAGTTACATATATTAAGTCTTGGATCGCTTCGTTAAGACGAAACTTCTTCTTGAACTTACAAAACTCCCTCTTGAGATATCACTGTTTCTTACTATAGTTATCGAGGAAATGGTATGAGTTTAAATGATCCTAAAGGTTTTATTTATAGTTTTCCAAAGATTTCACGGCGCTGACACGGGTCTAGCTGACCAAGCCTTTACAACATCGAGTCAGCATTGAGGTGTCGCACAACGGAGGGGTCTTGCAGCCTTATTTCATCGAGCAATGACACGTGTTTTAGCTCTCTCTGTAATGACGACACGTGTTTTATCTTTATCTATATGGATGACATCTGTAAGCGTCAGGTGTCAAGCATGAGGTGGAAAGGTGTTAGGGTTATAATGGTCATTTTACTTATGAAGGGTATTTTAGTAATTTTACATCATACATTTTCAATATTTCTTAGAGGTACTTGAAAATATTTTATTTACAAAATGATCCTTTTTATATTTTCATTTTAGTCCCTAAAACTTTCTTTATTTAAAATCAAGTCCTTAAAGTTTGATAAAATTATATTTTCTACCCCAAAACTTATCATTTAGATTAGGATATGCTATAAGACTTTGATTTGATCCATTTTTCTGAAGAAAAAGGTCATTTCAAGTGTATAAGTTGGCCTAACTAGCTTCCCCTTCCAACTAATCAAAATATAACACATGGTGTGGTAATAAGACAAAATACGACTTAAAGGATGGACAAATTGTTCCTTATTTTGTAATTTTGGTATAACTTCTTGCTCGGACCTCTGTTTAATACACCGTTTATTGTGTTACAAACCTTATTCATATATATACAACTTTTAAGTTTTTACCTCAAGTCAATTGTTATATTATAATGGTCAAAACTAGTCTCTAATATGAACATTCCTAGCGAAAACTTTGAAATTTTATTTTGTAACTAATTTGATATTTCATGATTTATGAAGAGAGGATTAGACTAAAAATAATAAATTAACATTATCCATATCACATATGAAATAATACAACATTTAAAACTATATATGAATATATAAAAGTGGGGTCATTACATCCTACCCTCCTTATAAAAAGTTTGGTCCCCAAACTTTACTTACATTAATTTCCAAACAAGTATGGATATTTCTCCTTTATTTCATCTTCCCGCTCCCATGTTTATTCTTTAATGGAATGATTACGCCATAACACTTTGACCAATGGAATTAACTTGGTTTGTAATATTTGATCTTTATGGTCCAAAATTTCTATCGGATGCTCAATGCATGGCAAATCTTCTCTAACTTGATGAGGTTCGTGACTTAGGATATGTGTTGGATCTGGGATGTATTTCTTCAACATTGACACGTGAAACACATTATGCACACTAGCGATTTCAGGGGCTAAGGCTATTCTATATGCAATAGCTCCTATCCTTTCAAGGATTTCAAAAGTTCCTATGTATCTTGGACTCAATTTCCCTTTCTTCCCAAATCGGATTACTCCCTTTGCTGGTGATACTCGCAATAACACATAATCTCCTATTTGGAATTCTAACTGCCGATGGCGATTATCAACATAACTCTTTTGATGGCTTTAAGCGATTCGAAGTCGGTCTTGTATCAATTTCACCTTCTCTGTTGTGATCAGGATCAATTCTGGTCCCAACAATTTTCTTTCTCCAACTTCTACCCAACATGCAGGGGAACGACACCTTCGACCATAAAGTGCCTCATACGGAGCCATTTGAATACTTGATTTATAACTATTATTATATGAAAATTCCACTAACGGTAAATAATCATCCCAATTCCCTTTCAAATCAAGTACGCATGACCTAAGCATATCCTCTAAGGTTTGAATGGTTCTTTCAGATTGTCCATCCGTTTAAGGGTGAAAAGCAGTGAAAAAATTCAATTTTGTTCCCATGGCTATTTTTAGACTTTTCCAGAAGTGAGACACGAATCTAGGGTCACGATCAAAAATAATTGAAACTGGGTTCCATGAAGCCTAATAATTTCCTGCACGTACAACTCAGCTAATTTTTTTTTAAAGAATGGGTAATCTTAATGGCAAGAAAATGAGCATATTTAGTTAACCTATCAATAACTACCCAAATAGAATCATTATCATTTAAACTCCTTGGTAAACCTGCCATAAAATCTATAGTAATATGTTCCCATTTCCAATCAGGGACAGGTAGGGGTTACAGTAATCCTGATGGTTTTTGATGTTCTGCCTTTACTTGTTGACACACCAAACACTGAGATATAAATTTTGCTATCTCCCTCTTCATGTTATTCCACCAAAATACTTCTCAAAAATCCTTATACAGTTTTATAAATCCGGGATGAAATGTGAATCTTGAGTAATGCCTTTCCTCCAAAATTTTCCTCTTTAGTTGGGCATCACATGGCACACACACTCTATTTCCAAACCTCAATATATCATCTCGTATCACAAATTAAATTCTCTTACCCTCGATGGGGTGGCAATTCAAGTTAGTCGTGTCATTTTTGGGTCGCATTGATTTTGATTTGAGTATAAGTTTTGGGTACTCTTAAATTTATATAAGCTAATCATGTCATGTTCGGGTCATTTTCGAGTTATTACCATAAACAGGTTATCGTGTAAAAAATTGCCAGCCCTTGACTTCCTCTTTAATCTTCTTCAGTTGTGGGTCATTTACTTGTGCAATTTTTATCCCTTCAATTAACATGGGTTGTACTTGTAAGTTTGTGATTATTCCTCCTTTGCTATAAATACGTAAATCTATTTCTATAATTTTCAAATCCCTTAACAAAGGTTCCTGATTTGTAATGGGACATGCTAAATTTTTTGTAGACTTCCTGCTTAAAGCATCGGCTACTACATTAGCTTTCCCTGGGTGATAATGAATATTTAAATCATAATCCTTCATTAATTCTAACCACCTCCTTTGTCTCATATTCAATTCTTTTTGGGTAAAAATATATTTTAAACTCTTATGATCGGTATAAATCTCACAAGTCTCACCACACAAATAATGTCTCCAAATCTTAAGAGCAAAAATTACAGCTGCTAATTCAAGGTCATGGGTTGGATAATTCTGCTCATGGATTTTTAACTGTCTCGAGGCATAAGCTACTACTTTTCCATTTTGCATTAGCATACATCCCAAACCATTTTTAGAAGCATCACTATAAATCACAAATCCCCTTGTCACGAAAGGAATAGTCAAAATTGGGGCAATTACTAATCGATTCTTAAGTTCTTGAAAACTATTCTCAACTTCCTCAAACCATTCATATTTCACCTTCTTTTGGGTTAACCTAGATAGAGGTTTGGCAATACTGGAAAATCCTTCAACAAATGTTCTATAATAATCGATTAATCCAAGGAAACTATGAATCTCTGTCACATTAGTCAATTTAGGCCAATCTAGTATAGCCTTAATCTTTTGAGGATCAACCGACACTCCCTCCTTAGAAATGACATGTCCTAGAAAAGAGACGTTAGGCAACCAAAACTCACACTTCTTTAATTTCGCATATAATTTCTCTCTTCTAAGTATTTGTAACACCGTCTCTAAATGCTTTTCGTGTTCTTCAATACTTTTAGAATAAATAAGGATGTCATCAATGAAAACAACCACACATTGATTCAAATATTTCCTAAACACTCTATTTATCATATCCATAAAAGCGGCTGGTGCATTAGTCATCCCAAATGGCATCACAAGAAATTCATAGTGACCATATCTAGTACGAAAAGTTGATTTCGAACTATCATCCTCCTTAATCTTCAATTGGTGATAGCCTAACCTAAGGTCAATCTTTGAAAATACCTGCGCTCCTTGTAGTGGGTCAAACAAATCATCTATACGAAGTAGGGGATATTTATTCTTAATGGTTACCTTATTTATTTCACGATAATCTATACATAACCTCATCATCCCATCCTTCTTTTTAACAAATAACACCAGAGCACCCCAATGGGATACACTTGGTCTAATAAAACCCTTATCTAAAAGATCTTGTAATTGAACTTTTAATTCCCTTAATTCTAAAGGTGCCATACGATATGGGGGTTTTGAGATTGACATAGTTTTGGGAATAAGGTCAATCATAAACTCTATTTCTCTACAAGGAGGAAAACTGGGTAAATCATCTGGAAAAACATCTAGAAAATGTTTAGGTATAGGAATATCTTCTACCCTAGGCTTTTTTATTTGCAAATCAATAACACTTTCTAGGAATCTTTGACATCCCTTCTTAAGAAAACTACAAGCTTGGATTGCAGAGATAATATGTATAGGAGATAGGATTCCAGTTCCTTCAAAACGAAATTTTGGATGGTTAGGAATTTGGAAAGTAACACTCTTGTCAAAACAATCTACCTTAGCATGGTACGATGCTAACCAATCCATCCCCAAAATGACTTCAAAATCTCTTATGTCTAAAATTATCAAATCGGAAAATAGTTTATGACTACTAACATCTATAGGGCAAGACTTATATACTAATGTTCCCGTCAATAACTCACCCAAATGAGTAAAAACATGTATGATATGGTTCAAGGGTTCAGGAATATTAGGAAAGTGATTAACAAAACGTACAAACACAAATGAATGGGTAGAACCATGATCTATTAAAACTTGAAAAGGTTGTGCACATATAGAAAGTGTACCTGACATTGCTGCATTAGAAGCCTTTGTATCAGAAAGATTAAAAACTCTACCTTGTCTGCCATGATCCTTGTTGTCATTAAAGGTCTTCGTTGGTTCCTTCCATTTGTTAAGACAATCTTTCATTTTATGTCCCTTTTGGCCACACCCAAAGCAACTTCCAGTCTCCAAATAGCATGGTTGCCCATCGTTGGCATCTATCAACATTAAAGGTTTTGTTTACTAAAGTTTTCCCTATATTAGGTATATTCCTAAAGGGTTTGTTATTGGGGTTCCTTCCTCTTTGTTCTCCAAACTTCCTTTTTCCATCTCTAACTTGATTATATTCTTCACTATCCTTCTCAGCTATTGTTGCCCTAGTCACCACATCATTATATGAGGTCAACTTCAAGATGGAAATTCAACTACGAATATTCAACCTGAACCCACGTTCAAACTTCTTAGCTTTTAAAACATCTGTTGTCACAACATGAGGTGCAAAATGGGATAACTCAGTAAACCTTGCCTTATATTGACTAGTTGTCATATTTCATTGAACCAGACTCATGAAGTCAGCTGGTTTTTGGTCTTGCACAGTTTTGGGAAAGTATTTCTCGTAGAAGATCAACAAGAAGTCATTCTAACCTATGGGATTGTTCCTTTCCCCGTGTACTCTCTTAGTCATTCTCCACCAATGTTTAGTTTCACCTTCTAACATGAAAGTTCCAAATGAAACCTTTTGTTCATCTGTACACTTAACAACATCGAACATCTTTTCCATTTGCATCACCCAACTTTCTGCTTCAGTGGGATTAGGAGTACCTTTAAAAGATGGCGGATTCAACTTCTTGAACTGTTCAATAGTACAGCTACTTAGTTCAACATTCCTTGGTGCTCCTTTATTCACCTGATGATCCACGATCCTTGCTAGACTTTCAATTGCCTTGTATGCACCTTCCATTCCTTCCATATTTGAACCACTAATTCCCATAGTTGATCTCGTCTTGGTCATTTTATATAGTCATGGCCAAACACAATACATATTATACTATCTCAAGATTGCAAACTAGAAGAACAATTATATATAAACAATTATATGTAGACTGTAAGATATATGTAGGGTTATTAGATAAGTCGGATATTTAATCATATATCCTACGTATGGAAACTTAAAATCGATAACGTTCGAAACTCATGTTCAGTAGTCTACGGGTTCAAAACGTATGCTTTGATACCACCTCTGTTACGATCCCGTCCCAAAATAGTAGTGGGAAACGAGTGTCTTGACATTCCACCAAGGCAACAAATATTCTGACTTAAATTATTTCCTTAATTAAACGCAACGGAAATACAATTATATGGTTACGAATCGTAAAATACTAAAATTAAAGGAATTACGTCATCAGAGCTTTCTAAAAGGAAACTTCATTTATATTACAAGTAACAACGAGTTACAAATTAAAATGAAATGTAAAACTTATTACAAGAGAGCCAAACATGATCTATATGATATAACAAACTTTTTACTTAAAATAATAAAAAGATCTCTAAAAGTTGAATCTTCCATATAGTCCCTTTACGTTCCCTCCAAGCCTACTTATTTCCTGAAAAATGGTTAGTTATACAACATCAGCTAAAAGCCGAGTGAGGTTTAATCTCTATACATTCCAAGGTTTTGTTCAGAAAATTGATACCTATTCAAATCCAAAAAATAGACATATACATATATGGATAGGAATTTGCTATATAAAATTTGAGATGATAGTATATAGAAATGAATAGCACAAAATTTAATAGATACGACAAATCAATTGTCAATCTCTTTTTCTTTCAATCATATCATTTTACTAGCCAAGTACACTCTAATACCGTATTCTTCTACCGTATTATTCCCCGATAGTTGAGGGTAAATCGAACTTATTCGTCACAATGCCTTATTTAGGGCACGCAAACGATAACCCAGCTAGGAAGGACAGTCAGTAAAAGAGGTCCCTTAGGCCAAATCTTATTTTCAATATTCAATATCATTTTCAAAACTCTTTTTGATCGGTATGTCTATATGTACAAATATAAACATATCATAAGGAATCAATCATCGGTATCCCTCCATTCCAAAAAAACTCTCTATTAATTGCTGGAGAATTCTTAATAACTGTTTGCCTTTAGGTAAAAATGTGAAAAGTCTGGGTATTACACTGGCTTCGAGATGTAAAGCATGTTGCTTTTTTGAGGAATCTAGATTTCATATATTTATTGAATGTCCAGCAACCAAACCAGTCTGGGATCCTTTCTCTAATCTCATGGTCTTGAAAATAGATAAAAATTCAATTTCTTCCTTATTTTTGAGCTGGTGGTATAATGTAGGCTCTAAAGGATACATAAAATTTCTTGGGAAACTTATTCCTATTGTTATTTGTTGGGAAATTTTGAAGAGTAGGAATATGGCTCTTTATGATGCAAGAAAAGTCAATTATCATGTAATTATTTCCCAAGTTATTTATGCAGTGATCAATATCTGCAGAGGCAAGAAGTTCAGTAATTATGTTAACTCTTTTGATGAGGGTATAGTGAAGTTATTTGATCTGAATATTAATCCTCTAAAATCCAAGGATATTTTCACCAAATGGAACATGCCTAACAAGGATTCGGTTAAATTAAATATAGATGGATCTTCAAAAGGGAACCCAGGGCCTAGTGGTTATGGTGGGGTTATCAGAGATTATAGAGGTAATTTAGTAGTGGCCTTTGCCAATTCTAATGGTAGATCTACTAATACTGAAGTGGAGATTTTGGGGATTATAATGGGGCTAGATATTTGTTTAAAGTTCAACATTAACTTTATTCAAATTGAAACTAATTCTTTGATGCTCTCCAATAGTTTGAACAATTGTTTGAAAACCCCCTGGAGATTTAAAGCTCATATTGAAGAGATCCAAGTCATGATGAATCAACTCAAGTTCACAATGATTCACCACCTCAGAGAATCAAACATGGTTGCAGACTATTTAACTAAAGAAGGTATTCATATGCCTTCTCTTAAAATTTTCCATGATGTCAAAAGCCTTCCTACTCTTGCCAGGGGTGCTCTCAAGCTGGATAGGATAGGTTGTAAATATATTAGAATTTTTTCTTAATCTTTTATCTGTAATGGGTCTATATATAAAGTCCCAAATTTCCTTCAAATTATTCCTTTTGGTCATTGGCTTCCCAAAAGGGCTATTGGTGTCTTGAGCTTGTGAGTGCCACCATGTAGAGGTTTTTTCTACATATTTTCTAATAATACGTGTGGGGGTTCTGAAGCCCTTATACTTTTGACTCATTTGAGTCTAGACTGTATAAGAGCTCATCTAGTTTGGAAATTGTGACAAAATAGAGTCTATCCTAGATTCCAAAGAGCTTCAGAGATTGGGTTGCCTCTTCTTCTATCTATCATGTAATGATCCTAAGACTATAGCCATCACTCACACACTTAGAATTTGATTCTTGCATATCATATTGCACCCCTATGTGTTTTAATGTTGTGAGTGTGTTTAAATCCCTCAATTTGATTTTTAATAATTTTTTGGGAATTTAAAACATATTTTAAACAAGGTTTTATCTAATTAAAATTGATTTAAAAAGTCTTGGTGTTATTATATAAATATGGATTGTTGTGTTTATTGGCCTAAAGTTACTCTGGGTAGAAACCGAAAGCGCTAGAGACTTTAGGGTTGGCTTTGTAATTATTTTGGGACGCGCGTTTACCTTCGTTCACAGGCCAACACCTGCTGTCTTCTGATTGGACCAAACTGTGTTTCTTTACTGAGACAAACCATCGCACGCTTACAGCCCTTGGATCTATCCTTATCGATGGCCTGCATGTCTTTTGAGTGGATCCCCGTGTAATACCTTAAGCCAATCATAGCCTGTTTAATCCACCGCCTGTTGTGAGCCCTTGGATTGCAGTCAATGGAGCTTGACTCAATCTCAGCCATTGTTTTTGAACGAGGCTCTGGAATCTTCTCCTCTCCCTATTTAAAGACCCTTCATCTCAGCCTTCGAAAGCTTTTGCCATTTTGCAAAGTCTCAGAGAATAGAGAGAGAGAGAGAGAAGAGAGAGAAGAGAGAAGAGAGAAGTTAGAGAGAGAAACCAAACCCTAGTTAGAAACCCTAACTTCGTCCAAACACTTCTCAAGCCCAAACTACTTACCTCTCCAGAAAAACCACCATAACCAAAAACACCATCCTTAGTGTTTTCTTAGGTTTATGAGAGTTCTGGTTAAGAGATCTTGGGTTGCTGAAATCCTTGTGTTCATAAATCTTATTTCCAACTTAGACATAGACTCAGATCTTGTTTCTTTTTCAATAGAAATCATAGATCTGAAGTTTTTCATGTCACAGAACACTTAGCTGCATTTTTTTCTCATCTTGAGAATTTCGTTGTTGATTGTTTTCTGTTAAAACATTTTTCTTCTTCAAAGATCAACAATAGATGTTTTTCTATTTCTGTTTTTACAAAACCTAACCTGACCTAGTGGGATTCGCACTTGGAGGATTCTCAATCTTCATAATATTTTCAAAACTGATTGAGAAAGGTCTTGACCGATTTCTTAAGCAAGATCTCCGTGGAATCTGGGTTAGTTTGAAAGGTCGAAAAGGTTCTTGGTTTTGTAAGAAAGAAAAATAACAAATACACTGCATATAGACTTTATATGTGATTTGTTAGGATCGTCTGTAACTAATAAGTGTGTGTGTGTGCATGCATGTGTTTTAGAACACCATTCACAAACATCTTCACACTACAAACACTCAAAGTGTTGGCTATAAGATTTGGTGAACAATAAGTCGACGTAAAGTGCTGAAACAAAGAAGAGTTGACAAACTGAGACAACTACATCAACAAACAAGATCTGCAGAAAAGTTAAGGACGCCAGAGGGTACAATCCTGAACTTGTATAGATTTGTTTTTGTGTGCATGTTAGTTAAATAGGTTGTAACTCATATATTTGTTTTAGTGATTGTTTTTGTTTTACTCCGTAGAGGGAGTCGTGGATGTTTCCTCAAGGTTGAGGTTTTACCACGTTAAAAATCTGAGTATCAATATTTCTACATCTTCTCATCCCTTTCTAATAGTGTGCTGAGTTTAAAACATTTTAAACTGTTTACTAAAACTTGTTATCAAATCTTGACCATATCTCGTACATAATTTTGTTAACACATCTTGTGTTCAAAATCGTTTTGATTTTAAGTAAAGAGTTTCTTCAACAAACTTTCGGAGTTGCTTAAATAGTTTATTTTCATAAACGGCTTTGGCAACGCTATTTCAATTGGTATCAGAGCTTTTGGTGAACTTTTTTCAAAAAGATCCTGAGTTTCTGAAACTGTTTTCTCAAAATCATTATGGACGAGAAAAACGAAAGATATGGTAACTTGACCAGACCTCCAGTCTTTGATGGAACCAATTTTTCTTACTGGAAAGTAAGAATGATTGCTTTCATTCAAGGCACTCTGGGAGATGATGTCTGGGATATCATTGAAAACGGATACTTTTATCCAACTAAACCAGCCACTGATGGAAGCAATGAAAGGATTAAGAAAATATTGAGTGAGTTTACTCAAGAAGAGAAACAGGTTTCTCGAAATAATAACAAAGGCAAGAACGCTATATTTATGTCTATTAACGAACATGAGTTCAAGAGAATCTCATCTTGTACCACTTCCAAGGAAGCATGGGATACCTTGATTACTGCACATGAAGGAGACTCTAGGGTAAAAGCTGCTAAGACTCAGATGTTAATCCAACAGTATAATACCTTAATCATGTCTGAATCTGAGTCTTTCGATGATTTCTATATGAACCTTACTGATATTGTCACTAAACTTCATGCCAATGGTATAACTTATGATAGACAAGAAATTGTCTCTAAAATTCTGAGATCATTGCCACAGAAATTTGACAATAAAAGATATGCTATTGAGGAGATGTGTGATGTAAATCTCACTCCTGAATTACTCAGTAGTAAATTAAGAACTGTGGAAATGGAATTGGAGTTTAAGAAACAATTGACCCACACTAATAGGAACATACCAATTCCAATCTTAGCTTTACCTCTAAGATGATTAAGCCTGAGTTAAACACCTCTAGTAATGATTCTGATGAGGACTGTGACTTAGAAAGTCTAGATAATCAGATTGCCCTAATGACAAAACAATTTAAGAAAATTGTTAAATTTAGAAACAGTGTTGCAAATAGACAGGGCAAGTCTAATTATACCACTCCTTCAAATCACAAACCTCATGAGAAACCTCATGACAAACAGAACAAGGACAACACAAGACCTCACAGAGACCTCAAGAAGACTGAATGCTATAGATGTGGTAAACTAGGACACATTGCTCAAGACTGTAGAGTTAATTTAAATGCCCAAAACAAACACTCTAGAGCCAATATCTGCAAAACCTGGGATGACTCAAGTGATTCTGAAAATGAGGAACTTGAGACATCTGATGGTTTTAATCCTTGTTTAGCCTTCTTTGCCAAAATCATATACAATAATGATATTCCTATGCTTGATAGTGAGGATGAGTTTAGTAATTCTAGTTCTGTTGCTTTGAATCATACTTTAACTGGTTTAGATGCTTTACTTACTGAGAACATTAATACCTCTTCCTCGGGGTGTGTGAGTTAAAGGGAAATCGATACTGCTGATGTCAATGGGTGCGTGAGTTTAAGAAATGAAACCTTAGGGGTCACTTCACACACCTCACTTAGTGACTCAGATAATGATGATCTCCCAGACATCCACACTCTATATACTAAAACTCTAAAGAAAAGCACTAGACTAGAAAAGATTGTTAAAGATCTTACCAAAAAGTTAGAGGATCTAAGCCTAATGGTAAAACTGAATGCTGAAGAGTATACTACATAATGCATGTCTCATGACAGTGAAGTTAAAGTGTTTGATGAAAAACTGAAAACTTTGACTGAAGCTAATGAAATTCTGGAGAAAAAATACAAAGGGACATTATTAGAATTGGAACAAACAAAAGAAAAGACAGCAACTGTTTTCAAAAAATTTACCAAATTTGAAAACAACTCTAAATGTTTTGAGGAATTCGTTGCTGAATCTAAAACCAATTCTGATGATAGAACTGGAATAGGGTTTTGCCCCAATTTGAAGACACAAACTAAACATGTTGAACCTATCAAGTTTGTGTCAGGAGGCAAAAGACCTATTGAAACATGTCCAGACTTTCATTCTCTAAAAACTAAGTTTGACCATCAAAACACCAACACTGAAGATGCAAGTTGCTCTAAGCTTGAAAGTTTACCAAAGGGAAAATATGTCTGCCCCCCTATTAGGAAAAGTGAACCTGCTTTCAAATCTGTGCTACCTAGGAATAAAATTCAGCCTCAAAATTTCTCAAAACCTTTGTTTAGAGACTTTCCTAAGGAAAACCCTATTCTGAGCAATCTTTATTGCTCCTATTGTGATTTATATGGTCACTCTTTCGATAATTGCTATGCTAGGAGACTGATTAAACCTATCTACAACACTCCTATGTATCATAACTTTAACTATTCTAGGAGGAGTCGTAACAATTATGTCCTTCCCAGGCCACCAGACAAAAACTCTAACTATAGGAATAGAAGGACTAAACCTAAAAGGACATTTACTAGAAGGATAACCAGAACCTTTTCTAAATCAAATGCTCAGGAATTCAAATTTATTCAAAATCATGCGCAAAATGTTTTTCAACAAAAATCTAATGCTCGCAAATTTTATCAAATAAGAGCAAACAAGCGCAAACTAAAAACCAGGGCAATTTGGGTTAGAAAAGATGATCTAGCACCGCAGATGAAGTGTAACATTGTTGTTTCTGCTCTAAAAGATGAACTTACATCTTCTGGATGGTACTTGGATTCTGGATGTTCCAAGCATATGACAGGTGATGATACAAAACTTTTAAATAAAACCCATTTTGATGGTGGAAAAGTTGTTTTTGGTGATGGTATATCATCCCAGATCATAGGCAAAGGAACCCTTAAAGAAAAAGGACTTCCTCTTCTTGAAAATGTTCTCTTAGTTAAAGGTCTTAAGGCTAATTTACTTAGCATTTCACAATTCTATGACTCAAACTACACTGTTACCTTTTCAAAGAACAATTGCAAGATTTTAAATGAAAAGGGAGATTGCTTAATTACAGGATTCATGACCCCTGACAATTGTTATACTGTCATGTCTAGTTCTGAAATCTGTAGTGTTGCCAGAATGGATGACAACGAGATATGGCATAACAGAATGGGTCACATTAATTACGAAAATTTGAGTAAATTATCTTCTCAGCAGATAGTTAGAGGAATACCAAAAATTAAACCTATTCATAACATTGTCTGTGGTCCCTGTCAAGAAGGAAAAATTGTTAAAGCACCTCATAAAAGGGTTAAAGATATCCTTACCTCTAATCCCTTAGAACTCATCCATATGGACCTAATGGGTCCTTCTCAAACTGTTAGTCTTTGTGGACACAGTTATATTCTAGTTATGGTTGATGACTTCACCAGATTCACTTGGGTAGCTTTCTTAAAACAAAAATCCGATACCTTTCAAACTTTTTTAAAGATTCTCTTACGGATTGAGAATGAAAAAGACACTCAAGTGAATAGAATCCGAAGTGATAGAGGTGGTGAATTCAAAGACACTGGTATTGTAGAATATTGTGACTATAATGGTTACAAACATGAGTTCAGTGCTCCTAAGACCCCTCAACAAAATGGTATAGCTGAGAGAAAGAATCGAACTCTTCAAGAGATGGCACGTGTCATGCTCCATGTTAAGAACTTACCTAAGTATTTTTGGGTAGAATCTATTCGTACAGCCTGCCATCTTATTAATAGGGTCTATCTTAGAAAGAATTCGAAACAAACCTCTTATGAACTTTGGTACAATAAAAAGCCTAATCTTAAGTACCTTAGAACCTTTGGTAGTACCTGCTATGTTTGCAAAGATAGGGAACACTTATCTAAATTTGAGAGTAGAGGAGATAAAGCCATATTCTTAGGTTATTCACCTAACAGTAGAGCTTATCGAGTGTATAATCTTCGCACTAAGACCTTAATGGAATCCATAAATGTAATTGTTAGTGACACTACTGTAGAAAGCAAGACTAGTGAATTAACTATAGAAGAAGAATCGTCAAATATTTTAGAAAATGACTCTTCTGAAATAGATAATTCATTACCTATTGAGTCACCTGAAGTACCTAACTGGGTTTCTAAAGATCATCCCATAAACAACATAGTTGGTAACCCTGGTGAACCAGTACGTACAAGATCCCAACTTAGAAATTATGCTCTCTATGCTTGCTTTGTTTCTCTCTTGGAACCAAAGAATGTAAATGAGGCATTGAATGACTCTCACTGGATTTCTGCTATGCAGGATGAACTTTTACAATTTGTCATTCATGATGTTTGGTTTCTTGTTCCACGTCCTGATCACAAAAAGGTTATTGGTACTCGTTGGATTTTCAAAAATAAAACTGATGAAAATGGGATGATAATTAGAAATAAAGCTAGACTAGTTGCTCAAGGTTACTCCCAAATAGAAGGACTTGATTTTAATGAGACGTTTGCTCCTGTTACTCGTTTAGAATCAGTTCGTCTGCTTCTTGCTATAGCTTGTCACATGCATTTTACATTATATCAAATGGATGTTAAATCTGCGTTCCTTAATGGTATACTTGCCGAGGAAACCTATGTAGAACAACCTAAAGGGTTCATTGACCCTAATTATCCTACTCATGTATTTCGGTTGAAAAAGGCTTTATATGGTCTTAAGCAAGCTCCTAGAGCTTGGTATGAGCGACTGTCCAGTTTTCTGCTGGACAAAGGTTTCAAAAGAGGTGGAAATGACCAAACCTTATTTGTCAAACAGTTTGGCAAACACATTACTATCGCTCAAGTCTATGTAGACGATATCATATTTGGATCCACTTCTACCTCAGAAGTAAAATCTTTTGCTGAAATTATGAGTAAGGAATTTCAGATGTCCCTTATGGGGGAGTTACAGTTCTTCCTAGGTCTCCAAGTCAAACAACAACCAGATGGCTTGTTTCTTTCGCAGACTAAGTACGCATTAGAGATAGTTAAGAAATTTGGCCTCGAGAGTGCTAAGAGTGCTAAAACGCCTATGAGTACTACAGAGAAATTATCTAAAGATGAAAATGGAAAATCTGTAGACTCTACCTTATATCGTAGTATGATTGGCACATTACTCTATCTGACTGCCTCGCGTCCTGATATCATGTATGCTGTTTGTGTTTGTGCGCGTTATCAAAACAACCCCAAGGAGAGCCATTTAAACGCTGTTAAACGCATAATTAAATATGTTAAAGGCACTCTAAATTTAGGAATTTGGTACACGAATGACACACCTAGCACTATTATTGGGTACACTGATGCTGATTGGGCTGGGTGTACTGATGATAGTAAAAGCACTTCAGGCGCATGTTGTTATATTGGTAATAACTTGGTAGGATGGAGTAGTAAAAAATAGAACTGCACATCTCTCTCGACTGCTGAATCTGAATACATAGCCGCCGGTAGCTGTTGTGCCCAATTGTTATGGCTTAAACAAATGCTAAGTGATTATGGTATTCTAGAACCCACACTTCATCTCTATTGTGATAATCAAAGTGCGATTAACATTTCTAAGAACCCAGTTCAACACTCGCGAACTAAGCACATTAAAATAAGACATCATTTTATTCGTGAATTAGTTGAAACCAAGGAATTAGAAATCAATTATCTTTCTACTGATCTTCAACTTGCAGATTTATTTACCAAACCTCTGGATTATAATAGATTCATTTCTTTACGTAAATCTATTGGTATGATTTGTGCTGAGTAAATACCTGTTATGTTTGCCAAGTTCCTTCCCTTTGTCCATTTGAGACAAAATGGGGGAGAAATTTGAGTCTACTGCATATACTAAAAAGCTTGATCTTAGTCATTTTTTGCAGGTATTCTTCTTGTACAGTCATTCTTCATTGTAATAATAGGATGTTAAACTGTATATAGTTGAGTTATGTAATTTTTGCTTTCTAGGATTTGGGTAGATAGAACCTTTATAGGTATAAGTTTTTCTTTTTTGTTGTCGCCCTACGAGTTGAGATGACTCAAAGGAGATTTTGTCTCATATTTCCAAAGGGGGAGATTGAAGCCCTTATACTTTTGACTCATTTGAGTCTAGACTGTATAAGAGCTCATCTAGTTTGGAAATTGTGACAAAATAGAGTCTATCCTAGATTCCAAAGAGCTTCAGAGATTGGGTTGCCTCTTCTTCTATCTATCATGTAATGATCCTAAGACTATAGCCATCACTCACACACTTAGAATTTGATTCTTGCATATCATATTGCACCCCTATGTGTTTTAATGTTGTGAGTGTGTTTAAATCCCTCAATTTGATTTTTAATAATTTTTTGGGAATTTAAAACATATTTTAAACAAGGTTTTATCTAATTAAAATTGATTTAAAAAGTCTTGGGGTTATTATATAAATATGGATTGTTGTGTTTATTGGCCTAAAGTTACTCTGGGTAGAAACCGAAAGCGCTAGAGACTTTAGGGTTGGCTTTGTAATTATTTTGGGACGCGCGTTTACCTTCGTTCACAGGCCAACACCTGCTGTCTTCTGATTGGACCAAACTGTGTTTCTTTACTGAGACAAACCATCGCACGCTTACAGCCCTTGGATCTATCCTTATCGATGGCCTGCATGTCTTTTGAGTGGATCCCCGTGTAATACCTTAAGCCAATCATAGCCTGTTTAATCCACCGCCTGTTGTGAGCCCTTGGATTGCAGTCAATGGAGCTTGACTCAATCTCAGCCATTATTTTTGAACGAGGCTCTGGAATCTTCTCCTCTCCCTATTTAAAGACCCTTCATCTCAGCCTTCGAAAGCTTTTGCCATTTTGCAAAGTCTCAGAGAATAGAGAGAGAGAGAGAGAAGAGAGAGAAGAGAGAAGAGAGAAGTTAGAGAGAGAAACCAAACCCTAGTTAGAAACCCTAACTTCGTCCAAACACTTCTCAAGCCCAAACTACTTACCTCTCCAGAAAAACCACCATAACCAAAAACACCATCCTTAGTGTTTTCTTAGGTTTATGAGAGTTCTGGTTAAGAGATCTTGGGTTGCTGAAATCCTTGTGTTCATAAATCTTATTTCCAACTTAGACATAGACTCAGATCTTGTTTCTTTTTCAATAGAAATCATAGATCTGAAGTTTTTCATGTCACAGAACACTTAGCTGCATTTTTTTCTCATCTTGAGAATTTCGTTGTTGATTGTTTTCTGTTAAAACATTTTTCTTCTTCAAAGATCAACAATAGATGTTTTTCTATTTCTGTTTTTACAAAACCTAACCTGACCTAGTGGGATTCGCACTTGGAGGGTTCTCAATCTTCATAATATTTTCAAAACTGATTGAGAAAGGTCTTGACCGATTTCTTAAGCAAGATCTCCGTGGAATCTGGGTTAGTTTGAAAGGTCGAAAAGGTTCTTGGTTTTGTAAGAAAGAAAAATAACAAATACACTGCATATAGACTTTATATGTGATTTGTTAGGATCGTCTGTAACTAATAAGTGTGTGTGTGTGCATGCATGTGTTTTAGAACACCATTCACAAACATCTTCACACTACAAACACTCAAAGTGTTGGCTATAAGATTTGGTGAACAATAAGTCGACGTAAAGTGCTGAAACAAAGAAGAGTTGACAAACTGAGACAACTACATCAACAAACAAGATCTGCAGAAAAGTTAAGGACGCCAGAGGGTACAATCCTGAACTTGTATAGATTTGTTTTTGTGTGCATGTTAGTTAAATAGGTTGTAACTCATATATTTGTTTTAGTGATTGTTTTTGTTTTACTCCGTAGAGGGAGTCGTGGATGTTTCCTCAAGGTTGAGGTTTTACCACGTTAAAAATCTGAGTATCAATATTTCTACATCTTCTCATCCCTTTCTAATAGTGTGCTGAGTTTAAAACATTTTAAACTGTTTACTAAAACTTGTTATCAAATCTTGACCATATCTCGTACATAATTTTGTTAACACATCTTGTGTTCAAAATCATTTTGATTTTAAGTAAAGAGTTTCTTCAACAAACTTTCGAAGTTGCTTAAATAGTTTATTTTCATAAACGGCTTTGGCAACGCTATTTCAGGTTCCATCCCTCTTCTTTAAAAAAACAAGGAATGTGAGAGTACTCACCTAAAACAGAAGATCAAAGTTACATATATTAAGTCTTGGATCACTTCGTTAAGACGAAACTTCTTCTTGAACTTACAGAACTCCCTCTTGAGATATCATTCTTTCTTACTATAGTTATCGAGTAAATGGTATGAGATTAAATGATCCTAAAGGTTTTATTTATATTTTTCCAAGGATTTCACGGCGCTAACACGTGTCTAGCTGACCAAGCCTTTACAATGGCGAGTCAGCGTTGAGGTGTCGCGCAACGGAGGGGTCTTGCAACCTTATTTCACCGAGCAGTGACACGTATTTTAGCTCTCTCTGTAATGACGACACATTTTTTAGATTTATCTATATGGATGACATGTGTAAGCGCGAGGTGTCAAGCACGAGGTGGAAAGGTGTTAGGGGTATAATGGTCATTTTAAACATGAAGGGTATTTTGGTAATTTTACACCATACATTTTCAATATTTCTTAGAGGTCCTTGAAAATATTTTATTTACAAAATGTTCCTTTTTATATTTTCATTTTAGCTCCCGAAACTTTCTCTATTTAAAATCAAGTCCCTAAAGTTTCATAAAATTACATTTTCTACCCCAAAACTTATCATTTAGATTAGGATATGTTATAAGACTTTGATTTGATCCATTTTGCCGAAGAAAAAGGTCATTTCAAGGTGTTTAAGTCGGCCTAACTAGTTCCCCTTCCAACCAATCAAAATATAACACATGGTGTGGTAATAAGAAAAAATACGACTTAAAGGATGAACAGATTTGCCCTTATTTCGTAATTTCGATATAACTTCTTGATCGGGCCTCTGTTTAACACACCGTTTGTTTTATTAAAAACATAATTCATATATATACAACTTTTTAGTTTTTACCTCAAGTAAATTGTTATATTATAATGGTCAAAACTAGTCTCTAATATGAACATTCCTACCAAAAACTTTGAAATTTTATGTTTGTAACTAATTTGATATTTCATGATTTATGAAGGTAGGATTAGACTAAAAATAATAAATTAACATTATCCATATCACATATGAAATAATACAACATTTAAAACTATATATGAATATATAAAAGTGGGGTCATTACAAGATGACAGTGACTCCCATAGATGTGCAACGGCTACTGGGACTCGACTGTGATGGGGTGAAGATTGAGGTGGACATGACTTTGAAGGTGACGCCAGCGGCGGTGACGGTGGTGTTAGGTTATGTGGGGATGATAATTTCTAGAGACACCATCCATTTATCCCTTTTGAGGTAGTTATTTCTGATTCGTAGGATTAATGTGGAGGATGGGCTGCAGGTGCGGCAGATGGCCCATCTTTTTATTCTGCTCGTGTTGGGAGGTTTCTTGGTGACAACAAGTGGCAATGTCGTCCACTGGTGTTTTTTTCCATTTTTGAGGGTGTTTTCGAACGTCCCTCTCTGTGACTGGGGGAGCCTAACCTCGGCGACCCTTTATTCTTCTCTTATGCATTTATCCGGTGTTGCTGATAAACTTTTACGGGAGCCACGTATCTTCTTGAGGTGTTCTTTATTTTACGCATTCTCCTTTTATGTATTCACATTTTTCTTCATGAATTTATTCTTGATTTCTTGATTGATGACCTTTGTCCTTTGCGGACGTGGTTCTATGAGGTGATTGGGTTTAATACCCAATTGATAGCTTTGAAGGATGAGTCTGTTGGAAACTTATACCGGATGTACTGGTGGCAGAAGTCCAATCAGCAGTCGAAGAAGTCCCTTTCCTTGAAGGCGGTGCGTCAGGTCTTGTACGGCCTCACGAGCAAGTGGGTAAATTCTCCTTTCTTCTTTTGACTGTGTTTTCTTTGATGATATTTTTTAATATTGATCTTTCTCTGTTAGGGAAATTACAGGTGACCTTCTATCCGTGGGGGCTGACCATCCAGCATACGGGGCTGACTGGGGGGAATGCACAGATGCGGCATCTATTGGCGCATGAATTTGGCTACTTCTGGTACCTAGGGGAGAGAGTAATTCAGTAGGTTGTGGAGGATGAGGTTGGGGTGCCATCGGTAAGGCCCCAGTGTATATGAGGCGAGTGCTGGAGATGTTTGATGATGCGCGAGTAGCAATGATGATGGGCGAGCCTTACTCGTCATATACCGATGCAGTGGCGGCATATGATTATTTGGACTTTGTGTTGAGGTGGTTGATGTAGCCTAGCATATATGACGTTGTGCCTGTAGACACCATATTGTAGTACCCCGTGAGCAATTCTGACCTATGGTACGAACGAACGATCTGTTTCACTCCGAGAGGTCACCGGATGCTTACGGGCCCCAGTTGACCAAGGTCAATCTTCCAAACTAAGCAAAACTCTTTGTAATTTTAAAGCACATCTCCTAACCCTTCCAACTTTCCACCCCGTGCATGATTCTGACTTACCATGCGGACGAACGATCCGTTTCCATCCAACGATCTCCCGTCCAAAAGATTGACGTGCGCTTTCGAGAAACATTTGATCTGGAGTCAACTCTCGAACCCGAGAGCAGTCCGAAGGACTCTTGAAGGTATTTAAAGTACCTTTTTACCTATATGCCCTGTGCGCTACTTATATCAACGGATTGCGTTCTACGACCATTTTTTCAAAAAAATCTGCACGAGACTGTCAATTGAAATGTCCAGATCCCTGCCTATTGGCACAATGTCAAGGGTTACCTGCCAATAGGAAATCCGAGGGGTAGGCCCTATAAATAGAGGCCATGACCTCACTCCCAAAACACACAAGAGATCCATCAGCATCAGTGATATCAACAACATTCCCTCGAAATCAGCGAAGTTCCCCATTTGAAGTTCCATTCAAGCTTACAATCCAATCCTTTCCATACCCAATTTAGCAAAATATCATCCCCTCTCATAAACATTTATCCACATTCAAGGGACTTCATCCAAGATCAAAGATCAAGCTTCAAAGAAGGTCCAATTCCTCCCCCCCCCCCCCCCCTTTTAAATTCCTTATTTTTGCATAAATATACGTTAGATTCATAATCTAGTTCTTACTTTAGTTCATACACTTTAACATCTACACTTTTATTAGTATATTTTACATACTTTATTTTCTATAAAAACCCAAAAACAAATAAAAGAGGGTTATACCCATAAATTCCAAACGAAATTATCCATCACCCTTTTTCAAAATCAAAAATACATTTTCTACACATACACATATATTAAAATTCCCTTCAAATCAATGGGATAAACCCCACCCACATGCTACATTCGAACTATGTGTACTTTGATGCCTTTATTGGCTACGTAGGCATCTCGGATTAAAATCCGAGACTGGAGTCCAATTTTCCAATTTTCTCCATTTTCTGAATTTCCCAATTTTCTAAAATCTCTCATTTCCTTTTTGCATTCATATATATGTTATGCTTGTTTGCATTTCATCTAAAACATATTATCGTTTCGTAATAACAATCAATATCGCGATAAATGCACAAATGATATTTTCTATATATGTTATTTTGGGAACATTCCTATGGATGGCCTCACTCTACCTTTCCCATGGTATGAGTTGAATGATTTTGATCTCTATTATATATACTGAGAGTGCGTTACAGCGGAAATAAATGCGACTAATCAAATAAAACCAATTTTAATTTAACCCAAGTTTTAATTCAGTCCTAAACACGCGCATCTAAGTGATATATAGTCATAAAGCAATAAGCATGCAAAGGAAACCAAATTTCATAAAACAAATCCCCAAAGGGCGAAAACCTTTTTATTTTTAGAACTTTGACAAGTTTACAAGACCATTGACTTACATACAACTTGATAATATCCCATAAGTGTAACGCACGGTGTCTTCATCAAACCTTCAAAGCATCGACTAGAAATCAGTAGTGTGACATATGAATACCCACAGGTGTCGGTCGATGTCTTTAGCAATGGAATAACTACAGAAGCTCCATAAGAACCGTAGTCCTATCTTTAGCTCAGGAATATCGTAGCACTCCTTAATTTTGACCTCCGTCTGGTGTAGGTTTATCCTCTCTATAAGGAGTTGAATAATAGAAAGTAGTGTTCTTGGGTTCCAAAACGACTCACACAAAAGATTGGGACAGTTTTGTGAATTTAAAAACTAGTCTCAAAAATGTGTTATAGAATAGAAAAACGTATTCTGTGAAACTCCAGTATTTCTCCATCGAAAACCAGTAGCCTGACACCCTTTAAATACTAAAAATCAAGGCGATGACGTGTCAGGTAAAAATTCTTCTCATTCGAACGAACTTCCATGTCATTTGAACCATATCCGATCTCGTTCGAACGAGATAAAATCTCGTTAGAATGACCAGCACAAATTTCGAGGATCGTTAGTCAGAGATTTAAAAACTTTGGAAACCTTAAAACCAAAACTCTTACGCATCTAAACACATTTATCTAAAACTTTTTATGATTAAAATCATTTAAACTCTTTTCAAAAATTATTTTTCATAAATGGAAAAATATTTTACTTTTAACAAAAATATCCCAACACTTTAAATGTAAAATGTAAATGGGATGAAAATATAACTTACCAAATTCGTCCTTGTTGAGCTTGATTGTTGAAGAACCTGATATTCGGATCTGTCTCGATGCATATTTAATCTTGAACGTTCTTCGATGGTGTATTGGTATACGACATACTTAATTGATAACGGATATTTATAACACATGTCCTTACATATACATGCGCACACACTTCACGGAGATATAAAGGAAAATAATAACATTAGCCCATGAGAGACCGAAAGGGAGGGATGGGTGCCTAACACCTTCCCATTCCGTAACTTAGCCCCCGAACCTTCGAATTATTGGTTTCGTATGCATCAGTTTGTCCTTGACGCCGCTCTCTTGAAGTGGCAACATGTTCTTTTGCTTGTTTTGTGAAAAATAGGTTGGCGACTCAATTTCTTTACATTAACCACACACTAAGGATGGATAAAGCATCTTTTAAAAGGGGTGCAAAACCGGTATTTTTGAGGGATCCTTCCTTCCCCCCTGACGCGGGATTCCTTCGAAAGCCCCCGGGATGGCAATAGTGGTGACTCCGTTGGGGATTTTTTTTATAAGAGGGCTAGACTCTGTTTGCATGGGTGTTTTTGTTTTCTTGTATATCTCCCTATTTGTATTCTCCCCTTATCTCTCCTCTATTATTTCATGTACATACATACCTCATGCTTATGCCACTATTCACACACTTGTAGAAATTCTCCATGTACAATTCAGACCACGTGCACCTAAGATCATTTAGATCCACATGTTGCACACACCACTTAGAAATACATGCTTAGGTATCACTAACACACACCTCCACTTGTATATATCTATGCTCACTTACACTCATCACACACCACTTGTAGTTGATCCATGCTTAGGTTCACTGCCACACACCCATTTATAGATAATTACACATCACTCACTCTCACATATCCATGCTTAGTATAGATTTACTTTTATAATTGTACCTTATATTCTGCTGGGCATGATCAATAAAGATAATCTTTCCATAAGACATTAATCAAAGAATCATGCATGATACACACAACATCACCAAAGAGCATTGTTATTGACCAAATTTTATCCCGTAACTAGGGAGTCACTCCCTGATGGGCGTTGGTCCAGCAGGTCGTGATTAGCCTAAGTGATATGACTATCACCTTCCATTGGCCAAGTACCTTTGACGTATATCGAACGGTTCCCCCGCATCATACCGCTTGACCGAAGTCATGACGCGAGGTATGTCGCAGAGAACTCGTTAACGTACGTCGAGTATATCAAATTTTCTCTCACACATACTTTTCCCATGAGGTATATAGTGAGGCAATTTACGTACACTCAGGTATATCAAATGGCTTGTCCATACGTACCGATTGCCCTCAAAAGCAAGACCTATATTGTGGATGTCATGCCAAAGGGGCGAACACCTTCCAATTAACCCAACAACTGCATACCCACATATAGGTGTCAAACCTAGGACACACATGTTTAGATTGCCGATTTCTACCCGAAACTCTACCAAAATTATGGGTCGGCATGCTACCCAGATTTTAGTACAATTTTTAAAATGGGACCCTTCCCGTGAGCCTGGTAACAAGTCCAACCATAGTTATTACATATGTTACAAACCCAATTTTTACAGGCTCATATCCCATCCAACATTTCTTTTTTGCATTTAGGTAAACTTAATACAAGTGAGAACCTAATAAACATAATCATGTTGAGATCCGTCTCTCTCTTTTCCTTCTTCTTTTTCAAAAAAATTGGCCAAAAACATTTTTCCTCTTTTATCAAAAAACCAAAAACTTTTTCTTCCCCCCCCCCCCCCCCCCCCCACCCCACCCCCAAACAAAAAAAACATTTTTGTCCTTATATTTTCCAAAAATGACAAAAACATTTTCCCTCCTTTTATAAAAAAAATAACAATTTCCCTTTTTCCTTTTTCAAAAATAAATCCCAATTTTCTTCTTCTCAGGTCGATCGCATACCCTTGGACTGACTCCCTATTGGCTTCGATCTTCAGTCGAACCACCCCGAAGCTCTGCCAGTCCCCTTACTTCCTCTAAGTCCGAGATTCATCCGCTTTCCATGGACAACACCCATCAAGTGCCGAATGTACAGCCAGATTTGTTGACGATTCTAGCTCAGCTCACTGCCAAAATTGACAACCTTCAAACCGAGGTTCATGAGATGCAATGAAACCAGGTCCCTATCCCCTAAGAGCCCAAGGTACTCTTCCCTCGTGCCATGGGTTTTCCTACACCCTATCCTATTTAGGTTCCTAAAGAATACCAATATGCTCCACGTACTCCTTCTGCTAATGGGCCACCACTAGCCCAGCTTCCTATGACAAATCTTGCCTAGCCAGGGGCTAACTTACCAGTGACTATTGATCTGAAGGAGGAAGAATTTAACAAGGTCAAGTAAGACCTCAAGATATTCACCAAGAAGTTTGATCAAGTTAGACTCTCTGGGAACTACATGGACTACACCCACATGTCTCCCTATCCTAAATCCAGGTTGTCAAAAAAATTTAAGATGCCCAATATCGAGAAGTTCGGAGGTCATGGACCCCAGACCATTCATCTTCGCAATTATCACCGAGCTATTACTCTCCTAGGAGCTTCTGAAGAAATAATGGCCCAAATGTTCCAGCAGACTTTGAAGGATAGCGCTCTCCATTGGTTACTATCCCTTGAGGAGTCCAGAATCCGTAGTTGGGAAGATGTTGCCCGTGAGTTCATGTCACAGTATAAGTACAACAAAGAGCTAGAGGTTACCGATTTAGAGCTACTTATGCAGAACCCTGGAGAATCAGTCAATAACTTCATAGCAAGGTGGTGAGAAAAAGAAACTACCATGACCAATCGGCCCTCCGAAGAAGAACATGTCAATATCGTAAAGAAGAACTTCCTACCCAATGTCCAAGCAATAATGGTAGGATAGTATTTCCCTCATTTCTGAGCCCTCGAAGAAGCAGGAGTGGAGATCGAAGAAGTTTTTGCCAAGATAAAAGTTGAACCGGAGAAAACCTCTGGACAGTTTGCTCCTAGAAAATTTGAAAAACCTGCTAGTACCACGGTTTCTACCATCAACAACATCTCTCAGCCTGCCACTTCATGTGAACCAGAAAGTCGCCCAAACCCAGTCTGAAAGGAATATACCGAGCTTCATGCTCCTCTCTCCCAAGTCTGCCAGACCCTTTTGAGCCGAAACTTGATCAAACCATTGGACCCCCGTCCATTACCAAACCCACTTCTGAAAAACTTCAAACTCGATGCCCATTATGACTTTCATCAGATTGTCGGCCATACCACCGACTAATGTTTCCACCTCCAAAATATGATCCAAGGCCTAATTGACTGGGGTGTCATTGCCCCACCAGCTAATCCTAAACCAAACACTACCCATAAGCCACTCCCGAATCATGCAAATGCCATCTTCCTAGAAGAGGACTCATAATTTGTCCCATCCATCCAAATCATGCCAAGTAAATCACTAGTCATACCCATATACTCTCCTAAACCTCTCCAAATATGCCCATATTTTCTCCTACACCCTACCAGATTTGCTGATCAAGTCTTATCCCTCCTCACCAGAGCACGCATCACTGTCCTCACCCGTTCTGGAGGTAAAGATATGGAACTGTCATAAGTGCTGAACCAAATCGTTGATTTCGAGTAGAAATTTCCCTCCCAAATGACCATCGACTGTCAGAGGTTCAGTGTGTTATTCTTAGAAGCTCATAAATGGGCTCGAGAGTCAGACAATTGGGTGGTACCAACTGACGAAGTCAGTCTAGATTATATGGTTGAGATCATGGCAGATTTATTTCGATAGACGAGTGATATTTGTAGTGTATTTGAGCTACTCGATGTTTTGAAACTACAAGGGCATCTGGACCCTTCAGTTCTGCATCTCCCTATCGAATGGGAAGAATTGTATGAAGAGGCCATGGAAGTTATGGACTGCATTAACTATGCATGGAAAGATGATATCGTTGCCACCGGATGGGGGGACGATTTTAAAGATTCAGAGGAAGAGAAAGATTCAAAAAAACTGGTGTGTCAATATATACGTGATGATATCATTCAAGGAGATGCTAGGAGAGATCAATAAGGTGGATGAACAACTCGATATCGATGAAGAAATAGAATTTCTATTTTTCCCTTCTTCGGTAAACCACATGACCAGTTCGGGAAAACATTACTAAATCCTAAGCTTACAACCATCAGCAAGCGATAAAGGAAAGGGTGTTGGGAACCTCCCTATGCCATAAATGACACTTGAAGAAAGTAAGGTCCTCGATTAGTTGAAGAAAACCCAAGGCAACATCACTCTATGGGGACTTTTTAACTCTTCCTAGCTACACCAAAATGCCCTAATTAAGTTACTCACAGGACCCACAGTTCATCCCTCAACCGCGCTAGAAGAAGCGTTGAACCTAGTTGGATCCTAGACCTCCACTCGAATGCTCTCCTTCTTTGAAGAATAAATCCCCAAGAGTGGTCCCAACCACAATCACGCTCTCAATATCTCTGTTGAAGCCATGGGAAAAATCGTCCCCCTCTTTTTCGTCGACAACGGATCAACTTTGAATGTTTACCCGTTAAGAACCCTAAATTATTTGGGATTAAAAGTGAGAGACCTTACTCCAACCTTTAATGTCATACGTGCCCATAAAACCACCTGCCGAGAAGTAATGGGATCTATCAAGCTTACAATAAGGGTTGGCCTTATAAACCTCATTGTGGAATTCCAATCATTGACATCCCAGCCTATTTCAATCTGCTGCTCGGATGACCGTAGCTTTATAGTATTAAAGGGGCGTCTTTTTCTCTTCATCAGAGATTGAAGTTCTTCGCCAATGGGCGGTTCATCACCATCTTGGGAGATAATGACAACACTGAGAATGTATGCAGTAGTAATTCGGTACTTGAGATACAACATGGGGTGAACAATGTGTTGCTATCAGGATTTCGAGTTGAACCACTTCTACTCCTGGAAGAAGATGATTTCAAATACAAGGTTTGTTCAGAATATGACCCCCCATGGAAACGTCAATGTAATCTAGATGTTCGAGAACATATACTTTATACCCGGACTGGGGTTAGGGCAAAGATAGTAAGGGATAATTGAACCCTTAGTGTTGAAGAGATTGTAGCTGATACCGAAGATTCTGAGGAAAATGAATCTGAGGATTCATTTAATTTGCAGACACTAGGGCTGACTCTCTGTATTATCCACTCAAAGGCTACATCATCGGATCCATCCAACCTGATCAAAGATGCTGATGCACCTCTCCTCAACTGACATGCTGCACCTGTGCTACCTGCTGATATTCAACCTAAACCTGATGTTTATCCCATTTCTTCTTCCTTAGTTATTCCCCTTTACTCTGATGTAATCGAGACCTCCTTTGATGAGGTTCTCAATGTTATTTTTCCTACCAATGAAATAAATAAAGATTTTGAGTATCTTATTGTGCCTTACATTAATTGTCTTTATTCTAATCAAACTCTTGATGATGATGATTTTGCAAATGAATAATTATTAACTGATCTAAATAAGGTTAATAATAAACAACATAACCGCATTTAAGTTAATTAAGATGAAACTATTGTTATTAATCTCGATTCAAGTCGCCAATCGCGCGAGATTAGGATAGGGGCCACCCTTGATGAGCACGAGTGTGCGCAACTTGAAGAACTATTGAAGGAATTCGTGGATGTCTTCACATGGTCCTATGACGATATGCTCGACATCGACCCTGAGATAGCACATCATGAGATTCCAACTCTCCTTGAATACAAACGGATCAAGTAGAAAATGAAAAAAATTTACACCGAATGGTCACTCAAAGTAAAAGAAGAAGTAGTCAAGAAATTGAATGTGGGCTTCATTCGTGTGATCGAATATCCCATATGGCTAGCCAATATTGTACTCATGTCGAAATCAGGAGGGAAAGTTCGCATGTGCGTAGACTACCAAGATTTGAACAAGGAAGTTGAGGTCTATGTATATGACATGATTATCAAGTCCAATATTAGGGAAGGCCATGTTCCCATTCTTTGAAAGCTCTTCGAATGACTGCGATAATACCAGATTCGACTTAACCCACATAAATGTGTCCTCAGCATTACTAAAGGAAAACTATTGGGATTCATGGTTAGTGAGAAAGGGTTAGAATTAGATCCTGTCAAGCTAAAATCCATACTTGAGATGCCACCACCCCGAATGGAGAAGGAAGTCTGGGGGTTCCTTGGGAAATTACAGTACATAGCCTATTCATCAGTTAATTGACTTCCATCTGTGAACCCATCTTTAAAATCCTCTAAAAGGATTCAACCAAATTCTAGAACGAAGCTTGCCAAGAAGCCTTTGACCGAATCAATCAATACCTAACCCAACCTCCGATAATCATATTGTCGTAGCCTGGTCTTTTCTTACTCCTATACCTAACTGTAACTGATACTCTAGCTGCGGCTTTGCCAGCCTAATTCCTTAAAGAAACTCGCAAAGAGAGAAATATCTACTATGCCAATCGATAGTTGGCCTATTATGAAGTTAACTACACTGCCTTAGAGAAATCATGTGTCGCTTTTGTCTGGGTTACCCAAAAGTTACGATCCATATGCTCGCCATCCCCATCAAACTTACATCCCAAATGGATCCAATCAAGTAACTACTCGAGAAGCCCGCCCTATCCAATTTAATGGACCGTTGGTTGATGCTTCTAGCTGAATTTGATATTACCTATGTCACACAGAAAGCCATAAAAGGAAGAGCCATCACAGACTACCTTCCTAATTACCCTATAAAAGAAGCCGATGTTTGGATTTTCGAGTTCCCATATGAGAATATCCTTTGTAACTCCTAAGAAGACCTTTAATGCTAAATTTTATTTGACGGCGCTACCAACAATAAAGGGTATGGAATTAGGATACTCATAATTGCCCTGATGACTGTCACACTCCCATTGCCATCAAATTGGATTTTCCCTACACCAACAATATGACTGAATACGAGGCATGCACGGTGGCAATCAAAGTTTCCCTCAAGAAACGAATTCGATACCTCGATGTCTATGGGGATTTAACCCTCATCATCAGTAAAGTACTCAAAAAATTAAAAGTCAAGGATGAGAAACTCTTACCCTTTCATGCCCGCCTTGAAGAGGTAGCTTCCCGATTCCAAGAAATTACCTTCCACTACCTCCCCCGAGCAAAGAACAACCTAGCTAGCGCCTTTTCTACCTTAGCCTCTATGATTGACATGCTCGAAGGATTAACCATATACCCTTTTCTTGTCCAAAAATAAGATAAACTAACCCACTGCTACCACATTGAGCTTGGCACGGAGGAATATCCCAAGATAGCTGACTGCTGGTACTATGATATTTGGTGCCTCCTCAAATATGGTAGGTATCCCCAAGGATCTGACAAGAAAGACTGAGTAGCCCTCCACAGACTGGTTGCCCAGTATAACGTCCGTGATAAAGTGTTGTTCAAGAGAAACTTCGATGGAACCCATTTACACTGCATCGCAGGGGCTGACATTGAAGAAATGATGCAGAAAATCCACAGCGAGGAATGAGAACCCCATATGAACAACCATATGCTCACCAAAATGATCATCCGATAAGGCTATTACTGGACTACCATGGTTCAGGATTGCACAACCTACATTCGAAGATGCCTCAAATGCTAGCAGTTTTCCAACCTACAACACTTGCCTCTGCGGGAATTGTACAATATGACCTCTCCCTGACCGTTATCCACATGGGGCATTGACATCATAGGAAAAGTTACACCAAAAGCATTTAACGGGCATGAGTTCATCCTAGTCGCCATTAACTACTTCACTAAATGGGTCGAAGCCGAGTCGTACGCAATTCTGAATGTCAAGAAAGTGGCCAAGTTTATTAAGAAAAACATCATATGTCGATATGAAGTCCCACACGAGATGGTATCAGACAACAGGTTATATTTTGAGGCAGAAGTTACGGAGGTGTTTGAAAATTATGGGATTCAAATACACAAATCTTCTCCATAATGACCCCAAACTAATAGAACAGTCGAAGCAGCCAATAAGAACCTCAAAGCCATCATCAGAAAAATGACTGAGGGTTATCGAGATTGGGCCGACAGGATCACCCTCTGGGGCTACCGCACTTCAGTTCGAACTTCTACTGGGGCTACCCCTTCTCTCTAGTCTATGGCATGGAAGAAGTCCTACCCATAGAGCTAGAAATCCCTTCGCTATATGCTAGAAAGAAAATTTAGCGAGGAAGACTGGTACCAAAGTTATCTTGATGAGTTGTCCATTTTGGATGAAAGGAGACTGAAGACTCTATATCACATACAAGGGTAGCATCACCGTACAACGCGATCATTCAATAAGAGAGTCAAGGATCATGGTGTCCAATAAGGGGACTTAGACCTCAAAGAAATTGTAGAGCACATATGGTACCCCAAAGGGGAATACAAGCCCAATTGGAGCGGCCCATACATCGTGAAGAGGATCCTGTCAAACGGTGTCGCTATGATCATCGACCATGATGGAGAAGAAATGGCACGTCCAGTTAACCTGGATCGTCTCAAAAATTCTACCCCTGGTTCAAACTCTCGGTGCGTACGACTCTTCTCATCCCCCTTCTATTCTAAAAAAAATTATTTCCCTTACTCAGAAATACATGGGGCCTGGTCCTCTAAAAATATTTTTCCTTCAAAAATGAATTTAAAAAAAATTCAAACCCCTTAGAGGTACGTAGGCAGCTCATACGTTTACATGAGCACGACCCCCTACTTTTTTCGTAAAATGCTATTCTTTTCTTATCCCCGAGAACAATAATTCATTTTAACATATACGTGAACAAAAGGATTATATATGCCTTAGCGATTGGTATAGATAATTCAAATACAAAAGTCATCAAGAGGTACAACTAGATTATCAAAAACTCATTATTTTCATTATTCAAAATTTTAGTACAATCACATCATCGTAAGGGAGTCAAATAGCTTCCCTAGCCTGTCTACTCCTACTTTCCTAAAAACAAAAAAACAAGCCTCGCTACTTCTAAATAACACTCAAATATGAACGCAATAACCACATACAAAACAAAATCCATTACAAATCCAGAGCTGCCAGAAGATTTTCCTCCATCACCCACATCCTGGGGTCCCTAAACCTCCCCTGCCTGAAGAGAATGTCGTTGACGCTCCATTGAACGATAAGCTCGGACTAGCCTCAGGAAAACCACCTCCCTTCATAGTGTCAAAAATGAGAAACCACCTTTGCCCAATCTCCACAGCCAGCATCTCGGCAAACACTGTTATCCATAACCACTTCATGTAGTCCCCTGAGATGTGTCAGACTCTATCAGTAGATTGGGAGGGACGGGTCAACGGACGGTGATTCTCCCATAAAGAGCCAAGACGCATGTGCATACGCACTATCAGGACTTCCGCATGAAAGAAATACAGTGTCCACGGTGGAACGATTTGCTCCAAACCATATTGGCGCAAAAACCGTTAGGTAAAGTTAAAAGAGGTATGCTTGAGGTTAACCAATTGGACATACTAGTACTCCCTTGAGCTCCTGAATGGGCAGCATCTCCCCCCACTAAGGCACTGACCAGCGCAAACCTTGAGCCTCGTGCTCTACAAACCAGTTCTCCCAACTCTCAATGTCCAGGCCTATGCTAATGAAATAGTGCGAGAAGAAGTTTGGGACCTCCGACAAAGGATACTCAGGTGGGACCACTATACAAAATCTCTCGGACAACCATATGAACAGCATTACTGGTCTACCCCTCAGAAAGTCGGAAAGACCTTTCTGCCAGGCATTCAGACCATTTAAAGTCTTCGCCAGTATCACCGCCGCAGGATTATGACGATACGACATCCAGAAAATAATGGCTGCGAGTTAGGGGTCCACTAGTATTTCCCCAGTTACCAACAACAATTTTGAAATTAGGCCCAGGTCAACAACTCCAGCATCAGTATAGTCTCTTCAACACAACAAATTCAGCGTAATCCAGCGAAGGCAACAAGCTCCACTTTTTAACCAAAGGGTAAAAAGGGGTTTAAACTTAAACAATATAGATTATATAATTACACGCACATATACAATTAAGAAAATCGAGATCTCCAATTGAAAAATAAAACTGTCGAAAGTACAATGTATAAAATCAAAAGTAATATAAAAAAAATTCCAAAAGGCTCCATCTAAAATTCAACAATATAAATATATACAAAGTTAATTCTTTTTTACTTCACCCTATGGGGTTAATTTTCGCTATTTAATTTTTTAACAAAACTATCTTTTTAATCACTTTTTAACACTGTAAGATGTGGGTTCTTGAATACAGTTAGTATCAAGCGAGGCGTAACCCCTTATCAAGACTGGGAATGATACTCAAGACCGTGTTTAATAATGACAACAAATGAGGGAAAGAGAGACAATAAAATTCAACACTCAAGCTAGTATTAAATGATATCCTTACACCATAAATGCACTATAAATATAATAAATAAGTGGGACCAATAAGTGACTTTGTTGGAGGGAGAAAGAGCAAGTACTCTTGTCACAATAAAGGCAAGGCGGAAAATTTAAGCTCGGTTAGTGCTCAATAATGAGGATTTTAATGGGTATAGGAAGAATGTTTTGACAATCAATGTTCTCACAAAAGCTCTTATGTATGAGGGAAATTCGATAACAATTCTAGATGAAGATTTTTTCTCGTCGTACACTGTTTGGTTGGTCTATTTATATGGAGGCAAGGTTACTCGAGTAACCTTGCTAGCATTAAATGTGATTGACTAGCATTAAATGAGAAAGTATCGTAGCATTAATGTGGAAGATATATTATTAAATGCATGGGATATTGTGTTTTGGCGGGAAACTTCCTAACCTGTTAGAAGTGTGGTAGCATTAATGAGGATGTGACGTGGCAGCTCAAAGGCTTACCTTAGAACGGCTATGAAATCAGATTTGGTTAACTAGGCCTGCCATCCTAAGGATAAACTCACTTGAGTGCTGTAACTTTGAGTCCTCATATGCCAAACGTTATGACATCATAAAATAGGTGAATAGTGACCCCCACTAGACATGTGGTCACATCAACCAGAGAGATGGTGTATGATTTTAAGGTTTCTCGGATGGAAGTATCTTGATCATTAGGTATGTTATTTGTTGGCTAGGAACTATCTCAAGGCAAAAGATACAAGATTGGGGTTCCTCGAGGAGGTTTCTCCGAATATGTTGAAGTCATGGTAGCTCAGCTAAAAGTAGCTCAAGCAACCATTTATACTGGGTGAAGTTTTTCCCAAGTGTACTAAGAGGGTTGGCTATTGCTTTCCCAACATTGCCTTGATCCCAGTGTTCTAAACCATGTCCCTAAGAAGTTCTAAAGAGGAAGTCATTCGATAGAGCATGTGAGCTCTCCCATGCCCTGCCACGCATGATCCCTCGAGGGTACCGAACGACCTTATCCATATTATATAGTAAGCTTTTTGATAAATAAAGTACAGGATAAAATATATTCCTCTTCTTATTATAAAATATTTCCGTTCGAATAACTTTGGTCTTCGAGAGGAGTCCTTCGAGGAGTGTCTGTGGAGAGACTTCGCGGGAGGTCCTTCCAGAGGTCTTCGTTTTCCTCTTTTAGTTTCTAAGTACAAGATCAACTTAACTAATCAACCTTTGGTGTGGACTCCCCCTACAAGTACAATTAATGGACTTCGATAGCCCTTAAATTTGATCAAATTAATATTGGTGGACTTTTTAATCTTATAAATGTTCATTAAGAAAGACCTGAGCATTTAGTTCTTATATCTGCTAGGCTTTTCTCATATCACTAATCAGACCCTTACTTACAGTTAGTGCCTTTAAAATGTGCTGAGCTACAACAATCACATGTTGTTACCCTTTATTGGCTAGGTTTATGAGTTTAGAATCCTAATCGAAGTGTTATAGGGGAAGGAACTAAACTATAAGTATGCAAAGGCAGGTTGATCAAAACAAAAAAGGAAATATTTCACACCCAATTATCTAAATTATTGTGTTCAATAACACTTGAGATCAGGGATGAAAATGATTAACATATACAAAATAATTTTTGGAAACATGATGAATTACATAAAATACTTGCATTTAACTAGTTTGTGATTTGTCCCCAATAAATTGCTTACTATTAGAACTAAACAAGATAATATGAGATGATTATAAAATGAACCCCAAGACTATGATCATGCATTATATTTCCTTGATTCCCAATTTAAGATAATTGAGTTCCATTGGTGGTGTTTTCATCTCGGTCGGCGTGGCATTCAACCCGGAGGAGCAAGGAGAAAGATGATCCCTCCCCGGGGAAGAAACTGCATCGTGGTATCACACCCTTCTCTTCGAAAAGGGGGCTCTGGCCGTCGACGGTGTGGGGTGAATGTAAAGAGATAGAGTCTCCAACCTATTTTTCTCAAAACAGGCAAAAGAATATGTTGCCACTTCAAGAGAGCGGCATCAAGGACAAAACTGATGCATGCGAAACCAATAGATCAGAGTTTCGGGGGTTAAGTTACGGAATGGGAAGGTGTTAATCACCCATTCCACCCTCTCGGTCTCTCATGGGAAAATGTTAAAATTTTCCTTTTTATCCCCGTGAAGTGTATGCATGTGTTTATATAATGGAGATTGGAATCGTTCGACCCGTACCATGGAAAAGATACGGTGAGGTCATCCATAGGAATATTCCTAAAATAATAATAAATGTAGAAGATAAAATATGAGCGTTCATCGCGATATTGGTCATTATTGGGAAACGGTAATATGTGTGGGATGAAACGCGAACAAGCATATGATATATATATATATATATGTGTGTGTGTGTGTGTGTGTGTGTGTGTGTGTGTGTGTGATGAAAATGAGGGATTTGAGAAGTTATGAAAATGATAGAAATTGGAAGATTAGAAAATTGGACTCGAGTCTCGGATTTTAATCAGAGACGCCTACGTAGCCTATATAGGTATCAAAGTCCACCTAGTTCGAATATAGACTAGGGGTGGGGTTTATCCCATAGATTCAAACGGAATTTTATTAGGTATGTGTGTATAGAAAATGTGTTTCTAGTTTTGGAAAAAGTGTGGTGGATAATTCGGTTCAGAATTTACGGGTGTAACCCTATTTTATTTATTTTTGGGCTTTTTTAATGAAAAATAGAATATGTGAAATATACTAATAAAAGTGTAGATGTTAATATGTATGAACTAGAATGAAACTAGATTATGAATCTAAAGTAATTTATGCAAAACAAGAGATTTGAAAGAGAACGAGAAGGAATTGGACTTTCTTTTGGAGATTGAGCTTGGATATTGGATGAAACCCTTTGAATGTTGATGGATGTTGATGATAGAGAAGGATATTTGCCAAATTGGGTGTGAAAAGGATGGGTATTTAGGCTTGAATGAGATTTCTCATAGGGAACTTCGTTGACTTCTAGAGAATGTATCTGATATCACTGATGCTGATGGGTTTTTTGCCCTCTTGGGAATGAGGTCATGGACCTTATTTATAGGGTCAGGAGGTGCCAATCAGTGTACCCCAAGGGTGCCTATCGGTAGGTCACCCTTGACACTGTGCCAATAGGCAGGGTTCAGGACCTGCCAATTAGTAGTCTCGTGTGGAATTTTCTGGAAAAATGACTGTAGGGCACAAACCATTGATTTGAATTGCGCACGACCGAGGTCAATTGTGACCTAAGAGAGGTGACGATCAAGAACTGAGGTCAATTCTGACCTAACTAAGGTGACGATCCAAGACCGAGGCCAATTCTGACCTAAGAGAGGTGACGATCGAGGATGGAGGTCAATTGTGACCTAACTAAGGTAACGATCCAAGACCGAGGTCAATTCTAACCTAAAAGAGGTGAAGACCAAGGATCGAGGTCAATTCTGACCTAACAAAGGTGGTGATCCAAGATCGAGGTCAATTCTGACCTAAAAGAGGTGACGACCGAGGACCAAGGGCAATTTTGACCTAACTAAGGTGACGATCCAAGATCGAGGTCAATTATGACCTAAGAGAGGTAACGACCGAGGACCGGGATAAATTATGACCTAACTAAGGTGACGATCCAACACCGAGGTCAATTCTGACCTAACAGAGGTGACGACTGGGGATCGAGGGAAATTCTGACCTAACTAAGGTGACGATCCAAGAGCGAGGTCAATTCTGACCTAAGAGAGGTGTACTTTTCCTTTCGGAAATTTGGGTATTTTGTTGGGGATGAGGATTGGATTTTAGATTCCACTGGGTAATAGTGCATGATCCAAGGATTTTGTAGTTGGGGAAAATTTGGAGCGTCCTTTAGAGACGTTGCTTGGGAGAATGATTCTCTGGAATTCCACTGGGGGTGTAAAAAACTGTTTTCCTTGGTGCACAAGGTGCTAGAATGGATGACTCTGTTGGGGACTTTTGTCGGATGTTTCGATGGCGGAGGTCTAATCGGAAATCAAAGAAGAATCTCTCTCTGGAGGCAGTGCGTCAGGTCTTGAATGGCCTGACGAGCGAGCGGGGAAACATTCTTTTGTCCTTAATAGTGTTATTTTAATTTGATGCCATTTTATTGATAGTGATCCTTTGCTTTTTTCGAGGATTTGCAGGTGACCTTTTATCCCTCGGGTACGATTATTCTGCACACTGGGGTGACTAGGGGAATGCACAGTTGCAGCAGTTGATGACGCGTGAGCTGGGTACGTCTGGTACCAAGGAGAGAGGGTTATGGGGCAGATGAGGGGTCATCCACTTTTGCTTCTTTCCTTTACGATTTCTTATAGATTCATTGCTGACTATGGGAGCTTAGCATTTGCATGCTTGATGTAGTGGCCTTGCACCTAAAAAGAAACTCAAAAATGCAAAAAGATATGCACATTTTGTTTTATTATCTTGAGTTAGTGGCTTACTCAACATGCATTTTAGTTTGCTGCTGAGTTTTTATTTTGAGAAAGAGTAGAAAGAGTGTGTTTTTTGGAAATTTTTTGAATATGTTTGAGTAAAAAATGGCCTCGATGGCTAGGTTGAAAAATAGATTCCTTTTCTGAGAAAAAGTAGGGAAAAAGAGTTTTTTGAAAAGTTCTGAGTGAAGGAAGGCCTTGGTGGCTCCGTCATTGGCTATGGGAGGAATGATTTCCCTTTTGGCGTTTTTATAGTCCGTGCATTTGCAGGACGTGGGTGATGCCGGATATGTCGGGGCCATCATCCTAGGCATTGTTTCAAAAGTTCTGTTGGTGATTGGGTAGACACTGGTGGACTCCCAACTAGCAGCTATTCTTTCTTGGATGTCATACCATCGCAATCCTGTGACGGTGATATTAACGGAGACCTTGAATATTTGGATGCTTGGCGAGAGGGTCGTTATGACTTTTTGGCATCTTTGGGTAGGGTTTTGTGAAGCTTTTTGTACAACGTGTTGTTTTTTGGTAATAATTGGGGTGATTTTCAGGAGCAGTGGGGCTTGTTATTATTTGGGGTTTTCTTGGCCAGGGAAGTCGTTTGACTCCCTACGCCAATGTAATCGTACGGAAATTTTAAATAATGAAATAAATAAGTTTTTGATCATCTAGTTGTGCCTTTTGATGAATTTTTTCATTTTGAATTATCCATACCAATTGCTAAGTCATACATAATCCTTTTGTTCATGTATATACTAAAATAAATTGTCATTCTCGATGATAAGAAAATAATAGCATTTTATGAAAAAGAAGGGCGTCGCGCTCATGTGAAGCGGATTAGATGCCTACGTACATTTAAGGGTTTTGAAAAATTTAGAAATTCATTTTTGAAATTTTTTTCAGAGGATCAGGCCCACGTAGCTCTGGGTAGGGGAAATGGAGAGTTTTTATTTTTTTAGAATAGAAAGGAGATGAGAAGAGTCGTAGCGCACCGATATTTTGGACTAGGGGTAGAATTTCTTGAGACGGTCTAGCTTGAGTGGATGCACCATTTCTTCTCCATCGAAGTCGATGAACACAGCGGCGTCGCCCGACATGATCTTCTTTACAATGTAGGGGTCGCTCCAATTGGGCTAAAATTTTCCTATGGGGTACCAGATAGGCTCTACTATTTCTTTGAGGGCTAAGTCTCCCTCTCGGACACCGCGGTCCTTGACTTTCTTATTTAAAGATCGCTCTATACGGCTATGGTACACTTTTATGTGATATAGAGCTTTCAATCTCCTTTCATCTAGGATGGTCAGCTCGTCAAGACGGTTTTGGTACCAGTATTCTTCGCTAACCTTTTTTTCAAGCATGACGTGCAACGAGGGTATTTCTAGCTCCATGGGTAAGAATGCTTCCATGTCGTAGACTAGAGAGTAAGGGGTAGCCCCATTAGAGGTTCAGACTGATGTGCGGTAGCCCCAGAGGGTGTAAGGGATCCTGTCGGCCCAATCTCGATAACTCTCGGTCATTTTTCTGATGATGGATTTGAGATTCTTATTGGCTACTTTAACTACTCCGTTGGTTTGAGGTCGGTATGGGGAGGATTTATGTCTCTGAATTCTATACTCGTCGACCACTTCCATAACCTCTGCCTCAAAATATAACCCATTATCTTATACCAGTTCGTGTGGGACCCTATATCGATAGATGATGTTCTTCTTGATGAATTTGGCCACTTTTTCAGCATTTAGAATTGCGTATGACTCAGCTTCGACCCATTTGGTGAAGTAGTCAATAGCGACTAGGATGAACTCATGCCCATTGGATGTCTTTGATGTGACTTTCCCTATGATATCAATGCCTCATGTAGAAAACGATGAGGGAGAAGTCATGTTATACAGTTCTCGCGGAGGCAGATACTATAAGTTAAAGAACTATTAGCATTTAAGACATCTTCGAACGTAGGCTGTGCAGTCCTGTACCATGGTAGTCCAGTAGTATCCCTGTAGAATGATCTTTTTGGCGATTATATGTCCATTTATGTGGGGTTCGCATTCCCTGCTGTGGATTTTCTGCATTATTTCTCCAATGTCAACCCCTATGATGTAGTGTAAATGGGTTCCATCGAAGTTTCTCTTAAACAGTGTTCTATCACAAACAATGTACTGGGTGACCATTCTGTGGATAGTTGCTCGATCTTTCTTATCGGCTCCTTGGGGATACCTACAGTGTCTGAGGAGGCACCAAATATCATAGTACCAACAGTCGGCTATTCTTGATTCTTCTTTTGTGCAGAGCTCGATGTGGTAGCAGTGGGTTAGTTTATCTTATTTTTAGACAAGGAAGGGAGCTATGGTTATTCCTTCGGGCATGTCAATCATGGAGGCTAAGGTGGCAAGGGCATCAGTTAGGTTATTCTTTGCTTGGGGCAGGTAGTGGGAGGTGATTTCTTAGAATTGGGAAGCTAGTTCTTCAAGGTGAGCATAGAAGGGTAAGAGTTTCTCGCCCTTGAATTTCCATTTCCTAAGTACTTAACCGGTGATAAGGGATGAATCCCCGTAGAAATCGAGGTATCGAATTCCTTTCTTTAGGGAAATTTTAAGGCCTACCGTGCACTCCTCGTATTTCTTCATGTTGTTAGTGTAGGGGAAATAAAATTTAATGGCAATAGGAGTGTGCGAGTCATCATGGGCAATTAGGAGAATCCTAATGCCATATCCTTTTTTTATTGGCAGTGTCATCAAAGAACATTTTCCACCGAAGATCATTATGGGAGGCGCAACGGATATTCTCATTTGGGAATTCAAAAATCCAGACATCAACCTCTTTCATAGGGTAGTCAGCAAGGTAGTTAGAGATGTCTCTTCCTTTCTATATTTCTGTGTGACATAGATGGTATCAAACTCAGTTAGAAGCATCAACCAACGGGCTATTTGGCTGAATATGGCGGGCTTCTCGAGTAGGTACTTAATGGGAGTCTGATGGGGAAGGTGATTATGTAGTGCCGTAAATTTTGGGTAACCCAAACAAGAGCGACGCATGATTTTTCCAAAGCGGTGTAGTTAACCTCGTAACCGGACAATTTTTTATTGGCATAGTATATGGCTTTCTCTTTGCAGGATTCTTCAAGGTATTGAGCTAGCAGAGCCCCAACTGCAGAATCAGTCAAGGTTAGGTATAGGAGTAAGGGAAAACCAGACTGCAGTGGCATAAGCACCATAGGTCGGGTTAGGTACTGCTTAATTCGGTCAAAAGCTTCTTGGCAAGCTTCATTCTAGACCTTGGTTGAATCCTTTCAAAGGAGTCTGAATATGGGTTCACAGATGGAAATCAATTGGTTGATGAATCAACTGATTTACTATAATTTTCCAAGGAATCCTTGGACCTCTTTCTCCGTTCAGGGAGGTGGCATCTCAAGTATGGCTTTCAGATTGGCAGGATCTGCTTCTATCCCTTTCTCACTCACCATAAATCCCAAGAGTTTCCCTTTAGTAATGCCAAAGACATATTTCTGTAGGTTAAGCCGCATTTGATATTATCACAGTCTTTCAAAGAATTTTTGGAGAGTGAGAACATGACCTTCTTTAGTCTTATACTTGATAATTATGCCATCTACATAGATATCGACTTCCTTGTATATCAGATCATACATAATGGTTGTGGAAGCCCTTTGGTAGGTAGCCTCTTCATGTTTTAGACCAAATGGCATGACAGTGTAGCAAAAGGTTTCCCAAAGGGTGATGAATGCGATTTTCTCTTGATGATCAGGGTGCATCTTGATCTAGTTATATCTGAAAAATTCATCAATGAATGACTTAAGATCATGAATGATTGTATTGTCCACAATCATATTGATTTTGGGTAGTGGGTAATCATCCTTCGGAGAGGCCTTGTTCAAGTCTCGGTAGTCGACACATATGCGGACCTTTCCTCCTAATTTTGGCACAGGTACGTATTGGCTAGGCATGTAGGATATTCGATCACACGAATGAACCCCACATTCAGTTACTTTACTACTTCTTCTTTTACTTTGAGTGACCATTCGGTGTGGATCTTTCGCAGCTTCTGTCTGACTGGCTTACATTTCGGGAGCGTTTGAATCTCATGATGTGCTATCTCGGGGTCAATACTGGGCATATCATCGTAGAACCATAAGAAGACATCCATGAACTCTTTTAATATTTCTTCAAGTTATGTGAGCGAATGCTCATTAAGGGTCTCCCCTATCCTAATGTCGCGTATCTGGCTACTAGAATCGAGATTAATAACAACAGTTTCATCTTCATTAACTTGAACGCAGTTATGTTGTTTATTATTAACCTTATTTAGATCAGTTAAGAATTGTTCATTTGCAAAGTCATCATCATCAAGAGTTTGATTAGAATCAAGATAATTAATGTAGGTCACAACAAGATACTCAAAATATTCATTTATTTCATTGATCGGAAAATAGCATTGAGAACCTCATCAAAGGAGGTCTCGCTTACATCAGAGTAAGAGGAAACAACTAAAGGGGAAAGGGGATAAACATCAAAGGAGGTCCCCAGCAGAGTCTCCACTGTGGCCATCCTAGTCGGCATGGCGTTCATCTCGGAGGGGAAAGGAGAAAGATGATCCCTCCCCGGGGAAGAAACTCTGTCACGGTCTCACACCCTTTTCTTCGAAAAGGGGGCTTCATCCGTCGTCGGTGTGTGGTGAATGTAAAGAGATAGATTCTCCAGCCTATTTTTCTCAAAATAGGCAAAAGAATATGTTGCCACTTCAAGAGAGATCAAGGACAAAACTGATGCATACGAAACTAATAGATCAGAGGTCCGGGGGCTAAGTTACGGAATGGGAAGGTGTTAGGCACCCATCCCACCCTTTCGATATCTCATGGTCATATGTTAAAATTTTCCTTTTTATCCCCATGAAGTGTATGCATGTGTTTTTATAATGGAGATTGAAATCGTTCGACCCATACCATGGAAAAGATAGGGTGAGGTCATCCATAGGAATATTCCCAAAATAATAATAAATGTAGAAGATAGAATATGAGTGTTCATCGCAATATTGATCATTATTGGGAAATGATAATATATGTGGGATGAAACGCGAACAAGCATATGATATATGTATATGTGTGATGAAAATGAGGGATTTGAGAAGTTATGAAAATGATACAAATTGGAAGATTAGAAAATTGGACTCGAGTCTCGAATTTTAATTCGAGATGCCTACGTAGCCTGTAAAGGTATCAAAGTAAACGTAGTTCGAATATAGAATAAGGGTGGGGTTTATCCCATAGATTCCAACGGAATTTTATTAGGTGTGTGTGTATAGAAAATGTGTTTCTAGTTTTGGAAAAGGTGTGGTGGATAATTTCATTCGGAATTTACGGGTGTAACCCTCTTTTATTTATTTTTGTTTTTTTAATGAAAAATAGAGTATGTGCAATATACTAATAAAAGTGTAGATGTTTATATGTATGAACTATAATGAAACTAGATTATGAATATAAAGTAATTTATGCAAAATAAGAGATTTGAAAGAGAGGGAGAAGGAATTGGACCTTCTTTTCGAGCTTGAGCTTGGATCATGGATGAACACCTTTGAATGTTGATGGATGTTGATGAGAGAGAAGGATATTTGCCAAATTGGGTGTGAAAAGGATGGGTATTTAGGCTAGAATGGGATTTCTCATAGGAAACTTCGCTAACTTCGAGAGAATGTTGCTGAGATCACTGGTGTTGATGGGTTTTTTTCTCTCTTAGGAATGAGTTCATGGCCCTTATTTATAGGGTCAGGGGGTGACGATCGGCGTACCCCATGGGGTGCCTATCGACAGGTCACCCTTTACACTATGCCGAAAGGCAAGGTCCAGGACTTGCCAATTGGTAGTCTCGTGCGAACTATTCTGGAAAAATAATTGTAGGGCACAAACTATTAATCCGAATCATGCATGGGGCATACCGTGAGAAAGGTATTTCAGAGGCCTTCGAGAGTCCTTTGGACTTCTCTCAGGTCCGGGAGTTGTATTTAGTTCAAATGTGGTTCGAAAGCGCACATCGATCCTTTAAACGGGAGATCGTAGGACGCAAGCTGATCGTTCGTCCGCATGGTAAGTCAGAATCGTGCAGGGGGATGATCGTTGGAAAGGTTAGGATATTTACTTCGACATTCCAAAGTGTTTCTCTCGGTTTAGAAAGTTAACCATGGTCAACCGAGGCCCAGAAGCACCCGGTGACCTCTCGGAGTAAAATGGATCATTCGTTCGTACCGTAGGTTAGAATTGTGCATGGGGTGGATCGTTAGAAAGGGTATTCAGTGACCTTCTGAGATTCATTCAGTCTCATTTGAGATGAAGAGTTGACTTTTGTCAAACGAAGTCTGGGAGTGCCTAGTGGCCTCCAGAATAATTTTCGGGGGAAAACTGATCGTTCATCCGAATGATTATGTTGTTTGATGCACGGGGCATACCGTTGGAAAGGAGTTTCAGTGCCTTTCGAAGATTCAAAGAGATTTCACTATGTCAAAAAAGTTTACCAGAGTCCAATGGGGCTCGGGGGTACCCGATGGTCACTAGATCATCACTCAAAGTGCGACCTAGGTTTGTGGTGGAAGGGGGAAGAGTTAGGAATCTAAGGGGAGACTTAGAGGTTCCTAGAATGTGGTGTCTACATGTGGACATTTTCAAATTGCAGACCCTTATGAAATCAAAGAATGTGTTCAACCAGGGGTTAACACTACACCAAAACAGGCAGATGGTCACAGTTTTGGCCTATGACCAAGGCCTATGGGTCACGATTTTGGATCGTGATTATGTTGAGGGTGGGAAAATTGTGAATCAAGATCCAAAACCGTGACTATCTATTAGGGTCACAAGCTACGGGGTGACATCAATGCTGATTGGCTAGTCAAAATTTTAGACCGTGATCATGGACCAAAATCTTGACTCCCAATGTGACCATTCAAAGAGACATTGGTTTTGATCACGATTCATAACTATGACCCTAGTGTGACCATTTTAATTTATAAAATATATAGTAACGGTTCAAAACTGTGATTATATATTTTATAAATTGAAAATGTCACACTAGTGGTCACGACTTTGGACCATGACCAACACTGCGAAAAAATTAAAAAATTAAAATTTTGTCACGACTAATTACAGTGACCAAAATTTTGTCACCATATAAGAGAACAATGACTAAATTTTAATTTTTTTAATTTTGTCATAGTTTGAGTCACGATTTTGGATCATGACCAATTAGGAAAAAAAAATAAGAAAAAAAAATTTAATTTTTTGTATCCCAAAAAAACTTGTACATTTTTCATATATGTTTTCATTTTCAGAAATTAATATTTAGCAACTACGCCATCCATAAATCAAAAGATAATAGTATATCGCAAATTAACTAACTAATGCCATCAATAGAATTCGTAACTATTTGTGTGGTTATCTCAGATTGGCAGTTTGTTATCAGTGTCGCATTCAAAACTTAAGAAGATCTATAAAATGATATTTTGTAAAATGAGAGCGATGGGTAAGAAAGCGTAAGAGGACTAAGTATGTGAGTAGAAGATACAGAAGTGTAAATAAATACGAGGGTTGTTCCAATACATATTATACAAATGGGATTTTCATACAAGAGTTAAATAAATGACAATAATATAATGTTTTGAAACTCAATCTTCATCTAAATCAACCAAAAGAACTGTCAAATTAGGATTGTCATCAAGAGCAGACTAAAACTCTGTAGGGGGCTTTAAAGTGTTTGATTGAGTGGTCAAACCCTTTGGTTCATGCGTAACATCATACCAATTGTTATCGTTTATGTAATTAGAGTAGAATACCGTATTGACATTTTAAAAGGCACAAATAAAAGGCTCATTGGTCAAGATATATCTACTCTTCATTTTAGATAAGTCAACCATTACAAGTTTTGAGGGAAGATAAACTTTAACACAATTCGTAGTGTCCTCCACATTCACCCAATCACATAGAAGACAATTTATTTGAAGTATAAGTAATCTAGTTCCCGGATGTGTTGGGCAATCCAACAATAGGTTAGCATCATGTTCTTTGGATTTTTATCATTTTTTCTAGATACACAAGAATCGAAGGAATAAATTGATATTCAATTTTTTACATCAGTAGTTTTTTTTCACGGCTATGAGGCGGAATTAAAACCATCGATGTGAAATTTTTGAAACTCCCTTAGACGAAAACTAAGACCTTTGACTAGGCATGCAAGCCTTGAAGACACATCACATTTATTTAAAATATGCATTTCTAATATTTTTATATTAGGCCATGTTTTGAAACACATTCATAAATAACCTAAACGGAAGAGGTTAGAATTACCTCTTTTAATACCCATGCCTTAAAATCACTTCTCTTCTGATTTCTGGCCATTGTTTGCTCATACATCCTAAACGTGTTCATGAAATTGTAAAGTTTAGATGGTAATATAGAGAATAAAAGTAATAAAAAAAATAAGTTATATATGTAGTTATTTACTCTCTCCGAATTATCTACAATCATAACCAAATGTCCCAGTTACATGGAGAGTACGGAATGAATTCAATTCAAACACACCAATACGCCATACTTAAATGTAAACCTGAAATAAACAAAAACCAAAATATTTTTTGTATTTTTCAAAAACTTCATCAAAATAAAATATTTTTGTATTTTTCAAATATGACTTAGTAAAAGAAAAATAGAAATACAAAAGATACACATGTCTTAACACTAGCAAACATATATCATGAAGCATAACTAGAGTATGACAAACAAAAGAATGCAATCAATTATCCATAAGATATAGCATGTGAGGAATCATGTGCAAGCATGCGAGAATCAACTAGTCTAACATCTAGCGCCTCCAAAATGGATTTCCTAACCCAAATAGATGTATATCTAATGCGAAGGGTTTTTGGAACCAAAGGAACACTAGACTTAAATTTCCTAAGACCTTTTCCAAGATTATAACAAAATGATCTAAGGTGACCTTTCCTACCATAATGCCAGCACGTGTAAACACGGGGAATGTTACCTAACGTTTGACCTTTTTTAACATCCCTGGAATTAGTTTACGCTCTAAAACAAATAATGGTCTTGGCTTTAGCAATGAAAGCATTAGAGACAGATAGGCCAATATCATCACTACCAACACTACTCAAGTCTTTTAAATCATCTTTTAACTTATAAATTTTAGACTCAAGCAAAGAATTAGACTCTTAAAGTTTTAGGGACTCCTTCTTTATATATTCAATCAATCCTATAAGGTTATCTCTCTCCCCCTCAAAGTAAGAAAACATATCCATAAGAGTCTTCTCTCGTGCCTTAAAATCATTAATCAAAATACCATCCTCAATGGCACGTACATTAACTCTAGATTTTTTTAAGTGCTCTCATTCTTTTTCTAAAAATAGGACTTTATTCTCATTCTCTTTATTTGATAATTATAAATGTTTTAAATCAAGTTCCAAGGCAACAAGCTTCTCAAGAAAGTTATCACTTTGATTTTGAACAGTTTGCAAAAGTTTTGTAGTGAATTTAAAACGATAATTTTCTTTTTCCAAAAATTTAATTCTTTTTGCAAACTTCAAATTCAAAAGATTTAATTTTTCAATACGGTCATGAAGCTATTCAAACTCATCTCGATTATAAATAACGTCATTATTACGAAAATCCATCGAGACAAAGGAAAGAAAGAAAAAATAATACAACCACCCAAAACAGCCTTTTTGAAAAATCAGGATTATGCGATAATTTGGTGTAACCTGCTCTGATATCAATTTGAGAACGCACTACAAGTAGGATGGTTGTCACAAAAAAAACTATTTTATTTTTGTATTTTGATTAATTTTATAGTCCAATCATACAACACTAATTTTAAACATATTTTATCTTTTTATCCTAAACATCCATCCATGTGATAAAACACATAAATCAAACCAACCATTCAATGAAGGCAATGTTTTATGAGAATCCTTTTTGAGCAAAACCTTTTTTCAACACTTTAGAAATATTACAAGACAATCGACTTATAGACTACTTGATAACCGTTATAAGTATAACGCGTTAATCTTTGTATATCTCTAAATAAAACCACTCAGTCCACACACGCAGCCTTCCACGCTCGGTATCCACCAATCTGCATTGATCCTCGCAAGAATCATAATAACTGCATTCCTCTTCAGCCTCAACCATCGTCTTCAGCACTGATCCCCTTGAGTTTCACAAGTTAGCCGTGGAGATGCCTTATACACAAAAGGTATACAAGGATACAAACTTTATAGGGTTTAAACCGATTCATAAATATATTTTCATGATGCATGTTGTGAATCAAAAGTGTTTTAGAACACTAAACAAAGAAGAACTTTTGTAAAATATATTCAAAAAATGTTCCGTCAAAAGTCTTAAACCATCTGAACATGGAATATGTATTCATAGTGTATTTTATAATTTTTGAGGTGGCAGTTAGTTCGAACGAGTTTGAATCTCGTTCGAATGAGAATCATAACTCGTTCGAATGAGATATTCATTTTTCTAACAGACGGATGAGAGAGAAATGTTGGGGAAATCAAAGAGACGGATGAAAGAATAGGTAAGATGAAATTTTTTAAATATTATACTCTTGGAATTCGAATGTTGTTTTTGCAACTCTTCAATAGGTTCTCAATTTGAAGTTGCATTTATAATAGCCACGTGTCATCCTCTCATGATTTGGGTCTACAGTTTTTATATAGTTATATAGATTAGAGAAGAAAAGAGTTCTTAAGAGAGGTTGTGAGAGAGTTCATTTAGTAGATGCCACGTGGTGAGTCTAGGTCAGGCCTACAATTTTAGTTTTATACTAAAGATTTATCGGTGCAGACTTGCCACCACCAGAGTTTGGATAATAGCACTTAAGGTGTGGTAATTTATTTCGTAGAAAACCCTCTATTAAATGTTCTCAGCATATGCTTTACTTACAAGAAATTTGTATGATTTTATTTATAAATTGATATGACCCAATTAATGATTATGTGAGATTGCACTTTTAGTGTTATATCTTTTCTTATTTTCATATTGGTGTTACATCAGTTTATACAAAAAAAAATATTTAGTTGTAAACGTAACAATTTTCTTCAAATAAATATTGGTTTCTTATTTCTCATTTTTCATGAATGTTTGTTTACTTGAATCAATGATATTTTAGTTAAAAAGGCTGATGAAGAAAATATTCTCTTTTTTTCTTATATTTTCTTTTTATACAAAAAAATAAGTAGCGTGAATTTTGTATTTATTACTGAGAAATTCCATTAATGGACTCATTTTTTTTATTATTTGCTAAAGGATTTAAAATAAGATCATAGCATTGGAATAAAAACTCATAAATATTGTTCACTCAATCGATTGGATGGACCGGGATTGAGAATACGATTTGAATAAAAAATAAAAATATATATTCAATTTATGAAACGTTCTTCCTAGAAAGAAAAGAAATAGGGGAAATTTTATGTCTCAACGAATCACATGTACAGATGTCGATAACACACATAGAGTTAATGGGATTTCATAATTAATTGATTGAGCAGCAGCTCGTAGACCACCTAAAAAGGAATATTTATTATTTGATCCATATCCTGACATAAGAAGTCCAAGGGGAGCAATACTTGAAATGGCAATCCATAAGAAAACACTGATACTGAGATCGATTAGAACAAGATGATAGCCAAAAGTAATTACTAAATAACTTAGTATAATTGATTTGACTGCTATGGATGGTCCGATAATGAATAAAAGAGTACGTCCTCTAGCTGGAAGAACATTATCTTTGAAAATTAATTTTGCACCATCCGCTAGAGATTGAAGAATTCGAAAAGGTCCAGTGTATTCAAGTCCAATAAGTTGTTATATCCCTGCATATATTTATTTTTCTAACCAAACAATTACTAGTACACATATTGTGATTCCTAATATAGGAGTAAAAATAGCGACAAGCATCCATATGATACCATAGACCTCTTTTATGGATTCCAATCTAGAAAAAGAATTGATAGCTTGAACTTTTGTTATACTAATTATCATTTTAATAATCAACTTCTACCATAATGATATGTATGCTACTTAGTATCATCATATAATCAACCAATCTCATTCTTTTAACTGACTTAGGAAGAATTTGCAAATTGATAAAACCCGGTGGTCGGATTTTCCATTTGCAAGGAAAAACACTTTTATCTCCTATCAAAAAAATTCAAATTCTCCTTTCGGGGCTTCGACTCTGACATAAATTTCTGGCTTCGATAATTCAAAAGTCTGAGAAGGAATTTTACTAATGAATCGGTAGTCAAAATCATTCCATTCGGGATCCCTTATTCTATCAAAGCATTGGATTTATAAATTTTTATAAGGCCATCCAGAATTCCTTATGGAGCCAGTTGAATTATTTTTATGGATTCTATCATTTTAGTGATTCGTACTAAATAACAAACTAATAAATTCCCCTCCTTTTTCCATTAAACCTCCCAATCAAACTCGTCATAACAGTCATAATGATCAACTTTATGAAGATCACATTGTATTCCAGAAGATCGTAGCATTAGTCTTGATAAAACCCAATTTATTACCTCATATCCGCCAATAATGCCCACTCCTTCAACTCGTTCTAAAAAAAATAGGATTACGTGTAATAATCTTTTGATATTCAGTGTAATACCCCGTATATTTTGGAATAAAATTAAATTTAATAAGGGATTAATTTGTTTCGATGAAATTAATTAATCAAGGTTGTGAGTAATTAGACTCATCATTATTCATAAACTTTAGAGTTGGACTTTAACGATTTGGGAATAAACCAAAAGGGATTTTATTTTTGAATAAAAAGTAATTACATATGTTACATCACAATTAAAATATATTTTTGGACAAAATATTCGCGACACACTTTGAGAGGTATTATGGGATCGTTTGAGCATTTTAAACCCTTAAAAATCGTCCTGGGGAATATATATATATATATATATATATATATATATATATATATATATATATATATATATATATATATATGAGTTGGGTAGTTATTGGGTTAATTAGATTATGTATTTGGGCTCATTTGGGGGTCCAAAGTTGGGGGGTAAAGCCCAACTCGAGAATGGAAGACCAACCTTATTTAATTAGAGATAACCCACTCATTTGGGAGATATATCCAGGAACCCTAGACATAGCCACCCAAGAGGAGGAGAAAGAACACCCTAAGAAGAGGAAAAGAGGCTTCTCTACACAATCTCAGGCAAGGATTCTCTTGCCATTCTTATTCAATTTGTGTTATTCTTATATAAATGTTAAATCAATGCTTAGATTTAAAGTTGATTCATGTTTTGAGGCTGGACCATTAGAAATCTTTAAATTAGTGTAAAATTTGATGATTTTTACATGATCCATGCGTAGCTCCATAATCCTTTGTGTCAAATCTATATACATGTGATTTAAATTGAGGGCTTATTTGAGAAGATATGTTTTAGGAATCTTTCAACAAATCTGAAAGTTAATGGAGGAAAATAAGAAGAAATCATGAAAATCCACTTTGATCTTTACAGTTGGGATAATCAAATTTATGTGGTATTATGATTTAAAAGTGTGAGAATTCAAGATATGTTTACGGATTAGAAATCTTGGTTATTAATTTTAGAAGTTGAAATCAAATCTTGGCATTTAATATCACAGTGTGACAAATTGATGTTGGTGAATGATAAATGATAAATTAGAAAAAAATTTAAGAGGTTTAAACCATTGGGAGATTTGCAGAAGGAAATTCAAGGTATAGCAGAAAACTAGAGTCATAACAAAGAAGAAGACGCTGGAAACAGTTGAGGTCATTCAAATGACTTGGGGTCTCATTTGAATGACAGTGGAAGTCATTCAAACGACCCAGTATGTCGTTCGAACGATGGGAAAGAATTTTACACGCTGCCATCCTTTTTGTGGAGTTTCGGCTGTTCTTCTTTTGGGGATATTTTTGGATTAAATTAATATAAATGTTAAAGGGAGATTGTCTCTAGGATATGAGAGATGGGCATTAAGGTATGTTAAATTTATAAGTGCGTCAACTTATTTACGGGAATTTGAGCAATAAATTATAAAAGGTTATAATACGAGCCAAGGGAGTAAGTCTGGACATTTTGGTTGAGTGACACCACTCTAATAAATTAATTAATGTGTAATTAATTAAATTAAGAGTCGGGAAAATTGAATCGGGTAGTATGGGATAGTGCTACGGGAGTTAGGCATGGGTTAGCCAGTTTAATTTATTTTATATATATATTATTAAATATCGAATTATTAAAGAGTGTTTAACCTAATACTGGGATTTTGTGTAATAAATTCTGAAGGATGAAGATACGGACCAAATGAGTGAGTCTGGGTATTGTAGTTGGGTGATACTACTATTAGAGGATTTCTTATATATGTACATAGAACCCTTTTTACGTTAGTTGACTCCTTATATATGTACATATAAACATTATTGAAAAGGTATCAAGAGGCAAATAATGATTAATGGAAAGATTAAAGATTGAGTCAAGAAGACAACAAACTAAGATTATTACATGTATGGGTAGGGGTAATTGGGAATAACTATACCTATAATGTTTCAAAAAGGTTAGTTTGGGAATAACTATACCTATAATGTTTTGGAAAGGTTAGTTTGGGAATAACTATGCCTATAGTGTTTTAGAAAAGGTTAGTTTGGGAATAACTATGCCTATAGTGTTTTGGGAAAGTTTAGTTGGGAATAACTGTAATAATACATTTAACTATGCATATACTGAATCGCTTCCCAATGGAATGTTCCAGGCTCTTTTAGATAATGAAGATATGATTCTAAGTTATGTTTCGGGAAAGATCCGTCGTAGTTTTATACAGACACTGCCAAGCGATGGAGTCAAAATTGAAGTAAGTCATTATGATTAAACCAGAGGGCGTATAATTTATCGATTCGCAACAGGGATTCAAAAAGATTAGATGTTTTTCAACTTTAACATTCCTTATGTGGGAATACGATTAGAGATGAAAACTTTCAAGAAACTTAGTTTCTTCCAAAAAGTAGATTTAGAATTAAGGTAAGGAGGGGTAAATATGAAAATAGAGCTTTTGTTTCTAAATTTTATGAAAAATGTCGACTAATCCGTATAAGGGGGTCAATTATAATAATTTGTTCAAACCCAAGGAATAAACAAAGACAGGGGTAATCATAATCGTTAAAATATTGGATGTACACATAATACAAATAAAAATGGGATATGTTTTTACATGAAATGGATATATCCATATATCTCTTACTCATTTACAAGATGAAAAAATATGGCAGAAGCTATACCATCGAGAATTGGTTCACGTAGAAATGGACATATTGGTTTACGTAAGAGTACACGTAGAATACCAAAGGGTGTTATTCATGTTCAAGCAAGTTTCAATAATACCATTGTGGTCGTAAAAGGTTACTTTTTGGAGACTTGCATTATGAAAGAGAATATAGTTAAGGCATATTTCACATAGTATAACCGCATTTTGATGGTGGATAATGTGCCTAAACATCTTAATATTATTTTAAATAAATGAAAATTAATATTAAACCAATATATAAAAAAATTTATGAAAGAGAATGTTATGCTTAAAAGTATATAGAAAATAACGTAAAATAACCCTAAAACATTTAAGATGTACCCATCATCGAATAAATTACAAAATCTTAATATGTAACATAAAACATTTATAATATATAAGTCACGTTATAAATTTATACAAAACATACTTTAACAAACCTAATATGCACAACATATTAGTATATTTAGCTGAGAAACTATAAGTGTAAATATAGTGTACTACTAATGCGTGAAGTAAACATACAATCGAAAATTTTCCTACAAAAAATTTATATTTGTAAATGATATATCTCTTAAATAAACTCTGATACCAATTTGTAGATATGTTGCGTGGTGGTGATATTGATTGAAAACAACGAATTCGCAGATTTCCAAATTAAATACTTATTTAGTTAGTGTCAGTTTTAAAACAAATTAAATCATCCCCTAAACATGCAAATACGTGGGTGAAAGTGTCAAACCATCACAAACACAAATATGTTAACTCACAGAATTCAGGAAAAAAAACCATTTGGGTAAAATCTTTTATTTCTCACAATGAAATCTGCAATGATCACTCCTCGGAATAATCACATAGGCACGCAGCCTTGAGTCAGCAAGAACCGCAGTCCCAATCAGCAAGTCACACCCTCGAGTGCTCCCAATGATGCGCAGTCGTAGTCAGCCCAGTACCTCCCTCAAGTGGCACCTAGATCAGTAGTAGAGATCCTCACCTCAAGAGAAACTTCACACAATATGTGTTCTTGGGTTCTAAAATAACTCACGTAAACTATTAGGATGGTTTTTGAATTGAAAAATAAGGATTAAACCCTTAAACTTGAGAAGACAAAGTATTCTGCCAAAGTAGTTTCATATCTGTTTAAAGACGCAACACTTCTAATTAAAAAACGGAGTTTTTTAACACGCTATGTATAAAAAAGTTAAGACAGCGTGTTGCTCAAACGAGAAGAGAAGTCGCTCGAACGACAGCTTCGCACGAGATCATATGTCGCTCGAACGATTCGGTATCTCGCTCGAACGATATATTAAAAAATAAATATTTTATTTTGCCAATAAATGTTTCGCATTAAAACTTCAAAAAATAATTTTGACGAAAAACTCCGCTCCAATACTTAGAAAATTTTCATAAAAGATATCCCAATATTCTAAGGGACATGTTAAGGTACTTAAAACACAACCTTACAAAAGTTAAACTTGCAGAGGCTTTTCTTGTTGAAGAAAACTTGAAATTCAGATTCGTCTTGTTGCATATGTGATCTTGAACATTCTTCGACGGTTGTAGCGGTATACGACATACTCCAATGATAACGGATAATAAAATAATGTCCATACAAATATCTCCATATGTCTATGCCGTACAAAATAAAAAAATCCTAATTATCAAATTAAAATGCCTATACAAATCTAATACCCTCCTATGAACCCAAAATAGAAAAGGTACTAATTTTCATGTCTCAAACTTTTCTTCAAAATCTTCAAGATTTTCACATCAGGGTGTGAAAAATAATGATCTTCAATTTTGTACCTACACACATGAGACAAATCAAAACCTTCGTGATGCATCGAGTTTGAAATGATATAAAAATAACTCAATCAATCAATGATCAAATCTCCCCATAATGCAAAAACTCCCATAATTCGTTCTCCCCCTTTTATTTGTCCGAAATAGACAGGGAAATGAATAAACAAAATAAACATGGAGTGTCATGATAAAAAATGCATAACAAACATGGATCAAACTATGCATGAAAAGGGTATACTCAAAAGAATCCACAAATTATTTTAATTTTTTAAATTTTTTTTTTAAAATTGCAAAAATAATTTTACAAAAATCACACACCATGAATTTTCACGAAGATAACCAAATCATGAAAACGGAATGAATGGGTGTGAACATATTCAATAGGTAACAAAACTCAATCAAGCATATATGCACGATTAATAAGAGTACTCCTAACGAATGAACATCAAAAACATCCTTAGGTGTAAAATTATTGAATTTAGATGATACCAACTAAATCAAATTAACAAATCAAAGCCTAAGTGATTTTCACACCAATAACGTCCAAAACTATTTAGTTCTGTTTTGAGAACTTCTCAAAGGACGTGCAAACCAATTGATACATATCCATCCAAAACTCCCTCATACATAATAATCTTTTTATTTTTCTAATGAGGTTCTAAATTATCAACTTAGAGAAAACCTATTGGCCCAAATTTTGGCATATTTCATCTTTTTATTACCTTGATTTTTTATGCGGGCTCTTTTCAAACGATGGCTTTCACGACGTGATTATTATTTCCTCGCATCCCTTTCTCGTGCACACTCATCATTTTTTTATTCTAAACAAATTCCTCACGGGCAATTGATCTTACATGCACTACTTTTATTACTCTCGTATTATTACACTTGGTTCGTTTTAAGGACGGGATTGAGATGAAAACACTCGACCAACGTGTGATAAATAAGCACAATAATCAAACAAATCTGTGCACGTGTGCAATAAAGAAAATAATGAGTCAAACATGTAGGAAGTATCAACTAGTAATATCTCAATGACTCCAAACATTGTAAAGTACAGGGATGACATGACATCTTTTCTCAAAATACTATCAAATAGTCACATGAATATGGAATGATGTTGTGACTCGATCATCCTAAATGTCCATTCATATACGGTGCAAAATAAAATACAAAAATCTTTTTATCTTTTTCCAAAAAATTTATCAAAATAAAATCATGTTGTATTTTTCAAAATTTTATCAAAAATAAAAATCTAATACAAAAAGTACATGCGTCATGACACTAGCAAACATATGACATGAAGCACAACTAGTGTATGACAAACATGCAAACACAATCTTTTATGTGATATGACAAGAGAAGAATCATGTGCATGCAACCGAGAATCAACTAGTCTAACATCTAGATCCTCTAAAAGTAATTTCCTAACCCACATAGGTGTGCAAAAACGCATGAGGATTTTGGGAACCACGGGAACACTAGACTTAAACTTCCTAGGACCTTTTCGAAGATCGAAACAAAAGCGCCTAAGGTGACCTTTCCTACTACAATGTGAACATGTTTAAACGGGTGGAATGACACCTATGGGTTGACCTTTTCTAACTCCCTTGGGATTGATTGAGCCTCTAAAATAAATAATGGTCTTGGATTTAACACTCGAAACATGAGAACACAACGACCCACTACCATTGCTATCAACACTACTCGAGTCCATCAAATTATTTTTTATCTCCAAAATTTTTTACTCAAGTAAAGAAATAGACTCTTTCAATTTTAGGGACTCCTTCTCTAAATTTTAAATTACTCCTATAAGGTAATCACGTTCGTTCTTAAAATACGCACACTTATGCCTAAGAGTCTCCTCATGTGCCAGAAACTCATTGAGTAAAATATTTTTATCTACTTTGGCACAAACACAAATCTTAGAATTTTTAAAGTCCTCCAATTCCTATTCTAAAACTAGGACTCTATTACCACTCACCTTTTTTGGACAAGTTTAAAGCGTTAAATTCATGGTCAGAAGAAACAAATTCCTTATGATAAAAATCTCTTTGATTTTGAACCGTTTACAGAAGATCCATCGCGGATTTAAAACGAGAATTTTCTTTTTCCAGAACTTTAATTCCTTTAGCAAAAGTCATATTCAAACGTTTTATATCATCAAAACTATGGCTCGTGTCATCAAGGAGGGGCATCTGATTACATAAGTGGTCCATAAAAAATAGCAATTTTGCAGAGAATAGATTTTTCAAAAAAAATAATATCACACAAATTTTGCGATATACTCGGTAAATTTGAGTAACCTGCTCTGATACTAATTTGTAAATGGCCTATCGCTTAAATAAGCTATGATACCAATTTGTAGAGATGTTGCACGGTGGTGATATTGATTTAAAATAATGAATTCGCAAATTTCTAAATCAAATACTTATTTAATTAGTGTTAATTTTGAAACAAATTAAATCACCCCCTAAACATGAAACTACGTGGGTGTGCGTGTCAAACCATCACGAACACAAATATGCTAACTCACAGAATTCAAGAAAAAAAAAACCTTTCGGGTAAAACCTTTTATTTACACTATGAATTAATAAATCTCAACTTACAATTTCACAATGAAATCTAAAATGACCACTCCCCGGAATAATCCCATAGGCACGCAGCCTAGAGTCAGGAAGAACCGCAGTCCCAATCAACAAGTTACACCCTCGAGTGCTCCCAATGATGCGCAATCATAGTCAGCCTAGTACCCCCCTTAAGTGGCACCTAGATTAGCAGTAGAGATCCTCTCTACAAGAGAAACTTGACACAAGATGTGTTTTTGGGAACTTTGAAAAATAAAGGAAAATCATGAGATCTTAAACTTTGGCTCTGATACCACATGTAAAACCATTTTTAAGAACACCATAATATTAATCAATAATACATTAATTTGATTAAATTTTCATTTAAAAATGCTCTTAATAAAAGGATCTTGGATCTTCATGATTATCACATATAAGCATAATGCGAAACATAAATGGTGTTAAAATAACATACCTCCATAATTGTCACAACTAGAAATATTGACATAACAGTCAACCTTAACGATGTCTGATCGGGTTGAATTTTTTAACACAGCTTCATCTTGTATGTAGAAAGAACATACTCTCATCTCGAATGTCAAGCATTCCAACGATTACATCTCCCAGTATAGCGAAAACACTATTTTGCAATTTACTCTCCATCAGAATTTAGATTTCTCTCCCTTTCCTATAATTTTATTATGTTATCTTTCAGTGTCTGAATGATGAAAATCAGTCATTTATTAGCTACCAAATATAGATTATGCAAAATAATCTAATTTGTCAAAATGTTATTGTCAAACACAAAATCATGCATCTAATATTCCAAATTTTATATTGAACCTCTTGATCAATACAAATAATACATAACATGAATATTAGACAAACCACGAACAAAGAAAATAGCCCCCGTGATGGAAAAATACATAATATTTGGAAAAAATAGTATTTTTTGTCAAAAATAGAAAATTTGAGTTAGCACTACTGAGATGTAGCGAATTACTCCAGGATCACTCTCCAATTTGCAAAATTGCAAAATCAATTTTTAACCGAGAGTTATTAGCATTGGCATCATTACCAAAAATGGCAAAAATGCATTTTTAGGGGTCAAAATGCAAAACTGGGGTGGGGCCCATTGTTTACAATGCGAATTTGTTTATTTCGACGTTTTCAGTAGACTATGGTAGTTTTAGAAAATTCCGATCAAGTTTTGACCTTTCACATTCCGACTAGTGAGTATAGGCGACATAAGATAATTGTCACAAAAAAATTCTCAGGCACACACAAAAATTGATTTAATGTTGTTGACTCTATTATAGGCAAACACCAATAAAGGAAAATCATGAGATCTTAAACTTTGGATCTGATACCACATGTAAAACCATTATTAAGAATACCATAATATTAATCAATAATACATTAATTTGATTAAATTTTCATTTACAAATGTTCTTAATAAAAGGATCTTGGATCCTCATGATTATCACATATAAGCATAATGTGGAACAAAAATGGTGTTAAAATAACATACCTCCATAATTGTCACAACTAGAAATATTGACATAGTAGTCAACCTTAACGATGTCTAATCGGGTTGAATTTTTTAACACAGCTTCATCTTGTATGTAGAAAGAACATACTCCAATTTCGACGCATTCCAATGGTTAGATCTCCCAGTATAGTGAAAACACTATTTCAAAATTTACTCTCCTTGAGAATTTAGATTTCTCTCCCTTTCCTATAATTTCATCATGTTATCTTTCAGTGTCTAAATGATGGAAATCAGTCACTTATTTATAGGCAGAGACAGGGCCTAAATTTCATAATGTTGTCTTTCTAGAGTGTCTAAATGATGGAAATCAGTCACTTATTTATAGGCAGGTGTGACAACTCGCTCAAAATAATAACGGGTGGCCAGCCCTATACTACATTAAATCAGGTATCTCAGATGGCTCAGTCTCAACATCAACAAACAATACTAAATAGTATAAGGCTAACTACTCGAAACTATTAAAAACGGATGCCAAAAATTTAAAACTTTTATTTAACACCAATTAAAACCAACGATGCAACCAATAACCAACAATACTACATTTAACTATGATGAGTGATATATGCAAACTCCAATAATATAAAAGAGTACAATGCAATGTACAGCAAATCTCTACAATGAAATACTCGAATATGTTGTCGGGAACAGACAATACAAAAATCTGAGATAGAAATATAAAAGTGTTAATCTACAACACTTGAGTATAAACCCAAATATACAAACTAAATCCTAATCTAGATATATAAAAGATACGAATCGACTAAAACAAGTTGCCGCAATAGTCCGCTACTGCCATAGCTCCACGAATATACTGGATGGGAGAATATCAATGGCGTCCTTGCGGAGGAACACCTAAAAGAATACAATATGTATACATAGGAGGAGAAAATATAGACGGGTCAAATCCCGAGTTGAAAACAATTTATAGCAAGTGCATTAAAATGCATAATAATTATAAATGCATTATTACATGATTTAATGGAGTCGCACTCTCCATAATAATCCAACTCACCTCTCAACTAAAGCGTGCAACTAAACGTATGCACGTGATCTCCAAGTGAATGCCCAAATTTAATTAGGCAATTAAAACCATCTAACATCTCTCAATCTACACTTATCTGAATTTCATCTAAGTCATATACTTTAACTTTTAATGTTGGGGTTCTCATTCATTTGTTTACTTACTTAACATGTAGGGTTTACATGCCCATTTTCCAATCCAACATACAATAAACATAAAAATCTTCTTTACTAGAATTTCTCATATTCTAGTTATGCCAACAATATACAATTTTATATAATAGAGTTATTAATATCTAAGTGCTAAGGACTAAACTCCTCCCAAGTCTCAATACTGGACTACATTTCGTGTGTGGGACGTCTCGCAAAAGCAAAATCCAAGCAAGGAACGCCCCCCCCCCCCCCCCCCCGGTTACACTACTCCTGACAGTATGTGATGATGCTGGAAATAGCACCACCAGTCAAGGTGTTTGCAAGCACAAACTAACGATTAACAATGGCAGCACAAGAGTATACTGAATATAGGAGATTGAGGTGAGGAGAAGAGGATGAACACTTGAATGTAAGTGGTTCAGCCAACCAGGCCTACATCCACTGTGCAAGTGTGTGATTAATATCACTGTATGAGGGCTCTAATGGCCATAGATACAAACTCTCAAGCTTTCTCTCTCTACTGTGTAATTGAATAGAGTTTCAGCTAGGGTTATTAATCTTCTATCCTTTGCAAGGTAGAGTATGACCTCTATATATAGTACCTGGGGGGGTAATATACCCCCATGCATGCAATGAGCATGTGTGTGTTGATCTAGCCAATCTGAAGAAGACGTCTGTCACTGTCACATGTAGAGAATGATGATGAAATATTCCCCCCACGTGTGGGGAATAATTTGTTATAACTGATTTGTGTCCACGTGTCCTTGTCCACGCATACGTCAATAAGTGCTCGACCATTGAGCTTGGTCATGACCTCGGCCTGGGAGAGGCCGAGGTTGATAAGGCGTAGTTGCTCGTTCAATCCGAGATGAGCCATGAAAGTATCGGCTTAAGCGAAGCCGAGATAGGGGTCAGCCTGGGCCGAGGTTGAGCTGGCATGTGCTTGGAATATCAACTGATTTCCCGAAGAGGCTGACCTTGGTAAAAGTATGGCTTCCTGCGACCTCGGCCAACCCATGGCCGAGGTTGTCATTCCCTGGTGAACTGAAGTGCTGCTGACCCTTATGATACATGCAGTGCCCCCCATGATGAGGTTGGTGGTAGTGTCGGTCGGGGACGACCTTGCTATGGTCGAGAGCTGTTGTCACAGATCCAAGGATTTTCCAACCTCGGCAATTTCTTGGCCGAGGCTGTAGTTTCTGAGTCGAGGTGACACTTGGGGCATATCAATCACCCCCATCCCTTAGTTACATGTGAGAGCAGGTGACTGTGGGATCTCTACACCTCCGAGGTCTTCCTCCTATGTGCCAATGTTCATTTGACACTTTTCCATCGCTGAAGCGTGGCTTGCCTAGCAAGCATGTGTTATCAGCCGTCCTTTGGGGCTCCCAAGGCAGTGATGGGCCTTGGGAAATGTGCCTCCATATTTAAGGGTTTAAACCCCCATTTTTCCCTCCTTCTTCCTCATTTCATCTTTCCTGACATGATTTGTTTCTACAGTAGTTTCTCTCTCTAGAAATATTTGGTTCGAAGTCTTGGGTGGTGCTATTTCTCGCGTCTTCTTCATTTTTCCTTACCATTTCATCCTCAGGTAACCTCTACCATACTTTCTTCTTCACTTTTCCTGCAATCTTCTTATTTTTGCATTTTTCGGCGAGTTTCTTAGGTTTCTGGCGAGGTTCTATTTTTTTTGGCGAGTAGTTCCTGCTCTAGGTTTGGTAGTTTGATCCTTAAATTGCTTTATTTCATTATCCAATCTTGTTTATCGTTTAGAAGCCCCATAAGTGTAGTGTCTGCCTCTTATGCTCAGACCCCTCTACTAACTTCTTGAGGAGTTACCTTCTCTCAGAGAGAAGACTTTAGACAAAATTAGGCAAATAGAAAGAGCGCAGGAGGAGGCTCGTAGGTCCCAGAAATTCCCTCTCAGACCTATCTTTCCACCACCCCTGAAGGTGATATACCCTGATCCATTGGAACCATTTAGCCAAGCAGAGGTCCCTGCTGAACCCGTTCCGATGTCTAAGTCTGAGTCTTCCACCTAAGACCCTATGTCTGTGGACTCTTTCCAAGAGGCCATGGACTTCATAACTCAGCAAGATCAGGCCCCTGATCAAGCCGAGGTCTCTAGTTGGTCCTCGTCCCATAATAATTCAAGCACCTCGTCCTCTTCCTCATAGGTTGAGATTGTTGAGCCGAGTGTGGCTATTCCACCCATACTTGACGCCATTACCCTATCGGCCGTCACCGGGGCTGAGTTCCCTCAGAGGTTCCCAAGTAATCCATCAACGTCTGCTCAGGCCGACGTTAAGTTAGACAATGACGATGATGACGTTGAAAGTGATGTCGACGTCTCTGAGGCGGCCGAGATTGAGAGTACCATTACTGAGGTAGACCTTATTTGCTTCAGATATCTGTACTCCATCAGCCCCTCCATAAAGCTTAGGAGGCCTCTGATGGAAGAGAGGGCTTATCATGGCCGAGATGGTGAGATCTTCTTGTACGAGCAGATGTTCAAGTTAGGGTTTCGTTTGCCTATCCATCACATTATTAGGTCCATCCTTGCCTACATCAATTTGGCCCCTTCCCAATTGTCCCCTAATGCTTGGAGGGTCATAATTGGGGCCATAGTCCTATGGAGGTCTGTTCACCACTCAGACCTTCCAGTTCAGGTCTTTGTTGGTTGCTATGTCCCCTCCTCCACCAAAAATCATCCGAGCTACTATCATTTCGTATCTCAGAAGCCTGAGAAAAAGATGCTCCAAATAACTCAGACTTCCAACCATAACTGGAAACCTCGATACTTCTTTGCTTCAGGGCCATGGGAATTTGGTCCATGTGTTCCCTCTTCTCTGCTAGAGCTGAGGATACCCCTAATATGGGGTAAGGTCACTATGTCTGCCAAGGACGACCTTGGTCTGAGCCTGTAGAACCTTCAGAAGGTGAAAGACCTTTAAGATCAGAGGATGCATGGTCTGCTCGTTAAATTCAAACACTTGATGACCCCCCATTACCTCTCTGATACTGGTCTAGGGCAAAGTACTCTTACCGAGCTTGGTAAGCATTTTTTATTCCAAGTTAAACCTCTGAGTTTATGTATGTCTGATCCTCTAACTCAGACCTTTCAATTTTGTAGAGCGTCCGAAGGATATCTCAGACGAGCTTTGTGAAATGGCTGCACCGAGTTTAACAAAGCTCGCGAAGAATGCAGGCCTTAATGTTCCTCCTCCAGCTCCCTCAACCTCGAAGCCTCAAGCCACCAATAAGAGATATTCTACCGAACATGCCCCTGAGGATCAGAGGCAGACTAAAAAAGGCAGGGACTCTGCCATCCCCATATCCTCTGAAGACGCGTTGGCGGCTCGTATAGAGCAATTGAAGATTAATGATAGCATCATAGGCCACAGTCTGTAGGCTCTCGATGCTATCGGCTTTGCCATAACCGAGGCAGACAAACATTTTTGTCGGTCACTGGATACGCCCCTGCTGGTTAAGTTCGACCTCCACAGGTCCATTCAGGTATGACTTCATATTTCTTTATAGTTTCCAAGTTTAACTTCTGATTTGGTCTTCAACTCATACATGATCACACAATCTGCAAGGCCTAGCCACTATGCACCATCTCTCCAACTAGACTCTGAGGAAGTTGCCCCTCATCCAGAAGGGTCAAGAGGCCGAGAAGGTCCAAAGCACACTGAACGCCGAAATAGATCGCTTGAAGTCTGAGGTTAAAGAGTCTGAGAAGAAGGTGCAGGGGCTGGAGAAGGAGATCTCCAAGCTCAAGAAGGACCATGCTGTGGCTCTGAAGGCCAAGGACGTTGTTCTCCAGCAGAAAGTCGACTCGGCAGTGAAAGCAGCCCTTGAAGATGCCTCTGAGGGGATTTTGACAAACTACAAAGTCTCAGATGAGTTCATGAGCTTTGGCTTCGAGTACCTTGAAAGAGGTATCAAGGCTACTGTTAAATGGGCGACTGTTAAGGAGAAGGTGGCAGGGAGTCTGAAGGCCTCTGACTTCGTAGGTCTGGGCTTTGTTAATCCTCAGTTTGCCCAGGCCCTTCAGGAGGTTGAAGAGGAGGTTGCTGCGCCTGCAGAGACTGTCACGCTGGATGGCACGGAGCTAGGAGCTGACCACAGGGCAGACATTACCGAAGTGACCAAGGCCGTCCCACAGGATCAGGCCAAAGACACCAGCATTCTCCCCTCTAACCCTTAGGTTTAATTGTGAAGCTTTATTTTGTAACCCCTAACTGTTTGTAATCTCTAAAGAACATATTAAACTTTATCTTTGTATTTTTATAATTAGAATGGCAACCTCTGAGGAGGGTTTTTCACTTCGTTTGTATGTTGAATGCTTCTTTGTCATGTGATGTTTTAACTCTGAAGTCTTGTTGCAATGATCTGTTTAAACTCAATCAACAGTCTTACCTCAGACCTTGTCACCACAGTGGTGTTATAAGGTCTGAGGTCATCAACTAGGAGGTCACCGTCATAATTAATCTCACCAAATTAATGATGTTAGGGGTCTGAGGTCATCCAAGTATGGTGTCTGACCTCAGACCTTGTCACCACTGAATGGTGTTATAAGGGTCTGAGGTCATCACCTAAGATGTTATCCTCATTATTTCTGACATTAGAGCACAATGGAATAAGAACCGTCATGGAAACTGATCTTTTATTAATAACCTCTTCATAATAAGATGGTACATTAAAACTCTTTGCAACATCATATGTAATACTTCTTTAGGCGATCAGCATTCCAAGGGTTGGCGAAAGGTTCCCCTCCTAGGTTTTCTAGCCTGTAGGTGCCAGGCACAACCTCTTATGTCACTTTGTAGGGACCATGCCAGTTTGGGTGGAGCTTGTTTGTTTCTGTAAGGTCTTCTTCAGCACTAGGTCTCCCACGGTAATGGGTCTTGACTTCACCTTCTGATTATAGAATTCCGTTGCTCTCTGCTGGTAAGTTGCTTGTCTGATCTCTGCGTCTTCTTTTCTTTCTTCAATCAGATCTAGGTCTAGTCTCCTCTCTTCCCCATTTTTATCAGGGTCATAGGTCTGAACCCTATGAGTTGGAAGCCCCACTTTTGTTGGTATGATGACTTCTGAGCCATGTGTTATCATGAAAGGGGTTTCTCCTCTTGGTGTCCTTGCCGTGGTTCTGTAGGCCCATAGCACAGCGTAAACCTCTTTAGCCGATCTTCCCTTCGCTTCTTCTAATCTCTTCTTGATTCCATCAAGGATTGTTCTTTTTGTGACCTCGGTCTGATCGTTTACCTGAGGTCGGCCAGGAGATGAGAAGAACTGCTTTATCCCCACTCTTACGCAATACTTCTCTAAAGAGGAGTTCTTGAACTGGGTCCCATTATCTGAGATGAGAGTGTTTGGGAGGTCGTGTCTACATATGATGTTACTCTAAATAAATTGGACGGTCTTCTTCTCTGTGATCGTTATCATCGGCTCTGCCTCTACCCACTTTGAGAAGTAGTCAATGGCAACTATCGAAACCGATAACTGTTGGCAGCTCTCGGTAGGGGTCCTACTAAGTCAATCCCCCATACTGCAAATGGCCATGGGGAGGTGATTGACATCATAAGTTGATGAGGTTGGTGAGGAATAGTGGAGAATCTCTGACATTTATCACACCTCTTCACGTAAGCTGCAGCATCTTTGGCCAAGGTTGGCCACTAGTATCCCTGTTAATGATTCTCTTGGCCAAGGGTCTTCCTCCTATGTGACTGGAGCAAGAACCCTCATGAACTTCCTGTAAGACCTAGGGAACTTAGGTGGGATGCACACATCTGAGGAGAGGCAACAGAAATCCCTTTTTGTACAAGACGTCTCCTACTTTAGAGAACTTGGCAGCCCAATATCTCAATTTCCTCCTCTCTAACTTGGATTCGGGTAGCTCTCCGTCTCTGATATATTTGACGAGGGGGTCCATCCATGAGTCTCCTAGGTTCAAATTAAGACAAGGGTTACATACCTCTTCTTCCTCAATGGTCGCTTTTCCTAAGACCTCGACCGGAACTGTCCTTCTGATGTTTGTCTTCGTCGCCAAGGCCAACCTTGCCAACGCGTCTGTGTGGCTGTTACTTTGTCGAGGTACTCTCTTCAGTTTTGTCTCTTAGAAATATTCTAACATCGTTCTCACCCTCTTCAGGTACTTCTCCATCCTTTCATCTTTGGCTTCATAGACTCCCAATACTTGATTGACAACCAGCCTTGAGTTGCTATAAAGTAGGAGTCATCTTACTCCCAGAGTCTTTGCCAATGAGAGTCCTGATATCATGGCCTCATACTCTGACTCGTTGTTAGATGCCTTAAAGTTGAATCTCAAAGTGTATTCAATGTTGGCACCATCTGGAGCTGAAAGTATCAGCCCTGCACTGCTTCCACTGTCACAGGAAGAACCATCAACGAAGAGATTCCAAATGTCTGTATCTGATGAGAAGGCCCCTTCTGACATGACTCATTATTTAAAGAGGTACCGATCCTCCTCGTTCTCTGCTACTCTGCTCCTGATCTTGTTGGATGCGACCTCTTCCTGATCTCGAAAGACGTTTGGTGTCGTCTCTTCCTATTCTCAGAAGGCACTGCAGTTTTTCCTTTTAACACCCTCTAGGTCATTCTCTGCCTCGGCCTCTTCCAATGTGAACTCAGTAACAAAATCTGCGAGAGCTTACCCTTTGATGGATGTCCTAGGTTGGTAGGTAAGGTCATACTCCCCCAACTCAATGGCCCAGTTCATCAATCTTCCGGACTTCTCAGGTTTATGAAGGACCTGTCTTAGTGGGGAGTCGGTGAGGATAACCATGGAGTGGGCTAGGAAGTAAGGCTTCATCTTCCTTAAAGCGTGTATCAGGGCGTAGGCTAATTTTTCCATACACGGGTAATTTTGTTCAGACCCTTGAAGGGCCTTACTGTTGAAATACACAGGCCTTTGGATTCCAACATCTTCCCGCACTATGGCTGCACTGATAGCCGATTCAGAGACTGCTAGATAAACATACAATTTCTCTCCTACTATGGGCCGTGATAATAACAAAGGAGACCCAAGGTAAGACTTGAGCTGGTTGAAAGATTTTTCACACTCTTCATCCCACTGGAAGGCCTTTATAAGCACTTTAAAGAATGTAAGACAGTTGTTCGTTGCCCTAGAAATAAATTTGTTGAGTGCAGCCACTCTTTCGGTGAGCTTTTGGACGTCCTTGATACTCCTTGGTGTCTTCATATCGAGCAAAGCCTTGATTTTCTCAGGGTTTGCTTCAATTACTCTTTGATTGACGATGAATCCCAGAAACTTCCCAGCTCCTACCCCGAAGACACACTTCGCTAGGTTGAGCTTCATCCTGTATAAGTCCATAGTATCGAAGGTCTTTTTGAGGTCTGCCACATGTGTGCAAGCCTTTAAGCTCTTCGTCAGCATATCATCTACATACACCTCCATAGTCTTGCCTATTTGATCTTCGAACATCTTATTCACAAGACGTTGGTATGTTTCCCCTGCATTTTTTAGGCCGAAGGGAATCACTTTGTAACAGTACGTCCCTTTATCGGTAATGAAGGTTGTCTTATCTGAGTCTTCCTTGTCCATGAAGATCTGGTTGTAACCTGAATACGCGTCCATGAAGCTCATGAGCTCATGTCCTGCAGTAGCATCAACCATCTGATCTATCCGAGGTAAGGGATACCTATCTTTTGGGCAAGACCTGTTCAGGTCAGTGAAATCAACACACATTCTCCACTTCCCATTGGCTTTGGGCACGATGACTGCATTCGATAACCACTCCGAATATATGACTTCTCTTATAAACTCAGCCTCTTCTAATTTTTTAACCACTTATCGGATGACGTCGTACTTCTCCCTGGAGTAAACTCTTCGTCTCTGTTTGATAGGCCTAGCATCTTTGGTCACGTTGAGCTTGCGACTCATAACCTCAGGGTTGATGTCGGGCATGTCCGCATGACTCCAAGCGAAGACACTCTGCCTCTTCCTGAGGAAGTTTATCAGCTCTTCCTTGATTTCTGTCTTTAGGGCTTTGTCGACCTGGATGGATTTTTTTGGCTCGTCCTCATTGAGGACGATGGATTCTACCTCTTTCGCGGCCTCTCCCTTCTTCAACTTTATCTCATCTCTTGGGTCAAGTGTATCAATGCTATAAGTGGTGGTTGCCCTCTTATGGGCCTCTCTCTCTTCGACCGAGTTGAAGTAACATTCTCGCGCTATGGTCTGGTCACCTTGCACTTCCCCTACCCCATAGGGGGTCGGGAATTTTAGCATCTGGTGAACCGTCGATGGCACAGCTTCAAACTCCTTAAGGGCCACTCTTCTTATGATGAGGTTATAGGCCGAGCAGACGTTCTCATCCATTACGAAAAAATTTATCTTCCTGGTCAACCTCTTAGGCCACTCATCACCCATCCGTACGTCCATCTCATACATGCCTAATGGGTGGACCTTTTCACCACTGAAGCCCATCAAGAGGTGATGATAGGGTACTAGCCTAGCTCTGCTAAGACCTAGGCTCTTGAAGCAAGGCCAAAACATCACGTCTGCTGAGCTCCCCCCATCCACGAGGATCCTCTGCACCTCACACCCATGCACCCTTGTTGTTATTACCAAAGGGTCATCGTGGGGGGCTAAGATACCTTTGAAGTCGAGTCGGGAGAACCCAACTATAAGAGTGTTCATGTCCACCTTCTTTCTCTTTTGTACTGTATCGAAAGATGTTAGATTTACAACTTCAAGTTTGGCCACTGCCTTGGCCTCTGCCACATGAGCTTTCCTGTCAGCCACTTCAGAGCCACCTCCTGCAAGTCCTCCACATATGGTGTCAACACTAAAGCAGATCATGCCAACCCTTTTCACCGGGGTGTTTTCATCTTTCGGCGGAAGGTCCGGATCGTCTTCTGAATCATTGTCTCTTCTTGCTGGGGCATCACCACGGCATCTATCGTTTTTCCTCTTCTTAGGGTCATCTCTTCCACCTTTAGGTTCCTTTCCATCAACATACTTCCTCAGTTTTCCGGACTTTAACATCTTCTCAATCTTATCCTTCAAGGCGAAGTATCTGTCTGTAATATAGCCATGGTCCTGGTGGAACTCACACCACAAGTTTTTGTTCCTCTTATGCGGGGGGGGGGGGGGGGGGGGCTTCAGTTTCTCTGGCCATCTTAGAGTCCTGTCATTCTTGATCTCTTTGAGGATATATTGAGATCGTCCACCCATTAATATTTGACACACACACACACACACTAGGGTATGCTCATGCCTGAAGGCACGACGTAAATTTTCGAAAGTGTATGTTGTTGATTGGACGATATAAATAAGCACAAACAACTCAAAAAACTTTGGAATAAAATCCTTTATTTATAGAACTCTCCACACTATTTAAGTAATAAAAATACTAGATCAACAATATCAATAGTCCATCCATGACCTCGATTTAACAACATCAACAGTCCGTCCCAAGTATGAAATGTGTAAACAATTCAAGTCAGGTTTTCTTAAAACACAAATGTTTAAACATTGAATGTGTAAACAATTTAAGTCATAAATCTTTTTACAACACAAATTTTTAAGCATTTTTTGAAATTTTCCAAAATTTTTTTATAAAACTATCCACCACATTTAAAAAATAAAAAAATACTCCTACAATAATATTAATAGTCTGTCAAGGACTTCATATAAATAACATAATAGCCATTAAATACTAATTTAAGTCGTACACTTGTAGTTTACAACAAAAATGTGTTAAAAATTTAGAAAATTTGGGCAGAATCTCCTTTGTTTATAGGATTATTTGCCCTGTTTAAGAAATAAAAAATATTCCAACAACAACAATGTTCAATCCTATGAACATGCATATAAAAGAGGTAACTATATTCAACATTTACTTTTTAAAGTCATAAATAACCATTGCAATTGAACTCAAATAAAATAAATGTACGGAATCCAAATATGTGATTGTGTCCATATTGCCAATACTTTTGTATTGTCGAATTTACTCTAGACCAAATAGATAATGGGACAACTTATAAGAAGAAATAGTACACAAAGAAAATCTAATATCATCCAATAGCAAGCCCAATTAAGGTCGCCTCATTATAATCCCAGAATACTCCAATATCATCCAATGTGTAGACCTGAAACTTCAATAACAAAATAAACTTTATAGTGAAATGGAATGCCAAATAAAATTAGCAAATACTATATTTATGTAAGACCTAAAATAGATTAATATAGTTGCCATTACTTTTATATTAAGACAAAATATTTACCCCATTCAAATATGTTGCGATCCCATTAATACACCTGTGTCATAGCCTTCAAAAGTCAGTCAGTAATCCTATCACTCCAGATCAGCTAACTTTGACCTCTGATTCCATTTGTTGCAAAAGATACAATCTGCACTTGATTAAGGACAAAGTTAGAAAAACTAAAAATAAATCTAGTTACATTTAAGAAATGTTGAGTTGACAAATCCAAGTTGGTCTCTTATCACTTGAAGTTGATTCTTGGGGTAAGGAAGTTTAAATCTTCTCATTCTTGGATGAACTTATTATTGTTAATGTACTGCCTACTCAAGTTGGTCAAATATTTTCTTTGGAGTGCTGCCTGCTCAATACTTATAAAGTTCAAGAATGAGAAGAATTAATGACACGCTACATTTTATAAACCTATTATTATTAATGAGCTCACTTTTTTGTAAATCAGCATGTAACTAAATCGATATCAAATCATCCCCAAAGCACAAAGCAATCCAATAGAAAACTTTAAACAATTTGATAACTATCAAAACATTAAACACACTTGAGATAACTTTGTTGTACCTAATGATACATCGACAAAAGAAAATTTTAGTCACCATTGAGGTTGAAAACTTGCAAAATATAGGACTAAGAACAAAATAGATCTATTGCAGATCTGGAAAATAGAATAAAAGAATTAGAAATGTAAAACAATGCAATTAAGAACACCATATAATTTTTTTATAAAACTCCACCTCTATATTCCCATTATTCCTACATAAAAATAGAAGACAACACAAACACAATAATACTTGATAGGGACAGAGAGAAAAATACAACATGAAAAAACATCAGAAATGGGGGCTAAAAAGAAAAAAAATCAAACCTCACCTTTCATGTGTTTATAGACTTGATTGAGCTCGAGAAAGTGTAGTTTAGATGCTTATTTGTTTCGGTCCCTTGTGTAGAATGAACTATCAATATAAGAATATAGTAAATTGTAATAAGGGTAGTCCCTTAACATCTTCCTGCAACGCAAAAGGGCAATCCCTGGTTTATCAAAAACAACTATAAAATAATTGGTCTTACTCAATATTTGATTGACGAATTCATTAACTAACTTTTTAAGGAAACAAAAGAAAATGAAGATTCCCATTTGCAAAAAACATGAAAGAAAAATGCACAACCAAATCAATAATCAATATATATATATATATATATATATATATATATATATATATATATATATGTGTGTGTGTGTGTGTGTGTGTGTGTGTGTGTGTGTGTGTGTGTGGTGACAATTAAGTTCAACACAAATTAATAAGAAAAGGCAATCACCAAAGCAAATAAAGAATGTAAAGAACGCCAATCACACGACATAATATTTACGTGGTTCAGCAAGAATGCCTACGTCCACGGTGGTGCTCTTGATATTATTTCTCTATACTCTAGGGAGTGTTTTACAGGAAAAATAATACATGCCCTTTGTCCCGGGCGGAGGGTTTGTTATATACATGTTATTTCGGAGGGTGGAGGAGTGGAACTCCCCCACGTTAGCCCACAATCCCTAGAATATCTCTGAAGAGAGATTTTAGGGATTGACCGGGTCAAAACTAATTTGGTTGAGGCGCGAGGCCTTTGGACTCTGGGCCGCGTCTGATTGGGCTCCTCGTCTGGGCCTAGGTGATAAATCGAGGTACCCACAATTACCCCTAAAAATTTTGGGTCACAATTTGGGCTCAATAATTTTAAATGATTAGTCTTAATGGAATTTCTATGATTAGTTCCATACTTTTGAACTGAAGCGCCCTTCCCGAAATAACTTTGGCGATAGATTGCCTCGTTTCTGGTGCATCATGATTAGAAAGGTTTAAATCTTTCTAGAGAGGTCATTTCTCGAATCGTCACTTTGACATCTCTTCGCATTCTCTCAATCTCTTGAAGTTTTCCCTGCAGCTCTTTTTATTCTCAGGTCTCGTCTTCCATTTCCAAGCTTTTTTCATCGTCCCTGCTTGTGGCTTTGCCTCGTCTCAAGCTGATTCTTACATCGTAAGTTCTTCTTACTTCTTCTATTTGCTTTTTCTGTTAAAATTCCTTCGTGTTCGTAACTAAGGTTTTTATATTTCAATGGCGAAAATAGGCAATAGATCAATAGTTGAATTTAGGAAATACTATAATATTCCAAACTGGGTGGACATTGAGTGTTCCCCTATCCCTCGTAATGTCAGAGAAGTTGAGGATGGTCACTGGATCTATGTTCTCTTGCTGTCCCAGGTGGGTCTTACCTTTCCCCCAAATAATTTGTTTTTGCACTTTTTTGTTACTTTAATATAGTTCCTGCACAGTGCTCGCCCAATGTCTGGAAAATTTTCAATGGTGTGCATAGAATAAACCAGCTCTATGGCACCAATTTAGGTGTTGCTAAGATCTGATTTTGTTATTCTTTCTCGCGAATAAGTTTTGGTCTTCTTTACCTCAAGGCCAGGATTCCTGATAGGGTATTGGTAGTAAATCTACTTGATTCCCACAAGGATTACTGGCATGAGGGTTTTCCTGCTAGAAATTGGCAGTTTCCTCCCCATACTGAGGGGTCGAGGTTTGACAGGTTCATAGTCCCCTTTTATGGGTAGGAGTATATAGGAAGGCTTAGTTTTTGCTCTGCTCATCGATCCTCTTATTAATGTATGATTTCTCTGATATTTTTCTTTCTTTCTTTTCAGCAAGGATAAAGAACTCGAAACCTGCTTTCAGTGAGGTTCGAGCTGCTAAGTTAGTCAAAGCCTGGACCATCAGGGAGCTCTTGGCTGATGGTGAACATCCTCGATCAGTGGCTCTTCTCTTAGAGTACAAGAACATTGGGTCCATCTTTATTGCGTGACCTGTAGACAGCATCCCTGAGCTAGACATTACTGAAGATGTTGATGTCGATCCCATCCAATTGGTCGAAGAAGAAAGCAGCTCTGGTGAGGAGAGAGAGGGTGCTAATAGGTGCGATGCTGAGGGTAGTTCCAGTGAAGAGAGATCTAGTGAAGAATCTTTCAGTTCGAAAGGGGTTCCAGAGGCTCAGGAGTCTTCGAGTGAATCTAGTAGTTTCGGTGAGGAAGACATGGCTCCTCCAAGGAAGAACCTGGTTCGTGATGATGATGATGTGCTTCTTTCCCACCGATCGAAGAAGTAGAAATTTGGTGGTGGAGAGATTGCAACTGGTTCTTAGTCTGCTTCTCATGAGCAAGAGATGAAGAAGAAGAAGGAAAGAGAGGAAGAGCAGTTAAGAGAGAGGGAGAGAAAGGAGGAAGAGAGGAAGAAGGTAGAGGAGAGAAAGAAAGTTGAGAGGGGGAAAAAGGAGAGAGAAGAGGAGAGAATGAGAGAGGAGATGAGGACGAAGGAATTACAAGCATTGGTGCATGTGTTCGCTTTTCCCTAGGGGGCCTCTATCGCCATCTCTCCTCAGTTGGCTCCTGCGTTGCTCGAGAGAGCAATTTTACCTACTGATCGTGAGAAGGCAATAGGGACCGACCAGTTAGCTCTGCAGGTGAGTCAGAGACTAGCCTTAGTAATTCTTTCTTCGCTTTTCTATGCTTGTAATATTCTGTTAAATGCTTCTCTCTCTTAATGTTTTCTTTTTTTTGTAGTTCATGACTGACTTCGCCGTCCTCTATCGCACCCGCGATGAATTGGTGAAGATGAATGCTGATTTGGAGAAGCAGAATGTTGAGCTAAAGGGGAAGAGTGTCGAGCTGAAGGCCATTTTGAAGACTGATAATGATGCTCAGTGGTCTTCTGATCTCGCCCTCACTGAAGCCAATCAAGTGAAGGAGGCAGCTATCAAAGAGCTCAGTGAGCTGCGACAGCCCTATGACTTGGTCTGCACGAGCAAGTTAAATGTGGTGGAGGAGAACAGGGTGCTGGCAAAGAAGGTGAAGAAGGTGGAGGAGAGCTGGTATAATGCCGGGTGGGCTGCTACGTACGAGGATGCTGAGGTTCAGATAGGCTACATCAGTCGACTGAACTTCAAGAAGGGCTAGAACAAGGCTCTTTTGGCTGCTAGAGTGGACATCGACTCTTCACTATTCGATGAGCATGATCCAGTCCCGAAACCTGCTGTGGATGAGGCACCTGCCTCGATCATTGATAGTAGTGTCCCTACTTCTCAGACTATTTCTGCTAGCACCCCTTCTGAGGGAGATGTTCCTGCTTCTCAAATTATTCCTGCTAGTGCCCTCTCTGAGGGAGGTGTTCATGTTGTAGCAGACAAGGGAAAGTAACCAACGACCTCAGAGCCAACTGAGGTTGCTAGCTAGCTTGTTCTGAGGACTTCTTTTGTATTTTTGCTTTGTTTATATTGTTCTTTTGATTATCGATGGACTTGGACCGCTCTATTTTAATGAAATGAAAACATTTTCCTTTCTACATACTGATTATTATGTTCTTTAATGCTTTTTATGGCTTGCAGTTGATTGATGTAGATGAGTATATACTTGCCACCTCTCAACTGCGAATGATCCTTGGTCCTAATGCGAGCAATCAAGTTTTCCAAGCCTTTGTAAGGATTTGCAAGTCTCTTAGGTAGAGGAATAAGAGCTTTAAAGGCCAGTCTGAGCTCGTTGCCAAACTGAAGATGTTCGTCGGAGCATCTGTTCAAGAAAGGTCCTCGACGAGTGTGGGCTGACGATTATAATCAGGGTTGGGCAAATGCTCCGACGAGGTTGGCAGAGTTTAAAGAGCTATCATTTATTAGGGGATGGTTGAATGCTCTGAGGGAGATGAAAGTCCACAGGAACTCAGTGCTCTGGTATCGTCATGAGATCTCTCCATCAACTCTGAGGCCTAATCCTTTTAGGATAAATGACCAGTGGGTCCCTATAGATGCTATCCCCAGGAAGATATTGGAGCCAGATGCGAATGAAGTTGAGGAAGAATTAGCTCCTTATCCGAATGACGGCCGAAGTACTCAAGTGGCTAAATATCTTACTCAGAGGCCTAATCCTCATTAAGATTTACTTAATTCAATATAACTCTTTGTAAATGTAATGAAGTAATAAGATATTTATGTTTTGGGCGATTTGCCGACTAAACATGTGTTGTGTATTTTTTACTTCATTAATTTTTCATTTGATTATCTTGGGCTCTTCTTAGCCGACTAAATTTGATGTGGGTAGAGTTGTTTTTGTTGTATGAGTATCCTCCCAGTCCAGTATGCTTATGGGATACCATTCTGCCCTACTTTACCTTTTAGGTCATGTCGTCACACTCCCTTGGACCTAAGTTTGGCAATGGCGAGGACACACCTGGTGTTGGATGTTCTATCAGATTAGGTTTTCTGAGCCAACCATCATTTGGTGACCAATTCAATTTGGTCGAGTTGCCTAAGGATCCCCTGTAGGGCTTCATATATTTCCAGGGGCAATGCTGAGAGGTTGTTCATGTTTTATAACAAAAACCTGAGGAGGGAGGCTCCCTACTTTTATATATTGAGTAATGTGCCTGTCACTTGGAAAAGATGTGTAAGCTATAGAGTTTATAATATGCAATTAACACTTTATGGAATGCTACTTCTAAACAATCTTTTATTAATCAAACACAATAAAAATGAGTTGCCAATTCCAGTAATGTGATAAAAGATCAATGAAGAGAAACTAGAAATAGAATTTCTTCAAGTTGGCCGCGTTCCAAGCTCGGGGTATCTCTCTTCCCTCTAACGTTTCTAAGTGATAGGCTCCTTGTAGGTCGTTTCTTGTCACCATGAATGGTCCCTCCCAATTTGGACCTAGCTTGCCATCGGATGGTTTTACTGCGTTGCCAAGGACCTTCCTTATGACGTAGTCTCCAACTTGGAATGCCCTTAGATTGGCCTTCTTGTTATAGTGCCTTACGAGCCATTGTTGATAGCTCGCTAGTCTCACTAGGGCTAGCTCTCTGCGTTCGTCAGCTAGGTCGAGTTCAGCGAGTAATGTTGCATCATTCTGGCCCTGGTCGACCAGGGTGTATCTCATGGTTGGGAGGCCAACTTCTAAAGGGATAATTACTTCCATTGTATATGTTAGTGCGAATGGGTTTTCTCTAGTTGCTCACCGTGGGGTGGTGCTATAAGCCCATAAAATTTATGGCATCTCACTCACCCATGCGCCTTTGGCTCGCTCTAGTTGTTTCTTCAATCCATTGATCACTATTTTGTTGGAAGCTTTAGCTTGGCCGTTGCTCTGGCGGTAGGCTACCGAGCTAAAATGGTGCCTGATCCCGTTGTCGTTACAAAAACTTTGGAAGGGGCCGCTCTCGAACTGCGTTTCATTTTCAGTGATGATGGTTCTGGGGATCCCAAAGTGGGTAATTATGTTTTTCCATATGAATCTCATCATATCTGTGTCTCTAATGTTTGCCAGCGGATCTACCTCAATCCATTTCATGAAGTAGTCTGTTGTGACCAACAAATACTTGCGATTACCAACAGCGGTAGGAAGAGGGCCTACGATATCCATTCCTCATTGGGAAAAGGGCCAGGGGCTGGTAAGTGACCTTAGGTCGCTGGCTGGTTGGTGGACCATAGGAGCATGTAGTTGGCATTTCTCGTACTTGCGAGCATATACTCCAGAATCTCTCTGCATGTATGGCTACCAGTAGCCTTCCTTCATTTCTCAGAAAGTTAGTGATCACCCTCCAATATGGCTCCTGCAGATTCCTTCGTGAAGATCGCACAGAACTTGCTCGACGTCCCTTGGGTGAACACATTGGAGGTAAGGGCTGGTGAATGATCTCTTGTACATCTTGCCCTCAGGAGATAAGTAAAAATGGTCAGGTTTGACTCTTATCTGATGATCGGCCTTCTTATCGTCTGGTAGTGCAACATCCTTCAAATAGTCCCTCAGGGGGTCCATCCAACTAGGTGCTGATTCAATCTGGAGAATATGACCCATGTCTGGCAGTTCTTTGCTCTGGTTGATGCTCGACTGGGCGAGGAAGTCTATAGGTATTGTTCTCTTTAAGTCGGAGTCGATTACTAAACTCAATGATGTTAGGGCGTCGACGTGACTATTTTTTCCTCTGGGCAACTGTTGGACACTGTGACTTCCTCAAAGTTGGACAGTAACTTCTTTGCTAAGGAAAGGTAGGCTGCGATTCTTTCGTCCCTCGCATTAAAGTCCCAACTTATCTGATTGGAGACCAATTATGAGTCGTCGAACACCTCCAGTTATTTTGTACCCAATGCCTGTGCCTTCTGCAAACCTGCTATCAAAGACTCGTATTTTGTCTCGTTGTTGGAGGCTTCAAATCCAAGTCTGATCCCTTGCTCGAGGATTGTATATTCTAGGTAATAAGCACAATGCCTACTCCTACCCCCTTAGAGTTGGAGTCTCTATCAACAAACAGTCACCAAATACCCTCTACTGAATGACCTTCTCTCTGATCCATGGATTGAAGTTGGTCGCAAGGCAGTTTTCCTGTGAACTCCACGATGAAGTCAGCGAGGACCTGTCCCTTGATTGCATTCCTTAGTTGAAATTGGATGTCAAATCATCCGAGCTTGACTCACCACTTCGATAGTCTACCGAACAGATTCGCTTTTTGCAGGACTTATTTAAAGGGGTGTGACGTGAGGACGATGATAGAGTGAGCTTCGAAGAAGTGTTTCAGTTTCCTCGAGGCTACCATTAGTGCAAAGGCGAGCTTCTCCAGTGGTAGGTATCGCTACTCGGCGTCCAAGAGGGTCTTGCTCGCGTAGTAGACAGGGTTCTGGATTTCAGTTCTTTGGCACACCAGTACAGAACTGACAGCGTGGCTAGAAACAGCAAGGTATAGGTACAGGGAATCGTTCTCTTGAGGTATCATGAGCAAGGGTGGTGTGCTGAGATAAGCTTTGAGCTCTTTTAATGCTTTCGAGCAATCTTGATTACACTCCATTGCTTTGATCTTCTTCAATAGTTGGAAGAATAGCTAGCACTTTTTGGATGACTTCGAGATGAATCAATTCAAGACGACGAGCATGCCCGTGAGCATCTGTACATCTCTTATCGTGCGGGGAGACTGTACCTTATTGTGTAAGGACATTTTTGTCCATTAACAATTTATTATGTCATACGCCGTTACACCGTTGAAGAAATTCAAGATTCATACATTCATCAACGGATCCGAATATCAAAAGAAGAAGAGGAATCAAGTCTGACAGACCGGACCGGTCCGCCTTCAATAAAAGAACCGATCCGTCTAACCGGACCGGCTCGCCCTCTACCCGGACCGATCCGTTTGATGCAGATCCAGTATACCCCGGATCGCAAGCGAACCGATGAAGCCTGGAATAAAAGAACCGATCCGGTCACAACCGGACCGATCCACCCTCAAGCCGGACCGGTCCGCCTGGGATAAACTTCGCCAGATCTGCTTGAGATTTTTTAGGCTCAAAGTTTTCTTATTTAAAGCCAACTTCGGGGAGTTGTTTTTTTAAGACTTTTCAAGACGATTTTCAGAGTCCTAAATACTCTAAGTCTTCACCTATTGAGCCCTAGACTCTAGGTTTTTTATGCACACAAATTGCCAATCCTTTGTGAATCTTTTTGGTAACCCAAGAACACAACTTTGAGTTTGTTCAACCCTTGTGGAGAAGTCGTTCTCTTCTTCATTGTTTCCCTCCTGGAAAGGGAAACTTCCAGCCGTCGACATAGGAACCGACACCTGCGGGTATTTCTGTGTCACACTGTTTCTAGCCGTTGCTTTGAAGGTTTATCGAAGACACCGTGCGTTACACTTGTGGGAGATTATCAGGTTGTATGTAAGTCAATGGTCTTGTAAATTCGTTAAAGTTCTAGAAATAAAAGGTTTTTCCCTTCGGGGATTTTTCCTTAATTTTGTGTCGCATGCTTTATTTGTTTATGGGTTGACACTTGCACTTTAGATGCATGTTTAGGGGTTGAAATTAAATAAGTGTGCTGTATTGGAAACTTGCGAATTTAATTTAAATCAATTATCACACACCGAACCTATTCGATTTCTCAAATTGGTATCAGAGCGGGTTACGCTAATTTATCGCGTGATCCTGATTTTTTCGAGGATTTACTTTCTGATACAATTTGTCTACTCACGTTTTCAAATTGGTATCAGAGCAGGTTACGCTAATTTATCACGTGATCCTGATTTTTCGAGGTTTTACTTTCTGATACAATTTGTCTACTCACGTTCTCAAATTGGTATCATAGCAGGTTACGCTAATTTATCGCGTATTCCTTTTTCCGCAAAATTGTGTGATATTGATTTTTTTTTAAATAAGTTTTGTGAAAAATCGCAATTTTTCAATGGAACGCCCATTTAATGAGGAGCCTATTTTTGAAAAAGTTCACGACCATGCTGAAAATTTAAAAAATTTGAATTTGAAACTTTGCAAAAGAATTAAAGTGTTGGAAAAGGAAAATTCCCGTTTTAAATCCGCGATGGATCTTTTGCAAACGGTTCAAAATCAAAGAGATTTTTATCGTGAAAAAATTGTTTCCTTGGACCATGACTTTGTTTCTTTAAAATTGTCCAAGAAGGAGAGTGATGAAAGGGTCCTATTTTTAGAAAAAGAATTGGAGGACCTTAAAAATTCTATGGTTTGTGTTTGTGCCAAAGATGATAAAAATATTTTAGTCAATGAGTTTGTGGCACGTGAAGAGACTCTTAGGAAAAAGTTTGCTTTAATTGAGGGGGAGCGAGATAACCTTATAGGTTTGATTGATAATATGAAGAAGGCGTCCCTTAATTTGGAAGAGTCTAATTCTTTGCTTGAGTCAAAAATTTTGCAGTTAAAAAATGATTTGACAGACTCAAGTAGGTTTGATAGTGATGGTAATGGCTCATCTTGTTCTCATGCTTCTAGTGCTAAAGCCAAAACCATTATTTGTTTTAGAGGGTCAACTAAGTCCAAGGATGTTAGAAAAGATCACACTTTAGGTGTCATTCCACCCGTTTACACATGTTCATATTGTGGTAGGAAAGGTCACCTTAGGGGTTTTTGTTTTGATCTTGGAAGAAGTCCTAGGAAGTTTATGTCTAGTGTTCCCGTGGTTTCCAAAGCCCCCACACGTCGTTTCACATCTATTTGGGTTAGGAAAACTTTGTTAGAAGCACTAGATTTTAGACAAGTTGATTCCCGTTTGCTTGCACATGATTCTTCTCTTGCCATATCATATAGATGATTGTGTTTGCATATTTTTCATACGCTAGTTATGCTTTTTGATATATTTTTGCTAGCGTCGTGACATGTACTTTTTGTATATATTTTTTTTGAAAAATTTTGAAAAATACAAAAAGATTTTTTTTTTTTGGTTGCACCGTTTATGGATGAACACTTTGGATGACCAAGTCACAACATCATTCCATTTTCATGTGACTATTTGATAGTGTTTTGAGCAATAGGTCAATTCATCCATGTGCTTTATAATGTTTGGAGTCATTAAGATGTAATTAAGTGTTGCTTCCTACATGTTTGACTCATGTTTCCTTTATTGCACACATGCAAGAATTTTTTTTATTATTGTGCTTGTCTTATCACATGTTGGTTGGGTGTTTTCACTTCAATCCTGTCCTTAAAACGAACCAAGTGCGATAAAATTTTGATAAGGATATTGTGCATTTAAAAACCGTTTTGTGAGTTTGTGTGCTTTGTTTTAAAATGGGGAAGGGCTGCGAAAGGTTCATTTTGCCTTTGCGAATACTAAGCCACCGTTAAATTGGACCTAAAAATGGAGGAATTTTATTATCCGAGGTCCAAAGAGGTTAAAAGAGCCCGAAAAAAATTGAAAGGCAATAAAAAAATATTCATGCCAAAAAAAAGGGGCCATTTAGGTTTTTGCACCAATTCTCCAAAGTTTGAGAATTTCGATCTCCTCTAAAAGAAAATATATATGAGGGAGTTTGGTTGGAGATTTTAAAACGGGTTTGCACGTCCTTGAAATGCTTGAAAATGCGCTACATAATTTTGGACGTTATTGGTGTGGAAATCATTTTGACTTTGATTTGTTGATTTGCATAAGACGATGTCATCTAAATTCAACAATCTTTACACCTAAGGATACCTTTGATGTTCATTCGTTAGGAGTACACATATGCATCGTGCACATATGATTGATTGAGTTGATTTACCTATCGAATGTGTTCACATCCATTCATTCCGTTTCCATGACTTGGTTATTTGAGTCTAAATCCATGGTGTGATTTTTGTATCATATTTGTTCATATTGGTATCCTATCTTTGTATGAAAAATTTTAAAAAATTCAAAAATAGTTTGTGAATTTTTTTTGAGCATCTCCTTGCAAGAGCACGTTTGCAATTTGATTGATGCCTTGATTTGTATACCGTGACACCCCGATTTTGCTTGATTGATTCATTCTTCTTATTTGTCTATTTGGGGACATCATAAAAAGGGGGAGAAAGAATTATCTTATTATGGGGGAGATTTGAAAGTTTGAGTTTGCTCATAAATTGGTATATATGTTTATCTCATTTCAAACTCGATATGTCACTTGGTATTTTGCTTTGTCTCATATGTGTAGGTACTACATGGATTATCCTTGGATTGCACACCCTGATGAGAAAAGTGTTGAGATTCCTGAAGAATTGAAGAGCAAACGCTGTAGACTTATTCAATTGTATCTTTCCAGTTTTGGATTCATGGAAGGGTAGATTTGTATAGGCATTTTTAGTTATTTGATAATTCGGATGTTTTGTTTTTATGTATGTACCGGCATAGGCATAGGGGGAGATTTGTAAGGACATTTTTGTCCATTAACAATTTATTATGTCGTACGCCATTACACCGTTGAAGAAATTAAAGATTCATACATTCATCAACGAATCCGAATATCAAAAGAAGAAGAGGAATCAAGTCTGACAGACCGGATCGGTCCGCCTTCAATAAAAGAACCGATCCGGCTAATCGAATCGGTCTGCCCTCTACCCAGACTGATCCGTTTTATGCCGATCCAGTATACCCCGGATCGTAAGCGAACCGATGAAGCCTGGAATAAAAGAACCGATCTGGTCACAACCGGACCGATCCGCCCTCAAGCCGGACCGGTCCGCCTGGGATAAACTTCGCCAGATCTGCTTGAGATTTTTTAGGCTCAAAGTTTTCTTATTTAAAGCCAACTTCGGGGAGTTATTTTTTTAAGACTTTTCAAGACGATTTTCGGAGTCCTAAATACTCTAAGTCTTCACCTATTGAGCCCTAGACTCTAGGTTTTTGATTCACACAAATTGCCAATCCTTTGTGAATCTTTTTGGTAACTCAAGAACACAACTTTGAGTTTGTTCAACTCTTGTGGAGAAGTCGTTCTCTTCTTCATTGCTGCCCTCCTGGAAAGGGAAACTTCCTGCCGCCGACATAGGAACCGACACCTGCGGGTATTTCTGTGTCACACTGTTTCTAGCCGTTGCTTTGAAGGTTTACCGAAGACACCGTGCGTTACACTTGTGGGTGATTATCAGGTTGTATGTAAGTCAATGGTCTTGTAAATTCGTTAAAGTTCTAGAAATAAAAGGTTTTGCCCTTCGGGGATTTTTCCTTAATTTTGTGTCGCATGCTTTATTTGTTTATGGGTTGACACTTGCACTTTAGATGCATGTTTAGGGGTTGAAATTAAATAAGTGTGCTGTATTGGAAACTTGCGAATTTAATTTAAATCAATTATCACACACCGAACCTATTCGATTTCTCAAATTGGTATCAGAGCGGGTTACGCTAATTTATCGCGTGATCCTGATTTTTTCGAGGATTTACTTTCTGATACAATTTGTCTACTCACGTTTTCAAATTGGTATCAGAGCAGGTTACGCTAATTTATCACGTGATCCTGATTTTTCGAGGTTTTACTTTCTGATACAATTTGTCTACTCACGTTCTCAAATTGGTATCATAGCAGGTTACGCTAATTTATCGCGTATTCCTTTTTCCGCAAAATTGTGTGATATTGATTTTTTTTTAAATAAGTTTTGTGAAAAATCGCAATTTTTCAATGGAACGCCCATTTAATGAGGAGCCTATTTTTGAAAAAGTTCACGACCATGCTGAAAATTTAAAAAATTTGAATTTGAAACTTTGCAAAAGAATTAAAGTGTTGGAAAAGGAAAATTCCCGTTTTAAATCCGCGATGGATCTTTTGCAAACGGTTCAAAATCAAAGAGATTTTTATCGTGAAAAAATTGTTTCCTTGGACCATGACTTTGTTTCTTTAAAATTGTCCAAGAAGGAGAGTGATGAAAGGGTCCTATTTTTAGAAAAAGAATTGGAGGACCTTAAAAATTCTATGGTTTGTGTTTGTGCCAAAGATGATAAAAATATTTTAGTCAATGAGTTTGTGGCACGTGAAGAGACTCTTAGGAAAAAGTTTGCTTTAATTGAGGGGGAGCGAGATAACCTTATAGGTTTGATTGATAATATGAAGAAGGCGTCCCTTAATTTGGAAGAGTCTAATTCTTTGCTTGAGTCAAAAATTTTGCAGTTAAAAAATGATTTGACAGACTCAAGTAGGTTTGATAGTGATGGTAATGGCTCATCTTGTTCTCATGCTTCTAGTGCTAAAGCCAAAACCATTATTTGTTTTAGAGGGTCAACTAAGTCCAAGGATGTTAGAAAAGATCACACTTTAGGTGTCATTCCACCCGTTTACACATGTTCATATTGTGGTAGGAAAGGTCACCTTAGGGGTTTTTGTTTTGATCTTGGAAGAAGTCCTAGGAAGTTTATGTCTAGTGTTCCCGTGGTTTCCAAAGCCCCCACACGTCGTTTCACATCTATTTGGGTTAGGAAAACTTTGTTAGAAGCACTAGATTTTAGACAAGTTGATTCCCGTTTGCTTGCACATGATTCTTCTCTTGCCATATCATATAGATGATTGTGTTTGCATATTTTTCATACGCTAGTTATGCTTTTTGATATATTTTTGCTAGCGTCGTGACATGTACTTTTTGTATATATTTTTTTTGAAAAATTTTGAAAAATACAAAAAGATTTTTTTTTTTTGGTTGCACCGTTTATGGATGAACACTTTGGATGACCAAGTCACAACATCATTCCATTTTCATGTGACTATTTGATAGTGTTTTGAGCAATAGGTCAATTCATCCATGTGCTTTATAATGTTTGGAGTCATTAAGATGTAATTAAGTGTTGCTTCCTACATGTTTGACTCATGTTTCCTTTATTGCACACATGCAAGAATTTTTTTTATTATTGTGCTTGTCTTATCACATGTTGGTTGGGTGTTTTCACTTCAATCCTGTCCTTAAAACGAACCAAGTGCGATAAAATTTTGATAAGGATATTGTGCATTTAAAAACCGTTTTGTGAGTTTGTGTGCTTTGTTTTAAAATGGGGAAGGGCTGCGAAAGGTTCATTTTGCCTTTGCGAATACTAAGCCACCGTTAAATTGGACCTAAAAATGGAGGAATTTTATTATCCGAGGTCCAAAGAGGTTAAAAGAGCCCGAAAAAAATTGAAAGGCAATAAAAAAATATTCATGCCAAAAAAAAAGGGGCCATTTAGGTTTTTGCACCAATTCTCCAAAGTTTGAGAATTTCGATCTCCTCTAAAAGAAAATATATATGAGGGAGTTTGGTTGGAGATTTTAAAACGGGTTTGCACGTCCTTGAAATGCTTGAAAATGCGCTACATAATTTTGGACGTTATTGGTGTGGAAATCATTTTGACTTTGATTTGTTGATTTGCATAAGACGATGTCATCTAAATTCAACAATCTTTACACCTAAGGATACCTTTGATGTTCATTCGTTAGGAGTACACATATGCATCGTGCACATATGATTGATTGAGTTGATTTACCTATCGAATGTGTTCACATCCATTCATTCCGTTTCCATGACTTGGTTATTTGAGTCTAAATCCATGGTGTGATTTTTGTATCATATTTGTTCATATTGGTATCCTATCTTTGTATGAAAAATTTTAAAAAATTCAAAAATAGTTTGTGAATTTTTTTTGAGCATCTCCTTGCAAGAGCACGTTTGCAATTTGATTGATGCCTTGATTTGTATACCGTGACACCCCGATTTTGCTTGATTGATTCATTCTTCTTATTTGTCTATTTGGGGACATCATAAAAAGGGGGAGAAAGAATTATCTTATTATGGGGGAGATTTGAAAGTTTGAGTTTGCTCATAAATTGGTATATATGTTTATCTCATTTCAAACTCGATATGTCACTTGGTATTTTGCTTTGTCTCATGTGTGTAGGTACTACATGGATTATCCTTGGATTGCACACCCTGATGAGAAAAGTGTTGAGATTCCTGAAGAATTGAAGAGCAAACGCTGTAGACTTATTCAATTGTATCTTTCCAGTTTTGGATTCATGGAAGGGTAGATTTGTATAGGCATTTTTAGTTATTTGATAATTCGGATGTTTTGTTTTTATGTATGTACCGGCATAGGCATAGGGGGAGATTTGTAAGGACATTTTTGTCCATTAACAATTTATTATGTCGTACGCCATTACACCGTTGAAGAAATTAAAGATTCATACATTCATCAACGAATCCGAATATCAAAAGAAGAAGAGGAATCAAGTCTGACAGACCGGATCGGTCCGCCTTCAATAAAAGAACCGATCCGGCTAATCGAATCGGTCTGCCCTCTACCCAGACTGATCCGTTTTATGCCGATCCAGTATACCCCGGATCGTAAGCGAACCGATGAAGCCTGGAATAAAAGAACCGATCTGGTCACAACCGGACCGATCCGCCCTCAAGCCGGACCGGTCCGCCTGGGATAAACTTCGCCAGATCTGCTTGAGATTTTTTAGGCTCAAAGTTTTCTTATTTAAAGCCAACTTCGGGGAGTTATTTTTTTAAGACTTTTCAAGACGATTTTCGGAGTCCTAAATACTCTAAGTCTTCACCTATTGAGCCCTAGACTCTAGGTTTTTGATTCACACAAATTGCCAATCCTTTGTGAATCTTTTTGGTAACTCAAGAACACAACTTTGAGTTTGTTCAACTCTTGTGGAGAAGCCGTTCTCTTCTTCATTGCTGCCCTCCTGGAAAGGGAAACTTCCTGCCGCCGACATAGGAACCGACACCTGCGGGTATTTCTGTGTCACACTGTTTCTAGCCGTTGCTTTGAAGGTTTACCGAAGACACCGTGCGTTACACTTGTGGGTGATTATCAGGTTGTATGTAAGTCAATGGTCTTGTAAATTCGTTAAAGTTCTAGAAATAAAAGGTTTTGCCCTTCGGGGATTTTTCCTTAATTTTGTGTCGCATGCTTTATTTGTTTATGGGTTGACACTTGCACTTTAGATGCATGTTTAGGGGTTGAAATTAAATAAGTGTGCTGTATTGGAAACTTGCGAATTTAATTTAAATCAATTATCACACACCGAACCTATTCAATTTCTCAAATTGGTATCAGAGCGGGTTACGCTAATTTATCGCGTGATCCTGATTTTTTCGAGGATTTACTTTCTGATACAATTTGTCTACTCACGTTTTCAAATTGGTATCAGAGCAGGTTACGCTAATTTATCGCGTGATCCTGATTTTTTGAGGTTTTACTTTCTGATACAATTTGTCTACTCACGTTCTCAAATTGGTATCAGAGCAGGTTACGCTAATTTATGGCGTATTCCTTTTTTACTACCACCGACTATGACCTCTTCCAGGTTCTCAATGACCCGCTCAGAGGGGAGGATCCTGGTCTCCTCCACTCCTGGTCTTCTATACTTTAGCTGCTATTTTGATGGTATCAAACCTTCCTGTTCCGCAAGCTTCTCTTTGGCCTTCTCGATCTTCTTTTCTGGTTTTGGGCGGATGGCTGCTATAAAGCACCTTCTTGCCATCACTTGATCTCCGTGGATCTCCATAACTCCTCGCCCAGTCACGTACTTGAGTTTCTTATGGTAGGTCGACGGGATGACCTTCATTTCATATAGCCATCCTCTGCCGAGGATAGCTTGGTAGGGCGAGTCAATGTTAACTACCGGAAACTCGATCATCTTGGATTCACTTCTTGCCCTTACTGGCAGTACGATCTTTCCCAAAGGGATAGTTACTTTCCCAGCGAAGACAACTAGAGGGACAGTGACTTCCTTTAAGTCGACAACGCTTACAGGTCGAGATACATTAGTTCGGATGAGCTTCCTTGGTCGACGAGCAACTTATCGACATCATAGTTGGCTCTTCTGAGGGTAATGATCAAAGCGTCATGATGTGGGGTTCTTACCCCCACTAGGTCTTCGTCTGTGAACACGATGTGTTTACTGTAGTCAACATCATCTGCTCGTTGTCACTTCCATGACTGTGTCTTTGCTGGATCGATTTGAAAATCTTGCATTATTGTTGTAAGCTTTTTCACTTCCATACGAGCTGAGTTTCCCTGTATCTTCTTTAGATCATATGCCCCATGAATTACTGTGAGCTCATGGCCAGTATTTTCCTTGAGCACGTTGTCGGTCCTTGTGTCTCCATTGGCAGCAACTTTCTCTGCCTTCTTTTCGATAAACTCGTTCAGGTACCCGATTTGGGCCAACTCTTCAAGGTGAGACTTAAGAGCCTTGCAGTGCTGATTCTTGTGTCCTCCTTCCTTATGAAAAGAGCATCTCAGCTCTTTGTTTCTCTTCGAGGGATCCCCTCCCATATTTCTGGGCCACTTAACAAATGGCTCGTCCTTAATCTTCACTAGAATCTTGTAAATTGGTTCTTTGAAGACAGTGTTTACTACCTGAAATGCTTTTGAAACATCATTCTTATTTTCATTCTTGGAGCTACCCTTGCCCCCATTCTTGCCTCCTCTCTTTTGGGTTTTGACCTTATCGTTGCCCTTGGCAGCGAGCTTAGCTCAACCATTCTCCCATGCACTGAGGTGGGTCACATCCTCGACTTTGTCATACTTCTCGATGCGAGCCATCAGGTCATCGATGGTTGTGGCCTCCTTCTTAGTGAGGGATTGGTGTAAGAGACAAGAGTTCGGTAGGCCAATCTTAAAACATGCCACCGCTACCTGGTCTGAGAAATCCTCGACCTCGTCGAATAACTCCCAATACCTTTTTACGTAGTCCCAGAGGCTCTCTTGGGGTATCTTCTTCATTGTTAGCAAGGCATCCATCCTCTTTGGGTGGGAGTTACTGGTGCTGAAGCGAGCTATGAAGAGCTCCGCCAGGGACTCAAAGCTCCTGATGGATATGTGAGGTAGCCTCTCGAACCACTTCTGGAACACATCGTGCAAACTCGAGGGAAAGATCCTGCACATTAGTGCATCCCTGTGGTTCCAGAGAGTCATGGCCTACCTGTACTACCTAATGTGATCGATAGGGTCAATCTACCCGTCATAAATCTTGAATCTTGGAATTTTGAACTTCTTGGGGGCTTCTTCTTCTTCTATCTCCCTTGAGAAAGGGGATTTTATCTGAGTTCTGAGAGCTCATCGGGTTAGCTCTCTAGTCGATCTGGCACCCCGATGTGTTGGGTGCTGGTCCATTTCTCTTCGGACCAAATTTCGTATATCCTCATCTCCTCGAGTTGGGCTCTTGCAACAACAAGCTCATCGTTGTTTCTCGAGTAAGTTTTTATCCGACTCGTGTTCCTCAATTCTTTAGGATCCGCATCTAGGGCTTCTTCCTTGGTTGCGAGACTTGCTCACCTGAGGGCTAGGAGTGCGGTATTGACGTCTCCTGGTGCTACGATGGAGCTCTTTCTCCATCCTTTCCAATCTCGTTTTGAGGTGAGCATTCTCGGCCTCTTACTCGCGAGCGGCATCTCTTTGCTCTTGGAGCCTTGCCTCATAGGCATCCATCAACCTGGAGGTTTGTGTGGACCTCACTGGTCCCTGGCTTTCTTCTGAGGCTTGCCACTCTGGGCGAGCCCTTTAATCTGAATGTCGAACCTCAAATCTGATCTTACGAGGGGCAGGCTGCTCTTGGATATCCCCTGCTTGAGGGGCATTGCTACTGTGACCAGACATTCCAAATTCTTTACTGGTGAGGGCTTTCTTCAATGAAGACAAACGTTTCCCACAGACGGCGCCAATTGTGGTGACAATCAAGATCAACACAAATTAATAAGAAAAGGCAATCACCAAAGCAAATAAAGAATGTAAAGAATGCTAATCACACGACATAATATTTACGTGGTTCAGCAAGAATGCATACATCCACGGTGGTGCTCTCGATATTATTTCTCTATACTCCGGGGAGTGTTTTATAGGAAAAATAATACATGCCCTTTTCCCCGGGCGGAGGGTTTGTTGTATACATGTTATTTCGGAGGGTGGAGGAGTGGAACTCCCCCACATTAGCGCACAATCCGTAGGATATCTCTGAAGAGAGATTTTAGGGACTGACCGGGTCAAAACTAATTTGGTTGAGGTGCGAGGCCTTTGGACTCTGGTTCGCATCTGATTGGGCTTATCGTCTAGGCCTAGGTGACAAATTGAGGTACCCACAATATATATATATATATATATATAATAGAAACCCAAAACAAAATGTGATTAATGCAATACCATATGAAACTTACCACTTTTGAACAATATGTTGAAGCACCTTATACCTTTGACTTGCTTAAGTCTATACTGTATAAGTGTTCATCTAATTTGGAAATAGTGACAAAATTGATTGTCTAACCTAGAATCCAAAAAGCCTCAGAACTTATCTCTCTAATCCTCTTCAATGATCCATGAAGGTATAAATTGAATCACACTACACACAATTAGAAGTGCATACATGTGTATATATTGCTTAAAATTGATTGTGTGATTAATTCCCCTTAAAATGTGGTTTTAATTATTTTTGGGAATTTTTAAACTTTTTTAAACTTTTTTTTAATAAATGTTTTCATTAATAAAATGTGTTTATATAATTTGTGGGGTTAATATTCTATTTTGGAAACTTTTGTTTTCATTGAAATGTTTGATTGGGTAGGATATAAATGCGCTAGAGACTTCAGGGGGACTGCTTGTAAATATTTTAGACGCGCGTTTGTACACCTATCACATGCCAACACTTGTCACTTGCTTGTTGCGTCAGTTTGTGTTTGTTATGTGAGAGGATTGCCTGGTGCATTGCTGAACGTTGGATCATTCCTAATCGATGGACTGCATGTGTTTTTAGTCAATCCTGGTGCTATATCTATAAACCAATCACAATCATCTTAACCACCGCTATTTCATAACCCTTGGATCAAGTCAAAGTTTGCAAGACTTGATCTCAGCCATTGATTCCCTTCGTCGTTCCAGAACCTTCCCTCACCCCTATATAAACCCCTCACTTCTCAGCATTTCAAGACTTTTGGGCATTCGTCATTTCTGAGAGAAAAAAATAGAGAGAAGAGAGAAGTAAGAGAGAAGAGAGAAAAGAAAAGAGAGAAGAGAGAAAAAGAAAACTGGGTTAGCCAAAAACTAAACCCTAACCCTAAACACTTCATTTTCTGAATCAAACCTTCGTATACACCTAACCCCAAACACAACCTTGAGTGTTTGAGAGAGAGTGGTTTGTTCATTTGAAGCTGTAACCTCTTTGTCTATGATCTTGTTTACAACTTAAACATTCGTGTGAAGATCTGTGTTTCTTTTTCATAGAAACTTTAGATCTACATTCTGCATGTTACATTTTCACTAGATCTGCATATTTCTTACTTGATTTAAGAAAATCTTTACTGATTTGGTTTTGAAAATGTTTTATGGTTTCTGTTCTTACGAAACTTAACCTTGACCTAGTTGGATTCACACTTGGAGATTTTCAATCTCAAAAATATTTTTAAAACTGAGATTGATTAAGATCTTGACCGATTTTGAAGCGAGATATTCGTGGAATCTGGGTTATATTAAAGGTCAAACAGGTTTATAGTTCTGTAAGAAAGAAAGAAAACAAAATCACAGCATATAGACTTTATATGTAATTTTACTAGGATTGTCTGTAAATCTAAGTGTGTGTGAGTTCATGCATGTTGATAGGAATCACTTCACAAACACTTAACACACTACTACACTGGAAGTATTGTGTATAAGATCAGAGATCATTGAGTCGACATAAGGAAGCTAAAGCAAAGGAAGTTATCAAACTGGAAGAACATCATCAACAATCAGATTTATGAGAAGTTAGAAGGACACCAAGTGGGGTATATTCCTAAACTTAGAATAGGTTGATTTGTGTGCATGTATGTTGTATTGTTTGTAACTATTATTTGTTATTAGTGGATTTTTGTTTTTCTGACTTAGAAGTCACCGTGGATGTTTCCTCTGTTGGGAGAGGTTTTACCACGTTAAAAACTGTGTGTTGATTATCTTCATCTCCTCATCTCAGTCTATAGTGTGCTGATTTTTAAAACTGTCTTGTTTTAAAAATTGATTACAAAGTCTTAATTACTCTCGTACATAAGTTTTTTGTAAACACATCTTGTTGTTTATAATTTTTATTTTTCAAAAGAAAAGGGTTTCTTCAACAAACATCTCGGAGTTGCTTATACAGTTTAATCTTGTATTAAACGGCATTAGCAACGTTTTTCAATTGGTATCAGAGCCCTGTTAACTTTTATTTCAAAAAGATCTTGTGTTTCTGAAATCGTTTTCTGAAAAACCTAACTATGGACGAGAAGAATGAAAGGTTTGGTAATATGTCCAGACCTCCACTCTTTGATGGAAACAACTTTGCTTACTGGAAAGTAAGAATGGTTGCCTTCATCCAAGGGACTTTAGGAGATGATGTCTGGGACATTATTGAAAATGGATACACTTATCCTACTAAACCAGCCACTGAAGGAAGCGATGAGAGGGTAAAGAAAATCTTAAGTGAGTTTACCCAAGAAGAGAAAACCATTTCTCGTAATAACAATAAAGGCAAGAATGCCATCTTTATGTCTATTAATGAGTATGAGTTCAAGAGAATCTCATCTTGTGCCACTTCTAAGGAAGCATGGGACACATTAATCACTGCACATGAAGGAGACTCAAGAGTTAAAGCTGCTAAAACTCAAATGCTTATCCAGCAGTACAACTCTTTGATTATGTCTGACTCTGAGTCTTTTGATGACTTTTACATGAACTTAACTGATATAGTCACTAAGTTGCATGCTAATGGTATTACTTATGATAGGAATGAAATTGTTTCTAAAATCCTAAGATCATTACCACAAAAGTTTGACAGTAAGAGGTATGCTATTGAGGAAATGAGTGATCAAAACCTTACCCCTGAGTTACTCAGTAGCAAACTTAGAACTGCGGAAATGGAATTAGACTTTAAGAAACAATTGAATCATTCTCAAAGAAAACAGCCCAACTCTAACTTGAGTTTTGCCTCTAAGATATCTAAACTTGAGACCAATTTGATCAACTCTGACTCTGATGAGGAGTGTGATATAGACAAACTAGATAATCAGATTGCCTTAATATCTAAACAATTTAAGAAAATTGTTAAATTTAGAAACAAACAGGCAACTAAACAAGGCAAGCCTAATTATCCTACTCTGTCTAATCCCAAACCTCATGAGAGAGGTCTTGACAAACATCCTAAGGACAACAACTCCAGACCCACTAGAGACCTTAACAAGATTGAATGTTTTAGATGTGGGAAACTAGGTCACATTGCTCACGATTGCAGAGTTAATCTGAATAAACCCAACACATACAATAGAGCCAATGTCTGTAAAACTTGGAATGATTCAAGTGACTCTGATGAATAGGAACTTGAGTCATCAAATGTACTTGACCCTTGCATGTCTTTTTATGCTAAGATCATTTACAATGATGATATGCCTGTGTGTGATAATGATGCTCCTACTCCTGCTTGTGTGAATACTGTTTTGACTGGCCTAGATGCTTTATTATCTGAAAATGTTGCTAGTTCTACTACCGTGTGTGTGAGTCAAAGTGATCTCGATAATGACGATGCAAATGGGTGCGTGAGTACTAAAACTGAATCGTTAGGGGTCACTACACACACTTCACTTAGCGACTCAGACACAGATGACCTTCCTGATATCCATACTTTGTATGCTAAAAATCTTAAAAAAGGCACTAGACTGGAGAAAACTGTTAGAGACCTGACTAAGAAATTAGATGATCTAAGTCTTATTGTGAAGCTGAATGCCGAAGAGTACACTAACCAGTGTCTGTCTCGTCAATCTGAAATTGAATCTTTTGATCAAAAATTAAAAGAGTTGACTAAAACTAATGAAATCCTGGAAATGAAATATAAGGGAACATTATTAGAACTGGAGGAAGCAAAAACAAAGACAGCTACTGTTTTCAAAAAAATTTCTAAGTTTGAAAACAATTCAAATTGTTTTACTGACTTTGTTGTTGACTCCAAGACCAATTCTGATGATAGAACCGGTATTGGATTTTCCCTAAGAACAAACCACAAACTACAAATTTTGAACCTATTAAGTTTGTGTCTGGGGGCAAAAGACCAATTGAAACATGTCCAGACTTTCATTTTATTAAAAAGGAATTTGATCAAAAACAACAACAGAAAGACATTGGAGAGTCTAGTAATTCTAAGGCTGACACTGCACTTAAGACTAAATACGTCTGTCCTTTGATCAGAAAGGTTGAATCTACCTTTAAAACCATCCCTCCTAGGAATAGGACTTCTGAACAGAATGCTGTTAAACCCATCTTTAGAAGTTTTCCTAAGGAAATTCATCCCTCGAGCAATAAATATTGCTCCTACTGTGACATTTATGGTCATTCCTTTGAAGGTTGTTATGCTAGGCGTCTAAACACCCATGTGTACAACACTTCTGTCTACAAGAACTTTAACTATTCTAGGAAAAATCGTAACCATTATGTCCTTCCAAGACAACCTGACAAGAACTCTAACTACAGGAATAGAAAGACCAAAACTAAGAGTTCATTTAAGAGAAAGGCTCCCAGAAACTTTCCTAAACCAAAAGCTCAAATTTTCCATAATAATCAGTTTGCTGCTCCAACTGTTTTCCGACAAAAAGCTGTTTCTCGAAAATTTTATCAAATGAGGGCAAACTTGCGTAAAATTAAAACTAGATCTATTTGGGTTAGAAAAGATGATCTTTTACCCCAAATGAAGTGTAACATTGTTATCACTGCCTTAAAAGCTGAACACACTTCATCTGGTTGGTACTTAGATTCAGGATGTTCCAAACATATGACAGGAGATGAAACAAAACTTTTAAACAAAACCAAATTTGCTGGTGGAAAAGTTGTTTTTGGTGACGGAGTTTCATCCCAGATCATAGGTAAAGGAACCCTAAAAGAAGATGGAATGCCTGTTCTCGAAAATGTTCTATTAGTTAAAGGTCTTAAAGCCAATCTCCTAAGTATATCACAATTTTGTGACTCTGACCATACAGTCACCTTTTCAAAGAACAATTGTAAAATTCTAAATGATAAAGGTGAATGCATTATTACAGGATTTAGAACACCTGACAATTGTTATACTATCAAGACTAGTTCTGAAACCTGTAACATTGTCAGAATGGATGACAATGAAATCTCGTATAATCGTATGGGTCACTTGAGTTATGATATCCTTGGTAGATTGTCTAGTCAAGAGATTGCTAGAGGAATTCCTAAAATTAAACCTATTTCAAGTGTTGTCTGTGGTCATTGCCAGGAAGGAAAAATAGTTAAGACTTCGCATAAAAAGGTTAAAGACATTCTCACCTCTAGAACTCTAGATCTCATCCATATGGACCTTATTGGTCCCTCTAGAACTGTTAGTCTTTGTGGACACAGTTATATCCTTGTTATGGTTGATGACTTCACACGATTCACTTGGGTTGCCTTCTTGAAACAAAAATCTGACACGTTTCAGAATTTTCTGAAAATTTTACTAAGAATTGAAAATGAGAAGGACACACAAGTCAATCCTATTCGTAGTGATAGAGGGGGAGAGTTCATAGACACAGGAATAGTTGAATATTGTGACTACAACGGTTGCAAACATGAATTCAGTGCCCCTAAGACCCCTCAGCAGAACGGTGTTGCCGAAAGGAAAAACCGAACTCTTCAAGAGATGGCACGAGTCATGCTCCATGCCAAATCTCTACCTAAATACTTTTGGGTAGAATCTATTAGAACTGCCTGTCATATCACTAATAGGGTTTACCTTAGGAAAAACTCTAAACAAACCCCTTATGAGTTGTGGTACGGTAAGAAGCCTAATCTGAAATACCTAAGAACTTTCGGAAGTCAGTGTTATGTCTGTAAAGACAGAGAACATTTGTCTAAATTCGAAGCACGTGGTGATAAAGTCATCTTCTTAGGATACTCCCCAAACAGTCGTGCTTATCGTATATACAATCTGCGTACTAAGGCCCTTATGGAATCGATAAATGTAATTGTAAGCGACACCATTGTCGAAAATAAGATATCTGAATCACCTATTGTGGTTGAATCTGAAAATGATTTCAAAACTGATTCACCAGAAATAGATGACTCATTACCTAGTGAGAGTCCAGAAGTACCTGGCTGGGTCTCTAAAGATCATCCCATTGACAACGTGGTCGGTAATCCTAATGAGCCAGTTCGTACTAGATCCCAGTTAAGAAATTATGCTAATTATGCATGTTTCGTCTCCCTTGTGGAACCGAAAAATGTTAATGAAGCATTGAATGACACACACTGGATTTCTGCTATGCAGGAAGAACTTTTACAATTTGTCATTCACGATGTCTGGTATCTTGTACCGCGGCCTCAAAATAAAAATGTTATTGGGACACGTTGGATTTTTAAGAACAAATCTGATGAAAATGGGGTAATCCTTAGAAACAAAGCTAGACTAGTTGCTCAAGGCTACTCACAAATAGAAGGGATAGATTTTAGCGAGGCATTTTCCCCTGTCACTCGTCTTGAATATGTTCGTCTTCTTTTCGCCATAGCGTGTCACTTAAAATTCACACTTTATCAAATGGATGTCAAATCTTCCTTCCTCAATGGAATTCTGTTCGAAGAAACATATGTAGAACAACCCAAACGGTTCATTGACCCTAAATACCCTAACCATGTCTTTCGTCTAAAAAAGGCTTTGTATGGCTTAAAACAAGCTCCTAGAGCTTGGTATGAACGCCTTTCCAACTTTTTGTTCGATAAGGGTTTTAAGAGAGGAGGAAATGACCAGACTCTCTTTGTCAAACATTTTGACAAAAACATTATTATAGCCCAAGTCTATGTAGACGACATCATTTTCGGGTCAACTTCAAACTCTGAAGTTAAATCTTTTTGTGCTATTATGCATAAGGAGTTTCACATGTCCCTTATGGGGGAACTACAACTTTTCTTAGGATTTCAAGTGAAACAGAATTCTGATGGACTATTTGTCTCTAAAACTAAGTATGCCTTAGATCTTGTTAAGAAATTTGGTTTAGATAATGCTAAAGTTGCCAAAACGCCTATGAGTACTACTGTTAAATTATGTAAAGATGAAACTGGAAATTCAGTTGATTCCACACTTTATCGTAGTATGATTGGTAGCCTACTCTATCTAACTGCCTCACGACCAGACATAATGTATGCTGTATGTCTGTGTGCTCGTTACCAGAATAACCCTAAAGAGAGCCATTTATCGTGTGTAAAACGTATAATAAAGTACATAAAAGGCACTCTCAATCTTGGACTTAGGTACACTAATGATACCTGCAGCACCATCATAGGGTATACTGATGCTGATTGGGCCGGCTGTACTGATGATAGTAAAAGTACTTCAGGTGCCTGTTATTATGTCGGCAATAATTTAGTTGGTTGGAGTAGCAAAAAATAGAATTGCACATCTTTATCTACGGCTGAGTCTGAATATATAGCAGCAGGAAGTTGCTGTGCTCAATTGTTATGGATAAAACAGATGTTAAGTGATTATGGGATTAAAGAAGATCAATTACAATTATATTGTGACAATCAAAGCGCCATTAACATATCTAAAAACCCGGTTCAACACTCGCGAACTAAGCATATTAAAATAAGGCATCATTTTATACGCGAACTTGTTGAAACTAAGGAATTAGAAATTCATTACCTGCCTACTGATCTGCAACTTGCAGACATGTTCACTAAACCTTTAGACTATAACAGATTTCTGTATTTGCGTAATTCTATAGGTATGGTATGCGCTAATTAGACTCTTAAGACCTTAAGTTTTACCCTTTGTCCATTTGAGACAAAATGGGGGAGAAATTTGAGTCTTACGAGTTCAATGTTTTGTTCACATTTCATCTAAACTGCTTGATCTTAGTGTGTATATTTGCAGGAATCTCTTCTACTGATCGTCTACCATTTCTAGTGTAAAAATGTTGTAAATAGTTGAGTTATGTAATTTTTGACTTTCTAGGAAATGGGTAGATAGTATCTTTTGTATAGGACTAGGTTTTATTTTTTTTGGTTCCCTACGAGTTTTAAGCTAACTCAAAGGAGATTTTGTCTCATATTTCCAAAGGGGGAGATTGAAGCACCTTATACCTTTGACTTGCTTAAGTCTATACTGTATAAGTGTTCATCTAATTTGGAAATAGTGACAAAATTGGTTGTCTAACCTAGAATTCAAAAGGCCTCAGAACTTATCTCTCTAATCCTCTTCAATGATCCATGAAGGTATAAATTGAATCACACTACACACAATTAGAAGTGCATACATGTGTATATATTTCTTAAAATTGATTGTGTGATTAATTCCCCTTAAAATGTGGTTTTAATTATTTTTGGGAATTTTTAAACTTTTTTAAACTTTTTTTTAATAAATGTTTTCATTAATAAAATGTGTTTATATAATTTGTGGGGTTAATATTCTATTTTGGAAACTTTTGTTTTCATTGAAATGTTTGATTGGGTAGGATATAAATGCGCTAGAGACTTCAGGGGGACTGCTTGTAAATATTTTAGACGCGCGTTTGTACACCTATCACATGCCAACACTTGTCACTTGCTTGTTGCGTCAGTTTGTGTTTGTTATGTGAGAGGATTTCCTGGTGCATTGCTGAACGTTGGATCATTCCTAATCGATGGACTGCATGTGTTTTTAGTCAATCCTGGTGCTATATCTATAAACCAATCACAATCATCTTAACCACCGCTATTTCATAACCCTTGGATCAAGTCAAAGTTTGCAAGACTTGATCTCAGCCATTGATTCCCTTCGTCGTTCCAGAACCTTCCCTCAACCCTATATAAACCCCTCACTTCTCAGCATTTCAAGACTTTTGGGCATTCGTCATTTCTGAGAGAAAAAAATAGAGAGAAGAGAGAAGTAAGAGAGAAGAGAGAAAAGAAAAGAGAGAAGAGAGAGAAAGAAAACTGGGTTAGCCAAAAACCAAACCCTAACCCTAAACACTTCATTTTCTGAATCAAACCTTCGTATACACCTAACCCCAAACACAACCTTGAGTGTTTGAGAGAGAGTGGTTTGTTCATTTGAAGCTGTAACCTCTTTGTCTATGATCTTGTTTAGAACTTAAACATTCGTGTGAAGATCTGTGTTTCTTTTTCATAGAAACTTTAGATCTACATTCTGCATGTTACATTTTCACTAGATCTGCATATTTCTTACTTGATTTAAGAAAATCTTTACTGATTTGGTTTTGAAAATGTTTTATGGTTTCTGTTCTTACGAAACTTAACCTTGACCTAGTTGGATTCACACTTGGAGATTTTCAATCTCAAAAATATTTTTAAAACTGAGATTGATTAAGATCTTGACCGATTTTGAAGCGAGATATTCGTGGAATCTGGGTTATATTAAAGGTCAAACAGGTTTATAGTTCTGTAAGAAAGAAAGAAAATAAAATCACAGCATATAGACTTTATATGTAATTTTACTAGGATTGTCTGTAAATCTAAGTGTGTGTGAGTTCATGCATGTTGATAGGAATCACTTCACAAACACTTAACACACTACTACACTGGAAGTATTGTGTATAAGATCAGAGATCATTGAGTCGACATAAGGAAGCTAAAGCAAAGGAAGTTATCAAACTGGAAGAACATCATCAACAATCAGATCTATGAGAAGTTAGAAGGACACCAAGTGGGGTATATTCCTAAACTTAGAATAGGTTGATTTGTGTGCATGTAAGTTGTATTGTTTGTAACTATTATTTGTTATTAGTGGATTTTTGTTTTTCTGACTTAGAAGACACCGTGGATGTTTCCTCTGTTGGGAGAGGTTTTACCACGTTAAAAACTGTGTGTTGATTATCTTCATCTCCTCATCTCAGTCTATAGTGTGCTGATTTTTAAAACTGTCTTGTTTTAAAAACTGATTACAATGTCTTAATTACTCTCGTACATAAGTTTTTTGTAAACACATCTTGTTGTTTATAATTTTTATTTTTCAAAAGAAAAGGGTTTCTTCAACAAACATCTCGGAGTTGCTTATACAGTTTAATCTTGTATTAAACGGCATTAGCAACGTTTTTCATATGTGATTAATGAAATAATTCGTTCTTTTAACTATTTAGTTCATATTTACATTAAGAAATATTTTTTTTAAGAAAAGGAGTAAATTCAAAGTTTGCAACATGATGTAACCATTTGGGTATCTCGGCGGAGGAAAAAATTAAATTAAAAATAACATTGCTCGGGGGAGATCAGACAAACAATAATAAAGACCATTCAAGGACCTTTTTTTTACCCTTAACTGAACCATTCAAGTAAGTGTTTTTAATAAACATTCACTTAAAATAGTTAAGCGAAAATAATAGTATTGGGATTACTGGTGGCAAGCAACAGGAACAATTCTAGCACGAGATTCAGAATCTGAACAAACAGATGGTGTGAAGTAAAAACATAGTAATTGCTTAGTACAATCAGATTAATGTATAATTGCAGTGAATCAGAGTGTGGCTATTTTAAGCTTTCCATCTCTAGTTCTGCAACTTTTAACAACTAGAATTTTTGAACTAACAGCTCCACCGAATAAACAGTCTCCTCACATGCCTTTTATTTCTGCCCTGTACCAATAAAAGACATAGCTATGTCTTAAACTTAGATCTAATATATAATCAAACTTCCATTAATTTTTCTAACAGTGGCATCAAATATCATTGTTGGTTTAAAATGTATTTTACCAATATTTTTATGAATTAAATTTAAACATATGATGATAATATGTCACTTTTCACATCAAAAGTAGGAAAGTATTGTAACAGTAAAACATTGAAATAAAGAACACAGAAAATGAAGATATATTAAGATACTAAATCTCAATGGGGGGAAATGTTCACACCTGCAAAGAAACAGATATGAAAAACCCACGAAAACGTGAGTCAAGACAATAGGTTTTAATGCATTAGAAATCCCCCAATATGTAGACAAACTTACCCAAAGCGAATAGAAAGTTATAGTCCGTGAAAGAAATTAAGAGAAAAAAAACATTCTACATACAGTTTTGGTGGTGGTTAACCCTCGCAGCTCTCTCCATTGAAACCTTTAATATAACATGAACAATTAATTGTCAAATTTAATAGGTAAACATCAAGGAAAAAGAAGGTCAACAACTTATCATAGACGCACATTCTAATTGAAAGTTATGTTCTAACATTGTTGGCCACAGAAAGGCACATTCTGATCTTGAACATGCAAGTGAACTGCATTCTTGATCTCCTACATACAGTTGATTCAGTATAAATATAAGGGATGTTTGGAAAATAAATGGAACTTAATCTCTGCTCGTTAATCTAATATGGAGGATGCCATATAAGTACAGGGCTTGCCTTACAAATATGTTATTACACCATATTTTCCCAACCTTAGTTGAATTAGGTATTAGTACCTTCAGTATACAAATAAACTAAAATAAGACCTTCAAAGGATTTCAACACCCCCAATACAAATTAAACCCAAAATCACCTACAACGGAATCTATTGTGCACTAGGAAAACAAAAACAAGATCAAACCCCCTATAAAATGAAGTTCAACCCCCTCCCCCCCCCCCCCCCCCCCCCCCCCCAAGCAGCCATTACTAGAACTCTTATAACTTTAAAGGAAATCAAGAAATTATACTGAACCAAAAAAATGTGAACAAATCCCTATACTAAGTGAATAAAACCCTAAATTAGGTGAAAACCCTAAATTACACAGCCCTAGACCTGCAATTGAAAAAATGATCAAGACGTAAGATGTTGAACTCAATTATACGAAATTGAAAAAATGATCAACACATAAGAATAAGATGAATATTGTACACATAAAGAATAAAACTCTTAAAGAAAGGGGAACAAATTATGACTGTTTTGTATCACCTCCACATAACCCAATCTAAAACAACTAGCCAACCTTTGTTCCTGTAAAAAAAATAAACAAAATAAAGTAAGTTCAAAAAGCTAAATGAAGAATGAAAATGATTCAATGCCTTGTCTAACAGCAAAATGCAAATTCCTAGAAAGTAGATTCGATAATGGATAACGTGCCAAAACCAAACACTCTTTCCCTCTTTTAAGTTTAGATCCTGATTCAATGGAGTTGGGGTTTCTTTCTATGTTAATCTTCATAACCAAACTAATACTATGGAAAACGATAATACAATGAAAATTCTTCAAAAAAAATATAGATCTATTACCTTTAATTGAGCCTCTCATTAACTATTATCTAAATCAGCACCTCTAGACCATCAAAACCAATGTTTGATAAGAAAGAGGGCTTGTGGGTTTGTTCGTCAGTTTGTCAGTTCGTCCGAGTTGTAGAATAAGGATTTGGGTTGGGGTAGGGTTAGAAAGAGGGTTAGAAAGAGGGGGTCACGGGAGTTTGGCGATGAGAGGTATGATTTAAAGTGGGTTTGGTGTGACCCGACGGTGAGGCTAGAAATTATTACCTAAAATATAAGCACACTCTCCCTCTTTTCTGGGCTCACCGTCAGGTGACACATGTCCGGTCCACACTCTTAAAATGCGGAATGATCCACACAAGAGCAGTACTGTGTGTGTGTGTGTGTAGAAGATGTTCATAAGTGAACCTAAAAGATTAACTTTTTAATGAACCTTGACAAAATTCACCTAAAAACTCGTTAATTTTAATTATATATTGTAATTGGTCTGCACCAGCGGCAACGAATACGCGTGTTGATCGATCCCTAACCCCCTCACCCGCCCCTGCCCCCAACCACCACCATCACCATGGCAGCCCTTATAGCAACCCTTATGGCAGCAGGGCTGCCATGGGGGTGGGGTTGAAGCGGGTGGAGATCGATCGACCCGCGTATTCGTTGTCGCTGACGCGGATCAATTAAAATATAGAAATTAAAATTAATGAGTTGTTGGGTGTTATTTTGTCTTCATTAAAAAGTTCATCTTTTAATTTTGTCAAGAAATTAAAAGTTCATATTTTAAGAGTACTATAAGGGCCGCCATGGTGATGGTGGTGGTTGGGGTTGGGATAGGGGGCGGGGGGGGCGGGTGAGGGGGTTGGAGATCGATCGACATGCATATTCATTGCCGCTGGCGTGGACCAATTGCAATATAAAAATTAAAATTAATGAGTTGTTAGGTGAATTTTGTCAAGGTTCATTAAAAAGTTCATCTTTTAAGTTCATTTGTGAATCTCTCTCTCTCTCTATATATATATATATATATATATATATATATATATATATATATATATGGGACAATGGTGTTATGAATAGTAACTCATGCATGATAAACATGCATGGCATTTTATATGTTGCATGCTTGCATGCATACACATGCATGTATGCATGCATGCATACATACATACATTATTATTTTTTTATTAAAATATTTTTTTTAAATATTTTATAAAAATATTTTATAAAAATATATTTTTTTTTTTATTTTTTTTTTAAGTTTTTTTTTTCTAAAAAATGGCAGGTTATTATGGGCTGGGTTTTATCACGGGAACAAATTTATCCGTGCCCTCGGGCACGGACATCCGCTAGTATATATAATAGGGAACCACTATTCCCACTCCAAACAAAATTTTCCCCACTCCACTTTTAACTTTAAACACTAAAATGACCAAAGTGTCCTTCTATATATATATAACTTAGGTTGAACAAATTATTAATAAACTTATTTATCAAAAAAAAAACTTATTTTGAACAAATATAATATTTTATAAAAAAATCTATTATTTATTTTTAAATACATAATATTCTGAAAATAAAAAAGCATAATATTTTGAATATAAACAAATCTAATATTCTGAAAAATAATTTTAAATATTCTGGAAAAAAAACTTATTATTATTTTTTATAGAAGTGGAAGTTAATCAAAAAAATGCGATATTATTTATTTAAAAAAGTGAACATTCTTTTTCAAACAAAAATATTGGACAACATTGTTTTTAAAAGAAAAAATGGTCGGAACTATTACTATAAACTATATTTTTTAAAAACTCTATTTTTTAAATTTCTTATAAAACATATTTTTTTAATAAAACTGTATTTTTTTTGGTAAAAAATTAAGAAGTGACTTTGACACATTACTACTTTTGTATTTTATACTTTAACACGACATGAGATAAATAGCAGGTTTTATAATTTTCACACCACATTAAATACAACATAACACAAATAACACGAGTAAACTAATAAATTTAATATTGTGTCATTGACACCAAATTATTCGTGATATACTATATTCAATTTGGTGTGAAAATTATAAATCACACTATTCGTGTTATGTGTCGTACATTAAATTAAAAAATGCAAAAAATATTAATTTATCAAAATCACAACTTAGTTTTTTACCAAAAAAAAATGCACTGTATTTTTCGCATTTTGTAAAAACTAAGTTGTGATTTTGATAAATTAATATCTTTTGCATTTTGTAATTTAACGTACGACACACAACACGAATAGTGTGATTTATAATTTTAGTTTTTTAGTAAAGATTTCTTTTCATCTGTATCTAGGGTTTAAAAAAATACAGATTTTTTTCATCTCTATTCACCAGGCACCTGTGCATCTAATTGATATTGTAGGTAACACCTACAACACTGTTTCTACTGATCTGTCCAACACCTACAACACTGCTAGCTAGATTACTATCAATTTCCCTGTTAGCCATCCTTCAAATGTGAGATTTTGTACTTTTTGAGTGCCTTTTCCATTAAACTCAATTGAATCAAACTAAAAATATTATGATATGACATGTCTAACTTTTATATTAGGATGAAATGGAAATGCCATTCCCAGATTTTAAAATTTTGCATACACTTTCAAAATTTGCTGAAATTTACCTCAACTGTGTAACTGAATTGCTGAAATTTTTGCAAGTGGAAACTTTTATTTATAATGGTTCATTTTTGTTGGCAACTGTCAGCATGAAGTATTGAATCTATGGTACAAGGTTTTTTCTTGGAAGTTTCATTACGTTATTATGACATTTCCCAAATTGAGAAGCACCAAATTGGAGTCGAAGTGATAAGGAATGCTAGAGAAAGCTCTAGATGCTGTTGTGATTTAGCTGCTCCTGCTCACAGTGACGGGCACCAGAGTCGATGAAGAGACTATCGATAAGTTGGTTGAGACTAGGGATAGCGAAAAGATTTTTCAGAAAGAAATTCGGAATTATTTTTTCACTTAGCTTTTAGATATTAGAGACTAATGTGGTTAATACAATAGCGATTGTTTTTGCACTTGGTATTATTTTTTCCTTAGCTATTAGCGTTTAATTTTCTTTTATTTATTATATACACTTCTATTGTTCGTGTTTCTATTTGTTCATTTTTGTCTTCTTAATGTTACACTTTGTTTAGCGTAGATGCTTATTCAGAGTAACAGTGGGACATGGAATTGATGTGTTTTATGGTATCAAGCAGATGCTTATTTAGAGTAACAGCCGCCTGCCTCCAAACTATCAAGATGAGAGGCTTGTAAGTTTAAGACGTGATCAATTCTAGGCCATTTAAACGACACATTTAGGTATTCACTTTTCCACTTCTAGTATTTTTAACAAATGCTTGCATTGGTTTCACTTGGTTTTATTCTATTAATTACTTTACACGACTGTTTGTATACAATAATTCTTCATTGTGCTTGGTTGTTGTATGTTGCAGGACCAATGGATTTTAAGGCGAGAGATGATGATGAAGAGATTAAAATTTTCGTAGTGAAATTAAGTAGTTGATCGTCTTTGTTTAGATTTGAAAAGTTTGTATACTAAATAATATTTTGTAGAATTTATTATCTTGCTTATCCAGGATGGACTTATGTTATTGTAGTCGAGTATTTTTTTTTTCTTAAACAGGGTGGATAGTCCTATAAACAAAGATAATTTTGCTCAAAATTTTTAAATTGTTTACACTTATTTGTGTTTTAAAAAAATCACTTAAATAATTCATGGTTCATTTATATTATTCATGATTCACCTAAATTATAAAGGCAATTCACTCTTTTTTTGCTGGAGCTGAAATTCCTAAAAGTTGGTCAGCTACGAATATTGCTCTTATACCTAAAGTGGATACGACTATAAATTGCTCTCAATTTAGACCTATAAGTCTATGTAACTTTTCTAATAAAATTATCTCTAAGATTCTAAATGACAGAGTAGCCGTGATTCTTCCTAATATTATATCCCCTAATCAATCTGGTTTTGTTAAAGGGAGAAGTATTAATGACAACATTCTTCTTGCTCATGAGTTATCTCAAACTATAGGAAAAAAAGTTCGCGGTCATAATGTTATTAATAAATTAGACATGGAAAAGGCAGTGTATTGGCCTTTCTTATGTCAAGTTTTGAGGAAATTTGGTTTTAATGAAATGTTTATTGACATGATTTGGAGGTTAATTTCCAATAATTGGTTTTCTGTTTCCATTAATGGGCAAAGTAAAGGTTTTTTTCAATCTTTCAGAGGGCTTAGGCAAGGAGACCCTCTGTCCCCTAGCTTGTTTATTATAGCTGCTGAATGCTTAAGTAGGAATATAGATAATTTGTTCAAAAATAGTAAAGCCACTCCTTTCTCCCATCTTAGAAATTGTAATCTGATTTCCCACTTGGCTTATGCAGATGATATTATTATTTTTGCTAATGGGAGTAAGACAAGTTTGTTCTCTATTTCTAAATTGCTTAAAACCTATGAAAATACCTCTGGTCAGTCAATAAACATATCTAAAAGCTCTATTTATATTGATAAACATCTCTCTCCGTCTATTAGAACGAAGATGGGAACCATTTCTGGTTTATCTATCAAAACATTGCCCATGAAGTATTTAGGTTGCAACATTAATAAAGGTAGAATTAAGCTGTCTCAATTTTCTGATCTAATGAATTCTATTAGAGAGAAGCTTAATTCTTGGTCGTCCAAGCTAATTTCCCAAGCCGGTAGGGATACTCTTATTAGAAGTGTTCTTTCATCTATCCCTATTCACATCATTTCTGTTATTTGCCCCCCTAAAACGATTATTAAAAGATTGCACAATATTTTTTCTAAATTTTATTGGGGTGGTGTTAAAAAAGATAAACCTTACCAATGGTCTAAATGGTATGACATGTGCTTTCCATTTGAAGAAGGTGGATTAAATTTTAGAAGAATGGAAGATATCATTAATGCTTCTAGCATGAAATTGTATTGGAAGTTTTTATTTGATAGTGGTATTTGGGCTACTTTCATGAGAAATAAATATCAGGACATTAAGGTTTTGAAGTCAGGATCGTCCACTATTAGAAGAATAAAATCTATTTCTAGCATAGCGGATGATCACATTGACTTTGACAATCAAATATGGATTCCTTCATACTCTGGTGAGTTCTATTTGAAAGAAGCTTTTCAAATATGCAGGAAAAATAATCCAATTTCTCTCACTTGGAAAATAAATTGGTCGAAAGAATGTCCCATAAAAATTTCTAATTTCATTTGGAAGTTATTGAATAATTCTGTGCCTTTTGAGACTGAAATCCAAAAAATTGGTATAAGACTTGCTCCGGTTTGCAGGGAATGTTTAGCTAATGAAGATAGCGATAATCATGTATTGCTAGATTGTAATTTAGCTACTAAAGTTTGGAAATATTTTTTGTCACCTTTTCAATGTTACTCCTAATAATAATTCTTGTAGGGCAATGATTTTATCTTGGTGGATGAAAAAAAAATAACAAAGACTTTCTTAAAATACTTTATGCCATAATTCCTAAAATTATATTTTGGGAATTATGGAAAGCTAGGAATAGATTGGTTTTTGAAAACTCTAAGTCTTCTGATAATCTTATAATCAATCAAATAATTTATTTAGCTTCTTCCGTACTTCAAAATCTAAAAATCTATGATCTTCCCAACTCTTTAGATCTTCATATCATTAACCAATTCCAATTTCAAATAAGCCCTAAAGTTGTTCAACTTATAAAATGCGTTTGGTCTAATCCCCCTAGTGGTGTTTTTAAATTAAATATTGATGGCGCCTCTAAAGGTAATCCGGGTAATAGTGGTATTGGAGGGGTGATTAGAGATTCGGATGGGAACTTCATTGTTGGGTTTGAAAGGTCTATAGGAGTTCAATCATCTTTCTTTGCTGAAAGTTTGGCTTTGGTTGAAGGTATGAAATTGGTTTCTCAATTAAAGATTCAAAAAGTGATAGTGGAATCGGATTGCAAGCTATTAATAGATGTGATATTGAAAAAAGCTAAACCTCCTTGGCAAGCTAGAAAGTTTCTTCAAGACTTCCAATGCTCTCATGAAGTGACTTACAATCATATATGGAGACAATCAAACTCAGTCGCTGAGCATTTAGCTTCAAGGGCTTCTCTTTTCAACACGAACTTTTTATATTGGGATCATTCCTCTCTCCCGAGGTTGGTTAAAGGTTTACTTAAGCTGGATAGTCTGCATACTCCTCAAATAAGGCATAGAATTTTAAAGTTGTAAATGGGGATAAGATAAATCTCCATATTTATTTCAAGTTCTCTCTATGTAATGGGGTTATTATAAAATCCCATATTTACTGCATTCTATCTAGAGTATTGGACCCAACCTCTAGATTTTAAATTTGCTTGGGTTTGTAAGCTTTGGAGAGGCTTTTTCTCCTTATTATATTAATAAAATGTGTGGGGGTACCGTCCCTCTTTGTTAAAAAAAAAAAATTATATTGTCTTAAATTATACATGATTACTTTGGAAAATTTTCTTCATGCCTTCAAGCGACGATACAACCCAAGTAAAAGCAACAAAACACAATGTTTTTTTAACCAAAAATGAACTTGACCAAAATAAACACGACATGACATGGAATTTTATTACCAATCACGAACAATATTATCATGCAAGACAGTCCTATATAAATGAAGGATATTATGATCATTTTTTTTAAAATTACACTTTATTTTGTTGGGGAACAAAATTTTGTCGTTTTGAGGTTGCATACTTTGAAATTTTTTGTCATTTTGCGATCACGTAGTTTGAAAAATTTTCTTCGTGCATAATGTGACACGACATGAAATAGTATTTTACTATCAATCATAAACACTATCGTTTTGCAAGATAGTATGGATATTATGGTCAATTTCTTTAAATTTATACTTTGTTTTGTTGTAGAACGAAATTTTTGCCATTTTGTAATTTCACTTTAAATATTTTTGTCGTTTCACAATTATGTACTTCGAAAAAATTTTGTCGTACCTTCAGGGACGAGCACTCTAGTATATATATATATATAGCCATAGTTTTTGAAAAATATCTCCACTTTTTATGCATGCATGATATTTTCTTCCTTTCATGCCCATGCATGAAATTTCATGCTAAAAAAAGTTTTTCCTTTTTTTTTATAAAAAGACATATTATTATATTATTTTTTTTTAAATAATTTTTTTTCAATTTTTTTAAAGGCGGGTTATTATGGACTGAATTTTATCACGGGGATAAATTTATCGTCGTACCCTCGATACAGGCATCTACTAGTATATATATACATAGAGAGAAGGGGGGATCTCTAACTGGTGTGTATAGCGGGTGTACTAACGGGTCTTAAAAGAAATAAGAGAAGAGAGGCCACATGTGTAAGCAATTAAAAATGGGTAAAAAATAGTGGACTAAGGCAAAGACCCTTACCTCTTTTCTTTTCATTTTCTACTGCAAATTACTTCAAAATAAACCAATTGTTTTCACAAAAATAAATTATTTTAATTGTTAAAAACCTGTCTTTTATATAAAAAAAAATTGTACATTTTATTTAATAATGTTTTATAATACCGCCAATACATATTGTTGACGCGGACCAACACATTAGAAAAAACGGTCCGCGCTAGCGGTATGTATAGGCGGTACACCGCCTATACATACCGCTAGCGCGGACCATTTTTTCTAAACAGTAAAAAGATTAATTTTAATATAGTAAAAAAAGGTCCGCGCCAGCGATATGAAAAAAAACACGACTCCATTCCACATCGCGTTTTATTTGGATCGTGATCGTGTTACTTAAAAAGTAAAAGGTTCATAATCGTATTGTGTAATTTTTTATTTTTTATTAAACAACTTTTTATGTTTTATAAACAGTTTTTTAATAAAAAAAAATATATATATAATAAATTTTTTTAAACAATTGAATTTTTTTTAAACATTTATGAAAACTAAAAACAATATTTTTAAAAAATATTCTTACTAAAAACTATATTTATAAAAAAATATTTTTTATGCAAAATATAAATTTTTAGTTGTTTTTCAAATACATTTGTTTTAATTAGAGCAAAAAAAGTGAATTTAAATTTTATTTGGTTAAATGCATTTGGAAGGATATTTTTATTTGGATGAATGTATTTTTATTTTTATTTGAATGATAATTGACAATTGATGTTTAAAAACCCATTAATTTATGATATTTGGATACTGTTATTTGGAAAAAAAAACATTAACAACAAATAAGTAAAAAGAAGTGGAGTTAAAAAAATAAATGTTGATACCAAATTTAGTCTGCTGACATGGCTCAACTGAGTGAAGACACATGGCAATCTACGTGGCAACAACAAATACTTCCGAGGAACTCACACGCTCCGAGGAACCATACTACAACGAGGAACACTTCTTCCCCGAGGAACTCATACGCTCCGAGGAACAAGAACTCTCTGAGGAACTCATACGCTCCGAGGAACAAGAACTCTCCGAGGAACTCATAAGTACCGAGAAGCTTAGGCGGTCCGAGCTGCACCTCGAACAAAGCACTAATAACAGGATAACCAACAGTTTGACTGTTCATTAAATGCTCATCATTCAGACGCACACGCTTAAGGGGCATTGAATGTATTACCCTTTCATATGTACATCATTTAATGTATTACCCTTTCACATTACAGCCTCAGGGCTATAAATACATTGTACAATCCTCATTGTAGGGGACCAAAATTTCTGGATAGAACTTGTAATCGAGAATTCCCAAACACTCAGCAATAACACAACAGTGGACGTAGGCCATTCTTATAAGGCTGAACCACATTAAAAATTCTGTCTCATTTATTTATCTGTGATTGAATAATTAGATATGATCTAATTTTTTACATCAATAGATTGGCGCCGTCTGTGGGAAACGACTGGTAATATCGTTTTTCATTAAAAACAATTCATCACAATGGCTGATATTCCAGAATCCAGCAATTGAAACGCTGGAAGCCCTCCAAATCCATCTGCTCCGCCAAATATTCCAGATCTGGCTGGAATAATGACAAATCTGGCTCAGGGTCAAACCATCATACATGAAACTATGCGACAACTCATACAAACCCTCCATGGCGGTGCACCAACCCATTCAGGACCACGAAGTATTCAAAGAAATACCCGCGCACCTTCTTCGCGTGCTAGGCGTACCAATTCATATCGCAATGAGGAGTCTAAAGATTTTTCTTATCAACCTGGACGAACTTCGTCAGTGCGAGCCACAGATACTGAACAACGTATCACTCTCTCCCCAGAAAGGACCAGTGCGCTAGAAAGGTTAAGCAGGGTATCACCTTTTGATCGATTAGGACTTAGAAGGAGTAAAAGTCCTCCTAGAGCCCCATCGAGGAGTTTTTGATGACCACCAGATTTAAGGGAAGGATCTGCCCAGTCGCGACCAGCTGCTCGTCAAGAGAGATCCCAGGAAGCCACTTCAACGCAATCAATTGCTCGAACCAACAGGCCCGAGGAAGGAAATGATGCGTGGAAAGGATCTATTCAGAGGCTGGAGGATAGATTAGGGGAAATGGCTAAAGCCAAGAACCCTCTACAACGAACCTTTGTTCGAGGAACACCTTTTGTCCAAGCCATTATAGATTTTCCAAAGCCATCAAAGTTCAAAGCACCTGTTGTGACCCCCAAATATGATGGAAAGACTGACCCTGTTCTTCATATAGAATAATACCAAGCTGCTGCCGACATCTATGTTGTTCCAGATGAGATGAGATACAGGGCATTCTCGGGAACTCTTACCGAATCTTCTCAAATATGGTATAATAATCTTCCTCAGGGTAAGATCTCAACTTTTCTTCAACTGGCCGAGTTATTCATTGGGAATTTCTATTTTGGGGCAAAGCCAGTTAAATGAGTAGCACATTTGTTAAGTGTTAGACAAAAGGCTGGTGAGAGTACCAGAGATTATATAAATCATTTTAATAACGAGAAACTTGAAGTCATTGATTATGAGGAGAAGACAGCGATTACTGCTTCGATGAGTGGACTACTGCCCAACAAGTTGTACTACACTTTGGTTCAAGATCCACCTAGAACCATGTCAGATCTGATGGGAAAAGCGTCCAAGATCATGAATGCCGAGGAGGCTATGGCTGCAAAGAAGAACATGGATGCCAAAGAAACCAAGGTGGAAGGTGATAAAGCTAAGACGAAAGAGCATAAGAACAATGGTAATGACAAACATTCAAAAACTAGGCCAGTATGGGACGTAATGAAAAAATATGATAATTATACTCCTTTGAAGAAGGATATCAACCACGTTCTAGAAGAAATCAAGAACAACGAGGAATTAAACTGGCCAGAGAAAATGAAGGCAGACCCTGACAAGAGGAATAAGGCGAAGTATTGCCAGTTTCATAAAGATCATGGTCATATGACCAAAAATTGCATAGCTCTTCAAAATGAAATTGAAACACTCATCAGACGAGGAAAGCTGTCAAAGTATGTTGATCGTGGAAACGAAAGAAGAAACAACGACCGAATAAGAGAGAGGTCTAGATCTCCTCGTCAAGCAAAGGAGAACAAGAAAAGAAACCATGAAGTTGATCCAGAAGACGACCCCGATCTTCCCAAGAGACCAAGGCTGCCAGAACGAGAGGTATTTTCAATACGCTTTGGGTCATTTGACTGTAATGTTATAACAGGTGGAGATGCAGGAGGAGGAGACCTTACTGTAGAGAGAAAAGCTTACCTCTGTGAGGCTCAAGCTTGCTCGTACATTCAACGAATAAATCTAGCTGAGGAGGATCGCCTGAGAAAGGTGAACAAAGAGAAATTGGTCATTATTTTTCAAAGAATGACCTCGTAGGAGTTTTGTATCCTCACGATGACCCATTGGTGATCAAGATGAGAATGAAGGGAGTAATAATTTCAAGAGTACTGGTCGACAATGGTAGCTCAGCAGACATCATGTTCTACTCGTGCTTCGATAGTTTAAATCTAAAGTTATCTCAATTGGAGCCTTATCATAGACCCCTCATCGGTTTTGCTGGCGAGAAAGTATTTCCACTTAGGACGATCAAGTTGGATAAATTCATTGGTACATGGCCTGCTTGTTGAACAGAAAGAATACGCTTCTTTGTGATGGATAAGAATGTTCAATCATCATACAATATCATCATGGGAAGAGTAGGATTGAAGAAGTTCGAGGTTGTACAATCTACAGTACATCAATGCCTAAAATTTCCAACTAATTTTGGAGTAGGAGTTGTGAAAGGTGATCAGAAAGTAGCTCGGGAATGCTATTATTCATCCGCCGAGCAAGAGGAATTGGAAGAATCAAGGAGAAAGACTACTACCTATCAAGTGGATGAAGGTGCAGAAATTGAAACATTAGATCCTAGAGATGAGTCGCAACTCGTGAAGGGTCAAGTGGTGGAAGCTACTGAAAACATCATTCTGGACGACCAGCACCCTGAACGTACTACTCAAGTAGGTTCGTCGTTGGGAGCCTCATTAAAACAGGAATTGATAACTTTCCTTAGAAGCAGAAAACAAACTTTTGCGTGGAGTCATGAAGATATGCCTGGGATAGACCCAAATTTCTTATGTCACGAACTCAATGTGAATAAGGAGATCAAGCCAGTGAAGCAGAGAAGAAGAGTATTCAGTCCCGAGAAGAATAAATCCATACAGGAGGAAGTCGAGAAGCTCCAGAAAGCTTGTTTCATTGAAGATGTTAAATATACAGATTGGTTAGCCAATGTGGTGATGGTAAAAAAGAAGAACAACAAATGGAGGATGTGTGTAGAGTTCACCGACCTCAACAAAGCATGCCCAAAGGATCATTTTCCACTGCCCCGAATTGATCAACTAGTGGATGCTACCTCGGGACACGAGCTACTGAGCTTCATGGATGCTTATTCTGGATACAATCAGATTAAAATGAACCTAAAGATAGGGAAAGTACTTCTTTCATTACCCCTTAGGGAACTTATTGTTATAATGTTATGCCTTTTGGTCTGAAAAATGCAGGTGCGACATATCAGCGGCTAATGAACAAGGTCTTTGCTGAACAAATCAGTTGCAATATGGAAGTCTATGTTGACGATATGTTGACAAAGAGCAAGAAAGTTGCCGATCATCTAGTTGACTTAAGTCAGACTTTTGATCAACTGGATAAATATCAAATGAAGCTGAACCCGACGAAGTGCACATTTGGAGTACGAGAAGGCATGTTCCTCGGGTACATTGTCAATCAACAAGGCATTGAGGCGAATCCTGAAAAGATCAAAGCTCTGCTAGGGCTGCGATCTCCAACGACGAAGAAAGAGGTGCAAAGTCTTACAGGACGAGTAGCAGCACTCAACAGATTTGTATCACGAGCAACTGATAGATGTCTCCCATTCTTCAAGACACTCCGAAAGATTTTTGAGTGGAATTATGAATGTGAGAAGGATTTTCAAGACTTGAAGAAATACTTGGGAGCACCTCCACTGTTGTCCAGGCCAGTGATGGGAGAAAAAGTATACTTATATCTTGCAGTGTCTGAGAATGCAGTTAGCTCGGCGTTGATCAGAGTGGAGAATGGAGTACAAAAACCAATCTACTACACAAGTAAGGCCTTCCGAGGAGCAGAGATCAGATATCCAAGGCTGGAAAACTTGGCACTGGCGCTGATTGAGGCGAGTAGGAGAATGAGGCCATACTTCCAGGCTCATACCATAGTAGTATATACTGATATGCCATTGAGGCAATCCCTTCATAAACCAGAAAAATCAGGGAGATTGATGTACTGGGCAATAGAGCTCGGTGAATACGATATAGTCTATGAACCCAGATCATCTCTTAAAGGGCAAGCTGTAGCAGATTTTATAGCAGAGTTCACCTATCCTGATACCCCCGAGGAGCAAAAGTTGCTCGCCGATCAACCTGTGGATGTTACAGGATCAACAAACACAAGCTCAGACCAACTCCGGTTGGTAAAAGGGAAAGTGGATGTTACAGGATCATCAAATTCGGGCTCAAACCAACTCCGGTTGGTAAAAGGGCAAGAAAAGATGATCGATGAAGAGCGAGAAATATCAGGGGAGGATGAAAGGAAGCAACAAATATTTCACCGAGGAACTCTGTCAGATCAGAAATTTGAAGACGAGTTACCTATATGGAGGCTATATGTAGATGGTTCATCTTGCACAACAGGCTGTGGGGCAAGGATAGTTTTGAGCACTCCGGACGATGTCGACATGGAATACGCCCTACGTTTCCAATTCAAAGCTTCCAATAATGAGGTTGAGTATGAAGCCATGATTGCAGGTCTTAGTTTGGAAAAAATTATGGAGGCACAGCAGGTTATTGTCTTTAGTGATTCTCAATTGATCGTAAATCAAATGTTGGGAGTATATGCAGTTAGAGGAGAATTAATGATCAGATATCATGCAAAGGCAAATGAGCTGATGTCAGAATTTGTCGCTATTCAGTTGGTCAGAATACCAAGAATGGAGAATGCGAGAGCAGACGCCTTAGCTCGATTAGCATCAGCTACTCGTACCGAGCTACGACGAACAATCCCAATTAAAGTGTTGGCTGGTCGGAGTATAGATGAAGATCTGACGATGAACTTTATCACCCTTGATTTAGGACCATCTTGGATGGATCCCATCAGGGCATATATTGAGGAGGGAGAATTACCAATTGACAAGCTCGCAGCCAAGAAATTAAAGTTTAAAGTTGCTCGGTATGTATTAACTAACGGTATTTTATATAGATGAGGAATTATGGCAGGTTTGCAGAGATGTGTACACCCCTCCGAGGTGAAAGAATTGATTGAAGAGGTCCATGAAGAGTCCTGTGGAGCACATGTAGCAGGTCGAACACTCTTGCAAAGGATGATGACGTAGGGATACTACTGGCCGACGATGAGAGCTGATTGTATAGCCTATGCCAAGAAATGTGATAAGTGCCAGCGCTTTTCCTCCATCCGAAGAACTCCACAAGCATTGTTGACACCCATCACTTCCCCTTGGCCATTTGCCATGTGGGGAATAGATTTGGTCGGGCCACTACCAACGACCAGAGGAAGGTTCAAATACCTCATCGTTGCAGTGGATTATTTTACTAAATGGGTTGAAGCTGAGACTCTCATCGATATGACGTACGACAAGGTGTACCAATTTGTTTGGAAGAACATCATTTGTCGATATGGTCTTCCTCATGCCTTCATCACAGACCATGGAATACAATTTGATAACGAGGAGTTCGCCGCCTATTACCATCAGTCAAACATTTTGAAGATCCACTCAGCACCAGGCCATCCTCAAAGCAATGGACAAACTGAAGTGATAAACAGAACGCTGCTAAATGGCTTGAAGAAAAGATTGAATGATGCGAAAGCAAATTGGATCAACGAGTTACAATCAGTACTATGGGCTTACCGAACTACTCCTCGAGTAGCAACAGGAGAATCACCATATATGCTGGCGTTTGGAAGTGAAGCTGTTATACCTGCCGAGTTTGGCCTCCCAACACACAGGGTACTGAATTTCAATTCCCCTGTCAGCGACTTAATGAGAAGATTGGATTTAAACATGCTCGAGGAAGTTAGAGAAGAAGCAGCCATTAGAAATGCTGCTTACCAGCAGCGAACAGCTTTGTTCTACAACAAGAGAGTGAAGAAGTGCGACCTGAAAGAAGGAGACTATATGATGAAGAAAGTAATTCAAAAGCACAATAAGCTGGAGGCAAACTGGCATGGACCATACCGAGTTACAGAAGTTGTTCGACCAGGAACTTACCGAATAACAACTTTAGAAGGGGAGGAGTTTAAGAATGCATGGAACACAGAGCACCTACGCAAGTATTATCAGTGATGAATAAAATGAAGATATTCTGTCGAATTCTCTCTTTTTATTGAAAGTTTTTCGGGGAATACTAGTGCTACACATTACTCGGCAAAACTCGGCAAAGCTCAGGCTACTCAAATTTTTTCTCGAAAACGCCAACTAAGGTTGGTCGAGAAACCTATATTCCTCCGGGAAGTAAAGATACCTATATTCCTCTAGGAAGTAAAGCTACCAATATTCCTCCGGGAAGTAAAACTACCTATATTCCTCCGGGAAGTAAAGCTACCTATATTCCTCTGAGAAGTAAAGCTACCTGTATTCCTCCGGGAAGTAAAGTTACTTGTATTCCTCCGGGAAGTAAAATTTGTATTACTACGGGAAATAAAACTATATGTTTCTCGGGAAATAAAATTATTCCTAAAAATGCCAACTTATGTCGGTTAGGAAATAAATATATTCTCGAAAATGCCAACTTGAGTTGGTCGGTAGGTAAAAGTATTTCAAAAAGACTAACTATGGCTGGTCGGGGATAAAAACCCACCAACTGTAGTTGGTCGACAAGGAAAATTTACCGACCTTGGTTGGTCGGAAACATTTTATGGGTAAAATTATTTCAAAAAGACTAACTATGGCTGGTCGGGGATAAAAACCCAACAACTGTAGTTGGTCGACAAGGAAAATTTACCGACCTTGGTTGGTCGGAGACATTTTATGGGTAAAATTATTTCAAAAAGACTAACTATGGTTGGTCGGGGATAAAAACCCACCAACTGTAGTTGGTCGACAAGGAAAATTTACCGACCTTGGTTGGTCGGAAACATTTAAGAGAAAAATCTACTAACTATGGCTGGTCGGGATAAAAACCCACTAACTATAGTTGGTCGGCAAGTAAAATTTAACGACCTTGGTTGGTCAGAAACATTTTAAACATTTTTGACACTCGTAACTTTATTGCTAAGTTGGTCGAGAAATAAAACTTTATTATTAAGTGATCGAGCAACATTTTTTATACTCATAACTTTTTAATTATTACTAAGTTGGTCGAGAAACAAAATATTATTTTTGCCAAATGACTACCACAAATTCAAGCTACTCGAGAATAAGTTGGTCGACGAATAACACAATGTCATTATCTTTTTAACAGATACACATGCACAAATATAAAGTGATTTACAAGACAATGGCAATTAAGATTGCAAACAAAAATGAAAGTCTTTCTTTAAATCCAAAACAAATTACATTGATAATGAAATGTAAAATACATTGATAATGAAATGTATACTAACTATTACATTAATATTCCTATTCTACTGGTCTTTTCCCCTCTGCTTTTGACACAGGTTCCTCGCCAACAGGCGGATCATTTAAAGCAAGAGGAGAATTTATGAAGTTGAGATCCTTTAACATCCTGATATTCATCACGGATGGTCGATCTAAGAGGTGCTCGGGACGAGATATCTCAACATTTGAATGGAGATTGTAGTCGCCGGAGATATTTTGAAATCAAGCATCGAGGAATGGCCCGTGCAGGGATCCAACTCATATCCAATTTGAATGGAGGCACGGGTAGTTCGAGCAGCCCAGGATCGTGATAGTCCCACAGGTAATGACCCTGTTCGAGTTACAGCACACCTAAGGCATTCAACCAGCCTTGCTTATAGCCCTCATTATTGACATTCTGGATACGATCGTCCAAGTGGTAAAGAGCCTCGTTGTATCCAGCCATCCAGAACTCCCTGGGCTGTTTGTGGAATTGATATCTCAGTCTTTCCAGTTGCTCGTGGAGATTCTTGATGAAGAGTTCCTTATTCTCCAAGACTGACTTCTGCGCGGAGAGTTGTTCTTCCAGGTCCCTGATCTTCTTTGACATTTCAGCCAACGCCTGGTTCTTCGCCATTAACTGAAAGGCTTGGTTCTCTAAGGCAGACTGAGTCCTCTGTTCCTCGACAGGAATCCGAGCTGCTCTTGCTCGTCCCCGAGGAGCTCTTGCTCGACCACAAGAAGATGTAGAGGGGCCAGCTCTCTTTAATGTCTCCAATTCGTCCCTCAAGTTAGCGTTCTCAACCTCCAAGAATGAAAATCCCTCATCAGTCACTGGGATCAAGGTTTTTGAAGTAGAAGCTGCAGACTTCAACTGTGATAACTTTTTTTGTAGATTGTTATTCTCTTGCTCCAGCAACTCGACTATTTATCTGCATTCCTCGACCTCACCCCTCGGAGTTCTCTCCCTCACATCATAGCCAGCAAAACGCTTCTCGTAACCCTTGTCGGCAACGATCTGCTGGTACTTCTTCTCATAACCCTCGTGCAAGAGGGCAGTGGATTCTTTGTATTGTTGCTGAAGATCCTCGAGGGTGCCTTGGAGATCCTCGATCATGTCATAATAAGCCACATTATTGTCCACTGCTCGATCAAGTAGACACTTCAGATATTGGTATGCTTCAACTGCCTGTTCAGAAGCATCTTGGCCGAGTATGTCAACAATTTGTGCTGCACTCAGATCTGTGTGACCAGCCTTGAAATAATCATTGCATTGCCTCAACAGTTGGGTACCATGAGCAGATAGTAATTCCATCCTGGCCAGAAACTAGTAGAGAAAAAACAGTAATCAATAAAAGTACCAACAAAGCATGAAGAAGAGACAACAGTATGAAAAGATAAAAGTTCAAGTTTTATTATATCAAGGATCAGAGTTACATATTCATGGTAACATTTGACAAAAGAAAAAGATAAAGAGAAACCCGAACAACTCTATACCTTTTCTTTATCTCCCAAAACCTTCTTGGGAGGCTGGGACGAGGAAGTAGGTTGCTCGGAGGGAATAGAAAGTTACTCGGGGAGCACCGGCAGTTGCTCGGAGGAAGTAGCGAGCTGCATATGTTCCTCGATAGCAGGCTGGATGGTTGGGGGATGATTTCCCATCATCATAGAAGACTCTTCGGAGGCAGCTTCGTCCTCTTCTTCATCTTCACGAGTTGGAGGGGGACCAGGGATGTGTCGCTGGAAGAGCTCAGAAGTTTCATCAATCTTCATCTCCTGAAGAGCTGCGACCCATCCATCCCTAAAGTACTTGAGGCTGCCATATTCGACTTGCGACATCATGGCAGCCAAGCCCTTATTCCACCCCTTGTCCTAGCCAGCACTGAAGGACTTTTTCATAGCCATTTTCCTCTTTAACTTCTTCGAGGAAAACTTCTCGGACAGCATGTTATCAACAGCTTTCAATTTTCTCTCAACCTCCTCCTTCTGCCGATTTACCTCCCGAAGCTGGACCACTCTTCCTCAGCAACTTTGAGCTTATTCTCAAGCTCTCCAGCATTTTTGAGCTTCTTGTCGAGCTCTTTACTTTTCCCTTCCAAGTCCTTTATTCTCTTCTCCAACTCCTTGGAGACTTCAACAGCTTGAGCTTTCTCTTGCTCGGTGGAGGTAAGCTTCTTCTCCCAGATAGCCTTGTCAGCATCATGCTTCTGACGAGAATCTTACAAAGACTTCGTCAGGCCCACCAGAGCTTCCTTCACACCAGACGAGGAGCATAAAGCTTTAATTTCTTCATCCTTCTTCAAAATTATATTGAAGCAGCTCGCCAACTGTGAAAAGAAAATGAAAGCAAAGTCAGTGACAGGTATAACAAGGGAAAGATGAAAAATTCAAAGTAATAAGACTTACAGAAGCAATATGGCGAGCAGCTAACGAAGTGACCATATCCCGGGAAAGGTTATCTTCAACACCTTGGATCTCGGGAATGATCCAAGTCTTTACCGAGCTCATGGCAGAGCTCGGAGGAACAAAAGTAGGAACCCCAGTTCCAGTGATTGGGGGCTGAGTGATGGTGTCAGCCAAATTGACCGAGGAGCTCTTCTTCAGCTTCCTCGGAGGAGCAGGAATAGATTTAACCAAGGAAGAACCCTTGGTCGGTGATATTACAATCACCTCGCTTGGAGCAGCAGCCTTGCTCGGGGCCACTGGGGGCTTCTCGGCAACCTTAGCAGGAGCAGCTGGAGGAGCTGCATCAATTTTCTTTGTCCCTTCTGGGACATCGTCAGTCTTACTTCTTTTGGCTTCTCCAGCAGCAGAGGCAGGTTTCTCGAAGAGAGTGGGAGGTCTTCTTATCTTCATCCTTTCACTTAAAGGAACGTGTGATTCAGGCGAGGAACTGGTAGAAGCTGGTACTGGCTCTGAGTCGCTTATTACCGGACGAGAAGTAAAAGAGGTGGTGTAGCTCTTATACTGTAGTAGATATGAGGCTGACCTAATGTGCTCGTCGGTAACAGACTGATGCAAACTCCAGATAAGTTTCAAATGTCTTATGTTAACATCTGCTTCTTTTGGACACTTTCTTTTGTTGTCAACTGCAAATAAATAAACATTAAAATATCAGTGGCACATTTTATTAAACATAGAGGAAGCAAAATTTCAAAATAAATAAAATGAAATAAAAATAACCTATCCCATTGCCATAGGGAGGGCATCTGGGACCCTGATAAACTTCATCTCCGGATAAAGGAGCATGTTGCCAATTTTTTATGACAACCTCGTGCTCAAAATAATCCCTATTGGCATCTGGGAGATTGACCACTAAGTCCCTATTTAAAAATCTAGTTTTTAAATAAAAGGTGTTATCACCAACTGCCCATCTATAAAAGAACATGATTTCTGGAATTCCTATGCGAGTTCCATGGATTTGATTTAATCTATAAACCCCATTAACTATTCTCCATGTGTTGGGGGTTATTCTTGCAGGAACAACATCAAAATATTGACAAAATTCCAGACACAAGAGATTGGGTGGAAAAGAAAATCCACACTCAGCAATAAAGAGACTGGGGAACCAATGTCCCTCAGCCAAACGGAAATAATCAGAAGGCTTAGAAAGCTCTTCCAGAACAACCCAGGAGGGAATAGAAAAATCAGAGCGAAACTTATCAAGAGATTCAACAGGGTAAACCATGATTAATAAAAGAAATGAAGAAGAAGGAAGAAGATCTTACAAAAAAGAGTGGATCTGTTGACAACGAACGATGAAAGAGATGAATACACAGGAGAGAAAGAGACGATGGAAAACTCGAAGATACAAATTTGAAAAAGTAGAAGACGATGGGATTGTCTGTGACGCTTAAATACCTTGCCTTGGGAAAAGAAAAAATAATGATTACAAAAAGAAACGATTACGCTACCGGCGGCTAGAAGGACAAAAGGTACGCGGGAATCGAGGCGGTTATAAAAAATTCAAAAAAGCATGATTCTATGAATTTGGAAAGAGAAATAAATACGAAAGACTCCTAAATTTCAGGATGACCATTTAAAACTGCCATATTCTGAGAAAGAATGTTCCACACTCCTCAAATTTCGAACTATGAAACATTGGGGGCTTCTGTTGATACCAAATTTAGTCTGCTGACATGGCTCAACTGAGTGAAGACACATGGAAATCTACATGGCAGCAACAAATACTTCCGAGGAACTCACACGCTCCGAGGAACCATACTACAACGAGGAACACTTCTTCCCCGAGGAACTCATACGCTCCGAGGAACAAGAACTCTCCGAGGAACTCATAAGTACCGAGAAGATTAGGCGGTCTGAGATGCACCTCGAACAAAGCACTAATAACAGGATAACCAACAGTTTGATTGTTCATTAAATGCTCATCATTCAGACGCACACGCTTAAGGGGCATCGAATGTATTACCCTTTCATCTGTACATCATTTAATGTATTACCCTTTCACATTACAGCCTCAGGGCTATAAATACATTGTACAATCCTCATTGTAGGGGACCAAAATTTCTGGATAGAACTTGTAATCGAGAATTCCCAAACACTCAGCAATAACACAACAGTGGACGCAGGCCATTCTTATAAGGCTGAACCACTTTAAAAATTCTTTGTCTCATTTATTTATCTGTGATTGAATAATTAGATATGATCTGATTTTTTACATCAACAATAAACATGAGGTAAAAAAAATCCATTCCACATATTTGGAAAAAAAACAAAAAAAAAAGTGTATGGAAAAGTGTCTCCCACCAACATTTGCTGTATAGAGAAAGAAGACAAATAGGAACATGGAATGGGTTTTGATTTTTCTGTAGAAATGGGTAAAAAGTAGAGGGCAGAGAGAGAATGTATTTTGTAGTAGAAAATGTATTTTGTAGTAGAAAATGAAAAAAAAAGGTGAGGGTCTTTGACTTAGTCCACTATTTTTTACCCATTTAGTACACCCGATAAAGACACCCATTAGAGATCCCCCCCCCTATATATATATATATATTAGGGTGTATCCGTACCGATGGCACGATGATAAATTTGTTCCCGTGATAAATTAGTTCCCCTAATCTGTCATTCATCATTTTCAAAATCTCTATTCAAACTCAATGTATCCTCTTATCGATTTTATATAAGGCACGATTAGTAATAGTTATAAGTTAGGCAAAATAAGACACGTGATAACATGATATGAACTAAGCCTAAGTCTAACAGTTTGTGAATTTTCATCGTGTTCTCAAATCGGGAGTCTCGTGACTATACGGTCGGTTCCTGCGAGTTACGTTGGTCCCGTACGAGGTGTCCGTGCCTCTTAGGGGGCCGTTTGGGGGTTGTTTTATGTTTTCATCCTTTGTCGGCGTGTTTTTAAGCCTCAGTTTAACAGTTTACATATTTTTGTCGTGTTCTCAAACCGGTAGTCCTGTGACTATGCGATCAGTTCTTGCGAGTTACTTGGGTCCCGTTCGAGGTGTTCGTGCCTCTTATGGTGCCGTTTGGGGGTTGTTTTATGTTTTCACCCTTTGACGACATGTTTTTAGCCTAAGTCTAACAGTTTGCAAATTTTTGACATGTTCTCAAATCGGGAGTCTTGTGACTACGCGATCAGTTCTTGCGAGTTACATTGGTGTCGTACGAGGTGTTTGAGCCTTTAGCACAGCCGTTTAGGGGCTATTTTATATTTTCACCCTTTGACGGCATGTTTTTAAGCCTAAGTCTAAAAGTTTGCTAATTTTTGTCATGTTCTCAAACTGGAAATCCCGTGACAACGCGGTTAGTTTCTGTGAGTTACATTGGTCACATGCGAGGTATTCGTGCCACTTATGGGTCCGTTTGGGGGATCTTTTACATATTCACCCTTTGACGGCTTGTTTTTAATACTAAGTCTAACAGTTTGTAAACTTTCTTCGTGTTCTCAAATCGGGAGTCCCGTGACTACATGGTTGGTTCCTGCGAGTTACATTGGTCTCGTGTGAAGTGTCCGTACCTCTTATGGGGACGTTTGGGGTCTGGTTTACGTTTTCACCATTTGACGGTATGTTTTTAAGCCTAAGTCTAAAAGTTTGTAAATTTTCGTCGTGTTCTCAAACCGAGAGTCCCACGACTAGGTAGTGAGTTTCAACGAGTTATATTGGTCCCGTGTGAGGTGTTTGTGCCTCTAGCGGGGCCATTTGGGGGCTATTTTATGTTTTGACCCTTTGACAACATGTTTTTAAGCCTAGGTCTAACAGTTTGCAAACTTTCGTTGTGCTCTCGAACCGAGAGTCCCGTGACTACGCGATCGGTGCTCGTCGAGTTACATTTGTTCCGTTCGAATTATTCGTGCCTCTTACGGGTCCGTTTGTGGGATGTTTTACGTTTTCACCCTTTGACGGCATATTTTTAATCCTAAGTCTAACGGTTTGCAAATTTTCACCGTGTTCATAAATCGGGAGTCCCGTGACTATGCTGTCGGTTCTTGCGAGTTACATTGGTCTCGTACAAGGTGTTCGTGCATCTTACGGGGCCGTTTGGGGGTTGTTTTATGTTTTCACCCTTTGACGACATGTTATTAAGCCTAAGTCTATTAGTTTGTAAATTTTCATCGTGCTCTCAAATCGAAAGTCCCGTGACTACATGGTTGGTTCTTACGAGATACATTGGTCCCGTGCAAGGTGTTCGTGCCTTTTAAGGAGTCATTTGGGCATAGTTTTACATTTTCACCCTATGACGGCATGTTTGTAAGCCTAAGTTTAATTGTTTATATATTTTTATCGTGTTCTCAAACTTGGAGTCCCGTGACTACGCGGTCAGTTCCTACAAGTTACATTGGTCCCACGCGAGGTGTTCGTGCCTCTTATAGGACCGTTTGGGGCTTGTTTTACGTTTTCACCCTTTGACGATATTTTTTTAAGCCTAAGTCTAACAATTTACATATTTTGTCATCTTCTCAAACCGGGAGTCCCGTGACTATGCGGTTGGTTCTTACGAGTTACATTGGTCCCGTGCGAGGTGTTCATGCCTTTTATGAGGCCGTTTGGATTTATTTTTACGTTTTCACCCTTTGACGGTATGTTTTTAAGCCTAAGTCTAAAAGTGTGCAAATTTTCGTCGTGTTCTCAAATCGGGAGTCCCGTGACTACGCGGTCTATTCCTGCGAGTTACATTGGTCCCGTGCAAGGTGTTTGAACCTTTAGCGGGGCCGTTTGGGGGCTATTTTACGTTTTCACCCTTTGACGGCATGTTTTTAAGCCTAAGGTTAAAAGTTTGTTAATTTTCATCATGTTCTCGAACTGGGAATCCTGTGACAATATGGTCGGTTCCTGCGAGTTACATTGGTCACGTGCGAGGTATTCGTGCCCCTTAGGGAACCGTTTGGGTGTTGTTTTACGTAGTCACCCTTTGACGGCATGTTTTTAAGCCAAAGTCTAATAGTTTGCAAATTTTCATCTTGTTTTCAAATAAGGAGTCCCGTGACTACGCGGTCAGTTCCTACGAGTTACAATGGTCCCGTGCGAGCGATTCGTGGCTCTAGCGGGGCGGTCTGGGGGCTATTTTACGTTTTCTCCCTATAAAGGCGTGTTTTTAAGCCTAAGTCTAACCGTTTGAAAATTTTTATCAAGTTCTCAAACCGGGAGTCCCGTGAGCACGTGATCGGTTCTTGCGAGTTACATTGGTCCCGTGCGAGGTGTTCGATCATCTTACAGGCCGGTTAGGGGATGCTTAATGTTTTCACCCTTTGACGACATGTTTTAAAGCCTAAGTCTCGCAGTTTTAAAATTTTTGTCGTGTTCTCAAACCGTGAGTCCCGTGACTATGCGCTCATTTCCTGCGAGTTACATTGGTCCCGTGTGAGGTGTTTAAATCGTGCCTCTTATGCGGCCATTTGGGGGGTGTTTCGGGGTTTCGCCCTTTGATGACATGTTTTTAAGCCTAAGTCTAATTGTTTGCAAATTTCATCTTGTTCTCAAATCGGGAGTCCCGTGATTACGCGGTCGATTCCTGTGAGTTACATTGGTCCCGTGCGAGGTGTTCGTGCCTCTTACGGGGCCTTTTGGGGGATGTTTTATGTTTTCACCCTTTGACAACATGTTTTCAAGCCAAAGTCTAATAGTTTCTGAATTTTCGTCGTGATCTCAAATCAGTAGTACCGTGACTACGCGGTCAGTTCCTGCGAGTTATATTGGTCCCGTGCGAGGTGTTCGTGCCTCTAACGAGGTTATTTTATGTTTTTACCCTTTGATGGTATGTTTTAAGCCTAATTTTTACAGTTGTAAATTTTTGTTGTGTTCTCAAATCGGGATTCCCGTAACTATGCGGTCGATTCCTGCGAGTTACATTGATCTCGTGTGAGGTGTTTGTGTCTCTTACAGGGTCGTTTGGGGGTTGTTTTACGCTTCCACCTTGGACGGCATGTTTTTAAGCCTAAGTATAACAGTGAAGAAGAGACTAACATAATGCGAAAAGTGAAGATTAACCCACGAACTAGGTAGTGGAACTTAAAAGGAGAGAAATTAGAACTATTTAGAGATAAATTATTAAATGAAGCAACATGGAATACTGAAGAAGAGACTAACATAATGTGGAATAAGATGGCCACATGCATTAGGAGAATATCAAAAGAAATTCTTGGAGAATCAAAAGGAAAGGGGCCACAGTCTAAAGAAACTTGGTGGTGGAATGAAGAAGTACAAAATATAGTAAAAATTAAAAGGGAGTGCTTTAAAACATGGCAAACAAATAGAAATGAAGAAAATTTTGAGAAATATAAATGGGCTAAAAAGGAAGTTAAGAAAGTGGTAAGAGATGCTAAGTTAAAAGCGTATGATGATCTTTATACAAAATTAGGTACACAAGAAGGGGAAAAAAGTATTTATAAGCTTGCTAAACTTAGGGACAGGAAAACAAAAGATTTTAATAACGTTAAGTGTATCAAAAGTGATGATTTGAGAGTCCTAGTCAAAGATGATGAAATTATGGAAAGATGGAAAAACTACTTTGAGAGGTTATTAAATGGAGATAATGGGAGTAGATTAGATATAGAGGAACTTAGGGAGACTCGAGAAAATATATTTTTCCCCAGAATTAGGACAACAGAGGTCAGGATTGCTCTACAAAAGATGAAAACAGGGAAGGCTTTAGGACCAGATGGTATCCCTATTGAAGTTTGGAAGTGATTAGGGGAGGATGGAGTATCATGGCTTACAAAATTATTCAATAGAATTTTAATGACTAATAGGATGCCCGATGAATGGAGAAAAAGTATTTTAGTACCTATTTATAAAAATAAAGGGGACATACAAAGTTGTTCAAATTATCGTGGTATTAAATTAATGAGTCACACAATGAAACTTTGGGAGAAAGTGATTGAATATGGATTGAGATTAAAGACAACAGTATCTGAGAATCAATTTGGGTTTATGCCTGGGAGGTCGACAATGGAAGTAATCTATTTATTGAGGAGATTAATGGAGAGGTATAGGGAGAAAAAGAAGGATCTTCATATGATTTTTATAGATTTGGAGAAGGCGTATGATAGGATACCCAGAGATATAATATGGTAAGTTCTACATAAAAGAGGAGTGACTCGCAGATATATTGATGTGATCAAGGATATGTATGATGGTGCGATGACTACAGTAAGAACATCAGCCGGAGAAAGTAATAAAAATTCAATTACGGTAGGTCTACACCAAGGTTCAGCATTAAGTCCTTATCTCCTTGCGCTTGTTATGGATGAGTTGACTGTACAAATACAAGATGAGGTGCCATGGTGTATGCTATTTGCAGATGATATTGTTTTAGTGGATGAGACTAAGACAGGGATTAATGCTAGGTTGGAATTCTGGAGAGAAACTTTAGAAACAAGAGGATTTAAAATAAGCAGAACTAAAACAGAATATGTGGAGTGAAATTTTAGTAGTAATAGGAGGATAAATGGAGATGTAGTGAAATTGGAGGGTAAAAAGATACCTAGAAATGATCATTTTCGTTATTTAGGATCGATTATCCAAAAAAATGGAGATATTAGTGATGATGTTACTCATAGGATTAGAGCAGGCTGGGTTAAGTGGACAAGTGCTACTGGCGTTTTGTGTGATAGGCGTATACCTTTGAAGTTAAAAGGTAAATATTATAGGACGGCCATTAGACCCGCCATGTTATATGGGACAGAGTGTTGGGAAACCAAGAAACAAAATGTGTAGAAAATGAGTGTGGCGGAGATACGAATGCTAAGGTGGATTTGTGGTAAAACTCGAAAGGATAAAATTAAAAATGAACAAATTCGTGAAATGGTAAAAGTAGCTCCTATAGAAGATAAATTGAGAGAAAATCGACTTAGATGGTTTGGACACGTCAAGCGTAGACCAATGGATGCTCCAGTAAGGAAGAGTGATTTAGTTAGTATTGATGGTAACACAAGGGGTAGAGGTAGGCCTAAATTGACTTGGTGGGATATTATAAAAAAGGACATGATGTCATGTGGTTTAACCGAAGATATTCCACTGGATAGAATAGAATGGAAAAATAGGATTCATGTAGACGACCCCAAATAATTGGGAAAAGGCTTTGTTGATTTGAGTTGGGTATAACAGTTTGCAAATTTTTTTCGTGTTCTTAAACCTAAGTCCCGTGACTACGCGGTTGGTTCCTGCGAGTTACATTTATCAAAGAAGATTGAATGTTAACCACCAGCTTAAATAAATGAAACTCTTAATCAAAAATCAATTTCATTGATCAAAGAAGCATTACAATAGAAAAGAAAATACAAATTTAATCTATTGGACGTTTTCCCTATGACTTGTCCATCCCAGTAAGAAGATCATTTAAGGTATTTGGGGAATTTTTTGTCTAAAATCTATCAACATTTGTCTATTATTGCTGTTCAGCTAGTCTAGCAAGTGAAGAGGACCATCATAATCATCGTCATCTTCAAGATTATGCTCCCCTATATATTTTCTTATTAAACTTTACGGAATAACATCTGGAGGAATCCAATCGTCATCAATCTTGAATGGAGGATTAGGATAGTCCAATAGACCTGGGTCATGCCAGTACCACAGTTCATTATTATCAGGTATCTTTAACAGGCTAAGTACGTTAAGCCAGCCCTATTTGTAACCTTCATTTCTAGCCTGCTCCATATGTTTGTCCAAGTAAATCAGGTCTTTATCATATCCATCCATTTCTAAACTACTCTGGTCTATTTATGGAAATGGAAGGTTAGGCGGTCCACCTTGTCTTGGAGTTTTTTGATAGTTTTGTCCTTCTCCTAGAGCTTTGCTTTGCAGTCTGGTCGGCCAAAGTCTGCTCGATCTTCTCTTCATTAGTAGTTAGCCGATCAACTGTGGTCTATTTTGAAGATTGGTCTGGTTTAAATTTCTTCTTCAGAAAGTCTAGTTCTTCCAATAACTTGGCATTCTCCATTTCTAGGAAAGACACTCCTTCATCCTGGCCAACGACAGAGGATCTCTTCAAACAATCCAGCTCATTCCTCAAAGTATTATTTTCTTTTTCCAAGAGCACAACAATCTCCTGGGAGCTATGAGCCTCTATTTTTAATACTATCTCTATTTTATTCAAGGTAGAAGTGATGTTTTCCAGTTTTTTGTCAAAGTCACATTCTTCACTCAAGAATTTATACTTGGCTTCGTACTCGGCATGAAGAAAGGCCACTGAATTCTTGTGGTCTTATTGCATCCGCTTCATCATTTCATAATATGCAACATTACTCGCTACTGCCCTATCCAGAAGACTGCGCAGATAAATGTAAACTTCCTTGACAAGTCTTTAACTTTTGCCTCAGTTAAGGACATGTGGTCAGTTTTGAACAAACTGTTGTAATGCCCTCAATAAATTAAATTCAGCAGAAGCGGTCATTTCCTTCCTGACATCAAACTGACAACTTACAAGTATAAGTATAGACATCCGACCAATAAAGTCAAACAAAGTACGCAATAATGAAACAAGCCATCAATAAGTGGGAAAGGATTAAGTCAAAAATTAGTCTATTTCATTGATACTAATTGGGTTAAAAGATGATTACACGACAAACCGAAAAGAAACGAAAAATACAAGAATAAAGAGAACAAAAATAAACTGGCTCTTAGCAGTTAAACATTCTCCTTGTCTTTCTCTTGACTTTGGAGTCTGTCTTGATCGACAGCATGAAGGTCGGCTTGACTTACAGACACATGAGAAGATTCCCCAAACCCTTTTGTCTAATCATCAAACTCCTCGTCTAAATTGGGAGGAATACCATGGCCATGCCTCTGGAAAATCTTAGAGTCTGTTACAGTGCTAGTCTCCTTCAGAGTTACCAACCAACCCTCTTTGGAAGACATCTTCTTTACATATTCAATTTGAATAGCTGCAGCGGAAAGGGCCTTGTCCCAGCCCTTGTTGGCAGCTTCTTTTTTAACCTTCTTGCCCTTGGCCTTCAGGGCAGGAATTTTATCCCTCTACCACCTTTACCCTGCGCTTATCTTCCTCTACATGTTTCTCGGCATTAGCTAGTCGAGCAAGGGCTTTCTTCCTCTTAGAATCAATAAATTTAGCCTTATCCTCAGTAGTTTTCACTTTGCCTTACCAGACTGATCTCTCTCCCTGTCTCTAGAGCTTCTTCATAAGTCATTAAGGATATTTGCAAACCGTCAAAAGCCTCTTAAACATCAGCCAAGGAAGATCTCACTTGGTCATCCTTCTCCAGCATTTGATTGAAGTCTACTAAAAACTGTAAGCACAGGAATGAATATGTTAGTTTATATAGGGGATGTCCCCGCCAAAGGGAGGGTTAACTCAGTCAAGAAGATCGATTGGTTCATGAAGAAGGAGAAGGAATTCGCCCCTATAGACCTACCTTGAAGATTATTCACAGAAGTGGCTCGAAGGACCCACCTCGAAGATTCTTCACATAAGCGGCTCGAAGGACCCAGTTCGAAGGATCCAATTCGTAGATCAAGGTCACTTGAATGATAATAGTTTGTAATAAGTAATAGAATAGCGTGTCATTTACTTTATCTTATAAATGTATGGTAAGTGAGGTTGTTTGGTACCCACGAGGGACCATGCCTGGAAGAGCATGGGAGAGCTAACATGCTCTATCGAGCAACTTCCTCTCGAGAACCTCGCAGGGACATGGTTTGGAGGATTGAGAACAAGGCAACGTTGGAAATGCAGTTACCAACCCTCTTGGCACACTTGGGCAAAACTTAATCCAGAATAAATTGTCACTCAAGACACAACAGTCGAGCCACCTTAACGCTTACCTGTTCGAAGGAACCTCCTCGAGGTACTTCTACCTTGGCCTTAAAATAACTCTCAGATAATAAATAGATGACAATGCACTCGAGCCACCTACACGCCGAGCAGTCTAGAAATAGATACTAGTCTGCTCGACTGATGTGACTGAATATCTGACAGAGTCACTGTTTAAATCACTTTCTGACGTCATGACGTCTGGCATTTGGGGACTCGAAAATGTAGCACTTAAGTGGGTTTATCCTTAGGATGGAAGGTCGATTTCACCAAACCTGACCGTTTAGCCATCCTCAAGTAAGCCTCAAACTGACATGTCACGTCCCTCATTAATGCCCACAATGCTTCCAGCCAATATAATGGTTTCCCGCCAAAATCATGAGATCCCATGCATTTAATGCAATATCTTGTGCATTTAATGCACCTGATCAAACCGATCGCAGACAAGCTTACTCGAGCAGCCTTTCCCCCATATATATACACCAGATGAACAAGTTAAAGAGGGAGAAGCATTATGAGCCTAGAATTGCTGCCCAAATTCCTCCAAAGTAGAGAATCATTGAGAAGAACATTAACTCCCCACACCCATCTAATACACTCATTATTGATCATTAACTGAGCCTGAAGTTCCTGCCTTGCCCTTATAGTGTCCAAAGTGCTTGTTCTTTCTCCCTCCGACCACGCTTCCTACTGGTCTCATCTATTTATTGTGCTTGTCATGCATCTTTTATTCCAATAGGCTATTTAATATAACTCTGAACATTGGGCTCTTTTGACTCTGACTCACCTGTGGCCATCACCAACATTTAATATTTAACGGTGTTGACCTCGGTCTTGATAAGGGGTTACGCCTTACTTAATACTAACTGTATTTAAAGAACCCACATCTTACTTTTGGTGACTCTGCTGGGGAGGTATTATCTTTTGAAATATGCCAAAGGATAACACCGCTAGATATATTGACTTCGAATCCATACAGCATGAAGAAGAAGCAAACAACGTTGCGCCGCCTGATGGGGCGAGGATGGCAAGGACGGAGTCGAGCATGCTCGACATTGGTGTTACGAAAGTGACAATAGACCCGACGTAAATGAGGGGGTTGATGGGTTTGTTCGCGGAGTTCATTAAAACCCTGAAAGCCCAGGCGATGTTGGGAGCTCCCATAGGAGTCAGCTCTTTCACTACACTACCTGCAGCTATAACTGCCCCCACTGTCACATGAGGCGTGGTTGCGCCTGCTTCCGATAACACCTTCCCCACCACTTCACCCCCCTTGGGCAATGTTCCCCCTACTGTGGTTCCACCCATGAAAACGGGGCCAATGTTGCAAGGTGGGGGGGTATCTTCAGCGTCCCCAGCTGCGAAAACTGGCCAAGGTGTAGGCATACCAGCTTCGATGATCCTAGAGGTAACAACGTTATCACCGCCTAGCCTTTCACCTGCCGGCTAGGAAGAAATGAAGAAAGAGCTGGTAAAGTTTATAGCTGTATCTAAAGGAGATAGTTCTTTAGTGTACGATGACTTTCGTACCCCCTATCCATAGGCATACAATAATGAACCCTACCCAGTAGGGTATATTCCACCAATTTTTTAGAAGTACACGGGGAAGGGTGCTAACCCCAAGGAGCATGTGAAGACATTTATTAAAAGTCTTGGGGGGGCATTGCAACAACAAAAAGCTAAGGCTGAGGAGTTTTCAAAATCCCTGACAGAGAAAGCCTACGCATGGTATTCCCACTTGGCCCCAGGTAGTGTAAGCTCTTGGGAAGAATTGCAAGTTTTGTTCGTGCAAAAGTTCTTTTTGGCGGAGGATGAGTTCACACTCACTCAGCTAGCACGTGAGAAACAAAAGCCGAGATAGGATTTTGTGGCTTACATGAGGAGGTTTTGCGAACTCTCTCTGGATGTGAGAGAGGAGATGCGAGAAGACAAGCTTTTACAAGTGTGTGCAGAAGGCTTACCGCTCGAGTATATATGCCACTTGATTAACGAAACACGAGAAGGCACGTTTATAATATTTTTAAAAGCGGCGAGGAATATCGCTTTAATTGTGAAACCTGTAGTACCCCCGCCTAACTTGCCGAGTTTTCTAATCAGGCCAACAGCCACCACAAGGAGGGGAATACCCTTAAGGGTCAACTAGGCAGACGATGGAGCCAAAGAGGAGAACGGTGGCGCACAAGGAGATAGAAAAGGCAGAAACAACAAGAGAAGGTTTGAGGATGAAGAGGATCCCCCCGAGATACCTTGCACAGTAGAACAAGCTTTTAACCTTTACCACCTCATGGTCTGTGATAAAGTATACATGCCAGTTAATGTCAACACCATACATCTCTCGCGGGAGGATAGGGAGAAGCCTTATTATTGCACACTCCATAATAGGGCAAACCACCCTACCAAAGTGTGTTTTTCATTGAGAAGGTTGATCGACCACCATGTGAAGAATGGGGACATCGTATTGCCACAAGCTAATGTAAATGATAACCCTCTTCTACCTCATAGAGCCCATATGGATAGCGCTTTTGATGAGGAGGCTGAGTGATTGACGATGGGACAGTGGCTCGAGGGGAGTGACTTTGAAGGATCTTCGGATGATGGCTTTGAAGAGTCTTCAGAATAGTGCACCTTTGAATTGCCTCAGCTCCATTTGGATAGCACCTTCGATGGGCTTGAAGGGTCAGAGGACCAAGATAAAGGAACATACGATCCCATTGAGAGATTTAGTAGGTAGTTGGGAGCCTGCACTCTAGAGGAAGTGAACGCGGTAATAGCGTATGATGAGGTTGCATATAGAGACGTGGAGGAAGTGTATGAGTTGGAAGATGACCAGGCAGACCCGTGGATTGAATATACAGCTGTCGCTTGCTCGCCAAAGTTCAGTTGTTTCTTTAATCAGGTTGGCCTTCCTAAAGATTCCCGATTGGAGGTCACACGAGCTATCTTGTAGATTACAAAAAAGAACATGGCATCGCACTTAAAGTGGAGGGGGCCTATGGCTATGCTCGTGAGGAGGTATCTCTCAGAAATCACATTCTCAGAGGCTGATAGACTGATCAGGTATCCCCATAACAGACCCTTGTATGTTACTGCGTCAGTAAATGATTGTGTTTTCTCACAAGTCTTGTTGGACGGAGGAATGACCATCAATATAATGCCCATTAGATCCTTTTACGCTACCAGGCTGGCGAAAATAAGGATAGTGCCCCATTCGTTGGCAATATCAGCGTATGACAATCAGTCTTCCAAATTGATAGGCTATGTTAATGTGGGCATCACGACGGGGAACATAACTTCCCACATTAAATTCCACATCATGAACTGCGAGCCGTCATACCAACTATTAGTGGGTATGGTATGGATGCACAACCACGGGTTGGTACCCTCCACTTATCATCAATGTGCTAAGGCAAACATAAAGTGTAAGGAGATGGTGATTCGAGCTACTAAGAAACTTTTGCAAAGGAGGAAGCCCACAAGGTGGACGCATCTTTCTATACTAATTTGGTTGAAGAAGATACCATGGTAACAAGATATACTGTGAGGATAAGGATCCCGTCAACTCGAGAGAGGGTGCGGGCACCTGTTTGAACAATTGTAACCTATGAAGAAGAATGCAAACTAGGAGAGATGAGTCCCCTTAGTTTATCAAGATAGCTCCATGATCGAATGACCCCGTGCATCGACCTTATTGAGCACCAAGTCCAAACGCAGAGTATTCTCAACAAACGAAGAGTGAGAGGAGTGGATGAGAATCATAGGAAGAGGCTTTTTCATAAGAAAGTGGATCGGTAATGCAAGCGGGTGGTTTTGCCTAATGGTAGAATTATCTACAAGTTATGAAGGTATGAGCGGGCAGCCGAGAGTCTGGACGATGAAGTTAACCCGATTTATGAATGCTTACTAGTAGATAATCAGGGGCAATGCTTGGTAATCGATAACTCTGGGGTACAAGAGTTTGTGGAGGAATTATAAGAAGAACCAAAATGCATGAGGGATAGCCCTCGACCGCAGATCTAAGAGTATGAAAAGATCGACTTGACTAAAGAGGGCGAGGACCCAAACCCTATTTTTATCTAGAAGGACTTTGAGGGAACTCCTCAAGGGGAACTGATCAGGTTGCTGCTGGAGTTCAAAGACATCTTTGCGTGGAAGTACATCGAGATGCCTGGAGTAGACCAGGAGGTGAGTTGCCATAGGTTGAATATTTTGCCCTAAGCCATTCAGGTGAAATAGGCCACTCGAACGTACAAGGAGGAGTTAAATCTAAATATTAAGGAAGAGGTTCAGAGGTTGCTCACAATCGATTTCATAGTCCCGATTCAGTATCCAATCTGGCTCTCTATCATTGTACCTGTGGGAAAGAAGGACGAAAGCTAAATCAGGATATGCGTAGACTTCAGAGACTTAAATCGATCATGCTCGAAGGATGAATTCACGTTGCCTTCCATTGATAGACTGATTGATGCAAATACAGGACATGAGATTTACAGTTTCATGGATAGCTATGTGGGATACAACCAGATAAAAATGGATCGGACCGACGCAGAAAAGATCGCCTTTCGAACGCCTTTAAGCAATTTCATGTACACGGTTATGACTTTCGGGTTGAAGAACGCATGAGATAATTACCAGAGGACGATGATGGCCATCTTCTATGACCTTCTCCACAAGATCGTGGATTTTTATGTTGATGATTTGGTAATTAAATTCAAGAAGGAGGGGTCCCACTAAGATGATTTGAGGAGGGTGTTCACTCACTACATAAATTATAAGCTAAAGATAAACCCTGTTAAATGTGAGTTCGGGGTAACGAGTGGGAAATTCTTGGGCTTTGCGGTAAATCGCCAGGGGGTACAAATGGACCTGGACAAGTGACGAGCCATCCTTAACATGCTAAGACCAAAATAAGCGAAAGAGTTAAAGAGTTTTCTTAGCAAGGTCTCCTACCTGAGGCGGTTTGTCCCGGGGTTAGCCGAGTTGACACACCCCTTAATGGAGCTGCTGAGAAAGGGCATGAAGTTTGCGTGGGAAACAATGCACTAAGACGCCATAGACAGGCTTAAGGCACTCCTCATTTCTCCTCAGACAATGATCCCCCCGAAGGCAGGTATCCGTTTATGTTTATACCTCACAGTAATCGAACGATCTATTGGGTCCTTACTGGCCCAAGAGATGGAAGGCATTGAAAAGCATGTTTATTACTTGAGTAGAACCATACATGGGCCTGAGGCCAGATATACTAGCATTGAGAGACATTGTTTAGACCTTGTATTCGTAGCCCTAAAACTTAGGCATTACATGTTATCATTCACAGTTCATATAGTAACTAGGTGTGATCCTGTAAAGTTTTTGCTTGCTAGAACTTTGTTGATGGGCAGGGCAGCTCAATGGTTTTTAATCCTCTCAGAATATGATCTCAAGTGTGTGGTCCCGCGGGCCATTGATTAGGCGTAAATTCTTCCAAATTTATCCCCTTAATTTATGGATTTTTATCGCCTCGGATAATGTAATTCATCTTGATTTATCTCATTTATAAGCTACTGACCTTTCTACATAGTATCTCAAGTTTTGTACCTTTTTCATGATATTTACAGGTATCTATTGCTAAGTGAAGAAAGGAAAAAAAGCCAAAGCAAAAGAATGAATCAAAGGAGAAAAGTCAAAAGGGCAAAAGCTTAATTTCCATCAGGAATCTGGAAAAGAACCCAAAATGAGTTAAAGACCTCGATTTCGTAAGCGCGTAGGAAGAAACATCATCCAAATTCGAGCTCTGGAGCAGAAGTTACGAGGTTCTAAAGATGAGAGATAATGAAGAGAAAATCAGGAAAAATTGAAGAGAAATTGATTTTAAAGACCGGACCGATCCTATTTAGAACAAAAAGGGACCGATCCGAACCCTTGAAACTCACTGGCCAAAATCACATAGCGGACCGATCCTATTTCTAGAAAAAAAGGATCGATCCGAATTTCTATCACTCACTGGAAAAATTTGCATAGCGGACCGATCCTATTTACATAAAGAAAAAAAAGGACTGTTCCGAATTTGGACCTGGACCGATCGGCTCCTGGATGCACGATCTGGTCTGGATTTAGACCCAGACCGATCCGTTCCTGGGTGAGCGAATCGGTCCGCCGAAGATAATTCCTGATTTTGTACTCCGATTTTAGAGTTTGATTCAGCTACAACTCTAGATTTTTTGTGATGTATTTAACCTCTAGTTATTGTTAGACAAGGGAGTTCGATTTTTTAGTTCTCTAAGTAGGAGTAGAAGGTTTTTGTAGGCAAAAACCCTAGTTTTTCATAAAAAGCTCTGCTGTAAGGATTGCAATTAATTTTCTTCAATACAAGTAATGCTCTTCCTTTAAATTTGCAATGGTTAATTAGTTTAATTACTGGTTTGATTCTGCACATCTCTTTTCATCTAGTTTATATTAATTATGATGCTTTCTTCTTAACAATCCATGTTTTCTTTTAATTTAATCATGTCTAGCTAATTTTCTAATAGTTGGGGTGCATGAACCCCACCCAATGTAATTCACAATAATGGAAATAGACTTTTGAATTAAAATCTTAGATGAATCGTATTCTATAACTGGTGCAACCATCGTAGGACTTTTTATCTCATTTGCCCTAGGTAACCGGGATGCTAAAGAGTGTGACACGCGTATTGATTAATACGACACCGCTTTACTTGTCTCGTGCGGGCTATGATCCCTCATATGTGTAATGCTTGGGAGTACTAAAGACCGGGTTCATTTAAAATTCTAATTACGAATCTAGTATCCTACAAAGTGAATTGCTAGGGTGTAGGGGATTGTAACCCGACCTATTGTTCTTATTTCATAGTTAATTCATAAAACCATTTGTCATCAGCATTTCGTTTAATTAGTGTAGTTGCATTTTGTTAACTCGTAGTTTCTTTAGTTAATCATTCTCAACTTTGCATCTAGTTGTAGTTGTCTCATATTCCAAATCATCTTTTCTTTCTTTTTAGAGTCAAAGCTAGGTTACCCTCGTCTTTCCAATGTTGTCACGACTCCTTTCGTCCTGTTTTCTTAATAATCGATACCTGACTTACCGAGATTATTACTTGAGCGACAGTCTTGCACTTGAGACCAGATAACACCCACACAAGAACACATTTGTGGTCGCGTCAGTCATCAAAAGCCAGGCATATGTAGATTTATTGGCTATCTTCCCATCAGGGACGTTCGAGCCACCTGTTGAAGAGCTCCCGGGGGATGATCTCCAGGCCAACTTCATAGCATCTAGCTTTGACGAGTGGAGTATGGAGTTCGACGGCTCTGCAGCCGAGAAAAAGGGGGAGTTGGAGTCATACTACGAAGAGACGGCGAAGAAATCCATTTATCTTTCAAGTTGGACTTTGAATGCTTGAATAACGAGGTCGAATACGAGGCACTAGTCATGGGGTTGCTCGAAGCACTGAGAAGATATATCTGAGTCATAACAATTAAAGGGTATATCCTCAACAACTCTCACATCAGGAACATCCTTCTCAAGACCAGCCTGCTCGTGCAAAAAAGATGGATCAGGGGAATAGTCGCTACTAGACTCAATCGAAGAATCAGATATAACTACCCCTAGGGGGAAATGGGGAATTACCTACGAAGTAGTAGGGGCAGCTCTCTCAAAAGGACGATCCTCTCCAACATCATCGTGCGTATCACTTCGCACATCAACCTGAAGATGAGACAAAGGCAGGTTAAGAGCAGAATGAAGTTATTAGCACGAAAAGAAAATAAGAAGAGCAACGTTTAGAGCAAGAGGGATCGAGGGGCTTACTTCTTAATCCAACACATCTTCTAGAACCTCATAATCTTGGGGAGGCGAGGAAGGTTTAGAATGAGAAACTATTCTCCTCAACCTATGTCTCCGAGCCAACGAAGTTTCCTATTCCTCTTCCTCTTCTTCCTCTTCCTCTTCTTCCTCTTTTTCTTCTCCCACTACCGTCTCTCTCTCCTCATCCTCCTCATCTTCATCATCATCACCACCAGCATCAACAGTAGTGTGCTCCTCAGGCAGTTCTTCCTCATCGGATTCAGACGATTCCTCCATCACGAGCTTAAGAGTACTGACCGCCTTTCTTTTCTTACCACTACCAGCAGTGCGAGGAGCGTACGAGAAACCATCTTGGGCCGACATAAACGCGCTATCTTTTTCACTATTCTCCCAGGTTTAGAGAAGCTGATCAAACATTGAGCTCACTTCTTGGGCGACTTTAGGATCGGGGGTATGGTCAGTCGGAGGTTGGGGGATGGTTTTGAGTTTCTTCAAAGGCACCTTTCGGGTGGCCCTAACCACTGCCCCGGACGAGGCAATGCGTGGGGATTCAGTTCCCTCAATTGGCCTCGAGGGACCAAGGGAATGGCAGCAACCTCGATTGTAAGGGAGACTTTCTTCTCTTTCACAACTGCTTGGTCCACAGGCGCTACTGGGCCAGTTCGAAGGGAACAGTGGTGTTAGAAGTACTAAGAGAAAAAACAGATGATGAGGTGGTGCAATTTCTTAAACCCAACTCTGTAGGTGGGAATATCTCAACTTCAGGGTATCGGAGTTCCTTCAAAATGTTGGTTTGAAAAAGGACCGGTTGGTTCTACCAGAAAACGTTCAGGTACATAGCCGACCTCTTCCCTCGAGCCTCTTTGCTCGGGATCACGAGATTGGTTGGATAACTGGAATACAGACTTACGACAACCGAAGTCAGATAGTTAGCACAGGCAAAAGAGAATTTTGTGGGTTTTTTACAGGTGAAATGACTCGATAGAGGGGCTCCTTGATCATAGCCGAATTGAATGGCTACACGGTGGGGGATGTCAATAGAATAAAAAGAAGACCACTCTGTGTATGAGGGAAGGTAAGAAGGGATTAGCAAAAGGGGGACATTGTTCTCAGGAAAATTCCTAGAAATAGCTTTATCAATAGAGGCAATGGGGCTTTCCTCCTCAGAAAAAAAAAAGTCATTTGTAAAAAATTGATCCACCCCAACATAGGGGAGAGGTAAGAACCTTTATGCTCGATCAATCAAAGAAATGAGGGCCTTCTTAACACTTTTATTCTTCCAGCAACAAATACGAGGGATCCTTATAGGCTGAGAACAGGGGTAGTTACCCGCAGGAGCATAGTCGGAAAAATGGGCGTAAAGGAAAGTTGTTAAAAGAACATTATTGGCATAATTAGAGGCATCAAACCTACCGATGCTCCGTGAAGAGCCCGTCGCCACCGTTCCAACCAAGTGTACAAAGAGCCAAGTACGATAGGAGCAAGGGAGAGCTTCACGCTGCTCGCCATCCGAACAACCATATTGATTAAGTCATTTCGGGGGCAGTCATGGGGCTTGCCCGGAAGGTAGACCTTCGATAACATCACCCAAATGTAGCATGCCAACTCAATTTTGGAATCAAAGCCTTTTCCTGCAGGGGGCTGTTCAAACATCTGCTACCCTCGGGGGTTCTCTTTGGCCACCTCGCGGGCCCTAATAACAGCCTTCTCTTTGATGAAATAAAAGTATCGAATCACTTCATAATAGGTGCACTTGTTGTAAGTGACCATGCAATCCTTTACCACTGCCTCAAGCTCAGTCCTTAAAGTTTTCTCCTCGCTAGAGACGGCCTCTTCAAAAAAAGTATCAAAACTAGCATCTTCCAACCCCAGAAGCTCACAAACGTCTTCCAGGGTGACGGTGAATTCACCCCACGTGGCCACAAAGGTGTGTGACCTATGGCTCCAACGAGAAATCAATAATTGGAGAGCAGTATTATTTTTTACAAGGGTAAGATCACCCAGCCGGAGAGAGCAAGAGAGACCAACAAGAGCTAACTGAACAAAGTACTTGGAATGTATATACTCCGTCCAAGGTCCCAACCCCTTGCAAGCACCAGAAGAAGCTTCAAAATCCACCTTTGAGTAAGGGAAATCGCCTCGTTCAATGCAAAAACGATTAACACTAGTGGTGGGGATATATGCAAAGTCTTCAGCATCCTCACCCTCCTCCATTAACATGTCAGGGTCCTCAGTTGGCACCAGTTCATCGAGAAACCTCACCATCGTCTGCCAAAATCGATCTTCCTCGTCAAAGTACGGAGGACAGAAGTAGCGTGCCCACTGGTGTTGGCGTGCTTGAGTCTCAAGAGAGGCGCTCCTGAAGGATTGGGTTCGCTTCATGACAAGTTCCATGGAAGTGTAGAGAGAAGGGGACGAAAGGTCAAGATTGATGGAGTGAAAGAGGTAAAGATAGCAAACTTTCACAAAATCTCAGTACAAGAGAATAGAAACCCAAAGGTGATTGTTTGAAATAAGGATACCCCTTTTTATAGGGGTAACACGGACTCCAAAAGATAAAAGAAAAAGTGACGCTTTGGAAAACGTAATAATGAAAGGTTTAGCTTGTATGGATGTTAAGTATGCACGGCTGTAGAAAATCAAAAGTTGCAATGATGACGCTTCAGGGGGGACGCGCGGTTTGTCAGCGTTATCTACACGCACGCACACTGGGGTTGCCGCATGTCATAATACGGAAGAACAAACGACAATTCCATGGTCTTGTCTGTCTTGGGTAATGAAGAGCTTTGGGGGAAATTTAAATAAACCTCTTCATTTTCCCCAAGAAAAAGACTGAAGATCAACAAAAGGTTTCGTACAGATATTTCTTCATGTAATAAATAAATATCTCTATGAAGGGGCAAATGTAGGGAGTGTCCCCATCGAAGGGAGGGCTAACTCAGTCAAGAAGATCGATTGGTTCACGAAGAAAGAGAAGGAATGACGCCCTATAGACCCACCTCGAAGATTCTTCATAGAAGTGGCTCGAAGGACCCACCTCGAAGATTCTTCATAGAAGCGGCTCGAAGGACCCAGTTCGAAGGATCCAATTTGTACATCAAGGTCACTTGGATGACAATAGTTTGTAATAAGTAATAGAATACTATAAATGTATGATGAGTGAGGTTGTTTGGTACCCACGAGGGACCATGCCTGGCAGGGCATGAGAGAGCTAACATGCTCTATCAAGCAACTTCCTCTCGGGAACCTAGCAGGGACATGGTTTGGAGGATTGAGAATAAGGTAACGTTGGGAATGCAGTTACCAAACCTCTTGGCACACTTGGGCAAAACTTCATCCAAAACAAATGGTCACTCAAGCAACAACAGTCGAGCCACCTTAACGCTTACCTGTTTGAAGGAACCTCATCGAGGTACTTCTGCCTTGGCCCCAAAATAACTCTCAGCCAACAAATAAATGAGAATGCACTCGAGCCACCTACCCGTCGAGCAGCCTAAAAACAAATACTAGTTCGCCCAACCGATGTGACTGAATATCTGACTGAGTCACTATTTAAATCATTTTCTGACATCATGACGTCTGGCATTTAGGGACTCAAAAATGTAGCACTTGAGTGGGTTTATTCTTAGGATAGCAGGCCTAGTTCACCAAACCTGACCGTTTAGCCATCCTCAAGTAAGCCTCAAACTGACATGTCATGTCCCTCAATAATTCCCGCAATGCTTCCAGCCAATAGAATGGTTTCCCGCCAAAATCATGAGATCCCATGCATTTAGTGCAATATCTTGTGCATTCAATGCACCTGATCAAATCGATTGCGAGAAAGCTTACTCGAGCAGCCTTGTCCTCATATATACACACCATATGAACAAGTTAAAGAGGGAGAAGCTTCTGAGCCTAGAATTGCTTCCCAAATTCCTCCAAAGTCGAGAATCCTTGAGAAGAACATTAACTCCCCACACCTGTCTAATACACTCATCATTGAGCATTAACTGAGCCTGAAGTTCCTGGCTTGCCCTCATTGTGTCTAGAGTGCTTGTTCTTTCTCCCTCCGGCCACACTTTCTGCTGGTCCCATCTATTTATTGTGCTTATCATGCATCTTTTATGCCAATAGGCTATTTAATATAAGTCTGAACATTGGCATCTTTTGCCTCTGACTCACCTGTGGTCATCGCCAACATTTAATATTTAACAGTGTTAACCTCGGTACCATCTTGATAAGGGGTTATGCCTCACTTAATACTAACTGTATTTGAAGAACCCATATCTTACTGTTCAGAAGAAGAATTACCAAATCAAAAAGAAGTATAATAGAAAATTTAGAAAATTACCAAGGCCAAATTTTAATATTCCCATCAAAGTTATATTAAATAGGTCAACAACAGTCCCATTAGCTAGTCTAAGTTGATTGGAGGTGGGGGAACTGTAATTGTTGGTCGAGCAAGAAAAAAAGTGATGGAATTTTTGTATTCCAACAATAAGGATGCAGAACGAGGATGTTCCTCTCCAATTCTTTGATTCAATCCCCACAACAACCTGAGATCAACAAGATTAATTTCCCCTTCTTTGGGGCACTTCTTCTTACTCTCCTCTGCAAAGAACAACAAACTTAATCAGCAAAATACAAAGATACATAGCAAAGAAAAATGAGTAAAGAACAAAATTGCAACCTATGCCAAGCCCAACTTGGGGGCATATGGAACCATAATAAGACTCTCCCTGTAGAGGAAGGGCATGTTTCCAGGTCTTGAAAACTATACCATGATCCCAAGAGTGCTTATTGGAATATGGTAAATTTACTACCAAAGCCCTATTGGCTTTCTTAGTCTTCAAATAATAGGTATTCTCCCCAACAGTGCCCCACTTATAACAGAAAATCAGTTTGGGGATCGCAATATGAGTTCCATACATTTCATTCAATCTATGGACACCATTGACAATCCTCCAAGTATTGGGGGTTACCCTAGCGGGGATAACGCCAAAATATTGACAAAACTGAAGAAAAAGAGATACTTAGTCGGCTGGAGGGCAGACCAACTGCAAAATGCCAACCATGAAGAATACCAAAAGTTAATCGGATGGGATGCCAACTATCTCTGAATTTCAAGAGTTTCATTCATTATATACAGATGTAAACGCTTGGCAATATAAAGGTGCTCAATATCTAGGGTTTGAGGAACCACTATAAATACAGGTTATTCCCTTAGCTGAGGGAGGGGGGTCGATTCAAGCATAAGCATACTTGTTGAGCTATTGTAATTTGTGGCAACAACATAACAGTGGACGTAAGCTTTCTTCATAACTGAACCACTTTAAAACTCTTATCTCTTATGTGTTTGCTTTTTTCTTTTACTTTTATTTTATCTGTGATTATAAATTTGGGTGAAACCATTTTTAGACATCAACACCATATCTTATGATACTTTTATGATTACAAAATACATTAAAAATTTCTCGGTTGGATTTTTAATTATAAAAGCAGAGCCTGGTGTACTGAAATCCTCCTTCAGAATGAAAGACAAAGAGAAACAGGAGTCTAAATGAATATCTCCTATACAATAGTAAATGTAATTAATTAAGCTTGAACTACCCTTACCTTAAACATTTAATCCAAGGACACATCTTTTTCTAGAAAATTTTCCACCCTGTAGGAATAGTCCTTAAATTCTTGTATGAGAATAGAAGGCTGATCTAGTGCACAAAGCTCTCACACAAGGACAAGTATGATCATAACATCTTTTGATGTGCATGATGACATGCCACGTGCACAAAATGGGGGATAATTACCATTTAATATGTATTAATATTTTATATGTGTGCTTTGATATTATTAGAATAAACTAGCATACAACCCGTGCGATGCACGAGCGATGTACAATAAATAAATATAGTGATAATTACAAAAATTAGTATATATCATAAATTCAATATCTTATCTTACGGGCATTATAAAAGGTTAGTTTTATCATAAATGAAGTTGTCGATTATTTTTAAATATTTTTATTATATAAAAACTATTTTTTATAAATAAAAACTTCAAAACAATTGTACGTATTTTACATAAAAAACTATACATATTTTTATTTGTTTTTAGTTTAAAAAAACTGTATGTTATTTATAGATACCAACTTAAAGTTTTTTCTATAAGTAAAACGTTAAAAATATTTTTATAACCAAAAAACTTTTTATTTATGTTAAAAACAATTTTGAAATTTTGAGAACTTTTTTTTCTACTTAAAACTATTTTTTATAAATAAAAACTTCAAAAAACTGTATGTATTTTGTATAAAAAAACTATATGTATTTTTATTTGTTTTTAGTTAAAAAACTTTATGTCATTTATAGATAAAGAAAGCTTTTTCTATAAATACAACGTTAAATTTTCTTTTATAACCAGATTGCTTTTTATTTATATTAAGAACAATGTTGAAAACTTTTTTCTAGAAATAAAAACGTTATATAAATGTAGCAGTGTAAGTGGCATTGTGTAATGTCATTTAAGTGGAGAATGATGAAAAGAAATTTAAATGAATCTAGATTGTGTTAATTCGAGAGATTAATTAATGGAGTCTATAATAGATCATCTTTTTAGTTTTCAAGAGACTTTTGATATATTTTTTTTTTTTTGTTTCAAAGAGATTTTTTATTTATTCATTTTTTTTTTATTTTAAAGAACACAATGTTCAAGATGAGAGAGAAAAAGATATTAAGTACTAAAGTCTTATTAACTCGAGAAATACTATTACATTAGAAGTATAATAAAGATGAGTGTTCATTTGGAACTTTTAGACTAGGTTAATTCGCATCGTGATGTGATGTCTTAGGTCATTATGTCATGATATCACTAATGACATCATAGGGTAGGTTGGCCACCAAGTATTGGGGGCTAATAAATACCATTTTATTCTCTCATTTTATAATTAACACAATTACTATGAATTAATGGTAATCATTTGTAAGAAACCTTTTGATTATTTCTTTACGCATGTGGGTAAATTCCGTTGTGTTTAATTCATGTGGTTTTGGCTGCTTATCTGAGAGTAGAATTGGTTTTTCAGGTAACAATTTTATAGCTGTTAAATAACATTTTAGTCGTCACTGATAATTAATCATGTCATAGAATGTGCGCTCCTCTCACATACCACTATAAAGTCAAGGACATCATATTTCTTTGTACTAGGTTTAATAATGTTTTTATTTATTTATAAAAAAACTGTGTTTTATTAAAAAAACATTAATGAAAATCTGTATGTTGCCTTCTAAAATACCATTAATTTAACAACTAATAACTTCTAAAGAGGAGAATTTCAACAAAGGCCAAAGCTTTTTTTTCGAAAGAATGAAAATTACATTTAATGGGTCTAATTGTCTTTGTTAATTAATCAATGTGTCGATCCGTATACAATTGAAAATGAATCATTGTCTTGATGAATGATAATGGGTGAGCACGATGGGATAATTTTTTCACACCGATTTATGCGCCGCCACAAAAAGATCTAGACCGGTTGCGAAATCTAAATTTTATGGGTTCAATTCAAATGGTCAAATAAACACACCTAAATTGCTAAAGATCATAGTAAGAACATTATTGGTATTTCATCGAAGGTCCTAAAATTTACTCTACAACAATTAGAGTTTATGTCTTAAATTTTTTAATGTGGCTTGAAATACTATAAAATATTAATACATATTCTATTAAATAAAATATCATTGCTACAAGTATTTCATTAATACTTTTATCATGGGAATCGAGACCTATAAGCCTCTTATGTTGTTATAAAATGATTGCCAGACCTATAACCCTCTTATGCATACTAAGAGGCCAATGCCTCCTTAGTCTGGAGTTTCGATACCGAGGGCCTTCATGGAACGCATTGGGATAATGTCGATGTCTCGTATTTGAGGCATTACAGAGATTGTTCAATACTTTTTTTTATCATCTTCCAAAAATTCTCAAAGCATGAATTTGATCCTGATATTCATTATTTAATGTCAACTTTCTCATCAAGGAGAACCCATATTAATTCTGAATAAACAAACATAGGCAACAGAAATGCGCCAACTATATGGAGTTAATATTTTACGGAGCAAGAATATCTATACAATGAAGCATCAGTAGCCATCTATGAAAAGTATATTCATACATCACCATTTAAAAGCTTAACATTTTCCAAAGTATCAAAAGAAAAATCTTACTGTTACTCTGCTATAACAAATGCATATTTTAGGCATGTGTCCAATAACTTGGGTGCAATGAAAGGGCGGGGAACGTCCCAGTCAGCCACAATGTGATTGCGAGTTATCTCTTTGAGCAAACGACAGCCACTTAATGCCATAGTTCACTCAAATTCATCTCTTAGCATTTGGAGTACTTTTTTTATACCAGTTTCTCCTTCAACCGCAAGTACTTTTCTTGAAAGCATTTTCACAAGCATATATCATTCAAAAACATAAAGCATGAAATTTACATTATGCATGTTATATCAAATGCTTGCAGCATGCATGAAATTTACATTCAGATTCTCAGTGGGAGATCTACTCAAATGTTTCAGATAACAATATTCCCTCTTCTTTATTGGCTTCGCTTCTTTAGATACTTGATACGTCATCTTTTAATCAGGAATGAATCAAGAATATCATTTGAACATACTGAAGATATGATTTTGTAGATATTGGTGTAATATTCTTTTTCGTTGAGTCAATTGCACTCTCTGCTTGTAGAGCGGCTTCGTCGGCACTTCTTGGTGATTCTAGTACATCTTACATGCATCGAAAGAAACTGTCTCTATTAACCAAGCTATGAACATCTTTTTTGTCTTTCTGCTAAACAAATAAGTTGAACACCTTTAAGGTATTGACAAAGTGTACTAACTGAAATGATTCTTTGTGAGCATACCCTAGTCCATATACCATGCTTATTTAACAGGAACTAATGTACAGATTCTGCGCTTTATCTACGAAATAGAAGAAAAGTTTTGATACAAATCAATCAATAAATAAGTAAATTAGAATGAAACAAGGGATGTAGTAGATTACTTGATTCTTTTTGGTTCTAAGAAATTGAATGGAAGAGAATTGAGGAATCAACCTAATTTTCTCTATTATCATTCATCATGTGATGTGACTAGACTGATAATCTCTCCACCCAAATAGTTATCTTGGTTGTGGAGGAGTGGGTAGAGAAAGGATAGGGGACGGTTCTGTTGAAGTTGGAGTAGATGGAATAACAATCGGCCTCTCTATGGAAAAGCGATTGGATCCTCCAAAGCTGTCTATGGACTTCATATATTCAGATGCATTGTTCTCGATAATCAAAGCATCCTCTAGTTCCCGTACAATGTCGACCATGCATGGTCGATATGCAGAGTAGGGTTCAACACACGCCAACGCTACCTCCACCACCCTCCACATTGCCTCAGCATGGTACCCTCCCTTTATTCCAGTATCCACTATTTCATCGATTCTTGAGGTCCTTATATAAGGTTTTGCCTGTATGGAAGAAGTGCTTCTATGTAAGATAAACATAAACATATATTTAAAAAAAGATTAAACTTTTTATAATTACAAAGAACGAGTTCTTACAGTTGAGCAACTATAATAAAAATGTCAACCTTAATATATGTATCATTAAAATTAGTAAGAAAATAAAAAAGAAGAGTACTTTCTATATTTCAACTGGTTCTTTGTTACTTGTTGCAAAAATATAAATATAGTTCAACCCACACGGGTCATCACTCCAATCATGGTTTTTTTATATAATTGAGAAATCAGTTCTCTATCCGAGTCTCCTAGATGTTTCTGAATTCAAAGAGAAATTATTAGACCTTTTCTTTTTCCTTCCCTTTTTTATTTTTCTAGAAGACATAAACATCAAGGTGCCAAATTAAGAAAAAATCATGAAACTTTGAGAAAATGATGAAAATCATTGATAAATATAATTCCAGCAATAGAAACAGTATCTACAACAATTTCACATGGTAAAGTGCAAAAAAGAATGGAAAAAAGCCTCTTATACATAATGTTTTTTCAAGAAACTTACATGAATACTTTAAATGTGAAAAAACTTGTGAACAATACATATTGTTGCAAAGATTCCTCATCGAAAATTAACATTTTTGGTTGCAAAAAAGGCCCTAGGAAGTGTTCTTTAAAAAATTGCATAGTTTAGCTTAATATTTTGCACTTTCATATTTTCATACTTGAGGTGTAAAACTTGAAATTAAACCATACCCATTCAACCAAGCTCCGCTCGCTTTGTGGCCTGCGTATGTTGAGAGGCTCCCGACCGCTTATTAGTTCGAGTAAGACAACTCCAAAGCTAAAGACGTCGCTTTTTGCAGACAAATGTTGGGTTGAATAATACCTGAATAACACAAATTATATTTCAATGGGTGTTAAAAGAGTCGATAGGTTATCACGGATCCTAAGATGCTTGAATCCAGTTAGCATGTGGTTTTGACATTAAAAAAATCGCACTTACTCCGGATCCAAGTATCCAACTGTCCCCCTTACTTCTAGAGAAGCACCGCTGTCCCCTTCTTGAGGAGCATATTTTGAAAAACCAAAGTCTGCCACCTTAGCACACATGCTTTGGTCTAAGAGTATGTTACTTGATTTTACATCTCTGTGTATAACGCAACGCACCGAAAATGTATGAAGATACGTCAAACCTGAATGATAGAACAATTCTTCATATGTTCTCGCATATATTCTATATCAATATTCAGGAAGTGAATAAAAAGATCTAAATTTGATGGAAATAGTCAAAATTATCAACTACCTGCAGATAACTATATTTTAACTTGTGATAAACCAGACAATTCATTTAGTTGATCATATTATTTTAGGCACTTGGTGGGTTTACCACATCTAAACATCTTAACCAAACCTCACTATTACTTTCCTTTTTTTTCTCTAAAGATGCGTGGATTGTGCTTTTGTAACATATTATTGCTTTGGGACTTCTAGAATCATATTAAATTTAGTTTTTGCTCAAATTATTATCTTTACTTTGTTATGCTGCAATACCACCTAAAATTCAGCAATCTTCTGCGAGTTTAAGTATTATGGAATGCTTTAGTGGATTTAATATTCTGTTTTTAAGGTGTTCAATTGAAAATAATGTTTTACCTTAGTTGGATTTTCATGTGGAAAATAAAGATTCATAGTGAATATCAAGCTTTACTTTTTTGTCTTCATATTTACTCTCTCGTTGCTTATTATAATTTTACAACAGTAGTTTGGTGGAGAGGAAGAGTGAGAATGTAGAGAGAGAAAATGAGAGGCTTATTACGCTAGAGGACTATTACAATACTATCTATTAGAGTAAAGGTACATATATGATGATAGCAAACCATAGCGACACAACTGACACAACAAATCTAAAAAAATTAGGACACGGGTACATGTCAATAAACAAATATATTTATACGAATTTATTTAGAGAAAACAAGCACATGAAAAGAAAAGAAGAAAAAAAGGACACGTGTAAATAATTTTTAAAAAGAATGAACTAATATTTTAAAGCAAAACATGAAAATATCCTGGAGAACAATTCTAGGGCATTAGAGCAGTTTTGGAGCGCATTTCTCAATCAATAGTGCCTAAGACAATGCCACAAATTTTACTTAAAATGTTATATACTTATTACATTAGGTATAGACGCGTGCAAACAAATGTCGGACACACAAATAAATGTCGAACACGTGAGGTTAAGTGTTGGACCTGTTAATTTTATATTTAAGTTATCGACACGTGCAAAGGAGTGTCGCAAAAGTGTCCAAGCGTGTCGGTGTCCGACACGATGTCGGACACGGACACGTCAACTTCTTAGAAGTGTTCGTGCTTTCTAGGCATAGGCAAACACGATTCCTTTTGGTGTATGCAAACAAGGTTCGTTGCAAAAACAGTGGTGACAACAATTTTAAAAAACGACAAATCTCACTCACATAAAGGGACGTAAATGACGTCAAATGGGAGCAAGAAGAAGATGACTCTCGTCTAAACTCTCTCAAATCAATATATCTCATAAGGGAAGAATGCATCAAATGAGACTAAAATTGAGTAATTATAGGAAGGAGGTTGCTTGGGCTCTAAGCTATCAATCTAATTACTATTACGTCCCTAGATGCCAATAACCTTCCTTCCTCTAAATACCTAACAAAAGAAAAATACAATGCAATACTAAAAATAAAGGAAAGACTAAAAAGACTAAAAATGACAATAAGTCCCTTATTCACATCACTCTCCCGCTCTTGAAAGAGTTCGTCGTCGAACTCAAAGGAGAAGGCCTTCAGTGTCACCATCGAGGATAGTAATGAGAGCATGCTGGGGTGGAACCTCCGTCATCTCCTCAAGATACTTAGGGTCGCCCGAAGCTAGGAGAGCGCAACGCCGTGGAAGGGAGCAATCCGATGCTCTATAGTCAGTCACTCCACAATTGTAACATTTGAATGTTACCGGATGAGTGGGTGCAGGAGGTGGAACCGTGGGTGTCGGAACAGCTGAGGTAGGTGGGGCCACAGGAACACTACAAGTCACAAGTGCTGGAGTGGTGTGGTCATGGGGTGGAGGGGCAGTCTGATGGAATGACTCGACTTTAGTGGCGTACTCAACCGCCTTCGCAAAAGAGGTGACGTCACATAAAGCGAGATTCCGCTAGATATAACTCTGCAGCCCGTGGATATAATGACTAATCCACTGCTCCTCACTCTCGTTGAGGCGGGCACGAGTACAAAGAAACTGAAAGCGATCCGTGTAGTCTAAGACTGAAGTGTCCTGTCGGAGGGACTGTACTCGCAGGAAGAGGTCGCGCTTGTACGTAGCGGGAACAAAAGCGGCCATCAGTTGTGTCCGGAGCTCTGCCCAAAACTAGATAGGAGGTTGACCCTCAAGAACACGACGCTGCTCCAAGTCATTCCACCAAACACAAACGTAGCCCTGAAACTTGGTTGCCGCTAACAGAACACACCGGCGACCCTTCAATCACTTGTACTCAAAAATTCGCCCCATGGCAGCAAGCCAATCAACAACGGCATCAGGTTGTAGGTGGCCATAGAACATCGGGACATCGACCCGAATATCGTCCTGCATACTCCTCGATAATAACTGAAGGGCTAAGTGTGATGGCATCACCACCCTGTAGAGCCAAGTCATCCGCATCTAGATCATCATCACCTAGCGGAGGCGCGTCAAGCTGTGCTCTCTGTGGTTACCTCCGAGACGGTGGATGAGGAGGATCATAAGCTGGTGGGGCGGAGCGTGCATCCCACACAGAATGGGGGTGGGGGCATGTCTCGGGTGTCCTGTGGGTGGGGATGTGTGTAGCATAGGTGGGGGTGGAAGTGTGGGGAAGGCAATATGGGATGGATGAGGGTCAATAGTAGTAGGTGGGACCGGTGGCATGAGGGGGAAGATGATGGGGCTCGAGGTGTCTCTGTGGGTGGTGGCGAGGGTAGATGGAAATGTGGTGTAGGGTTTGGTCATGTTGGGGGGTTGTGGGGTAAGTGTGGTGATTTTGTGGGGGTCAATGGGATGGGACAAGAATGCGAGGTGGCGGAAGGTGTGGGGATGGAGGATGATGGTTGTGTAAGGGTGATTTGGATGGGGGTGGGGGGTGATCCTTGAGAATTTTGGAGGGTGAGGGTATGTGGGATGTGCAAGTGTTGAAACTCTAGGGTTTGTTGGTCAAAATTTGGATTAGTGTTCATCATTGGCTCATCTAACACCGGAATTGTTACTTTTGCATGTGGTTGAGTCAGATTTGGTCCCTTCGCATACCGAATGTCACGGATCATCTCGGCTATTGTCAGGGAGTAGGTTCCGATCATGGGCGGGACAATTTGGACACATCTTGGAGAAGAACGCATCGGAAAGGTATCGGAATGAGGTGTGGGTGCCGGGTGACCTGATCGGCAGCTGTTGGTCTCGGTCCGGAGCATTACGTGCGCCGGTAACTGCCGGCGTGGAATTCCGACCAGTCCGATGGGTTTCCTGGTGCAATCGGCTGCGAAGGTGGTATCCGGTGGGTGGGACATGATCTCTGGTGGACTGGAGGGTGGTCGGCCTTGGGATGGTGGTGTTTAGGGTCGGATGGGATTCGGAAGTAGTGATCGTAGGTCGGGGCTGATTTGGGCAGTCACGACTGTTTTTTAGGGGATTTTGGGTTTCGGCAAGCGGTTTGGGGCGGTGGGGTGCCACCCTTCGTTGTGGTGCCTTCTTGGAGGTACACGGGGCTAGAGTTTGTGGACATGTGTTTTTTATGGTAGGGGTGTGGAATGAGTCGATTTTGGGGAGTTATAGTTAGGGTTTTGACATGGTACCAGAGCGGTGCAAGGGCAGCCAGTGGCAGTTATCAGGTGAGGAAGACGCGCGTTGATTTCATCCATCCGAGCCATCAACCGGTTGATAACCTCCTCGAGATGCTCGTTAGGAGTTTCCACGGAGCCATCAACCGGTTGATAACCTTTCTTGGACCCATCTTGACGTTTACGAGTTTTTGTTTTCTTACAACAACGGGTAGAACCGACTAGGCTCTGATACCAATTGACGTAAATGATGGTAAATGGGAGCAAGAAGAAGATGACTCTCGTCTAAACTCTCTCAAATCAATATATCTCAAAAGGGAAGAATACCTCACATGAACCTACAAATGAGTATTTATAGGAATGAGGTTGTTTGGGCTCTAAGCTATCAATCTAATTACAATTACGTCCCTAGATGCCAATAATATTCCTTCCTCTAAATACTAAACAAAAGAAAAATACAATGCAATACTAAAAATAAAGGAAAGACTAAAAAGACTAAAAAATGACAATAAGGCTCTTATTCACATCATAAAGGTTATGGGATGACGACAACCTAGCTACTCCAAACCAACAAATTGAAAATAATTGAATATGTGTATGTATGAGCAATTTAGACTTTAAAACAAATTGTACAATTTTTTTATGGAAGCTTATGTTATGTGGTATCAATTAACGGGCATGTGGGACCACACTTTAATGTTTTCACTTTCCTTCACTCCACCATAGTATGAATTCAAAATTATGTTAAGAGATTGTGAAGTGGTGGGTGACAAGAAGTGCAGCTTGCTCTTGGAAGCGAGACTTGCTACGACATCGGCATAATGATCCTATGCTTTGACGCTAGTGATAGTTTTTCTATAGTAGATTGGGGAAGAAAACGTCTTTTTTTTTTCTTTCACTTACCCCCATGTCATGATGTCGTGTTTAGACGTAACCCCCTCAATGTTAAGAAAATAGACACCCCTACCCTAGATTCTTCTGATACTGTTACTTATCCGTTGAAAAACTACTCTAATTAAATTTTGACTTTCAACCCTCTGTTTTTTAAGGACAAAACTACCCTCCTTCCACACTTCATATTCTTCCCTAAACCCAACATTAACCTTAATTACAAAAACCCGTAACAATTGCAAAAGCTTAAAATCATAATCCATCAGTTGTATTAATTACCTATCTTTATGTCTCTCATATGCCCGCGAGCGCAAAAAAAATGAAAAAAAAAAGAAAGATGGATGTTGTTTCATTTGTGTGCCACCTCAGGAGTTGGAACTTCGTCGAGCATACTATCTGCCTCTCTCACCAACTTCGTATTTGCCAAAAAAAAAGTCTTTCACCAACAAAAGTACATTCCAAACAAAGGATAAGAAACTTGAAAACAATGGAACGTTAGACATTTAACCTTTTTCTTAAGCCATATCCCAACGTATTACACTCTTATCTGACTCTGTTCAGTCCTCTCCTCTCCAGGTATAGTCCAATGTGTGTCTATGTTTCTTTACTGTACTACAATCGTTGAGGGCAACATATCGAACCGCTCATCATCTACGCATTACAGGATTCTTGAGCTCTAGGGTTTCTGTTTTGGTCCTGTAATGGTTGATGCAGTAGCTATAAGATGTTTCACTGAAGAAGTAACATAGCGGAGAACGTGAAAATACAAGGATTATCCTTTAATCCACCCACACTCCCTTTGACGGCATAGTTTTAAACTAAGTCTAACAGTTTGCAAATTTTCGTCGTGTTCTCAAACCGGGAGTCCCGTGACTACGCGGTCGGTTCCTGCCAGTTACATTGGTCCCGTGCGAGGTGTTCGTGCCTCTTACGGGGCTGTTCAGGGGTTGTTTTACGTTTTCATCCTTTGACGACATGTTTTTAAGCCTAAGTCTAACAATTGCAAATTTCCGCCGTGTTCTCAAACCGGGAGTCCCGTGACTACCCGCAAGTTACATTGGTCTCGTGCGAGGTGTTCATGCCTAATACGGGGATGTTTGGGGGTTGTTTTACGTTTTCGCCCTTTGATGGCATGTTTTTAAACCCAAGTCTAAAAGTTTGCAAATTTTCCTCATATTCTCAAACCAGGAGTTACGTGACTACGCGGTCGGTTCCTTCTAGTTACATTGGTCCCGTGCGAGATATTCGTGCCTTTTACGGGGCCTTTTGGTAGTTGTTTTACGATTTCAACCTATGACGGCATGTTTTTAAGCCAAAGTCTAGCAGTTTGCAAATTTTCGTCGTGTTCTCAAATCGGGAGTCACGTTTCTGCGAGTTAAATTGGTCCCGTGCGAGGTTTTAGTGCCTCTTACGGGGCAATTTGGGGCTGTTTAGGTTTTCACCCTTTGACGGCATGTTTTTAAGCCTAAGTCCAACGGTTCGCAAATTTTCGTCGTGTTCTCAAACCGAGAGTCACGTGACAACACGGTCGGTTCCTGTGAGTTATATTGGTACTGTGCGAGGTGTTCGTCCCTCTAGCGGGGACGTTTGGGGGTTGTTTTACGTTTTCACCCTTCGACAGCATGCTTTTAAGACTAAGTCTAACAGATTGCAAATTTTCGTCATGTTCTCAAATCGAGAGTCCCGTGACTACGCGGTCGGTTCCTGCGTGATACATTGGTCCCGTGCGAGGTGTTCGTGCCACTTACGGGGCAGTTTGGGGGCTGTTTTACATTTTCACCCTTTGACGGCATGTTTTTAGCCCTAAGTTTAACAGTTTGCAACTTTTCACTGTGTTCTCAAACTGGAAGCCCCGTGACTATACGGTCGGTTCTTACGAGTTACATTGGTCCTGTGCGAGGTGTTCGTGCCTCTTACGGAACCTTTTGGGGTTAGTTTACGTTTTCACCGTTTGACGACATGTTTTCAAGCCTTAAGTCTAACAGTTTGCAAATTTTCGTCGTGTTCTCAAACCGAGAGTCCCGTGATTACATGATCGGTTCCTGAGAGTTACATTGGTCCCGTGCGAGGTGTTTGTGCCTATTACGGAGCTGTTTGGGGGTTGTTTTATGTTTTCACCCTTTGACGGCATGTTTTTAAGCCTAACCGGGAGTCCCGTGACTACGCGGTCAATTCCTGCGAGTTACATTGGTCCCGTGCGAGGTGTCCGTGACACTTACGGGGCCGTTTAGTGAATGTTTTACGTTTTCACCGTTCGACGGCATGTTTTTAAGCCGAAATCTAAAAGTTGGCAAATTTTCGTCGAGTTCTTAAACCGAGAGTCCCGTGACTACACGATCGGTTCATGCGAGTTACATTGGTCCTGTGCGAGTTGTTCCTGCCTCTTACAGGGCCGTTTGGCGACTGTTTTGTATTTTAACCCTTTAAAGGCATGCTTTTAAGCCTTAGTCTAACAGTTTGCAAATTTTCGCCATGTTCTCGAACCAAGAGTCACGTGACTACGCGGTCGGTTCCTTCGAGTTACATTGGTCCCGGGAGAGGTGTTCGTGCCTTTCACGGGAACTTTTGGTGTCTGTTTTACATCTTCTGACTTTAACGGCCTGATTTTAATCATAATTCTAACAGTTTGCAAATTTTCGTCGTTTTCTGAAACCAGGAGTCACGTGACCTCACGGTCAGTTCCTGCGAGTTACGTTGATCCCGTGCGAGGTGTTCCTGCCTCTTACGCGACCGTTTGGGGGCTATTTTACGTAATCACCCTTTGACGACATGTTTTTAAGCCTAAGTATGACAGTTTGCAAATTTTCGTCATGTTCTCAAACTGGGAGTCGGGTGACTACGCGATCGGTTTCTGCGAGTTACATTGGTCCCATGCGAGGTGTCCGTGCCTCTTACGAGGCCGTTTGGGGTTATTTTAGGCTTTCATCATTTGACGGCATGTTTTTAAGCCCAAGTCCAACAGTTCGCAAATTTTCGTCGTGTTCTCAAACTGGGAGTCCCGTGACTACGCGGTTGGTTCCTGCGAGTTACATCGGTCCCGTGCTAAGTGTTCGTGCCTCTAGCGGGGCCCTTTGGGGGTTGTTTTACGTTTTCACCCTTTGACGGCATATTTTTAAGCCTAAGTCTAACAGTTTGAAAATTTTTGTCGTGTTCTCAAACCGAGAGTCCCGTTATTACGCAATCGGTTCCTGCGAGTTACATTGATCTCGTGCGAGGTGTTCGTGCCTCTAGCGGGGCCGTTTGGGGGTTGTTTTACGTTATCGCCGTTTGACGACATGTTTTTAAGCGTAAGACTAATAGTTTGCAAATTTTCGTCGTGTTCTCAAACTAGGAGTCCCCTGAACAAGCGGTCGGTTCCTGCAAGTTAAATTTCTCCCGTGCGAGGTGTTCATGCCTCTTACGAGGCCGTTCGGGGGTTGTTTTACGTTTTCACGTTTGACGGCATGTCTTTAAGCCTAAGTCTAACAGTTTCAAATTTTCATCGTGTTTTCAAACTGGGAGTCCCCTGACTATGCGGTCGGTTCCAGCGAATTATATTGATCCCGTACGAGGTGTTTGTGCCTCTTACGGGACCTTTTGGGAGTTGTTTTACGTTTTCACCATTCGACAACATGTTTTTAAGCCAAAGTCTAACAGTTTGCAAGTTTTTGCCATATTATCAAACCAAGAGTTTTTCGACTACTCTGTCCGTTCCTGCGAGTTACATTGGTCCCGTGCGAGGTGTTCGTGCCTCTTACAGGGCCGTTTGGGCACTATTTTATATTTTCACCCTTTGACGGCAAGTTTTTAAGCTTAAGACTAACAGTTTGCAACATTTCGTTGTGTTCTCAAATCGGGAGTCCCGTGATTATGCGGTGGGTTCTTGCGAGTTACATCGGTCCCGTGCGAGGTGTTCGTGCCTCTTACGAGGACATTTGGGGGGGCTGTTTTAACGTTTTCACCCTTTGACGGCATGTTTTTAAGCTAAAGTCACAGTTTGTAAATTTTCGTCATGTTCTCAAACCGAGAGTCCCGTGACAACGCGTTCGGATCCTGCGAGTCACATTGGTCCCATGCGAGGTGTTCGTGCCTTTTATGGGGCCGTTTGGAGGCTATTTTACGTTTTCGTTTGCAAATTTTAGTCGTGTTCTCAGACCGGGAGTCCCGTGACTACGCGGTCGGTTACCGCAAGTTACATTGGCCTCATGTGATGTGTTCGTGCCTCTTACGGTGCGATTTGGGGGGTTGTTTTACATTTTCGCCCTTTGACAATATGTCTTTAAGCCAAGGTCTAACAATTTGCAAAATTTCCTTTTGTTCTCAAATCGGGAGTCCAATGACTACGCGGTCGGTTCTTACGAGTTACATTAGTCCCATGCAAGTTGTTCGTGCCTCTTACGGTGCCGTTTAGGTTTTTTTTTTTTACATTTTAACCCTTTGACGGCACGTTTTTAAGCCTAAGTCTAACAGTTTGTAAATTTTCATCGTGTTCTCAAACCAGGAGTCCCGTGACTACGCAGTTGGTTACTGCGGGTTACAATTGTCCCGTGCGAGGTGTTCGTGCCTTTTACGGAGCTTTTTGATGGTTGTTTTACGCTTTCACCCTTTGACAGATTGTTTTTAAGCCTAAGTCTAACAGTTTGCAAATTTTCGTCGTATTCTCAAACCGAGAGTTACGTGAGTACACGGTCGGTTCGTTCTAGTTACATTAGTCCTGTGCGAGTTATTTGTGCCTTTTACAGGGACTTTTAGTAGTTGTTTTACGTTTGCAACCTTTGACGGCATGTTTTTAAGCCATAGACTACCAGTTTGCAAATTTTCGTCGTATTCTCAAACCGGGAGTTACGTGATTACGTGGTCGGTTCTTTCTAGTTGCATCGGTCCCGTGCGAGGTGTTCATGCTTTTTACCGGGCCTTTTGGTAGTTGTTCTACGTTTTCAACCTCTGACGGCATGTTTTTATGCCAAAGTCTAGCAATTTGTAAATTTTCGTCGTGTTCTCAAACCGGGAGTCCAGTTTCTGCGAGTTATATTAGTCCTGTGCGAGGTGTTCGTGCCTCTTACGGGGCCGTTTGGGATTGTTTTAGGTTTTCACCCTTTGACAGCATGTTTTTAAGCCTAAGTCCAACAGTTCACAAATTTTCATCGTGTTCTCAAACCGGGAGTCCCGTGACTATACGATCAGTTCCTGTGAGTTATATTGGTCCCGTGCGAGGTGGTTGTGCCACTAGCGGGGCCGTTTGTGAGCTGTTTTAAGTTTTCAGCTTCGACATCATATTTTTAAGCCTAAGTCTAACAGTTTGCAAATTTTCATCGTGTTCTCAAACCGAGAGTCCCGTGACTACGCGGTCGATTCCTGCGTGATACACTGGTCACGTGCGAGGCTTACGGGGCAGTTTGGGAGTTGTTTTACGTTTTCACCCTTTGACAGCATGTTTTTAACCCTAAGTCTAATAGTATGCAAATTTTTGTTGTGTTCTCAAACCGGGAGTCCCGTGACTACGCGGTTAGTTCCTGCGAGTTACATTGGTCCCGTGCGAGGTGTCCGTGACACTTACGGGGCCGTTTGGTGGATGTTTTACGTTCCCACCGTTCGACGGCATGTTTTTACGCCTAAGTCTAAAAGTTTGCAAATTTTCGTCGAGTTCTCAAATCGGGAGTCCCGTGACTACACGATCGGTTTCTGCGAGTTACATTGGTCCCGTGCAAGTTGTTCCTGCCTCTTACAGGGGCCGTTTGGCGGCTGTTTTATATTTTAACCCTTTAAAGGCATGCTTTTAAGCCTAAGTCTAACAGTTTGCAAATTTTCGCCATGTTCTCGAACCAAGAGTCACGTGACTACGCGGTCGGTTCCTTCGAGTTACATTGGTCCCGGGAGAAGTGTTCGTGCCTTTCACGGGGCCTTTTGGTGGTTGTTTTACGTCTTCTTACTTTGTGGCCTGTTTTTACTCATAATTCTAACAGTTTGCAAATTTTCGTCGTTTTCTGAAACCAGGAGTCACGTGACCACACGGTCAGTTCCTGCGAGTTACGTTGATCCCGTGCGAGGTGTTCCTGCCTCTTACGCTGCCGTTTGGGGGCTATTTTACGTAATCACCCTTTGATGACATGTTTTTAAGCCTAAGTTTGACAGTTTGCAAATTTTCGTCGTGTTCTCAAACTGGGAGTCGGGTGACTACGCGATCGGTTTCTGCGAGTTACATTGGTCCCGTGCGAGGTGTTCGTGCCTCTTATGCGGCCGTTTGGGGTTATTTTAGGCTTTCATCATTTGACGGCATCTTTTTAAGTCTAAGTCCAACAGTTCGCCCGTGACTACGCGGTTGGTTCCTGCGAGTTATATCGGTCCCGTGCTAAGTGTTCGTGCCTCTAGCGGGGCCCTTTGGGGATTGTTTTACGTTTTCACCCTTTGACGGCATATTTTTAAGCCTAAGTCTAGCAGTTTGAAAATTTTTGTCGTGTTCTCAAACCAAGAGTCCCGTTATTACGCAATCGGTTCCTGCGAGTTACATTGATCTCGTGTGAGGTGTTCGTGTCTCTAGCGGGGCCGTTTGGGGGTTGTTTTACGTTGTCGCCGTTTGACGACATGTTTTTAAGCCTAAGACTAATAGTTTGCAAATTTTCCCCTGAACAAGCAGCCGGTTCCTGCGAGTTAAATTTGTCTCGTGCAAGGTGTTCGTGCCTCTTACGGGGCCGTTCGGGGGCTGTTTTACGTTTTCACCTTTTGACGGCATGTCTTTAAGCCAAAGTCTAACAGTTTTAAATTTTCGTCGTGTTCTCAAACTAGAAGTCCCCTGACTATGTGGTCGGTTCCAGCGAGTTACATTAATCCCGTACGAGGTGTTTGTGCCTCTTACGGGACCTTTTGGGGGTTGTTTTACGTTTTCAACGGCATGTTTTGAAGCCAAAGTCTAACAGTTTGCAAGTTTTTGCCGTATTATCAAACCGAGAGTTTCGTGACTACTCGGTCAGTTCCTGCGAGTTACATTGGTCCCGTGCGAGGTGTTCGTGCCTCTTATGGAGCCGTTTGGGCACTATTTTACGTTTCCACCCTTTGACGGCAAGTTTTTAAGCTTAAGTATAACAGTTTGCAACATTTCGTTGTGTTCTTAAATTGGGAGTCCCGTGACTATGCGGTGGGTTCTTGCGAGTTATATTGGTCCCGTGCGAGGCGTTCGTGCCTCTTATAAGGCCATTTGGGGGGCTGTTTAACGTTTTCACCCTTTGACGGCACGTTTTTAAGCCAAAGTCACAGCTTGTAAATTTTCGTCATGTTCTCAAACCGAGAGTCCCGTGACAACGCGTTCGGATCCTGCGAGTCACATTGGTCCCGTGCGAGGTGTTCGTGCCTTTTACGGGGCCGTTTGGGGGTTATTTTACGTTTTCGTTTGCAAATTTCAATCGTGTTCTCAAACCGGGAGTCCCGTGATTACGCGGTCGGTTACCGCAAGTTACATTGGTCTCGTGTGATGTGTTCGTGCCTCTTACAGTGCGATTTGAGGGGTTGTTTTACATTTTCGCCCTTTGACGACATGTTTTAAAGCCAAGGTCTAACAATTTGCAAAATTTCCTTTTGTTCTCTAATCGGGAGTCCAGTGACTACGCAGTCGGTTCTTACGAGTTACATTGGTCCCGTGCGAGTTGTTCGTGCCTCTTACGGTGTCGTTTAAGGTTTTTTTTTTACATTTTAACCCTTTGATGGCATGTTTTTAAGCGTAAGTCTAACAGTTTGCAAATTTTCGTCATGTTCTCAAACCAGGAGTCCCGTGACTACGCAGTTGGTTCCTGCGGGTTACAATTGTCCCGTGCGAGGTGTTCGTGCCTTTTACGGGGCTTTTTGGTGATTGTTTTACGCTTTCACCCTTTGACGGATTGTTTTTAAGCCTAAGTCTAACAGTTTGCAAATTTTCGTCGTATTCTCAAACCGAGAGTTACGTGACTACACGGTCGGTTCCTTCTAGTTACATTGGTCCCGTGCGAGTTATTCGTGCCTTTTACGGGGACTTTTAGTAGTTGTTTTATGTTTTCAACCTTTGACGGCATGCTTTTAAGCCATAGACTACCAGTTTGCAAATTTTCGTCGTATTCTCAAACCGAGAGTTACGTGATTACGTGGTCGGTTCTTTCTAGTTGCATCGGTCCCGTGCGAGGTGTTCATGCTTTTTACAGGGCCTTTTGGTAGTTGTTTTACGTTTTCAACCTCTGACGGCATATTTTTAAGCCAAAGTCTAGCAATTTGTAAATTTTCATCGTGTTCGCAAACCGGGAGTCCCATTTCTGCGAGTTATATTGGTCCCGTGTGAGGTGTTCGTGCCTCTTACTGGGCCGTTTGGAACTGTTTTAGGTTTTCACCCTTTGACGGCATGTTTTTAAGCCTAAGTCCAGCAGTTCACAAATTTTCGTCGTGTTCTCAAACTGGGAGTCACGTGACTACGCGATCGATTCCTGTAAGTTATATTGGTCCCGTGCGAGGTGTTCGTGCCACTAGCGGGGCCGTTTGGGAGCTATTTTAAGTTTTCAGCCTTCGACAGCATATTTTTAAGCCTTAGTCTTACAGTCTGCAAATTTTCATCGTGTTCTCAAACTGAGAGTCCCGTGACTACGCGGTCGGTTCCTGCGTGACCAATAAGTCCAACATTGGTCACGTGCGAGGCTTACGGGGCAGTTTGGGGGTTGTTTTACGTTTTCACCCTTTGACAGCATGTTTTTAACCCTAGGTCTAACAGTTTGCAAATTTTTGTTGTGTTCTCAAACCGGGAGTTCCGTGACTACGCGATCGGTTCTCGCGAGTTACATTGGTCCCTTGTGAGGTGTTCGTGCCTATTACGGAGCTGTTTGGGGGCTGTTTTACGTTTTCACCATTTGACGGCATGTTTTTAAGCCTAAGTCCAGCAGTTCGCAAATTTTCTTCGTGTTCTCAAACCAGGAGTCACGTGACTACGCGGTCGGTTCCTGTGAGTTATATTGGTCCCGTGTGAGGTGTTCGTGCCTTTAGCGGGACCATTTGGGGGTTGTTTTACGTTTTCACCCTTCGACAACATGTTTTAAAGCCCAAGTCTAACGGTTTGCAAATTTTCGTCGTGTTCTCAACCGAGAGTCTCGGTGGCTACGCGGTCGGTTCTTACGTGATACATTGGTCTCGTGCGAGATGTTCGTGCCACTTACGGGGAAGTTTGGGGGTTCTTTTACGTTTTCACCCTTTGACGGCATGTTTTTAACCCTAAGTCTGATAGTTTGCAAATTTTCGTCGTGTTCTAAAACCGGAAGTACCGTGACTACGCGGTCGGTTCCTGCAAGTTGTATTGGTCCCGTGCGAGGTGTTTGTGCCTATTATGGAGCTGTTTGGGGGTTGTTTTACGTTTTCACCATTTAACGGCATGTTTTTAAGCCTAAGTCTAACAGTTTGCAAATTTTCGTCATGTTCTCAAACCGGGAGTCATGTGACCATGCGGTGAGTCCTTGTGAGTTACATTAGTTCCGAGTGAGATGTCCGTGCCTCTTACGGGGCCTTTAGGGATTGTTTTACATTTTCACCTTTTGACGGCATGTTTGTAAGCCTCAAGTCTAACAGTTTGTAAATTGTCGTCATGTTCTCAAACCGGGAGTCCTATGACTATGCGATCGGTTCTTGCGAGTTACGTTGGTCCCGTGCAAGGTGTTCGTGCCTCTTACGGGACCTTTTGGGGTTGGTTTACGTTTTCACCTTTTGACGACATGTTTTTAAACCTTAAGTCTAACAGTTTGCAAATTTTCGTCGTGTTCTCAAACCGAGAGTCCCGTGATTACAGGATCGGTTCCCGCGAGCTACATTGGTCCCATGCGAGGTGTTCGTGCCTATTACGGAGCTGTTTTAAGTTTTCACCATTTGACGGCATGTTTTTAAGCCTAACCGGGAGTCCCGTGACTACGCGGTCAGTTCCTGCGAGTTACATTGGTCCCGTGCGAGGTGTCCGTGACATTTACGGGGCCGTTTGGGGGATGTTTTACGTTTTTGCCGTTCGAGGGCATGTTTTTAAAGCCTTAGTTTATATAAAACAATTTTTTTAAAAAGAAGTCATATTGCATTGAATTTAAAATATAAAACAAATTTTAATATAGTTTATATGAAACAGCGAATAGAACAAAGTTTTTTTTAAAAAACTAAGTTTATATAAAATAGTTTATATAAAAAAAAAAATTAATCAAACGGTGAATAGAACAAAGTTTTTTCAAAAAAACTTTCGGGTAACAGTTATTTATAATAGAAAAACAAATTTATAACCAAACGAAGTCCGGAGTTCTTACCTAGGGCTGGACGAAGGCCGAGTATGATAAACAGAAGAAACGATGGCCGGAAATGAACAAACGATGGCCGAAAATGAACAAACGATCGCTGACTAAAAGGTTTTTTTTTTTACCCCCAACTATAGAGGCGTACGCCTCACAGCCTTGAGGCGCATAGCCTTCGGGGGCACCGCCTCACCCAACAAAGGCATTAGCCTCAACTTCCGCTTTTTTTTGCCGCCTCGCCTCGAGGCGTACGCCTCATTCGCCTTTTTAATTATTGGAGGTTGTTGGATAATGTACGTATGAACAGTACATATGGGGTTGTTCATGTATACAGTTACTGTTCACATATAGGCTGATTTTACCTTTTCAGCCTCCCCAACTTACGGTGGTCCTGTGTAACCATATATTCTTGGGTTAGTTGTTCTACATCAAGAAGCTAATATGATTGCTGCTACAATTGTTTCAGGTTCGAAATTTGGGCTAATTGCGAGTGAGGGTGATCCGGGTTTGGAGAAGCAACAGAAAAATTAGTTGTAATCAAAATCGAAATTGCTTTTGATTTTATTTTTTTGCAGTTGTCTAGGGTTTTGGAAATTACAGTTAAGAGTTGATGGGCTTGGGAAAGAAGATGGATATTTTTGTTCATAAAAGCATAGGGGGTTAAGTCAAAATATGAATTAGCATAGTTTTTTTAAAGGAAAAGTAACAGTGTCAGAATCTAAGGGGGTATTCAAATTTTTAAACATTGAGGGGCTATGTCTAATTACAACATTAGTATAGGGTTTAAGTAAAAAACTGAAGAAAAAAAAGAGAAAGTGGAGACACAAGAATAAGAGTCTTACTATTGGATTGGATTGACTCTTCCCCCTAACCTAACATTATAACATCATTTATATACGTATAGTATTCAAGTAAGGTGACATCATAAAACACAATGTTAATAGTATCCACAAAATCAAAAGTTCATAAAGTAACCTTACTTTTAACTTATTCATATTTACTTTCAATAGAGTAGAACATAAAAAATCCCATAACAGCAAATACAGAACACAACTTGCCTCGAGCAGCTCCTAAAGCAATGGAAAGTCTGGTTGGCCAGTCTAGAGTTTTTCGTTTTGCTGCTTCGCCTGTCAAAGAAATTATAAAGTAGCAAATAATGAAAATTAGCATAATAATAACCATCTGGAAAAAAAATTACCAACATAATAAATTGGAGCTGGAAGAGCTTCACATTTAGATGAGAAGTACCATAGAGGCGATCCTGTAGAGAGCCATTGGACATAAAAGGATATACAAGAATTTGTTGGTCTTGTTCGCAACAATAGCCAAGAAGTGGGACCAGATTTTGATGCTGAATGGCTGAGAGAAGGTTCAGCTGTAGAAAACATGGATAACAATATCAGTAAACTTAAAATGGTCAAGAAGTGGGACCAGATTGAAACTTAGCTAAATTGGTCATAGTCATGAAAAAAAACATGATTAGGAAAGTTAAAAAGAACTATCCTAATGCAATTTCAAATAAATCGACAAAAATACATAAACTTACAGATGAACTGGTGAAATTTCAGTAGAAGGGCAGGAAGACATAATAATTTTATTAGGAAAATTGCCCCCCCACCCCCACACACACAAAAAAAAAAATTGTAACAAAATAAAAAAAGAATAACTCATTTTGTAGGGTAGTAGAGTAATTCACCTCATTGTCGAATTCACGAGTTCCCTGAGTTGAAGTAGCTGAGCGGACCTTCACAGCCACTTCTTGACCATCGGATAAAGTACCACGGTAAACAGATCCAAAGCCTCCTTCCCCTATTAAAGTTTTGTACTGCTGAGTGAAAGTCTCTATGTTCTCAAGTGTAAAACTCTCTATAGATATTGACTTAAAGACGATAGCTTCCACGCTGGAGATGGAATAAACTTCATCTGCATTTTAGGAAAACATTTGAGAAACAATTCTTCCTTGTAGAAAAAATCAATATGTTAATTTTTGTGTTTTGGTTATTTTGAAAGTTCGTCGGTTCTAATAGAAACATATTTAATATATAAAGAATACGTGGCCTGCTTTTTGAGTAATGTTTATGGCATCTAAAACCATACTAAGGAGGTATCGGAGTGGAGAAAGAAATTGCTGGACTTACTCTTTATCATCGGATTCCCTTTTGCATCAAACTTCCTCTTCGCCACAATTTTTTTCTTGTAATGACATGTGAACAAAATTCCGAGTGCAACAATAACCAAAAGGGAACCACCTGCAACTGTGCCTATAACAAATCGTTTTGTTGATACCTGACCACCACATATTTCCATGCTGAAATGTTAAAAAAATTATATAAAAATTAAGCTTCCATTTATAAGGCATACTCCAATAAGTCAATAATTGTCGAGGCATAAAATTCATACCTGTGGAAATTATGGATCTGTTAAAGCTTGTGGGAAGCTCTTTGCTGAAATGACGATTGACGAAGAAACAATTGATGATTTAGGCGCAGTTTTTTTCAAATTTTCCTAAACTAGTATACCGCGTGACTGTGGGAACCGACCGCAAAGTCAACCCTGCAAACCAAAAAATATGCCGAAACAATGTAAAAACGAAATGAGTATCAACTCGGCAATGCCTCAAACCATCAACAAGAAATCCGTTTTCAAGTTTGGAAAAAAAAAAAAAGTAAATGAGTATCAACTCAGCAACAAGCCCTTTCAAACAAAACTGAAATTAAACAAAGCACAAATAATAAGAGCCTAAAAAAATGAACAAACATGTACAAAAGCACAAATACAACTAAGATACACCCTTTTCAAAAGTACAACTAACCCATTTCGAAAATTTAAGAAGTAAACCAACACACAAATACACGTTACGACAATATTATACATACCATATGGTAAACTGGATTTGGAAAATTCAAAACAATAGTAGGAATTAAAAATCTGAGAACAAAAGAAACATACAAACAAACCAAGTCAGAAAGAACAATATAAGTAGGGCTTAATGCTGGAAACCCTAATGTAATGCCAAACTTTGCTTGCTAAATCATATTCTTATTTCACTTACAGTGGGTATATGTAAACACCAATAGTCCATAAAAAGTGGTTTTGAATAAAACCCTAAAACGAGAGATAATCACCAAAGCATCTGTAAAAGTAAAATAAATACAAAATTTAAACACCAATAAGTCAATGAACCCTGAAAATCATAAAAAGTTCAAAAATAAATTGTAAAAGTTGTACCTGAGATATCTTAAACACCTAAAATCCAAACTAATAACAAATAAGAGAGACACCAAATTAGAACTTGAAAAAAAAAAAAAAGCATAGAAATAAGCCCTAAATTTGATTTAGAAATCCCTAATTTCGAAACCCAACTGTAATTTCAACACCAAAATCTCATCCATTAAAGTGAAATTGATGAAAAAACCTACGGTCGGTGAAATTGATGAAGGTGAAATTTGGAGCTCTGTCAAGACGGACGGACAATTCTTGATTTTGGCAACTGTCTACGGTCGGTTCACCAAGACTGAATTGATTTTTCTTTTTCTTTTTTTTTTTTTAAGCATATCATGATGTGTCCGGTGGGAAGGAACCAAATCCAATTCATCCTCGAGATTGTCCGGTGTAGCCTGTCAACGGGTCGGAGACGGGTCGGGTTTAGGGAGATCCAGATCCGTATAGTCGGGTCTTCATCGGGTTCGAGTTCGGGTCCGGAACGGTCCAGGTCTGATCAAATATGTACATTTATTTTATTTTATTTTATCCCCCTTCTTTATTATTTAATCATAAATTAAAATATTTTGTAATTTATTGTAGAATATTATTAGTATAAATAAAACATATATTACTTATATTTATTATATACATAAATATATATTTTTATATATAATACTTACATGTTATATTGATAAGATATATTTATAAATATATATAAATTTATAGTATATATGTATATATACACTATATAATAATGTACAATTCGGGTCGGGGTCGGGTCTTGTATAAGATCCAGACCCTACCCATTTAATAAACGGGTATTCGGGTATTCGGGTCTCGGGTCCAAAAAAATATGCTCAAACCCTATTATACGGTTCGGGTCGGGTCCGGATCCAGACCCTACCCATTGACAGGCCTAGTCCGGTGGCCACCTTCTACCACTGGGCCAAGAGACTTGATTTCAAGACTTAATTGATGAGACACTCTTTATAATCGTAATTGAAGTACTTTTCGGGTCCGTTTTCTATGATGTTAAGTCGTATGAAAATGTCGATCTTAATGGAAACAGATTACCTCTGATGGAGGGAAATGGTTGGAATCAAAATCCATCAAATAGAAGTGGGATTCTTATTTTCGCATGGAAATATTTGCAAATAATTTTTATGAAGACAAAAATGCCCTTAAAATATTAAATTATAAAAACTACTCATAAAATATAAATATTTATTTTGTGAAGATCATTTTATTATGTCGATTTATATTAAATTTAAAAGTCGAACAAATTTTATTTAGGCATTTTTTTCTACTTGTGTAATAATAAATTTGATTAACTTAGAATATAATACACACATATATTTGTTAAATATTGAAAAATAAATATTTAAAAAAAAACATATTTGAGTTCATACATTTATAAATAGTCAACCGTAATACTGTATGTATAAACGTGCACACACACACACACACATATATATATATAACTGCTAAAGGGTATTATTGGTATATATTGTACATTCTCATTAGATCATTGTAGCTCAAATCCCTAATATTGTCAAATCAATTGACAAATGAAACTTTATAGTTATCTCATATCACAAATAATGCTTTTGAGTTTGATTAGTTATCTTTAGGTAGTCTTCATTGTATATCCCTTAATCCTTCAACACTATAAGTATTTAAAAGTGGTTGTGTTTGTGTAATATCAAAAATTAACATCCAACCTTCGTGATGCGCGAGCGACATATAGATAATTAAGATTAAATATATAAACATATAATAAAATAAGCGACAAACACGGTGAAATCATAATATTATGTGTAATGTAGTAAAAAGTTACCATTGCATTTAAACTAACAATCCTTGAAAGGACGCAAATTGTACAAAGAACAAAAATCTTCGAGAATTTCTAAACTTATATTATGAAAGACATTCCCAATCTTTAGAATACATAAACATTTGAGCAAAAATGAATGATATTGATTCAAAATACCAACAAATGTAATAATTTGTAAAGAAATAAAAGTAAAGAATATGATATGATGTGCATAGAAGTTGAACACAAAATATGTTTTTCTCATTATAAAAACTCAAAAACCAAGCTATAACACATTATACCAAAAGATAAATAAGAGAGTAAGACTTATTCAATAGTGTACTTCCAATGAAGTCATAACAGCTAGCCAAGTTTGGTCCATAAAGCTATTTGAATGAAAGATGAAATAATGCACATTAAATTATAAATAACTTTTACACCATTAAAGCTAGATATGCAATAGAACTATTTCTTTCCTCTAAGTACCTTTTAATCTTCCACCATCTCATACTGCCATGAAAGCTTCAGAGACTGTTAAAAAAAAAGGAAAAAGGTAGCTTAAGAGACAGTGATTTTGCAAAACAAAAAAGGGAAAATAGAAAAATAACTTACGTAAGATGCGATGAAGGACTTTCTAGCGTTTGTCTAAAATCAAAGAAAATACAACTAAAACCCAAAAGATTTTAGAGAGACAAAATCTACATAGACGCATAGCTCATAAAAATATAGAATACAAAATTGTAAGTAAAAGGAAATAATCATAAGCAAAAACGCACCTTGTTGTAATAGGATTTTACAATCATGGAGAGTGGTTGTGTTAAGAAAAGCGAAAATACACAAACAAAATTTAGTTTGTGTTAAAAAATATTTTGAGAATACGAGTTAACTGACTATAATGAGGGGAATGGATGTGGTGTGTAAAATTTTAAGCGTGCCAAGAGTGTGCAGCGCCGATAAGGGGTCAACTGGCCATATTGGTGTCGCATGAATTAAATTAATTAGTTAATTAAAATAAGAAAGGATAAGAATGAAATTATAAATAATAATGTTATTGGAATATTTGGGCTTAAACTTTAGGGTGCACTAGTTGTATGGTAGATAGTGTTAGTTTTCGTTTATTCGCACGTTTATTAATTATCTCATTAAATTAAAAATATTCTATTGTGGTATTTATTATGTATAATATTACTGTCTGGGTTCACGGAACCTAATTGGGGAGAGTAGCTTGTATTCATGCGGTGGGCTCTAACCCATTGCATTGACTAATATTTTTGGTTTAGCGCTGGAGTAGCTGCATAAAGATATTTTGGAGGTGCATCTGGAGTTTATTATAGAGGCTTAGTAGTTTAGATTTACTTTTCTTTTTCAACGCATTTCTATTATGAGACTTTATTTATGGATTTGGTGGGCCAATTGGTTCCACAGTTGTTTACGGTTTTATTTAGATTTTCATAGTTGGATCATTTTATTTGAGGTTAAATCTATTTGTAGTTGGATTTAAATTGGAGATTAGCGGGTGATGGATTTTATTATTGCTTGGATGGTCATTTTGTTTGGATCCATTTAATTATTATCTTGTGGAATGAATTTTATATGTCTTATATTTGTCACATGCTAAGAATGATTACTTATTTAGTGACGCCCAGCGTAGTTTGGCAGTGACGGCTTGCCACCTCGCTTGTCAGATTGCGCGGGGTGTTACACTTTTGAAAAGGAGTTTTATGTATTTTTACCAGTTTTGAAGTTTAACAAATACAAATGTTGGTCGAGGGTTGTTAATGGGTATGGGGGGACTTATGTAAAAACACTGAATGTTTTTATACAAACCCTAAATTTCTTTATACAACTCCACATTTTATTAGCCTCGCACTAATGGTATGAGAATCATTTATCATCAACACAAAAACCCCAATCAATTAATTAATTACACTCTGTTGAATACAATAAGAGTTCGGGATGAGGAGGAGATTTGGCCGATGGCTTCTCTATCTCTATCAGAACATTCGTTAGTGGAGAACCATGCGCATTCAAATTGCAGAGCACAAAAAAAATACAAATAACATATTATTCCAATTATTTGGATACTCTACATTATGGATTGGATGGTACCTGTAATTGAGTTCTATTAGATACACATATGGTAAGTGAATAATGTGATCGTGGTCTTTTAAAATTGATTTTTAGGTATTTTATCACTTTTGTAATCTAAGAATTTGAAACTATTTGTTAGGGCTATTAACATGTATTGTAGTTTTATATAAAACACGTTCTGAAACCATGGATACAATAATTGAAGTTGTTGAATATTGAATTGAAAAAAAAAGAGCTGCCACGGGGCAGTAAGGAGGAAGGATAAGGGAGATCGGGGGAGTGGGAGCAGAGGGGGAGATAAGGAAGGATAAGGGAGATCGGGGAGAGCACGGGCGAGGATCGGGGGAGATTAGTTTTTTTTTTGGAAGTTTCAATATATGAATCGCGCTAGAGTGGGTTTGGATTTGATTTAATTCTATTTTCTACCATGGATATTAAGTTGTTGACAATATAAATTCATTTTTTAGTTACGAAATATTTTGTAGTTAAATACTATAATATTTCACAACTAAACTTTTATTGTTGACAATTATATACTTTCTTTGGCAAATAATTGAGCGCCAAATTAATTCAGCAGGATTTTAGGATTTAGAAACAAAACTTAATATTTCGTGGCAAAAAGTCCATATTTGGTTACATTTTAAATTTCGTTGCCAAAAGCGTTCATTTTGCCACAATTTTTTTTTCATTGTAAAAAAAATTGTTAAGTAATATTTGTTGTAGTTGTGATATTTTTTAATGATTTTTTGACAATTTTTGAGTGCATTAGTACCCAATCAGAATGCATTTAATCACACCCATTATGAAAATACATAAAAAATAATGGTTATTTGTAATTGGAATTTTTTTATTTTAATATCTGTCCGTTTATAATTTTGACTCTAGTTCACCTACATATTTTTTTTTATCGTTAAGGCCACTCACCCGTACAATTTACAATTTTGTTAAAAAAATTACAAAAAAAGAATGTACAAGTTAAAAATGAATGTATCCATTACCGAAAATCTTTCATATACACGCAAATGGTGCCTTTAATCCCAAAAAAATTACCGACCATAAAGTTAGCCAAAACAACTATTTGTATTTTAGGATCTGGTAGTAGTTATCCATATATTTTTAAAATGATGATAAATTTTTGTATATTTATATTTTAATTTTTCTTTTGAATATTTTTTCAGTAAAGAAAAATCTAATTTATTTGGGGGGGTTTCTATGTAATTTATTGAAATTTAAAACTGTTCATAGAAACGGTAAAAAAATGAACCTCTACTTTAAGGACTACTCGAAAGTAAGCTGGTCGTCTACGTTTATAGGAGTTATGAGCCATGGTGTATTGATTTTGTAGAGCTATATTCATTAGGTTGCCTCAAATCCTATGTTTTGATTAGGAAAGCGGCATGTACCATGGAGTAGCGACTGTTTATTCAAGACGTTGATACCCACTTTCCTAACCACTTTACAGGACTAAAATGGAGGGTCACGATATTCTTCCAATGTTAACTAAAAAATGATAAATAAAACTTACAATTTTGTAGCGCAAAAAAATATTATTTTCTTATTACTTTTTTCTTTCCAATTTTCTTAGAAAATAATTTTTATTAGTCAAGAAAAAATGTGATGAAAAGAGAACACAAAAAATAGTTTTTTAATAATAAAAATTGGGACGAAAAAAATAATAAGAACGTATTTTTATTTTTTATTAAATAAAAAATTGGATGAAAAAAAGAAAAAAACAAGATTTCGTGTTGTGTCCTGTCGTGTTTACTTGGGTTGTGTTACATTTTAATTGAGTCATGATCGTAATTGGTAATGAAAAAATATTTTGTATCATTTCACTTCGTGTCGTGCCGCTTTATTTGGGATGCACTGGTGTTAAATATAAAAATAAAATTTTGTGTCGTGTCGTGTCGCATTTAATTGGACCATGTTCGTATTTGGTAAAAAAAAGTGACACGGCACGAAATCTTATTTACCCAATACGAACACAAAAAATGTGACACGAGTTGCGTTCGTATTTACTAAATAAGATTTTATGTCGTGTCACCTTTCGTTTAACAAATACGAACACGATCCAATTAAATGCGACCTGACACGAAATTAATATTTTCGATTTAACACTAATTCATTCCAAATAAAGTGACACGATTTAAAGATATTAATGTATCTATTAGTGAAAATCGTGTTTATACACACGAATGGTGTCTTTAATCCCAAAAATTACCGACAAGAGAGTTAGCCAAAACAACTGTTTGTATTTTAGGATCTAGTAGTAGTTATGCGTATTTTTTTTAATATGATATTAAATTTTTTGTACTTATGTTTTAAGTTCTATTTTAACTATTTTTTCAGCAAAAAATATCTAATTTATTGGGGGGTTCTTTGTAGTTTATTGAAATTTAAAAAAAATGAACCTCTACAAAAGGACCACTCGAAAGTGTAAAGCTAGTAGTCTACATGTTGGAATTTTCTTATGGAAAGAACGAAATATAATAATTAATTTCTGCAAGGCACGTTCTTGGAACGCTTTCTTTTAGGCAAAATTTATCCCAATCCGGTTGAGACAGAACCAGAACCGCGAGTACACAATGGGTTTTGTAGAACCTGCCTTCAGGATACAATGCAGTATGAACAGTTGTTTGATTCAAACTATGTACTGTTTGATCAAACCCGAGAACACTCTGAATTTGTAACTTGATAATGCCAAAGTATAGAGGACGGAGAGAGGAGAAACTAGCAATTTTCGGTGTCCAAAACAGAGGTCTGGAACTCTTTTTATAGCCATTTCTGTGACTGTTCTTCAACAGTCACAACTCTTCATGGAGTGACTCAGCAACCGTTGGATCGTGCCTGTTTGGAACAGCTACGATCTAACGGTTCAGATTAGGCGTCCCATCGTAAGCGAATGGACATCCCCTACACGAAACGCTACGAGTTCATCTAACGGTTTAGATCAAGCCGTTTCGGATTTTAAACCCTTTGATCGGATCGTTTAATCACAACCGTTGATCTGTTTTACCTCGTCAAAACTTTAGGCTCCCACGCTCCAAGCGACGATGCGAAGTGCCAAGTGCGCGTCAAAGCGCGCAATGCGCCCTAAGTCGCCCAATCGCCCTTTCGCGCGCCGCGTGTCGCGATTGGTGGTGCTTAAGCACCACCGCGATGCGTAGGATCATAGCCTCTTATTTGACTTGTCAACTAAGAATCTTAGTTGTCCTTTAGTTGATATACCACTACCTTTTGTAGTATTCTTCCAATGTGGGACAATATGGGATTTTGAGCATTCCCCATATCTTTCACACCCATTTGCTCATGTTTCTACTTTCTAAATTAAAACCCAAACTATGTTTAAAATAAAACACAAATAATATAATAAAATATTAACAACTAAAAATTAAACTCAATAAATATTGGAATTAATCCAACATTCTCCCACCAATTTCAATATACACAAGAGAGCAAAGCAAAAAAGACAATAAATAACTTTTGGCATTATCGCTAAAATCTAGTACATAAATGAGAAGTGTCTTTCGGACTTGAACTTCCATATAGTGAAAATAATTCAAAGCTTCATCAAGGTGCTGTGGTGAACGTATCTTGAACCAAGGACCTTTTGAGACTAGCCGGAACTATCACACATACCGATTTATGAGTTTATAAGTGTTCTTCTAGCATGCACTTTTATGGCCTTGTGCTAATCCTGATTTCACGAGCGCTTTAGGATCGGTCTTGATTTCATAGAAAGCGGCCACACTTTCGACACTCGAATAGGTAAATCAACTTTAGTGATTCTGCGAGTCACACTTATATGATTTATTAAGAAGTGAACTTCATCCTCTAACATGCAGAAAACCAACACTAGGCATATAGGAATGGAACTTTTTGTATAAATTCCTAGTGTTCCATAACTATAATTTAACTTGTTTGTACCACATTGAACTCTATCTATATTTTCAAGATATGAGTTGGGTTCCCATTAAATATAGTTGTGTTATTTAATAGACCTTAGTCCCATTCCTTTTGAGGTGATATATATCATCTCTCTTACAAGACCTTTAGTCAGAGGATCTGCTAAATTCTTGTTCGTTTTAATATAGTCGACTGTAATTACTCCTTCCTTGAGTAATTTTCTTATAATTTGATGTCTTAGACTAATGTGTCTAGATTTTCCGTTGTAAGTTTTGTTCGAAACTTTATAAATTGTGGCTTGGTTATCACAACTTATCATAATAGAAGGTGATGGCTTTTTCCATAAAGGAATATCATACAACACATTTCTAAGCCATTCTGCTTCTTTACATGCATCTGCTAGGGCTATAAATTCAGATTGCATTGTTGAATCTGATACACATGTTTGTTTCTTGGATCCCCAAGAGATAGCTGCTCCTCCTAGCGTAAAAATCCAACCAGTAGTTGACTTGGATTTTGATTCAAGATTATTCCAACTTGAATCACTATATCCTTCTAAAACAGATGGATATCCTACATAATGTAAGCCATAATTCAAAGTCCTCTTCAGATATCTAAGCACCCTAGAAATTGCATTCCAGTGCTCTTGTCCTGGATTACTTGTAAATCTACACAATATACTCACTGCATAAGCAATGTCTGGTCTAGTGCAATGCATGGCATACATTAGACTCCCAATAATACTAGCATATTTAAGTTGGTCCATAGCACGCCCAGTATTTTTCATTAATTTGATGCTAGGATCCACAGGTGTAGCAGCTGGCTTAAGTTCAAAATGATTATATCTTTTAAGAACCTTTTCTATATAATGAGATTGAGATAACGCTAAAGAATTATCCTTTCTCACAATTTTGATTCCTAAAATCACATCAGCTTCTCCAAGATCTTTCATATCAAATTTTGATGAAAGAAACCTTTTGGTTTCTTCAACATATTTGAGATTAGACCCAAATATTAACATGTCATCCACATATAAGCATATAATAACACCAACACCATTTTCAAATTTACTATATATACATTTGTCGGCATCATTAACTTTATATCCATGGGATATAACAATATTATTAAACTTCTCATGCCATTGCATAGGAGCTTGTTTAAGGCCATAAAGAGATTTAACCAATTTACACACTTTCTTTTCTTGGCCAGTCAATACAAACCCTTCGGGTTGTTCCATATAAATCTCTTCTTCTAAATCACCATTTAAAAAAGCAGTTTTAACATCCATTTGATGAATAACTAAATTGTGAATAGAAGCAAGAGATATTAATATCCTAATGGAAGTGATTCGAGCAACAGGAGCATATGTATCAAAGTAATCAATTCCATATTTTTGCTTATAGCCTTTAGCAACTAGTCTTGCCTTAAATTTATTTATAGAACCATCCGGATTTAATTTTCTTTTAAATATCCATTTGCACCCAATAGGTTTAGACCCGGGGGGAAGATCGGAAATAACCCAAGTTTGATTTGACAAAATTGAGTTCATTTCATCATTTATTGCTTCTTTCCAAAAGACAGCATCCCTAGATGTTACCGCTTCATGAAATGTGGTCGGTTCATCTTCTACATTAAGAACAAATTTAGTTTTGTTCTTAGTCTCATTTAAATCCCCTTCAACTAAATAAATAACAAAGTCAGGCCCAAATGTTTTTTCAGTTCTTTGTCTTTTACTCCTTCGTGGTTCAACGTCATTCGTTGTTTCTGAAGAAGATATAGGTTGTGAATTTTCTTCTAAATTTGAGGAGTCAACAGTCGAATTATTATTTTCTAAACCTTGATTCAAAGTACTAAACTTTGTTAGATGTTCAAAAAATTGCACATCTACCGACTCAATGATTTCTTGAGTTTCAAGGTTTAAAAATCTATAAGTCGTACTGTTACTAGAGTATCCAATAAAAATACATTTGTAAGTCCTATTTCCTAGTTTAGGTCTTTTAGGTTCGGGTTTTCTTACATAAGCAAGACATCCCCAAACTTTAAGACGTCTAAGATTAGGCTTACGATTAAACCATAATTCATATGGTGTAATATCCTTGTTTTTCAATGGAACTCTATTTAAAATATAACATGCGGATAAAACCGCTTCTCCCCACATCAACAAAGGTAAACCAGAACTGATTAACATTGAATTTATCATTTCAACTAAAGTCCTATTTTTCCTTTCCGCCGTTCCATTTTGTTGTGGCGTATATGGCGCCGTAACTTGATGGATTATCCCATGAGTATTACAAAATTGTATAAACTCACTCGGGTAATATTCACCACCCCTATCGGATCGTAGGACTTTAATTTTTCGATTTTGTTGAGTTTCAACTTCTGCTTTAAAAATTAGGAATTTCTCGAAAACTTCATCTTTACTTTTAAGTAAATATGTATATGCATACTTAGAGTAATCATCAATGAAAGTTAAGAAATATTTATTTCCACCACGAGTCATATTACTCTTCATATCACATACATCACTATGAATAAGATCAAGCATTTCGGATTTCCTCTCAACAGATTTGAACGACTTTCTAGTTATCTTCGATTGAGCACAAATTTCACATTTAGAAAGGTTATCAAATTTACAATCCGAGATTAAGCCGAGATTAGTCATATTTTTTATACTTCTATAATTCACATGACCTAATCTACTATGCCATAAAGAAATAGACTCAACCATATAAGCAGAACTAATATCATTGATTACATTAATTTTAATCATGCCGTTACAAGAGTACCCTTTGCCAATAAATTGGCCATTCTTAGACAATACAAACTTATCAGACTCATACACTAGTTTGAAACCTCTCTTATTGAGAAGGTCCCCAGACACAAGATTTTTACACATATCAGGTACATGAAGTACATCAATTAGAGTAAGTGTCTTTCCAGAAGTTAGCTTCAATTCCACTGTGCCTTTTCCAACTACATTGGCGCGAAGATTATTTGCCATCTTCACTTCTTTTCCATCAATTTCTTGATATGTTTTGAATGAAGAGCGGTCTTTGCATATGTGGACCGTTGCGCCGGTATCCAGCCACCATCCACTTTCATTATCAATTGAATTTGCTTCGCAAACAGTAGCAATAAGATCTTCAACATTGTTGGTTTCCTTCAACCCTTGTTTTTCTTTAAATGCCTTCTTTTTAAGACGACATTCTCGAGAATAATGGCCCGGTTTGTCACAGAAGAAACATTTTCCCTTCTTTTTCTTATTTGCACCTTGGTTCTTGAATTTGGAATCATTCTTTGCTTTAAATTTTGAGTCTTTGGTAATCTTGGATTTTTTATCCTCAACCATATTAGCTTTTGAATGACCCTCACTTTGTTCATCCTTCTTTTCTCGAATACGAGTATCATCTTCAATACGAAGGTGACGAAGAAGGGATTCCACAGTATAAGTCTTTTCATCATGATTAATTTTCTTCTTAAAGCCATTCCAAGAGGATGGAAGTTTTGAAACAATCACCCCTACTTGAAATTCATCTTGAAGATTAATACCAGCGGCTTTAAGGTCACCAACAATTTGTTGGAGTTCATGGGCTTGTGCAACGACAGATTTATCATTATTCATTCTAAAATTCATATAGTTTGAAATTAGAAACTTACGATTGCTCGCTTCCTCGTTTTGATACTTTATCTCCAAAGCCTTCCATAATTCCTTTGCCGTCGGAATCATTCTATGAGCGCTATAAACAGTTTGAGACAAAGCATTGAGGATGTGTCCTCGACACATAAATTCGTCTTCTTTCCTCTTCACACGTTTTTGCTTTATTCCTTCGGTGTCTTCGGGTGTGGGCTCGGGAATTTGTTCAAGGTTATCATCTAGAATGTATGCAAGTTTTAGTGATGTGAGGAAGAACATAACTTTCTCTTGCCAACGGGTGAAATTTCCGCCATCAAAACGGTCGAGTCGAATTAAGTCTTGAGTCATGACTTGGATAGATTGTGCCACAGTTCCTTCCATTTGAGTGGAGTAATAAGAATATAAAATTTTTGCCTAAAACTGTTGGAATTTTCTTATGGAAAGAACGAAATATAATAATTAATTTCTGCAAGGCACGTTCTTGGAACGCTTTCTTTTAGGCAAAATTTCTCCCAATCCGGTTGAGACAGAACCAGAACCGCGAGTACACAATGGGTTTTGTAGAACCTGCCTTCAGGATACAATGCAGTATGAACAGTTGTTTGATTCAAACTATGTACTGTTTGATCAAACCCGAGAACACTCTGAATTTGTAACTTGATAATGCCAAAGTATAGAGGACGGAGAGAGGAGAAACTAGCAATTTTCGGTGTCCAAAACAGAGGTCTGGAACTCTTTTTATAGCCATTTCTGTGACTGTTCTTCAACAGTCACAACTCTTCATGGAGTGACTCAGCAACCGTTGGATCGTGCCTGTTTGGAACAGCTACGATCTAACGGTTCAGATTAGGCATCCCATCGTAAGCGAATGGACATCCCCTACACGAAACGCTACGAGTTCATCTAACGGTTTAGATCAAGCCGTTTCGGATTTTAAACCCTTTGATCGGATCGTTTAATCACAACCGTTGATCTGTTTTACCTCGTCAAAACTTTAGGCTCCCACGCTCCAAGCGACGATGCGAAGTGCCAAGTGCGCGTCAAAGCGCGCAATGCGCCCTAAGTCGCCCAATCGCCCTTTCGCGCGCCGCGTGTCGCGATTGGTGGTGCTTAAGCACCACCGCGATGCGTAGGATCATAGCCTCTTATTTGACTTGTCAACTAAGAATCTTAGTTGTCCTTTAGTTGATATACCACTACCTTTTGTAGTATTCTTCCAATGTGGGACAATATGGGATTTTGAGCATTCCCCGTATCTTTCACACCCATTTGCTCATGTTTCTACTTTCTAAATTAAAACCCAAACTATGTTTAAAATAAAACACAAATAATATAATAAAATATTAACAACTAAAAATTAAACTCAATAAATATTGGAATTAATCCAACATTCTCCCACCAATTTCAATATACACAAGAGAGCAAAGCAAAAAAGACAATAAATAACTTTTGGCATTATCGCTAAAGTCTAGTACATAAATGAGAAGTGTCTTTCGGACTTGAACTTCCATATAGTGAAAATAATTCAAAGCTTCATCAAGGTGCTGTGGTGAACGTATCTTGAACCAAGGACCTTTTGAGACTAGCCGGAACTATCACACATACCGATTTATGAGTTTATAAGTGTTCTTCTAGCATGCACTTTTATGGCCTTGTGCTAATCCTGATTTCACGAGCGCTTTAGGATCGGTCTTGATTTCATAGAAAGCGGCCACACTTTCGACACTCGAATAGGTAAATCAACTTTAGTGATTCTGCGAGTCACACTTATATGATTTATTAAGAAGTGAACTTCATCCTCTAACATGCAGAAAACCAACACTAGGCATATAGGAATGGAACTTTTTGTATAAATTCCTAGTGTTCCATAACTATAATTTAACTTGTTTGTACCACATTGAACTCTATCTATATTTTCAAGATATGAGTTGGGTTCCCATTAAATATAGTTGTGTTATTTAATAGACCTTAGTCCCATTCCTTTTGAGGTGATATATATCATCTCTCTTACAAGACCTTTAGTCAGAGGATCTGCTAAATTCTTGTTCGTTTTAATATAGTCGACTGTAATTACTCCTTCCTTGAGTAATTTTCTTATAATTTGATGTCTTAGACTAATGTGTCTAGATTTTCCGTTGTAAGTTTTGTTCGAAACTTTATAAATTGTGGCTTGGTTATCACAACTTATCATAATAGAAGGTGATGGCTTTTTCCATAAAGGAATATCATACAACACATTTCTAAGCCATTCTGCTTCTTTACATGCATCTGCTAGGGCTATAAATTCAGATTGCATTGTTGAATCTGATACACATGTTTGTTTCTTGGATCCCCAAGAGATAGCTGCTCCTCCTAGCGTAAAAATCCAACCAGTAGTTGACTTGGATTTTGATTCAAGATTATTCCAACTTGAATCACTATATCCTTCTAAAACAGATGGATATCCTACATAATGTAAGCCATAATTCAAAGTCCTCTTCAGATATCTAAGCACCCTAGAAATTGCATTCCAATGCTCTTGTCCTGGATTACTTGTAAATCTACACAATATACTCACTGCATAAGCAATGTCTGGTCTAGTGCAATGCATGGCATACATTAGACTCCCAATAATACTAGCATATTTAAGTTGGTCCATAGCACGCCCAGTATTTTTCATTAATTTGATGCTAGGATCCACAGGTGTAGCAGCTGGCTTAAGTTCAAAATGATTATATCTTTTAAGAACCTTTTCTATATAATGAGATTGAGATAACGCTAAAGAATTATCCTTTCTCACAATTTTGATTCCTAAAATCACATCAGCTTCTCCAAGATCTTTCATATCAAATTTTGATGAAAGAAACCTTTTGGTTTCTTCAACATATTTGAGATTAGACCCAAATATTAACATGTCATCCACATATAAGCATATAATAACACCAACACCATTTTCAAATTTACTATATATACATTTGTCGGCATCATTAACTTTATATCCATGGGATATAACAATATTATTAAACTTCTCATGCCATTGCATAGGAGCTTGTTTAAGGCCATAAAGAGATTTAACCAATTTACACACTTTCTTTTCTTGGCCAGGCAATACAAACCCTTCGGGTTGTTCCATATAAATCTCTTCTTCTAAATCACCATTTAAAAAAGCAGTTTTAACATCCATTTGATGAATAACTAAATTGTGAATAGAAGCAAGAGATATTAATATCCTAATGGAAGTGATTCGAGCAACAGGAGCATATGTATCAAAGTAATCAATTCCATATTTTTGCTTATAGCCTTTAGCAACTAGTCTTGCCTTAAATTTATTTATAGAACCATCCGGATTTAATTTTCTTTTAAATATCCATTTGCACCCAATAGGTTTAGACCCGGGGGGAAGATCGGAAATAACCCAAGTTTGATTTGACAAAATTGAGTTCATTTCATCATTTATTGCTTCTTTCCAAAAGACAGCATCCCTAGATGTTACCGCTTCATGAAATGTGGTCGGTTCATCTTCTACATTAAGAACAAATTTAGTTTTGTTCTTAGTCTCATTTAAATCCCCTTCAACTAAATAAATAACAAAGTCAGGCCCAAATGTTTTTTCAGTTCTTTGTCTTTTACTCCTTCGTGGTTCAACGTCATTCGTTGTTTCTGAAGAAGATATAGGTTGTGAATTTTCTTCTAAATTTGAGGAGTCAACAGTCGAATTATTATTTTCTAAACCTTGATTCAAAGTACTAAACTTTGTTAGATGTTCAAAAAATTGCACATCTACCGACTCAATGATTTCTTGAGTTTCAAGGTTTAAAAATCTATAAGTCGTACTGTTACTAGAGTATCCAATAAAAACACATTTGTAAGTCCTATTTCCTAGTTTAGGTCTTTTAGGTTCGGGTTTTCTTACATAAGCAAGACATCCCCAAACTTTAAGACGTCTAAGATTAGGCTTACGATTAAACCATAATTCATATGGTGTAATATCCTTGTTTTTCAATGGAACTCTATTTAAAATATAACATGCGGATAAAACCGCTTCTCCCCACATCAACAAAGGTAAACCAGAACTGATTAACATTGAATTTATCATTTCAACTAAAGTCCTATTTTTCCTTTCCGCCGTTCCATTTTGTTGTGGCGTATATGGCGCCGTAACTTGATGGATTATCCCATGAGTATTACAAAATTGTATAAACTCACTCGGGTAATATTCACCACCCCTATCGGATCGTAGGACTTTAATTTTTCGATTTTGTTGAGTTTCAACTTCTGCTTTAAAAATTAGGAATTTCTCGAAAACTTCATCTTTACTTTTAAGTAAATATGTATATGCATACTTAGAGTAATCATCAATGAAAGTTAAGAAATATTTATTTCCACCACGAGTCATATTACTCTTCATATCACATACATCACTATGAATAAGATCAAGCATTTCGGATTTCCTCTCAACAGATTTGAACGACTTTCTAGTTATCTTCGATTGAGCACAAATTTCACATTTAGAAAGGTTATCAAATTTACAATCCGAGATTAAGCCGAGATTAGTCATATTTTTTATACTTCTATAATTCACATGACCTAATCTACTATGCCATAAAGAAATAGACTCAACCATATAAGCAGAACTAATATCATTGATTACATTAATTTTAATCATGCCGTTACAAGAGTACCCTTTGCCAATAAATTGGCCATTCTTAGACAATACAAACTTATCAGACTCATACACTAGTTTGAAACCTCTCTTATTGAGAAGGTCCCCAGACACAAGATTTTTACACATATCAGGTACATGAAGTACATCAATTAGAGTAAGTGTCTTTCCAGAAGTTAGCTTCAATTCCACTGTGCCTTTTCCAACTACATTGGCGCGAAGATTATTTGCCATCTTCACTTCTTTTCCATCAATTTCTTGATATGTTTTGAATGAAGAGCGGTCTTTGCATATGTGGACCGTTGCGCCGGTATCCAGCCACCATCCACTTTCATTATCAATTGAATTTGCTTCGCAAACAGTAGCAATAAGATCTTCAACATTGTTGGTTTCCTTCAACCCTTGTTTTTCTTTAAATGCCTTCTTTTTAAGACGACATTCTCGAGAATAATGGCCCGGTTTGTCACAGAAGAAACATTTTCCCTTCTTTTTCTTATTTGCACCTTGGTTCTTGAATTTGGAATCATTCTTTGCTTTAAATTTTGAGTCTTTGGTAATCTTGGATTTTTTATCCTCAACCATATTAGCTTTTGAATGACCCTCACTTTGTTCATCCTTCTTTTCTCGAATACGAGTATCATCTTCAATACGAAGGTGACGAAGAAGGGATTCCACAGTATAAGTCTTTTCATCATGATTAATTTTCTTCTTAAAGCCATTCCAAGAGGATGGAAGTTTTGAAACAATCACCCCTACTTGAAATTCATCTTGAAGATTAATACCAGCGGCTTTAAGGTCACCAACAATTTGTTGGAGTTCATGGGCTTGTGCAACGACAGATTTATCATTATTCATTCTAAAATTCATATAGTTTGAAATTAGAAACTTACGATTGCTCGCTTCCTCGTTTTGATACTTTATCTCCAAAGCCTTCCATAATTCCTTTGCCGTCGGAATCATTCTATGAGCGCTATAAACAGTTTGAGACAAAGCATTGAGGATGTGTCCTCGACACATAAATTCGTCTTCTTTCCTCTTCACACGTTTTTGCTTTATTCCTTCGGTGTCTTCGGGTGTGGGCTCGGGAATTTGTTCAAGGTTATCATCTAGAATGTATGCAAGTTTTAGTGATGTGAGGAAGAACATAACTTTCTCTTGCCAACGGGTGAAATTTCCGCCATCAAAACGGTCGAGTCGAATTAAGTCTTGAGTCATGACTTGGATAGATTGTGCCACAGTTCCTTCCATTTGAGTGGAGTAATAAGAATATAAAATTTTTGCCTAAAACTGTTGGAATTTTCTTATGGAAAGAACGAAATATAATAATTAATTTCTGCAAGGCACGTTCTTGGAACGCTTTCTTTTAGGCAAAATTTCTCCCAATCCGGTTGAGACAGAACCAGAACCGCGAGTACACAATGGGTTTTGTAGAACCTGCCTTCAGGATACAATGCAGTATGAACAGTTGTTTGATTCAAACTATGTACTGTTTGATCAAACCCGAGAACACTCTGAATTTGTAACTTGATAATGCCAAAGTATAGAGGACGGAGAGAGGAGAAACTAGCAATTTTCGGTGTCCAAAACAGAGGTCTGGAACTCTTTTTATAGCCATTTCTGTGACTGTTCTTCAACAGTCACAACTCTTCATGGAGTGACTCAGCAACCGTTGGATCGTGCCTGTTTGGAACAGCTACGATCTAACGGTTCAGATTAGGCGTCCCATCGTAAGCGAATGGACATCCCCTACACGAAACGCTACGAGTTCATCTAACGGTTTAGATCAAGCCGTTTCGGATTTTAAACCCTTTGATCGGATCGTTTAATCACAACCGTTGATCTGTTTTACCTCGTCAAAACTTTAGGCTCCCACGCTCCAAGCGACGATGCGAAGTGCCAAGTGCGCGTCAAAGCGCGCAATGCGCCCTAAGTCGCCCAATCGCCCTTTCGCGCGCCGCGTGTCGCGATTGGTGGTGCTTAAGCACCACCGCGATGCGTAGGATCATAGCCTCTTATTTGACTTGTCAACTAAGAATCTTAGTTGTCCTTTAGTTGATATACCACTACCTTTTGTAGTATTCTTCCAATGTGGGACAATATGGGATTTTGAGCATTCCCCATATCTTTCACACCCATTTGCTCATGTTTCTACTTTCTAAATTAAAACCCAAACTATGTTTAAAATAAAACACAAATAATATAATAAAATATTAACAACTAAAAATTAAACTCAATAAATATTGGAATTAATCCAACATTCTCCCACCAATTTCAATATACACAAGAGAGCAAAGCAAAAAAGACAATAAATAACTTTTGGCATTATCGCTAAAATCTAGTACATAAATGAGAAGTGTCTTTCGGACTTGAACTTCCATATAGTGAAAATAATTCAAAGCTTCATCAAGGTGCTGTGGTGAACGTATCTTGAACCAAGGACCTTTTGAGACTAGCCGGAACTATCACACATACCGATTTATGAGTTTATAAGTGTTCTTCTAGCATGCACTTTTATGGCCTTGTGCTAATCCTGATTTCACGAGCGCTTTAGGATCGGTCTTGATTTCATAGAAAGCGGCCACACTTTCGACACTCGAATAGGTAAATCAACTTTAGTGATTCTGCGAGTCACACTTATATGATTTATTAAGAAGTGAACTTCATCCTCTAACATGCAGAAAACCAACACTAGGCATATAGGAATGGAACTTTTTGTATAAATTCCTAGTGTTCCATAACTATAATTTAACTTGTTTGTACCACATTGAACTCTATCTATATTTTCAAGATATGAGTTGGGTTCCCATTAAATATAGTTGTGTTATTTAATAGACCTTAGTCCCATTCCTTTTGAGGTGATATATATCATCTCTCTTACAAGACCTTTAGTCAGAGGATCTGCTAAATTCTTGTTCGTTTTAATATAGTCGACTGTAATTACTCCTTCCTTGAGTAATTTTCTTATAATTTGATGTCTTAGACTAATGTGTCTAGATTTTCCGTTGTAAGTTTTGTTCGAAACTTTATAAATTGTGGCTTGGTTATCACAACTTATCATAATAGAAGGTGATGGCTTTTTCCATAAAGGAATATCATACAACACATTTCTAAGCCATTCTGCTTCTTTACATGCATCTGCTAGGGCTATAAATTCAGATTGCATTGTTGAATCTGATACACATGTTTGTTTCTTGGATCCCCAAGAGATAGCTGCTCCTCCTAGCGTAAAAATCCAACCAGTAGTTGACTTGGATTTTGATTCAAGATTATTCCAACTTGAATCACTATATCCTTCTAAAACAGATGGATATCCTACATAATGTAAGCCATAATTCAAAGTCCTCTTCAGATATCTAAGCACCCTAGAAATTGCATTCCAGTGCTCTTGTCCTGGATTACTTGTAAATCTACACAATATACTCACTGCATAAGCAATGTCTGGTCTAGTGCAATGCATGGCATACATTAGACTCCCAATAATACTAGCATATTTAAGTTGGTCCATAGCACGCCCAGTATTTTTCATTAATTTGATGCTAGGATCCACAGGTGTAGCAGCTGGCTTAAGTTCAAAATGATTATATCTTTTAAGAACCTTTTCTATATAATGAGATTGAGATAACGCTAAAGAATTATCCTTTCTCACAATTTTGATTCCTAAAATCACATCAGCTTCTCCAAGATCTTTCATATCAAATTTTGATGAAAGAAACCTTTTGGTTTCTTCAACATATTTGAGATTAGACCCAAATATTAACATGTCATCCACATATAAGCATATAATAACACCAACACCATTTTCAAATTTACTATATATACATTTGTCGGCATCATTAACTTTATATCCATGGGATATAACAATATTATTAAACTTCTCATGCCATTGCATAGGAGCTTGTTTAAGGCCATAAAGAGATTTAACCAATTTACACACTTTCTTTTCTTGGCCAGGCAATACAAACCCTTCGGGTTGTTCCATATAAATCTCTTCTTCTAAATCACCATTTAAAAAAGCAGTTTTAACATCCATTTGATGAATAACTAAATTGTGAATAGAAGCAAGAGATATTAATATCCTAATGGAAGTGATTCGAGCAACAGGAGCATATGTATCAAAGTAATCAATTCCATATTTTTGCTTATAGCCTTTAGCAACTAGTCTTGCCTTAAATTTATTTATAGAACCATCCGGATTTAATTTTCTTTTAAATATCCATTTGCACCCAATAGGTTTAGACCCGGGGGGAAGATCGGAAATAACCCAAGTTTGATTTGACAAAATTGAGTTCATTTCATCATTTATTGCTTCTTTCCAAAAGACAGCATCCCTAGATGTTACCGCTTCATGAAATGTGGTCGGTTCATCTTCTACATTAAGAACAAATTTAGTTTTGTTCTTAGTCTCATTTAAATCCCCTTCAACTAAATAAATAACAAAGTCAGGCCCAAATGTTTTTTCAGTTCTTTGTCTTTTACTCCTTCGTGGTTCAACGTCATTCGTTGTTTCTGAAGAAGATATAGGTTGTGAATTTTCTTCTAAATTTGAGGAGTCAACAGTCGAATTATTATTTTCTAAACCTTGATTCAAAGTACTAAACTTTGTTAGATGTTCAAAAAATTGCACATCTACCGACTCAATGATTTCTTGAGTTTCAAGGTTTAAAAATCTATAAGTCGTACTGTTACTAGAGTATCCAATAAAAACACATTTGTAAGTCCTATTTCCTAGTTTAGGTCTTTTAGGTTCGGGTTTTCTTACATAAGCAAGACATCCCCAAACTTTAAGACGTCTAAGATTAGGCTTACGATTAAACCATAATTCATATGGTGTAATATCCTTGTTTTTCAATGGAACTATATTTAAAATATAACATGCGGATAAAACCGCTTCTCCCCACATCAACAAAGGTAAACCAGAACTGATTAACATTGAATTTATCATTTCAACTAAAGTCCTATTTTTCCTTTCCGCCGTTCCATTTTGTTGTGGCGTATATGGCGCCGTAACTTGATGGATTATCCCATGGGTATTACAAAATTGTATAAACTCACTCGGGTAATATTCACCACCCCTATCGGATCGTAGGACTTTAATTTTTCGATTTTGTTGAGTTTCAACTTCTGCTTTAAAAATTAGGAATTTCTCGAAAACTTCATCTTTACTTTTAAGTAAATATGTATATGCATACTTAGAGTAATCATCAATGAAAGTTAAGAAATATTTATTTCCACCACGAGTCATATTACTCTTCATATCACATACATCACTATGAATAAGATCAAGCATTTCGGATTTCCTCTCAACAGATTTGAACGACTTTCTAGTTATCTTCGATTGAGCACAAATTTCACATTTAGAAAGGTTATCAAATTTACAATCCGAGATTAAGCCGAGATTAGTCATATTTTTTATACTTCTATAATTCACATGACCTAATCTACTATGCCATAAAGAAATAGACTCAACCATATAAGCAGAACTAATATCATTGATTACATTAATTTTAATCATGCCGTTACAAGAGTACCCTTTGCCAATAAATTGGCCATTCTTAGACAATACAAACTTATCAGACTCATACACTAGTTTGAAACCTCTCTTATTGAGAAGGTCCCCAGACACAAGATTTTTACACATATCAGGTACATGAAGTACATCAATTAGAGTAAGTGTCTTTCCAGAAGTTAGCTTCAATTCCACTGTGCCTTTTCCAACTACATTGGCGCGAAGATTATTTGCCATCTTCACTTCTTTTCCATCAATTTCTTGATATGTTTTGAATGAAGAGCGGTCTTTGCATATGTGGACCGTTGCGCCGGTATCCAGCCACCATCCACTTTCATTATCAATTGAATTTGCTTCGCAAACAGTAGCAATAAGATCTTCAACATTGTTGGTTTCCTTCAACCCTTGTTTTTCTTTAAATGCCTTCTTTTTAAGACGACATTCTCGAGAATAATGGCCCGGTTTGTCACAGAAGAAACATTTTCCCTTCTTTTTCTTATTTGCACCTTGGTTCTTGAATTTGGAATCATTCTTTGCTTTAAATTTTGAGTCTTTGGTAATCTTGGATTTTTTATCCTCAACCATATTAGCTTTTGAATGACCCTCACTTTGTTCATCCTTCTTTTCTCGAATACGAGTATCATCTTCAATACGAAGGTGACGAAGAAGGGATTCCACAGTATAAGTCTTTTCATCATGATTAATTTTCTTCTTAAAGCCATTCCAAGAGGATGGAAGTTTTGAAACAATCACCCCTACTTGAAATTCATCTTGAAGATTAATACCAGCGGCTTTAAGGTCACCAACAATTTGTTGGAGTTCATGGGCTTGTGCAACGACAGATTTATCATTATTCATTCTAAAATTCATATAGTTTGAAATTAGAAACTTACGATTGCTCGCTTCCTCGTTTTGATACTTTATCTCCAAAGCCTTCCATAATTCCTTTGCCGTCGGAATCATTCTATGAGCGCTATAAACAGTTTGAGACAAAGCATTGAGGATGTGTCCTCGACACATAAATTCGTCTTCTTTCCTCTTCACACGTTTTTGCTTTATTCCTTCGGTGTCTTCGGGTGTGGGCTCGGGAATTTGTTCAAGGTTATCATCTAGAATGTATGCAAGTTTTAGTGATGTGAGGAAGAACATAACTTTCTCTTGCCAACGGGTGAAATTTCCGCCATCAAAACGGTCGAGTCGAATTAAGTCTTGAGTCATGACTTGGATAGATTGTGCCACAGTTCCTTCCATTTGAGTGGAGTAATAAGAATATAAAATTTTTGCCTAAAACTGTTGGAATTTTCTTATGGAAAGAACGAAATATAATAATTAATTTCTGCAAGGCACGTTCTTGGAACGCTTTCTTTTAGGCAAAATTTCTCCCAATCCGGTTGAGACAGAACCAGAACCGCGAGTACACAATGGGTTTTGTAGAACCTGCCTTCAGGATACAATGCAGTATGAACAGTTGTTTGATTCAAACTATGTACTGTTTGATCAAACCCGAGAACACTCTGAATTTGTAACTTGATAATGCCAAAGTATAGAGGACGGAGAGAGGAGAAACTAGCAATTTTCGGTGTCCAAAACAGAGGTCTGGAACTCTTTTTATAGCCATTTCTGTGACTGTTCTTCAACAGTCACAACTCTTCATGGAGTGACTCAGCAACCGTTGGATCGTGCCTGTTTGGAACAGCTACGATCTAACGGTTCAGATTAGGCGTCCCATCGTAAGCGAATGGACATCCCCTACACGAAACGCTACGAGTTCATCTAACGGTTTAGATCAAGCCGTTTCGGATTTTAAACCCTTTGATCGGATCGTTTAATCACAACCGTTGATCTGTTTTACCTCGTCAAAACTTTAGGCTCCCACGCTCCAAGCGACGATGCGAAGTGCCAAGTGCGCGTCAAAGCGCGCAATGCGCCCTAAGTCGCCCAATCGCCCTTTCGCGCGCCGCGTGTCGCGATTGGTGGTGCTTAAGCACCACCGCGATGCGTAGGATCATAGCCTCTTATTTGACTTGTCAACTAAGAATCTTAGTTGTCCTTTAGTTGATATACCACTACCTTTTGTAGTATTCTTCCAATGTGGGACAATATGGGATTTTGAGCATTCCCCATATCTTTCACACCCATTTGCTCATGTTTCTACTTTCTAAATTAAAACCCAAACTATGTTTAAAATAAAACACAAATAATATAATAAAATATTAACAACTAAAAATTAAACTCAATAAATATTGGAATTAATCCAACATTCTCCCACCAATTTCAATATACACAAGAGAGCAAAGCAAAAAAGACAATAAATAACTTTTGGCATTATCGCTAAAATCTAGTACATAAATGAGAAGTGTCTTTCGGACTTGAACTTCCATATAGTGAAAATAATTCAAAGCTTCATCAAGGTGCTGTGGTGAACGTATCTTGAACCAAGGACCTTTTGAGACTAGCCGGAACTATCACACATACCGATTTATGAGTTTATAAGTGTTCTTCTAGCATGCACTTTTATGGCCTTGTGCTAATCCTGATTTCACGAGCGCTTTAGGATCGGTCTTGATTTCATAGAAAGCGGCCACACTTTCGACACTCGAATAGGTAAATCAACTTTAGTGATTCTGCGAGTCACACTTATATGATTTATTAAGAAGTGAACTTCATCCTCTAACATGCAGAAAACCAACACTAGGCATATAGGAATGGAACTTTTTGTATAAATTCCTAGTGTTCCATAACTATAATTTAACTTGTTTGTACCACATTGAACTCTATCTATATTTTCAAGATATGAGTTGGGTTCCCATTAAATATAGTTGTGTTATTTAATAGACCTTAGTCCCATTCCTTTTGAGGTGATATATATCATCTCTCTTACAAGACCTTTAGTCAGAGGATCTGCTAAATTCTTGTTCGTTTTAATATAGTCGACTGTAATTACTCCTTCCTTGAGTAATTTTCTTATAATTTGATGTCTTAGACTAATGTGTCTAGATTTTCCGTTGTAAGTTTTGTTCGAAACTTTATAAATTGTGGCTTGGTTATCACAACTTATCATAATAGAAGGTGATGGCTTTTTCCATAAAGGAATATCATACAACACATTTCTAAGCCATTCTGCTTCTTTACATGCATCTGCTAGGGCTATAAATTCAGATTGCATTGTTGAATCTGATACACATGTTTGTTTCTTGGATCCCCAAGAGATAGCTGCTCCTCCTAGCGTAAAAATCCAACCAGTAGTTGACTTGGATTTTGATTCAAGATTATTCCAACTTGAATCACTATATCCTTCTAAAACAGATGGATATCCTACATAATGTAAGCCATAATTCAAAGTCCTCTTCAGATATCTAAGCACCCTAGAAATTGCATTCCAGTGCTCTTGTCCTGGATTACTTGTAAATCTACACAATATACTCACTGCATAAGCAATGTCTGGTCTAGTGCAATGCATGGCATACATTAGACTCCCAATAATACTAGCATATTTAAGTTGGTCCATAGCACGCCCAGTATTTTTCATTAATTTGATGCTAGGATCCACAGGTGTAGCAGCTGGCTTAAGTTCAAAATGATTATATCTTTTAAGAACCTTTTCTATATAATGAGATTGAGATAACGCTAAAGAATTATCCTTTCTCACAATTTTGATTCCTAAAATCACATCAGCTTCTCCAAGATCTTTCATATCAAATTTTGATGAAAGAAACCTTTTGGTTTCTTCAACATATTTGAGATTAGACCCAAATATTAACATGTCATCCACATATAAGCATATAATAACACCAACACCATTTTCAAATTTACTATATATACATTTGTCGGCATCATTAACTTTATATCCATGGGATATAACAATATTATTAAACTTCTCATGCCATTGCATAGGAGCTTGTTTAAGGCCATAAAGAGATTTAACCAATTTACACACTTTCTTTTCTTGGCCAGGCAATACAAACCCTTCGGGTTGTTCCATATAAATCTCTTCTTCTAAATCACCATTTAAAAAAGCAGTTTTAACATCCATTTGATGAATAACTAAATTGTGAATAGAAGCAAGAGATATTAATATCCTAATGGAAGTGATTCGAGCAACAGGAGCATATGTATCAAAGTAATCAATTCCATATTTTTGCTTATAGCCTTTAGCAACTAGTCTTGCCTTAAATTTATTTATAGAACCATCCGGATTTAATTTTCTTTTAAATATCCATTTGCACCCAATAGGTTTAGACCCGGGGGGAAGATCGGAAATAACCCAAGTTTGATTTGACAAAATTGAGTTCATTTCATCATTTATTGCTTCTTTCCAAAAGACAGCATCCCTAGATGTTACCGCTTCATGAAATGTGGTCGGTTCATCTTCTACATTAAGAACAAATTTAGTTTTGTTCTTAGTCTCATTTAAATCCCCTTCAACTAAATAAATAACAAAGTCAGGCCCAAATGTTTTTTCAGTTCTTTGTCTTTTACTCCTTCGTGGTTCAACGTCATTCGTTGTTTCTGAAGAAGATATAGGTTGTGAATTTTCTTCTAAATTTGAGGAGTCAACAGTCGAATTATTATTTTCTAAACCTTGATTCAAAGTACTAAACTTTGTTAGATGTTCAAAAAATTGCACATCTACCGACTCAATGATTTCTTGAGTTTCAAGGTTTAAAAATCTATAAGTCGTACTGTTACTAGAGTATCCAATAAAAACACATTTGTAAGTCCTATTTCCTAGTTTAGGTCTTTTAGGTTCGGGTTTTCTTACATAAGCAAGACATCCCCAAACTTTAAGACGTCTAAGATTAGGCTTACGATTAAACCATAATTCATATGGTGTAATATCCTTGTTTTTCAATGGAACTCTATTTAAAATATAACATGCGGATAAAACCGCTTCTCCCCACATCAACAAAGGTAAACCAGAACTGATTAACATTGAATTTATCATTTCAACTAAAGTCCTATTTTTCCTTTCCGCCGTTCCATTTTGTTGTGGCGTATATGGCGCCGTAACTTGATGGATTATCCCATGAGTATTACAAAATTGTATAAACTCACTCGGGTAATATTCACCACCCCTATCGGATCGTAGGACTTTAATTTTTCGATTTTGTTGAGTTTCAACTTCTGCTTTAAAAATTAGGAATTTCTCGAAAACTTCATCTTTACTTTTAAGTAAATATGTATATGCATACTTAGAGTAATCATCAATGAAAGTTAAGAAATATTTATTTCCACCACGAGTCATATTACTCTTCATATCACATACATCACTATGAATAAGATCAAGCATTTCGGATTTCCTCTCAACAGATTTGAACGACTTTCTAGTTATCTTCGATTGAGCACAAATTTCACATTTAGAAAGGTTATCAAATTTACAATCCGAGATTAAGCCGAGATTAGTCATATTTTTTATACTTCTATAATTCACATGACCTAATCTACTATGCCATAAAGAAATAGACTCAACCATATAAGCAGAACTAATATCATTGATTACATTAATTTTAATCATGCCGTTACAAGAGTACCCTTTGCCAATAAATTGGCCATTCTTAGACAATACAAACTTATCAGACTCATACACTAGTTTGAAACCTCTCTTATTGAGAAGGTCCCCAGACACAAGATTTTTACACATATCAGGTACATGAAGTACATCAATTAGAGTAAGTGTCTTTCCAGAAGTTAGCTTCAATTCCACTGTGCCTTTTCCAACTACATTGGCGCGAAGATTATTTGCCATCTTCACTTCTTTTCCATCAATTTCTTGATATGTTTTGAATGAAGAGCGGTCTTTGCATATGTGGACCGTTGCGCCGGTATCCAGCCACCATCCACTTTCATTATCAATTGAATTTGCTTCGCAAACAGTAGCAATAAGATCTTCAACATTGTTGGTTTCCTTCAACCCTTGTTTTTCTTTAAATGCCTTCTTTTTAAGACGACATTCTCGAGAATAATGGCCCGGTTTGTCACAGAAGAAACATTTTCCCTTCTTTTTCTTATTTGCACCTTGGTTCTTGAATTTGGAATCATTCTTTGCTTTAAATTTTGAGTCTTTGGTAATCTTGGATTTTTTATCCTCAACCATATTAGCTTTTGAATGACCCTCACTTTGTTCATCCTTCTTTTCTCGAATACGAGTATCATCTTCAATACGAAGGTGACGAAGAAGGGATTCCACAGTATAAGTCTTTTCATCATGATTAATTTTCTTCTTAAAGCCATTCCAAGAGGATGGAAGTTTTGAAACAATCACCCCTACTTGAAATTCATCTTGAAGATTAATACCAGCGGCTTTAAGGTCACCAACAATTTGTTGGAGTTCATGGGCTTGTGCAACGACATATTTATCATTATTCATTCTAAAATTCATATAGTTTGAAATTAGAAACTTACGATTGCTCGCTTCCTCGTTTTGATACTTTATCTCCAAAGCCTTCCATAATTCCTTTGCCGTCGGAATCATTCTATGAGCGCTATAAACAGTTTGAGACAAAGCATTGAGGATGTGTCCTCGACACATAAATTCGTCTTCTTTCCTCTTCACACGTTTTTGCTTTATTCCTTCGGTGTCTTCGGGTGTGGGCTCGGGAATTTGTTCAAGGTTATCATCTAGAATGTATGCAAGTTTTAGTGATGTGAGGAAGAACATAACTTTCTCTTGCCAACGGGTGAAATTTCCGCCATCAAAACGGTCGAGTCGAATTAAGTCTTGAGTCATGACTTGGATAGATTGTGCCACAGTTCCTTCCATTTGAGTGGAGTAATAAGAATATAAAATTTTTGCCTAAAACTGTTGGAATTTTCTTATGGAAAGAACGAAATATAATAATTAATTTCTGCAAGGCACGTTCTTGGAACGCTTTCTTTTAGGCAAAATTTCTCCCAATCCGGTTGAGACAGAACCAGAACCGCGAGTACACAATGGGTTTTGTAGAACCTGCCTTCAGGATACAATGCAGTATGAACAGTTGTTTGATTCAAACTATGTACTGTTTGATCAAACCCGAGAACACTCTGAATTTGTAACTTGATAATGCCAAAGTATAGAGGACGGAGAGAGGAGAAACTAGCAATTTTCGGTGTCCAAAACAGAGGTCTGGAACTCTTTTTATAGCCATTTCTGTGACTGTTCTTCAACAGTCACAACTCTTCATGGAGTGACTCAGCAACCGTTGGATCGTGCCTGTTTGGAACAGCTACGATCTAACGGTTCAGATTAGGCGTCCCATCGTAAGCGAATGGACATCCCCTACACGAAACGCTACGAGTTCATCTAACGGTTTAGATCAAGCCGTTTCGGATTTTAAACCCTTTGATCGGATCGTTTAATCACAACCGTTGATCTGTTTTACCTCGTCAAAACTTTAGGCTCCCACGCTCCAAGCGACGATGCGAAGTGCCAAGTGCGCGTCAAAGCGCGCAATGCGCCCTAAGTCGCCCAATCGCCCTTTCGCGCGCCGCGTGTCGCGATTGGTGGTGCTTAAGCACCACCGCGATGCGTAGGATCATAGCCTCTTATTTGACTTGTCAACTAAGAATCTTAGTTGTCCTTTAGTTGATATACCACTACCTTTTGTAGTATTCTTCCAATGTGGGACAATATGGGATTTTGAGCATTCCCCATATCTTTCACACCCATTTGCTCATGTTTCTACTTTCTAAATTAAAACCCAAACTATGTTTAAAATAAAACACAAATAATATAATAAAATATTAACAACTAAAAATTAAACTCAATAAATATTGGAATTAATCCAACATTCTCCCACCAATTTCAATATACACAAGAGAGCAAAGCAAAAAAGACAATAAATAACTTTTGGCATTATCGCTAAAATCTAGTACATAAATGAGAAGTGTCTTTCGGACTTGAACTTCCATATAGTGAAAATAATTCAAAGCTTCATCAAGGTGCTGTGGTGAACGTATCTTGAACCAAGGACCTTTTGAGACTAGCCGGAACTATCACACATACCGATTTATGAGTTTATAAGTGTTCTTCTAGCATGCACTTTTATGGCCTTGTGCTAATCCTGATTTCACGAGCGCTTTAGGATCGGTCTTGATTTCATAGAAAGCGGCCACACTTTCGACACTCGAATAGGTAAATCAACTTTAGTGATTCTGCGAGTCACACTTATATGATTTATTAAGAAGTGAACTTCATCCTCTAACATGCAGAAAACCAACACTAGGCATATAGGAATGGAACTTTTTGTATAAATTCCTAGTGTTCCATAACTATAATTTAACTTGTTTGTACCACATTGAACTCTATCTATATTTTCAAGATATGAGTTGGGTTCCCATTAAATATAGTTGTGTTATTTAATAGACCTTAGTCCCATTCCTTTTGAGGTGATATATATCATCTCTCTTACAAGACCTTTAGTCAGAGGATCTGCTAAATTCTTGTTCGTTTTAATATAGTCGACTGTAATTACTCCTTCCTTGAGTAATTTTCTTATAATTTGATGTCTTAGACTAATGTGTCTAGATTTTCCGTTGTAAGTTTTGTTCGAAACTTTATAAATTGTGGCTTGGTTATCACAACTTATCATAATAGAAGGTGATGGCTTTTTCCATAAAGGAATATCATACAACACATTTCTAAGCCATTCTGCTTCTTTACATGCATCTGCTAGGGCTATAAATTCAGATTGCATTGTTGAATCTGATACACATGTTTGTTTCTTGGATCCCCAAGAGATAGCTGCTCCTCCTAGCGTAAAAATCCAACCAGTAGTTGACTTGGATTTTGATTCAAGATTATTCCAACTTGAATCACTATATCCTTCTAAAACAGATGGATATCCTACATAATGTAAGCCATAATTCAAAGTCCTCTTCAGATATCTAAGCACCCTAGAAATTGCATTCCAGTGCTCTTGTCCTGGATTACTTGTAAATCTACACAATATACTCACTGCATAAGCAATGTCTGGTCTAGTGCAATGCATGGCATACATTAGACTCCCAATAATACTAGCATATTTAAGTTGGTCCATAGCACGCCCAGTATTTTTCATTAATTTGATGCTAGGATCCACAGGTGTAGCAGCTGGCTTAAGTTCAAAATGATTATATCTTTTAAGAACCTTTTCTATATAATGAGATTGAGATAACGCTAAAGAATTATCCTTTCTCACAATTTTGATTCCTAAAATCACATCAGCTTCTCCAAGATCTTTCATATCAAATTTTGATGAAAGAAACCTTTTGGTTTCTTCAACATATTTGAGATTAGACCCAAATATTAACATGTCATCCACATATAAGCATATAATAACACCAACACCATTTTCAAATTTACTATATATACATTTGTCGGCATCATTAACTTTATATCCATGGGATATAACAATATTATTAAACTTCTCATGCCATTGCATAGGAGCTTGTTTAAGGCCATAAAGAGATTTAACCAATTTACACACTTTCTTTTCTTGGCCAGGCAATACAAACCCTTCGGGTTGTTCCATATAAATCTCTTCTTCTAAATCACCATTTAAAAAAGCAGTTTTAACATCCATTTGATGAATAACTAAATTGTGAATAGAAGCAAGAGATATTAATATCCTAATGGAAGTGATTCGAGCAACAGGAGCATATGTATCAAAGTAATCAATTCCATATTTTTGCTTATAGCCTTTAGCAACTAGTCTTGCCTTAAATTTATTTATAGAACCATCCGGATTTAATTTTCTTTTAAATATCCATTTGCACCCAATAGGTTTAGACCCGGGGGGAAGATCGGAAATAACCCAAGTTTGATTTGACAAAATTGAGTTCATTTCATCATTTATTGCTTCTTTCCAAAAGACAGCATCCCTAGATGTTACCGCTTCATGAAATGTGGTCGGTTCATCTTCTACATTAAGAACAAATTTAGTTTTGTTCTTAGTCTCATTTAAATCCCCTTCAACTAAATAAATAACAAAGTCAGGCCCAAATGTTTTTTCAGTTCTTTGTCTTTTACTCCTTCGTGGTTCAACGTCATTCGTTGTTTCTGAAGAAGATATAGGTTGTGAATTTTCTTCTAAATTTGAGGAGTCAACAGTCGAATTATTATTTTCTAAACCTTGATTCAAAGTACTAAACTTTGTTAGATGTTCAAAAAATTGCACATCTACCGACTCAATGATTTCTTGAGTTTCAAGGTTTAAAAATCTATAAGTCGTACTGTTACTAGAGTATCCAATAAAAACACATTTGTAAGTCCTATTTCCTAGTTTAGGTCTTTTAGGTTCGGGTTTTCTTACATAAGCAAGACATCCCCAAACTTTAAGACGTCTAAGATTAGGCTTACGATTAAACCATAATTCATATGGTGTAATATCCTTGTTTTTCAATGGAACTCTATTTAAAATATAACATGCGGATAAAACCGCTTCTCCCCACATCAACAAAGGTAAACCAGAACTGATTAACATTGAATTTATCATTTCAACTAAAGTCCTATTTTTCCTTTCCGCCGTTCCATTTTGTTGTGGCGTATATGGCGCCGTAACTTGATGGATTATCCCATGAGTATTACAAAATTGTATAAACTCACTCGGGTAATATTCACCACCCCTATCGGATCGTAGGACTTTAATTTTTCGATTTTGTTGAGTTTCAACTTCTGCTTTAAAAATTAGGAATTTCTCGAAAACTTCATCTTTACTTTTAAGTAAATATGTATATGCATACTTAGAGTAATCATCAATGAAAGTTAAGAAATATTTATTTCCACCACGAGTCATATTACTCTTCATATCACATACATCACTATGAATAAGATCAAGCATTTCGGATTTCCTCTCAACAGATTTGAACGACTTTCTAGTTATCTTCGATTGAGCACAAATTTCACATTTAGAAAGGTTATCAAATTTACAATCCGAGATTAAGCCGAGATTAGTCATATTTTTTATACTTCTATAATTCACATGACCTAATCTACTATGCCATAAAGAAATAGACTCAACCATATAAGCAGAACTAATATCATTGATTACATTAATTTTAATCATGCCGTTACAAGAGTACCCTTTGCCAATAAATTGGCCATTCTTAGACAATACAAACTTATCAGACTCATACACTAGTTTGAAACCTCTCTTATTGAGAAGGTCCCCAGACACAAGATTTTTACACATATCAGGTACATGAAGTACATCAATTAGAGTAAGTGTCTTTCCAGAAGTTAGCTTCAATTCCACTGTGCCTTTTCCAACTACATTGGCGCGAAGATTATTTGCCATCTTCACTTCTTTTCCATCAATTTCTTGATATGTTTTGAATGAAGAGCGGTCTTTGCATATGTGGACCGTTGCGCCGGTATCCAGCCACCATCCACTTTCATTATCAATTGAATTTGCTTCGCAAACAGTAGCAATAAGATCTTCAACATTGTTGGTTTCCTTCAACCCTTGTTTTTCTTTAAATGCCTTCTTTTTAAGACGACATTCTCGAGAATAATGGCCCGGTTTGTCACAGAAGAAACATTTTCCCTTCTTTTTCTTATTTGCACCTTGGTTCTTGAATTTGGAATCATTCTTTGCTTTAAATTTTGAGTCTTTGGTAATCTTGGATTTTTTATCCTCAACCATATTAGCTTTTGAATGACCCTCACTTTGTTCATCCTTCTTTTCTCGAATACGAGTATCATCTTCAATACGAAGGTGACGAAGAAGGGATTCCACAGTATAAGTCTTTTCATCATGATTAATTTTCTTCTTAAAGCCATTCCAAGAGGATGGAAGTTTTGAAACAATCACCCCTACTTGAAATTCATCTTGAAGATTAATACCAGCGGCTTTAAGGTCACCAACAATTTGTTGGAGTTCATGGGCTTGTGCAACGACAGATTTATCATTATTCATTCTAAAATTCATATAGTTTGAAATTAGAAACTTACGATTGCTCGCTTCCTCGTTTTGATACTTTATCTCCAAAGCCTTCCATAATTCCTTTGCCGTCGGAATCATTCTATGAGCGCTATAAACAGTTTGAGACAAAGCATTGAGGATGTGTCCTCGACACATAAATTCGTCTTCTTTCCTCTTCACACGTTTTTGCTTTATTCCTTCGGTGTCTTCGGGTGTGGGCTCGGGAATTTGTTCAAGGTTATCATCTAGAATGTATGCAAGTTTTAGTGATGTGAGGAAGAACATAACTTTCTCTTGCCAACGGGTGAAATTTCCGCCATCAAAACGGTCGAGTCGAATTAAGTCTTGAGTCATGACTTGGATAGATTGTGCCACAGTTCCTTCCATTTGAGTGGAGTAATAAGAATATAAAATTTTTGCCTAAAACTGTTGGAATTTTCTTATGGAAAGAACGAAATATAATAATTAATTTCTGCAAGGCACGTTCTTGGAACGCTTTCTTTTAGGCAAAATTTCTCCCAATCCGGTTGAGACAGAACCAGAACCGCGAGTACACAATGGGTTTTGTAGAACCTGCCTTCAGGATACAATGCAGTATGAACAGTTGTTTGATTCAAACTATGTACTGTTTGATCAAACCCGAGAACACTCTGAATTTGTAACTTGATAATGCCAAAGTATAGAGGACGGAGAGAGGAGAAACTAGCAATTTTCGGTGTCCAAAACAGAGGTCTGGAACTCTTTTTATAGCCATTTCTGTGACTGTTCTTCAACAGTCACAACTCTTCATGGAGTGACTCAGCAACCGTTGGATCGTGCCTGTTTGGAACAGCTACGATCTAACGGTTCAGATTAGGCGTCCCATCGTAAGCGAATGGACATCCCCTACACGAAACGCTACGAGTTCATCTAACGGTTTAGATCAAGCCGTTTCGGATTTTAAACCCTTTGATCGGATCGTTTAATCACAACCGTTGATCTGTTTTACCTCGTCAAAACTTTAGGCTCCCACGCTCCAAGCGACGATGCGAAGTGCCAAGTGCGCGTCAAAGCGCGCAATGCGCCCTAAGTCGCCCAATCGCCCTTTCGCGCGCCGCGTGTCGCGATTGGTGGTGCTTAAGCACCACCGCGATGCGTAGGATCATAGCCTCTTATTTGACTTGTCAACTAAGAATCTTAGTTGTCCTTTAGTTGATATACCACTACCTTTTGTAGTATTCTTCCAATGTGGGACAATATGGGATTTTGAGCATTCCCCATATCTTTCACACCCATTTGCTCATGTTTCTACTTTCTAAATTAAAACCCAAACTATGTTTAAAATAAAACACAAATAATATAATAAAATATTAACAACTAAAAATTAAACTCAATAAATATTGGAATTAATCCAACATTCTCCCACCAATTTCAATATACACAAGAGAGCAAAGCAAAAAAGACAATAAATAACTTTTGGCATTATCGCTAAAATCTAGTACATAAATGAGAAGTGTCTTTCGGACTTGAACTTCCATATAGTGAAAATAATTCAAAGCTTCATCAAGGTGCTGTGGTGAACGTATCTTGAACCAAGGACCTTTTGAGACTAGCCGGAACTATCACACATACCGATTTATGAGTTTATAAGTGTTCTTCTAGCATGCACTTTTATGGCCTTGTGCTAATCCTGATTTCACGAGCGCTTTAGGATCGGTCTTGATTTCATAGAAAGCGGCCACACTTTCGACACTCGAATAGGTAAATCAACTTTAGTGATTCTGCGAGTCACACTTATATGATTTATTAAGAAGTGAACTTCATCCTCTAACATGCAGAAAACCAACACTAGGCATATAGGAATGGAACTTTTTGTATAAATTCCTAGTGTTCCATAACTATAATTTAACTTGTTTGTACCACATTGAACTCTATCTATATTTTCAAGATATGAGTTGGGTTCCCATTAAATATAGTTGTGTTATTTAATAGACCTTAGTCCCATTCCTTTTGAGGTGATATATATCATCTCTCTTACAAGACCTTTAGTCAGAGGATCTGCTAAATTCTTGTTCGTTTTAATATAGTCGACTGTAATTACTCCTTCCTTGAGTAATTTTCTTATAATTTGATGTCTTAGACTAATGTGTCTAGATTTTCCGTTGTAAGTTTTGTTCGAAACTTTATAAATTGTGGCTTGGTTATCACAACTTATCATAATAGAAGGTGATGGCTTTTTCCATAAAGGAATATCATACAACACATTTCTAAGCCATTCTGCTTCTTTACATGCATCTGCTAGGGCTATAAATTCAGATTGCATTGTTGAATCTGATACACATGTTTGTTTCTTGGATCCCCAAGAGATAGCTGCTCCTCCTAGCGTAAAAATCCAACCAGTAGTTGACTTGGATTTTGATTCAAGATTATTCCAACTTGAATCACTATATCCTTCTAAAACAGATGGATATCCTACATAATGTAAGCCATAATTCAAAGTCCTCTTCAGATATCTAAGCACCCTAGAAATTGCATTCCAGTGCTCTTGTCCTGGATTACTTGTAAATCTACACAATATACTCACTGCATAAGCAATGTCTGGTCTAGTGCAATGCATGGCATACATTAGACTCCCAATAATACTAGCATATTTAAGTTGGTCCATAGCACGCCCAGTATTTTTCATTAATTTGATGCTAGGATCCACAGGTGTAGCAGCTGGCTTAAGTTCAAAATGATTATATCTTTTAAGAACCTTTTCTATATAATGAGATTGAGATAACGCTAAAGAATTATCCTTTCTCACAATTTTGATTCCTAAAATCACATCAGCTTCTCCAAGATCTTTCATATCAAATTTTGATGAAAGAAACCTTTTGGTTTCTTCAACATATTTGAGATTAGACCCAAATATTAACATGTCATCCACATATAAGCATATAATAACACCAACACCATTTTCAAATTTACTATATATACATTTGTCGGCATCATTAACTTTATATCCATGGGATATAACAATATTATTAAACTTCTCATGCCATTGCATAGGAGCTTGTTTAAGGCCATAAAGAGATTTAACCAATTTACACACTTTCTTTTCTTGGCCAGGCAATACAAACCCTTCGGGTTGTTCCATATAAATCTCTTCTTCTAAATCACCATTTAAAAAAGCAGTTTTAACATCCATTTGATGAATAACTAAATTGTGAATAGAAGCAAGAGATATTAATATCCTAATGGAAGTGATTCGAGCAACAGGAGCATATGTATCAAAGTAATCAATTCCATATTTTTGCTTATAGCCTTTAGCAACTAGTCTTGCCTTAAATTTATTTATAGAACCATCCGGATTTAATTTTCTTTTAAATATCCATTTGCACCCAATAGGTTTAGACCCGGGGGGAAGATCGGAAATAACCCAAGTTTGATTTGACAAAATTGAGTTCATTTCATCATTTATTGCTTCTTTCCAAAAGACAGCATCCCTAGATGTTACCGCTTCATGAAATGTGGTCGGTTCATCTTCTACATTAAGAACAAATTTAGTTTTGTTCTTAGTCTCATTTAAATCCCCTTCAACTAAATAAATAACAAAGTCAGGCCCAAATGTTTTTTCAGTTCTTTGTCTTTTACTCCTTCGTGGTTCAACGTCATTCGTTGTTTCTGAAGAAGATATAGGTTGTGAATTTTCTTCTAAATTTGAGGAGTCAACAGTCGAATTATTATTTTCTAAACCTTGATTCAAAGTACTAAACTTTGTTAGATGTTCAAAAAATTGCACATCTACCGACTCAATGATTTCTTGAGTTTCAAGGTTTAAAAATCTATAAGTCGTACTGTTACTAGAGTATCCAATAAAAACACATTTGTAAGTCCTATTTCCTAGTTTAGGTCTTTTAGGTTCGGGTTTTCTTACATAAGCAAGACATCCCCAAACTTTAAGACGTCTAAGATTAGGCTTACGATTAAACCATAATTCATATGGTGTAATATCCTTGTTTTTCAATGGAACTCTATTTAAAATATAACATGCGGATAAAACCGCTTCTCCCCACATCAACAAAGGTAAACCAGAACTGATTAACATTGAATTTATCATTTCAACTAAAGTCCTATTTTTCCTTTCCGCCGTTCCATTTTGTTGTGGCGTATATGGCGCCGTAACTTGATGGATTATCCCATGAGTATTACAAAATTGTATAAACTCACTCGGGTAATATTCACCACCCCTATCGGATCGTAGGACTTTAATTTTTCGATTTTGTTGAGTTTCAACTTCTGCTTTAAAAATTAGGAATTTCTCGAAAACTTCATCTTTACTTTTAAGTAAATATGTATATGCATACTTAGAGTAATCATCAATGAAAGTTAAGAAATATTTATTTCCACCACGAGTCATATTACTCTTCATATCACATACATCACTATGAATAAGATCAAGCATTTCGGATTTCCTCTCAACAGATTTGAACGACTTTCTAGTTATCTTCGATTGAGCACAAATTTCACATTTAGAAAGGTTATCAAATTTACAATCCGAGATTAAGCCGAGATTAGTCATATTTTTTATACTTCTATAATTCACATGACCTAATCTACTATGCCATAAAGAAATAGACTCAACCATATAAGCAGAACTAATATCATTGATTACATTAATTTTAATCATGCCGTTACAAGAGTACCCTTTGCCAATAAATTGGCCATTCTTAGACAATACAAACTTATCAGACTCATACACTAGTTTGAAACCTCTCTTATTGAGAAGGTCCCCAGACACAAGATTTTTACACATATCAGGTACATGAAGTACATCAATTAGAGTAAGTGTCTTTCCAGAAGTTAGCTTCAATTCCACTGTGCCTTTTCCAACTACATTGGCGCGAAGATTATTTGCCATCTTCACTTCTTTTCCATCAATTTCTTGATATGTTTTGAATGAAGAGCGGTCTTTGCATATGTGGACCGTTGCGCCGGTATCCAGCCACCATCCACTTTCATTATCAATTGAATTTGCTTCGCAAACAGTAGCAATAAGATCTTCAACATTGTTGGTTTCCTTCAACCCTTGTTTTTCTTTAAATGCCTTCTTTTTAAGACGACATTCTCGAGAATAATGGCCCGGTTTGTCACAGAAGAAACATTTTCCCTTCTTTTTCTTATTTGCACCTTGGTTCTTGAATTTGGAATCATTCTTTGCTTTAAATTTTGAGTCTTTGGTAATCTTGGATTTTTTATCCTCAACCATATTAGCTTTTGAATGACCCTCACTTTGTTCATCCTTCTTTTCTCGAATACGAGTATCATCTTCAATACGAAGGTGACGAAGAAGGGATTCCACAGTATAAGTCTTTTCATCATGATTAATTTTCTTCTTAAAGCCATTCCAAGAGGATGGAAGTTTTGAAACAATCACCCCTACTTGAAATTCATCTTGAAGATTAATACCAGCGGCTTTAAGGTCACCAACAATTTGTTGGAGTTCATGGGCTTGTGCAACGACAGATTTATCATTATTCATTCTAAAATTCATATAGTTTGAAATTAGAAACTTACGATTGCTCGCTTCCTCGTTTTGATACTTTATCTCCAAAGCCTTCCATAATTCCTTTGCCGTCGGAATCATTCTATGAGCGCTATAAACAGTTTGAGACAAAGCATTGAGGATGTGTCCTCGACACATAAATTCGTCTTCTTTCCTCTTCACACGTTTTTGCTTTATTCCTTCGGTGTCTTCGGGTGTGGGCTCGGGAATTTGTTCAAGGTTATCATCTAGAATGTATGCAAGTTTTAGTGATGTGAGGAAGAACATAACTTTCTCTTGCCAACGGGTGAAATTTCCGCCATCAAAACGGTCGAGTCGAATTAAGTCTTGAGTCATGACTTGGATAGATTGTGCCACAGTTCCTTCCATTTGAGTGGAGTAATAAGAATATAAAATTTTTGCCTAAAACTGTTGGAATTTTCTTATGGAAAGAACGAAATATAATAATTAATTTCTGCAAGGCACGTTCTTGGAACGCTTTCTTTTAGGCAAAATTTCTCCCAATCCGGTTGAGACAGAACCAGAACCGCGAGTACACAATGGGTTTTGTAGAACCTGCCTTCAGGATACAATGCAGTATGAACAGTTGTTTGATTCAAACTATGTACTGTTTGATCAAACCCGAGAACACTCTGAATTTGTAACTTGATAATGCCAAAGTATAGAGGACGGAGAGAGGAGAAACTAGCAATTTTCGGTGTCCAAAACAGAGGTCTGGAACTCTTTTTATAGCCATTTCTGTGACTGTTCTTCAACAGTCACAACTCTTCATGGAGTGACTCAGCAACCGTTGGATCGTGCCTGTTTGGAACAGCTACGATCTAACGGTTCAGATTAGGCGTCCCATCGTAAGCGAATGGACATCCCCTACACGAAACGCTACGAGTTCATCTAACGGTTTAGATCAAGCCGTTTCGGATTTTAAACCCTTTGATCGGATCGTTTAATCACAACCGTTGATCTGTTTTACCTCGTCAAAACTTTAGGCTCCCACGCTCCAAGCGACGATGCGAAGTGCCAAGTGCGCGTCAAAGCGCGCAATGCGCCCTAAGTCGCCCAATCGCCCTTTCGCGCGCCGCGTGTCGCGATTGGTGGTGCTTAAGCACCACCGCGATGCGTAGGATCATAGCCTCTTATTTGACTTGTCAACTAAGAATCTTAGTTGTCCTTTAGTTGATATACCACTACCTTTTGTAGTATTCTTCCAATGTGGGACAATATGGGATTTTGAGCATTCCCCATATCTTTCACACCCATTTGCTCATGTTTCTACTTTCTAAATTAAAACCCAAACTATGTTTAAAATAAAACACAAATAATATAATAAAATATTAACAACTAAAAATTAAACTCAATAAATATTGGAATTAATCCAACACTACATTTATAAGAGTTATGGTGTATTAATTCTGTAGAGTTATCTTCATCAGGTTGCCTCAAAGTTGGTGGGATTTATTGTATTATGATTAGGAAAGAGGCACATACCCTATCATGGAGTAGAGACTCTTTATTAAAAAGGGTATTTTGATTTATAGTGTTAAAAGTTGGTACCCACTTTTCTATTCACTTAATACGACAAAAATGAAGGCTCAAAGTATTCTAAAATAGCTTTGTGGCGCAAAAAAAAAAAAAAAAAATTCTTATTATTTTTTTCTCCCAACTTTCTTAGTAAATAACTTTTTTTTACTAAATAAAAAATATAATAAAAAATGTGATGAAAAGAGAAAACAAATAAACTGTTTTTTATTAATAATATCTGGGATGAAAAAAATAACAAAAATGTATTTAAATTTTTTATTAAATAAAAAGTTGGATGAAAAAAGAAAAAAATAATATTTTATATCGCATCATTTTTACTCACATATTTTAATCGAGTCATGTTTTTATTTGGAAATAAAAAAGTATTTTGTATCATTTCATATCGTGTCGCGTCACTTTATTTGGGATATATTTGTGTTAAATCAAAAAAAAAAATCATGTCGTATCGCATTTAATTGGATCGCCTTCGTATTTGGTAAAAAAAGTGACACAACACGAAATCTTATTTACCAAAGACGGATACAGAAAAAGTGACACGACATGAAATCTTATTTACTACATACAAACACATAAAAAGCGACACGACAAAGAATCTTTTTTACTAAATACGAACACAAAAAATGCAACACGAGTTGTGTTCGTACTTGGTAAATAAGATTCTGTTTAGTGTCACTTTTTTTAACAAATACGAACACGATCCAATTAAATACAACAGGACACGAAATTCTATTTTCATGATTGAACACCAATTCATTCCAAATAAAGCGACACGACACGTCATGAAGCGATACTAAATATTTTTTTTATCACCAAATACGAACATGACTCAATTAAAATGCAACACAATCAGGGTAAAAAAACACGACACTAAATATTATTTTGTTCTTGTTATCATCCAAGATTTTATGTAATAAAAATATAAATATATTTTTTGTTTTATTTTTTCGTCGCAATTTTTATTATTATAAACTTTTTTTGTGTTCTCTTTTCATCACACTTTTTTTACTAAAAAAATTATTTACAACGAAAATTGTGAGGAAAAAAACAGTAAGAAAATATATATATATATTTTTTTTGCCACAAAGTTGTACGTTTCATTTATCTTGTTTTTAGTTAACATCAGAAGATTATTGTGGGTCGTCCGCTTTTATTCTAGTAGGTGGGTAGGAAAATGGGTAACAAAGTTTGTCCGTGTAGTTATTCTCATAAATGAACCTTATAGCTTTGTAAGGCAAAAAAAAATATTGTTTTTTTTTCCTCCCAATTTTCTAAGTAAATGATTTTCTTTAGTAAATAAAAAATGTGACAAAAAGAGAACACAAAAACATTTTTTTTATAATAAAATCTAGGACGAAAAAAAAAATATATTTTATTTTTATTAAATAAAAACTTGGACGAAAAAAAGAACAAAATAATATTTTGTGTCGTGTCGTGTCGCTTTTACTCGGGTTGTGTTGCATTTTAATTGAATCATTTTCATATTTGGTAATGAAAAATTATTTTGTATCATTTCATGTCGTGTTATGTCACTTTATTTGGAATGAATTGGTGTTATATCAAAAATATAAAATTTCTTGTCGTGTCGCATTTAATTGGATCGTGTTCATATTTGTTAAAAAAGGTGACACGACACGAAATTATCTTTTTTTTTTTAATTCCCTGAACCTCCACACGAACGACCCTTTAGACTCCCTCGTGTTTGTTAAACGGGGGGGTGCAAGTGCCAGAGCCACCCTAACACACACCCCAATTTAAATCTGGCACCCGAGGGAGAATCGAACCCAGACACCTTACGACATACTCGCACGGCTCAGAGCCCGCCCTTACCCTCAGGCAGGTATCCGTGGGGAGGAATCGAACTCACGACCTATGGTCTAGAGGGTACACGAAATCTTATTTACCAAGTACAAACACAACTCATGTCGCATTTTTTGTGTTCGTATTTGGTAAATAAGATTTCGTGTCATGTCATTTTTTTTGTATTCGTATTTGGTAAATAAGATTTCATGTCGTGTCACTCTTCCTCTGTTCGTCTTTGGTAAATAATATTTCGCATCATGTCACTTTTTTTTTTTTACCAAATACAAACATAATCCAATTAAATGCGAAACGACACGAAATTTTATTTTTAAAAAAACTGTTTTTTGTATTCTCTTATTGTCACATTTTTTATTTACAAAAAAATTATTTACTAAGAAAATTGGGAGGAAAAAGATAAGAAAATAATGTTTTTTCTGCACCACAAAGCTGTAAGTTTCATTTATTTTTTATTTTTAGTCAATATTGGAAGAGTATCGTGGACCCTTCATTTTTGCCCAATTAGGTGGGTAGGAAAGTGGGTACCAAAGTGTGTCCATGTTGTGATTTTTGAATTTATCTTTTTTTTTAAGTTTACACTGGAAGAGTATTGCCGGCCTCAATTTTGGTCCTATTTGGTAGGTAGAAAAGTGGGTACCAAAGTGTATTGTGGAATGATTCTCAAATAAAAATGTTAGGGAGATCAGTTTTTTACACTTCTTTTGGAACACGGTGATGTGTCATCATCATATTGGGTGATATTTTTAATGAAATTCATGTAAACCACACGTAACACTTAATGCAACAATGAAACATGATTGTATCTCAAAATTTGATGAAAAAACTTGTTCTCACTAAGTAGTCCAATAGTGACATGGGAAAGGTCACCCCTTTGCTTTGTATAAATACCATACATGGCTTGAGGTTTTACAATATGCTTGTAGACAAAAAAGCAAGTGGTCACAAGCATGGAAGAAGCAAACCTTGTATATGATAGAAAAGTAGAATTAAAAAAATTCGACGACTCAAAAACTGGGGTAAAGGGTCTTATAGATGCTGGGGTCACAAAAATCCCTCGCATATTTCATGCTGACCCATCTTACCTGAAAAACAACTCAGGTTTTTCAGACACAAAAATTTGTGTTCCCACAATTGACCTCAAAGACGTTGAAAAAGATGTGGCCCTTCGCCTTCAGATTATTAAGAAAATTAAAGATGCTAGTGAGAAGTGGGGTTTTTTTCAGTTGGTCAATCATTGTATACCACAAAGTTTAATTGATGGTATGATTGAAGGGGTACGGATGTTTCATGAACAAGACACCGTGGTGAAAAAACAGTTCTTCACACGTGATCACAAGAAAACGTTCGTTTACAATACAAACTTTGATTTTTATCATGCACCTATGACTAGTTGGAAGGATACCTTTTCTTGTACTATGGCTCCCCATCAGCCCGATCCCAATGAATTACCCATGGTCTGCAGGTATTTTTATTTAATTTTATATAAGGGGTTATGTGCATATAGTTGTTACTTTGTTGGTGTTAACTTTAACATTAAGAAAGTTGTTACCATCTCACTATCAATATGTGAGCAATTCTATACATGACGTTTCATTTTGATATTGGGTCTCATTTTAATTTTGTGATAGGTTACTGCAAATTTTTTAGAACAAATTTGTTGATCATATTCAAAAGAAAGTTAACATGACATTCCAATATTATTGATTGAAACGTAAATGATTCAACAAGGGATTTCATAATTATTAATGAGTTATTCATCTTTTAATCAATCGCGTTACACTTTATCACTATCTAAAATCGAAACCGTACAACCCACCTAGTGATCCATTTTGATACTTTCGGTGTTAGATTCTGGTAAGTGTATATGGATTAAATCAAGAAGGAAACAAAAATGAAAAATAATCACACACATGCTAATTTGATCTAACTTTGATCGGTGGATACAAGAGAAACTGCAAATTTCCACACTATGAAGAGTTTGACACAATTTAACTATCAAACATAAATGAATGTCTATTAAATTCTTATAATTTTAAATTTCTTTTTTTCAAATATTTTGCAATAAAAAGTATTTACCATGCTAGATATATATTAAAAACTAAGTCAAAACGAATTACTTAAAAAGAAACTTGAATCAGCAATAAACTTCATAAAATTGGTACCCTCTCATCAGAACAGTAGGTAGCCAAATTTGAGATTTTGAGACGTCAAGAAATGGTAACAAAAAACATATCAAAGCTAAGGGGATGTGTCTTAACCTTTATTGAAATTTTTTACTTTTACTCATAAAATGATGACCAACTGTAGGGGTGTAAAACAGATGGATACAAAGCGGATATCATAGTATCCACATTCGTATCCGCCAAATCTCCACACTATCCATATTCGTATCCGTATCCGCCCGGATAATAATTTCAGCTATCCTTATCCGTATCTTTTCGGATTTACTGGTTTCGGATAATATCCTTATCCGTTTTTATTGTTTAAGATACATTAAGATACACATAGTTTATTAAACACTAATTTAATCAATGAATTAAATATATAATTTTTCATTCCATGTAAGATATAAAGAATGTGTAAAGCATCAAATTAATTATAAAAGAAGGTTCGAGTGAAAGTACTAACCTTTAGTGTCATTAAAATAACACTGAATAATATAAAATTATACCGAGATAAAAAAAAATTACATCCAGGTCTCCATACAACATAATATATCTACGAATATAACTCATATCACAAACAAAGGAAGCACCAAAATTTATGCCAACAAATGGACCAAGAATAATTACCAAGATGAGTACCAAAGAGCAGAAATCACAAAGTGCAGAAAACCAAAGTCTGAAAATCGTAGAGTGCTGAACCAATCAGAAAAACCCATAATCAGAAAAACCCGTAGAGTGCTGAACCAATCACAAAGTTAAAAAGATGATAAAAAAAACAATTTTGGGAATGAGAAATCAAGCAAAAATTTATCAATAATAATCTCATGTTAAATCAAATTAGTAAAAAAATGCTTTATATATAAATTCAGGTTTAAAATAGAAAAAAATATATAAATATTTTTACGACCATCGTTCATGAAAAAAAGTGTACTTAAGGAAATTGCCTTAAAATACCTATACCCAAAAACTGTGTGGTAACTGGGAACCCCATAATGAGAAAACCATAGAAGAAAATTCTACAGTTGAATTGAATATAGAGTTAACATACCTGGTAAATCACAGGTATGTCACAATGGTATATCACAATTCTACAGTTGGATCGAAAATTCTACAATGGTATATCACAAATGGTCATTTACATACGGTATGTAAATGACATGGTAAATCACAGGTATGTAACATACCTGTTGTTGGATCGGACCAACCGGGGCGCAGGAGCGATCGGAGTATATGGGCTATAACCGACGACAGCTTAGAGCAGGGAAGAGGGACAGCACGAGGAAGAGAAGTGGTCTTTGGGAAATGGGGGGAAAAATGACGTGTAGTGTTTATTAGGTTAGGAATTTCAGTTATATTTCTAAAGTTTTTATAATTATATCTATGCCCAACTTTTATTTTAAATTTTAGTTTACATCTAAAATGTTATATAACCAATATTTTAAACGCACGCTAGACGTATACGGATATCCGGTAAAATGGATACTCCGCATCGAATACAGATTATCCGTGTCGGATATTAGTACTATCCACATCCATATCCGTTTTCTTGGATATTTTTATAGAGTATCCATATTCGCATCCGTTTTCGTTTTTCCGGATAAATATCCGCAAATTCGGATTCGGATGTCGAACGAATCCGAATTTTTGAATATCCGTTTACAGCCCTAACCAACTGCATGCATAATGTGGGACCTCTCTTTGAAGAAGTTAGGCACCGACTTAGGCCCCACTTTGGAGAGAAATTCTATTATGAAAATCCAAAAAGAGGACAAAATCCAAAAAGAGGTGTTAAGGGAATGATGTGAACTCGTAATACAAATCCATTTCCAAAGCCACATTCATCTCATTTGTAATCACAACAAATTTTGAACTTTGCAGTACTTTATTTTTTTTTCACTATACCATTATTAATTATTTTTTTTTGAAAAAAAATGTTAAGTTTTTATTTTTTTTAAAATTTAAAGTTTTAGTTGTTTTAACCTTTTTATTGTAATTTAAAAACTGTTGTACAATTGACACAAAAATGATTCAATTAAAATACAATGCAATTTTCTTTTGATTATCTAACACGAAGATATCCATTTAAAACTCGACACAATTAAGTTAAAATACGATATAATTTTTTTAACTTCATTCGAACATGAGACAATTTTTATTTTTTATTTTTACCTAACACGAACACGCACCAAATAAAATATGACACGAAATCGTAATTTTTTACCTAACATTAAAAGGGTCTAAATATATAACGACACAACATGAAATCGCATTTTTTTACTTAACACAAGCACAACCAATTAAAATACGATACTACACAAAATCTTTTTTTTTACTTAACATGAATACGGGCCATATAAAACATAACACGACACAAAAAAAATTCCCCTATCACTAAAACGACCGAAATAAAACACGACACAATTTTTTTAGACCTAACACGAACACTACCCAATTGAAACACGATGACATTATTTTTTTACCTAACATAAACATGACACAAATAAATAATATCATGTTTTAATTGGGTCGTGTTCGTATTAGGCAAAAAAATGCATTGAAACAGGACACGCCAAGAAAAAAATAGAAATTAACTTCTTTTAAAAAAACGTTTAAAACTACCACTTATATCACACCATGACGCATGACGTTTCGCATTGTTTTAGCTATTAAAAGCTATTAAAACTACAATTAAAAAAAAAAAAAGAAACAATTTTTTTTGTTCTCCTTTTTGTTCCTGTTTATTCTACTTCAACATCGACTTAACACAACATGAAATCTTATTTTTTTAACTAACACGATCAATTATAACGTTGACATAACACGGAATCATATTTTTATTTTACTTAACACAAACACGACTCAAATAAGAATGACATGACACAACACGAAATCTTGTTTTCTTCCAATACGAACACGACCCAATTACAAGGCACATGACATAACATGAAATCGTATAATGTCGATTAACATGAACACGTTACAAAATCCTATTTTTTTTACTGAACATGGACACAGCTCAAATAAAAGCAACACATCAGGAAACTCAGTTTTTTATTTATAAAAAAATTATAAAAAGTTATTAAAGAAACATTTTTATAAAAATACAGAAAAATGGTATCAATTGGTTTATTATAAAAAATATAAAACAATCTATCAAAAAAATAAAAAAATAAAAATGGTTTATATGAAAAATATAAAATAAAAAAAATGTTTTAACTGTTTGTTGAAAACTAATTTAAAAAAATAGTTTCTTATGAAAAATAATTTAAAAAAAAAACTATTTTTAAACAAATAAAACTAATTTTAAGAGAAATTTATTTTTAATTTTTTTTAACAAAAATAAAAAACCGTTTCAACTGTTTTATATTTAAAAGCGACATGACATGTAATTTTTGCTTTTACCAAATCATAAGAACTATTTTCAATTGTTATTTAACGAAAAATACACAAATAATATTCCACATGAATTATTATGTCAATTTTAGGTTAATTTTTATTATTTCGTGTTATATTGTCATGTTTAAAGTTTTTGTAAAGTGTCATGTTAAATTTGTTTAATGTGATAAGAATTACTAGAAATGACAAAATTAAAAACCAGCAAGTGAGAGAAAAGTTAGGAGTTGCTCCCATTAACGATAAATTAAGAGAAAATAGATTTAGGTGGTACGAATGTGTTACGTAGGCTAGTAGATGCACTTATAATAAAAGGAAAACTATTGAAAATAGAGGGTAAAAGAGAAAGTGGCAGCACTAAGCTATCGTGTGAGGAAATTATTAGGAGAGATCTTAAGGAATTAAACTTTAATGATAATGTTGCATATAATAGATTATAATGGAAAAGGAGAATTTAAGTGGTCGATCCCATATGATGGAATTAAGGCAAGGATGATGATGATGATGATGATGATGATGATGATGATGATGATAAGTAACTTATGATTTGTACTCTTATAAAAAAAATTATTAAGCTGAGCTGGTATGCTTTATTCTGATTTTATATCATTCTACTACAATTGGGTTATTCAGCATGAGTTGGCATACATGGGGTTAATCGCCTTAATAACAAGTAAAACGAAGAAGTAAAGGTAAGGACCACAAAATGGTTACTTTTTTTATATGTGAGAACTACACAAAAATATTTACCGGCAAGAGCCGGTTCCACCTGGTTTTAACAATTGATTTTCCATCACCACTTTTTTGTATAAGTGAGAACTACATGGGTTTTTACTGCTTTATTTTTTTGTATAAGTGAGAACTAGATGTAACTATTAATATTAAACCTTTCTTAATATTGAGACTCATTTTGTTTACATTTGATTTATATCCTTCTTCGCGAGCATCAGTTTCTTTGTTTATATTTTAAACATAATTCAAAGAACAAGTAATTAATAGTTTTATTTAGCTCTATAAATCTAAAACATGAATATCTAATTATACATGTTATTTATTCTTTAATAATACAAAACATTATATATTATATATTTAATGTTAGGATCTTAGATCAACATGATTATCACATATAATTATTATGTGGAACATAAAACGATATTATAAATTCAATCTCCATCATGTCCCAACTGAAAATATTGTCAGAGCAGTTGACCTTTACGATGACCGATCGGGTTGATCTTCAGATTACGGCTTCATCTTCTTTTTGGCAAAACTATATTCCAGTTTCAGCGCATTCCAACAGTTAGATCTTCCTCTATGGTGAAAACATTATTTCGAATTTAACTCTCATTGAGAATTTAGATTTCACTCCCTTATCCTATAATTTTATTATGTTGTGGTTTAGTTTGTCTGAATGATGAAAAATCAGTCACTTATTTATAGGCAGGGACATGACCCAAATCTCCAACAATTACTTAGCCTCAACCGTCCATCAAGGTAGACACCCAAGAGTGCTTTTGACTCTTGGTATTTAGAGTGTCCTTTCATTAACCAAACTGACTCTTAGTATTAATATAATTAGGGAGAACATTATAGAGAATTATTATTTAAGATAATTCTAATATTCTTCTACTTGATCCATAATTATCATAAGGCGCACAATAATATTTAAGTCAACCCTAAATGACTTTTCATAAAGATCTTAATCAAACAAACCATGAATGTGAGTCAGGGCGCTCACATACTAATTAAAGAGTATGATCGCTTCCATGTACCATAATATTAAGAACTCATCCAACAAGGTCTATAAATTAGGTTATGCGATAATGGTGCTTTAATGCCTTATACAAAAGACATCTCTGTCACATTCATTAATTCACATGCATGTAAACTTATATTAAATTGAAATGCTAACAATAAACTTTAATTAATTGCAAAGATAGTGTAAAAAAGTAAGCACCAAACAATCCATAATAATTATATTTAATTGGCTACACGCAAGACCCATATTTTAAGCATACTTCATGAATGTCTTTTGGTGATAGCCCATTTATTAGTAAATATGATATGTTAACACTTTTACTAATGTGTTCAATTGACACTTGTTGTTTCTAAACGTCTTCATTCACATATAGGTATTATATCCTAATGTGCCTAGGTTCTTTAAAATACATATCAGTTCTTCATAATGAAGATTGCAGCGACATTATCATAATAATTTAGTATCTTAGTAATAGTATCGACAACTCCAAGTCCCAAAAGAAATATCCGCAACCATAATCCATAAATTGGATCCTCAAATCATGATACATATAATATTCAATTATTTTTCACTTTTTCATAATATTGGCCACTAGGCCAAAACAAACCTACTTGATCAATAGCGAACAATTATAATAAGTGTGAGCATATAACATTTTAGGCATATCATTGCTTCATGCTCTTAAATATTTTATTTATCTAATCTATCATTCATTACTAAGAAGAATCCAAGAAATAAATTAACTTATAATTCCCATTGACTTCAAGGTATATATATATACTAATCAAAATACATAAAGTATTCTTAAAAATACCCTTTATGGAAAAATGACATAAGTTTATATAGTGGTTTCTCATCATATATTGTTCTTTTCTTTAACTCTTATATGTTTTCACACTAAATGTAACACTTAATAGAAAGGAGTTACTAAAGCCATAAGTATTTCACATTTTAAAGTATAAGTGAACATATTTATTGACAACCCTTTCTCTATTCATAAAAAAACTGACCATAAGTCTAACTTTATATCGTTGATTATTACTAGGGTCATGCTTAGTCTTAAAGACGTATTTACACTCGACTCTAGTACGTCAGTTAGGTAATTCAATGTGATTCTAAACTTAGTTTTGATAAATTAATGACATTATAATTTTTTAAACTTGAGAAAATAAAATTTGGATATTTTCTTAATCCTATATCAAATTCACATTCTTGTGATAAATCTCACTATCATTTCGAATAGCAAACTCAGTTATCCATTAAATAAAATAAAAATTACTTTGGACGTTAAGGTAACGATACGAGTATCTAAATTTCTTTTACAACCACATTAGGCGATTTGATACTTCCATTAACTACACCATTCTTTAAAGAATTTGACATTTTTTATTTCAATAGTAAATAATATACCCTTTTGAAAGTATAGCGACATACTTCTAAAATCCAATTCTTTTAGCGGATTCTAAATCCATTCATATACTAAACATATTCAATCATGCGGAGGTGTCAAATTAAGTAAAGTAGAATTTGTATAATACACCTTTAACCACATATATACATTTTCGTGTGAATAACTCTAATGGTGATATCGACATTGTTATATTTGACTTGTTATTTTATAATGACATGAGCTATATAGGTCCACTATTCAAGGAATATAATCTACCACTTGAGACAACCTTAAGAGCTCAAACGTGAGTGTCAAAATTCATAAGTGACCACCCAAAGGCAATCTAGCTTATTAAATCATCAAAGTAAGTCTAAATTTAAAAGAGTTTGATATCCAATTATTCCTCGAGATTGAAGAGTTTTAATAATAAAGCTAGTTTTGAGTTCAACATTATGATAGAGGATCATAATTATTTTTCTTGTAAATGTTTAATCAATAATATAATTGTACAAACCACCAATTAGAACACCGTAATCTCAAAAGTATATTCTCATATAAACCTAAAGATCTTTTGTATACTTAAGAAAAATATCTCACGATAAAATAGTAAAAAAATATTTTGAAAGGTTATCGAGGGTTTCTTGAAATGACTCCAGAATAATATAAGAAAAGGAATCTAAGAATTTATGGTTGGTCTTCTAAGCATCCTCATATCGATTTAGAACTATTTGTCGTAGCGCTCTAGTTTTGAAAAATAAAACATATTATCTCATTCATATCTAAAGACACATTATAATTCACAGAATATAGCTTAAAATATGTATGTTACATAATGGTTACACATATTTCAATCTATAACATTATGAGATTTTGAATAAACATTGTGTTTCGTCCCTTTGATAATTCTTCAAATTTTTAAAAGAGTGTCATACAGTAATTCATTAATACTGGATTCCTTGAGTAAAACTTAATTATAATGATTTAGCACTTTTAAGTGAAACCTAGCTTCTCCACTTCATTCAAAGAAATCAGTCTCAAACGGATAAAATATGCAATTTTAGATAAATAAAATGAGATATAATTAATAAGATAAATCGCTCACTACATTAATGCTATGAGATGACAATACGTACATTAATAACATTTTATAAATGTGGGTTTTTTTTCCTAATAACTTTGAATATTTATATATGATTTTATTCGGCTATGTTATGTAATTTAGATGGACATGTAATCGAGGATAGCCTTTCACCACCTAATTGTATAATTCCCTAATATTTATCCAGTTTACTCAAAATCAATTTCATTTAGGAAGTTATCTTGCTTGACGAACAAAATCAAATATACCCCATTGATGTCTTTACATATATAAGCATGATGAGTTAATACTACCACTTTTATCTTTAAATTTAATATTCACAATCATTCTAGTTGGTTACTTAGGTGACTACCAAATTATTCATTATATGAATATTACAATATTTTATGGAGTGTATAATGATTTCAATAAGCATTAATATTTTCAAAAGGCATAAATGGATAGTGTGCTATTATAAAGTGAGGAATGATATAGAAAGAGACATATTGCCCCTTAATATTAAGCTCACCATTGCAATCGGACACTTTGGGGAAACTAAATCACAACGGCTTAATCATAATGAAATCATTAATAATCCAACCACTCAAAAACATATTAGGACTCTTTGGCGAAACCGAAATATAGTATTTGAATGTTATCACAAAATTCAATATTTATAGCTTATTAGATTAGACCACTTTGGTGGAATCGCAGTCTAATCGTGATACCGAGAAGAAAATTTTAAGGCATGCTTTGAATATTCTATTACTCATATTGGACATAATAAGTATATACACATTAATTTAATATTTACAATTTTGAGCACCGAATTAACTTTCAGGTTAATATTAGTTTAAAAAAAATTAAATCTTTTGAGGTTAAATTGATGCCAAAAAAAAATTACTCATTCATTGTCATTTAATAATCGTAATTGTCCTTTTGGGAAATCTTATAATGAACAAGCCACATCATCATTGCATCACTAATTTAACATTCATAATTATATTTGGACCTACGGACAGTCAAATTTATATAAAGTAATTTAATATTTATAATTATAAACTAGGTCACTTTGATGGACACTTAATCTAACATAATATAAATAGTGATGTCAAAATCTTAACCATAATCATAATATTCATAACAATATTTAGTGTATACTAACATAATATGAATATTATAACAACTAAATAAGGTTGGACACCTAATGTAGTTATTAAAACACATAAAATGGAGAAATCCAAAATTTTCAATAATGAAAAATTTTGAGTAATCACTACAAAAGAGTTAAGAAAACTCTTAAAATAATATCTAATTAGTAGAATTAAAAAAAGAGAGAAAGAAATAGTTGTCAACTTTATTATCAAATATGATAAATTTAAAGTTTTGAGTGCTTGAAGTTGCTCAAATCGCCAAAACATTGTTTATCACCAAAAATAGTGAGTTTTGATCATTATATCGTTTCAGAATAACATAAAAATTATTTAATAAAATTTCGAGTAATTCGACAATTTTAATTTCAATTATTACTTATTATAGACATAAGAAAACTATCACTAATAACGTCTCAAAATTTTAGATTTACAGTTCTATAAAATAAGCAGATTTAAAGACATAATTAAAATCTCACAAAAAAAAAATCACTATAAGGGAACTAAATCCAATTTTAATTTGGTCATAAAAAGTTTGAAACCCAACAATCTTAACTTATGAAATTTCCTTTTATGTGATTATATATATATATATATATATATATTCATTTTGTTTCATTCACAGAGATCATGAGTTGACATATCCTTAATATACTTTCATGGAATATACATGCACACATATAGAGTAAAAATAATTCTTTTATGGAACAGGAATGCACACGCATATTAGATAATGGATGTAAACATCAATGTCCCTAAAATATTATATGCAAAACTTAATGAATAATCAGGAGTCCAAATATAGCTTCATACAAAATAATCTAATATAGATTATACACAATAATTTAATTTATCGAAAATAATATTGTCGATTCCATACTCCTATATCTAATATTCAAAACTTTATATTGAACCTTTTGGTCAATACAAAATAGTACATAACATGAATATTAGAATAACCATTTAATTTATAAAAAATATATATGTCGTGATTTATACCATAAGATATGGAAAAAAAAATATTTTTTTAAAAATGAAAAACTGAGTTATCACTACAATAACAGAAACAATCTCTTCAAGATTACTCTCCAAGTCACGTAATCATAAAATCAATATTTAATCGAGAGTTATTAGCGTTGACATTATTATAAAAAATGACAAAAACACATTTTAGAAGTCTAAACGACGTTAAGGCCAATGTCCATTATCTAATGGGTTTTATTTATTTCAACATTTTTATAAACTTCTATGCTCATTTTATTATTGTCACGTTCATAAGTTATGTTTTGAGATATAATTTTAAATTCTTACTTATTGTTTAGTAACAAAATATGGCCAAGCATTATCGTTCGGAATATTTATTCTTATTATATACATATCTATCTATTTAAAGTAACTATATCTTTGTGCGCGCGCGCGCACGCGCATATATATATATATATATATATATATATATATAAATATAGCTATAACTATGATTGTATATTTTTATTCAAAATGCAGAGATATAACACTGGAGTTTTCGAACTACGTCATGAAATTGGGACTCACCGTTCTCGAATTATTATCCGAAGCTCTTGGGCTAAATCGTAATCATTTGAAAGACATGGCATGTGCTGAAGGGCTTCTGCTCGAAGGCAATTACTACCCTTCTTGTCCTGAACCAGATTTGACTTTGGGCACTAGCAACCATACTGATAGCGGCTTCATTACCTTAGTTATTCAAGACCAAATGGGTGGCCTCCAAGTCCTCCACCAAAATCAATGGGTTGATGTCCTTCCTATACCGGGAGCTATTGTAGTAAATATTGCAGACCTTTTACAGGCAAGTTTATTTAAACATTATGAGTAATTTTAGAGGGACACAACTCCCTAACGTCATAAATTATGGATTATATTTGAAAACCTTTTAGATATGGATATTGTTTTGTCAACATGTTATAGGCGAATTGTTTTGACATTAACTCATCTAGAACCACTCATATAGTTTTACTTCACTTGTTGATTAATGCGTTAATAGCACCAAATATTGCCTATTGAACAATATTTATGTGTCCATGTTTGTGCAGCTCATCACTAATGATAAGTTCAAAAGCGTTAATCACAGAGTACTGGTGAAAAAAATAGGCCCGAGAATTTCAATCGCATGTTTCTTTAGAACACATTTTCAAGAAGGGATTGCTTTGAGAGTTTACGGACCAATAAAGGAGTTGTTGTCAGAAGGCGAGAAACCAATGTATAGGGAGGTAACCATAAAGGAGTTCATAACACTCGTCTACAACAAAGTATTCGATGGAACCTCTGTGCTATCACATTTTAAAATAGCTTGAGTTGCTATAGTGATTTAAAGGTCATCTTTCAAGACTCAAAAATTAAGTACTATTGTATGCCTTTAATTTTATGGTGCAGCTAAGGGAATGAGCATTAGGGTTGTGTGGAGGTTTCCTTCTTTCATGTCCCTAGATCTCCAAATAAACTAGCCATTGGACGGTATATGGTTTTTAGGCTGTTTTGGGTGTACGTGTGTTGTGCTTGTATGTTGTGTGTTTGCCACCTATGTTGGCTTGTGTTGCGGGACTTCCACGTATTGGTGGTAGTGGACTTGGTTAATGAAATAAGATCTTGAGATGGTTAAAAATAAAGAACCGAAGAGTCCCATATTACATTGGAATGATAATATTCTTTCCACAAAATGTAGACCTACAAGTTCATACTATTGTCATAAAAGTGTGCTCTTGGAAGATGCATTATGTCTTTTCGCTTGTTAAATTGAATGAAATTCTAACGTAATTTATGCTTACTAGAAAAAAATATTTTTAGAAAGTACATTTTAATACGTTTGATAGTTGAAAAGTACATTTTAATGTGATTGATAATTGAAAATCCTTTAAAAGTAATATAGATAATAATTTTATTTTGAAGCATTTATTCATTGATAATTAAAGCCTTATATATATAGATAGATAGATAGAGAGAGAGGCCCCCTCCTATAAGGAGTCCTTATAATGTAGACTCCGGTACATACCATTTTTTTAAAATAGCAAAAAAAATAAATTTTTTGATGAAACTTCATGAATATGATCTCCACAGTGAGAAGATCATCTCCGATTTTTTTCATCAAAAAATTCAATTAAAAAAACGTCAAGATGAGGTGATATGTAAAAAATGGTATAAATATGCATTTTCGACCGTTGAAATGTTGGCGATCATCTCACCCACTTTTTGATTGAATTTTTTATGAAACTTCATGGATACGATCTCGACGGTGAGAAGATCATATCCATGAAGTTTCATAAAAAAATTCAATCAATAAAGCGGTTGGCGCCGACTCAACATTTCAACGGTTGAAAATGAATATTTATACCATTTGTTTACATATTACATTATCTCAGCGGTTTTTTGATTGAATTTTTTGATGAAAAAATTGGAGATGATCGTCTAACCGTGGACATAATATTAATGAAGTTTTATCAAAAAATTCATTTTTTTACTATTTAAAAAAAATGGTATGTACCGAGGTTTGCACCATAAGGAGTCCTTACAGGAGACTTATATATATATATATATATATATATATATATATATATATATATATATATATATATATATATATATATATTTCAGTGTTATGTCCCAAAATTAGAGTCCACTAAAGGAATGAATTAAGAGTCTTGTTTAAAAGAAAAAAATAGTATACTTATGTCTTACACTTGAGCTATTTGAATTAATTGAGCATCACCTTCAAGTTTAATTTAAAAAACAAAATACTTTTTAAAGTTTATAACATTTAAATAGAGGCTTTTGGTTTTAGACGAAGGCATTTTGCTATGTGATTTATATCACAAAATGTAAACTTTTTGAATATTAAAATGTTAGAAATATTAATAAGTTTAAATAATTTATTTACAATCAATTACATACTTATCATGTGATTTATATGAGAATCATAATTCAGTGAGGTATGAGAAATTATGAATTTATCACGGACAAATATCATGGCTAATAAGGATTCATTAAGCAAGTGTAGTTTGTTTAAAAGGAATTCGTTTCATATTATATTTGTGAATCCGTAAATTATTGAAAGAATTATTTAGTTGATTTGGATAATACCAATTCAATTGATGACACATGTCCTACTAACAATCTTCCTCTAAGTATGTATGCACTTTCAGGATCGCAAAAATTGTCATATGACTGTGGCTAAAGAAAACACAATCATTGATGAAGCATACAAGATAAAAACACTCATCAAGAAGTTTTTGGGCATCTCAAGAAGAGAAAAACAATAATCAATAAAGTGGAAGACTCGCAAGTGAATGAATTATATTCAATGACAACAAGAATTCAGAAGTTTATAAGCATCACAAAGCTCCATCAATATCTCAACACGAGCTCACATATCTTCATCAAACAGACATTGAGATCAATCAATAAATAAGATTTAGTTTTTATAATGTTGTGATTATATTTAAGCTATAAACCCTATCAAGTTATATGACTTGGCCGTCAAAATGACTCTCTCTCTCTCTCTCACTCACACACACACTCCCAAACTTTAGGGACTTTTAAAACTTTTAAAAGCATTGTTTCGAATTGAATCAAAATTTGGGATTCTAATCGACTCAAAGTTAAAAGGAGTCAACTATAACTAAAAGATTCGGTTCTTTTGAGTTTGAGTTGACTTTTTTAAAATTTCTTAACATAGTATAGTCTACTAATGACTAATTTTTCAAAATTCTTTTTTGTAATTTTACCGAAGCACCTTGAAACGCCTAGTATCTTCAGATAACTATGTATACACCTTCTAACTTCAAAAAATTGAACATGGAGAATTCAGACACACACCAAACATACACAACACCACAAATTAACATACCTCAAAGATCATTAACAAAGTATCCAAATCAAGTCAATAAAGAGTGAAATACAAAGTATGAAAGAGATAAGACTAATGTTCCTCTACTTGAAGACCACATGAAGACTTGGGTTGATTAAATATTCATTATTAAGGTTTTCAACAACAACGAGAATACATCGAATAAGTACCAGTCGACTTTGGTAATTGACTATACTATGGACCCAAGACTAAATACTTAAATTGGCTTCCCAATAAGTATTCAGAAATCTTAAATTACATTCCCGTAATTTATTTGCTTTATTTATTTGATCACAATTAATTCCAGTAAATAATAAACTTTGCACTCCAATTTAATTATCTTAAAATTACTTGCAATAGAGAGGTCTTGTTTGCAAAGCTGCTATGGTACATGAAATATACCAAAAAAACTAGTTCTCAAGGATTTTAAACACTTGTAAATCGAATTACAATGGTGATGATACGCAAATATTGCGTATTTCATCCTCCGAACGGACGCATTTTATCCCCCTCGAGTATCTTATTCCCAATATTTATGCTCGTTAACCAGACAACCTCAAATTTATATGTTAACATATTTTGCAGGGGTTAATTGAGCTTTTATAGGTATTTGGATGCTAAGTGTGAGGTTCGGAAGCATTCCACTTGATTTTTGTACGCGATTGCACGCTCAAGGGCATTTTAGTCTTTTCACAGATTGGGCATCTGGCCCATCATCTTTATCGAAATTGTATCCCTCCTCTCTAGATTTGCGTGGACGTGAGCGGTGTGCGATTCCGAGTCCGTATGAAGAAGTTACAGCGATTTCAGCGGAGGGAAAAACAATGAAACCAAAAGAGGAGGAGAAGAGGAAGGAAAAGGGGAATGCAGTAGCTGCCTTAATTCTGCCCTGCTTGATCGATCGATCAATCAAAAGGATCGATTAATCGATCCTTATCGACAGTGGATATTTTGTTCATGATCGATCGATTGACCAAAGGGGTCGATCGATCGATCCCTTGTTTTTAGCAGATATTTTGCCTTTTCTTTTCCTTTCTCTTTTCTTTTCTAATTTATTCCAACTTACTATATAAAGTATTTTTTATGTAATAACAGATATAATTCGTTTTAGGGTAGAATAAGTTAGGGTTTGGGGGATTTGAAGAGTTCTTCTTTGATTCTTCTTGGTTTGACACCCAATTGGGTTGTAAGTTGCACTATTCATCTTCCTCTCCATTAATATAGTTGTTTTTCCTTTATTCTTGATTTCTAGATTAATTTATATGATTTTTTAATTAGATTTACATGCTTTGATTTCCTTGCTTTCTAGTATAGATTTGTCGCGGATATTTATCGCATTTTTAATATACTTTCTAGCTAATTTAAATTAGGTTATGCTTGAATTGAACTCACTCAAGTTGACGCGTTGCTTGGCTTTGGGGATGGTGTTTACGGGTCTATTTCGGGTGCGTTGTCCTAATTATTGCGCATAGGAGATTTGATAGGGCATATCATGTATGTCCCGTGCTTACGACCTTGCATGCGCAATTTCCTGGATATTTGTTGATGCCAAAATCTTGTTAGTCTTTTTATACGAATTTAGGGGCGTGACAACCCTTGATTCAATTAACTGTCGAAATGAGACGCGTGCTAAATAAGTCGTCGACCCATTTATCCATTTTATACAAATTAACTAGGGTCAGGGATGTTCGATGCAACCTATAGTTTTACCGCTTTGTTAGTCTAGTTTTAATACACTCGCCTAGATTAATCATTTCCCTTTCATGCATCTTTTCTTTTAATTTGTAATTCATCTTTTACATTTTGATTTCAGAGTATTAAATAATATAAATTCTAGCATCTCGTCCCTGTGGATTTTCGATACCCGACTTATTACTAGACTTGCCTCGCAAGTGTAGTCGTAATTTATGTTTGTTTGTATTGAGTTGGCGAAACAGAAAACAACGATTAGCGTTTGACACACGCTACTTTTCGCACTCGATCAAGTGGTTCAAAACCATTGCAAATTGATGTGTCATAAATTTTTTGCTGCGGTTCAAAACCGTTACAAAATGGTATTTGCAATGGTCTATTACGAACGAATAACCAGTTTGGATAACCATTGAAAAATTAATTGCAACGATATGTTTTGTAATGGTTTTGGACCTCTGCCAAAAAAAAAAAATTTGCAACAGTTTATTGAGTATGCATTTTTGTTTTGCAATGATTATGAAAACTTACCAATGAAAAAAAAATATATTTTTGTAATGGTTCAGAACACTTAAAAATAGAAATATGGAAGAAAAAAATGTTCCTTTTGTCAGTGTTATAAACTGTACATAATTTATAATATAAAAAAATTTCTCCACCACATGCCACCACCTTCACACATAGCAAACAATAAAAATTGCTAAGAACATAACAATTATATCTAATCCAATTCTCTAATGTACAAGACCCAGCTTCACGATTTGTCTTTTAAATCTTGAAATAAGAAAGCTATAATAGTTTATAACATCAATTTTTGAAATAAAAATGTTTAGTTAAGAAAATGACTATTTAACAAGAAGCCAACGGTGTATTATTTATTTAATCTTTAGTCCAATTCAATTTTAAAATAACTTTTAGTCCCAGTTAATGACATTAGCATGACACGGACATTAAATGGAACATTCTTTTAGGGGGTCAATATTTTTAAAAATATATTGTAATAAACATTAAATGAAAATATTTTTTAAGCCTAAAAAGTATTTACAATGCACTTCTTGTCAAATAAGGATGTCATAAAGTGTCATAACCAATTGGTCCCAAACATGTGGAGTCAAATAGATTGTAGGCAAGTTTTTTACTCCAACAAATCCTATGAAAAAAGTATTTTTGTTACAATAAGTTTTGTTAAAAAACATGTTATAGATATCTACAACTTGTATGAGTATGTCTAAGTAACAAAAAATAATTCTATTTATACCGAATGCTTTTTTTATCAAATTTGTATTCCAAGTGCATTAAATGACTTCTATACACTTGATGTATACTATTTTAACGCAATTAAATTATAAACTTGGTAAGTATAGATTTTTTCACTAACGAAAATATTTTATGATAAAAACTAATGCGCAAATATATCAGACGAAGAGTTTATTTTCCTCTTAAATTTGAATCTGAACCATTTAGATTAAAGAGGTACCAAATGGTGATTTTTTTAAATAATTAAATAAATGTCTATTATCTATTTGCATGAAATAATTGTTAATTTACATGAAATAAGTGTTAATAAAATGAAACACTTAATTATTCTACACGTACACATAACCCACAATTATATAATTAATATCTTTAATTAATTATTGTCAACACATGTTACAAAAATCATAGTGCATGCAATATTTGATTATCATCTAAATTATGCCAATTCAATCTTAGTAAGCCACACAACAAATAATTAGTCCCATTATTAATTTATTCTCTCTTAATAATTAATAAATATAAATACAGGATATTATACTACCTTGGGTCTTTTGTGACCCAAATGTGGCTGCCTCGACTTCAGCAATAGTTGGTAAAGACAAAATTACCTCCAACACACAACAAACTCCCCCCATTCTCTTTTGTCTGTCTATTGAAAAGCCCTATCACCAATCCTCTAAATCCATTCCTGAACCCTTTTTTATGGGTAGTCTTCAGACAATGGAAATTAATGAAGATGAATTTCAAAAATCTCTGAAAGAAAATAAAACAAGTGTTATTAAAAGAGTAAGCTACTCTAGAGGATACACAATGTGGAAACTTAAAGCTTTAAAGACTAAGATCTCAGATTCTTGGAACCTCAAAAAACATTGGAGACTTAACCCTTTTAGCAAAGGCTACTTTGAGATTCAACTCCCCTCCATGGAGAAACTAAATAAACTGTGGGCGAGAAGGACACTGTCCTTAGCTCGAGGCATCTTCGAACTCATTAAAGGACTGCTGACTTTAAGCCATTTGATTTGAAAATTTCTAGATTTTAAGCACACTTATAAATAAGACTTGACCAAGCTACCATTGACAAAACTTATGGACATTATGATAGAGTGTTGGTTGACATGGACCTCATTGAAGATGACCCTCCTGAATCCATTATAGTTAAAAAAAGAAAGTATTTCAACTTTGAATAAGAATTCACTTGTTAAAAAATGCTTTCTCGTTGTAGCCATTGAAGAATATTGGTCCATTGGGTAACAGAATGCAGGGTAATTAGAAATCTTCAATGGGGTGGCCAGGACAATAACGACAAAAACTCAATTCTGTCGAAAAAATTCAAACCTCAAACTGTGCCACAAATTTTTAGACCTGTAGAAAAAATAACTGTTGATTCCTCTAATACTTTAGATGCTCATGACAACATTACTAGTGATAATGCTGTAGAAAATCCAAAATCTTTAAATGATAATTCTTTAGATGTCGCTAATATGGTTCACCATGTATATATGATTCTACAACTAATGCTAATATCAATATAGTGTGTGATAATGCTGTTGTTGAGACCATTGCATCCCCCCTGTGTTGATAACATAGTGAATGATACTCATACGAATATTGTCAGCCCTGTTGAGGTGATAGCAGGACCGCGCTTGATAACGTAGTGACTACTACTCATACCATTATAACTTCTTATCTTGCACAGACTGATAATATCGTGGTTGTTACTCTTACTCATTTCACTACTCCTACCTGCAATATCTCTTTTACTCGGACTCTCCTCCATAACTCTTGGGCAAACTTGGTTGGTGAGGAGGAAAATGATGCGTTAACTCCTCCTCATACTGTGAACAACTTATTGAGGACAAAATGCTTTGAGAAGTGACCTATGTACTTAATATTGCTCCTACCATTATCAATTCTCCTATTGGTGCTATTAATGGTTCTATTTTGAAGGGTTCCTCCTCGAGATCAGAATCTGAGGGATTTCATATGTTCTTATCTAAATCCCAAATCAAGCTCCTAGTCCCGATGGTTTTGGTGGGATCCTCTCTACTAGCAATGCTTGGACATAATCAAACATGAGGTATATTTTGCACTCAAAAGTTTCTTCACTTATGAATGGATTCTCCCTGGCTTCAACTCAATTTACATTTCGCTCATTCCAAAAATGCCCGAAGTAGATATTATCTCTAACTTTAGGCCTATTGCTTGGGCCAACTTCTCATTTAAAATTCTCACCAAGATTCTTGCTGACAGACTTTCTCATATTCCTCCTGAAATTATCTCTTTTCACCAAATTGATTTTGTTAAGCACAGGAATATCAGTTATAGCATTGAATTTGCTTATGAGTGCTTTAATCTTCTTAAATACAAATGTTATGGGGTTAATATTGGTATCTAGCTTGATGTTGCAAAGGATTTTAACACTCTTGACTAGGATTTCTTGTTGGAAACTCTCTACTCCTTGTTATTCTAGCCTAAATTTGTCAAGATAATCTCAGTTATTCTCCACTCTGGAAAGTTATCTATTCTCTTAAATGGCTCCCCCATTAGATAAATTTCTTTTTCGTAAGGAGTTAGACAAGGGAACAACCCCCTTTCTCCTCTTCTTTTCTATATTGATGAAGAAGCATCTCTCATTTGGTGGATGCTGGTTCTATCTCTCCTATGTCCAGCCCTAGAAGTTCCAAATACCCCTCTCACCTGTTATTTATTGATGATATTTTGATTTTTTGTAGAGGTGATTCTTCTTCTTTAAGATCTTTAGTTAATTTTTTTCACTCTTATGCTACGAAATTTGGCCAGTTCATCATCCTAGACAAATGCATTGTGTTCATTAGTAACGGAGTTATCTCTAGAAACAATGATATTTAATTGAATCCCCAACATGAATAAAGGAGGTGACTCTTTAACTTACTTAGGTGTACCTTCTCAAAGATGTAAGCCTCAATCTTAACACTTGAGACCTCTTTCTCATAAAATTAGAGCTAAGTTTGAAGGTTGGCAAGGGAAATATCTCTTTATGGAAGGCAAAGTTCAGTTGGTCCAGTCAATCATTCATCCTACGATGCTCTATAGTTACAAAACCTATAAATGGCCTCAAAACCTTCTCAAAAGCATTCAATAATGGCTAAAAAACTTAATTTCGATTGGTTCCATCGCTGAGAGGAAGGCAGTCACTGTGCCTTGGAAATTTATTAGTAGGGACAAAGATGGGGGAGGCGTTGGTCTTAGAAGATTAACCGCCCTCTATCATGATTCCTTGTCAAATCATGAATGGGAGATTTCTTCTAAACCTTCTCAATGGGCTTCCTTCATCAAGTCCAGATTTAATGCGTTTGATAATGGTGCTTTCTGCAAAATCAGTTCCATTTGTCCATTTTGAATAATGCTTTGGGACATATTATTCTAAACTCTCAATAACTTGCTGGTATCAGTGATAATATTCACTTCTGAGGTGACAATTGGCTTGGTTACTCCATTGATTATATGCTCAATTGTCCCAACTTTGACAGCAAAAGCATTCTTTTCCCTATATATATAATATAATTTCATCATAGAGAATATATGGAGCATCCCTGCTATGTTTGCCTCATTATTTCCCACCACTTACTCCAAAATAATTTATTACCCCCTCTTTGTTTCTCTTATTGATGACAAGCTAATTTATCCTCTCTCTTTCTCAAACTCACGACATTTCTTTCAAAGATGACAATGAGTATTTGGTGGATTATGGCGAAAAGCTACCTTGGTTATATTATATTTGGAGCAACTTCATTCCTCACAAGCTCTCCATTATGTTTGGGAAAATTCCTCCACAATAGGGTGCCCATAATTTCCATCCTTCATAAAGAAGGCTTTAACATCAAAGGCAAGCCTAGAAAATATTCATATATTATCGGAGTTCATTGATATATATATAACAAGAGGTGTGCAGGATGAGTTCTTTTTGTTCAACAAGTCACATTCCTTTTTAAGTACAAGGCACCAATGTAGGAGAAATAAACAAAATGGTTATGGCCGACAAACATCTTTGTTGCTGAAGGCACATACATAAATCGTTGTGTTTGACTTTTTTACTTCCTTTTATAACAAGAACCCTTAGTTTGCTTCTATTTCGAAGGTCACAAAGAGGTACAATAATTTTAGTTTGTGATCATGAATATAGTTCTATTCAAGAGAATCAACTCTGTGTTCTAAATTGCTCGTTGTAATTCTTATGGAATAATAAAATTTATGACACTTTAGAAGACACAAGACATATGAGTTGGTGTGTAGGAAACACTTTTGGCTTATCATGGGTCGAGATGTGGAAGGGAATGTAGAGAGGTGCCAAGTGTGTACTCGAGCAATTAGAGTGGCATCTAATGCGGGTTATACATATCAATAATCGTTCCTTTTAGACCATGAGAACCATGTAATGTGCATTTCGTGTCTGGTTTACCTCCTTCCCGATAACAAATTGATTTAGTGATGGTGGTTGTGTATATATTATTGAAGACAAACTTATTTTGTATCATGTAGGTAGGTTATGGATATAGAATTATGATTATATTATTCTTTGAGAGATATATAAGTTGCATGGTATTCCACATCCCATAATTATTATTCAAGACCGCAAGTTTATTGGGCACTTTTGGTGTACCCTATGGTGAATATTTGGTTCCGATTTGAATTTTAGCATTTTTTCATCCCCAAACAAATAGTAAAACTAAGGTCATGGATCTAAGTTTGGGGATTAGGCATGAAGACAGACAAAGTTGGACATGACGTTGCCACTTGCATAACTTTCCATAATTACTCCAAATGTTACATTATGGGAATGCTCTGTTTCAGGGTGTTTTGGGGGGAAGTCAAAGTAGCATGTCAATTATGGATCTAATTCTTAGCTTGAAGCGGATGTATCAAAGTCAAGGTTGGGCCGAGGAGAACTCACAACTAAAGAGGAAGCAATTAGTATATGAAGAGGATAAGGTTGGGCCGAGGAGAAGACCTAAAAGTATAAAGAGGCTGTAATTGGACATGGGAGGCATATTAAATTTGATGCTGGAGATTTTTTATGGGTTATGAAATGTTGATCATACTCCTACATCGATTTATACCAAGTTGATGGATCAAACGATTAGGGCATGTGAGGTTTAGATAATGCCTTTTTTTCTTGAAGTTCCCAAGTCATATAAACATTTTAGATGTGATGTGATAAATCATGTACTTGGATAGTTATCAAGGTAACTCAGATACCACAGATCCTTGCTCGAGGGTGATTTCTTCCTAGGAAAACTATATATGCACCGGATGGTTTTACAGGACAATTACCGAATCATCCTTTTTCTTTTTTTTTTTTTTCTTTTTCTTTTTAAGTTTCTATTATTTTGTTCTTAACAATTGAAATAAAAACAGGTTTTTATATATAAAAAAAAAGTTTTCCTATTGATATAAAAAAAAGTTTTTTTTATATTAACTAAACAGTTTTTTATTAAAATAAAAACAGTTTTTTTTATATAAAAAAAACAGTCTTCCTATTGATATAAAAAAAAAGTTTTTTTTTATATTAACTAAACAGTTCTTTATTAAAATTAAATTAAAAAATATTTCTTTCATAAATAAACAAAATTATGTTTATTGAGATGATATCGCGATTGATTAGTATTGCTGGTGCGGCCCTACATTTGCACACCTACATCATTTGTTCGATGTGGATCCGAGCTAACGACACTAATCAAACTGTGTGTTGAATATGGCGCGGTATGTTTTTTTTATATTATTTTTAACTCATTTAGCACCTCAAACACCTATTTACCCAATATTTTCTTATTTTTAAAGGTTCGCGCCAGCGGCATCCCTTATTTTTTAAATTAATTTTTGTTTAATGAGATATGTACCGGATGCTTTTACCGAAATATTACCAGATCTCCCCTTTTCCTCTTTTTTTTTTAGTTTCTTATTCTTTTATTTTAACAACTGTTTATATAAAAAAACAGTTTTTTATTTAAAAATAGTTTTCCTATTAATATAAAAAATAGTTTTTTTTTATTTTCTGAAAATAGTTTTTTTTGTTATTTTCAATTAGTATTTTTGTTTTTTTATAATATTTTTAACTCATTTAGTACCTAATCACCCATTTACACAATATTCTCTTATTTTTAAAGGTTCGCGTCAGCGGCACCCCTTAGTTTTAAACCAATTTTTGTTTAAAAGTTTGACTTAAAAATTAATTTCTTATTAGAATAGTTTTTTTTTAAAAGTTCGACTTAAAAAACTAATATAATAAGAAATTATTTTTTTTATATTATTGATAACTCATTTAATGTCTCAAAAATCCATTTGCCTAATATTCTCTTATTTTTAAGGTCCGCACCAGCGGCACCCTCTATTTTTAAAGTTATTTTTTTTTAATTTTACAACATTTAAAACAATTTTTGTATTTCTTAAAACTGTTTAAAGGTCCGTCCTTTTTTTTTACTGGATGCCAATTCATTGAGTCCTCAAATACCCATTTACTCAATATTCTCTTATTTTTAAAGGTCCACGCCAGCGGCACCCATTATTTTTTATTTCTTAAACTGTTTAAAAATGTGGAAAAAAAGTTTTAACTTTTTTATATTAAACTAACTTTTATTTTCTGATAATTTTTTATTAAAATTAAAATTAAAATTATTTGTTAAACATGGATCTGAGAACGTGGGTCCACCCTAGCGGCACTAACTAGGGGTGGCCGTGGGCCGGGCCTGGGCAGGCCCGGTCGGGCTCGGGCCGGGCTTGAAAAATTAAGTGCTATCCCAAGCCCGCTCTGGCCCAGATCGGCCTTATTATGTAATCCCAAGCCCACCCAGATTTGAAGGCTCTTTACCCAGGCCCGCCCGATCGGGCCTTGTTATGTTAATTAAAAGATTTTTTTATAAATTAAAATACCTATTTTTTTATTTAAAGACCAATTTTTTTAATTAAAAATCTGTTTTAAACTCCATGTATTACAAAGTCCATATATAAAATTTTCCACTCTACATGAAGAGACTTGGTATACGTTTTTATATTTATAAAAGTTCCCCCCCCCCCCCCATATATATATATATATTTTTGGGCCTCGGGCCGGGCCGGGCCTCATCGGGCTTAAGAACTCATGCCCAAGTCCGCCCGAAAAAAAATCGGGCCTATAAAATTTTGCTAGGCCCGCTCTGCGGGCCTATTCACCTTACCCAAGCCCTATTTTTTTATTGGGCGGGCTGGGCGGGCTTGGCGGGCCTCGGGCCTATGGCCACCCCTAGCACTAACCAATCGCGATGTCAATTGGGTTGATGATGTGGGTCCGCGCCGGCGGCACTAACCAATCGCGACACGTCATTTCAGTGTGTCGCACCCGACGAATATTCTCTTATTTTTAAAGCTCCGCGCCAGTGGCACTCCCCCTGCCCCTCCAATATTCTCTTATGCATCTTACTGACGTGTCGTGTCGTGTTTGGTTCGTTTTGAGGAGTCCTATGGTGTGAGTCCCATCAGGACTTAAAAATGAACCCATACACATGCGACACATCAGTGTCGCGCACAAATTTAGTCGGATTTGTGTATCGTTGATTTTAATTTTTTCATAAAATCATTTTATGAACAGTTTACAAAAATAGTTAAAAACTATTAAAAAAAAACTGTTTTTTTTTTATTAATAAAAATCTATTTTTTTATGTATAAAAACTGTTTTAAAAAAAATAAAGAATAAGAAACTGAAAAAAAAAGAAAAAAAAAAGGAAAAAAGGGATTCCGGTAAAACACTGGTCATACGAACCGGTACGTATATCAGGACTCTTCTTCCTAACATAAGACGAATGATGCAAAAAAGGCTTTCGTAGGTCATGATCCCTCTGTAAATTATGGAAAGTAACAGAAAAAATAAAACTTCTTTTGGAACGAGTCGAAGTTGTTCGGACAAGGGTCCAAATTTTGAAAAATAAAAGTTAGGTTAAATGGGTCGTGAGAATCTAGTTCTGAAGAGCTTTTGGCACCTAGGTAGGGTCTTGATAAGCTGGTTAGAAGCTAATAGCGATGCTTATGTGTGTTACTTGTCTTGTTTATTTTTTGCTCATTTATCTAAATTGTTGCTAATTCTAGTGAACGATCATATATTAAGTGCAATTTTTGCTTGCGTAGAACTTAGAATTGAACTGTGAAGTTTTTATATTTTAAAATATAATTGTTTTTCTACTAGAATATGCCAATTTTTCTTCATACTGATGCTAATAAAGTTCTTTTGTAATGTGACATGTATTAATATGTGAGTATTTTTTATTAGAGGAATTGGAAATTTCCATATGCAACTTTTTCTACAAGTTAGTTCTACCCAACATAAATACTAAAATGGCTTACTTTCTATCCATTTCTTATTGTGTCAAAGAGTGTGTGCATAGGCATGTGCTTGTTCTGTTACACGACAGTGTGCGGGATGCAAAATTATGTGTACATTGGATTGTATGTACTAAAGTTTACATGAGTGCATATTCAAAGATAGTGTGTGCCTTCTGCAGTAATGTCTAAGTGTATGTGTGTTGGTTGTTTATTTTCACTACAATATGTGTGTAAGTACAATGTATATGTGTGTTGTTTCTACAGTGCGCCTGCATGTGATTTTGTACTAGAGAGCATGTGTAGTTGTACAAGTGAAATCATGTTGAAATAAAAAAAATATGAACTAACATTCCATTTATTAGGCACCATTGAGACATCTTTGAAAGTAAAATAATCTTAATCAAAAGTCTTTTCAAAGCACTAAATGAGTTTTTGGGATGGTTATATATCTGGTTAATCAACATTCTTTCTATAATTCTTTTCCCCTTTTCAGCACAATCAAAACAGACTTTTGATCTGTCTTATAACATGATATATTAGTAAGGAGAAAGCACCCTTGTTGATTATATTCCATTAAATGGGAACCTAATTGTATCAATTAACCTAGTTTTACTCTCGGGCTCTGACCCGTTTACTGTTGTCTCTTCTTTCTCTTATATATATATATATTACAGGTGCCCAGCCACCAGGGTGTTAGGCTTAGACCTTTAGACTATTGACGTGCTGCAGCTAGTGTGGGAGTTGCAGGTCCTTGTAGTAGACGACTTCATCCTTGTCTTCGCAGTCTTCTATTTAGTCCTTATTAGATAGGGCCTGTGTCGCCCCTTTCCAATATCCATTTAGTTCAGAGAGATTTGTACTCTTTATTTATTTTAGTATTTTGTTTTAGTTGGGATTGCTTTTAAATATTACATTGTCCTTCGATTTGGGATATTTTATTTGGAATGATTAATCTAGTTTGTTTATTCCACTTGAATGGTTTGGTATTTAATATAATTAACCGTGTTCATAAAATGTTTGTGTATATAGATTCATAACAATGGAACTTAATCTATAAAATTAAATGTTTTGACACTAAGCTTAAGTATTTATTAGGTGATTAATAAAGGAAAATTGTTTTTCGACATTGATGCTAGGAATGAATCAACCGAACACTTTGACTTAATTTAATAAATGACTGATCACCCGGTATTTAATTAGGCGGGGTGTCACAAAATCATAAACTCTAGCCCATGTTTTTAGTTGAGAATAAGGAGAAAGGCAAAAAAGAGGGAACTTTATATCAAGAACAATCAAAAGTAATGGACATACAATTTCTTAATTCTTATAAATTTAGTAAGTAAAATGAGAAGAGACCCTTAGTTGTTTATGAAAAACTCAATGGAACTTAGGCGTCCTTAAGCCTCAATTGACGAAACCTTTAAATATTTTTCTCAAACCATTAACGAAATCCTGTTCTTTAGTTAATATTTTTTTCTAGTGTCTTGTATGATGTTTTATAACTCAACTGGTTAAATCGATTATCGATTTGAGGTAACGCATACTTATTCAATATCATGACCTTATTCAGCTCCCTCTAGTCTAGACACAGATGAAGCGACACATTTCTCTTCTTCATAAACAATACCAATACACCTCATGGCGATGTACTCCGCCTGATAAAGCACTATCCGAAGATATGCTGAATCTGATCCATCAACTCTCGTATCTCTAATGGGGCCATGTGATACGACGCAGGTGCAATCAGCCTAGTCCCAGGCGCCAAATCGATAAAAAACTCTGTCTCCCCACTAGGTGGTCAACCAGGTATCTCCTGGAAAAGATCTGTGAACTCCCTCACTATCGAAATCAAATTTAAAGAAATAAACACCTTCTACAAGGTCTCCTCCTTAATATAATAAAGATGCATGGTCGACCCTCCCTCAATAAGAGGCATCACCACAAGGAGCATCTCCTGTCCTGGGATAGAGAACACAATGGTCGTACCGAAGTAATCCACCATTGCTTAGTACCCTACCAACCTATCCATACCCAAAATGACATCGTACCCCACCATAACCAAAACAAGAAAGTCAGCTGCTAAGAATAATCTCTTGATATTTATATTTACTCCCCTATATATGAAGTGTGTAAGGTTTCCACTACCCAATAATGAGTTTACACAAATAAGGATACTATCGGTTGTCTCTAGTAGGCCCGCCGTGCGTGAAAATCTGATAACTATGAACGAGTGGGATGATTCCATATCAAATAAAACCTTACCCATATGCCAATGAATAGAAATATACCCTCAATTACTGACCGTGCCTTCTGTGCCCGTGGTATGACTGCATCTCGGACGTTATAGACACATCCGTATTGTAACTGCCCTTATGGTTGTGGGGTTGGTCGAGCCGATGTTGCCAGTGGTACCTGTGTTTGCTGCCCCTACTAGGCACCTTAATGTGGTTCGCAGCCTAACTGTGGACAATCCTTCCTCTGATGGCCTAACTCTCCATAAGCAAAACAACGGCCAGTGAAATCTCCCTGCCTCTGACCCTGATGGTCCTGTTTAGGCTATCCCAGTCTCTAGCCCTACTAGCCCCGACCCTACTGGCTGAGCCCTAATGGCCCTGGGGAACATACTACTATTGTTGATATTGTGGGCCCTACTTACCCTGCCTGATTCCACCACTATCTTCTCTAAAGAATTTTGACTAAAATCTCTCAGCTTGATTCCCTTGTCGGGAATCCCGATCATGCTGTCTACCCAAGTTCAAATGTGGTGCCTCACTAGCACCATTTACACATGCTCTACTTGTTTGGCTAGTATCTCCTGCTCTCCTGATTCCCTTCGAATGGAAGCGATGGTCCTAGAAATGAAGTAATCCAGCATTAACGACCTCAGAATAGGTGGTCAATGCCAAGATACCAAGCAAATGTTGCCTGATCCTCTAAGTGAGTTCATATATGAATTTTAACATCTTTTTCTCCTCTATGTTCACCTCGTCAAGAACAAAGTTGGGAAGAAGGGTGAACTCTTCCACGCATTCCACCACCAACCTATCTCCCTAAGTCACATCCAAAAATTTCCACTGCATCTCTGTTTGGATGGCTGATAGAAAATACTTATTGCCAAGCTGTATCCAGAACTCTCCTATCGTCATATCATATTTACTCCGTCGTGGTAATGGACTCCTACCACTGCAGTGATGCACCCACTAGCCTGAAGGTAGCTAGTATCTACCTCTGGATCTCATTGCCCTCCATAAGAAGAAGATGGTGTGTAATCGTTTTCTTCCACTAGGCGACTACCACTACATTCGAGCTGCCCTGAAACTCTAATAGACGCACTTTCTAAATGGCCTCCCTCACTCGCTCCCAAGATGACGCACGTCCTACTAGCTACTGTGACTGGGTCTATGGAATTAACCTCCTAGGCAAAAATAGTGGCCACCTCTGCGACTGTCACCGTCCCCTGTGGCTCCTGCTGGGCCTCTCCCCCATTGGACCTCCTCGTGGCCCTAGCTGGTTATACCCTCTTAAGTGGCATCTGAAACTACATTGAAATTTGTATAAGTTCATAGTCAAACACAAAATAATCAACAGAAGAATATAAATGTGTGTTCGTAAAGATAAATGCAACAATCCTACATATAGGGCTTTACCTTAAAGAACACTAAGTTAAAATCATTGTAAGCTACATAGGTACTAAAAGACTCTTGAACATAATTCTATGATACCATCTGTGACACCCCACCCATTAAAATAACAGGTGGCCAGAAACCTACTAAAACAAAACAAGAGTATCATATGGCTCATTCTTAGCATCACTATCTAAGTTCATTTAATTACTACTGACCTATTAGTTTATCAAGTTATGCTAAATTTTAATCTTGAATTTATCACACCACATAAAACCATTCAACATAAACCCATGCATTAAACTACATAATCAATCACACCAGTAAAGAATCTAAATGTAGAAGTAAATTAAAACCAAATACCCATAAACCATCATTTACCAAAATCCAATACAATCATCGGAACAGAAGAAAATAACTCTGACAATGGGACAACATGTCCAACTAAGAACTGAGGAAAGATCCTAATCTATGACATTAGTAATGGAAGTATCTACTCCAAATCCTATAAACTTCCACACTAGATACAATTACGTGATCCCTGAAAGAAGTGTCATACTTGGTGTTCCTGTGGCAGGACGCCTAAAAGTTTTTAAAAAAATATTTGACACGGGTCAAAACCCAAAACCTTTGAAAATATTTAGCAAGTGTATAAATTGCAATACTGAATATGTAAAGCAACTTTCCATATTTAAATTGGCAGCGCACCTGCATGAGATAATCCTCACCACTCATCTAATGTGTGCACCTAACATATACTCTTAACCCTCCTAGTTATGCTACCCTGTCTAACTAGCCTTGTCTCTAACATCAATGTTATACTACCCTTATCGGAATATAATGTCTACCTTTAGTTCATTAATTATCTTTCACAGCCTCTTAATTAATATCTCATTGAATTATCATTATTTCATATATAACTTTACTCTAGTTATTTCATCCCACAATTAGATTTATAATTTGTTACTTTATTTCAAATAACTTTCATTAGTTGTTTAAATCGTAACTGCTTACTATTAACCTGTATATTTGTCCACACATAAATATACGTAAATAATATACTACAACAAGCACACATATATCGCGTATAGCCTCTATCCCTCAGAGTAATAACTCACTTAATGCGGTTCTCTAGAATTCTATCATTACCCAGGGCATGCTCACATCATCATGGTTACTAGAGGTCAGAGTCTCAAACCGAATACGTAAATTCGCAAACGCATTGAAGGCGTCATAATCCTTTGACAGTGAGTCATAACCATACCCACAATTACCTCACTGCGAATAAATCACATAAACATAAACCTGGCGCTATGACTTGCGGTCGATACTTAGACTATTGAGATATGCCAAGGAAGATCACCAACATCGCGCAACCTCCAGTGATAGCACTAGAGGGGCATGTTCCACATAAATATCACACACACAGATATTACTAGCCATCTCTCTTTCTCTCTCTCTCTCTCTCTCTCTCTATATATATATATATATATATATATATATATATATATATATATTAGCGTATGCCCGTGCCTGAAGGCACGACGAAAATTTTCCAAAGTATGTAATCGCGCACCGCTGACAATTTTTCAAAGTATGTGCGAAACGCAAAAATTTTCGAAGTGCGTAATTACAAAACCACAAAAAATTTGTTCCTCGACAAAACAGAGTGTAATTTTAAAAAATTTGGCCATAATATCCTTTATTTATAGGACTATCCTGCCAAACGTTAGTGTTATCAATTGGTAATAAAATCTTATGTCGTGTTAATTTTGGTAAAGTTCGTTTTTGGTAACGTTAGTGTTCTCAATTGGTAATAAAATCTCATGTCGTGTTAATTTTGGTAAAGTTCGTTTTTGGTTAAAAAAACACTGGGTCATGTTTGAGATAGGTAAACAATAATATATAATGTCGTGTCGTGTTTAATTGGAAAACAAAAAGTACGTAATTGCAAAAAAAAAATCGTTACCCGACAACAAAGTGAAATAAAAAATAATTACTCGATTGACTCACAGTACATATTACTATATCCATACTCGGTTGGCACTATAATCAATAAACAACCCAAATCCATGGCAACAATAATCATTTACGTTAAAATTAAAAAAAAGGTACATCTAAATAAATGTACAATTTTTATGTTCTAATTTTAAAAAATTTGGGCAAAATTTCCTTTATTTATAGGATTATCCACCCTGTTTAAAAAAATAAAAATACTCAACAACAACAACACTACAATACTCGAGGTCCATATTGGACCTCATTTCAACCCCTTCATCAATTTAACAATAATACTTCTCCAACATATGCATCATATAAAAAACATATGCATAACTAGAAAAAATTCAAGAACCTACGTAAAAAGTAGGATATGGACTTCAACATATACTTCTCCAATTCTCCAATATAAGTTTGTTGGTTACCTGAATCTGTAAGAAAAATGATATTGTGACTCAATTTATATCAAATGCAATATTATTTGTATAATGTATGTATTAATACATGTATCAGCTAAGATGAAGAGAATAGATGGCCAGCAGTAGGGGATGACGGTGAAGAAAAGAAAGGTAGGACAGCGACGGGGGAAGTGAAGGGAGAACAGGTGTGTGTGTGTGTGTTGGGGGGGGGGGGGGGCTTTTGCATATACGCATATGCATATATATGCAGCATATGCATATATATGTTGATTGCATATATATGCATATGAGTATATATGCACTGCATATATATGTGTGCATATGCGTATATATGCACTGCATATATATGCATATGCAACTGCCATAAGTTGGTTCCAAAATTGAAGTATGAATCGTAAGTATGTATATAAGTATGAATCAAAAGAAAAGAAAAACAATAAGAATGGAGTCTCTACACTATAAGAAAAACAACCACAAATAATTCAAGCATGGAGAATAATTAAAAAAAATAATGGCTCACAAATATTAGATGACCCTGATCGAACGCCGACCTCCCTTGATAGCAAGTATGGTAGGTATGTTATACATAAATAACTACATATACCAAGCATTCACACATCTTTGGTATCCCATAATACTAATCAAAGTATATTTCTCATTCCTATACTGTCATTTAATGTTACACGTTTAAAAGTCCCCGATTTATATACATTAAAGTTATCAACTCTCCTCACGTCGAAGTTTTAGATACTTATATCGTAACGCATAAACATCATCCGGTTTACTACAAATCTCTAAGTTTTAATCCACAACATACTTCCAATCTCGCAAATATATCCACTAGTCAACAAGGGAAGGTTAACACTCAATTATATAAGTTTACTAGAAGTTTTAAATAATATCAGGCCTAAAAAGGCATTCTGCCAACTCGTTAGAAACCTCGTTCGAACGAGTGTCGTTCGAACGAATGGCTTCGAACGAACTATCAACTCGTTAGAAGGGGTACTGTCATCTCGTTAGAAGTCTCATTCGAACGAGGTCGTTCTAACGACCTAGGCAGGTCTTCTAACGAGATGGCAGAATACGCCCAGAAAATTCCCAATTCGTTTTTCTCAATTTTTCCCTTCTTTAAATTCATCCTAAGATCATCCCAATTGCATTTTAATGTTCTTAAACTTCACTAAATCCTCTTAGGTCGTTTCTTAACATATTTTTGGGGTCAAATCCTCCTAATCAACATTTAATTATCACCCAAATATTACCCTAAACCCTATGAACATGAACCCAAAATTTTATTATGCCTAATTACTCATCATAAATACGTTTTTAAATCATCAAAGTTAAGTCTTCGAATACTAAATTCGTCCATAACCATTATACATGCAATTCCTAACCCAACTTTAGAGTTTCTACAACAATTTCATTATGTTTTCCTAAAATCTTTCAAGACAAAACAATTCCTACACTAAACATGGAAGAAATATTCAATGCACTTAAAGATATCAAATCAATTGCCTTAGATTCGTTCTTCCGATTGTTGTCGATGATTCAAGGTTGATTCTTTCCCGGTCATAAATCCTTTCAAAAATGATGGTGGTGGGTGTTTTTGGTTTGGAAACCTATGATAACTCCTCTCTAACTCCCGTAGCCCACTTCTAATGCTTTTGGCTGGTAATGGCCTTAGTGGCCTCTATAAAAAATAAATATAAACTCTAAAATTCGTGGGTTTTAATTCCCTTATTTTTAAAATTACCAAACTACCCTTCTAGGTTGCCGGTTTGGCCTAAAAGTGCCCCGGGACCCAAACTAAACCTCCGACTAGTGTTTTCTGACTATTTCGACCCTTCCAGACACGTTGGCGCACTCAAAATGACCATTCGGTTGATAAAAATATAATCCACTTTTTAATCTAATTAAATCGATTCCTGATGCGACTGACACATGCGTCCCAACTTAATTTTCCAAATTGTCGTATTTCAGCCTCGCGATAACTTTAATATTTTCAATACTCATGAAATATTCAATTTTAACATCATAATCAAATACCAACTCACATCTCGCTAGTATTTTTATCCGAATTAATTCTCAATTAATTCTCATTTAATTTAATTAATCCCTTAAATAAAAATCAATAAAATTACGGGGTATTACATACTCCCCCCTAATAACAGAATTTCATCCCGAAATTCGGAACTAAAGAGTACCTAGTAAAAATAACTCTGGATAACGTTCGCACATCTCATACTCGCGCTCCCATGTGGACTCCTCGGCATTATGATGTCGCCACTGTACACGTACTAACGGTACTATCTTCGACCTTAGTTCCTCTCGCTGTTGTCCAGAATAGCAATCGGTCCCTCCTCGTAGGAACTATCGGTTTGAAGATCGATATCCTCTAAAGCAATGTGATTATGGGCCAAATCATCCCTAAGATATTTCCTTAGCGTGAAAATATGGAACACATCATTAATCCTATACAAGTGCTCCGGTAACCCGAGTCTATACGCAACTGGCCTAATCCTCTCGATGATAGGAAATGACCCCACGTATCTTGGTGCTAGTTTCCCCTTCTTCCCAAAAAGCATGATCCCCTTCATCGGAGATACTTTGAGTAACACCTGGTCCCCCACCTTGAATTCTCTGAAGAACCTCTTGGCATCGGCATAGCTCTTTTACCAGTCCTGAGCTACCCGTATACGACTCTGTATCATCTCTATCCTTGCCGAAGTGTCCTGGATCACTTCCGGCCCAAGGAGCTTGTTATCTCCCACCTCTAAGCAACATGATGGGGAACGACAAGGTCTACCATACAACGCCTCAAATGGAGCCATGCTAATGGTGAACTGGTAGGAGTTATTATAAGCAAACTCCACCAGTGGAAGATACTGCTCCCAACCACCTCCAAAATCAAGGATGCACATATGCAACATGTCCTCCAACATCTGATTTGTCCACTCTGTTTGCCCATCAGTCCGCGGGTGATAAGCCATACTCAGCTGCAACTCCGTGCCCATGGCCTCCTGGAAACTCTCCCAAAATTGTGAAATAAATATCTTGTCTCGGTCAGACACGATATTTAGAGGTACACCATGAAGTCTCACTATTTTCGAAATGAAAATCTGGGCATACTGTCCCGTGATGTAGTCTGCTTCACGAGCAGAAAATGAGTAACTTTGGTCAACCTATCCACAATTACCCATATGGAGTTGTGACCTCTCTGTGACATAGGTAACCCCGCGATAAAGTCCATGGATATGCTCTCCCATACCCACATCGGAACCTCTAACGGCTGTAGAAGTCCTCCCGGTTTCTGATGATCCACCTTTGCTAGCTGACAAGTGGCGCATTTAGAAACGAATACGGCGATATCTCTCTTCATCCCACTCCACTAGTACTGTCGTCTCATGTCTTGGTACATTTTATCCCCACCAGGGTGTACCGCGAACTGTGCGACTCTTCCATTACCTCGTATCGCAAGTCTTTCCCTTCCGAAATGACCAGTCTCTCATTGAAGCGTAATCCCCCATCTGAGCTAACGCTATAGGACTCAACTCCCTCTGCTAGTAATCGAACTATCTGCTCCAGACAGAACGAGTCATTTTCCTGGGCCTTTACCACTCTCGTAATAATCTGAGGTGTAATAGTCATCACAGACATGAATGATCGGGCCACTGCATCCTGGTGTCCCAACTCCTTCCACTTAGCTTTCCACACCTCGGCAACCTCATCTACTGGCCTACGGCTCAGCGCGTTTGCTACCACGTTAGCCTTCCCTAGGTGATATTGGATATCGAACTGATAATCCTTCACAAACTCAAGCCACCGACGTTGACGCATATTCAGTTCCTTCTGCGTGAAGAGGTATTGTAGGGACTTGTGGTCTGTGAACAATCGAAATTTCTCCCCCAGGAGATAGTGTCTCCAAATTCGAAGAGCAAATATGACTGCCGCTAACTCCAAGTCGTGGGTGGGGTAATTCCTCTCGTGAGGCTTAACCTTACGGGAAGCATAAGCTATGGCCTAACTCTCCTGTTGCAACACACCTCAAAGTCCTTGTAAGGACGCATCGGTGTAGACTAAATACTCAACTCTCGGTCTGGGCAATGCTAACATAGGCACTGAGGTCAATTTGTCATTCAACTCATCAAATGCCAACTGACATGCATCGCTCCAGATGAATGGCACACCTTTGCGAGTCAGATGTGTCAAAGGACCCGCTATCTTTAAGAAACCCCGAATAAACCTCCTGTAGTATCCTGCTAGGCCCAAGAAACTACGGATCTCAGTCAGTGTCGTGGGCTGTCCCCACTCCCTCACCGCGGATACCTTCCCCGGATCAACAAATATCCCCTGGTCTGAAATGATATGCCCCAAAAACTGAACCTTCTTCAGCCAAAATCCATATTTCTCGTACTTTGCATATAGCTCATTCTGACGCAGCGTCTGTAAAACCTGCCTCAAATGCTCGACGTGGTCCTCTTCTGTCTGGGAGTAAACCAGAATGTCATTAATAAAGACAATGACGAACTGGTCTAGGAACTCTTTGAATACTCTATTCATCAAGTCCATAAACACGACTGGAGCGTTGGTCAAGCCAAAAGGCATAACCCAAAATTCGTAGGAACCATACCTCATCAAGAAAGCAGTCTTCGAGACGTCCTGTTCCCTAATACGTAACTGATGGTATCCCGATCGCAAATCAATCTTTGAGAAGAAGTAAGCTCCTCTCAACTGGTCAAATAAGTCATCGATTCGGGGCAACGGATACTTATTCCAAATCGTGACTTTATTCAACTCCCGGTAATCTACACATAATCTCAATGATCCATCCCTCTTCTTTACGAATAACACAGGGGCACCCCACGATGAAGTACTCTTTCTGATGAACCCCTGACCCAACAACTCCTCTATCTAATCCCTTAGCTCTCTCATCTCCGCTGGATCCATACGGAAAGGTGCACCGGCAATTGGCCGAGTGCTCGATGTCAAATCGATAACAAAATCTATCTCTCTAATCGGAGGTAATCCAGGTATATCCGAAAATACGTCAGCAAACTCCTTAACGACTGTAATCGAATCAAGTGGTATCACCACTTCCTTAGAGGTCTCCTCCTCTATATAGTACAAGTGAGTGGACGATCCTCCCTCGGGGCGAGGCATCGCCGCTAAAAACATCTCCTGCCCGGGAATGGAAAAAATAATGCTCCTACTGAAATAATCAATAATGGCTCGGTACGCAACTAGCCAATCCATACCAACAATCGCATCGTACTCACTAATCTCTAATACTATCATATCAGCGGGTAGAGTAAATCTCCCAATCTCTATACCCACACCTCTACAAATAAGGAAAATCACGGACCCCCTACTCAACGATGAATCTACGCAAGTAATCGTGCTCTCCGCGGTGTCTAACAACCCCAAAGTGCGTGAAAATCTCGTGGCAATGAAATAATGTGTGGCCCCCGTATCAAATAAAATACCCCCCCATAGTCCCCTGAATAGAGAACATACCCTCAATGGCGGGTGGATCCTGTGGGACTGCGGCATGCTGGGGTTGATAAACTCGCCCGTACTGTAGTTGTCCCTGCTGGACTGGGACTGCTGGGATGGGTGGCAAAGCTGGCATCTGTGGTGCTGCTGGGAGGGCGGCGGGAAACATAGGTCTCTAAGGCTCATGTCGAGCACCCTGCTACTGCTACTGTGGGGCCCTGCCCCTATCAGGACACTCATGGCGCTTGTGGCCAATCTTGCCACAAATGAAACATTTCCCCGGAAAGTCCCCCCCCCCCCCTCTGACCCTGCTGCCCACGGCCCTGGTGTCCGTTTCCATTCCTCCCCTGGCCATGCTGGCCCTGATGAAACTGCTGCTGTTGGCCCTGCTGGTCGTGCTGACCCTGACGAAAACCTCCCTGACCATTTCTGAAATCCCCAGATCTGAACCACTTAAAATCCCCTTACTGGGAACCCTGAACTCCCTGCCTATGCTGACCCTGAGCAGATTGTGCCCCGCTGGCACCATTTCCCCCTGTCCTGCCCTGATGGCTGGACTCTCCTGATCACTTACTCTCTGACATGTGAAAGTGGTGGTCCTGGTAGTGAAGCAGTGCTGCGTTAACCACATCAGAATAAGTGGCCAACCAGAGATTACCTAACAAGTGTTGACGGATCCTCCAAGTCAATCCATCCATGAACTTCTGAATCTTCTTCTCCTCGGTTGGAATCTCATCAGGAACGATGTTCAAGATATTAGTGAACTCAACCTCATACTCGGCCACGGTCTTTCCCTCCTGCTTGAGGTTCATTAACTTCCTCCTTATTTCAGTGTGAACGGCTGACGAAAAATACTTGCGGTCGAACCGCACCCAGAACTCATGTATAGATTGGGCATCTCTCTCCTCCGGGGTGGTAAGGGACTCCCACCACTGTAACGCTGATCCTACTAGATTAAAAGTAGCCAGTATCTGTTTCTGTACCTCCGTGCACTCATACATACTCAAATTTCTTTGAATGTCCTTCTTCCACTGGTTGGACACAACGACATCGGAGCTACCTGCAAACTCCGGAGGGTGTGCTTTTTGAAAAGCATCCCGAACACGTTCACAAGCAGACGGGAATGCAAGAGCCTGAACTGGCACTACTGCCAGCGCTGAGGTGGTTCCTGTTATACAACTGCGAGGGCGGTATTTATCGCTTGGGCCACAATAGCGGCAACCTCTGCGGCATTCGTGGTGCCCTGAACTGTTGCAGGCTGTGGCTCGGGATGAGCATCCCTGGGAACTCACTGTGCATGCCGTGGAGGCATCTGAAATGAGAGTAAAATCTTATAAGTTCGCAGTCATTATCTCAAAATAGCTGAAGAGCGAATCATACACAAAAGAATACAACAATCCTAAAATATAGGGCTCTACATCAAAGAAAGCTCAGCAGAAACATAACAAGCCGTACAAATCCTAAAGATACTAGAACCTGATGCTTTGATACCACTTATGACACTCCGACTAATTAAATACCGGGTAGCTACTCCTTTATTCAAATTAATTCAAAATGTCAAGTTGGTTCAGTTCGTAGCATCACTGTCGAAAACGTTTTAACAATTACTAGCCACCTAATATTTAAAAAGTGAGTTGTCAATTTTAATTGAATTCGATTTACATACAACCAAATTAAATTATGAATTACTGATATCACAAAGACATCACAGTCACAATAAATAACGATGTAATAAACTGAATCTGGAGGAATACACCTCACAACAATTCGAATACTGAAATAAACAAATACAAACCTGAATCATTAATTTAGTTACAACCCAAAATATAAAATAAAAACTGAGTAAATAAGATGTCTCTGAAAGGAAAGGGGCGACATGCCCTACAGATGAATAAATCTGAAATAGAGTCAAGATAAAAAGTGGAGGCGTCTACTATCAAGGTCATGCAACTTCCACATCAGCTACAAGACGTCATCAGAATGGAACTCCTACGCTTGGTGTCCTTGTGGCTGGGCACCTAAAATGATTTTACAAGAAAATAGATTTGAAAGCAAACGGGTCAGAGCTCAATTGTGAAAAATAGTTTAAAATACAGCAAGTGTTTAATATCCTTAAACAATGAATATATAGTACATGATAGTGCGTGCACTCACATGAGTTCCTCACCTCTCAACTAATTGTGCACTCGTATCGTACCCGTACCCGTACCCGTTCTAGTTATTCCCATATCTAACTAGTCCAATACATAATCTAACATTTCTATACGATTCACGATTTAAGTCCCGACATCTTAATTTAAACAGAGAGTTTTACTTTCCTTCTTAGTTCCCATATTAGTCATACTAATCACTAGAGATTTTCCATTTTTAACTCTACTAAAATGTTGCTATTATTCACACTTACATTTATTCATGAAAATTCATTTCAATTAGCAGTATATTGTACTTGCCATAAATATACAATACTGGCACCCCGAGACTAAGTTGCGGTGCACATATACTCTGCTATCCAATCTCGGTACATCACGTACATAAGGACCACGTATTTCGAATATCTCAGGAATCATTTTCAAAAAACAACAATCACACATAATGGAGGCGAACATAGTTCACATCATATGGGTCATGCACATACCTACGCTCCCATGATCAGCAGACTTATTAACTTCTCAATAAGTCCTTATCTGACCTATGTCCTCGAGGTACCAATCTAAATCCCCCCATAGGTACACAAAGATTAGATGGCCCTGATCGAACGCCGACCTCCCTTGATAGCAAGTATGGTAGGTATGTTATACACAAATAACTACATATACCAAGCATTCACACATCTTTGGTATCCCATAATATTAATCAAAGTATATTTCTCATTCCTATACCATCATTTAATGTTACACGTTTATAAGTCCCCGATTTATATACATTAAAGTTATCAACTCTCCTCACGTCGAAGTTTTAGATACTTATATCCTAACCCATAAACATCATCCGGTTTACTACAAAACTCTAAGTTTTAATCCTTAACGTACTTCCAATCTTGCAAATATACCCACTATTCAACAAGGGAAGGTTAACACTCAATTATATAAGTCTACTAAAAGTTTTAAATAATATCAGGCCTAAAAAGGCATTCTGTCAACTCGATAGAAACCTCGTTCGAACGAGTGTCGTTCGAATGAATGGCTTCGAACGAACTACCAACTCATTAGAAGGGGTATTGTCATCCCGTTAGAAGTCTCGTTCGAACGAGGTCGTTCGAACGACCTGGGCAGGTCTTCTAACGAGATGGCAGAATACGCCCAGAAAATTCCCAATATGTTTTTCTCAATTTTTCTCTTCTCTAAATTCATCCTAAGATCATCCCAATCGCATTTTAATGTTCTTAAACTTCACTAAATCCTCTTAGGTCATTTCTTAACATATTTTTGGGGTCAAATCCTCCTAATCAACATGTAATTATCATTAATACCCAAATATTACCCCAAACCCTATGAACATGAACCCATAATTTTATTATGCCTAATTACTCACTATAAATCCATTTTTAAATCATCAAAGTTAAGTCTTCGAATACCAAATTCGTCCATAACCATTCTACATGCAATTCCTAACCCAACTTTAGAGTTTCTACAACAATTTCATTATGTTTTCCTCAAATCTTTCAAGACAAAACAGTTCCTGCACTAAACATGGAAGAAATATTCAATGCACTTAAAAATATCAAATCACTTGCCTTAGATTCGTTCTTCTGATTGTTGTCGATGATTCAAGGTTGATTCTTTCCTCTTCCCGGTCACAAATCCTTTCAAAAATGATGGTGGTGGGTGTTTTTGGTTTGGAAACCTATGATAACTCCTCTTTATCTCCCGTAGCCCACTTCTAATGCTTTTGGTTGGTAATGGGCTTAGTGGCCTCTATAAAATATAAATATAAACTCTAAAATTCGTGGGTTTTAATTCCCTTATTTTTAAAATCACCAAACTACCCCTTTAGGGTGTCGGTTTGGCCTAAAAGTGCCCCGGGACCCAAACTAAACCCCCGACTAGTGTTTTCTGACTATTTCGACCCTTCCGAACATGTTGGCACACTCAAAATGACCATTTGGTTGATAAAAATATAATTCACTTTTTAATCTAATTAAATCGATTCCTGACACGATTAACATGCGCATCCCAACTTAATTTTCCAAATTGTCGTATTTCAGCCTCGCGACAACTTTAATATTTTCAATACTCATGAAATATTCAATTTTAACATCATAATCAAATACCAACTCACATCTCGCTAGTATTTATATCTGGATTAATTCCCAATTAATTATCATTTAATTTATTTAATCCCTTACATAAAAATCAATAAAATTACGGGGTATTACACTTACAAATGAGTAAAACTCCTCAATAGGATCAATCTATCACCTTACAAATGACTAAAAATAATTAATTGTAAGACTACTAAAACCAATAGATAGAATAAAGTCAAACATTAAAACTAATAGATAGAATAAAGATAAGTGAATACAAATACCTATAGACATAAGTGAATACAAATACCTAAAAATAAACATAGATATACTAAAGAACTAACTCACAGATGTACAATAGAGAACATACTAAATAACCAAACTCATTGTGTTTTGTAAATACTCTCATAATTCAATAAAAGATACAAACCATACAAATTAACACCCATACCCATACCATACCCAGATTTCTAATTAACACCCATACCTACAAACATATGTGAATACAAATACCTAAAAATAAACATAGATATGCTAAAGAACTAACTCACAGATGTACAATAGAGAACATACCCAATAACCAACACAGATTAACGCCCATACCTACAACACAGATTAACGCCCATACCTACAACACATGTCAATAATAAAAACAGAGATACAAAAAAGAAATTCCATTCGAACGAAGAAGCCATACGTTATGCACCTAGATGATTCTGGCATCTGAATCATAATGATGAATCCTAGACTTTCAAAACAAAGTCGCGGAGATGTCAAAACCAAAACAAATGATAAACCCTAGAGTTTCAAAACAAAATCGTGGAGATGTTGATCAAAATCACAACAAACACAACGATTAACCCTAGAGGTTGAATTAGAAATTTACAAAACATGTGAAAATATAGTACCTTATTGGATGATACAAATATGCAAGAGATGGAGAGTACGTCGATCGAATGAGAGAAAATGAGGGCGACGGGGGTTTGTGGGAGATATCGACAAAGAGAGAAGGTAGTGTGTGGGTAGAAGTTGGTAGTATGTTACCATAATACCCTAATTTTTGAATTAAATTGTAAGTTTAATGAGTAAAAAAGAGGTGGAAATCAAAGAGTTGATGGGTAGATTTGTAAAATGGTTTGTGAAGTGATCTAAACCATTAAAATTTGTAAAAATATGTGAGTAGGTGGCATCGATCTAGACCGTTAAAAATGTGTATATTTTAAAAAACCAACCTAACTTTTATATATATATATATATATATATATATATATATATATAATCACAAAGTACGCCTACTACGTGCCTATCATCGAAAGCACTAGCCTGAATTCATAGATTAAATATTTCTCCCGTTGTTCATCCTAAACGCACTTCTTACTGTACTCCGGATTTTATCCTACACCTCCTCATCTTTAGTTCTCATCAAAAATAAATTTCGCGAAGCCCTATTTCAATTAAATAACCTCATTAAATTTATCGAACTCTGAATTAATTCACATAACAATCAAATAAAGGAATTATAAATGATAGGAGAACCGAATCGATTTGGCCTGGGGGGAACCAGTTTTCCCCTGGGAATCTGACGTGAACCTGCTACACAAAATACGAATTTTCCCTATTTTTTCCTTTACAAAGTGATTATAATCTTCAACCCAAGATAAAATATCCTAACCCCATCAACTATTAACATGAATATACTTATCAATTGTCTTGAATTCACCAGGACTAGATTAATTTATGGGATTCACATCATACTTGGTCCAGTGTCACTTATTTCACAATTTCTAATAAAGATCCAAATTTCATGATCAATGTTTCATCTTTTCAAGTCAAGATAGTATCTTTCAAATAAAGATCCATATATTTAACATTTATTAATGACTTTCTCTAATCACTGACAATTTTCACGCAACAAAATCATAAGAACATAGTCATATTTATTGTTCTAAAATCCCCATTGTTTTTCATATAAATCCCACCCGAAAATTTGTTTATTTCTCTACCTATTTTAATATGGATCATTATACTTAACAAAACATAAATCACGTTTACACACTTGCCTTTGTATTCATAATAGACATGGATATTCTTCTTTGTAGGGTGGATTGAGTTACGAACTCCAATGATTGGCCTCCAAATCAATTCTCCTTCAATCTCACCTTAAGTTTTTCTCCCTCTATTCTCCCCAGAAGGACTCTCAGAGGTTTTTGTGTGTAAAGTGGCTACCTGCTAGCCCTGGTATCTATTTAAACCTCTTAATTCCAAATTTATGTTAATCCTTAAATAATCCAAATGGGCCTCGAACTAGTCTAAAAATCTCACAATAACCAATCTCCACCCCGGATACTTGATTTTGACTATTTCGACCTATTTCAGATTAATCATGCACTCAAAATCACCATCCGAGTCACCAAACATCAATAGTCTATCTCAACCTAAAAAAATAGCCTACCCGAATGCCTCAATAGAGTTATCGTCAATTCCTATCGTTATTATCCACTACGACCTACTCACAATTTATCGAATTTAATTTACTACTTACACTTAGTAAATTTTATTTCCACATAAATATTAATTTTATTCTCACTAATTTATATTTATCAATTAAGCCATATTATTATGATCACGCGTGTAATTAAAATGATAAAATTAATTATTCAAAAAGGCGTTACAAGTGCCAACAACATAAATCTTTAGACGTTCCTAAACTGCCCGAGAATAACTCTCGATTAACCCAATCCTCGGTGGCATACCTAGAATCACATTCAGTCCGAGAAGTTGGTTATTCCCCACATCTAACCAACTAGAGGGAGGACGATAAGATCTACTGTACAAATCCTCATAAGGCGCTACGCGAATAATAAACTGACGTGAGTTATTACATGCAACCCTACCAAAGATAATTATTGCTCCCAATTACCTTAAAATCCAGTATACGAATCCCTAGAGTATCCTCCAACATCTTATTCACCCCTCTCAGCTACCCATCGGTCTACAGGTGATACGCTTTGCTCAAAAGCAACTTCGTCCCCATTACCTCATGATAACGCTACCTGAGGTGGGACACAAGGATCTTATCTTGATCCACAACAATTTTGGGTGGAACCTCATGCCATCTCATTCCCTTTCTTCAATGAAATAATGGGCACACTTCTTGATAGTGTAATCAATCCAAATTAGCAATAACTTCTCCATTTCAGTCAACCGATCCAAAAAATCGAAAGGAAATCTTGACCTCTCCGCGCCGCTGGTAACCCAAAAATGAAATCCATCGGTCTACCCATCCATTCTATCACTGCAATCACCAATTATTGTAAAACTTTAGTTGATGACCTAGGACCTACCTTTTTCCATCTAAAGAGCGGTGCACCTGGAGACAAACTTCTCTATGTCTCTCCACACCGACTCACAGGTCATGTATGCCACATTATGTGGAACATATTACTCCCTTTATTGGTATAGGCCAAAAATTGTGACCCATGTGTCTACTAAAAAATTGCGCACTTCTAGGGTCTTTCCTGTATGGTAAAATCAACATCATATTTATACGTAAGCCCCCCTCAGAACTTGATTGAGGATGAACCCTCTCTACTTATCGAAACTATTGGATTCTCCTTTGGCAATAGATATTCCTTATTTGTGTATTCACAGTCCTTTAACCCATCTCAGGTGTGATAGATCCCCTTGCTGTATATATCCGGACTATCTTCTTCCTCTAACAAAGTTCAATCCATCTTACTATTCTAACTTTACTTCTAGCTGCCCAATAGGAATATGAATTAACACATTTATTTCCACATTCCCTTATCTCGAACGATATTGAATATCGAACTAACCAGGGTTCCCATACACCCTATACCCTGTGCATACCTTTATAAATATCACATATGCAACTCACATGCATCAAACTCGGCCTCGCATGCTCTGCATGACTATACGGTTAGGGTAGAATTGATTAACCTACTAATTTTGACTCGATTCTTCTTAAAATTGTCCCACCTATCAATTAGTGGTGTAAACATTCCATAATTCTTTTTACACAACACTACCTAGCTCCGATGGCCTTACATCACATAATAACTCTCTACTTGAAGTGTTATCTACACATGTAAAATGACTAACGTACTACACCTATGCCCTAGCTCCCAATACGTCTATTGACTCCCGATGCTCACTAAGGTTAATGCATGGGACATCTCATAAGTAAAATCTAAATAAGGAACCCTCGATACACTACTACTTATCATTGTTGGTCATCAAGATCCAAAGTCCCAAAGCACATTTTCAGGACACTCAAAAATCCTATCACCAAAAGTCACTAAATAAGATTCCCAACTCCCGCATCTCTAAAGAAGACATACAATACGGTGCTCGCACTATCACTAAGTCCCCAGTGCTAAGTAAATAATGAACTCGATCTCTCGGCTCAACGGTAATCCCGGTATCCCCTGAATCATATCAGTAAAGTCCCATGCATAGGGGTGAAATATAACTAGACAAATATACTCTCTGAAGTCTCCTAACCAATATAATATTAACGCGACTCGACCATATCTCTAGACGAGACATCACAAAAATGACACATCCTGCCCTAGAATAGCGAACACGATAACCTTATTGTAACTTTTCACCAAAGCTCAAACCATCGCTAACCAGTCCATACCCAGGACAACATCATATTCGTACCTCTATAAAAATGAGTATATCCATTAAAATATATCATCCCAGTCTCCACACCTGCTCCTGTTATAGATGGAACAAAAGAAAGCCTTGCTACCCAACGGTAAATATATACTCGTAGTAATAATATTGATGCTAAATCCACTAAACTCATCTCAAGCACAAATTTAGTGCTTGCAAAATACTGTGACGCACTCGTATCACACAAAACTTACCCCATTTACCTATTAATAGAAAACATACCTTTAATTGCCAATGGCACTAGCTGTTCAATTGGTTCATAAACGTAATACTCACACTCGAATTACCCTAAAAATTGTTGTAATTATTTACCCTATTGGGTACCCTACTCTTGTACTCTAGCCCGTTGTTTCAAGCTCGACGCATATGGGCCTACTCTCAACATATAAAACACCTTCATGTGTAATCCCTCTATCTTTAGACCTACCTACCATGTCGAGACTGACCTAATCTCTGGCCCTGATGGCTACCCCCATTGTTCCTTTGGACCTACTAACCCTGATGAACATGCTAACGGCTCTTATGTCCCTCTCTGAATCCACTGTCTCATGATTTGAATCCCCCTAATTTAAATCTCTTAAACCGACCCCCTCTTGTCTATCCCCTGTGGTGTCCCACTAGCACCTTTACTTCCGGTCTTTTCCTGCTAGCTAGACTCTCCAACTCTCATTACCCCCTAAATATGGAAGCAATGATCTTAGCAGTGTAAAATTCTGGCATGGACGACATCATCATAAGTCATCAATGCCAGATTTCCCAATAAGTGCTAGGGAATTCTCCAAGTGAGTCCATCAATAAACTTAAGTACGCTTTTCTCCTTCGTATCTACCTCGTCAGGCATAAAGTTCATCAAAAGAGGACATTCTTCATCATAATCGACCATTATTCGACCCTCCTATGAAAAGTCTAGAAATATCCCCCATATATCTGTCTGAATAGCAGATGGAAAGAACTTACAATCGAACTATACCCAAAATTCCCCGATAATCATGGTATCTCTCTCCTCAGACGTGATGACTGATGCCCACCACTGCAATGCTACTCCTACAAGCTTAAAATTCGCTAAAATATTCTTTTGAGTGTCACGGCACCAACCATGAGTAGATGCCTCTGGATGTCCTTCTTACATTGGCTAGCTACTACAACTTCCACATTTCCCAGAAACTCCAATGGATGACCTGTTTGAAAGGCAACTCAAAGGCACCTCTAACTCTCTCCCACACTAATGGCACTGGGTGACCTTGAATTGGCACCACTAGCTGATGTGGTGGTGCTTCAGGAAACTGTTTCTCCATGGAAGTCATCGCCGTATTGACTACCTAAGCGACAATAGGGGCGATCTTTACTGCGGTCACTATCCCTTGAATAGTCTGCGGCTCCGGTTGAGCCTCTCTTTTTGTGGCCTTCCTTGAGGTCTAAGATTTATCCTCTCGTATTATTTGTCTTCTGAAATCAAACCGAATTTGTATGAGATTCAGTTCAATTATACATAATAGAATGAGAACGCAAAAGCGCAATATGAAGTAACGGTCCTAGGCATAAGGCTCTACATCAAAGAAAAGCAATGCTAAAAACGTAGTAAGTGCGTACGAATCTTAAGGACACTAGAACTTGATGCTCTGATACCATTTATGACACTCCGCTTATTCTAATAATGGGTGATCAATCCTGTAATAAAATAAAATAGGAATCTAAGTTTGGTTCATTCTTAGCATCACTTTCGATAACTAATTTAATTACTAATAACCTATTAGTCCTGTTGTCAAATCGTAAAAGCTTATTAAATTGCCTTAATAAAAACATTCAACAATTTAAATCACCAATCCAACATATGAATAAACATAACCAATTAAACTAAACGTTCACCACAAGAATAGACTGAATACTGATATTCTGAAATAAATCAATTAATCGAATAACTCTCGATAAAACCAAATATAATAATCCAATGATACGGAAATAAAATAAAGTCTGAACAACATAAGAACTATTTAATTGGGCGAAATGCTCGAAATTGAACATGAAGTAAACATCCTATCAAGATAACAATGATAGAAGCATCTGATCCATCTTTGCTGGCTTCCATAGTTACTACAACATCGTCTGAATGGAACGATAGCTAAGTCTGGCGTCCCTATGACTGAGCACCTAAAAGGTTTTAAAAAAGTATTTTTGATACGAGTCAGAGCCCAAAAAAATTTGAAATATTTTACAAGTATTTAAAATGCAATAATGTAAATGTAGCAGAATTGTTCATAATTATCTCGTGTCGCACTCACATGAGAGTATCCTCGCCAATCATGTATAGTGCGCACCTAACGCATATATTTTAATTCCCTAGTTATGCTAACCCGGCTAACTATTAATCACTTAACTTAGCCTCACATGTTAAACCTCTTAACCTAATCTCTCGTCATTTTTGTTTTCGGTATCTGTCGTTACCTCAAAACTCCGAGTCTCAAAATTCCCTCGAATTACCTACAAAACTTGTTAAATAACTAGTATCGCGGTAAGTATGGGTATCAATCCAACTTTCGAGTCAAGAAACAATTATTATGAACACTTGCAATTCCAATTTTTTTTTAATGTTTTTATTTTTATTTATTTATTTATTTTTTAAAAACACTTCCAAGTGAGAATGAATCAATTACTCCTAAACTTATTTGCAATTAAATGATTAAATTTGAAACGTAATGGAGTTCATAATTGTGAGAAGATACAAGAGGTGGGATTACACCGTGTGATCAATTTTATTTAATTTCGTAATTTATTCATTTGAATTGTTTCGAGATGATATTAAATTTACAATTTAACTCTCGTTACAATCATAAATTCAATACGAACATTTTTAGCAATTTAATTTGGAAATGCCACTATACATTTTTTTAAGATTCATACTATTTTTAACAAAACATCTACTAAGATTAATTTATTAAAAATTATACAAATCTTCGAATTACAGAAATAATTAATATTTAAATTTTAGGCAAAAGACCTATCTCTAGTTCGATTCCTAAAATCAAATATTAATTATAAAATTAATTTACTAACTCTCGTTATACAAATTAAATTGTGACTATTTGAAATTAATTAGCCTACAAATATAGAAATTAAATAAATTATTTAATTAAATTAACATCCTATGCGTTTCATCCCACCCCTTGAATGGGGTGACTAGCCAAGCACAATTAAATAATTAAGCACAATCACTGTAATAAGAATTTAAATAGAAGAGCAAGAAATACACTACAAAAAGTCTCCTTTCGTATTGATTCCTCGAATCGCGTCCAAACACTTCACACAACTTCACTTGATTACAAAAATAAGAACAAACACTAAACCTATAATTATTCTAAAGCTAAACTATTTTTTGTATATTTTTCTAAATTTCTTTATGCTCCTGACTGTAAAAATACTAGACTCTCTCTACAATCTCTTTATTCTCTCTTTTTTATGTGGTACGTCAACCCCCCTTCTATAAGCTGCCCTCCTTCTTTTCAAAAGCCACGAGTTGAAATTTTTTGGTTGAGAGATTTATGGGATTTTAGAGATTTCATTTAGGCAAGTCAAGGATTTTTGCAGGCAAAAATTATTGGCAGATGGCATGTTTCTTATTTTCTTAGGATTTTTTATCGATGGAGAATGGGTTAGTTTGGATTTGCGTTGGTGTGGCTTGGGTTTGCAACTAGTTCAGAGGGATAAGGTGAATAGGACGGGCATGGATCAACTTTTTCCAGCTAGTTGGAGTCAGAACCAGGTTGGTAGATAAGGAATTAGGGTAGTGGGTTGATTGGGTTTCGTTAGGTGGGTTGGGGTTGAAATCGAGTTAAGAGCTGATCGGAGTAGGGGTTACGGGTAGAGGCTATGGGGTCGGAGCAGGGGATATGGGTTATGGACGGTAAATAGGTCGGAGCTATGGCAAGTGGTTATGTTTTACAGATCTTGCGAGCAGTAAGGTGGGTCTAACCGAGTTGGGTTAAGGGAGCAGGTCATGGGTCAAAAGGGGTTGAGGTATGGGGAGGCTATTTGGAGTCGGGTTTTGATGGAAGTTCTTTAGAGATGGCTGAAGGTATAAGATTGGTTTCAGAGGTGGGTTGGTTTCGTTGGAGATTATGGTTGAAGAGAGAGAAAGGTGTAGGGATAGTATGTGTGGGCGTGGGTGGTAAAGTGTGTGTATATTAATTGTACACAAAAGAATAAAATACTCAACTCAACTAAACAAAGCCTTTTCCTAATTATTTGGTGTCGGCTACATGAATGTTATTTTTCCATTCCATTTTGTCCAGTGCAATATTTTCGATTAAACCACATGACATATTGTCCTTTTTATAATATCCCACCAAGTCAATTTACGCCTACCTCTACCTCTTGTGTTACCATCAATACTAACTAAATCACTCCTCCTTACAAGAGCATCCATTGGTCTATGCTTGACGTGTCCAAACCATCTAAGTCAATTTTCTCTCAATTTATCTTCAATAGGAGCTACTTTTACCGTTTCACAAATTTGTTCACTTTTACTTTTATCCTTTCGAGTTTTACCACAAATCCATTTTAGCATTCGCATCTCCGCCACACTCATTTTCTGCACATTTTGTTTCTTGATTGCCCAACATTTGGTCCCATATAACATGGCGGCTCTAATGTCCATCCTATAAATTTTCCTTTTAACTTCAAAGGTATAAGGCTATCACTACACAAAATGCCGATAGCACTTCTCCACTTAACCCAACTGTTCTAATTCTATGAGTAATATTATCACTAATATCTCCATCATTTGGGATAATTTAGCCTAAATATCAAAACTGATCATTTATAGGTATATATTGACCTTCCAATTTCACCACATCTCCATTTCTCCTCCTATTACTACTAAAATTGCACTCCACATATTTTGTTTTAGTTCTACTTATTTTAAATCCTCTTATGTCTAGAGTTTCTCTCCATAATTCCAACCTAGCATTAATCCTCGTCTTAGTCTCATCCACTAAAATAATATCATCTGCAAATAGCATACACCATGGCACCTCATCTTGTATTTATCCAGTCAACTCATCCATAACAAGAGCAAAAAGATAAGGACTTAATTCTGAACCTTGGTGTAGACCTACAGTAATTGAAAATTCGCTACTTTCTCCTGCTAATGTTCTTACTTTAGTCATAGAACCATCATACATATCCTTGATCACATCAATATATCTACGAGTCACTCATTTTTATGTATTACCCACCATATTATATCTTTGGGTATCATATCATATGCCTTCTCCAAATTTATAAAAATCATATGAAGATCCTTCTTTTTCTCCCTATACCTCTCCATTAATCTCCCCAATAAGTAGATTGCTTCCATTGTTGACCTCCCAGGCATACTCAGATTGATTCTCATATATTGTTGTCTTCAATCTCAATCTATATTCAATCACTCTTTCCCAAAGTTTCATTATATGACTCATTAACTTAATACCACGATAATTTAAACAACTTTGTATGTCCCCTTTATTTTTATAAATAGGTACTAAAACACTTTTTCTCCATTCATTGTGCATCCTATTAGTCATTAAAATTCTATTAAATAATTTTTTAATCCATGATACTCCATCCTCCCCTAAACACTTCCAAACCTCAATAAGGATACCATCCGGTCTTAAAGCCTTCCATGTTTTCATTTTTTTAGAGCAATCCTGACCTCTGTTTTTCGAATTCTGCGAAAAAATATATTTTTTCGAGTCTCCCTAAGTTCCTCTACATCTAATCTACTCCCATTATCTCCATTTAATAACCTCTCAAAGTTATTTTTCAATCTTTCTATAATTTCATCATCTTTGACTAGGACTCTCGAATCATTACTTTTAATACACTTAACATTATTAAAATCTTTTATTTTCCTGTCCCTAAGTTTAGCAAGATTATAAATACTTTTCCCTTCTTGTGTTTCTAATTTTGTATAAAGATCATCATACACTTTTAACTTAGCATCCTTTACCACTTTCTTAACTTCCTTTTTATCCCATTTATATTTCTCAAAATTTTCTTCATTTCTATTTGCTTGTAATGTTTTAAAGCACTCCTTTTTTATTTTTACTATATTTTGTACTTCTTCATTCCACCACCAAGTTTCTTTAGACTGTGGCCCCTTGCCTTTTGATTCTCCAAGAATTTATTTTGATATTATCCTAATGCATGTGGCCATCTTATTCCACATTATGTTAGTCTCTTCTTCAGTATTCCATGTTGCTTCATTTAATACTTTATCTTCAAATAGTTCTGCTTTCTCTCCTTTTAAGTTCCACCACCTAGTTCGTGGGTTAATCTTCATTTTGTTCACTCTTGATTGATTTTTAATATTTATATTCAACACCATTATCCTATGTTGTGAGGTTAAGCTCTCTCCTGGGATAACCTTATAATCTTTACACATTAATCGGTCTCCTCTCCTAGTAATTAGAAAATCTATTTGGCTCTTATGCGTTCCACTTTTATAAGTTATTAAGTGTTCAAGCCTCTTTTTAAAACATGTGTTTACTTGTACAAAATCATAAGCCATAGAAAAATATAAGATAGACTCTCCCTCATCGTTCCTATCCCCAAAACCATATCCTCCATGCACTATCTAATATCTTATATGGCCATTAAAATCTCCCCTATATAGATTTTCTCACTTACGGGTATTTCTTTAATTAATTCATCCATTTGTTCCAAAAATTGCACTTTAGTGTGATCCTCTAATCCTACTTGGGGTGCATAAGAACTAACAATGTTAATTATGTAATCACCTAATACCAATTTTACAAGTATAAGTCTATCACATTTTCTAATAACGGTTATGATGTCATCCTTAAAGTTCTTATCTACTATTGTTCCGACTCTGTTCTTATTTCTATGTTTTCCTATATGATATAATTTAAACCCTGTATTTTTTACTTCTCTAGATTTCCCACCGACCCATTTAGTTTCTTGTAAACAAGCCATGTTAGCTCTTCTTATTATCATGGTATTTACTAACTCCATCCCTTTTCCTGTCATAGTCCCTATGTTCCAAGTCACTAACCTAAGTCTAGTACCCTGGACTAGATTTTTTACCCGTACACGTCCAGTTGTTGCAAGAACCCTTACGTATTTATCGTCACATCCGGGCGCCGATGCAATGCCCCTTTCCTATATTTTGAGACACCCGGTGGCAGACGCAACGCCCCTTACCTATTTTTCTAGACACCCGGTGGCAGACGCAACACATCGCTTGAGGGGAATGACCTAGCAATTGCGCGTATATTCATAGGATTCAGGTTCATAAAGATCTGACAAAGTTTTATGCTGGCTGTCAGCTACCTAACGCAACCCTCCTCATTTATCCGGGCTTGGAACCGGTAGTGTCCAAAAAAATAAGAAGTTAAGCGCGACACATGCGGAGTTAAAAGAATAAAATAAAATAAATATGTACAACCTAAAATTAAAACTAAACTGAAAATAAAACCAACAAAACTAGAAAAATATAAAATCTATTAAAACTAAATAAATTAAGTTCTTAACTTAACAATAAAAGAATCAAATAAATGAAAATAAAATAAAAAATAATTATAAAACTAAACTAGTAAAAAACTAATAAATAAATAAAATAAATGATAATATAATAATATATGTATACCTATTCTTTTTACATAAATAATATAAAAAATCCCGAGCATGATAAAGGAGCCTAATATACGTAACAATACGCACGTAAATAAAATATAAAAATCCTAAAAAATTATATACGCAAATAAAAATTCTAAAAATAATAAAAATACAAACTAAACACACACGAGGCCCGGGTAATGGCTCGATCTCGAGCTCGGTTTAGGCTTAGGTTCGGTATGAGCAAGGGCTTAAGGCATCAAAAATCATTGGGGAAAGCTAAAAAATGGACTCCTCTCTTTACGGCTGCTTTGATTTTTTCGTTCAATGCTTTTGACCGCTACTTTGTCGCAATTACGTCGAATTAGCACAATTTGATAGAGCGACTTCATATTAACCTGCGAAACAATAAAATACAAACATAAGGCCAATTTTATTATGAACGAGTGACTAAAATGCATTAATTTTAGGGCATCAATTAAATACTTTTGGATGCTTATCACACCACCCCCAAACATAACATTATTAGCCCCTGAGCAAAAATAGAGAGAAGAAGAGATAAGTGGCTAAAAGTGTGCCACTTTTGTAGGCACTTGCGATTGCACTTAGCATGTGCAACAAGCTATTAAACTTATAGGTTGTCCTATAGTACGAGTTTTGTCTCTTGAGGGTTTGCGGTGAATGTACCCACAAAATTCAATTTTTTTTATTGAAGGCAGTTTCTTATTTTGACGACGAAAAGTTATACAACCCAACTATAAAGACATCAAGGAATAAAATGTTCATCTCTCAAAGTATGGCATACAATTACTCAATACTAAAAGCATAATCCTTAATAAAACTCAGAATGTGTAGTGTGAACCAATCTTAGATATCATTAGAGTAATTTCTAGATCGGCTTTATTGAATCAACGTTTTGACTTCAATTCTCACTAGATATATCTCTCTGAATCGAACTCTCTGAGAATTAGGTAAGTGTATCTCTCTAGTGTGTGAGGATGTGAGTAAATGTAAATAAGTTCAAACGTCTCACACAGTTATGAATAATGACGGATACATGAAAGAAATTGATCTCATGAAGGAATGTTAACCACTATGTTGAGAATGTCGAGTTATTCACCATATAGACTTCTCGTTTGCCCAAACACCTCATCAAGGGTGAAAATAGGGTTTATGAGGGGAAAATGGGATGAAGAAGATGATATGATGGTAGTGTTTTTGAGAAGAGTGGAACACAATTTGACTAACTAATGTCTTCATCTTTTGAATCTATGATCGCATGCTTTCATTTTCTATTTTTTCTTTCTTTTTCCCTGTTTTTTTTAATTTTTATTTTTTATTATATTGCAATCCATTTTTCTTTTCATAACACAAATGAAGAAAATTTACATTGGCAATTTCAAACACTCTTTTTCTCCAAAAATAATGTGGTGGTGGGAAATGATATGTGGATGGTAAAGGAAATTTTGAATGATAATGGGTGAATGGATGGTAATATATTATGGAAAATGGTAAGTGTAAGATCAAAATGGTTTAATGCTAAAGACAAACTACAAGACACATGTTTTTTAGAACTCGAAAGGGATGTCATTCTCAGTGATTATGCCAAAAATGAAAAATAATGAGACCATGCAATGACTAAATGTGGTACCCAACGAAAGTTGAGTCATCTTGTGACTCAGAGATTATGTAAAAACCCTAAGAAAATGTGAATAGCTCAAATCTCACGGGTTTTGAGTCTACACTGGTGATCTTTTAAGGATCTCTTGAGAATATTGTTACTCTATAACTTTTGATTGTAAATGTGAAAGTGAAATCTTCCGAGTTTAGGAATTCATAGTGCAAGTACGCTTTAAGAAGTATTATTTAATTTTATGATAAAAAGCGTAATGTTATGTTCAAACACGTGTATTTTGATATTGGTAAAAGAGGGATGATAGACAATTCATGTTATATAAAATTTATTTGAACTGCACAAAAAAAGAATTTAAAATTATTTATTTTTGATTTTTTTTCAAAAGAGGTACGATTTTGATAAATATCCCACCCCCAAACAAAAAGGAACATCGTCCTCGATGTTTAAAACTATATATAAAAATGGAAAGCGCGAGTGAGGAAAGATATTACCATAGTGAACCTCCAATGAAAGTGTACCGCATAATGGAATAAAGGTGGGATCTGAAGAACGAAGCGACAAAAAATATGTACAAGTCTATAAAGTATCTAAATATCATTAGGGGAGGATAGAACACCACCCCCAAATAGGATAAGACTCATACTCAGAAACAAGATACGATGGGCTGCCTCCCGATAGAGCTAAGTTTAATGTCTTCACCCAGACTAAATGAAACTCACCCAAAAATAAGATATAATCTAGGATATATAGGGATGGCATAAATGAAGTGGGTGATGGGAATCACCCCCAAACAAGATTGAACAGTTAGTCTTCATAAATAGGGTCAATATCTTATATGTGAGTGGGGCCTAGTTCTAAGAAAGGCTTCAAACGTTGATCGTTGACTTGAAAAAGGCTACCATCCTTGGGATTCTGAATGGTGTTAGCACCATAGGGAGTAACAGACTCAACAACAAAGGGTCCATACCACTTGGTTTTTAACTTCCCGGGAAATAGATGAAGATGGGAATTGTAAAACAACAATTTCTAACCAGGGTGGAATTCTTTGTGCATGATGCTTTGGTCAGGGATCCACTTCACTTTGACCTTATACTTCTTGGACAAATTATAGGCATAATTTCGTATCTCCTATAATTTATTAAGTTGGAGCTTTCGATGGATGCCAGCCTCATCAATATCAAAATTAAGGGCTTTGATGGCCTAATTGGCATGATGTTCAAAATCGACGGACAAGTGGCATGGTGTACTAAAGATTAAGCGCTAAGAAGACATACCAATCAGAGTCTTATAAGCAGTATGGTATGCCCACAATGCGTCGTTCAAGCATAAGTACCAGCCTTTCGTATTATGATTTATTGTTTTTTTAAGAATTTTCTTGATCTCGCGGTTGGAAACCTCAACGTGAACACTAGTATGAGGGTGAGAAAGACCAAGTTTGTGGTTAACACCATACTTTTTCACTAGATGTTCAAAATATCGATTAAAAAAATGTTTACCCTCATCACTAATGATATCTTTGGGAGTTTCAAAATGTGTGAAACGTACTCCTTTAGAAAATTGACCACGACGCGATGGTCATTGGTACGACAAGCGAGGGCTTTAATCCATTTGGAGACATAATCAACTGTAACTAGAATATATTGGAAATTATGAGAGGAGGGAAATGAACCCATGAAATCAATTCCCCCCACATCAAAGATTTTGATAATGAGAATGGGTGCAAGAGGCATCATGTGACAACGAGATATACACCTAGATTGTTGGCATTTTGAACATGCCTGGAAGTAGTGGTGGGCATCTCGAAAAAGGGTGCTCCAATAGAAACCACTTTGCAAAATTTTGCTAGCGATTTTCTTGGAGCTAAACTGGCCACCACAGGCACCATCATGACAAAAGGAGAGAATACTGGACTGTTCATGCTTAGGAACATAAGGACGAATGACTTGATCAGTTCAATACTTAAAAAGGAATGGGTAATCTGACGAATGAAACTTCACATGTGCCACGAATTTGGAACGCTCTTGTTTCGACCAACCATTGGGCAGTTGGTCGATAATGAGGAAATTAACAATATAGTATACCAAGGCGAGGTGGAGATAGAAAAAAGTTATTCATTGAGAAATGACTCAGAAATGGGGACATGATCAGAGTCAGAGGTAGCAGTAATGCAGGAGAGATGGTCAACAACGACATTTTCACAACCTTTTTTATCGTGAATTTCCAGGTTAAACTCTTGAAGCAAGAGAACCCATCATATCAATCATGGTTTAAAATCCTTCTTGTAAAGAAGGAGCCTTAGGGCGACATGGTCAGTGTAAACGATGACATGGGAACCTATAAAATAGGACCAAAACTTATTAAGAGCAAAGACAACCTCAAACAGCTCCTTTTCGATGGTCATGTAATTAAGTTGAGCATCATGGAGGGTTTTGCTTGCATAGTAAAGGACGTAAGGCCGCTTGTCAACCCTCTGACCAAGCACAAAACCAAGGGAAAAATTAGAGGCATCACACATGATCTCAAAATGGAGATACCAATTAGGAGGTTGAATGATATGAGCGAAAGTGAGCTCGACTTTAAGGCACTCTAAAGATGCAACACATGCATCTTCTAAGACAAAGGGGATATCTTTAGATAAAAGGGTTGTTAAAGGTCGAGCAATTTTACAAAAGTACTTAATGAAATAACGGTAGAATCCCATATGTCTTAAGAAGGAGTGAATGTCCTTAATAGAATTTGGAATGGGAATCTTGAAAATCAAGTCGTTTTTTGCTTTGTCTACTTTAATACCGCCACGAGAGACAACATGACCTAAAATAATTCCCTTTTTTACCATGAGTGGCATTTTTCCCAACTGGGGACTAATTTATTGTCTTGACAATGCTAGAGGACCATGGTGAGGTGAGAAAGACATTGGTCAAAGGAAGAACCAAATACGAGAAATCATTCATAAAGATTTAGAGAAAACGTTCTACCATGTCACTGAAAATACTAATCATACACCTTTGAAAAGTCACAAGTGCATTGCAAAGTCCAAAAGGCATTGAGAGTATGCAAAGGTGCCAAAGGGACAGGAGAAGGTAGTTTTCTCTTGGTCTTCAGGGGCAATGAGAATATGGTTGTACCCTGAATAGTCATCTAGGAAGCAGTAGTAAGCATGATCAACTAAGCGTTCAAGCATTTGTTCAATATACGGCAGAGGGAAATGGCCCTTGCGACTGACAGCGTTGAACTTTCTATAGTCATTACAAACATGCCAATACATTTTCATATGGGTGGGCACGAGCTCATTATCACTATTTTTAACGACGGTGACACCAAATTTTTTTAATACGATGTTAATGGGACTGACCCACTAGTTATTCGATATGGGGTAGATAATACCAGCATCGAGTAATTTTAAAATTTCAGCTATCCCGACTTCTTTCATCGTAGAATTTAGTCGACGTTGTGGCCCACGAGAAGTCTTGGCATTCTCTTCCAAATGAATGCGACGACAATAAAAATTGGGGTTCACACTGTGAATGTCTAAAATTGTCCACCTTATAGTAGTGCTATATTGAGTAAGAATGTGAACCAATTGCTCTTCTTGATCAGGGGTCAAGTCGAAAGCAATAATGATAGGGTGATGTTGGTTAAGGCCTAAGAAAGTATATATAAACTCATAAGGTAATGGCTTAAGCTCCAAACCAGTAGGCAGCGCAAGAGAGACATCAGACTCAGATGCAAATACAGAGTCCGGGGAACTGTTGGGGCATGGAAGAATGGGGTGATCCACAGAATAAAGAGTATCAATAGAGATGGGCTCAAATAGAAGAGCCCAAGAGGAAATGTCCATCAGTGGAGTGGAATCTAGCATGGCATTCAGTTCAGACATGGAGGAATCAATATCAAAGTTGGACCCAAAATGAGTCAGACATTGTTATAGAGGGTCTTCAGGGTATGTTTGGTCCAGCAACTTATTAACTAAGGATTCAATCACACACATCTCATCAATATAATCGACATTAACTTTTTATTGCATAAGGTGAAAGATATTAACTTCGACGGTTATATTTCCAAAAGAGAAATTTATAGACCCATCATGACAATTGATGATGGCACTGGAAATGGATAAAAAGGGGTGACCCAATATGATAGGAGTATTGGTTGGGTCAGGCACAGTAATGTCTAAGATGATGAAATCAACAGGGTAGTAAGAGTCATAAACTTTCACCAAAACATCTTCAACTATTCCTTTATGCACTTTCACGAAACATTCAACAAGTTAAAGAGTAACCCGTGTAGATTTCATGTTTTGTAGACCTAAATCAAGGTAAAGGGAGTAAGGTAACCAATTAACACTAGACCCAAGATCAAGTATTGCTCGAGTAGTTAACTTATAACCTAACATGCAAGAGACATTTGAACTATCGGGGTCTTTATACTTTATAACACTGTTGTCATAGAGAAGGGACGTGGCCTTCTCTGAGATGAAGGCATTACGAGACACATTTGTCCGTCGCTTAATAATGCACAAGTCCTTCAAAATTTATCATAAGAGGGGACTTGTTGAATTGCGGTAAGGAAGGGAATGTTAATGTGAACATTCTGAAAAACTTGCATGCTCTCATAAAATTGTTGGGCTCTTTTAGTTAGAGACAAACTATGAAGGAAGGGTTCTTTGGGCACATAGATAGAGGTGGGCTCAATAGGCTTTGACATGGTTTTTACTGTGGATTTGGAGGATGGGATAACCTTAGGGATAGGCTCTAATGGGAAAGGTGGGATGGGTGGGTTTGTGACATCACGAGGATCATCAACACCATTATCAACTTGTTTTCCCAATCTAAGATTACTCATAACCTTCATATCCGCTTGGTAATTAGGTGTAGTGAAGGTGGATCCAACCTCATAGGCCGACTGTTTGCCATCCCCCTTAGGGTTAGCAATGGGATGAATGGGGAATCAAACTTTCTCTCGCTCAGATTTTAATTGGTTAAAATGCTTCTCAATCCGTTGGATGGATTGAATCTGAGTTTTCATAAACTGAGTGAGGAGAGTCTCGAGAGAGGAGCTAGACGATTGGGGCGACGGGGAATAAGATGGTTGGGGTACTAATTCATGTTGAGAATTAAGAGATTGTGAATATTCCTATGAGGGAGGGGGAAAAGGAACAAGTTAATTATTGTTGTTTGATTGTCCTCCGTGGGGGAAAAAGGATGATGGATGGTGCAGTTGATGGTAATGAGCATAATGGTGCTGGACAAGAGTGCGATGCGTCCTTTATGGGTGTTGCGAAAGCCCTGGGGGACCACCAACATGTTGTCGGTGTGAAGAAGAGAGGTTGTTGTCATACTTAGATGAAAAATAGAGATGGTTCCTATTGTTGGGATTATAAGTAAATGACGGGGGGATGGTTTCCTAGCGGTATCAAAGACATACGCTTGGGTAATGGTGGGTTCGGGATCGTCTTGTACGAGGGTTCACAAATGAGATAAATGATCATGACTTAAGCATACACTACAAGAAGAAGGACTAGAATCGTTAACATTCATCATTTGTTTAGAAAGGGAAACATTTTGTTTCATAGTACAACTAAGAGCGTCAACGATTTTAGTCAAAGAGTGTAAGCTCTGTAGCAAAAGTTTAAAATCGAGATCATTTTTTACCTCAGAAGTCTTCCCTACACGTGGTGGGTCGGATCTCAAAAATGCATTGGTGCCCTTCCAATCTTGGGAATCATCCCCTAATTCAAGGAGAAAATTATAGGCGGCAGTGGGAGTTAAGTGCATGAACTTCCCTTTATGCTTGGATTCAATCATGGTTCTGGAAGAAGGAACAAGACCATTATAAAAACTATGGACTAAGCGACTTTTCTCAAGACCGTGATGTGGGAAACTATTAATATAGTCTTTAAAATGGCCCCATGCTTCACAAAACTATGCGTTAGGCTTTTGACGAAAATCTTGGATGGCTTGGCGCATCTCATTAGTCTTGCTCATGGGATAAAACTTAGACATGAACTTCTTTATAAGTTGTTCCCAAGTTTGGATAGTATCCGGGGTTAAGGAATGAAACCACATGGATGCATTATCGTGGTGAGAAAAGGGAAACAACCAAAGATGAAAATTTTCTTCATCTAAGTTTTGATTTTTAATGGTAGCCCACACACTGAGAAATTTCCACAAGTGAGTATAATTAGACTCATGTTTAAGTCCATGAAAATTGGGAAACATAGAAATAGTCAAGGGGCGAATTTTAAAATGCATGATCGGAGTGGGCGAAAGAACGATACAAAAAGGTGTATTTGTCGTAATGAGGGCAAAGTAGTCCCTTAAGGTGCATTCGTAGGCCATGGTGGGTGGAGTAGGGGGAGAACTAGGTGTCTCCGATGAAGAAGAACATGAATCGGGGAGATGAGGAGGAAGATTAATAATTAGGGACCGATCACCTAAGAGGGAATTAGAGATGGAACACTAAGGGAACGTGTTAATCGATGATTAATACGTTGCCAATTTGGCATAAAAGAAACAATTTTTTTGGTTTTTGAAAAAAACTCTAAAAGGAAAAGAAAAGGGAAAATAATTTTGGGTTTTTGAAGAATAGAAAAATATTTTTGGATTTTTTAAAAAATAGGAAGGAAAAATTAAAAATATTTTTGGTTTTTGGAAAAATACGAAAATACGAGGCTAATGAAAAATGGAAAATATTTTTTTAATTTTGGAAATTTTAAAGAAAAGGAAATATATTTTTGGAATTTTTTTTGGAAAAAGGATGATGGACGCACATTGAAAAAAATGGAAGAGGAAGCGGAAAATTGACGACCTAAAAGACCAAATTAGATACGTACAAGGAAGGAACAAGTCCTAACGAGCACATAGACAAATTTTTATCTTCAATTTAGTGGGTAGTCAATTTCATTTAATCCGCAGGCAAGAAAAACACGGAATTTTAGACCTAGCCGGTAAAAAGTGTGTTCCTACTTTCTTCTCGAGAGAAATAGGCTTACTAGTTAAGGCTCACCACACTTGATACTATAACAATCGACTATCTGGTACCATGCTGGGGAAAGCACAAACCCAGTTTCCCTAGATAATAGTCTTAAGAAAGTCGATTGGAGATTGGCAGGGGTAAAAAGGACTCACTAGAGTATCCTTCGTGTCTCTCATTCCAAAATGGTCCTAATGAACACCGATCCTAATTGGCTGGCTATTTAATTGATTTTAATTTAAGTGATAGCACGAGTAACAAGAAAATAGGATAAAGTGGTTGAGTGGGTGATGAAATCCCAACTCGTTGCAATGACTGGGTATAGGTCTTAGGTAGATTAATTCATCAAACCATCCAAATTAAGTGCAATGAAAAAAGTAAAAGCACACAATAGTAATTAGTCACACAAATAATGAACTCGCTTGTAGAAGATTCACGAGTGATAAGGAAATTTACCTCCCAAAAATTTTACACACGTGGGGTGAAGGCCGAGTTGAGTCGATCGGGGGGAAGCTCACCTAACTTCAGTCGTCCTCAGGAGTCCTACATACCCAAAATAGAGATGCTTCAAAATTTCCACTCCAAGGGCGCTCTCTCTATATTTTGTCCCGTCTCCCTTTTCGCTTTTTTTAATGAATACTTATTACAAATAAATTGGTGTCAAAATGCACCCAAATAAATACAAAACCTCAATAATCCTATACAACCAGTCTAAGGATGAAGGAGAAGGAATAATAACTACAAATAAAAAAATAAAGATAAAAAATCACAAATCTTCACTTTGTTCCAATCGTCAAGAAAGCGGCGACAACGCCATTTGACCTATTGTCATTTGCTTTTTCGGTATATGCCATTGCCTCCAAATGTCGAGTCTCGAAATTCCCTCGAATTACCTACAAAACTAGTTAAATTACTAGTATCGTGGTAAGTATGGGTATCAATCCAACTTTCGAGTGAAGAAATAATTATTCTGAACACTTGCAATTCCAATTTTTTAAAAATAAACTTTCAAGTGAGAATGAATCAATTACTGCTAAAATTATATGCAATTAAATAACTACTAAATTTGAAATGTAACCGAGTTTAGAATTGTGAGAAGATACAAGAGGTGGATTACACCACATGATCAATTTTATTTAATTTCTTAATCTATTCATTTGAAATGTTTCGAGATGATAGTAAATTTACAATTTAACTCTCGTTACAATCATAAATTCAATACTATCATTTTCAGCAATTTAATTTAGAAATGCCACTATACAAAAAAAATTTAGATTCATACTTTTTTTAACAAAATATCCGCTAGGATTAATTTATTAAAAATTATATGAATCTTTGAATTAGACACATAATTAATATTTAAATTTTAGGAAAAAGACCCATCTCTAGTTCGATTCCCAAAATAAAATATTAACTTTTAAAATTAATTTACTAACTCTCGTTATATAAATTAGATTGTGACTATTCCAAATTAATTAGCCTAGAAAAATAAAAAAATATTTAATTAAATTAACATTCTACGCGTTTCATCTCAACCCTTGAATGGGGTGACTAGCCAAGAATAATCAAACATGTAATAAGAATTTAAATAGAGGAATAAGAAATACAATACGAAAAAGTCCCTTTTTGAATTGATTCCTTAAATTGCGTTCAAATGCTTCAAACTCAACTTCACTTGATTACAAAAATAAAAACAAACACTAAACCTAAAATTATTCTAAAGCTAAACTATTTTTTTTTGTATATTTTTCTGAAATTTCTTTATGCTCCTAACCGTAAAAATATGGTACTGGACTCTCTCTCCGGTTTTTCTATTCTCTCTCGTTTTTTGCGGTGTGTGAGTCCTCTTTCTATAAGCTGCCCCTCCTTGGTTTTAAAAGCCACAAGTTGAAATTTTTTGGTTGGTAGGTAAGGAATTCGGGTAGTGGGTTGATTAGGTTTAGTCAGGTGGGTTCGGGTTAAAATCGGGTTAGGATCTGATCGGAGCAGGGGGTTACGGGTAGAGGCTATGTGGTCGGAGCAGGGGAGACGTGTTATGGCCGATAAACGGGGCAGAGCTATAGCAGATGGTTGTGTTTTGAGGTCATGGGTCAAAACGGGTTGAGGTATGGGGAGGCTATTTGGAGTCGAGTTTTTATGGAAGTTCTATGGAGATGGACAGAGGTATAAGGCTGGTTTCGGAGGTGGGTTGGTTCCATCTAGGAATGTGGTTGGGGAGAGAGAAATGTGTAGGGATAGTATGTGTGGGTGTATATGGTAGAGTGTGTGAATATAGATTGTACAAAAAAGAATAAAATAAAATAAATATATACAACCTAAAATAAAAACTAAACTAAAAATAAAACCAATAAAACTAAAAAAATATAAAATCTATTGAAACTAAATAAATTAAATTCTTAACATAAAAATAAAAGACTCAAATAAATACAAATAAAATAAAGCGATAATAATAAACTAAAATAATAAAGAACTAAAAATTAAAAAAAATAAATAAATTAAATAAATAAATGAAAATCTAATTATATATATATATATATATATATATTCTTTTTACATAAAGAATATAAAAATGCCCGACGCATGATAAAAGTACCCTAATATACCCAACTATACACGTGCAAATAAAATATAAAAATTCTAAAAAATGGTATACGTCTCAAATAAAAATAAGAAAAATAGTAAAAACACAAACTAAACACGCACGAGGCTCGGGTAATGGCTTGGGCTCGGTTTAGGCTTAGATTCGATATGGGCAAGGGTTTAGGTCATCGGAACTCATTGAGGCAAGCTAAAAAATGGACTCCTCTCTTCACAGCTGGAACGATTTCTTCGTTCAATGCTTTTGACCGCTACTTTGTCGCAATTACGTAGAATTAGTACAATTTGATACAACGACTTCATATTGACCTGCGAAATAATAAAATACGAACATAAGGAAAATTTTATTATGAATGAGTGACTAAAATGAATTTATTTGGGGCATAAATTAAATACTTTTGGATGCTTATCACACCACCCCCAAACATAACATTGTTAGTCCTCGAGCAAAAATAGAGAGAAGAAGAGATACGTGACTAGGGAATCGACCCAACACCTGTTGGTCATGATAGGGTGGGTCGCCCACTATGTGTAACCTCCAACGATAACATATCTAAAGTAGGTATGTTCACATATATTAGTCACACATAGATATATTCATATATGTATACTGTAACCCTCACTACGTATACATATACATATAACCGACTAATCGTGATTATCACTCGTAACACTAGCCCATAAATCCCGAGTCTTCCTCGACTCCCAATTTATCAAGTATTGATGTACTTATTTTAATTCAATGATCTCATGTTTATGGCCAGTGAGCTATTCTACTGAAACCCGTAGCCTAACTCTTTTCGAAATCCCAACCCGATTTCATAATCTATAACCCGAGTGTTATTCACCCTAATTCACCTGTAAACTCGTACCCGAATTTTATTCAAGTCCAACCAAAGGTAAATTATAATCACTCCTATATATTCCCAGAGTCCTATGTCAATTATCGAACTCGGTAAACAAAGTCGAACCCTCAATGGTCCATGAAAAAACACAAAAGGCAAGGGAGGCCAGCTAGTAAAACTGAGACGGTTTGCTTCCCCCAAATTAAAATTTCAAAAGGAAAGCCAAATACAAAACCACAAATTTAAAATTTTGCTGTTACGCACCTTTTAGTATAAAATTCATAACTAGTTCAAAAAAGTCAGAAAAATATGAAACTGATGCTCAGGCCTTCGTAATTCGATTCTGCACAACATTATCCAACTTTTAAAAGATAATCGTTTTGCTAGCTAACCAAATGTGACACCCCGCCTAATTAAATACCGGACGATCACTCCTTTATTAAATTAAATCAAGGTGAACAGTTGGTCCATTCTTAGCATCACTGTCGAAAAAATAAATTTTCCAATTAAACACCCTAATTAATTAAGCTAAGTGTCAAAACCATTTTATAACATTACTTCCAAATTTTATTTAAAGAAAAAGTATTTATTTTATTAACAACATTCAATAAGTAAGAATCACACCACATAAATTCTGCAACATAATCCAATTAATTTAAAACATTCGTCAATCGAATGTCAACATACGAAATCTAAAGTCACACATCCAAACTGAATAAATCCCATAGTAACAGTACTGGAAATAACTGAAATACAAATGTCCAATAATAACAGAATAATGGAAAGAGCTACACATTCCCACTAAATGAAAGTACTACGAGTGGATCCGAATGAACGAAGTCGTCTAATCAAGAGACCTGCAACTCCCACCTAAGCTGCAGCACTTTCTTTCCAAGGGATCCTAAGCAAGACGCCCTTGTGGCTGGGCACCTGTAATACATACATACATACATATACAAAAGAGATAGAGAAAAAGAAACGGGTCAGAGCCCGATAGTGTGTATGATTTTAAAATTCGTTTAGCAAGTATTTAAATTGATACAGGCCAATGCAACAACATATTAGTGCGACACTCTCTTGAGAAATCCTCACCTCTCTTCTAATGTGCACACCTATCGCACTAACCTTCCCAACGGTTTATCCTATCATTTTATCACTAACCTTCCCAACAATTTAGCTTATCTTAAATTACTTGTAAGATTTCAAAGCCGAACTATATAATTGTTTAAAAAGGATACTTCCAATTTGTAACACAACTCTCGTTTAACTTCATTAATTTAAAAAGTTTCTCAGTGTCATATTATACTTTTCAAACAAGTATTTCCGATTTATAGTCCAGAATCATTTTTCACTTACCATATCACAGTAACAGTTTAAATTTCTCAAATTTCAGATATATATATTAAGCACTCGTATAATATATACATTCTAACAGCACCAACATAAAAACTATGGTGCAGGCATACTCTGCTATCGAATCCCCGTATTGCTCACACTAAGGGAAATACAAGTTCGGAATCACTCTCGAACTGTATCAACATATATACAAACAAAATTTGAGGCGAAGCATAGATTCCAAGTCTCTAAGAGGTCAGTACATACCCTCACGCCTCTTAGGACCGTCTGAACTATCGATTCGATAGCCTGTACCAAGGATATCTATCTTCTAGGGTACACGTCAATATCCCCCATAAAGGTCCCATCGAGATAAGACTGTCCCAGCGCGGTAACCTCAGGGATAGCAAGTAGCGCGGGTACGTTTTTTCACACGTATATAATATATGCATACACAACCATATAAATATACCACTTATTATCATATCAATATAGGTTTCTATCATCACCCATGATTACGATATTTATCCTTAATTTTCACATTAAGTATTTCTTATAAGGGTTCATCACTAACCTTAACTCGAAGGGTTTCTCCAACTCATTTCGTGACACTCGTGGACTCTATCCTCACAAGTATAAAATTTAGTAAGTATTCTCTTAAGGTTCAAACGTAACTCTCTTACGCACCTCTCCTTTTAATACATAAATTCATCGACCCTTAAGTAATTATCCCAAAATGCAAATCCCCGTCTCACATTAAAAGTCCCTAAAATTTATTCATATAACATACTGGTCTTCCCTATCTTCCAAAACATTCTATTAAGGATGTCCAAGAATTATTCCATGATAAATCAAATTTAACTCATTTAACAAGGGAAATAGGAGTTTGCCAGGAGGGGTCGATCGATCGAGGTTTGGGGCTCGAGTGATCGAACCTTCGATCGATCGAAGCTCTAGGCTCGATCGATCGATCAAGCAGGTATTTCGATTGCTGCAAAATTGCAGTTACGGGTTTTACCACTTATCCTCATCCAAATCCATAATTTCCAAACCCAAATGTCCCAAAAATTCTACTACTAACATTATATCAATATACCAGATATTTCTAACATAAGGCATGGGTATTTCTATCATTTAATCAAGGATTAACAGCCCCAAAAGTTAATTAATTATTAAGAACCCTAAAATTCTCTTAATCATGGTTCTAACAAGTATTTCCAGAATTTTCTTCCTATAATCATCATAATTTTGTGGGTAATTTCCTCTACATAGCAAGGGTTTCCAGAATTATCATATAAACCGTAACTACATGCGATTCCTATCTCATATCATTGGTTTTCTTCCATAAAAACTCATTTTAATTACTCCTAAGCTAATATGAAAGATGCATCAATGAAATAAGCAAGATAAACACTTGCCTGGGATTTTCAGAAGTCTGGTTTGCAAATGAATTCTGTGTGGTTGCGTTCCCCGTCTCGCGATCTACGCGTTGGCGGTGACGGCGGTGCAAACGGGTGACTTTTTGGCCTTGAATTGCCTTGAGAGCTCTCTCCTCTCTTCTCCAATGGCGGTTTTAGGGTTATGAATATTCTAACCCTAAATGGCTAACCTAAATGGCTGATATAGGTTGCTGATTTTCGTGGGTTTAATTACTCAAATATGTAAAATGACTAAAATGCCCTCCCGGGGTACTAATTAGGCCTAAAAATGCCCCGAGACCCAAACTAAACCCCCGGGTACACTTTTCTAACTATCTCGACCCTTCCTAACGCGTTGGCGCACTCAAAATGACCATATGAACAACTTATAAAATATTCACTTTTTATTTACCAAAATTTAGTCCCGACGCGACACGAGCACGTCCCGACTTAAATTTACGAAATTGTCATTTAATTCACTCATGACATTCAATATAACCAATATCATATATATTACTTTGCTCATTAGTAATATTTAACAAATTTCCCATAATTACTAACTCTCGTCACGTTAATAATTATAACATAATTAATTTCCGAAATTTAATTAAATAATTAACTCACATTAAATTTAATAAATCCCCAAATTAATATAGCATGAAAATACGGGGTATTACATACTTCCCCCCTAATAACGGAATTTCGTCCCGAAATTCGGAAAATAAGGCATACCTAGTAAAAACAAATCCGGATATCTCTCGAGCATATCTGCCTCGCGCTCCCAAGTGGATTCCTCCATATTATGGTGCTCCCACTGGACCCGCACAAGTGGAACTATCTTTGATCTTAATCTCCTCTCACTAAAGTCTAGGATAGCCACCGGTCTCTCCTCGTAAGAGCAATCAGGCTGTAAGTCGATCTCATCTATCGCAATGTGAGTATGGGCCATATCATCCCGAAGATACTGTCTCAATGATGAGATGTGGAATACATCGTGAATGCGATGTAAATGCTCTGGAAGTCCCAAACTGTATGCAACCGGCCCAATCCTCTCGATGATGGGAAATGGTACCACGTACCTCGGAGACAACTTCCCCTTCTTCCCGGACCTCATCACTCCCTTCATACGAGATACACGCAATAACACTTGGTCCCCCACACTAAACTCCCGGAAGAATCGTTTCGCATCGGCGTAGCTCTTCTGCCTGTCCTGGGCTACTCGAATGCGACTCCTGATCATCTTAATCCTCGTGGAGGTCTCCTGAATCACCTATGGTCCTAGCAACTTGTTATCGCCCACCTCAAGCCAACAAGCTGGGGAACGACAAGGCCTGCCATATAAAGCCTCAAATGGAGCCATGCCAATCGTGAACTGATACGAGTTATTATAAGAAAACTCTACCAGTGGAAGGTGTGGCTCCCAACCTCCTCCAAAATCAAGAACACACATGCATAACATATCCTCTAACATCTGATTAGTACGCTCTGTCTGTCCATCTGTCTGTGGGTGATAAGTTGAACTCAACCTCAACTCAGTATCCATAGCCTCCTGAAAGCTTTTCGAAAAACGTGACACAAAAATCTTATCTCTATCTGACACAATATTCAGGGGCACCCCGTGTAATCTGACGATCTCAGTAATAAACAACTGGGCATACTGACCCGTAGTATAATCTGTCCGCACCGGTAGAAAATGAGCCACTTTGGTCAGACGATCTACAATCACCCAGATAGAGTCGTGGCCCCGCTGTGATGTAGGCAACCCTGTAATAAAATCCATGGAAATACTCTCCCACTTCCACGTGGGTACTTCCAATGGCTGAAGCAACCCTGAAGGTTTCTGATGGTCCACCTTCACCAGTTGGCAGGTAGAACACTTGGACACGAACTCAGCAATGTCCTTCTTCATCCCACTCCACCAGTATTGTCTCCTCATATCCTGGTACATCTTATCCCCTCCAGGATGCACCGTAAATTGGGACCCGTGAGATTAGGTCATCACTGCATGACGTAATTCCGCCCCTTTTGGAACCACCAATCTCCCATTAAACCGCAAACCTCCATCAGAACTAACAGAATAGGACTCAGCACCCTCGGCTAAAAGTCGTACAATCTGCTCCTGGCAAAACGGGTCTGTGGTCTGTGCCTGTATCACCCTCATAATAATCTCGAGTGTGACTGACGTAACGGATATGAAAGAACGGGCTACTGCGTCCTTATGACCCAACTCCTTCCACTTTGCTTTCCAGACGTCCGCTACCTCGTCTATCGGTCTACGACTCAACGCATCAGCAACTACGCTGGCCTTCCCCGGATGATACTGTATATCGAACTGGTAGTCCTTCACAAACTCTAGCCATCTGCGCTGACGCATATTCAGCTCTCGCTGAGTGAATAGGTACTGCAATGACTTGTGGTCTGTGAACAAACGGAATTTCTCCCCCAATAAATAGTGCCTCCATATCTTCAATGCAAAGATGACCGCTGCTAACTCCAGGTCGTGGGTGGGGTAATTCTTCTCATGCGTCTTAAGCTTGCGGGAGGCAAAAGCTATAGCCTTCTCCTCCTACTGAAGTACTCCCCCAAGTTCCCGTAAGGACGCATCGGTGTAAACCAGGTACTCCACACCCGACTTCGGTAACGCAAGGACTGGTGCTGAAGTAAGCTTGTCTTTCAGCTCGTCGAAAGCCAACTGACAAGCATCATCCCAAACATATGGTACCCCCTTGTGAGTCAGATTTGTCAGTGGACCCGCTATTTTGGAGAATCCCTGAATAAATCTCCTGTAGTAACCAGCTAACCCCAAGAAACTGCGCACTTCCGTCGGTGTCGTGGGCTGTCCCCACTCCCTCACCGTTAATACTTTACTCGGGTCAACTACTATCCCCTGCTCAGAAACAACATGCCCCAAGAACTTTACCTCTCGCAACCAGAATCCACACTTCTAGTACTTAGCATACAACTGATTCTCTCGTAGAGTCTGAAGAACCTGTCTCAAGTGCTCGGCATGTTCCTCCTCGGAGTGTGAATATATCAAGATGTCATCTATGAAAATGATGACAAACTGATCCAAGAACTCTCTGAATACTCGGTTCGTCAAGTCCATGAAAACGGCTGGAGCATTTGTGAGTCCGAACGGCATTACCCTGAACTCATAGGACCCATATCTCGTCAAGAAGGCAGTCTTTGAAACATCCCGCTCTCTAATACGCAACTGATGGTACCCCGACCTCAGATCTATCTTCGAAAAGAAAGTTGCTCCCCTCAACTGGTCGAACAGATCATCGATTCGAGGCAACGGATACTTATTCCGTATCGTGACCTTGTTCAGCTCCCGGTAGTCCACACACAATCTCAGTGAACCATCTCTCTTCTTCAAAAACAAGACGGGAGCTCCCTAAGGTAAGGTACTCCTACGAATGAAGCTCTGACCTAACAACTTCTCTATCTTATCTCGTAGCTCTCGCATCTCTGCCGGATCCATACGGTACGGTGCGCGTGCTATAGGTCTCGTATCTGGCAATAAATCCATGACAAAGTCTATCTCATGACTGGGGGTAGGCCTGGTATCTCCTGAAACACATCGAAATACTCCCTGACAACTGGGATCGAATCTAAGGGAATCACAACCTCCTTAGAGGTATCCTCCTCTATGTAATACAAGTGAGCGGTCGAACCTCCCTCTGGGCGAGGCATCGCCACTATAAACATCTCTTTCCCCGGAATGGCAAAAAAAATGCTCCCACCGAAGCAATCAATCATGGCTCCATAATCCGGGAGCCAATCCATACCAATAATCACATCATGCTCGTGCATATCTAAGACTAACATGTCTGCAGGTAATACCAAGCTACCAATCTCTACCCCCACTCCCCGACGTATAAAGAAAATAAGGGACCCACTCCCCAGTGGTGAGTCTACACACGTCACTGTGCTCTCTGCTGTGGCTAACAACCCTAAGGTCTTCGCAAAATGCGTAGCAATAAAATAATGTGTTGCCCCCGTATCAAACCAAACTCGTCCTATAGTACCATGGATAGGAAACATACCCTCAATTGCGGGTGGTGCCTGTGGAGCTGCTGCCTGGTGGACGTTATATACACGCCCATACTGTAACTGTCCCTACTGCACTGGAGCTACTGGGATGGCTGGTAGGGCTGGCACCTGGGCTGGAGCTGGGAGGGCAGGTGGAAAAAGTGGCCTCTGTGGCTCATTACGGGCTCCCTGCTGCTGTGGGGCCCTATCACCCTCCGGGAAATCCTGACGTCTGTGGCCATGTTTACCGCACCCAAAACATCGGTCTCTGAAGTTACCTCCCCTCTGTCCCTACTGACCACGGCCCTGCTGGCCGTTACCTCCCCTCCACTGGCCCTGTTGGCCCTAATTAGCGCCCTGTTGGCCCTGCTGGCCCAGCTGCTGACCCTGCTGTCGATGTTGGCCTTGCTGGCCCTGCTGATTAGGCTGGCCCTGCCTATAACCCCCAAATCCCTACCTGGAATCACCTGAACGGAATCTCTTAGCAGGGTCTACCTGATGGGAACTCTGCTCGTGCTGACGAGTCTGCCCATGAGATGGTGCCCCAATGGCACTATTACCCCCGGCCCTGCCCTGTTGGCTGGACTCTCCTGCTCTCTTGCTTCCCTGAAGATGGAAGCAGTGATCATGGCAATGTAGCAATGCGGTATTTTGTACATCAGTGAAAGTACTCAGGGATAAATTCCCAATAAGGTGCTGACGGATCCTCCAAGATAACCCGTCGACAAACAACATAATCCTCTTGCTCTCAGTGGGTGCCTCATCTGGCATGATGGTGAGAAGTCTCGTGAACTCCTCCTCATACTCTGCTACGGTGGAATTTTCTTGCTTCAGATTCAGTAATTTTCACCTCATCTCAGTCTGCACGGCGGGTGGAAAATACTTGCGGTCAAACCGCTCCCAAAATGACTGAATAGGGATCGTGTCCGTCTCCTCCAAAGTGGAAGTGGACTCCCACCACTGCAAAGCGGCCCCCACCAGCTTAAAGGAAGCCAATAACTACTTTTGCACGTCAGTGCACTCATACATACGGAGATGCCGCTGGATGTCTATCTTCCATTGGATGATTGTGACAATATCTGAGCTACCAGAGAACTCAAGGGGATGCGCTTTCTGAAAAGCATCCCTAACCCTCTCCCATGCAGATGGAAGCTGTGCTGGTACTGGCGCCACTGCCTGAACCTGGGGTGGATCCTGATGAACCACCGCTAGTGCGGCATTCACCGCCTGAGCAACAATGGCGGCTACTTTATTTGCATTCATAGTGCCTTGTGCCGGAGCTGCTGGCTGCTCGGCCTGGGTACGCCTATCCTTCGGAGCACGTCTCGGAGGCATCTGAAACATGAAAAAGTTTATTAGTCTACAGTTATTATCAAATCTCAAATAGCTGAAGACTTAAACGTAAAAGCAAGAGTACAACAATCCTAAAAGTAGGCCTCTATAGCAATAACATTAAGCTGAAAGACAAAAAAAGCCGTACAGATCCTATGGACACTAGAACCTGATGCTCTGATACCACCTGTGACACCCCTCCTAATTAAATACCGGGCGATCACTCCTTTATTAAATTAAATCAAGGTGAACAGTTGGTCCATTCTTAGCATCACTGTCGAAAAAATAAATTTTCCAATTAAACACCCTAATTAATTAAGCTAAGTGTCAAACCCATTTTATAACATTACTTCCAAATTTTATTTAAAGAAAAAAGTATTTATTTTATTAACAAAATTCAATAAGTAAGAATCAAACCACATAAATTCTGCAACATAATCCAATTAATTTAAAACATTCGTCAATCGAATGTCAACATACGAAATCTAAAGTCACACATCCAAACTGAATAAATCCCATAGTAACAGTACTGGAAATAACTGAAATAAACATGTCCAATAATAACGGAATAATGGAAAGAGCTACACATGCCCACTAAATGAAAGTACTACGAGTGGATCCGAATGAACGAAGTCGTCTAATCAAGAGACCTGCAACTCCCACCTAAGCTGCAACGCGTTCCTTCCAAGGGATCCGAAGCAAGACGCCCTTGTGGCTGGGCACCTGTAATACATACATACATATACAAAAGAGAGAGAGAAAAAGAAATGGGTCAGAGCCCGATAGTGTGTATGATTTTAAAATTCGTTTAGCAAGTATTTAAATTGATACAGGCCAATGCAACAACATATTAGTGCGACACTCTCTTGAGAAATCCTCACCTCTCTTCTAATGTGCACACCTATCGCACTAACCTTCCCAACGGTTTATCCTATCATTTTATCACTAACCTTCCCAACAATTTAGCTTATCTTAAATTACTTGTAAGATTTCAAAGCCGAACTATATAATTGTTTAAAAAGGATACTTCCAATTTGTAACACAACTCTCGTTTAACTTCATTAATTTAAAAAGTTTCTCAGTGTCATATTATACTTTTCAAACAAGTATTTCCGATTTATAGTCCAGAATCATTTTTCACTTACCATATCACAGTAACAGTTTAAATTTCCCAAATTTCAGATATATATATTAAGCACTCGTATAATATATACATTCTAACAGCACCAACATACAAACTATGGTGCATGCATACTCTGCTATCCAATCCCCGTATTGCTCACACTAAGGGAAATACAAGTTCGGAATCACTCTCGAACTGTATCAACATATATACAAACAAAATTTGACGCGAAGCATAGATTCCAAATCTCTAAGAGGTCAGTACATACCCTCACGTCTCTTAGGACCGTCTGAACTATTGATTCGATAGCCTGTACCAAGGATATCTATCTTCTAGGGTACAAGTCAATATCCCCCATAAAGGTCCCATCGAGATAAGACTGTCCCAGCGCAGTAACCTCAGGGATAGCAAGTAGCGCGGGTACGTTTTTTCACACGTATATAATATATGCATACACAACCATATAAATATACCACTTATTATCATATCAATACAGGTTTCTCTCATCACCCATGATTACGATATTTATCCTTAATTTTCACATTAAGTATTTCTTATAAGGGTTCGTCACTAACCTTAACTCGAAGGGTTTCTCCAACTCATTTCATGACACTCGTGGACTCTATCCTCACAAGTATGAAATTTAGTAAGTATTCTCTTAAGGTTCCTGTAGGAGGGTACTTTAGGTTATAGATGGAGGCGTAACCCCTATTTGAGTATGGTAATGATAAGCTAATTTGGCCAAAGCCTTGGATTAATGATAGGACACAAAGACACAAACCCAATGAAGATAAACTCAGTTTGAACTCTCAAAAACTCTCGTGTATGACTCAAGAAGTAGTAATGAACTTTAGAAGTAACTCAGCTAAAGGGAGAGAGAAGTGAGCACCCTAGATACACCTTGGTAGGCTGGTAAAAACACCCACAAAAAACCCTCAAGAATCTCTGTCACGCATTAAAAGCTTCGTAATAAGTAATAATGGTGAGTGAACTCTCTGGTTTGTAATAACTCTCTCTAGCAATAACTTCCTGATTCTCAAAAAGAACCTCCCTTCCTCAAAGGTGGTTGGGGTCCTTAAATGGCCCCCCCACCCCATCCCCGAGGCAACTCAGTAATTTATGACTATGAAAGACATCCCTCATGCCTTATGTCTCAACATTAAAGGCCTGATGCACTAGTTTTCTCCACGTCATAAATATTAAATGCCCAGACATGCCTTTTGCCTAACCACTGTGTGTCAGGGGGCTGTTGTCGCAGAGGTGGCTCACCAACTGCCTGACAGCCCCAAATACCACGGTGGTTTACTCAAGTGCAGGTCTGACATTGTTTTAGCTGGCTAGTAACATCACCCACAGTAAATGTGACATTAAGTAGAGGGCTATTAGGTTCATAACCCAATGTCCGATGGAACTCCAAGCTGCTCCTCTTGAGGTTCCACGGTCAGGGTCCTTCGGTGTTTTACCAGGTGTATCTAAGATGGTCAGGGCAAGCCCCAACGGTGCCTCACTTCTCAATCCTCTAAATCGAATCCCTCTAAAGTTCCCATGGTGAGGTCATTCGATAGAGCATGAAAGCTCTCCCAGGCCCTGCCAAGCCTGGTCTCTCGTGAGTACCGTTTGACCTCGCCCAAACTGATTTATTATTACCGTTATGTCATTACAACCGTTATAGCTTACAGTAAGGGTGTGTTTGATAACACTTATTTTCCATGGAAAATACAATATATGGAGTCATTTTTCCATCTTTTGAATGTTTGGTAAACAAAATTTTCCATGGAATTGATTTCCTTAAAACAACTCACATAACCACTTTTTCCACAAAAAGATGGAATTAAAAAACCTCCTCCCACCTTGTTATTCATTTTCCAGGAAAAAGAATTGCCACGCCCAAAAAATTGATAAAAAATTCAGAAAACGAGTAAAAGCCCAAAAATAATGAAAAAAATTCAGAATGTGAATAAAAACCCAAAAAGAATGAAATTTTTTTCAGAAAGTGAATAATCAGAAAGTGAATAAAAATCCAAAAATAATGAAAAAATAAAAAAAGTGAATAAAATTCCAAAAATAATGAAAAAAAATCAGAAAGTGAATAACCTCCCCAAAAAATGAAAAAAATTCAGAAACTGAATAAAAACCTAAAAAAATTGAAATAAATCCAGAAAATGAATAAAATTCCAAAAATAATAAAATAAATCCAGAAAGTGAATAAAATGACCAAAAGCAATGAAAAAAAAAGTGCAGAAAGTGAATAAAATCCAAAAATAATAATAAAAAATCCAGAAAGTGAATAAAACCCCTAAAATAATGAAAAAAAAATCCAGAAACTGAATAAAAACCCAAAAATAATGAAAAAAATACAGAAAGTGAATAAACCCCCCAAAAAATGAAAAATTTCAAAAAGTGAATAAAAACCCAAAAATAATAAAATTTTTCTAGAAAGCGAATAAAAACCCAAAAATAATGAAAAAGATTCAGAAAGTGAATAAACCCCTCAACATTCAAAAACGTGAATAAACCCCCCCCCCCCAAAAAAAAATGAAAAAAAATCTAGAAAGTGAATAAAAACCCAAAATATTGAAAAATATTCTAAAAAGTGAATAAATCACTAAAAATAATTAAATAAATCCAGAATGTGAAATAAAACCCAAAAAATAAGGAAAAAAAGTCCAGAAAAGTGAATAAGATAATGAAAAAATACAGAAAGTGAATAAACCCCAAAAAATAATTTAAAAAAAATCTAGAAAGTGGATAAAACCTCAAAAAATAATGAAAAAAATACAGGAAGTGAATGAAAATTTAAATATCATGAAAAAAATCTAGAAAGTGAATAAAAACCCAAAATAATGAAAAAATATAGAAAGTGAATAAAAAACACCCAAATTTTTTTTAAAAGTCCGAAACTTATTAATTAAGAAAAAAATAACATAAAATTAAAAAAATACATAAAATAAATATTAGTCCCAGAATTAATTTTAAAAAACATTAGAAAATAAAAAAAACAAGAAAAAAAGAGAGAAATCAATAAAAACACCAAATAATGAAAAAAATATAGAAAATGAATAAAAAATAGAAAATAAATATTAACCCCTGAATTTATTTTAAGAACACCCAGAATTTTATTAAAAAGTCATAAATTTATTAATTCAACAAAAATAAAAAAGCGCTCAAAAAATTTAAAAAATGGAAATGAATAAATACCCTTGAAAACTAATAAAAATGCAAATATTTGAAAAAAAATTAAAAAAACACAAGAGAATTAAAAAAAAAAAATAAGAACAGACCTGACGACACGGGGGGATGAAACAGTTGGGGGTTGGGATGGGGGTGGGGGGGCGTGGTGGACTTGGTTTTTATTCATTTTTTATTTTGTTTTAATACTCCGAATACATTTTTTTCGTTTTTTATATTTAATACCGGGGGGATGAAGCAGTTGGGGGTTGGGTTGGGATGGGATGGGGGGGCGTGGTGGACTTCATTTTTATTCATTTTTTATTTTTCTTAATACTCCGAATACATTTTTTCCGTTTTTTATATTTAATGTCGGGTTAATATTTATTTCCTAGTCTTTTATTCATTTTTTGTGTTTTTTTTAAGTTTTCAAGTTTTTTGGTTATTTTTTATTAATATTTTGGAAATTTTATTAATTTTCTGCTATTTTTATTGTTTTTTTGGGATTTTTATTAATTTTCTGTTTTTTATATATATTTTTTAGTTTTTTTCATGAAAAATATTAGAAATCAAACGCACAAAAGATGTAAAATAGAACATTTTCCACCTGGAAAATAATTGCAATCAAACAACACCAACAAAATTTTTCCATGGAAAATATTTCCAAGTTTTCAATTCCATGGAAATTAACTCTTAGGAGTTATTTTCCATCTTATTTATCAAACACACCCTAAATGTAATCAAAGATACAATATGACTAACACAACAAGCTGAAGTATGGGTTGCTACCCTAAGCTACCACGCTTGAGTTGTTGTGCTTGAGTTGCCATGCTAAGCTGCCTCACCAAGCTGCCACGCTTTAATCCTCAAACACTGTTGCTAATTAAGGATTTATCCCTAATCTCTGGATTACCTTCAAGCCCCCTCTACATTTGCCCCGTCGTGGAGAGATTTATTGGAACAAGAAATGTCTGCACGAAATGTCTCATTCCCGATGGAACAAGATTTGTTTGAAAAAGATTTCAGACCTTTTCTCCTCTATTTAACACCGTTGGGACATCCTCTTTGTTGAGGGTTGTATTAGATAAGTCTGACAAGAAATGTTGTTAGCGCCAAAACTCAAGCTTGTATAGGAAGGCAACGATTAGCATTCCCCAGACGTCACTTCATTAATGATGTGGCGCAGTCTTCTCAGACGTCAAGGCACTTCCCAAGGTGACACGTGTTTATTGGAAATGATTGTAGGCGGCCTTGCACGTGCGATGGTGGGAGATTGAAACGACAACCCCGAAATTTTCAAACGGCCATTATTCAAAATACTTTGAACCTTCTCTTTTGTTTTCCTTACTTCGTTATTATCTTCTTCAGACTGGCGTTTTCATTATTTTAGAGAGAGAGAGAGAGAGAGAGAGAGAGAGAACTCCATTGTTGTAAAATCTTCAGTGTTTGCGAAAGCTTTATTGTTCACCCTCTATACCACCATTTGTGATCGTGGTTCTCCATTCTCATTTTCAATCCTTTCTTTTTCTATTACTACCTCACTATTTTCCATGGCGTCTTCAAGCAATCCCACTTTGTCTGCCACCAGCGCTCCGTCTGCCACCACCACCGCTGCCTCGGCCATGGATGCTGCCCGCCAGGAACAACTGAGGTTTTACCGTCGCTCTCCTATTTTTGGGGAGGGTGATGACTTTACTGCTGTATGTAAGACCGTCTGTTTTTCTTCCAAGTTTGACTCCCTACTGTTGGGTGATGAGGACGAAGAAGTGTCTAAGTGGGGCTTTCTGCCCCCAGAAGGGACTCTCAGATTTCGTTTGGAGCGAGGGGACTTTGTATGGTCCCATATTGATTTCGAAGCACCTGGGGGATCTCCTGCCCACTTTACTGCCTGGAACTCCCATATGCAGAGTTCATATGCTGATGTCCTCACCAAGATTGGGCTGCAACGAGCAAAATGGTTCGGTGAGTTCACTCTCTCGAAGAACAACACTGCCCTCCCTGTCTTGGTCTCTCGATGGAACGTGACTACTCATACGTTCATCGCTGCTTGGGGTGAGTTCACCATCACGCTGGAGGATGTGTGCGAGCTTTTGGGCCTTGATGCAACAGGTCATGAGCCCTACACCGATGAGGCTCTAGATGCCCAAGAAACCACCGACCGTTTGGAGTTGGATCGTATATACCGAAGCTGCATTGGCTCATCTAACAAAGCTACCTTTTCTCCCTTAATTAATTATTTCTTCAAGGGTTCAGGTGAAGGCAGTTCTTCAGAAGATGCTCCTGGTCAAGGTACACCGTTGGAACTTCCTGCCTACATTCTTGTTATTCTTTCCCGTTTCCTTTTGACAGGCAAACCCAACGATCAGCCCCGGAGGGACCTCATCAACCTGTCCCTTCGCTTGGCTCGAGGCATAAAACTCCCACTGGCTACAATTGCCTTGGGCTCCCTCTACACTTGGATGGATAGGACTTTATTTGACATGGAACGCTCTCTTGGTCGTTATAACTTGGCCAATTTTGCCAACATCGTTCTTCTCACCAGCTTCCTTTACTTCCGTTTTCCTGCTATAGTGTCCAAGACCAACAGTCCTCCTTCGGGGGAAACAATTCTGCCTCCACGGTCTTTCATTTATCACAAGAGACAAAGCCGAAAGGGGTTGATTTCTGTGATTGACCGTTTTGAGAACTTTGTTATGAGGCCTTATCAGGAGGATGCCTTCTTTCACACTTGTGATTTTTTTCATCGTGAAGCCAGAATGATACAGGACCCTTCTCCTGACCTTGAGGATCCTCTGCTTCCCGTGGTCCTTCTGTTTTCTCCAGGATTTCTGCCTTCCTACACCGAGTGGGGATATACCAGCGAGCATTATAATCCCAACCGATGTAGCCGCCAGTTTGGGTTTGACCAGGGGGTGCCACGCCCAGTATTTCAGTAGTCAAACTCGAAGGTCTCCTTTGGCGAGGCATGTTCCCTATTTTCTTCCTGCGTTGTATGGGGAATATGTTCAACAATGGCTGGGCGTGTCACCATTCCCAGTATTACTAGGCATGGTGATGTGACCCCTTTGTTTGCCACCAAGTACTGGCCGAGACAACTAGCTGAAATTGATGAGTTCGTTGAGGGAGATCCTGTGTATCCTCCCGTTTCTTCGTTTTCTGCCTTGGAGTTGGGGATAAAAGGCAACTCGGTGCTTGGGATAGAATTCCCTCTAAGTTCAACTCAAAAAGCACCTCCCAACGAGCTTCCCCCACTTTGTGTCATGGTCCCAGTTGCCACGCCAAAGCCCAAGACTGCTGCTACGAAGAAGGCTGCCCCCTCTACTGCAGCTACTACCGACGAGGGGGCTTCTCAACCTCCTGCCAAGAAGGCAAAAACGGCCAAGAGTGGGACATCAAAATCAAAATCAAAGTCCCAAAAGCCCCTAACTCCCGTGGCAGGTCTTCCCATAGCCTCCGTTCCACCTCCCATGCCTGCTGAGATGGCTGAGCGTGTAAGGAGGGAGGCCCAAGCTGAATTAGACCGAATAAATGCTACGTATCAACGGCATGCAGTCGTGGTTCCCTCCTCCGTTGCCTTCCCCGTGGTGGTCGTTGATCCTGCAGAGCCAACAGCTAGGAGGAGAAAGAGCTCCAGGGTTCCTCAAGGGGTCAGTACTGGTGCAGCAGGATCGAGGAAGAAGACTCTGGGCACCAAGTCCCAGAAAAAATGCACTCCTGAGGTGCATTCCGCTCTTGCCCCCTGTATTGCTGTTACTCCTCCTTCTTCCCCCATGGTCGTGTCTTCTCTTTCTCCTTCTGAATCAGAGGTATGTATGCCTGAAGTAATTATTATCTCCTTTTGCTTAAAGACGACTGTCCCTACTTATATATTTTTTTCTTTTGACAACTGTGGTGCAGGGAGTTGAAATAGAACGACCAGACCCCTCCAGTCCTCCCGTGAGCCCTTTCGTGGGGGTACGTTTTTGTGCATCTCGTACCCATGTAACTCCTCCCCGTTCCCCCATGATGGGGATTACGTATTCTCGCCGTGCGGGCAGCTAATGCGCGAGGGAAGCCGTTGATCCTGCGAGTGATTCCTCACCTGAAGTGGTATCCCAACCCGAAGCAGCACAATCCGAGTTAACTCCTGCTGTCCCTTCTGATTTACAGGCCTCGCCTGAGGTTCCTCTGCCCGTTGTACTTGTTGAGGAGAGTGAGCCCGAGGTATGATCTCCTCTATAATTTATTTATTGTAGTCGTTTCGGTCCTAGTCTTTTCTTATTTGGTTTGCTGAATTATGATATGTTTTGGGTACCCCAGGTTGAAATATCCTCGTTGTTGGCAAGTGTTCTTCCTCCAACGATGCTGATGAGACCCCTGACTGCCATTCCTCTATTTAGCACCATAACTGAGGTAAATAACACATAGAGATATTTCCTCATATTTTTTTTTCTGTGCCCATTCTTCTTTTTTAACACTTGCGTTTGTGCTACAGTTTTCTCCTGATCTTGCACCAACTCTTGCAGTTAGGGCCCAGATTGTACCTTTGTTTGGGAGCCCAGTGTCTTCGCCTGAAGAAGCCAGTACGCTGGCCTTGGTGCCTTATGCAAGTGATAGAGTTTTGCGAAGCGTTGAGGCTTCTGTGTCCAGGGACCCCGTTATGGCTTCTGGAGTAATAATCTCGACCCCAACGATTCCTGTCCCTGCGGCTGCCCCATCGGCTCCCGTTATGACTGAGGTATTTTTATGAACTTTTGTTAAGATTTTTCATAAGCTCCACCTTATAACGGTGACTTAACAACGAAAACGCTTGTTAAGATTTTCATAAATTCCACCTTATAACGGTGACTTAACAATGAAAACACTTGCTAAGTTTTTCATAAACTCCACCTTATAACGGTGACTTAACAACGAAAACGCTTGTTAAGATTTTTCCATAAACTCCACCTTATAACGGTGACTTAACAACGAAAACGCTTGTTAAGATTTTTTTCATAAACTCCACCTTATAACGGTGACTTAACAACGAAAATGCTTGTTAAGATTTTCATAAATTCCACCTTATAACGGTGACTTAACAATGAAAACACTTGCTAAGTTTTTCATAAACTCCACCTTATAACGGTGACTTAACAACGAAAACGGTTGTTAAGATTTTTCCATAAACTCCACCTTATAACGGTGACTCAACAATGAAAACACTTGCTAAGTTTTTCATAAACTCCACCTTATAACGGTGACTTAATCAACGAAAACGCTTGGTAAGATTTTTCATAAATTCCACCTTATAACGGTGACTTAACAATCAAAACACTTGCTATGTTTTTCATAAACTCCACCTTATAACGGTGACTTAACAACGAAAACGCTTGTTAAGATTTTTCCATAAACTCCACCTTATAACGGTGACTCAACAATGAAAACACTTGCTAAGTTTTTCATAAACTCCACCTTATAAGGGTGACTTAATCAACGAAAACGCTTGGTAAGATTTTTCATAAACTCATCACGTGCGCTGTCGCTTTTCAGGTTGCTCGGGAAAATTCTCCCCCAGTTCCTTCGCCCGTAGGCTCACCCTTCCGGGAACCTGATGTTTCAGAAAATTCTGTTCATGATGATCAAGGTTCCACGACTGGTACTGCAGCCGAGATCGAGTCTGGGTGCGAACTGCCTCTTCCCGACCTAGCTCCTCACGCGTTCTGCCTAATGGTGCTTCGGCAGTCTCCTCAAATGCCTGTGAACCATCACTTGGTGATCGAACAACTGGTGAATCGTCACCCTGAGACTTTCACACCAGATTGCCTGCGCTCCAATATTCATGTGATGAGTCACAAGCTTCAAGGCATGGCGATCGTTGTTGCTGAAATTGCCAGCACCCCCACTGCCAGTGTCACCAGATCCCTTCTTCATCAATTTCTGGGTTTTCTGAGAGAGTTGGGGCGTGATGGTTTCCGTTTTGACTGGCTTATAGCGTATCTGAAGACTTTGAAGAACCAGCAACTGATCGGCCAGAGGGAAGTGCTACGAAAGCACCAGGAGGACCAGCACGCTGAGGAAGCTAGGTTGGTTGCATTGGCACTCCTTTTGGAAGTGGTAGATCAAGAGGTAAAGGATTCCAAAGAAGCTTTGTGCCTGGTGAAACTAAAACGCGAGAGACTCCTCATTGAACGCACACAAGTACAAACGAGACTGGAGGTTTCTATTAACGCTCAACGATCTTTCACAGCAGCTTCTTCGGGCCTTCCTGGAGATTTTTTCTCTTCCTCAGATTTATCGTTTCTTTTAGATTAGTTATATCTTGTACACAGATCCTACATTTTCCTTTATCTATGTAATTATTGGGCGATAGTTCCCAAATAAATTTTGTAATTTCTCTATTACTTATAAATGAAGAATATATACTTTTCAATCCCTTCTTACGTTGTGACTGTTGTTTGCATGCTATAGAGCTTTGTAGTTATGGAATTCTTCCATTATGCTAAAAAATGTCACCCCAAAACTTATATATTCGTAACAAAAACTAGTCATAACATTAATTCAAACTTGGTTGTTTTATACATGATAAACCTTCAGCCATTTATTATTAATCTTAAATGGCTTGTCTTCCTCCAACTTCGAAATTAAGCAATAACCTGAGTCATGGGCTTCTTTTACAACGAACGATCCCTCTGAATTAGCTGCAAACTTTGGTAGAGGAAGCCCCCTGATATGTTTCACTGCTGCTTTCAATACGAGGTTTACCTGTATGAATTTCCTTGGTCTCACCAAGTTATCGTACGCCCTAGAAAGTTTCCTCGTATACATTTGGAAGTTCTTCATTGAATTATCTCTGTGTTCATCCAACGTTTCCAGCTGTATATGTCTACTTTGAGGAAGCGTGCTACTTCGCAAGGCATAACGAGCAGAGGGAACTTCCAATTCTACTGGGAGGATAGCTTCAGCCCCATAAACTAGGGAGAACGACGTGTATCCCGTGGGTTTTCGCTTGGTCATTCGATAGGCCCATAAGACAGCTGGTATCTTGTCATCCCACGCTCCTGGAAAGTCTTCCATCATTTTGGCCAAAATTTTAACCAAGGTTTTGTTAGTTGCCTCGGCTTGACCATTGCCCTTTGGGTATGCCACCGTTGAAGTGTGATGAACAATGGAGTACTTATCTGTCAGCATTGTTAGTTCGGAATTGACGAAGGGGGTCCCATTATCTGAGAGAATAACTTTTGGGATCCCACAACGGCAAATGATGTATTCTCTGATGAAGTTGCTCACCACCCCAGCCGTTGCTCGTCTGAGCGGTATTGCTTCGGCCCATTTTGTGAAACATTCTATTGCCACCAGTATCCATATCTTGCCTCTCGAAGGGGGGTGTATTTCCCCCACTAGGTCGAACGCCCAAGTGTGAAATGGATAGGGTGTTTATAGAGAGTGTAAGTCTACCGATGGGGCATGAACCATATTCCCATGAAGTTGGCAAGCCTTGCATTTTCGAACAAACTCCGCAGAGTCTTTCTCCATCGTTGGCCAGTATTACCCCAATGTCATCAACTGATCATATAGCTTGGCTCCTCCTATATGTGCTGGATCGTGCGCTTGTTTGAGGACCTCTACTGCTTCTTCCTTCATGATACATCGTAAGGGCCTGTTAAAATACCCCCTTCGATAAAGCTGCCCCCCCTGGACGTAGAACCTTGGAGCCCTTCGCCTCAGACCCATTCCGTCTATTTTCTCTGTTGGGACAACCCCCTCCTGAATGAAGTCGATGTAGGGCTGTCTCCAATCCGTTTGAGCTTTAGTGAAATGGCACTCAGCTGCCTCAAAAAATAACTGACACTGATTGCACCTCTGTTGTAGCTCTGTTGTAGCTCTGCTGCATCTTGCTTCATTCTAGGCCAGCAATACCCCTCTCTTTGAATTCTCCTATATAGAGGTATCTCAGTCGTTTCGCAGTGTTCCTTATGCATTTTCCTCAATATTTGCTCGGCCTCCTCTGAGCTAACGCATCTTGACAAACACCCTCCTGTATTTCTAAAATAAAGATTTCCCTGAAATGTAAAATATTGGGCCAACTCTCTTAGCCCCATCGCCCCCTCACCAGACTCCAGCTGCTTCCTAATATCTCTTCTCTAGCCCCCCTCCTCCTCCATCGGTAGTATTGACTGTACTACCGAAGGAGCTGTTCTTCATTGGATCACAACTGTAGTCTCATTGGTTTTCATTATCATCTTTTGGGCAATAGTGGCGTAGGCATCTGGATGGCGGTTCATCGTTCTGGGATGTCTCCTGATCTTAGTCCGATGGAACTGGTTGAGGAGCCTTTGAATGATTATTCTATAGGGCGCTAGGGTCAGGTGTTTCAACGCAAATTCTCCGTTTACCTGCTGAATTACTAGGTTCGAGTCACCCTTAATGCAGAGTGAACGAATTCCCCTCCGAATAGCTTCTAGCAGCCCTAGTACCAATGCCTCGTACTCCGCCTCGTTATTGGAGCAAGGGAAATCTAGTTTGTAGGAAAGTCAAATTTCTTCCATTCCTTTTGAAAGAACAACCCCTGCCCCTCCCTTCTTTTCAGCTGAAGATCCATCAAATTGCATTGTCCATTCCTCCTCACTTGCATCTAGGTAATTTCCTACAAATCATCTCCTGGAATGTCTTCCTTAGGCGGCTCGAAGGTTCCTGAAGGGAATATGGCCAATAGGTCAGCATACGCTTGACTTTTGATTGCGCGAGGGACCACACATTTTAAGTCATATTCAGAGAGAATAAGGAACCACCTAGCTGCCCTGCCAATCAATATAGTCTTTGCGAGCAAATACCTAATTGGGGCGCATCTAGTTACAATATGAATGGTAAAAGACAACATATAATGCCTAAGTTTTTGTGCTACAAAGACCAAGGCCAAACAATGCCTTTCTAAGCTACTATATCTAATTTCTGGCCCATGTATAATCCTGCTGAGGTAGTAAACCGGGCGTTCTTGCCCATCCACTTCTTGTGCTAGCAGAGCCCCAACGGATTTCGTGGTGGATGTAAGGTATAGCTGCAACGGAGATCCTGCCTGAGGAGGAACCATGATTTATGGTGATACGAGCAGCTTCTTCAATTCAACAAAGGAACTCTGGTGAACCTCTTCCCACCTGAATTTCGTGTTCCTTCGTAGCAGTTGCATCAGTGGGTGTGTTATTTCGGCCAGTCCAGGCACAAATCTCCTAAGGTAGGAGACCTTACCGAGAAAAATTTTCAACTCCTTCGCCGTTTTTGGACATGGAATCTCCAAGATTGCTCGCTGTTTATCTTGGTCCATCTGTACTCCTTGTCGATTAACCACGAAGCCTAAAAACTTACCACTTGTTACACCGAAGACACACTTTAACGGGTTCATCCTTAACTTGTATCTCCTGCACCGAGCAAACACCTTTCTTAAATTGTTCAGATGGGACTCCTCCTTCTTCGATTTGATGACCAAGTCGTCTACGTAGAATTTCACAAATTCGTGGAAGAAGTCATGAAAAATGGCCATCATCGTTCTTTGGTACGTAGCTCCGGCGTTCTTGAGTCCAAACGGCATTACTTTATACATAAAGTTGCCCAACGGAGTTCTGAATGTCGTTTTCTCTGCATCAGAGGGGTCCATCTTGATCTGGTTGTATCCCACATATCCATCCATGAAGCTGTACATCTCATGACCATCCGTGGCATCTATTAAACTGTCGATGGAGGGTAGGGGAAACTTATCCTTGGGGCAATCCCTATTAAAGTCTCTGAAGTCCATGCAGATCCTTATTTGGTTTTTGTCTTTCTTCCCTACTAACACAATGCTGGATAGCCAGAGGGGATGTTGTATTGGCTTGATAAACCCTGCTCTCAATAAGTGTTGAACCTCTTCTTTAATCTTTAAATCTAGTTCGGGCTTGTAAGTTCTTGTTGTCTGCTTCACCGGAATAGCTGAAGGCATCACATTCAATTAGTGGCAGCTCACTTCCTCATCTAGCCCTTCTATTTCAGTATACTTCCATGCGAAGACATCTATGAATTCCCAAATCAGGTCCACCAAGGCTTTTCTTTTCTCCCGACCAAGATCTTTCGAGATAAAGATAGGCCTTGGGTCCTCCCCTTCTCCTGCTAGGTTTAGCTACTCCAATTCTTGTGCCTGGGGCCTTGGTTGGTCTGTCATGTAGTCTGGTTCTTCGGCGACATCCTCTACGAACTCCTGTATGTTGGAGTTATCTATCACCATACACTGCCCCTGTTGGTCTATTAAAAAATACTCATATATCGGGTCAACCTCATTGTTGGTCTTTTCGGCCGCCCGCTCACACCATTACAAGCGGTACACCACCTTTCCCTCTTCAGTAACAATTTTCTTGCATTGCCTGCTGGTAGCTGTTGCCACGACCTTTCTCTTCCTTTCTCTCTGAAGGCTTCAGAGATTCTTTCCCCTGAAAAACGACTCAACACGCTTTGTCGTTGGTTCTCATGCTCCCCTGGGTCCGTCCTAGGCCTTATCTTGTATTTAAGCTGCTTCGAGATGTTTTGGGGTCGAGGGAGCACCTGATGTGTTTCCTCGATCCTCCTTCATTTGCCGTCCTCATTCAAAGGTCCCATTCTTTCTCTAATCGAGGGAACCCAGGCTCTCTCCATTCTCCTCGTTAGAACTCGCACGTCCTCTTCGAGCTCTGTGTAAAAGGCTGCATCGACTAAGTGTGCTTCTTCGACAACGAAAGGCCTCTTAGTTGCCCTAATAGTCACTTCTGTCCCCTTGATATTCGCCTTAGCACATTGATGGTAAGTTGAGGGAACTAACCCTTAGTTGTGCATCCATACCCTCCCTATTAACAAATGATAGGAAGTTGCATTTTCTATTACATGGACCTTGATATGGGAACTAAGATTTCCCATCACTATCCCCACATTTACATACCCGATGGATTTGGAAGTTTGATTATCATAGCCTGAGATTACCAAGGGCATGGGAACCAACCTTTCCCCCGGAATATTAGCCCCGTGGAAGGAATTGATTGGCATGATGTTGATGGAAGCACCCCCATCCATAAGGGTCCTTGAAAAGCTAACCCCGTTAATACTAGCGGTTACATACAGAGGCCTATTATGGGGAAACCTTACAGCTCTATCCGCATCGATGAAAGTTACCTCTGATAGGAACCTCTTTACCAGCCTAGCCATGGGTCCCCTCCATCTTAGCGAGGGGACCACATTTTTCCTTGCAATATCTAAGATCGCCTAAGTTATCTCCATTCTGCTCTCTTTTGGGATTCCCACTTGGTCGAAGAACCAAGTGAATTTTGGAGATTTTGAAACTGCGCTATATTCCACAAATGGGTCCGCTTCCTCACCCTCAACGCTGTAGGCGTCTTCTGCGTCCCTAGCACTTGCTTCATCATAAGCCAAAACCACGTTAGCCATTCCCCTGGTGCAATGCTCCAGTGCCTCATCGAACTCCTTCATGGTTGCCCTTCCCCCCTCCAGTTCTGCCTCCTGATCATAGGCCGTTACCAGATTGGCCCCATGTGCCGGGAGTGGGTTGTTGTTAACGTTCTGCGGGGGGATTTGTAATGTCCCCGCCTTCATGTACTTGTCGATGATTCTTCTCAGCGTGAAGCAGCTTTCTGTTGGATGTTGGACCTTTAGATGAACCTGGCATTATTTGGGATCAGCCCTCGTCATCGCGTCAGGCTCCCCTGCCGAAACGCCCTTTGGTTCGTAAACCGTTCCGCCTTGGACCATTGCGTTATAACAGCTCATAGCTTCCTCCACCGTATAAGGTAACGGTGGGGGGTCTTCTCTATCTCTTCCAAACTTTCTTTTGTTGTCCTTCCTTGGTGCCTTGCCCCCGTCTTCCCTCTCGACATATCCCACCCGTGGGGCCTGAGACCTTCCCCCCAGGGGTTGTATTGGCTGTCTGAATACCATGGGAACCGCCACCGAGCTAGGTCGCACCACCAAAGAGATGTTTCTTGCGGATTTTAAGAATGCTGAAAATGTTCCCTCGCGTGTCTCATTGATTAGGTGGCAGATATACTTAGGAAGTAGTCCCTCAGCACAAATCTGCAGTAACCTGGCCTCCTTAGCTTCTTCCCTTACATCGAGGGATCTCTCCCTAAACCTTCGAATATAGGCCACTACCTCCTCTCCTGGCCTCTGCCTCTCCCTGCCAAGCTGGGTTAGGGTGAACTCATCTTCTGCCAAGAAGAATTTTCGGACAAACAATACATGCATCTCCTCCCACGTAGAGACGCTATTGGGAGGCATAAGAGAGTACCAAGTGTATGCCTTATCAGTCAGGGATTTGGAGAACTCCCTCAGTCTAAGCTTTTTGTCATTGCAGTACGCTCCTAAATGCTCAACAAAACGCTTAATGTGTTCCTTTGGGTTTCCACCCTTCCCTGAGTATTTTTCTAAGGTAGGGGGAATATAGTCCTTCGGATAGGGCTCGCCGTTGTATTCCTGGGGGTAAGGTGTTCGGAAATCCTCATAGGCCGACGCCACATCGCCCACAACCTGCGAGGAAGCCTGCATGTACTTCAGCATTTCCCTCTGCATCTCTTTTCTCATCTCTTCCATGGGCGAGGCCACTGGGGCCACCTGTAGTGAGGCAGAGGGCTGAGCTCTCGTTGCAACCGAAACGAACGTTACCGGTGGCGCCATTGAACCTCCTGAGGTGCCCGCTGCCGGGTTCATCCCAGAAGATATACCTGCTGGGAACGTTCCTTTAATGCCTGTCCCTAGTGGGACCATTGGGGCTACTCCTGGTGTTACAAAAGTGCTAGCCCCCAACCCCCCCAGCATAGTTGAAGCCATTGGAGTTTGCAAGAACTTGTGAAACTTGCTCATGAGGAGGGCAATCTGAGCGGGTCCCAACCCCGTGATCGCGGGCGGTTGGGCCATCCCTGGGACGCCTAACATTGCCGGCTCCAGAGGTACCTCTACTCGAGGAACCTCATCTCTTAGGGCCCCTTGCTCTCGCGCAGCCTGTTCTTCATTATGCTGGATGTCATCGAAATTGAGTCTTCGAGTAGCATTATCTTGCGCCATACTCCTTACCTAGAAGAATGCCTCCCTAGCAGAGTCGCCAAATGTAGGAGGGTACTTTAGGTTATAGATGGAGGCGTAACCCCTATTTGAGTATGGTAATTATAAGCTAATTTGGCCAAAGCCTTGGATTAATGATAGGACACAAAGACACAAACCCAATGAAGATAAACTCAGTTTGAACTCTAAAAAACTCTCGTGTATGACTCAAGAAGTAGTAATGAACTTTAGAAGTAACTCAGCTAAAGGGAGAGAGAAGTGATCACCCTAGATACACCTTGGTAGGCAGGTAAAAACACCCACAAAAAACCCTCAAGAATCTCTGTCATGCATTAAAAGCTTCGTAATAAGTAATAATGGTGAGTGAACTCTCTGGTTTGTAATAACTCTCTCTAGCAATAACTTCCTGATTCTAAAACAAAACCTCCCTTCCTCAAAGGTGGTTGGGGTCCTTAAATAGCCCCCCCATACCATCCCCGAGGCAACTCAGTAATTTATGACTATGAAAGACATCCCTCATGTCTTATGTCACAACATTAAAGGCCTGATGCACTAGTTGTCTCCACGTCATAGACATTAAATGCCCAGACATGCCTTTTGCCTAACCACTGTGTGTCAGGGGGCTGTTGTCACAGAGGTGGCTCACCAACTGCCTGACAGCCCCAAATACCATGGTGGTTTACTCAAGTGAAGGTCTGACATTGTTTTAGTTGGCTAGTAACATCACCCACAGTAGATGTGACATTAAGTAGAGGGCTATTAGGTTCATAACCCAATGTCCGATGGAACTCCAAGCTGCTCCGCTTGAGGTTCCACGGTCAGGGTCCTTCGGTGTTTTACCAGGTGTATCTAAGATGGTCAGGGCAAGCCCCAACGGTGCCTCACTTCTCAATCCTCCAAACCGAATCCCTCTAAAGTTCCCATGGTGAGGTCATTCGATAGAGCATGAAAGCTCTCCCAGGCCCTGCCAAGCCTGGTCTCTCGTGAGTACCGTTTGACCTCGCCCAAACTGATTTATTATTACCGTTATGTCATTACAACTGTTATAGCTTACAGTAAATGTAATCAAAGATACAATATGACTAACACAACAAGCTGAAGAATGGGTTGCTACCCTAAGCTACCATGATTGAGTTGCGCTTGAGTTGCCATGCTAAGCTGCCTCACCAAGCTGCCACGCTTTAATCCTCAAACACTGTTGCTAATTAAGGATTTATCCCTAATCTCAGGATTACCTTCAAGCCCCCTCTACAGTTCCAACATAACTCTCTTACGCACCTCTCCTTTTAATACATAAATTCATCGTCCCTTAAGTAATTATCCAGAAATGCAAATCCCCGTCTCACATTAAAAGTCCCCAAAATTTATTCATATAACATATTGGTCTTCCCTATCTTCCAAAACATTCTATTAAGGATGTCCAAGAATTATTTCATGATAAATTAAATTTAACTCATTTAAATAGGGAAATAGGAATCTTCCAGGAGGGGTCGATCGATCGAGGTTTGGGGCTCGATCGATCGAACCTTCGATCGATCGAAGCTCTAGGCTCGATCGATCGATCAAGCAGATATTTCGATTTCTGCAGAATTGCAGTTACGACTTTTACCACATATCCTCATCCATATCCATAATTTCCAAACCCAAATGTCCCAAAAATTCTACTACTAACATTATATCAATATACCAGATATTTCCAACGTAAGGCATGGGTATTTCTATCATTTAATCAAGGATTAACAACCCCAAAAGTTAATTAATTATCAAGAACCCTAAAATTCTCTTAATCATGGTTCTAACTAGTATTTCCAGAATTTCTTCCTATAATCATCATAATTTCATGGGTAATTTCCTCTACATGGCAAGGTTTTCCAGAATTATCATATAAACCGTAACTACATGCGATTCCTATCTCATATCTTTGGTTTTCTTCCATAAAAACTCATTTTAATTACTCCTAAGCTAATATGAAAGTTGCATCAACGAAATAATCAAGATAAACACTTGCCTGGGATTTTCAGAAGTCTGGTTTGCAGATGAATTCGGTGTGGTTGCGTTCCCCGTCTTGCGATCTACGCGTTGGCGGTGACGGCGGTGCAAACGGGTGACTTTTTGGCCTTGAATTGCCTTGAGAGCTCTCTCCTCTCTTCTCCAATGGCCGTTCTAGGGTTCTGAATATTCTAACCCTAAATGGATAACCTAAATGGCTGATATAGGTTGCTGATTTTCGTGGGTTTAATTACTCAAATATGTAAAATGACCAAAATGCCCTCCCGGGGTACTAATTAGGCCTAAAAACGCTCCGAGACCCAAACTAAACCCCCGGGTACACTTTTCTGACTATCTCGACCCTTCCGGACGCGTTGGCCCACTCAAAATGACCATTCGAACAACTTATAAAATATTCACTTTTTATTTACCAAAATTTAGTCCCGACGCGACATGAGCACGCCCCGACTTAAATTTCCGAAATTGTCATTTAATTCACTCATGACATTCAATATAACCAATATCATATATATTACTTTGCTCATTAGTAATATTCAACAAATTTCCCATAATTACTAACTCTCGTCACGTTAATAATTATAACATAATTAATTTCCGGATTTTTATTAAATAATTAACTCACATTAAATTTAATAAATCCCCAAATTAATATAGCATGAAAATATAGGATATTACACCAAACTGATTCAATTTGTGAACCAATTCGCTCCTCCTAGATAATCGGTTTGGTTCATTAGGCTGCTAAGGCGAACGTTTGATGGGATTCTCCTATTTCCCTTTAACCTTAAGAGTTATAACCTTCACCCAAACTCCGAATATACATACTAAATCAATCCCAAGCATAATATGATATAGCTTTATGTACAAATCAACCCGAAAACCTTTAAAACTGTGGTATTATCGATTTTTCATCAAGGATTATTCATTATATAAATCCTAATTCAAGATTTCATCAACTATCTTATTAACCACCCAAGATTGCAACTTTATTTATTTGTTTACATCGGATTTAACATGAAATCATATTTGAATTATTTCTCACTTAATCCCTTCTCAAAATACCTATTTTACATGTTAATCCCACCCACAATTATTTGTGTTCCTATACTAAATTTATTCATGAACAATTGAAAGCATATCAATAATTAAAGAAAGATAAACACTTGCCTTTATATAATAGAAATTCCAATTTCTTCTATTTAGATCTTCTTTACGCAATGGTTCGAGGTTCGTAATTGTCCAATTCTATTCTTGAATCAATCCTCCTCACTTGATCTTTGATTTTCCTTCTCTTATCTTTTCTTTGCTGTATCAAGCCCAAACTCTTTTCGATGGTGGAATGGCTGGCCACTGCATCTACCTTACCAGATATAACCTTTAACATCATTAATCTCGAAATTAGGTTAGTCTTCATGTGTAAATGACTCGAATACCTTTACGGGTCTCGTTTAGCCTAAAAAGTCCTCGAAATCGAATTATAACTCTCAAGTACCTAATTCTGACTATCTTAACCCATTCTGGATCATTGGCGCACTCGAAATCACTATCCAATTTATCAAACATTAATTTTCCAACTCATTCCCAATACGACCCTAACCGTGCGTCCCGAATGATATACCGTAAACCCATCGATTTTACTCACTTACGAAGTATTGTAATTTAACATGCTTTCATTTACTTATCACAAAAGGAAATACAAATGCACATAAATATTAATCCTTTTACTCGCTAAATAATATTTATTTAATTCACTTAATTTCTCAATTTAATTAAATTACGTGAACACGTGTAATTTAAAATACTCTAAAAATACGGGGTGTTACACATACCCTCAATGATTAGCCCCTCCTTTTAAAGGGGCCTCTCGTGATAACATTTTAGTGGTGCTATAGCAAGTAAAGCTAAACTTACCTTTTCTTGAGTCTATAAAGAAAATTCCCACGTACGCTAAGTTTTTAAAACACTTGCTCACAGTGAAACATAAATTAAATGTAAAGAACTAAGTTCTCTTAGCACAAAATGTGACTTCGGTACTTCAGAGCGTACTCCCATCGAAGTATAAGATTCGAGTTCCCAAGCATTCCGTGCTTTATTGGAGATAATAAAATTGAGAGGTCTTAATCAGATTTAGGGGCGAGTGTCAACATTCTCCCATACTTCATCTAAAGGAAGATTGATTTGGTAGATCTTAAGCCCACCAAAATTACTCTCAGACTTACGAATAATTTTGTGAAGGTTCCCCGTGGAGTAGTTGAGGACGTGATTGTCCAAGTTGAAACTTTTTACTTCTCGGTACATTTTATCATTTAGGATACGGAGCCCTCCCCCCCCATTGATTCATCATATTCTCGTTATCCTTGTCCGCCCTTTCCTAGCTACAACTAAAGCGTTGAATAATATGCGTAATGGGAAAACTCAACTCACATTCGGTAATATGACACTTGAAGCGAATATCTTCCACATCACTAGGAAAATGGGTGATGAAGACAATTTACATGACAGGGATGTTATTGAGGATGCAGTACATGAACATTTTGATGTTCATCACGTTACGAATCCACTAGAGGCATGTTTAGTAATGATTGATGAGGAAGAGAGAGAGTATTCAAAGTATGATCACAAAATGAGTATGATGAGTGAAATTCTAGGTGAGATTGAAGTCAAGTACATTTAAGAATTTGAATGATGTCACTACCCCACGGAACAGTGATACAACCGATCTACATGCTTGGCCACCAAATTTGTCTTTAAAAAGAGTCTTGAAAAACTTGAGAAAGAATTCAACTCGTTTGATGAGGATATAACTTTTTAAGCCCAATCATTATTGGACTCATTTTATCACTTAGATGAGAGTGACTGGAATGCTAAGATAGATCAATTTCTCCTTTGTGAACGTTCATCCGAGCCTCTTAAAAGTATGTCAAACTATGAGGTGTTATCTATTTGTGATGAGATGGTTGAAAAACTCATTCGAATGTTTCCATCCGATGACGCGTGTTTTGTCACACCACATTGTCCTTTTCCACCATGTCCACCCATGTCATTTGAGTTTTTAGATGATATTGTGGACATGCCTATAGTATTGTTCGATTTGGATCCCGGTTTATCCATGCTCAAGTTTTAGGGAAATCTAGGTTGAGCGTGTTATTTGAAATTTCAGTACGATGGTATCTTCAACTCTGACAATTTATGCTATAATGTGGCGGTGCATCTCGATAATTTCACTTGTCTGCAATACCCCGTATTTTTATGATATTTATTTTTGGGATTAATTAATTAAATGTGAATTAATTTGGAAATTAATCCGGATAAAATACTAGCGAGATGTGAGTTGGTATTTTTACTTTAATGTGTATATATGGCGATATATGAATATTGAATTGTCGTGAGATTGAAATACGACAATTTGGAATTTTGTTGAGACGCGTGTGACAGTCGCGTCAGGAATATAATTATTTTAATTATAAAAGTGAATTTTATTTTTATAAACCGTATGGTCATTTTGAGTGCGCCAACGCGTCTGGAAGGGTCGAAATAGTCATAAAACACTAGCCGGGGGTTTAGTTCGGGTCCCGGGGCATTTTTAGGCCATACCGGCAACGTATAAGGGTAGTTTGGTAATTTTGTATTTTTGGGAATTAAAAATGACGAAAATTAGGAATTAAAATCTGATTTTACATTCACCCACTAAACCCACTAACTACACCTTAATGACCCATTAGACTACGGGGGTTATTGGAATTAGGTTTCTAAAAATTTCCTAAGCAAAACCCTAGCCACCATTGGAGAAGAGCTTGTAGAGAGAGAGAAGAGGAGAATTCTGCAGGGAGAGAGAGAAAACCTCATCAATTCAACCTCAAAATCAGATATATACATAAGGAAAGTGGTTTAATTTACATTACTTTGCAGTAAATGCTTTTTTCATGCTTAGACAATTCAAAAATTTACATTTGTTTGGGAGCTGATGAAAACCCATGAATTTGGAATTAGAACACTATATTTTGATGAAAGGATTGCATGTAGAATCGTATTTAGATGACTATTCTGTTGTTGATATATCTTGTAAGAAACAAAAACGGATCTAATTGGGCTAAATGATGATTTAAAATTCTAGGGTTCATGTTCTTGAAATTTGGGGAAAAGTGTAGAGATTTGATAATTGAATGATGTCTAGGACGAATTAACCCCATAAAATACGTTAGTATATGACCTAAGTACGTTTAGGGATGATTAGAGACCTTGAATAATTGTTGGATTGAGGTTTAGATAAGATTTGAGATGTAGAAAAGATGGAAAAATGATTTGGGAAAATCTGGGCTCGAAACTGGTCACTCGTTAGAAGACCTACCCAGGTCGTTCGAACGAGCTTCTAACGAGTTGACCTTTGACTTCTAACGAGGGGAATTTCGTATGATGACTTCATTCGAACGAGATGTCGTTAGAAGGCCCTGTTCGTTCGAACGAATGAACTCTCGTTCGAACAGCCTCGTTCGAACGAGGCTTCTAACGAGCTGACAGTTTAGGCTTTTTAGCCTGTTTTGATTTTGGGAGTCCCGTAAACTTGTTCAATTATAGAGATAACATTTCCTTGATGATAAAATGATATATTTAGGATATTTGGGATATAATGAGGAGTAAAACATAGAAGTGTGAATTGTACCAAATGGACATTATGGAATGGGACGTGAGTGTCTATTACGACGTGAGAACAATTAATGGTTTGAATAATTATATTAATCGGGAACATGTAAAATGTGATACGTTATAAGTTGGTATGAGAATGAGAAATGTACCACAAATAAACTACGGTGATTACTAAGATGTGTGCTCACTTAGTATTGGTATATGATTTTATGTGTATGACATACCTACCATACTTGCTATCACGGGAGGTTTGCGTTCGCTTAGGACCCTCTAATCCTTGTGTGCCTACGGGGGGGATTTAGATTGGTACCTCGAGAACATAGGTCAGAGAAGGACTTATTGGGATGTTAATAAGTCTGCCGATCGTGGGAGCGTAGGTATGTGCGTGACCCATGTGATGTGACTGTGTTCGCCTCCATTGTTTGTGATTGTGTTATCTGAGAACGATTCCTGAGAGATTCGGAATGCGTGATCCTTATGTACGTGATGTACCGGGATGGATAGTAGAGTATGTGTGCACCGCAGCTTAGTCTCGGGGTGCTTGTATTGTATATTTATGACGTGCAAAATATACACTCAATATAATGAGAACTTTCATATGGTATTGTGTGTATAAATATGGAAAAATAAAGGATAACCTGCGATGAGTTGTATGGCTAATAATTGAGAACCCGAATTTAAGTAAGTCCTCTATTTAATTGATATCGTTATGTTGAAAATGGGAACCGAGTAATAAGGGGTAGAACCTATGACGGTCTAGCTAGATATGATGTCACTTAGCTAGGTGTTAATGTCATTTAGATGGGTATATACGTTAGGAGTGCACATCTAGTTGAGAGGTGAGAATTTCATGTGAGTGTACGTCCTAACATGTATTTTGCATTTAGTGTTTTAATGTTATTAAAGCACTTGCTATTTTAAAATACTCTCCACTTTCGGGCTCTGACCCGTTTTCTTTCAAATCTATTTTTTTTTGTAAAACCATTTTAGGTGCCCAGCCACAAGGACACCATGCTTAGGATTCTCATTCAGGTGACGAGATGTAGCTGTTTGTGGAAGTTACAGGACCTTGATAGTAAACGCTTCATTTATCTTGACTCATTATTTTGTCTTCATCAGTTGTAGGGCAAGTTGCCCATTTCTATTAGAGACATTTTCCATTTCAGTTTTTCAGACTATTTGGCATGTATTAATTCAGTATTCAGTTTATTTATTTCAGTTGTGGGATTGTAGTAAGGAGTTTTCTTTCGGATTTATGATCATTATGTGATGGTTATTCTATTGTTTCGTTATGGTGAATGGTTTTATTATTTCTTTCGTTAATCTTGTACTGCATGTTAATCAGACTTAAATTAAAATTTGACATCTTACTTTTAAATACTAGGTGGTTAGTAATTATAAAATGTTTTCGACAGTGATGCTATTAACTGAGCCAACTTGGCATTTTGATTCAATTTAATAAAGGAGTAGCTACCCGGTATTTAATTAGTCGGGGTGTCACATTGTCGCATTCATTGAATGCCTCAATATGTATACTTTTTCAATTGATTTGACTCCCAATCCTTTAGAATTTTGATTTATGATTTGGAGGAGATGGAGACAATTCAATTGTTGGAACCGAAATATGGGAATGAGTGGGTTTTCGAAAAGATGTCATAGCACCCTCGATGTGTATCGGGTGAGTTTTTGTTTTATCTTTGAATCGTAAGAGGTCATATCACCCTCGAGTGTTTGAGAGTGAGTCGAGTTCATTTTACCAAGAGAGGAATTAATTCGGTTTTTATTATGTAGTTTCTTTATTTTCATCGTTGTATCTTTAAAAGAAACTATGTAAACATTCTATCTCTTGTTAATGAAATTATGTTTGAGTTATATATATGTCTACTTGCATTTTAAAATTTGTTTGTATATTTCACACTCTTTCTTGTCTTTTTTAGATTTTGGTCCTTTTTATTAAGGACAATTCAAAAATCTAAGTTAGGGGGTACAAGTGCGTCTTTTAAACTTCACAAATTTTGAAATGTAAAAAAAATTGAAAAATATCAAAAACTCCAAAAAATTGAAAATTTAAAAAAAAATCAAAAATATTTTTTTCAAAATAAATAAAATTAGGATTTAAAATCCTAAAAAATATCACTAAATTTTTATTTAAAGTCTCAATTTCTTCAATCGCACTAAGCTAAAATTGATTAAAAAAGAAAATCGAGCGAAAATTGATGGCTTATACGAATAAGTGTGGATATTTTAATCCTGTGAGATATTGTGTACCTATCCTCGTTTTTGAGTAACTAAGTCAATCAGAGTTAAAAATAACTCAAAATTTCTTTTAGTAATACATTCTTCGTTGATCTCTTAATCTTTGTTTGGGCGGTTACGAAAAACGAATGGAAGTATTATTTTGAAAATGGGCTAAAAATATCTTAAAAATAAAAATAAAAATAATTCTCGAGACGCATATGGTAATATTATTAATTATTCGGGCACATGAAGTTAGGCCATAGTTTGTTCACTAAAAAATATCCGCCTTAAAAAGTCATGAAAATATGCTTCTGAAAGCCAACTTGATCCTAAAAATGATATCCATTTTCGTTTGTTAACCCAAAAAACCTAAATTGGCCCGAAGTTATGTAAATCGGAAAACTCATAAATCAAGTCCAAATGGAACAATAAAAAGGGAAAAAAAATAGAAGAAATGAATAAATAAAAATAGAAAAAATGAGAAAAATGAGATAAATATGAAAAAAGAGAAGGAAAAAAAAGGCAAAGAGAGAAAATGAGCAAAAGCGCGAAAAACTACCAACGGACAATTCATAAGAAAATTTCCAATTCCGAAAATTTTCAAGATTCCCATTATTACCCAAAATACACCTTAACCCGAAAAAGTCCTAATCGATTATGAATAACAAAGTCAATTACTGCGTGGAGATCTAAAAATACAAAAAGATAATAAGGAGAAAAACGATGCGAATAAAGAATGTTTTTTTTTCGTTTTCCAATAACCGCATACCGTTCATGAGATCTAATCACCAACTTCATCTTTCAATTTTTGTGCGTGAACTTGTGCCCATTACATTTACACTTAATTTCATGCACACTGTGAGAAAAAGCCACAATCCGAGTGATTCGCTTGTGAGCACATTCCATGAGAAATTGAATCAAAGCGAATTTTTAAAAAGAAACGTGATGATCAATTGTTGGAAGTTAGTAATAAATTGTTGGCTTCGCACACACACATTATGAATGAATATTTATCGAGTAAAAAATTGTTCTGATTATTTTTATGAAATTTGAATTGTACGATTTTTAATTATTTTGATACTTCCTTTGAGTAGTTCCATGTTGTACAAACAAATTTTGTGGGTAAATTGACTACACACCCTCACGAGACAACACTCGTCCTATTAGGATAACCCAGAGGGTTAACAGTTTATTACATACGCTAAATTCAATCGCTTGTTTGAGAAAAAGTAATTTTACCTTAAGTTGTTTAAAAGTTTTCTTAGACCCTAATTCACATTCATTTACACTGCTCGGGACTAGTAACGTTCTAATTTGGGGGGATTTGATCAGGCATAATTATTCCATATTTATATTCTTAAATTTGATATTTTTACGGTCCCAAACATTGTATTTGTCCCAAATTTATCTTATACTTGTGCTACTAACCTTTTTGGCGAGTATTTCATATTTTGTGTATTTCTCATATGTTGTACAGGTAAATCGTGCAATTGGATACGAGATAAAAAACAATGAACGATTTGAGAAAAAGGAAAGTCAAGGGAAAATGAGTAACTTTCCAACCATAACTCGGAGGACTAGCCAACGTAAAAGTTGAAGAGATCTAAGTCGCTAGAATACCAAAAGAAACAAAACCTCAATCCGATCTTCGGTTAAAAGTTATGACCATTTGAATTTGAGAAGAAATCCAGGGGCAAAACTGCAATTAAGGAGAATAAGAACAAAGCTTAGACAGATCCTCTGGACAAACCAGTTCGGTCATCAAATCGGTTCTCCCTTGTAGGTTAGCTTGAGGGTTCGGTTGGGATATGGGTTCAGTCTCGAGTGGCATTTCTTTATCTCTTCCTAGATTTTTGCTAGGGTGATTTGAGTCTATCTAAATTACTTTGGACAAATTTTGGAACATGTTTGGAGCCAATAGGAGTTTAATTAACCTAATTAGAGTCATAGTTAGGTAACTTGTGATAAAAAACTAATTGGAGAAGAAGTTTTATAACTCATCATCAATTCAATCAAGTTTAAAAAAAATTCCAGTTTTCTTCAATTGGTGTGAATTGCTTGCATGAGATTTGTTTTCTTTAAGCTTGGCAATATAATTTCATCTCATCTTTCTTATTATTTCAATCATGATTTCTTGAAAAATAATGACTAATTGCGTAGAGATTTATTCCATGTCTAGATAAACTTATAGTGAGTTAGGGAACATGAACACAACTTAGGTTTTTTACGTTAAATAATTCAAAATAATTATATGATTAATTCTTAGAGTTTGATAATATAACCGGGATTAATATAGTAGATTTATTAAATCCATTTGTCGAAGGTAACCGGATTGTTTTAAAATACAATATATGTGTCCATAATTCTTTATTCGCATTATTTAACTTGTTAACTAAATATTGTCCGGATTAATACCCACACATGTTTGGTACATCAAATGAGTTTATGCTTTTCTTCTCAATTAATTACATTGTTTTTGAGAATTTATATCTAGCGAATATTGCCTATGGTTCAGGAGATTAGATCCCAAATGCATTTTCCCCTATAGGTTTCGAAACCAAAAATCCCAAGTTCTTGCTTTCGTTAGTTTAAATTGCATTTCCTTAGCTTAATTTTCTTAGATAAATAGAATTTTACTGAAAAATAAAAACCACTTTTTTCTTTCTTTCTTTCTTGAGTCGATATCTAGATCTTAGAAGCCAATCCTACATTTGTTAATCGTTTTACAACCTATTCCCTGAGGATTCAACCCCGACTTATTGGGTTATTACTTGAGCGATCGACTTGCACTTGAGCCATAGGTATACATGTGGCGCATGCATTTTGCACCGTGTTAAAGATATATGAAATAAATTTATCTATTATATAATCAAATTAGTATCAATTACATTTAAATATTCACATTTATCAAAATTCAACAAACTAAAAGAACTGTCCCCTGATAAAATAATGAGTCAAATTAGACATTTCAAAATAGAAAAAGTGGCGAAGAGTTGATCACAAAAAAATAGTAAAACTTATTTTTTTAGGAAAAATAACTTTATCTTATGAACTGTACAAAAATAAATATCACTTAGTTGAAAAAATAAAATATACACTCGAAATTACTTTTATATATTCTACTTGTGAGTGCAATTAATCACAATAAGGCATTTATAGAAAGCAAATAATGAAAAGAATATAATGAAATGCTCATAGCACAAATATATATGTGATTTGACAACTTCCTACAATCATGGAGAGAGTTCTTAGTTCTTATTAGTTTCTCTCAAAGTTTGAAAATAACACCCCCTTGATCGTATGGTGAGGGATGTATTTATAGCAGTGTAAAGTAGTTGAGTCATACAAGAAACACCCCTAGCTAGTTATTGGCTCGTGTGGTGAGTCTTGATTATCTCATACGATATTGTAGGTAACCAACTAAGCCTATTAATATTTAAGTGATAAGTTGTATTTATCCAAATAATAAGTGTTTATATTAATTCTTTCGTTGCTAGACCTGATAAGGACGTCAAGGGCCTCCTGTTAGACCTGCTCGGACCACTCGAAATTAGGCTTTTATTATTTTGGGCCCCATAATTGCCCCTAAAGTTCTAGGCTAAAATTGGATCAGAGTTGGGAAAAAGAATTTCAAACCCTTTGAAGGCCTAGGATGTTGATTAATTGACGCTTGGAAACCTTTGGTCGGACATTTTTGTAATTAGTCAAGACCGGTGGGGGTACGTTGGTCATTTTTGGAAATTTGAACTGACAAAAACCATTCTTGAGTGACATCCCATATGATGTCATGAACAAAATTCGAATGTCGCTTTGTTCCAAACTCTGTATCCATTATTTTGCTCTCCATTTCTTCTAAAAAGACTCTTGAAGCTAATATTTTCTTTACTTGCTCTATACTTTCTTTTTTGCATCTTCTTGCTATTTGTTCTTCATAGTTCTTTTCTACTTGCTTTCGTTACATATTCTTCTATTTTTATTCTATATCTATTAAAAAATTAGTGAAAGTTCTTCATGTGAATAACTTGAATGATTTTAGGAAGACGCATTCCATCCCTCCTTGGGTTATGATTGAGTGTGCCGCCTTACCCAGAAATCGTATTGTAGTTGGTGGGGGCCACTAGATCCATACTTTAGTTGTGGTTCAGGAATGATTAAATTTTCCCCTAACATGACTTTTCTTGAATTCTGTGCATATTTTAAGATCTTCCCAGCTCAATGTGACCCCAATACTTGGCATGTCGTCAATGGGGTGGTGCACATGATTAATGAACTATAAAGGATCAATCTGGGTATCCTAAAAATTTAATACGGCTACTCCTAGTCTTATTCTACTGACGATCTTGTGTACTTGAAGGCGACAAAGGACAACCGGATCCTTGTAGTGAACCTTACAGATTCTAATAATAAATATTGGGATGGTGGTTTTATTGTCAGGAATTAGAAACATCCACCTCTTCGCGAGGGCGAACAGTACATTGGATTCTTATGCCTAACTCGAGGGTGATATATATTGACACTTATTTCTTACATGTTTCTTTTTGACTTCCATATTTTGACTTCCCTTTTATGATGGAATTTTTCTCTCTTGGATTTGAATAGCTTGCTCGAAGAAGAAGGAACCTTCCTTTTCCACATCAACGGGCGGCCAGAATTACTAAAATCTTAAAGGGTGGGGGAGCTGCTTGATGGTGGTTATCATCCCAGTTCAACCTCTTTCCTCTTGGAATATAAGAATACTCTAGAAGCTTCATTATTCGCCTAGTGGACGGTATCCTTAATCTATTTTTCCCAAGCGAAGAACCGTATGTCTCCTCTTACTTTGAATCTCTCGATGTCGAGTCAATACTTTCTGGTGAGGAGGACTCCATGGACCCAAGAAGATAATTTTATTTATCGTTGATGACGATATTGAGGCTAAGGTCTCCTCTCCTAAGACCAAGTCATTGAAGAGGAATGAACCTGAAGGCCCCAAGTCCATTGGCTCAGACTCGATCAGCCATGCAAAGAATAATAAGTACAAGGCCCCCTTAGCCCTTCTACCCTTCAAAAAGGGTCATCTTCCTCCTCCTCTGGGGACCTCACAAGAAATTTATGTGTCCATGAATACTTCACTATATTATGGCATTTTGAGGGTGGATGTGCTCGTAGATGATCACGAGAAAGTCAGGCAACTTTCCCCTGAGTAGTTTTAATCTCATGGTGATCAAACTCCGTCACTTGAAATAAAGTTTTTTCTTCTTCCTAGTTATTTACTTACTGTTCTAAGATATACACATTTAACATATTCTTTATGTCTTTATTCGCGGTTTGTGGTAAACTTTGTTCAAATCTTGGATGGTCACCTAGACCAGCCCAAGATAAATGATGAACTCAGTGAGGCTCTGAGAAAATTATAAGAGGCCATAGCCAATGTCCAAAGAGCTTATGGGAACGAGAAGAAATCCACCAGTAATGCCATAAACACGTTGAAGAGCAAGATCGACTAGCTCAAAGTTGAGTATACTCAACTGAAGGAGGAGCAATCTCGATTATAAAAGGAGGAGGAGGGATCCACCTCGAATAATGAAGAAAGTTTTGAGAAAGGATACAATGAAGACTTTAAGGACACCAAATGATAGTTGGCATTCATTTGTAAATCCAACTTCAATAAGGGTTGGGATGCAACCTTGGTAAGGACCAATGTTCTAATTGAGTCAGACATCTTTAATGAATATAAACCTGGCTCGTCACCATGGGTTAAAGATGAAGCATCCACCACTATCCCAATCAAGCAAAGTGGGGATGTGGAAACCAAGGACAAATTTGCAGAAGTCAAGGAGCAGGTGAATAATAAGAGTGCTTAGTCTAGGACTTGTATCTCTTGTATTTTTTCCTTCATTCCTGTTTGTAAGGTATGCCCATTCTGAAGTTTATTAATAGAAAAATTTCCTTTATTATATTGTTATTCGAGTGTCTTGTTGAACTTTTTCCTTTATTTGTGTTAGGTAGTCTATTATCAACGATGATCCTTCCTAGGTAGGTAATTTGTATGTTAGTACTTAGGCACACCGAGATTTTGTATCTATTCGCAAGTCTTTTAAGAAAATGATTGGTGCCTAAGATGACGAATGACTTAAAGGATGTAGGGGACATGGGTAATGCAAGATGAAATGAAAAATCTTAAGACTCGGCCTTCTCCAGTTCGATAATGATGAGCTCAAGAATAATCTCGTTGATGCTGAAGAGAATAGGCGAAAAGCTCATGTCATGGTCATGGGGCTTATCTGTGATGTGACCAAGCTTAGCTACTTGTTCACAATGGCTCCTCAAGCGGCCTGGTTGGAAAGCTACGATGAATGTTGGTCGGATGCTCCAGTCAGATTGGAGGAGGCAAAGAGTGCAGACTACAAATATGGCTAGTTGAAGGCTATAGGAATTTTGATTATTCCCAAGGATTATTGACTTTGGTATATGTACCAAGTTGACTGTGCAACATACAAGAGACCTCCTTTTGGAAGCAAGGAGAAATAGGTCCCCTTGGACGTTGTTACCTTTAAGTTAGCTAAGATTTACTTGGAATCCAATGATAGAGACAATGAGTTCCAACCAAATCACAATGATAGCCGAATAAGAGCGTTTGCTGAATTTATTACTCGCCAACCATAACTTGTTCTACATGGTATTGTTTATGGTGGTGTTTTGTAATTGACACTTTTGCAACTTATAACTTGATGTTATAGTTAAGTTAATTTAATATTAGTCTCATGCATTTTTCCATTCCTTTATGCCAAGAATGTGTTATATTTATTTTATCTCACCTTTTAGGTTGTATCGTCACACTTCCTTAGGCCTAGAATAGACTATGGAAAAAATGCACCTGGTATCAGGGCAATCTTCCCATTAAGGATTTTATTTGAGAAAATAAGGTTCATCTAATGCCTGGGGATCCCTCGTAAGGATTTTTCTTGCATGATCATTTCATGACGTCGTTGTTTTTGTAATGAAAAAGAATTGAAGACCTTAAGTTTGATTATAATAAGCAAGATTGTCATTGTAATTAAGCTAAATTATGATAGAAAGTTAATGTCAAATTTGAGCACGTTACTTTGGAACAACATAAAGCAATTGAATAGATAAGTAATTTAGCAAATAACCAGGATCTTTATTAATGAATTGAATATGAAATGTGAGCAACATAAGTTTTGAGATGATAATTTGCAAAAACTAAATGTATTGGTAATAAAACTTCTTGAGGTTAGTCGTTTTCCATGCTTAGGGTATCTCCATTCCCTCCATTGTTCCCAAGTAACATGATCCTTTCAAATCATCCTCTATCACTTTGAATAGACCTTCCTAGTTGGTCCCTCACTTGCCGTTCAACGACCTTTTAGCCCGCTGAGGACTTCCCAATGACGTAATCATTGACTTGAAATTTCCTCGATTTAATGCCACTATTGTATTATTTTGCCAACTATTGGTGGTAGGAATCCATCTTGATTATATCATGTTCCCTTCATTCCTTTGTGAGGTCAATTTTAGTGTTAAAGGATTAGCCATTTTGACTTGTTTGATAACGTTCGTTCTTATAGTCGGCACACTAGCTTCGAGTGAAATTACGACTTCCATTCCATAGGTACGAGGGAAAGGTGTTTCTGCAGTAGGTCTGCTAGGAATAGTTATATGTACAGAGGACATAAGGAAACTTATCCACCCAAGCACCCTTTGCTCTTTCTAGCCTCATCTTCAAGCCTTCATGCATCAATTTGTTGGAGGACTCTTCTTGACCATCACTTTGAGGGTATGCCACAAAACTTAAGTGGTGTTTGATTACATGATCATCACAGAAACTTTGAAAAGTCCCACTCTCAAATTGTTTGTCTTTATTCATTATGACTGTCTTAGGTAACCCAAAGCGAGTTATAATATTCCTCCAGATCAACCTGATTACATCAGCATATCTAATATTTTCCAAAGGTTTTTCCTCAATCCATTTTATGAAATAATCCATGTCACCCAACAAGTACGTATGATTTCCTAGTGTAGTAGGGAGTGACTCTATGATGTCCAGCCCCCATTGCGTGAACGACCATAGACCGGTTAGGGCCCTCATATTGTTAGTTCGTTGATTAAGAGTGGGGGGAATTTTTGGCATTTTTTAGACTTTCAAGCATAAATGCTTGCACCCTTTTTCATGTATGGCCACCTGTAGCCTTTTATAATCACTCGAAATGCAAGAGATCTTCCTCTTGCATAGCTCCCACAAATTCCATCACATATTTTATAGAGAATTTGGTCTACATCTAGGGGCCTATATAAGATCTCTTGTAAAGTGTTTCTCATTATCATATGTAAAAGCGAGCGGTTTTCACCTTGATTTCATGAACTTGCTTTTTGTCGATCGGCAGTGCATCATTTTATATATAAACGATGATTGGATCCATCCAGCTTGGGCCTTTTTCAATGGAGAGAACATGTTCAGAGGACACCAATTTTTCAATTCTAGGCTTGGTGAGAAATTCCACTTCAATTTTTCTTTTGAGATTGGAATCTACGGCTGAGGTTAGGACTACTAAAGCGTCATCATAACAGTTGTGTCAGGAACTATTGAATGTGGACTTCCTTAAACTTTTATATCATCTTTCGCACTACTTTGAGGTATGCTGCCATCCTTTAATTCTTGGGGTTGAAATCTCCACTGACTCGGTTGGATACTAACTTTGAATCATAATATATGTTAAGTTGATATGCCCCCAATAAATGAACCTTACACAGTTTGACTAAAAATGCTTCGTACTCGGATTCATTGTTGAAGGCTTCAAAACCAAACCTTACCCTTGCTCAATCATGGCATTTTTTGACATTACAAGACCAATACCTACTCCTTATCCCTTAGAATTATAGGAGCCATCCACATATAATGTCCTGTTCTCGAAATGATCTTGCTTATGACCTCTTAACTGCTCGGACATTTGTTGGTCCATAAGAATATCTCCTCCTAAAAATTATGTTATGAAGTCAGCTAATACCTATCCATTGATTGATATGCTTGCTTAGAAGTTTATGTCAAATCTCCTAAGTTCTATTGACCATTTGGACATACGTCCAGATTTGTCGACTTTGTAAAGAACAACTTTAAGAGGGATATATGTGATAGCGATGATGGAGTGGGCCTCAAAGTAGTGGTTTAATTTTTAGGAGGCTATCAAGAACACATTGCCAATTTCTCCAATGGTAAGTAATGATGATCAGTGTACAGGAGCATTTTTCTAATATGGTAAGCGGGGAACTATTTTTCCTCTTCCTCACAGACCAAGGCCGAACTAACTTCATGGCTTGAGGCTACAATGAATAGGTTGAGAGAGTCCCCTTGATCAGGAATTGCCAGCAATGGGAGTCTTCCCAGGTAGAATTTTATCTCCTTAAGAGCCTTTGAATATTCATCATTTTAGTTGAGGGCCTCCTCCTTTTTGAGAAACTCAAAGAATGCTTTGCAATGCTCGAAGGACTTAAAAACAAAGCGATTTAGTGCTGTGAGCATTGGATTGAGATTTTGGATTTATTGTAGCATCTTTGGCTGTTGAATGTTATTGATTGATTTTATTTGATTAGGGTTTGGTTTGATTGCCTTCTTGCTGATTAGATAGGCTAGGAACTTCCAGTATTAGACCCCGAATGATCACTTGCTCATGTTGAACTTCATCCGATAATGCTTGAGGATTTTTAAAATGATGGATAAGTCTCTGGGGTGGTCATCTTTACATTTTCTTTTGAGAAGCATATCGTCAATTTAAACTTCCATAGTTTCCCCATTTTTCTCTTAAACATCTTTGTGACGAGTCTCTAGTAAGTGACTCTAGCATTCTTAAGGCCAAAAGGCATGCCCTTATAACATTACAAGCCCAGTGGTTTGATGAATGATGTCTTATCCTAGTTGAGGCTGAATAAAAGAATCTGGTAGTACTCTAAGTATGCGTCTAAAAAAACTCATTAATTCGTGAGTTGTAGTGGCATCGACCAGTTGGTCTATCTTTGGCAAGAGGAAGCTATCTTTGGGTTAAGATCGGTTGTGATTGGAAAATTCTATGTAGACACCCCAATTATCGTAGCTTTTAAGGGACACTAATGGATTTCAAACACTTTAGTAATTGAATTTCTCTGATGGTCCTTGCCTCCAGAATTTTCCCTACCTCCTTTTCCACCTCCCTTACCTTGTTTGAGGCAGTGAGATGAGATTTTTGTACGATAAGCTTAAATTTCAAATATACATAAAGACGATGGCAAATTACTGTGGGATAAATCCCTAGCATGTCATATCGCTGCCATGAAAAAAATTCAAGTTTCCCTTTAAGAAAATGATTAAATCCGTCCTTTCATTATCAAACAATGTGGTGTCGATCATGAACTTCCTCTCTAGTTGGCTTTTATAAAAAAATACATCCTCCACCTTTTCTGCAACCCTATCAGTGGGGTGGATCATGGTGTCCTCCACCCCTAGTCAGTCGTTCCTTAGTTGCTATTTGGAAGGAGTAGCCCCATCTCGGGACGTATTTAGGAGGACTGCTTTATATTTCTTTTTCCCTTACTCGGGTCTAATGGAGGTGATGTAGCATTTCTGAGCAATGGCTTGGTCGCTTATGATATCCATTATACATCAATCTATGACACACTTGAGTTTCTGATGGTAAATTGAAGGGACTACTTTCATAGCATGAAACCACCCTTTACCGAGGATGACATAATAATGCGAATCAATGTCGACCACTATAAACTAAATGAGTTTTGAAATATTCCATGCCCTCACTGGCATAAATACCTTCCCTAATGATATGGTCAACTTTCCTAGGAAATCGACCAAAAGGAAAGTTATTTCCTTCAAATTCGACATCTTCAGTTTAATCTTGTGGAAGATTTCTAGGTACATTACCTCAAAAGAAATCCCTTAATCCACTAATATCTTATCTATATACCAGGGTGGGATCTTTTTGGAAGGCCTACATCACTTCGGAGATATTCTTGAGTTCCATTCGAACCGTGTTTCCATAGATCTGCTTTTGGTTGGATGCCCTGTGTATTACCACAGACTCATGTCCTTCCTTATCGTCAAGGACGTTATCTAGTTTTTAGTTGCCATTTGCAATGATATGATCAACCTTTTTCTGTATTTATTGTTTTATTTTGCCCTTATTAGTTTAACTCCTCCAGATGAGATTTGAGGTCCTTGTAGTTTTTCATACTATGTTCGTTCTCCTTATTGAAGGCACACCAAAGCGTGTTATTCCTATTGGTTGAATCTCCCCCATCTTCTTCGACCAGTTTAGGAACTATTGGTCTTTAATCTTCCCCAATATTTTATAAATTGAATCTTTAAAACCGTGTTTATGGCTTGAAAAGCTTTAGAAGAATCCTCTTTGCCCCTATTCTTGGCTCCAATTTGCTTTTTCTTTGTCTTCTTGAGGTCATTCTACTCGTCGTTGTCTTTGATCACCTTAGCACAACTAGTCTATGTTTGGATGACATTGACCACATCGTTCACTTTGTCATCCTTTTCGATACATGACATGAGGTCGTCAATGGTGTCTGCTTCCTTATTAGTAAGGGACTGGTGTAATATAGAGGTAGGGGTAAGTTGATCTTGAAAGATGCTATAGAAAACTGCTTCAAGCAGTCTTTTACCTCGTTAAAAGTCTCTCGATAACACTTGACATACTCACGCAGAGTCTTTTGTGGATTTTTCCTCAACTTGAGTAGAGAATCCATCCTCTTTGGATGTGATCTCCTGATTATGAAGCGAGCAATGAAGGCCTTGGCGAGGGCCTTGAAGCTCCTAACCGACCTGTGAGGCAGCCTCTCAAATCATTTTTAGGCAACATCCCCTAAGCTTAATGGGAATATGTGACCCATAAGAGCATCGTTATAATGCTATAAACTCATAGCTTGCCTATACTGGCAAGCGGCGAACATGATAAATGGTGTTTGTCTTACCATCATAAATCTTGACCCTCGGCTCTGTAACCTTCTTTGTGGGTTCCTACTTATCAAGAGATCTTGATAAATGAGACTTCATTTGTGTGATTAAGGCTCTTCTTAGCAGCTCCTTTGTGGATCTTGCCCCTTGGTGTGCAGGGTTTTGGTCTATCTCTCTCTGAGCCAAACTCCTTATATCATTCTTATGGTTCTCTTCTTCTAGGTGCTGCCTCACCAGGTGGCTTTCATACTTCAAAGGCTCTTGGTCATGCCCAATACTCCTTCCTCGGCTATAAGTTTAGTTTGCCTGAGGACTAGCAGTCCGACCATAGCATATTCTGATCTACTAACGAAGTTCTTTTGCCATCTTCTCCAATCGTCTCTAGAGGCATGCATTCTCCTATACCTAAATGCGTGTTGCCTTCTTTTACTATTGGATTCATGCTTCCTACCTATCAACTAATCACAAAATCTGGGTTGATCTGGGTTTCTCATTGCTTTTCTCAAAGAGCGGCTTCCCCTGGAAAAATCTAAGATTCCCATCTTGGATAACTTCATATTTGACCCTAACTGGAGCTAGGTCAGCTCGCAGATCGCCTCGCTAGGGTGCACTGTTTGCACAGTGAGACATCTGTAATTACTCATTCGTATGGGTTTCTTTAGTAGAAAATAATATCGTTTCCCACATGCGGTGCCAATTTTGAGTGAAATTAATCACGATAAGGTATTTATAGAAAGAAAATAATGAAAAGAATATTATGAAATGGTCACAACACAAAGATATATGTGGTCCAACAATGTCCTACATCCATGGAGAGAGTTATTAGTTCTTATTAGTTTCTCTCAAAGTTTGAAAATTACGCCCCCCTTGTAATTATAGCAATGTAAAGTGGTTGAGTCATATAAGAAACTCCGCTAGCTTATTATTGGCCCATGTGGTGACTCCTGATTATCTCATCTGAGATTATAGGTAAGCAATTAATCATATCAATATTTAAGTGACAAGTGCTTGTATTTATCCACTTGATAAGTGTTTATATTAATTTTTACATTGTTGGACCTGATAGGGACATCATGGTTCCCCTGTTGAACCTGCTTCAACCACTTCATATTGGGCTTTATTATTTTGGGCCTCACAGTACTCCATTCATTTTTATACGTGGTATTTTATTTTTGTATTGCACCATGTGGCAGTCACTAAATGTGCACCATGTGGCAGTCACTAAATGTAGTCTTTTTTGTTACAATTGGAAGCCAATGATTAATCTTATTCTCTTTTTTTTAGTAGAACTCTATTACTATATATTAGACTTAATCACTTTTCAAGACTGCATTTGTTCATATTACACTAAAAACCGAAGAAACTTTATACATTATATTCTTCTTGTCTTATAACAAGTTATTGTTTAAACATCTTTCTCCCTCTCATAAAAGGATAATATTAGGACTACCCCTTTCTGTTACCCCCGGCTTCAAAGTGTTGTACCTTGCTTTGTCTTTACTTGTATGGGTTCCGCCAGGGCATAAAAGACAAAGCAAGGTACAACACTAACATGCCGTAGGTAACAAAAAGGGGTACCCAAAAGGGGTAGCCCTAGTGTTACCCCTCATAAAAATAGTGTCATTTATGACGTGCGAAGCTGGAAAAGCATTTTGTCGAACATCTCGCTTCAAAGAATCATAAGTGGAAAATCCACACCCTATTGAGGTGTAAGACTCTTCCATAACACCTAAGACTTCAGCCTCAGTGCAAATTTTCTTTGCTTCTCCTTGAGGCGTAGGCCTTGAGCACCTTTTTAAACATAACTATAATATGATCTCAATTTTATTTTTGGAGTTTTTTTTGTTTTTTAAAACTTCTTTGGTAACATGATTTTCTTATGGAATTAGACTATGCTTCTATTTCGTGCCTACCTATGTAATTACTAGGAGTTCAAACTAATTATATATTGTTTATATGAATATTTTCTTAAATGTATTTCCCGTAGTAGTAAACGAACCTCATATACTGTAACAAACCGTAAAAGTGAGTTGACGATTTTTTTAATTTTTTCATTTCTGTCAATAACTTAATGTTCCATTCCTAATTCTCCATTCATTGACATTTACTTTCCATTAAATTTTCTCAAAATTACTTTATCATCACATTAGTCTCTTCACTTTTTACTTGCATGGGTTAAAAAAAATTTGTTCTCATGATCGTACACTTATTTTTTTTTCCTGTTAAACTAATTTGTTTTTTTTTTGCTTCTCCGAATTCAGACGTTGCGATGAGGGGAAATCAATGTTTGAACACACTTTTTTTATGGAGTTTTCATTAGTCATATGTATATAGTCTCTATTTTTTCTTTATAGTCAATGGTTAAAATTGAGTGAGGTGGAGGAGTGGATGGAAGTAGGCCTCGCACATAATCCTTTTATATCTTGAAATAAAATAAAAAAAAATTTAACAAAAGAGGTCACTTCGGTGACATATTATTTATATTAATTTATTTCAAAATATATATAAACACACCAATGTTTGAATTTAAATTTGTAAACATGGATGTAATATTCTGCAACTATAAATATTATATATTTGCAAACAGTGAGATAACTAAAGGGTTGCTTAGCCCAAGTGGCTGATGGCCTTAAATGCACTTCTCAGAAATCGAAGGTCAAGAGTTCAAGTCCCCTTAGGCTCCAGAATCCATAATTTTAGTCATTTTGGATTAAAAAGGGGCATGGCCTTCTGAATTCGCCAAGTGACCCTTTGCCAATGAACCAACATCAAGTTACATTGATATGACATGATTAAATAATCAAAACAACAAAAAAAGTCATCTGGTTACCCAAACCGATGTCATTTTGTGTAGTATAGTGTGTTGTTCCAGAACCTCCATTAACAATAAATCCAAGGTTTTTCTTAATCTTCAAAAAATTAAATAAAATCAACCGATAGTGTAAATTTTATGAATTTTATATCGTTGGAATCGTAATGAAACGAAGAATATTTTTGTACCAAATTTTTTCAGAAATATAGAAATTTTTGAAAAAAAAAATATCTTCAGCCCAAATTTAATATAAATACCTTCTGAATATATTCGTAACAATTCAATATGAAATAGCTCTAATACCACATATTGGATTAATTTCTATTTTGTGAAAACCATCACACAAACAGGAACATTCATATTGAATTATCTAGAAATATAAATATTAATTTTGCGGAAGCGTACCTGAATCCATAATGAGAAAATTAAAATATCTGAGTCTGGGGTCTTATGCTCTTTCAGATCAATACTTTTATTTCCTCTCTAAATTTTTCTCTGATAATGGAAATAAGAAGATTGGTGTGTGTGATCTGGGGACCATAACCCCTATTTATCAGACAATCGTGTCTTTTCATATTTCGTATATTTCTATTTTGAGCCATCATAAAAATAGAAGTTACGATTGTCTCTACACATTAAAACCCACACTTTAATAATACATTATTAAGCCCCCAAAACTTAAATGAATCACTTTAACTGGCCTAACTTTATTTGATAGCGTATAATTCATATTTATTTTATATATAAGCCCATATATTAAATTTTACTCTAACATAGATACCATACCATTGCTATTTATAATCACGACCAGATCACAAACAAAAACTCAGATTTTCCGTACACCCAATCCGACGAATCTGATTTACCAGACACTATCCTCTAACAAAACAATATTGAAATACCCATAACCCACCTTCTTCCAACTCTATTCTATCATTTTCATCTTATAACTCAAATAAAGATAACATCCCACTCCTGATAAATAAAGCCAATCAAAAATAAAAAGAAAATAGAATAAACAACTGGCCACGCTAAGTCTTTGTCAATAAACATTAATATTCACATGTGTGGTGGTGAAAGAAAAAATGGCCAGTTGAATATGCGAGTTAATATGAGTGGACATAGTTAGTATCAAAGGGTTTCATATATTGAATTGGATGGTAGAACGGTGGTGATCGGTGCTTGATCCCGTCGAGCTCAATTATAGTCATAAGTTATATAAAATAAATCTTTCCTTCCCCGAAATGTGGTCTTTATTAATCCGTTTTTATAAAGAATAAATGTTATATCCTATATAAATGGTCCATATTTCACACAAAATAAAGAATAAAAAGGAGTTAAAATTACACTTAATCTCAACCTTGATGGACTGTTGAGATTGATTGACCTATGGAATTCATGCCCGCTCTCCACCTATAAATAGATGCCTTTCTTCCATCAAAAGAGCATCCACGAAATTCACATATAAAGGTTTATTGGCAAGGAGAGAGAAGTCAAATTCTCCCTTAAAGGATTGCTAAGGCGATCACACCGACGACACTCGATGGGGACGTTCAACAATGGGACTGAATCCATGGCGTCGAAAGGAGGTAAATAAAATTACTCCTTCACAGGTCTATTGCCATGATTGTCATATTGGTCAAATATCTTAGTAATCATGTATAAAATATATGATTTGGTGCATTATGTTTATAATTATTGTATAAAATATATTCTATTGGTGTCGAAAGAAATGATTTGGTGCATTATTTCTACAATTATTTGCCATCCCTTTTTGAGAAAGACAAATTGGAGGGGACAATTGTGGGATGAATGGATAAGAAAAAGCCTAAAACTTTATGATTTATTTTATCGTCAGTAATAATATCATTTTCGAAGAGGAAAGTAGGAGAGAGATGATAGATATAAAAATATTCATAACATATATGAGCATGCTAATAAGAGGCTTTTGGGGTATATTCGTCGTTGTCTTCAAAAGCCTACTCTCAAAATTCCTTGAATACTTACAAAACTTGTTTCAACAACTCGTATCATGGTAAGTACGGGTATCAATCCAACTTTTAAGGTGAAACAAATATCATGAATACTTGCAATTTCAATTTTTTATTAATTTTTTTTTTATATTTTTTTTAAAACAACTTCAGGGTAGAATTAACTAATTCATACTAAATTTCAAATGCAATTAACTAAAATAAAAATAATATGGAACTAAGTTTGATAAATGTGAGAAGATTCAAGAGATGGAATTACACCGCATGTTCAGTTATTTTTAATTTCATAATTTATCAAATTGAAATATTTCAAGATAATGTTAAATTTGCAATTTAACTATCGTTACAATTATAAATTCAATAATGTCTTTTTTAGAAAACTCATTTAAAAAAATGTCACTATTATGCAAAATGGATTTATACTCTCTTTAAAAAAATCATTCGCTAAGATCGATTTATAAAAAAAATTAAAATCCGAGAATCGAAAATCCGAGTTAATATTCAAATTTTAAGAAAAACTTATCTCTGGTTTGATTCTAAAATCAAATATTACAACAAAATTAATATACTATCTCTTGATACGTAAATTAATTAGTGACAATATATAATAAATTTTTGTATAATTACGCCGAGGCTCGGGTGATGGCTTGGGCTCGGTTTAGGCATAGGGTTGGTTTGGGAAAGGGTTTAGGGTATCAGAACTCATCGGGCCAAGCTTAAACGGGACTTCAGTCTTCACGGTCTCTTTGATTTTCTTCATTTAATGCATTTGACTGCTACTTTGTCGCAATTAGTTTGATTTAGCATTATTTATTGCTAGGACTGCATATTGACCTCCAATATAGAAAATACGAACATAAGGTCAATTTTATTATGAACGAGTGACTAAAATGCACATATTTGAGGCAAACATTTGACAATTTTGGCTGCTTATCACACCACCTCCAAACAGAATATTGCTAGTACTCGAGCAAAAATAGAGAGAAATAGAGATAAGTGACCAGTGTCGTACTTTCATAGGCACTGGCGATTGCACTTAGTATGTGCAACAAGACATTAAACTTATAGGTTGCCCTACATGACGAGTGTTGTCTCATGAGGGTTTGCAATGAATGTACGCATAAAATTCAAAATTTTTATATAAAGGCAGTCTTTTATTTGATGATGAAAAGATATACAACTCAACTAAAAAGGTATCAAGGAACACCATGTTCAACTATCAAAGTAAGACATAAAATTACTTAATACAAAAAGCGTAATCCTTCCTAAAACTCAACATGTGTTAGTGTGAAGCAATATTAAGTATCATTGGAGTAATTGCTAGATGCATTTGTAGAATCAATGCTTTGACTTCAATCCTCACTAAATATATCTCTCTGAATCGAATTCTGAGAGAATTAGGTAAGTATATCTCTTTATTGTGTGAGGAGGTGAGTAAATGTAAACAAGGTCAAAAATCTCACAAACTTTATATGAAATGACGGATACATGAAAGAAATTGATCTCACGAAGGAATGCTAACCATTGTGTTGAGAATGTCAAGTTATTCACAATATAAACTTCTCATTTTCCCAAACACGTCACCAAGGCTGAAAATGGGGTTTATGTAAGGTATGGAGGGAAAATGAAATGAAGAAGATGAACGATGGTTGGGTTTTGAGAAGAGTGGAACACAATTTGAATTACTAATGTCTTCAGTTTTTTTAAATATATGACCGCATGCTTTCTTTTTCTCTTTTTTCTGTCTTTCTTTCTTTTCTTTTGATTTTTTTTTTTTCTGTTTTTCCCTCTTTTATCTTTTTTTTTGCGATGCATTTTTCTATTCATAACACAAATGAAGACAATTCACATTGATAATTTCTAACACTCTTTAAAAAATGATGGTGGTAGTGATGGGAAATGATATATTGATGGTATCTGGCATATATATGGACAAGGAAAATATGAAAAGATAATGGGTAAAGTGAATAATAATGTGATATGGACAAATGGTAAGTGTATGGTAAAAAATGGTTTAATGCTTAGGACAAATGACAAGACACATGTTTATTACAACTCAAAAGTGATGTCATTCTCGGTGATTATACCAAAATTAAAAAATAATGAGATCATGCAACAACTAAGTGTGGTACATAATAAAATTTGAGTCAACGTATGACTCAGAAATTATGTAAAAACCATAATAAGGGTGAAAAGTTCAAATCTCACGGGTTTTATGTCTCCACTAGTGGTCTTTTAAGGCTTTCTTGAGAATGTTGTTACTCTTCAACTTTTGATTGTAAACACGATAGTGCAAATATTGTCGGGTCTAGGTATTCATACTGCAAGTACACTTTAAGAGATATTATTTAATTTTAGGGTGAAAAGCGTGATTGTAGGGTCGAACAAGGATATTCCGAGACTTCTAAAAGAGTGATGATATAAAATTCATGTCATAAAAATATGAGTTAAACTGCACACAAAAAGAGTTTAAAATGATTTGTTTTGAAATTTTTTCAAAAGAGGTACGATTTTGATAAATTTCCCAACCCGAAACAAGAGAGAACATCGTCCTCAATTATTAAAACTATATAAAAAAATCAAAAGCACAAGGGAGGAAAGATATTACCATAATGAATCGCTATGAAATTGTTTCGCATGATGGAGCAGAGCTATAACCTGAAGAAAAAATGCGACACAAAAATATGTACAAGTCTAGAAAGCATGTAAAAATCATTAGGTGATGTGAAATACCACCCCCAAATCGGATAAGTATCATACTAAAAAACAAGCTATGACAAACTGCCACCCGATAGCGCTAAGTTTAACGTCTTAAAGCTAAATAAGGTCAATTCACTTATATAGAAAAGGGCTTCATGCGATGCAAAGCACCAGTGGACCGAGGGTGGGTGGGGAGGAGGGTAGGGAAAAGAAAGGCAAGGGTGAGGGTGAAGAGGTAACGATCATGGGCCTTATGGAGCGTAAAGGTGAGGTAAACAAGGGACCTACAAATATGGCGCTCCAATTGGATGGGGAGGCAAAATGGTTTGACAATAATGGTGGGGTGGGACCCATAGAAAGTATATGACCATTCTATAAATGGATGATGATAATGGTCGTGTCGTGACAGAAAGATGAGTTGGCTAAAATAAAAATTACCACAACAGGCGAGTGGCAGGCATGTAGGGACAAGCTTGGTGTCACGTATGGTGAGAGTAGCATGAATACTCTTATGATGGTGGAGTGGAGGAAAAAATCAGGAGTGGGCTCGTGGAGCACTAGGGTGGAGGAGGATTTCCGGTTCGGATCTAAATACATGGAAGGAAATATGTGAGGTCACTACACAAAAACTGTCAGATTGTCACAGTCATTGACCGTGATAAGTCTGGGGGTGACAACTATTTTTATCACGGACTTGTCACGGTTAAATATCGTGACAAGTTCATTAAACATGCCATGATCCTGCCACGGTCTTTGACCTTTACAAGGTTTGTCATGGTTAAAGACAATGACAAACCCTAAAAAAATTATCATGGTCAAAGACCGTAACAAATCTGGGCAGAATTAAAAAAAAATTGCTGGGTAGTATGGCCACTGCCACTGCCCAGCAGTATATTTGTACCTGTTATAGCAAAATTATAACTGTTTAAAAAGCATATATTTAAATAATTATAGAAATAATCCACCAAATCATTGAATATATAATTCCATATCCATACAAAATAGAAATACAATCCATATCCAAACCAAAATGTAACAAATCAAAACAATACAAATATAATCCAAGTGTCCAAATAAAATACATACAAATAATGTCACTGCATAGAGTCTGGGGTAGGTTGGAAGAGGAAGGAAGGCCACACGATATAAGCATTGATACATCCCTCAATATGCATCACGCCGCATTGTTCGCGTAACCACAATGCGAAGTTCTCTTTTTGGGGTATCACATGCGTGACGAGCACCTTGGCCTCGATGTCTTGAAGGAGACGTCCATAAACTGACATACCCGGGACCATTGTCGGGTCCCTCAACCCCCTCGCTATTTGCTAGCCATCATATATGTTGATTAAAAATATGCTCATCCAACCGATTGTTAACATAGACCGCTTGACGCGATCCAAGATGGGAACTAGATCATCAAGCGATGAGTCTGTGCGTATCGGCGATGAAGTAGTGACGTCCACGTCCTCGTCCTTGTCCACCACCTTGCCCTTACCTTTGCCCATATCACGCTCCCTAAAGGTGTATATATCTTGGACTGTCATCTCCAACCTTGATAGCTTCGCGTCATGCGTGTCCTCCTAACGAGCCAACCTAGTGTTGCTCGTCTCCATTTCAATGATCCTAGAATTTCCCCCCGTGAGCTCACTCCCTAGTCCTATCCTTTCCATCAGGGCCGAGCACTAGGCTGAGTGCGTCTGTAGACAAAGATGCCTTGTCGGCATCAGACTGCGACTGATGCAGTTACTTAAACTTTGCCTGAAATGACAAAAAACACATGATTAGTTAATTAAATAAAGAAAAAAAAATTATAATGCAATTAACAAAAATTAAACATTTACAGCTTACAATCACGGTCGTGATGCTCGAGGAAACCTCCTTGCCCTTTTTCGTTTGAATTGCCACATAGGCATCGAGCCTATGTGTTCTACCCCCAGGGCCACTCCCTGTACCCTGAAATAAAATAATTCAAAATTAGTAAGTAACGGAAAATAAAATAATGCAGAATAACATAAAACTATAGTTATAGAAAAATAAAAACTTACCACCCTGTGCTCCACCTCGGCGTAAGACGTCCGACTGGAGTAGTGCACATCCGTCTTTTTCGCCTAGTTTTCCCTCCTCTATTAGCGAGATAGCAATTGTCGCTCCTCGATCTTATTATCAATGAACTTTTTCCACTGTGCCAATGTGATCGGTTCCTTCGGCGGGATAGACTCACGCAGTCTGAGAATGGAGTCCCGAGTCTTCCCAAAGTACCGGGACCACAAATTCTTCTTCCATGTCTTATGTTGTTCCCTCAATCACTCCAATACGGAATCGCGGAGTTCTGGGGGCAGGCTGAATTGTTCCTGTTAAACAAATACAAAACAAAAAGAAAGTAAGTGTTAGTTGCTAATCAGTATAAATATAAATATAAATTTAAATTGAAATTGAAATTGAAATCAAAATTGAAATATAAATATAAATACATTATCTATAATGCCGCCCAAATAGCCAACTTGAGCTCATTTAGCACCTCCCTCCAGCTAGTGTACCTCGGATCGATAATCATCTTCACCAGCTCGAGGGATCTAACCAGTATTCCCATCTTGTTCTCAATGGCCATTCCCAATTTACCCAATTTTGTACTCATGTGCAAGCCTTGATGTCACATCACCCATCTTTAAGAGCCGAGAATATAGATAAATTAATTGGTTAGTTGTAAAATTTTATTGTAATGTAACATTATATAACAACCATTTTCATTATAATTACCTCGTGTGATAACCACAGCCTAAATTCTCTATCTGATTGAGCCATTGTTTTTCGTCTTTTATTGTTCTCACGGGCTCGATATTTTCTGCATAAAATTAATGTGATGAACGTATTACAAAATTAATCATATATAAAACAATCTAAAATAATGTAAAACTTAAAATAATTTAAACTTACTTTTTCCATTCTTCGACATTTTCATGTGAGTCAAATAGATAACGAGCTACTTGCTCAAGTTTTAAACTCTTTAATTTCACTCGTTTCCCCATCACATGACCACCCTTATCGATGAACTCATCAATGTCATCAATGCTGGTTGATTCAGGCATATATTCCTGAGTATAGATTGATGAATCCACGGTTATATATTCCTCTGCAATTGATCCTGCAATGTATCGTGTATTCTTGGCGTAATGTTTGAAAACTTTCATCAATCTTTCAAACTAATACATCCACCGATATCTAACTGGACTGGAAAGAAGTTCCTCGTCGCATAGTTGTACCAACAAGTGAACACTTATGTGAAAGAGTGATGTAAAAGGTATGAACTCGCTTTAAAAATCTCTGATACCAATTTATAAATGCGGTGTGATACCAATAAACTTAATTCGCAAATATTCAATGAAATCCAAACACACTTATTTAATTAGGTGTCTAAATTTGAACAAACCAAATTTATTTTTAGTTCATCCCCTAAACATGCATCTAGGTGTCATAAATCATTCAAACTATGCATGAAAAGTAAAGACGATCGATTCAGGAAAAAACACCTTTTGGGTAAAACCCTTCTATAATACTTTGAAAAGTTTACAATACCATTGAATTACATACAACCTGATAATCTCCCATAAGCGTAATGCACGATGTCTTCATCAAACCTTCAAAGTTACGAGAGACAACGAAATACCCTCCAGGTGTCGGTTCCTCATCTTCGGCTCGTCCACACGTAGAATGAATACGCTCGGTATCCATCAATTAGATATGGAGATGCCTTCTCCATAGAGGTTGAACAGAAGCAAAAGTATGCTTTGGGTTCCACAAAAACAACTCACACAAAAGTACTGGGATTTGTGAATTGTAAAACAACGTTTGAATCCTCAAAAGTGTTGGAGGATAAACAAAAAAACTCAAAATCGTATTCTGTTTAAACCAGTGTTTTCTCCACACAAAAATCAGAAGCCTAACACCCTTTATATATTAAAAATCAAGGCGGTGACGTGTCAGCTTAAAACACCTCTCGTTCGAACGACATACGATGTCATTTGAACGACATATGATCTCATTCAAACCATATATGGTGTCGTTCGAATGACAGCCTACATGATCCCAGAAAACTTTAGTCTTTTAAATATTTGGGAAACCTCAAAACTTATGATTGTTTGCGAGATCAGAAGCATTTATCCAAAAACTTTTATGATAAAAATGTTTTTGAAAAATTAAAAACATTTCAAAAATCATTTTTCATAAATAGAAAAATATTTTATCTTTCACAAAAATATCCCAACACTTTTAATGTAAAATGTAAATGGAACTTAAACACATTTTACCATTTTAATCCTTGCTGGGCTTGAATGTTGAAGTCTTCTTGAAATTCAAATTTGTCTTGTGTAGATGTAATCTTCTTAATTCTTAGACGACTTGTAGCGGTATATGGCATACTAATTGTGAGGGACTAGGTCCTTAAAAATGATGGGGGAAAGTACTTCTCCAACACACAAATCACTTAGATAATGACTAATTTTGCTGCCACTATGTGTTCTCGATTGACTACCTTCTCACATTCAAGTGAGAAGCAGATATTAATTTTCATAATAGCCCTCCGCAAATACTGGTGCTTGGACAAACAATGCTTAAACAATAGAGGGGCCAATTTCTTGATCACATGCCAATCGTGGGACTTACACTTATGTAAATCATGGGTCGCATAATGCACAATCCTTTGCAAGTTGGATGAAAAAATAGATGGAACCTTCAAATTATATATTGTGTCTAAGAGGACCTTCCTTTCCTCACTCGTCAAAATAAACGCACCAGGGGGAATTATTGTCCTTCCCGTACTATCTTCTTTCAACCATAGTTACGGCTTAAGTTTCAACGATTTAAGGTATTTTCATGCATTTTCTCCATGCTTCGAATGACTGCCCCCAAGGCATGTGCCCACAATATGTTTAGTGATGTTCTTCTCTGCGTGCATCACATCCAATATGTGGTACACATGGTTATTCTTCCAATAAGGCAATTCAAATAAAATTAATATCCTAGACCATGCCTTTATTGTCTCAATTTTATTCCCAGTTGGGGTCTTCTTATGCTTGACATTCTTAAATTTTGGATTCTTACCTAGCATATTAGGGCCACAATCAGAAGATTTACTTTCAATTTCTAAACCTTAAAGTTTTCTCGGCGGTAGCCTATGTTCAACCCCGCCCAATAAAAAATTAGAACCTTTCTCAAATCTGAAACTATGAGCGGGGGGTAAAAAACTCCTATGGCAGTGTTATACATTTTTTAAGCTAATAGGGAGACAAAGATATTCAGTCTCCTATCCATAAATAGGATACCCTAAATAACCATGTACTATACCACCGGATAATGTCCCATAAGCTATAAAATCATGAATTGCCCACATCAACATAGCTTTCAACATAAAATATTCTTTTCTCAAAGAATCAAATACTTGCACACCCTCTTCTTACAACTCATTTAATTCTTCTACCAAAGGAGCCAGGTAAACATCGATGTCATCACTTAGTGCATTTGGCCCAGGTATCAACAACGACAGCATTGAAAAGTTAGGTCTCATACATTGTGAAGAAAGGAGGTTGAGTGGGGCTAGGATCACTGGCCATACACTCTGATTGGTGCTTAAATTTCTAAATGGATTAAACCATCTGTTGATATTGCCAAATGAATGTTATGCCGTTCTAGATAAAAATTGGGATACTCATAACTCATCCTCCTCCAAGCTCTAGAATCAATAGGATGACGCATGAGATTATCCCCTACTTATGCACTAGCATGTCAGGTCATTACCTCCGCTCTCCGTGGTACTGCAAAAAACTCTTTAATCTAGGCCCAACGGAAAAATATTTCAACACTTTTTGAGGCGCTTTTAAACTTGTGCCTTCCTTGACACTAGATTGGACATATCTAGGTTCATCGTATACCGAACATCGATCGATATTTTCATGACCTTTTGATATAGTATGCAGTCACACACACAAGCATGAATCGATTTATCCTTCATTCCCAAACCTTTTAATCTTTTCTTCATAACACGATAGCTATTTAGAAGCGTATTCTCCTTAGGTATCAAGCCCTTCACACAATTCATAATTACTATCACACTATTGCTTGACAAACCATATTGGGTCTTTAAACTATGTAAACCAACCACGACATGTAAAGTTGTTTGAACTTTCTCACAACCAGAGTATAACGGTTGGGTTACCTTAAATTTTAAACTTTGATAATCATCATCAAGGTTTATCCTGATATCTTCATGAGCACCTGAACCTTGCACATCATCAGTGACATCATTCTCTTCCACTTTATAAATTCCGTACGCATCATCAACTAAATCCTCTAACATATTATGATCTACATCGTCCCCTTGTATAAATATCCTACTTGTTGAAGGTTGTTGTGAAGGTTGCCCAGGGACAAAAGGAAATTTCAATTCCCCGTGAAAACTCTAAAATCTATAACTATCTTGCATACCCCATCTTAACAAATGTAGTTCAACTATTTTCCACTCAGACACCTTACTATTCTCACACCTAGCACACGGACATGGAAACTCTTCATCATTATGACATCTCTTTGCGTATTTTACAAATTCATTAGCACCTCTGCCAAATACATCCCCTAATCTATTTGTCTCACCCATCCACTCTTTGTATTTAGGATATCCCATCACAGCTTCTCCAAACAATCACGTATCATATGTAAGAAGTGTATATTCGTGGATTAGTATAAACAAAAGTGTGACCGTTTAGTTCCCATTAGTATACACAATCACCTATTACTTATTGTATAAAATTTATAGTATGTTTCATTTAATTATGTCTTATTTATATTCAAGTTTTAAATTTCAAATTCAACTTCAAATTCAATTTATAATATTAATTCCTATTTCCTCCATCTCCTCTAAAGGGTGAGTGGTCCTATCCTATTTAAGAACGCACATTTCTATAATATACTGAACAGCTCACGCATATTATTCCAATTTGAGGAAAATTCGGCAGCATATTCCCATAGTTCTTTAAGTACACGATGTAGATTCGCAAGTGTGAGTGTTATTTCAATTGATAATTGAAATAACACTTAGCATAGCATCATCCAGTATGTACCGAGAGAACATTAAGGTATGACTGCAGAACTTCCTCTAAAAGTAACAAGTTTAAGCCATAAAGAATATAATTATATAGAAACTATGCAGTCCCAAACTGTCCAAATGGGACAATTCGAGAGATCTCATTATAGGGGTAATGACTCTTGAACGTGTCTAAGGGCTATTGAATGCATACGCATAAGAATTAAAAGGCTAGTATCTATGCGCACTATGTGTAATTTCAAGTATGTTTTATTTAATTATCATAAGTCTGTGGTCGTGCCACTCTCGAACGGGTCGTGACACAAAGTAATTTTAGAAAAAAGTAAAAAACTCCCCATCCCCCCATTTTGACAATAATCCAGTGGTCATACCACTTCCAAAATTAACCAACCCACCAAATTAAAACAATATACTTATTTAAGGATTTATTAGTGTAAATTAAATTAAGGATTTTAAAAAAATTAAACAACCAACTTCCATATCCAACCACATCCGTCCAATATAATCCAATAGCAACAAGAAACCAACAAATGTGTATCCCGTACTCTTTCTAATTCATCTACTCAATTAATTCAACATCAATAATTTCTAACCAATTTTAAACCTAAATAAGAATATAAAAATAATATTTATAATGTCAAATTAATTTTATTCTCTTAATAATAAGATTCAATCAATATTAACATACCTATTAATTTCAATCCCAACTAACATCACCCAATCAACATTAGCAATTAATTTCAAGTCATAAACTAAAAATAAAAATATCCTATCAATATTTATAATTCCTAAAACCAATCAATATATATAATTCCCAACCAATATTTATAAAAATACACACACAAACCCCCCTCCCCCACCACCCTCACCCCTAGACCCCCTACCCCCCAACCCCCACCACACACACACACTCACCCACCTGCACACATATATACAAAGGAAAGAGAACGAGGGAAAAAACTAACCTAAAATCACTTAGAGAGAGAGCAGTCGCTTAGACAGAGAGAAAATAAGGGAGTGAAAACGGTGGGAAAAAAGAAGGGAGAGGGTCTTTTTACTAACAAAGTTATCATGGACCTATCATGGTATTTGACTGTGACAACTTTATAAGGTTGTCACGATCATTGATCGTGACAAGTACAGTTGTCACGGACTTGTCACGAGAAATGCGCATTTGTTTGTCACGATCATTAACCGTGACAAGGCTGACCGAATGAAAGGTGACAATTTGTCCTTTTTGATGTAGTGGGTGTAATATCAAGGTCCAAACTAGGTGGTGTTTGAGAAGAGATAGTGGGAGGATTGGGTGGAACAAAGGGTGGGGGAAGATGATCCAACTCAAGAGTAGGAGATACACACTCCTCATGAGGCACAAGGTGATCCTCAAGGGCACTCGCAGGAGGAGGTGTGGAAGTAAACGATTGAGTGATCAACTTATCCACCCGCAAGTCACCATCCAAAGTGGTGGAAAATCTAATGGGGCATTCAAATCCAAGATAAAAGAATCAACATTAATAAAGGACTCAAAGTGAGCCAATCAAGGTGGAACATGATCCATATCCGAAGAGGTAGAAACCATTTTGAATTTAATCTCGGGACAGTCGTAAGAACTCACAGACGGAGCTAACCATAATGAATTGGTTCCTTAGGAACACACTAGGTTGTCTCGATAGGTGTAAACTCTGGCGTATTCGTGAAGGTGAGCATAATTGCACAGTAAAAGACGAAAGAACAAGGATAAGTAAAAATCAGAGAAGTGTATTACAATATTGTGTCCGTCTCGATATCTCTCCCATCTCTCTCCTCCCAAGTGTGAAGGAAAAGGGGGATAAAGGTCTTGTGCACTCTCCGATCTTGGAACGCTTTGGCCATCGTTGGTGTGGGGTGAATGTAAAGAGATGGAATTGCTAACCTATTTTGCACAAAACATGCAAAAGAACATGTTACTGCCTCGAGAGTGAGGCATCAAAGACAAACTAATGCTTACAAAACCAATAGTTCAAAGGTCCAGGAGCTAAGTTACGGAATGGAAAGGTGTTAGGCACCCATCCCGCCCTTTCGGTCTCTCATGGGCTTATGTTATTTTTTACTTTATTTTTCCATGAAATGTGTGTTCGTGTACATACAATGGAGATCGGAATCTCCCAACTCATACCATGGGAAAGATAGAGTGAGTTCATCCATAGGAATGTTCCCAAAATAATATTAAAAAATATGATTTATTCATTTATCGCGATATTGATCGTTATAATGAAACGGTAATATATATTGGATAAAACGCTAATAAGGATCACAAATATAATATGTATTAAACTAATGTATGGATACATAAAATTGTAATTTAGGAAAGTTGGAATTTTAAAATTAGGAAATTAGAAAATTGAAAAATTTGAAAATTAGACTCGAGTCTTGGGTTTTAATCCGAGATGCTTACGTAGCCCATAAAGGCATCAAAGTCCACGTATTTTTCATGCGGCTAAGTGTGGGGTTTATCCCATAAATTCAAACGGGAATTTATTATATGTGTGTAACACCTCGCGTAAAACACGAGGCGCTACTACGATTAAAACTAAACTAAATCCACAACAATTAGTATAAAGCATCTATATTCCACAAAATACGTATAATGAATCCAAAATTTACACTTCCAAAATAATTACAATTAAATTTCCACTCAAAAATAATTATAATCTCCCCAAATAAATTACACTACCAAGCAATACAAAAATCAAATCCACCAAACTTCATGCTCTAAAATCCTTCGAAATCCGCAGCATCTAAATCCATGCTAACCTGCCACTAAAAACAATCTGGAAAAGTACACAACATGACAAGAATAGATGCTCAAAATAATAACGGTGAATGAAATGCAACAATACGAATATGAATTCAAGTCCAATGCAATACTTGAGCATTATACCAATTTAATTTTTCAATAACACATTAATAGGTCACTGGGCCTCACCCACCTCACCTAAGCTTCGTAAAGCCTCATCCTGGCTATTGGACTTTTGAACTGTTGGAGGGTGACCATTCTCCGTGTCATATAAAAATTTCATGACACCATGCCCATTTACAAATACAATAACTCAAATCGAATCAATATTTTAGATTCCAATAAACATCATGATATCAACAATATGAGTACAAATAAATGAGTAACAAAACGACTACTCTCGAGACATTTAATGAGAATATTACATAAACCCCGTACCTTAAGTTCATCATAAGAAACTCAAAAGATTTTACCTGATAATTATGATCATACCACTGCGTTTCTCTTGCGAAAACAATAGAAACTCGTTCTAGCCCAAGCTAAAAAAAACACCAAATAAGCCTTCAAATCATGGGTTGAATATTGAAAAAATTGGGGCTAGGGTTTGTAGATTGAGGGATATGAAAATAGAGGAGACTATTGGTTTTTGAGAAGGCTAAAAAGTGTTTTAAAAGTCCTAAATCCGTCACTTTATGTTTATATTCCAAAAAGAGTTTTGAGTCATAATCAAACGCAAACACTCAAATATTTATTACGAAATTGAACCGTCAAAATTGGCTGAAATTTAGTATGTTGTAGTTGATGGAGAGATGGAGCTACCGTAAAACATTCAACTCGATTGTAAGGTTGGATTTTTTTTTTATCCTCCTTAGGTAGGATCCTCCCCGCTTTTTATACAAATAGTTATAATTTTCAAAATTTACTCCATATTTAAATTCCACTTAAAAACTTATTTTTATATATAAAAAACAACATTTTTACATACCAAAATTAAATAGATTCCAAACCTTTTTTTTCCCAAATTTTTTTCAACTAAGATTTTTACATCTAAAAAATCATGGGGTGTTACAATGTGCTTATGTAAGAAATGTGTTTTAGCTTTGAAAAGTTGTGATGGATAATCTCATTGAAATTTATAGGTGTAACCCTCTTTTTGTTTATTTATATATAATAAAGTGTGTGCAATATACCTAATAAAAAGGTGAGATGTTAATGCGTATGAACTAAAGTAAAAACTAGATTATGAATTTAATGTAATTAACGCAAAAACAAGAAATTTAAAGAGGGAGAGAAGGATTTTGGACCTTCTTTAGAGAATTGAAGCTTGATCTTGATCTCTGATGAACTTCCTTGAATATTGAGATGAATGTTGGATGTGAGAGAATGAGATTTTTTCGAATTGGGTATGAAAAGGATGGGAATGTAAGATGGAAAGGAATTTCACACAAGAAAACTTCGTTGATTACAAGAGAATGTTGTTGTGATCATTGATGATAATGGATTTGAGGTGTGACTTGGGAGTGAGTTCATGTCCTAAATTTATAGGGTAAGGGGGTACCTATCGGCATGGTATCATCCCTACCAATCGACATGTAACCCTAGACACACTGACAATAGGCAGGAAAATGGACCTGCCAATCGGCAGTCTCGTGCAGATTTTTCCAAAAAAAATGGTCATAAAATGCAATTTGTTGATCGAAATTGTGCATAGGGATTATTGTTAAAAATATAATTCATAGATCTTCAAGAGTCCTTTGGGCCACTCTAGGGTTCTGAAAGTTGATTTTAGGTCAAACTTGGCTCGAAAGCGCTCGTCGGTCCTTTAGACGGGAGATCGTCTGACAAAAATGGGTGAGTCGGAATCATGAACAGGGTGGAAATTTGTAAAGGTTATGCGAGGTAATTCAACATTCTAAAGATCTTAGCTCGATTTGGAAAGTTGATCTTAGTCAACCGGGGCTCGGAAGCACCTGGTGACCTTTCAGAGTAAAACGGGTCATTCGTCCATATCGTAAGGCTGATTTATACAGGGGCAGATTGTTGGAAAGGGTATTCAGTGCCCTTTAAAGATTCATTTAGTATCATTCAGGTTGAAGAGTTGATCTTGGTCAAACGAAGCCCGGGAGCACTCGATGGCCTTCAGATCAATATTTGGGGGAAAATGGATCGTTCGTCCAAACATTTATGACATTTTATGCATGGGGTAGACCGTTGGAAAGGGTTTTTAGTACCCTTTGATTATTTAAAGAACTTTCGCTCTGACGATGAAGTTGATTGTGGTCAAATCGGAGCCTAGGAGTGCCCGGTGGCCTCCAAATCGATTTTTGGTGGTAAAATGGTTCGTTTGTCTGAACCTTTATGCTAATGTCCTTATGGGGTGGACCATTGGAAAGGTGATTTAGTGCATTTTGAATATCCATTGAGCTTTCACTCTGGCGATAGAGTTGACCGGAGTCAAACGGGGCTCGAAAGCGCCCATCGACCTTAAGATCGATACTCGAAGTATGACCTAGGGTTTGTAGTGAAATGGGGGAGTGTTAGGGACCTAAGGAGAGACTTAGGGGGTCCTATAGTTACAAGATCACCCGTCGAGGGGCTTTATAGACACCACATGATGTTTTGAAAAAAGTTCGATTATGTGTACTTAAGGGACGAGGATGATCGATTCAGAGGGAAACGTTGGGGATGGCTAATTCTATGAGTTGAGGTAAATTCTGAGGACCTAGGGTAGGAAATTACCAATTCTATGAGTCAAAACCAATTCTCAGGACCTTAAGTTGAAATGACCAATTTTAGGGGCTGAGGTCAATTCTGAGGACCTTAAGTTCAAATGACCAATTCTGGGGGCCGAGGTCAATTCTAAGGACCTTAAGTTCAAATGACCAATTCTGTGGGTCGAGGTCAATTCTGAGGACCTTAAGTAGGGGTGATCAATTCTGATGATCGAAGCCAATTATGGGGGCTTAAGTAGAAGCAACCAATTCTACGGATCGAGGTTAATTCTAAGGGCTTAAGTAAAGGTGACCAATTTTGAGGGCCGAGGTCAATTCTGAGGACCTTCATTTGCAATGACTAATTCTATGAGCCAAGGTCAATTTTGAGGACCTTAAGTAGGGGTGATCGATTCTGAGGGTCGAAGCCAATTCTTAGGGCTTAAGTAGAAGAGACCAATTCTATATGTCAAGGTCAATTCTGAGGACCTTTATTATGGGTGATAAATTCTGTGAGTCGAAGCCAATTCTAAGGGCTTAAGTAGAAGAGACCAATTCTACAGGTCAAGGTCAATTATGAGGAACTTATGTATGGGTGACAAATTCTGCGGGTCGAAGAAAAATTCTGAGGGCGTAAGTAGTGGTGACCAATTCTGGGGGCCGAGGTCAATTATGAGGATCTTAAGTAGAGGCGACCAATTCTGAGGGTGAAGGTCAATTATGATGACCTTAAGAAGAAGTGACCAATTATGTGGGCCGAGGTCAATTTTAAGGGCCTTAAGTATGGGTGACAAATTCTGCAAACCGAGGTTAATTATAAGGACCTTAAATTAAAACGACCAATTTTGCGAACTGAGGTCAATTCTGAGGACCTTAATTACTGGTGATTGATTTTAAGGGTCGAAGCCAATTCTGAGGGCTTAAGTTATAGCTTTTCTAGGGAAATCTGTAGACTCCACTGGGGAAAAGGTATTAATCTGAGGATTGGATGTATCCTTATTGGGGGATATTTTGATTTTTACGGTGTCCTTTGGAGATATTTTTGAGGATATATCCAATTGATTTTAAGAATTCCACTAGGGAAGTGTTTCGCTGGGGAAGTAAGCATGCTAAAATGTTTTTCTTGGTGAAAAAGGTTCTAAAATTCATGTGGTAGTTTAGGAATTTTCTAGGGAATTTTTATATGAAATTTCAAGGCGGGTTCCGACCGACATGGTGTAAGAGGTGCCAAACTACAGTGGCACGGTCTTTTGGGTACCTCGATTAGGTGAAGGGACAGTGCCGATCGGTATGTTGCGATGGTGCGTTGGGTCTTGAATGGCCTGATGAGCGATCGGGTAATTCTTCTTTCTTCTTGAGATAATTTTCTTTTATAACTTTTTCAGATACTGATCTTTCGCTGGGGAACTTGTAGATAACCTTCTATGCCTGGGGGATGGCTCCTCGAGATTTTCTTACACAGTCTTCACTGGATTTGGGAGCTTGACGTTTGACTATATTGCATGCTTGATGTAGCGGCATTGAACCTAAAAATAGACTCAACTAGGGAAAAAGGAATGCTCATTTTTTTTATTATATGGATTTAGTGGCTTACAGTATATGTGATTTAATTTTCTACTGAGTTTTTTTCTCTGAGAAAGAGTTGGAAAAGTGTGTGCGTTTTTTTGTATATTTTTTTAGTAGAAGATGGCCTCGGAGGCTTGGTTGAAAAAGAGCTTCCCTTTTGAAGGGATTTATTTTCACAAGAAGTAGTAAAAATGAGTTTTTTGAAATTTTTGAGTAGTGGAAGGCCTTGGTGGCTCGGTTGGCATATGGATTTGGGTTGTAAAGTTGTACTTATTACCTTAATTGGATTGTACGGAATCTGGTGTGTTGAAGAGATTGTATTGATGTTGGAGCTATTGCCCTGGGATTAACTTCAAAGTTATTGTTGCTGATAGGGGACCTGCTGGTGGATCCTTAACTTGTTGTCATCACTGCATGGATGTCATACCGTCACCATCTTTTGATGGTGATACTAGTAGAGACCCTAAATGGTCTAGATTCTTCGCTGGAAGACCATTCTAAATTCCTGAGGGGTAGCCTAGTTATGCTATTTATGTGTCTATCAGATAGATTTTGTATGGCAGTCCCTCCTAAATATCCCTTGGCAGCTGTGCCAAACTTTTTTTCTCGCTAGTTTATCAGTGTGAGCTTGGATATCGAGAGCTGGGAGATCTAGTTTGTGGAGCACGAGGCTCGAGGTTTATGTTGGTCACTACCTTGGTAGGAAGAGTTGTAGTCCATTCTAGAACTGGGGGAATACTAGATGTCCAATTGCTCGGCCACCGGTATACTTCTATCTACTTTTCCTGGCAACTCTTGCTTTAATTTGTCTGGGAGCCAATTGTCCCACCTCGAACACTAGACTTCTTTCCCACTGAAGATTTGACAGAACGCATGCACATGTGGCTAGGATCTCTTTGGGACAATCGTCGACCGTATAACGGCCTTCCTAGTCTATTGGTAGGGTCTATCATGTTCTTGGGGACTAAATGAAGTGATTATAGAGGAGAGTATTTGCTAAAATGATGGCTGTGGACACCGAGCAAAGGTGGTTCGCCATATCTGACACCATGGAGGGAGGTGTTATTTTTTTCCTTAGGTTGGTCCAGGATTATCGTTTCGTGGAGCGTCTGCGGCATTCTATTCCGGTAGGGGAGGTTTGGGGACCCCATGATAAGGATGATGATAGGGAAGGTTCCTCTAGCAGCTGTGGGTAGGATCCTTGGGAATTTATCTGGGAAACTTTTGGTATAATTTTTGGTTATGTATCTGGTTATTTTCAGGTTGTGTGGGAATAATTTGGGAAGGTTGTTTAGGAGTAGTTGGTTTTTATCTATTTTTATTTATTTTTAGGAAAGTAGGGTTAGGTTGGCTAGGGAAGTGTTTGACTCCCTATGCCGATGTAATTGTAACTTAATTTTCATTAATAAAATAAAGAAAATTTTAATTATATTGTTGTGCCTCTTGATGAGTTTTTGCATTTGAATTATCTATACCAATCGTGAAGGCATACATAATCCTCTTGTTCATGTAAATGATAAAAATTAATTGTCATTCTCGAGGATAAGAAAATAATAGGATTTTGTGAAAAAAGAAGGGGGTTGTTCTCATGTGATGTGTATGAACTCCCTACGTACCTCTAGGGGTTTTGAAAATTTTCTGAGTTTCATTTTTAAAAGTAAAAATATTTTTAGAGGATCAGGCCCCATGTAGTTTTGAGTAGAGGGAAATGAAGATTTTTTTAATAGAAGGGAGACGAGAAGAGTGGTAGCGCATCAAGATTTTGGACTATGGGTAGAATTTCCTGAGACGGTCCACGTTAACTAAATAGGCCATCTCTTCCCCCATCGAGGTCAGTGAGCATAGCAGTGCCACCAGATAGGATCTTTTTTACAATGTAAGGGCCCTCCAATTGGGCTTGAATTTCCCTTTGGGGTCCCAAATGGGCTCTAATATTTCTTTAAAGGCTAAGTCCCCTTCTCGGACACCACGATCCTTGACTCTTTTGTTGAATGAATGTGTTATTCGATGTTGGTACCCTTGTATGTGATACAGTGCCTTCAGTCTCTTTCGTCCAAAAGTGACAACTCGTCAAGATGGCTTTGATGCCAGTCTTCCTCGCCGACTTTACTTTTAATCATTACGTGTAGTGAAGGAATTTCTAGCTCAACGGATAGGACTTCTTCCATGTCATATACCAGAGAATAAGGGGTAGCCCTAGTAGATGTTCGAACTGAAGTGCAATAGCCCTAGATGGCGTAACAGATTCGATCCACCCAATCTTAGTAACTCTCATTCATCTTGTTGACGATGGATTTGAGGTTCTTATTAACAGCTTCAATTGCACCATTGGTTTGAGGTCGATAGGGAGAATATTTGTGTCTTTAAATCCCATACTCGTCGACCACTTCGGTGACTTCTGCTTCAAAATGTAACCCGTTGTCTGACAAATGATATTTTTTCGGATGAACTTGGTCACCTTCTTGGCATTCAGCACTTCGTATGATTCGTCTTTGACCCATTTGGTGAAGTAATCAATGGCAACTAAGATGAATTCATGCCTATTGAGGGCTTTGGGTGTAACTTTCCCTATGATGTCGATACCCCATGTGGAGAACGACCAAGGAGAAGTCTTATTGTACAATTCTTATGGAGGCAAGTGTTAGAGGTTGAAAAACTGATGGCATTTAATACATCTTCAAACTTAGGTAGTGCAATCCTGAACCATGGTAGTTCGGTAGTAACCTTGTCAGATGATTTTATTGGCAATCATATGGCCATTCATATGGGGTCCGCATTTCCCGTTGTGTATTTTCTTCATCATCTCTTCAATGTTAGCACTTATAATGCAGTGTAAATGGGTTCCATCAAAGTTTCTCTTGAATAGTGATTTATCACAGACAATGTAATGGGTAACCAATTTGTGTAGGGTTGTTAGGTATTTCTTGTCCGAATTTTGGGGATACCTTCCATGTTTGAGGAGACTCCAAATATCATGGTACCAACAATCGACTATATCAGGATCTTCTTTTGTGATGAACTCAATGTGGTAGTAGTGGGTAGGTTTATCTTGCTTTTAAACTGGAAAGGGGACATCGTTATTCCTTTAGGTATGTCAACGATAGAGTCTAAGGTAACGAGAGCATCGTCTAGGTTTTTATTTGCTCAGGGAAAATAGTGGAAGGTGATATCTTATAATTAGGAGGCCAACTCTTCTAGGTAGGCATGGAAGGTTAAGAGTTTCTCGTCCTTAACATTTCATCTTCTGAGTACTTAACCGATGATGGGGGCTTAATCCCTACGGACATCTAGGTATCCAATTCCTTTCTTGAGAGAGACTTTGAGGCCTATCGTGCATGCCTCATATTCATTCATGTTGTTAGTGTGGGTAAAATCTAGCTTGATGGCAATGGGAGCGTGAGTGATCAGGGGAAATTAGGAGTATCATAATGCCATATCCTTTTGTGGCCAACCCCGATCCCCATCACGGAGGAAGGAATGGATTCTTCGGGTTCCGCGCGTCCCCTCTCGGGAGAGCGCTTCGGCCAGCGTCGATTTGTGAGGTGTGAAGATGTAGAGAGATTTAGAGTCACCAGTATATTTTACTCAAAACAGACAAAAGAAAAAGGGGAAGCCACCCCGAAGGATGGCATCCAAAGACATGCTGGTGCGTGCAAAACCAAATGATTCGAGAAGGGTTTGGAGGCTTAGTTACGAAATGGGAAGGTGTTAAGAACCCATTCCACCCTTTCGATTTCTCATGGATATTTGCTATTTTCCTTTATATTTCCCCTCGTGATATGTGTGCATGTGTATATATAGAATAGAGGTAAGAATCCTCGACTTGTATCATAGAAAATATAAAGCGAGTCATCCGTAGGAATGTGAGACTAGTGTAGAAAATAAGATTTACGTGATTACCCCTACGTTGACCGTTATAAAGGAACGATAACGCATATGGGATAATACGTCACTAAGAACACGTATATAGAATATAATGGAAAATGAGATCAAGAGAAGATAGAAAATAAGAGAAAAAGTGAGAAAAGGACTCGAGTTTCGGGTTTTACCCCGGGATGCCTACGTAGCCTATAAAGGCATCAAAGTCCACGTAGTTCGCAAATAAACGAGGGGTGGGGTTTAAACCATAAATCCAAATGGAGAAATCTCTTATTTGTAAGTGTGTGTGTGTGTGTGTAGAAAAAAGTGTTTTAGTTGTGAGAAAAGTGTGGAAAAGGTGTGAGAATCCCTACTTGGAATTTATGAGCAAACCCTCTTTTTCTTGTTTTTGGGTTTTTATTTATATTAAAATAGGAGATGTGCAATAATACTAGATAAAAAGTATATTTATGGTATGTGAGATGAGATAATAAAAGTACTAAGTAAGAAAACACGTTATTACAAATTTAAGAGAATTTAGGAGAGATTTTGAGAAAGTTGGACCTTCTTGGAGACCTTGAGCTTGATCTTGAATGTTGAAAAGAAGCCCTTGACCTTGGATGATGATGGAGAGTGGTTAATTCATCAAGTTTGATGAAAGGGATGATGAAAAGTGGAAGTAAAAAAGGGATTTGAGAGTTGAAATCACGCTGCCTTCGAGAGAGGTTTCTGGGGGTTTTCTGAGAGTGATTTCCCTCTCATCTGAGATCTCTTGAAAATGAGGCCAAGGCCTCCTTTTATAGCTCCAGGGGACTGCCAATCGGCTTAGAGCCCTTCTTGCCTACCGGCTGGAAGGTGCCGATAGGCAGGTTCTGGGACCTGTCGTTTGGCAGTGTGTTTCAGGATTTTTCGGAAAATTAGCCGCCGAGGGCAAACCGTTGGTCAGAATCGCGCGTGGGGCATATTGTTGGAAAGGTATTTCAAAGACCTTAGAAAGTCCTTTGGATCATTCCCGAGTTTGGGAGTTGACTTTGGGTCAAATGTGGCTCGGAAGCGTTTGTCGGTCCGCTGGACGGGGAATCGTTCAGACGTAAATGGATCGTTCATTCACATGGTAAGTCCGAATCACGCACGGGATGGACTGTTAGAAAGGTTAGGAGGTATAATTCGACATTCCAAAGATTTTGGCCCAGTTTGGGGAGTTAACTTTGGTCAATCGGGACCGAGAAGCATTCGGTGAACTCTCGGAGTCAAACGGATCGTTCGTCCGCATGGTAAGTCAAAATCACGCACGGGATGGACCATTAGAAAGGGTATTCAGTTCCCTTAGAAGATTCATTCAGCCTCGATAGAGCTGAAGAGTTGACTTAGGTCAAACAGAGCCTGGAAGCGCCCGGTGGCCTCCAGGTAGGGTTTCGGACACAAACGGAACATTCGTCCGCATGGTGAGTCAGAATCGCGCACGGGGTGGACCATTGGAAAGGGTATTTAGTGCCCTTTGAAGATTCATTGAGTGTCGGTGGAGATGGAGAGTTTGACTTTTGGGTCAAACAGAGCTGGGGCATGCCCGATGGCTTTGAGGTCAGTACTCGGGATGTGACCAGGGTTTAAAATGATGAGTGGAGGTACTAGGGACCTAAGGAGAGTTAGGGGGTAACAGAATGAGGTGTCTATAGAGCCCCTCAATGGGTGAATTTGGAATAAATGATATCTGTCGATTAGACACCGCATGATGCTTCTGAGAGGGTGTGATCGATTCAGAGGGTCGAGGTCGATTCTGAGGACCTAAGGAAGCGAGGATGACCAATTCATAGGGTCGAGGTCGATTATGAGGACCTAAGAGTGGTGACGATCGAGGACCGAGGTCAATTTTGAGGACTTAAGGAAGCGAGGATGACCAATTCAGAGGGTCGAGGTCGATTCTAAGGACCTAAGGAAGTGAGGATGACCAATTCAGAGGGTCGAGGTCGATTCTGAGGACCTAAGCAAGTGAGGATGACCAATTCAGAGGGTCGAGGTCGATTCTGATGACCTAAGAGTGGTGACGATCGAGGATCGAGGTCAATTCTGATCTAACTCAAGTGACGATCCAAGACTGGGGCCAATTCTGACCCAAGAGTGGTGATGACCGAGGATTGAGGTAAATTCAGACCTAACTCAGGTGAAGATCCAAGACCGGGGCCAATTCTAACCCAAGAGTGGTGACAACGGAGGGCCGAGGTCAATTCTGACCTAACTCAGGTGACGATCCAAGATTGGGGCCAATTCTGACCCAAGAGTGGTGACGACCGAGGATCGAGGTCAATTCTGACCTAACTTAGGTGACAATCTAAGACAGGGGCCCATTCTAACCCAAGAGTGGTGATGACCGAGGATCGAGGTCAATTCAAACCTAACTCAAGTGACGATCCAAGACCGGGGCCAATTCTGACCCAAGAGTGGTGACGATCGAGGACTGAGGTCAATTCTGACCTAACTTAGGTGAAGATCCAAGACCGGGGCCAATTCTAACCCAAGAGTGGTGACGACCGAGGACCGAGGTCAATTCTGACCTAACTCAGGTGATGATCCAAGATCAGGGCCAATTCTGACCCAAGAGTGGTGACGACCGAGGATCGAGGTCAATTCTGACCTAACTCAGGTGATGATCCAAGACCGGGGCCAATTCTGACCCCAGAGTGGTGATGACCGAGGATCGAGGTCAATTCAGACCTAACTCAGGTGACGATCCAAGACCGGGGCCAATTCTGACCCAAGAGTGATTGCATTTCCTTTGGGAAAAGAAAAAGGGTTCCATTGAGGAATAAGAATTGGATTTTAGGTTCCGCTGGGGAATAAGAATTGGATTTGAGGTTTCGCTGGGGAATGATGAATAAGCTGGGGAAGATTTGGATCGTCATTTGGGAGAGATCGCCTGGAGTGAGTGATTCTTCTGAATTCTGCTAGGAAAAATACCATGAGATATTATTTCGCATCGGGTAGCGGATGGCTGGGGAGGCCTTTTGCCTTTGATTTGAGCGGAGGAGCTGATCGTTGGGGAGATAACTGGTTTGAGGTCGTAAACTCTGTTGAGGAGGTGATTAGGGGGTCCAGGCGCATCGCTCGAGAGGTCATTTGCTTGGATTTTGAGGGTTCCGCTAGGGAAAAAGAGGTTTCGCCTGAAGAAATGCGAAAATTTTCTTGATGAAAAAGTTCAAAATCCATCCTGGGATTTTTGGGGATTTTTTGAGGCTTTCTGGCATTTTTTGGGAATTTTTGTACGAAATTTTAAGGGAGGTGCCGGCCGGCATAGACTGAGGGGTGCCATTCGGTAGTGGCACGGACTTTTAGGCTTCCTCGGGAAGGTAAGGAGACAGTACCGATCGGTATGGCGCTGCCTCGGGAAGGTGAGGAGATATTTTTCACAGATTCTTGCCTTCTCTCTTTCTGCAATTTCTCTTTGTGAATTGTTCTAACGTTAAGATCTTCAAGAAATGGCCGCCTTTGTGAGCACCGTTGTCCACCGGGAGTGGTTGACCGTTGATGACTGGGCGAATGTGGATTGGAGGGACAGGGTGCCCCTTGCTTTGGGGAATGAGAATGCCTTTGATGCATTCGAGCCGATTGCGGATGAGCTGACCTTGCTGCTGGAGCCGTCGCATCATTGCTCTTCGAGAGTGATTCCCGGCAGTTATGTAAGTAACCTGACCTTTGACATTACTTTCCTTTTGGGTGATTTTTCCTTTTTCTTGACCTTTGATTGAACTTTTCCTTTTGCCAGTCAGATATTTCTTTGAAGAACATGCGTGCCCACGGGAAGACGGGGCTCAAGGATGTTTGGGAGCATCTTCCACCCGTGGTGTGCTGGATGGTATCGTCAGCGGGTTTTGGGAGGTTGGCGGCTGCGCTGGATGAGACGCCTCGTTTGACAACGATTTTGTGTGCCTTGGGGGAGAGGTGGTGGGACACTACCCACACCTTTCATTTTGGCTTCGGGAAGATGATGATGACTCCCATAGATGTGCAACAACTGTTGGGGTTGGATTGTGACGGGTAGCAGATAGAGGTGGATCGCTCCTTGCGGGTGAGGCCGGAGGCGGTGCATGCGGCACTTGGTGATGTGAGGAGGATAGTTTCTGAAGATTCCATTCGGCTGTCCCTGCTGAAGGATGTTTTGATGAGCAGGGTGGTTGATGTGGAGGACAGGCTGTAAGTGAGGCAGATGGCCCGATTATTCATCTTGTTAGTGCTGGGAGGTTTCATGGTAATGTCGAGCGGCGACGTCGTCCATTTGTGGTTTCTGCCATACTTGAGGATGTTTTCAAACATCCCTTTCTATGATTGGGGGAGTCTGACCTTGGAGACCCTTTACTCTTCTCTGGATGCATTCAGCCAGTGCTGCCGGCAGACTTTTACTGGAGCCACGTATCTCCTTGAGGTATTCTTTATTTTGCGCATTTTCATTTCATGCATTCGCATTTTCCTTTTATGCGTTCACATTTTCCTTATGCGTCTCTTTTTGCTTGTGAATTCAGACGTGGTTCTATGAGGTGATTGGGTGCAACACCCCACTGATTTCTTTGAAGGATGACACTATTGGGGACTTCTGCTGACTGTACCGATGGCATAAGGCCAATCGGCAGTCGAAGGGATCTCTTTCCCTGGAGGCGGTGCGTGAGGTCTTGAATGACCTGACCAGTGGTCGGGTAAGACTTTTTCCATTTCAGTCTTGGTTTTTGCACCTTCTGATCTTGTATTGAATCATGCTTGCTTGGGGATTTTTAGGTGACCTTTTATCCATGGGGGATAGCTATTCAGGACACGGGGCTGACTGGGGTGAACGCGCAGATGAGGCACTTGTTGGCGCATGAGTTTGGCCATTCCTGGTACCTCGGGGAGAGGGTGATTCGTCAGATCGCTGAGGAGGAGGTGGTGGTACCACCTGCGCAGCCTCCTATATCTATGATGCGGGAGCGACAGTTGTTGGAGGATGAGAGGATCACGACGATGATCGGCGAGTCCTATGCTTTGTATACTGATATGGCCGCACCGTATGATTATATGGACTTTGTGATGAGCTGGTTGATGGCTCAAAACATTCATGATGCCTTTCCCTTCCCTCCCGCTGGTTCGAGTCGGGCGGTGGGGTCTTCCCACAGTGGTGGTGGTCCCTCAGCACTTGCGACGGCGGCGACATCGGAGGTCCCTTTTGTTCGGCTGCACACTCATTCGTACAACATCCGGCGGGTTGATGGAGGGATAGTGCCGATGTTGCACCGTCCCCTTGCGATGGATCCGAAGGAGCTGGGTTTGACAGAGGAGGTTCTTCATCCTGCGGTAAACCTTTCGGTCATTTTCCTCTTTTTGCTTTCTTTTGCTTGATACTGATTCTGCCTTTTTCGTGCAGCGAATCCGGGTGTCGACCACTTGTCTGAGAGACATCAGGGATTGGATATCATCGGCGACTGTCCACATTCGGGATGCTGTCCCTGTTCCTTCTTGCTTGGTGCCGTCAGCCTCGTCCAGGGAAGACTCTGGCTCAGGTAGTGGGGGCACGTCGTCTCCCCGTAGGGGGAAGAGAGCGTGTCGCAGGGGTGGAAGCTCTTGAGAGAGAGAGAGAGAGAGATAGAGTGTGGGTTCGGGTTGAGTCTCGTTGTTTTTTTGCCTTTTTCTTTCTATTTCCTGCAAGATGATGTAACACAAAAAACATATATATGCAATGCAATGTAATTTTTTGACTATCTTTTATTTTAATGATGAATGAATGCATGCACATGCGCTTTTTAATTTGCTACTGAGATCGTAAAACAAGAGTATTTTTGGAATTTTTCAAAAGAAAGCTATTTTATTTAAAACGGGGAATCCCATAAGGAGAAAATAGGATTCTTGAAATTCTTTTGAGAATATCAATTTATTTTTATGGAGTTTTCTGATTTGACAAAAAAAAGGAAAGGAGGAAATTTCCAAAAATGGGGGGTTGCCGATCGGCAAGCACCCTGGCCTGCCTATCGGCAGTTCAGTCTAGTCCTATCAATTGAAAGCTTTGATTGGTACCCTCTTCAACCTTTAGTACCTTGTGGGGTAGGATTCCCTCCGATTTCTGCAGGGATTATGTCTTTTGTGAGAGTTCTCAAGTATAAAAGGGGGTGAGGGTGGAGTGTTTTCATCACACCTTTGCATCCTTATCCACCTGCCTACTATTTCTTTGCCCTACAAGATGGCTCTCCCTGGTAGCACCGAGTTTGTCAACTACCACGAAGCCTTGGAAGCTATGTGCTCTTATAATGTCGACTATGATGCTTTCAACATGCGTCGAGTCTCCTTGTGGCTTAATCGGCCTTTTGAGTGGAATATGCTGACAGCGGCGGTACAATTTTGGTATCCCGAAGATCACGTATTCCGCTTTGGGTTGGAAGAAGTTTGTCCTACCTACGAGGAATTTTCCGCCATATTAGGTGTGAATCCCAGTGTTGCTGCGTCTTTACCCAAATTTTCCCGCTCCCCTAGGGATTTGTTGGCTGGGCTTCTTTATATCTCGCCCTCAACGGCCAGGTCATTGGTTTCTGGAGGAATGATCTCCCTCCTGACAGTGTTGCAGTCCGTGCATTTGCGGGAAGTAGGTGATGCTGGCTATGCTGGAGCCGTTGTTCTGGGTCTGGTCTCAAAATTGCTGTTGGTGACCGAGGAGGTGCGAGTGGACCCACAACTTGCAGCCATTACTTCATGGATGTCATATCGTCGCAATCCTGCGGCGATAATATTGGCGGAGACTCTGAATGGCCTGGATGCCTGGAGAGAAGGTCATTTTGACTTTTTGAGGGGTAGCCCTGTGATGCTGTTCATGTGGTTGTCTGAAAGATTCCGCTTGTCGACCCCTCTAGAATATCCTTTGTCGGCTGTACCCAACTTCTTTTCACGCTACTTCATCCGCATTGGCCTGTATGTTGAGAACTGGGAGAATTGGTTTGTGGAGTATGGGGCTTGTGGGCTGTATTGGTCAGTGCTTTGGTGGGGGAAGTTACAGCCAGTTCTGGAGATAGAAGAGTATTCATATGTGCGACTGGTTGGTCTTAGACATACCTCTTTTTATTTCCCTTGGCTGCTTTTGCGCCAATTCGGCTGGGCACAGGTCGTGCCCCCTCGGACCTTAAACTTCTTTACAATAGAAGATTTGACTGAGCGCCTGCGTCTGTTTCTTGGATCTCTGTGGGAAAATCGGCGTCCGTCGACCCATCCCTCTCAGTCTGTTGGGAAGGTTTTCCATGTCCCCAAAGATTATATGAGGTGGTTGTGGAGGAAAGTAGTTAGCAAGATGTTGGCGGTAGAGACTGGTCAAAGATGGTTTGTTTTATCTGACTCCATGGAAGGGGGTGTTGTCGTCTTTTCGAAGATGGTCAAGGCTGATCGATCCATGGAATTTTTGCGACACTCCATTCAGGCAGGGGAAACTTGGGGTCCTCAGGACGTGGATGATGAAGGTGCAGACTCCTCTGGTAGCTGTGGGTAGGACTCTTGGAGAGTTTATTTATGTAATAGGGAATGTATGTGGGGATTTTATTTGTCTTTTTATGGCAATAGGGGGATGGGAGTTATCCATTCCTTTTTCTTATGTAAATTGTACTGTAATTTTTTATTAATGAAATAAACAAGTTTCTGATCATCCAGCTGTGCCTTTCGATGAATTTTGTATTTTGAATTATCTATACCAATCGCTGAGGCATACATAATCCTTTTGTTCAAGTAGATGTTTAGAATGAACTGTCATTCTCGGAGATAAGAAAATAATATATTTTTGTGAAAAAGAAGGGGCCGTGCTCATGTGGGATATATGAGTTGCCTACGTACCTCTGTTTTTTTTTTAAAAAGTTTTAAAATAGTTTTATGTAGAGGATCAGACCCACGTAGTTCTGGGTAGAGGGAAATGAAGAGTTTTTTTTTAAGAATAGAAGGGGGATGAGAAGAGTTATAGCGCGCCGAGATTTCGGACTAGGGGTAAAATTTCTTGAGACGGTCCAGATTGATTGGACGATCCATCTCTTCCCCATCCAGGTCAGTAAGCATGGCGGCACCGCTGAACCAGATCTTCTTCACAATGTAGGGGCCACTCCAATTGGACTTGAATTTTCCTCTGGGGTCCCAGATGGGTTCTATTATCTACTTGAGGGCTAAATCCCCCTCCTGGACACCACGATCCTTGATAATTTTTGTTGAATGAAAGCGCTATTCGGCGATGGTATCCCTGTATGTGATAAAGAGCTTTTAATTTTCTTTTATTCAGAAGGGCTAGCTCATCAAGATGGCCTTGGCACCAGTCTTCTTCACTAACCTTGCTTTCGAGCATGACACGTAGCGAGCGTATTTTTAGCTCCACAGGTAGGACTGCCTTCATATCGTAGACCAAGGAGTAAGGGTTAGCCCCAGTAGAGGTTCGGATTGAGGTTCGATAGGCCCAAAGGGCGTATGGAATCCGGTCGGCCTCCCAGTCTCTATAACTTTCGGTCATCTTGCTGATGATGGATTTAAGGTTTTTATTGGCGGCTTCAACTTCACCATTGGTCTTAGGTCGATAGGGAGAAGATTTTTGTCTCTGCATCCCATACTCGTTGACAACTTCTGTGACTTCTGCCTCGAAGTGCAAACCGTTATCTGATACTAGCTCGTGCAGGACTCCATATCGGTAGATAATATTTTTCTTTATGAATTTGGCCACCTTCTTGGCATTTAATACTGCGTATGACTCAGGTTCGACCCATTTGGTGAAGTAATCGATGGCAACCAGGATGAACTCATGCCCGTTTGACACTTTTGGCGTAACCTTCCCTATGATGTCGATACCCTAGGTGGAGAACGGCCAAGGAGAAGTCATGTTGTATAATTCTCACGGAGGCAAGTGTTGAATATTGGAGAACTATTGGTATTTAGGGCATCTCCGAACATAGGCGGTGCAATCCTGGGCCATGGTGGTCCAGTAGTAGCCCTGTCGGATGATCTTCTTGGTAAGCATATGACCGTTCATGTGGGGCCCTCATTCCCCGCTGTGGATTTTCTGCATTATCTTTTCAATGTCAGCCCCTGCGATACCGTGCAAATGAGTTTCGTCAAAATTACTCTTGAGTAGTGCTTTATGACAGATGATGTATTGAGCGGATAGCCTTCGGAGGGTAGCTCGGTCGTTCTTGTTGAACCCTCGGGATACTTACCATACCTGAGGAGGCACCATATATCATAGTACCAGTAATCGGCTAGTTCGGGGTCTTCTGTGGAGGTAAGATTAATATGGTAATAATGGGTCGGTTTGTCCTGCTTCTGAACTAGGAAGGGGGTCATTGTTATTCCCTCGGGCATGTCGACCATGGAGGTCAAGGTAGCGAGAGCATCGACTAGGTTGTTCTTTTCTAGGGGCAGGTAATGGAAGGTGATATCTCAGAATTGGGAGGCTAACTCTTCTAATTGGGCATGAAAGGGTTGGAGCTTTTCGTCCTTGACCTTCCACTTTCTGAGCACCTGATCGATGATGAGGGGAGAATCCCCATATATATCAAGGTGTTGAATACCTTTCTTGAGAGAGACCTTGAGGCCCACTGTGCATGCCTCGTATTCTGTCATATTATTGGTGCAATGGAAATCCAATTTTATGGCGATGGGAGTGTGGGAGTCATCTGGGGCGACCAGAAGTATCCCAATGCCATATCCCTTTTTGTTGGCAACGCCATCGAAGATCCAGATATCTATTTCTGGAGGTAGTCTTGAGTGGTGTAGAGTACATTTTCATATGGGAATTCGGAGATCCAGATATCTATTTCTTCTATAGGGTAGTCAGTGAGGTAGTCAGAGATGGCTCTTCCTTTAACGGATTTCTGTGTGATGTACACGATTTCGAACTCGGTTAGGAACATCAACCATCGGGCCATTCGGCTGGATAAGGCGGGTTTTTCGAGCAGGTACTTGATGGGATCCATTCGGTATACAAGCTTAATGGGAAAGGTGAGCATGTAGTGTCGTAACTTTTGGGTGACCCAGACAAGCACGATGCATGCTTTTTCTAAAGCAGTGTAGTTGACCCCGTACCCAGCCAATTTGCGACTGGCATATTAGACGGCTATTTCTTTGTGGGGGTCTTCAAGGTATTGGGCTAGCAAAGCCCCAGCTGCAGTGTCGGTTATAGTTAGGTATAGGAGCAAAGGGAGACCAGACTGTGGTGGCATGAGAACTGGAGGTTGGGTCATATATTGTTTGATTCGGTCATAGGCTTCTTGGAAGGCCTTGTTCCAAACCTTGGTTGAATCCTTTTGGAGGAGGTTGAAGATTGGTTCGCAGATGGAGGTTAGCTGGATGATGAACCGGCTGATATATTGTAATTTCCCAAGAAAACCTCGAACTTCTTTCTCTGTTTGGGGTGGTGGAATCTCAAGTATGGCCTTCAGCTTGGCGGGATCTGCTTCTATCCCCTTCTCATGGACCATGAATCCAAAGAGTTTTCCCTTTGTAACGCCGAAGACGCATTTCTGTGGATTAATTTGCATCTGATACAGTCGCAGTCGTTCGAAGAACTTTCATAGAGCAGGAGCATGACCTTCTCTAGTTTTGGACTTGATAATCATATCATCCACGTAAACCTCAACCTCTTTGTGAATTAGGTCGTACAGGATGGTTGTGACAGCCCTTTGGTAGGTAGCCCAAGCATTCTTGAGACCGAATGGCATAACGGTGTAGAAAAAGGTTCCCCATGGGGTGATGAATGCAGTTTTCTCTTGGTGGTAGGGGTGCATCTTGATTTGATTATATCCAGAAAACCCGTCGACGAATGACTTGAGAGCATGACTGGCTTGTTGTCCACGATCATATCGATGTTGGGTAGCGGATAATCATCCTTCGGAGAGGATTTGTTGAAATCTCGGTAATCCACACACATTCGAACCTTTCCTCCTGATTTTGGTACAGGTACAATGTTGGCTAGCCATGTGGGATATTCGATCACTCGAATGAAACCCACGTTTAACTGTTTGACCACCTCCTCCTTGACTTTAAGCGACCATTCGGTGCGGAGCTTTCTCAATTTTTGTTTAACTGGCTTGGAATTTGGGAGAGTGGGGATCTCATGTTGAGCTATTTCGGGATCAATATTGGGGCATGTCGTCGTAGGACCATGCGAAGACATCCAAGAACTCCTTTAGCAATTCTTCGAGTTGTGTGCGCTCATGCTCGTCAAGGGTGGCCCCTATCATAATCTCGCGCAGTTGGCTACTAGAACCGAGATTAATAACAACAGTCTCTTCTTCATTAACTTTGATGATGCTGAAAATAGCACCACCAATCCGGGTGTTGGTAAGCTCAAGCTAATAACAATAATGGCAGCACATGCATATATCAAACATAAGAGAATGAGGTGAGGAGAAGAGGATGAACACAGATATGTAAGTGGTTCAGCCTAAGTTGGCCTACGTCCACTATGTGTATGTGTAATCTCACTATGATTGGGCACTAATGGCCATGGATACAATCTCTTAAGCTTTCTCACTCTCTACTCTATATCTAGACAGAGTTTTAGCTAGGGTTGTGAGAATCCGATCCTTTGCTAGGTAGAAGATGATCCCTATGTATAGTACCTTGGGGGTGAAATGTACCCTCCATGCATGCAAATAGGCATGTGTGTGTTAGCCTCACCAATAGAGGTGAGCCACCTGTCACTGTCACATGTAGGGATTGATGATGAAATATTCTCCCCATGTGTGGAGAATAATCTTGTTACAACTGATTTGTGCCCACGTGTCCTTATCCATATGTCAACAAATGCTCGGCTACCGTACTGGTGTAGGACCTCGGCCTTGGAGAGGCCGAGCTATAAAGGCTCGACATTCGCCCGATCCAAGGTGAACCATGGGAAGTCTCGGCCTGTACTCAGCCGAGTCAGTACGCTGGGTCGGCCTGACTGAGGCCGAGGTTAGGTTGATTCCATGCTGAAGACGATTAAGGCCCTCATGTTACCTCGGCCTGAACTAGGCCGAGGTTGCCATATTTAGGGACATGGGGACATTGTTGATACCCGTGATGCGCGTAGGGTCTGTTGGAGACGTAGGTGTTAGTGTCGGCTTAGGCCGACCATATGCAAGGCCGAGGGATGATATTGCGGGCCCACAGATTATCCAGAGTCTTACCATGTCTCGGCCACTACCACGGCCGAGGTTGGTGTCTCTAGGCCGAGGTCACACTTGGGCATATCAATCACCCCCAGCTCCTAATCACATACGAAGGTGTGACTGGGGGATAAGTATGCATCCGAGGCCTGGCCTCCCTAAGATGAATGCTAGCCTGACACTTATCCAATGTTGGGAGCATGCTTGCAAATGGTGTGCTGTCAGCCGCCCTTTGGGGTTCCCAAGGCAATGATGGGCCTTGGGATATGTGCCCAGGTATTTAAGGGTTTCAAAAACCCTTTTCCCTTATTCTTCTTCTTCTTCTTCTTCTTCTTCTTCTTCTTCATTTCTTCTCATTTTCTGGCGATTTGCTGCTCTCGCGATTTCTCTCTCTAAGGCCCTTCTGATCAAGGCTCTCTTGCCGAGGGATTATTGATTTTTGCGAGTTTCCCTCATTTGCCCTCGTCGTCACATTTCCAGGTACCTTCTCCCCTGCCCTTTCCTTGTTTTTCGCTTCTAGTTTGCATTTTCTGGCGAGTTTCTAAGTTTTTCGAGGAACTCCATTATTTCAGGCGAACTTCAAACCCTTTAAATTTCCAAGTTTGATCTTTAGGTTGCTTAGATAAAGAAACCAATCTTGTTTGTAGTTTTTAGGACTTTCCAAGTCTACGGTCAGCCTCTGACGCTCAGACCCCTATATCATCTTCTTGAGGAGTTCCCCTCTCTCAGGGATAAGACCTTAGCCAAGATTAGACAAATAGAGAGAGCCCAGGAAGAGGCTCGTAGGTCACAACAATTTCCAACTAGACCCATCTTTCCCCCATCTCTGCGGGTGATATGTACTGACCCCCTAGAGAACTTCTATCAGACAGATGTCCCTGCTGACCCTACGCCGATGTCTGAATCTGCATCTTCCACCTCAGACCCATGTCCGTGGACTCATTTCAAGAGGCCATGGACTTCACACCTCAAGAAGGTCAGGTCTCTGATAAAGCCGAGGTATCTAGTCGGGCCTCGTCCCATGAACGTTCGAGCACCTCGTCCTCTTCCTCAGAGGTTGAGTTTGTTGAGACTAATGTGGCTATTCCACCACCCCTTGATGCTATTTCTCTCTCGGCTATCTCAGGGGCAGAGTTTTCCCAGAGATTCACTGGCAATCCGTCTACCTCTGCTCCGGCCGACGTTGAGCTTGACGACGATGAAGATGCTGAAATCGACGTCGATACCTCTGAGGCGGGCGAGTATGAGAGCACAGTAACTGAGGTGGATCTTCTCTGCTTTAGGTATTCGTACTCCATTAGTCCCTTCATAAAATTGAGGAGGCCTCTGAGGGAGGAGAGAGGCTACCATGGCCGAGATGGAGAAATCTGCCTATACGAGCAGATGTTTAGGTTAGGCTTTCATCTTCTAATTCACCCCATCATCAAATCCATTCTCTCCTACATCAACTTGGCCCCCTCTCAGCTATCACCCAATGCTTGGAGAGTCATCATTGGGTCAATTATCCTGTGGAGGGCAGTCCACCACTCTGACCTCCCGGTCCAAGTTTTTATTGGTTGCTATGTGCCCACCTCGGCCAAAAACTATCCGAGCTACTATCACTTTGTAGCTCGGAGGCCTGAGAAGAAAATGCTTCAGATAACCCAGACCTCTAACCATAATTGGAATCCCCGCTACTTTTTTTCTTCTGGGTCATGGTAATTTGGCTCCTGTATTCCCTCTTCTATACATGAGCCGAGGATACCCATCAAATGGGGCAAGGTCTCTATGTCTGCCAGGGCCGACCCTAGCCTAAGTCCTCAAAATATTCAGAAAGTGCAAGCCTTATAGGATCAAGGGGCATATGGCCTCTTTGTTAAGTTCGAACATCTGTTGACCCCTCATTATCTCTCGGGGACAAGCCTAGGTGGAAGTCCCCTAGTTGATTTTGGTAAGGATTTTTATTTAAAGTTTAACCTATGAACTCGTTCATGCTTGATATCTAACTCTTATCTTTTTCTCTCAGCAGAGCAACCTCAAGACGTATCTAACGAGTTGTGGGAGATGGCTGCCCCAAGCTTGGCAAGACTGGCGAAGAAGGCCGGTCTAAATGCTCCTCCCCCGGCTCCCTCTGCATCCAAATCCCAACCCTCGAAGAAGAGGGCCCCTGAGGCCCCCACCTCTGAGGATCACAGGCCGACCACGAGGCAAAAAAAGACCTCTGATGCTGTGATTCCAATCTCATCGGTCGACGCCTTATCGGCCCGTCTGGACCAGCTTAAGTTGTCTGACAGCATCGTCGGCCACAGCTTACAAGCCCTTGACGCCATCGGCTCTGCCATGACAGAGGCAAATAAGCGTTTCTTCAGGTCCTTGGACACACAATTACTGGTGGAGTTCGGCCTCCACAGAGCCGTGCATGTTTTGACTTGATCCTTCAAAATTCCTTTAAGTTTACTCTCTGATTTTCTTTTAGCTTAACCTTTTTCCATTAATGTACAGGGAGTGGCTGCCCTGCACCATCTGTCGAACTGGACTTTGAGGAAATTACCCCTCATCCAAAAGGGGCAAGAGGCAGAGAAGATTCAGAGTGCTCTCAACGCTGAGGTTGACCGCCTGAAGTCAGAGCTGCAGAAATCAGAAAACAAGGTCCAGGGGTTGGAGAAAGACATGTCCCAGCTTGCCAAGGACCATACCAAGGCCCTGAAGGCAAAAGATGACGTTCTGCAGCAGAAGGTCAGCTCGGCTGTGAAGGTTGCTCTTGAGGATGCCTCGCCCAAAATCATCTCTGACTACAAAACCTCGGATGAGTTCATGGGTTTTGGCTTTGAATACCTTGAAAGAGGTATTAAGGCTACTACCAATGGGCTGAAGTCCGAGAGAAGGAGGTCGGCTCTATAAAGGCCTCTGACTTTGTAGGTCTGGGCTTTGCAGACCCTCAATTTGCTGAAACGCTCCAAGAAGTGGAGGATGAGGCTACCGCTCTTACTGATACTGCAACTATAGGAGGGGCCGAGGTTGAAGGAGCAAACCCAGTTGATGACCCGATCGAGGTGACCAATGCTGGTCAAACGGATCAAGCCGAGACTGCTAATAACCGCCCTCAAAACTCTTAGGATTTGTAGCTTATAATCTTGACTCTGTAATAACTTGTAACTCTGCATTTTGTATTAATGGAATGTTTTTTACCTCTGCTGATTTCAATCCTCTGAATGCTATGTGATCTCCTTTGTTATTTTGGAATGGTTTTGTTTATACTTGATCAATAATTCACACCTCGTGCCTCTTCACCACCGAGTGGTGTCTTGAGGGTCTGAGGTCATCACCTCTGATGTTACCCTCATAATTAATCTCACCAAATTAATGATGTTAAGGGTCTGAGGTCTTCTGTAGGGTGTCTGAGCTCAGACCTCTTCACCATCGAGTGGTGTCCTGAGGGTCTGAGGTCATCACCTCTGATGTTACCCTCATAATTAATCTCACCAAATTAATGATGTTAAGGGTCTGAGGTCATCTGTAGGGTGTCTGAGCTCAGACCTCTTCACCACCAAGTGGTGTTCTGAGGGTCTGAGGTCATCACCTCTGATGTTATCCTCATAATTAATCTCACTAAATTAATGATGTTAAGGTTCTGAGGTCATATGTGGGGTGTCTGAGATCTGACCTCTTCACCACCAAGTGGTGTTCTGAGGGTCCGAGGTCATCACCTCTGATGTTATCCTCACAATTAATCTCACCAAATTAATGATGTTAAGGGTCTGAGGTCATCTGTAGGGTGTCTGAGCTCAGACCTCTTCACCACTGAGTGGTGTCCTGAGGGTCTGAGGGCATCTCCTCTGATGTTACCCTCATAATTAATCTCACCAAATTAATGATGTTAAGGGTTTGAGGTCATCTGTAGGGTGTCTGAGCTCAGACCTCTTCACCACCGAGTGGTGTCCTGAGGGTCTGAGGTCATGACCTCTGATGTTACCCTCATAATTAATCTCACCAAATTAATGATGTTAAGGGTCTGAGGTCATATGTAGGGTGTCTGAGCTCAGACCTCTTCACCACCGAGTGGTGTCCTGAGAGTCTGAGGTCATCTCCTCTGATGTTACCCTCATAATTAATCTCACCAAATTAATGATGTTAAGGGTCTGAGGTCATCTGTAGGGTGTCTGATCTCATACCTCTTCACCACTGAGTGGTGTCCTGAGGGTCCGAGGTCATCACCTCTGATGTTACCCCCATAATTTCCGATGTAGGAATGAAGTAGGAGCTGTCATAGGAACAAATCTTTTATTAATAACTTCTTCATAATAAGATGGTATATTTACAAACTGTATGCAACATCATATGTAATATTTCTTCAGATGATCAGCGTTCCATGGATTAGCAAAGGGTTCCCCCTCTAGGTTATCTAGCTTGTAGGTGCCAGGCACAACTTCTTATGTCACCTTGTAGGGCCCATTCCAGTTGGGGTGGAGCTTGTTTGTTTTATGTAGGGTCTTTTTCAGCACTAGGTCTCCCACTGCAATGGGTCTTGACTTCACCCTTTGGTTGTAAAATTTAGCTGCCCTCTGTTGGTAGGCTTCTTGTCTGACCTCAGTGTCTTCTCTCCTTTCTTTAATCAAATCCAGCTCTAATCTCCTCTCTTCCCCATTTTTATCTAGGTCATAGGTCTGAACCTTATGAGTTGGGAGCCCAACCTCAGTGGGTATGACAGCCTTCGAACCATATGCCAACATGAACGGGGTTTCTCCTGTAGGTGTCCTAGCCATTGTTCTGTAGGCCCATAGCACAACGTAGACCTCTTCCGTCCATCTTCCCTTCGCGTCTTCTAACCTCTTCTTGAGCTCAGCAAGGATTGTTCTGTTTGTAACCTCAGTTTAACCATTCACCTGAGGTCGGCCGGGAGATGAGAAGAACTGCTTTATCCCAGCTCTTAGGCAGTACTTTTCCAAAGAGGATTTCTTAAACTGGGTCCCATTGTCTGAGATGAGTGTGTTTGGGAGGCCGTACCTACATATGATGTTCCTCCAAATGAACTGGAAGGTCTTCTGCTCTATGATTGTCACCATCGGCTCCGCCTCCACCCATTTTGAGAAATAATCGATGGCAACTATCAAGAATCTATAATTGTTAGCAGCTCTTGGTAGGGGTCCTACTAAGTCAATCCCCCATATTGCGAACGACCATGGAGAAGTGATTGACATCATAGGCTGATGAGGTTGATGAGTAATAGTGGCGAACCTCTGACATTTATCACAACTCTTCACGTAAGCTGCTGCGTCCTTGGACAAGGTTGGCCACCAATACCCCTGTGTGATGATTCTTTTGGCCAAGGGTCTTCCTCCTATGTGGCTGGAGCAAGAACCTTCATGGACCTCTTGTAAGACCCAGGGAACTTCTGAGGGATGTACACATCTGAGAAGAGGCAAAAGGAATCCCTTTTTGTACAAGATGTCTCCTATCACTGTGAACTTGGCAGCTCTATACCTTAATTTTTTCCTCTCTGACTTGGATTCGAGTAGCTCTCCCTCTCTAATATACCTGATGAGAGGGTCCATCCATGATTTCCCAAGGTTCAAATTGTGACAAGGGGTACACACCTCTTCTTCCTCGATAGTTGCCTTTTCTAAGACCTCGATCAGAGCAGTTCTTCTAATATTTGTTTTCATTACCGATGCCAGCCTTGCCAATGCATCTGCGTGGCTGTTATTCTGTCGGGGTACTCTCTTCAGTTTTGTCTCTTCAAAGTACTCCAACATTTTTCTCACTTTCTTAAAGTACTTAGCCATCCTTTCATGCTTTGCCTCATAGACTCCTAGTATTTAGTTGACAACTAACCTTGAGTTGCTGTGGAGTAGGAGTCGCTTTACGCGAAGAGTTTTTGCCAGTGAGAGACCTGCCATCATAGCTTTATATTCGGACTCGTTGTTTGAGGTCTGGAAGTTAAATCTTAGGGCGTATTCAATGTTGGTGCCATCTGGAGCTGAGAGTATCAGCCCCGCGCCGCTTCCACTGTCGCAAGAAGAGACATCAACGAAGAGGCACCAGATGTCCGTATCCGACGAGAATCTTCCCTCTTCCATGACCCCTTTTTTGAAGAGGTACCGATCCTCTTTGTTTTCTTCAAATCTCCTCCGGGCCTTGCCTGAGGTAACCTCTTCCTTATCTCGGAAGACGTTTGGTGTCGTCTCTTCTAAATTTTGGAAGACACTACGGTTTGTCTCTTCATCCTCCCCCAAGACATTTTCTGTCTCAGCCTCTTCCCAGGTGAACTCTGCAACAAAGTCCGCTAGGGCCTGCCCTTTGATGGCCGTCCTAGGCTGGTAGGTAAGATCATACTCACCTAACTCGATGGCCCAAGTCATCAATCTCCCAGACTTCTCAGGTTTATGCAAGACCTGTCTTAGTGGGGAGTCAGTGAGGACTGCCATGGAGTGAGCTTGGAAGTAAGGCTTCATTTTCCTTGAGGCGTGTACCAGGGCATAGGCCAACTTTTCCATACGTGGATAATTTTGCTCAGCCCCTTGAAGGGCCTTACTGTTAAAATATACAGGCCTCTGTATCCCATCGTCTTCCCATATTATAGCCGCGCTGATGGCTGACTCAGAGACTGCCAGATACACATACAGCTTCTCTCCTGCAATGGGTCAGGATAACAATAAGGGCGATCCCAAGTAAAACTTAAGCTGGTTGAAGGCCTTTTCGCACTCTTCGTCCCATTGGAAGGCCTTTCTCAGAATTTTAAAGAATGGAAGACACTTATCCGTTGCCCTGGAGACAAATCTATTAAGTGCTGCCACTCTTCCTGTAAGTCTTTAGACATCCTTGATACTCTTAGGGGTCTTCATGTCAAGTAACGCCTTGATTTTATCAGGATTCGTCTAAATCCCCCTTTATTTGACGATGAATCCCAGGAATTTCCCAGCTCCTACACCGAAGACACATTTGGCCGGATTGAGCTTCATTCTATATGAGTCCATAACATCGAAGGTCTTCTCTAGGTCCGCTACGTGAGTGCAAGCTTTCAAACTTTTCGTTAGCATGTCATCTACATATACCTCCATAGTCTTACCTATTTTCTCCTCAAACATCTTATTTACAAGACGTTGGTATGTTGCCCCTGCATTTTCAGACCGAAGGGCATTACCTTATAGCAGTAGGACCCTTTATCAGTAGTGAAGGCAGTCTTTTCAGAGTCTTCATCATCCATGAAGATTTGGTTATAGCCTGAGTATGCATCCATGAAGCTCATGAGCTCATGTCCTGCTGTGGCATCCACCATTTGGTCTATCCGAGGTAAGGGATAGCTGTCTTTTGGATAAGACCTGTTCATGTCTGTGAAATCGACACATATTCTCCACTTTCCGTTGGCCTTGGGCACGATGATAGCATTTGATAGCCACTCCGGATATGTGACCTCTCTTATGAACTCAGCCTCTTCTAACTTTTTGACATTTTCCCGGGTGACGTCATATTTTTCCCTAGAGTAGACTCTTTGTCTCTGCTTAATAGGCTTGGCATCTTTGCTTACATTGAGCTTGTGACTCATCACTACGGGGTCAATGCCAGGCATGTCTGCGTGGATCCATGCGAAGACACTCTGTCTCCTCCTGAGGAAGTTTATCAGCTCTTCCTTGACTTCCGAATTAAGGGCTTTCCCGACCTGGATGGTTTTTTTCGGCTCGTCCTTGTTGAGGACGATGGATTCTACCTCTTCCGTGGTCTCCCCCTTCTTCAGCTTCGTCTCGTCTCTCGGATCAAGAGTATCAATGCTATAAGTAGTGGTGGCCCTCTTATGGGCCTCTCTCTCCTCGTCTGAGTTGAAGTAACATTCTCGCGCTGTGGTCTGGTCACCTTGCACTTTCCCTACCCCATAGGGGGTCGGGAATTTTAGCATCTGGTGGACCGTGGATGGCACAACCTCGAACTCTTTAAGGGCCACTCTTCCTATGATGAGGTTATAGGCCGAGAAGACGCTTTCGTCCATCACGAAGAAATTAATTTTCCTAGTCAACCTCTTAGGCCATTCATCACCCATTCGTACATCCATCTCATACATGCCTAAGGGGTGGAACTTTTCTCCACTGAAGCCTATCAGTGGGTAGTGGTATGGCACTAACCTCGCTCTACTAAGGCCCAAGCTCTTGAAGCAGGGCCAGAACATCACATCTGTTGAGCTTCCCCCGTCAACTAAGATCCTCTGCACCTCGCATCCGTGCACCCTTGTTGTTATGACCAACAGGTCATCATGGGGGGCTAAGATACCTCTGAAGTCGAGTCTGGAGAAACCAACCACTAGGGTGTTCATATCCACCTTCTTTCTCTTCTGTATTGAATCGAAAGACGTCAGGTTCACAACTTCAGGTTTGACCACTGACTTGGCCTCTGCTACGTGAGCCTTTCTATCAGCTACTTCAGAGCCACCTCCCGCAAATCCCCCGCATATGGTGCTGACACCAAATGAGATCATACCCACCCACTTCACCAGGGTGTTGTCATCTCTCGGAGGAAGATCTGGATCATCTTCATCATCTCCTTCTGAATCATCGTCTCTTCGGGCCGGGGCGTTGTCCCGGTATTTGTCATTTCTTCTTTTCTTAGGGTCATCTCTTTCTCCTCTGGGAGCCTTACCATCCACGTACTTCCTCAATTTTCCTAATTTCAGCATCTTTTCGATCTCATCTTTTAAAGTGAAGCATCTATCTATGACGTGTCCATGATCCTGGTGCAACTCACACCATAGGTTTTTGTTCCTCTTATGTGGCGGGGCCTTCAACTTTTCTGGCCACCTCAAGGTTCTATCGTTCTTAATCTCATTGAGGATGTGCTCACAGCTCACAGTCAAAGGAGTATATTGAGCGAACTTGTCATCGCCCGACCTCTTCTTCCCATCTCTCTTCCTTTGGGACTTTTCGCTACTATCACCGCGGTTTTCATCCTCGTACTTGGCAGCCATTGCCTCTTCCGCATTCATTACTTTTCCAGCGGTTGCCAAGAGTTCCGCCATAGACCTTGGGGGGCCTTCTGCCAGCTTCTATAGTAGCTTCCCTTTCTGTAGTCCTCCGATGAGGGCAGTCATGGCTATACTCTATTCATAGTCCTCAACCTCCAACTTCTCCTTATTGAACTTGGCAATATAGTCCCTTAAGCTTTTACTCTTACCCTGCTTGACATACAGCAGGTGAGTGGTCTTCTTTTGGGGTCTCATCCCAAAGAAAAAGTTATGGATGAACCGCTCTGTTAAGTTTTTGAAATTCTCAATAGAATTTTTCGGAAGGGAGGTAAACCAACTGTGTGCTGCTCCAGTCAGGGTTCCAGAGAAGGCCCTGCATTTTATCTCATCGGGAATGGAGTAAATATCTGCTGCCGACTGGTACATCTCTATGTGATGTACTGGGTTGGTGATGCCGTCATACTTGGGAGACACCACAGGAGGATTGAATTTAGCTGGAGTTGGGTAGCTTACTATCTTAGCCACAAACAGCGAGCCCTCTAAGTAGCCCTTTTGCAATGGGTCTCTACTTTTAATGAGGTCTCCTATCTTCTCCTCGAGGCGCTGGATGGAGTCATTCCATGGTCTTCCGCCCTCAACTTGGCCGAGGTTGTCCCCAGCCACTTCGATGGGGTGAACTGAGGGCTCCCATGCCGCCGCACAGCGTCTGCTGTTGATCTCTTCCTGGTCTATACCTCTTGTGTCACAGGGTCGACCTTGGTTAGGCCGAGCTTGCCTGTCCCCTCTTTATGAGCCGACAGCGCTCCTGGACCTGGATAACCTGTGTCTTAGGTCATTCACCGGAACCAACCTCTCAAAGGTTGATCCTATGCTCAACCGATCAAAAGCTGACCCTCTTTACCGAGCCTCTTTATCTCTTCGGCCGACACATCCTTGACTCTGCCGTAGGGGTTGTACGGTATTGTTCGACACCTCATACGGCTCCCAACAGTCTTCCGGGGCCTCTTCTGCCTCTAGATCGTCATACCTGTCCTCTGGGCAAGGGTTTCCTTGCCTCCCCAGGCGTAAGCGCCGGGGGTCAGCAACGTCCCTCCTCCGCTGAGGAGCAGGCTGATCTTTCATGGGTGCCTGGGGTGGTCCCCTGGCATTTGGATGGGGTTGCACAGCCGCCGGAGTGATCATGTCCGGTGAGACTCCTGGTGGCCTCATCATAGTCTGGCTGAGCTGTTCGAATTGCTCCTTCATCGCCTGCTGTGTTGCAGCCAGAGATTTTAAGGCAGCGGCCACCTCCGCCATTTCGGACTGAGGCGATGCCTAGCTAGAACTAGGCCCTCCTCCGGGCGGCGGAAGAGGCGGTGGTAATTCAGGTGCCATGTGTTAATCAATAAAGATCTTGGTACCTTACAGGACCTCTTTCAATGGTGAAACAACTCCACACAAGGGGGTGGTGCCTGGTTCACCACTAGAGTCTCCGGTGAGGTTAAGCTGAGAAAGGAAGAGATAGCTTCTCGTTCCCACAAACGGCGCCAAAAATGATGATGCTGAAAATAGCACCACCAATCCGGGTGTTGGTAAGCTGAAGCTAATGACAACAATGGCAGCACATGCATATAACAAACATAAGAGATTGAGGCGAGGATAAGAGGATGAACACAGATATGTAAATGGTTCAGCCTAAGTTGGCCTACGTCCACTGTGTGTATGTGTAATCTCACTATGATTGGGCACTAATGGCCATGGATACAATCTCTCAAGCTTTCTCTCTCTCTCTCTACTGTATATCTAGACAGAGTTTTAGCTAGGGTTGTGAGAATCCGGTCCTTTGATAGGTAGAAGATGATCCCTATATATAGTACCTTGGGGGTGAAATGTACCCCCCATGCATGCAAATAGGCATGTGTGTGTTAGCCTTACCAATAGAGGTGAGACACCTGTCACTGTCACATGTAGGGAAAGATGATGAAATATTCTCCCCATGTGTGGAGAATAATCTTGTTACAACTGATTTGTGCCCACGTGTCCTTATCCATATGTCAATAAATGCTCGGCTGCCGTACTGGTGTAGGACCTCGGCCTAGGAGAGGCCGAGCTATAAAGGCTCGACATTCGCCCGATCCAAGGTGAACCATGGGAAGTCTCGGCCTGTACTCAGCCGAGTCAGTATGCTGGGTCGGCCTGACTGAGGCCGAGGTTAGGCTGATTCCATGCTGAAGAGTATTAAGGCCCTCATGTTACCTCGGCCTGAACTAGGCCGAGGTTGCCATATTTAGGGACATGGGGACATTGTTGATACCCGTGATGCGCGTAGGGTCTGTTGGAGACGTAGGTGTTAGTGTCGGCTTAGGCTGACCATATGCCAGGCCGAAGGCTGATATTGCGGGCCCACAGATTATTCAGAGTCTTACCATGTCTCGGCCACTACCTCGTCCGAGGTTGGTGTCTCTAGGCCGAGGTCACACTTGGGCATATCAAACTTGAACGCGATTATGTTGTTTTTTATTAACCTTATTTAAATCAGTTTAGAATTGTTCATTTGCAAAATCATCATCATCAAAAGTTTGATTAGAATCCAAGCAGTTAATGTAAGGTACAACAAGATACTCAAAATCTTCGTTTATTTCATTGATAGGAAAAATAGCATTGAGAACCTCATCAAAAGAGGTCTCGATTACATTTGAGCAAGGATGGACAACAGTAGAAGAAACAAGGTAAACATTGGGGTTAGGAGAGATTTCAAGAGGTAGAACTGGCGTAGCATGCCAGTTGAGGAGAGGTGTATCAGCAACTTTGATCAGATGAGAAGGGTCTAGTGATGAAGTGCCTGAGTGAACCATGCAGAGTGCCAACCCCAGCGTCTGCAAGTTAAAGGAATCTTTAAAATCACTTTCCTCAGTCTCTTCGATATTTTTGATGAGCGGTTGTACGTGGTGTGGGAAATTTTCTGCCCATGGGTAGCTATCTTGGAAAAAGATCTCCATTCCAGGCTTCATTTTCTTATCTGTATGGTCATACCACGGTTCTGGAAAGCCGCAAAAGGGGAAGTCTTCACCCTATTTAATGAATCGTCCATTTAAAGAATCTCCTGAGATAGTTCAAACACAGTCTAACCTTTTCTTTTACCGAGTCTGGAGGATCATTCTGAGCTCTGGTTCTAATGGTTTATATCCCAAGCCGCAAGGAGGGAAAGATTTCTTCAATTCGATGGGCTCCGGTATCCCTTGTTGTCTTTGTCCTAGCCTCATTTCGGGCATGAAGTGCATGTTTCTGAACATCTGAATCACATTGACATTGCCATGAGGGTCGTATTCTGGACAAACCCTTTCTTTGAAACCGTCCCCTGCCGGGAGTAGAGGTGGGTCAACTCGAAATCCTGATAGGAGCATATCATTTGACCCATGCTGTATCTCAAGAATTGGACTGCTGGTGCCTGCACCCTCGGCATTATCGTCATCACCCAAGATGGTGATGACTCACCCATCGGCGAAGAACTTCAATTTCTAATGGAATGAGGAAGAGACACCCTTTATACTGTGGATCCAGGGTCGTCCGAGCAACAGGTTGAAATAAGCCGGGATATCAATGACTTGGAATTCGACGACAGGGTTTACAGGTCTAACCCCTATTGCCAGTTTTATGGATCCCATCACATCCCGATGGGTATTATCGTAGGCGTGCACGACAGTGGAGGTTGGAGCGAGGTCACTTTCTTTTAAGCCTAGACATTTGAAGGTTCTCAGTGGGCAGACATTCAAAGCGGATCCGTTATCAACGAGCGAAAGCGGTACCACCTTCCCCATAACTTCGATGGAGATGTTGAGTTCATGATTGTGATTCGCCCCAATTTTGAGGATTTCCTCTTCAGAAAATGACAGCATTCGGGTGGAGGTCAAGGACCTGACCAAATTCACCGCTTCTTCTGGTGTGGTAGAAGGAGGAACTATGGGTCCTGTGAGCAACTTGATTAAAGCATTTCTGTGCTGCTGGGAAGACATGAAAAGCCCCCATAGAGTGATGTTAGCTTGAGTTTTCTTCAGTTGATCGAGGATCTTTCTCTCCTCGAGGGCCATTTATGGCATAGGAAGGTCTTCAACGCCCTTCCCCTTGTCATTTGCGAATAGTGAGTTTGGAATTTGATAATGTCTCCATGATCTGGTCATGTGATTTACTGAAGAAGGGAAAAACTTAAATCCAGTTTCCTCATCAATCTCAGGTTGTTCTGCCACCCTATCTATTTCTCCGAGGAGTTCTTCAAATGATATCCTCCCACATATGTCGGCTACTGGGCCATTTCCTCTTGAAGCTTGTTCTTCATTTGAAACTTCGAATTCTCCCCCCCATCCGGTGGCAACAATTCTATTTTCCCTCGTGAAATCAATGCATTCCACAACTTCAATGGCCTCTTCATATAGGTCTTCCCATTCTGTGGGGATGTGTAAGGGTGAAGGCATCAGGCACCCTTGTAGCTTCAAAGTATCAAGTAACTCGGTGATACTGCAAATGTTGTTGGTTTGCCTGAATACTTTCGCCATGATCTGGACAACATCATTTAAGCTGACTTCGTCGGTTGGTACCACCCAACTATCTGATTCTCGGGCCCATTTTTATGCTTCTAAAAACAGCGCGTTGAACCTCTGGCAGTCGATAATCATCTGTGAGGGCAATTTCAGCCCAAACTCTAGGAGTTGATTCAATACCTCTGACAATTCCATACTTCCACCTTCAGAACAGGTCCGGACAGTGATGCACGCTCTGGTAAGACGTGACAGTGCCTGATCAGCGGGCCTAGTAGGGTGTATGAGGAAATATGGGCAAATTTGAAGAGGTTTAGGAGGGTATAGGGTTGTGATTTGAGTTGATGGATCGAAATTCAGGTTTTCTTCCAAGAAGAGGGCATTAGTGTGATTTGGGAGTGGGTTACGAGTAGTGTTTGGCTTAGGATTGGCTGGTGGGGCGATGGTACCCCGATCGATGAGATCCTGGATTACGTTCCAAAGGTGAAAGCATTGGTCGGTGGTATGGCCAGCTGTTTGGTAAAAGGCGCAATGAGCATCGGACTTGAAGTTTCTTGGGGGTGGGTTTGGTAACGAACGGGGATCCAAGGATTTTATAAGGTTTTGACTTAACAGGTCTTGGTAAACTTTGGAGAGGGGAGCATGAGTCTCAGTGTATTCCCTACGGACGGGGGCAGGGTGGCTTTCTGGTTCCCATGATGTGGTTGGTTGAGCGATGTTGTTGATGGTTGAGACTGTAGCGTTGGCAGGCTTGTCATACTTTCTAGGGGTGAACTGTCCGATCACCTTCTTCTGTTCAACTTCTGTTTTGGCAAGACTTTCCTCAATTTCTACTTCTGCTTCTCTGAGAGCTCGAAAGTGGGGGTAGTACTGTCCTCCCATGGTTGCTCGGACATGGGGCAAGAAATTCTTCTTCACTATGTTGACTTGTTCTTCCTCGGATGGACGATTGGTCATAGTAGCTTCTTTTTCCCTCCATCGGGCTATGAAGTTACTGACTGATTCTACAGAGTTTTATTTGAGCATCTCTAAATCACGACGGGTGACCTCGAGCTCTTCATTGTATTTGTACTGCGACATGAATTCTCGGGCTACATCCTCCCAGCTACGGATTCTGGATTCCTCAAGAGATAAAAAACATCGAAGAGCACTGTCCTTCAAAGTTTACTGAAACATTTGGGCCATTACCTCTTCAGAAGCCCCTAGGAGAGTGATGGAACGATGATAACTGCGAAGATGAACAATTAGGGGACCACTCCCTCCGAATTTCTTGATGTTTGGCATCGAGAACTTCTCGGGTAACCTTGCTTTAGGATAAGGAGACATATGGGTGTAGTCCATGTAATTCCCAGAGATTCGGACCTGGTCGAACTTCTTAGTGAGCATCTTAGGATCTTCTTTGACTTTGTTCAACTCCTCCTCCTTTGGATCAGCGACAACATGCAGGTTAGCCACAGGCTGGGCAATGTTTGGCATTGGAAGCTGGGCAGGCGGCGGCCCATTAGCTGGAGGGGCACGTGGAGCGTGATGATATTCCTCTGAGACCCAGATGAGCTCGGGTGGACCCATAGCACGAGGGAACAGGGCCTCGGGCTCTTGAGGCATAGGAACTTGGTTTCGTTGCATTTCTCTGACCTCATCTTGGAGGTTGTCAATCTTGGCCACGAGCTGAGCTAGGACTATCGGTAGATCCGGTTGTATGACTGGTGGTTGATCTACATTCTCCATGGAAGATGGATGGATTCTAGATTTGAAAGAAGTAGTAGAGAAGCAGATAAAAATTCGAGGTGATTTGACTGAAGACCGAAGCCAATAAGGAGCCAAGCCAAGGGTGTGCGATCGACCTGAGAAGGCGTAGGATAAGATTTATTTTTGAGAAAAAAGGGAAGAAACTATTTTTGGATTTTTGATAAAGAAGGGGGAAATATTTTTAGATTTTTAATAAAGAAGGGAGAAATGTTAATGTTTTTGGATTTTTAATAAAGGAGAAATGTTTTTGTATTTTTAATAAAGAAGGGAGAAATGTTTTTGGAGACGTAACTCAACATGATTATTATGATTATTATGTTCTCACTTGTATTTAATTTTCCTAAATGCAATGTCGGACGGGACCTGAGCTTGGAAAAGTGGGGTTCTTAATATATGCAAAGCTATGGTTTAGACTTGTAACCAGGCTCACGAACAGGGTCCCGTTTTAAAAAATGCGCAAAAATTGGGCGGCAGGCTGACCCGGTATTCCGACAGAGTTTCGGGTTGAAACCGGCAATCTAAAGTGCGTGTCCTGGGTTTGACACCTATATGCGGTTATGCAGTTGTTTGGGTGAATCGGCATGGGTTCCCCCCTTTGGCGTAACTTCCACGATATACGTCTTGCTCTTGCGGGCAGTCGGTACGTGTGGACAAGCCATTTGATATACCTGAGTGTACATGAATTGCCTCACCATATACCTCGTGGGGATGGTACGTGGAGAGCTAATTCGATATACTCGGCGTACGTGAACGAATTCCCTGCGATATACCTCCCGTCATGACTTCGGTCAAGCGGTACGATGCGGGGGAACCGTTCGATAAACGTCGAAGGTACTTGGTCAATGGAAGGTGAGAGTCATATCGCTTAGGCTAACTGCGACCTACCGGACCAATGCCCATCATGAAGTGACCCTCCAGTTACTGGGTAAAATTTGGTAAATATCAATGCTCTTTGGTGATATCGTGTGAATCATGCATGATTCTGTTATTATTATCTTATGATGACAATGCCTTTCTTGATTATGCCAAACAGGGAGCCAATGTACAAGTACCCCAAAAGGTACACCAAGCATGGATGGGTGATGCGTGCAACATGGGGATATATATCTGATCCTAGGTGCACGTGGTGTGAAGTGTACATGGAGAATTTTCTACAAGTGTGTGAATATAAGCATAGGCATGGGATATACATGTGAGAAAGGGGGATAGGAAGATATGGGGGGGGGGGGGGGGGGGACATAAACAAATATAACATCCATGTAAATAGAATCAAGCCCTCAAAATATAATAAAAACAACTCCCCAGCAGAGTTGCCACTGTGGCCATCCCCGATCCCCACCGCAGAGGGAGGAAGGGATCCTTCGGGTCCCGCGCGTCCCCTCTCGGGAGAGCGCTTCGACCGGCGTCGATTTGTGAGGTGTGAAGATGTAGAGAGATTTATAGTCGCCAGTCTATTTTACTCGAAATAGGCAAAAGGAAAAGGGGAAGCCACCTCGAAGGATGGCATCCAAAGACATACTGGTGCGTGGGAAACCAAATGATTTGAGAAGGGTTCGGAGGCTTAGTTACGAAATGGGAAGGCGTTAGGCACCCATTCCGCCCTTTCGGTTTCTCATGGATATTTGCTATTTTCCTTTATATTTCCCCTCGTGATATGTGTGCATGTGTATATATATAATGGAGGTAAGAATCCTCGACTTGTATCATAGAAAAGACAAAGCGAGTCATCCGTAGGAATGTGAGATTAGTTTAGAAAATAAGATTTACGTGATTACCCCTACGTTGACCGTTATAAAGGAACAATAACGCATATGGGATAATAAGTTACTAAGAACAAGTATATAGAATATAATGGAAAATGAGATAAAGAGAAGATAGAAAACAAGAGAAAAAGTGAGAAAAGGACTCGAGTTTCGGGTTTTACCCCGAGACGCCTACGTAGCCTATAAAGGCATCAAAGTCCACGTAGTTCGCAAATAAACGAGGGGTGGGGTTTAACCCATAAATCCAAATGGAGAAATCTCTTATTTTTAAGTGTGTGTGTGTGTAGAAAAAAGTGTTTTAGTTGTGAGAAAAGTGTGGAAAAGGTGTGAGAATCCCTACTTGGAATTTATGAGCAAACCCTCTTTTTCTTGTTTTTTGGGTTTTTATTTATATGAAAATAGGGGATGTGCAATAATACTAGATAAAAAGTATATTTATGGTGTGTGAGATGAGATAATAAAAGTGCTAAGTAAGAAAATAAGTTATTGCTAATTTAAAAGAATTTAGGAGTGAGTTTGAGAAAGTTGGACCTTCTTGGTGACCTTGAGCTTGATCTTGAATGTTGAAAAGAAGCCCTTGCCATTGGATGATGATGGAGAGTGGTTAATTCATCAAGTTTGATGAAAGGGATGATGAAAAGTAGAAGTGAAAAAGGGATTTGAGAGTTGAAACCACGCTGCCTTCGAGAGAGGTTTCTGGGGTTTTTTTGAGAGTGATTTCCCTCTGATCTGAGCTCTCTTGCAAATGAGGCCAAAGCCTCCTTTTATAGATCTAGGGGACTACCGATCGGCTTAGAGCCCTTCCTTACTGCCGACAGGAAGGTGCCGATAGGCAGGTTCTGGGACCTGCCGTTTGGCAGTGTGTTTCAGGATTTTTTGGAAAATTGGCCGCCGAGGGCAAACTGTTGGTCCAAATCATGCACGGGGCATACCGTTGGAAAGGTATTTCAGAGACCTTAGATAGTCCTTTGGATCTCTCCCGAGTTCGGGAGTGTACTTTGGGTCAAATGTGGCTCAGAAGCGTTTTTCGATCTGCTGGACGGGGAATTATTCGGAAGCAAATGCATCGTTCGTCCGCATGGTAAGTCCGAATCATGCACGAGACGGACTGTTAGAAAGGTTAGCAGGTGTACTTCGACATTCCAAAGAGTTTGTCCCAATTTGGAGAGTTGACTTTGGTCAACCGGGCTTGAGAAGCATTTGGTGACCTCTCAGAGTCAAACGGATCGTTCGTTCGCATGGTAAGTCAGAATCGTGCACGGGACGGACCGTTGGAAAGGGTATTCAGTGCCCTTCGAAGATTCATTCAGCCTCAGTCGAGATGAAGAGTTTACTTGGGTCCAACAGAGCCTGAAAGCGCCTGGTGGCCTTCAGGTAGGGTTTCGGACGCAAACGGAACATTCGTCTGCATGGTGAGTCAGAATCGTGCACGGGGCGGACCGTTAGAAAGAGTATTCGGTGCCCTTCAAAGATTCATTGAGTCTTGGTTGAGATGAAGAGTTTGAATTTTGGGTTAAATTGAGCCGGGGAGTGCCTGATGGCTTTTAGGTCAGTACTCGGGACATGACCAGGGTTTACAGTGATGAGTGGAGGTACTAGGGACCTAAGGAGAGTTAGGGGGTAACGAAATGAGGTGTCTACACCTTTCTTTTTAGCGGTGCCATCAAAGAATATTTTCCATCGAAGGTCTTCTTGAGAGGTACAAAGGATATTATCATTAGGGTACTTAGAAATCCAAACATCAGCTTCTTCCATTGGGTAGTCAGCGAGGTAGTAAGAGATGGCTCTTCCTTTCATGGATTTCTGCATGACATACACAATATCAAATTCATCTAGAAGCATCAACCAACGGGGCATTTGTCTGGACAGGGCAAGTTTCTCGAGTAAGTACTTGATGGGATCCATTCGGGATACGAGTTTGATGGGAAAGGCGATCATGTAGTGCCCTAATTTTTGGGTGACCCAGACAAGGGTGACACATACTTTTTCCAAGGCAGTATAGTTAACTTCGTACCTATCCAACTTGTGACTGGAGTATTAGATGGATCTCTCTTTGCGGGATTATTTAAGGTAATATACTAGAAAATCCCCAGTTGCAGTTTCCATTACAGTCAGGTATAGGAGTAGGGGAAAACCAAGCTACGGTGGCATGAGTACCAGAGGTCGGTTTAGGTATTGGTTGATTTGGTAAAAGGATTTTTAGTAAGATTTGTTAAAAACCTTAGTGGAATCCTTTCGGAGAAGTTTGAAGATGATGAACCATCTGAGATACTATAATTTTCTAAGGAATACCTAGACTTCCTTCTTTGTTTAGGGTGGTGGAATTTCGAATATAGCTTTCAACATGGCAGGATCTATTTTTATCCCCTTTTCACTAACCATGAATCCTAAGAGCTTTCCTTTGATAACGTAAAAAACACATTTCTGTGGGTTAAGTCACATCTGGTACCGCCATAGGCGCTCGAACAACTTCCAGAGAGCGGGGAGATGATCTTCCCTAGGCTTAAACTTGATAATCATATTATTTGAGTAGAACTTGACTTCTTTGTGTATTAGATTATGCAAGATGGTTGTGACAGCCCTCCGGTAGGTAGCTCCTGCATTTTTTAGACCAAATGGCATAACGATGTAGCATAAAGTTCCCCAAGGGGTAATGAATTCAGTTTTCTCTTGATGATCCGGGTGCATCTTGATCTGATTGTATCCGAAAAATCCATCAATGAATGACTTAAGAGCTTAACTGGCCTGTTATCCACAATCATGTTGATATTGGGTAGCTGGTAATTATCCTTCGAAGAGGCCTTATTTAAATCTCGGTATTCAACACACATGTAAACCTTCCCTCCTAATTTTGGCACGAGTACGATGTTAGCTAGCCATGTGGGATATGCAATCACATGAATGAAACCCATGTATAATTGTTTAACCACTTCTTCCTTAATCTTGAGCAACTATTCGGTATGGAGCTTTCGTAGTTTTTTTTTGATCGATTTGTATTCTAGGAGAGTTAGAATCTCATACTGAGCTATCTCGGGATCAATGCTGGTTATGTCATCGTAGGACCATACGAAGACATCTATAAATTCCTTCAATAATTCCTCGAGTTGCGCAAACTCATGCTCGTCAAGGGTAGACCCTATCCTAATTTTGCGCTGTTAACTACTAGAATCAAGATTAGTAACAATAGTTTCATCCTCATTAACTTGAAAGGGGTTATGTTGTTTGTTATTAACCTTATTTAAATCGATTAAGAATTATTCATTTGAAAAATCATCATCAGCAAGATCTTAATAAGAATCACGATAATTAATGTAAGGCATAACAAGATACTCAAAATCTTTGTTTATTTTATTGTTGGGAAAAACAAAAATGAGAACCTCATCAAAGGAGGTCTCGATTACATCAGAATAGGGAGGAACACAAAAAGAAGAAGAAATGGGATAAAAATCAGAGTTGGGTTGTATTTCAAAGGGTGGAACTAGTATATCATGCTAGTTGAGGAGAGGTACATCAACAACTTTTATCAAGCGGGATGGATCCGATGATGTAGCACTTGAGAGAATCATGCAGAATGTCAGCCCCAATGTTTACGAGTTGAATAAATCCTCGAAATCTCTTGTAGAAATTATGGTCTTCTCAATGAGTGGTTGCACATGATGTTAGGAAATTTTGTCCCATGAGTAACTATTTTGGAAAAAGATCTCATTCTTCGATTTCGTTTTTTTGTCCACATGATGATACCACGGTTCTGGAAAGCTGCAAAAGGGGAAATTTTCACCTACTCTGATGAATCTTCCATTCAAGGAATCTTTTAAGACATCCTTGGTGCTTTCTAGCCTTCTCTTCAGTCGAGGTTGATGAAGAATTCTGAGTTCTTATGCTTATGGTTATAGCCCAATCCTCAAGGAGGAAAATCTTTCTTTAACACTATGGGTTCAAGTATCCCCCGTTATCATCATCCCAGCCCCAATCCGGGCATGAAGTGCATGTTTTAACATCTCGATCACGTTGATGTTTCCATGAGGGTTATACTCAAGATAAACCCTATCTTTAAAATCTTCCCCTGTTGGGAGTAGAAGTGGTTCAACTTGGAAACCTGATCGAAGCTTATCAATTGCCCCATTCTGTATATTTAGTACTGGATTGTTGGTGCTTGCATTCTCAGCATTGTCTTCATCACCCAAGATGGTGATGACCTGCCCATTAGAGAAGAAGTTTAGTTTCTGATGAAGGGAATAAGACACACCCTTTATACTATGGAGCTATGGTCGACCAAGTAACAAATTGAAACAAGTTGGGATGTCGATGACTTGGAATTCAACAATAAGATTTTATAGGGCCGACCCCATTGTAAGCTTTATGGATCCTATTATTTCTCGATAGGTATTATCATAAGTGCACACCGCGACAGAGTTTAGATAAAGGTCGCTTACTTTCAGTCCCAAGAAATTAAGGGTTCTCAACGATCAAACATTAAGAGTTGATCCATTATCGACAAGTGAACGTGGAACTGTCTTTCCCAAGACTTCGACAGAGTTATTGAGAGTATAGTTGGTATTCGTAAAAATGATTTCGGTATAATAAAGGAAAATGCTTTTGGTATTTTTTGATAAAATAGGGAAAATATTTTTGACAATTTTGGTAAAGAAAGAGGAAAAAAATGGAAGACGGGTCTCAGCATGATTATTATTATGTTTATTATGCTCTCACTTGTATTAGGTTTGCTTAAATGTAAAAAGAAATGTCGATTGGGACCCGAGCCTGGAAAAATTGTGTTTAAAAATATGTAAAAAACATGGTTGTACTTGTTGCCAGACTCATAGATAGGGGCTCATTTTTAAAAAAGACAAAATCGCATAAAAATTTGGGCATGTCGACTCGTCTTTTTGGCAGAGTTCGAGTAGTAACCGACAAACTTAATATGAATGCCCAAGGTTTGACACCAATATGAGGGTATGCATTTGTTGGGTTAATTGTAAGGGTTCCCCCCTTTGGTATGACTTCCAAGATATATGTCTTTCTTTAAAGGGAAATCGGTTCGTGTGGACAAGCTATCTAATATACCTAAGTGTACGTGAATTGCCTCACTATATACGTCATGGGGATAGTACGTGTGAGAGTGAATCTAATATACTCAACGTACGTGAATGAGTTTCCAGCGATATACCTCCCGTCATGACTTTGGTCAAACAGTACGATGCAGGGAGAACCATTCGATATACATCAAAAGTACTTGGCCAATGGAAGGTGAGGTCATATAGCTTAGGCTAACTGTGACTTATCGGACCAACGCTCATCACGAGGTGACCCCCTAGTTACGAGATAAAGTTTGGTGAATAACTATGCTCTTTGGTGATGTGGTGTGCCAAATGCATGATTCTTGATTAGCATATTATGGATAGACTATCTTTATTTGGAATTATGAGTACTATACTAATAGGGAAGAATGTAAAAGTATAAAAAGTAACTATAACATGGAGCATGAAGATTATACGAGTCAGAGATATGTGAGCGATGTGTGAATATCTACAAGTGGGTGTGTGGTAGTGAACCTAATCATGAATCAACTATAAGTGGTGTGTGACTAGTGTGAGTGAGCATGGATATATACAAGTGTCATAAGTGGAGCTCTGTGTTGGGGACAACCTAAGCATGGATATTCTAAGTGGTGTGTGAAACATGTGTATATAAGTGATCCTAGGTGCACGTAGTGTGAAGTGTATATGGAGAGTATCTATAAGTGTGTGAGTGAGTGATGATACCAAAAATGGTACTAGTAGATCACAATGATAAGGACCTCAAGCAGGTATGACAATGGTAGCAAGAAGGTAATATAACAGTAAGAGAGTGAGATGAGGCGAAGAGGAATTGAGTACCAGAATTAAGTGGTTCATCCAAATTATAGCCTACATCCACTGTGTAGTGTGTATAAGGATCTAATGGCCTGAATATACAAGCACTCAACCTTTCTCTATCTTACAGTGAATTTGACAGAGTTTCTATAGGGTTTCCAATATGGGTCCCCTTTACAAGAGGTAGAAGATAAGTATTTATAATGCTTAGGGGGTGTAATTCACCCCCTAAGCTTGTAGTAGGCATGTGATGAAGAAGGCCTCCAATAGAGTGGTGAAATCTGTCCATAGCATATGTAACTAATTATGATGCAATATCCCCTCACGTGAGGGGATAATATGGTTGTAACAGAATTATGCACGTGGGGCATGCCACCTTGGGACCTTCTACTGCTCGTACATGTAATGTCATCTACAGGGGTTTTGGATTGGACAAGTACAAGGTTGAGGATGCCATGCTTGACTTTACATTAGAAACTGGCAAGTGTAGTCTCGTCTGAGTAGTCGAGGCCGAGGTAGATCAAACAGATTACTTCCTGGTGTCGGCTATAAAAGAGGACAAGGGATACTCTTGGTGAAGAACTGCTCCCTTGAGGTCTCGACCTATTATATGGATGAGGTTATCTGTGGTTGAGGTCGACCTTGATTTGAAAGATGTCTTGGAGATGACCTACCTGAGTCCCTTGTGGGAGCTCGACTATTGATGATAGGGACCCTCACCCAAAGACGAGGTCATACTTGTTCATATCAATAACCCCTAACCCTCGAAGAAGTGGCTGGGGGATACGAGTCTACTTTGTCTTCTAATGAGGCATCCTTGGGATTACAGTGACACATGTCATCCTCTTTGATTGGGTAGCATCGGCCTCAAGACTGATTAACCGGCTTGGCACTTTGGACTTCATGCCTCAAGTGACGATATACTTGGGAAAATACGCCTTTCATTTCCTCACTATTTAAACCCAAAAATTTCTCTCTCTCCTCTTTACACTCAAATATTATTTAAACCCCAAAACCTCCTAGTTATAGAGGTTTTTAAGGTTTTTTACGTTTCAAACTTTTTTCGATGACCTCCGGTCATCTTCTCTGGCCAACTTCAAGGCTGTGTTCTTGAAGTTCCTGCTTGTAATCATTTTGGGTTCCATTTTGATCCTTGATCAACTGTAGTCAAAATTGTAAATTGTTTGTTCTTATTCCAATTTTTCACACAAAGTTAAACCTCGTCCTTTGACGTTAAGACACTTGTACAAGTTTATTGAGGAATTTCCCAGCCTCAGAGAGAAGTGCTTCGAACAAATTATGAGAGTAGAGTCTGAATAAATCGAGAGTCATTAGGCCGAGGCCTTTCCCCTTCGTCCTATCTATCCACCCCCTTTGGCTATCGTATATCCGCAAGTATCTGAACATTGCGATCCCAAGGTTGCTGAACCAAGTGACCTCATGTCTGTGTCATCCTCTTCTTGAGACGATCGCATGTCTACTTATTAGGCGGTCGAGAGTGTAGATTCATTTGAGGAGGTAATGGGATATCATGCATCCCAAATTGAGGGGTTTAATATTGACGAGGCTAATTCTCGTGTCTCGTCCTCTCAAAGGGCCGAGACTTCAGATCGACCTAACTCAGTTTAGATACTTGAGCCTAACATAGTAATCCCTTATCCAATATATACGATTCCTCTATCATCTATAATTGGGGACAAATTTTCACAAGGATTCCCTAGTGGTGTTCTAAATAATATCCAAGCCAAGGGTTCAAACAGTAGTAAAGAGGAGATGAAGTTGATACCTCTATTGCTAAGGAATTTGAGAGCTTAGTGAATGAGGACAACCTCTTGATCTTTAGGCATATCTATGTCATAGATCCTTCCATATCTATGATAAAACCTCTTAAGGAGGAAAGAGCTTTCCATGGTTGAGAAGATGAAGTCTATTTCTATGAGCAGATGTTCAAGCTTGGCATTCGCCTGCCTATTCACCCTACAATTTGAGCCATTCTGGCTCATTTAAAACTTGCCCCTTCTCAACTCTCTCCAAACCCTTGGAGGGCTATCCTTGGCTCTATTTTCCTTTGGAAGGCAATCCATCTTATTACATGCTATACACCCTCGTCTCCCAAGACTCAGCCTGGTTATTACCACCTCGTAGCTAGAAAGTCCAACAAGAAAATGTTATTGGTCATCCAAACCTCAAACCATAACTAGAAACCTTGTTATTTCTTTGTCTCCGAGGCTTGGGAATTTGGCCATACCCAATCTTGTGGAACCTCTGAGCCCAGGACGCCTCTGAAGTGGGACAAAGTGTATACTTTGACTAAACTCAATCCAGGGTTAAATTCTGAGGCATTTGAAAATGTTAACAAGCTTCGTTATCAAGGTGAAAAGGGTCATCTTGTGAAGTTCAAGCACTTAATAACTCCTTATTATTTGGCTCAGACAGGTCTGGGGGTTAACCCCCAAGTCGAGCTATGTAAGTAATTAAACTTGTGAACTGTTGTATCATTCTTTATAATTATAGATAGTTAACTCAGAGGTTTATCTCTTGAAGGCCATCTAGAAGGTATTTTAAACGAGCTCGGGAATATGGTGGCCCCCAACTTAAGAAAGTTTTCCAACAAATGCGGCCAGAAAGCCGACCCTCTAACTGCTCAGGCAAAGAAGTCAACTGGAGGCGGTCCTAGATGATCCGATGGTGTTGGGAAGAAAATAAAAGGCTTAGATGACGACACAACCCCTACTTATACTTCAAAGAAAGGTTGGTCAGATCAGGCAATCCCTATCTCGCCTGACAACATTCTGGCTACTTGTCTGGGGGAGTTGAAAATTTTAATGAGAGCATCATCGACCACAGTAAAAATCCCATAGGTGGTATTGGGGCCGCCAAAGCTCCAACCTAAAGTTTGATTACGCCAAAGCTCTGAAGACCTTGGTCGAGAATAAGTATACTGAGATTGATGCTACTATCGGGGCCACCTTGGACAAAGCTAAAGCGCAAGCCGTAGCGAGTTCAAGGAGTCTGATGAATTCAGAGACTATGCCTTCAAGTATTTGGAGCGTTGCATCAAGACAGCTAGTCGATGGGCTGTCATCAAACATGCAGAGACTGGGGACTTATTCCCTGATGACTTCAAAAGCCTTGAATTAAGTGACCCTCGTCTTCAGATTACTTTGGACGACATTGAAAATCCCATGACCCCTATAGAGACAAAACCTCTGGATGTTACAAAGACCCAAGAAAACATAACTGAGGTAGGTTTCAATGATGATGGAGTCGAGACGACTAATGCTGTGGTCTATGAGGTAACTCAGGGTGGTGATGGGTCGATCCTAGCAGGCGATGACGTCATTATTTAGTCTTAGTCTTGTGTAGCTTCTAATTTTTATTTTTTTGTAATGACAATCGACCTTTCACAGCCTTGCACTTTTGTATATCTTAAGTGAATGGAAAATATGTTGTCTCTAGTTGTGTGTTGTCTTTTCTTTCTCTGACTCTTTATTAGTATGCATTGCTTGAATTGGCATAATTCTTACTGATGTCTAATAAATATGAATATTAATTTGCATCCACCAAATTATGGTCTTATAGCATAAATACCCTCTCATCGTTTTGAGAGTGTATGGATGAGTGTCATCTCATCCATGCACTCCCATCTTAGCCGAGAGAGAAAATTCACCAAATTAATGATGTTTAACAATGAACCACAACTAAATGATTTTTAATTTGCATCCACCAAATTATGGTGTTTAAGCATAAGTCCCCTCTCGTCGTTTTCAGATTTTGGATAAGTGTCGTCTCGTCCATGCACTGTCATCTCGACTAAGAGAGAAAGTTCACCAAATTAATGATGTTTAATAATTAACCATAACTAAGTGATTTTTAATTTGCATCCACCAAATTATGGTGTTATAGAAAAAGTCCCCTCTCGTCGTTTGAGAGTGGATGAGTGTTGTCTCGTCTATGCACTATCGTCTCGGTCGAGAGAGAAAATTCACCAAATTAATGATATTGAATAATGGACCACAACTAAGTGATTTTTAATTATCATCCACCAAATTATGGTGTTATAGCACAAGTCCCCTCTCATCATTTTGAGAGTGTATGGATGAGTGTTGTCTCGTCCATGCATTGTCGTCTCGACCGAGAGAGAAAATTCACCAAATTAATGATGTTTAATAATAAATGTCTTTCGATGTTATTGATAACCCATGGACAAGGTTGACCCCATCTGAACTATCATATCACCGAAGGTAACTTACGCCTATTTCACCACGAATGATGTTTTGTAGCTTAAGATGAGTTCATACATACAAACAATAAACATCCAAATAAATAGACAACATATGAGGGAACACTTGAGATTTTTATTGAATTTCATTCACACTTCTTTCACAATCTGAGTCTCATATACATGTATTACAATGAAACTAGAAGGAAATTAACAAAACTTAAATGTTATTGGTAATACTTTTTGAGGTGGTCGACATTCCATGGGATGGAGAATTGATCTCCTTTTAGATTCTCCAGTCTATACATCCCCGATACTACATTTTCAACCATTTTGGAAGGGCCATGCCAATTTGGATGAAGCTTGTTAGTCTTCTTCCATGTCTTCTTCAACTGTATGTCTCCTACCTTTCGTGGGAGTTGTAAGGACATATTTCTCATGTCCATTATCTTACATTTGTGTATATTGTACGTCGCTACATTTGGCATGTCTCTACATGATCTCATACGACGGCCTCAATTCGAATTCTGTGAATCAAGCATTTAATATCTCCATCATGTGTCCCACATATGCCTCAACGACTTCACATTCCACAATTTTAGGGACTTAATACAAGTGGTACGCAAGAGAAGTCAAAACGGTGAAAAAAGGAAAGATATGGAAGTTCAAGGGATTTTGGTAATTTTTTAACCACCGTCCGGAGGTCTGGTCAACTGGAAAGTTGAAGAGCTCGCCGTAACAAAGACACTGGAAGAAACGGAACCTTAATCCGAGCTACGGTGAAAAAGTTATGGCTCTTTGAAAATGGAGAATATTCCGAGAAAAAGACTTGGAAAAATGCTAAGTATTTCAACCCCATGTTCCAGCGATTTTCTGCGAACCGAAAGCCAAACCGGTTTGGGGGGGGGGGGGGGGGGAACCGATTCACGGTACACCCAAACCGGTTCGAGGTACCTGTACGCTGGCAGAGTTTCAAAAAATTAAAATTCTTTTTTGGTTTCCTATAAAATCCAACTTCGGGGGAGTTATTTGATAAGACTTGGAGAGACGAATTTGAGAGTCCAAATACATATTGTCTTCACCTTTTTGAGTTCCCAAACTCATGTTTTGATTCACATATCATTGCCAAACCTTTCTGAATCCTTTTATAATCCAAGAACACAACCTTGTGTTGGTTCAACCTTTGTGGAGAAGCCGTCTTCCTTCTTCATTGCTGCTCATCTGGAGTTCCCGAGGGAGATTTCAGTCGCCGACTATAGAACCGACGCCTGTGGGTATTTTGTGTCACTATATTTTCATTATAATCCGTGTAACCGTATCTTATAATATTATATTGAAAAAAAAGGTTTTGCCCCTTTGGGGAATTTTTCCTGAAATTGTTTATTTTATCTTGCATGCTTTATTTTATTAGATAAATCATCTAGATGCATGTTTTAGGGTTTAACTAAAATTTGGGATTAATTAACATTGGATTTTATTTGAGAAGTCGTAATATTTTCGCTGTAGGAATTCTACAAATTGGCATCAGAGCTTATTTAAGCGACTGCCACTTTTACAAATTGGTATCAGAGCATATTGCACTAAGTTACTGTGTTTTGATCCTGAATTTTCACAAAAATGGCTTTTGGTGGTTTTGATGATCTTCGGTGTCAAAATTTTTAAAAAATTAATTGGAAAATTCACACGAACTCTTGTTTTAAATCTTCTGTTGAAAACGACTCTGAGAGGTGTCCTTATTGTGAGGGTGTTGGTCATACGTTAGATGAGTGTACCACAAGTTTAAAGAAAACATTGAATAAAATGGTTTCTCGTGTGTCTACCCTTAGTGATTGTGATTCGAAAGAGGAAGTATTTTATGCTTCTAGGCGAGAGCTTCCAACCCGTGTGATTAGTGATGATAGTGAGGGTGATGGAACTGAGGATGAAAGCGTAGATGAGCGTGACTTGCAAGATGCTTTCAATGAAATTTATGCTGAAGCTTTGAAAACAAAGAAAGAAAATTTAGAATTAAAAGCCTAGTTGCAAAAGTGTTCCCTAAAAAATGATAATGATGTTTTAGTTGAAGAACTTAGGGCACGAGAGAAAATTTTGAGACAGAAGTTGGGATATGTCGAGGGTGAGAGAGATGATCTTTGAGGGGTGATGGAAGATATGAAAAAGGATCTTCTTGAGTTCGATGAGTCTAGACACTTGCTTGAATCTAGGATAGGTGAACTTGAGAAAAGTTTGAAAGATTAGAGTAAGGTGAAATTTGATTTGGAGTCTAGGTCTGAAAAACTTGATAAGATTTTAGGCACTGTCGAGATAAAAAAGGATAGGGGTGGGATTGGTTTTGAAAAACATGTTACACCCATTCCCACACGTGTGAGAGAGACTCCTAGGACTATTAAGAAAGAGGCACCTAAGTTCATTAGGAGAGAGCCACCTAAGAAAATTCAAAAAGCGCCACCTAGGAATTTGAGGAGAGTACCACCTAGAAATTTGAGGGGAAGACCTCCGTTAGGTGGTCTACACTTGCACACATTGCGGTAATCAAGGTCATCTTAGGCGTTTCTGTTACAAACTTTTGAATGGACCTAGGAAGTTTAAAGGGAGAGTCACATCGATTCCTAAAACCCCATACCTCATTACACATCGATTTGGGTTAGGAAGTCAGATTTAGAGGCTTATGGTCTTTTTGTTCACGACTTGTGTTAGCTTGCACATGATTCTTCTCTTGCCATATCATATAGATGATTGTGTTTGCCTGTTTGTCATACACTAGTTATGGTTTCATGCTATATGTTTTCTAGTGTTATGACTTGTGTACTTTTTGTATAAATTTTTTCTTTAAAAAAAATTAAAAATTCAAAAGATTTTATTTTGCTAAATTTTGGAGAAAATCCAAAAAGATTTTTGTATTTTTTTTGCATCGCTTATGGATGAACACGTAGGATGACCGAGTCACAACATCATTCCATTATTTTCATGTGACAATTTGATAGTGTTTTGAGACAATAGGTCAATTCATCCTTGTGCTTTATAATGTTTGGAGTCATTAAGATGTAATTCAGTGTTACTTCCTACATGTTTGACTCATAATTTCCTTTATTGCACACATGCACGAATTTTTCTGATTATTGTGCTTGTCTTTTCACATGTCGGTTGGGTTTTCTCACTTCAATCATGTCCTTTAAAACGAACCAAGCGCTATAATTTTTTTTAAGGATTTTATGCATATAAGAACCGTTTTGTGAGTTTGTGTGCTTTGTTTGAAAATGGGGAAGGGCTGCAAAAGGTTCATTTTGCCTTTGCGAATACTAAGCCACCGTTAAATTTGACCTAAAAAATGGAGAAATTTTATTATCCGGGGTCCAAAGAGGTTTAAAAGAGCTCGAAAAATTTAAAGGCAATAAAAAGAAATTCATGCCAAATTATGGTCCATTTAGGTTTTTTGCACCAATTCTCCAATGTTTGAGAATTTAGATTACCTCTAAAAGAAAATATTTATGAGGGAGTTTGGATGGAGAATTAAAACGGGTTTGCACGTCCTTGAAATTCTTGAAAATGCGCTAAATTGTTTTGGACGTTATTGGGGTGGAAATAATTTTGACTTTGATTTGTTGATTTGCATAAGACGATGTCATCTAAATTCAACGATCTTTACACCTAAGGATACTTTTGATGTTCATTCGTTAGGGGTACACATATGCATCGTGCACATATGATTGATTGAGTTGCTTTACTTATCGAATGTTCATTCCATTTCCATGATTTGGTTATTTGAGTTCAAATCCGTGGTGTTATTTTTGTATCACGTTTTACATATTTTACAAATTGTATCTTATTTTTGTGCGAAAAATTAAAAAATAGTTTGTGAAGATTTTTTGAGCATCTTAATGCAAGAGCACGTTTGCCATTTGTTTCATCCCTTGCTTTGAATACCGTGACAGCCCGACTTTGCTTGTTTGATTTTTTCTTCTCATCTGTTTATTTGGGGACATAATAAAAAGGGGAAGAAAGAATTATCATTTTATGGGGGAGTTTCAATTTTGGGGGAGCTTTTGAGATTTGACTTATGTTTTTATCATTCATTGGTTTCTATGTCTATCTCATTTCAAACTCGATATGGCACTTGGTATTTTTCTTTATCTCATGTGTGTAGGTACTTCATTGATGATCATATGATGCACACCATGATGATAAAATATTTGAGATTTCTGAAGATTTGAAGATCAAATGATGAAGACTTATTCATTTGTATCTTTCCAGTTTTGGGTTCATGGGAGGGTAGATTTGTATAGGCAATTTGTTTTTTGATAATTCAGATTTTTATGTATGTACCAGTATAGACATAGGGGGAGATTTGTAAGGACATATTTCTCATGTCCGTTATCTTACATTTGTGTATGTCGTATTCCGCTACATTTGGCACGTCTCTACACGATCTCATACGACGGCCTCAATCTAAATTTTGTGAATCAAGCATTCAACATCTCCATCATGTGTCCCACATCTGCCTTAACGACTTCACGTTCCACGATTTTTAGGGACTTAATGCAAGTGGTACGCAGGAGAAGTCAAAACAGTGAAAAAAGGCAAGATATGGAAGTTTAAGGGGATTTTGGTATTTTTATAGCCACCGTCCGAAGTTCTGATCAAATGGAAAGTTAAAGAGCTCATCGCAACGAAGACATTGGAAGAAACGTCACCTTAATCCGAGCAACGGTGAAGAAGTTATGGTCCTTTGAAAATGGAGAATATTCTGAGAAAAAGACTGGAAAAATGCTAAGTATTTCAGCCCCATGTTCCAGCGATTTTCTGCGAATCGAAAGCCAAATCGGTTCGGGGGGGGGGGTCACAATACACCTAAACCGGTTCGAGGTACCTGTACGCTGGTAGAGTTTCAAAAAATTAAAACTCTTTTTTGGTTTCCTATAAAATCCAACTTCGGGGGAGTTATTTGATAAGACTTGGAGAGACGAATTTGAGAGTCCAAATACATATAGTCTTCACCTTTTTGAGTTCCCAAACTCATGTTTTGATTCACATATCATTGCCAAACCTTTCTGAATCCTTTTGTAACCCAAGAACACAACCTTGTGTTTGTTCAACCTTTGTGGAATAACCATCTTCCTTCTTCATTGCTGCTCATCTGGAGTTCCCAAGGGAGATTCCAGCCGCCGACTACAGAACCGACGCCTGTGGGTATTTTTGTGTCAATGTATTTTCATTGTAATCCGTGTAATCGTATCTTAAAATATTATAGTGAAAATAAAAGGTTTTGCCCCTTTGGGGGATTTTCCTGAAATTGTTTTCCTGCATGCTTTATGTTATTGAATAAATCATCTAGATGCATGTTTTAAGGTTTAACTAAAATTTAGGATTAATTAAAATTGGATTTTATTTGAGAAGTCATAATATTTCCGCTGCAGCGATTCTACAAATTGGTATCAAAGCTTCTTTAAGCGACTGTCACTTTTACAGGAGTTCCTTTTCTCTCTTATTGTAGAGCTTCATTGTCCTTTGCCGGTAGGCAGGTTGCCTAACCTTAGCATCTTCTCTTATTTCTTCCACAAGGTCTAAATCGAGTCTCCTTTTCGTGATGTTCTCTTCTGGGTCATAGGTCTAAACCCTATGGGTAGGAAGACCTATTTTTGTCTGCACTATTACCTCCGAACCATATGCTAACATAAATGGAGTTTCCCTAATATGATTCATCATCGTCCTACAAGCCCAGAGGACAATATATACTTCTTCAACCCATCTAGCTTTGGCGTCTTCCAATCTCTTATTGATTCCATAAAGGATCATCCTGTTTGTTACTTCTATTTACCCGTTAGGCTAGGGTGGACCGGAGCAGAGAAAAACTACTTGATTCCGAGTCCTTCATAATATTTTTCCAGGGAGGCATTCTTGAACTGTGTTCCATTATCAGAAATCAGAGTATTGGGTAGGTTGTACTTACAGATGATATTTTTCTAAATAAACTGGAAGTCTTTCTTCTCCATGATTGTTATCATTGGCTCGGCCTCTACCCATTTAGAAAAAAATTCAATTGCCACGATCAAGTAACGATAGTTGTTCGCAACTCCTGGTAGTGGGAGGTCGATCCCCCAAACAACAAAAGGCCAAGGATATGTAATGAAGGTAAGAGGCTGATGAGGTTGATGGGGTATGGTGGTAAACCTCTGGCATTTGTGAACTTCTTGACATATGCAACTGCATCTTTGGCCAATATCAGCCACCAATAACCCTGTGTAATGATCCTCGTAGCGAACGGTCATCTCCTAATGTAGATGGAGAATGACCCTTCACGCACATCTTTTAAAATATACTCTACCTCAGATGGATGGACACATCTGAGGAGAGGAATCAAGGACCCTTTCTTGTATAAGATGTCTCCTAAGAGGTAGAACTTGGTAGCTTTATACCTCAACATCTTTTTATCGACCTTGGACTCTGGAAGATCCCTATCTCAAATGTAACGAACTATAGGATCCATCCAGGAGGCTCCCATATTCACATTAAAAAAATCCTCGATATTCTCTTCTTCTTAGATCGTTGGATGATGAAGAACCTCTATCGAGATTGTTCTCCTGATTTCAGTTCTAGCAGCTGAATCTAGACAAGCAGGAGCATCATCTCGGCCATTGTCCAGCCTAGGTATCCTCTTCAATTTCACTTCATTAAACTACTTCAATGCTATTTTAACCCTTCCCGGGTATTTTTCCATTTTGTCATCTTTGGCCTCATACACCCCCAAAATTTGGTTAACAACCAATCTGAAATCACTTGAACAAGGAGTTGGACAACATTTAATGCCCGAGAAAAGGAAAGACCTGCTAGGACAGCCTCATACTTAGATTCATTATTGGAAACATTGAAGTTGAACCTCAACTCGTACTCAATATCGATCCCATCTAATGCCGACATTAACAATCCGACCTCGCTTTCGTTATCACATAAAGACGCATCAACAAAGAGGCTCCACAAAATACCATTTGCTAAAAAACTACCATCTTCTCCATTTTTGAAAAGAAATCATTCCTCCTCATTCTCAGTCACTCTATTTCTTATTGATATCATCTCGTCTTTGGCCGGGAGAGGAAATACTATGCCTTCTTGCCCACAAGATGTAGTTTTAACGTCTTAAGTGTCAGCCTCATCCCAAGTGAACTCGTCCTTAATGTCAGCTAGGGCTTTCCCCTTAATAGTCGTTCTCGGCTGGTAAATAGTGTTAAACCCTCCTAATTTAGTTTGTCAAGACATTAATCTCCCAGACTTCTCAGTCTTGTGAATTACCTGTCTGAGGGGCGAGTCTATAAGGACCACCATGGTGTATGCCTGGAAATAGGGTTTTATCTTCCTAGAGCCATAGATCAATGCATAGGCAAATTTATCCATTTTTGGGTACCTCTGATCTTCCCCTTAGAGTGACCTACTATTAAAATACACCGTCTTTTGAATTCCATCCTCTTCTCTTATAATAGCGGCACCGATGACCGATTCCGATACTGCTAAGTAAATGTATAACTTCTCCCCTTGAACTGGTCTAGATAATATGAGTGGATAGTCGAGGTAGGAGTTCAAATCCTTAAAGGATCTATTGCACTCATCTTTCCATTCAAAAGCTTTTCTTAAAACTTTAAAGAAAGGAAGGCATTTATTAGTGGCTCTAAACACAAACATTTTTAATGCTGACACTCTTCCAGTCAGTCTCTGCACATCCTTTATCGTCGTAGGATTCTTCATCTCTAGTAAGGCCTTAATCATAGCGGGAATGTATTTGATCCCTCTCTAATTCATGATGAATCCCAAAAAATTTCCTGCTCCCACGTTGAAGACACACTTTGCGAGGTTGAGCTTCATCTGATACTTGTACATCGTGTCAAAGGTGCGCTCAAGGTCGGTGGCATATCATCAATGTACACATCCATTATCTTCTCAATCTGATCCTCAAACATTTTATTAACTAGCCTCTGATACGTTGCCCTAACTTTCTTCAATCCAAAGGGCATCACTTTGTAGTAATAGGTCCCCTTGTTAGTAATAAAAGATGTCTTATCTTTATTGGCTGGATCCATGAATATCTAGTTGTAGCCTGAATAATCATACATGAAACTCATTAATTCATGGCCGATTATAACATCTACCAACTGATCAATATTTGGTAAGGTAAAGTTGTATTTTGGGCATACTTTGTTCAGATCTGTGAAGTCAACAGACATCCTCCATTTGCCATTAGCTTTGGGGATCATGAGAGCATTCGCCGACCAGTCGGGATAAATGACCTCTCGGATGAAATCGACCTTATCTAATTTCTTGACTTCCTCCCTAATAACATAATACTTCTCTCAGGATTAGAATCTTCTTCCTTGTCATATCGACTTAGCATCATCGGCCACATTGAGTTTACGACACATGACATCTGGATCAATCCCGAGCATATCTTCATGGCTCCAAGCAAAGACGCCCTGCCTCTTTCTCAACAACTTCATCAGCTCTTCCTTAATTTCCTTCTTTAGGGTTTTTCAAATTTGGATGGTTTTTTCCCACTCGTCCTCATTGAAAGTGATGGATTCTACTTCCTCAATGGCCTCACTCTTTTTAAGTTTTTTCTCATCTCTTGGGTTCAGAGTATCAATATTATAGGTCATAGTTACCCTCTTATATGCCTTCCTCTCCTCGACTGAGTTGAAGTAGCATTCACGTGCCTCAACCTGATCCCCCTAAACTTCCCTTACCCCATATAGGGTCGGGAATTTAATCATATGGTGGATGGTTGAGGGCCTTGATATCTAACCTTCTAAGAATGATATTATAAGTCGAATAGACATTTTTTTCCATTACGAAGAAATTAATTTTCTTCATGAGGCATTTTGGCCAAGTGTTCCCCATTCTCACCTCCATCTCACATATTCCCAATGGCTGCACTTTCTCTCCACTAAAGCCGATGAGTGGTTGGTGGGTACGAGATCAACCTTTTCTTGCTCAGACCTAAACCTTTGTAGTAATACCAGAACACGATACTAGTTGAGCTACTTCCTTCAATAAGAATTATTGGAACCTCATGGCCATGAACAAGAGTAGTGATGACCAAGGGGTCATCATGTGGAGCTATAATTCCCTTGAATTCTAACATCGAGAATCCGACTATCAATGTATCCATATCAACTTTGGCTCTCTTTCCTTTGGCAGACTATACTTCAGTCAAATTGATGGTCATAGGCTTTGGCGGAAGATCTTTTTCCTCAGCCACATGCGTCTTCCTATATTCAATTTCTTTTCCACCTCCAGCAAGTCCTCCATATATCATCTTAACCTCATATGATATCATATTAAGTCGACCCTTTGGATCAACGAATTTTGGATGGATGTCAGGGTCATCTTCATCACAGTCATTCGACTCATCATCATCTCATTTGGACGAATAATCAGGCTTACACTTATCGTCCCTCTTCTTCCTCCGGATATCATCTCAGTCACCCCTTGAGGCACTCTTGTCCACATATTTCCTAAACTTTTAAGCTTTTAGCACCTTCTCTATTTCATTTTTTAGATCAAAACCCTCATCGGTCAGGTGCCCAAGGTCTTAATGAAATTTACACTATAAGTTTTTATTCCTCTTATGAGGAGGAGCCTTCAGCTTTTTGAGCCACCTCAGGGACCGATCATTCTTAATTTCATATAAGATATGCTCATAGCTAACCGTGAGGGGGGTGTAGTTGGAAAACTTATCATCTGCTGACCTCATCTTTCCATCTTTATTCTTCATTTAGAAATTGCCTCCATTGCTCGTCCCCTTTTCATCCTCATACTTCGCTGCCATAGCTTCCTCGGCATTCATGACCTTATTGGCCATCGCCAATAGCTTGGCCATAGACTTCAGTGGGTCTTTAGCAACCTTCTAGAGTAATTTCCCCTTCCGTAAGACTCCTATCAGTGACTTCATCATAATAATTTCTTCATAGTACTCCACTTCCAACTTTTCCTTGTTAAACCTTGCAAAATAGTCCATGGGACTCTCATTCTTCCCTTGTTTAGCATAAAATAGGTGAGTAGTCTTTTTTTGGGGTCTCACCCTAAAGAAGAAGTTGTGTATGAATCTCTCTATGAGTTGCTTGAAGTTTTCAATGGAGTTACTCCGAAGTGAAGTGAACCACACATGGGCAGCTCGAGTCAAAGTGCTTAAAAAGTCACGACATCTCATATCATCTAAGATAGAGTAAATGTTTGCAACCGACTAGTACATCTCTACATGATGTACATGATTAGTACTCCCATCGTACTTTAGAGTAACCGCTGGTGGCTTGAACTTGGCAGGGGTTGGAAAATTGACTATCTTAGACAAGAAAGGAGAGCCTTCAGAATAGACCCTCTGTAAGGGGTCTTAACTCTTGAGGATATATGCAATTTTATCTTCCAATCTTTGAATTGATTCATTACAATGTATCTTGACTGCTGCCACGATGTCAGCATGGATGATGTTGTCCCCTGCTACCTCAACTGTTCGAACATAAGGTTCTCTTGACACTGACCTGTGTCGGCTGTTTACCTCTCTTTGGCCCTCATCTCGACCACATGGAGGCTGACAGTTTTTCTCTTATCTCCTTGAGCCAGAATTTCTTCCTGATCTAGACAGTCTTTTTCTGAGATCACCAGTTGGTCCGAGCCTCTCAAAGGTCGACCCTCTACTTAGTCATTAAAAGCAAAGCCCCTTGGTTGAGCTTCATGACTTGACCTTCTACTATGACCTTGTCTTGTTTGAATGGGGCATACAGTGTTACCTGATATCTCATATGGCTCCCAACAGTCAGCCTGAGCATCTTCAGTGTTATAATCATCATACCGATCCTCAGGGCAGGGTTGTCCATACCTCCCTGACGTAAACGCCTAGGGTCAGTGATGTCCCTCTGCCATTGAAGTGGTGGTAATTCCTTGCACGGTGCCTTGGGTGGTTTCTTGGTATCTTGATGATACTCCATGGCTGCCGAGTAATCATCTCCGATTGTACCCCAAGAGGTCTAATTATCACATTTCAGCTGAAGGCAACCAGTTGTTCTTACATTGCCTATTGACTCGCCACTAATGACTTCAACGTCGTTGTCACCTCCGCCATCTCTGACTAATGAGGTGTGTAGCTAGATCTAGGACCACTAGCCGATGGTGGTGGTGGTGGTGGAAATTTTGATGCCATATTTCAAACCTGACGAATGAGCTATAACTGAATAGAATAAGCTTATAAGTTCAACAAGAACTCTTTCAATGGTGAAACATCTCCAGAAAAGGGGAGAACTGGTTCAGCACCAGAGACTTCGATGAGTACTAGCTTGATAAGGGAAGAGATGACAATTCTCATTTCCCAGACATGGTGCTTGACTGATGATACCAAAAAGGGCACCACTAGATCACAATGATAATATGCTCAAGTAGGTATGATAATGGCAACAAGTAAATAATATAACAGTAACAGAATGAGATGAGGCGAAGAGAAATTGAGTACCATAATTAAGTGGTTCAGCCAACTTATGGCCTACGTCCACTATGCAGTGTGTATGATCCACTAGATAAGGCTCTAATGGCCTGAATATACAAGCACTCAACCTTTCTCTCTCTTATAGTGAATTTGACAGAGTTTTTATAGGGTTTCCAATATGGGTCCCCTTCACAAGAGGTAGAAGATCAGTATTTATAGTTCTTACGGGGTGTAATCCACCCCCTAAGCATGCAGTAGGCGTGTGATGAAGAAGGCCTCCAATAGAGTGATGACCGTTGTCCATAACACATATAACTAATGATGATGCAATATCCCCTCGCGTGAGGGGATAATCTGGTTGTAACAGAATCGTGCATGTGGGGCATGCCACCTTGGGACCTTCTACTGCTCATATAGGTAATGTCAACTATAGGGAATTTAGCTTGGCCGAGTATGAGGTTGAGGACACAATGCTTGACTTGACACTGGAAACTTCCAAGTGTGGTCTCGGCTGAGTAGTCCAGGTCGAGGTAGATCGAGTAGATTACTTCCTGGTGTTGGCTATAAGAGAGGACGAGGGATACTCTTGCTGATGAATTGTTCCCTTGAGGTCCCAGCCTATTATATGATCGAGGTTGCCTGTGGATGAGGCTGACTTTGATCTGAAATATGTCTTGGAGATGACCTACCTGAGTCCCTTGTGGGAGTTCGGCTATTGATGATAGGGACCCTAATCCTAAGATGAGGTCACACTTGGTCGTATTAGTGAGTAGTGATATAATAATGAGGTACATATGTACAATAAATAATAAATGAAAAAAATGGAACATACAAGTAGGTGCATACGCACACAAACAAAAACACCCGTGCAAACAAAGCCTAACCCTCTCATGAACAATCGTCCCCAGCGGAGTCTCCACTATGGCCATCTTGATATCTCTCCCCCCTCTCTCCTCCCAAGGGTGGGGGAAAAGGGGAATAAAGGTCTCGCGCCCTCTCTGATCTATAACACTTTTCTCATCATCGGTGTGGGTGAATGTACAGAGATGGAGTCGCCAACCTATTTTGCATAGAATAGGAAAAATAACATGTCGCCGCATCAAGGACAAACTGAGGGATTACTTGCATATTCTTGAACTTTGCGCTCAATGCGATCATCTTCAATAATTTGTAGGCATCCTCTCATTGTCTTGGGAGTATAACTTAGAAAACTATTCACATAACAATTAAGGTTATCTAAAGAGTTCTAACGAGACATTTCTAAATAGGCAATTCAATAAAGCGGCAAGCACCAAAATTTCAATTTCTCAAAACAATCTAGCCCAAGTAAAAAAGAAAGGATAAAATAAAGAATACAAGTACAAATAAAAGAAATATTATGAAATAGTAAATTAATTACAATCAATAACAAAACACTCCCCGACAATGGCGCCATTTCGATTGAGTGCAAAACGTGGGCTCATGTAGAAGCACTGTGGTTATTTTCGATTCACCGCCTCAATACAAAAACCTAAACTATGACTACACTCATTTACGGGAGTATAGCGGCCAGTCCGATTATCGAGAGTCCACATGGAATGTCGTATAAATTTTAATTGATTTATTACTTCTAAAATAAAAGTGTAAAAGATGATATGGTGTTAAAAACGGGAAAAAGGGAAAATTAAGAAGTTAACACTATACTACAACTAATTAAAACGAGAGTTGGGATTGCATTCCTGCCTCGGGATAAATAATGCATAGTTAGAATTTTGGTTTAAAAGCTATTTAACTGAGCATTTCAATTAAGCAAAAACATCACACAATAAGGAATCCAATCCAAAGTTGCGATATTAAACATTTAACATAAAATGATCACACCCGGATTAAATTCGAATTATCGCTATAAACACTAACATTGCATGGCAAAGAAAGTTAAATGCATAAAAATTCAACTTTGATACACGAGGTTTCAATTAAATGCATGTGGACATCCCGTGGGGCGTGCGCAACGGCGGCCTTCTGAGGGAGGGGGATCCCTCAGAGAAGGGGGCATAACAACTGTGCCGCAGTCTCATACTCCTCTCGAAAAGGGTACTTAGACCATTGTCGGTGTGGGCTGAATGTAAAGAGATGGAGTCACCAGCCTATTTTGCACAAAACAAGCAAAAGAACATGTTGCCACTTTAAGAGAGTGTCATCAAGGACAAACTGATGCATATGAAACCAATAGATCGGAGGTTCGGGAACTAAGTTATGGAATATGAAGGTGTAAGGCGCCCATCCCGCCCTTTAAATATCTCATGGACTAGTGTTAATATTTCCCTTTATGTCCCCGTGAAGTGTGTGTGTGTGTGAGTGTTTATATAATGGATATCGTAATTATCCAACCCATACTATAGACAAGGTAGAATGAAGTCATCCATAGGAACATTCCCCACAATAAATAGAAGTTAGAATATGAGTGTTCATCACAATATTGATCATTATTGGGGAACGATAATACGTGTTGGATGAAACGTGAACAAACATATTATTTATAGAAGTATGATAATTATGTAAAATAGGGGTTTTTAAGAAATTTGGAGATATTGAAAGAAATGGAAAATTGGACTCGAGTCCCGAATTTTAATTTGAGACACCTACGTAGCCTATAAAGGCATCAAAGTCCACATAGTTCAAAAGTGGCACAAGGGGTGGGGGTTATCCCATAAAACCAGACAAAATTTTAGATGTGTATGTGTAGAAAATGTGTTTTGGGGTTTGAGAAAATGCGTGATGGACAATTTCGTTTGGAACTTATGGGTATAACCCTCTTTTATTTGTTTTTATTTTTTTTATAGAAAATATAGTATGTACTATATACTAATAAAACATGTGGATATTAATATGTATGAACTAAAGTAAGACTATATTATGCATCTAAGGTAACTTATGTAAAAAACAAGAGATTAAAAGAGGGAGAGAAAGAATTGGACCTTCCTTGAAGCTTAAACTTTGATCTTAGATGAACTCCCTTGAATATTGATGAATGTTGATGAGAGAGAAGGATTTTTGCCAAATTGTGTGTGAAAAGGATGGAAATCTAGGCTAGAATGGAACTTCTCATATGGAACTTTGCAAATTGCTGAGATCACTGATGCTAATAGATTGCTTGTGTTTACTGTTGATTGTTGATGATCTAAGAGTGAGGTCATGGCCTCTATTTAAAGGGGCAAGGGGGTGTGCCGATCGGCCTACCCCAGGGTGTGCCTACAAATGGCAACCCTTGACATTGTGCCGATTGGCAGGGTTCAGGACCTGCCGATTGACAGTCTCGTGCAGACTTTTTAGGAAAAACAATCGTACCGTACAAACCATTGATCCAAATTGTTCATGGGGCATACCATTGGAAAACTATTTCAGATAAATTCAAAAGTCCTTTGGATCTCTCCTGGGCTCGGGAGTTGACTTTGGGTCAAATGTGGCTTGGAAGCGCATGTCGATCCTTCAGATGGGAGATTGTTGGACATAAACGGATCGTTCATCCATATGGAAAGTCAGAATCATGAACGGGGTGGACTATTGGAAAGGTTAGGAGATGTAATTCGATATTACAAAGAGTTTCACTTGGTTCGGAAAGTTGACCTTGGTCAATCAGGGCTCGGAAGTGCCCGATGACCTCTCGGAGTAAAACAAATCTTTTTTCCTTACCGTAGGTCAGAATTGCGCGTGGGGTGGATCATTAGAAAGGGTATTCAGTTTCCTTTAGAGATTCATTCATTCTCATTCGATCTGAAGACTTGACTTTGGTCAATTGGAGTTCGAGAGCACCCAGTGGCCTTCGGATCAATTTTTGAGGGAAAACTGATCGTTTGTCCGAACGGTTATGCCATTTTGTGCACGGGATGGACCTTTGGAAATTTTTTTATTGACTTTCGAAGATTCAAATAGCTTTCACTCTGACGATGAAGTTGATTGGGGTTAATTCGGGGCCCGAGATCGCCCGATGTCCTCTGAATTGATTTTCTATAGTGAAATGGTTAGTCCTTTCGAACCCTTATGCCAATTCTTGCATGGGGCAGACCATTGTAAAGGGTATTTAGAGACCTTCAAAGACTCAAAGGGATTTTCCTCTGATGATAGAGTTGACCGGAGTTAAATAGGGCCCGGGGGCGCCTGATGGCCTCTATATCGATACTCGGAGTGTGACCTAGAGTTTGTAGTGAAATGGGGAAGTGATAGGGACCGAAACAGAGACTTGGGGGGTCCTAGAATGTGGTGTCTATAGAGCCCCTCGACGGGTGAGCTTGGAACAAGTGATGGTCGTCGAATGGACACCACATGATAGAGGGAGGTCAATTCTATAGACCTAAGGCATGTGGATGACCGATTCAGAGGGTCGGGGTTAATTATGACCTAGAAGAGGTGACAACCGAGGACCGAGGTTAATTTTGACCTAACTAAGGTGGCGATCCAAGACCGAGGTCAATTTTTACCTAGAAGAGGTGATTACTGAGAACCGAGGATCGAGGTCAATTCTGATCTAAGTAAGGTGATTATCCAAGATCTAGATCAATTATGACCTAACAGAGGTAACGACTAAGGACTAAGGTCAATTTTAACCTAACTAAGGTGAAGATCCAAGACCGAGGTCAATTATGTCCTAAAAGAGGTGATGACCGAGGATCGATGTCATTTCTGACCTAACTAAGGTGACGACCCAAGACCGAGGTCAATTCTGACCTAGAAGAGGTGACGACTGAGGAACGAGGTCAATTCTAACCTACTAAAGTGACTATCTAAGATCGAGGTTAATTTTGACCTAAAAGAGGCGACAACCGAGGATTGAGGTCAATTCTGACCTAACTAAGGTGACGATCCAAGACCGAGGTTAATTATGACCTAGAAGAGGTGACGACCCAGGACTGAGGTCAATTCTGACCTAACTAAGGTGATGATCCAAGACGGAGGTCAATTCTGACCTAAAAGAGGTGTTCAACGATTTGAGGATTCCACTGGGGGTGCGTAGTCTTTCCGCTGGGGAATGAATATTAGGTTCCATTGGGGAATAGTGACTGATCCGAGGATTAACAATTGGGGAATTTTTTGGAGCATCTTTTGGAGACATTGCAGGGGAGAATATTTTTCCATAATTTCGCTAGGGATGTAGAAAAACATTTCCTTGGTGAATGAGGTTCTAAAATGGATTTAGAAATTTTAAGAATTTTTAGGGATTTCCTGGTATTTTTTTCGGACTCTTTGTACGAAATTTTAAGGGGCTTGCCGACCGCATAGATGGAGGGGAGCCAATCGGAATTGGCACAATCGTTTCAGGTACCTCGAGCAGGTGAAGGGTCAGTGTCGATCGGTGGGTGGAAGGGAGATGCCGATCGGCATGACCCTTAGCCTCCTATAAAAAGGGGAGGGTTATCCTCATTCTTTACAGCTTTTAGACTTCCTTCCTTCTGCTATACACTTTTGCGAACTGTTCTTGCATCCGAAATGGCCGATTTCTCAAGCAGTGCAACCCATATGGCATGGCTCAATGCCGACGACTGGGCAGGATCGAAGTTGAGGTCTAGGATGCCCCTTGCATTGGGTAGCGAGATATATTTTGACTCATTTGAGCTGGTGGTAGATGATAAGACCCTTCTTCAAGAGACTTCGCATCATTTCCCCTCTAGGGTGGTGAAACCTAGTGGCTATGTAAGTGTGTCATGACTCTTTGTATTCCTTTCTTCTTTTCTTGATGATATTGCTTCATTTCTTGAATTTGACAAGGGTTCTCTTTATTTCTTTGATAGTATGACATTTCCATATCGACTATTCGTACCCACAGTACGACAGGGCTTAGGGATGTTTTGGAGCACCTTCCCCGTGTAATGCGCTGGATGGTATCTTCTACTGGCTTTGGGAGGTTAGCGTCTGCTCTAGATGAGACTCCCCGCTCCACTGCGATCTTATGTGAATTGGGGGCGAGGTGGTGGCACACTACCCACACCTTCCATTTTATCTTTGGGGAGATGACGGTGACTCCCATTGATGTGCAGTATTTATTGGGGATGGACTGTGAGGGTGCTCATATTGAGGTGGACATGACGTTGAGGGTGACGCCGGAGGCGGTGAGGACGGCTTTAGGTTACGTGGAGAGGGTGATTTTCGGTGACTCTCTCCACTTGTCTTCTTTGAGGGAGCTTCTACTGAGGAGGGGGTGGATGAGAATGACGGGCATCAGGTGCATCAGATGGCCTGTTCGTTTATCTTGTTGGTGTTGGGGTGATTTTTTGGTGACGACAAGTGGCGATGTCGTCCACTTGTGTTTTTTTTGTTTCTGAGGGTGTTTTCGAACAGCCGCTTCTATGATTGGGGAAGCCTAACTTTGGTGACCCTTTATTATTCTTTGGATGCATTCATTCGGTGCTGAAGGTCAACTTTTATTGGGGCCATGTATCTTCTGGAGGTATTCTTTATTTTTCACATTTTCCTTTATGCATTTTCATTCTCCATCCATGCACCTCTTTTTGGTTTCTTGAATGTTGATCCTTGTACTTTACAGACGTGGTTTTATGAGGTGATTGGATTAAACACTAAGTTGATTTCATTAAAGGATTACTCCATTGGGGACTTATGCTGGATGTACCTATGGCGGAGGTCCAACCGACAATCGAATAAGACTTTTTCTCTGGGGACTATGCATCAAGTCTTGAATGGTCGGACGAGTGAGCGGGTAAGCCATTTTTTTTTTATCTTGAGACTGCTTCTTTTTCTTTGATGATCTTTATTGATACTGGTCCTTTCCTTTTACTGGGGATTTGTAGGTGACCTTTTATCCCTGGGGGATGGCAATTCAGCACACCGGGGTGACTGGGGGACATACACGAATGCGGTGCCTGCTGGCGCATGAGTTTGGCTACTACTGATACCTTGGGCTGAGGGTAGTCTGACAGATCATGGAGGAAGAGGTTGAAGGGTCATCGATGCATCCCCCTATGTTCATGAGGCACGTGCGAGAGATGTTAGAGGATGCTCGGGTGGCATCTATGATGGGGGAGCTATATTCTTTATACATTAACATAGCGGTGATTTACGATTATATGGACTTTGTATCGAGTTGGTTGCTGCCTCCTAGCATATACAATGTGATGACTCTCCTTAAGGAGGGTTCGTATTGGTAGGTGGATTCCTCTCAGCGGCGACAACGACGACATCGAGACCTTCTTTTGTGCGACTGCACTCCCCCAGTTACAACTTTCGATGAGTCGATGGGGGTCTGTGCGTTTACAACATCATCCTCATGCGATGGACCCGGAGGAGTTAGGCTTGATGGAGGAGATCCTTTGACCTGTGGTATATCTTATATCTCTTTGATTTCTTGAATTCTTTCTCTCATACCCAGTGTTTCGACCACTTGGTTGAAGGACATCAGGGGCTGGATATCTTCGGTGACTGCTCATATTCGAGAGGCAGTTCCGGAAGGGTCTGGCTTTGGAAGTGGGGGAACGTCATCTCGACGTAGGGGGAAGAGGGTGCGCCGTATGGATGGAGGCTTGTAGAGATAGAGAGAGAGAGATAATTGGGTTCGGGCTGAGTCCTGTTATTTTTTTGTTTTTGTTACTTTCCTCCAAAAAATGTTAATGTTACACAAAAAAATATACGCAAATGAAATTCTTGTTAATTTTCTTTGACTTAGTGATTAAATTCACATGCTCTTTTTACTTTGCTGCTGAGACCGTAAAAAGAATTTTGAAAATTGATTTTGAGAAGGATTTTATTTAAAATGAGATAAGTATGAGCATAGAAGAAATTCGAAATTTCTTAAGATAAAAATTATTTTTGTTGGATTTTATTATTATATTTTTTGACAAAAAGAAAAAGAAAAAGGGATATTTCCCAAAATAAGGGGTTGCCGATCGGCATGACCCCTGTCCTTCCTATTTGCATATAAGTCAAGTCCAATCAACCCAAGGCTTTGGTTGCACTTGTTTGGTACTTTATAGGGTGGGTATCCCTCTGATTTATGCAGCTTTATTTGTCTTGGTTTGATGATTTTTGGGTATAAATAGGGGTGTAAATGTGACACCCGGCCTAATAAAATACCGAGTGATCAGTCCTATACCAAATTAAAATAGGAATCCCAGTTGGTTCATCCTTAGTATCACTGTCGAAACCTTTTTAAAACTTACTAACCACCTAGTATTCCAAAAATTTGGTGCCAAATTTTATCTTTTAATTAAACAACCAATAACATGCGAAAATATAATATGAGTCATACACCACGACTGAAACAAATCAACATAATAATTAATTAAACTACATGCCAAATAAACCATCGGCCACCAAAGTAAATAGTCCAATACAAACATCCAACACCTGAATAAGTAAATCTGAAAACTGTATTGAAAAGTCTGGGCGACAATCCCTAAGCAAAACTAAAATTGATAAATGATTCCTACTCTAGGAAGGAATGAATGATGCGTCTAATCCAAACTCCTGCTAGCATCCACATGTGTCGCAGCTCCGTGTCCCTGGATTAGAACCTTTTAGGTGTCCAGCCATAGAGACGCCAGGCATATTCCTTCCCTGAAAGTGAGATAAACCCCTTATCCATAATCAGGACGCTATGACCTGGGGATATACTCGCCCTACTCCTCAAGCGAGGCCACTTCGCGCAACCTCCCTTGATAGCACTAGAGTACATAAATGAAATAAATATCTAGTCCCTGATATTTAATAGCACACACACACACACACACACACATATATACTATCACCACACTGTATATATATAATATAAATCCCGACTTTACCGTGTACTAAAACCCATAACACTAGCCTATATATTCTCAAGTCTATGGTCCGACTCTAATTTAATTAATTTCTCATTAATTAACTTATTACCTTCCCGAGTTTACAGTCCGACTCTAATTTAATTAATTTCTCATTAATTAACTTATTACCTTCCCAAGTTTACGATCCGACTCTAATTTAATTAATTCACACATTAACTAATTATTACAAATCTGAGTCTATGGTCCGACTCTAAATTAATTAATTTATCCCTGAATTAATTTATTACCTTGGTATCACTCAACCCATATACCTGGACTCGCTCACTTGATCCATATCTTAATATTTACAGAGTCAATATTACCACTCCAAATTAATCTACTCCTCTCAGTAAATAAATTTAACACCTTGGTGTATTTCAACCAATATACCTGGATTTGTTCACTTGGCCCGTATCTTAAATCTCAGAATTTAATTCCCAATATTCTCCCATAATGTGTCACGCCTTCATCTCTCCCAAATTCCCCAATTATATTTACCTATAATTGCTAGAGGGCATGTCTTGTATTTATTTGATGCTAAATAAACAAGTTTTAAAAGGAATTAATTAACTTTCTCCCATAAAGAAAAAGGGCGAACTGCCAAAATTTCTCGACCATCGATCGATCATCGATCAAGTTAGCCTCTTCTCCGTTTTTGATTTTCCACCGTTGACGAAAACCCAAGGTTTGTAAACCTTAATTTCAACCTCTAATCAAGTCACCCCACCACATAAACATGCTTAACTTTAATTCTACACATCATACGGATCTTAAGATAAGAAATTTCTCCACCTATTTCATCAATTTCGAAATGGGTTTTCCATTAAATTTTTAATTAACTTTGTTCCCCAATTTCACTACCCGATTCGAATTTCACACACAATATTATGGGTTTCTCATGTGAGTTAGGTTATTATACACCAAGTCATACTATAACATCAATTGAACTTTTTAATAACCTAAGTCATCCAATTCATAAAACCCCCAATTTCATATGATATTTCAACCCAAAAATGAATTTCATATACACCTACTAAGATATGAATTGAATATCACATATTTTAAAAATCACAACAGTTAACCACTTGCCTAGAATTATTCGTAGAGTCTGATCCGTTGGTGTAGAGAAAGTGTTGATGAAGAACACCACAATTAATCCCTTAATTTGACTCCAAAAGATCCCCAATTTGTTCTTGATTTGCTTCATTTGTTTCTCTCTCAAACCCTAGGTTTATAATTTACTAACTGCCGTTCAACTAGTCCCTCAATTAGGTTAAAAACCCCTAATCCCATTTTTAGCCATATGGGCCTAATTAAAGTGGCCCAAATCAAATCATGTGGGCTCGGTTATGCCAAAAGAGCCCCGAGACCCGATTACTACCCCCTGGGTACTCTTTTCTGACTATCTCAACCCGTCTGGACTCAACCGAGCACTCAGAATTGTAATTCAAAATACTTTATAACATTTTCTAATTTTGACCTCAAAATAGGTCACACAAAATTTCGAACAATTAAACTTAAAGTTGCAAAATATAAATAATTCTTCCCACTCAAATAAATTCTCCAAATCATAAATTTAACTTTCTCCAATTTAAATATTTTTATATTTCCCAAAAATAATTAAATATTAAATCCTCAAAATTACGGGGTGTTAAAGTAAATGGGGCTTTTCTCCTCACACCTTCCCTTCCTTTATTTCTTACATTCTCATTACTTATTACCTCTTAGTATTGCAAGATGACCCTCCCCAGTAGTATTGAGTTTGCCAATTACCTCAAATCCTTGGAGGCGATGTGTTCATATAATGTGGATTATGACGCTTTCCATATGCGCCGAGTCTCTTTGTTGTGTAACTAGACCATAGAATGGAACATGCCGATAGTGACCATAAAGTTCTGGTATCCCTAAAATCATGTCTTCTGCTTTGGGTTGGATGAGATTTGTCGAACCTACGAGGAATTTTCTGCCATGTTGGGGATAAATCCTAGTGTTGTTGTGGATTTGCCTGAATTTTTTCATTCTACCAGGGAATTGTTAGCTGGACTTATTCATATCTCACATTCGACAGCCAGGCTGTTGGTTAGAGGAGGGATGATTTCCCTTCCGGCGGTTTTGTGGTCTGTGCACTCACCGAATGTGGGTGTTGATGGATATGCTGAAGCTGTCATTTTGGGCCTTATTTCCAATGTTCTGTTGGTGACTAGGGAGACACTAGTTGACCCCAAACTAGAGGCTATTGTTTCTTGTATGTCTTATCATCACAATCCTGCGATGATGATACTGGTGGAGACCTTGAATGACATGGATGCCTGGAGGGAGGTTCATTCTGAGTTTCTGAGAGGGAGCCCCGTAATGCTGTTTATGTGGATGTCTGAAAGATTTCGCATGGTGGTGCCACTGGAATACCCCTTTCTAATGGTTCCAAACTTCTTCTCGCTCTAATTTATTGGTGTAGGCTTGGACATTAATAGTTTGGTGAACTGGTTTGTGGAGCACGGGGCTCTAAGATTGAGTTAGTCTATGCTATGGTGGGGGGAGATGTTGCCCATTCTGGAACTCAGAGAATACCAATACGTCCATCTGGTTAGCCTTAGGCAGATCGCTTTTTATTTTCCTTGGTGGCTTCTATATCAGTATGGCTAGGAGCAAATCGTGCCACAACGGGTATTGAATTTATTTCCTGTGGAGGATCTGACGGAGCGTATGCGCATGTGGCTAGGCTCTTTGTGGGAGAATTAACGTTCGTCGACTCGTCCTTCCCAATTTGTTAAGCGAGTCTGGCATATCCAAGGGGACTACATGAAATGGCTGTGGAGGAGAGTGGTCGCCAAGATGCTGGCTGTAGAGAGTGGTTAAAGGTGTTTTATCTTTTTTAATACTTTGGAGGGGGTATTTTCGTTTTTTCGTAGCTGGTCCGAGCTTATTGCTTAATGGAGTATCAACGGCATTCCCTCAAGTCAGCAGAGGTTTGGGGGCCCAAGATGTGGGAGATGGGGGCAGTTCTTCTGAAAGTTGTGGGTAGTCTTTTTTATGAAGCTTTTTGTATAGGTTTGATTCTGTTTGTGGTTATTCTGTTTATTTAGGAGTAGTGGGATTTGTTTTCAGGAAAGTAGGTGTAGGATTGCAAAGGAAGACGTTCGACTCCTTACACCGATGTAATCGTACCAAAATTTCAAATAATAAAATAAACAATTTTTTGATTATCTAGTTGTGCCTCTTGATGACTTTTCATTTGAATTATCTATACCAATCGCTAAGGCATACATAATTCTTTTGTTCTTGTATATGTTGAAATGAACTGTCGTTCTCGGGGGTAAGAAAAGAATAGTATTTTATGAAAAAGAAGGGGTCGTGCTCATGTAAAGGGATGAGCACACAATGAGTGTTAGTAATAAATTTTCTAACGGATATATTCGTTAGGAATAATGTGTTGGGAATATCATTTCTAACGGACACGACCCTCTAGAAAATTTATTAATTCTAACAGATTACAACCGTTAGAAATTTGTTATTTCTAACGAAAAATAACTGTTACAAATAAAAAAAAATCATTACTTATGTGAGGACTTATTTTTACATTTATGCTTTTCCTTTAATTTTCTAACGAATTTAAACCGTTAGAAGTGGGACTTTCTAACAGTTCTACTCTGTTAGAAAAAGTCGTATATTCATTATATATGTATTCCAGGGAACCAACCAATTCATCCTTCTCACCCTTTCAAAATCAATGCCATCATTGAATGGGAGCCAAAATAGTAATCAAAGACAATCACCAAAAAGAAATTCATAAAATTCATGCTTGTTAAAATTTTCAAATAATTAATGAAGTTGGCATATATAAAGAGAGAGAGAGAGAGAGAGAGAGAGAACTGTACATAATCAATAGCCATCATATCATTGTCCATAAATGCATAAATGTGCATAATCCATAACAATTATAGAGCAACCATCCAAACAAACTAGAAAAGGTCCACAAACACAAAAACATAGGCAAAAATAAATGTTATGATCCATCCATAAGTAGAATCAAATGTACTTCAACCAAAAATCAAGCCATATGAGATATCCCCCACCCGCGAAGCCAGCCAAGGTATAGAAACCATTTTGAGGAACTTCCCACAAATGAGCGTCAAGGTCAAACACTTCCTCCACACAAACTATCTTTTCTCCATTTTTGGGGATGCTTGAAATGGCATGTTTGTCATTATGGATCTGTCACAACATGACCTTTTGCCAATTACCAAAATTATTACACAATAGGACTTTAGCTTTGTTCATGGGAACGTGGGGAGGAGGATGACTTTGAGATGCACCAAGCGATGCGAAAATATTGTCCACGTTTTGGGTTAAAGGAGAAGGGCGATTAGTTGAGATGGATCTATCACTCGTGGGAGTGTTCAACGGTGCCCCATTTTTTTCATGTTTGATACCATGACATATAATCTGTAACATAAATGGACAAAAAAATAAAATTTAAGAGCACGAATAGCACAATGAAGTTGTAACATGGCATGAACAAATTTTAAAACATGAAAATCTACCTTGAGGGTATCCTCGACAGTGTGTAGTCTTGATTTTAGTTCAAAATTATTCCATGCATCCTTTTCATTTTCTATTTGCCCCCATTCAAGTTCCTCACTCGCAATCCCAGTATGAATAAGTTGTGTCCTGGAGATATGGCTTGAATATGCATTAACACTTCCCCTTTTGTCCTTCCCAAATACTTTAGCAACTACAACCGTGTCGATGCCTCCCTCATCATGACTACTTCCTTCACATTTTCTTCTATTCTCAGTAGCCATCAACTCATCCTATAATATGAACAACAAAATGCTAAACTATAAATATAGTTAAAAGAGGAAATACTAACGGAGAAAAAAAATAATATCACAAACAAAAAATAAAATACTCACATATTTAGCCGTAACGCTTGCCATCACATTCCCATTTTCATCATTGTGTCCCGCAATCCACTTATCTATTTACCTAAACTTTTTAGTAGGCTCTTCATTTACCTATAAGTTTGATGTTAAGTGTAAGACTAAAAAATGTTAAGACTGGAAATTATAAACATGAATGCCTACCTTTATTAATGCTTTCTGGGCATAGCTATAACACTTGAGACAATGGGGAATTTGAAGTTTTGTCAATTTTTATTGTTTTTAATATTTTGTTGTTACTTTTGGGGATTATCTTCATTTTCTATAATTTTTTTCCAAATTTCAGGATCAACGCCTTCAGGCACTTCACGATCATTTTTCCTTAAATGGTCTCGCAAACTAGACTTGAAGGTCCTAAACCTTTGGGACCAAGGTTTCTCAAGCAAAGGGTGAGCAACTTCAACCAAAACGTTAAGTACAAATTGGCCCTGTAGAAAAATGTAAATAAAAAAATAGCAAAAGGTTACAAAACAACAAAATGAGTTTATACATTTGCTTTACGCATGAACATACTATGATTCAAAAAAGAAATTGTTGAATCCATGGTATATCTATGTATGTTTCGTATTTTAAAAAGGAAAAACCATCATGTATGGATAGTATTCTCAAAGAAAATTGAATATTACCATTAATGTGAGCCATACATCATATTTGACGTGTTGTGGCACCTTTCTCCAATCATCACAGATAATGGGAATAAGACTTCGCACTAAATCCCCTACATTAGAATTACACTTCTTACAATTATCACCCACAACAGAGCCGTCAATTTTAACTATGATTGAAATTTTATCCTTCTCATCTTTGTCACCCAATGGTTGAGATGAAGTTCGAGCAGAAGATGGTTGTTGCGTTGCATTTTCATCTGAAGACATAATTGATTTTTTGAAATTCAGAACACGACATTAAATGTTAGAACATTAAATGAGCGCCATATATCTACGCAAGGTATTATGAACTATCTTGTCCATATCCAAATGAAATCGAATTTATTTGAAACCAGGGACTTTTTTTGTTAAAGATTGGGACACAAAAACAAATTGAGAAGGAAATTTTAATTGAGAAGAAAATTTTCCTGATTATAAGGATCTTCATATATATTGAGAAGAATATATAAATAGAAATTTCAATCGATGAAAACAATTATTTGACAGTAACCGGAAAGCATTCAACAAATGGAATCTATGTATACATAATGAACAACATACATCAACGAGTAAACAATGCTACTAAAGTAGAAGGGGAAAACACCAACAAGCCTAATATTGATCATAACAGGTTACTAGAAGACAATGTGCACATTCTAGGTTTCCCTGCCACTAGGCTATCTCATTAGGATTAGTGGCACTATATAAATTATGCACTTGCAACAACAATGGCCATTTTAAATACTAGTCGTAATAATGGCCATCGTCATCATCACACATAGTACGTACAGTTTTTATAAACTGATGTTCTGTATTGTATTCTCGTGAGTGACAATTAGCATGAAGCCACAAATTATTCAATTTCACGTGAATGAAATAAGAAGAATCATAAATCATAAGATCACTGCTAAAGAAGGACCAAATGTATGTGGCAAAGCCACCTATTGAGAAGATATGCTGAATAATTTCCAAATTGGGAGAATTTGTGCAGTAGTTGCATTTAGAGCAGAGTCTAACTCAAAATTTAATAATATGGTCATGAACCGGAATAAGCTGCTACAAAAGTCTCCACACGGGGATTAATATTTTAATAGTTAAGTATTGGGATAAGAGAAGAAACTAGATGAACTATAATTAACTAGCATATATTAGTAATAATTTGACACATCCTTTCAAACTGAGTTAAGGTACTAGATACACTTTGGACCCTCACCAAAAGCCTCAGCTTAATCTAAACAGAGGATGTTGTAAACACATGTTGTGCTTTGGTTTAGTATAAAATTTTCTTTACCTATAAATTTTCTTCACTAACTCAATGCCTACTAATGAAAATTTTATAGTGGCCCATTTTCATTACCTACTAACAAATTTGGTTCGGTGTAAAATTTGCAGAAATAAGGGTGGGAATCTGCTCTAGCTATAAATTAGTAATTGTTATATTCAGTTTGAAATACATTTCTTTAATGAAGGTTTTTTTCTATATCAAATTCAAAAACTTAAAAATGAATAGAATAAGTACTGATAGAAGGAGTAAATAATATGATTCAATTCACAAAGAGCAAGTAAAAAAGTGCAGGTCGATTTGATGCAGTTAACAATTTCTACTATATGTATATATTTTGAACTTCCAAATTCATCACAAACAAAAATAAATAACTCATGATCTTGATTCAAGTTACAACTACATAAATTCCTTTGTAATCCAATGACACAACAGTATTTTATGTACTACAAGAAGGCTTTTGTTTTGAATTATTATCATTTTTGTCCAGTAAGTTGTTTTCTATTAATAGATTGATGTCTATAGTTTTCATATTTGAAAATGGGGCAATAAACAAAGCACCCATGAGATATTATTGTCGGAGCAGAGCAAAAAGAAGTAAATTTTAACGATATATCAAATAACGGGGCATAATTTAAAAGGATGTCAAGCCGTAAAATTTTCTATGCACGACTTGATTGACTAAAGAAAGATCATTGCTCTAACCAACACTAAACCGAATCTCAACACCAGTCCCTTAGAATGTTGCAAAATAAATCCTTCAAGTATGCTTTTTTATAGTTATTCTTTTGTTTTAGTTTAGTGTGTTTTTTTACTATTTGTTTTCGTACAGTTTTCAAGGAAAATTCCTATTTGTAAAAGTTGAAAAATATCTTTAACAGTTTAATTTAGTATGAAACTGATTCTGGTAAGAAATTATTATCATCATTGACATTAGCTTGAGATAATAATTAAGGAATGACTCGAAGTTATTTTTGCAATCAAACTGGAATTCAAAGAAAAACAAACTGACCTTAGCTTGCGGATAACAGTTCCCAAAGTTAGCAAACTACAATTTATATGGCACCCTCTTTTAACCTTGTGCCAGCTGATAAGGAGTAATATGCGCACTCACTTCCAGCAAGATCAACGAAATTCTACATTAAAATTGAAAAGGTAAGGTATTTTTTGTTACTATGCATCATGAAATATATCTTATTCACCAACCATTGTATAAGCCTACGATAATTATGCACTATACCGCAGTAGTCACAAAGGTGCTTAAGTTGTCATTGCCTAAAAACTCACGAGCAGAACTTTCAATTCTCTATAAGAACGCTTTTGTTAGATAAAGGAAGAGCCAAGATACACGTACCTAAGAGATTATGAAAATAAAAATTATAAAATAGTATGATAAACTATAGCACACCAGTTTGATGATTTGATGAGATCTGGAGCTTGGTTAATTTAATATCAATTCTTAAACCTCAAAATTTGAAGTCTTTATAAGAATCCCAATACCTTAGATTTAAAAGTTGATATATATACCATGCTATATCTCTACACAACTTACAATTGCATTTGAGTCAGAGGTATCAAACAACATTAGTGATGAATAATATGTGCATTCAAATTCTCATCTTCAAAAGGGAAAGCAATGAGGGATTCATCAAAATCTGTAGAAACAAGATTAGGAATAACATATAATAACTCAAAGTTATAAGAGCTAAGTTCATAGGACAAGAGGTTTTAGAAATATGAAATGAACTCATGATTAATATCATGCTGGAAAGAGATCCACTGCTGATCTTCTTTTTGAATTTTATGAGTACATTAACTTTTTTTCTTAGCCTTAACTGTAGAGTGAAAATAATTTGTATTAAAATCACCTTCTTTCAACCACTTAATGTTGGACTTCTACTGCCAATACATCTCTTTAATTTTAAGGGCCTAATTGAGTTTGGCTTTGGTAACATTCATGGCTAATATATTAGAAAAAGTATGGGTTTGATCATATAAAATTTCATCTGCAATCAAAGCATCTTCTAAGTCCATTACATTTTGAAAAATGTCTTTAAAATATTTTGTGTTCCAAGTCTTCAGAACATTTTCCAGCCTATCCAACTTAATAGCAAAGAGGTACATAGGAGCAGTTAGCATAAGGGAATTCCAAGAGCCAAACGACACATATTTTATATCTTTATTAGTACACCACATTTTTTGGAATTCGAAAGGCCTAGGAAACTAATCCAATTCAGTATTAATTGAGATAAGGACTGAGCCATGGTTTGAACAGTTTCTATGTAAATGATCCATTTAGTATCTTGAAAAACCTCCTGCCATTTGTGATTAGCTAAAGCTCTATCCATCCTAGCTACGATTATGCCTTCCTCATCTCTATTATTACACCATGTGTACTTAGACCTACTGAAACCAAGATCATTCACACCACATGAGGAAATAATATCATTAAAATATTCAGAAGAATGAAAATCAATCAGGTTGCCCCCAATTTTCTCCCATTTACTTGCCACTACATTGAAGTCTCCTATAATTAAATGGGGAAAGTTCCACAGTTGGGAAAGTATCAAGTCCAAATTTCCCCAAAAGTCCATCCTTTCAGATCTTGTGCACTTAGCATACACAAGAGAAATAAATATGGGAGAGAAAAATGATTGATCTTCAATTATTAAAGTAAGGACTTGGTCTTCATTGAATATAAGTTCTAACTTAAAAAAACTTCCAGAAAACCATATTTTAGAGGAAATATTGAAAATACACCCCTCAAAATTCCACTTGAACTTATATTTCTCAACACCATTTGCATTTTTCTTAGGATCGAGCAAAGCAAAAACCAACAGCTTATGAAACCTTATCAATTTATTTATTCTTCTATTAGAGGGATTATTTGAAACACCTCTAGCATTCCAACATAAGAAATTAATCATTTAGAATTGGGGATAAAACATGAAGAAGTGAGCTTTTTACCAGACCTGGTAATTCTTTTGAACATTGGATCTTGGATAACTTTGATTTTGGATGCGATAAAAATAGATGAGGACTTAATATAAGAGGAAATGAGATGCTTAGTAATAAAAGAGACCTTATTGTTCTTCTTATCTTTAATTACTTTGTAGAACTTCCATTATCTATCAAAATATTAAGCAAAGATTACTAGATCTTCTTACAAATGAGTTTCAATCTTATATAATAGATCATAATCAGAAAGATAGTCTTTTTCATGGGCTGTATGAACTTTATAATCAGGCGAATCAGTGGCTCTAGGTTAGAGGTTATATTTATCTACCACTTCAACTTCTGTACAGGAGACTTCATAATTCTTTACTTTCTCAACATGCTTAACAACTTTTTTACTATGTAACTTCCAGAATGATGGGGGATTTTTTTTAGGCACCATAACTTCTGCATTTAACTGGACATGAACAGGTTCTTCCTGGGCAGTAAGGGAAATTAGGATCTCATCATGATTTTCTTGAGCTACTTTAACAACTTTGATAATGGGGGGATGGCTTTCCTTAATAGGAACATCTTTCTTATGATCAAGAATTTTCCAGGTATCAGTAGGCTTCTTCTTTGGTATTTCTTTGATGCTATTCTTCTTTGAGGGATTCTTGAACATGCAATCTTCAATAATATGGTCGTTCTTCAAATAATAAGAACAATAACTAGGATAATATTCATAAGAAACTTGTTGCTGAATTCATTTTCACTAGTGCCAATACAAACTCTATTAATCATATCTTTTGTAAGATCCATCACCACACATACTCGAGTTAGGCTAGGTCTTGCCATTGAAATGGTGGAGGACTTTAACTTGAGGTGCTTACCTATTAACTGAACAATGGAGTACAATGATGTTTTGGAAAATAAGTGTATGGGGAGGTTTGGAAAATTGATCAAGACAGGGGTGATTGGGCTTTCAACATCTGGTCTAAAGGAGAGAGTCCATTTAAATGTTCTCATTAAGTATCTCCTAATGAACCATTGATCCTTAGACCAAAATCTGACACAGTCCTCTTCACTACTTAACAGAATAAGCACATGTGTTGGATCTAACAATCCTAGATTGTATATTGTGTTTAGAAAGAAGGAAAGGAATGATTTTCTTATGAATTACATGGATGGTCTACCATGAGAAAACTTACCAATTATGAATTGATATCTTCATGGGAGAAAATGACAGTAGGTTTTTACTTAAAAGAGGAAGGAGGCATCAAATAAATCTCTGTGGGAGATGATGAGGTGATAACACTTGCAAATGATCTTTTCCAAGGGTTAGAAAGATTGGGGGGGGGGGGGGGGGGGGGGGGGGGTTAGGAGATAGAAGAAGAAGGTAAGGTACGTGATGGGAAACCATGAACACCCTAGTGTTTTTGGATCACTAAAATCGCTAAAAGGAACATGCGAGAAATTTTTATTTTTTCTTCGGATGCTCCCTCATCGAGCTTGACATGTCAAGGTTCAATTGAAGCATATTTAGGCCTACTCCAATGGGTGTCTCTCTCAGTTTTTGCTATAGAAAAAGAAAAAGGGGAAATTTTTCTTTATAACATTAAAACCAAGTCCTGATGGATTTGATGGAAGTTCCTGTAAGAATTAGGAGTACAAGTGTATATAAATCTTCATAATCCTTAATCAGGTGAATAAAAATGTTCTAAGAGTAACTTCCATTTATATTTGAAGTTTTTCAATACTTATGTAACACACCCAATGCAAAACTTGCCTGCCATATGACTAATCGTGTATTATTGGTGATTTGTGCATTTACCTTTCTATTTAACCATTCAAAGCACAATTCTAACCAAATCATTATGGAACATCTTAAGTAAATATTCAATCATCTTTGGGGGACTGATTGGAACTCTTTCCAATGCAGTACAAGCAAGTTTCATCAGAGGCATAATAAATGGTCTGATTCCATCTATTTCCAATGCAGTACATGCAACTCAAATATTCAATCATCTTCAGGTTTATTTGATAAAATCGACAGACAGTATTTTAATCAATGTTTTGATAACATCTGTTACAACATCACCCCCTAAACTTTGCGTTCAAACTTATCCCAATCGAACCATAACAACATTTACACTTGGACTATAATATTGCTCCATTCATACTGACACCAGTCGAACCACACATGAAAATAAGCAAACTCAAAAAAAGAGAAACAGAGAAAAGCGATCGGGCATAGCATGGTTTATAAAAAAGCAATGTCTATAAATATATGAAGTAATTAAATGTCATTACAACCATAAAAAGAAAAGAAAAGAGGCATTAATAATTTCAAAGGTATTCACCTATTTCCAAATGAGTTTGGTGATTCAATAGCTAGACAGAATCATGACGTTTAAATAGCTTTTCCAAATGAGGTTAGTCTTCAATAGTAGATTGGAAGTCTGTTGGTATATCTAACTCGTCTACTCGACTGGTCAGTCTCTTTGGTGAGTGTACAACCACCCACCAATTGGGATTCTTAAGGAGTCTCTAATAGAATACTAGGTTGGCCTAGGAAGCGAGAATTACAGGCTCATCTAAGTCATTGCCCAAACTCTTAAGCTTGTCAAAATTCACCATCACCAAATTAGAGTCCGGATAGTGTCGACAACCATTGGTATTATCCTCCACTCTAACCCAATCACAATAAAACACTACCTCCTTAATTATTTTATAATCAATCTCAATTATCTGTCTAATAACCCCATACCACATTGTCCAAGCATCCTTTAGATTTTTATCGCTTTTTCTTTCCCTGGATTTTGTCCATGCCTTGAAGCAAACACCGTTGTCTTTTGTTACAACACTATCGTCATGGTACTTAGTTGAAAATACAAAATCGTTTATGAAATACTTCTTATATTATATGTCTTTACCTTATGATTTTGGCCTTGAACTAATCACCACAACAGTGCATTCGATTCCATCTCTCTTGAATTGGCCAACTATGCGAAAAACCAAAACATAATTATAACAGTAAATTCCAACATTATGATCACTAGTAAACGACATGTATAAGCAATCTTATTATATATTACAAACCTTTTCATATAGCCATGGTATGAAAGAAGTTTGCTTCTGTACTTTTGTCATTTTGATCCCCTTCCCTTTACCACGAGAATTGGACTTCAATAATGCTTTATAGTCACTATAAATTGTTCATGTTAGTTTCAAGTTTTAATATTAAAATATTAATACACGTGTAATATAAACATGTGATGAAACTCAAACCTATAGTATTCATGGATTCCATCGATATTAAGACAAAATAGTACCCACCGACGTATTCGTTAAAACTATGTTGGCTCCAATATCACAATCTTATCATCAAGAAAATGCCCTTCATCAGAGAACTCCCAATCTTCCTCCAAGAATGTTTCATGAGTTCGTCGATGATTTCCTTATACAGGGTTTGGCATATACTCCATGCAATAGCGAACTGACTCAGATAAAATCTTCCAATTCATATGGAAGAACATCATATGCCATTATGGTATGCCGTATACCTTTATCACATGTCATGGAACTCAATTAGACAACAAGGATTTTGAGGACTACTATATCTACTGCAAGATCAAAAAGCTATATTATGCACCCAAGATCCTCAATGCAATGGACAAATAGAAGTAACCAATAAAACATTGTTTGATGGTTTGAAGAAGAGGCTAGATGACTCCAAAGGGATTTGCATCAATGAATTGCATAGCGTGCTTTGGGCCTATAGGCCCATGTCAAGGAAAGCTACCAGTGAAACTCTTTATATTTTGGATGTTGGAAAAGAAGCTATTGTCCCTACAGAGATTGACTTACCTAATCATAGAGTCCTCAAATTTGACACTCCTAAAAGTAATCTCATGAGAAGCGTAGACGTTGACTTGGTGGATGAAGTGAGGGAAAATGCATCACTCCATGTAACTACCTACTAGTAACATACTGTTAGGTTCTATAACAGACGAGTAAAGTCGAGTTACTTAAAATAGGGAGACTATGTTTTAAATAAACTACTCCAAAAAGGAAACAAGTTGGAGGCTAACTGGCATGGTTCATATCGCAGCTCTGCAGTTATTTAACCAGATACTTATCATCTAGAGACACTTGAAGGAGATCCATTCAAAAACCTATGGAATGCCGAGAAACTTACACAGTATTATCAGTTCTCATAGATTGAAGTTTTTAACAAATATGTAGCAAATCTTTTCGATATTAATCAGAAATGACCATTTTATCATCAATTGACTTCCTTTTTGTGTTTTTAAGAGTGGGAGATGTAGAAAATCTCAAAATCTCAAAATAAATAATTAACCTTATAATTGGAAAGAATGATAAATTTTCATCGAAACTTCATGTGTGACTTTGTCTTTGATAAGTCATGAATAAGAATGTTTTGGGTTCTAACCCTTGCTATCTGATGATTGTATGGGATGTATTACTCTCTGTTAGTTTGGTTGGTTTTGGATTTTAGCCGGTGGGTTATTCGGCAAGACTTTTATTATTCTATCTGATGATTGATTCTATCACCATTGGATGTTTTCATTCTATTTCCACACTTATTCTTGTCTTGGATTAAATAAAGATAAAATTTAGCACCAACTTTTTGAATACTAGGTGGTTAGTGAGTTTTAAAAAGTTTTTGACAGTGATCCTAAGAATGAACCAAATGAGATTCCTATTTTAATTTGATATGGGATTGATCACCCGGTATTTTATTAGGCGGGGTGTCGCAGATGGTATTAGAGTATCAGGTTCTAGTGTTCATAGGATTTGTACGGGTTTTTACGTTTCAGCATAGCTTTACATTGATATAGATTCCCATTATTAGGACTATTGCTTTATCTTCATGCTTATGAGTTATCCTGCTTTTTCTATTTAGTTTTGTATTAATAGTGAACTAATAAAACTCATTTCAAATTTTAGATGTCGCCTAAGAGAGATAAACCTACTAGGGTCGTAGCCAGGGATAAGGGGAGGGAGGCTCAGCAGGAACTAGAGGTTCCACAGCAACAAGTCCCGCCAAGATTAGTGACGATAGCTCAGATGGAGGAGGTGGTGGCCCAGGCAGTCAATGAAGCGATGGAAGCTATGGCAGCCCATTTCCCTCAACCTCAGCTACATCAGCCAGTGTTCCTAGTTTCACCGGCCCATTCGGGGCTATCAGAGTGGCTGAGAGTTCGGGAGGCCTTTCAGAAGGGCCATCCACCAGAGTTTCAGGGGAGTTCTGAGGTAGTCCTAGCATGCCAGTGGAAGAAGGATATGCAGCACCACTTGCATATGGTTGACTGCAGCGAGGTATAAAAATAGATGATAGCCACTTTCAGGTTAACTGGGGCAGTTCTACCGTGGTGGGAGTCCATCATCACTATTGGAGATAGGGATTTGATGACCATCGATGATTTCTGAGTGCAGTTTGATTTCAAGTACTTTCCTCCGGCATTTGAGGCCGAGATAAGGAGGAAATTCAGTGAGGTGAATCAGGGAGAGCGCTCAATGCAGAGTACGAGGAGGAGTTCACTAGTTTGGAAAATATTGTGCCGGATGATGTGAGCAACGAGGAGCGGAAGAAGGCTAGGTTTATGACTCGATTGGCCTGGAGGATTAGGTAGCACTTGATTGGGAACCCCGCATTGGTGACGTACACTAACGTTGTCAATGCATCTTTACTACATTTCTAGGATCATCGCTTCCACCTGAAAGGAAGAAAGCGGAGTGGTGAGCCGAGCCAGTAGGGTAAGGCAGGTGGGGGTGATACAAGCGGATCCCAGCCGCAGCCAAGTAGTCAGCAAGGAAATCAAGCAAAGAAGTTTAAGTCTGGAGGATTCCGACAGGGAAGTCAAGGGTTTAGGTAGGGCCAATACGGCCCTAATCAGCAGGAGCAGGTTCCTCAGGGCTGACAGGGCCAAGGGAACAACAGGGGACGCCAACAGGGCCAACACCAGGGATAACTTCGTCAGGGCCAGTGTCAGGGAGATGGTCAGAAACATTGCTACGTTTTTGGCAAGATAGGTCATTTCAAAAGAGATTGCCCACAGTGAGGAGGGGGCCAGCAGCAGGGTGCCCTGAAGGGACAGTAAGTACAACAACCTCCAGTAGCACTAGCTCCAGTAGCCTCACAACAGCAGGGGAACATACACTATGGGTGTGTGTACAACATCCAGGATGTCCCCATTCCAACAGTACCTCAAGCGCCGCCAGTAGTTGAGGGTACGTTTACTATCCACGGGCATGAGGGTAGGATAGTTTTTGATACTAGGGTATCGCATTCATTTATTAAAACTAAATTTTCTAGGGCCACCAGTTTTCTAGAGACAGCGGGTAGTCTCCTTATGTGTATAGAGTCACCAATGGGTAGTGGTTCACCTATTCATTTGATTTGTAGAGGCTGGACATTTTAATTGGGATACTGAGTTTAGCAGCGGACCTCTTAGTGTTAGATATGGAGGGATATGATGTCAACAACAATTCAAGAATCCTAAACAATTCAACAATTCAATCATCTCTATGTGTTATATATATATAAAAAGAGAGAGAGAGAGAGAGAGAGAGAGAGAGAGAGATATGTACCGAAATGTGTGTAGAGAAAGAGAAAGATGGTCGTCGCTGTTACAATTAGAGAGAGAAACCAAATTTCGATTTCAGAATTACATACCAATTTCAATTTATATCAAATATCAAATACACGCTATACACACAATTTCAATATACATATACCGATTTCAAATACAAATACCAATTTTAATATAGAAATACAATTTTAATATACAAATACCAATTTTAATATAGAAATACAATTTTAATATACAAATACCAATTTCAATTTATACCAAATACACACATACTGAAACATACACTAACACACACACACACACACACCGAAACACACACTAAGACACACAAACACAAACAAACACACACACTAAGGCACACAAACACAAACAAACAAACAGACAAACACACTAACCCACTATCCACACACACAAACAGACTCACACACACACACACCCCAAGTATATATATATATATATATATATATATATATATATATATATATATATAGAGAGAGAGAGAGAGAGAGAGAGAGAGAGAGAGGTAATTGCAAGTTAGGGAAATAAAGGAGGGAAGGGAAACGAGGGAAATAAAAGTTGAATCAGCAAGGGATTTTTCTTTTTAATGTTGTGACAAAGAAGTTGTTGCGACCTTGTCACGGTCAAATACCTTGACAAAAAACACATATTTTTTTTATTGCGGTCTTTGATCGTGACAAGGATGGTCGGGTGAAGGGTACTATTTTGGCCTTTCGGTGTAGTGATTTCTTTGTTATTTAGTAACACAGATGAAGAGAACTACCGTTGGGATTTCGTTCAGTTGAAAGAATAATTTGATCCATTTGCATACCCCAATGTCTTTATCTCCTATTATGAATACGCATTCCTAAATGCATTACAGGTGGTGTTCCCAGAGGATCAATTGATGTTGTTTACTTTACACATTTATTGTAATGTGGAAAACCATTCTCATGAAGACTTTCATAATGATTATTTGTTGAAAAAATTCTTAAGATATTGGGTTATGTGGGTTGAATCCTTAATAGAGCAAGATTTTAACGAATCTTAGTTGTTATTCAATATGGATTGGGTGTCACACCACATTACTTTAAAGTACATTGAATCTATGTGGTATAACTTGAAGGAGTCCTTCGCTAATGGGTGGAAACATATGATAAACACCACTAAAACCGAGCAATAAATATGTGTGAAGGTCCCCACGATAAATCGAAGCACCGGTTGGATAATTTTCAGTAATCCTTTAACTCATTGTGGTTTAATATGCACAATATCGTTGCATTATAGATTAAAAAAAAGTAAGAAGAGCTTTGAGTATTACTTAAATAAAACTAAGCATGCGTAATATTCCTTTTTTAGTGATCTCACTGGTTAAGGATCGCGACAAAACTATAATCCTAAAAGTTAATGAATAACACCTACTTCCTAGTAGAAAACATGCTTCAAAACAAAACAAATATTTTTGTTCAAACAAAACAACAACCACAATATAATATGCAATTAGAAAATCAAACTAAATTACATCTTATACAAGTTTATTTACATCAAAAAATAGTTTTATTAAAAATCATAAATATCAAATACAAAAGCTTAATAATGCTTAAAGAGAAAAGTCTCCCAAATGATAACATCATTTTAAATATCGGTTTTGGAATACATAACAGAAGAGGTATCGGTGTAATGTTGTCACGAGCATTGGACACATGCCAAATTCTGATTTATCAATAAACTTATAAGGGTGATCATAACGGATTTGGTAAGTTAAAAATCCGTTACGAGTTAGTGATATCTAACGATATCGATCGATATTTAAAACCACGTGAAAAGCGTCACAAAGGGAGAAAATGATACCCAAAATACAAATATGATAAACTTCAAACCTAAACAAATACAAATAACCCTAAAGTTTTAAAAAATTAAAGAGAAACCCTAGAAAAAATTAAGTAATTTAGTTCCAGAGATATTCACATGACAAGCAATCACTAAAGATAATATTTCCAGATCTACACCAATAAAACCATACCAAAACACATAACATCAGCCCTATATAATGTCCAAAAAAATAAACCCACAAATTATGCAATATACATTATGCAAAAAAATGAGAAACATATACATACTTGGAATCTTTGAGATGAATAAAAAATGTAATCTGCAAAAAAAAAGAGAGAATAAATAATAGGTTAGTTGATGATTGAGTGTTTATGAAGTGGGTTGTTAATTAATGGAATGATGAATATGTATTTGAGGTTTGGTGTGATAATAAAGATGAAAATGGAAGGGGTTTGGGGAATTTTATCGTGGGATTTAGTAAAGCAATCACCTCATATAAATGTGAAAAGTGATGAGGCGGCCCTTAGCCCATATTTATTTTCTCATATGCCATGGTATTTGCCTTTTGTTCTTTCTTATCATGTGGTGACCCTTTTCCCATATGGAAATAATGCTATTTACCTTGAATCTTATTATCAGTTGGATACATATATTTATTTATTCAACTATTATAAAACGAAAGACTCCAAAATAATTTTACCTCCACGTGTCATGCCCTCCTTCTTTCCTTTTAAACTCTCTATCAGCCCTCTGTCTTTTACCGTTATCTCTACATTTTCTTAAAACCATTTATTATTTTCTATGAATTTATTTCTATGATGCTATTATGCATTGATGATAATGTATTTCATAAATCACACACGATTTTACTTATACATGACGTTTTCATGGATATCAACTCCATTTTATTTGACGATGCAGTATTCGGTGGGGGTGACGAGAACAAAGCGCGTGATGGTAGTTAATGTTAGCAAAATCTCTTTACAAATTAGGTATTTTTAATATATAACTTTGGAACTTTTGATATTGTTATAGGTTTAACTTTTAAACTATTGTATAAGCAATAAAAATGTACTAACTAATTGATGCCAACAATTTTAGGTAGTTTCCACACGTCATGAGTTGGTGGATGTAAGTATAAATTTTCAATTAAGTTAATTTATATGTATTGTCTTAATTCTGGACAAAATACTTTGAGTCATAGGTTAGGACTTGAGTTAGTGACCTTTCAAGCCTATGGTATGTTTGTTGAAGATGTAGTGGCTAAGTCAAAGAGATCGCATTCCTTTGTCATGTTTTGTGCCATATTTTTCCATCAACGTTCAAAGGATATCACAGGTATGAATGCATATTTTATGTAGAGATTTGGATATTTAATTATTGGACTTTAAGATCTTTAAACTGATTTTAAAATAATTTTATATTTTTTTAGAAAATTATTTTTATTTTTTGGTTGTCATTCAAACGACTTTATAAGGTCGTTCGGACGATATTTGGAGCCTCGTTCGAACAACTTTTAAACGATGTTCATTTTTGGTCTACACTGACATCTCGTTAGAAGGCTCGTTTCTTAATCGTTCATACAAAATTCATTATGTCATTCAAACGATCCTGTACCTCGTTCGAACGACTGGGCAAGTTTTTCAAAATATTAGTTTTTTCTTGGCAATTTTTTCCTCAAATCCCCATTACTCTTTCTACCCATTTAAGGAATATGAGATTGTAGTTTTTAGATAAACTTTTTCCATCCTTTTGAATCGAAAATAACTTTCCAAAATGGTCCAGTATGTTTTTGTTAAAATGATTCTTGATTAATCTTTAAAAAAAACATGTTTACACCCGATTAGTTTAGATCCAAGATTCTGCATTATATGTTTTGAGATCGATTTTTTGGCACCGTGTTTATTCTCTACATTATTGAGAATTATTTCTTGTGTAGGATTTCGTGCTCGTTAGTTTACATACGGTGAACTCCGTATGCGTGACAGATGTTGTGCCCCATTGGTGGACCCCAAGGCATAGATGGACTCCTGCATTATCACTAAGAAGAGGTTGAAGGAACAAAAAATGTCAAGGCTTGTGAGGGCATCGAATATTCGTGTAAGTCTTATGTCGTGTCCTTTTTGTAATTTCGTACTTAGTGGACTTTGTGGCTGGGCCATCCGAGGTTTTTCCCATTTGGGTTTTCATCGTATATCGGGGGTAATGGTTGTTTATTTTATCTTATAATCCACCTACATCCATGCTTAGGTTAAAAAGATAAAATTGGTTTAACCACAAAAATGGTTTAATTGGTGCTTAATTAATTTGGGTAATTTAATTTAATTTACTTTAATTCAATTTTGAATTAATTTTGTTTAAATTTGATTTGTGTAAATTAAAACTTCATTTAATTTTTATTTAAAAGTAAATCAATTTGAAAAAAATTAAAATTTGAATTTCGAAACCATCCCACATCCATATTTGGGTCGCTTTCAAGTGGTATCAAAGAGGATACACTAAATTATTATGTTAGATCCTTTTAGGCTTAAATATGGAACATTTATTTTATTCGAGGTTTTCAGTTTTTTATGTTTCTAACTACGCGTACTAAAAAGCACATATGAGGTCAGCACTTAAGTTATTAAATGAGCATGTTTAACAAGCGTATTTATAGGGTTGTCCCCACCAACGTGTTTAGTATAAGAATTTCATGTTATTAAACCCATAGAAAGATGGAATGAGGATGAACATAAGCTAACAAACTATAATTCACAATGTTTAAATACTTTTTTAGTTCGGTCACACCGGAGGAGTTCCATCATATTATAACATGTGAAACGTCTAAAGAGGCTTGGGAGACACTTCAACTCACCCTTGAAGTTACAAGTGTTGTTAAGACTTCCAAACTGCAAAACCTCACCACTCAATTTAAAACTATTAAAATGGTAGAGAGTGAATCCTTCGATGAGTTCTATGCTAAATTATCCGATATTGTGAACTCGTCATTTAACTTGGGAGAGAAGATACCCAACAATCGTGTTATAAAGAAAAACCTAAGGTCATTGCCTTAAAGATTTAATCCAAAGGTGTTTATTTTGAATTCTTTGGGCACTTTAAACCCTACGAAACTTAAAGAGGTTGTACATGATCTTTTAACCTATGAACTCGACATGTTTACCTCCAAAAAGTCTACTAAAGATAAGGGCATTTCTTTGAAAGCCCAGAAGTAGGAAACACAAGTCTTGAATGATGATTCTGACATCGAATTCGATGATATGGTTATGTTTGCAAAGAAGTTCAGAATTTTTTTTAAGTTTAATAAAGAGAAATTAAAAAATGATTATAAGAAATTTGAGAAGTCTAAATATAATAAGGCCGATAAATTCCCTACGAATCATATTGATAATCTTAAGAAGGATGGGTCGAATATGTGTTTTTATTGTGAGGGTTATGGCCATAGGGCAGCTGAGTGTACCGCTAAAGTAAGGAAGGAGGGAAAGAAACCAATTGCATACAATGCTACCCTTAGTGATAGCGATCCAGAAGAGGGACCCGATTCCCCCATTGAGTGCAACTTCACCGCGCTTATGGCTAATCATGCTAATTTTGATAAAAAATATTTCCATGAAGATAGTTCTTTTCATAACACTTCCAAGGCCTTTGCTAGTGAATTCCAAGTGTTTGATGGTAGAGAGAGTGGAGAAGAGACTGAGAATGAAGAGAGTTGGAGGAATTTAGTAAACTACAATTTGCCTTCCTTGAGTTGTATATGGAATCCTTGAATTTGAAAAAGTCAAACTTGAAGTTGGAAGGTAAGATGAAAGAACATGTTATAGGTAATGATGAGAGTATTTTAATTAAAGATCTTAGGGCACGTGAAAGGACTCTTCGAGAGAAGATAGAGTATGTTGAAGGTGAGAGAGATAGTGTTCGAGATTTAATAGAGGCTATGAAGAAATAACTTCTTAAGTTTGAATAGACTTGGAGTCTACTTGAATCTAGGATAGTGGAGCTCAAAAGTAAATTGAGAGACTCGAGTCATGTCAAGTTTGATTTGGAGTCTAGGTCAAAAAATTGGATAATATGTTAGGCACCGTCCAAATAAAAAATTACAACTGTGCTATTGGCTTTAATATTCAAAATGCTTCCACTAATAAAGCCAAAACCATGATTTTGAGAGAGTCAATCATTGATAATAATGTTAAAAAAGGTCAACCCTTAGGTAATAATTCTCACCTTGCTTTCACTTGCACTCATTGTAGTAGGAAGGTTCACCTTAGGAGGTTTTGTTTTGATCTCAGAAACGGTCCTAGGAAGTCCAAGGGTAAACTCACCAGGGTCACCAAAATTCGAGAGCATCACGTTACACCTATGTGGGTTAGGATATCCGATTTGGAGGCTTTACATGATAGGCTTTATGATTCTCATTTGCTTTCACATGATACATCCCATGCTGGATCTAAAGTTGATTGTGTTAGCTTTGTTTTAATACACTAGATTTTGTACTTCATTATATATGTGTTTGCTTGTTATATGTGTTTCGAGTCTTTTGTATTTTCATTTTTCATTTATTGGGTCTTATTAAGAAACACAAAAAACATTTTATTTGTCTTTTGAGTTGTCCTTGTTTTATAATGATTGTTAATATTTTAAATACTCAAAAATATTTCTTTTTTTTTTTGTATTTTAGTTTTACATATTTTTAGTGGCATATCCTTATGTTTAAATCCTATATCATTTCACGTATCCATGTGGCTAGATCTTTTGGTTATGAATTCCAATGCTTAAAGTGTTCTTTATCCTTCTTGAATGGAGTGGTTTGACTTTGATTTACTTAATAAATTCTCTTTATATATGCCTCTTCACATACATGCACGAGCTCTTTTGAACTTTAACTTTACATCTTATATTTAAGCTAAGTGAGATGTTTTACAATCAATTTTGTCATCTACATATTTTGTGACTATGGGGGATTTGTGCATGTAAGAATCGTTATTCGTGAGCTTTAATTGAATAGTATGAAAATAGTCGAGGATGCACAAGAAAGGGTTGAGAAAAAAGAAAATTCCTTTACGGGAAAGCCACCATTTGCAAGAGTTTGAGAAAAAAAAGGAAAAGAAAATATTTGATGTGCTTATCTTTTGAGGGTGTTTATTTGTGCAAGAGGGTACTTTAGATTATAGATGGAGGCGTAACCCCTATTTGAGTATGGTAATGATAAGCTAATCTTGGCCAAAGCTTTCGATTAATTATAGGACACACCAACACAAACCTAATGAAGATAAACTCAGTTTAAACTCACAAAACTCTCGTGTATAACTCAGGAAATAGTAATGAACCCTAGAAGTAACTTAGCTAGAGGGAGAGAGATGTAAGCACCCTAGATACACCTTGGTAGGCAGGTAGAAACACACCTAATACTCTCAAGAATCTCTGTCAAGTATTAAAAGCTTCGTAATAAGTAACAATGATGGGCGGGTAAACCCTATAGTTCACAATAACTCTCCCTCTGATGTGTATCTCTAGTAATAACTCCAGAGTTTCTCCTAAAAAGATCATGTCTCTCCTCAGGGGTGGTTGGGTTCCTTAAATACCCCCCCACACCATTCCCGAGGCAACTCAGTCATTAAAACTATGAAAGACATCCCTCATACTTTATGTCAGAACATTAAATGCCTGATCCACTAGTTGTCTCCACTTCACAAACATTAAATGCCAAGACATGCCTTTTTCCTAACCACTGTGTGTCAGGGGGCTGTTGTCGCAGAGGTGGCTCACCAACTGCCTGACAGCCCCAAATACCACGGTGGTTTACTAAAGTGCATGTCTGACATTATTTAACTGGCTAGTGACATCACCTACAGTAGATGTGACATTAAGTAGAGGGTTGTTTGGTTCGCAACTTAACGCCCGATGGAACTCCAAGATGCTCCACCCGAGGTTCCACGGTCAGAGTCTTTCGATGTTTTACCAGGTGTATCTAAGATGGTTGGGGCGAGCCCCAATGGTGCCTTACTTCTCAATCCTCAAAACCAAGTCCCTCTAAAGTTCCCACGGTGAGGTCATTCGATAGAGCATGAAAGCTCTCCCAGGCCCTGCCATGCCTGGTCTCTCGCGAGTACTGTTTGACCTCACACAAACTCGTTATTATTCTAGTTACAACATTACAACCGTTATAGCTTACAGTCAACAAGAACAAAAATACAATATGACTAATACAACAAGCTATAGTATGAGTTGCCTCGCTGAGTTGCCACGCTTGAGTTGCCACGCTCGAGCTGCATTGGCTGCTTAATCTCAAACACTATTGCCGATTAGGGATCTATCCCTAATCTTAGGATTACCTTCAAGACCCTTCTACAATTTTAATATCAATGGATTTGCACAATGAATCCTAGTTATTCTCAAATGTCATGACGCTATTGATTTGTAGAATCATCAAAATTCTAGGCTTGTGTACATTGTGTTTGTTTTTTCTTCGAGTTCACTTTACATTGTCACTTGAGGCTAAATCTAGGTCTAATAATGTTTTGCAATCATATATAACTCCTTGAACACATTTAATTGATTGGTTCATAATTCATTTGTATATAGTTCACACCCCCTCACTCTGTTTATCACATGTTTATTCTGACGCATTTATGTCATATGAGTGTGGAAAGCTTATTGTGTTTAGTGTTTTGTATGGTGTTTGTACCTATATATATGTGCTTATGCTTCATTGATATCTTTTGCATATTTATATATATGGTATCATTTATTTTGAGTATTTGTTTTTGCATCTAGTCCTTGTATGCAATTGGTTCATATTGGTATCTATCTTATTGCGACATTGGTATCCCATGTTTATCTTAGTACATTCTAGTTGGTATCCTTTTGATATCACATCATCATTGTTATCTGTTGTTCATTGTGTTGATTTGTTATTCTTGTGTTATCAAATTGCTTTGTTATTTCTCGTATCACTATACACCAAAGCATAATATACTTAGTTTTTCCTTTATGATCATCCATTGTTTCATTTATGAGGGGAATTAGTTTAACCGGGGAGAAATTAGTTATTTTACGCACCATAATCTTTGTCTATTCTTGAACAAAAAGGTGGAGAAATGGTATCTAGCTCCTTTCAATTGGGGGAGATCTATTACTTAGGGGGAGACGTCCTTTCTTAGGTAGACATTTTTAGACAAAGGGAAGTATTTTATTATGCAATTTATAATTTTCTATTCTCTATGCGTTTTATGGCGTGTTTAAGTGTGCAGGTTTGCAACAATGCGATAAATATTTAATGTTAACAAAGCTACACAGAGTATGTGTCGATTAAGCGTCTATACTATTTCCTTTTGGGTTGGGATTGTGTCTTTTAGATAAGCTTAATGACCCATAGGTATTTTTTTTTTGGTTTTGTCCCAGAATAGACAAAGGGGGAGATTTGTAAGGACCATTTTCCAATTGAGTAAATTTGTATGTATTAGCTTAATTGTGGACAAAACACTTTGAGTCATAAGTTAGGACTCTAGTTAGTGACCTTTCAAGCCTATGTCATGTTTATTGAAGACGTAGCGGCCAAGTGAAAGAGATCACATTCCTATACCGTGTTTTGTGCCAAGTTTTGCCATCAACATTCCAAGGATCTCTCAGGTATGGATACATATTTTACGTTGAGCCTTGGATATTTAATTATTGGGTATTAAGATCTTTAAACTGGTTTTAAAATCAGTGTACATTTTTTTAGAAAAATATTTTTATTTTTTGGTTGTCATTAGAATGATTTTACAAGGTCGTTCGAACGATATTTGGAGCCTCATTCGAACGACTTCTGACGATGTTCATTTCTGGTTTGCACTGACATCTCATTAGAAGGCTCGTTTATTTCTTATTCAAATGAAATTCGGTATGTCGTTCGAACGATCCTGTACCTCATTCGAACAAACGAGCATGTTTTTTCTTATCAGTTTTTCCTCAACTCCCCACTACTCCTTTCCACCCATTTAAGGAGTACGAGATTCCAATTTTTAGAGGAAATTTTTCCATCCTTTTGAGAAGAAAATAACATTCCAAAAAGGTCTAAGAAGTTTTTGTTAAAATAATTCTTGATTAATCTTTTAAAAAAACATGTTTACACCTGATTAGTTTAGATCCAAGATTCTACATTATATATGTTTTGAGATTGAGTTTTTGGCATCGTGTTTATTCTCTACACTATTGAGAATTATTTCTTGCAGAGGATTCCGTGATCATTAGTTTACATACGGTGGACTCCGTATGCATGACATTTGTTGTGCCCCATCGGTGGACTCTAAGATGTAGGTGGACTCCTATGTTGTCACTAAGCAGAGGTTGAAGGAACGAAAAATGTCAAGGCTTTTGAGGGCATCGAGTCTTTTTGTAAGTCTTCTGTCGTTTCCTTTTTTTAATTTTTTACTCAGTGGACTTTGTAGCTGGGCCCTCCGAAGTTTTTCCCATTTGTGTGTTCGTCGTACATTGGGCGTAGTGGTTGTTTATTTTATCTTGTAATCCACCTAGATTCATGCTTAGGTTAAAAAGATAAAATTGGTTTAACCATAAAAATGGTGTAATTGGTGCTTAATTAATTTGAGTAATTTAGTTTATTTTAATTAAATTTTGAATTGAGTTTGTTTAAATTTTGTTTGTGTAAATTTGAAGTTCATTTAATTTTTGTTTAAGAGTAAATCAATTTGAATATATTAAAATTTGAATTTCGGAACCACCCCACTTCCATATTCGGGTCGCTTTTCGTGAAATAGGCTAAAAATCAAGCGCAATTATTGTGGTCTCTCATGGGTTATTGCTATTTTCCTTTATTTCCCCATGATATATGTTCATGTGTATATTTAGTGGAGATACGAATCATCAACTTGTATCATGGAAGAGATAAAATGAGTCATCCACATGAATATCACTAAAAGTAGTATTAGAAAATAGGATTTACGCGATTATCCTTACGTCGATCGTTATGATGGAATGATAACGCATAAGGAATAATATGCCACTAGGAGCAAGTATATGTATATGTAAATATGTAGAATTTAAGAGAGTTAAGTGTGACACCCCGACAAATTAAATACCGGGAAGCTACTCCTTTATTGAATTAATACAAAATGCCAAGTTTGTTCAGTTCATAGCATCATTGTCGAAAACATTTTAATAATTACTAACCACCTAGTATTTAAAACGTGAGTTGTCAAATTTTAAATTAAATCTGAATCACATGCATTAAATGAATTATAAAAAGTTAACATAACCACTCACAATAAAGTCTCAATAGAGTACCATCAAATAATAATGAGTTTGGAGGAAATACTCCTCACCACAATTCCCAATACTGAAATAAATAAACAAGTCTGCATCCTAAATTAATTACAAACCAAAGTCTGAATAACTGAAATATAAAATGTCTCTAAAGGAAATGGGGCGACATGCCCAACAAAATAGTAAACTATGATAAAGGAATCAAGATCGAAGATGGAGGAGTCTACTGTCAAGGCCCTGTAACTTCCACAACAGCTACAGCTCGTCACCTGAATGGAATTTCTATGCATGGTGTCCTTGTGGCTGGGCACCTAAAAGATTTTTACAAAAATAGATTTGAAAGCAAACGGGTCAGAGCCCGATTGTGGAAAATAGTTAAAATAGCAAGTGATTTAATGACATTAAAACAATTAATGCAAAATACATGTTAGGACGTGCTCTCACATGAAATACTCACCTCTCGACTAATTGTACACTCCTAACGTACTCGTACCCATTCTAGTGATTCTCGTATCTATCTAGTCCAAAATAAATTCTAACATTTCTACTCAGTTCGTGCTTTAATTCCAACATCATCAATTCAATAGAGAGTTTACTTTAATTCTCAGATTCCCAATTATTAGCAAAACCATTTACTGGAGATTATCCCCTTTTTATCTTTTCAGAGTGTTACTATAATTTTACTCATAATTAAACATGACAATTCTTTCCAATTAACCATATTTCATTCTCATCATAAATATACAATACTAGCACCCCATGACTAAGCTGCGGTGCACACATACTCTGCTATCCCATCCCAGTACATCACGTACATAAGGGTCACGCATACCAAATCTCTCAGGAATCGTTTTCAGATAATAGCAATCACAAACAATGGAGGCGAACATAGTTCACATCACATGAGTCACGCACATACCTACGCTCCCATGATCAACAGGCTTATTAACTTCTCAATAAGTCCTTCTCTGACCTATGTCCTTGAGGTACCAATATATATCCCCACCCTAGGCACACAAAGATTAGATGGCCCTAATCGAACGCAAACCTCCCATGATAGCAAGTATGGTAGGTATGTCATACACATAAATTCACATATAGTAAGCATTCAAACATCTTAGTTATCTCATAATCTTAATATATGTATATTTCTCGTTCTTATACCATCACTTAAATGTTATACGATTTCAAGTTACCGATTTGTATATTCAAATTATCGACCCTTCTCACGTCGTCATTAGGTACTCGTTTCCGATTCCACAAATGACATCCAATTTCATTATGAGGTATTAAGTATTACTCCTCAACGTGCCCTAATTCTCACAATTATACTCACAGATTAACAAGGGAAGGTTAATACTCCAATTAGACGAGTCTATGGAACATTTGAAATGAAAACAGACCAAAAAGTCATTCTGTCAACTCGTTAGAATTCTCGTTCGAATGAGGTCGTTCGAAAGAGAGTTCGTTCGAACGAACTACCAACTCGTTAGAAGGCATACTGTCACCTCGTTAGAAGCTCGTTCGAACGAGGTCGTTCGAACGACCTGTGCAGAACTTCTAACGAGATGGCAGTTTCGAAACCAGAAATTTCTACTTCGTTTTTCTCACTTTTCCTCTCCTCTAAACTCATCCTAAAATCATCCCGATCGTATATTTAAGGTTCTTAAATGTCACTAACCTTCTTAGGTCATTTCTTAACATATTTTTGGGGTCCAATCTTCCTAAACAACATATAATTATCATAAATCCCCAATTTTACCCCAAACCCTATGAATAAGAACCCAGAAATTTAATATCTTCAATTTCCCTTTATAAATCCGTTTTTACATCATAAAAAGTTATATTTCGTATAGAACAATCATCCAATAACATTCTACATGCAATCCCTATAACATATCATGAATTTCTATCTCCAATTTCATGGGTTTTCATCAAACACCCAATATAATGCAATTATTTCAATTCTAAGCATGGAAGAAACATTCGCTTGAAATTAACGTAACTAAACCACTTGCCTTAAATTGTTCTTCTGAATTTTATGTTGAAGGTTGAAGGTTGTCCTCTTCCCTCTCTACAGATTTCTCCCAAGGTTGAAGGTTGAAGATGGTGGTTATGGGTTTTCTCTTTGGGAACCTCTTCTAACTTTTTCTATAACTCCCGTAGCCCTCTCCTCTGACAAATGATGGTAATGGGTTAAGTGGGTTGCTAAATAACCTATAATTAACTCCCAAAATTAGTTGGTTATAATTCCCAAAATTTCAAAATTACCAAAATGCCCTTTTACGTTGCCGGTTTAGCCTAAAAATGCCCCGGGACCCAAACTAAACCCCCGACTAGTGTTTTCTGACTATTTCGACCCTTCCGAACACGTTAATGCACTCAAAATGACCATTCAATTGATAAAAATAAAATTCACTTTTTAATTCGAATAATTACATTCTTGACGCGACTGGCACGCGCGTCCCAATAAAATTTCTCAAATTGCCGTATTTCAGACTAGCGACAATTTTAATATTTTCAATATTCATATATTGTTATATATACACATTATAATCAAATACTAACTCACATCTCGTTAGTATTATATCCGGATTAATTCTCAATTAATTCACATATAATTTAATTAATCCCATAAATAAATATCGATAAAAGTACGGGGTATTACATACTTCCCCCCTAATAACAGAATTTCGTCCCGAAATTCAAAACTAGAAGTTACCTGGTAAAAACTCTGGATAACGTTCGCGCATCTCATCCTCGCGCTCCCATGTGGATTCCTCAGCATTATGATGCCACCATTGAACACGTACCAATGGTACTATCTTTGACCGCAATTTCCGCTTGCTTCGGTCCAAAATAGCAATTGGCCCCTCCTCGTAAGAACTATGGGGCTGGAGATCAATGTCCTCCAAAGCAATGTGAGTGTGGGCCAAATCGTCCCTAAGATATTTCCTTAGCGAGGAAATATGAAACACATCATGTATCCTATGCAAATGCTCCGGTAACCCAAGTCTATATGCAACAGACCCAATCCGCTCGATGATAGGAAATGGTCCCACATATCTCGGTGCCAGTTTCCCCTTCTTCCCAAAATGCATAATCCCCTTCATAGGAGATACTCTGAGTAAAACCTAGTCCCCCACTTTGAATTCTTTGAAGAACTTCTTCGCATCAGCATAGCTCTTCTGCCGATCCTGAGCTACCCGAATGCGACTCCGTATCAATTCTATCCTTGCCAAAGTATCCTGAATTAGTTCTGACCCAAGTAGTTTATTGTCCCCCACCTCTAACCAACATGCTGGTGAACGACAAGGTCTACCATACAAAGCCTCAAATGGAGACATGCCAATAGTGAACTGATAGGAGTTATTGTAAGCAAACTCCACCAGTGGAAGGTACTGTTACCATCCACCCCCAAGGTCTATGATGCACATACGCAACATGTCCTCCAACATCTGATTTGTACGCTCGGTTTGCCCATCAGTCTGCGGGTGGTAAGTCACACTCAATCGCAATTCAGTGCCCATGGCCTCCTGGAAACTCTCCCAAAATCGTGAAATAAATATCTTGTCTCGGTCATACACGATATTTAGGGGCACACCGTGAAGTCTCACTATTTTTGCAATAAAAATCTGGGCATACTGTCCCGTAGTGTAGTCTGTCCTTACGGGTAGAAAATGAGCAACTTTGGTCAAACGGTCCACAATTACCCAAATGGAGTCGTGACCCCTCTGTGACGTAGGTAACCCCGTGATAAAGTCCATGGAGATGCTCTCCCATATCCATATCGGGACCTCTAATGGCTGTAGAAGTCCTGCCGGTCTCTAATGATCCACTTTTACCATTTGACAAGTGGTGCATTTAGAAACAAACACAACAATATCTCTCTTCATCCTGCTCCACCAATACTGACGTCTCATGTCTTGGTACATTTTATCCCCACCGGGGTGTACCGCGAACCGTGAGCCGTGTGACTCTACCATCACCTCGTGTCGCAAGTCTTCCCCTTCCGGAACGACTAGTCTCCCATTGAAGCGTAATCCCATGTCTGAGCTAACGGTATAGGACTCTGCACCCTCTGCTAGCAATCGAACTATCTGCTCCTGACAGAACGAGTCATTTGCCTATGCCTTTACCACCCTCATGACGATCTACAGTGTAACAGTCATCACAAACATGAACGATCGGGCCACTGCATCCTGGTGTCCCAACTCCTTCCACTTAGCCTTCCACACCTCAGCCACCTCATCCACTGGCCTACAGCTCAACGCGTCTGCTACCACGTTAGCCTTCCCCGGGTGATATTAGATATCAAACTGATAATCCTTCACAAACTCAAGCCACCTCCGTTGTCGCATATTCAACTCCTTCTGCGTGAATAGGTACTGTGGAGATTTGTGGTCCATGAACAACCAAAACATTTCCCCCAGGAGATAGTGTCTCCAAATCAGAAGGGCAAATACAACTGCCGCTAACTCTAAGTCATGGGTGGGGTAATTCTTCTCGTGAGGCTTAAGCTTACGGGAAGCATAAGCTATGGCCTGGCTCTCCTGCTGCAATACACCTCCAAGTCCTTGTAAAGACGCATTGGTGTAGACTAGATACTCAACTCTCAGTCTCCGCAATGCTAACACAGGTGCTGAGGTCAACTTGTCCTTCAACTCATCGAATGCCAACTGATAGGCATCGCTCCAAATGAATGGCACACCCTTACGAGTCAGATGTGTCAAAGGACCCGCTATCTTTGAGAAACCCCGAATAAACCTCCTGTAGTATCCTGCTAGGCCCAAGAAACTACGGATCTCAGTCGGTGTCGTGGGTTGTCCCCACTCCCTCACTGCGGATACCTTCCCCGGATCTACCGATATCCCCCGGTCTGGAATGATATGCCCCAAAAACTGAACCTCCTTCAGCCAAAACTCACACTTCTCATACTTTACATACAGCTCATTCTGACGTAGCGTCTGCAAAACCTGCCTCAAATGCTCGGCGTGCACCTCTTCTGTCTGGGAGTAAACCAGAATGTCATCAATAAAGACAATGATGAACTGGTCTAAGAACTCTCTGAACACCCTATTCATCAGGTCCATAAACACGACTGGAGCATTGGTCAAGCCAAAAGGCATAACCCAAAACTCGTAGGAACCATATCTCATTAAGAAAGTAGTCTTCGAGACGTCCTCTTCCCTGATACGCAACTGATGGTATCCTGATCGTAATTTAATCTTTGAGAAAAAAGAAGCTCCCCTCATCTGGTCAAAAAAGTCATCGATTCGGGGCAACGGATACTTATTCCGTATCGTGACCTTATTCAACTCTCGGTAATCTACACACAACCTCAATGATCCATCCCTCTTCTTTACGAACAACACAGGAGCACCCCACGGTGAAGTACTCCTCCGGATAAACCCCTGACCCAAGAACTGCTCAATCTGATCCCATAACTCTCTCATCTCTGCTGGAGCCATACGGTAAGGTCCGCGGGCAATAGGTCGGGTGCCCGGCGTCAAATCGATCACAAAATCTATCTCCCTACTCGGAGGTAACCCAGGTATATCCTGAAATACGTCGGCAAACTCCCTAACAACTAGAATCGCATCAAGTGGTATCACCACTTCCTTAGAGGTCTCCTCCTCTATATAGTACAAGTGAGTGGACGATCCTCCCTCAGGGCGAGGCATCGCCACTAAAAACATCTCCTGCCTGGGAATGGCAAAGATAATACTCCTACTGAAATAGTCAATCATGGCTCGGTACGCAACTAGCCAATCCATACCAATAATGGCATCATACTCAGTCATCTCTAACACTAACATATCAGCGGGTAAAGTAAACCTCCCGATCTCTATACCCACACTTCTACAAATAAGGGAAATCACGGAACCCCTACTCAACGATGAATATACACAAGTAACCGTGCTCTCTGCGGTGCCTAACAACCCAATGGTGCGTGAAAATCTCATGTCAATGAAACAATGTGTGGCCCCCGTGTCAAATAAAATACGCCCCATAGTCCCCTGGATAGAGAACATACCCTCAATGGCTGGTGGATCCTGTGGGGCTGCGGCATACTGGAGCTGATACACCCTCCCATACTGAAGTTGTCCCTGCTGAACTGGGACCGCTGGAATGGGTGGTAATGCTGCCATCTGTGATGGTGCGGGGAGGGCGGCAAGAAACATAGGCCTCTATGGCTAGTGTCGGGCACCCTGCTGCTGCTCCTGTGGGCCCCTGCCCCTATTAGGACAATCCTGGCATTTGTGGCCAGTCTTGCCACAAACATAACACTTCCCCGGGAAGTTTCCTCCTCGCTGTCCCTGCTGCCCTCGGCCCTGGTGGCCATTACCATTCCTCCCCTGGCCATGTTGGCCCTGCTGAAACTACTGATGCTGACCATTCTGACCTTACTGGCCCTAATGGCCGTTCGGACCCTGATGGCCCTACCTGAAAGCCTCCATGTCCACTTCTGAAGTTTCCAGATCTGAACCTCTTTGAATCCCCCTGTTGGAAACCCTGATCTCCGTGCCTATGCTGTCCCTGAGCAGATTGTTCCCCGCTGGCACCATTTCCCCCGGTCATGCCCTGATGGCTGGACTCTCCTGATCTCTTGCTTTCAGACATGTGAAAGCGGTGATCCTGGCAGTGTCGCAGTGCAGCGTTAACCACGTCAGAATAAGTGGCCAACGAGAGGTTCCCTAACAAATGCTGACGGGTCCTCCAAGTTAATTCATCTGTGAACTTATGAATCTTCTTCTCCTCAGTCGGTATTTCATCTGGAACAATGTTCAATAGATTAGTGAATTCGGCCTCATACTCGACCGCGGTCCTTCCCTCCTGTTTGAGGTTTATCAATTTCCTCCTCATCTCATTGTGAACAGCTGACGGAAAATACTTGCGATCGAATTGCACCCAGAACTCCTGTATAGTGAGAGTGTCCCTCTCCTCTGCGGTGGTAATGGACTCCCACCACTACAATGCAGAGCCTACTAGCTTGAAAGTAGACAGTATCTGCTTCTGAACATCGGTCCACTCGTACATCCTTAAGTGCCTCTGAATATCCTTCCTTTACTGACTGGATACCACAACATCGGAGCTACCTGCAAACTCCGGAGGGTGTGCTTTCTGAAAAGCATCACGGACGCATTCCCAAGCATACGGGAATGCATGTGCCTGAACTGGCGTGGCTACCGGTGCCTGGGGTGGTGCCTGCTCTACAACGGCTAGGGAGGCATTTACCGCTTGGGCTACAATAGATGCAACCTCGGCGGCATTCATGGTGCCCGGAATTGGTGCAGGCTGTGGTTCTGGCTGTGCATCCCTAGGAACTTGTTGCGCACGTCGTGGAGGCATCTGAAATGAGAGTAAAGTCTATAAGTTCGCAGTTTTTAACTCAAAATAGCTGAAGAGCGAAGCATACATAAAAGAATACAACAGTCCTAAAATATAGGGCTCTACATCAAAGAAAGCTCAGCGGAAACATTACAAGCCGTACAGATCCTAAGGACACTAGAACCTGATGCTCTGATACCACCTGTGACACCCCGACTAATTGAATACCGAGTAGCTACTCCTTTATTGAATTAATACAAAATGCCAAGTTGGTTCAGTTCATAGCATCACTGTCGAAAACATTTTAATAATTACTAACCACCTAGTATTTAAAAAGTGAGTTGTCAAATTTTAAATTAAATCTGAATAACATGCATTAAATGAATTATAAAAAGTTAACATAACCATTCACAATAAAGTCTCAATAGAGTACCATCAAATAATAATGAGTCTGGAGGAAATACTCCTCACCACAATTCCCAATACTGAAATAAATAAACAAGTCTGCATCCTAAATTAATTACAAACCAAAGTCTGAATAACTGAAATATAAAATGTCTCTAAAGGAAATGGGGCGACATGCCCAACAAAATAGTAAACTCTGATAAAGGAATCAAGATTGAAGATGGAGGCGTCTACTGTCAAGGCCCTGTAACTTCCACAACAGCTACAACTCGTCACCTGAATGGAATTTCTATGCATGGTGCCCTTATGGCTGGGCACCTAAAAGGTTTTTACAAAAATAGATTTGAAAGCAAACGAGTCAGAGCCCGATTGTGGAAAATAGTTAAAATAGCAAGTGATTTAATGACATTAAAACAATGAATGCAAAATACATGTTAGGACGTGCTCTCACATGAAATACTCACCTCTCGACTAATTGTGCACTCCTAACGTACTCGTACCCATTCTAGTGATTCTCGTATCTATCTAGTCCAAAATAAATTCTAACATTTCTACTCAGTTCGCGCTTTAATTCCAACATCATCAATTCAATAGAGAGTTTACTTTAATTCTCGGATTCCCAATTATTAGCAAAACCATTTACTGGAGATTATCCCATTTTTATCTTTTCAGAGCGTTACTATAATTCTACTCACAATTAAACATGGCAATTCTTTCCAATTAACCATATTTTATTCGCCTCATAAATATACAATACTAGCACCCCGAGACTAAGCTGCGGTGCACACATACTCTGTTATCCCATCCCAGTACATCACGTACATAAGGGTCACGCATTCCAAATCTCTCAGGAATCGTTCTTAGATAATAGCAATCACAAACAATGGAGGTGAACATAGTTCACCTCACATGGGTCACGCACATACCTACGCTCCCATGATCAGCAGACTTATTAACTTCTCAATAAGTCCTTCTCTGACCTATTTCCTCGAGGTACCAATCTATATCCCCCCCCCCCCCCCCGTAGGCACACAAAGATTAGATGGCCCTAATCGAACGCAAACCTCCCATTATAGCAAGTATGGTAGGTATGTCATACACATAAATTCACATATACTAAGCATTCACACATCTTCATTATCTCGTAATCTTAATATAGGTATATTTCTTGTTCTTATACCGTCACTTAAATGTTATACGATTTCAAGTTACCGATTTGTATATTCAAATTATCGACCCTTATCACGTCGTAATTAGGTACTCATTTCCGATTCCACAAATGACATCCAATTTCATTATGAGGTATTAAGTATTACTCCTCAACGTGCCCTAATTCTCACAAATCAACAAGGGAAGGTTAATACTCCAATTAGACGAGTCTACGGAACATTTGAAATGAAAACAGACCAAAAAGCCATTCTGTCAACTCGTTAGAAGTCTCGTTCGAACGAGGTCGTTCAAAAGATAGTTCGTTCGAATGAAAGTCTTTGAACGAACTACCAACTCGTTAGAAGGCATACTGTCACCTCGTTAGAAGCTCGTTCGAATGAGGTCGTTCGAACGACCTGTGCAGAACTTCTAACGAGATGGCAGTTTCTAACCCTTGAAATTTCTACTTCGTTTTTCTCACTTTTCCTCTCCTCTAAACTCATCCTAAAATCATCCCGATCGTATATTTAAGGTTCTTAAATGTCACTAACCTTCTTAGGTCGTTTCTTAACATATTTTTGGGGTCCAATCTTCTTAAACAACATAATTATCATAAATCCCCAATTTTACCCCAAACCCTATGAATAAGAACCCAGAAATTTAATGTCTTCAATTTCCCTTTATAAATACGTTTTTACATCATAAAAAGTTGTATTTCGTATAGGACAATCATCCAATAACATTCTACATGCAATCCCTATAACATATCATGAATTTCTATCTCTAATTTCATGGGTTTTCATCAAACACCCAATATAATGCAATTATTTCAATTTTAAGCATGGAAGAAACATTTGCTTGAAATTAACGTAACTAAACCACTTGCCTTAAATTGTTCTTCTGAATTTGATGTTGAAGGTTGAAGGTTTTCCTCTTCCCTCTCTACAGATTTCTCCCAAGGTTGAAGGTTGAAGAAGGTGGTTATGGGTTTTCTCTTTGGGAACCTCTTCCAACTTTTCCTATAACTCCCGTTGCCCTCTCCTTTGACAAATGCTGGTAATGGGTTAAGTGGGTTGCTAAATAACATATAATTAACTCCCAAAATTCGTTGGTTATAATTCTCAAAATTTCAAAATTACCAAAATGCCCTTTTACGTTGCCGATTTAGCCTAAAAATGTCCCGGGACCCAAACTAAACTCCTGGCTAGTGTTTTCTGACTATTTCAACCCTTCCGGACACGTTAGCGCACTCAAAATGACCATTCGGTTGATAAAAATAAAATTCACTTTTTAATTCGAATAATTACATTCCTGGTGCGACTGGCACGCGTGTCCCAACAAAATTTCTCAAATTGCCGTATTTCAGACTAGCGACAATTTCAATATTTTCAATATTCATATATTGTCATATATACACATTATAATCAAATACCAACTCACATCTCGTTAGTATTATATCCGGATTAATTCTCAATTAATTCACATATAATTTAATTAATCTCATAAATAAATATCGATAAAAGTACGGGGTATTACAATAATTTTAAGGAATATAAAAAAAATAATGGGAGAAAAGTAGGAATAGGATCGAGTCTCGGGTTTTACCCTGAGATGCCTACGTACCCTATAGAGGCATCAAAGTCCACGTAGTTCGTATGAAAAATGGGGGGTGGGGTTTATCCCATAAATCCAACCGGGGACTTCTCTTATAGGGGTGTGTGTGTGTAAAAAGTGTTTTAGTGGTGAGAAAAGTGTGAGAATTCTCATTTGGAATTTATGAGCAAACCTTCTTTTTCTTATTTTTTTTAGTTTTATTTATATTAAAATAAGAGAAGTGCAATAATACTAAATAAAAAGTATATTAGGATATGTGAGATGAGAGAATAAAAGTGTTAATCAATAAAACAAATTAATGCGAATTTAGAGAGAGAGTTGAGAACGTTGGACCTTCTTGAAGATCTTGAGCTTGATCTTGAATGTTGGAGAGCAGCCCTTGCACTTGGGTGATGATGAAGGGTTGTTAATTCACCAAGTTTGATGAAAAATATGATGAAAGTGAGGGTTGGAAAGGGATTGGATGTGGAAATCACACTGGCTTCGAGAGGAGTTTTTTGAGCTTACTGAGAGTGATGAATCTCTGATTTTTCTCCTCTTTTTGGAATGAGGTTAGGACATCCTTTTTATAGGCCCAGAGCATTGCCGATCGGCATAGACCTGGTCCTGCCAATCGACAGGTGTGTTTGGGCACACTGTCGATAGGCAGTGTTTGGGACCTGCCGTTTGGCAGTGTCTTTCAGGTTCCTTCGGAAAATCGGTCGTAGAGCACGAACCATTGATCCAAATCGCAATGGGGAAAACCGTTGTAAAATTAATTCAGAGACCTTCGAAAATATTTTGGACTTCACCTAGTTTTGGGATTTGACTTGGGTCAAATGTGGCTCGAAAGCGCTCATCGGTCCTTTATACGAGGAAACTTCGGACGCAAACGGATCGTTCGTTCGCATGGTAAGTCAGATTCGTGCACAGGGTGGGCCGTTGGAAAGGTTAGGAGATGTACTTTGACATTCCAAAGAGATTGACTTGGTTTGGGGAGTTGACTTTGGTCAACCAGGGACTGGAAGCGCTCGGTGACCTTTCGGAGTAAAATGAATCGTTCGTCCGTACCGTGAGTCAGAATCGCGTACAGAGCGGATCCTTGGAAAGGGTTTTTAGTGTGCTTTGAAGATTCATTCAGTATCGATTGATCTGAAGAGTTAACCTTGGTCAAACGGAGCCTGGGAGCGCCTGATGACCTCCTGATCGAGTTTCGGGGGAAAATGGGTCGTTAGTCTGCATGGTAAGTTAGAATTATGCATGAGATAGACCATTGGAAAGGAGTTTTAGTGCCCTTCAAAGATTCATTCGGTCTCGGTCAAGCTTAAAAGTTTGACTTTTGGTCAAACGGAGCTTGGGAGTGCCCGATGGCCTTTGGGTCAGTACCCGGTGTATGACTTGGGTTTGCAATCACGAAGGTAGGTTCTAGTGACGTAAGGAGAGGTTATGGGGTTATTAGAATGGGGTGTCGACATAACCCCTTGACGGGTGAGTTTGGAATAAACGATAGCCGTTGAATAGACACCACATGATGCCTTTGAAAGAGGATGGGTCGAGGTCGATTTTGAGGATCTAAGGACGAGGATGACCGATTATGTGGGTCAAAGTCAGTTCTGAGGGCTTAAAGATGAGGGTGACCGATTCGGTGGGTCGAAGCCAATTCTACGGGCTTTAGGTGAGATGACCAATTCTGCGGGTCAAAGCTAATTCTGTGAGATTGAGGTGAGATGACAAATTCTGTGGGTGAAGCCAATTCTGTGGGCTTTAGGTGAGATGACCAATTATGCGGGTCAAAGCCAATTCCGTGGGCTTGGGGTGAGATGACCAATTCTGTGGGTCGAAGACAATTCTGCGGGCTTCAGGTGAGATGACCAATTATGTGGGTCGAATCCAATTCTGTAGGCTTTAGGTCAGATGACAAATTCTGCGGGTCAAACCCAATTCTGTGGGCTTGAAGGAACATACTGGTGATGGTCTTAAAGGAAGTGATGACCAAAACAATGATGGGGGTGACCAATTCTGCAGATCGAAGCCAATTCTGAGGGCTTAGGTTAAGATGACCGATTCTGCGGGTTGATTCCTATTATGTGGGCTTAAGGATGAGATGACCAATTATGCGGGTCAAAGCCAATTCTGAGGGATTAGGTTTTGATGATCGATTCTATGGGTCGAAGCCAATTCTTCGGGCTTAAGGATGAGATGACCAATTCTGCGGGTCGAAGCCAATTATGCGATCTTGAGGTGAGATGACCAATTATGCGGGTTGAAGCCAATTCTGAGGGCTTAAGGTGAGATGACCAATTCTGCAGGTCGAAGCGAATTTTGGGGGCTTAAGTTGAGAAGTTCTTGGAGAACTCGGCCGGGAAAATTACCTTGTGATTTTGATTTGAGCTGGGGAGATTATTGTTGGGGAAATCCTTATGTCTTTTGGAGACTTTACCTGGGGAACCGCCAATCTGATGTTGGAGAAGTGATTAGGTGATTCAGGGTTTGGAAGTATTTCTCGGGGTGATTTGAGACCTGAAGTTTTGGATATTTTGGAGGTCCTTTGGGGACGTTGCCGGGGAGAGGTTCGCTGGGGAAAAAGGGATTCCGCTTGAGGAAGTGCAAAATTTTCTTGGTGAAAATATCTAAATCCTATCTGGGATTTTTAGGAAATTTCTGAGTATTTTTGTACAAAAATTTAAGGGAGGTTTCGGTCGGCATAGTGTGGAGGGTTCCATTCGGCAGTGGCATAGACTTTTTGGCTGCCGTGAGAAACTAAAGGGGCAGTGCCGATTGGTAGGTGGGGGTTTCGATCGGCATGACCCTTGGCATCCTATATAAAGGGGGTAAATTCCCCTCATTTTTCATAGCTTCTTGCCTTCTCTCTTTTTGTGATTTTCTTCTGCGAATCGTCCTAGCTAGGGGTGGTAAACGGACGGATACGGATCGGATACCATGTTTTCCATATCCGTATCCGCTATCTGAATGTACTATCCATATCCGTATCCGTATCCGCCCGGATAGTTAAAACAACTATCCATATCCGCTCGGATACCTCAGATTCGGATAATATCCGTATCCTTTTACATTATTTAGCCATCACAAAAAATAACTATTAAAATATCCAATCCAATGAAACCCAATCCAATCCAAATAAATATATAATAAAATTACTGCCTCCTAACATCAACAATTTTGTATTCCATAATAATAGTATCATTTCATAATGATAATATGGCTTAAAGCCATCCATACTTTACAACCATATAAGCTTAAAACCATCCAAAAAATAAAATAATAGTCGCATTCCATGACAGTAGAAATAAATATGCACCTTTTAGATTAAATCAAATTTATTGAGAATGATAACCTCTTGGACCTATTGTCTTCAAAACAAACTGACATTTTTATTTTATATATAATATACCTGTTGTTAACTTCAGTTCTCATCATAATCAAAACAATCTCTTTACTTTTCTGATTCTCTCTTACATTCTATTATGTTTCTCTCTTACATTCTTTTTTGTTTCTCTCTTACATTTATTTATAACTAATGAAACTAACGAACAACTACATGAGGGTTTCTTTCTCTTATTTTGTACGAAAGAGAAATGAAATGAAGTTAGTTATTTTTTTTAGTGGAGTATATGTTCTTTAGTGGGTGTATGTTGTGTGTGATAGGGTGTATTATAACTTTAGTATAACTCCAAGATAATATACTCAATAAAATAATAATACATGACATTTTATAATATGCCCAATAAAATAATAACTTTAGGGTGTTTTTGTTTTGAGTGAAGTATGTGTTTATTTTGTTTTAAGGAATAAACGATTAAGTTATTTTTTAATATTATTTTATTAGTAATACTAATACTAATATTATTAGTAATATTTTAAACATATGTTTGACGGATACGGATATCCGGTAAAATGGATATCCGATAAAATGGATACTTCGCATCGGATACGGATTATCCGTGTCGAATACTAGTACTATCCGTATCCGTTTCCTCGGATATTTTTATAGAGTATCCATATTCGTATTCGTTTCCATATATTCGAATAAATATCTACAAATTCAGATTCAGATATCGAATGGATACGGATTTTCGAATATCCGTTTACAACCCTAGTCCTAGCCATCTGTGATCTGAAAACGACCGCTTTTGTGAGCATTGCAATACACCGGGAGTGGTTGGCTGTTGATGACTGGGCGAACGTGGAATGTAGGGCCAGGGCGCCTCTTACTTTGGGAAGTGAGAACTCCTTTGATGCATTCAAGCCTATTGCGGATGAGCGGACTTTGGTGCAGGAGCCGTCACGTCATCGCTCTTCGAGGGTGGTAAACCCTGGAGGTTATGTAAGTTATAATGACCTTTGGCATTCCTTTTTTTGTGTTTTCCTCTTTTTTTGAATTTTCACAAGGATCTTTTCTTCTTGACAGTCCGATGTGTCACTGTACACTATGCGTGCCCGTGGGACGACGGGGCTTAAGGATGTCTGGGAGCATCTTCCACTTGTGGTGCATTAGGTGGTATCATCAACGGGTTTTGGGAGGTTGGCGTCTGTGCTGGATGAGACTCCTCGTTCGATGGCGGTCTTATGAACTCTGGAGGAGAGGTGGTGGGACACTACCCATACCTTCCATTTTGGTTTTGAGGAGAAGATTGTGACTCCCATAGATGTGTAGCAGCTGCTGGGGCTGGATTGCGATGGAGAGCAGATAGAGGTGGATAGCTCTTTGTGGGTGAGGCCGGAGGCAGTATGGGAGGCGCTTGGTGAAGTGGGGAGGATAGTGTATGGGGACTCCATTCACTTGTCATTGCTGAAAGATGTTTTACTGGGCAAGCTGATTGATGTGGAGGATGGGGTGCAGGTGAGGTAGATGGCCCGAATGTTCATTTTGCTGGTACTAGGGGGATTTCTGGTGGCGTCGAGCAGTGACGTCATCCTTTTATGATTTTTTCCATTCTTGAGGATGTTTTCGAACATCCTTCTCTATGATTGGGGGAGCCTGACTTTGGCGACCCTGTATTTTTCTCTGGATGCATTCAGCCGGTGTTGCCGATAAACTTTTACTGGAGCCATTTATCTTCTTGAGGTATTCTTTAATTTTATGCATTTTCCTTTCATACATTCTCATTTTCCTTATGCATCTCTTTTTAGTTGAAAAATTTTATCTTTGGGAGACATGGTTCTATGAGGTGATCGGGTGTAATACCCAGCTGATTTCTTTGAAGGATGAGATCGTTGGGGATTTTTTTCAGTTACATTGATGGCGCAAGTCCAATCGGCAGTCGAGGAAGTGTCTCTCTTTGGAGGCGGCGTGTCAGGCCTTGAATGGCCTGACCAGTGGTAGGGTAAGTCTTTTCCCTTCTATAATCTTTGTCTTTGTGTACTTTGACCCTATATTGACTTATATCTGCTGGGGATTTTTCAGGTGACCTTTACCCTTGGGGGGCACAAGGTTGACGAGAGTGAATGCACAAATGACGCACTTACTGGCGCATGAGTTCGACCACTCTTGGTATCTCGGGGAGAGGTTAGTCCGACAGATTGATGAGGAGGGGGTGGTGGTGCCACCTGCGAGTCCTCCTATGCCTATGAGGCGGGAGCGACTGTTGCCAGAGGATGCGAGGGTCGCGGCGATGATTGGAGAGTCCTATCTGTTATACACCGATACGGCTGCACCGTACGATTATATGGACTTAGTGACGAGTTGGCTGATGGCGCCCAGCATATATGATGCACTTCCCTTCCCTCCTGTGGGTTTGAGTTGGCCACTGGGGTCTTCCCACAGTGGTGGCGGTCCGTCGACATATGCAGCGACGACTTTGGAGGTGCCATTTGTGCGGTTACGTACTCCATCGTACAACATTTGGCGGACTGATGGAGGGATGGTGCCTATATTGCATCGTCCTCATACGATGAATCCGAAGGAGTTGGGCTTAACAGAGGAGGTCCTTCGTCCTGAGGTATATCCTTTTGTTCTTCTCCTTTGGTTTCTTTTGATCTTTTTTTCTTGATACCGATTTTGCCTTTTCTTACAGCACGTACGGGTGTCCACCACTTGGCTGAGGGATATTAGGGACTGGATATCTTCGGCGACTGCCAATATTCGGGATGAGGTTTCGATTCCTTCTTTCTTAGTGTGGTCTGCCTCATTCGGGGAGGATTCTGGTTCGGGTAGTGGTGGTGCGTCATCCCATCGCAGGGGAAAGAGAGTGTGTCGCAAGGGTGGGAGCTCTTAGGGGAGAGAGAGAAAGAGAGAGAGAGAGAGAGAGAGAATGAGAATGTGGGTTCGGGATGAGTCCCGTTGTTTTTTTGATTTTCTTTATTTCCAGCAAGATTGATGTAACACGGAAACAATATCTATGCAATGTAATGGAATTCTCTTTTTATTATCATGCACATGCGCTTTTTACTTTGCTGTTGAGACCGTAAAATATTTTTTTGGAAGTTTGAGAGAAATTTTTATTCATAATGAGAAATTATATAAAGATGGAAAGGGAAATTGAAATTCTTTTGAGAATACCAATTTATTTTTATTGAGTTTTTTGATTTTTGACAAAAGAGGAAAAAGTAAAATTTCCAAAAGTAGGGGGTTGCGGATCGGCAAGCACCTTATGCTGCCTATCGGCAGGTCATCCCAATCTAATGAATCAAGGATTTGATTGGTACTCTCTTCAGGCTTTGGTACCTTGTGGGACAGGATTTCCTTTGATTTCTACAGGGGTTATGTCTTTTGTGGGGGTTTTCAAGTATAAAAAGGGGTAAGGGTGGAGCGTTTTTATCACACCTTCACATTCTCCTTCTCTTATTCTGTGACATGGCTCTCCCTGGTAGTGTTGAGTTTGCAAACTACCTCGAGACTTTGGATACGATGTGCTCCTATAACGTCGACTACGATTCTTACAACATGCGTCGAGTGTCTTTATGGCGTAATCGGCCCATAGAGTGTAACATACTGATGGCGACGGTACAATTCTAGTACCCCAAAGACCATGTATTCCGCTTTGTCTTGGAAGAAGTCTGTCTGACTTATGAGGAATTTTCTATCATATTGGGGATAAATCCCGACATTGCTGCGGCTCTGCCTGAGTTTTCTCGATCTCCTCGTGAGTTATTGGCTGGACTTCTCCGCATCTCGCCCTTAGTGGGTAGATCCTTGGTTACTGGAGGAATGATTTCTCTCCCAGCGATGCTACGGTCCGTGCATTTGCTGGAGGTTGGTGATGTTGGATATGCCAGAGTTGTCATCCTAGGCTTGGTTTCAAAATTATTGATGGTGACTGGGGAGCTGCTGGAGGACCCAAAACATGCAGTTGTTACTTCATGGATGTCCTACCATCGCAATCCTGTGATGGTGATACTGGCGAAGACTTTAAATGGCCTGGATGCCTGGAAAGAAGGTCATTCTGACTTTCTGAGGGGGAGCCCCGTGATGCTGTTCATGTGGTTGTCTGAAAGATTTCGCCTGGTGACTCCTCCGAAATACCCTTTGTCGGCTCTACCCAACTTCTTTTCGCATCATTTCATCGGCGTTGGCCTGGATATTGACAGCTGGTGGAACTGGTTTCTGGAGCAATGGGCTCTAAATTTATACTAGTTAGTGCCTTGGTGGGGACAACTGCTGCCTAATATGGAATTGGGAGAATACCCGTACGTTCGGCTGGTTAGTCTCAGACAGACCTCTTTTTATTTCCCTTAGCGGCTTTTATGCTAATTTGACTGGGAGAAGGTCGTGCCACCTCGGACACTAGACTTCTTTTCGATAGAAGATCTGACTGAACATCTGTGCATGCATCTTGGTTCTTTGTGGCAGGGGCGGCGTCCGTCTACTCGTCCTTCTCAGTCTGTTGGGAGAGTTTGGCACATCCCTGGGGATTATATAAAGTGGTTGTGGAGAAGAGTAGTCAGCAAGATATTGGCAGTGGAGACTAGACAAAGGTGATTTATTTTATCTGATACCATTGAGGGAGGGGTTGTGGTGTTTTCGAGGCTGGTTCGAGCTTATCGGTCTATGGAGCGTCTGCGGCACTCCATTCAGGCAGGGGAAGCTTGGGGACCCCAGGATGTAGATGGTGATGATGATGGAGCGGGATCCTCTAGTAGCTGTGGGTAAGACTCTTGAGGGAGTTTGTTTTTGGAATGGGGAATTTATTTGGCTTTTTAAGAAAGTAGGGGGAAGGGAATTATCCGCTCCTTTATATAATTGCACTGTAATTTCTTATTAGTGAAATAAATAAGTTTTTTATCATCCATCTGTGCCTTTTTTATGAATTTTGTATTTTGAATTATATATACCGATCACTAAGGCATGGATAATCCTTTTGTTCAAGTATATGTTAGAATCAAATGTCGTTCTCGGAGATGAGAAAAGAATAGTTTTTATGAAAAATAAAGGGTCGTGATCATGTAAGATGTACGAGCTGCTTACGTACCTTTGGGGTTTTGAAAAGTTTTAATTTTTCTGAAAATAGTTTTGCAAATGATCAGGCCCACGTAGTTCTGGGTAGTGGGAAATGAAGAGATTTTTTTTAGAATAGAAGGGAGATGAGAAGAGCCGTAGCGCGCAGAGATTTTGGAATAGGGGTAGAACTTCTTGAGGCGGTCCGGGTTGATTGGATGATCCATATCCTCTCCATCTAGGTCGGCGAGCATGGCGGCACCTCCTGACAAGATCTTCTTCATGATGTATGGGCCGCTCCAATTGGGATTGAATTTCCCTCTAGGGTCCCAAATGGGCTCTACTATTTCCTTGAGGGCTAATCCCCTTCTCAGACACCGCGGTCTTTAACTTTCTTATTGAATGATCGTGCTATACGGCGATGGTACCCTTGTATGTGATACAATGCCTTCAGTCTCCCTTCGTCCAAGAGTGACAGTTCATCGAGGCGGCTTTGATGTTAGTCCTCCTCATTGACTTGGCTTTCGATCATGACATGAAGGGAAGGGATTTCTAGCTCCACAGGTAGGACTACATCCATGCCATATATTAGAGATAAGGGTTAGCCCCAATAAAGGTTTGGATTAAGGTTAGGTAGCCCCAGAGGGCATATGGGATTCGATCGACCCAATCTCGACAGCTTTTGATCATCTTAATAATGATGGCTTTGAGGTTCTTATTAGCGGCCTCGGTTGCACCATTGGTTTGAGGTTGGTAGGGAGAGGATTTGTGTCTCTGAATCCTATACTTGTTGACCACTTCTGTGACTTTTGCCTTGAAGTGCAACCTCTTATCTGACACTAGCTCGTACGAAACCCCATATCGGCAGATTATGTTCTTCCTGATAAAGTTGGCCACTTTCTTAGCATTCAGAACTGTGTATGACTCAGCTTCGACCCATTTGGTAAAGTAATCAATAGAAACTAGGATAAACTCATACCCGTTGGAGGAATTGGGTGTAACCTTCCCTATAATGTCGATGCCCCAGGTAGAGAAAGTCCAAGGAGAAGTCATGTTGTATAATTCTCGTGGAGGTAAGTGTTGAAGGTTAGAGAACTGTTGGCATTTGAGGCATCCCCGAACCTAGGCGGAGTAATCCTAGATCATGGTGGTCCAATAGTATCCTTATCGGATGATCTTCTTGGCAAGCATGTGACCGTTCATATGGGGCCCCATTCTCCGCTATGGATTCTCTGCATTACCTCTTCAATGTCAGCCCCTGCGATGCAGTGTAGATGGGTTCCGTCAAAATTTCTTTTGAACAGTGCTTTATGACAGATGATGTACTGGGCGCCCAATCTTCGGAGAGTTTCTCGATCCTTCTTGTTAAAACCCTCAGGATACCTACCATGCTTGAGGAGGTGCCATATATCATGGTACCAACAATCAACTAGCTCATGATCTTCTTTGGTGATGAGCTCAATGTGATAGCAATGGGTTGGTTTGTCTTACTTTTGCACTAGGAAGGGGGCAATTGTTATTCCTTCGGGCATGTTGACCATAGAGGATAAGGTAGCAAGGGCATCGGCTAGGTTATTCTTTGCTCGAGGTAGGTAGTGGAAGGTGATATCTTAGAATTGGGAGGCTAGTTCTTCTAAGTGGGCATGGAAGGGCTAGAGTTTCTCGTCCTTTACTTTCCATTTTCTAAGCACTTGACCAATGATGAGTTCGGAATCCCCATAGACATTTAGGATTTGAATACCTTTCTTGAGAGCACCTTGGAGGCCTACCGTACATGCCTTGTATTCAGTCATGTTGTTGGTGCAGGGGCAATCCAATTTGATAGCGATAGGAGTGTGGGAGTCATCTGGGGAGTTCAGGAGTATCCCAATGCCATATCCCTTTTTATTGGTAGTGCCATCAAAGAACATTTGCCATCGAAGGTCATCTTGAGCAGTGCAGAGGATGTTTTCATCTGGGAATTCAGAGATCCAGACATCATCTTCTTCCATAGGGTAGTCAGTGAGGTAGTCAGAGATGTCTTTTTCTTTCATGGATTTTTGCATGACGTACACGATATCAAACTCATCTATAAGCGTCAACCATCGGGCCATTTGGCTAGATAAGGCAGGTTTATCAAGCAGGTACTTGATGGGGTCCATTCTGGATACCAGTTTAATAGGGAAGGCGGGCACGTAGTGTCACAACTTTTGGGTGACCCAGACAAGCGCGATGCATGCTTTTTCTAAAGCAGTGTAATTGACTTCGTACCCAGCCAATTTACGATTGGCATAGTAGATGGACCTTTCTTTGCAGTAATCTTTAAAGTATTGGGATAGCAAAGTCCTAGCTACAGTATCAGTTATGGTTAGGTATGGAAGCAAGGGGAGACTCGGCTGTAGTGGCATGAGTATCGGAGGTTGAGTCAGGTATTGTTTGATTCGGTCAAAAGCTTCTTGGCAGGTCCAGTTCCAAACCTTGGTTGAATCCTTTCGGAGGAGTTTGAAAATAGGTTCGCATATGGAGGTTAGCTGGTTGATGAATCGACTGATGTACTGTAATTTCCCAAGGAAACCTCGGACTTCTTTTTCCTTTCGGGGAGGTGGCATCTCAAGTATGTCTTTTAGCTTGGCAGGATCTGCTTCTATACCTTTCTCACTGACTATGAATCCTACGAGTTTCCTCTTTGTAATGCCGAAGACACATTTCTGTGGATTGAGTCTCATCTGATATCGTCGCAGTCGTTCGAAGAACTTTCGGAGAGCGGGGACATAATCTTCTCTAGTTTTGGATTTTATAATCATATCATCCACATAAACCTCTACTTCTTTGTGAATCTGATCGTTCAGGATGGTTGTGGAAGCCCTCTGGTAGGTAGCCCCAACATTCTTGATACCAAATGGAATAGCAGTGTAGCAATAGGTTCCCCATGGGGTGATGAACACGATATTTTCTTAATGATCTGGGTGCATTTTGATTTTATTGTATCGACAGACCCATCGACGAATGACTAAAGAGCATGACTGACTGTATTATCCATGATCATGTCGATATTGGGTAACGGGTAATCATCCTTTAGAGAGGCTTTGTTCAAGTCCCGGTAGTCTACACACATCTGAACTTTCCCTCCAAATTTCGGCACAGGCCCTATGTTGGCTAGCCATGTGGGATATTCGATTACACGAATAAAGCTCACGTTTAGCTGTTTGACCATTTCTTCTTTAACCTTGAGCGACCATTCAGTGCGGAGCTTTCTCAGCTTTTGTTTAACCAGCTTATAATCCAGAATAGTTGGGATCTCATGTTAAGCTATTTTGGGATCAATGTCGGGCATATCATTATAGAACCATGCGAAGACATCCACGAATTCCTTCAATAATTCTTCAAGTCATGTGCGCTCATGCTTATCATGGGTATCCCCTATCCTAATCTCGCGTAGTTGGCTACTAGAACTGAGGTTAAGAATAACAGTCTTTTCTTTATTAATTTAAACGCGATTATGTTGTTTGTTATTAACCTTATTTAGATCGATTAAGAATTGTTCATTTGCAAAATCATCATTGTCAAATGTTCGATTAGAGTCTAAAAAATTAATATAAGGCATAGTAAGATACTCAAAATCTTCGTTTATTTCATTGATAGTAAAAACAGCATTGAGAACCTCATCAAAGGAGGTCTCGATTACAGTTGAGCAAGGATAGACAATAGAAGAAGAAATGGGGTAAACATTGGGGTTAGGTGGGATTTTAACAGGAAGAACAGACGTAGCATGCTATTAAGGAAAGGTGTATTATCATCTTTAGTCAAGTGGGATGGATCAAGTAATGTAGCGCTTAAATGAACCATGTAGAGTGTCAGCCCTAGTGTTTACAAGTTGAACGAGTCCTCGGAGTCAGTTTCCTCAGTCTCTTCGGTATCTTTGATGAGCGGTTGTACATGGTGTTGGGAACTTTCGGCCCATGAGTAACTGTCTTGGAAAAAGATCTCCATTCTAGGCTTCATCTTCTTATTAGTATGGTCATACCATGGTTCCGAAAAGATATAAAATGGGAAGTCTTCACCCTCTCTGATAAATCATCCATTCAAGGATTCACCCGGGATAGTATGGATGCGGTCTAGTTTTCTCTTTGGTCGAGACTGGCGGATCATTTTGAGCTCTTGTTCTGATGGTTGATACCCCAAACTAGAAGGGGAAAGATATCTTCAGTTCAATGGGTTCAAGTATCCCTTGTTGTATTTGTCCTAGCCCAGTCGAGGCATGAAGTGCATGTTTCTGAACATCTGAATCACATTAACATTGCCATAAGGGTCGTATTCTGGACAAAACCTTTCTTTCAAATCATCCCCCATCGGGAGTAGAAGTGGCTCAAATTGGAATCCTGATAGGAGCATATTATTTGACCCGTGTTGTATCTCAAGGAATAGATTACTGGTACTTATATCTTTGGTATTATCATTATCGTCCAAAATGGTGATGACTTGTCCATCAGCGAAGAATTATGATTTCTGATGGAGTGAGGAAGGCACACCCTTGATACTGTGGAGACAAGGTCATCCAAGCAATAGGTTGAAACTATCTGGGATGTCAATAACTTGGAATTCAACGACGGGGTTTATAGGGCCAACCCCTATTATAAGTTTTGTCGATCCCATCGCCTCCCGAGGGGTATTATCGTAGGCACGTATAGCAGCAGAAGTTGGAATGAGGCCACTTTCTTTCAGTAGTAAGCATTTGAAGGTTCTTAATGGGCTTACATTCAAGGCGGATCCATTATCGGTAAGAGAGAGTGGTACAATTTTCCCCATAACTTCGACGGAGATGTCGAGTGCATGATTGTGGTTTAGCCTAATTCTAGGGATTTCTTCTTCGAAAAAGGATAGCATTCGGGTAGAGGTTAAGGATCTGACTAAATTTATCGCTTCTTTTGGTGTAGTAGAGGGAGGAACTATGGGTCCAGTGAGTAACTTGATCAAAGTATTTCTCTGCATCTGGGAAGACATAAAAATCCCCTATAGAGTAATGTTATCTTGAGTTTTCTTTAGTTGATCAAGGATCTTGCTCTCCTCGAGGGTCATTTCTGGCATGAAAAGGTTTTTAACTCCCTTACCCTTGTCATTGGATGGTAGTGAGCTTGGGATCTGGTAATGACTCTCCGATCTGGTCATATGATTTACTAAAGAAGGGAAGAACATGAACCCTATTTCTTCATCGATCTCGGGTTGCTCTGCCACTTTGTTTATTTCTCTGAGGATCTCCTTAAATGATATCATCCCACACATATCAGCTACCGGTCCAGTTTTCTCAAAAGCTTGTTCTTCATTCGAATCTTCAAATTCTTCCCACCATCCGGTGGAAAAAATTATGTCTTTCCATGTGAAGTCGATGCATTCCATAACTTCAATAGCTTCTTCATATAGCTCTTCACATTTTGTGGGGATATGTAAGAGTGAAGGGACTAGGCCCCCTTGAAATTTCAGAGTATCAAGTAACTCGGTCATACTGCAAATATCATTGGTTTGCCTGAATAATTCTGCCATGATCTGGACGACATCATCCAAGCTGACTTCATCGATTGGTACCACCCAACTGTCTGACTTTCGGGCCTAATTTCGTGCTTCCAAGAATAGCATACTGAATCTCTGGCAATCAATGATCATCTAAGAGGGCAATTTCTGCCCGAACTCTAGGAGTTAGTCTAATACTTCTAACAATCCCATACTTCCATTTTCGGAATGGGTACGAACAACGATGCATGCTCTGGTAAGGAGTGACAGTGCCTAATCAGCGAGGCTAACAGGGTGTAGAAGGAAATATGGGCAAGTTTGGAGAGTTTTGGGAGACTGTACGGGTGTGATTTGAGTTGAGGGATCAAATTCTGGGTTCTCTTCTAGGAAGATAACATTGGTATGATTTGGGAGTGGGTTATGAGTAGTGTTTGGCTTAGGATTGGCTAGTGGGGCAATGGTACCCCGGTCAATTAGACCTTGGATTATGTTTCAAAGGTGAAATCATTGGTCGGTGGTATGACCAGCGATTTGGTGAAAGGAGCAATGGGCATCTGCCTTGAAGTTTCTTGAAAGTGGATTTGGCAATGGGCGGGGATCCAAGGGTTTGATGAGGTTTCGGCTCAACAAGGCTTGATAAACTTTGGATAAGGGAGCATTGATCTCGGTGTATTCCTTTCGGACTGGGACAGGGTGGCTTTCTAGTGCCCACGATTTGGTTGGTTGAGAGACGTTGTTGATGGTTGAGACTGCAGTACTGGTAGGTTTGTCATATTTTTTGGGACTGAACTGTCCGGACACTTTCTTTGGTTTAACTTCTATTTTGGTGAGACCGTCCTCAATTTCTACTCCTTCTTCTCTGAGAGATTTAAGTGGGGATAGTACTGTCCTCCCATGGTTGCTCGAACATGGGGCAAGAAGTTCTTTTTCACTATATTGACTTGTTCTTCCTCAGATGGTCGATTGGTCTACTGTCTGATTCCCCAGAGTTCTATTTGAGCAGCTCTAAATCACAGCGGTTGACCTCAAGTTCTTCATTATATCTGTACTGCGACATGAATTCCCGGGATATATCTTCCCAATTACAGATTCTGGACTCTTCGAGAGACAAAAACCATCGGAGAGAGCTATCCTTTAAAGTTTGCTGGGATAATTGGGCCATCACTTCTTCAGAAGCCCCTAGGAGAGTCATGTAACGGTGATAACTGTGAAGATGAACAATCGATGGTCCACTTCCTTCGAATTTCTCGATATTTGGCATCTTGAACTTCTCGGGCAACCTCGCCTTTGGATAAGGAGACATGTGGGTGTAATCCATGTAATTTCTGGAGATTCTAATTTAGTCGAACTTTTTAGTCAGCATCTTGAGATCTTATTTGACCTTGTTCAATTCTTCCTCTTTTGGATCAACGATCATAGGAAAGTTAGCCCCAGGCTGGGCAAGGTTCGGCATAAGAAGTTGGGTAGGTGGTGACCCATTAATAGGAGGGGCACGTGGAGTGTGCTGATACTCTTCGAGAACCTAGATAGGTTCGGTTGGACCCATAGCACGAGGGAATAGGGCCTTGGGCTCTTGAGGAATAGGAATCTGGTTTCGTTGCATCTCTCGGACCTCAGTCTGGAGGTTGTCATTCTTGGACACGAGCTGAGCTAAAACTGCCGTTAGATCGGGCTGCACAACTGGTACTTGATCGATGTTCTCCATGGAAAGCGAATGAATTCTGGACTAGAAAGAAGTAGCAGGGGCGCAGACAAAACTTCAGGGTGATTTGACTGAAGACTGAAGCCAATAAGGAGCTAGGCCAAAGGCGTGCGATCGACCTGGTAATGTAAAATTGATCTTTATATTTTACTTTCATTGTGCCCTTTTTTTGACAAAAATAAAATAATATATTGGGAAACATCATTGCACATTGGAAATTCTCATATTTATTTAAAATGACTTATTAGGTGACGGATTAGGAAACATCAATGCACCTATATGCTTCTAACATTTCTTCACTCACTAAAAAATCATTTGAAATAATTTATTGAGTTAAAGGATTAATAACTATCAAAGATCCAATATGCTTATAGTTTTTATGTGCAGTTGTAAATGCTAATGCATCTGAAAATGGGTTGTGAAAACAAAAAAAAAATTAAATAGGGATAATTGATGAGGAAACTTCAATGCTATGCATGTGGGAGTCCAAAGGGCTCATTCATGTGGAGGTTCAGGGTTATAAAAAAATGCTCATAGATGTTTAGTTCCCCCCCCCCCCCCCTCTAAACTGCACTTTTCATATGAAACTGGTGTTGGGAAACAATATTTATTGTGTTCCTCGCTGCAATTATTTATATCTAATTGTATGTTGATTCAAAAAATTTATATAGCGAGTATGATACCAAAATGTTATATTTGATGTTTATTAGGTCAAATATCTACTCACCATTATATTATATTCTAGAATGTGCATTTTTGTTTGTTAATTGTCTTTATCAATTTGTTATGTGTATTATATAATAACATAATAGAAATTTTTGATGTTTGTGTTGCATAATTACTAAAAAACTTTAAAACTTTTGTAGGTTAGAGATTGGAAAGGTGCCATTGTCACACCTACGACTCGAATCACTTGCACGATTCCTACACTCACGGGCTCCCCCAGGACCGCATGCTCTTCTCCGCAGGTCTCTTTTGGCTCCGATTTTGACCTTGATTTGGTTTAGTTTTTGACGTGTGGCTATGGTTAAATGAGTTTTGATCTATTGTAAATGGTGGAAATGAAGTAAAGTTGGGAGATTTTTGGATTTGAAGTTTCTATTTCTGTTTATTATCATGTGATTTATGTGTATATGTAAGTATTTAGTTCATAAATTTAAATTTTATACTATAATTCTAGATTGACATGGAATTCCAACGCATTTTGTGTAATACAGTGACGCGTCATGCTTGCTATCGTTGGCATGTGAAATGATAATGCATCGACATGGACATCGACTAATGCAGACATGAAATGTTGACGTGTCACAAAAAATGTGTCGGAATTATGGGTCAGGACATAAATACTCTTTAATTTATATTTTTTTAGGTTTTTGTTAGTTTTTTGATTTGTTATATGAGATTCATTTGATGTGTTTTTTTAGTCATAATGTAGGGTTTGTTGATATGCGTATGATTTAGTTAGTTGTTAGAGTTCAATTACATTCAAATTTTTAGGTTTTAGATTGGTGTTTTGGCTCCGATTTTGACATCATTTGGTTTTGGGCTTTTATGTGTGGATTAAGTTAAGTGAGTTTTGGTTGGTTGTGAATGGTTAAAAAATATGGTGGGTTAGAAAATATTTGGATTTGGATTTGGATTTGGAGTTTTTATTTTTGTTTATTTTCATGTTATGTTTTTATTTTTGTTTATTTTCATGTTGTGTAACTATGTATATTATTATCACCACCCAAAAATGGTTATATGTCAGTTTAGTCTTTACATAGTGAGTATCATAACAAAATGTTATATTTGATGTTTGTTAGGTCTTATATCTATTCTACCATGATATTATATTCTAAAGTGTGCATTTTTGTTTGTTAATTGTCTCTATTGTTTATTATATGTATTATATAATTCAAGTATACAAAATTTTGCTATTTGTTTTGCATAATTACTAAAAAAAACACTATGCTTTTGTAGGTTAGAGATTGTCAAGGTCCCAATGTCATAACCATGAACCCCATGACTCCCACCTTCACTTGCATGACACCTAACCATACGGGCTCCTTCAAGACCCCACCCTCTTTTGGCTCCTATTTTCACCTTGGTTTGGTTTAGTTTTTGACGTGTGATTATAGTTAACTGAGTTTATGTTTTGATTAACTGTAAATGGTTGAAATGAAATTAATTTGGGAGATATTTGGATTTCAAGTTTCTATTTGGGTTTATTTTCATGTTGTTTGTGTGTATATGTAAATATTTAGTTCGTAAATTAAAATTTTCATGCTGCAATTCTAGATCGACGTAGAACTCCGACGCATTTTGTGTGACTCAATGACGCATCGTGCTTGCGATGGTTGGTGTGTTAAATGAATATGAGTAGAACCTGGACATTGACTAATGCGTAGGCGACATGATAGTGTGTCACAAAAAATGTGTCGAAATTATGTGTCGGGCTAGAAATACTCTATAATTTATGTTTTTTTAGTTTTTGATTTGTTATATGAGATGAATTTGATGTGCTTTTGGTTAGTGATAAGGTAGGGTTTAGTGATCTGAGCACGTTTAGTTAGTTTTTGGGTTTTAATTACATTATGATTTTTATGTTTTTTATCGATGTTTTGGCTCCGATTTTGACCTTGATTTGGTATGGCTCTTGATTTTTGGATTAAGTGAGTTTTGGTTGATTGTGAATGGTTGAAAAATGATGGTGGGTTGGGAAATATTTGGGTTTGGATTTGAAGTTTTTGTTTTTTTTTCATGTTGTTCAATCATTAAAACCACCCAAACATGGTTTTTTTAGTTTTTGATTTTTTTTTCATGTTAGGTCATAAATCTACTCTACCACTATATTATATCCTAGAGTGTTCATTTTTGTTTCTTAATTGTCTTTACCAGTTTGTTATATATATTATATAATACAAGCATACGAAATTTTGATGTTTGTGTTGCATAATTACTAAAAAACATTATACTTTTGTAGGATGGAGATTGGAAAGGTACCTCCTCTATCAAACACAAAACCCCCATGACTCCCACCTACACTCACACGATTCCTACCCTTACGGGCTCCCCCAGGACCCCACCATCTACTCAGTAGGTTTGTTTTGGCTCCAATTTTGACTTTGATTTGGTTTAGTTTTTGATATGTGGTTTTAGTTAACTGAGTTTTGATTGATTGTAAATGGTGCAAATGATGTTAGCTTGGGAGATATTTGGATTTGAAATTTTTGTTTCTGTTTATTTTCATGCGATTTAAGGGTATATGTAAGTATTTAGTTTGTAAATTTAAAAAATTTATACTGTAATTCTATATCAATATAGAATTATGACGCATTTTGTGTAACACGATTACGCGTCATGCAATGGTTGGTGTGTTAAATAAAATTGAGTGGACCATGGACATCGACTAATGCGAACGTGACATGTCGGTGTGTCAAAAAAATATGTCGAAATTATGTGTCGTGCTAGAATTACTCTTTAATTTAAGTTTTCTAGTTTTTTTTGTTCGGTTATGGTTTGTTATATGAGATTTATTTGATGTGTTTTTGGTTATTGATATGGTAGGTTTGATTTATCTGAGTATGATCTACTCACACACTTCACTTTCCACCTCACAGTGATGACCCATTACCTATTTTACTAGGATCCACAGGTTTTTAAACTCACGCCTACCACACTTATCACACTAACAACGAATTCACACCACTGATCCCGTATCCCATTAGCCACTACCCGCTCCCCTCAAATACCAACGCACACTACTCACTCCTCAATTCAAAACCCAGTGACATTTTAACACAGTTGCATTCTTCACACAACCATATTCGCAACAAAGGTTTGAATATAATTACATTGTCGTCGATGATTTTAAATTTTGTGATTTCAGTTATTAGTTGGAGTTTGTGTTGTTAATCTTTGCCTTAAATTGTTTTTTATTGTGGAAAATTTAGGCTTCATCCATACACATATCACCACTATAGCCTTTTTATAGTTTTCCCTTAGAGTGTATGTTAAATTTCCTTAATTACACTTTTCTCCTATTTTTACAAAATTCCACTTTTTGCCCTTTCGCAATTATATTGCTTATGCTCTATCTTAACTACAAACACCCATTTTAATCAGGTTTTTCCACCAACTTGAAAATTATATGCTTGGAGTGGTACAATAGTGTGATATGCTACAAAGTCGGGTGGGAACAAGAATTCTTTGTTGATTGTGTTGAACACTTGATTTATGTTTACTAACATGACAAACGCTAACGTATCCCCCACACCATCATTTTTTATGCTTGCACTTATGATTGAGCTGCCTCATTTTGACACTTTACTGTTCACATTCATTTTTGGCGAATGTCACATATATTATGTATATAAAATTAATTGTTCATTTTGGTGCTCTGTCATTGTAGGTGTCCTGCATTATTTCTCATTCTTCTTGCTGAAAACGAGGTGATATCTATTATTCCCATTCTCATCTATTGCCTATGCATACCATCATAGTCCCATGTCGATTTAGTGACATTGATGACAATGTAGATTTTAGTTTGAGGGTGGCCTTTTCTCTCAATGCAATTTGAAAAAATATTTAAAAAAAATTCGTTATCTTTGGCTTTATTTTCTAATTTACGCAATTGATGAATTGTATATCTCGATTTCCCATTGTGTGATCGTGATGCATATCCCTTAGAATTGATCTTATTAGTATGATATGCTTACATTAGCTATTAGTTTGTTTATTATCCATATCATGAGTTTTTCATATTCTTTAAAACATGGAAACATTTTGAGCACAATGCATGGCCCAATTGTAAAGTTGAGGTTGCTTAGCTAAAGTGACCCGAAAATCTTGAAAAACGTAGTGGAGACTATAACCCTTGTGAGCTTTAGATCCATTCTCGTTATGAGAGTTTTATACATATATTCTATTCATCCTTTTGTAAGAGTATCTCATTGAATAATCTCATTATCCTAGTTTTGGCCACTAGCTAGATAAGTGTATCAATGAGATGTGATAAAAGGAAAAAACTCAAAATCGTTGACACCAAAAAGTCATATGAAACTTAGTAAAGGATCATAGGCCCTCTTTCACTCACCTCTTAGCCTTGGCCTACCTCTATATATACATATAACCATTGCTAACCCCTTGAGCCTTTATTTAGCCCTTTTTTCTTACACCTCTATACCCTTATCCTACTCCACATTAGGAGTATAACTCGTACATACTCTACTGGCCCTTATGCTTGGGAATGTAAAGGGACATATTGTACGATATGTGTTTGTGTTTGTAAAGAGAATGTCAAGATTTCAAAAAGAAAAAAGAAAAAAGAAAAAAGAAAAAAGAAAAAAGAAAAAAGAAAAAAGAAAAAAGAAAAAAGAAAAAAAAGGAAAAAGGAAAAAGAACTGAAAAAGTTGAAAATAAAAAAGAATAAAAGAAAACAAGAGTGGAAAATGAAAAAAAGGGAGAAAAATCAAGAAAAATAGAAAGGTGAAGGTTGAAAGTGTAGTATTGAATGTCGTAAGTCATATGTGTGATGTTCATTATAGTTCCCTACACTATCCCAAGCATCTTTGAATCCCTAACCTTTGTTTCTTAGCCCCTACCCTAGCCCACATTACAACCAAAAAAAATTCCTTTGGGATCCTAAGTGAAATCTAGCTTGAAGGTGGAGATGATTGAGAGGGATAACTTGAGCGCATCTCAACTGATCTAGTGAACGGTTTCCTATCATAACATTTCATTTTCTTCATTATAAAGCCTTCTTTCATATTTATATGTGAGATATTGAACTTGAATACATTTACTCTTATTATATCTCACATATACCGAGTGTTACACTAACATCCGAGCATTTTCTTGCGAGTGTATGCCTGGAAAGGATTTGAGTGAAAGCGTAGTTTTCATAGAAATCTAGGTTGTTTTAGCTTTGAGACCTTGATTTTACGCATGCTATCACACAAACATACACACTCCCAGATTTCAAAACTATGAAATGATTTTATGATGAATATAATTTGTGAACTTTGATGCTTAAGCAAAATTTGAATGCTAACTAGCTGAAATGTTTTGGGGAATCTTGTTAAACGTTCATGTAATGCGAAATTGGGATATACGTTTTGTGGGTATATTCACTACAAACCCTCATGAGACTCCTTTTGATACCTACACTTTTTTAGAATTTTTAATAGGAACACTTTGGTAATATGGAAAATATGAATGACTTTTGTCTTTGATACCTAATTTATTTTTTAACTCCTAACACAATCTTGGTCGCTTAAAAATTCTTTATTACAGTTAAATTTCTTTTTATCATGTTTAAAACTGCTTTGTTTAACTTTATCTCTTCTACAGAATTCGGACTATCAAAAACTCCAACCGTTCGATTTCTGTTTTGAATATTTTGTTCTTCTATACACTTGTACAACATTGCTTTCTTATATTGATTTCACTATTCAGAATGATCGATTGGGGCTCAATCTTTGTTAAATCTATGTTTCATAATGATGCAGTTAGATTTTTTAGAATCGTAATCATTGGCCAATTACTTACACAGTGTGTTTCAAAAATCTTGAGTTTTATTAGCTCTAAAATATTTCTTTTTTTATAACCCAAATTTTACACAGTGCAATACACGTGTACACTAACTAGTAAAAGTAAATATAGTTAAAACTTATATAAATTATACAGAAAACAGATTCCATCAATCTAGAATTCAAAAGATTCTATCTCCCTAATCATGTAAACCTAGATGGTGTACCAATACAAAATTATCAGTATCATTTGTGGGATTGGCTGGAAGTCCAGTTTTCACAGGAGGGCCAGAGGTGGATGAGATCCCCTATATTCTGGAGGTAGACCTCACTGACTATCAAATTCTAATATTTTTTGTTTGAGGAGTCTCTTTATTATATTGTTTCGGTTGTAATATGAATATTTGACTTTTTTAATGAAGTATGAAGTTGTTATAAGAAATTAAAAAAAAAAAACTAAACTCCGCATTTTTTTGCAAATATCCCCTAACTGTCTATAATAAAGGTTGCTAAAATGTCGTTAGAAGAGGGAGTTTTTTAGACAAAATGCAAAATTTAAGGGATTTTCACAAAAAAACGGTTCAGGGGGTTTCTTGCAAAGTTTCATCGTTCAGGAAATTTTCAGCACTTTCTTCATTTTGGACTTTTATACCCGTCTCGTATAAGCTGAGGAATAGAATTTTCAATCACAAAAAATGATTAGACATTGCACGAATTTATGAATCATGACAACAAAGAATAAAAAAGATCTCATTTTTCTAGTGCAGTTACATTCTTTTTATTTTATTTTTCTCGTTCCTATTCTCCTTTCTCATAAAGGGACTCTAAACAAAGTTAGGCATTACTTCATTCTTAATAGATATTTAATAGGTATTAGGGGGTGGGAGATGGGGATGGGGGAGGACAAGAGGAGTTCAGTTCAATGTCTAAGGGAAAAAAAGATTTATAGCTGAGGAGAGGGGAGAAAGATCACATGCATTGAGATTATGTCGGTGAAAGCAACCACATTTCTTCAAATGATCAAAGGGTGTTGTCAGGTGTTAGTGTAGATGGACCACCAACACCACTCAGTGGCACTGACATTTACCGAATGGTGTTTGAATAGGGAAACATCATTCAAGAGAACAACAAGTTTGTAAACTAAGCAATTGTGGGTGCGAGGACTGTTTCAGGTGAGTTTTATAAGCTTATGTTGTGCTTCTTTGAATAACCATCATCCATGTTATTCATTATGATTTTTTTTAATGTTATCTCAATGTGTATATGTTGTATTCAAGTGCCTTTTAGGGTTGTCGGTTTCTTACTCAATATGTGGAGACCATCAATAAAGTCAAGGAAAATGGGGAATGTACCCTACACTTCCTTCTACAGGCCCATGCTTAATGGTACTGATACATCCCTAAATTTCACTCAACAAACCATTTTTGTGATTTAAAAAGAATACAACTCATTAAACCATTTGTGTACATTTGCATTTGAAATTTTTCCACAAAATTATCTAAAAAGAATTGAAGTATAATAATAAAAAAATTCACCCAACTGATAGGCTTGGAAAATATGTTAACCTCATTTTTGTTGGTTGGATTGGAAAATATGTTAGCCACATTTTTGTTGGTGGGTTACATGCTACCAGAAAAAGATATCTCTCCTGTAAACACGAGAGTTTGTTAAAAATCACAATTTATCACGGATTCGAAACGTGAGGGTAACCCACTTTTAATTGTTAACTTTTACTAAAGAAAAAAATTAAGAAAGGAGGATTGAACCAGTCCAAGGAAGAAAGAGGCTACCAGGTCTGCAGAATAGGTCGTTATGCCCATAGAGTAGCAAATCTTTATCTCCATTCTCTGGACACTGTTACCTTTTTTAAAACTTCATTTTGTGTAGTGAACCAATCGTGTAATTGTAATAGGTGCAGGAGTTGGCTCGAAAATGTTGCTCGAACTACAGGAAGAAATGAAGAATTCACCAAGGAATGATGAGGATCTTGGAAAATTACATTTTCAAGTGGTGGAGTTTTTACGAACATCAACCCAGTTCTCCGACAAGGCTGCAAAGGAACCCAAGTCTCCATCAAAGGCCACAAATTCAACAAGAAAGCATAATCTGTTTGAAAGTCTGCAACCACGTCCTTACATATATTCTCCTCCACTCTCTCGACTATATGTTTTTTTAAGAATTGGATAACTAGTGAGGGTCTAAATTCACTTTTTAAAAAATATACATTTTCATTCCTTCCTATTTTTTCCATTTTTTTAATGATTTTTTACCCTCATCTCTTCTTAGTATATTTCCTCTTATTTTTATGAACTATGTTTTCACTAAAAAAATCTTACACTTTCTTCTTGTTTCTTATTAATGTTTCTTTTTCATTAAAAAAGCGTAATAAAATCTCCCTAATCTATTTCCCTTTTCTCTATTGATGAACTTGTTTTTTCTTTAAAGAATCTTTACCCTTCTCCCTCTTATCATGTCGAAACGTATATATATATATATATATATATATATATATATATATATATATATATATATATATAATTTAATTAATACCATTTACTCTATTTCATTCTCTATTCGTTATGCTTTATTATTACTCAAATTCTCATCTAAACTCCCTTTACTGAAACTCTGCTCTTACAGGTTAATAGGCTATTCATCCAATACGTCTTCCCAACATTAACCTAGTTCTCTGACAATGTTGCAAAGGAACCCAAGTGTCCAATCAAAGGCAAACAATTCAACTAGAAGGCATAGTTTGTTCGAAAGTTTATGGTCTCCCAAACAATATCTGATTCTCCAACAACCTCCGTACATGTATTCTCCCCACCTCTTTCTATACCTCTATATTTATGAACTTGTTTTTTTCTTACCGTTCTCTCACTTTTCATATCGGAAGTTTATTTATTTATTTTTAATAAAAGTTCCTTGTGCTCTTCCTTGCCTCCAATAAATACTATCCTTCCTACATCTAACGTTCAGGACAATGAGTGGATACCATGAAGACTATCCACCTTCTACACTACCCTAGAATCCTAAATAGTCAACACCCTTTCATAGAGACCACAAGAATCAATAACAATAATCTACCCACCTCAGGGTCATTGAGAACCCTCACATTCCATGAAATAATTCACAACCTCATTATAACGATCTTATAATTCCCCTAACCCTCTGGTTTCCTTTCGACGCTCATAATTCACGGACAATTGCAACTTTTGTAAATTCTTGGGGGTTTCGTATGAGGTGCTAGCTAATCATGAGTTTCCATGATATGAGTTTTCTTGACAACTCGTCCATGACAACATTAACTAGTGGAATCTTCTAAAAGCTCCTAGACTAATTACAAATCTAACTAACAAAACAAAATAATAAATAAATAGAAAAGCTAAGAGATATTATCACTAAGCCCCTTGTATTTTTTTTCACATTATTACCTCTACCATATCTACATCATTCCCCCCTCCTTTAAAAATGTTTGTCCTCGAACTTATGTGAGAAATTTCCAAAATATGAACACACACAAGGGGCTAATCCCGCTCTAATACCAATTTAATGCACAAATATGAATTTTATTAACAAGAAAAAGATGTCTCTTCCCTATAAGGAATGATTACATTTAAAGACCTAAAGAGAGGATTCTAGAAGGTGCTACCTAAGCATGAGTTGTCATGAAAACTTATCCATGACAACACTAACTAATGGAATATCCTGGAAGCTACTAGACTAACTACAAAATCTAACTAACAAAAATAACAAAAGAAAAAAGTAAAACTAAGAGATATTACAATTAAGCCCCTTTTACCTTTTACTCACATTATTACCCCACCCATATTTACATTAGTTTTTTCAATTTTATAACAAAGACACTGTTTGTAAAATTTACCCCACCCTCACTTTTCTCATTTGGATAGCATAACCCGGCTACACTACCTCCCACTTTCCCATCTACCAAACTAGTGGTGGGCCCAAGAAGAGGGTCACTTCGAAACATCCTATCCTAGTGCGTGGGCCTCACCATACCTCTTCGCAGCTCATAATCTCTTGCTGGGAGTAGACCGACTGTGTATCTGCACCAGCCTAAAGCCCACCACAACCAGTGGCGGATCCAGGAATTTGAGTGAAGTGGGGAAAACTTTTCTGACGAAGCCTGGAGGTTTGGGGTGGGAGTCCCCAAGTCGATTTTTTGGGTTGTTTTTACTCTTTTTTTTTGCAATTTTTAACCTTAAAAATGTTTGAGGTAGTAATTAACTAAATTTGGATTCCTACCTTGTTCGTGAATTTTTTTTATAATATTTCAACATAATATTACCCTAACGGATTGTGTGTTGTCTCCTCTTTTTCATTTAAAAATTTCTCCATGACTTCCTATATTTAAAACAAATTTAACAAATTTCAAATAATATACTTGTTTAACACATATAAATAAAACACAAATAATATACATGTTCAACAAATAATATACACAATTTAAATTTAAACACAAATAATATACAAATTAAACATATATAAATAAAATACAAATAAATTAACACAATACTACGTGCGTGTCGTGTTGTGATGTTGGCAACACATGTTTTTAAAAAAAATTAATTACACTCTTACACCCTTATCTTTGTAAATATGTAGAACTAACCTTTAAGCCCGATTTTTTTACCAAAATAACCCTATTTAGTTTTTTTAAAATTGAACTGGGGCGGCCCGATCGCCCCACCTCGGCCTATGGTGGGTCCGCCCCTAACCACAAAGAAACCTAAAAGAACCACTCCCTAACTTCTATCCCACTATTTCCGGCATGTTCTCACCCCTTACCAAGATCGTTGCTTGCGGGAGATCTCTTTTCTCCTCATCAACGCTGATGAACCCATCACACTTCTCTCATATACCTTTGAACACCTTCTCCCCCCACAAGTGCATTGGCAACCCTACCACCCCCGTCCACGGACCACCGCAGATATTATCCATCATGGAGCGTCCACCTAATGGATGCCACTTGACCACCCTTACCTCCTCCCCTCTAAACAACCAACATTTATCTTCCAACACCCTCGTTGCCTATAGTTTTGAAGAAAATACAAACAAAAAGAGAAACCACCAATGGCTTTCCATCTCTCTTTAACCCATTCGGCAAGCACTTCCACCCGTGGTGGCTTCTTCTCAGTTACACAAACACGCCTTACCAAAGCCCTGTGGAGATACTCGACCTGATGAATGCAAGAAAAATCATCGAAATATATTCAATTCGTTGACTCATTCTCACATTTAACAATAACTTTAACACCAGATTTCGGCCACGGTGTAACAGCATCCACCTGCCCATAAGACTTTGCGATTTCAGTCCGTACTCTTACATCCTCTAATACATCTCTCCTCTTCACATTGTTGTTGGACTTAGTTGTAACCTCCGACTCCATTTTACAAAAGACCTCTTGGTAAACTATATTTCTCTTCTCCTAAAATAGGAGCAAGCAATCACCTCCTTGATTTGTTGGTCTTCTTTTGTAAACTCTCCCTGAACTCGTGGACGCCTTAAAAAAATAAGAACTCAACCATTTCTCCTCCTTCTTAGCCAAGAACCCGTCTACAGAGTACCCACTTCCCTTCTAAAAAAAATTTAATCGATAATAATTCATAGGCATGAAACAAAAAAAATTAGAAAAGACGCCATCCCTATATAACAAGAAGATTTTTTTATCAAGTTTTGGTCTTGTACATGGCAGTTGTGTTTTAAACCTCTTAGATGCTTCACTCTATGATGTAGCTTAGTCTTTTGTTGGGGGCCATGATAGAATCATTTTAGCTGTTATTGTTAGTTGGTTTTAAGGGATGACTGGAAGTTTTCCTTTCCTTCATTTTATTTTAGGGCTTTTTTTCCTTAACCCCCAGTTTATAATACCGTATTTGACATAACCCCCAGTTTCTTAATACCTTTGACATAACCCCTAATTTTTTTACACCATTACAAATTTGTTAAAAAATTCGTATATCATAATTAGACTTAACCCTTAATTCATTTTTTCGACCAAAATACCTTCACTTCTTTTTTTTCTTCCCTAAATCAAAACCCTAACTTTACATCCAACCTTAAAATCACCACCACCACCACCGCCGCCTCCTCCTCCTCCTCCTTCATTGATTCAACCCCAAGTGATTCTTAAAAATAGACGTTTCCAAAATCAAAGATGTTCTCCCACACATCAAACCTAATCCATTCCTGCTACACTACCACCATTACCATCACCATCAATCCACCACAAAACTCCTGAAAAACCATCACTCATCACCACCATATTCATACCCGGAAACACCAGCACATCACAGCCCAAACCCCACCAAAACCCTCACTACAATTCAATCCACCCACACCCTCGCCACTATCAAGCTAATAACACCACCGCCATCGCAACCATGTCTCTAACCACCATAAAATCACAACCATCTTCATCCCATTTAACATCCACCCAAACAACACTCATCTTCACTAATATCTTGTAACCATAACCGAATCCCAACATCTAACCCTTCCTCAAATTAACGATAAGGTTAGGGATTGAGCCAACGGGTTTAAGAGTGGACCAGGAGGGTTTAGTCGCTCTAATCTTTTGAACTTATGTGGTTATTTTTTCTTAATAAAAAGAAATAACAAATTATTACACAAGCTTAATTTGTTGATTCTTTTTTTTTCATTTGTGTTTATAATAGTTGTTTTGGGGATTTTTTAAATTTATTTAGTTGTTAGGATGTTTGATTTAGAAATGTGTAGTTTGTTTTTGTTAAATTTGTTGAAGTTGAATCAATGGAGGGGGTGGTGGTGGGTTTAGTGTTGGATGAGAAGTTAGAGTTTTGATTATCTTTAACGGTGTTAAAAATTTAGAGGTTATGTCTAAGGGATTATATAAGTGGGGGTTATGTCAAACACGGTATTATAAACTGGGGGTTAAGTAAAAAAATCCCTTTATTTTATTATATTTTTATTTTCTTATCGATTTTCCCTTTTTTGTTCTCTCTCGTGTCATTGTGTTGTAATGGACTGTTGGTCCACTGTTATTATGTAGGTTTTCCTTTTTATTATTAAAATCCACTTTGTATATAATTGAAAATTAATATATTTGGATCTAAGCATATTAAAGAATTGGACATGTATGTTGTCAAATTTCCAAATTAGATTTGTCACCGGCGTTTGCTTCGATTCAATAAAAAATTTGAAAATTCAGATTCAAATTCAAATTCAAATTCAAATTCAAAACACTTGTAAATAAATCGTAACATTCTTGGTTGGCAGTTTAAAACTCAAATATAAAAAAAAATGCGTTCGCTCCCAAAATAAAAACCCAAATACAATCAAAATAATGAACTAAAGAACATAAGAGTTGATACACTTTTTTTTATAAAATCCAAGCAAATCTGTATGAAAATTGAAGTCCCTCTTTAAAAATATACCTTGGGAAAAACACTAGAACATGGGGAGGAAGGAGACATAGACAACCTATAAGTTGAGACTATAATGATGTACTCTAGGGTGCGGAAGCGTATAAGAATTATTATCTACACAACAACAATAACATAGAAAATATTCAAGGGATTCTTATTTCTCTCCCTAGTCTCTCATTATCAATTAGGAAAAAATGATACAAATGAAGACCTTCTAGCTATTTATACTAACGGTACAAAAAGGGTAAAAATAACAAGAAATTAATAAGCAATGCAAAAATGACGAATAGGTCCCTATGCTCTTGCATCATTCTCCCCTACTTGAGAGAGCTTGTCCCGAGAGAAGAAAGTGTGTGCTAGGGCATCATCTGGGAGCTCCCCTACTTGAGAGGGAAGTTTTCCTTTAAAGCTTCCCACATAACGACTCGCAAAATATCCTCGAAGAGAAACCACAAATTTACGCCATAGTCAATGAATAGGAATGTGGTCTCTAATTCTTCCAAATGAAGAGCTAACACAAGATCGACGTGGAGTGGGCCATTGATTCCAAATTTCATCCAAATTACTCGTGATGAGCCTCCGTAGCATCAAAACATGTAAATGAGTTGTGGAGCGTTCCTCATAAGTAACCCAAAAGGGGTCCACAAATCCCACATCAATGGTGATCACCCCACGCAGCGTATACTTCTCAAAGGAAACAAACACTGAACCATCATCCCAAAACTTATCCTCGTGATAAAAAATGGAAAAAAATCCGTCAAATCTAATATTTCCACCTTGCGATAGTGAGTGCCACCCATCCTCTTCGAATTTGGGAATAAAGTCACAAGGAAGGAACATGTAGTCATTATCAAGCAAGAGTAGAAGGTACACCGATGGACAAGTGCTCAAAATATTGGACCAAATATCTCGCTCGTGCATGGACCCATTGTTCACGTGCCGTTTATATCTCAAGATACTCGGCTCAACACCTATTTAGGTGTTGACTCTACATCTCATACTCCTCGATGGAGTAAGCACTATACTCGAATGTGTGAAGCTTTTGAGATATATATTAATACATCGCGACCCAAGAATCTAGAAGACTTTGGATTTTCTTAATGATGGTACAACTTACCTTATCGAAATCGGCACATGCATTCTTATCGATTCCATATTTGGTACCATCCCACGATAATTTGGAAGAAAGGTATTCTTCGGGTGGGGAGGGATTAAATCGTAGGGTCTAGAAATATTTGGGGCTGAATTATAATTTTGAGAATTTGATAAGGGATTAATGTGTTGAAGTTGAAGAGTTTCAGGTGGTTGGAAGGTTTTATTAGGGTTTGTGATATGGTGGGAGGTTGCCGGGGTTGAATATGGATGTCTATTAGGGTTAGGTATTGGGGTAAATACGGTTTAGAATCAAGTTTTTTTTAAATTTGGCTAGGGTTTGAATTAGAAATGATCTTGGATTAGGTTGAAGTAGTAGGCCATGAATCTTGGTTGTGATTAAGGTCTTCTTGAATTTTCTGTGGTTCTTGATTTAATCGGGGTTGGTTCTTGAAATTTCGATGGACTTTTTTGGGTTTTGGTCTGAATTTTTGCGTCAAAATTGATTGGTACCACTACAGGAAAATCCGAAAAGGATTCTGGGCAGATTGGTAGAGGCTCGGTGGCAGGGAAGAAGGTCAGATCTTATGCCGAGGTCACGACAGCCAGAAAAAACGTCTGTGTGGAAGGTTGCTTGGGTCGCAGACAACGCTGTTAAAGTCTGTCAGGTGGGGGCAGAGTGCTTGTTGTCGATAGGGGCTGCCTCGTTTGGTATCGGGCCACCACTGGAAGTGATGAATATTGGTTGTGAATGACTGGTTTTAGGGTTTATCCGAGAGTCATCCGGATGAACCCAATGGTAGTCCCAATCTTCTATGAACATAGCTAGTCTATGAACAAGTCACACTCTAATACCAATTTGATGTAATCTAGGGAGAGAAAGTGTAAAAGAATTATTATCTATAACAACATAGAAAATATTCAAGGGATTCTTATTTCTCTCTCTAGTCTCTCATTATCAATTAAGAAAAAGTGATACAAATGAGGATCTTCTAGCTATTTATACTAAAGGTACAAAAAAGGTAAAAATAACAAGAAATTAATAAGAAATACAAAAATGAAAAATAGGTCCATATGCTCTTGCATCAGATAACCAGATAGAATAAATATCCATATGATAAAATCTTGAGCAATGAATAACTAAATAACTCTGGAATCCACCACGGTCCCATGAATGAATAATGAACAAAAAGAGTGTACATTGTCCCACTAATAGACTGTAATAAATAAAACTTCTGCACTAAGCATATATCCACTCAACCCTATTGTTTCAGTTGCTAGATACATGAAAAAGGTTTTTAAGAAAAACATGGGTCAGACCCCACATGCAAGAAATATTGAGAACAATATGAAGTGCAATTTAATTAGTAGTTTGTGGATGCATTCTATTGGCATTATACCGTAAAACACCCTAGTGTGCCATGACAATTCAAAGCATTAGTGGGATAACTAATCTGGACATAACGTGACCTTCAAGAAAGACGAGTCCCATGTTACATGTCCAATAATTATTAATTCTATTAAATGTTTTAAGAAATATTATTGTTTTAATTGTTAGTTCTTTGATAAACGAAACCTAATTTTATAAGATGAAACCCTTTTGTTACCTTTATTGGGAAGACCTTAATTCAGGGTTTATAATTGAATAATTATTATTGCTACTTTTTATTAACTTAATAACTCTGGTATTTTTCTAGGGTTCATCTTCGTGTCTAACGAATAATTTCTCATGAGTTAATATTATTACCAAGATTATTAACATAATGAAAAATAACCCCATTGACTTGTGAATCCACATGCACACACACACACAAAAAAAAGATGAAATAAAAAAAAGATCATCGGGATATCTGGCTTCAAAGATATGATGATACTTCTCACGTCTAACGACATGGATTTTTTACTTGTAATTTGCTATATATGTGGCTTCAAATATATCAGGATACTTATCACGTGTCGAATCTTTACACTTGTTGGTAAATACAATGGCATTAGGATGACTCCACTAAATCTGGCTATAACTCTATATCATTGATATCAATATCATTGATATATGTTAGATACACCACATCATTATGCAAAACTTGCGGAACGTCAATACATGAAACACATTATGCACTTGCTGCAAATGATTCAACAATGGTATAATGACGAACAAATCAAGGAGCCAAGTTCCCCTTATTCCCAATTCTCATCTCCTTTTCATGGGAGGTACTCTCTTCAAAACTAAAGATACATATGACGTGTATCAGCATAACTCTTCTGCTCTTTGTTATTTTGATCCTCTCGCGAATCATCGCAATATTTTTGGACGCGTCCCGAATGAAAGTGGACTTCTAAAATCTCTTCACAACTTTGTACATTTTCTTCCATGCTTTGCCAAGTTGTTCACCATAATTGTGATAAGCAGACATAAGATTATTTTGAAATATGTGGGCCTGCAATTGGTGATGATTCAGAGGAATATATGAGCGATGAAATGGTAGGCCGATCGGTTTATTTATTCTCTGACCTCTAAGCTTATCAGATTTTAGGTAATGATTTCACTAAAGTATAGATCATCCATTATCAACATTACAGATGAGTTTGTTAGTTTGAGTTATTAGACATTAGATAGGTTCTTTTAACAAATTGGGATGTTTGATTCAAATCTTTCTGTGAAGGAGGATATTGATTCATATAACTTTTTTAATTGGGTAATATTCGATATTTACCACCCGCATAAACTTTATATGGATGAAATTCCCCACATTCTTATGTAAACTTTAATTACAGTTTTGGAGTTGTTACTTTAATCTTATTATTTTTTATTTCCATTCCTTTCATAAGTCAATAATTATCCCATTTTGAGTTTGGTACATTTCACAAATTTTATTTTGACTTTCGTACATTTCTCGTCACCAAATGTGAAAAATTCGTCGTAAAAAGTGATATGCGGTGATTTTTAGAGAAGAAACAAAAATTATACTAAAGTCAAAATAAAATTAGTGAAAGGTATGTCTAAATAGGTTAATTATGGACGTATTAAAATTAAAAAATATATTTTTTATTATATTTTTTTACATTGATCTCTTAGATGTCTGATAAGATGTTTGTTTGTTTTAGGGTGTTTGATTGGGTTGGTTTTAACAAAATCAGGATATGTTTGCTTTGGATTTCAATTTGAGATTACATGTCTTTTGGGTAGGGGTCTTGTTATTTATGATGATTTGATGGTAATTTTGTCATTTATATTTTCCCGTCAAGGACATTTGCATTTTGTAAGTTAGAGGATGAATGGGGTGATCTGGTAACTCAAGAAATTACTTTAGATTTTTATTTAAGGATTTACAAATTAGGGTTTGGCTTCATCTCTCACTACGATGCATTGTTTCTCTCCTATAAAACCCTAATTTTCCAGTTGTTACTTTAGTTCTCACCACAAAATCGAGTTTTTATTTGTGGGGCTTCTCGGGAAATAGGTCCATATCAGTCATGGAAGCGGGTAGGAGAGGGCCTATTTGCCAGTGCTAGAAATCTGAGTTCTTTCAACATAAAGTTGTTACTCAAAGTATGTACCCCGCCCTCTCTTTTCTTCCCATATTTTTTACCCTTTTCTGCTAGTTTTTGTTATTATTTTTTAAGTGAAAATATATGAAACTACATGCTCAATCCTAAAAGATACAATACAAATGAATCAATACAGTGTATAATTGAGGTTACAAAAAGCCACTAAAATATACTACAGTGTTCGAAATGGAGTTATAAAAAGCCACTAACATATACTACATTATGTGTCGTAACATTCTTGTTTGGAAGTTTAAAACCTGAATTAAAAAATAGGTCCCCTCCTAAATACAATCCCAAACTGAAGAACATACGAATTGATACACTTTTTTAAAATCCAAGCAGATCTGTATGAAAATCGAAGTCCCTCTTTAAAAAATACCTTTGGAAAAAAACACTAGAACATGGGGAGGAGTGAGACAGAGGCAAACTACAATTTGAGACTAGGAGTCTAGGACGACTTACGAGGTGCGATGATGCAACACCCCTGATTCTCCACGCTGCCAGTCTTGTATGCAGGGAATGGGAAACTTAAGACAATTTATATCATTATAAGCATCAATGATAAAGTAATGAGATAACAGCGACATAAAACGCTAATAAATAAGAAAATAAGTCTGAATGCATAGCTAATAACTAGATAGAATAAACATCCATACGATAAAGTCCCGAGCAACGAACAACCAAATAACTCTGGAACCCAAGACTAGCCCATGAATAAACAATGCAGAAAAAGAGTGTACAATGTCCGACTATATGTGACAACCTGCCTAATTAAATACCGGGTGATCAGTCCTTTATTAAATTAAAATCAAGGTGAACGGTTGGTTCATTCTTAGCATCACTGTCGCAAAACAAATTTGCAATTTAAACACCCTAAATAATTAAGCTAAGTGTCAAAACAATTTAAAACCTTATTTCCATTTTATTTAAATCCAGATATAAAAAACTTTTTAATAATCAACAGTTTAAGAATCACATAAATATGAAGAATGGTAATAAACACCCAAGATCGAGTTTAAAAAACTACAAATGAAATCATCCTGACACGAATTACATCCCAAAGAGTACCAAATACTGAAAATAAATGAACATAAATCTCTGACAAATCCAACTGAATAGGGATTCGGGCGACACATGCCCTAACTAATCAGAACTAAATTAAGAGTAGATTCAACAATGAGGTCATCTAAGCAATGGACTGCAACTCCCACATAAGCTGCAGCGCGTCCTTTCCAAGGAATCTAAGCATGACGCCCCTGTGGCTGGGCACCTGTAATACATACATACATACATAAATAAAAAAAAATATATATATATATATATATATATATATATATATATATATATATATATATATATATATATATATACAAGAGAGAGAAAAAGATAGGAAACGGGTCAGAGCTTGAGTGTAAAACAGTTTTAAAAATACTTTAGCAAGTATTTAAAATACTTACCGACTAATGCAACAACCATGTTAATATGAGACACTCTCTTGAGAATTCTCACCTCTCATCTAGTGCGCACACCTACCATACTAATAATTCTCATAAGTTTCTCAAACTTATTCTCCATAAGGTTTTATCAGGTGGAAAGCGAGGTTATGATATTCACTTTAGGAAATATATATACAATATAGAGAAAAAGATAGGAAACGGGTCAGAGCTTGAGTGTAAAACAGTTTTAAAAATACTTTAGCAAGTAATTAAAATACTTACCGACTAATGCAACAACCATGTTAGTCTGAGAGACTCTCTTGAGAATTCTCACCTCTCATCTAGTGCACACACCTACCGTACTAATAATTCTCATAAGTTTCTCAAACTTATTCTCCATAAGGTTTTATCAGGTGGAAAGCGAGGTTATGATATTCACTTTAGGAAATCACTCTTCAAGATTTCTTACGTTATTTAGAACAACTCATTTCCATTATAAAGTTCTCGAACACTTATAATAAAATTAAAGCATTTATTCATTAGTTATCTACTTATACGCACACTAGAAAGTTCCCTTATAGATATACGTATATATATTAGTCACACGTATAATATATAATCATGGCACCCCACATAACATCTATGGTGCTGGCATACTCTGCTATCAAGTCCCCGTATCACACAAACTAAGGGAAATACTAGTTCGGAATCACTCTAGCATTGTACTAACACAATACACAAACAAATGGAGGCGTAGCATAGTTCCAGGTCCTAAGAGGTCAGCACATACACTCACATATCTTAGAACATCTGACTATCATTTTTAGATAGCCTATATTAAGGATACTATCTTATAGGGTACGAGTCAATATCCCCCATAAAGGTCCAATCGAGATAAGACTGTCCGGGCGTGAAAATCCCCGTGATAGCAACTAGCCCGGGTATGATTTTTATACAGATATATAATATGCACAATCACATAGTCATATATATATTCACATTTCTAAATTAGGTGCTCCCACGACCCATAATATTATTCTAGCCATGCGTAACATATCATGCTCGAGTTTTACGTATAAGTAAATCACTCTTTTTATTCAATTAAGTATAACGAATCCTTAAGTACTTCTCGACTCTCGAAGTGTATCTTCTCGAAATAACATAAAATCAGAAGGTGCACCCCCACTACTCTATGGTATATGTCTTTATTAATCCTCACAAGATATACCATAACGTACGAACGATTTCCCACTAAATTTATATTCCTGAAACCCCACGTTTAAACCACATATGAATCATATCACCCGAATCTTGCTTACAACCCTACTGGTCTTTCCCAAGTCCCATTATGGTAAATAAAATATGTATAAGGGTTCCCATAAAGTGACACAGGGTTAATCATTAAGAATAAAGAACAAACTTCAAAATTCAGAAGAGGTCGCTCGATCGAAGGTAGGGGGTCGATCGATCGACATTCAAGGCCGATCGATCGATCGCCCAGATATTTCCCAGATTCTGCATATACTATCCTACGGGTTTCATCACCAAAAGTCCTCAAAACCTCTATCAATTTTTCCAAAACTCCCAAACAACATTACTACTGGTACTGTATACCTAACTACATGATTTCCTACGTGAAACATGTTCAAATTCATCAACGATATCGAATTAATGGGGTAAAATTGACATAATTTTGAAGCACCCTAATTTTGGAGGAAACATACATTCTTCTAATTATTTCCCAGATTTCTTGTTTCTAAATTCATACTAATTCGTGGGTAATACTCTACATGTGATGGCTATGTCCAGAATATATTAAATCTCTCTAAACATGCGATTTAAAGTCTCTAAATTATCAATTTCTTTCATAAAACATGTTGTTGATAATCCTAAATTAACATGGGTGAGACATTAACCAAAAAAATCAAGACTGGAATTCCAGGTTCTGATTTCGTGGATGAAAATGTATGGTTGCGTTCCCCGTCGCGCGATCTACGCTTTGGTGGTGGCGACAGTGCAAATGGGTGAGTCTTTGGCCTTAAGTTGCTTGGAAAGCTTTCCAACTCCTTCTCTAATGGTCGTTCTAAGGTTCTGTGTTTGCTAACCCTAAGAGACAACTCCAAATGGCTGATATAACCTAATTAAATTCGTGGGTTTAATTACCCAAAAATATAAAATACCGATAATACCCTCCTGGGATGTCAATTAGGCCTAAAAACGCCCCGAGACCCAAACTAAACCCCCGGGTACACTTTTCTGACTATCTCGACCCTTTCGGACACACTGGTTCACTCGAAATGACTATACGAGCGACTTATAATTTATTCACTTTATATAATAATAATAATTTAGTCCTAGCACGACACAAGCGCGTCCCGACTTAATTTCCATAATTGCCATTTTATTCACTCGTGACAATTTTTATAAAATCAATATTATATATTACTTTACTCATCTACTAATATTCAATAAATTTCTAAGAATTACTAACTCTCATCACGCTAGTAAATATTTAAAATAAATTTCCTGATTAATATTAAATTAATTTATCTCAATTAAATTTAATAAATCCCTAAATTTAAAAGCCATAAAAATACAGGGTATTACATACTTCCCCCGTAATAACAAAATTTCGTCCCGAAATTCGAAAAAAATTAGGCCTACCTGGTAAAACAATTCTGGATACCATATCAGTATGCAAACTATCTACATAATAAGGCGCCCAATCACTATAGCCCCCGCTTTACAACAAGCTTGTCTAACATTCTCATTAAAGATACTTTACATTGTGCTCCTATCCGACAACATTCGCATAAGACACGCCTATACATTATTAATTCCCATTATTTTAATATCATTGGGAGGCTTCACCTCACTACATGAAAACTACTCGGATTTATCTAAATACAAAACTCCCATGTTGAGAGAAACTATATGAACATCTGGCCACTTTTGTCAGTTCTTTAAATATCGATTTCTGGTTACAAAATTCTAAGCCGCCTAAAATGGTTCGTGGTAATTATACCTTAGTCATCGGATTATTCTCGACCGATCCAAAATTCTGATTATCTACTCACCTCTAAACATACAGAGGGAGAGTAGTTAAGGTTTCTCCACACCAAAACCTCAATAAGCACCTCGTTCGTGACAAATAAGTATGAGTGCTTTCATGAAACTCTACCTTACTATACTTCACTTGCTAGCTATATACATTGTCGAAATAAAATGATCACCAAGATTCCAAAATTACCTTCACGCGTCTCTACTAATCGTTAATCACTGTGCGCCTACTCCCCGGCTATGGGTGATACATCCTACTCAAAATGAAACGTTATCCTCGCTGCTTCCTAAAATCCCATATTGAAGGTGGGATTCAAAAATCTGATCCCGATTCAGAAAATAATACCGTGTAGGACCACGTACCGGCGCGATCCTTCCTTTCAAAGGAAAACTGGGTACACTAGTTAATATTGTAAATCACCCCAAAGGAATATCAATCACTTCCTTCTTGGGAGACTTATTCCACATGTTCGGATGAACCCTTGATCTTGCCTTGAGGGTGGAAACCCATCCAAGAAACTTTACCGACTTTACCGGCCTCTTCCATTACAGGAATTGTCGATAGCCACAAAATTCTTTAGTTGATCCTCTTATTCAAACTGTTTTCTATCTATGAGTGGTGCATGCAGAGACTACTCACTATGTCCCTCTAAACATCAACTTCTACTAGTAATGTCTCACATTAACAAACATTTAATACTCCATTTCTTTCCTTTGCGTATTTTGAAAGTTTCGACCCGTGCACTTTTCTCCATGATGTGCACTTCTGGAGCTTTTATACCACACTAACATCATCACTCTTGTATTCGCAAGTGTCTCTCACCTTTGACTAATTACAACTCCGCTCCTAGTGTTCCCCATTAAATTCTACCCTTCTCAAGGAATACTCCATTTTAAATGGCTTCCCACGGCCTTCCTACCAAATTCGGGTTGCTACTCTAATCGCATACGTATATATGGATTATCGTTCTTTATGCGACGCTTAATACACTCTACCACTTCCACCTCGTTATGCTAGTCCCACAAACATATATTCCACACGCCTATTCCCACGTCCCTTCAACTCAGATGATTCTAACATCAGCTAACTAGGATGTCCGCATTCTGTAACACCCCGCCCGCCCGGAGAGAGCAAACGACGCGCTACTCATCGATAAAACTACCCAAATCCAACAAAATACAAGTTATAGAGCATCTAAATCCCACAACAACAAAAGAGAAACCACTCATCTCAAATCTCTATAGATAAGTACAATAATTCTCTCGAATAAATACAACAACTGAAATAAATCACCAATGCTCTATACATCAAAATAAATACAAGTCTCCTCCCTTGATTTAAAAAAATTTCCCAGATAATCCATGCTAAAAATCATCCCAATTCTTTATTTTCCTTGTGTTTCGAACGTGGGTAATCTCAATCACTCCTAGAAATCAAAATTTTAAATTCTCCTTATCATCGCTCCACTCCTCAACTCGTGGTGATAAAACTTTTAATGCTTTCTTACCACACAACCGGCTCCACTGGCCTTAAATTGTAATTTATCTTCCAACTTATGGTTATAATTACTTTTTCCTATTACGACCAAGGCACCGAACTCATGGACTAATGACCAAACATTTCCCTATTTCTAACCTTATGCTAAGTTTAATGCGTGGGATGTCTTGCAAAGTGAAATCCAACAAGGATCCCCCCGATACACTACTACTTAGCATTATCGGTTATCGAAATCCGTTAGGCCCTCCGTCCATAACATGTACCCCTATATTCTGTTTCTTAACAGGAAAAAAAAACTACATCTCCTCCTGCAATTGTACTGAAACAAAGAACCTTTTACTAATTGCACTATTTCTCAGTATTGGTGGCAATCACATTCCATAAACCCCGAGTACATACAATCGGGACTCTCAAAATTTTGTCCCTAAACATATGGGTATAACTCTTAACTCCTACATCTCTAAAGGATAGATATATCAATTCACTCTTCCTATTACCAAGTCCTAAGCGCTAAACATAATAATGAGTTAAATCTTTTCACTCAACAGTAAACCCAATACATACTGAATCATAATAACAAAGTCCCAACACACACCGGGATCGAATATTCGAGCCCACTATACCCTTCGAAGTCTTTAAAATAGATAATATAAGTGCGAGTCCAACCCTCTCGCAGGTGAGGCCTCGTCAGAACAAAACATGTTGCATTAAGGCAACCACTCCGATAGCCTTGCAATAACTTCCTACTATCGTACTAACCATTACTATAAAGTTGTAACCAAGACAATACTCGTATCTCACATCACTAAAATGATTAACCTCAATAAAATATATAACACAAACAATGTACCCATTTATCCTCTGTGAGTAACACTAAAGACAACTCCGTTATACCAGGGAAAACATACACATAATTATAACGCTATAGGTATACGAACTAAATTCCTCACATGCGAATTTAGCAATAAAAAAATGTAATGACTCGTTCGTGTCACATAAAATACACCTCATCCTTTGAGGATAAAACTCATACTTCTACTTTGCCAATCACCTTAGCTACTTAGTGGTCTTCTGGACATAACGCGTCTGTCTAAACCAAATCGAAAATTACATTAACCATTTCTCTTGCAAGCACCATACCCTTGTCCTTTTTCTCGCTTCGAAAAATGTTAACTCATGTGGTTTTACCATCCGCAAAATATCTCAACACACAACCCACTTATCTTCTGCCATACTAACCCTATTAGGATTGTCCTTCTCTCGGACTTAAAAGTCTCTATCCTGATGGATACACTCGTCGTTCCTTTATCTTGTTGGCCCTAAGGAACGTGCTACTGGCTTCAATAACACTTACTAAATTTACCATCGCTTAGTAAAAATTTACCTATCCGAATCATTTAAATGATCCCCCTGATGGGTCTCCCCTATGTTGTGCATTGCTAACTACGTTTCACCTAGTCCCACTCTTCGATAAATCTTTCGATTACTATAGCTCCCTTCACATAAAAGCATTAACATTTTTACGGACAATGCGTGACATTGTCACCATATGGATCGACTGTCCAACAGAATTTCCTTTTAAGTGTTATTAACTATTTTTACGAGTCGATCTCCCACTTGGAATCCTCTCCAACATTTGCATCTACATCCTCCTATATAATATTCACTAACAGTTTAGATTCATATTCACAAATGGACCTCTGTCCGACCCTCCTGTGATGAATTTAGGAAAACGTTCACATCTTATTCTGAACATGATGAAGGAACATGTTGTCAAACTGTACCTAAGATTCTTATATAGACATAGCATTCCACTTTTAAAAGTGGTGGCTGACTCCCACCATTATAACTTCGTTCCGACAAGTCAAAAAATTTTACTCCAAATTTTCACTTTCAATTAGCCACACTCCGTTATATGTCCAAACATTTGGATATTTTTACCTCCTTTGGCTAATACACACAATCTCCTTATTTCTAGGATTTCCACTGACGGTTCTATTCAATGTTTCGTCAGACTCTTTCCCAATCACACTACGTTGGGTGAGTCTACTCTTGCACCTCTTTCGACTATAGCAGCACTTGAAAATCTAGGCAGTGACCTAGCCATCTTTATAGTCTTGGCTTCTCGCTCCATAATAGGGGTGACCCTTACTACGGTCATCATCCTCGAATATACTCTACAACCTCAATTAAGCCTTGCCTCCTATTGTCTGCCTAACGGCCCTCATCTGCCATACTTCATTATTCGAACATGCCCGAACATGAATAATATTCACTGATATAATCATGATAGCAGGAGAATGAAATCTCACTAAAGAAATCAATAATCCTAAACACATGGCTCTATATCAAAGAAAGCTACGCTGGAACCACAATAAGATGCACAGATCCTAAAGGATACTAGAACCTGATGCTCTGATACCACCTGTGACACCCCGAATAATTAAATACCGGGTGATCAGTCCTTTATTAAATTAAAATCAAGGTGAATGGTAAGTTCATTCTTAGCATCACTGTGGCAAAATAAATTTCCAATTTAAACACCCTAAATAATTAAGCTAAGTGTCAAAAAATTTAAAACCTTATTTTTATTTTATTTAAATCCAGATATAAAAACCTTTTTAAAAATTAACAGTTTAAGAATCACATAAATATGAATAATGGTAGTAAACAACCAAGAATTCAGCCATTCAGATAAACCAATACCGAGTTTAAAAAACTACAAATGAAATCATCCTGACACGAATTACATCCCAAAGAGCACCAAATACTGAAAATAAATGAACATAAATCTCGGACAAATCCAACTGGATAGGGAAACGGGCGACACATGCCCAGACTAATCATAACTAAATTAAGAGTAGAGTCAACAATGAGGTCGTCTAAGCAATGGCCTGCAACTTCCACATAAGCTACAGCGCGTTCGTTCCAAGGAATCTAAGCATGATGCTCCTGTGGCTAGGCACCTGTAATACATACATACATATATATATATATATATATATATATATATATATACAAGAGAGAGAAAATGACAGGAAATGGGTCAGAGCCCGAGTGTAAAATAGTTTTAAAAATAGTTTAACAACTATTTAAAATGCTTACCGGTTAATGCAACAACCTTGTTAGTATGCAACACTCTCTTGAGAATTCTCACCTCTCATCTAGCGCCCACGCCTACCGTACTAATAATTCTCATAAGTTTCTCTAACTTATTCTCCATAAGGTTTTATCAGGTGGAAAGCAAGGTTATGATATTTACTTTAGGAAATCACTCTTCAAGATTTCTTACGTTATTTAGAGCAACTCATTTCCATTATAAAGTTCCCGAACACTTATAATAAAATTGAAGCATTTATTCATTACTTATCTACTTATACGCACACTAGAAAGTTCTCATATAGATATACGTATATATATTAGTCACACATATAATAAATACTAACGACACCCCACATAACATCTATGGTGCTGGCAAACTCTGCTATCAAGTCCCCGTATCACACAAACTAAGCGAAATACTAGTTCAAAATCACTCTCGAACTGTATTAACACAATACACAAACAAATGGAGGCGAAGCATAGTTCCAGGTCCTAAGAGGTCAGCACATACCCTCACGTCTCTTAGAACATCCGACTATCATTTTTAGATAGCCTCTATCCAGGATACTATCTTCTAGGGTACGAGTCAATATATCCCATAAAGGTCCAATCGAGATGAGACTGTCCCGGCATAGAAACCCCCGTGATAGCAAGTAGCCCGGGTATGATTTTTACATAGATATATAATATGCACAATCACAGAGTCATATATATATAAATATTCACATTTCTAAATTAGGTGCGCCCACGACCCATAATATTATTCTATCCATGCGTAACATATCATGCTCAATTTTTACGTATAAGTAAATCACTCTTTTTATTCTATTAACTATAACGAATCCTTAAGTACTTCTCGACTCTCGAAGTGTATCTTCTCGAAAAAATATAAAATCAGTAGGTACACCCTCACTACTCTACAGGTCTAAGTCTTCCTTCATCCTCACAAGATATACCATAAAATACACACAATTTCCCACTAAATTTATATTCCCGAAACCCCACGGTTAAATCACATATGAATCGTATCACCCGAACCTTGCCTACAACCCTACTGGTCTTTCCCAAGTCCCATTATGGTAAATAAAATATGTATAAGGGTTCCAACAAAGTGACACATGGTTTATCATTAAGAATAAATAACAAGCTTCAAAATTCAGAAGAGGTCGATCGATCGAAGGTAGGGGGTCGATCGATCGATCGACCAGATATTTCTCAGATTCTGCATATACTATCCTACGGGTTTCATCACCAAAAGTCCTCAAAACCTCTATCAATTTTTCCCAAACTCCCAAAAAACATTACTACTGGTACTATATACCTAACTACATGATTTCCTACGTGAAACACGTTCAAATTCATCAACGATATCGAATTAATGGAGTAAAATTGACATAATCCTCAAGAACCCTAATTTTGGAGGAAACATACATTCTTCTAATTATTTCCCAGATTTCTTGTTTGTAAATTCATACTAATTCGTGGGTAATCCTATACATGTGATGGGTATGTCCAGAATATATTAAATCTCTCTAAACATGCGATTTAAAGTCTTTAAATTATCAATTTCTTTCATAAAATATGTTCTTGATAATCCTAAACTAACATGGGTGAGACATTAACTAAAAATAAAGAAAGATAGATACTTGCCTGGAATTTATGCTTCTGATTTTGTGGATGAAAAGGTATGGTTGCGTTCCTCGTCGCGCGATCTACGCTTTGGTGGTGGTGGCGGTGCAAACGGGTGAGTCTTTGGCCTCAAGTTGCTTGGAAAGCTCTCCAACTCCTTCTCTAATGGTCGTTCTAAGGTTTTGTGTTTGCTAAACCTAAGAGACAACTCCAAATGGCTGATATAACCTAATTAAATTTGTGGGTTTAATTTCCCAAAAATACAAAATACCTATAATACCCTCCCGGGATATCAATTAGGCCTAAAAATGCCCCGAGACCCAAACTAAACCCCCGGGTACACTTTTTTGTTTATCTCGACCCTTTCGAACACACTGGTGCATTCGAAATGACTATATGGGTGACTTATAATTTATCACTTAATGTAATAATAATTTAGTCCTAACACGACACAGGTGCGTCCCGACTTAATTTCCATAATTGACATTTTATTCACTCGTGACAATTTTTATAAAATCAATATTATATATTACTTTACTCATGTGGTAATATTCAACAAATTTCTAATAATTACTAACTCTCATCACGCTAGTAAATATTTAAAATAAATTTCTGGATTAATATTAAATTAATTTATCTCAATTAAATTTAATAAATCCCTAAATTTAAAAGACATAAAAATACGAGGTATTACACTATATATACTGAAAGGAATATAACATCTACAACTAAGTATGTAAGTATTTGGTGTTTGGATAACGATCACTCTAGATTATCCATTCAACCTTATCGTTGCAGCTACAGGATACCTGGAAAAAAACTTGGGTCAGACCCCACATGTAAGAAATATCTCTCCCATATTCTTAACAATATTAAATGCAATTTATTTAAGTGTCATGTTGTAAATAGGGGAATCCTAGTTGTACATGCTAATCATATACTAGGTATAGATAAAAACATGCATGCCCCAATCCCATGACTATCATGTAACCTACCTAGCTTATATCTCGCACTACTGGCTTCAGAACCATTTATTATATACTAGAGTACATGTAGGAAAACTACTATAATACATTATCCATGTAATTTATCTCATCACTGGCCTAACTATTATACTGCCAAATCTTCAAGTAAGTAAATGACATCACCGAACGGGCTACCCTACTACACAATATACAATAAAATTAATCCCATCACCGAACTAGCTACATAGTATGCGCACAACACAAAGGACACATACCGATTCTTTCAATAGGAGGTTCCACTCCAAGTGGCGCAAAACAACACAAAATGAAAAATCACCATGTCAACAGACCAATTGTGTAACTATAGGCCACGTTACACGAGATGATCCAACATCCCGTCTCTCTCATGCGAGACGGATGACCCACAACGCGTAGGATGGGGATTGTGACAATCCGCGTATTCAAATATTAAGGTTGATCAAGTCCAAATATTATAATATAAAAATAGGAGAAAACCTGTGGAGTCACACGTGACCCACTGAATCAAAACCTGTTCCATAAAGATAAATGGCAAAAATAAAAATATACTATACATGAAATAAATATCCAAAAATCCCAGTTGTACTTCAGGATTCAACAATGCTTAGAAGCGAAAACCTTGACCTGAGATGTTAGCCTACAACAATGGCTCAGGGCCCATTGCAAGAATACTAACTACATGATCCCATATAGGGTAATATATACCCAACCAAAAGTACTAAATGAAATAAATACCACAATAGTCTTTTATATAAAAATAACGTTTAAACATAGAATTTTTATTAATATCCACCAAATAACATAACATAATTAACTAGTCGAATAACAATAGGGGATTTCAATGTTTCATATAATAACAAGAGTATAAAGAGCTAATAACATTCATTTATAATGATCCATCTCAACCGATACCAACAATCGCATAATCTTCAACTCAAAATATAATTAAAAGTGTTTTATCCACTTTCCACCTGCATAATCTATCCAAATGGCATTTCACAGTCAACATGTTTAAATACTCAGTAGTGGTAGTGGGAGTGGAGGTGGTGATGGTGGTAGTAGAAGTAGTGGGGGATGCAATGAGGGTGAGAGGAGTAATGGTGGTCATGATAGTAGTGGGGTGGTGGGTGACACAATGAGGGTGGAAGGGATAATGGTGGTCGTGATAGAAATGGGGGTCATAGCAGTGGTAGTGCTAGTGATGGTGTGAGTGGGTATGGGTGTGGGTGTGGGTGTGGGTGTGATAGTGGTCAAGGTAGTGGGGGTCATAGAAGTGGTGGTGGTCATAGTAATGGGGTACGCATTAGCTGTGGAAGGGGTAATGGCAATCGTGCTAGAAGTAGGGGTCATAAGAGAGTTAGTGACAGTGGGATTTGGGTGGTGATTGTCATAGTGGGGGTAGTGGGTAACAATGAGGGTGGGAGGGGTAAGGGTAGTCCTGGAGGGAGTGGGAGTCATAGCACTGGTGATGGTGATGGTGGTGGTGGTGGGAGTAGCAGTGGTGATGGTGGAAGTGGGGGTAGTGCGTGACGCAGTGATGGTGAGAGGGGTAATGGCAGTAGTGGAAGTAATGGAGGTCATAGAAGTGATCAAGGTAGTGGGGAGTACAGTGAGGGTGAGAGGGGTAATGGCATTCATGATAGTAGTGGGAGTCATATAAGTGGTAGTGGTGGGTGTAGGTGGGGGGGTGGTAGTGACTGTGGGAATGCTAGTGGGGATAGTAGTGGTTCTGGGGTAGTAACGGTGGTCAAAGTGATACTGACCATGGGGGTGTGGGTGGTAGTGGTGCTGATGGTCATCCTCAAGGAGGTTATGGGGGTCATAGCAGTGGTAGTGGCAATGGCATTGGGAGTGGTGGTCGTAGCAATGGTAGTGATAATGGCAGTGGGAGTGGGGGTCATAGTGAGGGGGCAACCACAAACCAGTCTACAAACTCCATACACTTGAATAAAAAATTAAATAGATAACTTACAACAACAATAACAAAGAACTAATAACTAAAACTTAACAATTAAAGAAATATAAAGATTTATTAGATTTTTATACAAAGGTGAAAACAAAAAAAAAGATACATAATGCACTACGACATTTCCATTTGTTAAAGTGGTGCAACACTTTCATTTGATTAAAAAAAAGATACATAAAGCAAAACAAAGCAAAGAATTGATGGAAGGCTTAGATTACACACGAACATTTTAAATTTTTATTCAGTACAATATTTTTTAAAACAAGGATAAAACTGTAATTTGCATTCACAGTTACACAGGCTCGCTTTATAACTCGAATACCAACAAGATAAGAATACAAAGCAATTGATAACTACCGGGACTGATGATATAAGAAAAATAAAAAAAATAAAATAGTTATGGGATCAAATTTCATTTTGAAATTTGATGTAGATAATGTTAGTCAAAAGAAAATCACAATCAGAGAAACAAGAACTTTTTTTGGGGGGGGGGGGGGATAGGTGGGATTAAGGATATGAAACACTCACATCCACCCCCGATAAAGGGAAAGAACATCATCTTCCAAGTATTAGGCCTTTTTGGCTTCCACATAAAGTGCATCATTTAAAAATGAGACCTAAATTAGGGATTAATTCCATTTAAAATATAATTTAATAGGATTGTATTTCTAACTAAATCAATAGTTTCATTTGCTCACAGGTTACCCTAAACTTCATAGTCTTCATTCAAGTGCACCAAGTCTAAAAGAATACCAAAATCCAAATAGTCATATGACTACACTAATTAAGTGAATCTCAACTAGTCTGACCAACTGTCAAAAACAGAAACATTAGTTCCAAACAGTCAACATTCTCCTGAACTTGATTTACTAAATACACATTTAGGCATATAAAGAAAGATGAATATTGATGTATCACATTTTTTATCCTCTTCTTCCTATTCCAATGGTATGGATAATGATTATCACCTTTTGTAATTGTAATACGGTATTTTAGGGCTTTAATATATATTGCAATTTGGAACGTTTGTGAAAAATTGGTGTAAAAAATGTTCTTTAGTGAGATGGAATCGAAAATAGGAGATAGGCAAGAAGAGTGGCTGACGTCACCGTATGAGGTGCTACAACATATATCTGAGGGGGCAGTTAAAGTTGTTGGTGAATCATTGAAACAATACGGCACTCGAAGTGAAGTAGTACATAGACGTGATAACAGTTTTTAGAGATTTAAGTCTCAGGTGCAAAGGGCTTTTTGATGGGGTGGCAATTCGCGTGAACAAAGCTGGACTTCGGGTTTCAATCCTAAAATTTTGGCTAATCAGAATTCACAGTATCAATTTCACTCAAAAACCTTGGTATGCTTAGACCTGTCACTGGGTCGTGTTTGTGTCATGTGATAACGTGTTCGTGTCAAAAAAATCCTCAACCCATACACGACCCATTAACAAATTGGTTCCAAATAACAAAATCAAACCCAAAACACTATTCCTAACGTGTCACCCGACCCAAACCTTTAGGACCCATTAAGTAACTTAAATTCTCCATAAAAACATATTATATTTGATTCCTACATCCTAAATTCTAAATGTTAATAATAATAGGATCCCAACAACAAAATGTTTCGTACCCAAATTTATATATATAACAAATATTACCAAATGTATCAAAGATAAGTTATCAACAAAGAGTTAGGGTAATATTAAGGGGTTTAATAGGTATGAACAGGTCTAATTTGGTATATCAAAATTTTCAAACCCGAACCATTATCTTAACAGGTGTATCGTGTTGACCCGGTATTAACTCAAACTCGATAAGCCAAAACCCATTAACTTATAATTTCATATTGTTTAGTCTCATAAAATCATATCGTGTGTCATTTTGACACGTCTAAGTATGGTGCCTTCTCTCTCTGTGGGTGGGTAGGTGTTAGTATAAGGGTAATGACTACATACATTTGTATAACTTAGAACTGTTGATGATATTGAATTAATTATTTTCCAGTTCTTTTAACACTCGGCACATTGCATATTGCAGTTTTATAATAATCTTGATTGAAGATGACATAAAAACTAAAGGATTTATATCATGTTGTGGAAGATATATATATATATATATATATATATATATATATATATAGAGAGAGAGAGAGAGAGAGAGAGGGAGAGAGAGAGAGTTAGGCTCTCCAACATACCTCATTAAACATACCTACAAACATACCTATTTTTTTAAAATAGCAAAAAAAAATTTAGTTAATATTTTTTATATGGGTTCATGATATTCAATGTGCTCCTATAAAAAAATTCAGAACAAAATAATGTGTTTTGATATTTTTAAAAAATAGGTAAAAAAACTGACAGTTTTAAAGGGTAAAAACTGACAGTTTTTTTAACTATTTTTTAAAAATATCAAAACACATTATTTTGTTCCGATGTTTTTCTTAGGGGCACATTTAAATATCATGAACCCATATAAAAAATATCAACTCGAAATTATTTGTTTTACTATTTTAAAAAAAGGTATGTTGCTAGGAGGTATGTTGGAGAGCCGGACTCTCTCTCTCTCTCTCTCTCTCTCTCTATATATATATATATATATATATATGTTTATGTGGATATGTACCTTTGAAGAAAAATCAAATTTGAAATATTTTTATTCGATAAGTAACAATGAATGGTATGGAGATTGCCTTCAGAATTTCTTACTGACATAAGCTCAGCTTTTTTCTACCTAAGATGTTAAGCTCTAGTTAGTCTCAATTCTAAACATCACAAAATAGGCTTGACTTATTACGCGGAACACTTTCATCAATTGTCAAAAACAAAAATTCTAGTTCGAAGCAATCAACATTCTATTGAATTTGATTTACTAAATACACATTTAGGCATTTAAACCAACACGTATACTGATGTCTGACAGTTTTTCTTATCTTTTTTTCCTATTTTAATAAGGAATAAATAATGGCCGAGAAATATATAAAATAATCTAGATCGACTACAGTTATATAACTACATACACACACACACACGCACACACACACACACACACAGGAGGTCGGACTTCGTGCGATGGCAAGTGCTATCCCACCCAAAGTGTTATGTCGCGGGTTCGAGTCTTAAAAGAAGACTCTCTAAAAATGGCGATAAGACTTGCATACATTTACCTCTCTCAGACCTTGCTAGAGCGGGAGACTTAAGCACTGGGTACAACCTATATATATATATATATATATATATATATATATATATATATACAACACCTATTATGTGCGGGCCCAAATAACAGATTTATTAAATATATATGTGTGTGTGTGTGTGTGTACTATTACATAAAGTCAAAAGTCATTTCAGATTCCAGAAGCTCCGTCACTTTTTTATTTCCAAAATAACCCACCTAAAATATGTAACTCTCAAGGATAATTTCGATTGGCATCTGGTCATAAAATGAGTTTGCACATAACCTCATTCAAAACTTCCCACTAAAATAACTACTCAATTATTTAAAAGCTCCCAATAACTAACCGATTTATATAACAGAGTTCTATTCACATTTGGCGTCCTTGAAGTAAAAGGGACACTTCATAGTTTATTTTTATCATCTTTTGAGTTCATTTTAGAAACTGAAACCCAGTTTATTTATATCAGTATTTTTCATTTATATTAAATATTGAGTTGGTTATTGCAATGCAATCTGAGAGTATCACAAAATCCAATTAGTGTGTTTCCAACTATTTTAGAAATGGTGCATAAATATATTTATGACCGTATATCTGTAATCCAAGTACACACATACACACACAGAAAAATCCATTAAAACCCTAACCTTAAAGGTAGAAACGGAAAACCCATTTTAGATTACACCCATTTATTTGTTTCTTAACTCAAATTAGAGAGAATTAAAAACAAACCATTTGAATGCTCTAATGACTTTTTCTGGGCACCCAAACAGAAAAATCTTATAAAACCCTAAGCTCAAAGTTGACAACCTAGAAATAGAGAAACCCGCTCATTTAAGATAACATGCATATTTTGTTTGTCACTCACATGGGAGTGAAAACATAAACAACACATTTGATAAAACTAAGAACTTTTTTCTCAGCAACCATACAGACTCAAAATAGTTTGACCAGTTTTTTTAAAATAGCACAAAAAATCATTTTGATCTATTTTTTATGGGCTCGCAAAAATGTTTAAATACCATAAAGAGAGAGAGAGAGAGAGAGAGAGACTATATAAGTAACATACCAACTAAAGGAAAGCAAGGGTGTGAAATGGTGAAGATCAAGATCCTAGAACTCAACATTATGTACGTGCAAAGAGCTTATTTGGTCAAAAAGTTCAAACATGCAAACCCGGGATCTAAAAGGTCCGCCTAGGCTTGAGGCTTGAGATAAATGCCTTGCCGACACCTTATTCTGCCTTATTCTTGGTAAAAAGCTTAAGGCACACTTTTTTTTTCAAAAACAAAGGATTAGTTGACAAATATTGGTTATGGAGCATGAATATGAGAAAGATGGCTACCAAACATATGGATATATTTTCAAAATTAAAAGTATGTATTATTTTATTATATTACTAGCTTTAGAATAATTAAAATAATAAAAAGGAAAAATGCATTTTTACGCTCAGGCTCCTAAGGCTTGAGGCTTGACCTCTACGCCTCGACCACGCCTCGCGCCTTTTATAACATTGATGCAAACACACGAGAGTCTTGACGCGATGAACCACAAAGATAACAAACAAGAAAAATTAACATCGATGAGGTGGGTTACAAAGCCGGTGGTGCAGTCTTTCTCATTGGGAATATCATCGGTCACATGTCTCAATCCAAGTATAGGAAGTTGTTGGGTGGCACGAGGCACGGAACCATCTTGAAAGTCATCACTGTAGTAGTAGTCCATCTTGTGAGGCTTGGCAGCAAAATCATAGGTGAAAACTTCGTCTGAGTTGCTCCGACCACTAAAGACGCACTGATATATCTTGTTTCCAACATCCGCATTCAAAACTCAAAAGATTACCCTCATATTATTAATAACCATAACGCAGTCGACATCGTCGTCTCGTAAAGAATAGGCCAATCTATTGCACTTCCATGTTATTAGGTCTGTATTGTAGGAAAATAGGAACACTACATTTTGGAGGCTAATGATTGTATGTGTGCAGAATATGGGACTACCTCTCCTGTAAAAGGACATAAAGGGGGGTTGTTAGAACCTCCCATTTGTCTAATTTTAAATCTATGCACACGTATCGAGAGGAAAAAAAACTAGTCATCCTGATATTGTATCATCATTAACTAGTTATATTTAATGACTAGATTATTTTGGATTTAATTATAGTTATTTACTTTAGATAATTCCCGCAGTACCACTTGTTTTCAACAATAATATTGTTCTTCTAACAACTGTTTTAATTGATTTAATCTGTCACATAGCCTCAATATTTGGCTAAAATATCACACGGACTCTGAAAAGGGGCTTTATAGGTTCAGTGACATAATTGAACCTATTACATCCATGGTTCAAATTCAACAGTGTTTGATTTCCAAAGGCCCATTGGAACAAATCTAAGCTTGTGAAATTTTAAGATTTGAGTATCAAATAGATATTTAGATGCTACTTGTCTAAGAATTAGATGGAATATTTGCAATCATTGTTTAATCATATAAATTAACCATTGTTTAATCATATAAATTTTCAGTCGAGTGGCTGATGTTTTAGTCAAATTATTGACATTACACCCTTTTGGAAATACCATGTTTTTTATTGTGGATGCTTCAAGGATTCAAAAGGAATTTTGAGATGTGAATCCAATAATTATTATTGACATTACACCCTTAGTAAGATCAATGGGCAAGCCACAAACTTGTCATGTTACCAGAATTATCTTCAAGCATTACGGGCCTTTTTTTCGTTGTTTTGAACATGAAATTAAGAATATTAGTCTATTCTCACTGGGTCGTAATATATACATGTTACCAAATCTATTTTGACCAGTCACCGTGTATTCTTTTCACAATATTCGTAAGTTATTGTCTTTCTCAAGTGACGAAGTATGATGATGCCTCCGTTCAAAATTAATTTTGATCTTTAGAAGTAAATGATGATATAAAACAAAAAAAAAATATTAAATTTTACTCCTTTTAAAATTGTAGGTTAATATAATTTTTACCATCATTTCCTTATGTTAATTTAGCTTAACCCCTAAAATATTCAATTCATAAACTTTGAACTCCAAAATGAGTTTTCAGTTTCACCAAATTTTGAGAAAAAAATACTACTTTGTGGTTGTAAAAAGTAATATGAGGTTAATAGTACAGCGAGGAAAATCTTAAAGGATGGGAACAGATTAGTACGTACCAAAAGTGACTAAACTAACCATCAAGCAATTGACCAACAAAGGTCTGTCCCCACATGGGCTGCTCATTTTGGTGAAGTCCATATCTGACGACTAAAAGAGTGCATGTGACGAACTCTTATGCCAAAAAATGGTAAGATACGTAAATGGCATAATCTGACTTGTTCATTGATAAGATGACTTGTTCATTGATACGTAAAAAATAACCATGAAGGGGAAATAATTTATCTAGTGTTACAATATAAAGGTCTCGAACATGTTTAAAACTATAAATATCCATAATAATCTCCAAGGGTTAGAAGCACGACAAAGAAAAGTCACTACCAGGTGTAAAGGTAGAAACAAGAAAAAGCAAAGTAATAGCAAGACAAAGTTTAGCTATAAAGAGGAGGTGTCAAGCATTTAAAGTTCAATAAAAAAAATCCAAAGTTACTAGCACGATCAGACAAATCTAATTGATGACTCACCTAATCTATACATACTCACATATCAGCTTGTTTGAACCTATAAATACTCATTATAAACACTTTTATGTCCCTATTATGTGTTTAAGTTCTATTAATATGTATTATTACATTTATATCCTAATAACCAAAATAAAAAAGAAATTAGCAGTATGTAGTAATTGCTTCACCAAATTTTGCAGAAAAAAAATACTACTTTGTGGTCGTAAAAAGTAATTTGAGGTTAATATTACAGCAAGTAAAATCTTAAAGGATGAGAACAGATTAATACGTACCAAAAGAGACTAAACTAACCATCAAACAAATGACCAGTGAAGGTCTGTCCTCAATTGGGTTGCTCATTTTAGTGAAATCCGTATCGGACGGTTAAAAGAGTGCATGTGACGAACTCTTGAGCCAATAAATGCTTAGATACATAAATGGGATAATCTGACTTGTTCATTGATACATAAAAAATAACTATGAAGGGGAAATAATTTATCTAGTGTTACAATCTAAAGGTTTCGATGATGTATAAAACTTTAAATAACCATAATTATGTTTTTATTTTGTAACATACAAGTGAAATAAATGCAATACATTATGAAGATTATATTCTATTATGTGTTTAAGTTCTATCAATATGTATTATTACATTTATATCCTAATAACCAAAATAAAAAAGAAATTAGTAGTATCTAATAATTGTTTCAATTATAAAAGTATAACCCCCTCCCCTCCCACCACACACACATATATATACACACAATACAAGCATTCAACAATCTAAGCATAAAAAATTGGCTTGACTATTGCCTCTTAAACAATAGCACGGCATATATATATATATATATATATATATATATATATAGTACTGCTCTTGTGCGGACCAATCTGCATTTTAAGAGTACGGACCAGACATGTATCACCTGGCGGTGAACCCAGAAAATAGAGAGAGTGTGCCTATAATTTAGCTGATAATTTCTAGGTTCACCCGCCAGGTGACACGTGTCCGGTCCGCACTCTTAAAATGAGAATTGGTCCGCACAAGAGCAGTACTATATATATTCACACACACACGATACAAGAATCTAAAATCTAATAGTTTGCTCAAGTATAAAAAAACTGCCTTGACTATTGACTCTTAAACGATAGCACGGCACGTCACTATTATACAAAAAGAAAATGCCCATATTATAAAGAAAAATATCTATTTTCTCAAATTTATAATTCACAGACTGACTTAAGAAATTTTCAAGGACGTTTTATGGACTTGATCAAAAAACTTCTTTTTAGAGAAAAATGTGCATTTCTTTCAAAAATTAAAAGAAAGGAAAAATGTTGATTTGGGGTCAAAACGATATCTGGGGTCAAAACGATATCATTTGGGACCAAGTCCACACAAAGTTCGTAAGCAAGACCCCACTTGACTATGGTACTCATTTAGTATTGTTAATTTCTATAAGAATAGGTGTATAAAAAAAATTAGTAGTGAACCACAAAAGAAAACGGGGGGAAATAACATATATTTTAATGGATCTTTATCTAAGCAGCTAAAAATTGTAGTAGTAGATCAAATGTGATTAATTGATCTCAAATTTTCCTACTTCCACAAATGACTAAATGAGTTTTTTACTTATGAGTGTTTACTGCAACATTTAATAAAAAGGGTATAAAAAATAAACATGTTAAAGAAGTTAAGAAACAACAATGTTGGAAATACCATGTTTTTTATCGTGGATGTTTCGCGGATTCATATAAAAAATGAAAAATAAAAGACATGAAAACTAAAATATGCCTAACCTCAAAATAGAGAAAAAAAAAAGATAAAGAGAACAAATGACACTATTTCACAAAACCTCAAAATAGAATATAAGAACAACAAAGCAAATGACACCATTTCACAAAACTAAAGCACAAAACCTCACAATAGAGAAATATAGAAGGATAGTCCATGTATATAACAGAAAAACGGAATAAAACAGAGCAAATGACAAAATTTCACAAAAGCTCAAAATAGAGAAAAGAGGAATAAAAAACAGAATACCTCCTTACGACGGCAGCGGGTGAGAGCGTAACTGGCGGCGATCGTGAGAAGGAAACCTAAGAGTCCCAGTATATCCTCCATCTTTGCTTGAAACCCAAACTGGAAATGAAAGAGAGTGGGAGATGATACGAATACTTATAATATTGCTCATTATTCATTTTTGACATGGTTTCACTTTTAGTAGCCTATCAAACTTTCTCAAACTGATTGGGTGCCATTGCAAACCTTCCTTCCTTACACACAACACTTCGAGTGAGGAGGTGAGTCTTAAAAAGTTTATGTTAAGGAGTGGGTTCTAAAATACCATTATGTCCTAATTATGTTAAGAAGCTAGAGGAAACTATTTTTGGTAAATGACTCAACTAAGGGACCTATTTATGTTAAGGAGTGGCTTCTAAAATACCATTATGTCCTATCCTAATTAAACGTTTTTTTAACTTATCGACATTCAAACATAGTTTATTTTCATACTTGGTTGAATTGGAGAGATAATATGCACGTGGCATCGAAATCGTGGGAGTCAATTTAATGTAACTATTCCACTCATTAACATTATAAAAAAAATATGTCAAGGCCTAAATTGAGTCAATAAGTCAAATATTATCTTTGTTTTTTTATTTAACTATTTGTTATAATTCTAGGGGTTAAATAGGTAAAGTACTTTGATAATTTTACTATATAATATTCTAAATATATGTAATACTTATATTGATTCATTAACAATAATGGTTTGGGTTTGAGTTTAACTTTATTTTTTGGAACCGACTTATTAATTGGTCGTGTATTGGTAGAGAAATTTTTACACGAATCCAGTATTATACAGCACAAACACTATTCAACACGACTCGTTAACAGATCTAGTTTTATGTATATCAATACCAAACTAACGTTTTTGGTATATTTGATTTAGGTAGTTTTGATTTTCTGAAAGTACATTCCAATAGCAAACTCTTTCGTATAATAGGCTATTTTGGTATGTTCGGTAATTTTTGCTTTTGATTTTTCCTATTATTTTTTGTTTCATTTTTCTTATTTGAGGACAATAATTTTGGTATTTTAATTTTGGAACAATAATCTTAGCATTTTAATTTGTGTTAAGATGACATTGTGACACATTTTAAAATGACGTTGTTATTTGTTTATTTTATATTTCAAGTATTTGTTTAAGCGAGACGTGTGTTAGGGTGGCTCTAGCACAACGTTTCTTCTATTTAGGGAGTCCAATGTTTGTTTAGGGTTTATATATATATATATAGAGAGAGAGAGAGAGAGAGAGAGAGTAGGGGTGGCAAAACAGGTCAATGGGTCTTGTTTTCACACGACATAATAAGAATTCAACGGACCGAAACATGACACGACACGATAGCATGCTTTTTTACTTAATCCAAACACGACACATTAAAAACACGACATGACACGATAACACGATAAGTAAATACTGTTCGATTGGACACAATTAGATCTGGCCCAACACGATTGGACATGATAATACTAGTCAGGGATGAATTAAAAAAATAGTTGGTTGAAATAGTGGGTTGATAACGGGTCTAAATGGAGGTCGATAGTGGGTCTATATAGGATTTATATCGTGTCCTTAATTGGGTCACTATCGTGTCCTTATCGGTTCGGTTTCGTGGCAGAAATTGGACACGAACACGATAGAACCCGTTAGCGGGTCCAAAAACCATGATCCGAACACGAAAGACCATGTCAATTTTGTTTCGTTTCGTGTCGTGTTATCGTTTCGTTCTCAAAATTTCCACCCCTAAGAGAGAGTCGGGCTCTTGTGCAGACCTAGTTTGCGTACCAGCTACCATCCAAAAATTATCTAGGGACCACTTTGTCTTTTATATACTATTGTCTTTTTCTATTGTTTCTTAGAATAGAAATTTCCTCCCCAATAGATTCTATAGTTTATTAAGCTTATTTTAAAATCTATTTTAATCTGTAAGTCTGAGTGTGAAAGTGTCAGGGCTACTTGTATGGCTTCTACCCGTCACTATCGTACTAAAATTCGAAATAGTGAGGATTATCGATATAAATATTTTTCCTTTGGGTATTTAGAGATTTCAAGAGGTTTTTGAGGAAAATACTCTAGTCTTTAATATCTTATATGATATTGAGATTTAATCAATATAGTTTCCTTATATATTTGATTAACAATATAAATTAGGTTGTCTTCTATAAATTTGTCTAATTTGTTGTTACCATAAGATGAAAAAAATCTACGTTACGTTCTAGGGGCAGCTGTCTCTACATTTTTAAGAAGGGGACGGATTCCTCCTGCTTTAATTAATGTAATTCTTGTTTCAGCTAGCCTTTTGTGTTTAATGTATTTAAGTACGTCTATAGTATCTTCAAGTATTCTAGTATATTCTTGGTATTTTTTTGGTCTTGAAATTTCTTTTGCGAATTCTTCAGTTCTTAATTCTTGTTTGAAGAGATCACGGATCCATGTTCTAATTATTTCTATTTTAGGTACTTCACGTACTAACCACGAAATAATTTGATCAATATATTTATAAGTACCACCTACGTATGTTAAAGCAATTTTTATATGTAGTTTATCTTTAGGGTCTGTGAGAGTCCACTTTTGGATTTCCCTAACCAAGTTTGGATTTTCTTGATTAACAAATGCCAAAAAGTCTGTAGTGATTCGTAGGCTCATGCAAGTACTTTTGAGTTTTAAAAAAATATGTAAAATAGCTAGGGGTTTGGTTTGAGTTGATACATTCCTTCTGGTCTACAATTCTTTTATCTTCTTCCCTTCGTCTCTTAATCTTGTTACTATTCTTCTCTGGTTTGTGCCTCTTACAAATCTCTTTTTGTGTGTCGCACCTCAGTCCACTAGTTTGGCGTTGGACACGTTTCCTGTCTGTATGCCACCACGCATAACGCCTACCTGGCTAACGGAAAATTGGCACCTAACGTTTGTTCAACAATATAACACCTACATCCTACACCAGAGGTTCCACACAATAGTCCTCTATGGATGGAAAGTTAGAGACATTTGGAGAATAATAACAACTTAACATAAGAGATTTGTCGAAAAGAAAATACTTTTATTGCATAAAATAAGTAAATAAAACTCTCCCCTATCCCCTAACTATGAGAGGTTTACTCACTTATATACATATTACTAAGCTCTCTTTCTGGTTTTTCTCTTTCAAAACTCAGATATCTCTTTCCTTACACACTAGACACTCCCTTTTATAATCCCAAGGGCACTTACATTTGACTGGAAGCCGGAGGCTAAAATCCAACCGATTAAAGGAATACAATAATTAAAGTCTTTATTTTATAAAAAGCAAATCCGTCTTCTTATCAATAATTCTGGAAGGTCTTGAGTCTATTTTTCCTTTATGAAAAGAAGTTATCCGGTGGCCCATGTGGGGCAAATCTATAACTTCGTCTTCTTCTAATAATGTGGAGGAATCTTTTACTTTTTCAAAGAGGTCTAAATAATTGAAAGTCTAAATAATGGCATCTTTTGTCTGTATTAATTCTTTGTATATGGTGGGGGCCTTCAATGTTCTGTTTGTGTCTTCTTTTTCTTTGGCTTTGTCTCGTAGGGTCTTATTGAAATATTTATCAATGAGGCCTACCACTCTAATAATAGATGACAAGGCTATTTCTACCATATCTTTGGATTGTTTTTTTAGTCTTCCAATGAATGGCTCGTCTGCTTGGATGATTAGGTTTTTTTATGGTACGCAGTGTACCATGTGTCTTGATTTGTCAATAATTCCATGATTTGTATTGTGTCCATAGCTTGCGCAATTTGGAGATTGAATTTATCATTAGTTAGGTCTTTAGTCTCGTCATCAGATAGGATCTCAACTTCTTCAAATGAATAATTGGAAAATCTAATGAGTCTAAATCCTTCCACTCTCATTCCTCTATAGGAACTTGGAACAATCTGGTAGATCCTGGAAAACAGGGGAAGAAAGTCTTATATCTTCTACCTTCTTGATGTACTCATGGTATATTTTTCTAAGACCAATAGAGTCTTCTGTATTTTTTATCTGAAGTAGTCAAATGAACCCGTGGTCTACTAAAGTTATCTGAGCCATTTCCTCTTTTCCAAAAAGATAATTTTTTAGAACGTCTTTAAAGAAACCACTAATCATTAAGGCGTCTCCAGTAATCTCAGATAATAAGATATTGAAATGATTAATAATGTTATTAGCTTCTTTCTGAAATTCTTATGATAATGGAAGATTATTATGACCAAATGGTATAATAATCTTAGTCTTAAAAGTATTCTTCCAATAACAAAAATTATAAGTTGGTCTAGTTTTGGAGGATTCTCCAAGAGTCTGAGCATATGTTTGAGTTTGATGTCTAGGAGTAGCAGTACTACTAAGTTGAGTAATTGGAAGTCTTTGAGTTCCCATGCATCTGGCAACAACTACCAAATTCTGCTAAATTCTACCCATAGTCTATTCTTTACATTCCACCATAGGGCATCTATAAAAGTATTTTCATCATCTGAAAATTCTCATGTAAATTTTATCAAGTTCGGGTATCTTTAATCTTGTTTATATTGGGGAAAATACATATTCCTAATGAGTCTATACAGAGAAAAAATTTCATGTCTAGATTTTCCAGGAGGAACTAGAATATCATAAAAGTTTTCCAGGATTGGTCTTTCTTCAGAGTCTTAAATATGAGTATGTTTTTGCGTTACACCGGAATTTGGTCTTATGCGTCTAAAATAGTCTGCAACGTCTTCTTTATTTAGTCTATTTGTTCCAGGGGAACTCATTGTCTCTAAGTCTTCTATTTGCAACACAAAATAAGAGATTTCATTAGTGTTAGCAAACATAGGTCCTCCAGATATGATGTCTGGAATGATATTTTTTGCTTCCCTTAATATGTATAACAGAGAAGTCATAACCATTAAGAAATTGTTGCCATCTAATAATTCTATTAGTCCTTAATTTGGATAATTCTAATTCTCTGAATTTTACTGTATAAGAAGAGTCAGTATAAACAGTAAAATGTTTAGGTCTAAGAAAAAGCATATATTTTTCTATTGCCCTTACTATAGCTAAACCTTCTTTTTCATGGGTTGTGTATCTTATTTCAGGATGAGTAAAAGTTCCAAAACTATATCTATAGAGTTTCTTCTTTTTATCTAATGATCAATGGCAAAGTATATTGCTCCCCATTATTTATCAGAGGCATCTGTATCTACTATAAAATGGTCTTCAGCATTAAGCAGTTCAAGTAAAGGAATATTCTTCACTGCTTATTTGATTTATCTTATAACTTCAAAATAATTTTCAGTCAATTTAAATGGATTGGTTCCAACAGACCTTGAAGGATAGCGTTCTCTGTTGGTTCTTATCTCTCGAGGAGTCCAGAATTTATATTTGGGAAGATGTCGCCCGCGAGTTCATGTCACGGTAAAAGTAAAACAAAGAATTAGAGGTTACCCGCCGTGATTTAGAGTTTCTCTAGCAAAATCCTAGGGATCCAGTCAGTAACTTCATAGCAAGGTAGAGAGAGAAAATAATCACCATGACCAACCAGCCTTCCGAAGAGGAGCAAGTCAGCATTGTGAAAAATAACTTTTTACCCCATATTCGAGCAATGATGGGAGAACAATACTACCCTTATTTCCATGCCCTCCGAGAAGCAAGAGTGGAGATCGAAGAAGGTCTTGACAAGATAAAAGTTGAACCAAAGAAAGTATCTGGACAGTTCTCTCTCAGAATGTTTGAAATATTAGCCAATACCACCATTTTAAGCATCAACAATATCTCTCAGCCTTCCAGTTCATGGTCACCATAAAGCTTCCCTAACCTAGTCCAAAAGGAATACACCGAGCTTCACGCTCCCTTCTCCAAAGTTTACCATGCTCTCTTGAGCTGAAATCTTATCAAGCCCTTCGACCCTCATCCATTACCAAACCCACTTCCTAAAAATTTCAAGCCAGATGCCCATTATGACTTTCACCAAACTGTTGGCCATACCACCAACTAGTATTTCCACCTTTGAAAGGCAATCCAATACCTGATTGATCGGGGTGTCATCACCTCACCAGAGGGATTCAAAAACTCGGTGCTCCTAGCAATGGTCTCAAGAATAATTCAATGTTCCTAGACCACCAATCCTTAAAAGCTTAAGTTACACCAACAGTAAACTTAGTCTTTATAATGATGAAAGTTCTCTGAAGTTTTGATACTCAATTATGTTGTGCGAAATGGTTGATTTAGGGATGGGGATTGGCTTGACTTCTCATGGGGTATAAGAATGTATTGGGAAAAATCAAATTGCCTTATGAATTGAGAAGAAAAATATATTTTCCCAAATGATCTAGAATTAAGGAGAGTGAGAGATGTGGTTCCATAACACAAATCTCTTGGGATTAAAAAATGTACCCAATAGATATCAATATGTAGTGCTTATGATGATCGCTTATAATTAGAATTAACCAAAATGGTGACTTAATGGGTTCCAACAAAGGCTGCAAATAAGTTCTTAGTCAATCACTAGATATACTTCTAAACATGATAATAAGTGCTTTAAAGTTTTTATGCCATGGCCAAGTGCAATAATAAGTATTGTAATGGATAGGATTATGGTCATATTTGATGTGACCAATATCTGAAAAATATGCATGTGGTCACATTTGAAGAACCCATACTGGCCCATCCTATTTGACATTGAAAGGGTTCTCAACAAGCTCAGTATAACTCTTGTAAAGGGATCCCAAAAGATAAGTAGTAGGAGCAACCTCCTTACCCTTTATGAGATTTGTATCCAAGAAAATTCCAAAATTACTATTTGGTATATAACGCAGAAAATGTGTCTTCATAGCCAGAATAAAAGAAAGCAATAATATTCCAAATCAGTTACAATAGTGGATTTTTTCTTATGGGTATGCATGAAGGCGGATTACGATAAATTATAATTCTTATGCTTCAAATTTATGGTAGCTTCAACTGGGAGAACATCTTCTCCCAAAGACTTGAAGCCAGCCAATTGGAAAAATTTCCAAAATAGTGGGACCTACCATCCTAAAATTGAATTTGAAGCAACTAAAGTCCTCGTTCTAAAAGTAAATAGAGATTAAAATCACAAAAAGGTCAAACTCAATGTTCTGTATGCTCAACTTAACGGCGCCAAAGATGCAAGACATATCCATGTCTTTCCCTATAAGAGAAATCATCTTATTTACCCATGCAAGCCATTACTTGTCCAAAACTGTGGGCCCAAACCTAAACCTGAAGATATAAGATGTTTTTAATTCATCGAGTTTTTGAATAGGAAAAGTATGGTTCCCAATTCTAGGGTAATAAGAAATTATAGGCAATTGAAATTTCTATGCAAAATAAGGACCCACAATGATAAGTGGCATCACACTTGAGGATTTGATGGGTCTAAGGACATATTTTACATAGTCCATTTAACATTGCATATGTCATATACCGCTACACCCATAGAAGAATGTTCAAATGCATACACTCAATAAGACGGATCCGAATATCGAAGATCTTCAACAAACAAGTCTCTGTGAGGTTGATTTTGGTAAGATTGATGTTTAAGTTCCTTAATGTTTCATTTAAGCATTGGGATAATTTTCATAAAATGTTTTAAGAACCTAAGGTGTTTTATTGAGTCAAAATAATTTTTACAATACCTGTAGGCAAAGTTTTAAAAGAAAATAATTTTTTGCTTTGGTCGTTCAAATGACATTAATATCTCCTTCAAACGATAATGACAAGTCACTCAAACGATAACTTCAAACGACATTATATGTCGCGAGATAGGATGCTTGAAGCATTTCATTTAACGACATGCCATTGTTTCATATTTTTTAAGGTCGCGAGATCCCCTAGATCGAACGACATTATTTGTCGTTCGAACAACCTTGACACCTCGTTCGAACGACCCCATGGTCACACGTAGATTGAATTCAAAATATCGTAATAAACAGTAATGTTGCATGACAAATAAAGGTAAATACATAACATTCCAACTTTAATACACAAGGTTTCAATTAAACGAAATTTTACCCAAAACCTAACTTTCGGAGCTCAATGCCATAAATGGAAGAAACATGACCCAAACCCTTAAACCAGCTACAATACATTATTAAACTATGTAGAACAACTTATTACTAAAGAAAACAAGAATTCAACTACCAACAACTAATAAATAAAAGCAATAAATCAAGAGAACAAAGCTTAAATAAAGAATTAAAGAATTAATTAAAGGAAGAGGATGAATAAATAGTAACTTACATACAAATGGGTATAATCCCAAAGAAGGGGAGAAGGGTCCAGGCTCCCAAAACAAGCCCTAAAATCATCTATATGAAGTATATAATGAATGTCCAACTTAAGGGAAAGTTTTCCCTTAAATACCCCACCAAAAACCCCTCAAAAAATAGTAATTTGCGGACATTTAAACATTCCAAATCGATTCGAAAAAATAGCCGAATCGATTCGCCCCTGACAGGTCTCATTCTTTATTTTGGACCAACATACGAAAAAATCCATAATTTCTTCGTTATAAATCAGAATTAGGCGCGGTCACGCGAAGCTAACTCAGAGGGTTAAAACTTTCAAGGGACATTGGTCCAAAAATCCAAATGATAAAATGATCAAAATGCCCTTGAATGTGCCTTAATGACGAAACTTTCTATAATGCGACCAAACTTCACGCTAAGCACCGTAATACCTACAAAAGCTCAATTATGACTTATAAAGCATGTAAACATATAAAATGGAGGTTGTCAAATTAACGAAAATAAGTATAGGAATTAAAGTACCCGAGGGGCTAAAATGCATAAGTTTAAAGGGTGAATAAATGCACTATTCGTGCCGAATCAGCCATCCTAACTTCACATAGCACCAGGAATGACAACCCCGAATTTGACCCTTCTACCCAGATTGTGCCTATTAAAGTGCCCATCACCCGTACAGTCTCACCCAAACCTCTCATGGTTTGCCCGTACCTTCTTATCAACTTTACATCCCCTACTAATTAAGCTCTATCACTCCTTACGTGAGCCTATATTATCGTTCACACTAAATCAGAGGGAGAAGGCATGAAAGTACTAGCTGTGCTAGACTAACTCCAAAAGTTTGTCCTAAAACTGCCCATAAAAATTTCCATCAACTACCAGAGATTCATTGGTCTATTGATGGAACCCTATAAGTGGGATCGAGAATCAGACGAGTAGGTGGTATTCGTTGAAGAAATGAGTCTAGATGACGTTGTACAAATCAAGGATGATAGGTTCTACCAGACGGAGAAAATCTACAACATCTTTCAGTTCCTCACTACTTTGAAACTTTAAGGATGCTTGGTCCCTTCACTCCTGCACTTCCCCAATGAGTGGAAAAACTTATATGACGATGTCGTAAAGGTTGTCGAATGCATTGATTACTCGCAAAAGGAAGAAATCATCACCACTAGCTGAAAGGATGACTTTGAACTCAGATGATGAACCAAATCATGAAGAAGTCAGTACAATTGCCAACCTATGTGGAATAATCTCTTTGAAAATTTATTGGAGGAAATCAGCAAAGTGTCCATTCAACCCGAAGTAGGTGAAATCACGGGGTTCTTCTTCTTCTTCTCTGTCTCTATAAATCACATGACCCAACCTGGGCGATATTATAAAGATTTGATTCCCTGTTTCACCGAAGTAGACAAAGGAAGAAGAGTTGGTAAAGAGATCCCAATGATAGAAATTACTACTAAAAAAAGTAAAGTTCTTGAATAACTCAAGAAAACCAAAGAATATATCACATTGTGGGAACTCTTCATGTCCTCCTAGCTATATCAAAATGACCTGATAAAGCTCCTCATCGGGCCCACAGTTTCTCCCTCTATTACTCTCGAAGAAGTCGTGAATATGGTTAAATCCTTAACCTCTACTGGACTCCTCTTTTTTACCGAAGAAAAAATATCAAAGTTTGGCCCTCATCACAGCTATACCCTTAACATCCTTGTCAAAATTTTAGAGGAGACGGTTCAACTATAACTTGATGACAATGGATCCGCTTTTAATGTCTATCTACTCAAAATCTTTAACTGCTTGGGATTTAAAGTCAGTGATCTCACTCCTACATCTATCATCATTTGCGCATATGACATTAACCATCGAAAAGTAATGGGTTCTATAAAGATTACACTAGGGGCTAGCCCTATCATCCCTTGGATCGATTTCTAAGTCATCGATATACCTACCTCTTTCGATCTGCTCCTTAAAAGTTCATTGCTCCACAACATTTGAGTAGTATCCTCTTCTTTTCATAAAAAACTAAACTTCTTTGCTAAAGGTCAAGTCATCACCATCCTGGGGGATTAAGACAGTTCAGGCAGTGCCAACATTAACAATCCAGTATTAGAGATACAATATGGAACCAATGATATATTCCTCTCTGATATCACGTTTGACCCACTCCCCGTCCTAGCAAGGGACAATTTCAAAGATCGGGTTCTTTCAGATCAAATCCCTCATGGTAATGTGAATGTAATTCAAATGTTCATGAACATGCACTTCGTGCTCAAAATCGGGCTAGGGAAATACCAGTAAATAATACTTGAGCCCATAGTCTTGAAAGAAGCCCTTCCCCTATATGGCTTGGGGTACTAATTTTCACCAGCCAAACTTAAAGCACTCCATAAACCATGACTAAAAAGAAGCCTAAAAAATGAAAAACTATTTCGAGAGGCTTTTTCAATGGAAGATTTATCAAAGTGGTAGAAGTCTTCATCTTTTATGGATTCTCAAAATTGTGGTATGACCCCGCTGAGAAATAAATGAAATTGGGCCTAGAGATCTTCCAAGATGACATTACTGAGGGCAAAGAATGGAGACATTAAGTGAAACCTCTGACCGATCAAACCATGTCAATCACTAAGAACTCTAAAGGAAGTGACTCCGAAGAGTCCATTAACCTATAGACACTGGGGTTGAGTCTCTGCATGATCCACCAAGATGCTGCACTGTCGAACCCATTTACCCAGATCTTGACTATTGATGTACCTCTCCTAAACTGACATGCCATCCTAGTCCAACCTGATCAAGCTCATCCAAACCCTATTGTTTATCCGATTCAAGAAATCTTTGTACTTCTTTCTATTTCTCCTTTTCATATGTAAATGTAACCGAGACCTTTTTTGACGAGGTTCTTAACGTTGTTTTCCCTAATAATGAAATAAATAAAGATTTTGAGAATCTTGTTGTGCCTTACATTAATTGTATTGATTCTAATCAAAATCTTCGTGATATTGATTTTGTAAATGAATAATTCTTAACTGGTCTCAATAAGGAAAATAATAAATAACATAACTGTGTCCAAAATAATGATGATGAGATTGTTGTTATTAATCTCGGTTCTAGTGGCCATCTCCATGAGATTAAGATAGGATAGACCCTCAACAAGCATGAGTGGGCGTAATTCAAAGAGATGCTGAAAGAATTCATTGACATCTTGACATGGTCCTATGATTACATGCCCGACATTGGCCTAGATATAGCTCAGCACGAGATTCCCACATTCCAGAAATGAAAACTGATAAAGCAGAAATTGAGGAAGCTTTAAGCGAAATGGCGACTTAAAGTCAAATAAGAGGTAGTCAAATAGCTTAACATGGGTTTCATTCGCGAGGTTGAATACCCTACATGGCTTGCTAACATTGTCCTCGTGCCAAAATCGAGAGGAAAAGTTGGCACTTGTGTCGATTATCGTGGTTTGAACAAAGCATCCTTGGAAGATAATTAGCTATTGCCAAACGTCAACATAATCGTGGAAAATATGTCCAACTATACCCTTAAATCATTTATCGATGGATTTATCAGTCATAACCAGATCAAGAGGCACCCTGACTACTAAGAGAAAACTGTCTTAATCACCCTTTAGGGAACTTTCTACTACACTGTAGTGCTAGTCCAACTCAAAAAAGCCAAGCTACTTACCAAAGCTCTACCACAACCATCTTGCACAACCTTATTCACAAAAAAGTCGAGGTTTATGTTGATGACATAATCATCAAGTCCAAGACTCGAGAAGGTCATATTCTCGCCCTCCAAAAGTTTTTCGAGCGACTATGACAATACCAAATGCGTCTTAATCCACAAAAGTGTGTATTTAGTATCACTAAGGGGAAACTCTTGGGATTCGTGGTCTGTGATAAAGGAATTAAAACAGACCCTGCCAAACGAAAAGCCATACTCGATATGCTACCTCCCAGATCGAGAAAGAAGTTTGAGGATTCCTAAGTGAACTGTAATACATCAATCAGTTCATCATCTAACTGAGCTCTATATACGAACCCATTTTCAAACTTCTCCACAATGATTAAACTAAAGTCTAGAACGAGGCACATTAAGAAGCCTTTGAATAAATCAAGCGATACCTCACTCAACCTTCGGTAATCATGCCTCTACATCCAGGTCTCCCCTCCTCCTATACTTAATCACCATTGATACTGCAATAGGGGCTTTGCTAGACCAATAAATTAAATAATCCCGTAAGGAAAGAGCCATCTATTATGCTAGTAAAAACCTGATCGAGTATGAAGTCAATTACATTGCCTTTAATAAAATGTGTGTCGCCTTAGTTTGGGTCACGCAAAAAGTAAATAACTATATGCTTGATTTTCTCATCAGCCTGGTATCCCCAAATGGATCCCATAAATTACGTGTTAGAGAAATCCACTTTGTCAATCCAAATGGCCCGATGGTTGATGTTGCTAGGACACATAAATTCATTAAAGGGAGGTCCATCTTCGACTACCTTGCCGATTATCCTATGAAAGGAACTGATGTTTGAGTCGCTTAATTCCCAGATGAAGAGATTCTCTGCACCTCTCAGGAGGATCTTAGATGGCAAATGTTCTTTGACAGAGCTTCCAATAATAAAGGGTATGATATTATAATACTCTTGATCACCCCTGATAACTCCCACACCGTTATTGTCATTAAGTTGGACTGCCCTTACACTAACAACATAACTGAGTATGAGAAATGCACCATAGGACTTAAGATTTCTCTCGAGAAAGGCATCAAGCACTTAGACATCTATTGGAACTCTGGCCTCATTATCAGAAAAATTCTCAGAAAATAAAAAGTAAAAAAAAAACTCCTACCCTTTCATGCCCACCTAGAAGAGATTGCCTCCAAGTTCAAAGATGTCACCTTACATTACCTTCATTGCTCAAAGAATAGCCTAACTAACACACTTACAACCCTGGCCTCCATGGTCGATATGCTCGAGGAAATAACAATGGCCCCTTTCTTGGTTTAATGACACGATGCCTCCACCCACTGTTACCACATTGAGCTCGTCAATAAAGAGGACTCCGACATGGCTAGATTATGGTACTATGATATTTATTATCTCCTTAAAAATGGTTGATACCCCCAAAATGTAGATAAGAAAGACCGGATGACCCTTCATAAATGGGTTTCCCAGTACATCATCTGTAAAAGAACTTTTCAATAAAAACTTTGATGTAACCTATTTGCGCTGCAAAACAAGGGCTGATATTGAAGGAATGATGCAAAAAATCCACATTGGGGAATACAGACCCCACATGAATGGTCACATGATTTCCAAGAAGATCATCCTTTAAGGTTACTATTGGACAACCATGGTTCAAGGCTACACTGCCTATGTTTAAAGATGCCTCAAATGTAAATAAGTTGCCGACCTCTAAAACTTGCTTGCTTGAGAATTTTACAACATGACTTTTCCCTTGTCCTTCTCCACCTAGGGCATAGACATCATGGGAAAGTCACTTCTAAAGCTTCAAATGAGCATGATTTTATCCTGGTCGCTATTGACAACTTCCTAAAATGGGTCAAAGACGAATCATATGAGGTACTGAATGCAAAGAAAGTGGCTAAGTTTATAAGAAAGAATATCATTTCTAGCCACGGGATTCCCTATGAGCTGGTATCCGATAATGGGTTCCACTTTCAAGTCGGGGTCATAAAACTGGTCGACAAGTACGAAATTCAAATACATAAGTCTTCTCCAATAAGAAGATCGAAAGTTGCATAAATTGGGATAATCAGACTCCATATTCCCTCTGGGGCTACTGCACATATATCAGAACACCAACTAGGGCTTCCCTTTATTCTCTAGTAGACGACATGAAAGTCATTCTCCTCATTGATCTAGAAGTACATTCTCTATATGTCATGCTCGAAAATAGGGTCAGCGAGGAATATTGGCATTAAAGTCGCTATGAAGAACACTCATTCTTAAATTAAAAAAGACTCAATGCTTTATACCATATAAAGGGGTACCATCGCCGGATATCACCATCATTTAATAAGAAAGTAAGGAACACGGTGTTTAGAAATGAGAACTTTCCCTTAAAGAAACTATAAAACCCATTTGGGGCCCCATACGGAAGTTCAAACCTAATTAGAGTGACCCTTACATCGCAAACAAAATACTGTCAGGCGGAGCTACTATGCTCATAAGTCTCGACGAAGAAGAGACAAAGGGTGTAGTCAATCTAAACCATTTCAAGAAATTTTACCCTTAATCCGAGCTCTCGGAGCACTACGACCCTTCTCATCCCCCTTATATTCTAAAAAAACTCTCTTCATTTGACCTACCCAAAACTACATGGAACCTGATCCTCTCAGAACACCCTTTTTCAAAATATAGCTCACAGATCTCCAAAACCCATCAAGGTACATAAGCAAACCATACGACACACATGGCCATGGTCCTTTCTTTTTCAAAAAATTCTATTCTTTTCTAACCCCTAAGAACAATGATCCATCTCGTCATTTACATGAACAAATGGATTATTTACGCTTTAATGACTATTATAGATTGTTCAAATGAAAAATTCATCAAAAGACATAACAAAATATGGTGAAATCCTTTTTATTTCAAAATCAAGGAACATAACTGTTACATGAAATATCAGTAGAGGGAGTCAAACAGATAAATCTCCTTTCAATTACAAAACTAACCTACATTTCCCTAAACTAGTGTACCAAATCCCTACCAAATAAACCAACTTCACAGAAAAATCCTAAACCATCCAAAAATAATAGCATACACCCCAAACATAAATTTCCCAACTTTCACAAAATACTGCCCTCAGTTACCAGACGGCCCTGCATCTCCATCATTGCTTGCTCCTTAAGTCCCTGGGTCTCCCACTCCAGATCGGTGCTCCGTATGCGCTCCATGCAGTGGTACGCTTTGAAAAGATTTTTCGAAACCATGATACCTTCCTCCATGGTATCAAAAGCCACAAGCCACCTTTGCCTAGTCCCCGCTTCCAAAATCTTCATAACTAACCATTTTTATAACCATTTTAGGTAATCCTCTAACACATACCAAGCCCTTTCAACGAATTATGGCGTATGGGCAGACTGATGCGACGTTGTCATAAAGGTCCCATAATCATCCATAAAGATTCGACCAATTCCTCTATCGAAAAGAATTTTGCTATACGAGGAGGCATTATATGCTCCCACCCCACTTGGTGAAGAATTCGCCAAGAAAAATATAAGGAAAGTCTAGAGAAAGCTAACTTTCGCACATACCGGTACTCTCCCAGCTGTAAAATGGGTTGTAAATCCCCCACTGTGGCATAGACCAACGAAGACTCCAGGCTCCATGATACACGATCTGGTTAACCCGATTCTCTGTTAAAGGGATGAAACTAAAGAAGGGCCTGATGAAGAAGTTAGGGATGACCAATAGGGGGTACTCAAGAGGGGTCGCCAGGCAAAGTCTCTCAAAAATCCCCATGAACATCATCATAGAGCTCCCCCGTAAGTAGTCAGAGTGACCCTCCTTTTAAGCATCAAGAACATTCAAGGTCTCTTCTAGAACTACCGTCGCATGACTACAACAGTAAGATATCCACGCCATTATTGTTTCCACCCGAGGATCGACTGCCAGGCCACCCGTCATTAGTAATGGCCTAGAAATCTTGGCAACAACTGGCAAAATCAGCATCATAGAATTCCCTTTGTCACACCAAGTTCATAACTATCGAGAGGGAGATATTCCTTCTATGGATCGATGGCCGAGCCACTGAGAGAGGGATATGAAGTAACTTAGATAAAGACACTAGGGGAGAACGATAAAAGTCAGGTATAATTGTCACTACACTAGGATTAATCCCCAATATTATCAAAAACTCCTCATAATTATGACACGCCTCATCCATACCAAACTGAAGTCTTCGGGGTATTAGAATTGTACCGCCACATATAGTAGATTCCAGTTTATAGCACAGTTATGCCATAAGGAGAACCGATGCAAGCTAAAAGTGTCATAGTCGACATTATAGAGGCACATTGCCTCTAGATCCTTAAGGTAGGAAGAAAAGACTTCAGACTAGGAAAGCCATTTTGCGAAAGAAGAGAAAAACACAAGAATAAAAAATGTGGATGGTGCTGAAGAATGCACCCCGAAACCCCCTTTATACCCAAAGGTCCTCACAAAAGATAAACCATTCGAAACCTCATTAATACCTCTACCCTCATAGAACTCCAAGTATGCAGAAAGTGCAATAAAATCCAATGGAATGATTTGACTTGACCCTTATGCCGATAGGCGGGATAAAGGGTATATTGATCGGCAACCCCTTTTGAAAAAAAATCATTTTTTCCTTTTGTCGAAAATCAATTTCAAAAGTTCTTACTTTGAAAAAAGTTAATCCCTAGGCTATTCCTTTTGTATTACTCCTCTTTTTATAAAATAAACATTTTTTTCGAAACCATTTTCATACTTATCTCTGCCTTTGTCCATAAATAAGAAATCTCATTAGAAAATTAAAGTGCAAGTAGAATAAGTCACAAAATCAAGAAAAACATCAAAAGAAATGCATTTTTCATATATAATCCTTTTCTGGCATTATTACATTTTTTATACGTACAAGAAAACAAAAGAAAAAGAAAAGGAGAAAACAATACGACGAGACACTGCCAAAACCCTCTCTCACAACCTCCTAAACCAACCATTGCCTCCTACGACGCATGTGCTTCCCCCTACGATGAGCGGTAGACCCTCTACTCTCGGAGCAAGCACTCTCCTCGAAGTGGCCGACGACACCATACAGGAACTGGCTGACTTCTTCAAAAAGGCACACATAGATGCCATTCGATCCTTTATATCACGCATCCAATTTGTCAACACCCGTATAGTTTATAAAAAGATAGAAAATAATAAAAGTCGAGAAAATTAGTAGAGAGAAGAAAAATAAAGCGGGAAACATAAAATAAAGAGAAAGAATAGAAGCATACCTCAAGCCGGAGCACCTCATTAGTAAGGCCTATCAAACTTGCTATTGATGCATGAGGACAGTAAGGCAACTCAATGTCTCCCCACTACTAAACCTAAAGTGATAAGAGGGAGGAATGACCTAGATAAGCGGAGCCTCCTCTGCCACTACAGTCATATCACCTCCCGTGCTGTGGGCTAACATCATCGGTGCGCTGATACCCATCCTCAAAATAGTGGTCGGTTGAGGCATATTCTCTAAATCATATATGCAGGAAGGCATTAACCAAATGGTAATAAATTTAGGGAGTAATAACCTGTTGTCGTATCAGTGTAGAGCATGTAGGGCTCATCCATCATCACCATCGCCCTAGCATTGCCCGTCATCTCTCTCACCTAACTCATGAAATTAGGGGACACCGATTGTGATATCTCCACCTCCTCCTCCATAATTTTCCTCACAACTCTTTCTTCAATGTACTAGAAGTACGTAAACTCATATGCCAGTCGCAGTCTCATTTTCATGTATATGCTCGTAAACCCTGTGGACCATGAAAGATGATTTCAAGGGTAGAAGGTCACATACATCCCCAGAAAAGAGTCAGTATCCACCATCATAAATATTTTAAAAACTCATAAAGAAAAGCCAAAAGAACCTAACTTGGTTGCTCGTCGGGTCATCCATAACTTTTGGCACGTCCTTAAAAAGTAAGGATTGGTTTGACCACCTGTCCGACTTCTGCTATCGATACATCCTGTAGAATTCTCCCAACCCACTATCCTTCAAAGACACAAAACACACATTAAGCCCAATCATCTCATAAAACCACATTTGCAAGAAGACGAAAATCTAAAAAAAACAAAGCAAAACTGCAAAGGAAATAAGAGGACTGTGAAAGTATAAAAAGAAAATAAACTCAAAGTTACCTCCAAAAAATACATGGGTCCGATAAATGTCTACCGATAACACCTGCTGAATGCATACAAAGAAGCATAAAGGGAAGCCAAAGTAAAGCTCCCCTAATAGTACAGATCTACATCTAACATATTCCCTAAAAAATGGCAAAAACTAGAGATGGATGGTGTCATCACTGGTGGCCACCATAAATGGGTTGCCTGTCTCACCGATCGCCCATTAGATTCATCAATTTGCCTATTCAGGAACGTTTACTTCATCATGAAAATATGGATAGAATCCCTCGATATGATTCTACCGACATCCCTAAAGCATCCCACACAATCTCATATGTGACCCACAGAGTACGGTCAACCACAATATGATGTCCCTCATAATCCAACCCCATCAATTACTTGATGTCAAAGGGAGTAACTATTATCCCTCTGATCCCCAAATGGAATGTTTAGGTTATACCCCGACACCTCTAGCCAAGAGCATACAGTACCATAAAAGAGCGCATCATTTCATCTAATGCGCCTGCTAACGAGTCAAATCCAGCAAACAACACCATCCAATACACCGTCTGAAGAAGATGGTCCCAAACGTCCTTTAACCTAGTCGTCCCTCGAGACTAGATATTTTAAGAAGCAATATCAGCCTACAAAAAAAAGAAAAACCCTTCATTATCCCAAGAAAGAAAAAAAGAAATAAATGAAAAACCAGAGGTCAAAATCCTCACATAGACATTAGGGTTCTTCACCCTAACCGAATGGTGGTGTGCGGGATCGCATAACAAAACCCTCTCATCAGTAACTGACTCAAATGATTCGTAGGCATTCTCATTATCCAATGTAAGCGACACCACAACCCACCATTCCAGTCATGCCCAATCATCAACAGACAACCATTCACTATTAATATAGCCAAAAGTATCACCATTTGAAGTCTTGAAGAAATAAGGACTTGGGAACAACATTTAGAGAGAGAAAGTAAGAAATTTAATCACTTAAACGTGTGAAAAATAAGGAGGGGCCGCCCCTTTTTATATAAGGCTAAGGGGCATGCCTACCGAAAACCCTTGACTATATCGACCGATAGTGTCCTTTCTCCTTCCTAGAAAAGAAAAGGAGTCCATGCCCTATGCCGACGGGAACCTCCCTCCACCTACCTATTGAAAGTACCCTCCAAATTTCGTCCCAAAAATGCCAAAAAAAATCCAAAAAATCCTTAAAAATATAAAATATTATTTCCTCGCAGAAAACCATCTTTGGAGAAATAAGCCCCTTTAAATACTCTCAAAATCCCCAGTGGTATCAACCACACACTCTTATCATCAACATACTCCCTAGCAGAACTAGAAGTGCGCCCGTACCTAAACCTATTATAATACCCCGTATTTTTGTGATATTTATTTTGGGATTAATTAAATTAAATGTGAATTGATTTGGGAATTAATCCAGATAAAATACTAACGAGAAGTGAGTTGGTATTTAATTATAGTGTACATATATGACGAGATATGAATATTGAATTATGAAATTTGTCGTGAGATTGAAATACAACACTTTGGAAATTTTGTTGGGACGCATGCGACAGTCGCGTCAGGAATATAATTATGTTAATTAAAAAGTGAATTTTATTTTTATAAATCGTATGGTCATTTTGAGTGCGCCAACGCGTCCAAAAGGGTCGAAATAGTCAGAAAACACTAGCCGGGGGTTTAGTTTGGATCCCGGAGCATTTTTAGGCCATACCGACAACGAAAAAGGGTAGTTTGGTAATTTTGAATTTTTGGGAATTAAAACCAACGAAAATTAGGATTAAAAATATGATTAGGAAATTACCCACTAAACCCACTAACTACATCTTATGACTTAATGGGCTACGGGGGTTATTAGAATTAGTCCCAAAAGTTCCTAAGGCAAAACCCTAGCCACCATTGTCACCTTGGAGAAGAAGACTTGTAGAGAGAGAGAGAAGAGAATTCTGCAGAGAGAGAGAGAGAACACTTAATCAATTCGACATCAAAATCAGAGATATACATAAGGCAAGTGGTTTAATTTCGTTTATTACAAAGAATGTTTCTTCCATGCGTAGGAAATTGACAAAATTTGTATTGTTCTTGGGAGTTTGATAAAAACCCATTAATTGGAATTAGAACTTTATATTTTGATGAAAGGATTGCATGTAGAATTGTATTAGGAGGATTATTCTGATGGAAATACACCTTTTTCATAACAAAAACGGATTTAATCATGGCCATTGGTGACTTTAAAATTTTAGGGTTCATGTTCATGTGATTTGGGGATAAATGAAGGGATTTGATGATTTAATGATGTTTAGGAAGAATTGGCCCTATATAAACGTTAATATATGACCTAAGTATGTTTAGAAATGATTAGAACCCATGATTAATTGTTGTATTGAGGTTTAGATGAGATTATAGGTGAAGAAAAGATGAAAAAATGAAAATAGGAAATCTGGGCTCGAAACTGGCCTCTCGTTAGAAGACCTGCCCAGGTCGTTCGAACGACGCGTGTGATAGTCGCGTCAGGAATATAATTATGTTAATTAAAAAGTGAATTTTATTTCTATAAATCGTATGGTCATTTTGAGTGCGCCAGCGCGTCCGGAAGGGTCGAAATAGTCAGAAAACACTAACCGGGGGTTTAGTTTGGGTCCCGGGGCATTTTTAGGCCATACCGGCAACGAAAAAGGATAGTTTGGTAATTTAGAATTTTTGGGAATTAAAACCAACGAAAATTAGGATTAAAAATCTGATTTGGAAATTACCCACTAAACCCACTAACTACATCTTATGACTTAATGGGCTACGGGGGTTATTAGAATTAGTCCCAAAAGTTCCTAAGGCAAAACCCTAGCCACCATTGTCACCTTAGAGAAGAAGACTTGTAGAGAGAGAGAGAAGAGAATTCTGCAGAGAGAGAGAGAACACTTCATCAATTCGACATCAAAATCAGAGATATACATAAGGCAAGTGATTTAATTTCGTTTATTACAAAGAATGTTTCTTCCATGCGTCGGAAATTGACAAAATTTGTATTGTTCTTGGGAGTTTGATAAAAACCCATTAATTGGAATTAGAAATTTATATTTTGATAAAAGGATTGCATGTAGAATTGTATTAGGAGGATTATCCTGATGGAAATACACCTTGTTCATAACAAAAACGGATTTAATTATGGCCATTGGTGACTTTAAAATTTTAGGGTTCATGTTCATGTGATTTGGGGATAAATGAAGGGATTTGATGATTTAATGATGTTTAGGAAGAATTGGCCCTATATAAACGTTAATATATGACCTAAGTGTGTTTAGGAATGATTAGAACCCATGAAAAATTGTTGGATTGAGGTTTAGATGAGATTAGAGGTGAAGAAAAGATGGAAAAATGAAAATAGGAAATATGGGCTCGAAACTAGCCTCTCGTTAGAAGACCTGCCCAGGTCGTTCAAACGACGCGTGTGACAGTCGCGTCAGGAATATAATTATGTTAATTAAAAAGTGAATTTTATTTCTATAAATCGTATGGTCATTTTGAGTGCGCCAGCGCGTCCGGAAGGGTCGAAATAGTCAGAAAACACTAGCCGGGGGTTTAGTTTGGGTCCCGGGGCATTTTTAGGCCATACCGGCAACGAAAAAGGATAGTTTGGTAATTTAGAATTTTTGGGAATTAAAACCAACGAAAATTAGGATTAAAAATCTGATTTGGAAATTACCCACTAAACCCACTAACTACATCTTATGACTTAATGGGCTACGGGGGTTATTAGAATTAGTCCCAAAAGTTCCTAAGGAAAAACCCTAGCCACCATTGTCACCTTGGGGAAGAAGACTTGTAGAGAGAGAGAGAAGAGAATTCTGCAGAGAGAGAGATAACACTTCATTAATTCGACATCAAAATCAGAGATATACATAAGGCAAGTGGTTTAATTTCGTTTATTACAAAGAATGTTTCTTCCATGCGTCGAAAATTAACAAAATTTGTATTGTTCTTGGGAGTTTGATAAAAACCCATTAATTGGAATTAGAACTTTATATTTTGATGAAAGGATTGCATGTAGAATTGTATTAGGAGGATTATTCCGATGGAAATACACCTTGTTCATAACAAAAACGGATTTAATTATGGCCATTGGTGACTTTAAAATTTTAGGGTTCATGTTCATGTGATTTGGGGATAAATGAAGGGATTTGATGATTTAATGATGTTTAGGAAGAATTGGCCCTATATAAACGTTAATATATGACCTAAGTATGTTTAGGAATGATTAGAACCCATGAACAATTGTTGGATTGAGGTTTAGATGAGATTAGAGGTGAAGAAAATATGGAAAAACGAAAATAGGAAATCTGGGCTCGAAACTGGCCTCTCGTTAGAAGACCTGCCCAGGTCGTTCGAACGAGCTCGTTTGAACAAGCTTCTAACGAGTTGACCATTGACTTCTAACGAGGGTGATGTTCGTTCGATGCCTTTCGTTCGAACGAAATCTCGTTAGAAAGCCCACTTCGTTCGAACAGCCTCGTTCGAACGAGACTTCTAACGAGCTGACAGTTTAGGCTTTTTAGCCTGTTTTGACCTCGCGTGTCCCGTGACCTTGTTTATATGTAGAGATAATATTTCCTTGATGATTAATTGATATATTCGGGATGTTTGGGATATAACAAGGAGAAAAACATAGGAGTGTGATTTGAACCAAATGGAGATTATGGATTAGGACGTGAGTGTCTACTACGACGTGAGGACAACTAACGGTTTGAATGATTATATTAACCGGGAACACGTAAATTATGTATCATTAAAAGCTGGTATGAGAATGAGAAGTGTACCACAAATAAATTATGATGATTACTAAGATGTGTGCATACTTAGTATATATATGTGATTTTACGTGTATGACATACCTACCATACTTGCTATCACGGGAGGTTTGCGTTCGTTTAGGGCCATCTATCCTTGTGTGCCTACGGGGTGGATTTTGATTGGTACCTCGATAACATAGGTCAAAGAAGGACTTATTGGGTTATTAATAAGTCTGCTGATCGTGGGAGCGTAGATATGTGCGTGACCCATGTGATGTGACTGTGTTCGCCTCTATTGTTTGTGACTATTGTTATCTAAGAACGATTCCTGAGAGATTCGGAATGCGTGATCCTTATGTACGTGATGTACCGGGATTGATAGCAGAGTATGTGTGCACCGCAGCTTAGTCTCGGGGTGCCTGTATTGTATATTTATGACGTGAATAATATACACTTAATTAATGAGAACTTTCTTATGGTATTGTGTGTATAAATATGGAAAATATAAAGGGATAACCTGAAACGAATTGTATTACTTGAATGAGAACTCGAATTTAAGTTAAGCCCTCTATTTAATTGATAACGTTAGGATGATAATGGGAATCGAGTAATAAAGGGTAGAACCTATGAAGGTCTAGCTAGGTATGAATGCCACTTGGCTAGGTATGAATATCATTTAGATGGGTACATACGTTAGGAGTGCACATTTAGTCGAGAGGTGAGAATTTCATGTGAGTGCACGTCCTAACATGTATTTTGCATTTAATGTTTTAATTTTATTAAAGCACTTGCTATTTTAAAATACTCTCCACTTTCGGGCTCTGACCCATTTTCTTTCAAATCTATTTTTGTAAAAACCATTTTAGGTGCCCAGCCACAAGGACACCATGCTTAGGATTCTCATTCAGGTGACGAGCTGTAGCTGTTTGTGGAAGTTATAGGGCCTTGCTAGTAGACGCTTCTTTCATCTTGACTCCATATTTAGTACTCATCAGTTGTAGGGCATGTCGCCCATTTCTATTAGAGACATTTTCTATTTCAAATTTTCAGAATATTTGGCATGTAATTAATTCAGGATAATTGGTTGTATTCATTTCAGTTATGGGATTGTTGTGAGGAGTTTTCCTCCGGATTTAGTATTTATTGTTGGTTATTCTATTGCTTTATTATGGTGAATGGTTATGTTATTCTCTCTTTATTCTTTTACTGTATGTTAATCAGACTTAAATTCAAATCTGGCATCTTACTTTTTAAATACTAGGTGGTTAGTAATCATTAAAATGTTTTCGATAGTGATGCTATTAACTGAACCAACTTGGCATTTTGTATTAATTTAATAAAGGAGTAGCGACCCGGTATTTAATTAGTAGGGGTGTCACACCTATTGCACAATCCCCAGCAAAACTGCAAGTAAATACCTTCCCCTAGCGGAATCGTAATTTAACACCTTCCAGTAGTGGAATCACAAGTCAACACCTTCCCAAGCTAAACTATTTCCCATAAACTATAACTTATAGGTCCATAGAATTGACCTCAACTCGCAAAATTGATCACCCTATGTTAAGGTTCGTAGAATCAACCTCGACCCGCACCGTAAAATTGGTCACCCTATCTTAAGGTTCGTAGAATCAATCTCAGCCCGCAAAATTAGTCACCCTATCTTAAGGTCGAAAAAATCGAGCTCGACCTGCAAAATCGGTCATCCTAACATCAGGTTCACAGAATCTACCTCGACCCGTAGAATTGATCATCCCAACTTCAGGTCCTCAGAATCGACCTCGACCTACATAATTAGTCATTCCAACTTCAGATCTTTAGAATTGACCTCGAGTTGCAGAATTTTTCATTATAACTTTAGGTTGACATAATTGACCTCGGCCCACTGAATTGGTCATCCCTTTTTAGGTCCTCAAAATTGACCTCGACTCATAAAAGTGTTAATCACAACTTTAGGTCAGTAAAATTGACCTTGACCCACGTAATTGGTTGTCCATTTTTAGGTCCGTAGAATTAACCACGACCCGGTGAATCGGTCGTTAAACCCCTTAGGTTCGTAGAATTGACCTCAACAATCCTCAATTCCCACAATTAACCTTATCCCTTATAATTGGTTGTCATAACTTTAGGTCCTCAGATTTGAACTCGGCCTGCTAAATGGGTCACAACATTTTTAGGTATGCAGAATTGAACTCGACCTGTTAAATCGGTTACTCACTTCTTAGGTCCTCAGAATTGACCTTGACCCACTGAATCAATCATCCCTCCTTAGGTTCTCAGATTTGACCTCGACCCTCTGAATTGGTCCCCCTCATCCCTCAGGTCCAAAGAATTGACCTCAATTCTCTTCTCTAGCATCGATGTGGTGTTTATATTTCGATGACCTTAACTTGTACTAAGATCTCCCATCGAGGTCTCTATATACACCCCATCCTAGGACCTCCTCTAAGAACCTTCTTAGGCCCCATTACTCATCCATCCACCGTAAACCCAAGGTTATACTCCGAATATTGATGTGGAGGCTACCGGATCCTCTCGGGACCTATTTAACTCCAGTAAACTCTCTAGTTTGAGTGAATCTCAATGAATCTTTAAAGGGATCAGAATAACCTTTCCAACGGTCTATCTTGTGCACAAATCAGCCTCATGGTTAGAACAAATAAGCCATTTCACTCTGAGCACCGATCTGGAGGTCATTGGGTGCTCTTGGGCCCCGTTTGACTCCTGTAAACTCTCCATCTTGAACAAATATCAATAAATCTCTAAAGGAACGTGAATCCCCTTTCCAACATTCCATCTCGTGTGTGAATTAGCTTCACGGTTCAGACAAATGATTCGTTTTACTTCGAAAGGGCACTGGGCACTTTCGGAGCCCATTTTCTTTGGTCAACTCTCCTGACCATGAGAAGCTTAATGAAATCTTGAACATCACTAAATTCCCTTTCTAACATTCCATTTTGTTTATGAATCAGCCTTATGGTTTGGACGAATAATTCGTTTTCCTTAGAAAACATCTCATCTAAAGACCATCGGACGCTTATGAGTCCCATTTGACTTCGTTCAACTCCAGGACTCAGCAGTGGCTTAATGGATTTTAATTCCATTTCCAACGGTCTACTTTATGTGCAATTCAGACTTATGGTTTGAATTTTATGCCAATTTAAAAAAAAAAAAATCATTTTAGACTGCTTATTAGCACCCCAAACACCCTACCCCTTGCCCAACAAAGAAGGCCTTATGCCGATAGATAGGCTTGGGCCATAATGATCAGCCTTATGTCGATAGACATGCATGACCTCACCTTACTAAAAGGACTTAAGGGAACCCCCTCAGAAAATTAGAGAATATTCTCCTCATGCTCAGAGTGTTTCCCTTCCCAAAAAGTTCATTTTCCCCATATTCTCTTACCTCACCTCCTTACCCCACTTGGTGATTAACCCACATCTCTACATCACTTATGTACTACTTCAAAATCAGCACACTTTCATTCCAATGTCAATAACAAGAATCTATAATGAGGTCTATTTCTCAATCCATTCTTCTTGTTTATCCATTTTAGTACATATATCTTATTTCAACTTTATGCTTTTATTTCATTATATCACATCCACTAATCTCTATTCTTCATTAGTAGTACTGCATATAACCCATTCTCATAAAAATCCCAAAAAAGAGAAAAAGAGGGATTTTCCGTACACTCCAAAAGCGGGATTTCCATTTTTACATTTTTACTCTTAAAATATATTTTGTTCACATACACATAAGAGGAATCGCGCATTTGGATTCATGGGTTTAACCCCACTCCTATGCAATTTTTAAACTACGTGGACTTTGATACCCCCTAGGCTACATAGGCATCTTAGGCTAATCCCGATATTTGAGTCCTCTCTTTTTCATTTTATATATCATTTACATCTTAATTTATATATTTTATGAGGTATAGACTCCTATATACTTGTGTCTCTTTCGATGTGCACATTAGCTCTTATATAGCGATTTGTGATTCTTCGAACACTTACATCATATTTTTATCATTTTTTTGTGTATACTCCTAGGTATGAGTTCACTCCATCCATTCCATGACGCGAGTCGGATAATTCCACTCTCCCGGTACTTATATACACATGTACACACATACATCACGAAGTTAAAGGGGAGAAGATTAACATTATCCCATGAGAGATCGAAAGGGTGAAATGGATTCCGAACACCTTCTCATTCCATAACAGTAATACCCCGTATTTTTATGGCTTTTAAAATTGGGGATTTATTAAATTTAATATGAGATATTAATTTAATATTAATCCGGAAATTATTTTTAATATTTGCTAGCATGATGTGCGTTAGTAATTATTGGAAATTTATTGAATATTATTGGATCAGTAAAGTAATATATGAGATTGATTTTATTAAAATTGTCACGAGTGAATAAAATGGCAATTATGGATTTAATTCGGGACACGCCTTTGTCATGTTTGGACTAAATTATTATTATTAAAGTGAATAAATTATAAGTCATCCGTATAGTCGTTTTGAGTGCGCCAAAGTGTTCAGAAGGGTCGAGATAGTCCGAAAAGTGTACCCGGGGGTTTAGTTTGGGTCTCGGGGAGTTTTTAGGCCTAATTGTCATCCCGAGAGGGTATTTTAGCCTTTTTGTATTTTTGGATAATTAAACCCACGAATTTTCTTAGTATATATTAGCAATTTGGAGTTGTCTCTTAGGTTTAACAAACACAAAACCTAAGCCCAGCCATTAGAGAAGAAAGTGAATAGATTAGAGAAGAAGGTGAAGAGATTAGAGAAGAAGGTGAAGAGTTTCCAAGCAAATGCAAGGCCTAGAACTCAGTCGATTGCAGCGCCACCACCACCAAAACGTAGATCACATGACAAGGAACATAACCATCTACTTTTCATCAACAAATCAGATCCTTGAATCCCAGGAAAGTATCTATCTTGCTAATTTCCAAGTTAATATACCTTCCCTGTTAGTCTAGGAATGAAAATCATATGTTTTAATTGAAGAATTATATATTTTGGAAGAGAATTTATATGTGTTGTAGGGAGAATCCATATAGTCTGAAATCATGCTCATATGTAGAGGATTACCCATGAAATAATTATGATATTTGGGAAGGAAATCTGGATTTAAATAGAGGTTTGTGAATATTCATGCAAACTTTGGTTTTATAAAGAAATCTGAGATTAAACCCCTTTTTGATTGATTCATTGAGGATTTATTGATGTTGTTACATTAGAACTTGTTTATATATATTGCTTATACATTTGGATAACTTTTATGGGAGTTTAGGATGAAATTATAGAGGTTTGGAGTTGTTAGAATGGTTGAACCCGTAGGTTGGAATTTGCACCAAACTGGGTAAGAACTGTTTGATCGATCAATGATCTATCGATATACCCCAATCCACGATCGATCGATCCCTCCTGAAAAATTGCATGCTTTTCTCCTTTTTGTTTAATCCGGTTAAGATGTGATTATTATTTTTGGAGTATAATGAGTTATGAAGAGGACCAGTAGGGTCTAGATAGACTCCGTTGAGCGAAATTAAATTAAGATGAAATTGTGGGTTAACGGAGAGTTATTCATACATTGGAAATTGTGCATACGTTTACTAAAAGATTAAGACTCCTGAAAGATTTAGACTAGAAGGTAAGTGAGAGTATAACTACTATTATTTATACTTAGTGAGAGAGAATACTTCAAGAGATACGAAGTAAGTATGAAGTAAATAATAAATGAGAATAAAATAGAAAAATCCGTTATGAGAGATAATTGAGTAAAATTTATGTTGAGAATGGATAATAACAATTATGGTTCGTGGGCGAACCTAATTTGGAAAATATGAATATTTATATGTATGACTGTATGATTGTGCATATATTATGTATCTGTGTATGACATACCTAGCCTACTTGCTATCGACGGGAGGTATACGCGTGAGGGCAGTCTTATACTGATGAATATATGGGACCTTCGACTTGTCCCTCGAGAACATAGGACTTAGGTCGATTACCATTAGTAAGAACAATGGTATAGAACGGTTATTTGGGTGCGTAGGTATGTGCGTAGCCCAAAGGCTTAGGACTACGTTCGCCTCCATTATTTGTGATTTGATATTTATAGTTCGACGAATCTTTATTGAGCCTATAGTCCTCTATACAGTGACGTGATGTATATGGACAAGATAGCAGAGTAATGCAGCACCACAGCTATGTCTCGGGGTGCAGTATATATATATATATATATATATACATGTGATGATATCTACTATGTGGCTAAAGTAGAAATGTAAGATAGTTATGTTTGAAAACACTTAGTTGAAATGAATTAATAAGGAACTTATCCATGTTTAATCTAAATGGATATATATGTTTATAACATCATTATATGTATTATAAGGTTAATACGTGGGAATAATTTGGGCTATAAAGAATGGTTACATGTGGTTAATCTTGTTAGCGTGGGAAATATAACTAGGATGGCTTAGAAGTACGTTAGGTGTGCACATTAGATGAAAGGTGAGGATTCTCAAGAGAGTGTCGCATACTAACATGGTTGTGATATTAGCCGGTAAGCATTTTAAATACTTGCTAAACTGTTTTTAAAACTGTCTTACACTTGGGATCTGACCTGTTTTCTATCATTTCTTTCTTTCTTGTATATATATATGTATGTATTACAGGTTCCCGGCCACAGGGGCGTCATGCTTAGGTTCTTTGGATTGGACGTGCTGCAGCTTATTTGGGAATTACCAGCCCTTGCTTTAGACGACTTCGTCATTGAATCAGTTCCTACTTTAGATCTTCATAGTTAGGGCATGTGTCGCCCAATTTCCTATTCAAGTTGGATTTGTCATAGATTTATGTTCATTTATATTTCCATCATTCAGTACTCCTCGGGAGTTAACTCTTGTCAAGATGATTTCAGTTATAGTTCGTAACTTGGTTTGGATTATCGAGATGGTTTAATTCTTGTGTGTTAATTTTCATCCTTAGTATTTATGTGATTCTTAACTATTGGGTATTAAAAAGGTTTTCATATTGGTATTTAATAAAATGTAAATAAGGTTTTAAATGGTTTTGACACTTAGCTTAAGTATTTAGCATGTTCAAATTGGAAATATTATTTTGCGACAGTGATACTGAGAATGAACCAACCGTTCACCTAGATTTTAATTTAATAAAGGAATGATCACCCGGTATTTAATTTGGCGGGGTGTTACGGGTGGTATCAGAGCATCAGGTTCTAGTGTCCTTTAGGATCTGTGCAGCTTATTATGCTTCCAGAGTAGTTTTCTTTGATATAGAGCCCTATGTTTAGGATTGTTTATTTCTTTGGTTAGATTCCGTTCTCCTGCTATCATGTATATATCTGTGAATCTTATTTACGTTCGGGCATGTTCAAATAATAAAGTATGGCATGTGAGGGTCGTTGGGCGATCAGTGGGAGTAAGGGCTTAGTGAGGTTAGGAAGTATGTTCGAGGATGATGATCGTAGTCGAGGTCACCCCTATTATGGCACGAGAGGCCAGGGCTATAAAGACATCTAGGACACAACCTACAAATTCCAAATGCTGTTATAGTCGAAAGTGTGCCAAATTAGACTCACCCAACGTGGTGCGCTTAGGAAAGGGTCAAATGGAAAATTGAGGAGAGCCGTCAACGGAAATTCTAAAAATGCTGGAATTATGTGTGTTACCCAACGAAGGTAATACATTCAAAGGCTTGGGCATATGGAGGAGGATGGTTAACTAGAAGTGAAAAATTCGGAGTAAAATTTTTCTTGGCTCGTCGGAGAAAAATTATAATAGTGGGAGTCAACCACCACATTTAATAGTGAAATGTTGCATAAATGGAAGGACCTTAAGTACAGTTTAACTGCACGTTCCTTCATCAGTTGTTCAGAATAATATGTGAACGTAGTGCTGAGCCCATCATGGAAGGGCCGGACAGGGGTCCATTTGTAAATGAATTTAGACTTTTAGCCAATCTTGTATCAGCGGAAGTGGATACCAATGGTAGTAAAGATTCAAGTGGGAGATCAACTCGTGAGGAAAGTTGACAAAACTTATAGAGAATTATGTTCGACAGTCGATCCATATGATGACCATGCCACGCATTGTCCGTAAAGATGTTAATGCTTCTTTGTGAAAGGAGCTAAAGGAATCGAAAGATTTATCAGGAGAGTAAGAATAGATGAAATGAAGTTAGTGAAACGCCACAAGGGGTAGACCCATCAGGAGACCCATTTAAATTATTCGGTTAGCAGAATCCTTACCAAGTGATGGTGAGTTCAGCAAGACGTGTCGAAGCTAGTAGTGTATTCCTTAGGTCCAACAAAGCTAAGGGAACGATGAGGGGTAGCCATAAGGATGGAGACTATTTAAGTTTGAGAGAAGGACAACTCTAATAGGGTCAGTATGATCGGTAATAAGTGGATTATGTGTAGAGGTATTTTGTGGAGGGTGAAATCACATGCGTTAATGTTTCCCGCAGTGAGTAAAGGGACAAGAGTAGGGTGCCTAATAAAGGGCAATGATTAAAGTAGTTTTGTTTTTGCTCAGATAGACGTATTTTTTCCGAAAGCCATTTGAGCAGCCAAGGTGAATGGCAAAGTAAAAGTACAAGTTTTATTCTCGGAGGATGAAGCGTATTTTATGTGACACGAGCGAGTCATTACATTTTTGTTTATTGCTAGATTCGAATATGAGAAGAATTTAGAGCGTATATCTATAGCATTATTATTATGTGTATGTTTTCCCTGGTATAGCGGGGTTGTCTTCAGTGTTATCCGCGGAGGATAAATGGGCGCATCGTTTGTTTTATATACCTTATTGATATTATTCGTTTTAGTGATGTGATTATCAGCATGGATTGACTTGTTGTATATGAGACCAAGATTGATCGTTATAGCTGGCGTATTGTCTTTGGCAAGAGAGTGAATAAGTAGACTTTTATATGAATATATAAAACCTGTTGGGATGTTATTTACTATAGACTAGACTTGAGGAGTTTCGATGACCGATAATTTTAGGTAGTAGTGTATCGGGGGGTTCCTTGTTTAGATTTCGCTCAGCGAGACACCACACGCATGAAACTAAAGAACGTTGGGAGTCGAAGTAAGTTAGGTCTTTAGAATATGAGTTTATAACCTTTGCCATTATATGTGTGTGTGTATATATATATATATATATATATAGTAATCAGAGAGTTATGAGTTGTAGCATGATTTGAGGCGGATGGAATCGCCAAATGAGAATGTGGAAATCATAGAAATAAGGATTACAAACTAGGTAGTCAACTAATTAAGGGTAACCTTACAGAGGAATCACATATATTTAGACCTTATGATGGAATGTACACACATTGGGTGTATGGGCGCCCTGGATGGTTGATTGTAGTATTTTCCATATTTGTGACATAGTAAGTATTTTTTAGGTTAATGAAAGTAGAAGTTGTGACTTCCAGATTTAGTTGTTTGATGACTTAGGATCGTTACTCCCATTATTTTGCCATCAGGATGGTATAGTAAGGATTGGGTAAAGTTTAACTCAAGATAATTTAAACTAAATGGTAAGGCTTGGAGTATAACATTAGTGGCGGTATCTGGCAATGTACTATATGGGTGGTACGACGAAAATTACATGAGATGTGAGATTAATACCCGGAGTTGTCCTTACCAGTTACGCTTTATTTTTTTTCCTGAATTTCGGGACGAAATTCCGTTATTAGGGGGTATGTAATACCCCGTATTTTTTTGGCTTTTAAAATTGGGGATTTATTAAATTTAATTTAAGATATTAATTCAAAAATTATTTTTAATATTTACTTGCATGATGTGAGTTAGTAATTATTGGAAATTTGTTGAATTTACTGCATGAGTAAATTAATATATGAGATTGATTTTATTAAAATTATCACGAGTGAATAAAATAGCAATTATGGAAATTTAATTCGGGAAGCGCCTTTGTTGTGTCATGACTAAATTATTATTATTAAAGTGAATAAATTATAAGTCATCCGTATAGTACTTTTGAGTGCGCCAAAGTGTCCGAAAGGGTCGATATAGTCTGAAAAGTGTATCCGGGGATTTAGTTTGGGTCTCGGAGCGTTTTTAGGCCTAATTGTCATCTCGGGAGGGTATATTAGACATTTTGTATTTTTGGGTAATTAAACCCACTAATTTTCTTAGTATATATTATCCATTTGGAGTTGTATCTTAGGTTTAACAAAAACAAAACCTAAGCCCGTCCATTAGAGAAGAAAGTGAAGAGATTAGAGAAGAAGGTGAAGAGTTTCCAAGAAAATCCAAGGCCTAGAACTCACCCGATTGCATCGCCACCACCATCAAAACGTAGATCGCACGACAAGGAACACAACCATATATTTTTCATCAACAAATCAGATCCTATAATCCTAGGAAAGTATCAATCTTGCTAATTTCCAAGTTAATATACCTTCCATGTTAGTTTAGGAATTAAAATCATATGTTTTAATTGAAGAATTATATATTTTGGAAGAGAATTTATATGTCTTGGAGGGAGAATCCATATAGTCTGAATCGTGATCATATGTGGAGGATTACCCATGAATTTATTACGATATTTGGGAAGGAAATCTGTATTTAAATATAGGCTTGTGAATATTCATGCAAAATTTGGTTTTATAAAGAAATCTAAGATTAAATCCCATTTTGATTGATTCGTTGAGGATTTATTGATGTTTTTACGTTAGAACTTGTTTATATATATTGCTTATACATTTGGATAACTTTGATGGGAGTTTAGGATGAAATTATAGAGGTTTGGAGTGGTTAGAATGGTTGAACCCGTAGGTTGGAATTTGCAGCAAACTAGGCAAGAATTACTTGATCGATTGATCGACCAAGAGCATTGATCGATCGATCTACCCCATTCCACGATCGATCGATCCCTCCTGGAAAACTGCATGTTTTTCTCCTTTTTGTTTAATCAGGTTAAGATATGATTATTATTTTTGGAGTATAATGAGTTATGAAGAGGACCAGTAGGGTCTAGATAGACTCCGTTGAGCGAAATTAAATTTAGATAAAATTGTGGGTTAACGGGGAGTTATTCATACATTGAAAATTTTGCGTACGTTTACTAAAAGATTGAGACTCATGAAAGACTTATACTAGAAGGTAAGTGAGGGTATACCTGCTGATATTTATACTTAGTGAGAGAGAATACTTCGAGAGATACGAAGTAAGTATGAAGTAAATAATAAATGAGAATAAAAGAGACGAATCCGTTATGAGAGATAATTGAGTAAAATTTGTGTTGAGAATGGATAATAACAATTATGGGTTATGGGCGAACCTAATTTGGAAAATATGAATATTTATTTGTATGACTATATGATTGTGCATATATTATGTATCTGTGTATGACATACCTAGCTTACTTGCTATCGATGGGAGGTATATGCGTGAGGGCAGTCTTATCCTGATGAATATATGGGACCTTCGACTTGTCGCTCGAGAACATAGGACTTAGGTCGATTACCATTAGTGAGAACAATGGTATAGAACGTCCATTTGGGTGCGTAGGTATGTGCATAGCCCAAAGGCTTATGACTATGTTCGCCTCCATTATTTGTGATTTTATATTTGTGGTTCGAGGAATCTTTATTGAACCTATAGTCTCTTATACAGTGACGTGATGTATTGGGACAAGATAGCAGAGTAATGCAGCACCGTCGTTGTGTCTCGGGGTGCAATATAGTATATATATAATATAGTGAATATATATATATATATATACACATGTGATGAAATCTACTATGTGGCTAAAGTAGAAATGTAAGATAGTTATGTATGAAAACACTTAGTTGAATTGAATTAATAAGAGACTTATCCATATTGAATCTAAATGGATATATATGTTTATAACATCATTATATGTATTATAAAGTTAATACGTGAGAATAATTTGGTCTATAAAGAATGGTTACATGTGGTTAATCTAGTTAGCGTGGGAACTATAACTAGGATGGCTTAGAGGTACGTTAGGTGTGCACACTAGATGAGAGGTGAGGATTCTCAAGAGAGTGTCGCATACTAACATGGTTGTGATATTAGCCGGTAAGCATTTCAAATACTTGCTAAACTATTTTTAAAATTGTTTTACACTCGTACTCTGACCCATTTTCTATAATTTCTTTCTTTCTTGTATATATATGTATGTATTATAGGTGCCCAGTCACAGGGGCCTAATGCTTAGGTTCTTTGGATTGGACGTGCTGCAACTTATGTGGGAGTTGCAGGCCCTTTCTTTAGATGACTTTGTCATTGAATCAGTTCCTACTTTATCTCTTCATAGTTAGGGCATGTGTCACCCGATTTCATATTCCAATTGGATTTGCCATAGATTTACGTTCATGTATATTTCCAGCATTCAGTACTCCTCGGGAGTTAACACTTGTCAAGATGATTTCATTTATAGTTCATAACTTGGTTTGGATTATTGAGATGGTTTAATTCTTGTGTGTTAATTACCATCCTTAGTATTTATGTGATTCTTAACTGTTGGGTATTAAAAAGGTTTTCATATTGGTATTTACTAAAATATAAATAAGGTTTTAAATGGTTTTGACACTTAGTTTAATTATTTAGGGTGTTCAAATTGGAAATATTATTTTGCGACAGCGATGCTGAGAATAAACCAACCGTTCACCTGGATTTTAATTTAATAAAGGACTGATCACCCGATATTTAATTCGGCAGAGCGTTACAATAACTTAGTCCTCTAACCTTTGAACTATTTGATTTCGTATGCATTAGTTTGACCTTGATGTCGTTCTCTCGAGGTAACGATATTCTTTTGCCTGTTTTGAGTAAAATAGGCTAGTAACTCTCTCTCTCTTCATACTACCCCCATTTGAAAACAGCCAATTTAGTATCTGAGGATGGTCTATGAAAAAGGAAAAAGATATAGGGGGAACCTTCTTCCTCCCCACCGTCCTGACAATTAAGGGGGCTAGAGCCATGCACATTAAAGGAATTCAATCCCCAGATGGACACAATATGGACATTTGAAAATTGTTCAAACACATTAATATGGACTTGGATGAGGTAGAAAAAGAATTAAGAAGGTCTAGGTGCCCTAGGGTGAAAGATTTAAAACACTGGCTAGAGCATATCGTATTGTAGCTGGGAGTGTGGACGTGTTTAAGTACGTGGTTATTTGAAGGACTTTGAGAAAAGTGGAACATCACTACACCGAATCCTGCGAATAGTCATCCACAGGGGTTCACAACCCAATGTCGTGACCATATCAACTATATTATGACCATATCCCGGACCCACTGTGGTCATGTATGCTCTTGGAACTGACCATGGTCCAAATATTTGACTAGTGTGGGTCACAGCCTGTAGTCATGACCACATAGGTATCATCATGGGGCCATATTTGTGCCAACTTTCCCTCCAAGGTTGGTCACAGATGGGTCACGGACTTGGTCTATGACTAAGGAAATAATTCACACCAAATGGGTCATGGCTTTGGTCCATGACCATGAAGAAAAGATTAAATGCTAAAATCTTGTTTACAAGTTTAATAACAAACTGTTATAAATTATGTAAACTCCGAATAAACTTTTTGGGCAAAACTCTTTTTGAAAAGAATACAAGATGTGTTGTACAAACTTTCTGAATGTATGGTTTAGATTCGATAGTTGATTACCTTTTTTTAAACTTTAAGAAACATCTATTAAAGTTAGCATGCAATCACAATCACAACAACAGTTAAGAATATTCTAAGGAATAGACACGGGAATTTTTAACATGGTAAAACCCTTAATCAAGGGAAACATCCAGGGTGCCCTCTACGGCACAAAACAAAAATTCACTAGAATAAAGAATCAAGTTACAAAACTTAAGCAAACACAGAAGGATACTAAATCTAAGTTCAAAATTATGCCTACATGAGCAACTCCACTCCAAAGATTTCTGACTAGAACTGATCTCTTCTTTGTTGCTCCTTTGCCATTTCCTTGACCTCCTGCAAACTCCAGCAATTTTTTAAACTTTTAAGTCTTAAACAAACCACTGTGTCTAAATGTTTGTGTGAGAAGGGTTTATGATGTGCACTATATGGAGATATGCAACTCACCCTCTCAAAATTATTTATACAGACGTTCCTATCAAATTACAAACAGATCTAAAATGAATAGGATATTTCCATGTCTGTATATTATAAAATAAGACTTCTTGATCTTTCTAATAATCCACCGATCTCAAGGTTACCTTGCTCAGAAGGCGTCCAAGGTCTTAAACAATTTTAGTATTTTGAAAATATTTTTCAAATTGTAAACCACCAATTGAGATCCAAACTAGACAAGAAGTCTATATCATAAAAACAGATTCAGAAATAACATGGAGAAACTGATTCAAATGATTTTGTAAAAGAAACTTCTAACTCAAGATCAGATCTAGAATAACAACCTTGATTTCAAAAATAGCCAAGGTCCTATGTGTCTCTTTTTATTTTTGAACACGTTTATTTCACAAAATGTGAAATAAAAACTAAGAAACACAAACGCTCTTAAAGATCTGGTTTGTCTTGAAACCCTAGAAGTTTATTTTTCAAAAACTTTAGAATCAAGTGGATTTAAAAACAGAGAACCAAAAAATAGGCGTGTGATGTTCTCTTTAGAAAATCTTAAGTTTCAATATATAAAACTTGTTATTTTCTCAGAGAGGTGTTTTGAGAAAGACTTAAAATGAAAGAGGTCTTTTGCAATACGTACCCTAGATTGTTTCTATCTCTTATTGTTTTTTGTTCCTGCTAAAGGTGTTTGAAGTTTAAAACTGTTTGGGTTGAAGGGATTCACTCAAAGGTGATGAAGGACGAAGAAGGATTGATCTTCTTCCTTTCTCTCTCTATTTTCTCTCGAATTTCTTCCCTTTCTCTCTCTTCTCTCTTTTATTTTCTCTCTGGGATGATTTGAACAAAAGTCTCAAAAAGCTGAGGGTAAGTCCGATTTTATAGTAGGTGAAGGAAGGATCTGGAACATCAGTTGGAATCAATGGCTGAGATTAAGTCACACAGATTGACTAATGATCCAACGGTTTATAACCAACCGGTGAAATGAACTAATCTCATTAGATGAGATTTAAGCACTGGGATTATAACACAAAACATGCAGGCCGTTGGTAAAACTAATCCAAGGGTTGAGATTGTTGATTGAGGTTGAGTCTATGAGAAAACACAAATCCACCCGTCCAGCTACCAACACGTGTATGGATAAGATGAAAGTAAAACGTGTGTTATAAAATAATTACAAAGACACCTTAAAGTCTCTAGCGCTTTTATATCCTACCCAGGCTAACTTTCAGCGAACAAATTAACGTTCTAAAATCCAAATTTCAACCATAACACTTTTAAAATCAAGTTTTAATTAATTCAAAAATTATTTTAAAATTGTATAAAATGTTTTGAACTGAATTGATTTGATTTTGAAAGGTCTTACAGTGTTGTAAAACAATTAATGCAAATAGGAGAAATATATGATGTAGTGAAAGTGTCATATTAGTGGTTTTAACGTTAGAAATAACTTCCCTATAAGGATTTCTTAGAATGTTATTGCTTCTTCTCCTTCATTCTTCTTGAACCTTTGGGAATGGAGCAACTCATAAAGACTAATCCTACTGTGTCTCAATATCCAAACTAGTTGGAACTCCTATATAATATAGACTTAAGTAAGTCAATTATATAGTGTGTTCTCAATCTCCCCCTTTGGATATTAGAGACAAAATTTTCTTGAGTATTCTGAACTTGTGGGTGAAAATTGAAAAATCCTAGTTGTCCTATACAAAGGTTTTAACTACCCATTCCCATCTTATAACCAAAAATAAGGTAAAAAATTACATCACTTAACTATATACAAGCCAATACCCTACAAAGGAGTAAGAATCTATACAACAGGTCTGAAATGCCTGTGACAAGATAAACACTGAATGGCATATTAGTTGAGTTAGAATCAGGAATAGATATAAAAAAATCGCTTAAGTATACTCAAGATCTTCTCCCCCAATTGTTCTCAAATATACAAGGGGTATAAATCACAAAAAATAGAGTCGATCATAGAATATATTAGGAACATGGAAGAATCACATAATATAAGCAAGATACTACCTTTGATATGATAACAATTAATTGAGAGTTATCATCCATATAGCTGTTCGCAAATACTCAGAAGTATATTGTCTAATTATTTGGTAAAGATATTTGTGAGATGCTTTTGAGTGTTCAGATACTCAATGATGAGATCTTTGGATTCGACAAGGTCATGGATAAAATGATATCTAATCTTAACGTGCTTAGTTCGGGAGTGCATTACAGGATTTTTGAAAATATTAATAGCACTTTGGTTATCACAAAACATGATTAATTGAGTTTCGGTGAGACCATAATCACTAAGCATCTGTCTAATCCATAGTAATTGTGAACAATAACTACTAACTGTTATATATTCAGATTCGGCGCTAGATAAGGAAATATAATTCTATTTCTTACACGACCAACCTACGAGATTATTGCCTATGTAGTAGCAAGCGCTAGAAGTGCTTTTACTATCATCAGAACAACCGGCCCAATCGACATCGGTGTACCCTATAATAGAACTAGTCTTATCGTTTGTGTACCAAATACCAAATTTTAGAGGACCCTTAATATATTTAATAATTCTTTTCACACTTAATAAGTGGGATTCTTTAGGGTTACTTTGATATCTAGCACAGATACAGACAGCAAAGGATATGTCGGGTCGAGATGCGGTAAGATACAGCAAACTCCCTATCATACTTCTATAAAGAGTGGGGTCAACACTGGTGTAATACCCCGCACTTTTAAAGGTATTTATATTACACAATGGATTTAATTTGGTAATTTGAGGAATTATTATGAATAGTAATTCTAGGATTAATGAGTGAAATTAAATAAATTCAATATTATAAAGTGAATAGTAAATATTAATTTTCGAGTGTCGGATTAATATTTACATGGATTATATTTTCTTACGAGACTAAGTATATGAGTGTATTATTTTTAATTACATGTCGTAAGTTGGGTAAAGCGACAAAGGAAATATTTTAAATTGAAAAAATACGCGTATTGAACGTGTTGCGTCAAAATAGTGAATTTTAGTTAAGTGACTCGGATGGAGATTTCGACTGCGCCATTGGGTTCGGAATGGCCGATATAGTCAAAATAGAGTACCTGGAGGTAGTATTTGGGTTCCGAGCATTTTTGGATTAGTAGGGACTCGTAAATGAGTACACGAGTCATTTAACAATTGAGTATATACCCAATTTCGAATTTAAAGAGGTGGCAACCCTCATTTCCCCCAAATATCATCCCTAAGAGAGAGAGAGAGAGAGAGAATAGAGAAAGAAGAGAAGAAAGAAAAGATAAGAAAAGAATAGATTTCCGATCCAAATTCGCGGGATTCAACTCGTGGTCGTCAGATTTAATCCACGAGGCAAGTGTTTAACTTGCTTTATAATTTAGTGTGTTTAATTTCTCATATTTTAGTTGGTATAAAACTAAAGATTTTTGGATTGAAATTCCGTGAATCAAACGGGTTTTCGGAAGATTAAAGCGGATATAACTCGATTAATACCCAATTTAAGAAACTTGGAAGTTATTGAAATTAATTGTCGAATATGGGTTCTAGGATGATTAGAACCCTTTCTATATGTGTATTTATGGTTGGTTGAGGTTGGTTGATGATGAGAGAGGAGATAAAAAGCTTGGAGGTGTTTTAATGGAGGTTTGGATTTTTGGAGAAGAAGATGAATAGTGACTAGCGTCACTTACGGATTGTTTAAGATAGGAAGACAGTTGATTCAGCTCTCGGTCAAAACACGAAAATTGTAGATCTTTTCGATATGGTCGCATGGCACCGACTGCATATTTTTTTTATTTTTTTTCAAATTTTTATGATTTTTATAAGATGGCAGTTTCGGGATGAAATCACCAACTCGGAAATGCACTCGAAAATTGGAAAAATAAAAGCTAGAATTCTTTGGAGATAAATATTTGGGCTTCCCAAAAATAGTGTGGGGACTGCTAAAAATTTTTTTTAGTAAGGTACGTATCTTGGGTTATATGAAAGTAAACCCCAAGATTTACCCAAATAGGGGTGTTTGGGAGGAGTAACACTCGGGGTGATGTTTCGGTGAGAAAAATTTTATATAAGTAATTGTGCGCGTAGAAAAGACACTCATATGCCAATTTTGGTTGAGTAAAATCCTATGAAGTGACTAGGATGAAATTTAGGATACGGGCTAAAGAGAATTGAGCAGTCATTCGATACGTCTATTTATGACAATTATTATAGGTGAGACAATGCCTATCATTATTTACGGGACGAATAAATATATCGGTGTTGTTGGTATTATCATCGTGCGGTGAGAAAAGCTCAAAAATAATATATTAAGGATTAGTCAAAATTGATAAATGCGTAGGATATTCGAGAGATAAATATACTACGTAGAAAATTTATTATACGAATTGTGCGTATGCCCGAATGTTTTATATATGTGGGTTAAGTAATTACCTATGGGGAATTATGTATAGGTGAGAGAAATACCTATAATTATAATATGGTTGTGTGAATACCAAATTGATGATATATTTATATAGGTGGAATGTGTACCTATATGATTGTTTATTATGTGTATGACATACCTACCATACTTGCTATCATGGGAGATTGGCGTTCGTGTGAGGACAATCTTATCATGTGTTGCCTTCGGGGGGATTTTAGATTTGGTACCTCAAGAACATAGGACTGTGAAGGGCTTATTTGTGAGTCGATAAGTCTGCTAACTATGGGAGCGTAGGTATGTGCGTGACCCATGGGTATGTGAAGTATGTTCGCCTCCAATATGTGTGATTTGTATTGATACGGTTCCTAAGTGATGCGGAACACGTGATCCTTATGTGCGTGATGTACAGGGATTTGATAGCAGAGTATGAGTGCACCGCAGCTGAGCCTAGGGGTGCTATATATGTATATATATGTATTATGATTAACATATATATATGTACTTGAGATAATCCACGGATGCTTAGTAAATGAGGATGACTAAGCCACTTATATTATAGTTAGGTGGATGATTAATATACTTATTGCGTATAGTATATTGTATATATATGAGATGAGATATCATATAACCTAACCTTGTCTAAAGTGAAAAGAATGAATAAAGTGTGATATTACTTCCGGTAAATGAATATTCGGATTTATATGAATATGAATCTTATGTTCTAATGAGAACTATTAATAAATACAGGATGGTATAAATATGGTATGTGCTGAAGGCCTAATGGATCCCGATGATCAACATTGTCACGTAGTAGTGTATCAGGGGGGGTTCCCTGTTTGGATTTTGCTTATGAGAAGCTCCATGCACGAATCTTAACGACGTTGGGAGTGGAGAGATGTTATATAATGCAAGGATGTTAGTTTTGACGATAAGTCACCTAGTGTAGAGAAAACACTATAGAGTGAGAGCCGTTTGATGACTTTATAATTATATAAAGATATAAGTGCTACGGAGAAGCACTGAAATTATTCTCTCACCACAAGTGTGTGGGTGAGTTAAGGTGAAGGAAATTGATTTGATACGTATATCCAAGCCTTAAATAGAAGGAAAATTCAAAGAAAATACGTTTTGGGTATAATGTTCGTAGCACTTTTGCAGAGAGTAGGTGCCCGATTAGTTAGATTTTCCATTTCGTTAAGATGGAAGGATATAGTTGTAGAAGTACGTTGGTAGGTTAATGAGGTAAGATTTAGAACATCCCATTGGTTTCCCTCGGACTGTTATATCTCGATGACCGACGATGCGAGGGAGTAGTGTAACGGGAGGGTTCTTTGTTTGGATTTCACTTTGCGAGACGTCCCACGCACAAAACCAAACAAATATCGGAAGTCGAGAGAGGTTTTGGGCACTAGGGAAATAATTAGAATAGTACTCATATTACGTGTATTAGAAACACCTTAATCTTAAGACTACCACGAAGTAAGGGCAATAAGGCACTGATATAGGAAGACTATTGTGAGATAACCACAAGAAGATCGATGGGATAATCTTGAGAAGGATTTAATTTTCTAGGTATCGGGAGAATTAAATTTCGAATTATTCGGGTTAAGGGATACCCAGGTGTTAGTACCATGCCAATGAAATGAGGCCCATTATTTGGAGTGAGTGTGATGTATCAAAACGTTTGCAATGGCGGTGCATATATGCACGGATGATAGGGAGTATGGGTACCCTGATTAGTAAATCCCAAAAAATGTCCAATATGGAAAGATGTGAAAATAAATATGTATAATATATGCCTGAAGGGCGGATATAAACAAGGTTAAACCGTATAGAGTATTGAATGTCTTGCGAGAATGACGATAATGCAAACATTTATGTGCAACGAGAGCTAACACACCCGAGATGGGATTGAAAGGCTGTGGAAAGTCATTTAAAAAGGTACCTCTTAATGAAAAGGTTACCCAATTTATTATGAGAAAGTAGAGCGGAGTCTTGCTCAAACAAGTATTGAAGAGTGGCTTGCGCGTGACTGTATGGTTAGCATACTCCAAGTAAAGAAGGAGTGTATGTAGTACCAAATTCCGAAAGAGTATATGAGAGTTAATACTTTAATTATTCGGTTTAGGGAATTTACCTTGGATATTACGAGAGAGATTGTAATTTGAATATTTATACAATATGTAGCGATGAGAATAAAATACGTATGAGAAGTGTATGATTAGGTTGGGAATATGCCTATGAATCTTAATAGGATGTGTGTATGCCTATTATTTGATATTTTATTAAGACCACTATGGGTGATAATTCAAGGGTGTAAGAATTGATTAAGTGCGTTAATGGGTGTTAACCCGGGGGTGCATCATTAGTATATATATATATATATATAGGGATGATGTCACTATATGTATATATATGGATTTGTGAATATTTCTACTATGTGAGACTAGTAGATATGGTATTAATAATAAATACTTTGTGCTAAGTGGTCTTAACAAAAGGGTGCAAGATTAGTGTAAATATATAGAGATGATGAGACTATATATATATGAGCATATGCCTTGAGATGGGTGGAATATAGTGGGAGACCATTATGTTAGGCTTTATCTAAATTTGGTTAAGCTAGGATGTAATGTATATACCGATCCTAGAGTAGTGGTACAGGCTATATCTAAATTTCAAGGATGAAATTATGTTATAAGGAGGGAAGTATGTAATACTCCGTACTTTTAAAGGTATTAAAATTGCACGGTGGATGTAATTTGGCAATTTGAGGAATTATTGTGAATAGTAATTTTGGGATTAATGAGTGAAATTAAATAATTTTAATGTTATAAAGTGAATAGTAAATATTAGTTTTCGAGTGTCAGATTAATATTTACATGGATTATACTTTCTTACGAGACTAAGTATATGAGTGGATTATTTTTAATTACATGTCGCAAGTTGGGTAAAGCGACAAAGGAAATATTTTAAATTGAAAAATACGCGTATTGAACGTGTTGGGTCAAAATAGTGAATTTTAGTTAAGTGACTTGTATGGAGATTTCGACTGCGCCATTGAGTTCGGAATGGCCGAGATAGTCAAAATAGAGTACCCGGGGGTAGTATTTGGGTTCCGGACTTTTTTGGACTAGTAGAGACTCGTAAATGAGTACACAAGTCATTTAATAATTGGGTATATACCCAATTTCGGATTTCAAGAGGTGGCAGCCCTCATTTCTCCCAAATATCATCCCTAAGTGAGAGAGAAAGAAGATAAGAAAGAAGAAGAAAGAAAAGAGAGGAAAAGAAGATATTTTTGGCCAAAATTCGCGGGATTCGACTCGTGGTCGTCGGATTTTATCCACGAGGCAAGTGTTTAACTTGCTTTATGATTTAATGTGTTTAATTTCTCATATTGTAGTTGGTATAAAACTAAAGATTTTTGGGTTAAAATTTCGTGGATCAAACGGATTTTCGAAAGATTAAAACGAATATAACTCGATTAATACCCACTTTGAGAAACTTGAAATTTATTGAAATTAATTGTTGAATATGGGTTCTAGGATGATTAGAACCCTTTCTATAAGTGTATTTATGGTTGTTTGAGGTTGGTTGATGATGAGAGAGGAGATAAAAAGCTTGGAGGCGTTTTAATGGAGGTTTGGATTTTTGGAGAAGAAGGTGAATGGTGACCAGCGTCACTTTCGGACTGTTTCGGACAGGAAGACAGCAGATTCAGCTCTCGGTCAAAACACAAAAGTTGTAGATCTTTTCGATACAGTCTTGTGGTCACCGATTGTGTATTTTTATGATTTTTATAAGATGGCAATTCCGGGGTGAAATCACCAACTCGGAAATGCACTCGGATTTTGGAAAAATAAAAGCTAGAATTCTTTGGAGATAAATATTTGGGGTTCCTAAAAATAGTGTGGGGACTTTTAAATATTTTTTTTAGTAAGGTAAGTATCTTGGGTTAGATGAAATTAAACTCCAAGATTTACCAAAATAGGGGTGTTTGGGAGGAGTAACACTCGAGGTGATGTTTCGGTGAGCAAAATTTTATATAAGGGTCCGTTTGATACACATTGGGCAAAACTGTTGGCATGGCAAATTTTGCCCTGGCAAAATTTGTCTGGGCAAAATTTGTTGTGGTAAAGATGATTTCATTCTGTTTGATAGGCTTTATTTGCATGCTAGCAAAAACTGTATTTGCCAACTTTTTTGTGTTTGATAGGCTTTATTTGCACGCTGAAAGACACTTATTTGCCTATTCATGGTGTTTGATAGTCCAAATTAATACTGGCAAATAAAAACTTTGCCAACATAATATTGGCAAATTCATGATTCACATTTGCGTTATAACCAATTCAGCTTACTTACGTTTTTATTTTTATTTTCAGGATTGACAATGTAATTTCGGCGGCGAGTGAAGTCGGATGCCTCCTTTGAATATGAATGAACCCAAAAAAAATTTAGTTGGGCACAGTTATTGTCATGTATACTTGTATTTATTTTAAACTGCATAAAATAGCATTAATTTAGACAAAATTTGTTTTGGATGAGAGCACATTTATTTGGACAAAATGTATTGAAATTAAAATGACTTGTTGATAATGGATCATTGACAAAATTATTTTAAAAAGACCCATTGATAATGTTATGAAATTAAAACAATGTTGTGGAATTATTTTAAAATGACCCATAGAAACGAAAGTTACATTTTAATGTCTAGTTAATTAAATTATTTCCTAGGCAACCACGGAACACAATATAAGGCATGCCCATCCCCCATCAACATGTTTGGTAGATGATGTACTAAATCCATGTCCGACTCGAACCATTTGTAATCCGAAAGTTCCGAATCCGATGCATACATTGGATCGTCAAGTTTAGTATTTATCAAATATTTAGCATGCCACCGCTCTAGCATTTTCTCCTTCTGTGCAATTTCACGTTGCAATAAATGTATACATTTTTCATTATCGTTGTTTCAATCTTTGCAATATCGTGCCGATTTTGCTTGTGGCACGGGTATATAGTGCCAATGACAGTAGCACTCCAAATCGCAACGCCTATCAAATAACCTAGGCTATTTCAAATGATCATCCCATGGAATATCTCCTTTTGTCGGTGTTAACCATTTCATCACATGATTAACGTCGCCTAAAGAATGTAGTGTGCAAATAGGGATGTTTTCAAAAACCCTTTTCTCGCCAAACCAACTACCTCCATGAGGATCTTGGTAGATCCCTGGGTTAGTCAACACTCGTTCAACGTTTGTAGTTGTTGCCTCAGCATGTTTAACACCAAATGATGTTGATGCTTTAGACTTACCCTTTGTCTTCGTGACCTATTGCGTCCTTCTTCCCCCCCAGCTAAGAGGTAATCACATTTCTCTACTCTTTTAGGCGGTGACCAGTTATAATATGAAAGTTTTTCCCCAAACAAAGTTTTCCTAGGAACATGTGTTAAGAAGGGTGAATCTTCATCAGGCATGTTGGATTGGTTATGCATTATGAAGTCTATGATATAAGGAAGTATACCCAGTGTTGTGGAGGAATACCTAAGTTAGACCATATATTTATATGGAAAAATATGGAGAAATACCCAAATACCAGTTAGCATGTAAAGTAATAATTACAAAGTCAGTGTGGTCAAATCATATATGACGATTCCTAATGTTGGACTGCATTTGCATTATGATGATTCCCAATGTTGGACTGCATTATTCGATGCCTTCATCTTTCCAAGCAAATGGGTTTTGGTATTATGCACTAGACTTTGAAATTTGAACCTGGCAAGCACATGGGCACTGTTCAGTCACATGCAAGCCTTAAACTATCATCGATAAACTGAATGGTTAGAAGTAGTTGCACTCCATCCTATAAATACTAGTATCGTAAGAGAGAAATAACTTGTATGGAAAACACAGAATATTTATTGTCGACCATATATTTATATGGAAAAATATGGAGAAATACCCAAATACCAGCTAGTTGTAAAGTAATAATTACAAAGGCAGTGTGTGGTCAAATCATATATGACGATTCCCAATGTTGGACTGCATTTGTATTATGATGATTCCCAATGTTGGATTGCATTATTCGATGCCTTCATCTTTCCAAGCACATGGGTTTTGGTATTATGCACTAGACTTTGAAATTTGAACCTGGCAAGCACATGGGCACTGTTCAGTCACATGCAAGCCTTAAACTATCATCGATAAACTGAATGGTTAGAAGTAGTTGCACTCCATCCTATAAATACTAGTATCGTAAGAGAGAAATAACTTGTATGGAAAACACAGAATATTTATTATCGACCATATATTTATATGGAAAAATATGGAGAAATACCCAAATACCAGCTAGCTGTAAAGTAATAATTACAAAGGCAGTGTGTGGTCAAATCATATATGACGATTCCCAATGTTGGACTGCATTTGTATTATGATGATTCCCAATGTTGGATTGCATTATTCGATGCCTTCATCTTTCCAAGCACATGGGTTTTGGTATTATGCACTAGACTTTGAAATTTGAACCTGGCAAGCACATGGGCACTATTCAGTCACATGCAACCCTTAAACTGTCATCGATACACTGAATGGTTGGAAGTAGTTGCACTCCATCCTATAAATACTAGTATCGTAAGAGAGAAATAACTTGTATGGAAAACACAGAATATTTATTTTCATCAATAAACTGAATTGCGTCAAGAGAGTGGATCATTAATGAAGACGTCCAACTAATTAACAAAGTCACTGGTAATTATTTCATCCCAGGAGTGAACTACAATCCACGTTTAAGGGTACAAAATTCTACTTTCGATCTAGTATCACACCATTGGGGTATTTCCCCATATTCACCACTGAGACGTACTTTGAACGAGTGTCGTGTAAGGTGGTATACCTTAAAAATGAAGTTTGATTTATACTACAAAGCTACAAAAACTTAAGGCTTTGGGTGGGACAGTGAAAATTACAAACTAATTATTGATGACGAAGATAAATGGGAGTGCTTTTGTAAGAAACATCCCCGCGGCCGAACCATCAGGGATGAGGTGTACTATCTCTTTGATCTTTGCCGATACAGTGCCTTCAGGGATGATCCGGAACCTCTATGCTTCGATGAAGATGATGTTGATATGAGTATAGGAAGATGTTCCCACTAAGTTTATGTTTTCTGGTTTGTGTGCAACACTTGCATTAGGAAGTTGAGCGTGCGTAAGTTTATGGGTATGTTTAAGTCTATATCTGTTAAAATCTGTTCATGTGTTACTTTATGTGTTACTTATAAGTCTATGTGTAACTTCATATATAACAAATAAGTCTATGTTTACGTGTAACTGTTAAGTCTATGTATACGTGTAACTGTTAAGTCTATGTCTATGTTAAAGTTGTTCCCACTAAAGTTAAAGGCAGATTACATATTGCTATTTTTGCAGTATACTATGAATTAGGACATAAATTCCAAAAGTATAATATGATTGAACATAATATAGAACCGTAACGTAATAAAATATTACAAAAGTTTCATTGTCAAATGCGATAAAAGTTTCATCATCATTGTTTCGAAAAGAGCATATATAACGGTGGCCTAGTTCGCATAGAGCTTGTTATAAGCCCATGCCTTTGCAAACGCATCCTCCGTAATCCCCATGAAGATATGTGCTAGTCCATGATCGGCCTCAAACATCGAAAATAGTCGTAGCCTATCAATTTCGTTCAACTCCATTGACTTCAAACGATCAAGAATCTCTTGCCATTTCACATGCTCTAGGGCGTTCAAGTTGGCATCAGAAGCCATAGAGGTTGCTTTAACCCGAAAAGATTCGGCAATTGAGGCCAGCGCCTGTGAACTCTCCTCTAAGATATTACCTCGCTTACATCTTGGCTTCGGCTCTACAGTGGGTCTTGGTAATCGTCCACTAGCTTTGCATTTCCCCAATTGAGGTGACGTGTTAAGCGATTCAGTTTCAGGAGAGTCATTATCGTTTAAGTCAACAAAGTCCTCATCCATATCTATGTCAACTAGTCCTGAAAAGAGCATATATATTTGTTTAGCAATTTTCCTGGTTTGTGTATTTTTGGCAATTACAAACAATATAATATTTACCTTCCATTGATGGGAAGTAATCACCACCAGACTGCGAGTTGGATCCGTTTGCGGTGTCATTCCCATAAATAGTGGCTAGCTCTTCATAATAAAGGCAACTTTTTCCCTTCAATTTGGCAGCATCCGGCTTATCCTGCACAGATTTTACACATTAGCCAATATATTAGATGGTATGCAATGCAAATGCTAAAAAATCCATACCTTTAAATACTCGGCCCATACGCTTGGCTCTGCTGTTAAGGAGGACGTATTATGGTTGAACCCAAATCCGCTAACTTGAAGTAGCTCATGGACATCCGTGTACTCTTTATTAAGCGTCTTCAAACGTGAGCAGACATGTGCAATACCCACGGTAACATGATAACCATTTCTAACAGCATCAATCATAGTTTTCATATGGGTGGATGTGAATCCATTATCCGCCCTTTTGGTGCCAGCAAGAACCTCATTAATCAAAGCAGAAATCAAGCATCCATCCATAGCTTTTGTCCAACTAACTTGGGTCTTCTTGACTGGTGCTTCAACCTGAGTAGCATGTGTCCTGATGTTGATCAGAGCAGTATTTTTTGGAGCACGGAATGGAATGTTAACTCTATTTTGGGCCATCTCTAAGAAACATCAAAATTGATCAGTTATATAACTCTATTTTGTTAATCAAGTGAATCAATGAATCAAGATTGAATCAAGTGAATCAAAATTAAATCAATTGAATCAATGAATCAAGATTGAATCAAGTGAATGAATAACTCAGTAATACAACTCTGTTATGTGAATCAACTTAATCAATTAATCAAGTGAATCATAATTGATCAGTTATACAACTCTAATATCTGAATACAACTAAACTGATATGACACAATATGGTTCAACATCTGTGAATACAACTAAATATAGCATCTGTGAATCAAGTTATCAGTGAATACAAGATATCTGAATACAGCTAAATTGGTTGATGTCTTCTACTGTCCAACCAAATCAAGTTATCAGCGAACACAAGCATAACATGATAGCTAGTTATCATATCAAGTCTGTGAATCCTATCAGTAATTCATATCATATCAGTTATCAAGTTTGTGAATCAAGTTATCATATCAGTTATCAGTTATCAAGTCTGTGAATCATATCAAGTCTGTGAATCAAGTTAAATGAACTGTGAACCATATCAGTTATCAAGTCTGTGAATCATATCAGTTATCAGTAAATCATATCAGTTATCAAGTCAGTGAATCAAGTTATCAAGTCTGTGAATCATATCAGTTATCAGTAAATCATATCAGTTATCAAGTCTGTGAATCAAGTTATCATATCAGTTATCAGTAAATCAAATTAGAATCAAGTTATCAGTAAATCATTCAAGCTGAATACATATGTGAATCAAGATAATTTCATATCAGTAAATTAAGTAATCAGTTAATTTGACTGTGAATCAATGAAAGCAAGTCTGTGAATCAGTAAATCAAGTTATCAGTAATACAATATTTGATAGCTAGTTATCATATCAGTTATCCAAGTGTGTGAATCAATGAATCCAAGCATAATCTAAAAATTGAAGTCTGTGAATCAAGTTAGAATCAAGTTATCAGTAAATCATTCAATCTGAATACATATGAGAATCAAGATAATTTCATATCAGTAAATCAAGTAATCAGTTAATATGACTGTGAATCAATGAATACAAGTTTTTGAATCAGTAAATCAAGTTATCAGTCATACAATATTTGATAGCTAGTTATCATATCAGTTATCCAAGTTTGTGAATCAATGAATCCAACTATAATCTGAAAATTGAAGTCTGTGAATCAAGTTATAAGTTATCAATAAATCATTCAATCTGAATACATATGTGAAGTCTGTGAATCAAGTTATAAGTTATCAAAGTGTGAAGTCTGCAACAGGGTGTGAATTCTGCTATGCAAAATTAAAGTCTACTGACCAACTAAATTGGAGTCTACTGTCAATTATCAAGTTCATTTGCTATATATCACAGTGAATATATAATGAATCATTTTTAGTCTACTGTCAAAGCATATGGTTCCTATTTCAAGCATATCATGAAACTTTTGGCAACTACCAAAGCAATATGAAATACAAAATGGTTCCTCTATCAACCATATCATAAATATCCAAAAATCAACTGAACCAGTTTCCAAAGCATATCAGTTATCAAGTGAATATCCAAGTGAATATATAGTGAATATCCAATGTGGTTTGAATCGGTTATCCAAGTGAATATATAGTGAATAACCTATATAACACAGCAGTCCAACTAAATTGAATCAGTTAGCAAGCAAGTCTAATGTCCCCTTCACAATAGCAAATCAATATGAAATACAAAATGGTTCAAATTATCACATCGTCCTCATCACATTAACAAATAAAACATGGTTCAAATTATCAAATTTTCAACAAAATCAAAAGGCTCAATCTGAGTTGTTCCTCTTTCTGCCCACATTTGGGTAGCCATTGTATCACGCTTCTCCGTCCAAGATGTCTGTGTTGCGAACATAATATGCTCATTGAGCATATCATCAGGTACATTAAGGGGTGTGGGGTTCACATCATCGTCACTATCACTATCGGCATGGCACAAGTCATCCTTATCATCGGCACGTAAAACATTATGCAGGGCACAACAAGCCAACACAATCTTAGCCAATGTGTCAATGTCATGAAATGGTTGACGTCGTAGATAAGCAAATCTTTTTTTCAATAATCTGATAATGCACTCGACTACATTGCGCAGAGATGAATGGCGAAAATTGAATAATTCTTTACTAGTTTCGGGACGTTTCCCCTCCACGTCTCTATGATGGTAACGTGTCTTGCGATACGGTGATAAAAATCCAGGAACCAGGGGGAATCCAGTGTTCGCAAGATAATATTTTCCTAAAAATAATAAATGTAGTGTTTTTTATCAAAAATATGTCAATTGTATATGGTTTATACAAGGGTTATTCAAGTTAAGTACACGAAATGGACCAACATACCAACTGGAATGGTCAACTTTTGGCCTGCACGTTGTATAGCCGCCCTAAGTAAACGTCCATCATGGGCGGACCCCTCCCATCCGGACAATACATATGTAAATTTCATATCGAATGTGCATGCAACTAGAACATTCTGAGAGATGACCTATTTTCGATTACGATACCTAGCTTGATCAACAAGGGGGACATTAGCATGTATGTGTGTATCGTCTATCGCTCCTACGGCATCCTGTTGAGATACTATATTTGTTATTTCATTAAATCCATTTAAATTTTTTTAAGTATTTACTCTATTAAGAATGAATTTTCTTACCGAAAAATAATGATACAAACTTCTGTTGCTAGGACTATCAACCGGAGAGTTATCAGTGGTTGCATTTGTGACAATTTCCTTATACAACATTAGGCAAGTCCCAAGCACTTTATGAAAGTAGAAACTAATGGTTTGACTTGACCTACAAAAAATGTTACTCTCGGAGCGACAACACTCATCATGGCCAACAATATTCAAGAAAATTGTAACTTGTTCCGCAACATCAACTGAACGACTGTCGGTTAGTCCAAACGCACTGAGACGGTCACATAACCTATTAAATGAACCAATGTTCATTCGTAATGAGTCATGGCATAACCGATCGCTCATCCCGTACATTCGGAACAAGGATTGCTTACGATGCTCATCCCAATTATAATGAGGTGCCGTAGGAATGTCCGTTAAAGACCTTATATGTTGATAAATTACTATTACCCGTATCACCATCGACCAAACGACACCAATTCGTTTACGTTGTAACTTAGAATTATATTTCGGCATTTTCGCCTACAAATATTTAATTCATAAGTTCATTATATCATATATATTGTATAAAATAGACAAACATGGATATGATTATAATCATTATCAAATAAGCTATTAATAAATCGGAAAAAATTAAAACTAACCGGAACAAACTGATTCGAACGAATAATTAGGAGAACCGTTCCTGTAAAATAAACACAAAAAGCGTGTTACACAAAAGAATGAACAAAAACAATCGGTTATGATTTACGAATATAACATTATTTACTAACTTATCATTTATTATGTCTCATGTAAATTTAATTCAACATTTACAAATGCATTATACCTTCTTTATATGAAACCCCATATTTCAACCATATAAAAAATATATTAAAAACATTCCCAGATATTAATACTAGAAGAAAAGAACCCTAGAAATTAAACCTAGCAAAAATACTAACCCTAGATAACTCAAATGAACCATGTTGAAACAACAAAATAAGGGTAACACAAATCCCTAAATATTAACACTAGAAGAAAATAACCCTACAATATTAACACCTAGGTAATCTGCATAAGAAAATTATGTATTTTCGGCAACCATCTTGATGTATTTTCGGAAACCATCTTGATGTATTTTCGGCAACCATCTTGTGTAACAAATGAACCCTAGAACCATCTTGATGTATTTTCGGAGTTTCAGAGTAATAAACAACAAAGAAAATCATCAATCTAAGAAAGAAAAGATGTAGAAGAAGAAAACGAAAAAAAACTACCTCCGAACTTCTTCTTCCTGGTGCTGCTGAGTGTGATTCATTGGATTGATTGGAATCCATCTTGTAGAGCTGCTCTGACAGCCAATCCAATCAACCAAAAGTCTCCCAATTTCAGCAACCAAAAGCCCGGGCAAATTTTTCCCACCCTCAGGCCAAAGCAAATTTTGAGCAAAAAGAGGTGATGTGACCGATTGTGGGCAAATTTTGGCATGGGCAAATACTCCTATCAAACACTACAAAAGTAGGCAAAATTGTGAGCAAAAGTGATTTGCCATGGTAAAAAAAGCCTATCAAACAGGCCCCAAGTAATTGTGCGCGTAGAAAACACACTTATATGCCAATTTTGGTTGAGTAAAATCCTATAAGGTGACTAGGATGAAATTTAGGATACGGACTAAAGAGAATTGAGCAGTCATCCAATACGTCTATTTATGACAATTATTACAGGTGAGAGAATGCCTATCGTGATTTATGGGACGAATAAATATATCGGTGTTGTTGGTATTGTCATCGTGCGGTGAGAAAAGCTCGAAAATAATATACTGAGGATTAGTCAAAATTGATAAATGCGTAGGATATTCGAGAAATAAATATACTACGTAGGAAATTTATTATACGGATTGTGCGTATGCCCGAATGTTATTATATACGTGGGTTAAATAATCACCTATGTGGAATTATGTATAGGTGAGAGAAATACCTATAATTATAATATGGTTGTGAATACCAAATTGATGATATATTTATATAGGTGGAATGTGTACCTATTTGATTGTTTATTATGTGTATGACATACCTACCATACTTGTTATCACGGGAGGTTGCGTTCGTGTGAGGACAATCTTATCTTGTGTTTCCTTTGGGGGGATTTTAGATTTGGTACCTCAAGAACATAGGACTATGAAGGGCTTATTTGTGAGTCGATAAGTCTGCTAACTATGGGAGCGTAGGTATGTGCGTGACCCATGGGTATGTGAACTATCTTCGCCTCCAATATGTGTGATTTGTATTGATACGATTCCTGAGTGATGTGAAACGCGTCATTCTTATGTGTGTGATGTACAGGGATTTGATAGCAGAGTATGAATGCACCACAGCTGAGCCTAGGTGTGCCATATATGTATATATGTATTGTGATTAACATATATGTGTACTTGAGATAATCCACGGATGCTTAGTAAATGAGAATGACTAAGCCACTTATATTATAGTTCGGTGGATGATTAATATACTTGTTGCGTATAGTATATTATTTATATATATGAGATGAGATATCGTATAACCTAATCTTGTATAAAGTGAAAAGAATGAAAAAAGGGTGATATTACTTTCGGTAAATGAATATCCAGATTTATATGAATATGAATCTTAGGTTCTAATGAGAACTATTAATAAATACGGGATGGTATAAATATGGTATGTACTGAAGGCCTAATGGATCCCATGATCAAAATTGTCACGTAGTAGTGTATAGGGGGTTCCTTGTTTGGATTTTGCTTCGCGAGACACCCCACGCATGAACGTAACGTAATGTTGGGAATGGGGAGAAGTTGTGTCCTTAGTATTCGAATTGATGAGGATTATTAGAAGATTGGTAATTACATTAGTTAGGCAGGGTAGCTTAACTAGGTTGTTTAAAAAGGTATGCGATAGTTGTGCACTATTAGAAGAGGGGTGAGGTGTATCTCATGTGAGAGTGATACCAGTTTAAATATGAGAAATAACATATTTTTAAAATATGCATTTTAAGCACTTGCTAAAGTGTTTTCAAAACTCAGGCTCTGACCCGTTTCTCTATTTTCCCCTTTTGCTATATCTATATATATATAGGTGTCCAGGCACAGGGACGCCTGGATGATGATTCTTTCGAGTAAGACGTTTGCTGCTGCAGTTGTGGATGCAGGCAGGTTTATATTAGGTGCTTCTATCATTGAGATCTAGATAGGAGGTACTGTAGCAACATTCGGGCTTATGGCCCAACTGTACTCATTTATTCTTTTATCGTCTTTTAGTGCGGCATTCGATTTGGTTGTATTATTGTACCGAGTGGGCGGTTATTTTATTTTATTTCATTTCAGTTGTTGCATATAAACTGTTGTAATTGTTTTATTTGAATGGTTTGGTTAAAAAGATTAGTTAATTAAAATTTTGACGCCAACCTAATAGGATATTAGTAATAAAATTGTTTTTCGACAGTGATGCTAAGAATGAACCATATGAGACTCCTGTTTTAATTTGATATAGGAGTGATCGCCCGGTATTTTATTAGGCGGGGTGTCACAACTTGTCCCATTATCATCCTTGTACAATTTAGTGGAAGTACTCATGGGGGTTCTCAAAGGTTTAGCATTTTCTAAGATGAATTTTTTAAGTAAATCTGCAAGATACTTGGATTGAGAAATAAAAAGTCCATCATGTAAGGACAGAAGTCTCCTATTGAGTCTTAATGTTGTCTTGGCTCAATTTCGAACAAAAACATTTGAGTCATAGGATAGCATTCAAGTGTATCCATTCAAGCTTATGACGTGTTAGTTGAAGACGCAACGGCCAAGATAATAAAGTTTCATCATATGCCGGGTTTAGTGTGCCTCGTTTTCACGTCAACAACATTGTTCCAATGCTCTTAAGGTATGAATGCATTTATATATATATATATATAGGAAGACTTGGAATAATTTTATAAAGAGTGTAATTTTATTTTAAACTAAGGTTTATTTTCAAAAGGTTTCTTTAGAACTTTAAAATAAAGTTTATGGGCTTAAAATCGAATTTTGACCATTCTGGGACTTCGTTCGATATTGTCATTCGAACGAGTTTTTCGTTCGAACAAGAATGTCGTTCGAACGAGTTTGCCAACGAATTTTTCCCATTGGCCTCTGAAACTTCATTAGAAGGGTCGTTCGAACGAGACTTCGTTCGAACGAAAATCTTGTTCGAGTGAGAATTCCGATGGGAAATTTTTTGGCAGTTTTCTCCACTACTCCACTCTTTTGTTCCCACTAATTTTTTTAGAATTACTTGTGTGCGGGAACTAACTCTTTGCAACTAACTTTTTCATATTCTTCTATCTCCTAGAGAGAGTTTTGAGAGTTTAATTTTTCCATAAAAAGGTTCATGTTTTGAGTGTTTGTTTTCCAAGAAAATCATCCTTAAACACTTTTGGTTTACACCGATGTTATTTATTCCAAGTTTCAATATATATATACTTGCTTGGAGTGTTTGGCACCGGGTTTTTATCTACACCTTAAAGAAGAGAAGTTTGGGTTTGCTTCTACATCCCACAAAGAAGAAGATTGTTTACTGTGACATGCCCACTTGGAGAAAGGCTCCTTATTCAGGTGGCGGTGATCGAAAAAGTTCGATTGGTGGATTTCGAGATCGCGGTGGACCTCCGTGGTTATTTTCTAGGCATAGGTGTGTACAAAAAGGAGCGTCAGGTCTTGAACGGAGTCAAGTAGAGTGTTGTAAGTCTTTATGTCTTGTACTTGTTAAACCGTACTTAGTGGATTTGAGGCTAGGGTCGTCCGAGGTTTTCTCCCGTTGTGGATTTTTCCTCTTACATCGCGGCATAGTAGTTGTTTACTTATTTTATCTTTTGCAAATTCTTATTAGATGCATGCTTAGGTAAAAAGATAAAACTGTTATATTTTATTTGTGTTAAATTTCTTTTGGGCCAAAAGTTAAATATTCACAAGTCTGTTTTAAAGTGCAATTTTTAATTTTGAGAAAATTAAAATTCGGTTTAGTTTAATTTTAATTGAGAAAATTACTGTGACTTTGAGTTTAGTTTTTTTTTATTAGAAGGAAATTATATTTTTGAAGAGAAAGTTTTTTAAAATTAGGGGTCTACATCGTTACAACAAATTGGTATAAGAGCGGGATCGCTAAATTATTGCATTTAAGATCCTTTTAAATATTTTTGACAAAAATGGAATTTTCCCCATTTTTAAAATTTTTTGTTTTTGATGGTTCTAATTACGCATATTGGAAAGCACGTATGCGTTCGGTACTTAGGTCTCTAAATGAGAGGGTTTGGTTGTCTGTCGTTAATGGGTGGTCCCCACCTACATATTTAGTGGAAAATGAACGTGTTCCCAAACCCACCGATAGATTGAGTGAGAATGGATTTAAACTTGCAAATTTTAATTCTCGTGGTTTAAATGCCTTGTTTAGCGCGGTCACACCGGATGAATTCCGTCGTATTATGACGTGTGAAATCGCTAAAGAAGCTTGGGATATTTTACAACTCACTCACGAAGGAACTAGTGTCATTAAGGCTTCTAAACTCCAAAACCTCACCACTCAATTTGAAACCATCAAAATGAATGAAAAAGAAACATTTGATGAATTTTATGCTAGACTTTCTGATATAGTTAATTCATCTTTTAATTTGGGAGAGAAAATACCCAACAACCGAGTAGTAAAGAAAATTTTAAGGTCCCTACCCAATAGATTTATTTCTAACGTGACCGGATTAAATTTTTTACCCACTCTACGAAATTAGAAGAGCTCGTAGGTGATTTACAAACCTATGAACTAGACATGTTTCCCTCTAAAACTGAAAAGAAAATGGATAAGGGCGTTTCTTTGAAAGCACGAAAGGAGGAAAAACAAGTAGTAGAGAGTGAAAGTGAGAGTGACTCGTAAGATATGGCTATGTTGACTAGGAAGTTTCGAAAATTTCTTAAATTTAACAAAGATAAATTTATAAATGATTTTAAGAAATTGGAAAATTCTAAGCATGACAAAGCCGAAAAGATCCCTAAAACTTTTATTGAAAATTTAATTAGGGACGAGTTAAATAGGTGTTATGGTTATGAAGGGTATGGCCATAGGGCAAAAGAGTGCCCCACGAAACTAAGGAGAGAGGGTAAGTAACCAATTTCTTTTAATGCAACCCTTAGTGATAGTGATAAGGAATAGGGACCCGATTCCCCCACTAAGCCCAAAATTGTGGCTTTTATGGCAAGTCATGTGAGTGAAAGTGAGCACTCCTTTAGTGATGAAATTTTAACACATGACACTTCCAAGGCCTTTGTTTGGGAAGCTCAAAAAGATGATGGTAGCGAGAGTGGATAAGAGGGAGAGAGTGAAAGAGATGAGGAAGTTGATGTGAGTGAACTTCAATTTGCGTTTCAAGAATTATATGAAGAATCTATTAAATTAAAAAGAACAAATTTGAAGCTAGAAGCTAGTTTGAAAGAGCGTGTAGAGGTCATTAATGAGAGTGTTTTAGTGGAAGACCTTAGGACACATGAGAGAGCTCTTCGTGAGAAGATTAAAATGTAGAAGGCAGGAGAGATGGCCTTAAAGGTTTAATGGGAACCTTTGAAAAGGAGATTCTCGCGTTTGAAGAGCGGAATGTTTTATTATAGTCTCACACTTTAGATTTATAAAATAAATTAAAAGACTATAGTAAAGTCAAATTTGATTTGGAGTGTCGTTCGGAGAAATTAGATAAAATATTAGGAACGGCCCAAATTAAAAATAACACTTGTGGTTTAGGCTTCGATACTTGTAATGAATCAACTTATAAATACCAAACCAATATTTTATGAGAATCCTCTAGTAATAATGTTATAGATCATTCCTTAGGTAAGTCTTTTCGACGAGTCTTTAGGTGCTCACATTGTGGTCGAAAAGGTCATCTTAGGAAATTTTGTTTTGATCTTAAACAAGGTCCTAGAAAAATCCCAGCGTAAGGCAACCGAGGTAGCCAAGATTCCTACACCCCATGATCATTATTCTTCATTAGTTTGGGTTAGGAGATCTGACTTGGTAGCTTTACAAAATAGGATTTTTTTATTCTCATTTACTTTCACATATTTCCTCCCTTGCTAAATCCAAAGGTTGAATGTGTTAGTTGTTTGCATACTTTAGCTTTTGTGCTTCATGTTATATTTATCATGATAATTGTATGCTTATTAGTCATTTTCTAGTCATTGCTTTATCATATATCACATGCTAGAATTATGATGTTTGTTTATCTTTTGTATTATAGTTATTTCATTTTTGTTTGCATTAATTGAAAAATACAAAAAGATTTTTGTTTATCATTTGTGTTTAATTTTTTTGTAATTTAGGCTTAATAAAAAATACAAATGATTTTTGTTTGTATTTTGAGTAAATATTGTTGTTTGCTCGGTTAAAAAATTTCAACAAACTCAAAAAGATTTTTTTGGTGTGTGTATTTCAGTTTGACACACTCTATGTGGCATATACTTGTGTTTGAATCCCTTCTTTTTCGCTTCCATGTGGCTAGAACTTTTGGTTTAGATTGTTAATCCTTAAAATATTCTTTACCATGCTTACATGGAGTAGTTGGATTTTGTGTTGATATAATGGATTTTATTTTTATATGCCTCAACTCACACATGCACAATCTCACTTGAAATCTTAACTTCACATGTTATATTTGAGCTTTGTGAGGTGTTCTCCTACCAATTTTGTCATCTACATATTATGTGATCTAGGAGGACTAGTTCATGTTAAAATATGTTGCACGTGAGATTTGTGTGAAATATAAAAATGATGTATATAAATGTTCATGTTGAAGGGCTCCGAAACGAAATATCATCCTTTGCGAGTAAGCCACCGTTTGCTTGGACTTAAAAGAAATACGTGGTCCAAAAGGTGTAAAAGAATAATGGCATTAAAAGAAAAATATTTGCCAAGGCCTATTTTTTTTAGTTGATTTATTCATTCAAAAGATTAAAATAATATGCTTATTTTGAGGGAGTTTGGATGGTATATCAACGGTTGGCACAATGTCCGTTTATCCTAGTTGTACTTTCAATGTCATGACTCTATTAGTTTGTAGAACCATCAAAATTCTAGGCTTGTATGCATTGTGAATGTTCATTGAGTTGAATTTATATTGTCCCATGAGGTTATATTTAAATGTGATAAAGTTTCCAATCAAATGAGAACTTCGTGAACATGTTTTCAGTGATTGGGTCTAAATTTAATTGTTACTAGTTCACACCCCAACACTTTTGTTTCCATATGACTCATTTTTTCCATACGAGTGTGAAAAGCTTATTGTATTTTGTGTCATATGTGGTGTCCATACCTATATAAATGTGAGTGTACGTTAGTGATATTCATTATGTCTACATATATATAGTATTTTTTTTCTTTGCCTCACTTTCTAGTCCCTCTACGCTTCTAATTCATAATTGGTATCTATCGTGTTGCATATTGTTGTTGATATCACACGCTTAGTATCTTATATATTACATTGGTATCATTTTTTTTTGCATCTTCGTTGGTATCCGTTATTATTTGTATGGATTAGTGTTTGATTTTGTTGCCCATATGCTTTCATGCTCTTATCACTCTAAGCGCCATCGTGTTTAAATTAGTTTTATCCTTTGTCTATTCCTGAACAAAAAGGGGGAGAATGCTAGGGGAGAAATGGAATCTAATCCTATCGTACTCATATCTTAGTTTAGGAGATTTATCTTAGGGGGAGATGTCTTTCTAAGCAGGTCATTTATTTGATAAAGTGGAGAATTAATTTAAGGGGAGTATTTAATATATATGCATTTAATATTCTTGATATTCCCTATGTGTTTGATAGTTTTCTTAAGTGTGCAGGAATTCTTCAAAATGGAAACTTTCATCGGCAAAGATATTGATTCTTTGGTTTTTTAGAGTCACGCTATGTAATTTTTATTTTGGGTGGGGTATTTTTTAGTCTAGTAGAGCTTGATGGTCCTTTAGGATTTTTGTTTGTTTTTGTCCTGGAATAGCCAAAGGGGGAGATTTGTAAGGACACAAGTATCAGATTGAGTCTTAATGTAGTATTGGCTCAATTTCGAACAAAAACATTTGAGTCATATGATAGTGTTCAAGTGTATCCATTCAAGCCTATGATGTGTTAGTTGAAGACGTAGCGGCTAAGATAATAAAGCTTCATCATATGTCAGGTTTAGTGTGCCTCATTTCTACGTCAACAACATTGTTCCAATGCTCCTAAGGTATGAATGCATTTATATATATATATAAGAAGACTTGGAATAATTTTATAAAGGGTGTAATTTTATTTTAAACTAAGGTTTATATTCAGAAGGTTTCTTTAGAACTTTAAAATAAAGTTTATCGGCTTAAAATCGAATTTTGACCATTCTGGGACTTCGTTCGATATTGTCGTTCGAACGAGAATGTCATTCGATCGAGTTTGCCAATGAATTTTTCCCATTGGCCTCTGGAACTTCGTTAGAAGGGTCGTTCGAATGAGACTTCGTTCGAACGAAAATCACATTCGAACAAGATTTCCGACAGGAAATTTTTTGAGCAGTTTTTTGGTAGTTTTCTCCACTACTCCATTTTTTTGTTCCCACTAATTTTTCCAGAATTACTTATGTGTGGGAACCAACTCTTTGTAACTAACTTTTTCATATTCTTCCATCTCCTAAAGAGAGTTTTGAGAGTTTATATTTTCCATAAAAAGGTTTATGTTTTGAGTGTTTGTTTTCCAAGAAAATCACCCTTAAACACTTTTGGTTTACACCCATATTGTTTATTCCAAGTTTTAATATATATATCGTTTCTTGGAGTGTTTGGCATCGGGTTTTTCTCTACACCTCAAAGACGAGAATTTTGGGTTTGCTTCTACATCCCACAAAGAAGAAGATTGTTTGCTGTGACATACCCACTTGGAGAAAGGCTGCTTGTTCGGGTGGCGGTGACCGAAAAAGTCCGATCGGTGGATTTAGGCATAGGTGTGTGCAAGAAGGAGCGCCGGGGCTTTAACGGAGTCAAGTCGAGTGTTGCAAGTCTTTCTGTCTTATACTTGTAAAATCGTACTTAGTGGATTTGAGGTTAGGGTCGTCCGAGAATTTTTCCCGTTGTGGGTTTTTCCTCGTACATCGCGACGTAGTGATTGATTACTTATTTTATCGTTTGCAAATTCATATTAGATGCATGCTTAGGTTAAATTTCTTTTGGGCTAAAAGTTAAATATTCACAAGTTTGTTTTAAAGTGCAATTTTTAATTTTGTGAAAATTAAAATCCGGTTTAGTTTAATTTTAATTGAGAAAATTAGTGTCACTTTGAGTTTAGTTTTATTTTAATTAGAAGGAAATTATATTTTTGAAGAGAAAGTTTTTAAAAATTGGGGTTCTACATCGTTACAACACATCACTACATTGTTTTACTTATAAACCCAAAAAATATTATAGTTAACCCATAAGTGGCATCTGAAATTCGGTATGTATTTTATCAGAAAAAATTTCTACTTATTTAGGACAGGTGGAACCAAAAATAATGTCGTCCACATATACTTGTGCGATTAAGACATGTTGATTTCCTTTCTAATAAACAACGTTTGATCATTTCCGCCATGGACAAATTTGTGAGACACTAGAAACGTAGACAGTCGCTCATACCAAGCTCTAGGAGCTTGTTTCAATCCCTATAAGGCTTTATTAAGCCTAAAGACGTAGTCCGGGTGTACAGGATCAAAAAATCCTTTGGGTTGTTCTACGTATACTTATTCAGATAAAATTTCATTTAAAAAAATGGATTTGACATCCATTTGGAATAATTTTAATTGCATATGACAAGAGATGGAAAGAAGGTGACGAACTGATTCCAGACGAGTAACAGGTGCAAAGGTTTCATTGAAATCAGTTCCCTCAATTTGGGAGTATCCATGTGCAACCAACCTAGCTTTATTTCTAATGACCTCCCCATTTTCATCAGTTTTGTTTTTAAAAATCCATCTGTTGCCAATAACCTTCAAATCTTTTGGCCTCGAAACAAGTTTCCACACATCATGACTCTGAAATTGGACTAGATCTTCTTGCATAGCATTTATCCAAAATGAGTCAGAAAGGGAATCACTAACATTTTTAGGATCCTCAAGAGAAATAAAACAAGAAAATTGTGCCACTTGTCGAAGTTGGGATCTAGTTCGAACTGGTTCTGAAGGATTAGCGACAATGGTTTCAGTGGGATGATCTTTAGAACCCAAGTGGGTACAAAAGGACTCTCAGGTGGCAGTGAATCAGTAGCATTTTGAGGATCATTGGATAAATTAGGTTCGTCCTCATCAAATTCTACTGGTTGACTTTCACTTCTTCTTATACTAGTGTCATCTACAATTACATCAATTGATTCCATAATAGCTTTGGTTCGATAGTTAAAAACATGCAAAGCCCTACTATTTTGGGAATAACCAAGAAAAATTCCCTTTTCTCCTCGGGTATCAAATTTTGAAAGTTGCTCTCTATCTTACAGATGTAGCTAGTACTCCCGAAGGTTTTAAAATATTTTAAGTTTGGATTTTTGTGGAACCATAACTCATAAGAGGTTTCTTTGGAATTTTTTCTGAGGTAGATACGATTAATAATGTGACACGCGGTTTGGAAAGCTTCTACCCAAAAATATCTAGGTAGATTCTTAGAATATAACCCTAGCCATTTCTTATGATGTTCTATTCTTATGTTCGGCTATACCATTTTGCTGTGTGGTTTTGGGAGCACTAAATTCATGTTTATACACATTAGCTACACAATACTCAGAAATACCAGAGTCCTTGAACTCTCCACCTTTATCACTCCTAATTCGACACAACTGGGTATCTTTCTCATTCTCAATTTTTAAGATGATTCTTAAGAATTTATTGAAGGTATCTGATTTTTGTTTCACAAAAGCTACCCATGTATATCTTGTATAGTGGTCCACTATAACTAGGATGTAATAGTTTCCAAAGAAACTAACCGTTCTTGATAGACCCATAAGGTCCATGTGGATAAGTTCTAGAGGCTTAGTGGTTAGGACATCTTTAACTTTCTTGTGAAGGGATTTACTTATTTTGCCTTCCTGACAAGGTCCACATATATGATTAAAAGAATTTTTAATTTTAGGTAAACCTTTAACTATCTCTTGGGAACTAAATCTTCGAAGATTATCATAATTTGAGTGTCCCAATCTATTGTGCCATATATCATAATCCTCTAATCTGGCAACATGGCAAGATTCAGAATTAGGATTACTATGTAACAGTTTTTTGGGGTTCTATTTCCTGTTAAAATACAATTACCTTTTTCATCTATAATTTTGCAATCATTTTTTGAAAAGGTAATTGAGTGATTGGAGTCACAAAATTGTGATATACTTAAGAGAATATCTTTATGGTCATTTAGTTTAGGAAGCCCATGCTCACTTAATGTTCCCTTACCTATGATCTGAGATGAAACACCATCTCCAAACATAACACTACCTCCGAGGAAGCCTGTCTTATTTTTTAATTTGGTTTCATCTCCGGTCATATGTTTAGAACATCCAGAGTCTAAGTACCATCCAGTTGAAGTTCTTTGTACCTTTAAAGCATAAATGACAATATTGCACTTGAGCTAGGGTAATAAATCATCTTTTCTAATCCAAATAGGCCTAGTTTTAAATTTTTTGTTGCCTTTTGATTTAGAAAAGTTTTGAGGGGTCTTTCTAAATTATTTTTTCTTAGTCTTGGACCCTCCCTTTTCTTTTTAGAGTTGGAGTTGTCTGTAGCCTATCTAGGGAGTACATAAGTATTTCTTGATATCCTATAATAGTTAAAGCTTAGATAGGTTGGGGTGTACAACCTTTTCTGGAAATATTCATTAAGAGTATGGCAAAAAATATCGCAATAGGAATAGTACTGATGAGTATAGGACTTGACTTTATTACTAAAGTCTTTAAAAATTGGCTTGGATGTATTGGGTACAGTAGTCCAGTTGTTATTAGATTTGGGTTTCTATCTTTGGTCTCTGGCAGAAGTACAAACATATTTGGTTTGACTGTTTAGATTCATCTATTTATTATACTGATTATGTGTTTCTTGAGATACATTGAGATAAGATTCACCTTTTTGAACATTTTAACAAGTTTGGCCTTGTTTTACAAAAGTAATATTTTCAGGAGAAACTTTGGTCTTACTTGTGTGCAATGTTTCTCCAAAGCCTAGGCCAGACTTATCTTCAGAGTCAAATTTTCTTCCAGTAACAATTTTTTCATAAGACTTAGTTTGTGTTTCAAAGTGTTGGCATTTTTTAAACACGTTTGAAACCTTTTTCTTTGACTCTTCTAGTTCAACAAAGGTTGCCTTGTATTTCTGTTCAAATTCATGGTTCTTTTGAATCAAATCTTTTATTTTCAAGGCATAGTCTTCACTCTCAGTCTCGTGATCAACACATTGGGCAGTATAATCTTCAGTGTTCTTCCTAATGGTCTGGTTAAGGAAATCGATACGCTCACTTAAGGTTTTTATCATTTTTTTCTAGGCGATCACTCTTCTTAACCATTTTGGTGTATAACTCATGTAAATCAGGAAGATCAACATCAGACTCGCTAAGTGCATCGCTTGAAGTGTCCCCTATGTTTTTTATAGGTTCTTTACTCACGCAGACGTTCAATTTGTCATCAACATTATCACTTTAACTCACACATAGTCTTTCAGTAGTAATAGGAACAGAATTATCAGCAATATCGTTAACAACATCAACAGGCATAACAGTTTCATGAGCAGGCAAGCATGCATCATCAGTATATATTATCTTGGCAACGAAATACATACATTACTCATTTATCTAGGTTGAATCTATTTTATCCTCATCAGAATCACTAAAGTCGTCCCACATCTTACACATATTGGCCTTGTTATTGTTATTACGACTAGTTGGACATTTACTAGCATAGTGACCTATTTTACCACAACGGTGACAATTAATATCCTTTATATCAGGTTTAGGTCATTTTAGGGTCATAATTCTTCCTATTGTCATAAGTGTGTTTGGTATTGTCTCTGTCATGAGGTCTGGGAAATTGATTACCTTGATAATTTGATTTGCCTTCTTTAGAGGCTACAACATTTCTAAATTTCAAAATCTTTTTGAAATGCTGAAAAAAACTCAACATTTAAACTAGAGGCTTTATTAGTCTATCTGGTCAATTGTATTTTGAAGTCTAGTTCTAATTCTACAGTCCTTAATTTACTGCTAAGTAATTCAAGAGTCATATCAGGGTAATTCATCTCTTCAATAGTATATCTCTTGTTGTCAAATTTAGATGGCAATGACCTTAGAATCTTTTGAACAATTTCCTTTATACTGTAGGTTATGCCATGGGCATGAAATTTTATAAAGATATCAGTTAACCTTACGTAGAAGTCGTCAAATGATTCATTGTCATTCATAATCAGGGTGTTATATTGTTGGATGAGTATTTGAGTTTTTCCAGCCTTGACACGTTCATCACCCTCATAATCAATGACTAACGTGTCCCATGCCTCTTTTGAAGTAGAACATATGAATATTCTTTTGAATTCATGTTCGTTAATGGACATAAAAATGGCATTCTTTCCTTTGTTATTATCTAGAGATGCTTCTTTCTCTTCCTTAGTAAATTCACTGAGAAGTTTCTTATTTTTTTATTGGATCAGTTGCAGAAGTAGGTTTAGTAGGATGTTCAAACCCTATTTCAATCATTTCCCAGACTTCATCACTAAGGGTTACTGGAATGAAAGAAGTCATTCGTACATTCCAGTATGAAAAATTGTTTCCATCAACGAGTGGTCATCTGGATAGGTTACCTAACTTCTCAAATCTTTCTTCCATATTCAAAAATTTTCAGAAAGAAGTTTCAAAAATAATTTCTCAAGTTTCAAGATCACAAAAAATGTTCCTGCTCTCATACCAGTTTAAGAAAAGCTTTAATGCTAAAAGCTTGTTTACAAGGTTAATACCAAACTGTTATAAATTTTGTAAACTCCGAATAAACTTTTCGGGCAAAACCCTTTTCTAAAAGAACACAAGATGTGTTGTACAAACTTTCTGAATGTATGGTTTAGATTCGATAGTTGATTACCTTTATTTTAAACTTTAAGAAACATCTAATAAAGTTACCATGCAATCACAATCACAACAACAGTTAAGAATACTCAAAAGAATAGACACAAGAATTTTTAACGTGGTAAAACCCTTAATCAAGGGAAACATCCACGGTGCCCTTTATAGTAGAAAACAAAAATTCACTAGAATAAAGAATCAAGTTACAGCACTTAAGCAAACACACAAGGATCCTAAATCTAAGTTCAGAATTATACCTACATGAGCTACTCTACTCCAAAGGTTTTTTACTAGAACTGATCTCTTATTTGTTGATCCTTTTCCTTTCCTTGACCTCCTTCTCTTTGAATTTTGACTAACAATTCTTTCAACTTTAAGTCTCAAACAAACCATTCTGTCCAAGTGTTTGTGTGAGAAGTGTTTGTGATGTGCACTATATGCAGCTATGCAACTCACCCTCTCAAAATTATTTATATAGACGTTCCTATCAAATTAAAAACAGATCTAGAATTAATAGGATATTTCCAAGTCTGTATATTACAAAACATGACTTCTTGATCTTTTTATTAATCCACAGATCTCAAGGTTACCTTGGTCAAAAAATGGCCAAGGTCTTAAACAATTTTAGTATTTTGAAAATATTTTTGAAATTGTAAACCACCAATTGAGATCTAAACTAGACTAGAAGTCTACATCTTAAAAATAGATACAGAAATAACATGCAGAAACTGATTCAAATGATATTGTAAAAGAAACTTCAAACTCAAAATCAAATCTAGAAGAATAACCTTGCTTTCAAAAATAGCCAAGGTCCTATGTGTCTCTTTTTATTTTTGAACACGTATATTTCACAAAATGTGAAATAAAAACCAAGAACCACAAACGCTCTTAAGGATCTGGTTTTTCTTGAAACCTTAGAAGTTTATGTTTTAAAAACTTTGGAATCAAGTGGATCTAAAAATAGAGATCCAAAAAGAGAACTAAAAAATAGGCGTGTGATGTTCTCTTTAGAAAATCTCAAGCTTCAATATATGAAACTTGCTTTTGTCTCAGAGAGGTTTTTTAGAAATACTTAAAATGAAAGAGGTATTCTATAAGACGTCAACCCAACTACCAATCCCACAGCAAACCCTAAATTGGTTCTATCTCTCGTAGTTTTTGGTTTTTGGTAAAGGTTTTTGAAGTTTAAAACTGTTTGGATCGAAGGGATTCACTCAAAGGTAATGAAGGATAAAGATGGATTGATCTTCTTCCTTTCTCTCTCTATTTTCTCTCAAATTTCTTTTCTTTCTCTCTCATATTTTCTCTGTGGGACGATTTGAACAAAAGTCTCAAAATGCTGAGGGTAAGTCCGATTTTATAGTAGGTGAAGGAAGGATCTGGAACATCGTTTGCAATCAATGACTGAGATTAAGTCACACAGATTGACTAATGATCCAATGGTTTATAACCAACCGGTTAATTGAATGAATCTCATTGGATGAGAGTTAAGCACTGGGATTATAACACAACACATGCAGGGCCGTTGATAAAACTAATCCAAGGGTTGAGATTGGTGATTGAGGTTCAGTCTATGAGAAAACACAAATCCACTCATCGAGCTACAACACGTGTATGGACAAGATGAAAGTAAAACGCGTGTTATAAAATAATTACAAAGACACCTTAAAGTCTCTAGTGCTTTTATATCCTAACCAGGCGAACTTTCAGCGAACAAAATAACTTTCTGAAATCCAAATTTCAACCACAACACTTTTAAAATCAAGTTTTAATTAATTCAAAAATTATTTTAAAATTGTATAAAACGTTTTGAACTGAATTGATTTGATTTTGAAAGGTCTTAAAGTGTTCTAAAACAATTAATCCAAATAGGAGAAATATATGATGCAGTGAGAGTGTCCTATTAGTGGTTTTAATGTTATAAATAACTTCCCTATAAGGATTGCTTAGAATGTTATTGCTTCTTCTCCTTTCTTCTTCTTGAACCTTTGGGAATGGAGCAACTCATAAAGACTAATCCTACTTTGTCTCAATATCTAAACTAGTTGGAACTCCTATTTAATGTAGACTCAAGTAAGTCAATTATATAGTGTGTTCTCAGACCATATTAATTTGTTCACGCATGTGGGTTACGACTTTGAGTCTTGACCACGTGGCTGCCTACACGCTGATGCTGAAACATTTAAGGGTCGTGGGAATGGGTCACGGCTCAAGGCCATAACCACTATCCTTATAATAAAAATCCCCCGCCTTCTTTTCATTTTTTCCCGTGACAATATCTCTCTCTCTCTCTTTCGGTGATTCTCAATCTCAAACCCTAACTTCGGCCATTCGCATTTTCAATCTCAATCTCTCTCTCAGTCTCAAAGGTAAACCCTAACTTTTTTCTTTCTGTGTTAAACCCTAATATATGTGTGTGAATATGTGTGACTTTTTGTGTATGTGTGTGTCTGTGTGTGTTTATGTATGTACGTGTGTATATGCGTATGTATTTGTGTGTATATTTGTGTTAATGTGTGTGTACATCCGTATATTAGTGTGTATGCGTGTGTATATGTGTGTGTGTGTGTGTGTGTATGTGTGCATAATTTTTTTTCAAGAAATAGGATGTTAAATTTAGGAGTTGAAATTTATTGCATTATTTATTAAGTATTTATTGGGTATTGTTAACATTGATTGGGAATTGTTATTTAGAGTTTGAAATAACTGCATTATTTAAGGGTATTGTCATTATTAGTATTGACTAAATGTGGTTACTTAGGGATTAAAATAAATTGCGAAATTTAAGGGTATTGTCATTTAGGGCTTGAAATTTATTTAGAGTTCGAAATTAATTGAGTATTATTAGTATTGACTGAATGTGATTACTTAGGGATTAAAATAAATTGCATTATTTAAGGGTATGGTTATTTAGGGCTTGTTATTTATTTAGATTTTGAAATTAATTGAGTATTTTAGGTTCTGCACCCTAATCAAACTAATATACTCAAAATACTTTCTTTATTATGAAAACCTTAATCAAACTAACATACCCTTGTACCTTTGCCGTAGGACACATATTCACGCCCTAGTATATTTTTCTCAGGAAAAATTAGGCACGGTGATAATCACGGGCAACAAGAGTTGAAGAGCTTGCAATTGGACCGCACACGTAACTCTTTTATTACTGAGTGTCATATAGAGGATACTCTTATTTATAGGTATGGAAATAAAAAGATCGAACAATTTAACTACCTTGTAAATCCTGGAGTTAATTTTCGGCAAGATTAACTGTTCGATCATATTCTATTTTGCCTACTAGAAAACTGGGACGACGTTACATAAAATATATTTCACACGCATAATCCCGATGTAGCCCTGACCTTGGTTACGTTGTTGGAGAAGGCGGAAAAAAATCCACCCGTTATGGATACAACTGCGTACAAAGAGCATTGACATAGACTGTGATGTCTCGCGCCATATACACGCTAAATTGAATCTTGCCAATAAGTTGAAAATGATGGGATTCCTAGTTCATGTCACGGATATCTACACATGAATCATAGATACCCTTCCTCCTAGTTGGCCACGTGAAAAAATTCATTGGTTCTTAAAAATTAATACCGAATGGATGGAGATTAGGCACATTGAACTTATACTAAAGTCTTACTTTGAAAAGTTATATATATATATATATAGTCGTAAGCTTGATTAATTAATTATAATTTCTTATTATAATTTTTTAGTCACTTATGTTTTTTCATTTTTGTAGATAATGTCGGGAGGAAACAACCCAAAGGAACAAAGTGTCGAGGGGACACTGCAAGGAGGTTCACCATCTCGTGTGTAACCCGAATTCTCAACACTAATTGGTGAGTAATACACAACTCCATCAATGGTTCCCTCCTCACCAAGTCCAACTGCTTCGGTACTGTCATCCATCACTCCTGTTGCTCCACCACCCCCATCTAATGTTGTCAATGCCATCGGCTCAAGCCAAAAGAAGCCCATTAGGTTCTCCCTTCTCGGTAATAACCCAACGGGTGATATGAATGACGTGTTGAACTTTAAAGCCCGGTGTTTGGCTTTGGGAAAAATGAACGTGGGGGTTGGTGGACCATACAATTGGAAGATGGTTGATCCAGCCGTCAAGGATGATATATAAGATTAACTCTCTAAGTATTTCTCATTTCCCAATCGTTCCAAAAATAAGGTTATATCTCGGGTTGCTGAATCATTGAGGAGTGCCTCCAAATGTTGCAATTCCGATAAAGGAGTGGAATAAGTTTTTGAAGAATGAGGGGACGGAGAAAAAGTTGGTCCAAAGGGAAAAAAAAGAAAAAAAACAAGGCACAAAAAACTGATATCCACAGGCTGGGATCCAAATCCTATGAGTATTTGAAGAATAAATGGGCGAGTAGGACAAAGGATGGTCCAGATGTAGGTAAAAAACCAAAAAGGTTTAACTTATTCGTTCATGATCGACGAGGTAAAAATAATACATTCCTGCCACACTTGGCTGAGATGCTACAATCAATAAAGGTCAGCAGTAGTCAGTCGGGTTCGTGCCCTACTGATGACTTTAACCTTGAAAATGATGCCCTGACCCGGACCTTTGGAAAGGACAAAAGGGAGAGGATGATAGGTGTTGGATCACATATGCTAAAAATAAATTTTCAAAAGATCGCACCTCTTATGGACAAGTTTTCTTCGATCAATAATCATTTCTCATCTAATGAGGAACGACAGTTCAAAACCGATGGGGATGTCTAGGATATCAAAAATAACCTGGGAATGTTGACGGATCAAATTGGGTACCTTGTGTCCCTTTTCCAAAATTATGGGATCCCAATGCCGCCTCCTCAAGGTTACCCTTACTCTTACCCTCCTCCTCAAGGTTTTCCCTATCCTCCTCCTTCAACTTTCCCTTCCCAAATGTCACCTCCAACATTCTCCTCCCAAATGTTGCCTCATCAAACACTTCCCTCCCAAATGCCACCTAATGCAACATTCCCCTCCCAAATTCTACCTTATCCAACATTCCCATTCCCTATGCATCCGCCTATCAAGGGACTTGCATCATCATCAATAACTCACGGTGACTATGGCAAAAAGTACTATTTTAAAGACCTGAGCAATAAGAGGGTTGTTAGGGTGTTCACACTCATCTCCGAGGTTGTTGGAACTCGAGTACACAACCGACCTTTGGAGATGGGTGAGGCTCAAATAATGGTTGAATTAATATGCAACGGCTATGGAGATGCACCTGTGTACGCTGTAGGCGGGGATGGGCTGGAATTGAGGAATTATGCAGACTATTTTCTTGTTTAGCCAATTTATCTGTTGGAAAAGATCAATTAGTATTTTGTTTTGTTTTAGTTGTTATAATATTTTCTTTTGTTTCAATTGTAATAACATTTTTTTTGTTTCAGTGGCAAGAACATTGATTTTGTTTCAGTTTAAGAATATTGGTTTTATTTTTATTTTAATAATATTTTTTTATTTCTTCAACTGTAAGGGTATTATTTTCGTTTTAGTTGTAATAATATTTTTTACCCTATATCCACAGGACTAAAATCTGAAGATTATTACATGAATTTCCCACTATACAAAGAGTGGATGGCAGAGACCAATCGAATTTCAAATAATTATGTAAATGTCGTTCAAGAATTGTTTAAATACGCTTTCAAAAATCTTAAAGGTGACAAGATTCCGTGTCCGTGCTCCCGTTGTATGAACGAAAATTATAAGTCATTAGAATACATTAAGTTGCATTTAATACAATGGGGAATCTGTAAAGACTATACAATATGGTCATACCATGGTGAAAAAAATATACCTTATGTTCCCGAAGAATCGTCGATACCCGACCACGTAATGGAATCATAACAACTGTAAGCGGTACATGATTCACCAACACATCTTCCATCGACCAACTTAATTGTGATTCTTACGGAGTCCAAAACCGTCAAAACCCCCAACCTATGGATACGGATAATGCTCATTATGGCAAACTAAATGAAAATTTTGATGTTGAACTTCCAGGAGATCGTCAATACGTACGGTTGAAAGCCGATGCGGCTAGACCATTGTATGAAGATTGCGATGAAGATCACTCGATATTATATGCAATGATTGGTTTACATAATTTGAAGAATCAATTTGGTTTGTCTGGGAATAATGTAATTGGAATTCTTAAGTGGGTTAAAGATATTATCCTAAAAGAGAACACGTTGCCAGATAATTATCCTACCATGAAGAGAGATTGAAGGGTTTGGGTTTAAAATACAAATATATTCATGCATGCAAGTATGATTGCATATTGTACCATAACGAGCATGAAGAGAAGGATGTATGTCATATATGCGGTGAGCCCGGATAAATAGTTTGTGAGTATGGGTAGGACAAAGATGCAAAAATCGCAAGTGCTCACAAGTCCCACAAAAGGTTTTGAAGTATTTTTCACTTGGGCCAAGGTTAAAACATTTTTTTATCGTACCGTGGATAGCGGAGACAATGACATGGCATGCTCGATGCGAGGTGGGTGGGAATCTGATGCATCATCGAGTTGATTCACCCACCTTCAAAATTTCAAATGCATAAAACCATGAATTTGTAAAGGAACTGCGCAATGTTCGTCTAGCAGTCTCAATAAATGGGTTTAACCCTTTCGGTAATCTAAGTACCAGTCATATTTATTGGCCAGTTCTCTTAGCGCATTTAAGTCTCCCTCAGACACTATGCATAAGAAAGGAGTTCACATTGTTATGTTTGTTGATACCGGGGCCGAAGGCTCCCAGTGATGATATTGATATATTCTTAGCACCATTATTCAAAGAAAGTAAAGAGTTGTGGGATAAAGGCATGATGGCATTCAACTCTCATAAGGGTGAAGAGTTCACAGTTAAAGCAATGGTGATGTGGGCGATCCACAACCTTCCATCTTAAGGGACCTTATCCAATATTAATGTTCATGGTTATTATGAATGTTCCATATGTGGGGAGGAAATTAAAGCTTGTTGGCTAAAATATAGTTTTAAGATGAGTTCCACGGGTCATCATAGATTTCTGTCGACCAGTCACCCTTTTAGGAACGACAAGTCTAATATTTTTTCCTGTCAATCATGAGTGCAGAACGCCACCTGCTCGGCTTTCTAGTCAGCAGATCGAGGAGAAGGTGATGACTTTGATTGTCGAGAATATGTACATAGGCAAACAACCCCAGTTTGTAAACCTGAAGAATAAAGCTAGGGGGATCCGAACGACCCTAGTACAACGAAGTCGTGGTCCAGGGGATCAATATTTTTTATTTGTCGTATTGGAAAGATCATCGTGTAAGGCATGTAGTTGATATGATTGACACAGAGAAGAATGTTGTAAAACATCTGATTGGAACATGTCTAGGTGGATTTCATTCCAAAGATGGAGAGTGGGCCCGCCTAGATCTACAGGATATGAAAATTAAGACGAAAATGTGGTTAAAAACGATCCTACAACAGGAAGAATTTCTACCCCCGGGCTTCTTTCGCTTAGACTACTAGTGAGAAGAAGATCCTCTTAGACACGTTGTCTAACTTGAAGACGCCAAAAAGTTATTCTGGTAATTTATGTAGGGTAGTAAGTTACCATGAAAATAACTTGAAACAGTGCAAGTTTCACGACTGGAACATAATCATCCAATTAATCCCTCTATTATTTCGGCATTGCTTTTCTGAACAAAAAGATCTCCGTCAGGCAATTATGCAAATTAGTTTGTGTTTTACCCTACTTTGTGTAAAAATGGTAAACGTAAGGTACATTAAAGATGTGAAATTAACTTTAGCTGAGGCTATTTATGTTTTAGAGAAATATTTTCCTCCGTCGTTCTTTGATATCAGCATCCACCTGCTTGTGCATTTATGAGATGAAGCTTTGTTATGTGATCTCGTTAGGTATTGTGGGATGTATCCTTTTGAGAACTTGATGAAAACCTTCAAATATTATGTAAAGAATACATGGTATATTGGGGCGCCAATTTCTGAAGAATACGTAACAGTGGAATCATCGTTATACGCTAGGGAACATATGCCAGAACAAGATGTGAGGAGATTCAAGCCTCATGAAGAACAAGTGATCGAGGAACCTGACGAGTTTGAGGACGAATTGTTATTTGGAATCCTAAAGAGGTGAAACTCACAAATCTACAATACGGTCAAGCAGCTTTTTATGTCTTCGAATCGTAAGATGAAGTCAATGACTGGAGAGAATGAGTCTCTACTGAATTCTTCTTCTTTGATTATATGTTTATTATAATTTAGGATCTAAACTCTATAATTTACCGGTAGGAAGTACGAGAATGAAATTGCCTAAGATCAAAGGAGAAATTTTATAACCTAATTTTGAGAATATCCACACTTATGCTTGAATACGTGCCGTTAGAGGGCGAAACCCCGCAACTCCCCCCAAACGGCCCCGTGAGCGACTCCGGAACCTCGCACAGGACCAATGTATCCACAAGGTCATGGGAACTCTGGTTTGAGAGCACGACCCAATTTTGAGAATATACACACTTAGGTTTAAAAATGTGTCGTTAGGGGGCAAAAATTCGTAACACACCCTAAATGGCCCCGTAAGCAGTGCCAACACCTCGCAGGGGACCAATATAGCTTGTAAGAACCATCCGCATGGTCACGGGACCCCCCGATTTAAGTGCATGACCCAATTTTGAGAATATCCACACTTAGGCTTGAAAATGTGTCGTTAGAGGGCGAAACCCCGCAACGCCCTCCAAACGGCCCTGTGAGAGGTGCCTACACCTCGCACGGGACCAATGTAGATCGTAAGAACTGTTCGGGTTGTCACGGTACCCCTTATTTGAGAGAAATTCCCTTTTTTCTTTGGCACTATCTTGGAGGTAAACATATCGAGTTTATATGTTTGAAGGTCACCTACGATCTCTTCCAGTTTCGATGAGTTAAGCATACCAATGGAATTCATAACGGTCACACTGGCATCAAACCTACTCGATAACGATCTCAAAATTTTCTTAATCACTCAGTTATCGAAATCTTTTCACATAGGTTAAACATCGCATTAATTATCGTGGACAACCTAGTGCAAAACTCATCAAACGTTTCACTCTCTAACATCTTAATCGTCTCAAACTGTGTAGTGAGATTTTGCAACTTAAATGCCCTGGCCGTGTTTGTGCCCCTCGTGAGTGAGTTCAAGTGTATCCCAAGCTTCTTTTGATGTTTCACAAGTCATGATCCTATTATACTTTTCAGGCATGAGATGTAAGGAAATAACGTGGAAACTTTAGAGTTATACACTGCAAGCCTACATTCAGTCTCATTCCATGACTCAATGAGTTTCAAACTAGTGAGCTCACCCTGTCGTATGATAGGTGGTGTCCAACATTTTTCAACTACAAACCACACATGTTCATCAATGGATTTTAACTCACTTTTCATTCTCATTTTCCAATAAGCATAATTAATACCATAAAAAATAGGAGTGTGAAAACTATCATAACTTCAAAATTCATCCTTACAAGCAGGAAGGGATCAAACACAATAAGAATGTATTTCTAGCTCTGATACCCCTCTGATGGTCCCGAATTTACTTAAACACAAACTTTTGCTTGTGCGGAATTATATTAAGGATGAATACAAACTAACTTTTTCTTATTGAAAAACTCTTCTAAATTTTTTAAACCACACCAAGATGTGACACAAATTAACTTAACCAAACATTATATTGTTTAACCTTAAGCATGTAACAAGGGATTAAAGCAAGTAAAATAAAGTAAAGCAATACTCACAACGCTGATGTACGAGTAAAAACACAAACTGGAAAATTCTCGGATGACCCAGGCCAGACAATCACTATGACAATAGTTTTACAAAGTCAGACGGTAGTCTTATACAACGACTCGATCCACCCACAAGACTTGGCACTCCTATGATCTTCTACTAATCTTTACAGTGGCCACGCAGAAAGTAACCTTCTTATACGATGCTCGTCCACAACAGTCGCCTCCATAAATGCTTCGGTATCCATCGATACGGCCTTATGTCATCTACGACGTTGAATACGAAAGTAACCTTCTTCACTTCTCCACCACAAAACCAGCAATGTTAAAGTGTTAAACAAACCCAACTTGGTGCAACAAAGATCACATAAACATATGGTAATGATAAGTCAGATCTTTGTAAGCTCTAAGGATATGTTTAAAATTTAAAAACCTTAGATACTATTGCAGAAAAAAGTACTGTTTGAAAACTGGTACTACGAGAAAACAGACTGGAACACTCCTTAAATATATTTTTTAAGGCGATGCATCTCGTTCGATCGAGATAATACGTCATTATAACGACAGTGGTTCTCGTTCGAACGACATCGTATGTCATTTGAACGACGCCTAAATTAGAGTTTCAATTGAAACCAACTCTAAAACGTCCTTATCTGATAAAACGAAGTGTGAACAAATTCAACCACTTATAAACCCTTTAAAAAAAAATCTTTTGAAAAATAACATCCTTATTTTTATAAAATTAAATTCTGAGTTTCATTAACATTATGCACTCATACCTGTGTGATCTCGCATTGCAAATTGACTTTAAAGACGAGAAATTTGCACCAATTAAACTTTGGCATAATTAATTCCTTGAAGCATTATCGCAATGTCTTCAATTAATCTTCGACACGTCATAGTCTGGGTGGGATTGAAAAATAAAAATCTACCTATGACTCAAACATGTTTTGTTCTGAGAAGAAGTCAAAACTATACATGGACTCAATTTCAAATTTGGACCTTAAAAATATCCCCCTTTGACTATTCTGGTACAAACCTAATAGTAAAATGCCTTAGCCAGGCCGTTAAGCCGTATGACGCCTAAATCCCATCCCATAAAACCCAAAAATAAAATTACATCATTAGTACAGGATAAGACTTATAAACAATGGATTAGAAAGCATCAAACTGTCTCTGAATGTTTGAATATGATGTATACTTGAAATCTCGAATCTCTTTAAGAATACCTACACACATGAAATAGACAAATACCTAGTGAAGTATGGAGGGACAAATTATATAAATAAATATGAAAACTCAAATCAAAATAATTTGTTGTGTGAGTAAATATGAAATAACTTTGTGTAAACATAATACCAATATGTGAAATTGTGAAAAACAAATAAATCAGGATATCAAGTTCAACACGCCAAAAACTCACAAAAGTCCCCCTACATCACAAACATCTCACCCCATTTTTGTCTCAAATAGATAATCCGGTAAAAAGCAAACGCATCTATCATAATATGATACCAATTTGATTAAATCAACTTGAAGAATAGCTAGATAAACATGAAATAACCAACTAAATATGATCAATCATTGTCAAAATAGTAGCTAGTAAATAGTGAATCACACAAAAAATATATCAGACCCTAGTAGGTGTGATTAAACTAACCAATGTCGTAAAAGACCAAATCTCTAAAAGAAGACAACATGAACAGAATATCCAAAAGTAGACCAGTACCAAAGTATGAGCAGTATGCAATAGGGTACTGAAACAGAAATGAACTAAAAAAGTCAACTGGTCAAACTGGTCGTTCGAACAAGCCAGTGATGTCACTTGAATGACAACTACGTCGCTCGAACGAAAATTGATGTTGTTAGAACGACGACATCAAACTTTCACAGTTTCCCCAGAATATTAAACAGTGTTGTCCGGTGAAAAAATTTCATGAAAATTCTAACTGAAAGGGGCTCAAAATTGAGAAATAGTAGCAAAACTAAGATAACACAAAACAAACAACTATGAGTTACATGCTAACATAGTACAAATGTTCCTAAACATAAACATGGAATGTATAAGCGTGAACTACAACAAATGAATCATATTTCCAACACATCAAAAAGATCAAGAAGCTCTAATTGATAACAATCTATCATCAAACTTTATCTAATCCATATGTGACAATTAAAGTGTGAGCTTAATGAACTAAACAAACATCATGCACACGAATCTAAAATTTTGATGATTCTACAAACAATAGCGTCATGACATGAATTTTCAACATTAGGATTCTTTAAGAAGACCCGTTTAAATTTTTAATACATCTAAACTCCCTCAAATATATCATATTTTTCTTTTGAATGAACTAAACTAATTTGTCTCATTCTGGTATATGATTCTTTTTATTGCCTTATGATTTTTCGGGCTTTTTTAAATAGTGGCTTTCACGATGAGTCAATTTTATACTCTCACATCCCTTTCCCATGAATACTCATCATTTTTCAATTTAATCCTCATCGTAAACGGTTATTACATGCACATTCTCCCCTTAAGTATACTTACGCATACATGACAAGATTGAGATAAGAAAGTCTCACCAAACTCAAGTATGCAAGAGTAGTTAAACATCCATATAAACTCGTGCATGTGTGAAATCATGGCATATCAATAAGGTCGAATAAAAACGCATATCAACTTCGAAATAGCCCCATAATACAACGGTTTAGATCATTCTAAGCATCGATAATAATGACCAAATGTCCTAGCCACATGAATAATGGAAGGAAGGGGGTTCAAGCACACCAATATGCCACATCAAACATGTTAACTCACGACACAAAAACAAAACCGAAAATGTTTTTGAATTTTTCAAAATATTTGGACTCAAATAAAAGAAAAATCTTTTTGTATTTTCTCAAAAAAAAATATTTTTTTATTTTTAAAATAAGACTCAATTAATGAAAAATATAATAGAAAACGATAAACATGGTAACACAATCAACCTTTAGATCTAGCATGGGAAGAATCAAGTGCAACTAAATGAGAACCATGAAGTTTCAGTCCTAAAGCCTCTAAGTCCGATTTCTAAACCCAAGTAGGTGTGACAAAACGGGTGGAGGTTTTGGGAACTGGCACAACTTTATTCCTATACTTCCTAGGAGCATTCCTAAGGTCATAGAAAAAACGTCTAAGGTGAAATTTCCTACCATAATGGGAATAAGTTTAAGCATGATGTGAATGATTACCAAAATATAGACCTCTCCTCGTGTTCCTAGTGGGATCTGTCACATGAATGGTATTGGATTTGCAAGCGAGAAAAACTCTCTCTTCGTAGCCTATACCAAACCTATCTCTCTTGACTTGGAGATGTCTATCATCCTATCTAATTTCTTCGACCTAGAATCCAATTCAAACTTAACTCTAGACGAGTCTCTCAAACTCTGCTCTAACTCCTTAATCCTGGACTCAAGTAGACGCCTAGACTCCTCAAACTCTAGCAACTCCTTTTTCAAAACCTCCATAAAACCCTTAAAGCTATCTCTCTTTTTTTTGACATACTCTAGCAACTCTCTAAGCTTCTTTTCCCATGCCTTAAAATCCTCAATCAATGTATCATTATTTTCAACGGCATGCTCATTCAACATACTTGTAATTTCGAGTAAGACTTTTTCACCTTCATTGTCTCCTCAAACAACTCTCGAAAGGCAACTTATAACTCACTTAGATCGATCTCCTCATCCTCACTTTTATCACCCTCACGCTCTCGGGAAGCAATCGCAACTGCCTCAGAAGTGTCATGCACATAAGTATCCTTAAGGGAAGATATATCGTCGCTCACATGACATGCCGTAAATGCAACAAAGTTACGCTAAATGGGGGAACTCTCTCCCTCTTTCAGTTCATTATCACTTAAGGTGTCATTGTATGCTATAGATTTATTGCCCTCTTTCTTAAGTCTAGTGGGACACTCAGCTACTTTATAACCATACCGCTCACACCCAACACAACGTTTCGAATCATCTCTCTTAGGCATCTCAAACTTATCCTTAGAGGTGGACTCTACCTTGTTGTTCTTGAATTTCTCAAACCTTTTAGCATCTTTCGATTGCTTTTGAAATTAATGAAACTTTTTGAACTTGTTTGCCAACAAGACGACATCCTCAAAGTCGGAATCAAAATCGTCACTCGAAACTTTAGTTTCCTCCTTCAGTGCTTTTAATGCAATGACCTTTTTCTTTCTTTGGCACTTGCTTGGAGGTAAACATATCAAGTTCATAGGTTTGAAGGTCACCTATGATCTCTTCCAGTTTCGACGAGTTAAGCATACCAAGGAAATTCATAATGGTCACTTTGGCATCAAACCTACTCGGTAACAATCTCATATTTTCTTAATCACTCGGTTATCGAGAATATTTTTACCTAGGTTAAACGCCGTATTAACAATTGTAGACAACCTAGTGTAAAACTCATCAAATGTATCACTCTCTAACATCTTACTCGTCTCAAACTGTGTAGTGAGATTTTGCAACTTAGACGCCCTAACCGTTCTTGTGCCCCTCGTGAGTGAGTGCAAGTGTATCCCAAGCTTATTTTGATGTTTCACAAGTCATGATCCTATAATACTCTTCAGGCATGACATGTGAGGAAATAACGTGCAGACCTTTTGAGTTATACATGGCAAGCCTATGTTCAGCCTCAGTCCATGACTCAACGGGTTTCAAACTAGTCACCTCACCCTCTCGTGTAACAGTTGGTGTCCAACCTTTTTCAACTACTAACCACACACACTCATCAATGGATTTTAACGCACTTTTCATTCGCATTTTCCAATAAGCATAACTAGTGCCATAAAAAATAGGAGTGCGAAAACTATCATAATTTCCAAAATTCATCCTTACAAGCAAGAAAGAATCAAACACGATAAGAATGTATTTCTAGCTCTGATACAACTTTGATGGTCCTCGATTTACTTAAACAACAACTTTTTCTTGTGCGAAATTATATTAAGGATGAATACAAACCAAATTTTTCTTTTTGAAAAACTCTTCTCAATTTTCTAAACCACACTAAGATGGGACACAAATTAACTTAACCAGATTTTATCTTGTTTAACCCTAAGCATGCAACTAGTGATTAAAGAAAGTAAAATAAAGTAAAGCAATACTCACAATGTCAATGTACGAGAAAAACCACAAATGGGAAAAACCTCGGATGGCCCAGGCCAGGCAATTACTATGACAATGGTTTTACAAAGTCAGACGATATTATTATACAATGACTTTATCCACCGACGAGACTTGGAACTCTTATGACCTTCTACCAATCTTCACAGTGCCCATGTATAAAGTAACCTTCTACTATGATGCTCGTCCATAGCAGTCGCCTCCATGAATGCCTCGGTATCCACCGATACGGCCTTGTGCCGTCTACGATGTTGAACACGAAAGTAACCTTCTTCTTTTTTCTACCGCAAAGCCAGCAATATTCAATTGTTGAACAAACCTAAATTGGTGCAACAAGGATCACATAAACATATGGTAATGATAACTCAGATCTTTGTAAACTCTAAGGATGTGTTTAAGCTTTAAAAACCTTAGACAACTGCTATAGAAAAATGTATTGTTTGAAAAAAGATACTACGAGAAAACAGACTGGGACACTCCTTAAATATATTTTTTAAGGCAGTGCATCTCATTCAAACGAGATACTACGTCATTCTAACGAAAGTGGTTCTCGTTCGAACGACACCATATGTCATTTGAAGGATGCCCGGATTAGAGTTTAAACTGAAACCAACTCTAAAACGTCCTTATCTGATAAAACGAAGTTTAAACAAATTCAACCACTTATAAACCCTTTTAAAAACATTTTGTTTTAAAAAATAACATCCTTATTTTTATAAAAATAAATTTTGAGTTTCATTAACATTATGTATTCATACCTGAGTGATCTTGAAATGCGAATTGACTTTGAAGATGAGAAATTTTCATCAATTAAACTTCGGCATAATTAATTCCTTGAAGCTTTGTCGCAACCCGTTCAATTAATCTTCAACACGTCATAGTCTTTGTGGGATCGGACAATAAAAATATACCTATGACTCAAACATGTTTGTTCCGAGACTAAGCCAAAACTATACATGGACTTAAATGGAAACTTAGTCCTTACACGGTTTAAGAGCACGGCCCAATTTTTAGAATATCCGCACTTTGGCTTGAAAACATATCATTAAAAAGTGAAATCCCGTAATTCCCTCAAACGGCCCCATAAGCGACACCAACACCTCGCACGAGACCAATGTAGCTTGTAGGAACCAACCGCGTGGTCATGGCACCCCCGATTTGAGATCATGGCCCAATTTTAAGAATATCCACACTTAGGGTTGAAAACGTGCTATTAAAGGGCGAAATTCTGCAACACCCACCAAACGTCCCCGTGAGTAATGCCAACACCACGTATAGGACCAATGTAGCTCGTAGAAACCGATCGCGTGGTCACAGGACCCCCAGTTTGAGAGCACTGGCCAATTTTGAGAATATCCACACATAGGTTTGAAAATGTGTCTCATTAGAGGGTGAAACCCCACAACGCCCCCCTCCCCCCCCCCCAAACATCCCCGTGAGTGGCGTCAACACATCGCACGGGACCAATATGTCTCATAGGAATTGACCGCATGGTCACGGGACTCCTTGTTTGAGAGCATGATACAATTTTGAGAATATTCATACTTAGGCTTGAAACGTACCGTTAGAGGGAAAAACCTCGTAACCCCCCCCCCCCCCCAAAACGTTCCCGTGAGTGGCGCCAACACCTCACACGGGTCTAATATAGCTCGTAGGAACCAACTTCGTGGTCACGGGACCCCCGATTAGAGATCACGGCCCAATTTTGATAATATCCACACTTAGGCTTAAAGATGTGCCGTTAAAGGGTGAAACCCAGCAACGCCCCCCAAACGGCCCCGTGAGTGGCGCCAACACCTCGTATGGATCCAATGTAGCTCATAGGAACCGGCTGCATGGTCACGATCATGGCTAAAGTGCCAATGTAGCTCTTAGAAATCATGCAGTTTGAGAGAATAGCCAAAACCCATGACCACCACTATCTTTTTTGTCACATGAATAGGGTCACGGCCTAAGGCCATTACTATTAGGATCAGGCCAAAGTGTGGGTCACGGCCCAAAGCCGTGACCAGTCACATGATTTGAAGGATGGGTCACGGCTTAGGGCCTTGACCAGGGCCGTGACTCATCACATGATTTGAAGTGGAGGTCACGGCTAAAGGGATTGACCAGGGTCGTGACCTGTCTCAAATATTAAAGGATGGGTTACGGTCCTTAGCTTTGACTAGGTGTGTGTATGGGTCACGATTATGGTCCGCGACTAACTGTCATGACCCTTGCTTTGGACAGGGATTTGGGTCGTGACCCACGAAAATGGTAACACCCGAAATGCTCATGAACCTTGGCCTCAACCCACAAGACTGGTAAGGGACTTTGGTCGTGAACATTCGCCTAATTTGGTGTAGTGCATGTCAAAAAAGTGGGTTGTGTGGTGAATATAATAAAATACATTCTAACTTGAAATGAAATTGATAAATGTTTCGGTTGAAAGATAACGTGGACAAGTAATAAGAGAATTTGTCTAATTACTATGTAAAGTGAAAACAACGGTAAAGTGAAGTGATTAAATGGGTAATTAGGCAACCCAAGGATGTTTTAACCCATAATTAACATAAATGTGTGCTTGAAAAAGGCTTTTAATGGAAAACAAGTGTTTTCTAATGCGAAGCATGCACATGTTGAAAGATCATTTTCAAGGAAAATATTAAGGTAAATTTGGTGTGAGTAATTGGGTGATTTGGATAAAAGAAGTATTCTCCCTAAACAAATGGTAATTTGTTTAAGTATTTAACTTGGTGCATTAAATTTGGAATTTTGGTAAGTTAAGCTAAAAGGGTCTCTTCATAAGATTAATGTGATTTATTTGGGACAAGTAATGTTTTTGGAATAAAAAACGGTTTCATGCATTAATATATATATATATATATATATATATATATATATATATATATATATATATATATATATATATATATAACACATATATATGAGTTCACATGCAATTAACTCATATATATGTGTTTATATATATATATATATATATATATATATAAACACATATATATGAGTTAATTGCATGTGCACGCAGGCATAACGTGTTAAAGTCTCTTTCTTTCATCCAATTTTATATTGCATTGTTGTGTTTCCCGCTGGGCATTCGGCTCATTCACTTTTCTTTGTTACAACATATTGTGTGTGGTTCCATATTTTGAAAGAGTTATAAAGGTTAGCATCCTTTTTATTTTACGTTAGTACCTCTGAATGATCGAACTCTGGGGAATCTTCCCATGAGTTCCACACGTATCTGGATATGAATCGGAATCGCATGCTAAGTAAGTGAAAAGTTAACTAAATAAATTGAGATTGGCAATATTGTTTAAGTTGTCTCATTGTCTTTCACACCTAACATTCAGTCCAGACAGAGTTAAGACACGCATAACCCATAAATTCGGGTCAGGGCATTACAAATGCTGTCAGAGCTTAGGTTCAGAGCTCTTTTCAAAATTGATGCGATGAGGACGATAATAGAATTGTGACCTTGGTGTTAGTGTTAGGTTGATCCCACTAGACAAGTGATGGTTTCGATTCATGTTCTCGACGATGAAATCAAGGATACTAGAACGATTGGCAAGTTATTTCCAAGAAGCAAGTGACCAAGTTAGTTTCCATTAACAATTCTCGATGCTTCTGATTTAGACATTGAAAATGCAAAATATTAATTACCTCGGTGGTTTTCACAAATTCCTTAATTTTAGACCAATTTTAGTCCATCACTAAAATATACAACTACGTGTAAAAACAAATCAAGCAAGCATGCGACACAATAATGCAGGAAATATCCCTGAAGGGAAAAACCTTTATTTCTAGAACTTTGACAAGTTTACAAGACCATTGACTTACATACAACCTAATAATCGCCCACAAGTGTAATGCACGGTATCTTCGTCAAACCTTCAGAGCATAGGCTAAAAATCAGCAATGGTTCACACGCATCTATACCACAAGGATACACAATCTAGACACACAGTCTTCTGTAAAGAATCAACGGGTATAAGATCCTCAATGACACGCAGCCATAAACTTCGTAAAGACTCACTCTACAAAAGCGTGCAGCTCTCGGTTGTAAAGATGTCCCCACAAAGGGTGAACAATATCAAAGTATGTTCTTTGGGTTCCAAAACAACTCACATAAAGATATCAAGATTTTGTGAATTGAAAACAAAAATGGATTAAACCCTAAAAGAAGAAGCCAAAAGGATTCTGCAGTTTCGTAGTTTTCTATGGTTCAAAAACTGTGGACTTCTTAAAGAAAACAAAACCATTTAATGAGATTTTATAGAAAAAACTAAGTCGGTAAAACTCATTCGAACCAGATACGATGTCATTTGAACCTGATGCGATGTCGTTCGAACCAGATGATTAATAAATATTTTTTTTTCTTATTTATCCTTTCAGTAAATGTATCACCTTAAAAACTCCAAAAATATATTTTTTGAAAAAACATTTAAAACTCCTCTCCTCACTTAAAAAATATTTTGTTAAAAATATCCCAATACTCTAAGTTCATTATTAAGGTACTCTAAAACATAACCTTACCAAAGTTAACCTTGTGGAGGCTGTTTGTTGAAGAACCTTGATTATTCGGATCCGTCTTTATGTGAATGTGATCTTGAACTTCTTCGACAATGTTGTGGTATACAAAATACAAATTTATAATAGACAAAAATGTCCTTACAAATCTCCCCCTATGTCTATGCCGGTACAAAATAAAAACATCTTAATTCTCAATCAAAATATGACCTATACAAATCTACCCTCCCATGAACCCAAAACTGACTTTTTCAATCCTCAACAAACTTCAAAAATTGTTTGTCATCATCAGGGTGTGTAATCCAAAAATCTTCAATTGTACCTACACACATGAGATAAAAAAAAACCTCGAGACGTATTGAGTTTGAAATGATATAAACATAAAACATGTAAGCATAATTAAATCTCCCCCATAATATCATAATTCATTCTCCCCCTTTTTATTTGTCCAAGATAGACAAGGAAAAGAATCAACTAAATAAATCAAATTGGGGTGTCACGATAAATAAGGCAAACAAATATGACAAACGTGCTCAATGCAGGATATGCTCAAAAAACTTCACAAACTATTTTTGATTTTTCAATTTTTTATACAAAAAGTGTTACAAACACACACCATGAATTCATACTAAGATAACCAAATCGTGGAAACGGTATGAATGGGTGTCAATAGATTCGATGGGAAATAAAACTCAATCACGTCATATGTGCACGATGTATATTGTTTATTCCTAACGAATGGGCATCAAAATCGTCCTTAGGTATTAAAATGTTGAATTTAGATGACATCGTCTTAAATCAAAATCAACAAGTAAAAGTCTATATGATTTTCACACCAATAACGTCTAAGAACTTTTTTACGCTTTTTCAAGACTTTTTAAGGACGTGCAAATCCGTTTTAATTCTCCAACCAAACTCCCTTATATATATTTTCTTTTCGAGGTGATCTAAATTTTCAAAGATTAGATAATTGGTGAATAAACCTAATGGCCCCTTTTTGGCATAAATTTATTTTTATTGCCTTTAAATTTTTTCGGGCTCTTTTAAACCTCTTTCGACCCCCGAATAATTAAAATACCTCAATTTTTGGCCCAATTAAATGGTGGCTTAATCGCAAAGGATATATGTGTACCTTTCGTATCCCTTCACCGTTTTTAAATTCAAAGAAACTCGCGGCAAACGGTTTAAAACATGCACACCTTTTATTATCTTCTTTTATCGCATTTGGTTCGTTTTAATAGACAGAATTGAGATGAAATCACGTAACCAACATGTGATTCGACAAGAACAATATTCAAACAAATTCATGCTCTTGTGAATCAAAGGAAATAATGAGTCAATCATGTAAATAACAACACTTAATTACATATTAATGACTCCAAACACTATAAAGCACATGAATGACATGACTTATTGTCTTAAAACACTATCAAATAGTCACATGGATAAATGAAATGAAATTGTGACTCTGTCATCCTAAATGTCAATTCATATATGGTGCTAAACAAAATACAAAAATCTTTTTGGATTTTTCAAATTTTATCAAAATAAAATCTTTTTGTATTTTTCCAAAAATTTTCAAAAACAAAAAACTAATACAAAAAGTACACATGTCATAACACTAGGAAGAATATATCAAGAAGCACAACTAGCGTACGATAATCATGCAAACTCAATCATCTATATGATATGGCAAGAGAAGAATCATGTGCAAGCAAACGGGAATTAACTTGTCTAAAATCTAGGGCCTCTAAAAGTGATTTCCTAACCCAAATAGATTTGAAACATCGTGTGAGGGTTTTGGGAAAAACGGGAACACTAGACATAAAATTCCTAGGACCTCTTCGAAGATCAAAACAGAAACGCCTAAGGTGCCCTTTCCTACCACAATATGAACAAATGTAAACGGGTGGAACGACACCTATGGGTTGACCTTTTCTAACATATTTAGGAAATTTGACCCTCTAAAATAAATAATGGTTCTGGATTTTGCAACGTAAGCATTAGAATAAGATGAGCGATTACCATCACTACACAAACTATTCGAGTCTTTCAAATCATATTTCAACTTCAAAATTTTAAACCAAATCATAGAATTAGACTCATACAAAGTTAGGGATTTCTTTTTCAAGTTATTAATTAAACTTAACAGTTTATTTCATTCATACTCAATTAAAACAAACTTATCCCTAAGAGTCTCTTCACGTGCCATAAAATCATCGATTAATTTTTTATCCTCAACGGCACAAACAGGAACCCTAGAATTTTTTAAGGTCCTCTAATTCTTTTTTTTTTAAACTAGGACTTTATCATCACTCTACTTTTGGGAAACTTTTAAAGAATCAAAGTCAATACCTAAAATTACCAAAGTGTTCACAACAAATATCTCTTTGAGTTTGAAACGTTTTGCAAATATTCAAACTTATTTTTTAAAAGAGAATTTTCTTCTTCTAAAATTATGAGAATCCATCGAGAAAAAAATAAGGAGAGGAATAAAAAAACCACCAAAAAATATTGCACCACAGGATCTACACAATAAATTAGTGCAATAGGCTCTGATACCAATTTGAAAATAAAAAAATATTAATTGCCTTGGTGCTTTTCACAAATTCCCTAATTTTAAACCAATTTTAGTTCATCCCTAAAATATGCAACTACGTGTCAAAACAAATCAAATAAGCATGCAACACAATAATTTAGGAAAAATTCCCGAAGGGCAAAATATTTATTTCTAGAACTTTGATAAGTTTACAAGATCATTGACTTACATGCGACCTGATAATCGCCAACAAGTGTAACACACGGTGTCTTCGTAAAACCTTCAAAGCATCGGCTAACAATCAGCAATGGTTCACACACAGTTATACCACAAGCACACGCAGTTTTCGGTAAAGAATCAACGCACAAAAGATCCTCAATGACACGCAGTCATAAACTTCGTAGATTTGTTAAAGAAAATAAAACCATTTAATGAGCTTCTATAGAAAAAACTAAGTCGGCAAAACTCGTTCGAACCAGATACGATGTCGTTCGAACCACATGATGCAATGTCGTTCGAACCAGATGATTAAAAAATAATTTTTTTCTTGTTTATCCTTTCCGTAAATGTACCACCTTAAAAACTTCGAAAATATATTTTTTTTTTAAATATTCAAAGCTACGCTCCAACATTTAGAAAATATTTTGTGAAAAATATCCCAATACTCTAAGTGCATTATTAAGGTACTCTAAAACGTAACCTTACCAAAGTTAACCTTGTGGAGGCTGTTTATTAAAGAACCTTGAATATTCGGATCCGTCTTGATGTGAATGTATCTTGAACTTCTTCGATCGTGTAGCGGTATACGACATACAAATTGATAACGGACAAAAATATGCTTATAGACGTGTTAGTAACTTGCGAATGTCCATGCAAGCCATTAGTGGGGACACCGCAGTTTTTTATGTGAGGTGCACTAGTGTAAAATTTTGATGAGGTGAGAAGCCTTTTGAGGTGTCAATAAAAACAAATGTCCCTCGGTGCTTTGATTTGGAGATTATTTAAGGTCAACGGTGGAGAATAGGTGACTAGAATGGCATATGTAAGAAGTATTTACTCTATAAGGACGTATTAGGTTCCTTAGTTAGGAACTCATGGTTAGTTAACAATGATGATGCAATTAGGGAAACTTAATTCTTGGGGTAGTGTCATGCTATAAGTATTTAACAAGTCAGTAGGTGTATAGACCCGTGTTGGTCATTACTTAAGGATTCGTACTCGGGACTTAGTTGATAGGACACTACCATTATATATGAGTGCCTTAGTAATTGTCGATATATATATATATATATATATATATATATATATATATAGAGAGAGAGAGAGAGAGACAGACAGACACAGACACATATGTATGTATGTATGTATGTATGTATTATAAACCATGATGCGAGTTACGAGCCATTTATGGTAAGTGCATTGCGTGTGTAACAATGATAAATTGAAGTGATGTAAGAGTGAACCCTAGGTAGTCTTCTATTATGTGTTTTGGATAAGATGATGCGACATTTGAGGAATAAGATCCCTTTTGACATCGGTAATGTGGACTTAAAGGTTCACAGGTTGTACACGATGTCCTATATCCTGCTAGAATCCTTAGTAGTGTCTCCTTATGGTTTAATATGTAGTGTATGGCATCAATTGTTAGAAGGAAGTTTTCAGACCTTTCATTAGGTCTCAATCAGACGGTCATAGGTTAGACATATGCCAAGGTTTCAAACATAAGGTAAGTAATATTTTTATCTAAATACCGTAATCCATTTTTAACTGCCCAAGTAATGACTGAACGTGAAGCAGTTTTGGTATGAGTGGATAACTTTAGGAGAACCTATGTTTCGTCAGTATTCTGTGAAAACTAGACTTTTAGGTCCCTGTCCAGTAGCCATTCTTAATGAGGATCTCTTGAAAAGGGGTTTTGCTTATTTAGCAAGGAAATTATCTACACCATTTAACCCATGAGATCAATGGCATGTGGCATCTTTAGGAATAAAAATTGATTTGTTGTGATGCCTTGAGGTGTTCAAAGATTAAATTTCACCATGTGTAGAGAGTTGTATGCTAGTATCCTTGTGGGTTCCTAATAGTAATGGTATGTATATTGGGAAATCGGTAGAGCATACCTTCTATAAGGAAATTATAAATGATAAAATCTTATTGATAAGGGTAAATGGTAATTTTGGTAAAAATTGAGGGTCGTAGTGGTCGGACTTCCTCGTTAGACCTTATCGGTCAATTTTTGTGGAAAAACAGATAAGTTGACAAAATGGCATGTATTGACAAGATGAAATGGTGATATAAACCATAGAAATTATTTTAAAAAATGGTAAAATAATGGAATAATGTGGACATTAGAAAAAAGTGTTAAAACACATTAATATGGACTCGAATGACACCGAGAATATTTAAGAAGGGCCCAGAGCCCTGGGGTGAAAGATTCAAAATCATTGGCCAGAGCATATGGTAGCATAGCTAGTGGTTTGGAGCCCGTTAAAATATGTTTAACTAGTCTCTAGACCTGATAAAGGGTGGTATAAAATGGTTAAGTATGAGTATGAGCACATCGCTCGGGTGCATTTCATGGTAGTTGCATTAATATTAGTTAAATCGTTAAATATTTTCGGAATTATTAAAATACATATTATTTGTATAGTATTTTGTAGAAAACGTATAGCTTAGTATTACCCACCCTGCTAAGCGTTACCTCACCCTTGTTTTTTATGTAAAAATCCCTGCCCCCACCCCAGGTACATCGAGTAGGTACATCGGGAAAGATGCCGGTAAGGCTCCGGAGGGAAGTCAACATCCTTAGACACTCTATTCAATTCTTGAAATTGTCTTTTAAAAACATTAGAATTTAGGACATTTAAGCTTTTTATTTGGGCTTTTGGACCTATGATGTAATAATACGGGGATGACTATGGTTTAATTCTCTTTAAATTAGTATTGTTGGATTAATCAAATTTTTATAAATAAACCTTGCAAATTAAATTAATTACTTAAAGTGGTCACTTCTTTTCTCAAACTAAAATCGGTAATTTAATCTTTGACAAATGATGCAATTGAAAGATTTTTCTTAAATAATAAAATTGAACTTTCCCCTATCCTTTTAACTTCTTGATTCGGCACAGGTTGACCCAACGGTGACTCAAATCCGGATTGGGCCATTACACACATTGTATCATCCAAGGGGATAGAAGTCGGTAGGGCAAAATTGGCATGAATGTCGAACTTCCCCCGCCCAATTAACTAAAATATGTATGCTCATTATTGGGATACACTGGGTACTATCGTAGGTTTATTAAGGAATATAGCTCCATAGGTAGTCCCTTAAATAACTTACTTAAGGATAATCCATTTGAGTAGAGCGAGGAGTGCAAACTCCATCATGCAAGCTCCGCATTGGACCTTTCCATTTGAGCTAATGTGGTGTGAGTGACTAAGAGGTAGGGGATATTTTATGGAAAATGAGAGATAAAAAATCTCATGTCATGTACTACGCTAGTCGGGAATTAATTGAGCCTCAATTAAACTACTCCACCAAGGAGAAAGAGTTACTAGTTGTAGTTTTTGCCCTTAATGAGTTACGTTCATATCTTATCAAGCCGCTCATCATATGCTTTACTCACCACACGTCACTTAAATATATCCTTTTTAAGAAGGATGCAAAGTCGTGCCTCATTAGGTGGATTTTTTACTCCAAGAATTCGATCATTCCATCAAAGATAAGAAAGGAACAGAGAATATCGTACCCAATCATTTATCTAGGCTCTCGTTCGACGTGCCTCAAGATCTTGTGCCTATAGACGAGTATTTTTTTGGATAAGTAACTTGTTACTTACCATTTTCCTTGCTTTGCGGACATCGTGAACTATCTAGTCAGGGGGGTCATTCCCTCCGATTAGACTCCGCAAGATAAGATGAAGTTTTCCAGGTAGTCGCGAATGTTCTTCTACGGATATCCTAATCTATTTAAGTATTGCGCAGACCAAATAATCCAAAAATGTGTACCAGATGATGAGATTCAACGTGTAATCCAGTTTTGTCATCTGAGAGCTTGTGGAGGCCACGTTTCCACAAAAAAAGATGGTCGCAAAGATTATTCAATACAGTCTCTCTTGGCCCATTATCTTTCAGGATTTGAACGTTAATTGTCGATCTTACGATAGGTGCCAAAATATGGGTGTGATTACTTGACATAATATTATTCTATTGACCCCTATTCTCACCATTGAGATGTGTGACTATTGGGGCATCGAATTCATGGGAACCTTCCCTCCCACTTTTAGTTATCTAAGCATCCTTTTTTAGGTAGAATATGTGTCTAAGTGGGTGGAGGCAATTGCTACATGCACGAGTGACAGTAAAGTGGTGGTAAAGTTAATTCATGAACACATTCTTTTTCATTTTGGTGCTCCGAAAGACGTAATAAGTGACAACGACACTCATTTTTGCAATAGGCCATGTGAAAAGTTAATGAGAAAGTATGGAGTTATCCACCAGGTTGGGACAACTTACCACCGACAAACGAACATGAAAGCTGAGTTAGGAAATCTGGAGATCAAAAATATTCTCGAAAAAACTGTTGATCCCACTCGTCAGGATTGGTCTAATTGATTACTCCTTGCGCTATGGGCTTATTGGACCGCATACAAGACCCCCCCCCCCTTAGAATGTCTCCATTTCACTTTGTGTATGGAAAGCCTTTCCATTTCCCTGTTGAGTTGGATCAGGGGCGTATTGGTCTATTAAGAGGTTGAATTTCAACTTAGATAAAGCTTGTGGAACTCGAAAACTCCAATTAAATGAGTTGGAAGAAATACGCAATGATGCGTGTGATGAGAACACAATATATGGTTGACTCACTTGAGTCTGCACCATATAGGAGTTCCAACTAGTTTTCGTATGGTGACAAAATAGGATTAGATTTCATGAGCATCCCTTCTAAGTTATCTACAAGCTTCATCATCAAATATCATCCAGTCTAAGAATAATGCATCTACCAAAAGGGAAGTACACTTATTTCTTGAACACACTATAGGACACAATTTATGCATATAGGTGTTAATGTGTGTGCATGAGTGTTTACATATTTTAGGGATTTTTAAAACATTTTAAAACCATTTTTTAAAACATTTTTAAAAGTTTTTTAAACATTTAAAAGTATGTTTTAAAATGTTGTGGGCGTAATTAGAATTATTGTTATCCCTTAAAAATCTACCATGGTGGAATATAAAAACACTAGAGACATTTGTGGGGGCAAATTGTATTTTGAAAACTTCAAAAACACGCATTTTACTATCAGTAATATCCTTACACGTGTTATCTTTCTACTGGTTATATTTGTGCTTCTTTACACTCTCAAACTTGATCGTTAGTTACCACCGTTGGATCATTTGTTATCAATGTTCTACATGTTTTTGAAGATAATCCAGGTGATAATAGTTAGGGCCGATGAGAGTGAGAATAAGAGCGGTGCACTTTCAGGCCTTAAATTTGAACGTTAAATAGTCGAATTGATCACAACCCTTGATTTACTTCAAACATCTAGATCCTTCCTTGATCAGTATAAATAGAGACCCTCTGTTAGACATTTGAAGAATTTGGCATTCGCCTCATTTGAGAGAAAAAAAAAGAGAGAAGAGAGAGAGGGAGAAAAGAAAAGAGTAGAGAGAAAAAGAGAGAGAGAAAATTAGTCATCCAAAGATTTCAAAGCATTAGCTTTTCTCACAAACCAAACACCTATTTTTCATATTTACTCTAAGTCATAAAACCTCTTCAGTTGAGAGTTATATTTTCTAGCTTTTCCAGTGAGTTTGGTGTGTGATTTTATTGTTTGAAGATCCTCTTCAACATGTATCTCTCTTACGAACCTTTCTCACAGTAGATCTCATATTTCTATGTAGAAATTGTGAGATTTGCTAAGAGATATAGTACGCGTTATATTTTAAGGTTTCTGATATTTTTTTTTTACGATCGTTTTTTGCATGTGTATATTTCTTTAAGATCTATTCTCTATTTTTCAAATACTTTGAAAAAAGAGACTTCCTATAGTCTAAAGATTTAGATCTGAAAAGTTTTGTTTCAAAAACACAAGTTTCACAGTTTATGGAATTACTTTCGTACATAAATAAGTTTTAAAACAACAAAATCGATTTTTCAGAAGGATTATTTTTCAGATCTGAACTTTTTTGTTGAAGTCTGATTTTCTTAGAGATTTGAACTATCTGCATCTTATATAGAAAACTGTGTAATTTGTAGGATTTATTTGTATAAATCTTGAGAAGTGTGAGTTGCATTCTTGCATGTAGTTTTAGTCATATCACTATCATTGTCACTCTCACATAAACCCCTAGATTGTATGGTTCATTTGAGAGCTATAAGGTTGTTTGAGCCGATACAAACGAAGAACAAGGAGGAAGGCAAAAAAACTGCTAGGAAGGTTAAAGAGGTCATACCAGAATTACCTTAGAAAGGGGAACTCGTGTAGGCATATTTCTATCTTAGTCTTAGGATCTTGAATTCATACTTAGAGCTTGTAATCGTGTAAATGTTGTTTGATTATTACTGGATTTTTTATTTTGTGGCATAGAGGTCACCGTGGACATTTTCCCTGATTGGGGGTTTTACCACGTAAAACTTTTTTGTCTCTTGTGTGTGTGTTTTAACTCTTCACTACTATTGTTGCAATCTAGACTTTGGTTAAATTTAAAACCTATTTCCAAGAATCTGAAATAACTTATTCATAATTTTGAAACACATCTTGTGTTACTGTTATGTTTTATAAAAGAGTTTCCCCAAAAAGTTCTTTGGAACTTACGTAACTGTTTTAACTTATGTTAAACAACTTAGTAAGGTTTTTCAATTGGTATTAGAGTTGAGTAACAGTTTTTTAAAAGTTGTTAGATCCTGTGCTTTGGAACTGTTTTAAAAACAAAATCTCAATGGATGAGAAATTTGAGCGTCTTGGAAATTTATCCAAGCCTCCCCTCTTTGATGGAACCAGTTTTCCTCACTGGAAGGTAAGGATGATTGCCTTCATCCAAGGGACATTGGGAGATGATGCCTGGGTCGCTATAAAAAAAATGGATATAGTCATCCAACTAAGCCTGTTACAGAAGGTAGTAATGTAAGAATTAAAAAACTCATTAATGAGTTTACCAAGGAAGAAAAACTAGCCTCCTTAAGCAACAATAAAGGGGAAAATGTCATATTTATGTTTGTTAATGAACATGAATTTGAAATAATATCCATATGTTTAATATCTAAGGAAGCCTGGGACACGTTAGTCACTGCACATGAAGGTGATGACTGTGTTAAGGCAGCCAAAACTCAGATATTAATCCAACGATATTATACTCTCCTTATGGCTAAAATTGAGGCTTTTGATGAATTCTACATTAGACTGACTGATGTCATTGACAAATTACATGCTAATGGAATTTCGTATGATAGGAAAGAAATAGTCTCTAAAATTCTTAGATCCTTTCCCATTAAGTTTGATAACAAATGTTATGCAATTGAGGAGATAGATGACCCATATTTGACTCTTGAACTCCTTAGTAGCAAGCTTAGGACTGTAGAGCTGGAATTAAAATTTTAGAAACATCTTTCCAATAATCAAAAGAGACACACGAGTCCCAATATAGTATTCCAGTCTAAAATGACCACACCATAGTTTGTTGTACCTAACATTGATTTGAACTCTGATGAAGACTGTGACTTAGATAACTTGTATAATCAGATAGCCCAATGTCTACACATTTTAAGAAAATTTTGAAGTTTAGAAACAATGTTGCTTCTAAATAAGGAAGGCTGCTTAAGACCGAACCGGTTTGGTCCTAGGGGCGAATTGCAAGAGAAAAAATGATTAGCAGAGATTTAAACCGAACCGATTTGGTCCTAGGAGAAATCGGTTCGCTTTTCTATGTTACTAACTTGGAATTTTTTATCTCATTTTCTCCCTTCCCTCCAACCCTTTCACATTCCCTCCACCCCAATTCACTCCTTCCCTCCAAATAAGAAAACACATCCAAAAATATTCTCCCCCTAAAAAAAAAACTTTCATTTTTCCGTACCCTTCATTTCTAACCTAAAAACCTTTTCAATTCCCACCCTTTCACAGCACTTCCAACTAATAAATACCCCACCCTCCACCATTACTCCTCACACCTTAAATCTTCTCTCTTATCCGATGATTGTCTATACATTCCTCCAAAAATTCCCATCTCTCCACATGGCCCCCAAGACATATCTTAAAAAGTACAATTCTACTGACGTGGAGGAAAAGAATGATGACCGACTCACGTTCTGTTCCACACAAGAATGAAATTAGTGTCACGAATATTTTGGCACCCGACGCATTTTGTTTATCAAGCAGAATGTCATGTGGCACAAAATACCAATGAATGTCACTTCTATTTTCTCTCGTTTTGGGTAGAAATAGTGTTTTTTCAAGTACTTGGACCCCATCTTTAAGCACGTCGTCAAACAATTCTACGGGTCACTTATCCACACATCCCAAGGCCACTACAAGGCCTATATTGATGGCGTCGTGATCAAACTTACCCTCTAAATCATCAAGCGTAAGATGCGCGCGGTGGGTGTCAAATACTACAAGCCTTATACTTAACTATACCCGTGCACAGACATCTCTCGTCTCCAACTTTCAAGCCATTGGACCCCGAATACCCCATGGACTCGCGAGACATTCCCCTTATGGCAATCCCTGGCCTGCTCCCACTTGGCCAATCTAATAACTTACGGAGCCATCCTCCTTACCAAAAATGACTCGGCTATACATTTGAGACATGGGACTTTCCTTTATATTTTACTCAACATGGAGGCTAAAATAAGCCTCACCCATATCTACTATGATGAGATTATCTCCGCGACATATTATCCCATTGGTACAACTTCTCTCCCACACGCCTGCTTCATCACCACCCTATGCCTCAAAGTAGGGGTCATTCCTTAGGACCATAAAGCCCACGTGCCCAAGCCAATCAACGCCACATCCATCGATCGTAGAAATAAGGAAGCCCGCAATGCCCCATATCCCCCGAGCCAATTCTAGAGGATGTTAAAATGAAGGAAGAAAGTAAAGAAGAGGTAAAGGTCGAGTCCAAAGAAAGTAAAGAGGAGGAAGGGAGGTTCAATGAGGGTGAGCAAGAAGACGACGACTCGGAGGACCCGGACTTTGAAGGCGACTTTGATGAGCACGCCAACAATACGGCGGTCATCAATAGTCGAATGGATCAAATTGAGTCCCGTCTCGATGGGCTCATCTCCGAGTATCGAGACGATTGGGCCATCTACCTCTAGGACGTGCAGATGATGATGCGACTCCATGTCGATCTTTACCCCCTAAGCATGGGCTAGGGATCCCAAATGCCCCACTATTTCCAAGACCTATATGCTCGTGACCCCGACGCCCTCGGTCTTTTTCACTAGGATCTTGTGGCCGTGTACTTTTCGTTGTGTAGTGTCTTTGTATTTCCTTGTTTATTTATTAAAAAGATGTTATGTAAAATTCTATCTCTTGTTTAATGCTAATTGTGTTTGAGTTTTATATAGTCCTTTTGCATTTTTTAATTTTTCTTATTTTATATTTCATACTCTTTCTAGCCTTTTTAGATTTTAGTCCTTTCCATTGAGGACAATGCAAAAGTTTAAGCCTGGGGGGGTACCAGTGCATCTTTTAAATTTCACAAATTTTAAATTGCCCCAAAAATTGAAAAATGTCAAAAAAAACTCCATAAAAAATTTAAAATTTTCAAAAAAAAAGTCAGAAATATTTTTTCGAAAATAAATAAAAATTGGAATTAAAAATCTTTAAAAATGTCACTAAATTTCTGTTTGAAGTCTCAATTTGTAAAAATCGAATGCACTAAGCTGAAATTGATTACAAACATAAATTGAGCGAAAATTAACGACTTATATGAACAAGTGTGGAGATTTTAACTCGGTGAGATTTTTATGCCTATCCTCATTTCCGAGTAATTAAATCAATTCGAGTTAAAAATTAACTCAAATGTTTTTTCGGTGATAAATTTGTCGTTAATCTTTAAATCTTTATTTGATCGGTTACAGCAAACGAGTGGAAATATTATTTTGAAAACACGCTAAAAATGTCTCAATAAAAATTAATCTCGAGGTGTATATGGTAATGTGATTTGTAATTTGGACATATGAAGTTAGACCATCGTTTGTTCATCCAAAAATATTAGCCATTAAAATTAATGCAAAAATATCCTCTTGAAAGCCAACTTGAGCATAAAAATAATATACTTTTTCATTTGTTAACCCGAAAAATTCAATTTGGTCCGGAGTTATGAAAAAAGAAAATTCAAAAATTAAGTTCGAATGGTACATGAAAGGGGCATAAAAATAGAAAAATGTTCAAATAAAAATTTTAAAAAAATGGAAAAAATGAGAAAAATATTAAAAATAGAAAGAAAAAGAAATGAAAAAATATTTTTAAAAAAAGAGAGAGAAAAAGGAGCAAAAGCCTGGAAAAGTACCAACAGACAATTACGAAAAAAAATTCCAACTCCGAAAATGTTCCAAACATTTCCATTATTACCCAAAATACCCTTAACCCGAAAAAGTCATAACCGAGTCCGAACAAAGAAGTCAATCACCGCATGGAAAGGTAAAAATATAAAAAGATAATAAAGAAACAAAGCGGTGCGAATAAATAATGATGTTTTTCCATTTTTCAATGATTGTAATCCGTTCATATCTACTCACTATAAAAAAAAAATTGTCTTTCAAATTGTGTACGTGAACTCATGTCCGTTACATTTATTCTTAACTTCACACATACCGAGAGAAAAAGCCATAATCCAAGTGATTTTTTTTGTGAAAGCATCCCGTGAGAAATTGAATCAAAGAAAAATTTTGAAAAGTAACATAATGATCAATCGGTTGAAGTTAGTAGTTAATTTTCGGCTTCGCGCGCACACACACACATACACATTGAATTGAGATTTATCAAATAAAAAATTATTGTAATTAAATTATACGGTTTTTAACTATTTTGAAATTTTCTTTGAGTTGCACGATATGGTAAAAAATGAATTTTGTGGGTAACTTCATTACAAACTCGCACGAGATACCACTCATCCTACTAGGGTAACCTAAGGATTTAACGGCTTGTTACTTACGCTAAAAGCAATTGATTTCCTACAAAAAAGGTATCCTATCCCTTAGTTGTTTAGAGGTATTAGTAGACCCTACTTCTCATTATTTTACATTGCTCGGGAAAAGTAACGTTCGAAGGGGGGGGGGGTTGATTAGGCACAAATATTCCATATTTATCCCCCTAATTTTGGTATTTTTATGATCCCGAACATTGCATTTATCTAGAATTTATCCCGTATTTATGTTACTAATATTTATGATGAGTATTTCGTGTTTGTGTATTTCTCATGTGTTTTATAGGTAAATCGGGCTATTGGATGAAAGAAGTCAAAACAGTGAAAGATTTGTGAGAAAGAAAGTCAAGGACAAATTAGTAATTTCTAGGAAGAACCTAGAGAGGGAGTCAACATAAAAGTTGAAGAGCTTGAAGTCATGAGAATACTGGAAGAAACGATACCAAAATCTAAGCTACAGTGAAGAAGTTATGGCCTTTTGAAATTGAGAAGAAATCTAGAGGCTAATCTGCAATTAAGAAGAAAAGGTAAAGTTGAGGGTTCGCCTTTGGTGAGGGTTCGGTTTGGCCTAAGGATGCGGTCTCTAGCGAGATTTTTTATCTTTTCCTAGATTCTTTCTAGTGTAGTTTGGGTCTAACTTAACCTCTTTGGATGAATTTTGGCACATGTTTAGGCCTATTAGGAATCTTATTAACATTATTATAGTCTTAGTTATGCAACTTATGAACCACAACTAATTGGGGAAAATGAATTGCACTTTTCATCATTAAATTCATTTAAGATTTATTCTTTTTTCGAATTTCTTCATTTGATGTGAATTCTTTCATGCAATTTGATTTCTTCAAGTTTGGTAAAATAATTTCATCTCTTCTTTATTATTATTCAATAATGATTACTTACATAATGACTATTAATTCTGTAGGAGATTGTCTCCATGTCTAGCTAAACTCATAGTGAATTGGGGAACATGAACCCAACCAATGTTTTTAATGTTAAATATAAAATTCAAAATAATTTGATAATTGATTATTAAAGTTTAATAATGTAATCAGGACTAATATCGTAGATCTCTTAATTCTGTTTATCGAAGGCAACTGGAGTGTTTAAGAATACAATATATGTGTTGATAATTTTTTCATTCACATTTATTAATTTGTTGACTATAAATATTGTGAGGATTAACACCCACACATGTTTAGTGCTTCACATCAGATCATTTTCTTCTTTCAATTAATTAACTAGTTTTTTAGAATTTTATATTTAGGGGAGATAATCTACAGTTCCAGGGATTGGATCCCAACTCCATTTTCCCAAAAGTGTTTTCAAAACCAGTGTTCGAGTTCTTACTTTTTATCAGTTTAAATTGCTCTTGCCTAGTTTAATTTACTTAAAGAAATATACTTTTTCCTGAAAAATAAAAATCACCTTTTCTTTATTTCTTGAGTCGAACCCTAGATCTTAGAAGCCAACCCTACTTCCGTTATCATCATATGACCAATTCCCTGAGGATTCATCCCTGACTTACCGATTTGTTACTTGGGTGACTGGCTTGCACTTGAGTTGTAGGTACACACGTAGCACACATATTTTGTGTCGCGCTAATCAGCTTCGAGATGTTCCCAGCTCGGATAGGTAGGACCACCTTTCCTAGTGGCATAGTCATTTCCCATCAAAATTGACCTGAAGTATAGTTACTTATTTAAAGTGTTGAACAACTCTAAGTACATATATTTGGACGAACTTTCTTAATCAACTATAAACTTATCCACATCCCAATTTACAATCCTGAGGGTAAGCACTATTGCATTATGATGCGGAATCCTAACTCCGATAAAGTTATCCTTTATGAAGACAATGTTATTGTTAAAATCTATAACTTTTGGTCATCGGTGTTTTGCCGCCGAACTCTTGGTTGAGTCAATCTAGAAGGCCTCTGTCGCCTCAGTGACTTTCTTAAGCTTCATTCGAACGACGTTACCTTGGATTTGTTTAGAACTTCAGGCTCTATGGATAACAGTGAACTAATTTCCTAATCCATCTTTTAGGACGTTATGTGTCTTCTACTCCATGTGGACGATGACTTTATTCCCCTTCTACTCCATGTGGAAGATGACTTTATTCCCTACTGCATGTGCTGGCGCACGTGGGGGTTAGCCTATCCATCATAAATTTTAAATCTTGGGGTTGTAAATTTCTTCGAGGGATCTCTCTCCTCAATATCCCTTTAACTTCACTCGAGTGATGAGGGCCATTCCAGCTAGTTCCTTGGTGGATCTAGCCCCACGATTAACAGCGTGTTGATCCATCTCGTTTTTTACAAGACTACAGCTATCGTGTCTACAATGTCCGTATTTTTTATTTCACCTTATCAGACGACTCTCGTGCTCAAAGTGATATTGATAGCGATGTGAACTCCTTCCTCGCCTGTGACTTTTGCTCGCCTGATGTCTAGATATCCGACCACGCCACTTGCATTTGTCTTCGCGGAGCTCCAACTTTATCCTTTCCAGGCATTGCTAGATATGTGTGTGTGACACCCCGCCTATATAAATACCGGGTGATCAGTCATTTATTAAATTAAAATATAATATCCATTTGGTTTGTTCTTAGAATCACTATCGAAAACTTTTTAATATTTACTAACCACCAAGATTTGAAGAGCTAGTGTCAAATTTTATCTTTATAACTAGCATGCATCCAAATAAATTTGTAATATCACATTCAACATTCACTAATTAGACACATAATGAATCTAGTGACAGAATAATACAACTGTGTTTGGAATACATAATCCAGTCTGAAATAATAATACAGTCATCTATAATAAAAACTAGCCCAACAGTCTCAGAAATAAAATAAAATAAAAGTTCTCTATCTCTGAATGAAGCCAAAATAAAAGGGGAAACATTCCCGACTGAAAAATATAGCTCACAAGGAAGGAATGATGAGTATAAATGTGTCTAACATTAACGTCCTGCAACTTCCACAACAGTCGCAACACGTCAGTTGATAAGATCTGCTAATCCTGGTGTCCTTGTGGCTGGGCACCAAAAATGTTTTGCAAAAAATATAGAGTTAGAGATAACGGGTCAGAGCCCAAGTAAGAAAGTATTTAAAATGAAAAATCAGCAGATATAATATAAATGTTAAGTTTTCATGCCCTCACTTGAGATCCTCACCTCTCAACTAATGTGCACACCTAACGTATATTTTCTAACCTATCCTGGTTATACTAACCCGCCAAACTAGTCCTAATTAAATCTATTTCTTCACAACCTATGTTGTTATGCCCACCTCTCTCGCCCATACTATACATTACCAAATTATTTATATCAACTAGTCAATTATGAAGTTCTCAATCAAGACCCGGTACATCATGTACTAAATAAAGGACCATTAGTTCAGTATCTCTATCAAACCATAATTACAAATCACACATATTGGAGGCTAATATAGTTCTAAGCCTTTGGCCTACGCACATAACTAATGCACCAAAATGATCGGTCACACCCTTATTCACACAAGTGGTGCTCAATCCCTAAGTTTTATGTCTTGAGGTACAAGTCAATATTACCCCAATGGACTCATCAGAATAAGACTGTCCCCGACACGAAACCTCCCGTGATTTCAAGTAGCATAGGTATGTCAATACACATAAGAATCATATAATATGCATACACAGAACCTATATTTTATATCATCAGTATAGGTATTCTCCCAACCTATCTAATATATCCCATACGTAGTATATATAACTTCTGAATATCCCACATATTACTAACCATTAATTTTACTTGTCATCGTACATTCCCGAGTATCTCTCATTACTTGAAGGGTGCCAATTATTCTTTAACATATTTCAGCAGTCTACATCATATATTCTCTCGCCTTCGTCGTGTCTCATTCTCGTTTCAGGAATTTAATTACATTGCAAATCTTAGCCTTAATTCATCTCACTTATAACATAATCCCAACACAAACATTAACCTACTGTTGACCAACATATCTATCACAATGTTTTAAAGATATCCCATGACTCCTCCCATTCATCAATTTTAATTTTCGGGCTAAAATAGGCAAATTTCCAAAATATGGGAAAATCGAATCGATTCGCCCAAGGGCCAAATCGATTCGAAAGATATAGGTATGTTTCTTCCTTATGTAGTTACGGGTTTCACCATTTTTACACCTCCAAACTTACATTACATGATCCCATGCTCCCAACCAAGCCTACCGATCGTTATTCCTACGTATATACACGATTTCTAATGTTTTATAATCACCAAATCATTAGGAAACGTATATAATTGGAATTAAATCAAAAATTATTTCTAAGAACCCTAGTTTATCATTTATCCTTAAGAACCTCTATAAAACCCAAATTTTCTTCATGTTTAATCTTATAAAATTCATCCAAATTCGTCATATTACATAAGGGATTAAATTCCAATATTAATTCAACCCAAAACATGATTTAATCTCCCAATTGAGTCATGAAAACATAGAAAATCAAGATATTAAATATCATATTCTAACATGGATGATATATCCTTCATGAATTAAGCAAGATATATACTTGCCTCTATTAGTAGGTCTGATCCTTTGTTGAAGAATGATATAGGTGTGATCCTCTCCTCTGGATCTACGCATTGGTTGTGTTTGTAGTTCATGCATGGTAGAGGACCTCCAAATCTCCTTGGAATTCTCTTTCTTCCTCTTCCTATAGCCACTCGGTGTTTTCTATTATGTTTTACCCTAACTTACCCAACTCCTAATCTGATTTACACTTATAAAATTCGTGGATCTAATTTCCTCAAAAATTCAAAAGACTAAGATACCCCTATGGGGTGCCGGTTTGGCATAAAAATGCCCCAAAAATCAAACTAAACTCCCGAGTCTTTTTTTACTATCTCGACCCTTTCGGACACATTGGAGCACTCAAAATGACCATATGGGACATCAAAAGTAAAATTATCTTTTATTTCCCAAATTAAGTCTCGACACGGCTAACACATGCATTCCGACTAAATTTACCATAACTGTCGTATTTTTCACTCACGGCAATTATAACATTTCCTTATCATTATTATTAATCATTCACTAAGTAACATTCAACATAAATAAATATTAACCCTTATCTCGCTAATTAATATTTATTTTACCGGATTAATTTCAAATATAGTTTAATTAATTCTAATGAATTCACAATATAAAAATCAATAAAATTACGGGGTGTAACATACTTCCCCCTTAATAATGGAATTTCATCTTGAAATTCAAAAAAATAACTGGTATAGGTAACTCTGGATAATTATTGCGCATCTCATCTTTGCGCTCCTAAATAGACTCGTCGGCATTATGATGCCAATATCACCTCAAATTCTTACACACAACTGTGTTCGAACATGTTCAAATTTTAATCGAAATAATCTTTAGTTATTTTCTCTTTACATACACCAATGGTATCATTTCAACTTAAGGTCTTCTCGTTACAACCCACGATTAGCAACAAATTCATTTAAGCCCTACGTACCAATATATTCTTTTATGCTTAAGGTCTCACTTATATAATGACACGCAAAACTACAGTGAATTCAATAATAATGTCTCAAAATATAAGCCTATACTCTAGTGTCTCTATCCCTCTCTTTGTAAGAAATGACCTCACTTCTATAGGTATCAATTTCCCCTATTGACGTACAAGCCCTTTTTGCTCATGGGGTACACCCTCAATAATCCCTGATTACTCATGTCCGGCCTTAAAACATTGGCTCCCATTAAAGTAATCTTATGATGGAAAGGATATGGATTTATTTAATCCTAGTCGACGGATCATGAATCACTTCGGATTCGAGAAACTTGTTATTTTCCCTTTTTAGTAATTGTCCAAAGGGTGGGAAAAAAATTTTCTACTTATTAAGCCTAAGAAGTGACTTAAAAGTTAATGTCCTTATATGAGTAATCAAATGCAGCCTTACTAGTTGTAGTTAACATTCCAAATTACTCCCCAAGTCTAAGACATGCATCCTCGCATTCTGCCCTATTCTATATCACTCCTTTTGACTATACATCGACATACGATTGACACACCTAGATCAGGACTCAACTCTACTCCCATTGCCTCCTGATATTCCCTATTCAAGGTGGGACTCAAGGGTCTCGTCCTGATTTACAATAATACTAGGCGGCACCTTGTGCCGATTCATTTATTCTCTTTAATAACATGACGGGCACACTTCTTGATAATATAACACACCCCAAACGAATAACGATTATTTTGTTCCTGGATAATTCATTTCACAACCCAACAAAAATCTTACCCACTCCGCGATTTTTTATAATCCAATAATGGACTTTATCAATATGCATACCCTTTTCGTCCCTGGAATTATCAATCTATCACCACGTTCGGGTCGGTAGTATCCAACCAACCTCTTCCTTTTATGAATGGCAAACTTTAAAACAACTTCACTATGTCTCACTCAACCTGATATCAACATACTCAACATTTCACATCACGTGGAATATCTTACTGGCCTTGTTCTGAAATATGTAAAAATTATGGCCTGTGTGTTTGCTCTGAAGCTGCATACTTCTTAGGACCTTTTTCCACCTGTTAGAATTTTACCAACCTATCTATGCAAGAACCACTCTACGCATTTAACTGAGTAAGAATTCACTTGTTCCCAATGTATTTAGACTCACCCTTCAACTCACTTCAATTGTGGGAGTTTTCTCGTGATATACACACAGTCAGCTCCCCCCCTTCCTTGAACGAAGTTCAGCCTCTCCTACCCTTTTCACCTTTTCTATTGGTTGTCCTGCAGAGAAATTTACAACATCTTCCTAAGCCTCCTTATCATAGACGATATCAAAAGTGAAATTAACCAGGGCGCCCATACACCATATACTCCGTGCACAACTGTACAATCATCTCTAACGTTCCACATGTAACCTACTTATCTCAAGTCCAACCCTTCCCTCTCAGTGTGGCTATACTGTATGCCTAACCTCAGTTACCCTACTAAAATGATTTAATTCCCCTCGAGATTGCCCCACCCATTAAGTAGTGGTGCAAAACGTTCTCCCCAATGCTCCCCACACATCACTACTCGACTCTACAGGTCGTATATCATTGAATAACTCTCAGCTCATGCTTGTACCCCCATACACGTATAATAACTAAAATGGTAACTCATGCCTTAGTGACCAATACATCTCTCAACTCCTGGCATTCGGTAGGATACGTGCGTGGGACGTCTCTCAAGTGAAATCCAAACAATGACCCCCCCCCCCCCCCCCGATACACTACTAACTAGCATTATCGGTCATCGAGATCCGTAGGTCCTACACACACATGATCGGAACATCCAAAAATATTATACCCAAATTTTCAAGTATAACCATCCAATGCCACCTCACTAAAGAAGTTATACAACACAACGCCCTCACTATCACTAGTTTTCCTGCGCTAAGTCGATAACGAGCTAAAAATCTTCGCTCGACAATAAGTTTAATATCCCGAATCATATCAGTATAGTCCCTATACATTAGGATGAAAATATAACGAGACAACTATAACCTCTGAAGTCGCCTCCTCGATATAATATAAACGCGAGCTCAACTTTTTTCCAGTTGGCACATCGCTAATCAACATATCATACCCTGAAATAGCGAACACGATAGCCTTATTGTAACAGCATACCATCGCTCAACACATCGCTAACCAACACATTCCCAAGACAACATCATACTCGAATATCATCTTTCGAAAGGAGACAACCCACTATAATATATGCTCACAACAATTATACTCACTTTCCTACAAATGGGACCAAAAGCCCCGTATTAAATAGTAAAAATATAGGCACACAATAGTAATACTAATAATAAGCCCACTCAATCCGTCTTATGCACGAATCTAGTGCTAACGAAATATTGTGACTCGCTCATGTCACACAAACATACCCCATTTACCCTAGGATAAAACTCACACTTTTAATTGTCAATAGCGCTAGCCGTCCAAATGCTTTCTGGACATAACACCCTCATTTATACCGATCCAAAAACTTTCACAACTTTTGCCCTACTGGGCATCTCGCTCCTGTCCCCTAACTCGTTGTGGACAAGGTAGATACATTTGACCCTACACTCCACATATAAGACACCTCTTGGTGTCATTTTCCCTATCTCTGGCCCCACTGGCCATACTAGGATTGTCCTTCTCTCGGACCTGGTAGTCTTGGCCTCAATTGCTACCCTCGTTGATCCTTTGACTTTGTTGGTCCTATGGAACACCCTGTTGCCCCTTGAGACCCTAAATGATTCCATCGTCACTCAATAAGAATTTCCATGGATCTACATCATTTAAATGGGTCCCCTAATGTTCATCCCTCATTGGTGCATTACTATCACCAATTACCTTTAGTTTTTCCCTTTTGATTATGATATCCAACTCTCTTGGCTCCCTATTCTAGAAACATTTATATAAACTTTGTAAAAATTTCGTCATTGACATTACGTGCACAAGGCGTCCTAAACTGATTTTCCATAAATATTAGACTCCTACTCACGAGTTTAACCTCACCTATAGTAACCTTCCTCTTCACCACATATCTTCCCAAGTACGAAGTTCACTGAAATAAATAAATTCTTTATCACAATCAACTCATGTTCGTCCCTCTCGTGAAAAGTCCAAAGATTTTTTTCGCACCTCTGTCCGAACAGTAAAAGAAAGAATATGTGATTACATCGCGCCCAAAATTTCTCGATTAATTCCTCATCTACTTCCTTATATGTGGTGACTATATCCCACCATGGCATACTGCTCCTACGAGCCCAAATTTAAACTAAAATTTAAATTATGAGTGCAATCGCACCTCACCGTGCGCAACTACTTTTGGATTTCTCTCCTTCTGTTGGGCCATCACATTTCTTCTTTTTTACTCGAATCCCTACAGACGGCTATTTGAAAAAGATCCTCTAACTTCCCCTTATCGCCTACGGTAGGTGAGTCAGAATTTGCACTACTGTTATCAATGACGGTGCTTGGGGAAATTACTGTGCCCTAGTGATTACCCTATCATTTTAGTCTTCCTGAGCAATAATCATGGTGATTCCCATCACGGCCACAGTTCCTAAAATACTTTATAGCTTCTGTTGAGCCTCTCCTCATGCAGTCCTTCTAACGACCCTCACTGGTCGTCCTATACTATTCGGTGTACGAAATCTAATCGAACTCGCATATGACTCGTATTAATTACACTTAGTAGCGAGAGAATGTAATTGTTCGTACGAGGAGGAATACAACAATCCTATAATATGGATCTGTATCAAAGAATGTTATGCTGAAACATAGTAAAGCCGCACAGATCTTAAGGACACTAGAACCTGATGCTCTGATACCATCTGTGACACCCCGCCTAACTAAATACCGGGAGATCATTCCTTTATTAAATTAAACAGAATATCAAGTTGGTTCATTCTTAGCATCATTATCAAAAACATTTTAATATTTACTAACCACCTAGTATTTGAAAAGATTAAGTCAAATTTTATACTTATAACTAACATGCAACCAAATATATTTGTAATATCACATTAAATATTCACTAATTAAACACATAATGAATATAGTGACAGAATAATACAAGTGTGACTGGAATACATAATCCTGTTTGAAATAATAATACAATTATTCATAATAAAAACTATCCCAACAGTATAAGAAATAAAATAAAATGAAAGTCCTCTATCTCTTAATGAAGTCTGAATAAAAAGGGCAACATGACCGACTAAAATAAATAACTCACAAGGAAGGAATGATGAATACAGAGGTGTCTAACATTAAGAACCTGCAACTTTCATAGCAGGTGCAACACGTCTATTGATAATATCTGCTAAGTCTGGTGTCCCTGTGGTTGGGCACCTAAAATGCTTTACAAAAAATATAGATTTGGAGAAAATGAGTCTGAGCTCGATCAAAATAGTTTTAATAGGTTTAGCAAGTATTTAAAATGCAAAATCAGCATATATTATATACGTGTAAGGTTTTCGTGCCCTCACTTGAGATTCTCACCTCTCAACTAATGTGCACACCTAACATATACTTTCTAACCCATCCTAGTTATGCTACCCCGCTTAACTAGTCCGAACCAAATCTATTTCTTCACAACCTATGTCGTTATGCCCACCTCACTCACCCATACTATACATTACCAAATTCTTTATATCAATTAGTCAATTGTGAAGCTTGATAACACGACTTTATGTATATATGTCGTTTTGGGTAAAAACGGTCAATCAAAAATCCCTTTTGGTACCTACAAACACACTAAAAATATATATTGGCAGGTAAGGGGTCAATTCACGCTCTTTAATGTGGACAAGAGCAAGATCAAAACAAATATGATTTTTAAAACAATTTTGAAGGGATATTTATGCTACTAACTATGAACTAAAAATTAAAACTATACTAATAAATAAAGAACATGATAAAGTGAGCTAAATGTGAGGAGAAAATAATTATGAGATAATTCAAAGGATTAAACTTCACCACTTAAACTATTTATTTTTATTAATTAGTTTGTCTATTTGAAATACCCCAAAACATATATAAATTTACAAATCAACTCTCGTTGCAAATGTAAATTTACATATAGCCATTTTAAAAGATTAATATTTAAATTTCACATACTAACAAAAATTATATTTAAACAGTTTCTAATAAATCACCCGCTACGAAAAATTTACTAAAAGCATTTAAATCATAAAAAATTACATTGCTAGAGTAGAGAAATTCAAACTATAATACCATTCAAAAATTGCTTATCTCTAGTTTAATTAATGGATATATATTATAATATGAATTTGAGAAAATAATTCACCCTCTCGCGAGGCGTAAATATAAATTGTAAAATTTTGATATTGATATTCAAAGGGGCATAATAAATAAACAAGCCAAAAATAAAAATATTTAAGTTAAGGATTCCATATCACCCCTTGAATGGGGTATTTAGCCTCACATTTTAGTATTATTACATATAAAACGTAATAATGACACAACAAGAGGCATAAAAAAAATTAAAATTGAATGAGAAAAATAGTTGAACCAAGTCTACTTGAACTCAAAATTTTTTTCCAAAATATGAACAATTACGTGCACCCAAAAATCTGAAGGTAGATTTGGAAAAAGGGAAAAGTCTAAGATGTGACTTTTTATTTTGAGAATGGTCTTGAACGTGTGGTTTGCAGGTGTTTTAGAGCTGGAATTGAGAAAAGGAGGTTAAAAGTGGAGAAATGAGATGACGTGGTGATGGATTTAGAAATGGTGTTTAGGTGTGTACAACTGATGGGACAAGGTGGAGGTTTCGAAGTTGCTGGTTGGAGGGGATGTGAGATGGTCTTGGACTGTTGGGTTTTTGTTTTTGCACTTTGGTTTTTATTTTGGCTTTGGTTTTTAGCAGGTAAAAAAAAATCGTGCCTTGGCTTTGAAGTTGAAATGGGTTTGGTTTTGCTGAATGGGAGTTGGGTAGATATAGTCTCGGGTTGGTTACGGGTATGGGGGTTTCGGATAGGAGTAAGTTCGCGGGTCGGGTGGTGTAACAGCAGGGGATGTCGGGTTCGGGTTTGGTTCGTAGGGATGGCCGGAGGTGGGCTCGATTTCGGGTTGGCTCCGAAATGGGTTTTGAGATGGGTTCTCTGCTGAGGATGGATGGGGTCTGCCATAGCGGGGCAGAGGGTCGGGGTTATGGGTTTGCAGCGGGTCAGGAGGTGGCTTCCGTCAGGTTTGAGATGAATGGAGTTCGGGTCGCGGGTAGGGAGCTCCGGTTTGGTTCGCAATTATCCGATTTGGGGTGGTTTAGTAGGAGTAATAAAGTAGAGGATATGGGTGTAGGGTGATTTTGGGTTTGAAAGAGGTGGTAATGGGTAATGGTGGTATAATGGAAGTAAGAGAGAGAGATGGAGATGATGGGGAAGATGATGATGGAGGAGAGAGAAATGAGAATCTGATTTGGGTTCTTCTGGTTTAAATGTGAGAGGTAATTTGGGGTGGGTAAGGTATATGAGATGTAATCATAATCTAAAAAATAAAACTCAAATAAATAAATAAAAGTGAAACGAAAAAGAAATGAAAATAAAAATCTATTAAAACTAAAAACTAAAATCCTAAAAAAAATGTAAAATCTAATAAAACTAAAAAAAATGAAATCCTAAAAAAATATAATCCTAATAAAAACTAATAAAAATGAAAATAAAATAAAATTATACTAATAAAAATAAAATAGAAAAATAGAAAATAAAACTTAGAAATTCTAAATAAAACCTAAAATAAAATGACTATAACTAAAAATATAAAATGCACAAACTAAACACACGTGGGGTTAGGGGTCGGTTTAGGGACTCGACTAGGCTTGGCTAGGATTACGAGAGAGGGTAATTAGCTCTAAATGACTGAAAATTGCCTCGAAATAATGCTTTTGACACCGCAACTGCAATCAAACCTACACACTGAATATTTACGCGCATAAGATCCAAATTGTTGAGAATTACCAACTAAAAATCGTCTATTTGGGGTATAAATATAACACTTTTGGGTGCTTATCAAGGTTCTCAATATATGTTTAATATCCATATACTGGGATTATTAGAGATGTCACTATCTTTCTCATCTACTAAGCACACACAGTAGAATATATCACAAGTGTATATATATATATATATATATATATATATATATATATATATATATATATATATATATATATATATATATATATATATATATATATATATATATACTATTACGGCACCCCTAGGCTGAGCTGCGGTGCATGCATACTCTATTATCAAGACCCAGTACATCACGTACTAAATAAAGGACGATTCGTTCAGTATCTCTCTCGAACCATAATTACAAATCAAACATATTGGAGGCGAACATAGTTCTAAGCCTTTGGGTTATGCACATACCTAATGCACCCAGATGACCGGTCACACCCTTATTCACACAAGTGGTGCTCAATCCCTAAGTTCTATATCATGATGTACAAGTCAATATCCCCTCAATGGGCTCATCAGAATAAGATTGTTCCCAACGCAAAACCTCTCGTGATAGCAAGCAACGTAGGTATGTCAATACACATAAGAATCATACAATAGGTATACATACAACCTATATTTTATATCATCGGTATAAGTATTCTCACGACCTATATAATATATATCCCATATGTAGTATATATAAGTTTTGAATATCCCACATGTTACTAAGCATTAATTTTACTTCTCGTCGTACATTCCCGAGTATCCCTCACTACTCGAAGGGTGCCAATTATTCTTTAACATATTTCAGTAGACAACTTACTCATATCCTACTGGTCTATGTCATAGATTCTCTCACCTTTGTCATTTTTCATTCTCGTTTCCCGAATTTACTTACATTACAATTCACATTGATTAATCTTAGTTTCAATTCATCTCACGTATGACTAAATCCTAACACTAACATTAAACTATTGTTGACCAACATATCTCTCACAATGTTTTGAAGATATCCCAAGAGTCCTCCCATCAATTTTAATTTCAGGGCTTAGATAGGAAAATTTCCAAAATCTAGGAAAACTGAATCGATTCGCCCAAGAGCCGAATCAATTCGAAAGCAACAAGTTTTTTTCTTCCTTACACAGTTACGGGTTTTACCATTTTTACACCTCCAAACTTACATTACATGATCCCATACTACCAACCAAACCTACCGATCGTTATTCCAACCTATATACATGATTTCTAACTTTTTATAATCACCAAATCATCAAGAAAAATTATATAATTGGAATTCAATCAAGAATTATTTCTAGATCTCTAGTTTATCATTTATCCTCAAGAACCTATTTAAAACCCAAATTTTCTTCATGTTTAATCGCCTAAAATTCATCCAAATTCATCATATTATATAAGGGATTAAATTTCAATATTAATTCAACCCAAAACATGATTTAATCTCCCAATTGAGTCAACAAAACACAAAAAATCAAAATATTAAATATCATATTCTAACATGGATGATATATCCTTCATGAATTAAGCAAGATAAATACTTGCCTCTGTTAGTAGGTTTGATCCTTTGTTGAAGAATGATATGGGTGTGATCTCTCCTCCTGATCTACGCAATGGTAGTGTTTCTGGTTCAAGCATGTTAGAGGACCTCCAAATCTCCTTGGAATTCTCCTCTTTCCTCCTTCTATAGCCCCTCTGTGTTTTCTATTGTGTTTTACCCGAACTTCCCCAACTTCTAATCTGATTTACACTTATAAAATTCGTGGGTCTAATTTCCTCAAAAATTCGAAAGACTAGAATACCCCTCTGGGGTGTGGGTTTGGTCTAAAAATGCCCCGGAACCCAAACTAAACTCCCGAGTACACTTTTTCGACTATCTCGACCCTCCGAACACATTGGCTCACTTAAAATGATCATATGGAACATAAAAAGTAAAATTATCTTTTATTTCTCAAATTAAGTCCCGACATGGTTGACACACGCGTTCCGACTAAATTTACCGTAACTGTCGTATTTTTCACTAACGACATTTATAATATTTCCTTATTGTTATCATTACTCATTCACTAAATAAAATTCAACATTAATAAATATTAACCCTTATATTGGTAATTAATATTTATTTTACCGGATTAATTTCCAAATATAATTTAATTAATCACAATTAACTTCCAATATAAATTTCAATAAAATTCTGGGCTGTTGCAACGTGTTTTCCTCCACTTGGAGGCGTGTAGCCTCCTATAGATTATGAAACCATTGCTCCTATGCATCAAAATGTCGTGAGATCTAAGTGGATCCAGGGTGCTCATTTTTTTATATAATGAGTTGCTCTTGAGGAGGTAACACAATTGAGGAGCGCCTTGGCTCCCATTAAGGTAAATTTCAGACCTAACTTTGTTCACTGGCATTCCAACCTTCTAATTGTTATTTTTTGGTAGAGGTGCACTGTGAGGGGGTGAGACATGGATGTTTAGTAGCTTTAACTAGTTTAGGTAGAAGAAACTTGATTCCCATAGAAGAGGCCAATTATGATTGCAATTGTCTCATAAATAATGATCCTAAACAGTTAATGTTGAGCAAAAAACAAACAATCTCACAAGATAAATATATATGTGGTTCGACAATGGAATACGTCCATGAGGTATTTCACTATTCTTATTATATTTTTCTCTCCTGATAGCAAGAATTACAATTCCCTTTTTTCCTGGGGTAAGGGTTGCATTTATAGAGAAATAAGAGAGGTTGCCGTGTAGGACTACTTTCGCCTTTTGATAAGATTGCTGCTTGATTATGATCATCTCTTTCAAGATCCACTGTAAGGACATTGTCCATCAGAATTTAGTATGTCATATACCGCTACAAATCATCGAAGGATTGAGAATATTTCATCTACAAAAGACGAATTCGATTATAAGAAGACTTCAACATTCAAGCCCAACAAGGAAGAATTTAGTAAAATGTGTTTAAGTTTCATTTACATTTTACATTAAAAGTTTTGGGATATTTTTGCGAAAGATAAAATATTTTTCTATTTATGAAAAATGGTTTTTTGAAATTTTTATAAATGGTTTTTATTTTTCAAAAAACATTTATCATAACAGTTTTGGATAAATGTTATTGATCTCGTGAAAAGTTTTAATTTTTGAAGTTTCCAAAATATTTAAAAGACTGAAGGTTTCTGAGTTACGTGTATGATGTCGTTCGAATGACATCGTACCTGGTTCAAACGAGATTGAATTTCCCTTAAAAGATATAGTGTCTTTCGAACGAGGTGTTTTAATCTGACACATCACCGCCTTGATTTTTATTATAAATTGAGTGTTAGACTTCTCGATTTCAGTGTGGAGAAAAACTGGTTTTCACAGAATATATTTTTATACTACTCTCCAACCATTTGAGGGTTCGTAACTTTTGTTTTACAATTGAAAATCTCAATTTCTTTTATGTGAGTTGTTTGGTGGAACCCAAAACATAGTTTATTATTATTCATACTTATTGGGGAGATCTCTACAACCAAGGGTTGTGTGCAATTGTTGCGTGAGTTTCTACGGAGTTTTATAATTGCGTGTCATTAGGGAGTGCTGCGGTGTTCCTCAGTTGAAGACTGGATTGCGGTTCATGTAGGTTCGCTGAGTGTGGACTTATTGTTGACGACATCGACCGACGCCTGCGGGTATTCGTGTATCACTGTATTTCATTGTAATCCGTGTAAGTTGCGATTTACAATTATAGTGAAATAAAAAGGTTTTGCCATGAGGGAATTTTTCCTGAACTTTGTGTCGCATACTTTACTTATGTTGGTTTGACACTTGCACGCACGTAGTTATTTGAGTTTAATGGCTGAATTGATTTGATTCATAAATTAACTTTAATTAAATAAATTTATGATTGAAACTTGTAAATCTATTTAAATATTTATCACACGTAGTTTTTTTTCAAATTGGTATCAGAGCAGGTTATGCTAATTTATCGCGTATTCCTATTTTTCGCAAAAAATGTGTGATATTGATTTTTTTTTAAATATGATTTTTAAAAGTTTGTCACAATGTTTCCAAACGAAAACTTATATAGTCGGTTGCCAATTTTGACGGGTCTAATTATGCTTACTGGAAAGCCCGAATGAAATCCCATTTAAAAGCAATCGATGAAAGATTTTGGGTCATTTGTGAAAGAGATTGGAATCCTCCCACTGACACCGCAGATAATGTCATAAATTTAAAACCTGTGTCAGACTGGACTGAGGATGATTTTAGGTGTAGTACTTACAATTTATGAGGGCTTAGTGCAATTTTCGGTTACCCATGAGGAGTTTTGACGTATTATGACGTGCACCACGTCTAAAGAAGTGTGGGATATTTTGCAACTCACCCACGAGGGCAGTAACGTTGTTAAAGAGTCTAAAATTCAAAATTTGACCACTCAATTTGAGACAATCACTATGTTAGAGACTGAGTATTTTGATGAGTTTTATGAACATTTGTCTGATATTGTCGACACGAGCTTTAATCTAGGTGAGCCTATACCTGACGCAAGAGTGGTTAAAAAGATTTTAAGATCACTGCCTAAATGTTTTATCCCTAAAGTGACTGTTTTGAATACCTTAGGAAATTTGAATCGTCAGAAATTAGAAGAATTGGTAGGAGACCTACAGACGAAATTGACATGTTTTCCGACTCTGTCAAACCTAAGGATAGAGAGATAGCGCTTAAAGCCCAATCTAAGAAAAAGAAAGTGAGTTTTTGTGAATCCGAGTCTGAGGACGACTCTGAGTTTGACATGGACCTACTTGCAAAGAATTTTAAAAAAACTCTCTTGTTTTCGAAACAAAATTCTTCCAATAAAAGATTTTCGGAGAAAAATAAAAAGAAAGATAAGGCCAAAGAAAGCGATGAGAAAGAGAAAGAGGATGAAGAAAAGTTTTAAAATTTAAAATATTTTGAGTGTGAGGGGAGAGGGAAAAAGTCATTTGAGTGTCCCACTAGACTTAGGAGATAGGGGAAGAAAGTTGCCATACCAGACACCCTTAGTGATAGTGAGGGAAAATAGGGAGATGAGGACGATGAATCCGGTAAAGGTTTAGGACATGGTATGTGTGTTGAATTTTTAGCCAGTCACAAAAGCACACCCACTTTGTCCCACAACGATGAGGACCCTTGTGCACGTGATACCCCTGAGGAGGTCTTGAGTGTTTCTAGCGAGTCTGAGAGCGAGTGCGCTAATGATGATGAGAATGAGCTCCAGATTGCATTTCGAGAGTTGTACACCGAGACCTTAAAGACTAAAAAATTGAATAACAAGTTGGGTCTTAAGGTGAAATATTTGGAGAGAGAGATTGAGAGTTTGAAGGAGTTTAAGGAAAAAGCAAGTCAACTCGAGAAAGTGAAGGTTTCTTTGAAGGAGCAGTTGATTGCTTTGAATAGGGAAAATAGTGAGCTTATATACCGCGTGTCATAATTAAAGACAGATCTTAAGCATGTCCTGGAGGCTAAAGTCACTTTGGAGACCGCATATAAGAAGGTGAGAAATATGGTTCTCAATCCTGTTTTGGGGAGTGGTGAGAGTTTAGGAATAAGTCATGACGGTGCGTCTACTTCATTTGTTGCACCCGAGTTGGTTCCTACTTTAGAGTTAGATTCACATGACTCTCGATCTGATCTACCTAGGCGTCCCGTACCTGTTAGGAGAGAACGTCCTAGAGTTTTTGAGATAGGTGTACCTAGGCCAGTTTATATTTTCTCCCATTACAAAAGGAGAGGACACCTTAGGGAGTTTTGCTTTAAATTGGATTATGTGTCACGCTTTACTCCTACACATGTTCGTACACATGCACCCACCCATGATACCTTGCATGCACATAATGATAGAAAGTTTGCACATATTCGAGAGCAAGTAAAGTTTTTAGTCAAGCCTTCTCATGATTTGAAGGGGTTGTTTCAAAAGATGTCACCGTCGTTAGAGAACTCCACCGCACCTACCGGTTGAGGTCTAGACATATTTTCTAGCATAGGTCGATTTTCATGATGTTATCTTATGCCTATTGCTAGTATGTACCATTTGTTTTATACTTTGTTTGAAAACGATAGCACCCCCAAGTTTAAATAATTATTACAAAAATTAATTTCCTTTTTAAAGATGCGGAAGCGAAAGATGGTTCAATTAAACATACACACACACACCAAATTTTAATTTCTTTCAAATTAAAATTAAACAACGTGAAATTAAATTAAACACACTTATGTTAATTTCACTTAAAACAATTTAACCCAAGTCCTAGAAATTTGCCTAAGTCATATTTTCAATACTACCAATTTAGGCCAAACCAATTTTATCAATTCAAGTGATTACTTGAATTAAATAAACATAAACATTACCCAAATTAATTTTAGCACCAAATTACGTAAGAAGTGATTTAAATCAAATTTTATCTTTTTACCTAAGCATGCGTTCTATGTGAATTTTTCGAAAGATAAAATAAATAATAAATCACTACGCCGCGATGTACGAGGAAAAATCCACAATGGGAAATAACCTTGGACGTCCCTAGCCTTAAGTCCACTAAGTACGGAATTTACAATTACAAGCAAGATGACTTACAACACTAGACTCTACTCCTTCAAGCCCCGATGCATCTTCTTGTAACTACCTCTGCTTAACCGACAATCCTGGACTCCACCCGAACCTTGGAATCCACCAATGAGGAACTAGGAAGTAACCGTCAACCACACATAGTGCCTTTTACCATGTGAGAATGCCGCAACCAAAAACACAAACTTCTTCTTTATGGGATGTAGAAGGAAACCCAAACGAACTCTTCAATCGGTAGAGTAAAACCCGGTGCCAAACACTCCAAGCAAGATGTATATATATTGAAACTTGGAATAAACAATATGGGTGAAAACAAGAGTGTTTAATGATTTTTTCTTTAAGAAATGAACACTCAAAACTTGAACTTTTTCTTGGAAAATTGAACTCTCAAAACTCTCTCTAGGAGATGGAATAATATGAAAAAGTTAGTTCAAAATAGTTGGTTCCCGCACTACATAAGTCAATCGAAAGTTAGTGGGGAAAAGTAGTGGGAAAAACTGTCAAAAACTCCCCAAAACCGCCATTTTAATTTTCCGCCAGAAATCTCGTTCGAATGAGATTTTTGTTCGAACGAAGTCTCGTTCAAACAGCCCTTCTAACGAAGTTCCAGTGGCTTGATGAAAAATCTCGTTGCCAAACTCGTTCGAACGACATTCTCGTTGGAACAAAACAACTCGTTCGAACGACAATATCGAACAAAGTTCCAGTGGAAAAATCATTGGCAAACCTCGTTCGAACGAAATTCTCGAACGAACTTCCAGAAAGTATAAAAAATTTATTTTTGCCTTGAAACTTTATTTTAAAGTTTTAATAAAATCTTTCTGAAAATAAACAACAATTTAAACAAACACCCAATATTAATTGTTCCAAGATCCAATATATATATTGAAGTGCATTCATACCTTAGGAGAAATGGAACCATGTTGATGACGTAGAAACAAGGCACAATAAAACTCGGCATTTTGATGAAGCTTTAAACTTGGCCGCTATGTATTCAACTTTAGAATGTCATAGGCTTGTAAGATGGTCAATAACTCTATCCTATGACTCAAACGTTTTTGTCCGGAATTGAGCCAAACTACAAAGGACTCAATTGGAAATTTGTGTCCTTGAAAATCTCCCCCTTTGGCTATTTCAGGACAAAAAAACTAACAAAAATCCTAAAGGGCCATCAAGCTCACTAAACTAAAAAAATGTCCCACCCAAAATAAAAATACAATGTTTGACTCAAACAACCCAAGAATCAATATCTTTGACTGTTGATGAAAGTTGCCACTTAGAAGACTTCCTGCCCACTTAAGCAAACTATCAAACGCATAGGGAATATCAAAATATTAAATGCACTTAAATACTTACTCCCCCTAAATTAATTCTCCCCTTTATCAACTGTGATCTACGTAAGAAGTTCGCAACTCCCCCTAAGTTAAGTCTCCCAAACTAAGATACGATTATAAGAGGATTAGATAACATTTCTCCCCCTATCATTCTCCCCCTTTTTGTTCAGGAATAGACAAAGGATAAAACTAATTTAAGCATGATGCATAGAGTGATACGAACATGAAAGCATATAGGCAACAAAAGCATAACTAGTCCATACAAAGAATAAAGGATACCAACTAAGATGTAAGAAAATGATACCAATATGATACATAAGAATTAAGCATGTGATATCATCAAGGAATTCAACAAGATAGATACCAAAAATGAAGTAAAGCATAGATGAACTAGAAAGCAAGGCAAAGACAAAAAAAATATCATATATATACATAGACTAAATATACCAAAAATGCACATGCAACTATATATAGATATAAACACACAAATGACACAAAATAAAATAAGCTTTTCACACTCGTATGGCAAAAATGTGTCATATGGAAACAGAAGTGTTGGGATGTGAACTAGTAACAATTAAATTTAGACACAATCACTTAAAAACATGTTCACGGAGTTCTCAATTGATTGCAAACTTCATCACATTTGAATATATCCTCATGTGATAATATAGATTGAACTCAATGAACAAAGATACACAATGCATACAAGCCTAGCATGTTGATGATTATACAAACCAATAGAGTCATGACATTGAAAGTACGACGAGGATAAATGGACATTGTGCAAACCGTTAATATACCATCAAATCTCCCTCAATAAGCTTATATTATTATTTTGAATGAATAAATCAACAAAACAAGGACTTGGCCATAATATTTATTTGTAGTGTCATATTTTATTTTTAGGCTTTGGACCACGTATTTCTTTTAGGTCCATTCCAAACGGTGGCTTACTATTCGCAAAGGATAATAAATCATTTCGGAGCCCTTCCCTGTGCACATTTATATATATCATTTTTTACATCTCATACAAATCTCATGTGCAACGAATTTTGACATGCACTAGTCCTCCTAGGTCACAAATATGTAGATGACAAAATTGATAGGAGAACACATCACAAAGCTCAAATATAACATGTGACGATTAAATTTTAAAAGAGCTCGTGCAAGTGTGAATAAAGGCATATAAAAATAGAATCCGTTATATTATATCAACACAAAATTCAACTACTCCATGTAAGCATGGTAAAGAGCATAATAAGGATTGACAATCTAAACCAAAAGTTCTAGCCACATGGGAGAGAAAATGAAGGGATTCTAACACAATAATAGCCACATATAGTGTGTCAAACTAAAATACACACAAAACAAAAATCTTTTTGAGTTTTTGCAATTTTTAATATAAACAAACAAAAATCATTTGAATTTTTCATTAAGCCTAAATTACCAAGATATAAAACCCAAATGATAAACAAAATCTTTTTGTATTTTTACCTTTAGATTTAGCAAGTGAGGTTTCATGTGAAATAAAATGAGAATCAACTAATCTAATATCTAGCACATCTAAAAATGATTTCCTAACCCATATAGATATATATTTTAAATGATGGGGTTTGGGAACTAATGAAATGCTAGACATAGACTTCCTAGGACTTCTTTTAAGATCAAAACAAAATGACCTAAGGTGACCTTTCCTACCACAATGCAAGCATGTGAAAACACGAGGAATGTTACCTAAGGTGTGACCTATTCTATAGTATTTGGATAAAGTTGTCCCTCTAAAACAAACAATGGTCTTAGCTTTAGCAATGGAAGTATTGGAACAAGATGAGCTAGAACCATTACAACTACTACTTGAGTCTTGTAAGTCATTTTTCATTTTTAAAATATTGGACTCAAGTAACAAATTAGACTCCTCAATTTTACGGGACTCCTTCTTTAACTTTTCTATAACTCCTAGAAGGTTATAACGCTCCCCCTCAATGTGAGCAAACATGCCCCTAAGAGTCTTTTCTCGAAAATTACTCTCTTTCTTGGACTTCTCTAAAATATTAAAATTGTAATTTATGTCCATGAGCTTTTCGAGAAAAATATCTTTCTGATATAGCGAGGTTTGCAAAAATTCAACTTTAGCTTTAAAACAAGAATTTTCATTTTCAAGAAACTTGATTCTTTTTGCAAATCTCAAATTTAATTCTCTTAATTTTTCATTACACTTATTAAGCCCATTAAATTCCTCTTTAATAGCAAAAACTTCATTATCATTAGAAATGGACAAATTATCATTGAGACGACCCATCAAGAGATACAAAAAAAAATGAGAGTGAGTAAAAAAATGAACCACCAAAAAATGCAAGGAGCACAAAACTTATAAAAGTCGAAAAACGGATCTTTAACGCGATAAATTAGCGCTCCGGTTCTGATACCAATTTGAAAATGATAGCACCCCTAAGTTTAAATAATTATTACAAAAAGTAATTTCCTTTTTAAAGATGCTGAAACGAAAGATGGTTCAATTAAACATACACACACCAAATTTTAATTTCTTTCAAATTAAAATTAAACCACGTGAAATTAAATTAAACACACTTATGTTAATTTCACTTAAACCAATTTAACCCAAGTCCTAGAAATTTACCTAGGTCATATTTTCAATATTACCTATTTAGGCCAAACTAATTTCATTAATTTAAGTGATGACTTGAATTAAATAAACATAAACATTATCCAAATTAATTTTAGTACCAAATTATGTAAGAAGTGATTTAAATCAAATTTTATCTTTTAACCTAAGCATGCGTTCAAGGTGAATTTAGCAAAAGATAAAATAAACAATAAATCACTATGCCGCGATGTACGAGGAAAAACCCACAACGAAAAACAAACTCGGATGGCCCTAGCCTTAAGTCCACTAAGTACAAAATTTACAATTACAAGCAAGATGACTTACAACAATCGACTCGACTCCTTCAAGCCCCGACGCGTCTTCTTGTAACTACCTCTACTTAGCTGATAATCATGGTCTCCACCGGAACCTTGGAATCCACCAATGAGGAACTAGGAAGCAACGGTCAACCACACATAGTGCCTTTCACCATGTGAGAATGCCGTAGCCAAAAACACAAACTTCTTCTTTATGGGATGTAAAAGAAAACCCAAACGAACTCTTCAATCGGTAGAGTAAAACCCGATGCCAAACACTTCAAGCAATATGTATATATATTGAAACTTGGAATAAACAATATGGGTGAAAACAAGAGTGTTTAATGATTTTTTCTTTAAGAAATGAACACTCAAAACATGAACTTTTTCTTGGAAAATTGAATTCTCAAAACTCTCTCTAGGAGATGGAATAATATGAAAAAGTTAGTTCAAAATAGTTGGTTCCCTCACTACATAAGTCAGTAAAAATTTAGTGGGGAAAAGTAGTGGGAAAAACTATCAAAAACTCCCCAAAACCGCCATTTTAATTTCCCACCGAAAATCTCGTTCGAACGACCCTTCTAACGAAGTTCCAGTGCCAAACTCGTTCGAACGACATTCTCGTTCGAACAAAATAACTCGTTCGAACGACAATCTCGAACGAAGTTCCAGTGGCAAAATCATTGGCAAATCTCGTTCGAACGAAATTCTCGAACGAACTTCCAGAAAGTATAAAAAATTTATTTTAGCCTAGAAACTTTATTTTAAAGTTTTAATGAAATCTTTCTGAAAATAAACAACACTTTAAACAAACACCCAATATTAATTGTTCCAAGCTCCTATATATTTATTGAAGTGCATTCATACCTTAGGAGCAATGGAACTATGTTGATGGCGTACAAACGAGGCACAATAAAACTCAACATTTTGATGAAGCTTTAAACTTGGGCGCTATGTCTTCAACTTTAGAATGTCATAGGCTTGAAGGATGGTCAATAACTCTATCCTATGACTCAAACATTTTTGTCCTGAATTGAGCCAAAACTACAAAGGACTCAATTGAAAATTTGTGTCCTTACATTGTTAGCATTTTTTTGTTTGCTTTTCTTATTTTTGGTATTGTTTTAGTTCTGTTTTGGATCTGTTTACCCATTCCAGGAACTGTTTTCTTAAAAAATTTCCCACTAGACAAAAACTGCATTATTTTTTGGGATTACCGTGTTCTCGTTCGAGCGAAATCACATGTTTATTTTCTTTCGAGCGACTCTGTGTTTCATTTGAACGACATGATTGGGTTTTCAGGATTTATCTTTTTGTTGTCCTCTGTTTTATATAAATATATTATTTGGTACTGCTAGGTTGTTTCTAAACAGTCGAAAAATACAAAAAGATTTTCTTTTTTTTTTAAAGAAAAATTTGAAAAAACCAAAAAGAGTTTTGTATTTTGTTTGCACCTTATATGAATTGACATTTAGGATGACCAAGTCACAACATCATGCCATATCCATGTGACTATTTGATAGTGTTTTGAGACAATAAGTTGTGTTATTCATGTGCTTTACAAAGTTTCGAGTCTTTGAGATGATATAGTGTTTCTACCTACATGATTGACTCTTCTTGTCCTTTATTTCACACATGTATGGACTTCTTTAACTTTTTTTTTTCTTGTCTATCACATGTTGGTTGAGTGTTTCCATCTCAATTCTGTCTATACAACAAACCAAATGCGATAAAACTTGATAAAAAGTACTGCATGATATAACCATTAGTGAGTTTGTGTGTTTTCTTTTAAAAAATAGGGAAGGGCTACGAAAGGTACTCAATTATCCTTCGTGATTAAGCCCCCGTTTAAATGGACCTAAAAAAGTGAGGAATTGAAAATTATCCGGGGTCCAATGAGGTTTAAAAGTGCCCGAAAAAATTAAAAGGCAATAAAAAGAAAATTATGCCAAAAATGGGCCAATAGGTTTTTTAGTTTCATCACCTCATAACAAAAATAAAAAGTATTATCTTTTAATGAGGGAGTTTGGATGGTATTTTCAACGGTTTTCATGTCCTTAAAAGTCATGAAAAAGCATTACATAGTTTTGGACGTTATTGGTGTGGAAATCATTAATACTTTAATTTGTTGATATGATTAATACGATGTCATCTAAATTCAGCAATTATACACCTAATTTTTTATTTTCATTCGTTAGGACTAAACTTATGTATCATGCACATATGTGTCACACCCCGCAAAATTCGACTGACGGGGTGACCAGCCACCGCCGCCGAACTATGTCGGGCGTGAACTAAATAAATACCATTCTTAGCATGAGACAGATATGAGACATAAATAAATCAGTCCATAAGATAAATAATTGAATCAACCTCAAATGATAACAACCAACTGCGCGATAAAAGATCCATCACATGCTAGAACTCCAAATAAATCCAATTTCCAATAATGATTAAATAAAATATGAATAATCCAACAGAAATCCTCAAAACAACTTTGGAACCGAGTGGCCCAATAAAACTCCAATGAAGTCTCATAATTAAATACGTCTGGAAAGGAAAGTCTAACTAAGCTATGCCATAAAAATAAATAACTTCAGCTGCACCTCCAAATGATAACTTCGATAATCCTATGCAGCTTTTTCGAATCTTATCCTGAAAAATATTAGTCAACGCATGGGTCAGATCCAAAGCCCCGAGCAAGAATACACACTACTCCCCTCAAATAGGATCCCTGAATTTAGACAGTATCATTACACGCAATAAATATCACAATAGAGTATTTTAAATTAGACAAGATAATTAAACGTGATAAATATAAATCACTAACTACCCGAAGGAATTCCCCATTTGAAAAGGCACACCAATATGATTTTTAATTCCCAAGTCCCACAATGTTAATTAAATTAACCAACTTTTCTTATATCCTCAATTTATTATGGCGGTCCTCCCGTCTCGGGTGATTTCTCCACCAAAATACACATCCCCTCGTCAAAACGCCGGTTGACCCGTTTAAACTGTCGGCCCTCGCTGATTATGTCGTCAATATATTTTAATACCCGTATTATTATCTTAGGTATTAATTCTCAATTTTCTCAATTCACAATTTCAAATTACCCCACCCTTTTATTGATGTGAGATCCTCAAAATACCCCTTAGTTTCATACCTAAGGGTCCCCAAGTTATCAATACGTCCTACTCTATGTACAGGAGGATTTTCTATATAAATCTCAACCTAGTCTCATACCTAGACTAGCGTAACGATGATAAAATAATAAAAATCATCCCACCCTCGACATGATAAAAAACGCGATAATCTACCCTCACTGGTCCCATACGTAGAAGGCATCCTAAAATATATAGAGCGCAAAATTACTCAACAACCCGTCGTCACAAAGGCAATACAATAATACCAACAAGAATAATTAATTAATGTATAAAACTACGCATGATAGTCCAATTCAATTAAATCTTTAATTAAATTATCACAACGTCAAAAATACCCAAATAATATCATTTACTTATTTAAATTAAATATACCACTATTTCATCATTTAGAACATCAAAATTTTAATTACATTGTTTCAACACAAATTACGTGAGTTATACGCCCTCAAATCCATTTATTTTAAGACTAGGGTTTTTCTACATGCAACCTACACCAATAAAATTCAAAATCACTCATGAATCCTACATACCCAAAGGGTTATGAATATTATTCAGATTAAAAGATTTTATAAAAACAACCCCATAGTTAGTGCCCACTTTTTCTAATTGAGTTATTAATTATTTTTAAGAAAACATGTAATGAAGTGTTTAGGCAACACTTAAAACGCATAATACAAAAGGAAAAGAATAGAGTATTCATGCCTATTAAGATCGTGTTGAAAATCTGATTAGAAATCTGGATTCCTCTCGAAAAATTAGCAAAGAAGTGTTCTTGAATCAATCTTGATTAAACCATAATTAAGCCTCCCAAAACTTGTGACAAAAACTTAATTATGAAGAAGGTTGATGATTATGAGTGAGGAAAAATATTTGGAAGTGTTCTCTGGTGAAAAACTGGAGAAAAAGTGATTATGAGAACTCCCTCTATGGATTAACAAGGTTATATAGGGATTAGGAGTCCTAATCCTAAACAAACTCTAATTAAAAATAGCTTGCAGCGCACGATTTCTGCTGGGGTCGATCGATCAATAAATCGAACTGGTACGCCGCCACTTCCCTTCTCCTTCGTTTAATACCATTTAACTAAAAATTAAATTCGATTTCGATTCCGCTTGAAGTTTTATTCTTCTAAAATTATAACCAACATATTTATTCAATAAAAACAATTAAATTCAAAATTTTATTTTTCTTGAATATTCCAATTAATTAATTAAATTAAATAATAAAAATACGGGGTGTTACATACTTTCCCACTAGCAAAGAATTTCGTCATCGAAATTTGACGAAGCATACACATGAACGCGTAAACCTCGTAAAAGGAAATAAGGCTCACATATGCCTACCTTTAGAATGCCATAATTGGGCGCTCATATACCCAATCATATGCGCACCTACCCCACGAACATCAAAATAATATATATATATATATATATATATATATATATATATATATATATATATATATATATATATATATATATATATATATATATATATATATATTGCCTATATGCATACGCATAACTATGAAAATAACGACGTACCACACGCTCCCACAAATCCCCCACTCGATCTTATATCCGAAAGTCATCAAAATGCCAACATCCTCAAATTAAATCTCAACATCAAAAATTGATACATACGATCCTTAACATATGTACTAAAATCTCCAAAATAATTATCGTCTCCAAAATCAATTTTAATAATCCTCACATTAAGCTTACTAATTCTAAACTCAATGCCTACGACGTTCTTACAACAAAGCTTCACATATCCAAGAAACACATCTACCACGTATTCTAGACCCTTTATCTTAGGAAGTACGAATCAACAAAAGGAATCAAAGATCTCCAACGCGAAAGCTAAACGGACTCATAACCTACGAGACATAAGACCATGCTCTGATACCATCAGTCACACCCCGCAAAATCCGACTGACGGGGTGGCCAGCCACCGCCGTCGAAATATGTCGGGGTGAACTAAATAAATACCATTCTTAGCATGAGACATAACTAAATCAGTCCATAAGATAAATAATTGAATCAATCTCAAATGATAACAACTAACTGCACTATAAAAGATCCATCACATGCTAGAACTCCCAACAAATCCAATTTCCAATAATGATTAAATAAAATCTGAATAATCCAACAGAAATCCTCTAAACAACTTTGGAACCGAGTGGCCCAATAAAACTCCAATGAAGTCTCATAATTAAGTAAGACTGGAAAGGAAAGTCTAACTAAACTATGCCATAAAAATAAATAACTCCAGCTGCACCTCCAAATGATAACTTCGATAATCCTATGCAGCTTCTCCGAATCTAATCCTGGAAAATGTTAGTCAGCGCGTGGGACAGAGCCAAAGCCCCGAGCAAGAATACACACTACTCTCCTCAAATAGGATCCTTGAATCCAGACAGTATCATTATACGCAATAAATATCACAATAGAGTATTTTAAATCAGACGAGATAATTAAACGTGATAAATATAAATCACTAACTACCCGAAAGAATTCCCCATTTGAAAAGGCACACCAATATGATTTTTAATTCCCAAGTCCCACGGTATTAATTAAATTAACCAACTTTTCCTATATCCTCAATTTATTATGGCGGTCCTCCCGCCTCGGGTGATTTCTCCACCAAAATACACATCCCCTCGTCAAAACGCTGGCTGACCCGTTTAAACTATCAGCGCTCGTTGATTATGTCGCCAATATATTTTAATACCCATATTATTATCTTAGGTATTAATTCTCAATTTTCTCAATTCAGAATTTCAAATTACCCCACCCTTTTATCGATGTGAGATCCTAAAAATACCCTTAGTCTCATACCTAAGGGTCCCCAAGTTATCAATACGTCCTACCCTATGTACATGAGGATTTTCTATATAAATCTCAACCTAGTCTTTTACCTAGACTAGTGTAACGATGATAAAGTAATAAAAATCATCCCACCCTCGACATGATAAAAAACGCGATAATCTACCCTCACTAGTCCCATACCTAGAAGGCATTCTAAAATCTAAGGAGAGCAAAATTACCCAACAACCCGTCATCACAAAGGCAATATAATAATACCAACAAGAATAATTAATCAATGTATAAAACTACGCATGATAGTCCAATTCAATTAAATCTTTGATTAAATTATCACAACGTCAAAAATACCCAAATAATCTCATTTACTTATTTAAATTAAATATATCGCTATTTCATCATTTAAAACATCAAAATTTTAATTTCATTGTTCCAACACAAATTACATGAGTTATATGCCCCCAAATCCATTTATTTTAAAACTAGGATTTTTCAACATGCAACCTACACCAATAAAATCTAAAATTACTCATGAATCCTACGTACCCAAAGGGTTATGAATATTATTCAAATTAAAATATTTTATAAAAATAGCCCCATACTTTGAGGATTATTGGTCATCGCTATGTGTGATTGGAAATTATGGCCATTTATTTGTATGTTTGAGGAACAATGTGGAATATATATATACTATGTGAGTACATATATCTCTGTGTGTGATTGGTATATGTGTATCTTAGAGGTTGATTTCTACGGGCTTTCCTTTGGTATAGGGTTGGGACAGCCAAATTATATATTTTCTCTAGTGCGATCCGGGGAGGTTACGCGATGTGGGTGAATCCCCTGGCTTGAGGAGAAGGGAGAGTATAGTCCCCAGGTCATTATCGTCCCGCGTTCGAGTGCGATGTGTGTAACTCCACTTGCAGGGGGAACATGACCGCCTCCACCGTTGTGTGTTTTTACCATGATCATTGAGAGAGTCTGGCTTGGTACCGTGGTTCAGTGAGTAAACCTGGAGTTGGATCGGCACTATGAGACTGCATCCTCGAGCTATAGCTCGTTGGGATGGTTATTGTACTTGTGTGTATATTACATTACTTGTGTATGAGAACAAGATATTATATATCTCTAATAAGTGTAAGAAGATAAATGAAAAAGGATTAATTCTCATTCCGGGAGATTATATACAGACGTGTAATATGATGTGCATATAAAAGTGAGTATGATAATGTATATAACTATATGAGAATGTATATAAAAGTGAGAATGAAAGATAAAGATAAGTATGTTGTGTATATTTAATTATATGATTATATATATATATATATATATATAAGTTGTGTGCTGAGGGTCTAATGGATCTCGACGATCGACCTTGCCAAGTAGTAGTGTATCGGGGGGGTTCCTTGTTTGGATTTCGCTTCGCGAGACACCCCACGCACGAACATGGAATAGTGTTGAGACTGGGGAGAAGTTTAGCCCTTAGTACTTGGGTTAACTAGGATTGTTAGAGAATGGGTAACGAATTAGTTAGGCAGGGTAGCTTGACTAGGTTATTCGTTAGGATGCGATAGGTGTGCACTATTAGAAGAGAGGTAAGGGGTATCTCAGGGGAGTATGATACCAATTTAAATATGAGATAAAACATATTTTTAAAAATAAAGCATTTATGCACTTGCTAAATATTTTCACAACTCGGGCTCTGACCCGTTTATCTACTTTTCCTCTCTTTCTATATATATTATATATATATATATAGGTGTCCAGACACAGGGACGCTTGGATGATGATCCTTTCGAGTCAGACGTCTGCTGCATCAGCTGCGGATGCATGCAGGTTTGATTTAGACACTTCTATTCTTTCGATCTTGATAGGAAGCATTGTAGTTACTTTCGGGCCAAAAGCCCAATTGTATTTATTTATTCTTTCACCGCCTTTTAATGCGACATTCGATTTGGTTGTATTATATTTGAACCGAGTGTTCGGTTAATTTATCTTCTTCCAATTTTATTTATATAAACTGTGTGAATGTTTTAATTGTATAGTTCGTTTAAAAAGATTAGTTAAATAAAATTTAAACGTCGGCCTAATAGGTTATTAGTAATTAATTTGGTTTTCGACAGTGATGCTAAGAATGATCCACATGCGACTCCGATTTTAATTTGTTACAGGAGTAATCGTCCGGTATTTTATTAGGCGGGGTGTCACGGAGGGTATCAGAGCATCAGGTTCTAGTGTCCTTAGGAATCTGTGCGGACGTACTACACTTTCAGCGTTGCTCTCGATTTGATATAGAGCCTTATGATTAGGATTGTTGATCCGTCTTGTAAGATTTCGTTCTCCTGCCATATTGTAAGATTATAGTAATCTTGTGCGTGCTCGTTTGAGGTTCGTGTGCTAATCGATGAAGGGTGACCAAGGAAGGCCGTGATGAAGGCAGTAGGAGGCAGGGCATAGCTAGAACAGCTAGCTGAAGTCGGAAACTAGGACCGTAGTAGAGGTCATTCTCCTTATGGCATTTGCTAAGAATTCTTGCAATGCCTATTAAAGTATAGTAGTTATGAGTATGTAAGTACCACTGTAGTAGAGAGTGGTGCTAAAGTTGAATTACCCGGTGAAGCTAAGGGTTCAAAAAAGGGGTCTTTGATAAGGACCATCTTTGAAGTTAATTCATGCGAAGGTGGTGAAGCATTGCTCAGTGATTTCTGAAGTATCACAAGCTTTGACTTAGAAAAGGGTATAGAAATACACAGATGTGAAACTTTGAGGAAAAATTTTCACTCGTAAGAGTAATATTGAAATGGTGGGAACGGTGATCACCATATTCGGGGGAGCAGGATGTTTGACCCCCAAAGGGATCGTATGGATAGTTTTTAATTGTGAGTCCCCATGATTTAGCAGGAATGAGAAGAATTCAGTTTTAAATTATTCACGTAAGGATCGGTCACAGGCCGACAGTGAATAAAGAAAGTTATCAATAAGTGAACTTAGTGCCAAATCAAGAGAAGCATAATGAAGAGAGATTCCTTCTGAGGAATGATAGGCTCACTAGAGAAGTGTTGCTAACACTTATGGAGGATATGTGTGTTCGTGGAACCCCATTGGTGGACATCAACCTGAGGAATTCTTTGAAACAGGGTTGTTGAGGACGGTGGTGGAGTTTCCTTTTAATGAAGAAGTTAAGGGAACTATTAAAGTGATTTTCAGGATCGCGGCTATGGAGTCCAAGATACTGATGACCTTGAAAACGTCAGGATGACTCGAGATGGGGAATGTTGTAATGTGGAGTATAAAACCATACGGTTAGTCATTACCCAGTGGGAGTTAAAGGGCAAGAGTAGGGTGCCCAGATGGGGCATTGATTAAAGTAATTTTTGGGTCAGTTAGGGCAAGTGTACCATGTCTAGGAACCATTTGGAGTAGCCAGGGTAATTGGCAAGAATGTTATGAGTTTCACCTCAGTTGAAGGAGGTATATTTGGTGTGACAAGATTGAGTCACGGTATTTTATTAGCCATAGACTCGTGTGTGATTCGAGTTTATTTCTAGTATCGATAACGTTATGTAGTATATGTCTATGTGTTTTTCCGCGATAGCGGGAATCAATTTTCTTTCATTCACTATGAAGAGCAGGTGTTAGTATTTTAAGTTTATATCAGATTGGTATTAGTCATTTTGTGTGTGTTATACGAGTATGATGTTATTTTAAGTAGAATATGATATTTGTTGCTCGAAGCGATAACAGGCTAATGATGGTAAGACTATCATGTTCGCGGTTCTAGGGTGGAACGAGTTGTTGTTGCGATATCTCACCTGGATACAGGCTGAGTTCGCATTTATTATATATATGGATGGAACTTCGGTGAGCAGATGTTTCATTATCATGATTCGAGTGCTTGGCGACCTTATAGGTGTGATTTAAGGTATGCAGGTTTATTTGTTGAGTTGTGAGTTTAAGCTCATTATTGGTTGCGCAAGTACTGAGTGTAGTGCGAGCGCTTAGTGGTGTGGCTCCTCGATAGAGATAGGAGTTCAGACCACATTTTTTTGAAAGAGGAGATAGGGTTATCCCGGTTGCATATTTGAAGTTAACGGACCTCCACGACCGACAAAATTAAGTAGTAGTGTATTGGAGGGGTTCCTTATTTGGATTTTACTTGTGAGACGCTACGCGCATGAACCTTAACGACGTCGAGAGTGGAGAGATGTTATAGGATGCAAGGATGTTGGTTTTGTTGATAAGTCATTTAGGGTGGAGGAAACACTATAGACTATGAGCCGTATGATGATGGTATGCTTATGGAAATATTGTGCTATGGAGAAGCACTAAAATGTTCTCTCACCGCAAGTAGGTGGGTAAAAAAAGAGTTAGAGAAATTGATTTGAGGCTTATAGCTAGGCCTTAAGGAAAAGGAAAATTTTGGAGGAAGTATGTTTTGGGTATGATGTTCGTAACGCTTTTATGGAGAGTTGGCGCCTTGATTAGTTAGATTTTCATTTTCATCTAGGTGAAAGGATAGAGTGGTAGAAGTACGTTAGTAGGTTAGTGAGGTAGGATTTAGGACGTCCCACTGGTGTGCCTTAGGCCGTTATATCTCGATGACCGATGACGCGAAGGAGTAGTGTAACGGGAGGGTTCCTTGTCTGAATTTTGCTTTGTGAGACGTCCCACGCATGAAACCGAGCAAATGTCGGGAGTTGAGCAAGGTCTTGGGCACCAGGGATACAATTTAGGATAGTACTATTTCCCGTAGGTAGGAACACTTCGATCTTAGAATTTTTGTGGAGTGAAGCCAGTGGAGTTAGTGGCGCCGATATAGAAACTTTGGTTGGTTAACCTTGAGAAGAATGGGATTTTGCGGGTTGGGAAGACCCATGTATGAGTATTACGCCGAGGAAATAAGGCATATTGTTTAGAAAGTGTGTATGTGTCGGACATTTGTATTACTTATGCAGAGAGGGTGTATGGGCACCTTAGTAAGTTAGTTTTATATACCGCCTGAAATAGAAGGGACGTAGTATATAGAGTTGAAGATTATGCCGAGATGGCTGGATAATATAGTATAAACCTTGATAGAGGTGGGTGCTGAACGAGGGTACGGTTAAGAGCTATTGGGTAGTACCATTCCACCATGAGGTATTAGGATGTGGAGTGATTCACGATCCTAGGTTAGTGCTGGTAGTATCGATTATATCTGAATTTCGAGGATGAAATTCTGTTGTAAGGGGGGAAGTATGTAATACCCCGCACTTTTATGGGAAATTAAATTCAATAGTTAAGTGTAATTTGGGAATTTAAGAAATTATCATGAATAGTAAATTTGGAGTTTTCAAGGATTAGATTATTTTCGATGGGTGTTATAATTACTTTTGGGGTTAAGTAAATAAGTTGGAGTATTTTAATTATATGTCGCAGCTGGGTAAAGCGACAAAGGATAATATTTTAATTGGAAAACCGCATTAAGTTATGTTGGATTGGAATAGTGAATTGCGGTCAAGTACCTCGGATGAAAATTCTAATTGTGCGGTTAGTCTCGGAATGGCCGAGATAGTCAGAAAAGAGTATCCGGGGGTCAAAATTGAGTTTCGAGAATTTTTGGATTAATAGGGACTCGCAATTGAGTAAACGAGTCGTTTTTTGGGTTTAAAAGGCATAAACCCTTAGCTTCTCCTTATAAAGGCATGGTAGAGTGGGAGAAAAGAAAGAAAATAGAGAAAAGAAGAAGGGAAGAAAAGGATAATGGAGAAAGAGGAGAGAAAAGGGATTTCCGGGCCAAACTCCGCCGGATTCGACTCGGGGTAGTCGAATTTCATCCTCCAGGCAAGTGTTTACTTAATTTATTTGATTTTGAGCATAAATTTCATATCATAATTGGTAATAACAAACCCTAAAGATTTTGGGTTGGGTTTTCGTGGATTAAACGGGTTTTTTCGGAAGTTTAATGGGTAAGCCCTGGAAATTATGAAATTGGAGTAACTTAGAATTTAATCGAAATTAATGGTTGGTTCTTGGTTTTAGGATGTTTAGAACTGATTTTCTTAGTGTATATTTAGTTGGGTGTTGTTAGATGTTGGTGAAAACAAAGGAAATTGAGTTTAGAGGTTTGGAAATGGCCGAAACAGTCTCGAAGAAGACGATGAACAGTAACCAGTGTCCGAATCGATTCGTCCTAGATGAGGATCGATTCGGCTTTTGATCAAAAAAGAAATATGTATATATTTTCGATACGGTCGCGTGGGCACCGACCACGTATTTTTTTGATTTGTTTTGGATTTATAATTATTTTTCTACGGAAGGCTGTCCGAGATCGAAATCGATAGTTAGAAATCGAACCTGATATTGGGAGAATTAAGGCTAGAATTGTTTGGAGATAAATCTTAGGGGTTCCTAAATATAGTGTGGGGACCTCTAGATTATTATTTGAGCGAAATGTAGACATTGGGTTCGTGGAAATGGAATCCACGACCTATTTAAATTAAGGGTGTTTGGTGACAAATATTTATTGGGTATTTAGGCCTATATAATTATACGCGTAGAAAACATAATTATAATGATTGTGGTTGAGTACATCCTACGAAACTATTAGGATGAATTTGGAAAAATGTGTATTTACTTAGTGTGAATTGGTATAGTTGGAGAAATTATATAAATCCTTAAGTGTGAATAAGGTACACATTATTTATCAAGTGAGGGAACACTTTTGAGTTTAGTATCGTGAGTGCGCGAATACTCGAATATTATTAATTGTGAGAATCTTTTAGGATTATTGGTCATCGCTATGTGTGATTGGCAATTATGGCCATTTATTTGTATGTTTGAGTAACAATGTGGAATATATATATATATATATATATATATATATATATATATATATATATATATATATATATATATATATATATATATATATATATACTACGTGAGTAAAGTATTTATATTATATAATACGAATACATATATCTCTGTGTATGATTGGTATATGTGTATCTTAGAGGCTGATTTCCATGGGCTTTCCTTTGGTATAGGGTTGGGACAGCCAAATTATATATTTTCTCTAGTGAGATCCGGGGAGGTTGCACGATGTGGGTGAATCCCCTGGCTTGAGGAGCAGGGAGAGTATAGTCCCCAGGTCATTACCGTCTCGCGTTCGAGTGCGATGTTACTCCACTTGCAGGGGGAACATGACCGCCTCCATCGTTGTGTGTTTTTACCATGACCATTGAGAGAGTCTAGCTTGGTACCGTGGTTCAGTGAGTAAACCCGGAGTTGGATCGGCACTATGAGACTGCATCCTCGAGTTATAGCTCTTTGGGATGGTTATTGTACTTGTGTGTATATTACATTACTTGTGTATGAGAACAAGATATTATTTATCTCTAATAAGTGTAAGAAGATAAATGAAAAAAGATTAATTCTCATTCCGGGAGATTATATCCGGACGTGTAATATGATGTGCATATAAAAGTGAGTATGATAATGTATATAACTATATGAGAATGTATATAAAAGTGAGCATGAAAGATAAAGATAAGTATGCTATGTGTATTTAATTATATGAGTATATATATATAAGTTATGTGTTGAGGGTCTAATGGATCTCGACGATCGACCTTGCCAAGTAGTAGTGTATCGGGGAGGTTCTTTGTTTGAATTTCGCTTCGCGAGACACCCCACTCACGAACATGGAATAGTGTTGAGACTAGGGAGAAGTTTAGCCCTTAATACTTGGGTTAACTAGGATTGTTAGAGAATGGGTAATGGACTAGTTAGGCAGGGTAGCTGGACTAAGGTATTCGTTAGGATGCGATAAGTATGCACTATTAGAAGAGAGGTAAGGGGTATCTCAAAGGAGTGCGATACCAATTTAAATATGAGATAAAACATACTTTTAAAAATAAAGCATTTATGCAGTTGCTAAATATTTTCACAACTCGGGCTCAGACCCGTTTATCTACTTTTCCTCTCTTGCTATGTATTATATATATATATAGGTGTCCAGACACAGGGACGCCTGGATGATGATCCTTTCGAGTCAGACGTCTGCTGTAGCAGCTGTGGATGCATGCAGGTTTGATTTAGATGCTTATATTCTTGCGATCTAGATAGGAAGCATTGTAGTTACTTTCGATCCAAAAGCCCCTATTGTATTTATTTATTCTTTCACCGCCTTTTAGTACGGCATTCGATTTGGTTGTATTATATTTGAACTGAGTGTTCAGTTAATTTATCTTCTTCCAGTTTTATTCATATAAACTGTGTGAATGTTTTAATTGTATAGTTCGTTTAAAAAGATTAGTTAAATAAAATTTTGACGCCAGCCTAATAGGTTTTCAGTAATTAATTTGGTTTTCGACAGTGATTTTTAGAATGATCCACATGTGACTCCGATTTTAATTTGGTACACGAGTGATCGCCCGGTATTTTATTAGCCGGGATGTCACATATGAGTGAGGAAAAATATTTGGAAGTTTTCTGTGGTGAAAAACTGGAGAAAAAGTGATTATGAGAAGTTCCCCTACGGATTAACAAGGTTATATAGGGATTAGGAGTCCTATTCCTAAACAAACTCTAATTAAAAATAGCTTGCAGCGCACGATTTCTTTCGGGGTCGATCGATCGACTCCCTAGGTCGATCGATCGATCGAACAGGTACGCCGCTACTTCCCTTCTCCTTTGTTTAATACCATTTAACTAAAAATCAATTTTTTTATTAGTCACGGACTAAATCCGTGACAAATGTTTTTCCCTTTTTTTATTTATTTTAAAGCTAAACTTAAATCTCTCATAAAAACTTCATTTTAAATCCGATTTTGATTCCGCTTGAAGTTTTATTCTTCTAAAATGATAACCAACATATTTATTTAACAAAAATAATTAAATTCAAAAATTTATTTTTCTTGAATATTCCAATTAATTTATTAAATTAAATAATAAAAACACGGGGTGTTACATACTTTCCCAGTAGCAAAGAATTTTTTCCTCCAAATTAGACGAGGCATACACATGAAAGCGTAAATCTCGCAAAAGGAAATAAGGCTCACATATTCCTAGCCCATACACCCAATCCAACGTGCACCTACCCCATGAACATCAAAATAATATATATATATATATATAGATATTGCCTATATGCATACGCATAACTATGAAAATAACGACGTATCACACGCTTTCACAAATCCCCCACTCGATCCTATATCCGAAAGTCATCAAAATGATTACTTCCCCAAATTAAATCTCAACATCAAAAATTAATACATACGATACCTAACTAAATCTCAACATAAAAAATTGATACATACGATACCTCACATATGTACTAAAATCTCCAAAATAATTATCGTCTCCAAAATCCATTATAAGAATCCTCACATTAAGCTTACTAATTCTAACTCAATGCCTACGACGTTCTTAGCACAAAGCTTCACATCTCCATGAAACATATATAACACGTATACTATACCCTCTATCTTAAGAAGTACGAATCAACAAAAGGAATTAAAGATCGCCAACGCGAAAGCTAAATGGACTCATAACCTACGATAGCTAAGACCATGCTCTGATACCATCCGTCACACCCCGTAAAATTCGACTGACGGGGTGGCCAGCCACCGCCGTCGAAATATGTCGGGGTGAACTAAATAAATATCATTCTTAGCATGAGACAAATATGAGACATAAATAAATCAGTCCATAATATAAATAATTGAATCAATCTCAAATGATAATGACCAACTGCACGATAAAAGATCCATCACATGCTAGAACTCCAAATAAATCCAATTTCCAATAATGATTAAATAAAATCTGAATAATCCAACAGAAATCCTCTAAACAACTTTGGATCCGAGTGGCCCAATAAAACTCCAATGAAGTCTCATAATTAAATACGACTGGAAAGGAAAGTCTAACTAAACTATGCCATAAAAATAAATAACTCCAGCTGCACCTCCAAATGATAACTTCGATAATCCTATGCAGCTTCTCCGAATCTTATCCTGAAAAATGTTAGTCCACGCATGGGTCAGAGCCAAAGCCCCAAGCAAGAATAGACACTACTCCCCTCAAATAGGATCCTTGAATCCAGACATTATCATTATACGCAATAAATATCACAATAGAGTATTTTAAATTAGATTAGATAATTAAACGTGATAATTATAAATCACTAACTACCCGAAGGAATTCCCCATTTGAAAAGGCACACGAATTTTTAATTCTCAAGTCCCACGATGTTAAGTAAATTAATCAACTTTTCTTATATCCTCAATTTATTATGGCGGTCCTCCCGCCTCGGGTGATTTTTCCACCAAAACACACATCCCCTCGTCAAAATGTCGGCTGGCCCGTTTAAACTGTTGGCCCTCGCTGATTATGTCGCCAATATATTTTAATATCTGTCTTATTATCTTAGGTATTAATTCTCAATTTTCTCAATTCACAATTTTAAATTAACCCACCCTTTTATCGATATGAGATCCTCAAAATACCCCTTAGTCCCATACCTAAGGGTCTTTAAGTTATCAATACGTCCTACCCTATGTACAGGAGGATTTTCTATATAAATCTCAACCTAGTCTCATACCTAGACTAGCGTAACGATGATAAAGTAATAAAAATCATCCCACCCCCGACATGATAAAAAACGCGATAATCTACCCTCACTAGTCTCATACCTAGAAGGCATCCTAAAATATAGGGAGAGCAAAATTACCCAACAACCCGTCGTCACAAACGACAATATAATAATACCAACAAGAATAATTAATCAACGTATAAAACTACGCATGATAGTCCAATTCAATTAAATCTTTAATTAAATTATCACAACGTCAAAAATACCCAAATAATCTCATTTACTTATTTAAATTAAATATATCGCTACTTCATCATTTAAAACATCAAAATTTTAATTTCATTGTTTCAACACGAATTACATGAGTTATACGCCCCCAAATCCATTTATTTTAAAACTGGGGTTTTTCTACATGCAACCTACACCAATAAAATCCAAAATCACTAATGAATCCTACGTACCCAAAGGGTTATGAATATTATTTAGATTAAAAGACTTTATAAAAACAGCCCCATAGTTAGTATCCACTTTTTCTAATTAAGTTACTAATTATTTTTAAGAAAACATGTAATTAAGTGTTTAGGCGACACTTAAAACTCATAATACTAAAGGAAAAGAATAGAGTATTCATGCCTGTGAAGATCGTATTGAAAATCTGATCAGAAATCTGGATTCCTCTCAAAAAATTAGCAAAGAAGTGTTCTTGAATCAATCTTGATTAAGCCTCCCAAACCTTGTGACAAAAACTTGATTATGAAGAAGGTTGATGATTATGAGTGAGAGAAAAAATATTTGGAAGTGTTCTCTGGTGAAAAACTGGAGAAAAATTGATTATGAGAACTCCCCTTACGGATTAACAAGGTTATATAGGGATTAGGAGTCCTATTCCTAAACAAACTCTAATTAAAAATAGCTTGCAGCGCACGATTTCTGTCGGGGTCGATCGATCGACTCCCTAGGTCGATCGATCGATCGATCGAACAGGTACGCCGCCACTTCTTTTCTCCTTCATTTAATACCATTTAACTAAAAATCAATTTTTTTTATTAGCCACAGACTAAATCCGTGACAAATGTTTTCCCTTTTTTAATTTATTTTAAAGCTAAACTTAAATCTCTCATCAAAACTTCATTTTAAATCCGATTTCGATTCCGCTTGAAGTTTTATTCTTCTAAAATCATAACCAACATATTTATTCAATAAAAATAATTAAATTCAAAAATTTATTTTCCTTGAATATTCCAATTAATTAATTAAATTAAATAATAAAAACACGGGGTGTTACAGACTTCCCCACTAGCAAAGAATTTCGTCCTCGAAATTAGACGAAGCATACACATGAATGCGTAAATCTCACAAAAGTAAATAAGGCTCACATATGCCTACCCGTATAATGTCATAATTGGACACCCATACACCCAATCCTACGCGCACCTACCCCACGAACATCAAAATAATATATATATATATATATATATATATTGCCTATATGCATACGCATAACTATGAAAATAACGATGTACCACACGCTCTCACAAATCCCCCACTCGATCCTATATCCGAAAGTCATCAAAATGCTAACGTCCTCAAATTAAATCTCAACATCAAAAATTGATACATACGATACCTAATATCTGTACTAAAATCTCCAAAATAATTATCGTCTCCAAAATCTATTTTAAGAATCCTCACATTAAGCTTACTAATTCACCTCTATCTTACGAAGTACGAATCAACAAAAGGAATCAAAGATCGCCAACGTGAAAGTTAAACGGACTCATAATCTACGAGACATAAGACCATGCTCTGATACCATCAGTCACACCCCGTAAAATCCGACTGACGGGGTGGCCAGCCACCTCCGTCGAACTATGTCGGGCATGAACTAAATAAATATCATTCTTAGCATGAGACAAATATGAGACATAAATAAATCAGTCCATAAGATAAATAATTGAATAAATCTCAAATGATAACAACCAACTGTGCGATAAAAGATCCATCACGTGCTAGAACTCCAAATAAATCCAATTTCCAATAATGATTAAATAAAATCTGAATAATCCAACAGAAATCCTCTAAACAACTTTGGAACCGAGTGGCCCAATAAAACTCTAATAAAGTCTCATAATTAAATACGATTGGAAAGGAAAGTCTAACTAAACTATGCCATAAAAATAAATAACTCCAGCTGTACCTCCAAATGATAACTTCGATAATCCTATGCAGCTTCTCCAAATCTTATCCTGAAAAATGTTAGTCAACGTATGGGTCAGAGCCAAAGTCCCGAGCAAAAATACACACTACTCCCCTCAAATAGGATCCTTGAATCCAAACAGTATCATTATACACAATAAATATCACAATAGAGTATTTTAAATTATACGAGATAATTAAACGTGATAAATATAAATCACTAACTACCCGAAGGAATTTCGCATTTGAAAAGGCACACCAATATGATTTTTAATTCACAAGTCCCACTATGTTAATAAAATTAACCAACTTTTCTTATATCCTCAATTTATTATGACGGTCCTCCCGCCTCGGGTGATTTCTCCACCAAAATACACATCCTCTCGTCAAAATGCCGTCTGGCCCATTTAAACTGTCGGCCCTCGCTGACTGACGAGGTTCCACACACGACACGACATAAAACGTCGGCTGACCCGTTTAAACTGTCGGCCCTCGCTGATTATGTCGCCAATATATTTTAATACCTGTCTTATTATCTTAGGTATTAATTCTCAATTTTCTTAATTCATAATTTCAAATTACTCCACCCTTTTATCGATGTGCGATCCTCAAAATATCCCTTAGTCCCATACCTAAGGGTACCCGAGTTATCAATACGTCCTACCCTATGTACAAGAGGATTTTTTATATAAATCTCAACCTAGTCTCATACTTAGACTAGCGTAACGATGATAAAGTAATAAAAATCATCCCACCCCCGACATGATAAAAAACACGATAATCTACCCTCACTAGTCCCATACGTAGAAGGCATCCTAAAATATATAGAGCGCAAAATTACTCAACAACCCGTCGTCACAAAGACAATACAATAATACCAACAAGAATAATTAATTAACGTATAAAACTACGCATGATAGTCCAATTCAATTAAATCTTTAATTAAATTATCACAACGTCAAAAATACCCAAATAATATCATTTACTTATTTAAATTAAATATACCACTATTTCATCATTTAGAACATCAAAATTTTAATTACATTGTTTCAACACAAATTACGTGAGTTATACGCCCTCAAATCCATTTATTTTAAAACTAGGGTTTTTCTACATGCAACCTACACCAATAAAATCCCAAATTACTCATGAATCCTACGTACCCAAAGGGTTATGAATATTATTCAGATTAAAAGATTTTATAAAAACAACCCCATAGTTAGTGTCCACTTTTTCTAATTAAGTTACTAATTATTTTTAAGAAAACATGTAATATAGTATTTAGACGACACTTAAAACGCATAATACTAAAGGAAAAGAATAAAGTATTCTTGTCTGTGAAGATCGTATTGAAAATCTGATTAGACATCTGGATTCCTCTCGAAAAATTAGCAAAGAAGTGTTCTTGAATCAATATTGATTAAGCACCAATTAAGCCTCCCAAAACTTGTGACAAAAACTTGATTATGAAGAAGGTGTGACAACCCGCCTACTAAAATAATAGGTGGCCAGCCCAATACTCTAATAATCACGGGAATCATATATGGTCCATTCTCAGCATCATTGTCGATTAAAATAATGGTACGAGATAACCAACAATCATTCTAGAAAACGGACTGTCAAATTTAAAATTTTGAAAGTAAAAGAAAAACACTTAGACAACCCATTTGTAAAAACGGTGGATACCAAAAATCAATGAATAAAGAATGACAACATATTAAATAATCACCGAATAAGCTGTCGGTGAACAAACCAATACAATAGTTACACCGAGTATTATAATTCAATTCTTACAATATAATAAATGAATGCAAAGCATGGGCAACACGCACGAATAAATAAACTGAACATAACTAGAGTTCAAATGAAAAGAAGCGTCTAATACATATATCCTATAACATCCGCAATATGCTATAGCTCCATGACAACCGGAATGGAAATGTAAATACGGGTGTCCATGCGGTAGAGCACCTGTACGACAAGGAGTATATGCAAAAACAAAGAAATATAGATGGGTCAGGGCCCGATTTAATATGATTCCCATGTGACTAAAATGCATGACAGTTAAGTGCGTAATTCTCTCCCAATTAACATAATAAAGGTTCTCACCTCTCATTCTAAAAGCACAACCTAGCGCAATATCAGGAGATGCTCTGGTTAACCCAAGTACTAAGGGCTAACTTCTCCCCAGTCTCAACACTATGCCCTATTCGTGCGTGGGGTGTCTCGCAAAGAGAAATCCAAGCAAGGAAACCCCCCGATACACTACTACTAGGCAAGGTTGATCGTCGAGATCCATCAGACCCTCAGCACAAAATTAATATATATATATATATATATATATATATATATATATATATATACGTGTATGTATGCATATGCATGGGAGGTCACATCTACAGCTACTCAAGGAGACATAAAATAAATCCATTCACAACCTAAGGGCGCAATTCTTATTTCTTTCTTTAGGAATATACATGTATGGTAATTTCATTTTATCAAATGTTTACCAATTAAATCTCATTTCAAAACCTTCTTTACCAATTTTATTTCCTTTCTTCCATTCAGGAAAAATACATAATTTAAAGCAAGTTTTATTAACATAAAAATTCTTTATCCTTTTTTTTCTTTAAAATCCCACTTCCCTTCTTCCATCTAGGAAGTGTAATCAAAAGTCATTTATATTATCATAAAAATACTTTTGCATACCATATGTTTCCATCTCCCTTCTTCCATCCGGGAAATGTATCCGAAGCCAAACCATATATCCCATTTCCCTTCTTCCATCCGGAAAATGTATTTAAAGCCAATTCATTATCATGAATTGCTTTAACATATCTAAGACCGTTCCTCCGGGTTTCCCCACTGGACATGCCCCAAAATGGCTATCATCTTCCAGGGCCTATCAAAAAAGACAACCTGGGAACTTACCAAACGTCGAGAAGCGGCCATATGCCTGCGGGATAGTCATGACCACACCCGGAATCACCTAACCAGCGCAGTAAAATAAACGCCCATATGGCCTAGGGATTATATCCACCCTGCATTCATTAGCTAGGGGGCTTCACCCCGTGCGCGCAACTTCCCTTATGATGGCGATTTAGAGAGGTGTGTAATCATAAATTAATATTTATGAAAAACATTACTTTTTCCTTTTGAAAACATTCACTTTTACGTTCTCAAAATCATTCATTTGTACTTATTCATTTAGTACTACATATTAGCATATGTCTTTCTTATTCTTAGTGTCATATTTTATTAATGACCTAAGACCCGAAGTACCATTATCCTCAAACTAGTCTCCAAAGGTTCATACAATTTCATGAACCATCAAAGTGAGTCTTCCTCAATAATAGACTCCCAAAAGTCTCATCATTAACATTTTATCTCCAATTCGTCTTTAGGTTAACTTCCTATATCGTACGGACATTAACCTACACAAACTAGCCCTCGGGGTAAGCCTAATCATCCCGTTTTATCCTAGGACATTAGTCTACCCAACTCAACCCTCTAGGAACTCTTTTTACTTCCCAAAGGAAGGGTCCTAAACCTCGGACCTAAAAGAAAAAGGGCTAAAATAAAACTAGGAAAAATCTCACAAAAACAGGGGAACCGAATCAATTCGCCCTTGGTTGCGAATCGATTCGCCCAAAAAGCGAATCGATTCGGTGAGAAAAACTGACATTCTGTAATGGCCGAATCGATTCGGCCTTAACCCGAATCGATTTGGTCTCCCAGACCTGTAACCTACCCCTTAACCAAATCTATTCGGCCCTGCGAATTTGCCCAGTTTGGGCTACGGGTTGAAGAACCCTAAATTCCTCAAAACCCTAATCTTCCAATTTCTTCCAACAACAACCACAATTTATTCTCCCAAATCACTTCTACACAATTAATAACTAATATATATTCCTCAAATCAACTTAAAACTAAGATTTAAGGGTTTAATCACCAAGATCAACAAATACCCATTTAGGGTTTAAATCTCCATAAACCTAACTATACATGCAAATTATCACATTAAATCAATATCTAGCAAGTAAAAAACTTGCCTCAAGGTTATAGTCTCGGATTCTTCTCCGGTAGCGACGGATTTCGGCTCCAATCTTCCATTTCTCTCTCTTTTTCTCCATTTCTCCCAAGCTCTTGTGACAACCCGCTCACCAAAATAAGGGGTGGCCAGCCCAATACTCCAATATAACGGAATCATAGATGGAATCATTCTCAGCATCACAATAAAAATATAGAGTATCCAGGATAACCACCCAATTTTTCAGAAAACGGGTTGCCAAAAACTTTAATTTGAAAGTAAATAAATGAAAACAAACAACCCAACTCCTGAAAGATGAGGGAAACCCCAAGACTTATATAAATAATACAACAAGAATACAATAAAAAGGACCGAATATGATACCGGTCACCAACTGAAACTCCAATAATACACAAGTTCAATAAGTTACTTATTACATTTCATTAGTCATTTACAAAAGCTTGGGCACCTCGCCCGAATAAAAGACTTGATCTTAACTAGAATACAAAAATGAAAACGTATATACCAATTGTGACCCGTAATACCCGCAATGCATCACGGCTCGCCGAGGACATCGAAATAGGAATTCAAATCAGGCATCCCTGCGGAGGAGTACCTGAGCAGAGACAAGATGCATATGCAACTAGAATTGTAAACGGGTCAGGGCTCGGTTCTATATGATTACCAGATGAATAAAGAGTATGACAGTTATGAATATCATTATGCTAGGAAGAATAAAGTCTATCTACACAATTCTAAAACATAGGTTAAGACAGTAAAGAAAAGCATGAGTTTAATTTAACTAAGCAGGAAAAAGGAAAGATGAACATAAATAAGACTTCTATCATATACCCCGATTCATGTCATAGTTTATTCCTCAACAGGAAAATAAATCTATAACTATAAGCTCTTTATGGCTTTTATCTCAATTTTTAAGCTCTTTGTGGCTTTTATTTTAATTACATGCCCATCCTGGTATTACCATTCCTTAGCAGGAATATAATCAACATTTAATGCTCTTTATGGCAAGAATCATACATCAAGTCCCACTTGATTTAGAATGGTTATATTCATATGCATACAACGATTCTAAGACCGCCCCTCCGAGTTTCCCCACTGGGCGCGCCCCTAAATGACCATCATCTTCTAGGGCCTATCTACTTAAGACAACTTGGGCTCATAACGCAACGTCGGGAAGCGTCCATATGCCTGCGGGAAAGTCAGGACCACACCCGGAATCCCCTAACCAGCGCAGAAAACATATAAAACCCCGCATATGGCCTAGGACTATATCCACCCTGCATTCACTAGCCAGGGGGCATCACCAAGCGCGTGAACTTCCCTTATGATGTCATTTAGAGAGGTGTGTTTAACCAAATTACCATTTTATGTTAAGGATTAAGTAAATTATAATTTACCATCATTTTCGTAACCAATTTCATTTGAGCAAATGCATGTTTTATACTCAATCCGATTCACATTTTAGCAAATGTATATTCCAACTATCCGAGACCATAATCATTTACATTATGTAAATATATCCCCTTTTTAAATCCGGAGCCGTACACATTTGCATTGACATTTGACCTCAAGGAATGAATAGACTTTCAATTATTCTCCCAAGATTCGTTGATAGATATAATAAACCATCAAGAATAACATAGCTCCAATGAGCTTCTAAGGTCTCCCAAACATAATAATGCATTCCCTAGTTAGAGGAATCAACTAAAAGAAAGAATGCCCTATCATCAAAAGGCCTAACCCCAGAAAACCCCGCCTAAACCATCTCTAGACTAGGGTAGTAACCCAACTCATTAAGAACTCTAGGACTCTAAGTTTACTTCGTGCAAGAAGGTTCCTAGATCCTATTAAAGAAAATAACCCTAGAAAGCAAAATAAGGTTTAAAGGTGAAAAACAGGGGACCGGTCGACCGGTCCCGAGACCGCGGTCGACCGCGTCTCAAGTTTTTGCCTACGGAGAAAAGCAGAAAGCTTAAACTAGAGGGGCCGGTCGACCGGTAAAGGAATCGCGGTCGACCGCGCTCAAAATTTATGCCTTTGTAGGAAAGCAGTAAGTCCTCCCACGAAGGCCCGGTCGACCGGTCCCGAGACCGCGGTCGACCGGTCGTAGCAGACCTAGGGTTCTTCCTTCTTCCAAAAGCTAAACCCAAATCTCAAATCTCTATCATTTTGAACACAACCAACAACTTTTATCTACCCAAAGATTATCCTACATGATCTATAACCATTAATACTCACCATTTCATCATCAAAAACTAATATTAGGGTTTAAATCCCATAAATTCCATTTGTGATCCATAAATGCAAATACATAACTATCACACAAATTATTCAACTCATATCACATATTAGCAAGTAGAAAACTTGCCTTATGGTTGTAAATTCAGATTTCATGGTGGTAGAAGCAATCTCCCATCTTAAATCTTCGTTTCTCTCTTCTTTCTCCATTTTTCTCCCAAGCTCTCTTTCTCTCCCTTTCTCTCTAAGTGTAAGACATAAAATAAGGAAATTAGGGGATTTTAGAAGACTTAAATCGTGGCTTAGGTTAAAATCCCAACTTAAATGATTAATACCACATTAAAATGACTCCCAAATACGCGTTTAAGCTAAAACCAGGTAAAAGTGCCCGAAACACAAAAATACAATATGGCACTTATTTTGACTGTCTCGCACCATCCGAGACTAACTACACCCTCTAAACTGGCATCCGGAAATTTTTATAAATTATTTCGTGTTCCAAAATCATTTAAATCAAAATGTCAGTTTAAATACCTGACACTACCAACATGCAACCTGATGATATTTACTTTCACCTACAGTAAATATGCATCAAAATAGTAAATATTAACTTCAAATTCATTCAATTAATATTTACCCCAGTCCCCAAATTTTATATAATTACCTTATGCAGTAAAATTAATATAAAAATGAGTCTCCCAAAATCGAGGGTTGTTACAGCTCTCTCTTCTCTCTCTCTCTCTCTCTCTCTCTCTCTCTCTCTCTCGGCTTCTAACATTAGCTTGAGAAAATAAAAGGGGTGGGGGACTTAACCGGGTCTTAAAACATAAATGCCCCACTTTTAATTGCTAATACACAATTAAAATGACTCGTAACCCCATAATTGAGTCATAACCCCCCAAAAGTGCCCGAAACTCAAAAATACAACTTCGCACTTATTTCGACTATCTCAATTATTCTAAAAACAACCGCACCCCCTATTTTGGCATTCGGAAAAAAATGTGAACTATTTTTATGTTCCAATTTCATTGTAATTCATTAATTATACTCCAATTTACATATGAGTCATAACCGTCGCATAACATATAACGAAGTAATAAACCACAATATAATGCTATTCACCTTCTCATAACGGTAAATAGACAAAACATAGTAAATATTACCCCTTAATATCACGGGAAATAATATTTACTCCAACTTCCCCTATTTTATAAAATTAGCCCAGCAGGCAAAATAATATAAAATAGTCGCTCAAAAGCCTGGGTTGTTACATACTCCCCCCATTAGAAGGGAATTTTCCCCTCAAAATTCAGGCGTATCGTATAACCATATAAAGGGTATACTATACCAAACTATCGTTCTATCATTCTTAACAAACCCCTCGGCAGTACGGTGTCCCCATTGGACTCGGACTAAGGTCATTACTATTCGATCTTAGTCCACATCATCGTGCTCTAACATAGCACCAAATCGTTCCTCGTGAACTATCGATCCCACCGTTCTACTACGGAAGGAGATACCTACACATCTTGGCACAAATTTCCTTACTTCTCGAAATACGTTACATCCTTACTAGGGAATAACTACACTAACTTATAATCGCTCTACCCCAACACTACTAACTCCTATTCGCATTGGCGTAGCCCTTAAAAGTATACGGCTCAATGAGCCCAATCATTAAAGAAATGTTCCCGGACCACTCCAAGTCCAAGAAATATATTGTCCGCTAGTTCCATCCAACGAACAGGCGAATTATTCAGCCAACTACACAAGGCCACACTCACGGCACCATACTTATAGGAAACGATCCGAACTCTTGTACGGAAATTTTGGTGCATAAAATCTACTACTCTCATCCTTCCTTTAAGTCAAACCCACCCATCCATTTATGGGTGGTAGGATATACCCCATATCCATACGGTTCCCATTTCTTCCTAGAAACTTTACCAAAAGTTTTGACACAAGGATCTAGTCTCGGTCCAATACTGTTTTAATAGGGACCTCATAAAATCCCATAACTCCGCTAATCACTCCCATGGTTCTCGGCTTGGCGCTACCGCCACCCCATTCGCACTTCCTTAGCGAAAGGGAATACCCAATTGATAGTCCTTTACGAACTCCAACTTGTTGCTCATAAAAGACCAAATTTCCTGCCCAGGAAGTAGTGCCTCAGTTTCTTTAAGGCGAATACTACCGCTACAAACTTTAATTCAAGCGTGGGATCATACTTCTCACGGGTTTTAAGTTTATGAGATGCATAAACAATGGGCCCATGCTCTCGTATTAATACTTCTCGTTCCTGGCAAAGGCTCGTTCGTTAAATCCACTCTCGATGTTAACATCACGAGTGCAGGAGTAAAAGTCAACTCATCCTTTTAACTCCCCAAAAGATAGGGTACCAACGTAACGCTCTATCTAAGAAAGGCTCCACCACCTATGGCCTATCATTCCGAATCACTCGAGATCCCGTACTTCTCCGTTCTAGGGACTCAATCCCACTTAGATTTAACCCACAAACCTATTGTGGTCAACTCCCTACCAACTTCCTAAAACAATGTCGCATGCCTTAAGGGCCTTACGTCCTAGAAATCCTAAAGTTAATCTACATCCTAATCGAGCCCTATAAATACAATACTAATTATATCCCTAGTGTCCAAGACCTTTCTTGACTTCCGACATTAACTTAGTTTCATGCGTGGGACGTCTCGCCGAGGCGAAATCCAAACAAGGAACCCTCCCGTTACACTACTACCTCGCATCGTCGGTCGTCGAGAATTAACGGTCGAAGACACATGATCGGGACCGCTAAAATCCTAACTCGTAACTCTACTAATGCTCTTCTACTTTTAAGTCTTACCATTTCAATTAACTGAGGCATTTACTTTCTGTAAGATGCCACCAACACTTTATCCCAATATACACATATCTTTATAAATGGCCTTCTCATTAAGGCATAACCATAAGTCTCTATCCGACTTTCATATCTTAGTCTTCCCCACATCGATCAGAGGAAAAACTATTACAGTGCTCATATATTGCACATCAACTTAGCCCTTAATCACTCAATTACGCGATTCTTGGCTAAACCTTCCAACCCATCATCTAACCAAATAGAAAGAGAGAAACAAAGAAAGGAAAAGAACAGAACATAAAAGAAAAAAAAATGCAACAATCATACACAAACAAAGCAAACAAACAATCAAGCAAAACAAACAAAATAAATAATGAAAACTACCTACATACCGTAAACCACCTCTATAAAGTCTCGACCTGTATCTAGGAGAGATATTATAGAATAACTAGCTCTTCTCTAGAACTAGAAATAGGATAGCCTCGCGATTTATTCGCTTGCTATCACACCAACCAAACCAATGATATTACCACTCGTATATTACATATAATACAAGTAGCACATACCGCACCTACACCTCTAAAATATTATCACTCGCTTAATAATGAGAGGAGAAAATATAGAACTTCCCTACAATGGAAGTCATATAAATACACTTGATATCATAATATCGATAGCACCACAAGCTCAAATTTACACACCCGAATCTAGGGTAAATACCACGCTACTCCATCTTATCATAAGAAAATACTCCACCCTCAACTAAGGTGGAAATTCCCACCAACATTCTTGCCAATCTCCTTGGCCACTACCAACGGTTCCAAGACACATTATTCTAGTTTTATCCAAACCAAACTACTTCCATCTATGCCCCAACTAGGCACCCTATTCTTGCCCTTGTTCTCCAATCAACAAGATCAAAATGCGTAGTTCCCTTAACTTCTTTAGCAAAGAGAACATTCTACTAGCCTCCCCCGCCTTAGTTCAATGAGTCTTCCCCGGGTGGATGTCCACCGATGGGGTCTCATGAACACTACTTCTTTAGAAGTGTTAGCAACACTTATACGTGAGCTCGTCATTCCACTGAAGGGCCCTCTCTACCTTGTATCAACCCACTTTGATTCAAGGTTTCCTTAACCCTGTAACTTTTTATTCACGATCGACCTCTGATCGAACCTAACGTGAATATTTGAGAATATACTTTCTCATATTTCCTGATATCCCAGAGAAACTCGGTGTTGAAAATATCCACCAGGTTTCTCTATGGGCAAAACTTCCTACTCCCCCAAAATACGGCGACCACCATTTCCGCCACCTCAACCTTACTCCTATGGGCGAAAGATTTTCCTCTAATCTTTACACCTGGGCACTTCTATACCCCTCTATAGTCCAAGACTCTCAGGCCTTCTTTTCTCACCGAATGAGATTAGACTTCCTCCATCCGATCAAACTTTAACACGTGGTCCTCGTCAAGGACCCCTCAACTCCAACTTAATGTCACTTGGAATTACCAAGCTTAGTACCACTCTCTGCTGGCAGCGGTACTTGGAAAACTCTATCTGCTGTACTTAGTAGTCGCGGTAGCAATATAAGATAATGCTACAAAGGGAGCGACCTCTAAGGCGGCCCTCATCCCCGACTACCACTTACATCTCTTAGCAATCGCATCTCATAACACCTTTACAACGACCTTCATCCGACGACTTACAAGTCTCACACGAATGCGCAAAAGATTTTTAGGGTTCTCGTATCATAGCAGGAGAATGAAATCTCTCAAGAGAAATCAACGATCTTAATCTTAGGGCTCTATACCAAATCAACAAAAATGCAGAAGGCGAAATACGTCCGCACAGATTCCTAAAGACTCTAGAACCTAATGCTCTGATACCATCTGTGACAACCCGCCTACTAAATAATAGGTGGCCAGTCCATTACTCTAATAATCACAGGAATCATAAATGGTCCATCCTCAGCATCACTGTCGATTAAAATAATAGTACGAGATAACCACCAATCATTTTAGAAAACGGACTGTCAAATTTAAAATTTTGAAAGTAAAAGAAAAACACTTAGACAATCTCATTTGTAAAAACGGTGGATACCAAAAATCAATGAATAAAGAATGACAACATATTAAATAATCATCGAATAAGTTGTCGGTGAACAGACCAATACAATAGTTACACCGAGTATTACAATTCAATTCTTACAATATAATAAATGAATGCAAAGTGTGGGCAACACACCCGAATAAATAAACTGAACATAACTAGAGGTCAAATGAAAAGAAGCGTCTAATACAAATATCCTATAACATCCGCAATATTCTATAGCTCCATGACAACCGGAATGGAAATGTAAATATGGGTGTCCATGCGGTAGAGCACCTGCACGGCAAGGAGTATATGCAAAAATAAAGAAATATAGACGGGTCAGGGCCACGTTTGATATGATTCCCATGTGACTAAAATGCATGACAGTTAAGTGCGTAATTCTCTCGCAATTAACATAATAAAGGTTCTCACCTCTCATTCTAAAAGCACAACCTAGCGCAATATCATGAGATGTTCTAGTTAACCCAAGCACTAAGGGCTAACTTCTCCCCAGTCTCAACACTACGCCCTATTCGTGCGTGGGGTGTCTCACAAAGCGAAATCCAAACAAGGAACCCCCCCCCCCCACTACTACTAGGCAAGGTTGATCGTCGAGATCCATCAGACCCTCAGCACGAAATTAATATATATATGTGTATGTATGTATATGCATGGGAGGTCACATCTACAGCTACTCAAGGAGACATAAAATAAATCCATTCACAACCTAAGGGCGCAATTCCTATTTCTTTCTTTAGGAATATACATGCATGGTAATTTCATTTTATCAAATGTTTACCAATTAAATCTCATTTCAAAACCTTCTTTACCAATTTTATTTCCTTTCTTCCATCCAGGAAAAATACATAATTTAAAGCAAGTTTTATTAACATAAAAATGCTTTATCCTTTTTTTTTCCATAAAATCCCACTTCCCTTCTTCCATCCAGGAAGTGTAATCAAAAGTCATTTTTATTATCATAAAAATACTTTTGCATACCATATACTTCCATCTCCCTTCTTCCATCCAGGAAATGTATCCGAAACCAAACCATATATCCCATTTCTCTTCTTCCATCCGGGAAATGTATTTAAAGACAATTCATTATCATGAATTGCTTTAACATATCTAAGACCGTCCCTCCGGGTTTCCCCACTGGACGCGCCCCTAAATGGCTATCATCTTCCAGGGCCTAAAAAAAAGACAACCTGGGAACCTACCACATGTCGGAAAGCGGCCATATGCCTGTGGGATAGTCATGACCACACCCGGAATCACCTAACCAGCGCAGTAAAATAAACGCCCATATGGCCTAGGGACTATATCCACCCTGCATTCATTAGCCAGGGCGCTTCACCACATGCGCGCAACTTCCCTTATGATAGCGATTTAGAGAGGTGTGTAATCATAAATTAATATTTATGAAAAACATTACTTTTTCCTTTTGAAAACATTCACTTTTACGTTTTCAAAATCATTCATTTGTACTTATTCATTTAGTACTACATATTAGCATATGTATTTCTTATTCTTAGTGTCATATTTTATTAATGACCCAAGACCCGAAGTACCATTATCCTCAAACTAGTATCTAAAGGTTCATATAATTTCATGAACCATCAAAGTGAGTATTACTCAATAATAGACTCCCAAAAGTCTCATCATTAACATTTTATCTCCAATTCGTCTTTAGGTTAACTTCCTATATCGTACGGACATTAACCTACACAAACTAGCCCTCGGGTAAGCCCAATCATCCCGTTTTATCCTAGGATATTAGTCTAACCAACTCAAACCTATAGGGACTCTTTTTACTTCCCAAAGGAAGGGTCCTAAACCTCGGACCTAAAAGAAAAAGGGATAAAATCAAACTAGGAAAAGTCTCACAAAAACAGGGCAACCGAATGGATTCGCCCTAGGGCCGAATCGATTCGCCCCTGGTTGCGAATCGATTCACCCAAAAAGTGACTCGATTCGGTGAGTAAAACTGACATTCTGTAATGACCGAATCGATTCGGCCTTAACCCGAATCGATTTGGTCTCCCAGACCTGTAACCTACTCCTTAACCGAATCGATTCGCCTGGGAGCCGAATCGATTCGGCCCTGCGAATTTGCCCAGTTTGGGCTATGGGTTGAAGAACCCTAAATTGCTCAAAACCCTAATCTTCCAATTTCTTCCAACAACAACCACAATTTATTCTCCCAAATCACTTCTACACAATTAATAACTAATATATATTCCTCAAATCAAATTAAAACTAAGATTTAAGGGTTTAATCACCAAGATCAACAAATACCCATTTAGGGTTTAAATCTCCATAAACCTAACTGTACATGCAAATTATCACATTAAATCAATATCTAGCAAGTAAGAAACTTGCCTCGAGGTTGTAGTCTCGGATTCTCCTCCGGTAGCGACGGATTTCGGCTCCAATCTTCCATTTCTCTCTCTTTTTCTCCATTTCTCCCAAGCTCTCTCTTCTCTCTATTTCTCTTGGCTTCCAACATAAGATTGAGAAAATAAAAGGGGTGGGGAACTTAACCGGGTCTTAAAACATAAATGCCCCACTTTTAATTGTTAATACACCATTAAAATGACTCGTAACCCCATAATTGAGTCATAACCCCCAAAAGTGCTCGAAACTCAAAAATACAAATTGACACTTATTTCGACTATCTCGACTATTATAAAAACAACCGCACCCCCTATTTTGGCATTCGGAAAAATTGTGAACTATTTTTATGTTCCAATTTCATTTTAATTCATTAATTATACTCCAATTTACATATGAGTCATAACCGTCGCATAACATATAACGACGCAATAAACCACAATATAATGCTATTCACCTTCTCATAACAGTAAATAGACAAAACATAGTAAATACTACCCCTTAATATCACGGAAAATAGTATTTTCTCCAACTTTCCCTATTTTATAAAATTACCCCAGCAGGCAAAATAATATAAAATAGTCGCTCAAAAGCCTGGGTTGTTACAGAAGGTTGATGATTATGAGTGAGAGGAAAAATATTTGGAAGTGTTCTATGGTGAAAAACTGGAGAAAAAGTGATTATGAGGAGTCCCCCTACGGATTAACAAGGTTCTATAAGGATTAGGAGTCCTAATCTTAAACAAACTCTAATTAAAAACAGCTTGCAGCGCAAGATTTCTGCTGGGGTCGATCGATCGATCGATCGAACAAGTACTCCGCCACTTCCCTTCTCCTTCGTTTAATACCATTGAACTAAAAATCAATTTTTTTTTATTAGTCACGGGCTAAATCCGTGACAAATGTTTTTCCCTTTTTTTTTATTTATTTTAAAGCTAAACTTAAATCTCTCATCAAAACTTCATTTTAAATCCGATTTCGATTTCGCTTGAATTTTTATTCTTCTAAAATCATAAACAACATATTTATTCAATAAAAATAATTAAATTCAAAAATTTATTTTTCTTGAATATTTCAATTAATTAATTAAATTAAATAATAAAAACACGGGGGGTTACAATATGATATGATTGAGCTGATTTTTCTATCGAATTTGTTCACACCCATTCATTCCATATCCATGATTTGGTTGTCTTAGTGTAAATTCATGGTGTGTGATTTTGTAACGTCATTTTTTTATTTTTTGTATGAAAAAATCTGAAAAATCAAAAATAGTTTGTTTGCGTTGGTTTATCGTGTCACCCCGATTTGATTTATTTGGTTTATTATTTTCCTTGTCTATTTCGAACAAATAAAAAGGGGGAGATTAACGAATTATGATTTTATGGGGAATTTAAGTATGGGGGAGATTTGATTATGCTTACATGTTTTATGTTTATATCATTTCAAACTCAATACGTCATGAGGTTTTTGCTTTGTCTCATGTGTGGAGTTACAATTGAAGAACATTATGTTGTACATCCTAATGAGAAAAGCTTGAAGTTTTGAAAAGCTGACTGTAAGTTTGAAAAGTTTGAAGACTTGATAGTTTATCTTTCCACGTTTGAGTTTATGGGAGGGCAGATTTGTATAGGTCATTTGAGATTGATAATTCAGATATTTTTATTTTGTACCGACATAGACATAGGGGGAGATTTGTAAGGAAATTGTCCATCACAAATTAGTATATCGTATACCGTTACAAGTCGTCGAAGGATTGAGAAGATTTCATCTACAAGAGATGAATCCGAATTACAGGAAGACTTCAACATTCAAGCCCAACAAGGATGAATTTGGTAAAATGTGTTTAAGTTTCATTTACATTTTATATTAAAAGTGTTGGGATATTTTTGTGAAAGATTAAATATTTTTCTATTTATGAAAAATGGTTTTTTTTATTTTTATAAATGGTTTTTATTTTAAAAAAATATTTTATCATAAAAGTTTTGGATAAATGTTTCTGATCTAGTGAATAGTTTTAAGTTTTAAATTTTCCAAAATATTTAAAAGACTGAATGTTTCTGAGTTACGTGTATGATGTCGTTCGAACGACATCGTACCCGGTTTAAATGAGATCGAATTTTGCTCAAATGACATCGTGTCTTTCGAACGAGGTGTTTTTATCTGACACGTCACTGCCTTGATTTTTAAAATAAATTGAGTGTCAGACTTCTCGATTTCAGTGTGGAGAAAAACAGGTTTTCACAGAATACGTTTTTATACTATTCTCCAACCATTTGAGGGTTCATAACTTTTGATTTACAATTCACAATCCCAGTTGATTTTGTGTGAGTTGTTCTGTGGAACCCAACACATAGTTTGCTATTGTTCATATTTTGTGGAGAGATCTCTACACCAAGGGTTGCGTGCTATTGTGGAGTCTGTTTTTACGGAGTTTTATGACTGTGTGTCATTAGGGAGTGCTGCGATGTTCTTGGGTTGAAGACTGGACTGCGGGTCATGTAGGTTCGCTGAGTGTGAACTTATTGCTGACGACATCGACCGACGCCTGCGAGTATTCGTGTGTCACTGTATTTCATTGTAATCTGTGTAAGTTGCGATTTACAATCATAGTGAAATAAAAAGGTTTTGCCCTGAGGGAATTTTTCCTGAACTTTGTGTCGCATACTTTACTTATGTTGGTTTGACACTTGCACGCACATAGTTATTTGAGTTTAAGGGCTGAATTGATTTGATTCATAAATTGACCTTGATTAAATAAGTTTATGATTGAAACTTGCAAATATATTTAAATCTTTATCACACGTAAGTTCTTTTCATCCACGTAGGTGGAAATTATCCTCATGGTTATCTCGCATAACAATCCTCACCCAATGGCTCTTGTTCTACTTTTATCCCAACCCGAGTTATTTAGGTTGTTCGGATTATTCCTCACAGCGGATGAGGGATGGTGGGTTGGCAGAGTGACGGAGGCTTTGGTTTGGAATAGCAGAGTATTTCTTGTGGTGTGGGTTTTCTTTTTTGTTTTGACTCGAATGTGTCTTGTGTTAGTTTTGGGATTAAAAGGAGTGTGTTGTGTGTGTGTTAAGGTGTATTGTAATTTTAGTGGAACTCACGAGACACCCAATAAAATAACGTCACGTAACATTTTTTCAAAAACAAATAAATATGTCAGTTCATTTTTAATCAATTTTGGATACTAAAATCGAAACCGATCCAATTACAGTCGATTTTTTAAAATTGGGATCCCATCCCATCCAATCAAATTTATATCATTTTTTTAATTGGGTTAGATTGGATCAGATTCGATCAGTCGATTTGATCGGTTTGGTTTGGATTCTGAACACCCCTAGCCACATATTGGTTCACAACTGGTGTTGGTGATATTACTAGCGTTTGAACAGCACAACATAAATTTACCCCCTATGTCGGCAACAACCTTAATGCTGATTTAAACTTACTTCTATCATTCTGTGATGCAAAATGGAGTTCATGATTAGTATCCCCCCAAAAATTACCGCTCCCTCATCGCCGGCATCGGAACCACTGACGTTAATTTTCTCCAATAATTTTTTTTCTAATTTGATCCGATATAGGAGGTCTTCAGTGACGTGGGTGGATTGTATTGTAGGGTAAGTTTGGGAGTCAAAATTTCCTCAACAGTAAATGGGTGAAGTTAAAGTGAGATTCAGAGTTAGTAAATGGGGATTTGGATGCGAGATTAAAATCAAAGGGTATTAATGGGTTTGTAAAATGTATAAGGATAAAGTGGTCATTATAGCATTAAAGGAACTTATCTCATTTTAAGTAGTAGAGATAAAGATAGATATTATAAGTAGTAGAGATTGTATTTTAAATGTACAAATACGTATTAAAACATCTAAATACATTTGAAACACATTTAGGGCCCGTTTGGTTCTCTATTCAGAAAACTCGATTTAAACGCTGTTTTTACATACAACTTTAAAATTCAGTTTTTTATGTTTATAATTATTGGTGTGCGTTTGGTAAACTTGTTTTTAAATACAGCTTTTTGAAAATCTGACAAAATTGGCAAACATGTATATTTATATCATACATGTGTGTGTGTGTGCGCGTGTGTATAAACATATATAAAACTTTTATACATACACGATACATGAATTATACATACATACATACATACATACATCATAAATTATATACATGTACATTTAATATCATGTATTTTTAGGTATATTTAATGAGGTATGTTGAGGAGTTTAACTAAATATATATATATATATATATATATATATATATATATATATATATATATATATATATATATATATATATATATATAAACATACATAAAACTTTTATACATACATATATACATAAATTATATACACGTATATTTAATATCATGTACATATATATAAGGGACATATACCAAATAGTCCCTCGGACATTTTTTAATATTCATTTAGTTTAAACTTTTTTATTTTGCCTCAAAAAGTCCTTTGCCACATATTTTGGAGAGGGAGTGCCGCTGGCGCGGACCTCTAAAAATAAGAGGATATTGAGTGCTTGAGGGACTAAATGGGTTAAACTAAAAATATATGTCCTTTTTAAAAAATATATATTTATAGTAGGGACTATTTAATAATTGACCCTATATATAATGATATTGCATGTATAATTTTCTATAAAATTATATACATACACAAATTGATAATATTTTTTAATACATATGTACTATATGTATATTTATATTATTGCATACATTAATAATACATGTATAAAACTATATATGAGTATCATGTATCTATTGATAATGTTATTTAACTTTATATTATTTCATACGTAATTTTATCTACATGTACATATATATTTTTTACTTATAAGAATTACACACATATTAATATATTATGTATGTATATTATATATTAAGATATAATTACTTTAAAATATTAAGAATACATAATTCGGAGTAGAAAAATAAAAAATAAAAATTATAAAACGCACTTTATAATTTAAGACATAAATCTAGAATGAACCTACTCCCTTCCGATTACAAACCGACTCGTACCCCTCCAAACTGGCCAATAAATCAATCTCTACCGTCCATTCCCCACAACCAATATAATCCAACGGCTGGGACACAAACAGCTGTGTCAGCCCGTTAACCAACAACACCTACCGTTTAAAACCACCACGTGTCAGTTTAATCTACCCCATCACATCACCAGATTACCGGTAATCACCGGTTGCCCAACAATTTATAAAATTTTATTAACAAAAAAAGTACACATTATTTTCTCTCTCCTCGTTCTTGAAAGTTCTCTCTGTAAACGTCAATTTAGGGTTTTATTTACAACGTAAAGGCAAAAAGATTACATCATCTGTGAGAAATTCTTACTCCTTTTTAATTTTAGTGAAAGTTGAAATTTTGGTTTATTTGGTGCAATTCTTTAGGAGAAATTGTGATCAATTTTTAGGTTTGGACCAGATTTGGTTTTTCAGTTGATTTTTGGGTTAATTGTTGAAATTTGGTGGTGGGTTTTGTAAATCTCATATGGGTTTTTATGGGTTGGATTGTTTTGGTAATTAGTGGGATTTTGAAGGTTTGGATGTGTAATTGTTTTGTGGTGTGTTGATCATTTTTTTTTTAAATAAATAAGAAATAATTGGAGGGTTGGATGGTTTGATAGTGTTGGGGAGTTAGAATTTTGGTGGGATTTTGTGGTTTGTTGTGTTGATAATTTTGGTGATTTTTGATAAGAAAAAAGTTGAAGGTTTGGGTTGTGGTGAATTTGGTTTGGGAATTTTGATAGTGTTGGGGAGTTAGAATTTTGTGAGATTTTGTGGGTGGTTGTGTTGCTAATTTTGGTGATTTTTGATAAGAAAAGGGTTGAAGTTTTGGGTTTTGGTGAATTTGGTTTGGGAATTTGGATAGTGTTGGGGAGTTTAGAATTTTAGTGGGATTTTGAGGGTTTGGATGTGTGATTGTTACTTGTGTTGTGTTGATAATTTTGGTGATTTCTTGATAAGAAAGAGTTGGAAGGTTGGGGTTGTGGTGAATTTGGTTTGGGAATTTTGGTAGTGTTGGGGGGTTGAGAATATTAGTGGGATTTGGGGGGTTTGGATGTGTGATTGTTATTTATGTTGTGTTGATAATTTTGGTGATTTCTTGATAAGAAAAAGTCGGAAGGTTTGGGTTGTGGTGAATTTGGTTTGAGAATTTTGATAGTGTGGGGGGTTTGGAATTTTAGGATTTTGAGTGTTTGGATGTGTGATTGTTATTTGTGTTGTGTTGATAATTTTGGTGATTTCTTAGTAAGGAAAAGTTGGAAGGTTTGGATTGTGGTTAATTTGGTGTGGGAATTTTGATATTGTTGGGGAGTTAAGAATTTTAGTGGGATTTTGAGGATTTGGATGTGTGATTGTTATTTGTGTTGTGTTGATAATTTTGGTGATTTCCTGATAAGAAAAAGTTGGAAGGTTTGGATTTTAGTGAATTCGGTGTGGAAATTTTGATATTGTTGGGGAGTTAAGAATTTTAGTAGGATTTTGAGGGTTTGGATGCCTAATTGTTATTTTTGTTGTTTTGATAATTTTAGTGATTTTCTTGATGAAAAGTATGTGAAGGTTGATCATGGTCAACAGTGTTGAGAAGTTGAGAATTTGGGGATTTTGAATATTATAGTGACTTTTGTTTATTTGTGGAAATTTGAATTTGGGGTTTTGAAAGTTTGATAATTGGAGGTATGAATGGTGTTGAATTTGGTTTGGGAATATTGAAGTAACTTCCTTTGCCCGTATTAATTGAAATCTGAAGTCACTATAATTGCCAAAGAATTAAGGTTTACCTTATTGAAGGCATTGTAACATTGGGTAGTTTTTAAAGCCTTTTTATTTTGCTTCTCTGGATAACAGTTGTCAATTGAGGCTTCGACTTAATCTCTGGAGTTTGGGTTTGAACGGATTTTGGGATTATTGGGTGGAGTTGAGGTGTTCTTTTATGCTATGAGAGGGAATATGGCTGCAGGTTCTGATTTCTCACCTCCATATATTATAACCGAAGGTATTTTCAATAAGGATAATGCTACCGTCATTGAAGATGAAATTTCGGAGAATTTGGATAACGCGAAGCAGATAACGAATGGGAAACCTCCACGCCACCTCCCAGTTGTGAGGCATTGTATATCGGCTACTGATTCGGTAAGCAAATTAGTTTTGCCTGAATTTATTCTATATTGTTAATCTCGTAGTTGGTTAATATAATTGTATTTATTGTTAGGAAGTTGTGTCATGTTGTTCAAATTTGACTAATCAATGGAACTTATGAAGCAATTGAAGTTGAAATGGAGGAAGATCTAGAATGCTTTAATTTTGGTAAACTTAATAAGTGGGTAGTTTTGGACATCCCAGAAATTTAACAGCTCTATGTTTTTGTACGTATTCCTTGTGTTGTATAACGGGTATAAAATGTAGTAGGTGGTTAAAATCCATGATCATGAACGAATCAATATTAAAAGAATTGGATTCCACTCCACCCGTACTTGTATTCTGTCATCTTATTGACTTCATAAATGATGTCCCACGTTTTCAGTATCATCTGTGTGATGCTAATATTTGACATTATGGCACATGTTTTGAGCCATAAAATGGTAATTACAAGGGTCTTACTCTTGCTCGAGTTTCTTTAACCTAACAATTGTATGTCGGAACTTGTCCTTACTACGATCCCATTCATCCTGATGGATTTTACATATAAATGAAACGGTTCAATATGAGTTGCTCAAAACATGCCCACTCATATTAGTTTCACTTCTGAAAGTGAATGAAGGTTCAATACAAAAGTGCACTAAGGTATCTTATACCTGCGTTTGTCATGTAGGGCAAACTAAATACTATGCTGATTTTCATTTACCGTTTCCTATTTGCAGCCATGCTTTCAGCAATATGTTTGTGGAGACTATAACTTGTCATAGATTGTGAAGCCTTCCCTGTAGGACCAATCCAACCGTTGAAACCGTTTTCTGTTTGAGAAAGAGAGGCCGATACTAATCTTTTCATTTTTATTGTGCCAATAAGGAAAATAAAAATTAAAACTTATGAAAGTCGTATACATCCCAAAAATTTACAAATTTTCTAGTCCTCCCTGATTCTCCCATCTTATTTGCGGCCTAATAAAGTATTTTCTGTCCCCATTAACTGTTTCTTAATAATTTTGATTTTCTAAGTTTGTCTTTGATACGGTATTTAAAGCTTTGTGGCTAAATTTCCTACTTAACCTTTGCTAGGAGTTTGATCTTGGGGTTGTTGGCATTAAGTCACCGTCAGACGGGAAATCAGATTTTTGGCCGGTACTTCGATCAGGAAGCTGTGCAGAGAAAGGACCGAAGCAGTACATGGAGGATGAACACGTATGCATGGAGAGTCTTTTTGAACATTTGGGTGCAACTGATGGTTTTTCTTCCCCTGGAGCTTTCTACGGGGTATGTAACTTCCTTTTTAATACATTTACTAATTCCACCCTATTGACAAATCATTTTTTAATGGTTTCACTTTTAATAACAGTTGTATATCTCATCTTCCTAGTTTAATTATTATGTACAATTACTGAACTCTTATTAATGAACCTCCTCTTCTTGAAAGATTTCCTAAAAGGGGACTTTGGTGACTGATATTAGCATTTGAGATTCGACCATTGACATATGTTGTTGGCTAGTTGCTAATTAAAAGTAAAAAAAATCAGGTCATAGATAATTGGAGACTTGTATAAGTTAGATAGCTCGTAAGTCAAAAGTTGTGTTAATTGCAAAGCACCTACTGTTTTCATTTCATTTCATTTCATTTCTGTAAAGCCTCATCATTTGAATCTTTATCACTTAATAAAATATATGTTGGTTAAGTACAAGGGGCCTGCACTTAACTATTGGCTAGGGCCCACCAAATCCCAGGATCTAAAATATAGAAAAAAATAAGCAGCAGACAAGTCATAAAAAATGTGATTGATTTGTATTTATAATGCACACGTGTTATTAGAACTTGAAAAAGTTGAGGAGAGAGAACATCGAATCATTGAAGGATAAAATTTTGTAAGAAGTTAAATACAATAGAGGATGAAAATAACATGATGTGGATTTAAATGATTGAATGTACTGAAGAATAGTATCAAAGATGATTGTTTAAGAATTAAAGATATAGGACCAACCACTAGCTACGGAAACCTACTTGTGGATTAAAGAAGTCCAATCTATAGGAAAAATAATATGATGCCGGACCTTCGTCTCTAACTCTTTCGGACTGAAGTTTGTTTTCGGTCAGCTATCCTTGCGAGTCTCATTAGGCTGGCATTCAGAGGTAGCCAGAGCCCTGTTCGTGGGTTGGTTGTTATGCGTGGTGCAAGGGGTGTCATTGATGAGCGTTGGTAGGGGGTGCTAGTATTTTTTTTTTGTAGGTGTGGGGTTAAGAAGGTTGCTGGCAGTTTTGGCTGTTATGAAATTTCCCTTGGTTGTTGCCTCTGGTTATTCCTATTTCGTTTCTCCCTACGCTTTGGTTTCTTGATGTTAACCGGGTATATCTACAGCTTTTGATTGTTGAGCTACATTTTGTGCTAGGGTTTCCTTGGTTATATTCACCCTTGGACGGGCTTTAAGTTGCACTTCTGTTTTTGATGGGTGTCCTTTCTCCTGTTATTTTTCTAGGGTGTTTGCGACGTTTTATCAGCTTTGATGAGGCATTGAGTGTTTCGGGTTTGGGACTCCTCCTAGTTGCGAGTCAGAGCTGCTATGAGTACCGGTCAGTATTTTTGTTGATGGTGCAAGTTGCTCTCTTAACATATGCTGCATTACAAATTTTATACTTAAAATGCTTTCGTAAGAGATTGCTAGTAGCATTTAGTAGGTATTGGACTGGTAGCTATGGTAGGAATTAGATATCTATTCCCTATAGCATTTTGATGCTACTAGTGCCGATGTTGGGCCTTGTGAAGCTTTTTTGGTTCGTATAGCATAGTCGTTAAAGACTCACCTATGAAGGCCCTTTATTCCAGCTTTGGGCGATGCTCCATCAGTAAGGCACGCGCACTGATATGTTGATCTTAGGGTCTGTTTAATAGCCATTATATTGCATGGAATATAAGGCATCTATGGTATTTTCCAACATTTGTTAGCGTTTGATGGACAATATTTTTCATGGAAAATGTTTTCCACCTTTTTGAATGTACACCTACCTAAAGCAATATTTTCAGTTTTTTTACTTCACTTTCCCACTGCCCCCATACGAAGACGAATTTTGTGCGAAGTTGAAAACTTTTGTGCTTTATATATTCACCATCTTTTCCGCTATAATATTTGTTAAATTTTTACTATCAAACACATGAAAGGAAGTTTTTTGGCTTGAAAACGTTTTCCGAGCTAAACTTGTCCAAGTAAAACATTTTCCAAGCGACATTGTTTTTGTTCCATGGTTGCTATCAAATCATTTGATTGCTCCTACACTTAGTTGACTAACGATAAAAAACATGAAGCTTAGAGACCTTGAAATAGGATCTCTTCAAACCCCCCATTGCACCCTCATTGGATTCTTAAAATCATGCCTAAATTTGCCGAATCGCGGTACCAGTGCTTTATATCCCAAGACTGGCCAAAATTTAATGTTTTCTCTTACTACTGAAAATGAAGAGGCTTCCTCTTGTTTACTGGAGGCGACTAACTTGCAACCATGTAGTAGTACACCAATTGAAATCAGCATGTTAATTGTATGCCTTGTGCCTATAGTAACTATAGTATTTAGATCTCTAGGTTGTTTCTTGCATGCCATTGTGGATCCATTTTTTTCTGTGTTGTTATAACTCTGGTCTTGTTTCTTGTTCTGGCTTTTGGGCCATGTATTTTATATATGGTCTCGCCTAATCCTTGTTTACTTTGGTAGAAAGGACGAGCGATATCAAAGTTTTTTCAAATTGCATGGAACAATCACAGTATATTGATGATGAATCATAAATTTCTAAAATTGTTATTACCAAAAAATCTATAACTCCCATCATATTATTGAGGATTACTTGGGGTTTGGCTCCCATGAGTTCATTGATATTGAATTTGGTCCCCAACATTTTAACTTCTCGGTGTTTGACCCCGAAATGACTTTTAGCAACGGAAAAAATGTTGCAAAGAGTTCTTGGCAAAACGTTTTGTGGCACTTTTTGCGTCGCTAAGAGTCACTTTGGGGGTCAATCCCCAAGAAATGAAAATCATAGGGGTTAAAATTCGATTACAAAAAAATAATGGGGGTGAAACCTCAAATTACCCTATTAATAATTCTATAAAACAAATAATATTATATATTGTAAATTTGTTATAGAAATATTTTTTTTATAATTGGACACTTGTGTGCCAAGATTTCTGTTTCTATATTGATTGAGGACAAGTAATGTCACTATTTGGTAACTTTTGGGATTCTGGTTTGTTTTGTAGTGAAAATGGAGGAAGTTGGGAGGATGGGGGTGTCTTTCGGAATCTAAAAAGATTAGGGTTGGGCTCTTTTACAATTATTGTCAAACTTAAAGTGGAATTCTGGTCAAAACATACGGAAAAAAAATGACAAGAAAATTGGTTAGGATAATAAAATTGTCCAATGTATATTGTATACCTGTTTTATATATAGAAAATTATTTCTTTAGTAACCTGTAATTGCGTGTCATCGCCGGCATATCAATATCTTGTCGTATCTGTGTCCTGTATTCTCATAGCCTGTGATAATTGTCTCTTGAATTTCACTTGATATATTTTCTTTATCTTTGAAGGCTCCCATGATGCATGAACTTAGAATGGATCTTTTTATTTGATTTTATTGTATTTGACATGAATTGATAGTAACTAGCCTATGTCAATAGGTGTTTGATGGCCATGGCGGTACCGATGCAGCATCATTTATTAGAAAGAATATTCTCGAGTTTATAGTAGGGGACTCCCATTTTCCTGGTTGTTTGGAAAAGGCGATTAAAAACGCATTTGTGAGAGCTGATCATGCATTCTCAGATGATAGTTCTCTTGATATTTCCTCTGGCACCACTGCACTGACTACTCTCATATTCGGAAGGCAAGTGAAACGCAGCTTTTTGAATATTTATTATGTCGTGTTTCCATTGGAGTTGCAATATCATGGCTGTTACCATAATTATCTGTAAACCACATTTGCCAGGCGGACAGTTCTTAAGTGTTCATAAACAATGTGCATTTAAAGATTCCTATTTGAAACACATCATATTCAATTTCCACTTCGAACTACTGGAATTTTCATCGTGATGTACCTTGCTCTAAAGGGTCCCTGATCTCTCATGCTAGTTCTTAATATCAAGTAAGCAATAAACAAAATACCGGCTGAAAATGAAGCTAGACCGTTAAGCAACTTTTGCTTATCACTTGCTCTCCTCCTTCGGTTAGTTAGAGGCTAGTCTTTATCCCGAAAGAAAGCAACCATGAAAAACTAAATGTGAAACCTGGAAAAGATTCTTATTATCTAAAGAGATTAAAAAATGGAAAAGAAACAAAACGAGAGTAGGGTGTTAGCTCGCGTATTTTTCATCTATTCATAAAAATCTAATTTTATGGGTGTGTATATATAAGGATAACTGTTTAACAAGGTTATAAAAGGCGCGAGGCGTGGAGGTTAAGCCTCAAGCATTGGGAGCCTAGTAACAAAATATGTTAGTAAACAATATATTTCAAATATAACGATAATGCAATCAAATATAATGTAATATATTTCAGTATAATATATTTCAAATGTAATATAATCTTTGAAGGTAAATGAGAGCAATGATCCAAGTGCATGCCTGCCACTCAACGGAATTTTATCATTTTAGGAGGATAAATTTTGAAACTATTTTTTTTCTTCAAATGACCGATGTTCCAATAGCTACTATTAATTTGGGATGGACAGAGTAAGAGGTATCGTAATTGCTTGTGAACGCTGAGTGCTAAAATCAAGTTGAAGTGGCTGATTCAGTGCAATTTCATTCAGCTGAGTTTTTAAGACATGGTAACATTATTGTGATAAATATAGAACATGTGGGTTTAAAAATACTTGCTCCGTCCTATATCAAAAATCCTGTGTCCTGTATATCTTTTCTATGCTTGCCAAAATTGTATATCAGATAACATGAAAATTCGATTTTATCCTTGAAATATTGCATGTATAGACTGAGAGCAGTCTCTCCATATAAGGGTTTGCGTTGATCAAATTTTATTGTCATTGACGCCACACGATGCTTTATTAAGATTGTACACTATGTTTGACAAACCGACCTATGGTGTTAGTGACGAAAATTGAGTGTGCATCCTTGTTTATGGACCATAGCTTGAGAAATGGCAAGACGGATTTAAAGCAATTATTTTTCATTGGATTTCCATGTTTAAACCTATATATTGTTCAGCATTCCAAAATTGAAATTTCGTATTTAAAGCCTTTAAAATGTGAGTTGTCAGGGCTATTTCTGATATGTCATTTTACTCTTTGCAGAAGAATGGTCGTTGCAAACGTTGGGGATTGCCGAGCTGTGCTAGGGAAACGAGGTAGAGCAATCGAACTCTCCAAAGACCACAAACCAAATTGCTCATCCGAAAAACTACGAATCGAAAAGCTTGGCGGTGTCATATACGACGGCTACCTCAACGGCCAATTATCTGTGGCACGGGCTCTAGGAGACTGGCACATGAAGGGAACCAAAGGCTCAGCTTGCCCTTTAAGCTCGGAGCCAGAGTTACAAGAAACCCTATTAACCGATGACGATGAGTTTCTAATTATGGGCTGTGACGGATTGTGGGACGTGATGACCAGCCAATGTGCAGTGACTTTAGCAAGAAAAGAGCTGATGATACACAACGATCCCGAGAGATGCTCGAGAGAGCTGGTTAGGGAAGCACTTAAGCGTAATACATGTGATAATTTAACGGTCATTGTGGTTTGTTTTTCACCGGATCCTCCTCCTCGGATAGAGATACCGCAAAATCGAGTTAGGAGAAGTATATCGGCAGAAGGGTTGAATTTTCTGAAGTGTGTATTGGATAGTAACTCGTGAGGAAGGGTTGGGTTCATTTTTTACCTGTTGTACCCTTGCGATGGTTGATGTTCAGATTCCTCGTGTTAGGAAATAAACACTTGAAATTTATGTTGGATTTGATTTTTTTTTAAATGTTGTACATTGTGATTAGTTTTATTGTTCAACTTTCTAGTTGGATAATCCATCTCTCCTGGTGTATAGTATTTTGGAGATGTGTCTATTGTTAATCCATTTGATGCTATGTTTTTTTGAATTGTTTAGGTGAAGGTTTTGAAATTCGTTTTTTTATTTAATTCGGTCGATAATTTTTTTTGACTTTTTTAACATATTTTTGGGGTAGTAGGGGGAGATACCGTAGCGTCCAAAAAATATGTGAGCGAATTGGAACGAAAAAATATTGGTGAAGGACAAATGGAAAACATCATTTTAAATTAGATTGAGTTTGTAGGTGGCAAGCTGTAGAATCAAATTTTCTAAGAAATTTTACTTAAAGAAATTTTGATATAAGATTTCTTTTAAGGAATCTCTTAGATATGACTTGTTAAATTTGTAGGATTTCTTATATAGGATAGACCTTATGAGCTTTTAGTTTTGGTAGACATTTGTTTGATAGGCGAGGTTGGAAAAAATTGATGGCAAATAAGCAATTTTTTTGGATTTTCCATTTTTTTAAGGATATGAGCATGTACTTGCATTATCTGTTTTTTTTCAATTAACACTATTAGGGTTGGGTTTTGATCGATTTGGTCGGTAAATAGAGTATATCAATATCAAACCAACTTTGAAAGCATCAAATCAAAACTACCTGTTTTAGTAGCTGATACACATCCCATAAATTAAAACTAAAACTAAATCGCGCGCGGTACATCTGTAAAATCGTTTTTTTTAGCAGTATAATCGGTTTTTCAGAAAATAATTATAACTCAAGTTACACTACATTGCAAACAACTCAAATAAATGTTAACTGAGGTCGTCACATTAAATTACAAACAAAAAAAAAAATGCTCCAAATTCTTTATTTCTTGCATTCTCTACTTCTTCATCTACAAAAGAAAATATGAATACCAATATATTGCCCAAAACAGAAAACAAAGACAGTGAAATAAATAAAAAACTGAAAATAGAAAAATAAGAGGAAATAAATAAATAATTTTAAAAAACTACAAAAAAAGCCTTGCATACCTTGATCACTTTGCTTTAGTTGAATTTTCATGTTAGCAAACTCATTAAACACCTATAAAAACAAAAAAGTAATTCAAAATTTGAAAATTTATGAAGCAAATGACAATAATTATATATAATGAAAGCTAAAAGGAAGGTCAGAAAAAATAATCATTTTTGCAAGAACATTGTGACATAACCACAGTTACATCGTTAGTACTATTTTATCCATCATGACATCTATGAATTAGCATTACCAAAATAGCGAGTCACTAGTCAAATGCATTATACTGGTATGCATTACCAAAATAACGAACATAAAATGCATCTGTATAATTTGTAAGGTTAAATTTTTTAAGGTTTAAATAGGCAAAAGCACAAATATACATATTCTAACCACCCTTTATCATTTTCTATCGGTACTCCGTATCAATCAAAATTGTGACTATAAGAACAATTTTTCTAATATTGTTCATAGTACAGGTCTTTCTATATTTTAGGCTAGTTTGGTCCGAACTTGAGCATCCCCAAGTTTGAAGACTTCCCGACATCTCATAAAGGTATAAAACAATTTAGAGTTTAAATTAGTTTACAAAATTTATTTTGAGGATGTTTATTTATTTTTTATTAAAAACGAACAGGGCCTTTTATTTTTAAAAGACAAATATTTAATTTTAAACCTCGTTCAAACGAGATGGACATCTCGTTCAAACGAGAATATATTTTCGTTAGAAGGGTCGTTCGTAGTTTTATCTAATGAGCTTCAAGCGAGGGCGTATTATTTTGATTCGCCAGAAGGTCGTTTGAAGCTGGTTCCACGAGATTTGTGTGTCATTCAAACAAGATTTCATTTCGTTCAAACAACGTGCCTTTTTCGTTCGAACGAGACTTGAATTTCGTTCAAACGAGTTTGCCCCCTCAAAATTTGTGAACACCTTATAAATACCTACTTCGTGTTCAGATTTTTTTATGAATTTTGCCAGAACTGATTTTGCATATCTTCAGTAAAAGTTTTCAACCTTTTGAGTTTCAAAAAACCTTTTTAATTCACAAATCAAATCCCCAGAATATATTTGAGTGAATCAAGTTAAAACCCTTTAGTTTATATCTTGCATACAATCTTTGTGGAGAAGGCATCTCCATGGCTGAGTTGTGAAACTTGATATTCACTGGTGAAGACGGAGGACTGTGGTTCTTGTGATTCTTGTGAGGATCATTGCTGAAGGAAGGTTGTGATGTGTGGTTCTTGAGAGGATCATTGTAGATTTCTTTACAGAATTTGTAAGTTGCGATTTGTAAATTTTATATAGTGAATAAAAGGTATTGCCTCAAGGAGATTTTTCCTGAAACTCTCTTTCGATTGCATGCTTGGTTTGATTTATGTTTTGAATCACATAGTTGTGTGTTCTAGGGTTAAAGGATTAAAATTTGATGCGAATTGTCATCTGAATTTAATAAGTTAATGCCATTAGACAATTGTGCACTCTCAAATTGGAATTTTTGTTGAGCACATTTATTTTCGCATTCTCGTAGTGGTATTAGTGCCTTCCACTCTCTTTAAGTGGCGTCAGAGCATTCTCATTACTTTTACAGTGAATTTTTGAATTGCGTTATTTTGGGTATTACATAAAACATTTTGTTCACTGCCATTCCAAATGAAAAACTTTGGAATGTTGAGAGAATAATACCAACTAGCACTAATTAATATTTTTTACTTAAAAAAAATTGCAAAAGCGAATCAGAAACATTGAAGATAATCTCATCACTTAGAAATTCATTAATTAAAAAACAAATGTACAGGAACATAACCAACAAAGTAATATCACAAAAGTAGAAACATTGTATCATGTAATCTCGAAAAATGAAATAATATGATTTATTTGATTTAGATTGAAGAACACATGTAGGATGGTGAGATTTACAGGGAATAGAGGGAGAGGGAGAAAACTCTTACTAGGTGCAGGTGAGATCGAGAGAAAGAGGTAGAGAGAGAGTGTGTAACACCTCGTGATTTAACAAAAAATGGAAAATAATTTTTGAAATCTATTTAATTTTGGTATGTAAAAATGTTAGTTTTTATATATTTAAAATAAGTTTTTAAGTAGAATCTAAATCAGGATTAAAATTTCAAATTTCTTATTTTATATATATAAAACCTTGGGATCTCAATTTGGCAGGGCCAATCGAACCGGTTTAGCCCTGGGGACAAACCGGTTCGCGCCGGCAGTGGTTCGGCAGGTGGGTTTTTCTTTTAGTGTTCATGTAGGAATCAAACACTTCTATTTTCTTAAAATATGAAGGCACTGGTTTAGGCTTTTTAAAACACTTTTAACCCTTCTAAAAAACAGTAGCCTCCCAAAATATTATTTCCTCTTATCTACAAAACCTAAACCCCATTAAACACAAGTTTTAACACAAGTTTTGAAGATCTAAATCAAATTTTCTCAATAACAACCAGGAACGTGCCTTTACTATTTTTGCGAGAAGATCGCAACCGTGTAATCAAATTTATAAGATGACTTCTTTACAGGCATGAATACTTCTATTGCTCCCCTTAAGAGTTATGCATTTTAGATATTGCCTAAACTTTAATAAATGGTGTTTTATTAAAATAAATTAGGAGGACTAATAAGCAAAAGTGAAAGTAATTACGAGGATATTTTTATTCAAATCCGAAAATATAATTAAGACTTGAAACAGTTGCATGCTTAGATTAGAGATTTGGAGTTCGATAGAATTGTGAGACGTTTCGCGTATTAAAACTAAAAATATGAAATTGTTATAATGTTTCAACATATATAATTGCGATATTGATGTGTAGGTTATATAATGGTATTATTATGGTGTAATATTGTAAACACGCATGTTAATGTAGAGTTATGTGTTAATTGGTAGAATATCACTTGCATGAAAATTATGAAATTCGGCAACTTGTGTGAGTTTTAGTAGAGCTTGTTTAATTATATAAGTAAACGGACGTGAAGTTGGATGATAATTGTAATCTTAGAATTAATTGGAAGAATTGTAGCGATAAATTTAAAATATGTTTTACATGAATATTGCTTATGTTAATACTTCGACACCGACGGGAAGTTGGTTTTTTGGGGGGTAGTTATGTTTTTGCCCTTATTTCTTAGGTTGTTTGCTAGGTATGGGACTAGTAGGTAGACTTTATTGTTATTGAAACTTTTTAGGAATGGGACAAATGAATGTAGGTTCGTACGGTTGGGTATTTCCTGGGTGGGGGCTAGGTAGTACGCCGTTCCATTGTTCCATTAGCGTATGTGCGAGATTAGGTGGTAATTAATGTTAGACTTTCCTCCTAACTGATAGGCTGGGAAATACTTGGGGTTTCATGATCTCTAGGTATGGGACTAGGGATGGTTTTAGGTAGTTTTACTCGAATTTTGGGTGGGGTTAATTTAAAAACAAAGAGAACTTGACTACGAATTAATAGTTAATGCCTAAGATAAAGAACGGGTATTATAATGAATTTGTGTCGCGAGTATGTGCAGGGCTTACGATAATTGGGATGACTGGATATATCGACGTGGGTGTGTGTTGGCGTCACGAGTATTGATACGTCACAAATATTGCATACTCGCGCCCGTTATCTTTATGCATTCTAGAACTTTTTGCGTTCTTTATATCTCTATTTATTCTCGTTAACCATACAACCTCTATTATGTATGTTTATATGCTTTCCAGGGGTTAATTGAGTTTTTGTAGGTATTGGAACGCTTAAAGTGAGGATTGGTTACATTTCAAAGAAGTTCCGTCGTCGGATGCTACTTCAAGGGAATTTTAGACATTCACACTTCATCTCCAGCTCAGTGGGTTTCCACGAAAGTGTATTTAGTCGAGTTAGTTTCGTGTGGCTGCAAAAGACACGTCATTTGGAGCTCGGACGAGGAAGATGTGGCCGATTCCGTATGCACCCCTTTTCCCCTCATGTTGGACCAAAGGAGACATAGAAACAGAGGACCGGTCGATAGGCCGCTGGCCACCGGTCGACCAGTGAAGCAAATTTTGGCTTATGAGTAATGCAGTGTGTTTTTACTAAGGGACCGGTCGACTGACCCCTTGGCCGCAGTCGACTGGGTGAAACAGTTATTGGGCGCATTTTTGCTCTTTTATTTCTTTTCTTATTTTCGTTTATTTCTTTTTGTAACTTAATATAAATAGACCCTTTTGTTTATTTTGGAAGATATATTGTATTTTAGGTTAGTTTCGGTTAGAAGGAGGAGATTTTGAGTGGGAGCTTCTCTCTCCTAGGGTTTGTGCCATTTGGGTATTGTAAGCTCCTATTCACTTTCTTCTCCACTAATATAGTTTCCATTGTTGTATTTTCTTGCTTTAAGCTTTGTTATTTACTTTTCTTGCTTTGATTAATTAGGTTTTCATTGCTTTATTTACTTTATTTGTTAATCAGGTTTACTTTGTTGCATTTAAATACATGTCATTTACCATGCTTTCTAGCTAAGTTAAATTAGGTTGTGGTTAATTGAACTCACCTTGATTTCAATGGGTTGCTTTGCTTTGGTGATGGAGTTTATTCATTTAATTCTATTGGGTTGTCCTTAACTTTTCGCCTAGGAGATTTAACGAGGTATATCATGTAGGCTCCATATTTACAGTCTTGCGTGTGTAATTTTTGGGGTGTTTATTGACGCCAAAATCATATTAGACTTTTATGATGATTTAGGGGGGGGGGGGGGGGGTGACAACTATAGATTTAATTAACTGTCGAAATGAGACTCAATCTTACTAAATTCGTATTCCCATGTAAAAATTTATACGCATTAAACCGAGGTGAGGGATATTAATCGCTACATATAATTTTTATTCCACTTTTATTAATCTTAGTTTAACTTCCATGCCTAGTTATCTTTTCTTTTTGTTAACAATTATCTTTTACACTTTTATTCGAGAAGTATTGAATCAATTTAATTCTAGCAACTAGTCTCTGTGGATTTTTAGATACCTGGACTGGCCGCTGTACTCCCTTAAAAGAGTGCAGTCAATAGTCTAGGTTTTTGTATTGAGGTGGTGAAACGAAAACAGTGATTGGCGTACTGACACTGCACTACCTTTCACCCCCGAATCAAAATGGCGCTGTTGGCGGGGACTTATTTGTTTTAGAATTTAATTAATTTAGTATATTGTAATATTTTCCTTCTATTTATATTTTTTGTTAACAAATTTTTGTAGGACTTATGCATTTAAGCGCCAAGAACCCTTGAATTTTTCGGCTGCACCTCACTTCGTGGAATTTTCCATCTTGAGCCTTCTTTGGGGTCAGAATGTTTTATTCCAATTTTTCGGTAATCGTAATGATAATTCTCAAAATCCTCCTACGCGTATAACTTTTGGTCAATACTTACAAACCTAAAAAATTGAAACATCTAAAATGTTGGGTGAGTATTACCAAAGTCAAGAAATGTATTACGAAAATTTTGAGAATGATTATTCTGATTTTGGGCCACAAGATCCTTATGATAAGAATGCTGAAACGAATTGCAATAGTTTTTAAATTTCTTATAATAATGATTTTGATCGTAGTTCTGAGGATGATTTTCAAAATTCTCATTTGCAAGAATCTGCGCCTCGACCTATGACTTTCGGTGAGGGCTTGCATCTTATTGAAAATGAAAAGTTTGAAAACCATTATCGGGAGGAAAATCGTTGTTGGGAGCATGAGTTGGATTTATTATTTGAATCCGACGACGATTTTTCTTCCGAGATTTTTGAAGTCCAGGCATGTTTTGAACCAAATGAGGATTTTTTGCCTACTTTGGATCAAACCATTCTTGACTTGGCCCATGGTATAATAAACAATGAAAATGGGGAAGTAATGGACGTAGTATCCATTTGCAATGAAATGATTTCTCTTTGGCTCCCAAAGAAGAATATTTCATTGAAAATTATCTTATTTCCTTCGAAACTCAATCTTCAAGCAATGATGACTCATCGCTTGAGTTTGAATTTCTTTCGTCCCCATCTTTATTCTATATTGTCGAACCGATTCAAGTACCCAATGAATCGGTGCCAAACTTTAAAACATTTAACCCTTTCACGATGAGGAGTACTTGCTCGAGTTGCTTTCCATGAAGGCATCTTTGCTTCCATGTGCGCCACCTCCCATTCCAATTGCAAAATATTTGGAAGAAAATTCTCTTTTTTGGCCCCCATGTGTTTTTGTCACCCGTTTTATCCAAAACCCCCCATTATCCCTTAAAAAATTCTAATTGGTGATGGTTCATTTCTTTCGCTTTACACATGCCTTTCGTTGTTTGAACGAAATTCCTATTTTCTAGAAGGTATGCATGAAATGGAGGGTCCCTCGTTGATCCTCCAAAATCAAATCGTATTTTGGGTGAACCCTAAAAAATTTCAACTTCTAGTGTATAGCTAATTAGAAGTTAAAGGTGTGGGTTGTAAATAGTTAGTTTTTCTTTTTCTTATTTTTCTTTATTCTTACTTATTGTCTAGCATAATTAGTTAAGTTTTTGTTATTTGTTTTTGCTATGCTTTGTACTATCATGTTTTGTAGAATCATTGGACTTGCACTTTCACGAGATTGCTCCATTTTGGGCAATATCACTATTTTCCCCTCTTTAACTTGCTTCTTAATGCACATTGAGGACAATGTCAGGTTTTAAGTTAGGGGGTGTGGGATATTCTATCCATTCATTGTAGTTTCGATGATTTGATTATATGTTTTTTCCAAGCATGCTTTTCTTGTAAAAATTAAAAAAAATTCAAAATTTTTTTTCTTTCTTTTGCTCCTTTGTGAGGCATTTTGCCTTTGTTTTCGATGTTAAATTTCAATAATTGCCCGATCCAATAGACAATTCAATGATACATGGTCTCGATTTTAGAAGTTATTAGACTTTTGTCCTCAATTATTGATATTATGAATAACTTCATGAATTAAACTTTAAACCCATGAGCACATGCACTTTTCTTGCTTTATTGATTTGGTTTAATATTTTTATAACTCGATAATCCTTTGTTGCATTGTATATACTTACACCTAGTGAGCTTTGGGCTTTTCTTCATTTGTGAGTGTTATACACTTCTCTTTCCTCTTTGAAAACGTTGTAGTCGTTGGTAATCTCACTATCTTTTCATTGGCCGTTCATTAATTGAGTTTATATCTTGAAATGTGTTACTTGAGCATGATTTTTAAAGTTTGTTTTGACTCGAAAATTGCGTAAACTTTAGGACATGATCACATGCCATCTTTGTTATATCACCCATATTGACCTTGACCTCACCTTAAATGTTTTTCCTCGTCAACCCTTTGAGCCTTAATATAGCCTTTCATTTCATAACCCCAAATCCCATAACCAACTCCACGTTGGAGTTATAAACCATATATATCACCTTCCGTACCTTTGTTTGGAATGATACTTAAGATTGAATGATGTTGTGTTATGTGGTTGCAATTAAGCATGTGAGAGTGAGAAAAGTAAAGAAATACAAGAAGTGAAAAAGAGAAAGTAGAAAACAAAAGAAAAGAAAAGAAAAAGTGAGAAAAAAAAGAAAAGAAAAGAAAGAGCAAATTTGTATATGTTGTGTATAGTTTTCGATAGACTTTGTTTACTCTCTCCATTGTTATATTCAATGCTTGTTATGGAATCATTTTCCAATTGTGCAATTTCCCACAATTTTCCATTATCCCAAGTTTTCATTCCCGAATACTTTGAATCCGTATATATATTTACCCTTCATTTCATAACCTTTAGCCCAAAACCTACATTACAACCTTATAAAATTCCTATGTGATCCTAGGGTGATTTAATTCAAAAGTTTAAATAGTTTTGATAATTGGTGAAAATATATTTCGCCTCCTTTAATGACGGTATCTTTCGTTGAGATGACATGTTCTTCATTTTATATATTGTGTTCTTCATATGTGACATGTGCGCGACCTTGTTTCCATTTACAATTACTCATTATGTCCGCATGTCCCATGTATTACCTCCCATTCATAGTGATTTCATTTGTTGAGTGTAATATCCAGTGAGGATTAATTTATGCATGCTTTAATGTTTATTATCCATTTTATATAAGTTTTTGAAAATCATACTTTGCATGTGCTAGCTCCCCTCCCACATTTTAAGGTTTCAATTCTACAAAGTTCATTCTATAATGTTAATAACTACAGACTTTTTGTGTGAATTCATTCACTTTGCTGATAACGTGTTTGAAATCTTTTTCGTTATTATTGGGCTTGTCGCATGTGATTGGGCATACATTTTGAGGAAACCATATGATGTTTGTGGGTTTCATCCCTGAAAACCCTCACGAGACGACACTCGTCCACTAGGGTAACCTAGGTGTTTAATGGAATACTGCATATGCTAAAAGCAATCGTATTCCCTACGAAAGTGGCATTTATAGTTTTGATGACATATACTTTTTGTACTGCCTTTTGTGGATTGGTTTTATTTGTTTCATCACTAGGAACTAGCAATGTCTAAGTTAGAGGGTGTGATACGTCACGAATATTGCATATTAGCGCCTGTTATGTTTACGCATTATAGAAATTTTTGGGTTCTTTACATCTATATTTATGTTTGTTAACCAGACAATCTCTATTATGTATGTTTATATGCTTTGTAGGGGTTAATTGAGTTTTTGTAGGTATTGGAACGCTTAAAGTGAGGATTGTTTTCATTTCGGAGAAGTTTCGTCGTCGATTGCTACTTTAAGGGCATTTTAGACATTTTACGCTTCATCTCCAGCTCAGTGGATTTCCACGAAATATTAGTTCACTGAGTTAGCTTCATGTGGCCACAAATGACACGTCATTTGGAGTTCGGACGAAGAAGATATCGCCGATTCCGTATACACCAATTTTCCCCTCATGTTGGACCAAAGGAGACATAGAAGCAGAGGACCGGTCGACCGGCCCCTGGCCACCGGTCGATCGGTGAAGCAGATTTTGGCTTGCAAGCAATGCAGTGTGTTTTTAATAAGGGACCGATCGATCTACCCCCTGGCCATGGTCGACCGGGTGAAGCAGTTTTCAGGCGCGTTTTTGCTCTTTTATTATTATTTTTTCTTTAATTTCTTTTGTAACTTAATATAAATAGACCCTTTTGTTTATTTTGGAAGATATATTGTATTTTAGGTTAGTTTAGTTTAAAAAGAGGGGATTTTGAGTGGGAGTTTCTCTCTTTTAGGTTTTGTGCCATTTGGGTATTGTAAGCTCCTATTCACTTTCTTCTCCATTAATATAGTTTCCATTGTTGTCTTTTCTTGCTTTAAGCTTTGTTATTTCCTTTTCTTGCTTTGATTAATTAGGTTTTCATTGATTTATTTACTTTATTTTTTAATTAGGTCTACTTTCTTGCATTTAAATACATGTCATTTACCATGCTTTCTAGCTAAGTTAAATTAGATTGTGGTTGATTGAACTCACCTTGGTTTCAATGGGTTGCTTTGCTTTGGTGATGGAGTATATGCATTTAATTTGATTGGGTTATCCTTGACTTTACACCTAGGATATTTAACGGGGTATATCATGTATACTCCGTATTTACGAACTTGCGTGTGTAATTTTTGGGGTATTTGTTGATGCCAAAATCATATTAGGCTTTAATGACGATTTAGGGGGTGATAACTCTAGATTTAGTTAACTGTCGAAATGAGACTCAATCTTACTAAATTCTTAGTCCCATGTAACCATTTATACACATTAAATCGAGGTGAGGGATATTAATCGCAACCTATAGTTTTTATTTCGCTTTTATTAATCTTAGTTTAACTTCCATGCCTGGTTATCTTTTCTTTTTGTTAACAGTTATCTTTTACACTTTTATTCGAGAAGTATTAGATCAATTTAATTCTAGCAATTAGTCTCTGTAGATTTTTTGATATGCGGACTGGCCGCTGTAATCCCTTAAAAGAGTGTAGTCAATAGTCTAGTTTTTTGTATTGATTTGATGAAATGAAAACAACGATTGACGTACTGACACTGCGCTACTTTTCGCCCTCGAATCAAAATGGTGCCATTGCTGGGAACTTGTTTGTTTTAGAATTTATTTGATATAGTATATTGTAATATTTTCTTTCTATTTATATTTTTTGTTAACAAATTTTTGTAGGGCTTCTATATTTAAGCGCCAAGAAACGCTTGAATTTTTCAGTCGCACATCACTTTGTTAAATTTGCCATCTCGAGCCTTCTTTGGGGTAAGCATGTCTTATTCTAATTTTTTTGGTAATCGCAATGATAATTCTCAAAATCCCCCTACACCTATGACTTTTGGTCAATACTTACAAACCTAAAAAATTGAAACGTCTAAAATATTGGGTGAGTATTACCAAAGTCAAGAAATGTATTAAGGAAATTTTGAGATTGATTATTCCGATTTTGGGCTACAAGATCCTTATGATTAGAATGTTGAAACGATTTGCAATAGTTTTTAAATTTCTTATAATAATGATTTTGATTGTAGCTCCGAGGATGATTTTCAAAGTTCTCATTTGCAAGAATCCGCCACCAAGGATATGATAAATCCAATAATGATAAAATACAATCCAACACCAAGCGTATGATAAATCCAACATAGAAGTAAATATCTAAACCGACACAAAATAAATAAATCTTGGGTTTATGACCATACAAATATCTCAAATGAAATAATTAACTGGTGCTGAATTACACCTAAGCTAGAATCAATAAATCTGAAATGTCTATGGAGCAAAAGGAGAATGCAAGGCTGCTACGTCAACTATCCTGCTATCCCTGTCTAGGAGCACCAGGGGGTGAAAACATTTAAATTTAGGCCAGAGCCCTAGATTTGCAAGAATTAACTTATTCACTTTTAAAATGAAAATAAATACAGTCGATGCAAAGTAAATATTCTCCATCGTCACTCACATGCGATTAAGATCTCGCCACTCATCTAAGTGTATATTACCATCATCTAAACAAGTCCCAAAATAATGTATGACAAATATGCCAATTTAATATCAAATGAATTAACTATAATCGATTGCTAAAACGAAATCGACTATATTCCCTTTTCGAAGCCCAATGTATCCCAGTATTATATATTCATGAAAATGACATAAACATCTATTATGCACAACATAGTAAGGTCGGTAATTTACTGTCTATATTCTTAGAAAAATTTAATCTCATTTAATTCGGGTAATTTTTATATACGTCCTTTCATATATGCGACACGCAAAGACACTTACCAGTGGTATCTCGTTCGTGCTCTATCGACAAGTCCAAAGGAAATCCCTATCGCAGCCACACATCACAAAACACACATAAGTGGAGCGATCCCTACGCAGTACATCAGTTCACGACCCATACCCAATGGTGATAAATTATCCCAACATCAACACCTACCTCTCGTAGATGGCGCTGCTACGTAGTACCTAAAATGACCTACACAACGTCTAGCCCACCTGTGTTGACGTGTGCTACGGTTCTGAACGCATAAAATCCTATGTCGATAGGACCGTCCAGGAACATTGGTATGTCCACACAAATACACATAAATACACATTATTATTCCCATATAATATGTGCAGGTAACTACTCTATAATTACCTAAAGTATCCCACATGATGTCCACAATTATTCATCCATTAATAATTGACCATCTAGTTAATTATTTATCACTTCTTTTTTAAAAGATCATTTAACCATATAGTTAAATATGATTTTTCAATAAATATATGTGCCATATTTACATTTTTAATAAATTCATCGTTGAACTAAACACTGTCCCACTAACTCGTACGAACTTTTAAAAATACTGTGGAACTAAACCCTGCCCCAACTCACCTTGCCCCCAGCCCACTAACTCGTACAGATCTTATACTGTTTTCCAATACGAGATTTCTCAATTCCTTACCAATATTTCTTCCAATTGTTCATTCCATTACATAACCATATAATCAAGCCCCTACCACTTAGTTAATCTTCTTGTATCCATTAATTTCATATATTAACATTGATTTCTTTTTCGAAATTCCTAGAATTCATGTGATTTAACTACAACCCTTAGTCCAGATTTTCTCTCACCATATTAACCATATTTCAATAAGATTTTTGGTGCATATAACATGAGTTCAAAGTTACAAATTCCAAGATCATAACATGCATTAAGACCTCTACATGTGAATCCAAGATCCTTTAAATTTATCCCAAGAACCTTAAGGCAACTATTATCAAATTCAAAAATTCGATTATCCTAGATTTTTGGGTTAACACCTTATATTTCAATTAATCTTATACATGCATAAGATTAATCCCTAAAATTAAATCATCAAATTTTAAATTGAAACCTAGAAATCATATGGGGTTTATTACAATGAATCGAGAAGTAAATTGAACGTTAAATTGAGCATGAAAATTCTTGTCTGGATATGCAGTTGACAAATTCCCGTTTGAATCCTTCTTCAATTCCTTGTTGTGGCTTCTTTCCTTGTGTCTCTCTCAGTGGTATGGGATAGGGTTCTTAGAGATAACCTCCAGGGAGTTATTAAACTTCTTAGTATAGGTAATTAGATCATTAATTTCGAGTTAGGTTAAATTCTCAAATTTTGGACCCCCAAATGGGCTCGAATTCATAACCAGACTAACCCAAAAGACTCCTAACTTATATAATTATATCCTAGGAGCATTTTAAATACCTAAACGAGCCCATATGGCATCCTAAAATGTGTTCGAATTATTTTTATCCACAATTATATTTTTATAACTGCATCACACGTCATTTATAAATTTTCTACTACACATGCAATTGTTATAATTATTAACATAACAAAAAAATAAATCACACATGATTATGGCATAACAACAATTTACTTGTTCGCAATTAATAAATTTAATTAACCAATTGAATTCAACTTCCACGAATTTTTATATTTTATTCCTTAAATATAGTTTTATTTATTCTAGAAAAAATACAGGGTATTACATTCTTCCCCCTAATAATGGGCATTCATCCTCGGAATCAAGAAAAATACGTACCTAGCTAAAAGAGTTCAAGATATTTCATGCACATGTCATCCTCTCTCTCTCAAGTCGACTCATCCTCCCGATGGTGTCCCCACTGCACCTGAACCAAAAAGGATAACCCTGGATCGAAGTCGGTGCTCTCAACGGTTTAGAATGGCTACCGATCTCTCCTTGCAAGTAGCGTCTAGATAGTGGTCTATTTCATCAATCTCAACGTGCTGGTATGCTATATCATCTCGAAGGAACCTCTGTAATGTAGATATATGAAAAACGTCGGGCATTCACTGTAAGTGGTCCGATAATTCCAATAGATATGCCACGAGTCCAATCCTCTCAAGAATAGGGAACGATCCACGTATCGGGGAGCCAACCTACTTTATTCCCAAACCTCATCACTCCCTTCATGGAAGACAGTTTAATCAAACCTGATCCCCAACATCAAAGTCTAAGTGTCTTTATCCCGCATCCACGTGGCTCTTTTACCTGTCCTGATCAATCCGTATCCAGGATCGAATCATCTCTACCTTCTCTGAGGTGTCCTGAATGAAATTTGGACCAAGTAACTTGTTCTACACCACCTCCAACCATTATGAGGGCGAACGACAAGGTTTACCATAAAGTGCCTTAAACGATGTCATCCCAATCGTGAACTAGTAGGTGTTGTTATACGCAAACTCCACCAAAGGCAAATACTGCTCCTAACTCCCCTTAAAATCTAAAATGCACATCTATAACATGTCTTCTAACATCAAGTTCACCCTCTCTGTCTTCCCATCGTTCTGAGGATGATATGAGGTGATCAATCTCAACTCTACCCCCAAAGTCTGCTGAAACCTCCTCTTCCTAAAGCGGGACACAAATGTCCTGTCCCTGTTTGACACAATATTGAGTGATACCCCATGCAACTTTTCAATCTCTGCAAGGAAAATTTTGGCATACTGATATAAGATGTAATATTTCCGAATCGATGAAAACTGATCCACCTGCGTCAATCTGTTGATGATCACCCAAATGGAATCGTGTCCCCTCTGTGATATAGGTAGCCCTGTAATGAAGTTCATGGAGATGCTCTCCCATTTCCACATCAGGATATCAAAAGGCTATAACACTCCTGTAGGACGCTGATGGTACACCTTCACCAGCCGACATATAGCACATTTGGACATAAAAGTTTCTATGTCCCTCTTCATCCCGACCCACTAATGCTGATGTCGCATATCATGGTACATTTTATCCCCTTCGAAATGTGAACCGTGGGCCTCAGACATAATAGCTCGCCTCAACTCCTCGTCATATGGGATAATTAATATGCCTTGGAAGTTCAATCCACCATCTAACCCATTAGAATAATGATCCGCTCCCTCGACTAATAATTGTCTAACTCGATCCTAAAAAGCCTGATCTTCAGACCGTGCCTTCATCACGTGAATAATGATCTCAGGTGTGATGGTGAGAACTGCCATAAATGCATGGGTCAAGTCGTCATCCCCACAAAGTGATTTACACATTGCCTTCCACACTGCTGCTAACTCCAATATCGGCTTGTGGCTCAAAGAATTCGCTACGACATTCGCCTTCTCTGGGTGGTACTGAATGTCGAACTGGTAGTCTTTCACAAAATCTATCCACCTCCTCCGCCTCATTTTCAACTCCCGTTATGTGAAAAAATACTATAGGCTCTTATGGTTTATGAATAACCAAAATTTCTCCCCTGGGAGAAAATGCCTCTACACTCGCAGTGCAAAAACCACAGCTGCTAACTCCACGTCATGGGTTGGGTAATGCCCCTCATGAGGATTAAGCTTTCGTGAAGCATAAGCTATCGAACTCTCCTCCTGTATCAAAACCCATTTAAGTCCCCTCAAGAATGCATCTGTGAAGACCTTATAGTCTATCCCTGCCCTAGGTAATGCCAAAACTAGTACCGTAGTCAATCTATTCTTCATCTCATCCAATGCCTGCTGGCACACGTCATCCCAAATAAACTACACTCTCTTCCTTATCAAATTCATTAGGGTCCCGACTATCTTGGAGAACCCCCGAATGAATCGACAGTAGTACCCGACCAGTTCTAAAAAGTTACGTATCTCGGTGGGTGTAGTGCGTTATCTCCACTCCATCACTGTAAAAACTTTCTCTGGATCCACTGATATCCCCCTCTTAGACACAATATGGCCCAAGAAATGCACCTCCCTTAACTAAAAACTGTATTTCTCGAACTTAGCATATAATTTGTGGTCCCGTACTTTCTGTAAGACTACCCGTAAATGCTGTGCGTGCCCTTCCGCAGTTCGAGAATAAATCAAGATGTCATTGATAAACACTATGACGAACCGATCTAAATAATATATGAACACCTTATTCATCAAATCAATAAATAGCGCTGGTGCATTGGTTAACCCAAATGGCATCACTAAAAACTCATACGACCCATATCGCATAAGAAATGTCATATTCGAGACGCCCTGCTCCCGAACTCTCAATTGATGATAGCCCAATCTCAAGTCAATCTTAGAGAAATACACAACACGTCTCAGATGGTCAAACAAATCATTAATGCAGGGCAACGTGTATTTATTCTGTATGGTGACTTTGTTCAACTCCCTTTAGTCGATACAAAGTCGCAATGATCCATCCTTTTTCTTGACGAAAAAAACTAGAGCACCCCATAGCGAAGTACTCCTCCTGATGAACCCCTGTCCTAATAACTGCTCAATCTGATCCCGAAGCTCCCTCATCTCCAGAGGAGACATCCGATAAGGTGTACATGCAATGGGCCTCATGCCCAAAATCAAATCAATCACGAAGTCTATCTCCCAAATAGGTGGCAACCCTCGGATCTCCCCAACCCATCAGAAAACTCGTTAACTACCAAGATGGAATCTAGCGACACCACAACCTCCGAATAAGTCTCCTCCCCGATATAGTATAAGTGCGTGCTCTACCCGCCCCTAGGTTGCGGAATCTCAACTAGGTACATCTCATGCCCCAGATTGGCAAAGACGATGGACCTCCCGTAACAGTCAACACTTGCTCTGTATGTAGCTATCCAGTCCACCCCTAAGATAATGTCGTACTCATTCATATCAAGTACGAGCAAGTCAATTACAAAAGTGAGTCGCCCTATCTCAATCCCTATACCCCGAAATACTGAATGTATGGGTTCCCTTCTACCCACCGGTGAATCTATGTGTAGTATGATATCGGAAGCAAAGTCTACCATCCCCGTCTCCCGTGAAAAACTCGTATTAACAAAAGAATGAGATACCTCTGTGTAAAATAAAATGCGACCTACGTGTCCAAAGATAGGGAACATACCCTCAACTGATTGAGATGGTGTTGGCTCCTCTACAGGCGTAATGTGATAAACTCATCCATACTGTAGTGGCGGCTGAGGTGGGGCGATGGGTGCTGGAGCGATTCCTGGAGTTGGTAACGGTGGGCGCTGTCCCTGTGGCGCCTGATGTCCCCTTTGACCTCCATGATCCTGGGTTACCTGATCACCCTGAGGACACCGCCTCGACGTATGACCCCTCTCCCCACAAGTGAAACAGTTCTCATGAAATGGGCATACCGCTCTGCCTATCGGCCTTACTGGCCTCGACCCTGATGGCCTCTGTGCTGCAGGCCTTGTCCCGATTGCCACACGACTTGATGGCCCTCTTTGTTTTGATTATTGGAACCCTTGAATCTCTAATGCTGGTCTGCGAATGAAGTACCCCAGAACTGCTGGGTCCCAGATCTGCCACCCCACTCGTCTTGCTCTGCTGGTTCAACGACTCGGCTCCTTGTCGCTTCTCACCCTTGTTCTTCTGGAAGTTCCTGTGATCCTCACAGTAGAGAAGTGTGGCAGTCACCAACTGATTATACATGGTAAAGGTCAATTTCCCCAAAAGAACCTTCCTAATGTGCCAAGATGACCCAACTATGAATCTGTTTATCTTCTTTTGTTTAGTATTTACATCCTCTTTGGAAAAGTACGAAAGGGCAGTAAACTCTTCTTCCGACTCAGCCACGGTACACCCCTCCTAATTGAGCTCCATAAATTTTCTCCTCATCTCAAACTACATAGCTTGGGAAAAGTACTTCCCCTCAAATCTCTCCCCAAACTCATCAATCGTCAGGCTATCCCTCTCTTCAACCGGAGTAACCGACTTCCACCACTAAAGCACGATCCCTACTAAGCGGAATAAAGCTAGCATCTTCTTTTTCATTAGCGTGCACTCTACCATCCATAGTGTACGGATAAAATTTCCAATTGAGTTATTTTAAATGCAATTGACTTATTCCCGAAACAAAAGTTGTTTGAGTCATAGATAGATTTTTATATTGTCACGATCTCCACGTAGTCTATAACATGTTTGTGTTGAAGACGTAGCAGCCAAGCTTTATGAAATATCATGCCGTGTTTATTGGTGCATGTTTACCGTCTTCATTCATATTGCATTCTGAATATCTCTTAGGTATGAACGTATTATGCTTATGGAGTTCGAAAAGAGTTTTAAAGGATGGAAATTTTATTATTAATGTTTTAAAATGTTTAAAATTATTTCAAAAGGTTTATCTTCATTTATTATGAGCTTATATGATGTTTAGAGTCGTATGAATCACTATCTTTGGTTTAAGTGGTTCAAACGATATGTGATGTCATTTGAACGACATATCACTGTCATTATAATGACATGTGGATCTCGTTAAAACGACTTGCCGACTTAACTTTTTTATTTAAGATATTTTTATTTCCAAATTTTGAGGGTGAGTAGAACCAAAATACAGTTTAGAAAAGTTTCATTTTTTGCACAAAGTTTTCTAAGATTTTCAAAGATTAAAACCATCCTCAAAGTTTCAAGATCCGAGCTTTCATATATAGTTGCTATAGAGATCTTGTTTGCACCATCTAGAGTTTGTTAATCACTTTGAATAATTTATTTCGTTTGATTTTTGCGGTGAAGAAACGGAGGAGTTCATGTTTCATATCATAGATGGTTGCCAAAGCTGCATCGATGGATACCGAGGCACTGGTGGACGCATGTGATGTGGACGAGTATCATGGAAGGATTTTTATGTGGGAACTGTGGAGGAGAGGTTAAAGAGAAGAAAAGAGTAAAGGCTTGTGGGGATCGAGTTGTTATGTAAGTCTGTCAGGCTTCCTTTGTAAAATCGTATCATAGTGATTGTCTGGCTTGGGCTGTCGAAGGTTTTTTCCCTTAGTGGTTTCCTAGTACATATGGCTTTGATTTTGTGGACTTGTTTATTTTACTTGCTTTAATCACCTAGATGTATGCTTAGGATTAAACAAGATAAATTTGGCTTAAGTAAAATTGGTTCACAAGCTTGGTGCGTGTTAAAATTGGAAAAAAAAATTTGAAAGAAAAATTATTTTGTCACCTTAAAGCACACTTTGAAAAAGGGCCCCACAAATTGGTATCAGAGCGGGTTGCATCTAGTTTGTATGTAGATCCTTGTTTGGTGATTATTTTGTCACCTTAAGGTTTTGACGAATTGAATCTTTTGAATTTGAATTTTTCAAAACGTATTGAAATTCTCGAAGAGGAAAATTCTTATTTTAAACATATGATTGAATGTTTGTAAACATTTAAAACTCAAAGAGATATCATTCGTGAGAAGTTTGTGGCTTTGTATAATAACTATAATTCTTTTAAATTGGCTAAGGAAGAGAGTCAGAATAGAGTCCTTGTTTTAGAAATAGAGTTAGAGGACTTTAAGAATTATAGGGTTTGTGTTGTTAAAGAAAATGTTTTGATTAATGAATTTAAGGGATGTGAAAAATTCTTGGGGAAAAGTTTGGTGACATTGAGGGGGAGCGAGATAACCTTCTAGGGGTAATTGAAAATTTGAAGAAGGAGTCCCTAAAATTTGAGGAGTCTAATTGTTTGCTTGAATCTAAAATTTTGTAGTTGAAAAATGATTTAAGCGATTCAAGTAGTGATTCGAATGTTAAAGCAAAAAATATAGTTTATTTTAGAGCATCAACCACATCCAAGGGTGTTAGAAAAGGTCAACCTAAAGATCCCGTTCCTTGATGTGTTTATGCATATTCGCATTGTGGTAGGAAAGGTCACCTTAGGCACTTTTGCTATGATCTTAGACAAGACCCTAGGGAAATTTAAACATAGTGCCCCATTAGTTCCCAAAACACGTTTTGTTAGGTATACACTTGTTTGGGTTAGGAAATATGTTTTGGAGATAGAAAATACTTCGTTAGTTGATTCTCACATGTTTGCACATGATTCATCACAAGATATTTCTTATGGATAGTTGCTTGCATGATTTTATTTATCATTCTAGTCTTTGCTTCATGATTTATATCTTGCTAGTGTTATGAGATGTTTATCTCTTTGCATTATGTTTTAATTTATTTGAGTCTTATTTAAAAAATACAAAAATATTTTTGGTTTCGTATATTTTTGAGAAAATACAAAAAGATTTTTGTTTTCATATATTTTTGAGAAAATACAAAAAGAGTTTATTTTTGGGTCTACAATATTTTTGAAAATCACAAAAAGGTTTCTTGTTTGTTTTTGTATCTTGAGTTTTCATGTTTGATGTGGCATATTGGTGTCCTTGGACCCCCATCATTTCATTATCCACGTGGCTAAAACATTTGATCATAATGTGACACCCCGCCTAATAAGATACCGGGCGATCACTCCAATATTAAATTAAAACAGGAGTCTCATATGGATCATTCTTAGCATCACTGTCGAAAATCCATTTTGTTACTAATAACCTATTAGGCCGGTGTCAAAATTTTAACTTTACTACTCTTTTTAACAACAATAAATAAAACATCCACACAGTTTATGCGTAAATGAAATAAAGAAACCGAACACTCGGTCAAAATATACAACCATATCGAATGATGTACTAAAAGAATAAATAAATGCAGTTGGACCATTGGCCCGAATGTTTATACAATACCTCCTATCTAGATTACAAGAATGGAAGCGTCTACTGAAAATCCTGCACGCATCCACAGCTGCTGCAGCTGACGTCTGACTCGAAGGAATTTCCATCCAGGCGTCCCTGTGTCTGGACACCTATATATGTATAATATATAGAAAGAAAGGAGAGTAGATAAACGGGTCAGAGCCCGAATTTTGAAAATATTTTGCAAGTGCATAAATGCTTTATTTTTAGAAAAATAGTTTTATCTCATATTTAAATTGGTATCGCACTCCCATGAGATACCCCTCGCCTTTTCTCTAGTAGTGCACACCTAACGCATCCTAACAACATACCCTAGTCAAGCTATCCCTGCCTAACTAGTCTAATTTACCCATGTACTATCTACCCTAGATAGTCCAAGTGCTAAGGGCTAAACTTCCCTCCATTCTCAACACTGCACTAAGTTCGTGTGTGGGGTGTCTCGCAAAGCGAAATCCAAACAAGGAACCCCCCGATACACTACTACTTCGCAGGGTTAATGGTAGAGATCCATTGGGCCCGTAGCACGCACAAATGTATAATTACATATATATATATATACATCAACAATATGCATCCGGATAATATCTCCCGGACTGAGGTTTACATAATATCAATTATATCTTATAATACACATCCGGATCTACCTCCCGGACTGAGGTGTATTCTATACTAATACCAAAACCTTTCATTTCCCTTCTCATATCCAGGAAATGTATTTAAAGCCAATTCATTAGCATGAATTGCTTTACCAAAACATATATCTTTTATAAAGCCAATTTTATTAACATAAAAATGCTTTACCTTTTTAAATCATCCCATTTCCCTTTTTATACTCAGGAAATGTAATTAAAAGCCATTTTTATTATCATAAAAATGCTTTTACCATATCATATGCTTCCACATCCCTTCTTCCATCCGGGAGTGTTACCGAAGCTAAACATATAACCCATTTCCCTTCCTATATCCAGGAAATGTAATTAAAGCCAATCCATTATCATGAATTTCTTTAATATAACGCGTTCTAAGACCGCCCGTCCGGGTTTCCCCACTGTGCGCGCCCCTAAATGGCTATCATCTTCCAGGGCCTATCATCAAGACAACCTCGGATCCTATATTGCAAGCCGTCGGGAAGCGGCCATGTGCCTGCGGGATAGTCAAGACCACACCCGGAATCTCCTAACCAGCGCAGAAAATATATATCAACAAACGCTCACATGACCTATAGGACTATATCCACCCTGCATTCATTAGCCAAGGGGCTTCACCATACGTACGCAACTTCCCTTATGATAGCGATTTAGAGAGGTGTGTAATCCATATTTTATCAATTATGAAAATCATTTATTTACCCTTTTGAAAATATTCATTTTTATATTTTCAAAATCATTTCCATCATAACATATATATATACCTAAATCACACAGTATATACATATCCTATATATTCTTCCTAGAATATATATATATATAAACGGCCATAGTGGCCTATAGCATCTAGCGATGATCAATAATCCCAAAGATTCCCTCCAGGAATCATAATCATGCATTCATATATAAGCATGATACTAAACCCAAATATTTCCTAATTTAATAATCACTATATACCTCAATCCCATCTAAGGATTTATTGGATATCTCCAATGATACCCTTCACTCTAAATGAAATCAATAAATATCTATATTCCCAGTTTATCCTAATTATCTCCTAGGATATACTTAACGATAATCGATATAATTATGCTTTCTATAAGCATAATTATATAGGCCTGTATGCCTACGAGAAATATCCTCGAGATTTATCTCACCCGAACAACCTTAAATTCAACGAGTTAAGGATTTCATTTCCTTGAACCCCCAAGACTACACCTAGTCCATTAATCATTTAGAAGTCCCCAATATAATTTAGGAACCCTAATCCATCAATTTCTGCAATTATTCTATTTTCCTCGAAAATATAGATTAAGGGTTATATACTAAAAACCCTTACTTTACCCACCTAAATTGCCTTAATTTATGGACCATAAAGTCCTAAAAGGTCCTCTAGGTTATCACCTAATTAACCTCAAATCAAGATGAAATGGAATCTATCCCATCCAAATCATCCAAGAAAAATTGTCAACTTTCAGGAGGGGTCGATCGATCGACCCATGGCCGTCGATCGATCAATGGCTCGATCGATCGAGCCCCCATGATCGATCGATCGATCAAGTCGGGCAGCTTCTTCTCCGAGAAGCTGTTTCGGCCATGGAAGCTTCCCCCAAGCTTCCATCTCTTCACCCAACGGCCTACAACTTCTACCAACAACAAATACACCTATAATACGAGTTCTAAACATCCTAGAACCCGGAATCACCAATTAATTTCAAGTAAAACCTAAGTTTCTCCAATTTACCATTTTTAGGGGTTTATTCGTTTTAACTCCCAAAAACCCGTTTTATCCACGAATACCCAACCCAAAATCATTAGGGTTTGTTATACCAACAATGATATGAGATATTTATGCTTAAAAACAAATAAATCAAGTAAACACTTGCCTCGTGGATAAAATCCGACGTCCTCGAGCCGAATCCCGCGGAGGCTGGCCGGAATCTCCCCCTTTTTCCTCTTTTCTTCCCTCTCTCTCTCTTCCCTCTCTTCTTTCTCTTTCTCTTCTCTTTTCTCCCCCACTCCCTCTTTATAAAGAAAGAAAAAGGGTTTAAACCCTTAAAACCCAAAAACGACTCGTTTACCCAATTACGAGTCTATTTAACTCCGAAATTACCCGGAACTCAATTTCGACAATCGGACACTCTTTTACGACTATCTCGGACATTCCGAGACTCATGGCGCAGTCGAAATTTCCATCCGAGGTACTTGACCGCAAATCACTATTCCAACCCAAAATAAATAAATGCGTGTTTTCTACTCAAAATCTTACTTCTTTTGTCGCTATACTCCACGGCGACATATAATTAAATTACTTCGACCTATACAGTCCCAAAATAATTTATAACACGCTTCGAAAATCATTAAATCCTCGAAAATCCCAAAAATCACTATTTCGAGAAATTCTCCAAATTCCAAATTATACTTAATTATGGAATTTAATCCTCTCCAAAAGGGCGGGTTATTACACATAATTGTTAATGCATTGAATTATCTTAACCATTGTCTTAATGGGGTTGTTTCAAAGTTTATTTGCATTTGGATTTGACTTTGTATATAAGACATCTTTGCACACATGCACGAGTTTATATTAATGTTTAACATCTCATGCGTATTTACGTTTGGTGAGACGTTCTAATATCAATTTTGTCATCTATGCGTAATTAGACTTAGGAGGAGGTGTGCATGTAAGAATAATTTATCGTGAGGATTTATATTGCTTATATTGAAAAAATAATGAGATTTCAAGGGAAAGGCCTGCGAGAGTATAATTAAATAGTCGCTAAAGCCACCGGTAAAAAGAGCCCGAAAAAAATTAAGTCAATAAAAAAAATCAAATTCCAAAATAGGGCCAATAGATTTTCTCTAAGTTGGAAAAAATAGAAACCTCAAAAGTGCTTAAAAATGAACTATGAATATTGGTATTTTAATATCATTTGTTCCTCCATACTTCACTGGGTATTTGTCCGTTTCATGTGTGTAGGTATTCTTCAGATATTCGAGATTTTGAGACTACATCCCATTCAAATAGCTCATGCTCGTCGGACCTGCATGTACTAGTCCTTGTCCTATAAATTTTTGATTTTGGGTTTTATGGTATGGGATTTAGGTGTCATACGGCTTGACGGCGTGACTTAGGAATTTCGTTGTTTGGGTTTTGTCCCAGAATAGTTAAAGGGGGAGATTTATAAGGACAAAATCTCCAATTGAGTAATTTTGTATGTAAATAATTTATTCCCGGAACAAAACTTGTTTGAGTCATAGATAGATTTTTATACTGTCACGATATCCACATAGTCTATGACGTGTTTATGTTGAAGTCGTAGTGGCCAAGATTCAAGAAATAGCATGCCGTGTTTATTGTTGCATGTTTCTCGTCTTCATTCAGATTGCATTCCTAATATCTCTCAAGTATCAACACAATATGTTTATGGAGTTCGAAAAGAGTTTTAAAGGATGGAAATTTTAATATAAATGATTTAAAATGATTTTAAAAGATTTATCTTCATTTATTCTGAGCTTATCGGATGTTTAGAATCGTATAAAACACTATCTTTGGTTTAAGTGGTTCAAACGACATATGATGTCGTTCGAACGACATTTCACTGTCATTAGAACGACATGTGGATCTCGTTAGAATGACTTACCGACTTAAGTTTTTTATTTAAGGCTTTTTTTTCCAGAATTTTGAGGATGTGGAGACCCAAATACAGTTTAGAAAAGTTTCATTTTCTACACAAAGTTTTCTAAGGTTTTCAAAGATTAAACCATCCTTAAAGTTTCAAGATTCGAGCTTTCATATCCAGTTGCTATATAGATCTTGTTTGCACCATTTGAAGCTTGTTCATCACTTTGAACAATTTATTTCGTTGGAGTTTTTCCGTGAAGAAACGGAGGAGTCCGTTATTTGATATGTAGACGGTTGCCAAAGATGCATTGATGGATACAGAGGCACTCATGGACCCGTGTGATGTGGATGAGTATCGTGAAAGGATTTCTGCATGGGCACTGTAGAGGAGTGGTTAAAGAGAAGAAGAGCATCAAGGCTTATAGGGATCGACTCATTGTGTAAATATGTTTGTCTTCCTTTGTAAAATCGTATCATATTAATTGTTTGGCTTGGACCATCTGAGGTTTTTCCCTTAGTGGTTTTCTCGTACATCCGGTGTTGCTTTTGTGAACTTGTTTATTTTTCTTGCGTTAATAACCTAGATGCATATTTAGGATTAAAAAAGATAAAATTGGGCTTAAGTAAAATTGGTTCACAAACTTGGTGCGTGCTAAAATTAGAAAAAGTTTTTTGAAAGAAAAAATATTTTGTCACCTTAAAGCACACTTTAGAAAATGGGCCTACACGTAGATGTCTCTGTATATCTTTCTTCCATCTGCTTGCCAATAGGATATATGGATTTCCCGTAAATTCTGAAGGTTGGCCCTTCATGAAGGCCTCCTTCGCCCTATTCTAAATCAACCCCAGTGCTGGGCTTGTATGACCACCTACTGTGGCAGTGGTGGTAAATACTATTAAGCCTGTGGTAGTGGAAGAAGCTTGAGCATGGCCATCATAGCAATGGAAACCACATGGGTCACAATAGTGGCAATTTTTACCAAAGTGACCAACTTATATACCTATACTCTGGGACAATTTCTAAAGGTTTAAAACACCTAAACGAGCCCATATGACATTTCGAAACGTGTCCCAATTATTTGTATCCACAATTATATTTTTATCATCGCATCACACGTGATCTATAAATTTTCTACTACACATGCAATTGTTATAATTATTAACATAACAAAAAAAAGTAACCACTTATGATTACGACATAAAAAAAATTACTTGTTCGCAATTAATAAATTTAATTCACGGATTAAATTCAACTTCCAATTTTTTATTTATTTTATTCCTAAAATATAGTTTTATTTATTGTAGAAAAAATACGGGGTATTACATGGTGTCACATTAATAAAATTAGTTACATTAATTTAATTAAATATTGTGAATTTATAATGAAATGTTAATAACGTAATTGAACTTGGATAGTGAGGTGGCTTAGTTATGTGGGTAGTTAGTGTTGTGTTACTTTACTTGCTTGTCTTTCATCACGTAATTTAAAAGATTCTATTGTGATATTTATCATGTGTAATACTTATGTCTGGGTTTACGTATTCTAATTGGGAGGAGTAGATAATGTTTATGCAGTGGGCTCTTACCCATTGAATTAACTAACATTTTAGGTATAGTTGCTGGAGTAGCTGCACATGAGGGATTGAAGACTTGTGGAGTGCAGCTGGAGATTTATTTTTATTGCTTCATTAGTTTAGATTTATTTTATTCTATCATTTATTCACGAGACATTTATTTATGGATTATGGTGGGCAATTTGGTTTCACAATTGTCTATGATTTTTTGTCAGAGATTTTAGTTGGATTATTTATTTTGAGTTTTAATCTATCGTTTGGAATTGAATTTTATTTTTGGAGTTAGCTTGGTGATGGATATTATGGTTTCGATAATTATATTTGTTGGATTAAATTATATTATATCTTGTGAAAATAATGCTTTTATTGTCTCATATTTCTGTCACACGCTGAGAATAATATTTTATTTTTGACGTTTGACATAGATTGGCGGCGATGGATGGCCACCTCCAATGCTAAAATGCGCGGGGGGTCACAGGGGGGGGGGGGAGATAGATGTCTGCCGAAAGATTGTAAACATTAGGGTTGATGGAGGAGTTTGTTATATTTATATGAGTTAAAATGTATGGCTTAGATTGAGTCTAATAAATCAATCGCTCTCATTTAATATAATAAAAATAACAAGTGTAAAGTTAGGAGCTTAAGAGTGTGGTTGTGCTTGGGTTTAGCCATAGTATTCTTATTTTGTTTAATTTGGTAAGTTCAGTAATATCATCTTGGTAATTTCAATTTTTCATTTTGGTACAATACAATCGGTAAATTGGTTATTAAAATGTTAAAACCAAAACCAACCATAAAAAAATCGGTAATTTTAATTTTTTAAAGTAAAAAATGTACTATTATCACTTTTTTCGATTCAAAATGGTACAGTACGGGTTTTTTTTGTACCAGGAACACCCGTAATTGCTCACATCATACCTAAGGCAAACACATTTCTTGCATATAATGCTACCATAACTCCAATTTGTTTAATTGGATTAAAATGTTTTCACAAATACTAAATATAACAATTTCAAATTTATATTTAAAGTATATTTACATGTAATTACATATTAAAATAAACTTTTGTCATAGGGCATTACATTTGTAAGGGTCTTATAACCTTTTGTTTAAAAGAAGTAAGAAACCACACTCTTATTATATTAATGATAAATATAATTCTGATATTAAATAAATGATTTGACAAATATTAGTCAATTTATGTCATTAAATTTATTTCATTTCTTTTATCGGAAAGTTTTTAATTTCACATTCCAATTTGGTTCCTAGTTCCAAAGCTAATTTGTCTTTTCTTTACCTTACCTTTCAATCTACAAACCAGCTTAATTAATTAATTATATGAATTCTTTTTGCATTAATTAATTAATTAGTTCCTAGTTGCATTTTATATGAATTCTTTTTGCATTAATTAATTATTTTTAGAAAGATAAATCCTTTTGTGTTATTTTTGGGTGGATTCAACAAAAATGCTATTAACATTGTACAAGTCATTAAAGGCATGCTACTAACTTTGTACATGTATGCAGTTAGCAGTGAGAATGGGCAACACTCAAATTCAAATAATCCCCTTTTTATGCATCATAACTTCCACACCTAACATTTTATGTATTTTAATATATAACAAATTTTAAAAAGTAGTCATAAAAGAGTATTTAAGAAATTATAAGAAAATACCAATGTTCTATATTTTTTGGCACAATTATATAATGTCATGTTGTATTATAACTAAAAACCCACACAATATTTAACCATAACCAATAAACAAATGAGCAAGAGAATATATAAAATTAATTAGTTAACTCAATTTAGTCATATGGGTTAGCTTATTTTAAGTGAAGAATTCAGTTCAATCAAATGAGTTAGCTTGTTTCAAGTGCAAACTTCGAGTTTTTCTTAGGCCATCCACAATGGGATCCTTTAAACTTAGAGTATTATGGTATGAGTTGTGGGATGAGGACCCCAATGGAGAAACGGTAAAAAAGAGATGGGACGGGGAACTATTTCTCTCTGGATCTAGGCGTGGATCACTCCCACGTCTGGTGGGATTATCCTGTTAACATGAAGTTTTTTACCCCCTCAGAAGTGAAATATTTTCGAGCCTCGCAGAGGGGAGGAAAAATATTTCATGCCTGAGGCGAGATGTGGAACATTTCTTTGCCCCTCTGCCAGGCACAAAATGTTTTCACTTTCGAGTCATACTATAGGATCCTTTATCTCTCCTTCCTATATAGTGGACGCTTAAAGAATCCCTTATTATTTTAACATTTTTATTACCCATTGTGACTCAAAAATAGGAAAAGTAAAGGATCCATAATGGTATTATGGTATCCATTGTGGATGGCCTTATGTAACCAATTTGGTTGCATTTCATACTTAGATAGTTGTGGTTCAATTGTTGAAATGATGTTATTAGTTGTCCTTTACATTGGGTTGAGTGTTTCATACCTAGGGTATTCCATCAATAAAAAAATCTATCTCGACACGAATAGGGAGACTCAAACCACCAACTAAATATTTAAAAGTTTTGCATCTACGATATCACATGGTCAAGTGGTATTATATATGTATCTGCGCATACATAGTGTTTGTATTTTCGCACATGTTTATATAAGTGAAAGGTATTAATCACGCTAGTCATATTTTATCTGGTGAAAATTTATAATCATACTAGTATGCAGGTCAAGCGATGCGTGACCGACTTTCTTTAAATCGTATTGTTTTAAATAAGAGGGAAATTTTGATACCCATAATTTTTTTTTATAATTTTGGGGTCAAACACTAAGAAATAAAACTTTCAGGAATAAAGTCGGTATAGATAATTGAAAGGGAACAAACACTAAATACCACCAAAAAATATAAAAAATAATATACAACTATGTATATAATAAAATGAATATCACTTTGAAGTTAAAAAGACTTTTCAAAAGGAATAATCCCACAACATCATCATTATACACACACACACATACATACTTATACTTGTAAATATACGACAATTGATATACTTGCCATTATCCTATTTATATACACATACATACTTATACATGTAGCTGTGGAATAATTGGTATCCATTTTTTTCACCAAAGAAGAAAGAAAATATCCATGCTTTAGGTTGTCATTATCGCATTTTGAATTAAAATGTCTACCACCAATATTGGAGTGCAAATAATTAACCTTTAGAGAAAAATTAAATGCTAGTTTACAATGAATAATATTTTTCAATGTTCAAAACTATCGACTTGTACATTGATAACTAATGTGAGAAAATAGGAAAAAAAGATGAACTAACAATATACATCATCACCCTTATATCAGAAACAAAATTTGATTCAAAGCCTAAGCCACTCCATAAAAGTACTAATAATATATCATCAACCCATTATTAATGTTAACCAACGAAATATCTTAAAAACACTAAAAAAAATTACCAAATGAGAAATTTTTCTCTCCTCCATCCTAAACCCACATGCATCCAACCTCTCCACATTCACTTTGTACACATGCAAAAGCAGCTTAAATGAGTAAATATAATTATGTAAATGTATGTGTGATTCTGATTAAACCGAATTCGCAAATTTCCAATTTAACCTTATTTAATTGGAGTCAATTTTTAAACCAAATTAATTCAGCCCTAAAACATGCATCTATGTGCGTGAAATCAAACCATCACAAAAAAATTGCTAACTCAGAGATTTCAGAAAAAAACCTTTTGGGTAAACTATTTTATTTCACTATGTAAAATAAATCGCAACTTACATGCACAAAGAAATCCGCAATGATTACTTCTCAGAACAATCACATAGACACGCAGCTTAGAGTCAACAATGAAATAGCCGTAGCAACCCACAAGAACACGCAGTCCCAATTCAGTCAAGAACACCCACGAGCACTCTCAATCGACACGCAGTCGTAGTCAGCCATAGAGATAACACTCCGCAAAGAAATAACTTCACCAAAGTTGTATCTTGGGTTCTAAAATAATTCACTAAAGCATATGGTATTTTTGTGATTTGATCCCTTAGTAATTTAAGTTTACTGAAAAATTCAAATGATTTTTGTTTATTCTTTTGAGTATATATCTTTATTTTTGGTTAAAAATGTCAAAAACTCAAAAAGATTTTTTTTGTGTGTATTTTTATTTGACACACTTTATGTGGCATATATTTGTGTTTGAATCCCATCTTTTACGCTCCCACGTGGCTAGAACTTTTGGTTTAGATTTTCAATCCTTAAAATGTTCTTTACCATGTTTTATATGGAGTAGTTGGATTTTGTATTGTTTAAATAGATTCTATTTTTATATGCCTCTTTTCACACATGCACGAGCTCTTTTGAAATCTTAATGTCACATGTTATATTTGATCTTTTTGAGGTGTTCTCCTACCAATCTAGTCATCTACATATCTATGACCTAGGAGGACTAGTGCATGTCAAAATCCGTTGCACGTGAGCTTTGTGAGATAAAAAATTATATATCTAAATGTGCACGGGGAAGGGCTCCGAAAGGATGAATTAAATCCTTTGCGATAGTAAGCCACCATTTATTGGATCTAAAAGAAATACGTGATCCAAAGGCCTAAAAACAGAATATTTGGCATTAAAGAGAAAACAATTGCCAAGGCCTATGTTTGTTTGATATATTCATTCAAAAGCAAAAGAATATATATGCTTATTGAGGGAGAATTGGATGGTATATCAACGGTTTGCACAATGTCCGTTTATCCTAGTTGTCTTTCATGTCATGACTCTATTGGTTTGTAGAATCATCAATATGCTAGGCTTGTATGCATTGTGTATGTTTGTTCATTGAGTTCAATCTTCATATTGTCACATGAGGTTATATTTAAATGTGATAAAGTTTGCAATCAAATGAGAACTCCGTGAATGTTTATTAAGTGTTTGGGTCTAAATTTAATTGTTGCTAGTTCACACCCCAACACTTCCGTTTCCATATGACACATTTTTGCCATACAAGTGTGCAAACTTATTGTATTTTGTGTCATGTGTGTGTTTATATCTATATATATATGCAAGTACTTATTGGTATATTTCTAGTATATATATATATATACGATATTTGTTTGTCTTTGCCTTTGCTTTTATTGCCCATATGCTTTAATGTCTTAACACTTTAAGCTTCAACGTGTTTCTTAGTTCTTTATCCTTTGCCTATTCCTGAACAAAAAGGGGGAGAAATGATAGGGGGAGAAATGGTATCTAATCCTATTATTATCGTATCTTAGTTTGGGGGAGATTTATCTTAGGGGGAGACGTCTTTCTAAGTAGGTCATGTGTTTGATAAAGGGGAGAATTAATTAAATTGCATTTAATACTTTGATATTCCCTATGCATTTGATGAGTTTGCTTAAGTGTGCATGATTTCTTCTAAAGCGGCATTGTTTAAACGACAAAGCGTTTGATCCTTGGGTTGAGTCAAGTTTGGGCGGGTTATGTTTTGAGTCTAGTGAGCTTGACGGCCCTTTAGGATTTTTGTTTGGTTTTTGTCCCGGAATATCCAAAGGGGGAGATTTGTAAGGACACAAATTTCCAATTGAGTCCATATATAGTTTTGGCTTAATTCCGGACAAAAACATTTATTCATAGGATAGTATTTAATTGTAATATTCTCAAGCCTATGAAGTGTTTGTTGAAGACGTAGCGGCAAAGAGTATAAAGTTTCATCAAATATGCCGATTTGCGTGCCTCGTTTCTACGTCATCAACTATGGTTCCATGCTCCCAAGGTATGAATGCAATTATATATATATATATATAGGAGCTTGGAACAAAGTTTATTGGGTGTTAGGTTTTATAAAAACTGCATTTTATTTTAAGAAAGAATTAATTAAAACTTTAAATAAAAGTTTTATAAAGTTTTCTGGGCTTAAACAAGAATATTCAAACTTTCTGTTTTTTCGTTCGATAGAGTCGTTCAAACGAGATTGTCGTTCGAACGAAAATGTCGTTCGAACGAACCTGCCAACGAGTTCCCATATTAGGCCACTGACATGTCGTTCGAAAGAACCTTCTGTTCGAATGAGATATCCAACGAGATTCTAACGAGTTCAATCTGGAACGTCGTTAGAAGTCTCGTTCGAACGAGAATTTCGTTCGAACGAAATGTTGTTCGAACGAGATGCCAGGCGGGAACAGTTTTTGGCAGTTTTTTGGCAGTTTTGCACCCACTTCCCCACTTGGCTTTTAACCAACTTTTTCAGTCTTTAATATGTGCGGGAAGAACATTTTCTAATCGAACTTTTCCTAACTTTTCTTATCTCTTAGAGAGATTTTGAGAGCAAATTGTTTTAAGGAAAATGTTCAAGTTTTGAGTGCTATTTTTCAAGAGAAAATATTTTATCACTCTAGTTTTACACCCAGATTGTTTATCAAAGTTCACCTATATACATATAAATTGCTTGGAGTTTGGCACCGGTTTATCTCTTCCGTTTCAAAGAGAAGTTTTGGTTTGCTTCTACATCCATCAAAGAAGAAGACATTTTGTTGCGATTCTACCCACTTGGAGAAAGGCTCCATGTACGGGTGACGGTGACCATATAAAGTCCTATCGGTGGATTCCGAGACCGCGGTGGAGTTCCAAGGTTATCCGCTAGGAAGAGGTGTCTACAAGAAGAAGCGTCGGGGCTTGAGAGGGATCGAGTCGTGTGTTGTAAGTCTTTTGTCTTGTACTTGTAATTCCGTATCTAGTGGATTTGAGGCTAGGGCCGTCCGAGGTTGTTTCCCGTCTTGGGTTTTTCCTCGTACATCGCGGCGTAGTGTGATTGATTTATTTTATCTTGCAAAATAACGCAGAACGCATGTTTAGAATAATTGAAGATAAAATTTGGTTTAAATTATCACACTCATTTAATTTGGTGCTAAATTAAATATTGGGTAAAGTCTATTTAATTCAAGTCATTTGCTAAAATTTGGTTTCGCCTAATTTGCTAATATTGATAAATATGACTTAGGCAAATTCTAGGACTTGAATTAATTAATTGGTTTAAGTGAATATATTAATTGTTTAATTTTACTTCACTTGGTGTAATTTTAATTTGTTTTAAGAAATTAAAATTTGTTATTTTTTTTTAGTTGAACCATCACCTTACACTTCCGCATCGATTTTACATACAAAGGAAATAAGCTCTTTCAAAGTGGTATCAGAGCTTTGATTGGGAAAAGCTTCGCGCTTTCAGCACTTAGAAAATATTTTAGAAAAATTATGCCAACACTTTAAGTGAACTGTTAAGGTATTTAAACACAACCTTACAAAAATTAATCTCGTGGAGGCTTGAATGTTAAAGAACATTGATATTCAGATTCATCTTGATGCATGACTGAACTTGAATAAGTCTTTGATGGTTGCAGCGGTACACGACATACTCAAATGTAAACCGGATAATAAAATAATGTCCTTGCAAATATCCACTTATATCTATGCCAGTACAAAATAAAAACATCCGAATTATCAAATCAAAATGCCTAAACAAATCTTATACCCTCCCATGTACCCAAAATTGAAAAGGTACTAAAGATGCAAGTATCAAACATTTCTTAAAAGATCTTCAACATTAAATCTTTAAGCTTTTCTCATCGCGGTGTGCAAAATAATGATCTTCAATTGTGTACCTACACACATGAGACAAAGTAAATACTTTCGCAACGTATCGAGTTTGAAATGAGATAAACATAAATCAAAACTAAGATCAAAATCTCAATTCTCCCCCATAATGTAAAACTCCCCCATATTCGTTCTCCCCCTTTTTATTTGTCTGAAATAGACAAGGAAAAGAATAAACAAAAGAAACATGGAGTTGTCCCGACAGATATCATAGCAAACGTGGATCAAACTACGCTCATGAAAAGGAATCCTCAAAGGCATCCACAAACTATTTTTTATTTTTCAATTTTTTCAAACAAAATTGCAAAAGTAATTTTACAAAAAAACACACCATGAATTTATACTAAGATAACCAAATCATGGAAACAGAAGGGATGGGTGTGAACATATTCGCTAGGAAAATCAATGCAATCACGCATAACATATGTGCACGATGAATATGTGTACTCCTGACGAATGAATCTCAAAATCGTCCTTATGTGTCGAAAATGTGAATTTAAATGACACCGTCTTAATCTAATCGACAAACCAAAGTCAGACATCATTTTCACACCAATAACATCTAAAACTATGTAACATTTTTTCATAACTTTTCAAGGACGTGCAAACCCATTTTATATTCCATGCAAACTCCCTCATAAATAATAATACTTTTTACTTTTCTTTTTCTTTTGAGATGAAAAAACTAAATCCTATTTGCCCACTTTATGGCATATTTTTCATTTTATTGCCTTAAAATTTTTCGGACTCTTTTCAACCTCATTGGACCTTGGCTTCTGTTTTTGTGCAACACTTTTTCTAGGTACGATTTAAATGGTGGTTTATCGCAAAGGATAAATGAGTACCTTTCGTAGCCCTCTTCTGTTTCAAAAATATCACACAAACTTACAACAACGGTACTTACAAGCACTACTTTCATTGTCAAGTTTTATCGCATTTGGTTCGTTTTAAAGACAGAATTGAGATGAAAATACATCGACCAACATGTGATAGACAATAACCATAGTCAAACAAATTCATGCAAGTGTGCATTAAAGGAACTCACGAGTCAAACATATAGGTAGTAATAACTAATCATATCTCAATGAATCCAAACATTGTAAAGCACAATAATGAAATGATGACGCATATTAAAACATTATCAAATATTCACATGGATATGAAATGAAATTATGACTTATGTTATCCTAAATGTCCATTCATATACGGTGTAAAATAAAATACAAAAATCTTTTTAGTTTTTTCAAAATTTTATCTAATTAAAATCTTTTTGTATTTTTCAAAGGTTTTATCAAAAAATAAAAATCTAATACAAAAAGTACATGTGCCATAACACTAATAAACATATATCATGAAGCACAACTAGTGTATGACTAACAAATCATGCAAGCAACTATCTATAAGAAATTGCATGAGACGCATCATCTGTAAGCATGTGAGAATCAACCAACAAAGCATTTAGCATCTCCGAAATAGATTTTCTAACCCAAAAAGGTGTGTACCTAACTCGAGGGGTTATGGTAACCGACGGGACACTGTCCTTAAAATTCCTAGGACCTCTTCCAAGATCAAAACAAAAATGCCTCGGTTGACCTTTCCTACCACAGTGTGAACATGTGAAAATGAGTGGAATGGAACCTATGGGTTGACCGTTTTTAACGTCGTTGTGATTGATTAACCTTATAAAATGAATAATGGTCTTGCCTTTAACACTCGAAACATGAGAACACGACGATCCACTACCATTTCTACTAACACTACTCTAGTCTGTCAACTCATTTTTTCATCTCCAAAATTTTTGACTCAAGCAAAGAATTAGACTCTTCCAATTTTAGAGACTCCTTCTCTAAATTTTCAATTTTCCTAGAAGGTTATCACGCTCTCCCTTAAAATACTCACACTTATCCCAAAGAGTCTCTTCATGTGCCACAAACTCCTCAATTAAATTTTTTTTTATCCTTTTTGACACAAACACAACTCCTAGAGTTTTTAAATTCCTCTAATACTTTTTCTCCATTTTGGACATTTTTAAATCATTAAATTCATGGTCCAAAGAAACAATTTTTTCCTGATAAAAATCTATTTGATTTTGAACCGTTTGCAAAAGATCCATAGCGGATTTAAAATGACAATTTTCTTTTTCCAAAAATTTATTTTTTTCACAAACATCAAATTCAAACTATTTAAATCATCAAAACTCTGACTCGTGTCATTAAAGGGGGGCATCCGATTACAAATGCCTTCTATCGAAAAAATTGCAAAATTTTTAAAAATCTGATTTTTCAAAAAAATCAATATCACAAACTTTTGCGAAAAATAAGGATCACTCGACAACTTATAGAAACTCATTCTGATATCAATTTGTAAAAGTGGCGATCGTTTAAATAAGCACTGATACCAATTTATAAATGTATGTGTGATACTGATTAAATTGAATTCGCAAAATTTCAAATTAACCTTATTTAATTGGAGTAAATTTTTAAACCAAATTAATTCAGCCCTAAAACATGCATCTATATGGGTGAAATTAAACCATCACATACAAAATTGCTAACTCATAGATTTCAGAAGAAAAAAACCTTTCGGGTAAAACCTTTTTATTTCATCACGTAAAATAAATTGCTTTTTACATACATAATAAAATTCGCAATGGTTACTCGTCAGAACCATCACATAGACACGCAACCTAAAGTCAGCAAGGGAACAGTCGCAGCAGCCCAGAAGAACACGCAGTCCCAATTCATCCAGAAACACCCATGAGCACTCCCAATCAACATGCAGTCGTAGTCAACTGTAGAGATAACACTCCACAATGAAATAACTTCACCAAAGTTGTATCTTGGGTTCTTTAACAATTCACTAAAGCATATGGGATTTTTGTGAATTGAAAAAAAAATGAATTACACCCTTAAATGAAGAAGACAAAGTATTTTGCTTGTGTGCAGAATGAAAAACATTCGGTCTTCTTAATGGAAACAGAGTGATTTAATACTCTTTATATAAAAAAACTTAAGTCGGCAGTGTAATACCCCTCACTTTTATGGGAATTTAAATTTCATAAATGGGTGTAATTTGGAAATTTGAGGAATTTCTCGGAATAATAAATTTTGGAGTTTAGGGGTGTTAGATGATTTTTGATGCATGTTATAGCTACTTTTGGGAATAAGTAGATGAGAAGGATTATTTTATTACAGGTCGCAATTGAATAAAGCGACAGAGAACAATATTTTAATGGGAAAACACGCATTAAGTTGTGTTGGGTTAAAATAGTGAATTGCGGTCAAGTACCTCGGATGGAAATTTTGATTGCGCGGTTGGTCTCGGAATGGCCGAGATTGTCAGAATAGAGTATCGAGGGGCATTGTTTAAGGTTCGAGAATTTTTGGGCTAATAGGGACTCGTAATTGAGTAAACGAGTCATTTTTGGGTTTAAAGGGATAAACCCTTATTTCTCCCTATATAAGGGACGAGAGAAGGAAAGAAAAGAGAGAAAAGAAAGATGAGAGGAAAGGAGGAGAGAAAAGAGGAAGAAAAGGGAGGTTTCGGCCAAACTGCGCGGGATTCGACTCGGGATCGTCAGATTTTATCCACAAGGCAAGTCTTTACTTGCTTATTTCGTTTAAAGCATAAATCTCATATTGTAGTTGGTGGTGATAAGCCACAAAGATTTTCGAGATGGGTTTTGTGAACAATAATGGGTTTTCGTAAAAGTTTAACAGATTAACCTCGAAAAATATCCCAATTGGAAAACTTAGGATTTAGACAAAAATTGTTATTGATAATGGGTTCTAGGATGTTTAGGACCCTCACGGATTGTGTATATATAGCTGATTGAGGTTGGGGGACTTTAAGTGAGGATATAAAATCTTGGGAGAAGCTTTAATGGTCGAAACAACTTCTCGGAGAAGAAGCTGTTCGAAGTGATCGATCGGTCGAGGGTAAAGGATTGATCGATTGACCATCGATCGATCGAGGGCCAAGGGTCGATCGATCAACCCTTCAGGATATTTTAAAATTTTTGCCTAGGGTTTATTATATGGGATAAATTCCAATTTAGTTGTTCCTAGTTTATTTATTTGAGTAAATAAGTGTTCATCTAGGAAATTATCACTACCCATTTGGGGGAAACTTATGGGGGCTAGGAAGGTGTTATAATTGTGTGGCACTAAGGTATATTTTCGTAGAAAATAAATAAATTGAAGGATTAGAAAATTGGGATTTCCAGAAATATAAGAGGGGACTTTTAAATAATTATTATTGGAGTGAAATGTATACCTTGGATTAATTGGGTAAAATCCAAGACTTATTTAATTATGGATGTTCGGAGTGAGTGATACCCGAGGGAGTATTTTAGCGAGCGATTATAGGTAAATAATCATGCGAATAGGAAAAAGTAAGTGTGTATGGAATTAGTGAGTAACTCCGACCAGGCGACTAGGATGGAATTTGGGTTATAGGTTAAAGATAAGTTGAGGGTATACTTATCATACGATTATGAATTGGGATATTTGGAGGGTATATAAATCCCTAACCGTGATTATGGTGTGAGGCATATGTAAGTAGGAAAATACTTTAAATATTATTATGAGATTGGCAGTTTTAGCCATGTATATTTGAGGAATGTTGTAATATATATATATATATATATATATATATATATATATATATATATATGAAGCATACCCCCTTTAATGCTATCATGGGAAGTTGCGCAATGTGGGTGAGGCCCCTGGCTTGAGGAGCAGGGAGCGTATAGTCCCCAGGTCATAGCGTCCATTATTATGTTGTGTGATTTTTTATTAGGGTTGAGACGTGGTGGGTATGTTTCATCTCATTGTCGGGGAGGAACTATGATCGCTTCCCAGACGTTGTGACTTATGGCCGCGATGTCGGTGATATTGAGTCTGACTGCTGGTCCCCAGGATGGTATGTGAGTGTTGCCCTGGAAGTTGATACCATTGAGAGACCGCGTCCTTGAGTTATAGCTCATTGGGATGGTTATTATACTTATTTGTGCAATAGGTATAATTATATACTGGATGAGTATAGTATATTATTTGTATATGAAGACAAGCCATCATATAAAGTGAAAAGCCTAATGAGGTGTATTTTTCCCCTTCCGGTAAATTTGGATCCGAATGTATATGACAATGAATATGGAGCTTTAGTATTATATACATATATTTTATTATTGTATGTTTATATGAGTCTTATATACACGTCATGTGCTGAGGGTCTAATGAATCTCGACGATCGACGCTGCCGAGCAGTAGTGTATCGGGGGGATTTCTTGTTTGGATTTCGCTTCACGGGACACCCCACGCACGAACGCATTGTAATGTTGAGAAATGGAGAGAAGTTTAGCCCTTAGTATTCGGGTTATTGGGGTTTCTAGCAGACAGATGAATTAGATTAGTTAGGCGAGGTAGCTTAACTAGGATGTTTTAAATGAATGCGTTAGGTGTGAACTATTAGAAGTGAGTGAGGGGTATCTCATGGGAGTGCGATACCAATTTAAATATGATATAAAACCTATTTTAAAAAATAAAGAATTTATGCACTTGCAAAATATTTTTACAACTCGGGCTCTGACCCGTTTTCCTATTTTTCCCTTTCTTGCTATATTATATATATATATATATATATATATATATATATATATAGTTGTCCAGACACAAGGACCCCTGGATGATGATTCATTTGAGTCAGACGTCTGCTGCAGCAGCTGTAGATGCATGCAGGTTCACCGCAGACGCTTTTATCCTTGTAATCTATATAGGAGGTACTGTATAAACACTCGGGTAAAATCCCAATTGAATTTATTTATTCTTTTACCTCCTTTGAGTGCGGGATTTAATATGGTTGTATCATGTTAAACCGAGTGTTCGGTTGTTTCATTTCATTTCAGTTTTATTTATTCAAACTGTGCGAATGTTTGAATTGAAAATTGTTTAAAAAGATTAGTTAAGTAAAATTTTGACGCCAGCCTAATAGGTTATTAGTAATTAATTTGATTTTTGAAAGTGATGCTAAGAATGAACCATATGCGACTTCTGTTTTAATTTGGTACATGAGTGATTGCCCGGTATTTTATTAGGCGGGGTGTCACAAATGGTATCAGAGCATCAGGTTCTAGTGTCATTAGGAATCTGTGCGGACGTACTAAGCTTTCAGCATTGCTCTCGATTTATTATAGAGCCTTATGATTAGGATGGTTGATTCCTCTTGTGAGATTTCGTTCTCCTGCCTTATTGTGAGATTTTAGTAAATATTTTGCGTGCACGTTTGAGGTTCGTGTGCCGATCAAGGAAGGGTGACCAAGGAAGGCCGTGATGAAGGCAGCAGGAGGTGGCGCTTAGCTGGAACAGCTAGTTGAAGTGTATTAGAGGTCATTCTCCTTATGGCATTTGCTAAGGATTGTTGCAAGAACTACTAAAGTATAGTAGTTATGAGTATCCAAATACCGCTGTAGTAGAGAGTGGTGCTAAAGTTGAACTACCCGGTGAAGTTGAGTTGGAAAAAGGTTAGAAAGGTCATTGATAAGGACCATATGTTGAAGTTGAGATTATACCGTGTAAGTGTAAGGTGATTCAACGAAAGTGAAAGGCTTAGAAGCTTTGGCTTAAAGCAGGGTGTGGAAATACCCATATGTGAAAATTATAGGAAAATTTTTCACTCGTAGGAGAAATATTGAAATGGTGGGAACGATGGTCACCATATTTGGGGAAGCAGGATGTTTTGCCCCTAAAGGTATCTTACGGATAATTTTTAACCATGAGTCCCCATGATTTAGCAGGAAGGAAAATAGTGAAGCTTTAAATTATTCACGCAAGGATCGGTCTGAGGCCGATAGTGAATAAAGAGAGTTATGGATAAATGAATTTTGTACTGAATCAAGGTAAGTACAATGAAGAGAGAGAATCCTTCTGAGGGATGATAGGATCACTAGGGAAATGCTACTACCACTTATGGAGAATGTGTGTGTTCGTGGAAACCCCTTGGGTGGAAATCCACCCGGGGAATTCTTTGACACAGGGCTGTTGAGGACGGTGGTGTTTCCTTTTAACGAAGAAGTTAAGGGGATTATGAGGGAGATTGTTAGGATCGAGACAATAGAGTCTGAGATACTGATAATCTTGACATGGTCAGGGTGGACAGAGATGGGGAAAGGTCGCTATGTGGAGTATGGAACCACATGGGTAGTCCTTTCCTAATAGAAATTAAAGGAAAAGAATAGGGTGCCGAGGTGGGGCATCGATTAAAATAGTTTTGATTCGACTAATTAGCGAAGTTGTTGTTATGAGTTTCACCTCAAATGGAGGAGGTATATTTGGCGTGACTAGACAGAGTCGCGGTATTTCGCTAACCCTAGATTCGTGTGTGTAATTCGAGCTTTGTGGCAGTATCGATAACATTATATATAGTGTATGTATATGTGTTTTCCGCGGTAGCGGAGTTGTATTTTCCTTCATTCATTATAAAAGCGGGTGTTGATATTTTGAATATATATTTGGTTTGTATTACTCATTCTAGGTGTGATATACGAGTATAGTATTTTTCTAAGTATAATATGTTTTTCGTTGTTTGGAGCGATAGCAGGCTAATGATTGCAAGACTATCGTGTCCGCGGTTCCAGAGTGGAACAGGTTATTATTGTGATATCTCACCTGAATACATGTTAAGTTCGCCTTTGTTATTATGGGTAGATGGAACTCTGGTAAGCAGATATTTCATTATTATGATTTGAGTGTGTGGCGACCTTTTAGAGACGATTTAAGACATGCAAGGTTATTATTGAGCTGTGAGTTTAAGCTCATTATTATTTGCGCAAGGACTTAGTGATTATACAAGCGCTTGGTGGTGTGGCTCCTGGAAAGAAATAGGAGTTCTGACCACATTTTGTTGATAGAAGTGATAGGGTTATTTCGGTTGCATATTTGAAGCTAACGGACCTCCACGACCGGTAAAGTTAAGTAGTAGTGTATTGGAGGGGTTCCTTGTTTGGATTTCGCTTGCGAGACGCTCCACGCATGAACCTTAATGACGTCGGGAGTGGAGAGATGTTATAGGATACGAGGATGTTTATTTTGATGATAAGTCATATAGTGCGGAGGAAAACACTATGGACTGAGAGCCGTGTGATGATGTTATCCTTAGAGATGCAAGTGCTATGGAAAAGCACTAAAATGGTTCTCTCACCTCAAGTATATCGGTGAGACAAGGTAAAGGAAATTGATTTAAGTCTTGTAGCTAGGCCTTGATGAGAAGGCAAATTCGAAGATAGTGTGTTTTGAGTGTGAGGTTCATAACATATTTGAAGAGAGTATGATCCTCGATTAGTCAGAGTTTCCATTTCGCCAAGGTGGAAGGATAGAGTTGTACCAGTATGTTAGTAGGTTAGTGAGATAGGATTTAGGACGTCCCGCTGGTGTGCCTTAGGCCGTTATATCTCGGTGATCGACGACGCGAGGAAGTAGTGTAACGGGAGGGTTCCTTGTCTGGATTTTGCTTTGCGAGGCGTCCCATGCATGAAATCGAGCAAATGTCGAAAGTTGAGAGAGGCCTTGGGCACTAGGGATATACTTAGGATTATGCTCATTTCGCATGGGTAGAGTAACGCATAGATCATAGTATTATTAGGGAGTAAGTTCAATAGAGTTGGTGGCACTGATATGCAAGATTTTGGGAGATAAATCGAAAGAAGATTGGTTAATTAACCTTGAGAAGAATTGAATTTCGCGGGTTGAGAAGACCCATGTGTGAGTATTACACCGAGGAAATAAGGCCCATACTTAGAGAGAGTGTTACGTGTGTCACGTTTACAATGGTTGTGCTGATAGGCACATGTTAAAAAGGTGTATGGGCACATTAGTAAATTGGTTTTATATACCGTCTGATATAGAAGAGGTATAGAATATAAGTTAAAGATTATGCCGTGAGGCAGTATAAGTGGTAATTGGTATGGATCGAAAGTAATGTCGTGAGATGTTGGCGATAATCCAATTGTATCGGGCAATAAGAAGTAGCATGCTCAAGATAAGCGATGAGACTGATGAGAGTGGTCGAGCATTAGAGTAATTAGATATCCAGATGTAGATGAGTGGATATTTAGAATCATGTTTGGACGTTAGATCGGCGGCTGTAGGCTCGTTTTTCTACTTGGGGCACTAGAAACAATGGGTGCAAGGTGACGTTATTAAAGTCACCTTACGACCGTGGTAGCAGTATAGTATCATATAAACCTGGTTAGAGGTGAGTGCTGAATGAGTGTATGGTTGAGAGCTATTGGTCTAGTATCGTTCCCTTGAGGCATTAGGATGTGGAGCGATCCTAGGTTAGAGTTACTAGTATCGGTTATATCTGAATTTTGAGGACGAAATTACGTTGTAAGGGGGGGAGTATGTAATACCCCACACTTTTATGGAAATTAAATTTCATAAATGGGTGTAATTTGGAAATTTGAGGAATTTCTCGCAATAATAAATTTTGGAGTTTAGGGGTGTTAGATGATTTTCGATGCATGTTATAACTAATTATGGGAATAAGTAGATGAGAAGGATTATTTTATTACAGGTCGCAGTTGAGTAAAGCGACAGAGAACAATATTTTAATAGGAAAACTCGCATTAAGTTATGTTGGGTTAAAATAGTGAATTGCAGTCAAGTACCTCGGATGGAGATTTCGATTGTGCGGTTGGTCTCGTAATGGCTGAGATAGTCAGAATAGAGTATCCGAGGGTATTATTTAGGCTCCGAGAATTTTTGGGCTAATTGGGACTCGTATTTGAGTAAACGAGTCATTTTTGGGTTTAAAGGGATAAACCCTTATTTTTCCCTATATAAGGGACGGGAGAAGGAAAGAAAAGAGAGAAAAGAAAGAGGAGAGGAAAGGAGGAGAGAAAAGAGGAAGAAAAGGGAGGTTCCGGCCAAACTCCGCGGGATTTGACTCGGGATCGTCGGATTTTATCCACGAGGCAAGTGTTTACTTGCTTATTTCGTTTAAAGCATAATTCTCATATTGTAGTTGGTAGTGATAAACCACAAAGATTTTTGGGATGGGTTTTGTGAACCAAAATGGGTTTTTGAAAAAGTTTAACGGATTAACCTCGAAAAATATCCCAATTGGAAAACTTAGGATTTAGACAAAAATTGTTGTTGATAATGGGTTCTAGGATGTTTAGGACCCTCATAGATTGTGTATATATAGTTGATTGAGGTTGGGGGACTTTAAGTGAGGAGATAAAAGCTTGGGAGAAGCTTTAATGGACGAAATAGCTTCTCATAGAAGAAGCTATCCGAAGCGATAGATTGATCAAGGGTAAAAGATTGATAGATCGACCATCGATCGATCGAGGTCCAAGGGTCGATCGATAGACCCTTCAGGATTTTTGGAAACTTTTGCCTAGGGTTAATTATATGGGATAAATTCCGATTTAGTTGTTCCTAGTTTATTTATTTGAGGAAATAAGTGTTTATCTAGGAAATTATCACTAGCCATTTGGGGGAAACTTATGGGGGCTAGGAGGGTGTTATAATTGTGTGGCACTAAGGTATAATTGTGTGTCACTAAGGTATATTTTCGAAGAAAATAAATAAATTGAGGGATTAGAAAATTGGGATTTCCAGGAATATAAGAGTGGACTTTTAAATAATTATTATTGGAGTGAAATTTATACCTTGGATTAATTGGGTAAAATCCAAGACTTATTTAATTATGGATGTTCGGAGTGAGTGACACCCGAGGGAGTATTTTAGCGAGTGATTATAGCAAAATAATCGTGCGAATAGGAAAAAGTAAGTGTGTATGGAATTAGTGAGTAACTCCGACCAGACGACTAGGATGGAATTTGGGTGATAGGTTAAAGATAAGTTGAGGGTATACTTATCATACGATTATGAATCAGGATATTTGGAGGGTATATAAATCCCTAACCGCGATTAAGCTGTGAGGCATATGTAAGTAGGAAAATACTTAAATATTATTATGAGATTGATAATTTTATCCATATATATATTTGAGGGATGATGTAATATATATATATATATCTATGTGTGGATGGTATATATATATGTGAAGCATACACCCTCTAATGCTATCGTGGGAAGTTGCACGATGTGGGTGAGGCCCCTGGCTTGAGGAGCAGGGAGCGCATAGTCCCCAGGTCATAGTGTCCATTATTATATTGTGTAATTTTTTATTATGGGTGAGACGTGGTGGGTGTGTTTCGTCTCATTGCCAGGGAGGAACTATGATCGCTTTCCAGACGTTGTGACTTATCACCGCGATGTCGGTGATATTGTGTTCGACCGCTGGTACCCAAGATGGTATGTGAGTGTTGCCCTGGAAGATGATAGCATTGAGAGATCGCATCCTTGTGTTATAGCTCGTTGGGATGGTTATTATACTTATGTGTGCAATAGGTATAATTATATACAGGATGAGTATAGTATATTATTTGTATATGAAGACAAGCCATCATATAAAGTGAAAAGCCTAATGAGGTGTATTTTTCCCCAACCGATAAATTTGGATCCGGATGTAAATGACAATGACTATGAAGCTTTAGTATTATATATATATATATTTTATTATTGTATGTTTATATGAGTCTTATATACACGTCATGTGCTGAGGGTCTAATGAATCTCGACGATCGACGCTGTCGAGCAGTAGTGTATTGGTGGGGGGGGGGGGGGGGGGGTGGTTCTTGTATTGGGGGGAGGGTCTAATGAATCTCGACGATCGACGCTCCCACGAACGAACGCAGTGTAGTTTTGTGAAATGGAGAGAAGTTTAGCCCTTAGTATTCGGGTTGTTGGGGTTTCTAGCAGACGGGTGAATTAGATTAGTTAGGCGAGGTAGCTTAACTAGGATGTTTTAAACGAATGCGTTAGGTGTGAACTATTAGAAGTGGGGTGAGGGGTATCTCATGCGAGTGTGATACCAATTTAAATATGAGATAAAACATATTTTAAAAAATAAAGCATTTATGCACTTGCAAATATTTTTACAACTCGAGATCTGACCCGTTTTCCTATTTTTCCCTTTCTTGCTATATATTATATATATATATATATATATATATATATATATAGGTGTCCAGATACAGGGACGCCTGGATGATGATTCCTTCGAGTCAGACGTCTGCTGCAGCAGCTGTAGATGCATGCAGGTTCACCGTAGACGCTTTTATCCTTGTAATCTAGATAAGAGGTATTGTATAAACACTCGGGTAAAAGCCCAATTGAATTTATTTATTCTTTTACCTCCTTTGAGTGAGGGATTTATTATGGTTGTATCATGTTAAACCGAGTGTTCGGTTATTTCATTTCATTTCAATTTTATTTATTCAAACTGTGCGAATGTTTTAATTGAAAATTGTTTAAAAAGATTAGTTAAGTAAAATTTTGACGCCAACCTAGTAGATTATTTGTAATTAATTTGGTTTTCGACAGTGATGCTAAGAATGAACCATATGCGACTCCTGTTTTATTTTGGTACAGGATTGATCGCCCGGTATTTTATTAGGTGGGGTGTCACAGGCAGATCGCTCGAATGAAATCATCATGTTGCTCTAACAAGGACACGTGTCTCTCGAACGGGCATCGCGCGACAAAGTAATGCCTCTTGGACGACGTACTGCTGTCGCTCGAACGATAGTAAAAAAATAAAAAAAATATATTTCATAAAAAAATCTGCCTCAACACTTAGAAAATAATCTCTGGCGAAAAACTCCGCTTCGACACTTCGAAAATGTTTTAGAAAAATTATCCCAACACTGTAAGTGAACCATTAAGGTATTTAAACACAACCTTACCAAAATTAATCTCGCGGAGGCTTGAATGTTGAAGAACGTTGATATTCAGATCCGTCTTGACGTATGATTGAACTTGAATAAGTCTTCGACGGTTGTAGCGGGATACATACTAAAATTTAAACCGGACAGTAAAATAATGTCCTTACAAATCTCCCCCTACTGCTATCCTGCTATACAAATATAAGAAATTTATATGTTCAGACCATAAATATGAAACCCATTTATAGAATTGCACAATTTTTTACCTTCTTTAGCCCAATTTCACCCATTATGGATAACACAAATAAAATATTAAAGACAAAAAAATGAATTCTTAACACCAAATACATGTAATCAATTATTTTTAAAAAATACTATCTTATTTGACATAAACGATCAAAATTTTCAGAAAAGGCTATGGTATTTAAGATCATATGAAGATTAAAGAGGAGCTTCAACATTTGAATGATTGTGGTATGCCTATGAATGTTGGTGGTAATGCCGGCGAACGATGACGATGGTGGGAACTAGTTAGGGGCGAAGCTAGGTTGGGGCAAAGGGGGGGCCATGGCCCCTTCCAACATTTTGAAAAATAACAGCTCATATATTATATGACAGCCCAAGCCTAAAACTGTCATAACCTTTTTAAACTAACCTTTATTTCATACCATTCAGCACAAACACAAAGTAACCGAAAGTGAAAGAGGTATCTCTCTCTCCCGACCATCTTTACATTTTATTAGTTAATTTTGTTCATGTTATGTTACATTACATAAATTGTTAGTATTACTTAGTTAATATTAATATTAATTAGTTAATATTAAAAAACATGATTAGTTAATTTTAAACTATTATTAATCATTAATTGTTATTATATTGTTATTACACTGTTATTAATTAGTTAATATTAGTATTAACATGCATTTTGCAAGTTCCAAAAATTACTTATAATGTCTTATCTTAGTTTTGCTAAAAGAATATGTTTTGTATGTGGTGCAACTATTATATTTTGATGGTGAATATATAAGATATTGTTGAGAAAATGCTTATGGTTAATATATTTTTAGTGCTAAAATATTGCATAAAAGTGTAAATAACCCTAAAAAATTGCCTCGGGGGGCTCCCGCCCCCAAACTTCGATAGATTGTGCCCCCCCCCCCCCCCCCAAAAAAAAAAAATTCCTTGCTTCTCCCCTAGAACTAGTGAAAGAACTGTGAGATGAAGTAAGTGGAAAGCTCTTCCAGTGAAATAGGAGCAGCAGCATCCTCAAATCATGGGAGAAGTTTATATTAGGAAATAAAGATGAGGGGATATGGGAAGATGGAGAGAAAGAGATGGTACACTCATGAGAGAGGAATGAAGAGAGTCTAACTGATATTTAAGTCAGTTGCCGCGTGACAGAACTGCACTGCCTAGGGCTACAATTTTATATAGTTACATAGATTAACTAGTTCACCGCTAAGTTTTGAAATTGGACTTTAGAGCAATTTTTACTTATCGAAATCGAAATTAACAAAACTGAAATTACCGAATAATAAATTATTTCTCTGTCTACAGTATCTCTGAGAGGAAATCTTAATTCCTTAGCTAATGGCGCTTGATCTGTCTTGGGGACTAGTTCATCATATCACCATCTTTGTCTTAAGCCCATCATATATAGGGTCGGCCACATGGATTCTTCTTTTTTTATTTTAATCTATTATAAGTAATATTATCATTCAAGTTTGATTCCTTAATATCTCTCCTAATAATTTTCTTCCACGATAGCTTAGGACGGTCCCTTTCGCTTTTATCCTTTATTTCCAATAATCTTCCTCTAGTTTTAGGTGCATCCACTGGTCTACGCAATACTCTTGGACACTGGTAATACTTTGCAATTATATTTTGGGCACTTGAAAAATGTACAACGATATTTTTTGGTATCTCCTTCGTTAAATCATGAATTATATATTATATATATATGTATATATTGCAGCCAAGGACTAAAAATGGGAAACATACTTTCAAATTAGATGAGTTTATGGTAGGTGGCTAACCATAGTCTCACATTTTTTAAGGAATTTTCTATTTATTTTACTTAACCAAATTTTTATATTATATTTATTTTAAGGTCTCTCTTAGATGACATAATTTCATAGGATTTGTTTAATTTATGGGATATGTTTAAATTATAGAATTTCATAGGGTTTTGATAGTGTTTTTTCTTTTCACTTTTGGTAACTTGGGTTTTGCTTGATAGGTGAGGTTGCAAAAATTTGATGGAAAACAAGAAACTTTTGATTGAACAACGCACAATGCCGGTTTGGACCTAAAGATGGGAATGGTTTAAAATTGACTATGAATTTTGTGTTTCTAATAATGAGTTTTTTATTTATTTTTTAATTTTGGATTTTAAATATTGAGTTTGAGTTTTAGGGGGTTAAATTTACACCTCGTATTGGGTTTTTTATTTCTCCTTCTAGAGAGAGAGAGAAAGAGGTTGGGAGAGGGGTCGCTCGTGTGGAAGATGGGGCAGCTGAAAGTGGAGGCAGGTGGTGGTTTGTTGGGTGTGTGTGATGGTGGTGTGGGGGAAGGGGGAGGGGACACAACTTCTACTTTATTTTTTTAATATTCTTTATTTACTTTTTAAATTTTTTTTAATTATTTTTTTCAATTTTCTTAATTTCGTAATGAGTTTTTTTTTTTAACTTTGATACGTCCATAATTATCTCTTTTTGAGTTTGGTACTTTTCATTAATTGTTATTTTACTTTAGTACATTTTTCGTCGCTAAATATCATCATATGTCACTTTTGAGATGAAATCTTAATATTTTGCGATGAAAAATGTACTGAAGTCTATAAAAAATTATAAAAGATACCAAACTCAAAATGAGGTAACTATGGACACATTAAAATAAAAAAATTCTTAATTATGTTTTTTTCACAAGTCACACATGACTCTTAAGTCTATCATTAGTTTAACAAAAAAAGATACCAAAGTCATATTCAATTAAAAAAATGTACAAAACTCAAAATGGTGTAATTATAAACATATTTAAAGTAAATAAAAATCTTAGTTATTTACTCCTACATGGGATGTTTTATTTGTATTTCATCTCAAGTATTTTAATTTTTTGTATTAGTCATGTGAAGTGGTGGTTAAAAAGTTCATGAAGCACATGTAATTTCTTTAGAAAATGAAGAGCGATTGGAGGCAGTTATAAGAAATTAGGGGATTAATAGGAATTATAAAAATATATGGGATGGGTGGCAACATAACTTTTAAAGTAGGACTAAAGGAAAAAAAATTATAATAAAAACAGCCTAAATATTTAATATTTAATGGTCCTTGTTTCCTAAAAATATTTTTTTCACACGTGTTAATATATTTCTGATTTTTTGTGTGATTTAAAATTATTTTTACATTAATAGAAAATAGTATGTCCAATAGTATTATGTATAAAAATATTTTGTGACAATACTAGAGAATCTTTAATAATGTGTCATAATATAATTCCAATTTAGAAATTTCTATAAATAGAAATTGAAAATAAAAAATAGACACCGACATATCAAATAGGGATGAAGAAGAAAACCCTAATGAAGAAGTCTTTTGATATTTTGCATTTGGGAATTTTTAAATGCACCCATTAAATTATTTATCTCATCCAATTTAAAAAAAAATATGCAACTCATCCCAATATATTTTGGTTGTTATATTGCAATAGGTTGGTAAGAGAAGATGGATAGGGTGAGATGCATAATTTAATTGGTGCATTTAAAATTTCCCTTTATATTTCAATTATTGAAATTTCCATTGGAGGTGAAACTAGCAAGATGCGATGTTCCATAGAAAAAAGTGAAGGAAACTAAAAGTTAATCACTCACAATGTCAATTATTGAAATTTTCATTTAAGGGTATGTTTGGTTGTCCCCAATATAGTAAATTAGCGCATTTAAAATTGGTTCATTCATAAATTCTCTTATTATTATCATTGTTGGTTAAAAGAATGAACATATTCTAATATTAACCTTTCAAACATATTCAAATATTAATCTTTCAAATTAACTCATAAAAATTATATTAGTTTATTAAACTTGAAACTGAACAATTTAAATTTTCAACATTTTTTTCCAATTGAATACTTCAAAACGAGTTTCATTATTGTACCACTCATCCTCATATATAACTCATCCCCACCCTTATTTTTCCCTTTAAGCTTGTGTCCGGTCTATTATAATACCAAGATTAATTATCTCTCTCAAATGAGTTACATGAAAATCATTTCACCCTCAGGTGAACGACAATTTACACAATCAAACACTAGGCATATTGCATTTAAATCCATTTAAAATTAATACATCCATAAAATAATTAATACATCCATAATAAACTAATTTTAAATTAACAAACATAGACAGTTAAATAATTTACGCAATAAAATGGGCCCTAACTGTAACACCCCGTATTTATGTGCATTTAAATACTTAATTAATTCGGGTAAATTTTAAATTACTTACGTGTCGTAATTTAATTGAATTAATTGTGGTAACATTAATCGGAGAGTAAATGGTTAATATTTATGAGATTGAATTACTAAGTGAATAGTAATAATTTATTTACGTCATAACGTGTATTAGTGACGTGGTATCTATTTATCTCATTCGGGAGTCATATATAGACTAAGTTGGGTGTGAGATAGGAACTTATAATAAATTAATTCGGATATCAATTCTGAACGAACGGTTGAGTTCAGATGGGCCGAGATAGTCGAAAAAGAGTGTCCATGGGTAATAAATGGGTCTCGGGACGTTTTTAGGCATAATCAGGCCCACACGGGGGTGTTCGGGTCACTTGGGCTTGGCCCATTAGACTAAAAACGAGATTAGATTATTAAACCTAAATGTAAGAAGTGTTAAACGATAGAAAAACACAAAACTAAACCTTAGAGTTTGAGATAAAGCTAGAGGGATCAATTGGAAGAGCAATTGGGGATCTTTTGGAGACAAAACAAGGAACAAATTGGGTGTCCCTCGTCAAAACTTTCTCTACCTCAACGGATCAGACTCTACGAACCCAAAAGGCAAGTGGTTAAATTACTGTTATTTTTAATTATGATAATCAATTCATATGTTAAACCCGATAAGAATTGATGTTAAAATTCTGATAATCGAAATGTAAAATTCTATTGGATGTTTGAAACCCGGATAAAACCCGAATCTGATAAACAATGGAATTCATCGAAATTAGTTGCTGAATTAAGGTTTCTAGGATGATTAGAACCTGTGTTCATGTGTTAATATTGTTGATTGTGATCGGACAATACTGAGATTGTAGTTAAAAGCTTAGTTGGGTTAATAATGGAGGAAACAGATAACTCGGGGAAAAAGGGTACCTGATCGATCGATCGATCGACCCAGGGAGTCAATCGATCGACGGTTCCAGAATTTTGGCAGTTCGACCAGTTTTATAATATAAGGGGAATTTATTTAAGTATTAAATTCCAAAGTATTTATTTAGGGAAAAATAAACATAAGAATACATTTTCCTAATGATTATGGGAATATAATTGGATTAGGGGTGCGATGTGGGTGACACATTATGGATAATTTTTTCCTAAGTATAAATTTCGGAACGAAGGAAAATGTTCGGGTAATGTAGTTGAGAGACACTCAACTCAACAAAGCCTTTCCCCAAATATTTGGGGTCGACTACATGAATCCTATTTTTCCATTTCATTCTGTCCAGTGCAATATCTTTGATTAAACCACATGGCATCATGTCCTTTTTATAATATCCCACCAAGTCAATTTAGGCCTACCTCTACCCCTTGTGTTACCATCAATACTAACTAAATCACTCTTCCTTACAGGAGCATACATTGGTCTACGCTTGACGTGTCCAAACCATCTAAGTCTATTTTCTCTCAATTTATCTTCTATAGGAGCTACTTTTACCGTTTCACCAATTTGTTCATTTTTAATTTTATCCTTTCGAGTTTTACCACAAATCCATCTTAGCATTCACATCTCCGCCACACTCATTTTCTGCACATTTTGTTTTTTGGCTGTCCAACAATCTGTCCCATATAACATGACGGGTCTAATGGCCGTCCTATAATATTTACCTTTTGACTTCAAAGGTATACGCCTATCACACAAAACGCCGGTAACACTTATCCACTTAACCCATCCTGCTCTAATCCTATGAGTAACATCATTACTAATATCTCCATCTTTTTGGATAATCGATTCTAAATAACGAAAATGATCGTTTCTAGGTATCTCTTGACCCTCCAATTTCATCATATCTCCATTTATCCATTACTACTAAAATTGCACTCCACATATTTTGTTTTAGTTCTGCTTATTTTAAATCCTCTTGTTTTTAAAGTTTCTCTCTATAATTCCAACCTAGCATTAATCCCTGTCTTAGTCTCATCCACTAAAATAAAATCATCTGCAAATAGCATAAACCATGGCACCTCATCTTGTATTTGTCCAGTCAACTCACCCATAACAAGCGCAAAGAGATAAGGACATAATGCTGAACCTTGTTGTAGACCTACCGTAATTGAAAATTCACTACTTTCTCCGGCTGATGTTCTTACTGTAGTCATCGCACCATCATACATATCCTTGATCACATCGATATATCTGTGAGTCACTCCTCTTTTATGTAGAACCGACCATATTATATCTCTAGGTATCCTATCATACGCCTTCTCCAAATCTATAAAAATCATATGAAGATCCTTCTTTTTCTCCCTATACCTCTCCATTAATCTCCTCAATAAATAGATTGCTTCCATTGTTGACCTCCCAGGAATAAACCCAAATTGATTCTCAGATACTGTTGTCTTTAATCTCAATCTATATTCAATCACTCTCTCCTAAAGTTTCATTGTATGACTCATTAACTTAATGTGACACCCCGCCTAATTAAATACCGGGTGATCAGTCCTTTATTAAATTATAACCAAGGTGAACGGTTGGTTCATTCTTAGCATCACTGTCGCAAAAACTTTTCAAATTAAACACCCTAAATAATTAAGCTAAGTGTCAAAACCATTTAAAAACTTTATTTCCATATTTAATTTAAGCCCAATAACAAAAACCTTTCATAATTCATTATTTAAGCGTCACACAATAACTAGACTGGAAAAGATCATCCAAGCAATTAAAACATTCAAATAACTAATTCCAACTTTAAAACTTCAAAGGAAAACATCCTGACAGCAACAAATCCCAAAGTAAAAATACTGAAAGTAAATGAGTCACAATCTCTGACAAAACCAACTGAATAAGTAAAAGGGCGACACATGCCCAACTAGATAAAACAGAACTAGGAGTGGAATCAATAATGAGGTCGTCTAAGCAAAAGGGCCTGCAACTCCCCCCTAAGCTGCAGCACGTTCCTTCCAAGGAATTCTAAGCATGACGCCCCTGTGGCTGGACACCTCTAATATATACATATATATACAAGAGAGAAGAGATAACAGGAAACGGGTCAGAGCCCGATTGTAAAACAGTTTAAAATTTAGTTTAGAAAGTATTTAAAATGCTTACCATCTAGTGTAACAATCATATTAATATGCGGCCCTCTCTTGAGAAATTCTCACCTCTCGTCTAATGTGCACACCTACCGCACTATTAATCCCAACAGTTTAGCTTATCTTAAAATCCTCAAACGGTTTCATGCCGACGATTTCTAGTGCTAAGATAATTAATTTCTAAAAGCAAAGTTTCTGCATAAATATCATTTTATTATAAAGTTTCTCAGTATTGCCTCAAACTTTTCAAACACTTATAAATTTGGAATATTTATTCATTACTCAACTGCTTTTAATCACGGTAGAAAGTTTCCCAATTTAAATTCTATATATATATATATATATATATATATATATATATATATATATCAAACACTTTCATAATATATATATATATACTATCGGCACCCCACATAAATTTATGGTGCTGGCATACTCTGCTATCAAGTCCCTGTATCACTCGTACTAAGGGAAATACTAGTTCGGAATCACTCTTGAACTGTATTAACACAAAACACATACAAATTGAGGCGAAGCATAGTTCCAAGTCACTAAGAGTTCAGCACATACCCTCACGTCTCTTAGGGCCGTCTGACTATCGATCCGATAGCCTGTACCAAGGATTCCTTTGTTCTAGGGTACAAGTCAATATCCCCCATAAAGGTCCCATCGAGATAAGACTTCCCCGACGCGGTAACCTCAGTGATAGCAAGTACCACGGGGATGATTTTTACACGTATATAATATATGCACAATCACAGTCATATATGTATACTACCATTCCCAATTCTAATTTAGGTACACCCACGACCCATACTTGTGAAATTCATTCTTAGTACACATTACTAGATTATCCCGTATAACGGTTCGTCTCTTTTATTCTTATTTATGCGATTATTCCAAACTTAGTTCGTAACACTCATAGAATACTATCTCCATATGTGTAATTTCAGTAGGTACTCTTTTATTTTACGACGTAACTTACTTACAAGCTTCACCCTTTAGACACACGTTCCCATTATTCCTTAAGTGTAAAACACTTTCGTTAATGTTAATCTCGTCTTACATTAAAGGTTCCATTTTTATAAAGTCCTACTGGTCTTCTTTATATCCCAAAATGTTCAAACAATAATGTCCAAGGATTATTATTCATTTAAATTGGAATGATCTATTTAAAAAGGGGAATATGAGTTTTCCAGGAGGGGCCGATCGATCGATCGATGCTCTTGGATCGATCGATCGATCAAGTAGTTATGGCAAAACTACAGAATTAACAGTTACGGGAATCGTATTCCTAAATCATCCAAATCATCCTTTTCCACTCCTAAACTCCCAACAATTGATACTACAAGAGTTATATACCCAAATAGATAATATTCTATGTAAAACTTGCGAGTTTCATCAAGTGTAACGAATTAAAAAGGGCCAAAATCCATGTAAATATCAAGAACCCTAATATTATATTTAACTTAGTTCTTCCCATTATTTTTCCAGATTTTCTACTCCTAACTCAATGAAAATTCGTGGTTCAACCTCTATATATGAATTTGATTTCCAGAATATCATTATCACCTCTATATCATGTAATTTCTAGTCTCTAATATATGCTTTCTTCCATGAAAACTAGTCCTAATCAACCCTAAACTAATATAATTGAAGCATTAACTAAAATAAAGCAAGATAGATACTTGCGTGGAAATATTTGTCTCAGATTTGTGGAAACGATTGGTGTGGTTGTGATCCTCGTTGCGCGATCTACAATTTGGCGGCGACGGCGGTGCAAACGGTGGAGTTCTTGGCCTAGAATTCCTTGGAAAGCTTATCCTCTTCCTCTCCAATGGTCGTCTTTGGTTTTTTGTTATTCTAACCCTAGAAGACAACTCCTACCATCTGATATAACCTTAGAAAATTCGTGGGTTTCCATGCCCAAAATTACAAAATGTCTAAAACGCCCTCCCGGGATATTAATTAGGCCTAAAAATGTCTCGAGACCCAAACTAAACCCCCCGGGTACATTATTTTGACTATCTCGACCCTTCCGGATGCATTGACGCACTCAAATGACCATACGGGTAACTTATAATTTAGTCAATTATAATAATTCCAATTTAATCCCGACACGACACAGGCGCGTCCCGATAAATTTCCAAAATTATCAAATCAACTTCTCGTGATAATTCTACTAAATTTAATTACACATCTTACTTTACCCATAAAGTAATTTACAATAAAATTCCAATAATTACTAACTCACATCATGCTAGTAAATATTTAAATGATTTCTGAATTAATATTAAATTAATATCTCTAATTAAATTTAATAAATCCCCAACATTTAAAAGTCATAAAAATACGGGGTATTACCCTTAATACCACGATAATTTGAACAACTTTGTATGTCCCCTTTGTTTTTATAAATAGTTACTAAAACACTTTTTCTCCATTCATCGGGCATCCTATTAGTCATTAAAATTATATTGAAAATTTTTGTAAGCCATGATACTCCATCTTCCCCTAAGGACTTCCAAACCTCAATAGGGATAACATCCGGTCCTAAAGCCTTCCTTGTTTTCATCTTTTTTAAAGCAATCCTAACCTCTATTGTCCTAATTCTGTGGAAAAATATATTTTCTCGAGTCTCCCTAAGTTCCTCTATATCTAATCTACTCCCATTATCTCCATTTAATAACCTCTCAAAGTAGTTTTTCCATCTTTCCATAATTTCATCATCTTTGACTAGGACTCTCGAATCATCACTTTTGATACACTTAACGTTATTAAAATCTTTTATTTTCCTGTCCCTAAGTTTAGAAAGCTTATAAATACTTTTTTCCCCTTCTTGTGTAACTAATTTTGTATAAAGATCATCATACGCTTTTAACTTAGCATCTCTTACCACTTTCTTAATTTCCTTTTTAGCCCATTTATATTTCTCAAAATTTTCTTCATTTCTATTTGTTTGCCATGTTTTAAAGCACTCCCTTTTAATTTTTACTATATTTTGTACTTCTTCATTCCACCACCAAGTTTCTTTAGACTGTGGCCCCTTGCCTTTTGATTCTCCAAGAATTTCTTTTGATATTATCCTAATGCATGTGGCCATCTTATTCCACATTATGTTAGTCTCTTCTTCAGTATTCCATGTTGCTTCATTTAATAATTTATCTTTAAATAGTTCTAATTTCTCTCCTTTTATGTTCCACCACCTAGTTCGTCGATTAATCTTCACTTTTCGCACTCGTGATTGATTTTTAATATTTATATCCAACACCATTATCCCGTGTTGTGAGGTTAAGCTCTCTCCCAGGATAACCTTACAATCTTTACACGTTAATTGGTCTCCTTTTTTAGTAATGAAAAAATCTATTTGGCTCTTATGCATTCCACTTTTATAAGTTATTAAGTGTTCAAGCCTCTTTTTAAAACATGTATTTACTAGTACAAAATCATAAGCCATCACAAAATCTAAGATAGACTCTCCCCCGTCGTTCCTATGTCCAAAACCATATCCTCCATGCACTATCTCATATCCTACACGATCTTCTCCTACATGGCCATTAAAATCTCCCCCTACATAGATTTTCTCACCTACGTGTATTTCTTGAATTAGTTCATCCATTTGTTACCAAAATTATACTTAAGTGTGCTTATGTAATCATACTTGAGGTGCATAAGCACTAGCAATATTAATTATGTTTTTACTTAATACCAATTTTACAAGTATAAGTTTATCACCTTTCCTAATAACGGTTACGATATCGTCCTTAAAGTTCTTATCTACTATTATTCCAACTTCGTTCTTATTTCTATGTTTTCCTGTATAATAAAATTTAAATCCTGTATTTTCTATTTCTCTAGCTTTCTCACCGACCCATTTAGTTTCTTGTAAACAAGCTATGTTAACTTTTCTTTTTATCATGGTATCTACCAACTCCATCCATTTTACTATCATAGTCCCTATGTTCCAAGTTGCTAACCTAAGTCTAGTATCCTGGACTAGCTTCTTTACCCGCACACATCCAGCTTGTTGCAGGAACCCTTGTGTATTTATCATCGCATCCGGACACCGATGCACCCCCTTGCCTATTTTTCGAGATACCCGGTGGCAATCGCAATGCCCCTTGCCTATTTTTTGAGACACCCGGTGGCAGGCGCAACGCATCTCTTAAGGGTAATGCCCTAGCATTAGCACGTCTATTCGTAGGATTCATGTTCAAAAGGATCTGACAAAGTTTTATGCTGGCAGTCAGCTACCTAATGCAACCCTCCTCCTTTATCCGGACTTGGGACCGGCAGTGTAAAATATATATAAGAAGTTGAGCACGACACAGGCGGATTTAGTTGAGCGACACTACTTTGAGATAATTAATTAAACTGAAACTAATTAATTAGATTAGAGTCGGACCATATACTCGGGATTTTTGGGCTACTGCTACGATATTGGTACACGGTAAAGTCGGGAATAAATTATTATATATATATACGGTGTGTGATAGTATATATATATATATATATATATATATATATATATATATATATATATATATATATATATATATATACATTGTGTGCTTATAAATATCAGTGAGTATATATTTCTTTCATTTATATCACTGAGGCTTGGGCGAAATGCCCCGCTTTAAGATTTTTACGCCTTATTCTTGGTAAAACCCTTAAGGCGCACTTTTTTCAAAAACAACAATGCTTTAGTGAAACGATATCACCTTTTAAAGAATTTTTTTACAAACCGAACCATTATCTCATCCAAAATAATCAAATAGTATTTTAATTTGCATATATTCAGACATATTTTTATGATATGTACAATTTTAGTATTTTAATAGCCTTGTTATGGTTAAAAAATATTAAAATATATTAAGAAGGCCTAAACGCCTTTTTACGCCTAAGGCCCACCTAGGCTTCTAAGGCTTAAGGCTTGGCCTCCACGCCTCGATCACGCCCTGCATTTTTTAGAACCTTGGTTTATATACTCTAGTGCTGGTGAGGGAGGTTGCACGATGTGGGTGAATCCCCTAGCTTGAGGAGTGGGGCGAGTATAATCCCTGGTCATAGCGTCCAATTTTAGAGATGGGGCATTGATATGATGTCCTCATACTCGGGGGAATATGACCGCCTCCATTACGTTTTTATTCAGCTTCCGATTCGGTGGACCATAGTTGTCTTGAAACTCCAGGTGGAACTGAGTAGCCTAGTTTGATAGCACTTTAGAGAACACATTCGATGAGTTATTACTCGGGAGGATGGGCTATTATATATTCAACATATGTGTGAATGTTGTAATATGGTTATACGTATATAATGGGATAAATAATTATATACAGGTAATTAAATACATGAAGTGAATTGTATTAATGACATATGGGTTTTATATATATTCAATATATGTGTGAATGTTGTAATATGGTTTTACGTATATAATGGGATAAATAATTATATATGGGTAATTTAATACACGGGGAAAATTGTATTGTTTATATAACTAGTGAACGTTATATGGTTTTCAAGGAAAATGGTGAATTAAGTTAAGGTAATAAATAACTTATAAATAATTTATTTAAACATACTCGGGCTAGAGTAGGGTGTCAGGGAAAAGTTATAACAAGAGTTAGTTACGGGATAGATAACTATGGAAGTTATAGAGAAAGCGTTAGGTGTGCACATTAGTTGAGGGGTGAGTATGTCCCAAGAGAAAGTGCGACACTAACTTAAATATGAAGCGCATTCATGCATTTTTAATTACTGAGAGTTAATCATTTTCTAAATACTTTCAAAAAACATCATGTCGGCTGAGCTGCTTCCGTCCACCAGAATACTTGGGGGACTTCGTAACCATATACCAGAGTAGTGATGACCAAAGGGTCATCACGTGGAGGCAAAATTCCTTTAAAATCTAATCTCAAAAAATCGACAACTAAAGTATTCATATCAACCTTAGTTATCTTACCTTTGACAGGATGAACTGCAGCTGAGTTGATAGTCTTAGGCTTTGGTGGAAGAGCTTTAACCTCGTTCACGTGTGCTTTTCTGTCTGCAATTTCCTTTCGTCTTCCAACAATCCCCACGCAGATCATCTTGACCTCATGCGATGTCATATTGAGCTGACCCTTTGGATCAGTAAACTTGGGAGGGAGGTCAAGGTTTACTTCATCACAGTCGTCTGAGTTATCATCGTCTCGATTGGTAGGAGCATCTAGTTTACACTTGACATTTATCTTCTTCTTCTAGGTGTCGACTCGACAACCCTTTGAGCCTCTCTTGTCTACTTTTTCAACTTACCAACTCTCAACATTTTCTCAATTTCATCCTTGAGAGAAAAACACTTGTCGTTCAGGTGCCCATGGTCTTGGTGGAATTCACACCATTGATTCCTGTTCCTCTTATGATGAGGAGCTTTCAACTTTTTAGGCGTAAAATGGGATTTATTTTTGAGAAAAAAGAACGAAAAATAGTTTTGGATTTTTAATAAAGAAGAGAGAAATGTTTTTGGATTTTTGATAAAGAAGGGAGAAATATTTTTGGATTTTTGACGAAGAAGGGGGAAATATTTTTGGATTTTTGATAAAGAAGGGAGAAATATTTTGGGAGATGGGTCTCAGCATGATTATTATTATTATTATTATTATTATTATTATTATTATTATTATTATTATTATTATTATTATTATTATTATGTTCTCACTTGTATTAAATTCTCCTAAATACAAAATGAAATGCCGTACGAGACCCGAGCCTGGAAAAGTTGGATTTGTAACATATGTAAAGCTATGGTTTGGACTTGTAATAGGCTCACGAGGAGGGTTCCATTTTAAAAAATGAACAAAAATTTAGGCGGCTGACCGACCCAGAATTTCAGTAGAGTTTTGGGTCGAAACCAACAATCTAACAAGTGTGTCCTAGGCTTGACACCTATATACGTGTATGTAGTTTGGTTAGGTGAATCAGAAAGGGTTCCCCCATTTGGCGTGGCTTCCACGATATAAGTTTTGCTCTTGAGGGAAATCGATATGTGTGGACAAGCCATTTGATATACCTGAGTGTACGTGAATTGCCTCACTATATACCTCATGGGGACGATACGTGTGGTAAAGAATTAGATATACTCGGCATATGTGAATAAGTTCCCTGCGATACACCTCCCTTCATGACTTCGGTCAAGAGGTACGATGCGGGGAAACCGTTCGATATGCGTTGAAAGTACTTGGCCAATGGAAGGTGAGAGTCATATCGCTTAGGATAACTACGCCTTGCCGGACTAGCTCCCATCACGAAGTGACCCTCCAGTTACTGGATAAAATTTGGTCAATCATAATGCTCTTTGGTGATATCGTGTGAATCATGCATGATTCTCTTATTAGTATCTTATGAGAGTATCTTTCTTGATCATGCCCAAAAGGGAACAAAGTGCAAGTGCCAATGGTACACTAAGTATGGATGGGTGATGCGTGCAACATGCGGATATATGTGATCCTAGGTGCACGTGGTGCGAAGTGTACATGCAAAATCTTCTACAAGTGTGTGAATAGAAGCATAAGCATGAGCTACACATGAATAGTAAAAAAAGGGAACATGCAGAATAGGGGAATATATAAGTAAAGATAACAACCATGTAAATAGAGTCTAACCCTCAAAAATAGAATCCCCAACAGAGTTGCCACTGTGGCCATCCCCTTCGATCCTCGTGGCGGGAGAGAGACGAAAGAAGAGCGGGGACTTCTTCCTCTCGGGAGGATCTTGGCTCCGCGCATCCCTCTCGGGAGCGCTTCGATCGACGTCGGTGACGAGGAGTCTATTTTACTCAAAACAGACAAAAGAAAAGGGGAGCCATCCCGAAGGACAACATTCGAAGACATACTAATATATACGAAACCAAAAATGATTAGAAAAGGGTTCGGAGGCTAAGTTACAAAATGGGAAGGTGTTAGGCACCCATTCCGCACTTGCGGTATCTCATGGATTACAACTATTTTCCTTTATTTTCCCGTGATATGTGTGCATGTGTATATGTAGTGGAGATAGGAATCATCGACTTGTATCATGGAAGAGATAAAGTGAGTCATCCACTGGAATATCCCTAAAAGTAGTATTAGAAAATAGGATTTACGCGATTATCATTACGTCGATCATTATGATGGAACGATAACACATATGGAATAATACGCCACTAGGAGAAAGTATATGTATATGTAAATATGTAGAATTTAAGAGAGTTAAGTTTAAGGAATGTAAAAAAAATAAACAATGGGAAAAAAGTAGGAATAGGACTCGAGTCTCGGGTTTTACCTCGAGACGCCTATGTATCCTATAGAGGCATCAAAGTCCACGTAGTTCGTATGAAAAATGAGGGGTTGGGTTTATCCCTTAAATCCAATCGGGGACTTATCTTATAGGTGTGTAAAAAGTGTTTTAGTAGTGAGAAAAGTGTGAGAATTACCGTTTGGAATTTACGAGCAAACCCACCTTTTTCTTATTTTTTTGGGTTTATTTATATGAAAATAGGAGATGTGCAATAATACTAAATAAAAAATATAGTAAGATATGTGAGATGAGAGAATAAAAGTTCTAATCAATAAAACAAATGAATGCGAATTTAGGAGAATTTAGAGAGAGAGTTGAGAAAGTTGGACCTTGTTGAAGATCTTGAGCTTGATCTTGAATGTTGGAGAGCATCCCTTGCGCTTGGGTGATGATGAAGGGTAGTTAATTCACCAAGTTTGATAAAAATATGATAAAAAGTGAGGGTTGGAAGGGGATTTGGATGTGAAAATCACGCTGACTTCGATAGGGGTTTTCTGAGCTTGCTGAGAGTGATGAATCTCTGATTCTTATCCTATTTTTGGAATAAGGTTAGGCCCTCCTTTTTATAGGCCTAGGGCATTGCCGATCGGCATAGCCCTGGTCCTGCCAATCGGTAGTGTCATTCAGGTTCTTTCGGAAAATCGATCGTAGAGCGCGAACCGTTGATCCGAACCGCGCACAGGGTGAACCATTGGAAAGGTAATTCAGATGCCTTAGAAATTATTTGGACTTATCCCGGGTTTGAGAGTTGACTTTGGGTCAAATGTATCTCGGAAGTGATCCTCGATCCTTTGTACGAGGAAACTTCAGACGCAAACGGATCGTTCGTCCGCATGGTAAGTCAGAATCATGCACAGGGTGGACCATTGGAAAGGTTAGGAGATGTACTTCGACATTCCAAAGAGCTTGACTCGGTTTAGGGAGTTAAATTTGGTCAACTGGGGCCTATAAGCGCTCAGTGACCTTTCGGAGTAAAACGAATTATTCGTTCGTACCGTTAGTCAGAATCGGGCACGGGGCGGACCGTTGGAAAGGGGTTTCAGTGCCATTTGAAGATTCATTCAGTCTCGGTCGAGATGAAGAGTTAACCTTGGTGAAATGGAGCCTCGGAGCACCCGGTGACCTCCTGATCGAGTTTTGGGGGAAAATGGGTCGTTTGTCCGCATGGTAAGTCAGTATCGCTCAACGGATGAACCGTTGGAAAGGGGTTTCAGTTCCCTTCGAGGATTCATTCAGTCTCGATCGAGTTGAAGAGTTAGACTTTTTGTCAAACGGAGCATGAGAGTGCTTTGGGTCAGTACCTGGGGTATGACTTGGGTTTGCAATGATGAAGGGATGTGCTAGGGACCTAAGGAGAGGTTAGGGGGTATTAGGATCGGGTGTCTACAGGATGAATGTGTAAATTTAGGTTATGAGAGAGGAGGAGAATATACGGACCATTATAGGAAGAAGAGTGTGAATGAATAAAAATTTAGGTGAGAGGAGGAGGAAGAGATATTCGAATATTAAGAAATGCAATTACCCATTTTTGTTGAAGGGAATCCCACTTGATGATGGTCGTTGGATGTTACAAGTTGTAAATGGAGTTCACAAACACCATTTACCCAAAACATTAGTTGGTCACCCATACATCGAACATTTTACACCGGATGAAAGAAAAATTATTGAGGAGACGTCGTTGAGTGGTGTGAAGACAGTCATCATTTTAACGATGATAAACGACGACATAAAAGTAATGTGTCAACGATGAGGAGAATTTACAACACTAAGTTAAAGCTAAGGATTTAGGAGGGTGAGGGGAGAACTACAATGCAACATTTAATGAAATTACTTAGCGATAAGCATTATGTCTTCAAGTATCATATGAATGAGTCCAATTGTAAGGTTCAAGACATATTTTGGTCTCATCTCAAATCCATTTTATCGGCAAAGTATTTTCTTACCGTTGTTATCATTGATTATATATACAAGACAAATCGATATAAGATGATGTTGTTTAAGAAGGTATGTGTAACCTTGTTTGGGCATACCTTTAACATTGTTTTTATTTATTTTTTGTAACATAGAAAGAAGAGAACTACCATTGGGATTTCATCCGGTTGAAAGTGTTTTTAGATCCATTTGGATGCTCTAATGTCTTTATCACCGATCATGAATACGCATTCATAGATGAATTACATGTGGTGTTCCTCGAGGCTCAATTGATGTTGTTCACTTCCCACATTTCCTGCTATGTTGAAAACCATTCTAACAAAGACTTTCATGATGAGGATTATTTGAAAAAATTCTTAAGAGATTGGGTTATGTTGGTTGAATCCCTAACATTACAAGATTTTGACGAATCTTGTTTGTTATTCAATGTGGATTAGGTGGCATACCCCATTACTTTAAAGTACTTTGAATCTATGTGGTATAACTTGAAGGAGTCCTTCGTTAATAGGTGGACAAATATGATAAAATAATGCCTAAATCGAACAACAAACCGGTGTGAAGGTCCCCACGACAAACTAAATCACCATTTGGATAATTTTCAATAATCCTTTGACTCGATGTGGGTCAGTATGCACAATATCATTGCATTTTAGATAACAAAAATTGAGAAGGGCTTTGAGTATTTATTAAAGAAAACTAAGCACGCATAATTTTCCTTTTTTACGTGATCTCATTGGTCAAGGATCGTAACAATACTGGAATCCCCAAAAAATATTAGACACAACTATTGTCTAGTAGAAAAACTTCTTCAAAACAACAAAAAAATATTTTTGTTCAAACAAAACAACAACAACCACAATATAATATACAATTAAAAACAATCAACCAATTATGCAACTAAACAAATTAAACCAAATTACATCAAATACAAGTTTAATTACATCAAAAATTAATTTTACTACAAATCGTAAGTATCAAACTACTAAAGCTCAATAATGCTTTAAGAGAAAAGTCTACCAAACAATAAATGATCACACCACGTCGTCGATGTGTCGATTATCGCCTTAATCGTCCAACCACAATACATCATCCTCTTTTCTCGACAACACCTCAACACTCTGATCCAGGACTCAAAAGGCTATAGTGGACAGTCTTGCACCATGGTACACGTAATGGCTCTCGAATCCTTCTCTCCCATGGCAATCTGTGATCTTCCTCGCGTTTCATGGATATAATTTTTATCGCATAAGCTCACCAACAAGTGAATACTAATGTCAAAAAATGTCGGAGGGAAGAGCTTCTCCAATACACTAGTTATTTTAGCAAGAGTTGATTTTGCGGCTACAGTGTGCTTTCGGTTAACTACTTTTGTGAACAATGGTGTGAAGCAAAGGCTAATATGAATAATGTCCCTCCACGTATACTTATGCTTAGAGAAACGGTGATTAAACAACAAATGTACCAATTTCACGATCACATGCTAATCGTGAGGCTTGCACTTTTGTAGATTATGCATGACATAGCTCGCAATCAACTACAAATTTGATAAAAAATTAGAGGGTACTTTCAAATTATACAATGTGTCTAAAAGCACATTTCTTTCTTCGCTCATCAAACTATATGCCGTAGGGGGAATTATATTCCTCCTGCTACATCTTCTCTTAACCATACTTTCAGTTTAATTTTCAACACTTTAAGATCATGTTGATCCTTTTGACCCTCCTTTAAATTGACTTCCACTTAGGCATGTGCTCACATGATGTTTTATGATGTTCTTCTAAGCATGCATGATTTATAAAACATGGCACACGAGGCTACCCTTATAATATGTCAAGTCAAGTATATATACCTCCTAGACCACGCCTTCCCTTTGTATGCTTCATTCTCAGTAGGGGTGAAAATGTAATTGGGGCTATATGGAATATTTGTATCTTAGGATACATATATAAAGATTCAATTTTTAACCAAATTTTATCTTGATTAATAATTAGGTGTGCATGCAAATTCAAGTCCAAATTAAAATGATATTCAACCCACACAATCAAACCAATCACATGAAGATGTGAGGAAAAATCCCTTTTGGTAAAATCCTATATTCTGTACTATAAAGAGTTTGACAGACTCGACGACTTACAGACTACTTAGAGCTCCTCTAAGTAGAATGATTGGGTCTTGAAGTCGTCAACAAATACGGCATAATCCATCACCGTTCATAGGAAGAAGCTCTTTCATCGGTATCCACAAATCAACCTTATGATTAGGGAATCCTTTCTTTTTCAGCCGTAGAGCCTCGACTCCACAAATTAGTAGTAGAGTAAACTCTACAAGGGTTTGATGTAGTATTTGTAAACTAGGGTTTGAAACTCAATAAATTATTCTAGGGGATGAGTGATTTGGAAAAACAAATCTTGTTTTAAAGAAACAAAAAGATGAACACTTTTGGAACTGGTATGGGCATTTCGTTTTTGCCAAAAGTCTTCGAAAAACTGCTCATAAAAGGTTATTTTTATAGAAAAATGAATTTCGAGGTGGTGCTCTCATTCGAACAAATATGGGATTTCGTTCGAATTTCGTTCTAACGAGGTGAATTCATATTCGAACGAAATGCCTGTTTCATTCGATCAACATTCCAACGAACTTCCAATGAGAGTTATCTATCAAATAGAGACCATCTTGTTAGATGTTCATTAGAATTTGGATCAAACGAGTTAAGCACTTTGTTCCAACGAGATTTAATCTCATCCGAATGAGAAAAGAATCTCATTCTAACGATATTGGAATCTCATTCTAACGAACTAAAACTAAAAAAATATATATTTTCAAAAATCTTTTTATAAAAAATGCCTCGACTAAAAAAAACATTCCTAGAATAATTTGAACAGTAAAATCAAAACCACAAGATTGTATACCTCCATAAAGTATTCGTAACAATTCCAACGACTTGAATCGCAACACGATGCTCAGTCACTAACTTGTCTTCAAATGATCATGGAGGCAAATACGAACGTAGTGTTCAATTTGTAGCTACTGTTTATAATGGGATATGACAAAATAACTAAGTTATGAGCAATTATAAAATATTTCTCTTACAAATCTCCACCTTTGTCTATTCCGGCACAAAATAAAATCCGAAACCAAATTACAATAAAACCCTTTAAAAAAATGTTCTACTAATGTCCTCCCAAACCTAAAACGGAATGATTTTTGGTGACTTTGTCTTCAACTGAAATTATTTATCTTGTGTAGTCCATGAGATCGTCATCAGGGTGGAAGAGACATACACACATGAAACAAAAGAATATAGTGATTCGTATGAGTTTAAAGTAAAAATAAACTCTCCCTCAATTTGTTCTCCCCTTTTTAATCCGTAATAGACAAGGGGTTAGAAACTAAGCATGAATAGTAAGCATCACCCAAATCCAAAAGAAATAACATCACTCAACTCAACTCAACTCAACTAAGCCTTTTCCCAATTATTTGGGGTTGGCAACATGAATCCTATTTTTCCATTCTATTCTGTCCAGTGCAATATCTTCGGTTAAACCACATGATATCATGTCCTTTTTTATAATATCCCACCAAGTTAATTTAGGCCTACCTCTACCCCTTGGGTTACCATCAATACTAACTAAATCACTCTTCCTTACAGGAGCTTCCATTGGTCTATGCTTAACGTGTCCAAACCATCTAAGTCAATTTTCTCTCAATTTATCTTCTATAGGAGATACTTTTATCGTTTCACGAATTTATTCATTTTTAATTTTATCCTTTCGAGTTTTACCACAAATCCATCTTAGCATTCACATTTCCGCCACACTCATTTTCTGCACATTTTGTTTCTTGGTTGCCTATCACTCTGTCCCATATAACATGGCGGGTCTAATGGCGGTCCTATAAAATTTTCCTTTTAACTTCAAAGGTATACGCCTATCACACAGAACGCCGGTCGCATTTTTCCACTTAACCCAGCCTGCTCTAATCCTATGCGTAACATCATCACTAATATCTCCATCTTTTTGTATAATCGATCCTAAATAACGAAAATGCTCATTTCTAGGTATTTCTTGACCCTCCAATTTCAACACATCTCCATTTGTCCTCCTATTACTACTAAAATTACACTCCACATATTCTGTTTTAGTTCTGCTTATTTTAAATCCTCTTGTTTCTAAAGTTTCTCTCCACAATTCCAACCTAGCATTTATCCCCATCTTAGTCTCATCGAATAAAACAATATCATCTGCAAATAGCATACACCATGGCAACTCATCTTGTATTTTTCCAGTCAACTCATCCATAACAATAGCAAAGAGATAAGGACTTAATGCTGAACCTTGGTGTAGCCCTACTGTAATTGAAAATTCACTACTTTCTCCAACTGATGTTCTTACTGTAGTCATCGCACCATCATACATATCCTTGATCACATCAATATATCTGCGAGTCACTCCTCTTTTATGTAGTACCCACCATATTATATCTCTGGGTGTCCTATCATACGCCTTCTCCAAATCTATAAAAATCATATGAAGATCCTTCTTTTTCTCTCTATACCTCTCCATTAATCTCCTCAATAAATAGATTGCTTCCATTGTTGACCTCCCAGGCATAAACCCAAATTGATTCTCAGATACTGTTGTCTTCAATCTCAATCTATATTCAATCACTCTCTCCCAAAGTTTCATTCTATGACTCATTAACTTAATACCACGACAATTTGAACAACTTTGTATGTCCCCTTTATTTTTATAAATAGGTACTAAAATACTTTTTCTCCATTCATCGGGCATCCTATTAGTCATTAAAATTTTATTAAATAATTTTGTAAGCCATGATACTCCATCCTCCCCTAAGCACTTCCAAACCTCAATAGGGATACCATCTGGTCCTAAAGCCTTCCCTGTTTTCATCTTTTTTAGAGCAATCCTGACCTCTGTTGTCCTAATTCTACGAAAAAATATATCTTCTCGAGTCTCCCTAAGTTCCTCTATATCTAATCTACTCCCACCATCTCCATTTAATAACCTCTCAAAGTAGTTTTTCCATCTTTCCATAATTTCATCATCTTTGACTAGGACTCTCGAATCATCACTTTTGATGCACTTAACGTTATTAAAATCTTTTGTTTTCCTATCCCTAAGTTTAGCAAGCTTATAAATACTTTTTCCCCTTCTTGCGTTCCTAATTTTGTATAAAGATCATCATACGCTTTTAACTTAGCATCTCTTACCACTTTCTTAACTTCCTTTTTAGCCCATTTATATTTCTCAAAATTCTCATCATTTCTATTTGTTTTCCATGTTTTAAAGCACCCCCTTTTAATTTTTACTATATTTTGTACTTCTTCATTCCACCACCAAGTTTCTTTAGACTGTGGCCCTTTGCCTTTTGATTCTCCAAGAATTTCTTTTGATATTCTCCTAATGCATGTGGCCATCTTATTCCACATTATGTTAGTTTCTTCTTCACTATTCCATGTTGCTTCATTTAATACTTTATCTTTAAATAGTTCTAATTTCTCTCCTTTTAAATTCCACCACCTAGTTCGTAGGTTAATCTTCACTTTTCGCACTCGTGATTGATTTTTAATATTTATATCCAACACCATTATCCTATGTTGTGAGGTTAAGCTCTCTCCTGGGATAACCTTACAATCTTTACACGTTAATCGATATCCTTTCCTAGTAATGAAAAAATCTATTTGGCTCTTATGTGTTCCACTTTTATAAGTTATTAAGTTTTCAAGCCTCTTTTTAAAACATGTATTTACTAGTACAAAATCATAAGCCATCGCAAAATCTAAGATAGACTCTCCCCCGTCGTTCATATCTCCAAAACCATGTTCTCAATGCACTATCTCATATCCTACACGATCTTCTCCTACATGGCCATTAAAATCTCCACTTATATAGATTTTCTCACCTAGGGGTATTTCTTGAATTAGTTCATCCATTTGTTCCCAAAATTGTACTTTAGTGTGCTCATCTAATCCTACTTGAGGTGCATAAGCACTAACAATATTAATTATGTTTTCACCTAATACCAATTTTACAAGTATAAGTCTATCACCTTTCCTAATAACGATTACGATATCGTCCTTAAAGTTTTTATCTACTATTATTCCAACTCCGTTCTTATTTCTATGTTTTCTTGTATAATATAATTTAAATCCTGTATTTTCTATTTCTCTAGCTTTCTCTCCGACCCATTTAGTTTCTTGTAAATAAGCTATGTTAACTTTTCTTCTTATCATGGTATCTACTAACTCCATCCCTTTTCCTGTCATAGTCCCTATGTTCCAAGTCGCTAACCTAAGTCTAGTATCCTGGACTAGCTTCTTTACCCGCACACGTCCAACTTGTTGCAAGAACCCTTGCGTATTTATCATCGCATCCGGGCGCCGATGCGACGCCCCTTGCCTATTTTTCGAGACACCCGGTGGCAGGCGCAACGCCCCTTGCCTATTTTTCGAGACACCCGGTGGAAGGCGCAACGCATCGCTTAAGGGGAATGCCCTAGCATTAGCACGTATATTCATAGGATTCATGTTCATAAGGATCTGACAAAGTTTTACGCTGGCTGTCAGCTACCTAACGCAATCCTCCTCCTTTTTCCGGGTTTGGGACCGGCAGTGTCAAAAAATAAGAAGTTAAGCACGACACAAAGATAATAAATTAAGCACAGGTGATGTAATTTCAAAGAAGAATAACAACTATTTTTTCAAAATTTTCAAGTATAAAAGTAAGGTATAAAAGCTACAAATACAATGCACCATGGAATAACACTAAAATATCCGAATCATTAAAGTGGTATAAAATTGTGTGAACATTCTCTATGAGTAAATCAACAAAGGCATTCATAACAGGTGGACGAAGTCATGAGATACTTCTAAATAAAGAACTCAATTTCAACCTTAGGTATAAAAATATTGAAACTTAAATGAAATTGACTCGACTTATTTAACTTGCCATGAATTTAAATGCCTTTGAAATAAATAATTCCGAACTATTTAATATTTTTTAAGATAGTCCGTTGTGCAAACCCATTGATATTCTAGTTTATAACACCCTCAAAATCTCACATATATAAGCATTCACTCTCAATTTTGAAGGTATCGTAATGCTCATATGTAGCGAAGCATAAATTTAATAAAAAATGGTCTTAGCACTTTTGTTTTTATGTGCCATTAATACTTTAGGCTCTTTTTATAAATGGTGGTTTTTAACACAAATAGTATTTTTCTCTTTTGTAGCCCATTTCCATTGTTTAACATAAAATAATCTTTTCAAAAAACGAAATTTAGTCAATGGTTCTTATAATCATAACTTATGTCCATTTACATTTGGATCGTTAGTAAGCACGATTGAGATGAGAACACCTTATTCTACATATAATAAGTAAGAATAATGTTCAAAAAATTTGTGTGTGCAATAAAGATGATAAAAAGTCTAGCATGTAGAAAGAAATCATCAATGATCAACGATATGCTATCCACACATTATTATGCACACTAAAGAAATGAAGCCATGTCTCAAAACACGATGAAAAAGCCATATGTATGGATGGAATGAAGGGGTGATCCAAATATCTTAAATGGATATTCGTATATGGTAAAAAAATTAAAATACAAAAATATTTTTATCTTTTAAATTTTTTTATCAGAATAAAATATTTTTTGAATTTTTCATCTTTTTTCTTAAAAAACGATAATCTTTTGGATTTTTCAAACTTTTTTTAAATTAAAGAATAGAAATAAATAGAAATACACTCTAGGAATAGGGATAAAAGATATGAACATAATAATCACCATATACTAGATAAAGTACCCGAACTCAATCAATAATACAAATACCCAAAGATTTCCTAAGATTCTCGAATCTAAGTGCGTCAAAAGGTTTCGTGAAAATATCGACTAATTGACATCTGGTTCTCACAAAGCTCAAGGACACGACCTTCTTCTCAATTAGATCTGAACTAAAATGCTCACATATCCTAATGATCTTTCTGCGAAAATGTTGAACTGGATTATGGGATATATTAATTGCACTCGTATTTTCACATGAAATAGTTATTGTGTCTTGGGAAATCCCATAAACTTCAAGCATTTGCTTCATCCGTAAGAGTTGTGTGCAATAACTTTTGGAGGCTATATACTCGGCCTCCACCATGGACAAAGAAATAGAGTTTTGCTTCTTGCTCATCCAAGAGATAAGAACACTCCCAAAGTAAAAACACATACCCAAGGTGCTCCTAAAACCATCAACATTTTCATCCCAATCGACTTCCAGATAGGTGGTCAAACAGTCATCAGTATCAAAGGAATACCAAATACCATGGGAAAGAGTTCCACTAACATATTTGATGATACATTTAATGCAAGCAAGTGGGACTCTTTCAGGGACACTTGGTAATGCGCACAAGATCCAATGCTAAAAGAAATGTCAATATGACTAGCAGTCAAGTAAAGAAAACTACCTATCATGCTCCTATAAAGGTTTTGATCTACGTCCTTGCCTAAAATGTCTTTGCTAATATTAGTCGATATACTCATAGGGGTGCAGGAGTGCTTAGCGGAGTCTAAACCAAGTTTCTTCACTAGGTCCCTAGCATATTTGGATTGAGATATGAATATACCATCCTCAAGTTGACGCACTTGGAGACCTACGAAGAATGTAAGCTCACTAACCATGCTCATCTCAAACTCACTCTTTATCTCCTCCTCAAACGTGTGGGCATATTGGGAGTACGTGGATCCAAATACTATATCATCCACATAGACTTGGGCAATCAATATAACACCACTCTCTCTCTCCTCATAAATAACATCTTATCCACTCCTCCTCTCTTGAAGCCAAAAGCTAAGAAATAAGAAGTGAGCCTCTCATACCAAATACGGGGTGCTTGCTTCAAACCATACAAGGCCTTCTTAAGATAAAATACATGTCCTGTGTGCTTTAGGTCTTCGAACCCTTTTGGTTGTTCAACATAAAATACTTCCTGCAAAATGTCATTAAGGAAGGCACTCTTGACATCCATTTGATAGAACTTGAAGCGTAGATAACATGCTATGGGGTGTAGTATGTGGACGGACTCAAGCTCAGCAACAGGAATGAATGTCTCATCAAAGTCTGCAACCTCAATTTGTGTGTATACTTGAGCGACCAACATAGCCTTATTGGAAACTATGATACCATTCTCATCCATCTGGTTCTTGTAAATCCACTTGGTACATATCACATTAGTCTCGCTAGGTCAGGAGACTGACTCCCAGACATCGTTCTTGTGAAACTGAAGCAATTCTTCTTGCATAAAAGATATTTAATGCGCGTCCTTGAGTGATTCTTTCACATTCTTAGTCTCGACTAAGGAGGTGTAGCAAAAGTAGTTAACCACATTCATGAGTCGTGACACCTAGTGAATTCTCACCAAGTATAACTGAAGGGTCATGATTCTTTCGAGCCTAAGTGGATAGATCCTCTAAATTAAGAGTGGGGTCCATCAGATTAATGCGAGGAATGATAGGATCGTCACTGGGGGTGCATTGTTCTCACACTCGGGGTTAGGGTCAATAGACATCGACAACTCCTTATATATAATAATGACGTATATTGACACCATAACCTTAGAGATTGCAAGGTTAAATACCCTATATGACCTAATCGATAATGAATAGCCTAAAAAGATCCCTTCATCGCTTTGGGAGTCAAACTTTCCTAATTATTCTCTATCTTTCAAAATTTAGCAAGGACTCCCAAAGACATGAAAATACGATAGGTCGGGTTTCTTCCCTATCCACAACTCATATGGAATGTGTAACATGTGTGGACTAAGATCTAATTGATTCACCATGTGGTGTTCAGTATTAACTGCCTCTGCCTAAAAATGTCTAGGCACGTTTGTCCCAAGAATAATGGATCTAGCCATCTCTTATATCGTCCGGTTCTTCCTTTCAATCATCCCATTTTGTTGAAGATTACGAACGATTGAAAACTCGTGTTTGATGCCCACTCAATCACAATAGATATCCATTTCGACTTGTTGTTGTCACTATGCATTCGATTAATAGTAACACCATGTTGGTTTTGTAGGATACAACACTTGGTTGTGAGGAACTCAACTGCATCAGACTTTTATCTAAGATGCCCCACAATAGAGTATCTCAAAAAGTCATTAACTATCACGAGAATGTATCTTTTACCACCTATTCTCTTCGTACGAGTAAGACCCATAATATCCATATGTATCAATTCCAACACATGAGAGATGGTAATGGTATTCAACTTCTGATGTGGACTTTGAATTTGTTTCCCTTGTTGGCAAGGACCATAAACCAAGGAAGTTAGTTTCCCACGCGATGGTAAGATACGAACTAGGTATTTCTTCACTAATATCTCAAGATCTTTAAATTTCACATGGCCTAGTTATTGATTCTAAAGGTCTATAGAGGAGACCGTGGCATTAATGTACACAAATGAGGACTTATGAATGGTCCCATAGAAACTGTCTTTGGTCCTCACTCCATGTAGTATTAATTCATCGAATTGATCATATACATTACACTCGAACCGATCAAACTTTACCGTAAAGTTTGCATCGCACAATTGACTTATGCTAATTAAGTTCGCTTTCAACCCTTCGACGTACAACACATTGTCTAGTTTAGTAAATCCGGGCATCTCAATATAACCACGTTATAAAATACTAGAATACTCTTATCTCTAAAAGTCAATTTGCCTTCCTTGTGATTCACAAGGTTGGTAAAAAATGATTTGTCACTAGTCATGTGCCTAGAGAACCCACTATCAAAATACCATTGGGAGATATTTTGAACATTAATAGAAACCTAGACAATAAGGGCTTTGTTATCTTACTTGGGTACACAAGTGGATGTAAGATTTTATTGGCCCGTATCTTTGTTGGCTCTAGTCGTAGCATTAGAAGTGTTCTCTAAAAGCATTGATATCCTTTGAAATTCTTCCATTAAGTTTTGTGAAGTTGTGACTAGGAACTCAACTTTCTCTCTGAGACTAGAAAAGTTATTATAGCGGCACACAGAAGTATGTGTACGTTGCGTTCTCCCTAATTTGAAGTAAAATTCCCTAAGGTGACGTCTTCTTTTACAATAGGTGCAAACATAGACTTTTTTAGGTCTACCTTGGTTCGATCTTTTAGGTTGAACTTTCTTATGTGGTTTAGTTTGAGGCCCATAAGGATCTATTATAAATTTAGGAACCAGTTTCGGTACGGTATAGAAAGTGGATTCACCATCACAACTTATTCCCTGCCTCTCCCTAAATCATAAAGTGGGATCCAGAAACATCATCTCTACCATCTTCGCTGTATCCTGGGATACAAGAGATTCAAATTTCTCACGAATCTCCAATGAAACTTTAAGATCTCTCATAAGACAAGCCACTTTATTGGTCAAGTCACCGTTTTCCCTCTTCACTAAAATTACTCACTCTTCTAAAGATACTCTCACCGAGGGTCTCTCTCTCTCGACTCTCTCAACTCCTTCTCTAAATTTAACACCCTAAGTGCTAAATTTTTATTTTGCATTTTCATTTTAAAGGACTCTACGTAAAGCTACGTAAGCACGTTAAAGGATACTTTCTCCCTCACTCAAAACGTCATCCCCCTCACTCTCTCCGAAATGAATAGACTCATTATCGAGGTCATCACCTTTTGCAGCTTCCTCATCGATATGAGGTGTACTCGATATACTAACACGATTGGCCATGAAGGCTGTGAAGTTACGTCCATGCGGTGATTCGTCCCCGGGATCCACTAACTCTACGTCGTTATCACTAAGTGTGGAATTGAAGGCAAATTTGACTTTGCCTCGTCTCTTTAACCTCGTATCACACTCATGATCTTTGGGGTCCTTACCATCGCACTCATGACATCTATCCTTATCTTTCTTAGGGCACTCTTATCACACCCCACAAAATCCAACAAACGGGGTGGCCAGCCACCGCCGTCGAACTAAGCCGGGCATGAACTAAATAAATATCATTTTTAGCATGAGACAGGTATGAGACATAAATAAATAAGTTCATAAGATAAATAATTGAATAAATCTCAAATGATTAACAATTGAACAATAGTAAATCCGTCACATGCTAAAACTCCGAATAAATCCAATCTCCAATAATGATTAAATAAAATCTGAATGATAAACCAACTGAATAATTCAACTGAAATACTCTAAACAACTTTGTAACCGAATGTCCCATAGAACTCAAATGAAGTCTCAAAATTAAAAACGACTGAAAAGGAAAGTCTAACTAAACTATGCAATAAAAGGAATAACTCCAGCTGCACCTCCAAATGACAAACTCCGATAATCCTATGCAGCTTCTCCAAAACTTATCCTGAAAATATTAGTCAACACACGAGGTCAGAGCCCCGAGCATGAATACACACTACTCCCCTCAAATAGGATCCTTGAATCCAGACAGTAGCATTATACGCAATAAATATCACAATAGAGTATTTTAAATTAAACGGGATTATTAAAAGCAATAACTATAAATCACTAACTACCCGTAAAGATCCCCATTTATAAAGGCACACTAATATGATTTTAAATTCCCAAGTCCCGCGGTGTTAATTAATTTAAATTAGCCAACTTTTATTATGGTTCTCACTTTTTATTATGACGCTTCTCCCGTCCCGGGTGGTAATCCACCAAAGTGTCACACTTTCCCTTGTCAATAGCCAGTCGAACCCGTTTAAACTATCGATCCCCCGTAATAAGACAAGTCTCCAACTCACGACACAACATAAATCTCCCAAGCTGACCCGTTTAAACTGTCGATTACTTACACATTATGCCGCCACCAATTTTAATACCCGTTATTATCTTAGGCATTAATTCTCAATTTCTCAATTTATAAATCACCCCAACCTTTTAATCGATGTGAGATTCTCAAAATACCCCTTAGTCCCATACCTAAGGGTCCCCAAGTTATCAATACGTCCTACCCTATGAATAGGATGGATTTCTAACATAAACTTTAACCTAGTCTCATGCCTACACTAGCGTATCGACGATAAAGTAACAACAATCAACCCACCCCCGACAAAATAAAATCATAATAATATACCCTCACCAGTCCCATACCTAGAAGGCGTAAATCATCAAAGGCCTACCCACTAGTCCCATACCTAGAAGGCATCCTAAAATATAGGAAGGGAAAAAATACCCAACAACCCGTCGTTACGATGACAATATAAAAATACCAACAAGTCACATAAACAAACATTATTAATCAATGTATAAAACTACGCATGCTAGTCCAATTCAATTAAATCTTAATTTAATTATCACAACGTCAAAATACCTAATTAATCTCATTTAATTATATCAATTTTAAAATATACCGAGTTTTCATCGTTTATACATCAAAGTCTAAATTTCATTCTCTACAAAAATTACATGAGTTATACTCCCCCAACTTTATTTATTTCAAAACTAGGGTTTTACTACATGCAACCTACACCCACAAAATCCAAAATCCACATGTGAATCCTACGTACCCAAAGGTTATGAAAATTAATCATATTAAAAGATTTCATAAAATCATCCCCAAACTTTAGTGTTCACTTTCTCTAATTAGATTGCTAATTGATTTTAAGAAAACATTAAATTAATGTTTAGGCAATACTTAAAACACATAATACTAAAGGAAAGAATAGAGTATTCATGCATGTGATTAACTAAAATTAAAATCTGAATAGAAGGTTGAACTCCTCTTGAGAAAACAAAAATGAGTCTTCCAAACTTGCGAAAAGTAGGGGCTAGGGGTTGAAATGAGAGAAATATGTTTGGGAAAAGCTTTCTAGAGAAAGTTTGAGAGAAAAGTGATTTATGAAGTCCCAGCCCCGTTTTTGTTTAGTATATAAAGGGTTCAAGAGTTAAAACACAATTAGGAGTCTTCCATCCATTCACCGCCATGGTCGTTCGAACGAGCACGCCTGTCATTCGAACGACAATGCGACGTCGTTCGAACGAGCCCCGCAATTCGCAAAATTAAATCTCTGCAAAAATCCAACTTCATTATCTGATAAAAGTATATTAGCTGAACAAATACGCACCTGCCAGTTAAATGTTTAAATAAAACCTTATAACCTTTTTATAAAAGAGTCGAATTAATTTCCTATTGAAAATTTACCATCAAAACCAAGTTAAATTATTAAAGGCCATTAAATCCAAAAAATTTATTTTACTCCAAATTTAATAAAAATTGAAAATTGAAACATGTGGTATTACATACTTCCCCACTAGTAAATAATTTCGTCCTCAAAATTAGACGAAGCATACACATCAAATGCGTAAATTCACGCAACGTAAACCAAGGCTCACATATGCCTGCCCATAAAGTATCATAATTAGGCGCCCATATACCTAATCTATCCGAACGTAAACCTACCCACAAACAACAAAATAATATATATATATATATATATATATATATATATATATATATATATATATATATATATATATATATATATATATATATATATATTACCTATATACATACGCATAACTATGAAAATAACATCGTACCACACATTCTCATAAATCCCCCTTCGATCCTATCTCCGAAAGTCATCAAACTGCTAACGTCCTCAAATTAAATCTCAACACTAAAAATTGATACATACAATACCTAACATCTGCACTAAAATCTTCAAAATAATTATCGTCTCCATAATCCATTCTAAGGATCCTCACATCAGGCTTACTAATTCTAAACTCAATGCTTATGACGCCCTTAATACCAAACTCCATATCTCCAAGAAACACATCTAACACTTATGCTAGACCCTATACCTTAAGGAGTACGAATAAATAAAGGGGATCAAATATCGGTAACACGAAAGCTAAACAGACTCACAACCTAAAAGACCTAAGACCATGCTCTGATACCATCTGTCACACCTCGCAAAATTCGACAGACGGGATGGCCAGTCACCGCCGCAAAACTAAGCCAAACGTGAACTGAATAAATACCATTCTTAGCATGAGACAGATATGAGACATAAATAAATGAGTCCATAAGATAAATAATTGAATAAATCTCAAATGATTAACAATTGAACAATAGCAAATCCGTCACAAGCTAAAACTTTGAATAAATCCAATCTCCAATAATGATTAAATAAAATCTGAATGATAAACCAACTGAATAATTCAACTGAAATCTTTTAAACAACTTTAGAACCGAATGGCCCATAGAACTCAAATGAAGTCTCAAAATTAAATACGACTGAAAAGGAAAGTTTAACAAAACTATGCAATAAAAGTAATAACTCCAGCTGCACCTCCAAATGATAAACTTCGATAATCCTATGCAGCTTCTCCAAAACTTATCCTGAAAAGGTTAGTCAACGCACGAGGTCAGAGCCTCGAGCATGAATACACACTACTCCCCTCAAATAGGATCCTTGAATCCAAACAGTAGCATTATACGCAATAAATATCACAATAGAGTATTTTAAATTAAATGGAAAATTAAACGCGATAAATATAAATCACTCACTACCCGTAGAGATCCCCATTTATAAAGGCACTCCAATATGGTTTTAAATTCCTAAGTCCCATGGTGTTAATTAAATTAAATTAAATTAACCAAATTTTCTTATTGTTCTCACTTTTTATTATGACGGTCCTCCCGTCCCGGGTGTAATCCACCAAAGAGTCACACTTCCCCTTGTCAATAGCCACCCGAATCTGTTTAAACTGTCGATCTCCGAAAATATGACAAGGTTCCAACTCACGACACGACATAAATCGCCCAAGCTGACTCGTTTAAACTATCGGTTACTAACACATTATGCCACCACCAATTTTAATACCCGTTATTATCTTAGGCATTAATTCTCAATTTCTCAATTTATAAATCACCCCACCCTTTTAATCGACGTGAGATCCTCAAAATACCCCTTAGTCCCATACCTAAGGGTCCCCAAGTTATCAATACGTCCTACCCTATGAATAGGATGAATTTCTAACGTAAACCTCAACCTAGTCTCATGCCTACACTAGCGTAATGATGATAAAGTAACAAAAATCAGCCCACCCCCGACATAATAAAGACGTAATTATCTACCCTCACCAATCCCATACCTAGCACTACACCAAAATGGGCAAATTGTCACCTTTCAGCCGGCCAGCCTTGTCAAGGTCATTGACCGTGACAAAAAACACACATTTTTTGTCACGGTCATTGACCTTGACACGACCGTGACAACTAATTGTCACGGTCAATGACCGTGTCAAATTTACTTGTCACGGACTTGTCACGATCAATGACCGTGACAATAATTTAAATACTTGTCACGGTCAAAGACCTTGACACGACCGTGACAATGTTCGCAGCAAAAAACCTAACCCCCTTCTTTTTTCCCTCCCGCGCCGTTCCCTCCCTCTCTCTCTCTCGACGTTGCTCTCTCTCTCTCTCTCTCTCTCTCTCTCTCTCTCTCTCTCTCTCTTCCATTTATATATATATTTTTGTGTATATTTATGTGTGTATGTGTATATATATATGTGTGTATGTGTGTGCGTGTGTGAGGGGTGGGGCAAGGTGGGGGTAGGGGGTGGGGAGGGGTGGGGGCAGGGTGGGGTGGGGTGTGTGTGTGTGGTGGTGTGTGGTGGGGGAGGGGGTGGTGGAGGGGGCAGGGGTGGGGTGGTGTGTGTGTGTGTGTGTGTGGTGGTGTGTGGTGGGGGAGGGGGTGGTGGAGGGGGCAGGGGGTGGGGTGGGGTGGGGTGTGTGTGTGTGTGCGCGTAGGTGCGTAGGTGTGCGTGTGTGTGTGCGTAGGTGTGCGTGTGTGTGACTCATTCAAAATAAATATTTCATTCAAAAATATTGGATAATAATTGATATTTTCATTTAAATTGATAATAATTTTATTCATGAAATTAATTCAATTAGGTAAAACCCTAGATAATTTTTTAACAGAATTTGATTATATTATATAAAGTTTAGTAAATTCACAAAATGTTGCCAATTGTATGTTTTTAGGAATATCATTAGTTAGAATCCATATACATGCATGTTGTTAGAAATTCTTAACTTTAATTCTCACTTTAATTTGTAGAATCTCTGTACTTGGTTGGATTTATCCCTTTATGATAATGAAATTTATGCTCCAATTATAATTATCTCATGTCATAATTTTATTGATAAACAATATATGTAGTTGTCACGGTCGTGGTGGGGGGAGGGGGTGGGGGTGGGGGTGGGGTGGGTGGGGCTGGTGTGTGTGTGTGCATAGGTGTGCGTGTGTGTGTGGCGGGGGGAGGGGGGCAGGGGGTGGGGGTGGGGCACCCATTTAATAACTTTTAAAATATTTGGAAAAAACATAATATTACAAAATTAAAACGAAATGGTATTGACGGAACTTACACATACGTTATGTACTGTGCTCTTACGTTGAAAATTATTAGATAGAAAAAGAAAAATATAAATTGAGATAACCTTATAATCTAATTAGGCTAATACATGAATTTATTTTTCCAATAGAACAGCTTAGATAGTGTGTGTGTGTGTGTGTGTATGTGGTCAATACATGAATTTATTTTTGTATTTGAATTAACCCATGAATTTATTTTTGTATTTGAATTAACCCATTATATGAAACATACTTGAAATTTAATATAGTGCGCATAGATACTAGCATTCTAGTTCTTATGCGTACGCATTCAATAGCCCTTAGACCCGTTCGAGAGTCATTACCCCTGTAATGAGATCTCTCGAATTGTCCCGTTTGGACAGTTTGAGACTGTATAATTTCTGTATAATATTCTTATTGGCTTAAAGTTGTTACTTTTGGAGGAAGTTCTGCAGTCGTATCTTAATGTTCTCTGGGTACATACTAGATTGACAAGTGTGACTGTTATTTTAATTGACCAATTGAAATAACACTCACACCTGCCAATCTACGTCGTGTACTTGGAGAACTAAGGGGATATGCTGTCAAATTTTTTTCAAATCGTAACAATGTGCATGAGTTGTTAAGTATATTACAGAAAAATGCATTCTTGAATGGGATAGGACCACTTACCCTTTAATAGGATAATTAAACATACTATAAATCTAAGTTTTGTTTACCTTTAATAGGTGTTTAGTTGTGGTAGCTGTGATGGGATATCCGAAATACAAAGAGTGGATGGGTGAGACTAATAGAATGGGGGATGTGTTTCGTAGAGGTGCTAACGAATTTGTGAAATATGCAAAGAGATGTCGTAATGATGAAGAGTTTCCGTGTCCGTGTGCTAGGTGTAAGAATGGTAAGGTGTTTGAGTGGAAAACAGTTGAACTACATTTGTTAAGATCGGGTATACAAGATAGTTATCGATTTTGGAGTTTTCAAGGTGAATTGAAAGTTCCTTTTGTCCCCGACCAACCTTCACAACAACCTTCACTTGTTGGTACACCTATACGACGAGGCACTTCTTTTTGGTCCAGTTAGATATCGGTGGATGTATCCGTTTGAAAGATTGATGAAAGTTTTTAAAGATTACGTCAAGAATACGCGATATATTGCAGGATCAATTGCAGAGGAATACATCACCGTGGAGTCATCAATATATACTCGGGAATATATGACTGACTTGACCAGCGTTGATGACACTGATGAATTCCTCGATGTTGGTGGTAATGTGATGGGAAAACGAGTGAAATTAACGAGTTTGCAACATGAACAAGTAGCTCGTTATCTATTTGACACACATGAAGATGTCGAAGAATGGAAAAAGTAAGTTTCAAATATTATAATGTTTAACATTATTTTAGATTATTTTATACATGATTAATTTTGTAATATGCAGTAAATATGAAGCCTGTGAGAACAATAAAAGACGAAAAACAGTGGTACAATCAGACAACGAATTTAGGCTATGGTTGACACAAGAGGTAATTATAATGAAAACAGTCGTTATATAACGTTACATTACACTCAAATTTTACCACTAATGTAATTAATTTATCTATATTCTCAGCTCCTAAAGATGGGTGATGCGACATCAAGGCTTGCTCATCTAGCCACTGGACCCTTGTTCGTGGCACAAGAGTACAAAAAGTATCGATTGAACGGTTACATTTTCGGCGCTAAAGTGTACGAGGAAAGTACAAATGTACAGAACTCAGGAATTTCATACAAGGCTCTTACTTTCTTTCGAGCGAGCGCAAAAGATAAAAACCTCGTTGAAGCTGAAATGACTTACTATGGTGTAATCCAAAATATATTTGAATTAGATTATATAAGCTTCAAAGAGGTTGTATTTTACTGTGAATGGGTAAGAGTTGAGGATAAAAATGCTTGTAAAGTTGATCCTCTCACCAATTTGATCATGGTTGACTTGTCCAAGTTGAAGAGCAACGACCACGTGAGCGATGAGCCGTTTGTTTGTGCATTTCAAAAGGTTAAGCAAGTGTTTTGCTCGGAGTATATCAACAACGAGCCGTGGTCAATTGTCCAACACGCGCCAAGGCGTCTAAATAGTAGTGTGGATGACTTGGTTGCTCCTACCGAATATCAATCCATTTTTGATGATAACCCGAATTTGAAACAATTTTTCAATTTGTAATAAATATTTCAATTTGTACCGAAACATCCATTTTTAATGCTTTTACTTGATCTGCACTTTATCATTTTCACTCTTGTGTAGTGTGCGTGTGTGGAGAGGAAATTAATACATAAATATTCCAACTACATCTAAGTTTTTTTTATACTAATCCATGAATATACGCTTCTTACCTTTAATATGTGATTAGTTCATAGTTATTTGGGGTGTCCTATTTGTGGAGAGGAGACTGAATCTCTTCGTCTATCCGAACACTAAGAAATGCCATAATCCTATGGAGCGATGCTCTGCAAATTCCTCCCAACCGTTATGTAGCCAAACATCACCAGTTGAAGTTGTCAATTCTACTTTCCATACCCCACCACTTGGAACTTCTAGCAAAACATGGGAGACCATTGAAAGGTGGAATTGACAACTTCAACTGCTGATTTTTGGCTACACAACGGTTGGAAGGAATTTGCAACGCATAAATCCATAGGATTATGGTATTTCTTAGTGTTTAGATAAGAAGAGAATTATAATTGACACGATTGCCCGGGGTACATTAGTTGGAAGGAGGTGCCATATGAGCTCAAGTTAGCTGTTTGAGTGACACTACAGGTAATGTATTTATATTTATATGTCGATTTCGATTTCAGTTACGATTTATATTTATCTATATTTGAGGGGCGGATATTAATTTTACTTTATTTCAATTCAGGGGACAGGGAGTGGCCCTAAGGGTAGGCCACATATGCTCTATACTTATGTGGCTATTCGGACGAGAAGGGAAGGATAAGGAGGTGTTCCCGAGCGTCGCGGTACAAAATCTCTTTTCCATGCAAATAGTTTGTAGATTTGAGATAAAATGATGATGATGTTGTTTCTTTTTAAACAGTTTCTTATTTGAATATATATTTGCATTATCTTTAGTTTGTTCGGATATATGATTTTTGGAACAGGTACAACGTTGCTATAACAGGTAGAAATATACTGCTGGGCAGTGGCAGTGGCCATACTACCCAGCAGATTTTTTTAAAATTCTGCCCAGAATTGTCACGGTCATTGACCGTGACACGTCCGTGACAAAATTGTCACGGATGTGTCACGGTTAATGACCGTGACAATTTTTTTACTAAGGGTCACGACTTTGTCACGGTCAATGACCGTGACAAACGTGTCATGGTCATTGACCTTGACACGACCGTGACACAAAACGCGAGTTTTGTGTCAAGGTCAATGACCGTGACACGACCGTGACAAAAAAAGTTATCTCGCCTCGAAATGTCACGGTCATTGACCTTGACAAGGTGGATTTGTCAAGGTCAATGACCTTGACAAATGGGCAGATTTGGTGTAGTGTAGAAGGCGTAAATCATCAAAGGCCTACCCACTAGTCCCATACCTAGAAGGCATCATAAAATATAGGGAGGGAAAAAATACCTAACAACACGTCGTTACGATGACAGTATAAAAATACCAACAAGTCACATAAATAAACATAATTAATCAATGTATAAAACTACACATGCTAGTCCAATTCAATTAAATTTTAATTTAATTATCACAACGTCAAAATACCAAATTAATCTCATTTAATTATATCAATTTAAAAATATACCGAGTTTTCATCATTTATACATCAAAGTCCAAATTTCATTATCTCTACACAAATTATATGAGTTATACTCCCCCAACTTTATTTATTTCAAAACTAGGGCTTTACTTCATGCAACCTACACCCACAAAACCCAAAATCCACTCTTGAATCCTACGTACCCAAAGGTTATGAAAATTAATCATATTAAAAGATTTCATAAAATCATCCCCAAACTTTAGTGTTCACTTTTTCTCATTAGATTGCTAATTGATTTTAAGAAAACAATCAATTAATGTTTAGGTAACACTTAAAACACATAATACTAAAGGAAAAGAATAGAGTATTCATGTCAGTGATTAACTTGAATTAAAATCTGAATAGAAGGTTGAACTCCTCTTAAGAAAACACAAATGAGTCTTCCAAACTTGTGAAAAGTAGGGGCTAGGGGTTGAAGATGAGAGAAATATGTTTAGGAAAAGCTTTCTGGAGAAATTTTGAGAGAAAAGTTATTTATGAAGTCCCAGTCCCGTTTCTGCTTAGTATATAAAGGGTTCAAGAGTTAAAACACAATTAGGATTCTTCCATCCATCCACCGCCACGGTCGTTCAAACGAGCATGCCTGTCGTTCGAATGACAATGCGACGTCGTTCGAACGAGCCCCACAATTCCCAAATTAAATCTCTACAAAAATCCAACTTCATTATCTGATAAAAATATATTAGATGAACAAATACGCTCCTACAAGTTAAATGTTTAAATAAAACCTTATGAACTTTTTATAAATGACTCGAATTAATTCCCTATTGAAAATTTACTGACAAAACCAAGTTAAATTATTAAATTAAATCCAAAAAATTTATTTTACTCAAAATTTAATAAAAATCGAAAATTGAAACACATGGTATTACAACTCTCCTCTCGATTTTTTAAAATTTTTCTTTCTCGACTTAAACTTTTTAACTTTCTCAACACTTTTGTTATCTTTGGAAGTATTTTCTTTTCTTAGCTTGAGAAATTTTTTGAATTTTTTTCCAAAAAGGGCAAGATCATGTAAGTCAAAATCATATTCGGAGTCAAAATAGATCTCCTTTTTTAGCTTGTGCCTTTAAAGCAATCCCTTACTCTTTTGGTTTAAGAATCTGGGAAACATGTCGATCTCATAAGTTTGAAGGTTTCCTATGAGTTATTTTAACCTAAGCGTATTTAAAATTCCCAAAGAATTAAGGACAATGACTTTAGGGATAAATCGGGATGGCAGGATCTTAAACTTTTTTCCCTACTCACGTCTGAGGAATATTCTCACCCAAACTATAACTAGAGTTTACTATGTCAGATAAGGATGCAAAAAATTCATCGAATGTCTCAGTCTCTAGCATAGTAATGGTCTCAAATTGTGTGGTGAAATTTTGAAGCCTAGAAACTTTCACCACGTTGTTACCCTCGTCAGAGAGTTGCAGGGTACCCTATGCTTACTTAGATGTGGTGCACGTCATAATGCGGTGAAACTCGTCAAGGGTGAAAACTCCAAAAATAGCACTCAAGCCGTGAGAGTTAAAACTACTCCATTTAAATTATTCATCTCTCTAAGAGGTGATAGGATTTGGACTTTTGACATCATCATTAGTCACAGTGGGTTGTGTCCATACTTTGTCCACACGCAAGCCAAACCCCTTCATCAATTGATTTTAAAACCGATCTCATTATAGCTTTCTATTAAGAATAATTTGACCCACCAAAAATTGGAACCCTATTATACAAATTATCCATTTTAACCCAATTTAAAGATCACACAGCAAAATAGTGTAACCTTCTCTGATACCAATTTAAAAACGCAGCTGGGGCTATATGGAATATTTGCATCTTAGAATACACACACACAAAGATTCAATTTTTAATTAAATTTTATTTTTATTAATAGTTATTTGTACATGCAATTCAAGTCCAAATTAAAATAATATTCAACCCACACAATCAAACCAAACACATGAAAAAGTGACGAAAAATCTCTTTTAGGAAAAACCTATATTCATCACTGTAACGAGTTTGACAGACTCGACAACTTAAAGACTACTTAAAGCTCCATTAATATAATACGCGGGTCTTCAAGTCTTCAACAGATACGGTACAGTCCAGCAATGTCCACAGGAAGTACCTTTTCCCTCGATATCCATCGATCAGCCTTAGAATTAAAAAATCCTTTCTTCTTCAGTAGTAGATTAAACTCTACAAGGGTTTGATGTTGTATTTGGAAACTAGGGCATGAAACTCAACAAATCATTCCAGGGGATGAGTTATTTGGATATACAAATCGTGTCTCAAAAAAATAAAAAGATGAGCACTTTTGGAACAGGTACGGGGATTTCGTTTTTGCCAAAAGTCTTCAAAAAACTGTTCACAAAAGTTTATTTTATATAAAAACACAGATTTTGAGGTGACTCTCTCGTTCGAATGAAAACTATAATTTCGTTCTAAGGAGGTGAAGTCTCGTTCGAGCGACATGCCTGTTGACATTCCAACGAAAGTTATTTTATCAAACAGATACCATCTCATTAGATGTTTGTTCGAACGAGTTAAGCACTTAGTTCTAATGATATTTAATCTAGTTCGAACGAGAAAAGGATCTCGTTCCAACGATCTAAAATTAAAAAAAAATGAAAATCGTTTTATAAAAAATTCCTCGAGTAAAAAATAAACATTCCCATAATAATTTGACAGAGTAAAATCAAAACCACAAGTTTGTATACCTCCAAAAAGTGTTCGTGACGAATCTAATGACTTGAATCTCGAACACGATGCTTGATCACCAAATTATCTTCAAATGAGCATGGAGGCAAATGCGAGTGTAGTGTTCGGTTTGTTGCAATGATTTGTAATGAGATAACCAAAATAACTAAGTTATGAGAAATTATAAATCTTTCTCTTACAAGGGGTATTTTAATTCATGACATTATTAAATTTATGATTCTTCCTTGTCACATTAGCTCCACATTTGGAAGCCCTCCTTTTAGTTTCTGAACCTAAAAGCTTTCTCGACAGTATCCTATGTTTTGCCCCACCCAACAAAAAATTAGCACTTTTATAAAATCTAAACCTGTGATGCGTAGGCAAGAATACCATCTCAGAATGATATATTGTAAGACCAGGAATTTATAACTGCTCATAACTTTAAACTTTTTGCTATTTTGGTGTATCCAGTTACAAATCGAAGTCAAACTTTTTGTTGTTTTGGTGTATCCCGTCACAAAATGAAGTCAAACTTTTTGATATTTTGGTGTATCTAGTTACAAATCGAACACTACTTTCGCATTGCCTCCATGATCATTTGAAGACATGTTTGTGACCAAGGATCATTTTTGGATTTCAACCCGTTGGATTTATCACAAACACTTTATGGAGGTATATGACTTGTGGTTTTTATATCTCAGACGAATTATATTCTGGGATTTTTTTTAATCAGGTCTTTTTGATAAAACCCGATTCTAAAAAATAAAAAATTTATCTTTTTAGTCTCGTTTGAATGAGATTGAGATCTCTTTAGAACAAAATTGAGTTTTTATTTGAATACCATCAAATGACTTTCGAGCGAGAATCCTCTACTAAGGATTGCGCATCTTGTTAGAAGCTCATTATAAGGACGATCGAAAGAGAAAGTTGTTTCATTTGAACGAACTAAAGTTTCATTAGAATGAAAAGCTAATCTTGTTCGAATGACCTTGTATTTTGGTTCGAATGACTTCGCTGCCTCAAAATTTGTGATTTCTCTATAAAAACATGGTTTGATGAGTTTTCTCAAGTCTTTTGGCAGAAGTGAATTCCCAATATCTGAACCAAAAGTTCTCATCTTTTTGTTTTACAAAATAATTTTTCTTTTCCAAATCATACATCCCATATATGATTTGTTGATTTTGTTTAAACCTGAGTTTTCATACACTTTCATAAACCCTTGTAGTGTTATACTCTATTGTAGCTACTGAAGAAGAAGGTTGATCGATGGATACGAAGGGAAGATCGATTCCTGTGGATGGTGTTGGGCTGTGTTGTATTCTGCAGAATATTTTAAGACCCTACGCGTTATACTTAGTGGTACTGAGTAGTCTGTAAGTCGATTGTGTCTATGAAACTCTTTACAAGGCTCAATATTTGGTTTTGCTTGAAAGAGATTTTCCCTTACTTCTTCGTATGCTTGATTTGATTGTGTGCTTGATTAGAATTTAAGTTGGACTTCATCATCGCATGTACACCTAATTGCTAATTAAAATAAATTTGATTAAAATTTGAATTTATGTGTGATTAGCCTAAGATACGAATAAATCCATAGAAAACCCCGTCCTATTTTCTCATATATAATATTTACACTATCCTTGAGTTATTGAGATCCAGTTTCCTCTTTATAAATACTATGATCTACGATATCCTCCTATAGTTCCATTGTTGTGCTACTTAACGATTGTACAGGGTTAAAGAGACAATGTATTTCCCCGTGAAAAACCCATACCCGATAATCGTCTTACATACGGTGTTTAAGAAAATATAATTCGACTATTTTCCACTCAAAGAGTTTACCATTTCTACAACATGCGTAGGATAAACAAACTCTTCATTACTGGGATACCTCTTTGCGAATTTTACAAACTCATTAGCACCACTACGGTACACATTCTCGATTATGTTTGTCTCACCCATCCACTTCTTGTAGGAATTATTACTTGCCATGTGTAAACAAATGGGGAGTTAAATCAAATGCATGCGCAACCCAACAAGCACAAACCAATAGTATTACTCACGGTGTTAGATTTGGGTAGAAATTTCCAAAATTAAACCATTAGTTAACTCAAACACAAGCGCAACCTAATTATTAACCTAACTAACATATTAATTAATGAATTTAATAATTATAAAGAGGTCAAGTCCTAACAAGTATGGGTTAATAATAATGTGTTCCACGAGGCCCATGATACTGTCATGTTAAAACCTTAAATCGCATATTGTGATACCCCGTATTTTCGTAGTAATTAATTAATGGCGAAATTGATTATTTATTTTTTGATGAGATATTATTTGTATGTGACACATGGTATGTCAATGATCATAATTTTTATCGGTGTTCGATGACTTGTATATGTAGTTATATATGTGTTAATTGAATTAACACCATTTAGATATTGACATGATACACGATAATTCATTATTTTAATGTTGAAAGTGACATAGTATTATGGGAGACAATAGAATAATCAGGGAGTAGGTGTCGAGGGATTCCTTATTTGGATTATCCTCTCGGTATCAGGTCCCATAGATTGTGAAGTAGACTCTTATAATATGGAGTCGTTTCGAATTAATTAATAATTAGATTTTAATCTTGACTTCTACCAACTTATAACTTAAATTAATGAGATAATTAATTTATTTGAATTTGCAATATTTTGATTTAAATCTTGCAACGTTGGGAATGCCCATTTTTTTACTTTAAATAGTAGAATTTGAGTCAGTTGTGTTAGTACATGTCTTAGGTAGTGTTTTTGGCCATTTGCAGTGTTATTTGGTCTTATTAGATTGAGGCCCATATTGGGACTAAGGCTCATTTATTGGGAAACTTACATATTAGGTTATTTAGATAAACCTAAACCATATTTGGATCATTGGATAAACACTAGAAAGCTAAGGAGGTAATAATCACACAATGGTGTAGAGGATTTGGGAAGTTTTGGGACTTTGATTTGTCAATTAGTCCATAGGCCAGTTTACTCCATTTAAGAATCTAGTTTGTATTGTGTGGTGATAGTATTATTCCATTGGATTCTGAACTAACATGTTTATAATATGATTTTACTCTTATAAAACCAATTTTCAAAATTGTTTATTGTGAAATTAAACCCTTAATCTCTTATTAATAAACTAAGATAGTTTAATGAGAAATCATATGATTTGATCTTGAAATCTAGTATAAATTTGTATATTTTGAATTATGTTAATAAATTGTAGAAAATCCCCTTATTTAAATTCAAAACTATTACAAATCCAAGTTGAATTAGGTAGATTTATGAACCTATGGTTCTTACTTTCATAATTTGAAATTAGCGCATAAATCCTTATTTTAATCACCTAAAACTTCAGGTTAAAGGTTGGATGTTGATCTAATGTTTTTTAATTATCATTTTAGGGTGTTATTGAGGTGTTAAAACCTTAGGCTACGTCATCCATAGCGGACTAGGGTTTTTAGGTTCGTAACTTGGGGTTTGGAGAAGATGAAACCCATAACTTTAAAGTTCTAATTTTTTTGCATCCGTGTGCACGAGTTACTCGTGCAAACGGATGCCATATGCACGACTAGGATTGTCCCCATACACATGGTGTTGGGCAGGAAACTTGGTTTGTTAGGCCATGTTTGTAGAAGATTTTTGGAGAATCCTACGGGGACAATATGAGTCTGTTTTGATCCAATGTGTTGCATTTTTGGGTTCGGCTCACTTCTGTAAATCTTAGAAAAGATAAGATCAAGTGAAAAATGTGTATTACAACCAAGAAAATAGAAACAATTTTTATAAAACCATCCAAGAACCTAAACATGGAAGAAAAATATAGTAAAAAGAAATGAATGCACCAAGATCTACCAAAAGGTTGGAAGTTCACATACCTTAATAGTCACCAAATGGATGTTCAAATATTTCCTTACCAAAATTCCAATTTTATGTGATAATATAAATGTGATTCCTCTAAACCAAAAAAGTCGTGCAACATTACCAAAAATATTTCTAAAGATGGGATTTCTCTACGTCAATAAGGCAGCTCTGGAACTAGGGGAGAAAAAACTTGATCACTCATAATCACTTAGTTGAGATTGACCTTCTCACACCTTGGCACATGGATATAATTACTACACTTAATGCACATGATACTCATACTATACCAATTTAAATCCCTTAAATGTGTTACATATGCTTTGACTCGTGTGTCAGGTACCCATTACATAAGAAATGGGGGGGGGGGGGGGATATTTTTTCAAAGAAACCATTACCTCTACAGAAATATAAGATTTCAATAAAACCTTTTACCAAAGATAAACTTTTCACCATCACACATAAGTTATGCATAAAAAAACATACATGGCATGTGCATCACTAATTTTCATGCATATTAATTCTCTACTCCCATATATGATGTAATAACTATAATGACATCCAATACACGTTTGCGCCTGAAGGATACCCATTTCTTACATCATAAGAAATATACTTTCAAAAGAACACCCACTCTTTTCAAAAATGACAAAGGGGTAGATATATAATATGAGAAAACTATGCTACAACAAAGGGGGATATAATCATTTTTTTCTAAAACCAAGTCTCGAAGCAATGGAGTGACTTTTAACCATTTTCTGAAACTATATTAATTTTATTGTCAACGTCAAAAAGCGAGAGATTTTTAAACAAAAGTTAATTCAATTTAAAAGGATTTTGTATGATGACAACATAATTAATATAATATAACACTTCACTATTTTCTTTCCGATGTACTTGAGATTAAGAAAAACACTCAATACATTATGAAATATGTTACAAGGGACTCATCAACCATGCCACCAAGCTCAGGAAGTACAAGCACAATGAAGATCCAAAGAAATATAAAGGTGACTCAAAACATTTATCAAAACCTAAGCAATATCATATCACAAGCTTCAAGTGAATCTCAAAATTTAACCAAGAGAAGTTCAATGCTCACCATACATACATCATCACTTCACACAAAGCGTCAGAAATAATTAATAAGAAAGTTCAAAAGTTCAATTGATCCTTACTTACTTTCTTATTATACTTTAGAAACTATTGTACAAAGGTAAAGAAACTTTGTTATCCTTGTATATTTTCAAAAACTACACACCTAAACCCATCCTAAATCTCACTAAACCTTCATAAATGAATGACCCCAAAACGAACACCATATTTCATAAAACTTGAGAGGTTTAGTCGACCAAAACCTTATTTTTAATCGACTTGAAGTAGTTTAGTCAGCTAAATTTTTTGATATCTAACTAAACCTATCCAACCTACAAACCATAAGGAGTTTTAATCGGCTAAAACTCACTTTTAGTCGACTAAAACTCACTTTTAGTCGACTAAAAGTGTCATTATTTCAAGGATTGATTTTGGTAAAAGCTTCTAATCTTTTATCCTAATATTTTAACCCTTACCAAGATGATTACTAAACCTTTAATAACTTTTTGTGGCATCCGTACGCTATAAATAAGCCTTCAAACCTTCATCTCAAACCACCAAGCCTCAACCCAAGTTGTATCTTTATACTTGAGCATTGTAAAAGAGAAATAAAATTCCTAAACCTTTTTGCATATATCTGAGATTTAAACTAAAATTTAAATTGTATCCAAAACTCCATTGAAGTGAAGGTTCATACTTCAAACCCATTATATCCAAATTCCAAAACAAAACCCATTATATCCAAGAATCAAAATCCATTCCATCCAAGTTACACATCCCAACCCCATTTAAGCCAATATATTGATAATCCTAGAAATGTTGTGTTTCTAGATAGAGAAAGTTCCATCCACTTTAAAAGATTTATTTTGGGAAACAAATCCATCCAAACACCCACTGGTGATTCAAAGTGATTTAAACGCAAAATATATCTTGAACCAAGTTACTGTAAGGATAAATTTTCAATCAAGTCAATTTGTTTGTAATTAGCATAATTCCGAACAAAATAATTTGAGTCATAGGATAGACTTTGAGTTGATGATCCCATGAGCCTATGACGTTGTTTGATGAAGATGTAGTGACAAACCTTCAAAGATATATTCTAAGCCGTGTTTATTGTGCCACATTTGTCTACATATGGCTAGGATTTCGCAGGTATGAATGTACATTATTTTATGAGTCATTAGAAAGTTTTTATAAGGGTGATCTATTTTTAAAACTATTTGGATCTTAATTATTTTGAAAATGTGTTTTCTGAGTTTACTATAGAGGAGTTTTAAAATTTGTTTTAGTCGTTCTAATGACATTCCCATGTCGTTTAAATGACATCCTGAGGTCATTAGAAGTGAAATATAATTTTGTTCAAACGAGATCTCTCTCTCGTTCAAACAATGACTAAAAATCATCGGAATGACGCGTCACCTTAAATTTTATATCAAAGGTTTCTTAGACTCAGTTTTCTATTTGAGCGAGATGAACTTTTGATGAAAATAAAAAGCAGAGCTTTTTCAAAAGTTCCAACCCCAATAGTTTAACCCTTTTGTTTACAAGATCCAAGATTCATAACTCATATACTTTGACATCTTCCTTGGGCACCTTGTTTGTTTCTTTCGTCATTAGAAGAATGTGTTTTTATGTGGTGGACTCCGTATGTGTTAATTGCAGTGAAGAAGTAGTGGACTCTGTATTTTGAATCGTAGACGGTTACCGAGCTGTATCGGTGGATACCAAGGCACATGTGGACTCGTATGTTGTGGACACTTGCATAGGTGGATTCATGTATTGCACTGTGGAGGACCGTTTGAAAAGAAGAAGAAGAGGCGCCAAGGCTTGTGGAGTTGAGTCGTTATGTAAGATTAAATTATTTCTTTACAAATTTTGTATCATAGTGATTGTCTATCTAGGGCGTCCAAGGTTTTTTCCATTCATGGCTTCCTCGTACATCGATGTTTTTGTTTACTTGATTTGTTTTACTTGCTTAATCACACTAGATGCATGTTTAGGATTAAGAAAATAGAAATTTTTCTCATAATTGGTGCTTAATAAAATTGAAATTTTTGGAAATATTGACTTTGCCTAAAGCACATATAGAAAGGGACACGCAAATTGGTATCAGAGATGGTAGCACTAATTTAATATGTAGATCCTTATTTACAGCTTTTTGGGAGGTTGTTTTATTCATATCTCTTGTGTTTTGTTTTTCTCTAAATGGATTCTCATTTGAATTTGAAGTTTGCCGAAAAAATTGAAATTCTTAAAAAGAAAATTCTCGTTTAAAAAATATTTTGGAAATTTTACAAACTGTTCTAAGTCAAATTGATATCGTTCGTGAGAAGTTTGTTACCTTATACTGTGACGTTGAAGATTTAAAATTGGCCAAAAAGGAGATGGATGATAGAGTCTTAGTTTTAGAAAAAGTTTTAGAGGACTTTAAAAATTCTAGGGTTAATATTTGTGTCGTTGTGGATAGAAATATTTTGATTGATGATGCATGTGATAAGACTTTTAGGGATAAGTTTCTTTGATTGAGGGGGAGTGAGATAACCTTCTAGGATTGATTAAAAATATGAAGTAGGTATCCCTAAAATTGGAAGAGTCTAATTTTTTGCTTGAGTCTAAAAATTTGAAGTTAAAAGATAATTTAAATGACTCGATTAGTGTTTGTAGTAATGGTTCTGGCTCGTCTTGTTCTAATGCTTCCATTGTCAAAGTCAAAACCATTGTTTGTTTTGAGGGTCAATCAAAATCAAGGACATTAGAAAAGGTCAACCCATAGGTGTCATTCCCCCATTTACACATATTCACATTGTGGTAGGAAAGGTAACCTTAGGCATTTCTGTTTTGATCTTGGAAGAAGTCTTAGGATGTTTAAGGATAGTGTCCCATCGGTTCCCATAACCCCTCAAGTTAGGTACACACCTGTTTGGGTTAGGAAATATTTTTTGGAGATGCTAAATGTTAGTTTGATTGATTCTCACATGCTTGCACATGATTCCTCACATGCTATATCTTATGGATGATTTGTCATATGCTAGTTTTGCTTCATGAAATATGTTTTCTAGTGTTATTACATGTGTACTTTTTATATTATACTTTTCTTTATTGAGTCATACTGAAAAATACAAAAAAGATTTTTGGTTTTACATATTTTTGAAAATACAAAATGTTTTTATTTTCGAAAAATATTTTGAAAACTTCAAAAAGATTTTCAATTTTTGTGTATTTTAGCTTTACACATTTGATATGGTATATTGGTGTGTTTGAATCCCATTCACTTCACGATTTCCATATGTGTAGGATATTTGGTTATGATTTAAGATACTCAGATTGTTTTTACCCATGTTTATGGAGTGTTTTTGAACTTGATTTGCTTTATGGATTCGATTTTGTATATGCCTCCACACACATATGCACGAGCTCGTTAAATTTTACTTCACATGTATATTAGAGCTTGGTGAGATGTTCTCCCAGTAATTTTGTCATCTACATGTTTATATGACTATGGTAAAAGTAGTGCATATAAGAACCATTGCCTGTGAGAGTTTGTTTAAATATTGCAAAAAATTGTTTTCCATTGATTTAATCCACTTTTATTGCTGATAATGACAAACCATTATGTAAATATCAATTGCTAATTTTACAAATCGAGTTGGTTAATCCACTATGATAATTACTTTCATGTCGTAAAATCATGCCAAGTCTAAACTTATCCAGTAATCTTTAATTATTAAAACAAATAAATTTGAAAGATAGGAAATCACTAATTGATATCTAAAAATTAAATTCCACTTTTGTAAACTAACATATTAATATATTTATAAATACTCAGGCTAACACCACTATTATGAATTAAAAAGTTATCACAAACCATGTAAACATGAATACATCATTTCATGTCAATTTTTGATTAGTTTTGTGACTTTCCTGTCGTATTATCATGTCATGTCAAATATAATCATATACTCTTTAACAATTAAACCAAAACAATTTGATAAATATAAAATTATTAACTAGTTCATTTATCCATCATTTTTATGTATACAAAATTGGTTATTGATACCTCATGGTTTCAACATCATTGTATAACTATGTTATTATTATCATCGTGCCATTGGCACGGGTACACCCGTGTGTGTGTGTGTGTGTGTGTGTGTGTGTGTGTGTGTGTGTGTGTGTTGGTATATATATATATATATGAGGGGATTATCTATAAATTACCCTACTTAGAGATAAACTACCTCGTCAAGAGAGTAATAACATAATAAAGATAAATGAGAATTCATTCAACGATTGAGGAACCCTACCAGGCGAAGCACATGGATTCATCCATGTCTACTTCTTATGTAAATATGATTTTATGTTATATCAAGGAGGTTACTCGGAACCTAAGAGAAACCAAGTCCAGCAGAAGTGAGGAAGCTCCCATTATCCATCAAGCAACCTCAATAGGGAAGTCCCTAATGAAACCGATTTAGAGGATACAGAGAGAAAAATAGTGTAACACTCCGCCCGTCCGGGGAGAGCGAACGGAGCGCTACTATCGATAAAACTAATCAAATCCACAAATAACAAGGTATAGAGCATCTAAAAATCAATCTTACAATATAAATATGAGAATCCACTAATCTCAAATCTCTTCAAATAAATACCAAGTCTCTCGAATTACATATAACAACTAACTCGAAAATAAAATACAAATATTCAATGCTCTATACATCAAAATAATACAATCTTCTCATCTTGTATTAAAAATCTTCCCAAAATAATCCTCACTAAAATCAATCTCCATAGCGCCCCAAAATCCGCGCTAACCTGCCACTAAAAGAAAATATGGGGAAGTACACAATACGACAGGAAAGATGATCAATAATTATTAGTGGTGAATAAAACGTAATAAAACGTAATAATACGAATATTCAAATCAAATGCGAACCCCATAAGCAATTATATCAATATAATTTCTCAACAACACATTAATCGGGTTACCAGGCCTCACCACCGTACCGCGCCTATGCATTTTTTTAGCATATCCGGAAAAAGGAATATTGGCGGGTGCCCAACTTTTGTGCCATATTAAAATCTCATGACAACATGCTCAACACCAAATATAATACCACATGAATCAAAATCAGATTCCAACAAATATTTTCAGATTTCCAAAAGAATTTAACAATGAGTCAATAATCACATGAAACCAAAGGGAGAAACACTCGCGAGATTAAGGAGAATATTGTGTAAAACCCCATGCCTTAAAATCATCACATGAATTATCACATAATTTCAGTCTCAAAATCTAAACACACCATCACGTTCCTCTCGCAAAAATAATCAAATCTCGTTCTAGCCCAAACTCGAGAAAACACCATATAAGCCTTCTAATCTAAGGTTGAAATCTTGAATAAGTTTGGGGCTATGGTTTGTATATGAAAGGGAGTAATTTTAAAGAGCTCTTCTGATTGAAAAGTTTAAGAAAAAGTTAATTGAAAAGCCAAGCCACGAATTTGTTGATATATAAAGGATTAAGAGTTTGATTAAGAAAAGAGTTCTAATCAGATACAAACACTAAAATATTTGTTCCGGACGATCGGACCGTTGGAATTGGATGAAATTTTATAGAGAATTTTTTGAAGACGAGAGGAAGCTACAAAAAAAAAATTCAGCTCGATCGGACCATTCAATATTTTTTTTCTAGAGATTTTTATGCTCCGAGGACTCTTAGAGAGTTTTATGTTTTAAGGACTCTTCTATATAATAAAAATGCAATTAAAACTCCATTTTAATTCCGATTTCGAAACTGTTTGAAATTATCGCCTTTACAAATAATAACCAACATATTTGAGCAATAAAAATAATTTTATCTAAAAATTTATTTTTCCTCTTAATTTCAAAAATACCCCCAAAATTACGCGGGTTGTTACAAATTGCTGCCATCGATTGACCATACCGCGAGCAACCACCAGTTTTCTTGATAAAGAATCATGAGATGTAAAATGTGCTGACATTGAGAGAACTACTGACACAAAGTAGCGTTAATAATTATTCCTTTGTCACAAGATCCCAGGCGTGCAGATAAAACAGTGAACATTGACAGAGCACCTAAGCCACATACTAAAGGAATAACACTTTTAACTAAAGTAATAGTTTCCCTGTGTTTTTAGGGAAACTTTAGACTATGTTTAATAGTGAACCAAAACATTAACCATACACTTTAATTGAAAAGCAGACATTTGCTACTGAGATTCCTCCAACCACTGTTGTCATGAGGAATGCTAATGTGGGACAAGCTTCCACGAGCACTATTATGGGCCCAATTAATGACCAACCTCATGGTCAAGTTCATGGAGTTTTTTCAAAGTCAATAAGTAATGTCCATGTTTAGTTCCACGATGGATCCAAGTTCCTTCGTCACTCTGGTGGAATAGCATGTTGTTCCTATAATAGGAATGCCTAACACACCTACAAGACATGTCGCTCCTGTTATAAACAATCTATATCCTGTTATCTCATCAATCATTTAAGGTCCAGTTGTTATCATCCCATTACATATGATTACTCCACCATAGGCCAAGGCAGTGGTGGCAGCTGTATTGCCTTCTTTTATCATTTAGGATGCAAGAGGGAAATGATGAGAATGTTATCATCATCCTCACAAACAACTAGTGAGGCAACATCCATTTATGATGATTTCTTTACACCCTACCCAGAGGAGTACAATAATGAACCATATCTTGAGTGTTACATCCTCCAATCTTTGAGAAGTTTAACAAAAAAGGGGGTAACCCGAATGATCATTTGAAAATATTTGTTGAGCTCCTTGGTACAAATTGCAACAATAATAATCTATGTCGAAGGGAGTTTTCAAAATACCTTACTCATAAATTTTACACGTGGTAATCTAACTTAATGCCAAGGAGTCTGGATACTTGGAAAGACATGCATATTTTATTTCTATAAAAAAAATTGGCTAATGATGAATTCACTTTGGCTCGGCTTACTCGAGAAAGGAAAAGGCCAAGTGAAGAGTTGTTGACTTATATCAAGAAGTTTAAAGAGAAAGATATCGATGTTAGAGAAGTTGCAATGGATAGAAATATTTTTCAAATTTGTGTAGAGGGAGTATATCCATAATACATTTATTGTGTGATGAAGTAAACTAGAGATGGAACTGTTACACCAAAAGTATAGGACATCTTGTTAGCCACTCGAAAGATAACATATGTCCCCATTGAGGATGGAGAGTGATGTCGGGATGACTAGAATCTATTCGACTGTAGACAATTAGGTCGGTTCAGATCTTCAGGTGCTCATCCAGTCATGTCTTTACCTGTTTGAACACTATTAACACAGTGTTAATTGACGGAGTTAATTAAAAACTGTCCAAGCCAGTCTGACACCGTTTTATATAACGTGATGGAATATGTACAGTAAATAATCTCCATTTCACATCTGAGGAAATACTATCTCTTTATTGCATCATAACAAACTAATGATTATCCACCCCTTGAAATGTAAAATGTGTAACTACCTGACCTATAATGGAACTCCACCTATCCCACTATACTCTCTCTAGCAACTACCTATAAATATTACTCAATCCCACGTGATAATGGATATAATTTTTATCATACCTTACGGATAGGCACAAAACCCTAAAGAGTACTTAGAGAGCTTGTAATCTTCCCTTTCATGACAATTGTCACCTGAAATATAAATAGCTTGACTGCACTTTTGAACGTAGGCACCACATTGGGTCGAACCATGTTAGACCTTGATCTCATTCTTTGTCTCTCATCCCTTTCTATTTAGTCCAAATTTGGCACCATTGGTAGTGATAATTTCTTTATTTGTTATTGATTATTATTAGTATATCATAGATAAGATCCAAAATTCCATATATTAACTTTAGATGATAAGATATTGGTGTTGTCGATGGAGTAATTTGTTATTTCCTACCATTTTCTATCCATAAACCCTATATTCATTTATGTCCAAAAAGTTATAATTTTTAAAAATAGGAGAAAATCCTAAAATAAGTCACACTAATGAGGCTCTCCCTCCATCTACCCCAGTTGGAATGAAGGACTTATAAGGAATTTTGATGAACCTATCCAATAGCCAAGAGGGAATGTAAGAAAGTGTGAAACAACTAACACAAACCCTTCGTACTGGATAGGGAAGAACATGGGGGAGCCCAATGACCCCATAAAGGGACAACCCTCCGATATAAGAGAGAGAATGCCATTTGAAGCCCACTACAAAGATATGCCATAGGTATAGTGTAATCGGACACTAGAAAACTCATGAAGGTTGAGTTTGGGTTCAAGATAAAGGGAACAGGTACCGATGCTCCGAGTTTGAGGGTGAGTGGTCATATCGCCCAGGGGCCACCTCTTCCCTCAAGATGACTAGCAATGATGAAGAACAACCACTCTCTGAATAACGGCCAACTATGCTGAAAAGGCTGAGCAGAAGCTTCGTGTTTAGCCTCCTGGGCCCTAGGGCTATAAGGCACTAGTGTCACAATGAACACAAAAGATAGGGGAGCATAAATAAGAATATATGAGGTGCACCACCATATGAACAGAGTGCCCGACCAACTCTAGAACCAGCATACGAGGATCATCCAATTCCAAGAAGACTACCCAGGAAGAAATCTCATCGAAAAGTCAAGGTCGAACATGTAAGGATGTTCTGGTTAAGCCTAACAGTAAGACCAACCCTGGAAAGGGTCAATCCAGCAACTAGAGGACCATTTGGGGGAAATGGACAGATCAAAAACCCTTTACACAGAGGTTTCGTGAAGGGATATCTATTTATCTTATAAATTATAGCCTTTTCAACACCTGCAAAGTTCAAACCACCAGTTATTACACCAAGGTATGATGGGAAAATTGACCTAATACTGCATGTAGACAAGTACCAAATCGCTACCGATATCTATTCAATCTTAGAGGAAATGAGTTACCGAGCATTTTCATCAACTATAACAGTTTACCGTGTAGGAAGATCTCAAACTTCCAACAGTTGGACGACCTTTTTATCAGTAATTTCTATTTTGGATCTAAGCTTGGAAAAAGGGTGTCGCATCTGTTCAAAGTTCGACAGAACGCTGATAAAACCACCCATAAGTTCATTACTCATTTAACACTGAAAAGCTTAAAGTAATAGATTATAATGAAAGGACTTCAATCACTACGCTGATGAGTGGATTCCTACTTGGGAAGTTGTATTGGTCCCTAGCTAAGGAGCCTCCCAGAATTATGATGGAACTCTTGTCTAAAGAAGGGAAAATTATGAATGTTGAGGAGGCTATAGAGGCCAAGGAGTTTAGCCATGCGAAGGCCGATATTAGCGACAGTGTGGAAAAGAAGAAGCATAAAGATAAGAAAGTCAAAAACCAAATAAATATGAAGAGAACACTCCTCTGACTGTGGTCGTTCGTCAGATACTCAAAGAAATCTGTGGGGACAAGGACCTGAGATGGCCCAAAAAATTGAAATTCTCAACCAACCAAAGGGATAAAAGTAAGTACTGCGAGTTTTACTAAGATCACAGCCATAACATAGATAACTGTATAGCCCTAAATAATGAGACCGAGAACTTGATCAAACAGGAAAAGATGTCAAAGTTCATGGATATAGGAGGCCGAACTAATCATGGTAACGAGCAGAAGAATCCCTTTGCAGAAAGGCAGATGGGAAGAAAAGTGGAAGAGGTGAAGATTCAGAGTATGATCTGGCCCTTCCCATGAGACCCAAAGATCATGTGTATGAGGTTAAAATAATCATTTTTGGGTGTAATTTTAATGACACCACTTTTATATGCTCATATATAGTTATTTTTATAATTGTGTCTCACTTACTATATGATAAATGTTATGTTATTACAAATGTGATATTATAGGTTCCTAATATGATAAAACCCGTTTTTAAATTTGAAGAATCAATTGTATAATGGGTCAAATTGAAGTTTTATGCCACATCCTAAGCTAAATGATAAGTTTCGGTGTAGAAAATGTAATTTTATGAAACTTTAGGGACTTGATTTTAATTAAGAAAATTTTAGGGACCAAAATGAAAAATAAAAGGGACCTTTTTATAAATAAAATATTTTGAAGGACCTATAAGAAATATTGAAAATATAAAGTATGAAATTACCAAAATGCCCTTCATGTGTAAAATGACCCTTATACCCCAAATATCTTTCCACCTCGTGCTTGACACCTCATGCTTACACATGTCATCCATATACATAAAGCTTAAACATGTGTCCTTTTTAGAGATAAGCTAAAACACGCATCGCAATTCGGTAAAATAAGACTATAAGACCCCTCTGAAACCCGACACCTCCATGCTAACTCGCCATTGTAAAAGCTTGGTCAGTTAGACACGTGTCAACGCCTTCGTATCTTTGGAAAATTATAAATACGGACTTTAGGATCATTTTAATTCACGCCAATTCCTTGGGAAATAGTAAGAGAAAGCGTGGGAAAGTTTAAGAAGAATTTATTTTCGTCTTAAGATTAACGTGTGACGAAATACTCAATATCTGTAATTTTGAATCTCTGTTTTAGGTGAGTACTCTATGACATTCATTGTGTATTTTGATTAAACGATATTATGCAAACTATATATATTTGTGAAACTACTGTTATTCTCAAAATACATCTGATACCGATGATTCCGTCGTTTGTTATAGTGTATATCTCTCGATATATACATCTGAATTGAATTATAAAATTACTGATTCGGCCCATGAAACTCTCTTACTATGTTGGCCTTGATTACCGGGTTGAAATATTTGAGTGGAACCTTCCAAGCTAGTTTATCGCTAGTGTGCCCTAAACAAGGTGTCGTTCCAGAGATCATGATTTTCTATCTGTGATGTTATCGTGTGGAAACATTTGGTAACACTATCTTTCTGGGTATTAGACCTTACATGGCCATTAAAATAAAATGGAATATTTGACATATTCCTCAATTGTTTCTTTTATTTTGTTCTGAATTTTTTATTCTAAAAATATATACTGTCGGTTATTGTAATACCCCGAAATTTTTATGCTATACTAATTTGGGGATTTATTAAAGTTAATGCGAATGAATTATTTAATAAAAATCCGGAAATTAATTATGTTATAATTATTAACGTGACGAGAGTTAGTAATTATGGGAAATTGGTTGAATATTACTAATGAGCAAAGTAATATATGTTATTGATTATATTGAATGTCATGAGTGAGTTAAATGACAATTTTAGAAATTTGAATCGGGACGCGCCCGTGTCGCGTCGGGACTAAATTTTTGTTAAATAAAAAGTGAATATTTTATAAGTTGTTCATATGGTCGTTTTGAGTGCGCCTACGCGTCCGGAAGGGTCGAGATAGTCAGAAAAGTGTACCCGGGGGTTTAGTTTGAGTCTCGGGGTATTTTTAGGCCTAATTGGTACCCCGGGAAGGGCAATTTAGTCATTTCACCTTTTTGGGTAATTAAACCCACGAAATTCAGCAACCTATATCAGCCATTTAGGTTAGTCAGCTAGGGTTAGAAAATAAAAACACAAGTGACGGCCACAGGAGAGGGAAGTAGAAAGATCCAAGGCAATCCAAGGCCCCAAAAGTGTTCCATTTGCACCACAACCACCACCACCGCGTAGATCGCGAGATGAGGAACGCGGCCATACCAAAATCAGCCGTGAATCAGAATACCAGAAATCCCAGGCAAGTGTTTAACTTGCTATTTTCGTTGGTGCAATCTTCATATTAGTTTAGGGATGAATAGGGATGAATTATGTAGCAGAAAACCCAATTTGTGTTAGGAAAATGCATGTAGTATTGATGATATGAAAATTCTGGAATCCTTGCCATGTAGAGGAATATAACCCACGAAATTTTGATGATATATTAGAAGGAAATTCTGGTAAAAACAGATTAGAACCATGATTAAGAAAAACTCTAGGGTTCTTGATGATTAGATGAGATTTTGGGTTAATTATCCATGTTTAATGTTAGATATACACATGCTTTACGTTGAAAACATCTGGTATATTGATATAATGTTAGTAGTAGGATTTTTGGGACGTTTAGAATGGAAAAACATGGTTTTGGATGAAGAAAATTGGTAGAACCCGTAACTGCAATTCTGCAGATTTTCGCAGACCTGCTTGATCGATCGATCGAGCCCCAAACCTCGATCGATCGACCCCTCCTGGCAGACTACTATTTCCCTTTGTAAATGATTTAAAAAAATTGAATTGTCGTGATATAATTCTTGGGCATTCTTAGTATAATGATTTGGGAGACATAGAGGACCAGTAGGGCGTATAAATAAAGGTTGGGATCATTAATACTCGACGAGAATGGTATTTATGAGATGTTTACTTTAGGGTTAGTCACTGTTCTAAAAAACCCGCCTAGGCTCCGCCTAGGCACGCCTAGGCTTAAGGCTTGGGCGAAACGCCTCGCCTTAAGTTTTTCACGCCTTATGCTTAGTAAAACCCTTAAGGCGCACTTTTTTCTAAAAACAACAATGTTTTAGTGAAACGATATCGTCTTTTAAAGAATTTTTTAACTAACCGAACCATTATCTCATCCAAAATAATCAAATAGTATTTTAATTTTCATATATTCAGACATATTTTTATGATATGTACAATTTTAGTATTTTAATAGCCTTGTTATGGTCTAAAAATATTAAAATATATTAAGAAGGCCTAAACGCCTTTTTACGCTTAAACTCGTCTAGGCTTCAAAGGCTTAAGGCTTGACATCCACGCCTCGATCACGCCCCGCGTTTTTTAGAACCTTGGTTAGTAAATTGATATGTTAAAGTGTGAGGCGCGTAAGAGAGTTACGATGAAACGTAGATGTGACACCTACTGAATTTTCTACTTGGAAGAATAGAGTCCACGAGTGTCACGAAATAAGTGAGAAAACCCTTCGAGTTAAGGTTAGAGACGAAACCTTATACGCAATACTAATAATGTGAAATTAAGGATAAGTGTTGTAATTATGGGTGATGAGAGAACCTACAAATAATATGATAAAGGTGGTATATTTATATGATTGTGTGTGCATATATTATATACATGTGAAAATCGTGCCCACGCTACTTGCTATCCCTGAGGTTACCGCGCTGGGACAGTCTTATCTCGATGGGACCTTTATGGGGGATATTGACTTGTACCCTAGAAGATAGATGTCCTTGGTACAGGCTATCGATGTGATAGTTCAGACGGTCCTAAGAGACGCAGGCATGTGCCATCCTCTTAGAGACTTGGAATCTATTCTTCGCCTCAATTTTGTTGTGTATTCTGTTAATACAATTCGAGAGTGATTCCGATTGTATTCCCCTTAATATGAGTGATATGGGGTTTTGGATAGTAGAGTATGAACGCACCATAGTTTTATGTGGGGTGCTGTTATTTTATATATATTATACGAGTAGTTAATATATATATGAGATTTGGAAATTTGAAACTGCCTACTGTGATTTGATAAGTAGGACATGGTTGATGACTCAAATAGTAAATACTTGTTTCGTGATAGTATAATATGACACTGGGAAACTATATAAACTAATAAAGTTAAAACGAGAGTTGTGTTGCTAATTGGAAGTATCTTTTTAAACACTGATATTGTTCGGTTTTGAAATATTATGAGTAAGTTAAGATAAGCTAAATTATTGGGAAGGTTAGTATGATAAAATGTTAAGTTAAACCATTGGGAAGGTTAGTGCGATAGGTGTGCACATTAGAAGAGAGGTGAGATTTTCTCAAGAGAGCGTCGCCCTAATATGTTATTGCATTGGCCTGTATCAATTTAAATACTATCTAAACGTATTTTAAATCAAACACACTTTCGGGCTCTGGCCCGTTTCTCTCTCTCTCTCTCTCTCTCTTGTATATATATATGTATGTATTACAGGTGCCCAGTCACAGGGGCGTCTTGCTTACGATCTCTTGGAAGGAACGCGCTGCAGCTTAGGTGGGAGTTGCAGGTCTTTTGAATAGACGACTTCGTTCATTCGGATCCACTCTTAGCACTTTCATTTAGTTGAGCATGTGTAGCTCTTTCCATTATTTCATTATTGTTGGGACATTTGTATTTCAGTTATTTCCAATATTGTTACTATGGGTTTTATTCAGATTGGATTTGTGACTTTAGATTTTGTATATTGACATTCGATTGACGAATGTATTATATTTATTGGACTTTGTGTTCTAGGTTTATTGTGGTGTGATTCTTAATTGTTGGAATGATGTTAGTAAATAAATAAATCTTTTTCTTAAAATAAAATTTGGAAAGTTATGTATGAAAATGGTTTTGACACTTAGCTTAATTATTTAGGGTGTTAAATTGGAAAATTTATTTTTATCGACAGTGATGCTGAGAATGAACCAACTGTTTACCTTGATTTAATTTAATAAAGGAGTGATCGCCCGATATTTAATTAGGCGGGGTGTCACAGGTGGTATCAGAGCATCAGGTTCTAGTGTCCTTAGGATCTGTACGGCTTATTATGCTTTCATCGTTGCTTTGTTTGTTATAGAGCCCTATGTTTAGGATTGTCGATTCCTTTGACGAGATTTCGTTCTCCTGCTATAATGTGTATACACTAGTAAATTCTAATTTCGTTCGGATGTGTGCGTGTGCTGAGCGATGACGGATGTCAGAAGAGGACCGTTAGGCGTACATCAGGGGGGAAGGGCTCAGTTGAGATTAGGAAATATATCCGAGGATGATGACCATAGTCGAGGTCACCTCCATTATGGCACGAGAAGCCAAGACTAGAAAGGCGACTAAGGTGCAGCAATGATTTTCAAATGCTGTTATAGTCAAATGAGGTGCGAGGGTAAACTTACCCAACGTATTACAAAAACGTGTAGAGACTGTCAGTGGGAAATTTTAGAAACACGAAAATTGTATGTGTTTAACAAAGGAGGTAAAGTATCCAAAGGCTTAGATATAGGACGGAGTGTGGCAAACTGAAAGTGAAAATTTAGAGAAAATTTTCTTGGCTTTCGGGACGAAATTATAATGGTTGGAGTCAATCACCAATTTTAGAAGTGGAATATCTATGCCTATAGGAGAACCTTAGGTATAGTGCTGACCGTATGTTCCTTCCTTAACTGTTCAGGATTAGAAGCAAGTGTGGTTCTGAACTCATTGAGAGAGGGCATGTCAGGGGACCATTCGTAAATATGAATCTTAACCGTTAGCGAATTTTGTATCGGAAGAGGTAGATACTAGTGGAGGAAACGACTCCAAGTGGGAGACCAACTTGTAATAATAGTTGATAATACTCGAGGAGGAAATTCTAATGGATGACCGATTTAGAGGTTGACATTGTCATATTTTGTCAAAATAGATGATAACGCTTCTTTGTGGGGGAAGTTAAAGAAATCGAAGAATTTAGTCGAGAATGAGACTGAATGCAACGATGGTGGTATAGCACCACAAAAGGATGTGGATACACATCAGGAAAACCATTTAAATGCTTCAGATAGTTAAATTCTTACCAAGTGACGGTAAATTCAGTAAGTACTATTATAGATAGTAACATGATCTTTATGGCCTGAAAAGTTAAGAGAACAATCGGGATGGTTAACAGGAATCGAGTTTACTAAAGTCCGAGAGGAGGACAAATCCTAACCTGGTTTGTAGGATAGGTGGTAAGTGGATTATGTACTGAGGTATTTTGTGCGGAGTGAGATCGCTCGCGATAATATGTTCCAAAGTGAGAAAAAGGGACAAGAATACGGTGCCTAGTAAAAGGCAACGATTAAAATAATTTTGTTATGGTTTGGGCAGACGTGTTAGGTCCGAAAACCATATGCGCAGTCAAGACGATTGACAAGGTAGAAGTGTAAGTTGTATCCTCAGAGGATGAGGCGTGTTTATGTGACACGAGAGAGTCACTATATTTTTTTCATTGCTAGATTAGCATGTGAGACGAGTTTAATGCATATAATTATAAAGGTTACCATTATGTGAATATTTTTCCCTAGTATAGAGGGATCTTTCTTTAGTGCTATCCGCGGAGGATGAATGAGTATATTAACAGTGTTTCATATATTATTGAGGTTACTCGTTGTAGTGATGCGATACACGAGTATGATATTATCTTTGTTAAAACGTTATAGAAATGGTTAGTACGATAGTGGGCATTTATTGCTAGGCTATCGGAATGGTTGCATTAGAGCAACATGTTTTATGTTTTGTTTTGGCGAGCTTTACCTGTAAGAAGGTTGGACTTGCACTTATATTATCTATCCAAGAGACTTCGGAGGAGATAGTGGGCTCGAGATATTCGATGCCAATGTATGTAGAGACTTTGTCAGTATAATTCCGTATGTATCGAAATTTACCATTGAGCGAAAAGATTTGACCCAATATTATGTTTAGCACTCCGGACTTAGTGATAGGAAGAGTACAGTGTTATATTTACCCTTTAGAGAGGTGGGAGATAAGATTTATACCTCTATTATTAGGGAAAGGAATTTCGAGAATTCCAAGTGTATGTATTCGAGGTTTATGAAATGCTATTACCACCAACCTATACTGAACAATTGTGCAATTAGTGAAACGTTCTTTGTTAAGCATAATTACGGGAGAAATTGTAACTTTTCTGTCAAGGGACAGAATAAAGGGGTATATACTATGGACGGAGGACCTAACGGATTTCGATAGCCGACAATGCTAGGTAGTAGTGTATCGGGGGGTTCCTTGTTTGGATTTCGCTTTGCGAACATCCCACGCATGAAACTTAGTATAAGGTTGGAAATAGGGAGACGTCTGGTCACTATTCCATGAGTTCGGTACCCTAGTCGAAATGGGATCAAGTAATTATGCATGTAAGTTGGAAGTTGAATCTTGTTTTAAAGCCACTGGAGCCGGATTGTGTGGTAAGAAAGCATTGAAAGTTAGCCCACGAGTTAAGGGGTGGAACGCTGATATGGAGAATTTAAGAATTTTGATTTTTAGGGTGATTAGAGTGTTGTAATCACGCTGCAAGCACCAAGGAAAATAAAGAATTTGTTTATTAGTATGGAGCGTATGTGATGCTTACGCTAGTATGCCCGATTTATAGGGTGTGTAGACATCCTGGTTAACTGATGCTAAAACTCGTTCGAGATGAAGGGGCGTGGAAATGGACGTGTAAATGTGTTTGTGGGGCTAACAGAATGAAGTGGAAGTGATATAGCGGATTAAACGCCACATGAGGGGCGATAATCCATACATAAGTGTGCAATTAGAATAGCACGCCCTAACTTGATTGGAAGGCTGTGGGAAGCCATTCAAGAATTGGTATTCCTTGAATATAGTAGAACTTAATTGTTATGAAGCACACCCGGAGCGGAGTTGTTATTAGTCAAGTGTGAGAGCGAATCACACATATAAAGAGTAAAGATGTTAGTATAGTATAACAGATCCAGAAGTGCGCTTCGTGGAGAGAAGAGCACGGGTCGAAACTCTCGGCATACTCCAAGGAGGGAAGGGGAGTATTACGTGTCACTTAATGTGAGACATTTCAAGGGAAGAATCGATGTTTAGCGAGACGTAGTGAGTAGTCTCTACATGCACCGCCCATAGGTAAGGTTTGGTTGAAAGAGGAGAATCAACCAAAGACTTTTGTGTTTATCGAAAATTCCTGAACTTGGAAGAGGTCAGTAAAGATGATAAAGTTCTTGGATGAGTTGCCATCCTCAAAACAAGACCAAGGGTTTATCCCGAACATGTGAATTAAGTCGCCGAGAAGGAAGTGATTGATATTCCTTTGGGTTGGCTTACAATATTAACTGGTATGCCCCAGACGTCCTTTGAAAGGAAGGATTGCGCTAGTGCATGGTCCGGCGCAGTATAAATTTCTGAATCAGGATGAGATTGATGAATCCCACCTTTGATATGGGATTTCAGGAACCATCGGAGAAAAGATTTCATTTTGAGTAGGATGTATCACCCTTAGCCAAAGAATGGGCGCACGGTGATTAAAGATTTGTGGAGCCACGTGAATACGATTTTTGAATCTTGATACAATGATTTCAAGAATGCTCTGTGGAAGCACTCGTACCTGTTGTCGCGTACAAGGTACTTATTAAAGTTTTGTTATGGAAGAACCTCGACTATTCTCCTTCCGTATGTTATAGGAGAGTAAGTAATCAGAATTTTTGGATCGGTCGAGAAGACATCCGATAAATGTGGTAGAATTCCACGACTGTTTTAGGCGGGCAAGAGTGGTCAAATGTTCGTAATATTTTCTCAGAATGGGAGTTTTGCATATGAATAAAACCGAGTATTTGTCATGTAGTGAGGTGCGGCCTCCTAATGTTAGTGAGATAATGAAATTTATAACTTATAGGCGTGACCTATGCGAATGTTGTCGGTTGGGAGCACAATGTGAAGTGTCTCCAATGATAATGAAAAACAATGTTGCTGGGAGGGAAAAAGCTATAGTGATTGAGCGCCGTGCTATGTGGATAGTTTGCGTACTGACGAGAGATATCCAGAATTGTGCTACCTGATAGACCTTATTTTCCGAATTTCGGGACGAAATTCAGTTATTAGGGGGGAAGTATGTAATACCCCGTATTTTTATGCTATATTAATTTGGGTATTTATTAAAGTTAATGCGAATGAATTATTTAATAAAAATTCGGAAATTAATTATGTTATAATTATTAACGTGACGAGAGTTAGTAATTATGGGAAATTGGTTGAATATTACTAATGAGCAAAGTAATATATGTTATTGATTATATTGAATGTCATGAGTGAGTTAAATGACAATTTTGGAAATTTGAATTGGGACGCGCCCGTGTCGCGTCGGGACTAAATTTTTGTTAAATAAAAAGTGAATATTTTATAAGTTGTTCATATGGTCATTTTGAGTGCGCCAACGCGTCCGGAAGGGTCGAGATAGTCAGAAAAGTGTACCCGGGGGTTTAGTTTGAGTCTCGGGGTGTTTTTAGGCCTAATTGGTACCCCGGGAGGGCAATTTAGTCATTTCACCTTTTTGGGTAATTAAACCCACGAAATTCAACAACCTATATCAGCCATTTAGGTTAGGCAGCTAGGGTTAGATAACAAAAACACAAGTGACGGCCATAGGAGAGGGAAGGAGAAAGCTCCAAGGCAATCCAAGGCCCCAAAAGTGTTCCGTTTGCACCACAACCACCACCACCGCGTAGATCGCGAGATGAGGAACGCAGCCATACCAAAATCAGCCGTGAATCAGAATACCAAAAATCCCAGGCAAGTGTTTAACTTGCTATTTTTGTTGGTGAAATCTTCATACTAGTTTAGGGATGATTAGGGATGAATTATGTAGAAGAAAACCCAATTTGTGTTAGGAAAATGCATGTAGTATTGATGATATGAAAATTCTGGAATCCTTGCCATGTAGAGGAATATAACCCACGAAATTTTGATGATATATTAAAAGGAAATTCTGGTAAAAACAGATTAGAACCATGATTAAGAAAAACTCTAGGGTTCTTGATGATTAGATGAGATTTTGGGTTAATTATCCATGTTTAATGTTAGATATACACATGCTTTACGTTGAAAACATCTGGTATATTGATATAATGTTAGTAGTAGGATTTTTGGGACGTTTAGAATGGAAAAACATGGTTTTGGATGAAGAAAATTGGTAGAACCCGTAACTGCAATTCTGCAGATTTTCGCAGACCTGCTTGATCGATCGATCGAGCCCCAAACCTCGATCGATCGACCCCTCCTGGCAGACTACTATTTCCCTTTGTAAATGATTTAAAAAAATTGAATTGTCATGATATAATTCTTGGGCATTCTTAGTATAATGATTTGGGAGACATAGAGGACCAGTAGGGCGTATAAATAAAGGTTGGGATCATTAATACTCGACGAGAATGGTATTTATGAGATGTTTACTTTAGGGTTAGTAAATTGATATGTTAAAGTGTGAGGCGCGTAAGAGAGTTACGATGAAACGTAGATGTGACACCTACTGAATTTTCTACTTGGAAGAATAGAGTCCACGAGTGTCACGAAATAAGTGAGAAAAACCTTCGAGTTAAGGTTAGAGACGAAACCTTATACGCAATACTAATAATGTGAAATTAAGGATAAGTGTTGTAATTATGGGTGATGAGAGAACCTACAAATAATATGATAAATGTGGTATATTTATATGATTGTGTGTGCATATATTATATACATGTGAAAATCATGCCCACGCTACTTTCTATCCCTGAGGTTACCGCGCTGGGACAGTCTTATCTCGATGGGACCTTTATGGGGGATATTGACTTGTACCCTAGAAGATAGATGTCCTTAGTACAGGCTATCGACGTGATAGTTCAGACGGTCCTAAGAGACGCGGGCATGTGCCATCCTCTTAGAGACTTGGAATCTATTCTTCTCCTAAATTTTGTTGTGTATTCTGTTAATACAATTCGAGAGTGATTCCGATTGTATTCCCCTTAATATGAGTGATATGGGGTTTTGGATAGTAGAGTATGCACGCACCATAGTTTTATGTGGGGTGCTGTTATTTTATATATATTATACGAGTAGTTAATATATATATGAGATTTGGAAATTTGAAACTGCCTACTGTGATTTGATAAGTAAGACACGGTTGATGACTCAAATAGTAAATACTTGTTTCGTGAAAGTATAATATGACACTGGGAAACTATATAAACTAATAAAGTTAAAACGAGAGTTGTGTTGCTAATTGGAAGTATCTTTTTAAACACTGATATTGTTCGGTTTTGAAATCTTATGAGTAAGTTAAGATAAGCTAAATTATTGGGAAGGTTAGTATGATAAAATGTTAAGTTAAACCATTGGGAAGGTTAGTGCGATAGGTGTGCACATTAGAAGAGAGGTGAGATTTTCTCAAGAGAGCGTCGCCCTAATATGTTGTTGCATTGGCCTGTATCAATTTAAATACTTGCTAAACGTATTTTAAATCAAACACACTTTCGGGCTCTGACCCGTTTCTCTCTCTCTCTCTCTCTCTCTCTCTCTCTCTCTCTCTCTCTCTCTCTCTTATATATATATGTATGTATTACAGGTGCCCAACCACAGGGGCGTCTTGCTTAGGATCTCTTGGAAGGAACGCGCTGCAGCTTAGGTGGGAGTTGCAGGTCTTTTGAATAGACGACTTCGTTCATTCGGATCCACTCTTAGCACTTTCATTTAGTTGAGCATGTGTAGCTCTTTCCATTATTTCATTATTGTTGGGACATTTGTATTTCAGTTATTTCCAATATTGTTACTATGGGTTTTATTCAGATTGGATTTGTGACTTTAGATTTCGTATATTGACATTCGATTGACGAATGTATTATATTTATTGGACTTTGTGTTCTAGGTTTATTGTGGTGTGATTCTTAATTGTTGGAATGATGTTGATAAATAAATAAATCTTTTTCTTAAAATAAAATTTGGAAAGTTATGTATGAAAATGGTTTTGACACTTAGCTTAATTATTTAGGGTGTTAAATTGGATTTTTTTTTTATCGACAGTGATGCTGAGAATGAACCAACTGTTTACCTTGATTTAATTTAATAAAGGAGTGATCGCCCGGTGTTTAATTAGGCGGGGTGTCACAGTTATTTTATATATATTACTGGAAATTTCTATCTCTACATATATGCCTTATGTTCTAAATTAAATAGGTATCAATTTTCTAAAAAAAAAAATGGAATGTCTGGAAATTGAATGTCATTCGAATTTTAGCTGATGTTATATAAATAACCATTTTTCAGGAAATAAGTAGGCTCGCGAAGGGAACGTAAAAGGACTTTGTTGAAGATTTGGATTTTAAAGCTCTTTTTGTTACTTTATGTAAAATGTTTGGTTTATCAGATCGAGCATGTAATAAGTTTTAAATTTTATCTTAAGTTGTAACTCGTTGATACTTTTAATGTATATGAAGTTTTCTTTTAGAAATCTCTCATGATGTAATTCCTTCATTTTCAGTATTTTACGATTCATAACCATATGATTGTATTTCCGTTGCATTCATTCTAAGAAATATTTTAAAACAAGAATATTTGTTGCCTTGGTGTCATGTCAAGACACTCGTTCCCTACTTCTATTTTGGGTTGGGGTCGTGACAGAGGTGGTATCAGAGCATAGGTTATGAAAACGTAGACTATTACACATATGTTATAGATTTTAAGTTTCCATACATAAGGTATAAGATTAAATATCCGACTTATGTGATAACCCTCCATATGTTTACATTATCTATAATTGTTTATATATAATTGAGCGTAGAAAATGACCAAGACAAGATCAACTACAGGAACTAGTGGTTCAAGTATGGAAGGACTGGAAGGTAAATATAAGGCTATTGAAAGTCTAGCAACGATTGTCGAGCATCAGGTGAATAATGTAGAACCAACGAATCTTAAACTAAGTAGATGTACTATTGAATAGTTCAAAAAATTGAATTCGCTATCTTTCAAAGGTACTCCTAACCCCACTGAAGTGGCAAGTTAGGTGATGCGGATGGAAACGATGCTCGATGTTCTTAAGTTTACCGATGAACAAAGGGTTTCACTTGCAACATTTATGTTATAAGGTGAAGCCGAGCATTGGTGGACAATGACTAAGAGAATACATGAGGAAAAGAATACTTAAATAGGTTGGAATGACTTCTTAGTGATCTTTTATGAGAAATATTTTCTTAAAACGGTGAAATCTTAAATGGCAGTTGAGTTCATGAGTCTGGTGTAAGGGAATATGATGGTTATTCAATACGAGGCAAAGTTTACTGGGTTATCCCATTTTGCACGACATTTTGTGGTAACTGACATTTTAAAAGACAAGAAGTTTGAACGTGATTTAAGGTTGAATATTTGTAGTAGAATTTCCATCCTAAAGTTGACATCATATTATGACATTGTGACTAGGGCTACGATAGCCGAGAGGTATGGCGAGGAGTACAATCGAATTAGAGATGGCAAGAGGAAGTTTGGGGAACAAATAGGGAAGAACTCAAATAATACAAATAATTTTAGGAGTACATCCAATGTTGGGGGAACCAGTGATAACAAACAGTTTAATAACAAGATATGTCAGCGATGTGGAAAGATGCATAGAGGACGACCTTATTAAAAGGATACGAGAGCTTGTTTCAGAGGTGGACAGAAAGGACATTAGATAAGAGACTTCCCAACCCCATCAAGGGGTTCGATACAGCCTTTCAGTGAAAATAAGGACCAAGGCAGATTGGGTAGAGTTTTTGCTCTTTCTGATACCTAAGCTTCTAATGCAGTAGTGTCAGGTAAACTTTTTATATGTGCACAACCTTTTCAAGTTTTAATAGATCCTGGTTTTACCCATTCATTTGTGTCTGTACATTTTGTTAATCATTTTCCTAATATGCCTAAACCCTTGAACCATAACATGCACGTTTCTACTCCCTCGGGTGAGTTATTAATGAGAAAATTAGTGTATAAGTCTTGCCCTATAGATGTTAGTAGTCATAAACTATTCACTGATTTGATAGTTTTAGACATAAGAGATTTTAAGGTCATTTTGGGGATGGATTGGCTAGCATCATATCATGCTAAGTTAGATTGTTTTGAGAAAAGAGTTACTTTCAAAATTCCTAACCATCCAGAATTTAGTTTTGAAGGAACTGGCATCATATCTCCGATGTGTATTATCTCTACAATGAAAGCCTATAATTTTCTTAAGAACGGATGTCAAGGATTTCTAGCAAGTGTTACCAGTTTATAGACGATAGGGCCTAGATTAGAAGATATTCCTATAGTTAAACATTTTTCAAATGTTTTTCTAGATGAGTTACCCGGTCTACCTCCGAATAGATAAATAGGATTTATCATTGACCTTATTCTTAGAACTATACCAATCTCAAAACCACCTTATTGCATGGCACCTTTAGAATTAAGGGAATTAAAAGTTAAATTATAAGATCTATTAGACAAGGGTTTTATTAGACCAAGTATATCCCCTTGGGTGTGCTCTAGTGTTATTTGTTAAAAAGAAGGATGGGACGATGAGGTTATGTATAGATTTTCGTGAACCAAATAAGGTGACCATTAAGAATAAATACCCCTTACCTTGTATAGCTGATTTGTTTGACCAATTGCTAGGTGCGCAAGTATTTTCTAAGATTGGCTTTAGATCAGGATATCACCAATTTAATATTAAGGAAGATGTTATTTCAAAATCAGCCTTTCTTACTAGATATGATTACTATGAATTTCTTGTAATATCATTTGGACTAACTAATGCACCAACCACTTTTATAGATATGATGAATATAGTGTTTAGGAAATATTTGGATCAATGTGTGGTTGTTTCATTGACGACATCCTTATTTATTTCAAAAGTATTGAAGAACACGAAAAGCATTTAAAGATAGATTTACAAATCCTTAGGAGGGAGAAATTATATGCGAAATTAAATAAGTGTGAGTTTTGGTTGCCTAGTGTCTCTTTTCTAGGACATGTCATTTCTAAGGAGGGAGTGTCGAGTGATCCTCAAAAGATCAAGTCTATATTAGATTGTCCTAAACCAACTAATATGACGAAGATTCATAGTTTTCTTGGATTAATAGGTTATTATCGAAGATTTGTTAAAGGATTTTCTATTATTGCCAAACCTCTATCTAGGTTAACACAAAAGTAGGTGAAATATAAATGGTCTGAGGAAGTTGATAATAATTTTTTAGAACTTAAAAATCAATTAGTAACTGCCCTAATTTTGACCATTCCTTCCGGGATAGGGGGATTTATGATTTATAGTGATGCTTTTAAAACTGGTTTGGGATGTGTGCTAATGCAAAACGGAAAAGTAGTAGCTTATACCTCGAGACAGTTAAAACCACATGAGCAGAATTATGCAACCCATGACCTATAATTAACAGCTATGATTTTTTCTCTTAAGATTTGGAGACATTATCTGTATGGTGAGACTTTTGAGATTTATACCGATCATAAGAGTTTGAAATATATTTTTACTCAAATGAGCATAAGACAAAGAAGGTGGTTAGAATCGATAAAGGATTAAGATTTAAATATTCATTATTACCTAAGGAAAGCTAATGTAGTAGCCAACGCTTTAAGTAAAAAGTCTACACCAAATTTAGCATGTCTTATTACAAGCCAGGAAGCCATACTAAAGGATTTAAGAAGTATGGAAATAGATGTTCGTATTTATAATAAAGGAGGAAAAATCGTAAACTTATAATTACAACCCATATTGATGGAAAGGATCAAAATTACACAAGTAAATGACCCACAAATAAAGAAGATCAAAGAAGAAGTTATCGAAGGGAAGAGAATTGAATTTGCGATGCGAGATGATATATTGGGGTTTGGAAATAGAGTATGTGTGCCATGTGATGCCCAACTAGAGACGCAAATTCTGGAGGAAAGTCATTACTCGAGATTCACATTTCATCCCAGATGTACAAAGTTGTATAGGGACCTTCGAGAAGTATTTTGATGGAATAACATGAAAACAGAGATAGCGGAATTTATATCTCAGTGTTTGGTTTGTCAATAAGTAAAAGATGAACATCAGAAACCATCAGGATTACTACAACCCCTACCTATCCCTGAGTGGAAATGGGAACATATTACTATGGATTTTGTGACTGGTTTACTAAGGTGTTCAAATATTAATGATTCTATTTGGGTGATTATTGATATGTTAACTAAATCTGCTCATTTTCTTGCCATTAAGATTACCCATTCTTTAGAAAAGTTAGCTAAGTTGTACGTGCAGAAAATTATTAGGCTTTATGGGACCCCAGTTTCAATTGTTACTGTTCGTGACCCTAGATTTATATCTTGCTTTTGGAAAAGCCTACAAGCAGCCATGGGAACACTATTGAATTTCAGCACCGCTTTTCATCCTCAAACAGATGGACAATCTGAGAGAACCATTCAAACCTTAGAGGATATGATTAGGGTATGTTTACTTGATATGAAGGGGAATTGGGATGATCATTTACCATTAGTGGAATTTGCATATAATAATAGTTATCAAGAAAGTATTCAAATGGCTTCGTATGAGGCACTCTATAGTAGAAGGTATCGTTCCCCTGCATGTTGGGTAGAAGTTGGAGAAAGAAAATTATTGGGACCATATTTGATTCAGATCACAACAGACAAAGTGAAATTAATATAAGACTGACTTCGAATCGCTCAAAGTCATCAAAAGAGTTATGTCAATAATCGCCACTGACAGTTAGAATTCTAAAGAGGAGATTATGTTTTCTTGAGTGTATCACCTGCAAAGGGATTAATCCGATTTGGGAAGGAAGGGAAGTTGAGTCCAAGATACATAGGACCTTTTTAAATCCTTGAAGTGATAGGAGTTATTGCATATAGAATAGCCTTACCCCCGAACTCTCTAGTGTTCATAATGTGTTTCACATGTCATTGCAAAAGAAATACGTCCCAGATCCAGAACATATATTAATTCATGAACCTCTTCAAATTACAGAAGATCTGACCTATATTGAGCATCTAGTAGAAATTTTGGACCATAAAGATCAAGTATTGTGAACCAAGGTAATTCCACTAGCTAAAGTATTATGGAGTAATCATCCCGTTGAAGAAACAACGTGAGAGCAGGAAGATGAAATAAAGGAGGGATAACCACACCTGTTTGAAGTTTAATGTAAGTCAAGTTTGGGGACCAAAATTTTTTATAAGGAGGGTAGGATGTAATGATCCCACTTTTATATGCTCATATATAGTTATTTTTATAATTGTGTCTCACTTACTATATGATAAATGTTATGTTATTACAAATGTGATATTTTAGGTTCTTAATATGACAAAACCCATTTTTAAATTTGAAGAATCAACTGTATAATGGGTCAAATTGAAGTTTTATGGCACATCCTAAGCTCAATGATAAGTTTCGGGGTAAAAAATATAATTTTATAAAACTTTAGGGACTTGATTTTAATTAAGAAAGTTTCAGGGACCAAAATGAAAAATAAAAGAGATATTTTTGTACATATAATTTTTTCAACGACCTCTAAGAAATATTGAAAATATATAGTGTGAAATTACCAAAATGCCCTTCATGTGTAAATGACCCTTATACCCTTAATACCTTTCCACCTCGTGCTTGACACATTGTGCTTACACGTGTCATCCATATAGATAAAGCTTTAACACGTGTCATATTTAGAGACAGCCAAAACAAGTGTCGCAGTTCAGTAAAATAAGACTACAAGACCCCTCCGGAACCCGACACCTCAATGCTGACTCGCCGTTGTAAAAGCTTAGTCAGTTAGACACATGTCGACACCGTGATATCTTTGGAAAATTATAAATACGGACTTTAGGATCATTTTAATTCACACCAATTCCTTGGAAAATACTGATAGAAAGCATGATAAATCTTAAGAAGAAGTTCCTTTCATCTTAAGATTAACGTGTGACGAAAGACTCAATATCTGTAATTTCAAACCTCTGTTTTAGGTGAGTAATCTATGACATTCCTTGTGTAATTTGACTATATGATATTATGCAAACTATAGATATTTTCTGAAATTGCTTTTATTCTCAAAATACATCCAATATTGATGCTTCTGTCGTTTGTTATATGTGTATATCTCTTGACATATACATTTGATTTGAATTATGAAATTATTGATTCGGCCTATGAAAACTCTCTTACTATGTTGGCCTTGACTATCGGGTGGAAATATTTGGGTGGTACCTTCCCTGCTGGTTTATCGCCGGTGTGCCCTAAACAAGGCCTTCCTCCAGAGATCATGATTTTCTATCTGTGATTTTATCGGGTGGAAACATTTGGTAACACTATATGTCTGGGTATTAGAGCATATATGCCCATTAAAATAAAATTGAATATTTGACATATTACTCAATTTTTTCATCTGTTATGTTCTGAATTGTTTATTCTGAAAATATATACTGTCAGTTATTCTATATATATTACTGGGAAATCCTATCTCTACATATATGCCTTATGTTCTAAATTAAATAGGTATCAATTTTCTAAAAAAAAACTGGAATGTATGGAAATTGAATTTCATTTGGCTTTTAGATGATGTCGTATAAATAACCATTTTTCAGGAAATAAGTAGGCTCGTGGAGGGAACGTAAAAGGACTATGTTGAAGATTTGACTTTTAGAGCTCTTTTAGTTACTTTATGTAAAATGTTTGGTTTCTCGGATAGAGCATGTAATAAGTTTTAAATTTTGTCTTAAGTTGTAACTCGTTGATATTTTTAATGTATATGAAGTTTCCTTTTAGAAAGCTCTGATGACGTAAGTCCTCCATTTTTAGTATTTTATGATACATAGCCATGTGATTGTATTTCCGTTGCATTCATTCTAAGAAATATTTTAAAACAGGGATATTTTTTTATCTTGGTGGCATGTCAAGACACTCGTTCCCTACTACTATTTTGGGGCGGGGTCATGACAGTAATTTTATTGCAAGTGGAGATGCTGGTAGTGGAGACGAGCTCGCGAAGAGGAAAACCTCTCTTAATAAAGCAAAGCTTGGGCTCATATCAGACAAATCAACCTAACGGGCAATGTGGATACTTGCCCCAAGAAAGTAAATAAGGATTGCTTAGTTATTAGTTTCTACAAGGGTAATCTATCCGAAGTACTTTATTCGTGCGACTCTAATAGTCACCATGATGGTGAATGAGAGCAAAGTGGTTGATGTTACTTCAACGCACGAGCTACTCATGTTTATGAATGCTTATTCAAGGTACAACCAGATTAAGATGAAACTAAAATATCTTGAAAAGACCTCGTTCATCACAGTTGGAGGACCTAAGACTACAACTTTACACCTTTAGGGCTTAAAAATGCTGGAGCAACGTACCAACAATTAGTGAACAAGGTATTACATGAACAAATCAGAAGGAATATAGAGGTGTATGTTGACGACATGCTCATGAAGAGAAAAAAGGTGGCCGAACATATAAAAGATTTAGGACAAATATTTGACTAGCTAGAGAATTACCAGATGAAGCTCAGCTCCGCTAAGTGTGTCTTTGGGGTAAAGAGGAATTGAAGCTAACTCGAATAAGATTTAAGCGATGATTAATATACAATCCCCCAAGAATAAGAAAGAAGCTCAAATATTAACTTGTCAGGTGCCATCAGAGAATAGATTCATGTCCAGGGCCACAAATAAGTGCCTTCCATTTTTCGGAGAGTTGCGAAAAAAATTCTAATGAAATGACGAGTGAAAAATAAAATTCCTGAGATGAAATGGTATATGGGATCTGCACCCTTGCTTTTGGGACCAATGTTGGGAGAGAAGTTGTATCTTTATTTGGATGTATCTGAATCTGTATTTAGTTCAACCCTAGTTTGAGAAGAAAATGGAATACAAAGGCTTGTGTATTAAACTAGCAAAACATACCCTAGAGCATGAATCTGGTATCCTAGATTGGAGAAACTATCGCTAGCTCTCATCGGAGCTTCCAGACTCGCACAATTGTTGTCTATATCGACCCACCTCTGCGCCAAATTATCCATAAGCCTGAGAAATCATGAAGATTAATGGTTTGGGCTATTGAATTAAGAGAGTATGACATTCAATATGAACTAAGAACAGCTATAAAGGGTTAGGTCATGGAAGATTTCATTACAAAATTCACATGCAAAGAAATACCAACCGATCAAACTTCTATGATAGAGTACTCAATAGAAAAAGTGGTAAAGTAGACTTCTAGAGAAGAGATCTCAGCCCAAAGTCAGACCGAGCAGAATTTTCACCAGTTTTATAGAAAGAGCAGACTCCCACGGGAGATAGCTCTACCACTAAACCAGTCGAGCAGAATAATTACATGCCTGAATCATCCACCAGACAAGAGGAAACTGCTCATGATTTCAAACAAATAAAAAAGGTTTTCAAATATGGAGAATTAATCGAAGCCAATTTTTAAAAAGAGATTCCTATCTGGCAAATGTTTGTTGATGGCTCATCCTATGCTACAGACAGTGGAGCATGCCTCATAATTATAACACCAGACAACATTGATATGGAGGATGCCCTCATATTTTATTTTGAGGCCCCTAATAATGAGGCCGAATATGAGGCGCTTACTATAGGATTTGGACTGATAGTATCCCTTGGTGCTGAGCAAATATTGGCACATAGTGATTCTTAGCTCATAATGAATCACGTATTGGATATTTATAAGGCGAGAGAAGAATATATGGACAAATACTTGGCCAAGGCCAAAATGTTATTATAAGGACTCCCTACGATTCGAATAATCATAGTGATAAGGACTGAAAATGTTTAGGAGGATGCGCTCGGGCGATTGCCTTCCACCACCAGGTGGGAATTAAGGAGAACGGTCCTAGTGGAAATCCTCATGCACCGAAGTACTGACGAGGAGAATTTTAATGTAATGGAGTTGAATTTAGGACTATCTTGGGCAGATCCCATACAAGCATATTTGGAGACTAGTTTAATCCTAACAAACCCCAAAGAATCAAGGAGGTTAGGGTACAAGGCTACAAGATATGTGCTAGAAGGAGGAATCCTATTCAATAGAGGGTTCATCATATCACTTCTCAGATGATTCCATCCATCCGAGATCACCAACTTGATAAAAGAGATCCATAATTGATCTTGCAAAGCATATTGCATAGGCAGATCACTGGTAAAGAGGGTGGACCCATAAGGCAAATATTGGCCCACATGAAGGCAGAATGTGCAGACTACACCAGGAAGTCTAACAAATGCTATAAATACACTTCTATCCATAAAAATCTAGGGCTACCCTCACACCGATCATCTCCCCTTGGCCGTTTGTGATGTGGACAATAGATCTGGTCGGCCCCTTACTAAAAACCAGAGGAAGATTTAAATATTTAGTGGTAGCACTGGATTATTTCACCAAATGGATAGAAGTCGAGCCTTTAGTATAGATATCATACAAAAAGGTCTTCCAATTCATATGGAAGAACATTATCTCCCGATACGGGATGCCATATGCCTTCATCACTGACCTCGGCACATAATTTGATAACCAAGAGTTTGGAATTTACTGTATCAGCTCCAAAATCCAAAAGCTACATTCCGCACTAGGTCATCATAATATAATGGATATATAACGATGACCAATAAAATGATATTGGATCCAATCAAGAAAAGGTTGGAAAAAGTCAAGAAAAATTATATCAATGAGCTGTAGAGTGTCCTTTGGGCATATAAAACAACGCCACGAATGTTGACAGGTCAAAACCCTAACATGCTTGCTTTTGGCACAGAGGTAGTAGTTTCCAAAGAAATTGGTCTACCTATTCATTTCATCCTTACCTTCAACTCACCACGAAGCAACCTGATGAGAAGATTGGATTTAGATTTATTAGAAGAAGTTAGGGAGCACGAAGAATGGCAACAAACCTCTCGATTTTATAATAAATGAGTAAAATCAAGCACTTTAAAAAAGATGGACTACATACCGAAGAAGGTCATCCAAAAGAGAAATAAGCTGGAGCCTAATTGGCACAGTCCGTATAAAGTATCTACTATCTTGCAGTCGAGAAGGTACATAATTAATACCTTAGAAGGAGAACCGTTAAAAAATCTGTGGAATGCCGACAACTTGAGGAAGTACTCCCAATGATGAAATGTAAAACCTTTTGGTTATTTATAATTCCACTCAGCGATGAATAAAAGCTTTGTTTTTCTCAAAAAATATGCCACTTACATTTTTCCATGTTTTGTGGGTGTGGGATATGTACATATATTAGTAACAATGCATTCCAATATATTTCGTCGACAACTTCACGTATGACTTCATTTTGGGACATGTCACAAATGAGAAATTATTTAACTTGATATACGATTTCGTCTTATGACAGATCACGAACAAGAAGTTAAAAAATCTGGGAAATTTGTCACAATCATATGGATGACAAGATCCGAACATAACCAATTAACATGACGATAAATCCTAGCATATTTGGTCATCTCTGGTAATTGACTCTAACACTTGTTCAGGATGATAAGATCCATATGAACGACCTCTAAGTTGGCATAGGCATTAATAAAACCTAAGAAAAGGACAATTCAGGTTCATCCAAAACTAGTGATACTTTATACGAATCATAAAACTAAACTAAGTGATTAAGACCGTATAAACCACGTGATCATAAAATTAAACTACTGGAAAATCTATCTCAAACACTCAATAGTTTGTAAGTTATAACTAAAAATAACTGTTGCAAAATTTTGGCCGATCACATTTACTTGAAAAAAGCATTTTGTTAGTTTGCATCGACCATAGACACGTCATAAAAATGTCACGATAGGCATAAGCATTCAACAAAAGATGAACAACTTCAAATATAAAAAAGTAAATCGTGGTCATTGCTTGCAAATTCGTTCATTACGAGGAAAAATAAAATATCCAAAGAAAACGTAAATACATCCCAGGACTTTCACAATAAAAAGCATAATGGCCTCAAGTACGAGTAGCGTCAATAGCATTATTATCTTCCAGATGGAGAAGGGCGGTATCATTAGCAGAAACCTACCCAGCTTCGTCAATTTAGGCGACTTAGACTGCAATCTCCTCTGCCTCCATCAACTGCTCGATGGCAAGAGTCTTGGCTTCATCGTCTTCACCTTCCCAGTTACTAACCTCCTTATCTATATCTAGGTAATGCTTCATAACCCTCTTCTTCAAATCCTCATAACCACCCAAGAAGAAAGAAAAATTATCCAATTTGTAGTTCGTAGAGGATTTGTACTTCTTTATTGCAGTCTCCTAAGCCTTTGTTAAAGCTTCTATAATCTTTACAAGCTTCACATTAGCGTCAACCAAAGCCTTATTAAATGCTTACAAATCGCCATTAGCCTTTTTATGGTCTTTATCCAAGATCTTGAACTTAACAACATCAATATAGGCCTTGTCCTCCAGCTTGCGAACCTCTTTTTAGTCTGGCTGAGAGAAACATTTTTGGTCACCACATCATCTTTTTATTAGAGCTCATTATTGGCATTCTGCAAGTCATCTTTGGCCTCCTTCATTAAACTCCATATTCTCATTGGACAAACTATTAATAGATCTCCTCTACTTTTTATACACTATTTGATTGACAATTGCCTTCTCCCTTAAAATTAGGGCCATCATGGAGCTTTGCAGTCAGGACATTATGATATCAAAAAATAATGTGAAATAAGAAAAAATAGTATGAATTTTAACAAACTCATGGCAAGAAGGTGATGCTGAACTAATCTCCATAAGGCTATCGGGTCATAGGCTCTCAAGAATTTGAAATCTTTGCTATGGCCATGGTACCCGAGCAAATCAGTGGCGTTGTCCATGTGCTGCAAGATGGAGTCAGGGTTTTTTCGTAGATCTTTAGAAATCAACATGTTATTGGGGTCAAATTTAGGCTCCTCCACATCCCTATAAAATGAAGCTGACCCTTATGCTCGAAAACGATGACGAGCAAGACACCCTTCGATTTAAACCCTCTCAGTAGCTCCATCTATTCTAGAAGCCTTAGGGTCACCTTGTTCCGTTGGATTCTTAAGAGGACTCTTGTCTCCTATAATCGTTTGGGAGAGTATGGGGGTTTATTCCTTATTATTAGCCTTTGCAATGGCATTGACCTCAGCAGCTTAATGAGTAGCCACCCCAGCTTTCTTCCTCTCCTCAGCTTTTAATCACTTCTGGGCATCAACATTATTCTTTGCCCTTGCATAGGTCTTGACCTTTCTCTTTTATTCGGCCTCCAACTTCTTACAATATAACTCCATATGTGTCATTTCCAGATGTTTGGGAGCCATTCCAAAAGCGAATTGTTAAGGTTATTTGTAAAGGTCAAGGGTGGCAACTGCAAAAGTGAAGGAAAGGTTAGTCAAAATGCCAAATATATAGTAAGGATGAGCAGATTATGTGAAGGTTATTTCCTGACTCAACTTCATCTTTAGTATCGTCCTGGGAATCAGCCTCTAAAGTTATTTCAAATAGAACCCCCTCATCCACATCTCAATTGGGGTAACTCTACCAGAAGAGTAGGATACCCGGCGCTGATAAATTTCTCGATAGAAAATAAATCTTCAAACTTTGGTAGGTCAAGCGCGTAGTAAGCCTCGGCAAAATATCATAAGGACGCTAGAAGCTTCGGAGCCTTCTTCACTGAAATATCAATAGCTTCATTAGTACAAACCCCATAAAGACAGTACAACATATTTGAAAGAAAAATATATAAATTTTACTGATTCTGTTCGGCCGATTCCACTCGCGTAGAACATTATAAGATTTAAATTTTTGTGGCTCCTGAACTCCCAATAGCCCTTCACAAACACAAATTGACCTTCTATCTATATTTTCTAGATTGGACAACCTCAATCATCCTCAGATGATACTTCCTAGGGGAAAAGTAGTAATATCCTGGGCCTTGGCATTGTCCTTCAGTCCATAAACACACTTAAATATGTCCCCACTGAGATCGAATGTAACACGTCGCCCGCCTGGAGAGAGCGAACGGAGCGTTAATATCGATAAAACTAAACTAATTCCACAATAACAATGTGTATAGAGCATCTAAAAAAAATCCCACAATATAAACAAAACCACTAATCTCAATTCTTCAAATTCAATACAACAAAGTCTCTCGAAATAAATAAAACTAAAGTAAATCTCCAATGCTCTATACATCAAAATAATTAAATACAATCTTCCAATTTGTATTAAAAATTCTTCCCAAATAATCCACTTTATAAATCATCCCAATTGGTCCATAGCGCTCAAATCCACGCTAACCTGCCAACTAAAAGAAAATATGGGGAAGTACACAATACAACAGGAAATATGCTCAACAAATATATTAGTGGTGAATAAAACGTAACAACACGAGTACATTCAAATTAATCTCATAAGCATTTATCAATAAATTTTTCACCAACACATCAATGGGTCACCAGGCCTCACCCCATCTGCATATGCTTTATCAAGCCATAGCCCGAGAAGCAGGAATTTTGGCGGGTGCCCAACATCCGTGCCATATTAAAATCTCATGACAACGTTCTCACCGACAATATAATGACGCCACATGAATCAAAATAATTCAACAATTATTTCTCCAGATTTCAAAGAATTTATCAATTCAAATATGAGTCCAATTAAACATCAAATCAACGGAATAAACTCTCGAGATTTAAAGGAGCATATTATATAAAACCCCATACCTCAAAATCATTGCATGAATCTCCACATAAATTAAGCCTCAAAATCTGATCACACGATCACATTCCTCTCACAGAATAATCAAATCATGTTATAGCCCCAACACGAGATAACCCCAAATAGTCCTATTTTAAAAACCCAAAAAAATCAGCTCCAAAAATTATTCGAATCCCCGATCGAACTTCAGATTTGGATTCTACACGAAAAATTGAGTCGGGTATATGTTTTGAGTTTTTCTTAAATCTCATCCAAATGCAGTCAAAAAGAAGATCTAAACATTCCTAATTGGCTCTTCTCATTCCACTCGTTTTTACCTCTTATGATTTCATTTTTGGCCTCTCTTTTTCATCTCCCTTTCCTTATAATCACCCATAATATTCCTTATATAGTCTCTCTCTCAAACCCTAGCTTGGTGCCTAAGCTAACCTATATTACTATATTGCCCTTTAATTCAAAATTGTCAACTTTCCATAATTAAACCATTACAAAATGTTCAAAAGCCAATTAAATTTGAATTTAAATATTCGATTCATTTCAAATAAAAATAAATATAATGTCAATACCCCGATTAATAAAATAATAATATATACCATATTCATGAATAAAACCCTCAAAATTACGGGGTATTACATCGAATCCAGTTTGTCCTTTCTAGAACATCATGGACCCTAATATAGTTCTATAGGAATTAGGGGGAAGCTGGGTGAGATTGACTCTATAGTCACTCAAGATAGATCGGATAATAGGATGTAAAGGCAAGCTAAAGCCCACCCGAAGAGCCCATAAGGGTAGGCAAACCTCATTCGACCAGGAAACATCATAAACCCATTCTTCGCTACTGGGCAACCTAGTGTAAATACTAATAGAGATATTATAACTCTCCCTCAAATCATCCAACTCATCTTCCAGAATTTCACACGTGTACCACCTGGCATCCGTGGTAGAAGGGTCATAAGAGTCAGAAGAACCCCCTGAAGCACTAGTCTCACCAGTAGGCACTTCGGTAGGGGAAGGGGAAGGGATAGGCCTCAGAGACACTGCTTTATCGGACATAATTCTCTCAGGAGAGGAGTCCAAACTAACGACAGACATTGACATGGTATTTGGTAACTTCTAACCATCCGCCTACTGATCAATTGGGTATGATACCTCTAGTCCCTCACATTCAGGACCTTCGAACATTAATCTGACTAGTAAAGGGGAAGATCCACCTGAAGAAGTTACACTGTGAGAGTAATTTTGGTGTCGAAGCTCGTCTTCTGGGCAAATAACTTCAAGGGTTTTTAGGAACCTCCTTGCAAATATACCTGGACAAAAAGCCTCATGCACAAATAGATATTCTAACCACTTATGCACGTGTGGCTCAGAACTCATCCGTACAACATATATTGGGTATTGTAAGAGTTGGGGTTGTAAGAGCACTGTAATCAAGGGTTTCTCACAAGGATTAAACCTAAAAACTCAAAAAAGCCCTAAAATAAGTGTGATCATGGGTCAACCAACTCAATGGCGACCTAATGATTAATCCATTAAAATCAACACCAAATATCGTTCGATTAAACAACCAAAGGAGAATGAATATGAAAAAAACTTTAAAGAACTTGCAAAAGAAAGAAAAAACAAAAGGAGAGAGAAGAAAACCCTAAAACTCTTATAGCTCAAGAAGAGACGTGCCTGAAATACCTAATGGGGGCGAAAACAGTAGACAAAGAGCATATACTCTGATGACAGGATAGAAAAGAAAAATAAGAACCTTGCTGAGAAAACTGGATGGGGAGTGATGAAGTTTTGGGATATTTTATGATCTTTATCTCTCTAAGATGCTCAGAAGGTTTGAAATGTTATGGTAGTCCAAGCGATGGGTTCTCCAGTATTTTTATAATTTCTTTTAGCTATAAGTTCACTTAATCACAACTGATGATGTCACACTAAAAAATGCAATAATCACAACGTGTTCGGTGAATGGACATGTGCACTCCACCATAAGCAAGTGATGATTAAACCCAAAGTCAGTCCAAGCCATTTGACACGTGACAGTCCATGGCGAAATCCAAAAGGTTACAAGTGTATCTTATCGGCGTGCGTCAATAAGAACTTTAGACAACCAGATTTCTGAAGATTAGTAACATCCTATTATTTAATACTCCATCCATTCATTTCACTTAACAACTATTTCGAAGATACAATACCCTAGAAGACCTACTACAAGTACCAGTCATGAATAAAGTCTTGGGGGGGGGGGGGTTGTTATACACAAGGTATGGTACATCTTGTTATCCACTCCGAAGATGACACATGTCCCCATTGAGAACAAAAAGTGAGGTAGGCGTGACTAGAATCTATTCAGTCAGGCAATGAGGTCAGCTCAGATCTCCAGGTGCTCAACTATCCACGTCTTTACCTTTTTAACACTATTAGCACAGTGTTAATTGACGGAGTTAACTAAATATTGTCCAAGCTAGTCTGGCACCATTTTATATCACATGATGGAATATGTAGAGTCAAATAATTCCCATTACAAACGTGAGGAAATATTCTCCTTTTATTGGACCGTAACAAACTAATGATTAGCCACCCCTTAGAATGTAAATGGTGTAATTGCTTGAATTATAAAGGCACTCCACCTATCCCACTGCATTCTCTCTCTAATATCTACCTATATCGTGACAAGGGATCCAATTTTTATCCTACCTAAAGGCTATGAACAAAACCCTAGATTACTTATAAAGCTTCTAATCTTCCCTATCACGATGATTGCCACCTGAAATGTAGATTACTTGCACTGCACTTGTGGACATAGGTACCATATTGGGTCGAACCATGTTAAACCTTGATATCATTCTTTGTATCTCATCCCTTTCTATTTACTCCTAATTTGGCACCATTAGTAGTGATAATTTATTTATCCATTATTTATTATTATTATTATATCATAGCTAAGTTCCAAAATTCCATATACTAGTTTTAAATAATAACAGACACGTCCAAAGCTTTCATGATAGCAAGCAGAAACATTGCACGGGTCGCTCGATCTCTCCCTCTCATGACCAATATCGCGTGGAAACAAAAAATTGGACAAGTAAGTAGATGAGGCCAGGTTCCACTAGTAAACTATACTGAAGGGAGCGATGAATCTTAATTTAGTAAAGATGGACAAAATAATAATAATAACAAGAGGAACTTTGATTGGGAGGATACACATCCATTACCTTGTAGTATTGAAGAGTAATTCAGTTATTACAGCACCATGATGGTTGATGATTTATTTTTCCCACCCAAAATCTCTCCAAGTTATTCTCCCGGGAAGACGTTAAGCTGATTTTAATTACTGCCATATCCATTAGCATATTTGTCATCCTACAACCTCATGTTTGCTTCACTTTGACTAAGATCATCAACAAATGTATGTCAGAAGAAACTTTTCAAATTCTTTGAGGTAATATAAAAAATAATCCATTATCAGGACATGGAGAAAACATGTTGGTTGCTTTTGATGAGGAAGAAAAAGAGCAAATAAGAAAGGAAATCAGGGAATAAGAGGAATTTTAGTGCTTATATGATTTGTGTATACAAGGCAGAGCCAATGGGGTTATTGCCTACGCTGAATCAAGTGCCAGAGAGGACGAGAAAGGTTATCACATTGAGGATTATCAGGTGTATCCAAACTTAGAATACCATGTCATATCAATGTCACAAAAGTTTTCATGGTTCTTCGATCAGGTGGGTATGCCATGGGAGAGCAAGTTGGACATTACTCGGGCAATTTTGGAAATAATAAAGAAAAATATTGTTCCTTCATTGAGATCGAAAGTGTCATTGGATAGATTGATATAAAAATTTATGTCTGAAATAACTTTATCATACATAGATAGATTAATTAAGTTTCCTCACAACAGATCTTTATACATGACTGCTAATGTAAAATAAACAAGCTTCTCAAGAGCATTATTGGATGGAGGATATTTGGTGGACATCCTTCCTATCAACACTTTCTATGCCACTAATATTTTAGAGACGAGGTTAGTTGAAATACCCCTTTTAATCTTCGGTTATGATAATCAAACTTCTAAATCCATTGGTTATGTGAACATTGAGATAACAATGGGAAACCTCACATCACACTTCAAATTCCATGTGAATGAGTCGAAAACATCCTACCATCGGATAATTGGAAGAGTGTGGATGCATAATCATGGTTTAGTACCTTGGACATGCCATCAATCTGCCAAGGCCAATGTCAAAGGGACTGGGATTATGATTCGATAAACTAAAAAGCCTTTTGCCAAATAGGAAGCACATCTAGTAGATGTTGCCTTCTACACATAGATGACTGAGGAAACACGAATCCTAACAAGGCATATTGAAGGATTATGGGTGCCCATGATCCATGGTAGGATTAGACCCAAGAGGAAGAGTTTGAGGAAGCTCTGCAAGTTGAGTAATAGAAACATAACATATCTAAAGCCCATTTTATTTCTCAGCATCTTAAAGATAGAATGAAACCAAGAATATACCCACTAAAGAGGGAGGTGAAATGACAGAGTGAATTAATTAGATTAAACACACCACTGAGGATCAATTTGACTAAGAGGTTTAGTGAACCTAAAGCGAGAAAACTCAATTTGATGAATAACCACCCAACAGTTACCAAATTAGTTACATTGCATGGAAAGAAACTCTATAAATAATCAATGAACCCACAAAGGAAGAGAGGAATCCTTACTAAAAACTACATTTACTTACTTTTATCCTCTATTTACTTTTTTCTCCTTTTTTTCTTTTCTTTCCATTATTTACTACATTTCTTTCAATATAAAGTAGATTGTAGGTAGTTTGTAACTTTCTTTTAAGTTTTTTCCTTTTACATTTATTATCTTTAATTTCTTGATTTACATCCCATAATGTGATCTTTTATATCATCACACTGTCTTTTTCTTTTTAAATTCGAAACCTTTACTTGTATTTCAATTCATGCAATTTATAGTTTCTTTTGTCGTAGTTAATCAGCACAATTTAGTACTCTCATAACAAGTCTTGTTAATTGAAGCATTGAATGCAACACAATCACCTGATATTATCACTCGGATAAGATCTTTGGTTGTCAAGATCACAAACCTTGCTTGGAACGCTTGCAATCCTAATTAACTTTAATCATCAAGCCAAGTGAAAATGACCCAAACTTATACTAGCGACGTATATCCTAATTCAGTGGCGATTCGAGACCATTAGACTTGAGATATTCTCTTAGGATTATAATTGGAGACTCGGTGATACTCGGATTAATGTTGCAAGTGCTTATAATGTAAGAGATATCATAAAGATAAGATGATTGATTAAATTAAGAAACAATCACTACACCAAATTAGGTGGATAGTCATGGAAACTTGGCCACGAACCAAGACTATGACCAGTTGGTTACGGTCCAAAGCCATGACCATAGCCAATAAATGTGTGACCAGTTCCATGACCATATAATGTCGTGACCGTAGTTGGAGCTGGTCACGACCTTTAGCTGTGACCATGGTGGGTCACGACCCTCATCAATGGCCAATGCATGACCATCATGGCACTAAAATCGCATTAAATTTTCCTTCAACTGTGATCATGGACTATGGTCGTGACCACATCCATGACTAATGCCAAAATTCACTTCAAATGGGTCATAGCTTTGGGTCGTGACTAATTCAAAATGGTCACCAATATTGATCAGGGCTTAAGGCTATAACCGGTGCTATTATAATGAGATGGTCACAGTTGCTGATGTGGAAAAAAGGATTCACATCTTTTTGTCACATCTTTAGTCTTTAACCACACTTGAAGTTTTATCACGATTGGTCACGAATTTAGTCTGTGACCACGTGTAAAGGTTGGCCACGAATTGGTCATGAATTTGGACCATGGCCACCTGGTCACGACCCCTATCCGTGACTATCCACCTTATACAACCACATTTAATAGTTCGTGACCATCGCTTTTGGTTAAGGACGAGGTTCGTGACCCAACTTCCTGGTCACACCTATTTTGGTCACATATCATATCTGTGACCTACGGTCCTAGTCATGGCTCAAATCCGCGACCATATACCTAATTTAATGTTATGAATGAAGTAAGGAATATTGAATTAAGATATGAATACTTAATACATGGGGCATATATGGGTTTGGGAGTAGAACCATATGTTATTTTAGGTTGTTTGGGTTGGCCCATCTTCAGTTAAATTCTTACTCTTTGTAGACTTGTTGTAAAACTAGTTGTTGAATTATTTTCTACAGGTATTTAGCCGATGTTAATATCGTAGATTTAGGTTAATTGGTTGCAGGAGTTTTGTAATGGCACTATTCATCATTCCTAGGATCTAGGCATCGAGTAGTATGGTCCTTTATATTTCATATGTATTTATATTTCAGCACCCCAAGGCAAAGAGTGCAAATATGGTATTTAGATTCAGAGATAAGTTTTATATAGTTAAGAGTTTAGTCCAGAGTTAGATTTTTTCTCATGGAGGTAATTCATATCGGAGATGTGATATTTGATTTACACGACAAGAAAATACCTTTTATGACACTTTAAAAAATAATTTTACAACATGTCATTAAAAGTATAATTTTATTACTTATATGACATATATTTTGTAAAATGTCATTATATACTAATTAGTATTAATTTAAATGACAGTTTAAATACAACAATCATATCTGTTTATATATATTATGACTGTTTTTAATGAAAAGTTCATAGCATATATAACTCAAGTGTTATTAATGACAAATTTGTCCTCCCTCAATTTTTTTAAGTGGGTCAAAATAAGAAAGGAGCGAACTTTTTCCCTCCATATCAAAGTACACTTTTCCCCTCAAAATCGACCTATCCTCTTCACCAAAACCGAACGAACCCTCTCCTCACCTAAAATCGACCAAACTATCTCCCTTATTTTCGTCGTTATAGCTACCAGGTACTCTCTCTCTCTCTCTCTCTCTCTCTCTCTCTCTCTCACACACACACACACACACACACGCATGCACATAATCCTTGTACATCTAATCTAAATAACTTTTTTGATTGATTTTTGAAACATCTCTGCTCTTGATTTTTCTTTACAAAATAGACACACCCTTGAGTTAACTTTCTTATATTGCTTAGATGTATGATCTCCCTCTCTCTCTCTCTCTCTATCTATCTATCTATCTATCTATCTATATATATATATATATATATATATATATATATATATATATATATATATATATATATATATATATATATATATATATCACATTTTGAGGGAGTGAGATTTTAGTTTGTTAGTGCTTAGCGATTTATTGTGCTATTTGTTTAGTCTTTTTTTGTTTGGATTGATTACTTGATGTGAGATTTGTGATTATTGTATGGTATTTGTATACTTTTATGTTTTCTAGTACTGATGACTTGCTATGATATTGGTTTGAGTTTATTTTGATGATGTTCAATTTCTACTTTTTCTTGCCATAAAGTGACAAAGTAACAGCTATTGATAAAGATACATAGTTTATACCAGTCAAAATAACAGATTAAAGTCTCTAACCATAATTAGACTCTGAATTAGCCAGTAATATTACGCGTAGATGCAATAATTATAGGGGAAAAATACACTTCATGATAAAAATATTACTGAAACAAGAAAACAAAGTGATAAAAAAATACAACAACTAACTTTGCAGTTGATTTTGACTCCTTAAATAGCCCGAAGATAGCCTCAATACGAATTAAATGGCATCAGAATCACCTAATTTTGAGTTACTCTGACATTTTTTGGCTTTTCTCCCTACAATGTGCAAAACATAAAATTTAAAGTACTCCATGTGCTAGAGTAGCAACCTACTTCACGGGAGAAGAGAGAGGGAGATGTTATTATTCACTATGCTTCAATGGAGCTCACAACAATAATATGCAGTTACATTTAGCACATGACATGCCTTAATTATTGTGAGACATAGTGATGTGATTTTTTTACAACCCTATATAAATTGAAAAACATTAAGTTAACCCTCAAATATTGAATCTATACAATAATTTTTTGATGAAATGATCCTATGTTTCTTCAAGCATTTGTTCTTTAGTACAACATGTCTGGTTTGCTTTTGATTCTCTTATAGTGAAATCGTGAAATGGATATCTTGTTGGTTATCTCTCTAGTTACAACTTTCCAACTCCATGGATTTAAATTATGAAGAATGTAAATATTAACCGTAATCATTCTTTGTGCTTGCTAAAAAACTAACTACTTTAGATATGTAAGGGATTCTGCCATGATAAAATCTCCTAGTTTTTATATTTGTTTGAAAATTTTCTAAGGTCAACTTGTGGACTATAGCAAGATCTATTTATTTAGTTACTTATTCAAAATACTACTTTTGCCATGCTATAAGCTAATATGAGGTACTTCATACCTTTTATATTTATAATATAAAACAATTGTGTTATTCGGTTATGATTGCATAGTAAATTTCGTACGACATAAAACACACACTAAATAGACAACTGTTGGATATATTTAGTATGCGTTATATACTAATCAATATAGCATAATGGTAAATATGATATTTGGTGTTACTAGATAGTTTCTAACTACAGTCAAGAGTTTCATAAGTTTAATTACACTTATACATATTTTTATGTGAATTTAGTTTTAGGTTATAAAATAAAAACAAATAGAAAATGCAAAACACAACTGGTAATGATAGAATGTCTTTTATCTCGCAACTTGTTTCTTATTATGTCAAGAATCCATTTGTGAATCGCTTCCTGCCAATTGTAGGTCTTCATATTCTTCACATCGTGTATGTATTTTGTGAATATCCAACCTAACGAATTCCTGGTGTTGGAAAAGAGGAACGAAATAAAAAATATAATGATATTAGCCAAACCAAATCACTTAAATCTTTGTTATTTATTCCTCATAATGTAATTAGGAAAGCATATTCAATATTTTTCTTTAAACTTTATATGTCTGTGTTTAAATATTTTTTAATGAAGGTCTCTTTGCGAACTTCTCTTTTGTGTATATCTCTATGTTCAACACGATTCGGTATTCCTAGTATCTGTGACACATAAAGGGGACCAAATTCAACTAATTCTCCACTAAGCAATAATTTTCCTTTTGATATATCAAAATGATAAAATATTTCAATGATGTTAACATTATATTTTTAGTAAAGTTGATCAGTTACTAATGGTGTTTTTCGTAATATTTGCTAATGTTTATCCTTTATGTCATTCTCATTTAACAACCGCAATAAGGCATTGAATGTCATCATATTGTCCCAGAATTGATATTATTCTAATCTTGAACATTAGGCTCCTTTTCCATCTACATATAATCATTAAAGTTATCCAACGGGTTGCCACAAAAATGTATACGTAAATTACTCGAGATGTATATCATACATGTTAACATGTTATGTGTTCAATGATTAAGGTTTTTCTAGTTGCCCTAATAATTTATTCATATTGTGATCGTCATGAATTTGATTATGTTGTTAGTAGGATAGTGGCATTTGCTACTTCTTACTCTGTTTTGATCATTTTTTAAGTTGTTCTCCATTTCAATATGGGATGTTTTGTCATTATGATACTCCCCTAAGTGACCACACCATGTTTGGATTAGTGTAATTGGGACTGGAAACTATATAAGAACTGAAGAGGCTCGAAATCTAACAAATATCACAAGTTAGGACTATAAGGCAGCGTTCCCCTATTTATGCATATATGTTGTAAGAGAAAAATTTAGGATTACTCATTCTTTATTTTATTTGTCTTATCGTGTCACACCCCATTGTATCTTCATGAACATTCTCAAGTCTTCGAGAGAAGAGCCGCTAGTGACCATTTGCAAGGATCCAAGATCGAGCGTCGTTACTTCACTTGAGATGGTTTATGAGGTGGTTTTGGTAAACTTAAATTATTCAACGTTCTTTCAAAGGAGTTTATTTTTACAAATGTTTTTCAAATGTTTTAAAATGATTTTTAAAATTTTCACAAGTTCATTAAAATGACTTGAAATGTCGTTCGAACAAGTTTTTAGTGGTCGTTGGAACGTCTCGAAGGGTCATTCGAATGACTTTTGATGCTTCACTTTTTAGTAAGCACTGGAATGTTGTTCAAAAATTCATTGAAAGATTGTTCAAATGATATCGCATTTTGTTCGAACGAGTATGCGTGTTGTTAATCTTTATCCTAAATCAAATTCAATCTTTCATGTTTATGTTTAGTGGATCTCTATCCCTATAAATAGATACGCGGGATGCATTTGTTGTCAAGCCTTTTAAGAGCTCTTTTTGTGATCAAAATATTCAAAATTTCCACCCAAACCCCTTGGATCTTTTAGGACCACTTTGATAAACCAAGAAGAACACAATATGAGTTCTAAACCCTTGTGGAGATTTTTCTCAACGGTTGATTTGTGGAGTCGAGGCTCTATTACTAAAAAAAGAAAAGAATTGTGAATTTCTGAGGTTGATCGGTGAATACCGAGGCAAGATCTGCTTATTGTGGGTAGTGTTGGACTATATTATTTTCTATTAAAGATTTGAAAACATCACTGCATTATAATTAGTGGATATCTAACTGGTTTAAAAGTCATTAAATGTCAGTCTTATCCTAAATAATTCTGAATTAAAGTATTGACTGAAAGGGATGTTTTCTCAATTTCTTCTTTTTTCTGTTTAGTTTGGATATTGGCATCACAATTTATCTTGCACGTTCACCTAACTTTAAACAAGATAAAATTTGGTAAAACTTGAAATCTTGTGTGTGTGATATAATATATAAGTGAATCCATATAAGCTGAATTTTCAAATTAGTGTCAGAGCAGGTTACAATAATTCATCGTGTGATTTTTATTTTGGGATTATATAGATAACTTGTATAATAGGGTATTGGTTTTTTATGGGTCTAATTATGCTTATCGGAAAACTCGAATGAGGTAGGTTATAAAATTGATTGACGAGAGAGTTTAACTTCTTTTTGAAAGAGGGTGGAGACCGCCCACTGTGACTAATGATGATGTCATAAATTCTAAATTTATCACTTCTTGGACTGAAGATGATTTTTTATGGAGTACCTCTAACTCCCACAGCTTAAATGCCATTTTTTGTTAAGTCACCTCTAGCGATTTTTAGTGTATTATGACGTGCACTACATCTAAGGAAGTATGGGATATCTTCCAATTCACTCTTGAAGGTACCAAAGTTGTAAAAGATTATAAGATACAAAATCTCACCACAAAGTTTGAAACTATTTTTATTCTAGAAAGTGATAGTTTTGATGAGTTTTATGCATAATTATCCGATATAGTCACTTTAGTTTTAGTTTGGGTGAAAGAATTATTGAGACGAGAGTTATAAAAATGATTTTGAGATCCCTTCTATCCTCATTTAATGTTAAGGTTATGATCGTTAATTCATTGAAAATTTTAGATACGCTTAGGTTAGAGGAACTTATAGGAGACCTCCAAACTTATGAGATCAATATGTTCCCCAAAAGTGAAAAGAAAAAGAAAAAGGGATTGATTTGAAAGTTTATTCTAAAAGAGAAAAAAGAAAAGGTTTTTTATTCTAATTATGAGTTTGATTTTGTTCTTGACGATCTTACCTTATTTGGAAAAAAAAATCAAAAAATTTCTCAAATTTAACAAAGAAAATTCTTTTGTTAATGAGAGCAAGAACATTTGTAAGAATGATTAAGTGAGATTTTTTCAATGTGAGGAGAAAATGACACAAAGCCCATGAGTATCCTACTAGGATTAAAATTAAGAGTAAAGGCAAAGTTGAATATAATGCCACTCTTAGCGATAGTGACGTCAATTCGGTGGATTATGGGGATGAATCACCACATGAACCTTATCTTACATTTATAGCCAGTCGCGTTAGCACTTCTAATTTATCTTATGCTGGTGAGAACATTTTCAAATTTAATAGCCTCGATAATTTTTTGAACCATTCTGAAGAGTGTGTAGGATATATGAGATTTTGAGTGAGGGAGAAAGTAGTCTTCAAAAAGCTTACACCGAACTTTAAATAGAGTCTTCATGAACCAAAAAGAAAAATATAAATGTAACTCTTAGGGTGTTGTATTTAGAGAAAGATTTAAGATTTTTGAAAGAGTGTGAGTCTTCCATGAGTCAACTCAAGAAGTTGAAAGTTTCTTTGTGTGATCAATTGATTATGGTCAGTAGGAAAAATATCGATTTGGCCAATAGTCTTATAAAAGATCTTCAAGATTCATTGGAGACTAGTAAAAAACTTAAAGCCCATATTTTCTAACTCGAGAAAGATCTCGAACGTGACCAAGAAGTCAAGTTCAATTAAGAGGACACATCTAAGAAGGTTGGATAGATGTTTATCGTCCGTGCGTTAGGTTTTAAACAGAGGCAAGGAATACGTTAAGATGGTGCATCCACTTAAAATTTCACACCTGAACTAGTTTTAGAGTTTGTTATGGATCCTTATGGACCTCGACCTAAACCACTAAGGAGATCTCGTCCTAGGAATTTTAACCAAGGTGGACCCAAACCTGTCTATGTTTGTTCCTACTGCAAATAAAGAGGTCACCTTAGATAGTTTTATTTTAAACTAGGGAGAGTTTCACACAAGAGAGTTCCCCACATGCTCCCACACGTGTTACTCCACAAGATCCCACTCATCACCATAGAAATTTTGAAAGTTTTCTAGGGCAAGTAGAGTTTTTAGTTAAGACTTCTCAATGTTTGATAGAGGAATTTCTAAGGATGTCTACTCTTTCTGAGAACTCCTCTCGGATTAATGGTTGGGGTCAAAAAATATTTCTAATCATGTTGCTATCTTTTATCCCTGTTGCTAGATTGTATTTCAATGTTTGTGTTTATATTTTTTGAAAAATGCAAAAAGATTTTCTTTTCGTTTAGAAAAAAATTGAAATTTTTTAAAAAGATTTTATTTTTGATAAAAAATTTAAAATACAAAAAGATTTTTTTATATTTTTCACTATATATTGATGTGCATTTAATATGTTCGAATCACTCCTACATTCCATTCATTAATGCGAATTTTTCATGATGTTTTGATACATATCTTTATTTCTTTAGAGTGCTTAATAATGTTTGGCTACTATTTCATTATTTATTGATGATAACTTTCTACATGCTAGACTTTTTATCACATTTATTACACACATGCATTGCATAGACTTTTTAAACCTTGTACTTGCTTGTCATATGACTAATACGGTGTTCTCATCTCAACAATGTATAATAACGAACCGAATTTACTATAGATAAGTTCTTCTTGCAAGAATTATTTCTCGAATTTGTCTTTTAGGGAAATTTATTTTATTTTAAGCAATGGAAGTGGGCTACAAAAGAGAAAATTCACTTTGCGTGAAAAGCCACCATTGACAAGAGACTAAAATATTAACGACACATAAAAACAGAAGCGCCAAGGCCATTTTTATTTGATCAATGCTTCGATATACATGAGAATTATGATATCTTCAGAAATTTGAGTTTATGCTTGAAAATGTGATATTTTGAGTATGTTATAAAGTAGAACATCAATGGTTTTGCAATACAGACTTGATTAAAAAGCATTAACTAGTTTGACATTATTGATATGGGAAGCATTTAAATTCATGGAATTTTTTGCATATGTCGAGTCAATTTCATCTAGTTCAACATTCCTAAATCTAAGGTTGAAATTGATTTATTTATTTAAAAGTATCCCATTGACTTCGTGCAATGTTTCGTATGCCTACTATAATACCCTATATTTTTTAATAGTTAATTTTAGCATATTAATTACACGTGTGCTCGTAATAATATTGCTTACTTAATAAATAAAAATTAGTGAGAATAAAATTAATATTCATATGGAAATAACGACATAGTAAATTAATATTCATATGGAAATTAAAAAATTACCAAGTGTGAGTATCAAATTAAATTCGGTAAATTGATAGTACGTCATAGTAGGTAATAACGACGAGAATTGAAGGTGTCTCAACCGGGACATTCAGGTAGGCTATTTTTAGGTTAAGATGGAATATTAATTTTTAGTGACTCGGATGGTGATTTTGAGTGCACGGTAGACCCGGGAATGGTCAAAATAGAGTACCCCGGGGTAGTAATTGAGTTTCAGGAGCTTTTTAGACTAGTCGGGACCCATTCGGAGGCATTTAAGTTATTTTTCATTAAAAGGTTAACCTAAATTCGGGATTAAGGAGTTGATGTGATTTATTAGGGTTGAGAAGCAGCTATTATACATTATCAAAACACCTCCGAGACTTTTGGTGGGAAAGGAGAGAGGGATAGCACCCAGGAGATTCAAAAGGGATTACCTTGAAAAAGAATTGGGGAAGATTCCTTTCAAGCTATAAACAACGCGTAAGGGATTCAGAATTAGACAAACTTAAGGCAAGTGTATATCTTGCTTTCTTGATTTATATGTAGTATAATCATTCATATAAAAATTGGTAGTAATTCACTAAATTTTTAGGTGGGGTGTTACTATGTGAAAAAGGAGTTTGAGGGGAACAAACCTACATGAATGATTGATGAAAGATTTATTAGACTTGATAGTGGTTATAGGTTCTATAATAATCTGAATTTATGCAGAGAAAATTTAGATTTAAAGTACTGAAAGAATGATGATTAAGGGAAGAAATCTAGAAATTTGAATACATTCATGATGATAGAATTTATGAGAATTGGATTGAATTGTGATGATGTTAATGAATTAAATTGTGGAAAAATTGGTTAAATTACTATAGGAAACTATTAAGATACTTAGAGATTCGTTGGAATCATGATTTAGGTTGAATTGGGAGATATTGAATTATGAAACCCGTCACTTTCACGCCACATCTGGGCCCCTACCCAGAATCGAATTGATTCGGGATTTATAGGCGAAACGATTCGGCTATAAACCCGTATCGATTCAAACCTACTGTGAAGGACAGCTTGATCATATATTATGAATTAAGGGTATTTTTTGGAATTGAAAAATTATATGAAACTAAGGTAATAATATTAATACTTCTAGAAAAGTGACCAGTATGGATAATTTGGGTAAACGAGAATTAGCTCGACTTACATGTACGTAGGGTAGTTAGGAGAGAAAATACTCGGAACGTAGAATACGGAACGTGATAGCATGACTTTAGATTATAAATTTAGGACGGGTTGATAATATCTGCGAAACTCATAGATGAGAAAATATATTAAATTGTTTAATTAGGAGAAGAGTATAATTAAATAAGAGTCACATTAGACTTGGGTTATTAACTAGTGCTTGAGACATAATTAGTCGGTTGATGTGATTATATATGTATAAATATATATGTATTATGATATTTGTGTGTATGGTATTATATGGAACACACCCTTCTAGTGCTATCAGTGGAGGTTGCGCGATGTGGGTGATCTTCCCAAACGAATCTTAGCAGGCTAAGTATCGACCCCGGGTCATAGCGCCATGTATTTATTTGTGTGAGGTAATTTTGGGTATGGTTATGACTCACTGTTGAAGTACTATGACCGCCTTTAATAGGTTTGCAATTTTACCAAGTTGGGGTTAGAGTCCGACATTCGGTAACCAGGATGAGGTGAGCATGCCTTGGATTGTGACAACATTTTAGAGACTCGCATCTAGTGAGTCATTACTCTGAGGGATAGCGGTTATACGTGATATATGTGTGTTTTTTTAGTATATTATTACGTATATGTATGCGTAGACAAATGTACGGGTTAATTATAAACAGTTACAATATAAATAACTAGTGACAATTATTACTAATAAAGTAATATATTATAAATGTGACTATGAAAGCGAATAACTAGAGTAAAGTTAATTCTAAATCGTGCTGATTGAATGAGATATTAATTAGGTAATGGTGAAAACTAATTAATGAACTAAGTGTAGGTATTATACTCGAGGAAGGATAGTATAATATTGACAGTAAGGGGTAAGGCTAGTTAGGCGCGGTATCATAACTAGGCAAGTTAAGATAGTACGTTAGGTGTGCACTTTATATGAGGGGTGAGGGGTAACTCACAAGAGTACACTACCGGTTTATTAATATGAACATTTTCTTAACATTTTCATTTATGCATTTTATTCATTTGCAAAACAAAATTCATAGATTTTGGGCTCTGACCCATATCAAATTTATTTTTAAAACTTTTAGGTGTCCAACTACAGGGATACCATGGATGATTCATCTGCCAGTGATTTCGGAGCTATAGCTATTATGGGAGCAGTAGGACTAAAAATTAGGTGATTTTATTCCTTGAGTTCATAGATAGGATCCATTCCGGTGTTGGTTAGGCATGTTGCCCTTTTTATTTAGACTTACGCCTTTCAGATTATTTTAGATAGTTGGATTTGATGTATTGGATTTTTACCCGATGGTTTATTCGGGGACATTATCTATTTATCCCAACTTTAGACTTTACATGAGGCTTCATTTATACAGTTAATGTGCATGGATCTATTGTGGATTTTTTTTTATTCTGTTGTATGTTAAATGAAAAATAAATTTGACATTGGTTATTAAAATCAATTAGGAGGTTAGTAAATAATTATGTTTTGACAATGACACTAAGAATGAGTCATATGAGACTACCATTTTATTTTGGTAGCGGGCTGGCCACCCATTATTTTAATAGGCGAGATGTCACAGATGGTATCAGAGCATCCGGTTCTGGAGTCTTTTAGGATCTGTGCGACTTACTACGATTTCAGCGTAGCATTCTTTGATGTAGAGCCCTATTTGTAGGACTGTTGCATTCATCTATACGTACGTACATTTACGTTCTTCTACTGATTATTTTTTTTATTGTGAACTTATAAAAACTTCAATCTCATTTTAGATGCCGCCAAAGAAAACCCGTCAGACTAGGGAGAATGATGGTGAGGAAGCCCCACAGGGAACGATGATGGTCGTTGAGGTGGCCACTATTTTTTCACAGGCAGTTAATGTCACCATGAACGTCATAGCACATCATTTTTCTCAAACCGAGCAGCACCATCCAGTGGCACCTGTCATCTAGACCCACCTGGGGCCATCATTTTGGGAGCAAGTGAGGCGGGTCTTTCAGAAAGGGCATCCACCAGAGTTTCAAGGCTGCTTGGATGTAGTGGCACCCATCAGGTGGAAGAAGGACATTACATGCCATCTCCATCTTGTGGAGTGCAGTGAGACCCAGAGACAGATACTATCTACTTTCAAGCTAGTAGGTGAAGCACTACAGTGATGGGACTCAATTACCACGATAGAAGAGAGGTATTTTATAACTATAGTGGAGTTTAAGTTGCAGTTTGACCACAAGTATTTTTTGTCATCAATCCAGACAGAGATGCAACGAAAATTTCTTGATGTTACTCAGGGAGATAGGTCAATGGCTGAATATGAGGAGCAATTTACCCTTCTGCCCAACTTTGTGCTCGATAAGGTGAACACGGAGGAGAAGAAGATACTGAAATTAATGGATGGACTCACTTGGAGGATCAGACAGTACTTGCTTGGTAACCTAGCGTTGTCCATCTACTCTGAGGTCGTTAATGCCACATTACTTCATTGCCAGGACCATTACTTCCATCTTAAGGGAAGAAGAGAGTAGAAGATACTAGCCAAATAGGCAGATCATATGGGAATGGTGCCAGCGAGGCACAGTAGCAACATGGGGACAAATAGTAGGAGCGAGATTTCCAACGGGGGGATCCAGCTAATAGATTCAGATCAGGAGGTTTCAGACCTGAGAGTGGTGAGTTTAGTCATGGCAATCAAGGCCTTCATTATTAGTAGTAACAACAGCACCATGTTCGTCTGGATAGCTAGGGCCAAGGGAACAACAGGGGAGACTTCTTTTTTATTTTGGTAACGGGTTGGCCACCCATTATTTTAATAGGCATGGTGTCACACCTATGTTGATTTGTTCATGGAACATTTTCACATAATTACATTTCACTTTCATGATTCGTATAGTTTTTTAATATTCCATGGTGTGGTGTATTTGTATCTATATATACTTTTTATACTCGTATACTTTTGTATACTCTTTATACTTATATACTTTTGTATACTTTTTATAATTTCAAAATTTTCAAAAATAGATGGTTTCCTCTTTGGAATATCATTACATATGCTACATTGTTTATGTTTATGATAATATTTCATTTGGATTCGCGTGATGCTAACAGTTCAAGATTAGTTTCTAACCTTCTGTCCATTACGGATAAAAATGGGGAGAACAAATTGATGGGGAGTTTACTTTTTCAACTCTTATGCATCACAGTATCCTTTTGGTTCATGTGTGTAGGTTGATTCCGCTTAAATGATATCACGGACTATACATGAAGACTTTCAATAGAAGACAAAGACATTTATGACTTTTCCGTTCTTGGTTTGGGAGGGTATTAGCTGTATTTGTCTTAGGGATCATTTTGGCTTCAGTTTGTGTTTTGTACCGGAATAGTTAAAGGGGGAGATTTATCATAGCAAAATTTATGATTGCTCATTATTTATTTTTAATTGGACTATCCTTTTACACCCCAACTGTACCTTCATAAAAGGTCTCAATTCTTCAAGAGAAGAATCTCTATTGACCATTTGTAAAGATTGAAGATCGAGCGTCACTACCTAATCCAGTGTTCTAAAAAATGCGCCTAGGTGGGGCCAAGGCGCGCCTAGGCGTGAGACTTTTTAGATTCGCGAAGTTTTGGCCCTAGGCGTGGATTAAGGCGTGGTCAATGATGGTCAACGTTTTTTGGGTTAAGGCGTGAAAAATGTGCATTTTGGGGGGATAAGGCGCGAAAAAATGCGAGTTTTTTTAGAAGTAAGATGTGAAAAAAGGCAATTTTTTTGTTTTTCTTAGTATTTTAAAAAAAATAGTATTTTAACTTACAAATATTCAGACATATTTTTAAGGTATGTACCATTTTTTTTAATAGCCTTCTCATAGTCAAAAAATATTTAAAAAGGCCTAAACGCTTTTTCACGCCTTTTTACGCCTAAGGCCCGCCTAGGCTTCTAAGGCTTAAGGCTTGGCCTCCACGCCTCGGTCACGCCCAATATTTTTTAGAACCTTGACTTTATCCAAGATGGTTTATGAGGTGGTTTTGGTTTACTTAAACTATCCAGGAGTCTTTTCAAAGAGTTTGTTTTTACTAATGTTTTTCAAAAAGTTTTAAAATGATTTTTAAAAATTTTAAAATTTTTGGAAGTTCATTATACGACTTGAAATGTCATTCGAACGAGTCTCTACTAGTTATTGGAACATATCGCGAGGTCATTCGAACAAGTTTTGATGTTTCGCCTTTTGTCATGCATTGGAATATTGTATGAAGATTCGTTGGAAGATTGTTCAAACATAAGTGGTTATATCGTTTGAACGAGATTGCATTTCATTCGAACTAGTAAGCATGTTTTTTTGTTTTTTTATCCCAAATCAAATGCAATATTTCATATTTATCTTTAGTGGATCTCTATCCCTATAAATAGAAATGTGGGGATGAATTTATTTTTAATCCTTTTAAGAGTTTTTTTTAGATCAAAATCTTCAAAAGGTTCATATAAACCCCTATGATATTTTTGGATCACTTTGCCAAACCAAGAAGAACACAATTTGAGTTTTAAACCTTGTCGAGATTTTTCTCTACTTTTCATTTATGGAGTATAGAGTTTACTGCTGAAGAAGAAATGAATTATGAATTCCTTAGCCTGGTTGGTGGATACCGAGGAAAGATCTACTTACTGTGGGCGGTGCTGGACTGAATCATTTTTTATTAAAGATTTCAATACATCACCGCATTATATTTAATGGATCTCTAAGTAGTCTGTAAGTTGTTAAGTGTCTGTCTTCTCTTAAATAGTGCTGACTCGAAAGATTCACCCTTAATCACTGGATTTTTTGTGCACATTAGCTTCCCTAGCAACCACCACAACCTCCTAATTAATCCACCCCACCTCCAACACCCTCAAAGAACCACATCACCTTGTTTTGCCTCCTTTTCCAGTGTTGTTGGTAATGTTCTCTATCACAGTGGTAGTGGTTGACTGGGATTGTGCCAAACTCGCTGATATATAGGGCTAAGTTGTTGACGTGTGAGGATTCCTTATAAGGAGCCATCGAATATGCCATATATTTTATCATGATAATTACCCCATTAATTCTTACGCTTATTGATGGATTGAATTACTGTCGCAGCCATCTTTTCCAAGAGTTCTTTGATGGATCAAACACTAAATTGTGATAAAATGAGGGGAGATGTTCGTTTGTAAAAAAAAAGGTTCCTGCTGTAATAATGGAAAAAATAAGGTTCATATATACAGTATGTTTCATGAGAATATTTTCTTATTTTCAACTTTCTTAGTTTCTTATTAAGTTACATATGTATTATTAATAAATTTTGTGTGTTAATGCTACAATCGTAAATATTTCTTTATAGAGAATATACATACATATAATAAAATAGATATTATTTTTTATTATATCCTTGTTGTAGCCCATGTACTATCTTTTTTAGATAGTTGAATTTACATATTGTGTCTTATCGTATTTCATATAACATGAAACATAGGCCAAACTGTCATGGACATCTCAGAGTGGCACAATGCCAACATCGAGTGTTCTAAAAGTCATACCTAGGCATTAGGCACTATTATGTCAGCCCACCTAAGTACTAAGCGATGCTCTATCGTCTCTCCTAGATGCACGTATATAAAATTTGCTGTAATTTTGATGTACCATTATTGCAACGTTGATATAGATTCTTAGACTTTGTATTGAATTGTTGTAAGGACATTATTTTTATTGTCCGTTATTAATTGAGTATGTCGTATATCACGACAACCGTAGAAGAATAATTGAAGATCATTCAAGCGTCAAGACGGATCCGAATATTAAGTTCATCAACATTCAAGCCTCCGCAAGTTTAACTTTGGTAAGGTTGTGTTTTGGTAAGGTTGTGTTTTAAGTCCTTAACTTTGGTAAGGTTGTGTTTTCATCAAAAATATTTTTGAAGTTTTAAGGAGGACATAAAAAAATATTTTTTAATTTTCTCGTTCGAGCGGCAGGCCTCCATCGCGCGATGTTGTTTGAACGACATGAGTATCCGTTCGAGCGACACTATTGTCTCGTTCGAGCGATGCATCGCCTTAAATTTCTATAAATTGTTTTTTCCAACTTTGTTTTTTATCAGAAGGCCTGAGAATTTTCAAGAGACGGAACTTCTTTGGCAGAATACTTTTTATTCTCACTTTTAGGGTTTTAATCTTTTGTTGTCAATTCACAAATAATCCCAATAGTTTGTGTGAATTTTTTGGAACCCAAGAATAAGATCTTTTGTAGAGAAGATCTCTACTACTGATCTAGGTGCTCTTGAGGGCTATTATTGGGCTGAAGACGATTGCGTGTCAATATGGAGTGCTTATGGGTATTCCTGCGCTAAATTGGAGATGGGGTTCATGTTGACTCTAGGCTGCGATCTATGTGGGTTTTATGTGATTAACTCATTGCGAATTTCATTGTAAGTGTAAGTGTTACATATTATAGTGAAAGAAAAGGTTTTACCCGAAATGGGTTTTTTCCCAAAATTTGTGAGTCAGTAATTTTGTTTGTGATGGTTTGACACACACACACATAATTGCATGTTTAGGGGCTGATTTATATTTGTCTAAAATCGACTCCAATTAAATAAGTTTGTAGTTGGAATTTGCGAATTTGTTTAAATCGATATCACCCACGGCACACAACTCCTTTTACAATTGTTGAACGTCATGATTATCCTAATACTTGCTTTTTATAATATTATATTTAAAAATTAAAATAAAATTGCCTATGGACACTCGTCATCCGCTTCTCATCAAGATCTAATTAGAACATTGCCAACAAGTGGCCTTGACACTACTCTATTCTATAAAGACAGTAGCGCCCCCTCTATTACGGGGTCAACATATGGCTTAATCAACAAATGTTATAGGCACGACAAGGATGCAACATGCACTCACACACAACTCTTTCTCTATATGTACAATGATTTGTTCTATGAATCTAATTGGTCTTTATGTCTTTCTCTATGACACATATGTAACAACCCTCGATTTTGGAGACTGAGAAATTTAATTTTGGGAAAATAAAAATTTAATTAAATTGGAGAATTTCAAAATTTGGGAGTTGAGGCCCAAAAATCGAGAATATTTCAAAGTATTCCGGATGATATTTTTTAGGGTACCATCGATCCCGGAAGGGTCGAAATAGTCAAAATGACTGTCATTGGGTTTTATTTCGGCTCCGGAATATTTTTATGTCAGTTTGACTCGAATTAGAGTAAACGAGTCATTTAAAGTGTGTATTAACATTTAAAATTGGGATTTTGTTTTAAAGGTTTATGAGGCTTACGGATGAAGCCATTTCTCATTTGAGAAAAAGAGAGAAAAAGCCCTAGAGGGAGAAAGAGAAGGGAAGAAGAAGAAAGGAAGAGAAAGAGGAAGAAAAGCTTGGGGATTTCCGGCCCAACCGCGTCATCAAGGACGATCCAACCTCTACAGATCTGAGGCAAGTGTTTAATCTTGCTAAATAGCTATTTGTGTATTTCATTTCATAATTTGTGGGTTAAAGAAATGGATTTTTGGGTATTAATGTCAAAACCTAGATTTTTAGGTTTAATCTTGAAATCAATGTGTAAAAATGGATTTAATGGATTAGAAATGGTTGGGATCAACTTTGGGTTGATTTATTGGCTTAGAATCATGTTGTGATAAAGTATTGGGGGTTGGAATGAAAAATTTAGGGTTTAGAATTCGTGGGTTTTGATGAAGAAGAAGACCCCTTTCAAAATTTGCAGGTCCGAATCGATTCGCCCCCTTAAGCGAATCGATTCGGTTTAGTGAAATTGGCAGGTCTGCATTGACTGAATCGATTCGGACCCAAGCCAAATCGATTCGGCCTATTGCAGAAGCCCAGGTCTTTGGACCCGAATCGATTCGCCTTGGAGGCCGAATCGATTCGCCTTGGAGGCCGAATCGATTCGCCTTGGAGGCCGAATCGATTCGCTAGACAGAATCGATTCGGAATAGGGCCGAATCGGTTCGGAAACAGGGCATTTTGAGGTATTTTTCTCCATAGTGAATTCAAACCCTTTTTGGTTGGGTTTATTGATTTGGGGCCTTCTCTTATGATGAAAGAGATATGTTCTTGGAGACACATAAGGAGTTTCTCACACATTAGAGTTTTGGGGACTCCTTAGGGTAATTTGGGAGAAATGTATCCATGTATGTATTTGGAGTTACGTATAGAGATTTTGGGGAAACCCTTTGGGATTGAGAATCCTAATTGTAGATTAAAAGTAGGTGTAGATGTGATGTGAGGCTAAGAACTCTTAGAGAGATCTCAGACTAGGGTATTCACAAAATTGATTGAACCATAGTCGAAATCGAGGGAAATGAGATTATTTGATGATTGAAAAAATGAGCTTGAGGCTTATAGACTATTAGTTATATGTATACCGATAGTCAAAATGATTACTAGGTTCTTTAATGTACTCGCAGATATAGATGAAATGTGTAGTGATGGATTCCTACGCAAACTCTTGGGTGATAGCCCTAATGTTGAATATATAGGTATAGATATATACACATGGTTTTGGGAGACTATTCATCATAGGAAAATGATCGAATATGTTTCAAGTATGGAATTATATTCACATATCAAGGTAAATTTAATGGAAATGGTGGTGACGGCTCGTATATTGAGGACTATGTATACTTATAGCCAGGTATATATATATATATATATCTTATACATATGAACGAGAATTAGTTTATATATATAAATAAGGATATGTGAATATGTGTTGATATATATACATCTGTATGTATATAGATATATGGATATCTTTATGTTGTGGACATACATGGTATGGATATTTAAACCGTATACGATGGTTTACTATTTGAGCATATGATTGGATCATATGGATTATATATATTATGCATGTATATGATATATATATATATATACTAAATTGGTTAAGCATACCCCGCTCATGCTATCATTGGGAAGTTGCGCGCGTAGAGGGTGAGCATCCTGGCTAGAAAAGCAGGGTGTGGATATTCCCCAGGTCATAGTCGTCCCGTGTGTTACCATATGATATATATATATATTTATTTTGGGATGAGACGTGATGGGTATGTTTCGTCTCATTGCCGGTTTGGAGCTATGATCGCTTCCCGGGACGTCGTGTGCGTGAGTTTACCACGAGATGGGTGTCGTTTAGTCCCACCATGGTGGCCCCAGTTTTGCTACGTGAGCCGGGCACTGGGAAGATGATAGCATTGATGCAGTTTCTCGGCGATATATATAGCCGGGTATATTATGTGTATGGCCTTGTACATCATATGTAGTATGTACACTTGGCTATTGGATTGATGATGGTATATATATACGGTTAGAAATAAATACCTATATATATATATATTTATATATATATCCTATAGACGAAAGAATAGGGACTTTATGAAGTACATCTTAGATGATTATGGTGTACTAGATTGATGGGGGTTGATGTATCGCACATAAGGTATTATTCGGTTATATCATCCCAAGGATATTATTGGAAATTTCTTTTATTTTATTTTATTTTATTTTATTTGTTTTCTTTCTTTTCTTTTCTTTCTTTCTTTCTTAGTAGTTATAGAAGTTTAGTAGTAATGATAGTATTAACTTGTATGTTGAGGATTATGGATCTCTAGGATCGACATTGCCCAGGAGTAGTGTAACGAGGTGGTTCCTTGTTTGGATTTCGCTTTGCGAGACACCTCACGCACGAAACGCAGTGCCATGTCGAGATTTGAGAGAAGTAATTCCATAGGTGGCATCTCGGATCTCTAGTCTTGACCTTGTCAGGAGTAGTGTAACGGGGCGGTTCCTTGTTTGGATTTCGCTTTGCGAGACTCCCCACGCACGAAACGTAGTACAATTTTGGGATTAGAGAGAAGTCTTGCCAATGTTCCATGTGCATGTTATCAAGTATATTAATTCTTACGTTTTTAGCCTATATAGGTATATATATATATATATATATATATATATATATATATATATGTATAGGGGTAATGTTTTAGGAATTACGATGATTATAATTCATAAGATTATTAATCGGAATTCATTAAGCCTAGTTTGGAAAAAATTGGTTGTATTCATAATCTAGTAAGATTAGAAACAGGGTGGATTCTTGGGCTAGGTTAGGAAAGCAAATTCTCGTGGCGATAAGCTAGGCCTATAATAAGTTAGGTTGTCCTAATAATGTGGGGGTAATTTAACTAAAACTTGAGGACGCGAATAGGTGCGCGCCTTTAGATGAGAGGTGAGTTGGGGTTCCACGAGAGTGCGGTCTCACTTTATTTATGAAATAATGTACACCGGTATTTATTATGCACAGTTAACACACTTGCTAAATATTTTACACATTCGGGGCTCTGACCCGTTTACTTTTCTCTCCTTCTTGTATATACATATATATTTCCACAGGTATCCTACCGCATGGATACCGGATGACCTTCTATCCAGAGTCTTGGGAGCCGTTACAGGTGCGGACTGTTGCGGGATGTTTCATGTAGCCGCTTCCTACTTATTTAAATTTATATGTAGGATTCATGTTGTATAACGGGTTTGTACCCAAGGGATATTTATATATATGTTTATATTCATTCCATTTCAGTTATTGTATTTGCTGTGACCCGACAGCTTATTCGGGTTTATTTATTTATGGCATATTCATGTATAGTGATACCTTTCATTCCTTATAGTTTCTTTTTGCATTTTTCTCTTATTTATTAGAAGTTTTGTAGTGTGGTTTGTGTTATGTTGCTGGTTTTAATTTATTTAACATCTCGCTTATATGATATCGGGTAGTTAGTCCTATATTATATAGTACCGACAGTTGATGTTGAGACTGGACCATCTGGAATTCCTGATTTAATATAGTATAGGGTTGGCCACCCGTTATTATTTTAAGCGAGGTGTTACAACATACACACACAAGTAGGAACATAGATGGCAATGTTATAGGGAACACAATTTTCCATAAGCACAGACTGCGATAATGTTGTAGATATAAATAATTTAGTGTAATAATTGGATACATTAATATACATAAAAATTTGTAATAATCATCAACTTGAGCAGTATTGGCATATGTAAAAATAGTCCAATTTAGGCACACAACTACATACAAAGGTAATTCACAATCGACGTCTGTAGTCATGTATTTCATTAATGCCCTAGCAGAGGGATAATTCTTAAACATGGACACTAGTTATATATATTTGGTGCATATTGCATACTCGTTATCTGAGACTCTAACGTGTCCTAATACTTGATGATGGTAACCAAATGAAACCTATTTTGTCACCAATAGTTTACATCAAGCACTTAAAGGTCTGTGAATCAGCAGTATTATTCTTTAGATCCTAGGGATTGAATATTTTTCAACCAAATTACATAAATAATAAAGGATACTTTATTGGCGTTGCGTTCTATAAAGGAATTACTTGCAAATAAAAAGGACTATGATGTAAGAATAGTGTATGCAACTCAATTTAGTAAAACTACTAGTGTAATTTGTCTTTGTGTTTATTTGTTTCTAACTACAACTAAAAAAGAATTGTGATAATTTGATTCAACATTAAAAGAGTCAATACTAGAGATTTCTTCAGTAAGTAGTAATTTAATTTGTCTTTTGGTTGAGCCTTTGATCACCATGGGGGTTGTATTCATTTATGGATGAATAAATCAAGTATCTATTGTGAAATTTTCCGATTATTACCTTTCAAGATTATATCCTATTTGTGGAAGTTGTATATTACTGTTGGTCTGTTTGTGATAATATTTCAAGGATGCGTCTCACATGGAAAATGTTATTTATATACTTTATGGTTACAAGAGCGACTATTGTTTCTACTTCTTGCATTTTTAGTTTTTCTCGGGAGGAGTAGGAGTCTTTATTTTTATATTTACAATCTAAAATTATGTACTATGAATTATTTAAATGAACCCCCAAATTTCGAGAAGCATGAATTCCCAATTGCTTTTATCATTCATTAGTGAAGCAATTTTTGCTTCAGATTATAGTTTTTTAGTTTCCTTCTGTTTCAAAATTGATATTGATTTATGAATTATATTCTCTAATTTCAGTTAACCTTAATGCCTCATCAACAGCAAAGTTAGGTTACGTTCATAAAAATGATGTTCATAACTTTGGTGTTCATGACATCAATGATATTCACAACAATGAAGTTCACAACGATAATGTTCACAATTCTTTTTAGGGTTGAGCATCAATTTCCAGAATGTCAAACGAAGTGGAAATATCAATGTGTCAATGGTTGATTTTCCCTTTTAGTGAATGAAATAATACCTGAATTTGTTTAATAAATTAGGCCCCTTTGAATAATATTGTTGGAGTGTCTTTTTATTTCTTAAACAGGGCGGATAGTCCTATAAACAAAGGAAACTCTACCCAAATTTTTTAAATTGCTTACAATTATTTGTGCAATAGAAAAAATCTTTTTGACTTAAATTATACACGACTTAGTACTGTGGAAAAATTGGAATTCATATGTTGTGTTTTACGTTACATTAGAAATTTATATATGTTGTTTTGATATGCAAGAGAATGTACTTAGAGGCATGTGAAAGATGTATCATTGTTGGGAAAACAATCGTGAACATAAGTGGGAAGAGGACTTCGATGCATTGTTGCCTAAAACTATGAAGTGATTATTATTATTATTATGGAGGAACACTTAATTTTGATGGACGAATTAAATTTGGTTGATGTGTTATCACAATTTCATTTAGTGTAGTTTTGTTTGATGTGAAACGAAAACATATTGGTGGGTGTTGTTGTATCTCTAGACTAAATGATATAATATATAATGTATATATTGTAACATAGAATGTGGAATATATTAATCTACGCCTTTTTCTCTGTGTTTTGGTTTATTTGTCAACCATGATTTGAGTATTTTTTTTACATTGTATTTTTTTTATGATAGTTTATATTAACCTTCGTGATATGAAATATTTTGCGTGAGAGTTTTTAATATATAAAAATGGGTTTTTGACTATTTTTAAAATCATATATGAAAGTTTTACATATCATAGACAATTTTTGGTTGTTTAATAATGGTTTTAAAAAAAAGTCATATATAATACCCATATAATATGGCGACTTTTACATGTCTCAATTATAATAGATTTTGGTAGTTTAATGATGGTTTTAGAAAAAGTCATCTATAATACCCATATATTATGATAGTTTTTACATGTATCAATTATAACAACCAAACTTATGACTAATTTTACCTGCAAAAAAGCAGTTATAAAAGACCTTTTATGACTGTTTTTAAGTGTCATAAAAGCATTTTTCTTATAGTGTTAGTAGTTGTTATATTATTGTATTTTCATTATTCTATTTTACTTATTTAAGTTATGCTGAGAATATTGGTATATGATTTTTACTCCCGTGATTTTGTATTATACTTGATCAATATATTACTTATAACCTAATCGATCCAATTTTTAGAGCCTCATAGATCCAACTTTCAAAGCATGTGTACATTTGAAGAACATTAAAAATTATCGAAGAATGTTCACTATGTTCTTTGTCATTTTCACCCAAAAATCCAAAATCGTTTACATTTTAAATAAACCCACCAATTATATATATTGACCAAAATAATTACATTTATAATAAATAAACACATTATAATGAAGCCAATAGAAAAACCTAAGTCAAATATTTACTTTTAATGAAGAATAGTCTGATTGTTCAAACATAGTTTTTACACAAATTATTTTCAAAAATATCAAAAATATATATGTATACACAACTATTTTGCAATAAACAAACATATTATAATGAAGCCTAAACAAGTATACAAAGTCAAATATTCACATTCTAATGAATAATGGTTTGAACGTTCAAAATTAGTTTTTGCACAACTTGATTTCAAGGGATAAGAAGACAATACATGTATATACAACAAGCTTACAACACGCGCGCGCGTGTGTGTGTGTGTGTGTGTGTGTAAATCATACCTTTTGAGTGAGTGAAAATAGGGAATTTTGACCTAGGAGAGAGGGATAGAACCATTACCCATGAGTTTAATGCTTTATGAAAAACACGTGAAAGGGCAATGAAAGGAGCAATCTCCTTTTAATTAAAGGCCACCATTGAAAAAGGCCTAAAATATTGAGAGGCAATAAAAACAGAAAAATAACTGAGGCTATTTTTTTTATTGATTCTTCAAAAATTAGAAATCTTTAAAAAAAAAGAGAAAAATGAAAAAAAAAATAAGGTGGTTAATTTATGATCAATGGTTTTTCACATTGAGTCCTAGTTGAGCTTAATTATTTTAATGTTATTGATTCGAGAATCATCAAAATCTCTAAGCAAGTGTGCATTGTGTTTGTTTGTCCTTTTGAGTTCTTTATTTGACATGTGAGTTTAAATCCATGTTGATAAATTATTGTAGTCAAATAGATCTACTTTGATATTTTTGAGTTATTGGGCCATTTTCTCTCGTTTCTAGTTCACGTCCCTTCACTCCGTATCACCATGTCTAGACATATTGATATTATGACAGTGTGTAAAGCATTGGTGTTTGTGTCTTTTGTTATCATTTATAAGTATATATAGTAGTGCTTCATTGATATATGTGTGGTTATATATATGGTATGTTTTGTGTTTTGCATCTTTGCCTTTTAATTTAATCCGTATTTGCCTTATGCTTAATCTTTCATTTATATTGGCATGTGTTATGATCATCTTGGTATCTTATACTTAAATGATTGCATCATAGTTCACATCATTTTCTCTAGTTTGGATTATTTGTACTTGTGTTGTCGAATTGGTTTTTATTAAATGCTTGTTTCACACCACTGCATGATATATTTACTTTTTCTTTATGATTACCCATGCTTCAATTAGGGGGAGATTTGGTCTTACTCGGGAGAATTTTGTTTATTATTGTTCATCTTATTCTTTGTATGATCCTAAACAAAAGAGGGGAAGAAATGGTATCTAACTCTTTTCATGCGTGGGAGTTATTTAACTTAGGGGGAGACGTCTTATCTTAAGTAGAGATGGTTATACAAAGGGGGAGGGCTTTTTATATGCAGTTTATATATTATTATACTCTCTTTGCATTTGAAGGTGTGCTTAACTGTGCATGTTAACAATAATGTGACAAAGGTTTACACAAGAGCAAAGCTACTCATGTTTGTGTCGGTCAAGCATCTATAATTGTTTTTCCTTTGGGGACTGAGAATTGAGTCTTAGTGAGCTTGAAAGCCCATAGGTTTTTCATTTTGAGTTTTATCCCGGAAAAGACAAAGTCGAAGAGTTGTATGGATAAATTATCGAATTAAGGCAATTTATATGTATTGGATTTTCTCCGTGTTTGGGCAAAACTTGTTTGAGTAAAAGGTTAGGACTTATGTTGTTTGTTCTTCACGCTTTGGATGTATTATTGAAGATTTTTGCGGCCAAAGATAAATTATACATTATGTTTCAAGACGATTTTCATTTTCACCATCCAAGGGATCTCAATGAGATGAGAATACATTTTTATGTTTGTTCCCCGGATTTTGTTTTGGGTGTTAGGATTTTATAGAATTATTTTTAAATATTTTAAAATGATTTTATCCTATTTAATATTTTTTGGGAAGAAAAATATGTTTTTCGCGACCTCGTTAGAATGAGCTATGCTAGGTCGTTCGAATGTGATATGGTACCTCATTAGAAGAAGTTCCAACGAGCTTCGATTAAACTATTTTTTTCCTTTTCTGGAATCCCATTGGATATCTCGTTAGATACATGTTCGATTGAGATGCCATACTTCATTCGAATAAGGTACAATGTCGTTCGAACGAGTTGGCGTGTTTTCCATTATAAAATTCATTTTTTAAACTTATCTCTTTTTTAGAAAACCTCCTATAAATAGGAGTACGGAGCAGAAGATTTCTTATAGACTTTTTCAAGCTTTTTGAGTTCCCAAGCTTATTTAAAAAACTCTTTATGTTTATGAGTTTATTTTGAAAAAATTCATCCAAACCAAAACCCTAGTTTATAATTATGCTTAAGATCCAAGAATCCTACATCTATATATTTGTTTAATATGTCTTCTGTGTTTCATCAAAGTTGTTTGCCTTTTATACTGTGAGCATTATTTGTAGTGGATATCGTGTTTGTTGGTGTTCGGTAGTTGGATTGATCATGATACAAGTAAGATCGGTAGGATATCAAGACATGATAAATAAAATCCATTGTGTGGTTATTAGAAGGCGTCCAATAGTGCCATTAAAGAAGGTAACAAAATATGAAGAAGCATATCAAGTCTTGAAGGTGTCGAGTCTGTGAGTAAGTCTAATTTGTCCTTATAACTAGACCTATATTGTAGTGGACTTGTATGGTTGGGGCGTCCGAGGATTTATCCATTGTGAATTTTCCTCGTACATCATCGTGTTTACTTATTTTACTCTTAATTATACTCGCCTAGATGCATGATTAAGTCGAGACTAAAAATGATAAATCATTTTTACACAACACTGCTGGTTCTTTAAATTGGTGCAAGAAAATTGAAATATTGTGAAAATAAAATTATGTGGTGTTTTCTCTAAGAACCCTAGGGCACTTAGCTTTCTTAGTTACATTCTGAAACAAGCATAATAAAATTAATTATACCACGACATTTAGTAACGATACAGTCTAATTGTTACTAAAAATATTAATAACTAGGTTTTAGTTAGATGAATGCATCATGTATTAAGGCCATTCTTGGCCATATACCAACCATCATCTTTCACTACAGAAGATCGACAAGCATGTCGAACGCGTAATTTTGTGTAAAGGATTCATTTACTACTATCTATAACATATACCTTAGACTTTAAGCTTCATCAAATGGAAGTAGAGAGTGCCTTTCTTAATGGAAATCTCTAAGAGGGGGGTATATGTGTCACAACCTAAGGGTTTTAAGGACTCCAAGTTCCCAACAAGTGTCTATCGTTTAGAAAAGGATTTGTATGGACTTAGACAAGAATTTAAGTCTTGGTACAATTTAAGTAAAAAATTGGCCTTGGACAAGCAATGGAAAACTTTATTTAAGAAAAAAATTCTTCAAGAGAAAGAATAAATATAAAAGTAAAAATTTCCTTTATAATAATGAGATTATGGTTACAAAAAATACCAACTAATGATTGAAAAAAAAACTTGCCTATTACAAACAAAATTTTATGTAATAAATGAGTAATGAAAATTCTTAAGAACAATGATTCTTTGACAAAGCAAAAGTAATAAGTTCAATATCTAAGAGCAATTATCGTCGGTCCTCAAACCTTGTAGTAATAGTTCACTGGATTGATGATATACATTACACTCAGACCGGTCAAACTTTACCGCAAAGTTTGTATTGAAAAATTGTCTTATGCTAATCAAGTTTTCTTTCAACCCTTCGACGTACAACACATTTTCTAGTTTAAGAAATTCAAGTATCTCAACACAACCACGTCCTAAAATACTAGACATACTCCCATCTCCAAAGGTGACTTTTCCTTCCTTGATACCGACTAGGTCGGTAAAATACAGCTTGTCATCGGTCTGTGCCTAGAGCACCCACTATCAAAATACTATTGGGAAGTATTTTGAACCTTGAGAGCAACGTGAACAACAAGGACATTTTTGTCTAGCTTAGGTACCCAAATGGAGGTAAGCTTTTGTTTGCCTTTGTCGTTGTTAGCCCTAGTTATATCGTTGGAAACGTTCTCAGAAGGCATAGACATCCTTTGAAATTCTTCCATTAAGATTTGAGAAGTGGCGACTAGGAACTTAACTTGCTCTCTAAGACTAGCAAAGTCCTTATAGCGGTGCGCAGGAGTATTGTACATTTCGTTCTCCCTAACTTGTAGCGAAATTCCCTAAGGTGACCTCTCCTTTTGCAATAAGTACAAACATAGACTTGTTTGGGTATACCTAGGTTCACTCATTTAGGTTATTTCATTTTTGGTTTAGGTCGAGGCCCATAAGTATATACCATAAATTTAGGAACCGATTCCGGTGCGATATAGGAAGTGGATGCAACATCGTAACCTATTCCTTGCCTCTCCCTATAACCTAAAGTGGTATCGAGGAACATTTTTCCTACATTCTTCGATGTATTCTCTATAATAACCCTGACCTCTCAGGCATATTTGAGATCTTTCTTGCGTTGGAATATGAGGGATTCAAGTTTTTCATGAGTCTTTAATGAAGCTTTAAGATCTCTCGTAAAACTATCCACCTAATTGGTCAAGTCACCATTTTCCATCTCCACTAAAACTACACTCTCTTCCAAAGAAAATCTCATCGAGGACTCACTCTCTCTTGACTCTCTCAACTCCTTCTCTAAAGCTAACACATTAAGCGCCAAAATTTTATTTTGCTCATTCATTTTAAAGGAATCGATGTAAAGCTCTACATAAGAAAGTTGTAGGCCACTTTAACCCTCACTCAAAGATTCATCTCCTTCACTCTCTCAAGAATGACTAGACTCACAGTCAAGGTCATCATGTTTGGAAATGTCCTCATCGGCGTGAGATGTACTCAAAATACAACCATAACTAGCCATGAACGAGGCAAAGTTATGTCTATGCAATGATTCATCCCCGGAATCCACTGACTCGACATCACTATCACTAAGAGTAGCATTGAAAGAAAATTTTCCCTTGCCTTGTATATTTAACCTCGTACGACACTCATGAGTTTTGTGACCTTAACCCTAGCACTCATCGCATCTCTCCTCATCTTTCTTAGGGTACACTCCTCTCGCTTTTTCAAAACCTTTCTTGCCCAATTTAAACATTTTATATTTCTTAAAACCTTTATTTTCTTTGGAAGTATTTTCTTTTCTTAGCTTGAGAATTTTTTTGATTTTTTTGCAAAAAAACCAAGGTCATCTAGATCAAAATCATAAGCAGAGTCAAAATAAACCTCCTCTTTCTTTTTAGATTGAACTTTTAAAGCAATTTCTTTTTTCTTTGGATTAATAGTTTTGGGAAACATATTGATTTCATTAGTTTGAAGCTATCCAATGAGTTCTTCTAACCTAAGCATATGTAAAATTCCCAACGAATTAAAGATAGTGACCTTAGTAATATAGTGAGATGGAAGGGATCTCAAAATTTTTTCACAATGCACGTCTCAAGAATTATCTCACCTAAATTAAAACTAGAATTAATCGTATCAGATAATCTAGAATAAAACCCATTACAAGTCTGAGATTTTAGCATAGTGATTGTTTTAAACTGCGTGGTGATATTTTGTGGCTTAAAAGCTTTCACAGCATTGGTATCCTCATGAGTGAATTGGAGAGTATCCCATGTTTCTTTAGACGTAGTGCATGTCATGATGGGACGGAACTCGTCATAAATGACGGCTCAAAAAATTACACTTAAGCCACGAGAGTTAAATTAATTCGTTTAAAATCATCCTCTATCCAAGCAGAGACAGGCTTAAGACTTTCTGCAATACCCGCACCCAATGTTTTATTATCTTTCTCGTGTAAGTTATAATCGTATGACATTTAAGATTTAGCACATTAATAAATGGGATTTTATATCTATGTTCAATGATTCTAGTGACCCCGATGGTAATTATTGGAAGTTATTTGGTGAAATTGGAAATTGAAGGAATTTTGTGGATCAAGAGAATATAGAAATCGTTCGAATGAGGACCCATTTTGATTGAACAAGAAGACTGAATAGTTTAAATGAACATCCCATTTCGTTCAAAGTGGACATCTGACGATAATCCAATAACCCATTTCTGCCTTAATATCCTAACCTCATCAGAAGGTCGCTCGAAGGCGATTGAACGATGTCCCATTCTCATTCGAACAACTTTCCCAGAAGTTGATCACATTGATTTGGCTTGATGTGTTATTGCATTTTTAGCAGTTGGATGGATGACATGTCAATGTCTGGTGGCTCTAATAATCAGACTCGAGTTTGGCTTGGGTAAGGTGTGTTTTTAAACGGTTTTGTGGTTTTTTATAGGGGGTATATGGGGGAGAGAGATGGTGGGTTCCTCCCAAACATTTTCTCATCAGCATTTACCCCTCTCTCTAATTTAAAGAATATTTCATCTTCCCCAATCCCCTCCACCATTGCTATAACATGCCACCACCATCCATCTACCTTATGCCACCATATTTCACAAGTATTCCACCATATATGAGCCTTATAAACCCATATCCAAGATTGATGAGAAAAGCTACGAAATTTAGGAGTTGTGTTGGAGGTTTTTAGAGAAGAAGAATAAATAAGTATGGAGCTAAGAAAGGGGTTTTTCTTGGAGCTTCCATGAAGGCAAGCTTGGTGGAACTAGGAAACCTCTTTAAGGCCACCTTAGGAGGTAAGAGGTTGTCATCTTCTTCTATCTTCATCCTACCATATTGGAGCTTCTACTAAGATAGGAAAAACTCTACTCTTTGCTTAAAACTCTATTTTTCCCATAGTATTAGTCTTGTGACTGAGTTTGTAATAGTAGGGGGTATATAGGGTTTAAAGAGGTTATTTCTCATGATTTATCTAAAATGGTTTACAAGAAATCCCAAGAATTTTGAGAAATTTGTTATATTTCAAGAAATATTGGCACCTAAACATTTTATGGAATAAAATGTTTGAAATAATATTTGTTTTGTTGAAAATATTTTATAAGCAAATGCCTAAAGATTTTCTTATGAAGAATGGGATTTTTATATAAATATACACTTACTCAAGGTTTGAAGAATTTAAAATATATTTTAGCTAGAAAAGCATATTTATGCCAATATTGTGAAATTTATAGAATAAACCATGTGTTAGACCCATTTAATAGGATTTTTTTTACTTAAAATCCATTTTCTCATGCATATAAACTTGTAGTATTTTGATGATGAACATATAAATAAGTTTATTGAGGGTTTTATTGGGTTTACATAAGAAATGAAGAAAATAAAAATATTGACCTTTAAATTGTGTTAAAGGGTGTAAAAAGTATGATAAATGGATAGTTCAAGACTACATGTGGAGATGAAGAAAAATGTAATTTTCTTGTAAAGTAGTCTTCAAAAATGCCGAAATATGTCTTTGACAAAGAAAGTGATAAAATAAAGAGATTTCCAGCTTGAGAAATATGTTACTCGAAAGTGTTAAACAAGTGTTAATGAGTTAAAGACATATAAGAAGTTTGAACGGGTAACTTAATAATGTTTTGAAAAATAACACTTGTGAAAATGGAGGAAAAGACAAGTTTGGAAATAAATGGGTAAAATGATAATTTTACGTAAAGCGAAACATTTTTACAAAATAAAAATTTGGGAAAATGTGTTACTCAAAATGGTCCTAAGTGAACATGATTTTTGGGATAAAAATTAATGCAAGTGTATGAGGGAAAAAATGATGATTTTAAAGTGCAACATAAGTTAGGGTGAAATCCCGAGTTTTGGCTTCAACCGGTAGAAAAAAGTGGAATAATGTGGACATTTGTAAAATATTATAACACATTAATATGAACTCGGATGACACTAGGACAGTTAAGGAGGGCTCGGAGCCAGGGTGATAGATCCAAAATCACTGGTCAGGCCATATGGTAGCATAGCCGACCATGTCGAGCCCGTTAAAATATGCAGATATTAAAAGATTCCGAGAAAAAATAATTAAATATGGAACATGTCAAGAAATGGGTTGTGTGGTGAATATGTGAAAGGACAACCTAACTTGAATTAATTAATAAATGTTTCGATAAAGGATAAAGTGGACAAGTAAATGTGAAATTTTATTAATGTCCATAAAGTGTAGGAATGGTAAACTGAAGTGCCTAAATAGGTAGTTAAGTAACCTAAAGAGGTTTAACCCTTCATTAACACAATAGTGTTGTTATGAAAGGTTTTCAAAGAAAAATAAGTATTTTCTAACACGATGCTTGCATGTGTTGAAAGGTGATTTTCAATGAAAATACAAACATGAATTAGTATGAACAAAAGGGGTAATTTCGATGACCAAAATAATTTTCCTTAAACTAAGGGTATTGTTTAAAGTATTTGATTGGGTGTGTTAAATCAAGTAATAAATGTCAAGCCAAGTAAAAGGGAAAATTCCTTTACATGAATCAGGTGAACTAATCAGGAAAAGCAACATTTTTGGAATAAAAACGGTTTCATGCATTAAAGTACATATATGTATAAATAAGTAAGGTAGTTTCATTTGTAGGTAGATATAATGTGTTAGAGTATCCCTTTTGTCATTCGATTCTATATTGCATTATTGTATTATCCATTGGGCATTCGGCTCATTCCCCCATCTTTGTTACGACAGGTTGGGTGCGGTTCTGCATTTTGAAAGTGTTGTACAGGTAAGTAACCTTTTTATTTTTATTTTAGTAGCTCTGTATGCTCGAATTCTGGGGATGCTTCCCATGAGTACCTCATGTAGATTGATTTAAATTTACGTGCTAAACAAGTGAAATGTAAAATTAAATAAAACTAGACTTGCAACATTATATAGGTTGTCTCATTGCACTTCACACCTAACGCTTGAGACGGATCGGGTTGACCACGGGTAATCCATAAATTCGGGTCAAGTCATTAGAAATGGTATCAGAGCTCTAGGTTTAAGGTTCCTCACATGAGTGACGTGGTGAGGTCAGTAGTGGATCTTTCAACTTCGGTATTGGTTTTGGTCCATTCACACTGATTGGTGACGGTTTCAATTTGTGCTATCAATGGTGTAATTAAAGAAATTAGCTGTGACAACCCGCCTACTAAAATAATAGGTGGCCAGCCCAACACTCTAATAATCACAAGAATCATAGATGGTCCATTCTCAGCATCACTGTCGATTAAAATAATAGTACGAGATAACCACCAATCATTTTAGAAAACTGACTGTCAATAAAAAGAAATTTGTAAATAAAAGAAAAACACTTAGACAATCCCATTTACAAAAACGGTGGATATCAAAAATCGATGAATAGAGAACGACAATATAAAATAATCACCGAATAAGTTATCGGTGAATAGACCAATACAATTAGTTACACCGAGTATTACTTTTCAATAGTTACAATATAATAAATGAATGCAAAGCTTGGGCAAACACGCCCGAATAAATAAACTGAACATAACTAGAGTACAAAAGATAGAGGCATCTAAACAAATGTCCTACAACATCCGCAATATGCTATAGCTCCAAGAAAACCGGAATGGAAATGTAAATACGGGTGTCCAGGCGGTAGAGCACCTGTACGGCAAGAAGTATATGCGAAAATAAAGAAATATAGATGGGTCAGGGCCCGGTTTGATATGATTCCCATGTGAATAAAATGCATGACAGTTAAGTGTGTATTTATCTCGCAATTAACATAATATTCCTCACCTCTCAATCTAAAAGCAACCTAGCGCAATATCAATGATGATGCTCTAGTTAAACCAAGAACTAAAGGCTAACTTCTCCCCAATCTCAACACTATGCCCTTATTCGTGCGTGGGGTGTCTCGCAAAGAGAAATCCAAACAAGGAACCCCCCAATACACTACTACTAGGCAAGGTTGATCGTTGAGATACATTAGACCCTGTTCTAGTTAATCCAAGTACTAAAGGTTAACTTCTCCCCAGTCACAACACTATGCCCTTATTCGTGCGTGGGGTGTCTTGCAAAGCGAAATCCAAACAAGGAACCCCCCCGATACACTACTACTAGGCAAGGTTGATCGTCGAGATACATTAGACCCTCAGCAAATTATTAATATATACATATAAATGAGAGGTCGCATCTAAAGCTACTCAAGGATACATAATTAAATCCATTCACCTTCTAAAATATAATTCCCATTTCTTTCTTTAGGAATATATATATATATATATATATATATATATGGTAAAACATTTTATCAAATGTTTACTAATCAATTTCATTATGTACACTAATTCATTTCACAGTTCCATTCCTTATCAGGAAATATAATCACAGTTTTTATGCTCTTTGTGGCATTTTATCTCAGTTATGCACTTTGTAAAAATCCCTTCCTTATCAGGAATATAATCATCATCATATGCTCTTTGTGGCATTTCATTGTGCTCTTTATGGAACTTCATCATGCTCTTTATGGCATTTCCCATACATCAAGTCCCACTTGATTTAGAATAGTTATAATTATATATATATATATATATATATATATATATATATATATATATATATATATATATATATATATATATATATATATATATATATATATAACGATTCTAAGACCGCCCATCCGGGTTTCCCCACTGTGCGCGCCCCTAAATGACCATCATCTTCCAGTGCCTATCAATTACGACACCTGGGCACCTATAAGGCAAGACGACGGGAATAGGCCATATGCCTGCGGGGTAGTCATAACCACACCCGGAATTACCTACCCATCGCAGAAACATACAATAAACGCTCATATGGCCTAGGTATATATCCACCCTGCATTCACTAGCCAGGGGGCTTCACCACCATTCGCGAACTTCCCTTATGAAGTCATTTAGAGAGGGTGTGTAACCATAAATTAACATTTATGAAAATCATTACTTTTTCCTTTTGAAAGCATCCAATTTTACGTTCTCAAAATCATTTGTACATATTCATTTAGTACCATATTTCATAATATACATTTCTTATTCTTAGTGTCATATTTTATTAATGACCTAATACCCAAAGTGCCATAAACCTCAACTAGTCCCCAAGACTTCCATATAATATCATAAACCATTAAAATGAATCTCTCTCAAGGAGTGTCTCCCAAATGTCTCAACATTAACATTTTATCTTCAATTTATCTTTCGATTAATCTCCTATTTCATTCGGACATCAACCTATACAATCTAGCCCTCAGGGTAAGCCTAATCATCCCATTTAATCCTAAGACATTAGTCTACCCAAAACCACCCTCTAGAACTTTTAATTACTTCCCAAAGGAAGGTCCCTAAATCTTGGACCTAAAAGAAAAAGGGATAAAAATAAAAATAGTAAAAATCCCACAAAAACAGGGTAACCGAATCGATTCGCCAAAAAGCCGAATCGATTCGGTGAGTAAAACTGGACTTTCTGCCTTAACCGAATCGATTTGGTCCCAACCCTAATCGATTCGATTTCCCAGACCTGTAACCTTCCCCTTATCCGAATCGATTTGCCCCTAGGGCCGAATCGATTCGGTCCTGAAATTTTGCCCAATTTGGGCTACGGGTTGAAGAACCCTAAAATCTCCAAAACCCAAAATCTTTGATTTCTTCCAACAACAACAACAAATAATTCTCCCAAATCGTTTCTGCACAATTTATAACAAATAATTTATCCTCAAACCAAATCAAAACTAAGATTTAAGGGTTAAATCATCAAAATCAACAAAGAACCCATTTAGGGTTTAAATATCCAAAACTTAACTACTCATGCATTTTATCACATTAAATAAACACCTAGCAAGTAAGAAACTTGCCTCAAGGTTGTAGTCTCGGATCCTCTTCCGGTGGCAACGATGTTCGGCCTCAAATCTCCATTTTCTCTCTTTTCTCCCATTTTCTCCCAACTCTCTCTTCTCTCTCTCTCTTTTGGCTTCTCACATAAGGAAGAAGAAATAAAAGGTGGGGGGGACTTAACCGGGTCTTAAAACATAAATGCCCTCTTTTAATTACTAATACACCGTTAAAATGACTCGTATCCACTTAATTGAGTCATAATGCGTCAAAAGTGTCGGAAACCCAAAAATACAACATGGCACTTATTTCGACTATCTCGACTATTCTAAAACAACCGCACCCCCCATTTTGGCATTCGGAGAAACGTGAACTATTTTTGTGTTCTAATTTCATCTTATTTCATTAATTATATTCCAATTTAAATATGAGTCATAACCGCCGCTTTACATATAACGATGCAATAAAACACAATATAATGCTATTTACCTTCTCGTACGGTAAATAGACAAAACATAGTAAATGTTATCCCTAAATCTCACGAGAAATAATATTTACTCCAACTATCCCTATTTTATAAAATTAGCCCATTGTGCAAAATAATATAAAATAGCCGCTCAAAAACCTGGGTTGTTACATTAGCAAGACGGGAAATTCATTGCTTAGTGACATGAGACTAAGTTAGTTGTCCTTTATTGCTTTCGCACTTCCAATTAGACATGTTAGTAGTTTGTGAGCATCCATGCGAGCCGATAGTGGCCACACCGCGGTTTTTAGTGTGAGGTGCTTGCGTGTCAACCCTTGATTATGTGAGAGGCCTATTAAGATGTTAATAGAGCGAAATGACATCCATTGAGTTAGGGACATGAATCGTGAAAAATCAACATTGGGTTTAGGCGATTAGAATGTCCTGCCTAAGTAAAGTTGATGGTGATATGAATGCATTAAGTTCCTTAGTTACTTTCAAGTAGTTAGTAATAATGATGTGATTAGGCGCATTCGATCCTTGGGGTAGTGTTATGTCATAGATAATTAATGGTTTGGTAGACATCAAGAACCGTGTTGGTCAACATTGAGGGGTGTGTACTCGGTTTGAATCAGTAAAATACTATTATTGTAAGTAATTCCCTTCATTGTTATTGATTACAAGTTGTACCTCACAAGGTATAATGAGAGTTCCAGGAAAATTGCGGTAAGTAGGTTACGTGTGCAATAATGATGATTAAAGTGACTAAGGAATGAACTCTAGATAGTCTTACATAACAAAGTTTTAGAAGATATGGTGCAATTTTAAGGAATAGGATCCCTCATGATGTTGATGATGTAAATCTAGAGGCTTATAGGTTGTATACGACGTCCCTCATTGTAACACCCGGGAATTTTCAAAACCAAACATATCGATAACTAAGTCCCTAAATTATTTACTTGAAACCCTTATGATGACCTCAAATTCAAAAGTCTCCCAAGAATAATGAAACTACCCTTGGTGCCTAATAACTTTACTAAATTAATATAGACACCCTAAAGTTTTAATAATTGTAAACTAGCCCCTGAATATTTCAAACAAACATAATTTGACTTATACTTAACCCATAAACCTCAAGTTTATATCAAATTAATCCTCTAGACTTTAACTAACACAAAATTATAATTTCAGCAATTGAAAATTTCTAGAAGTACAAAAATGCCCTAAACTTTCTTTGAAGTATACTTTTAGGGCTATATACCTTAATAGTTTACTAAACAAGGACCAACCACAAAAGTTTAAGTATTGTCATACAACCCTCTGGCCACATATATAACACATCAGCATTAAAAGACAAGAATAACATAGGTTAGCATTATGCAAACATGTGAAGTTTTAAAACTCACTTTTAAATCCTTGAATTTTTGTCTGAAATCCACCTACACCAGCAACCAATCAAATTCCCTGATGAGGTACTATAAATACCCCCGCGTTTTCATTAGTTAAAACACACACAATAAGCATATTCAAAGCTTGGAAAATTCACTCCAAATAGGTACACTATGATTTTATACATTATATTCATTTCTTTCAGTTTCAAATGATTTCTGAGTGATTATTATGCTTAGAGCAATCATAATATTAAAGCTTTTACATGTAAAATAGTGTAAAGTAGGAAAAACATGAAATTACAGCATTAAAGCTTGAGCTTTAATAGTGAATTTTAATAAAAATCTTAAAGCTCTGATTTGAAGTTATGAATACCTTCACTAAAACCATAGGAACTCTAGTGGAATGATCAAAACCCAAGAATTTTCACAATAAGTTTCAATTTGTCAAAAGTGTTTTTCGAACTAGAAAATTGAAATCTTAAATACTCCCTGTATAATCCATCTCAAACCCTGAAATCAAAACCAAACTAATCCTTAAAATAGTAGAAACCAAACTAGGTTCATAAGAATCCCTGATATATTCTTGAAATCCATAAATGTTATGTTAAAATTTTGACAAAACACATAGTTATATAACTTACGATATACTGCATTTCAATCCATAAAATGTATATATTTAGATTCCTTATGAAATTTTAGGTTGAGTTTGTATAGAAATCGTCTCAAATGGTGTAGAAATGAAGGATATATTCAAAGTCAAAAATTTGAAACCCTAAAATCAACCATCGAGAGGTTAAAGTTGAATTTTTTGACAGAAACATTGACCACGCGGGTGAGGGCGCGTGGCCAATAAAAAATTTCTGAAATTTTTTCCAATATTTTTATTTTATTTTTCTGGTCAAAATGGTATAAGGTAAGGCCATGTTTGGTTCATCCTAGCCTAAGTTATGGAAAAATGAGGTTTTAACTTTGAAATATTTTTCCTAAATTGTAATTTGACCCCTCCTGAATTTTTCAACTTATGAATTTGAACCCCAAACTTTACCTATAAGTACTTCAAACTATTTTAAGACAAAACTTCTCCTACACCAAAGTTCAAATATAATCTTAAGTCCAAGATTTTAAAGTCCCAATTTATTTACAATTAAAGCCTTAAAACTTTAAAAGAGACAATTTTTTATATAAACTGACCAAACCAACCCCAATTCCAATAAATGCTTATATACCCAAACATTGTATATAGAGAGTGAGGTACAAAATCCTCTCGATATCCTCTTTTGATCCATAAGCAGTTCGAAATACTGAACAAGTAGGTTTATTTTACCTCTTTAATAGTAAATTTTGCGTATTTGATAAGTGCTATTGATATCATTTAATGATAGCCAAACTTGATTCCAAGTATGTGTAGAAATTACCATACTCATATGTTTTTATATCAACTAATATTTTAATTATGATCATTCGGATCAAATTTAATCATTCTCACCTAATAACAGATATGATAACAATTAGTTGTAACGATGCAGTTTACTCTGCACTTTTGTGCATTATTCTTATTAAAAAAAAGCATCAGTATTAACTAGGGAATAGACTGTCATGTTATCCCATGAATTTTTTTTACTTGGCCTATGGTCTTTGATGTTGAGAGCCAGTTTTATTGTTACATACATATGAGTGTCACTTTAATTGTGTGCCTAGCCAATTAATATCCAAAGGTTTTGGATTATTAATTATTTTGTTTTACTGATGGCTTTGCTATTTCTATACCAGCCTAGTGAGCTAGTAAATATGGGATTATCAGTTCAAATATCCTTGATATTCTTATGTAAACCTTAATAAACTGATAAGTATGGAATTATCATCTTTAATTCTTTAGCGTTTCTATACAAACACTGAATTCTATACACACTCTACCTATCATCTATACATATATCTGTTATAGAATTGGAAAAGCCTGCTTAGCATATTTGTGATAATTCCTTTTCCCCCGAGATGGCCCTGGAGGAAGAGGATAATATCTCTTCCCCTTTAGAGACAAATATTGATCACCTATTTTCATACGTGACTGTGTGGACAGAGAATAATCAAGATGGGAGAAAGGAGTGGCACTTTTCGATTTTCTACTTTATAATTCGTGTCAAATAAATGTAATTCACCCATGCGATCGTAATACACTATGTGAACTATTTTTATAACGAATAAAGTTATGTTTTTTGCCTTAACTTTAATTCATTGCTTTATATATATATACTCTCTTGTGCATTCATACCAAAATGCGAGGTGTGATAAGTTGGCATCTGAGCATGTTTTAAATTTAAACATATCATCGGGTTAAAATTCTATGCGAGAAAAGTTTATCACATAGTAATTATTTTAACTTTTTGTAACTTCTTTTATTATTATTAAATGGTAATTCCATATTTCAGTATGGATATGTGGAATTCATTTCTGTTTAATGTGGATATTGGACCAACGAACCATTGGGCCGAGAAGAAGGACTCGCGAAGATTAGAGAAATAATTCGCATTATAGATGAGGATTAGGTAGGTTCTAGTAACGATATAGAGAGACTTGTGCTGACAAATCGAGTGTTGGGCTAAATGAAAGTAATGAGGAAAGTGGACAATTATGTCAATGATCCAGTGATACTCCAAGAAGCTATAAATCTTGCCTTAGCCGATGCACCACCAACTCCACTGATGTATTCGGATGCTACTTCGAATGGTGAACTCATACTTGGTGTGTCTTCGGATACGAATAATTCAATAGATGATTATGATTTTCTAGAACCAGATGACTATCTTGATATTCCAGTTTCTGACACTTCGGACAATGATGTTACTGTTCCCAATTATGAAAAATCTAAATTTTGAAAAGAAACTCATCTCTCCTAGTGTTATAAAGTAGAATAAAGTAACGTACATAGTGTATCTTACTAAACTTTAGGAGGAGGATTAACTTTGATTGTTGTAGTATGGGTATTGATATAGAGAAAGTAATGCACTATAACTCTAATGTATCCTCAAACTCTATTTTGTATAATATAATAGGCTTGTGACATATTCCTGTTTATGTACTTTTTTATTATTGTGACTACTCGATTATATTTTAGGATGGTTAGTACTCGAATTCCCTCCACTATAACTTAAACTGAACAGACCCACACTAAAGAAATCATGTGATGTCTTCAGGAATTAACGTCTTTAGCCCGACAACAATAAATTCATCACTATGCTCTAGAGGAAATTTCAGAAGAAGTCTATAGGATGAACACTCTCATAGAATTTTTATGATAATGACCTCCGTCATTTCTTGGAAAGCCGGTTACTGGTGAAGCTGAGAAATGGATGCGTCAAACTGCAAAAGTTCTAAATGGCGTAGGAATAGCAACCAATCTACGAATAACTTTAGCGGCTTATATGTTCGAAGGTGAAGCTGAGTTCTAGTGGCAAGCAGTATCCTGTAACCAGGATGCCGTGAATTTTACTTGGGAACAATTTGAAGAAATTTTCTTCAAAAATTACTTTCTTGAAGCCAAACAAGATCAATGAATGGTAGATTTCTTAACATATCAACAAGCAAATTTTTCTGTAGCCCAGTATGAAGCCAAAATTAGTGAGCTATCTCGTTACGCCATTGAGTATGTGGATGACTACATCCGAGGATTAAGAATTTTTTCTCTCCTTTACAGATCCGCGAGCATTCTAAACTTATCGACGTTGTGGCAATTGTGGAACAAGATTCTTCTATCGTAGTATGATCTTCTCCCTCCATTACTAGAAATAATCATGTGATTAGGACTTTACTTCAATCTCGACTTCAACCTTATGCCAATTCAAGTGGACAAGATTATTCCTAGATTCATCATAACACAACTCGTTCAATTATTCGTTATCATGAATGTCAAGAATTAAGACATATCTGACCATATTGTCCTAAATTAAGATCTCTTCCAGTTCATCGTCTGTAAGATAATCCCTCAAAAACTCCAAAATCCCATCTTATCCAAAATCCACCTAAACCAAATCCACCTAAGAAAATTGTACAAATCTCGAGTTGTGGAAAGAATTGTGTGATATTGCCTACATGAAATTCCCATGACGTGATGAGAAGGTACAACACTTTTTCATCATTTTCGTGTACATATTTTATTTGATTCAGGATCAACACATTCCTTTATCAGTCTTAAACTAGCTAAATAATTACGATTACTACATACAAATTTAACTGTTCTATTGGAAATTGAATTACGTACGGGTGAAATCAATAAACCAACACAAGTTTATAGCAATTCTAAAATTCAACTTGGTTTAGTCATAATCTTTGCGGACTTGATAATATTAAATATTTGCGATTTTGAAATTATTATCGAAATGGATGGTCTATCAAGACATTCTGCTTATATCGATTACCAGAACAAGAAAATTTATTTCAAAATTAAAGAAAATTGTTCCTTTATATTTCAAGTATCGTGTCTATCCGAACCATCAAGTTTTCAATTCAAAATTCTGCATTCTAAGAATTTTGGATCAATTCAAAGATATTTTTCCCCAAGAATTACCAGTATTACCCCCTTCCCGAGAGATTGAATTTAGTATAAATCTTTATCTGAATACTCTTCCTAACTCGATACCTACGTATCGAACGGATCATTTAGAACTTTGAGAACTATGTACCCAATCAGATGATCTTCTTAAAAAAAAGGTTTTATTCTCCCTAGCTCATCTCCTTGGGGAGCTCCTGTATTATTTCTCAAGAAACATGATGGAAGCTTTAAAATATGCATAGATTATCATAAATTAAAATCAGTAACTATTAAGAAAAAGTATCCTTTACCCCGAATTGGAGATCTGTTTGATCATCTTTGAGGAGCAAGGGTCTTTTCAAATATAGATTTACAATCTGGTTACCATTTGTAAGATGTGGATTTTTGGAATTCAATTAATATCAGGTGAGGTGTAACCCTTATCAAGATCGAGCTCAACACTATGCGATATTAAATATTGGCAATGAACACAGGTGAACAGGCGATTAAGGGATTTAACATTCAGACTTGGATTAAATGATATGTTAGCACAATAAATACACAACAGGCACAATAAATAGATGGGACTAGAAGGTAGCGTAGTCGGAGGGAGAAAGAGCAAGTACTCTAGGCACAATAAAGGCAAGGCAGGAACCTCAAACTCGGTTAATGCTCAATGATATGGGTATGTAATAGATATGGGAATTTATGTTCTCATAATGGCTCTTGTGTAAGTGGGAAGTTGGGCAACAATTCTAGATTTAGAACGCCCTCCCCGTTAAACTGTTTGTATGATGTATTTATATGAAGGGCCAGTTACTCGAGTGAACTTTCCCGCGTTTGATGTAATCAATTGTCTTAAATGCATGAGTACCCCCCCCCCCCCCATTAATGTAGAAGATGTTGCATTAAATGCATGGGATTTTATAATTTGACGGGAAACTATTTCATTAGCTGGAAGTATGGTGGGAATTAATGAGGGACGTGGAATGTTAGCTTGGGGTTTCCCTTGGGATAACTAAAGGGTTAGGTTTGGTGAATTAAACCTTCCATCCCAAGGATAATCTCACTTAAGTGCCATAACTTCGAGTCCCTAAATGTCAGATGTTATGATGTCACAAAGTGGGTAAACAGTGACTGTATTAGGTGTGCGGTCCCATCAGTCAGGCAGGATGGTGTCTACTTTAAGGTTATTCAGCTGGTAAGTAGCTCGAGTGTTTAGTCTTCTGTTTATTAGTTAAGAACTATCTGAATACCAAGGATGCAAGATTGAGGTATCTCGGGGAGATTCCCTCGTATGAGTAGGAGTAAAGGTAGCTCGACTGTAAGTGGCTCGAGCAACCATGTATACTAAGTGAAGTTTTTCCCAAGTGTGACAAGAGGGTTGGTAATTGTACTTCCAACGTTTCCCTACTCTAAATCCTCTAAACCATGTCCCTGCGAGGTTCCCAAGAGGAGGTTATTCGATAGAGAATGTTAGCTCTCCCATGCCCTGTCAGGCATGATCCCTCATGGGTACCGAACAACCACACTCAACATATATTTATAAGATAAATTACATGATATGGATCATTCTATTTCTTATTACAAACTATCGTCATCCAAGTGACTTTGATTTATAAATTGGATCCTTCGAACTAGGTCCGTTGGAGAATCTTCGAGGTGGGTCATTCGAGCCATTTATGTGGAACCTCTTCGAGGTAACTTGCTCGGGCGTCCTTCTTTATCCTTCTTCGTGAGTTGTTTAATATGTTTGACTAAGTTAATCACTCTTTGGGGGTGGAGACACCCCCTACCTTTTCCCTTTCGTGGAGATATTTATTTACTGCATGAAGAAATATATGTACGAAACCTTTCGTTGATCTTTAGTCTTTTCCTGCAATAAGTTTTAAATATCCCTAGGCACTTGATTCGTAAGAAACAACAAATTATTAAAAATGGAGGAGTTATATTTTCCTTTATCTTTCGAACCACCTTGCTGATTTTAATGAATATACTGCCATACTTAAATAACATCTTTTCTCTTTTGTGAGGCTTCATAATTACTCGTGGTAGATGCCTTTGGGAAAGTGAAGAGCTTTATTCAAATTCCACCAAAAACTCTTCATTCCCCAAGACGAAAAGACCCCCAGCATGTCGAATTAAATAAGATTGTCGTTTGCACTTCTGTATGTGAAACATGGCAGTGCCACGGTATGCGCGTGTTCCCCACGCTCTTAATTTGCGCATTTGTCCCCTAAAGCACCATCATTGCAACCCTTGATCTTTTGCAGTCGTGCATGCTTAACGAACATGCAAGATAACCTGTTCATTAATACACTTTTTAAAGCGTCGCCTCTTTCCGCCCATTGGGGTCCGCGTTTCCCCTATAAAAAGGGGTATCCTCATTTCAAACACTTAGCTTTGGGTTTTTGTTCTCTTGTGTTGAGCCTTTGTGAGAGTTTACCTTCTTCGTTCCCTTCACTCTTTTCAACTTACTCCATCACTTTATTCCTTTAAGCTTCTATGGCACCCATCATCAAAAGAACCCACTCATCTAGGGGTGCTTCCCTCAAAAACCAAACGCGCCAAAACTAGTGGGCGCGTTATCGCCGTGCTCCCTATTTCGATGAGTCTGATAATTTTTGGCAAACTACATAGAGATTTCTCAATGAGTTAGAGCCAACTGAAAACCCCAATTTGCTAAACGAGGAGGGTGAGGATGTTGAAGATTTTACCTATATTCCTAACGCCACTGTCACCCGCTTTCACGTTGAACGTAGTGATTTTCCATTCTCTAAAGTAGAGTTTGAAGCTTCCTCAGGTGCCTGTGAAGGATTAGGTCCTTAGATCGAATACATCCACTCTAAGTATTCTATCCAGCTTGCTCTCATTGGTGTATCCTGTTCCCTCTGACTGGGTGATCTCACCCTTACCAAAAATAAAACCACCCTTTAACTGCTCATTTCTCGCTAGAGTCACAGGTCACATACCTTTGTGACCTCTTGGGGTGAGTTCACTATCACCTTGGAAGATGTTTGTGAGCTTCTGGGGTTGGAAGCTACAGGGTTTTATACTTTTTTGGAGGAGGCAATCTCCAGCAAAGAAAAGGCCTTGAGGTCTGAAGTGGAAGCAGTGGTGAAGGATTGTATGGTTACTTAAAGAAACTGCACCTACTTTGAAGTGATTCGGTACTTCTACTTAATCAAAGACAAAGCTATGATTAAGGCCCGCGAGGTGGCCAAGGAGAATCCCAGGGGAAAGCAAGTGTTCGAACAGCCTATGGCGGGAAAGGGCATTGACTTGCAGATAGAATTGGCTTACTATATTTGGGTGATGTTATAAAAAATATACCTTCTGGTCAAGACCAATTATTTCCCACGAAAGGATTTAATAAACATGGTTATTTTGATGGCGAGCGGCGTGAAGATTCATCTTGCTACTATTGTCCTCTGTTTATTGTATACCTGGCTAGATCGTGTGGCGGTAGATTCTGCGCGGAGCATCGGTAGGTTTGATTTCTCTAACTATGAAAATCATATCCTTAACAATTTTCCTTTATGACCATTTCCCATACTATGCACCGGTAGGTAATTACCCCAGTTCTCAGCCCGTTAAGATCCCTCGAATTCGTTATTGGAAACACAAAAGTGTTAAGAAGCCTCTCATCACTTTGATCGATAGAGACGAAAGGTTCTTACCTCGCCCCTATATTGGGGTGGACCAATTTTTCACAAATGATTTTTTGCAGAGGAGGAACACCCCATTGTTCTCCTTGATAAAGCTCTTGCGAGGAACTTTCCCTCGAACAATGTCCCCCTTTTGTTGATCCCTTCCTATTTACCATCATACACAAAATGGTCTTCTGTCTATCCCGTTTACATCCCCTATCGTGTATCCCTTCAATTTGGTTACGATCAAAGAACCCTTTTACTGAGCCACTTTACCCGTTAAAAGCTAACAAACTTTTCCTTTGCTTGTGCGAATTATCTAACTTTAGCTGTAGTAAGTCTTTGAGCCAGTTACTGTAATACCCCGTATTTTTTTATGACTTTTAATTTTGGGGGTTTATTAAATTTAATTAGAGATATTAATTTAATATTAATCCGAAAAATCATTTAAATGCTTACTAGGGTGATAATAGTTAGTAATTATTTTGTTGTAAGTTACTTTATGGGTAAAGTACATGGTTTAATTGAATTTAGTAAAAAAATTATCACGAGAATCTAATTTGATAATTTTGGAAATTTATCGGGACGCGCTTGTGTCGTGTCGGCATTAAATTCGAACAATTAAAAGTGAATAAATTATGAGTCACCCATATGGTCATTTTGAGCGCGTCAATGTGTCCGGAAGGGTCGAGATAGTTAAAATAATGTACCCGGAGGTTTGGTTTGGGTCTCGGCGCGTTTTTAGGCCTAATTAACATCCCGGGAGGGCGTTTTGGACATTTTATATTTTTGGGCATGAAAAACCACGAAATTTCTAAGAGTATATCAGATGGTAGGAGTCATCTTCTAGGGTTAGAATATCCATAAACTAAATACGGCCATTGGAGAGGAAGAGGAGAAGCTTTCCAAGGAGTTCTAGGCCAAGAACTCCACCGTTTGCACCGCCGTCGTCGCCAAACTTTAGATCGCGCAACGAGGATCACAACCACACCAATATCTCCACAAATCTGAGCCAAGAATTCCCAGGCAAGTATCTATCTTGCTCTATTTCAGTTAATGCTTCAATAATATTATTCTAGGATTGATTAGAACTAGTTTTTGTGAAAGAAAAACCTATTTTGGAGACTTGAATTCGCATGATGTATAGGAAATAGATGTATTCTGGAAATCAAATTCACATGTAGATATTGAACCACGAAATTACAGTAAATTAGGAGTATGAAATCTGGGAAAAGAATGGGAAGAAACCGAATAAAGAAAATATTAGGGTTCTTGATATTTTTATGGATTGTGCCCCATTTAATTCGTTATACATGATGAAAATCCGCATGCCTTACGTAGAATACCACTTATTTGTGAATATAACACTTGTAGTATAAATTGTTGGGAGTTAGGAAGTCAAATATATTGGTTTGGATGATTTTGGAAGAAGAAACCCGTAACTGGAAATTCTGCAGATTCGCCATACCTGCTTGATCGATCGATCGACCGACCCAAGATCATCGATCGATCGATCCAACACTTGCCATAGATCGATCTACCCCTCCTGGAAAACTCAGATTCCGCTTTTTTTAGGTTGTTCCAACTTAAATGATTTGACATCTTTGGACATTAATGTTAGAACCTTTTGGGATAAAAAGAAGACCAGAAGGACTTTATGAAAATGGAACCTTTAATGTAACATTTCATGGAGGTGTTTTACACATAAGGGACAATGGGAACATGTGTTAAAGAGTGAGACTCGTAAGGAAGTTACGTCGTTATAATAAAAAAGTACCTACTGAAATTACACTTATGAAGATAGGATTTCACGAATGTTACGAAATAAGACAGAATAATCCCATAAATAAGAATAAAAGCGAAATCGTTACGGGATAATCTAATAATGTGCAATAAGAATAAATATCATAAGTATGGGTCGTGAGAGTGTACCTAAATTTGATATGGGAATAGTAGTTTACATATATAACTATGATTGTGCATATACTATCTACGTGTGAAAATCATGCCCGCGCTACTTGCTATCCCTGAGATTACCGCGCTAGGATAGTCTTATCTCGATGGGACCTTTATGGAGGATATTGACTCGTACCCTATAATATAGGAATCCTTGGTACAGGCTATCTGATCGATAGTCAGACGGTCCTAAGAGACGTGAGGGTATGTGCTGACCTCTTAGTGACTTGGAACTATCCTTCGCCTCAATTTGTATGTGTTTTGTGTTAATACGGTTCGAGAGTGATTCCGAACTAGTATTTCCCTTAGTACGAGTGATACGGGGACTGGATAGCTGAGTATGCCAGCACCATAAATGTTATGTGGGGTGCCGTTGGTATATATATATTATATGAGTAGATAATATATATTTAAACTTGAAATTTGAGAACTACCTATTGTGGTAAGTAAGTAATGTATAATTATTTCAAATTGGGATTAAGTGTTTGAAAAGTTTGATGCGATACTGAGAAACTTTAAAATCGAATGATGTGAGAACGTTGCTTTTAAATAAAATTAACTTTCTTAACGTTAGAAATTGTCGGCATGAAATCTTGTGAGTAACTTAAGATAAGTTAAACTGTTGGGAATATTAGTGCGATAGGTGTGCACATTAGAAGAGAGGTGAGAATTTCTAAAGGGAGTGTCGCACTAATATGATTGTTGCATTAGCCGGTAAGCAGTTTAAATACTTGCTAAACTAATTTCAAATTATTTTACAATCGGGCTCTGACCCGTTCCCCATCTCCTCCTCTCTTGTATATATATGTATATATTGCAGGTGCTCAACCACGGGGGCGTCTTGCATAGGATCTTTTGGAAGGAACGCGCTGCAGCTTAGGTGGGATTTGCAGGCCTCTTGCTTAGACGATCTCATTATTGATTCCACTTCTAGTTTTATTTTTATCCAGTTAGGCATGTGTCGCCATTTTTTCCATTACTTAGTTGGTTTTATCAGAGATTGTGACTCATTTATTTCCAGTATTTTTACTTTGGGGATTTAACTGTTAGGATGTTTTTCTTTGAAGTTTTAAAGTTGGATGTTTCATTGTTTGGATTATATGTTCCAGTATAGTTGTTGTGTGATATTTAAACCATGGATTATGTAAGGTTTTAATTATTGGTTTTAAATTAAATTGGGAAATTGATGTTTTAAAAATGGTTTTGTCACTTAGCTTAATTATTTAGGGTGTTTAATTGGAAAAGTTATTTTTGCGACAGTGATGCTAAGAATGAACCAACCGTTCACCTTGGTTATAATTTAATAAAGGACTGATCACCCGGTATTTAATTAGGCGGGGTGTCACTGTTACCCCGCCAATCCTGTCATTCCGAGCAAGGAAGCTCGAGGAAGTAGGTTAGTCATGTATATAACAGTGTTCTGGCAAAACCAGCTTATTCGTTTTTAAAGTAACGTTCTGAATGAACCTTGATATCCCGAGGTTGCGAGATACCCACCCACAGATTTGGGTTTAAGAAATTATACCACCTTCAACTTGATGTTGCCTCTAAGTACTATCAATAAATCTATTCCTTTTGAGCTACCTCCGATAGCTCTTGTGGACCAATTTGTGATCAAGAAAAAGAAAGCATCGTAATCCTCCGTTCCAGTCGAGGTAGCAGTTGTTTCCCTTAGTCCTTCTAGCCCAGTTGAAGGAAGTGATACTCCATGTTCTGCTTCATCTGGGGTAGCGGTTAGGGATACCCGGCAAGCTCTAACAAAGAAGCTCAAAACTATCAAACAAGATTCATTAGCCCATACTCCTGATGATAAAGTCACTCAAGTAGTCAACCTAATATTTGATCGTCCTAGACAGACCTGGGAGAATTTTAGTGAAGAGGAAAAGGCATTCATGTCAAATGAAATGGATTCCCATAGTTTCTCATACATTCCTCATCCCACCAAAGGTATCAAAAAGAGGAAGGTAATTAGCCTTCTTAATCTTGTGCTAAAGTAATCGATCGAATTAAGCGAGGAGGAGCTGCTTGGGAAATATGTAGCGACTTGTTCTAAAGATGATGGTGATGACGAATGTGATGGTGAGGACGGAGGAAAGGAAGCAGAGGAATAGGAGGATGGAGAATAAGAAGGGGAAGAGGAGGACACTGCATTGGTCCGATAATGCAAGTTTAGGAGAATGGTTTCCCCTTTTAAGCCTACCTCGTCTCCTCAAGATTATGAAGCTTTAGAGGACGTGTTGGAAGAAGAAGAAGAAGAAGAAGAAGAAGAAGAAGAAGAAGAAGAAGAAGAAGAAGAAGAAGAAGAAGAAGAAGAAGAAGAAGAAGAAGAAGAAGAAGAAGAAGAAGAAGAAGAGGTATAATTCCATTATTCTTCTAAGTCCCTAACTTTTCCTCTTTTACCTTGTGACGATGACTCTACTTTGTTCCAACTCTCCCTTTTTTCCAGGTTGATGCGTGAGGTGGTTCGTGCGATGATGTTGAGGAGAGCATTCTGCTAGAGAAGCATGGCGCAGCCTTGCCTGCCTCGAAGGAAGCTATTTCGCAGGAGATAGATTCCCCTACTACTTCGCAGGTAACCTCCAATTTCCCCCTAGGGGTAGTTATTTCTGATACTTCAACATAATCAAGTAGCGACTATTCACCTGATCCTACTTTTTTGCTCGAGTAGACTGGTCTTGAGGCAGGTGTGCCATCTGTAAGGATTATTTAAGTTGATCCTAAATCACCCATTGTTGTTAGTTCGCTGCCCGTGGTAGGCTTTTTCTTTTGATGTTCTAAATTCATTTTGTTCCTTTTGGCTTTATGTTCTAACTTGTTCTCCATTCTGATTCGTATGTATCTTTACCCGAGCTCGTTGCTTCATTAGCCCCCACCCCTCTCATGACTAGGTTCTTGTTACCATTTTTGGGCCCTCGATCAATGTTGTTGCTGCGGGTCAAGGAGAAGGGAGACTGGAGGAGGTTGCTGATGATGGGGGGATGTGATTGCACCCTGAGAACAACGTCCTTTAGTGGCACCAGTTGTGGCTGAAGAAGAAGATGTAGTTCAAATGGCTACTCGTGAATTTGGTGATGAGCAGCATCCAAAGGTATACTTGTCTTCTTCTAGATATGTCCTGCATTTAAACTCTTTTTTTTGTTTTGCCAAGTCTTATTGGTCTTAGAAACGTCCCATAACCGAGGGTCATGCGGTCCAAGTCTTATTGGCATAAAATCTCCCATAATCGAGGGTCAGGCAGGCCAAGTCTTATTGTCATAAAATCTCCCATAACCAAGGGTCAGGCGGGCCAAGTCTTATTGACATAAAATCTCCCATAACCGAGGGTCATGCGGGCCAAGTCTTATTGGCATAAAATTTCCCATAACCGAAGGTCAAAAGGGCCAAGTCTTATTGGCATAAAATCTCCCATAATCGAGGGTCAGGCGGGCCAAGTGTTATTGGCATAAAAGCTTCCATAACCGAGGGTCAGGTGGGCCTAGTCTTATTGGCATAAAATTCATACTTTCAAGCCAGTTTGTATGTGTTTTCTTGCTTTGTTTCTCACTTATCAATTTCTTCTGTCTCGGGTGGAGGTTGAGCAACCCATAGCACGTGGGTCCAAAGTTAAAGCTATCACTCAGGAAGTTGCACAACCGAGGACTCTAGCTGAATTCGAATCTTTGGGCGGGGCTCCTGCAATACAGATCCAAGGAACAACGCCTAACATTAGTGAGGTGCCCAAAGTGGTTGCCTCTAGGGTTCAAGAAAGTGACAGCGCTTCGCATACTCGGCTCCTTTCCGTGAGTGATAGCGTCTTCAGCGACTATCCTCCCAAGGCAACCCTTGAGTTGGTTGTGAGGCAGACTTTGGCCAATTTCCCCTATATCTTGACTGAGGGTCCCTATTTATGTAATACCCCGTATTTTTGTGATATTTATTTATGGGATTAATTGAATTAAATGTGTATTAATTGAGAATTAATCCGGATAAAATACTAACGAGATGTGAGTTGGTATTTGATTATAATGCTTATACATGGCAATATATGAATATTGAGAATATTAAAATTGTCGCGAGATAGAAATACGGCAATTTGGAAATTTTGTGGGGACGCGTGCAACAGTCGCGTCAGGAATATAATTATTATAATTAAAAGGTAAATTTTATTTTTATCAATCGTATGGTCATTTTGAGTGCGCCAACGTGTCCGGAAGGGTCGAAATAGTCAGAAAACACTAGCCGGGGGTTTAGTTTGGGTCCCGGGGCATTTTTAGGCCATACCGGCAACGTAAAAGGGTATTTTGGTAATTTTGGAATTTGAGGATTTATGACTAACGAATTTTGGGAGTTTAAAATAGGAAATTTTATAACCCACTAACCCATTACCAGCAATTAACTGACTTGAGGGCAACGGGAGTTTTAGGAGAGGTTAGGAGAAGTTCCCAAAAGAGAAACACAACCTCCATCTTCAACCTTCAACCTTGGGAGAAAAAGGAGAGAGCAACCTTCATCAATTCAACACCAAATTCAGAGAAAAATCCAAGGCAAGTGGTTTAATTACGTTATTTACAACGAATGCTTCTTCCATGCGTAGAAATTTATATAATTGCATTGTTTTGGGGAGAAGGATAAAAACCCATGAAATTGGAATTAGAAACTCATGTTTTGATAAAGAGATTGTATGTAGAATTGTGTTTGGATGATTATACTGTTGGAAATACATCTTTCATGTTACAAAAACGGATTTAATTAGGGATATTGATGACTTTAATTTTCTAGGGTTCATACTCATAAGATTTGGGGGAAAATTGGGAGATTTGATAGTTGGGTGTTGTTTAGGATGAATTGACCCCATAAATATGTTGAAATACGACCTAAGTATGTTTAGGAATGATTAGAAACCTTAAACTACTGTTGGAATGATGTTAGATGAGATTAGAGGTGAAGAGAATTGGGAAAAACGTAATAGGAGAATTCTGGGCTCGAAACTGTTACCTCGTTAGAAGGCCTGCCCAGGTCGTTCGAACGAGCTTCTAACGAGTTGACAGTATGACTTCTAACGAGTGGGATGTTCGTTCGAACGAGATCTCGTTAGATGCCCACTTCGTTCGAACGAGACTTCTAACGAGTTGACAGATTGGCCTTTTTGGCCTGATTCGATTTCTAGTGTCCCGTAACCATATTTAATTATAGAGATAACCTTTCCTTGTTAACTATTTGGTATAATTGGGAGAATTGGGATATAATGAGGAGTGAACCAAATGATATTTGTGGATTATGATGCTAGTGACTATATACGATGTGAGGATTATTGACGACTTAAATATTTGTATTAACCGGGTATATGAGAATTGTGTAACATTATAAGTTGGTATGAGAATGAGAAGTATACCACTAATAATTTATGGTAATTACTAAGATGTGTGTATGCTTAGTATATGTATATGATTTTATGTGTATGACATACCTACCATGCTTGCTATCACGGGAGGTTTGCGTTCGCTTAGGGCCATCTATTCTTTGTGTGCCTACGGGGGGATATAGATTGGCACCCCGAGGACATAGGTCAGAGAAGGACTTATTGGGAAGTTAATAAGTCTGTTGATCATGGGAGCGTAGGTATGTGCGTGACGCATGTGATGTGACTGTGTTGGCCTCCATTGTTTATGATTGTTGTTATCTGAGAACGATTTCTGAGAGATTCGGAATGCGTGATCCTTATGTACGTGATGTACCGGGATGGATAGCAGAGTACGTGTGTACCGCAGCTTAGTCTCGGGGTGCTTGTATTGTATATTTATGATGTGAATGATATACGGTTAAATGAACAGACTTGTCATGTTTAATTATGAGAATAATTTATAGTAACTCCTTGAGAAGATAAATAAGGGGATAACCTCCAGTAAATGGTAATGCTAATAATTGAGAATCCGAGTTTAAGTAAAGCTATCTATTCAAGTGATAACATTGGGAATTAATATTGTGAACCGAGTAGATGGGTTAGAACTTATGTCGGTTTAGTTAGATATAAATACCACTTAGATGGGTATTGTACGTTAGGAGTGCACGATTAGACGAGAGGTGAGTATTTCATGTGAGAGCACGTCCTAACATGTATTTTGCATTCTTTATTTTAATGTTATTAAAGCACTTGTTGTTTTTAAAATACTCTCCACTTTCGGGCTCTGACCCGTTTTCTTTCAAATCTATTTTTGTAAAAACCTTTTAGGTGCCCAGCCACAAGGACACCATGCATAGGATTTCCATTCAGGTGACGAGATGTAGCTGTTTGTGGAAGTTACAGGGCCTTGCTAGTAGACGCTTCTTTATCTTGACTCTATTCAGTTTTCATCATTTGTAGGGCATGTCGCCCATTTCTATTAGAGACATTTCATATTTCAGTTATTCAGATTGTTGGCATGTAATTAATTCAGGATATACTGTTTTATTTATTTCAGATGTGGGATTGTTGTGAGGGGTTTTCCTCCGGACTTATTATTAATTGTTGGTTACTTTATTGAGACTTTATGGTGTATGGTTATGATATTCTTTCATAATTCTTTTTTTTGTATGTTAATCAGACTTAATTTAAAATTTGACATCTTTCTTTTTAAATACTAGGTGGTTAGTAATGATTAAAATGTTTTCTACAGTGATGTTGTTAACTGGACCAACTTGACATTTTGTATTAATTTAATAATGGAGTAGCTACCCGGTATTTAATTAGTTGGGGTGTCACAGGTGGTATCAGAGCATCAGGTTCTAGTGTCCTTTAGGATCTGTACGGCTTATTATGTTTCAGCTGAGCTTTCTTTGATGTAGAGCCTTATATTTTAGGACTGTTGTATTCTTTTATGTATGCTTCGCTCTTCAGATATTTTGGGTTTATAACTGCGAACTTATAGACCTTACTCTTATTTCAGATGCCTCCACGACGTGCACCACGGGTTCCTAGGGATGCACAGCCAGAGCCCCAGCCAGCACCAGTACAGGGCACCATGAATGCCGCTGAGGTTGCAGCCATTGTAGCCCAAGCGGTAAATGTCGCTCTAGCAGTTGTACAGCAGGCACCACCCCAGGTGCCAGTAGCCGCGCCAGTTCAGGCACATGCATTCCCGTCTGCTTGGGAACGTGTACGTGATGCTTTTCAGAAAGCGCACCCGCCGGAGTTCGCAGGTAGCTCCGATGTTGTGGTTTCAAGTCAGTGGAGGAAAGACATTCAGAGGCACTTGAGGATGTATGAGTGCACCGATGTTCAGAAGCAAGTACTAGCTACTTTCAAGCTAGTGGGATCTGCACTGCAGTGGTGGGAGTCTATTACCACCGGGGAGGAGAGAGATACTCTCACGATACAGGAGTTTTGGGTGCGGTTTGACCGTAAGTATTTTCCGTCAGCCGTTCACACGGAAATGAGGAGGAAGTTAATGAATCTCAGATAGGAGGGAAGGACTGTGGCCGAGTATGAGGCCGAATTCACTAATCTACTGAATATTATTCCGGATGAAATACCGACAGAGGAGAAGAAGATCCAGAAGTTTACAGATGGATTGACATGGAGGATCCGTCAGCATTTATTGGGGAACCTCTCATTGGCCACTTATTCTGACGTGGTTAACGCTGCACTGTTACACTGCTAGGATCACCGCTTTCACATGGCTGAGAGCAAGAGATCAGGAGAGTCCAGCCATCAGGGAAGGACTGGAGGAAATGGTGCCAGTGGGGCACAGTCTACTCAGGGGCAGAGGCAGGGTGACCAGGGTTCCCATCAGGGGGGTCATAAGAGGTTCAGATCGGGGAATTTCAGGCACAGACGGGGAGGTTTTAGGCAGAGCCATCAGGGTCCGAACGGCCATCAGGGCCAGCAGGGGCAGAATGGTCAACAGCAGTTTCAGCAGGGCCAGTATGGCCAGGGGAAGAATGGAAACGGCCACCAGGGCCGAGGGCAGCAGGGACAGAGAGGGGGGAACTTCCCGAGGAAGTGTTACGTTTGTGGAAAGACTGGCCATAAACACCAGGATTGTTCGGATAGGGGTAGGGCCCCGCAGCAGCAGCAGGGTGCTCGACAGGAGCAGCAGAGGCCTATGTTTCCCGTCGCCCTCCCGGTACCACCACAAATGGCAGCATTACCACTCATTCCAGCAGTCCCAGTTTAGTAGGGACAGCTTCAGTATGGGAGAGTGTATCAGCTCCAGCAGGTCGCAGCCCCACAGGATCCACCAACCATTGAGGGTATGTTCTCTATTCAGGGGACTCTGGGGAATATTTTATTTGACACGGGGGCTACACATTGTTTCATTGCTATGAGATTTGCACGCACCATTGGGTTGTTAGACACCGTCGAGAGTACGGTTACTTGTGTAGATTTGCCGTTGAGTAGGGGTTCCGTGATTTCCCTTGTATGTAGAGGCGTGGGTATAGAGATTGGGAGGTTTACTTTACCCGCGGATATGTTAGTGTTAGAGATGACCGAGTATGATGCCATTATTGGTATGGATTGGCTAGTTGCGTACCGAGCCATGATTGACTGTTTTAGTAGGAGTATTATCTTTGCCATTCCCGGGCAGGAGATGTTTTTAGTGGAGATGCCTCGTCCTGAGGGAGGATCGTCCACTCATTTGTACTATATAGAGGAGGAGACCTGTAAGGAAGTGGTGATACCGCTTGATTCGATTTCGGTTGTTCGAGAGTTTGCCGATGTATTTTAGGATATACCTGGATTACCTCCGAGTAGGGATATAGAGTTTGTGATCGATTTGACGCCGGGCACTCGGCCTATTGCCCGCGCACCTTACCGTATGGCTCCAGCTGAAATGAGAGAGTTACGAGATCAGATTGAGCAGTTGTTGGGTCAGGGGTTTATTCAGAGGAGTACTTCGCCGTGGGGTGCCCCTGTGTTGTTCGTAAAGAAGAGGGATGGATCGTTGAGGTTGTGTGTAGATTACCGGGAGTTGAATAAAGTCACGATACGGAATAAGTATCCGTTCCCCCGAATCGATGACTTATTCGACCAGCTGAGAGGAGCTTCTTTCTTCTCAAAGATTGATTTGCGATTGGGATACCATCAGTTGCGTATCAGGGAGGAGGACGTCTCGAAGACTGCTTTCTTAACGAGATATGGTTCCTACGAGTTTCGGGTTATGCCTTTTGGTTTGACCAATGCTCCAGCCGTGTTTATGGACTTGATGAATAGGGTGTTCAGAGAGTTCCTGGATCAGTTCGTCATTGTCTTCATTGATGATATTCGGGTTTACTCCCAGACAAAGGAGGAGCACGCCGAGCATTTGAGGCAAGTTTTGCAGACGCTACGTCAGAACGAGCTGTATGCAAAATATGAGAAGTACGGATTCTGGCTGAAGGAGGTTCAGTTTTTGGGGCATATTATTTTCGACCGGGGGATATCTGTTGACCCGGGGAAGGTATCCGCGGTAAGGGAGTGGGGACATCCCACGACACCGACTGAGATCCGTAGTTTCTTGGGCCTAGCAGGATACTACCGGAGGTTCATTCGGGGTTTCTCCAAGATAGCGGGTCCTTTGACACATTTGACTCATAAGGGTGTGCCATTCATCTGGAGTGATGCCTGTCAGTTGGCATTCGATGAGTTGAAGGATAAGTTGACCTCGGCACCTGTGTTAGCACTGCCGAGACTGGGAGTTGAGTATCTAGTTTATGCTGATGCGTCTTTGCAAGGACTTGGAGGTGTATTACAGCAGGAGAGTCAGGCCATAGCTTATGCTTCCCGTAAGCTTAAGCCTCACGAGAAGAATTACCCCACCCACGACTTGGAGTTAGCGGTAGTGGTGTTTGCCCTTCGGATTTGGAGACATTATCTCTTGGGGGAGAAGTTTCGATTGTTCACGGACCACAAGTCCCTACAGTACCTATTCACGTAGAAGGAGTTGAATATGCGAAAGCAAAGGTGGCTTGAGTTTGTGAAGGATTATCAGTTTGATATCCAATATCACCGGGGGAAGGCTAACGTAGTAGCAGACGCATTGAGACGTAGGCTAGTAGATGAGGTGGCAGGGGTGTGGAAGGCAAAGTGGAAAGAGTTGGGACACCAGGATGCAGTGACCAGATCGTTCATGTCTGTGATGACTGTTACACCGCAGATTGTCAAGAAGGTGGTAAAGGCATAGGCAAATGACTCGTTCTGTTAGGAGCAGATAGTTCGGTTACTAGCAGAGGGAGCCGAATCCTATACCGTTAGCTCAGACTGGGGATTACGCTTCAATGGGAGACTGGTAGTTCCGGAAGGGGAGGAATTGTGACACGAGGTGATGGCAGAGTCGCACGGCTCACGGTTCGCGGTACATCCCGGTGGGGACAAAATGTACCAAGACATGAGACGACAGTATTGGTGGAGAGGGATGAAGAAATATATCGCCGTGTTTGTTTCTAAATGCGCCACTTGTCAGCTGGTAAAAGTGGATCATCAGAGACCGGCAGGACTTCTACAGCCGTTAGAGGTCCCGATGTGGATGTGGGAGAGCATATCCATGGACTTTATCACGGGGTTACCTACGTCACAGAGGGGTCACGACTCCATTTGGGTAATTGTGTACAGGTTGACCAAAGTCGCTCATTTTCTACCCGTAAGGACCGACTACACTACGGGATAGTATGCCCAGCTCTTTATTGCAAAAATAGTGAGACTTCACGGTGTGCCCCTAAATATCGTGTCTGACAGAGACAAGATATTTGTTTCACGGTTTTGGGAGAGTTTTCAGGAGGCCATGGGCATGTAATTGCAGTTGAGTACGGCGTATCACCCGCGGACCGACGGGCAAACCGAGCGTACAAACCAGATGTTGGAGGACATGTTGCGTATGTGCATCATTGATTTTGGGGGTGGATGGGAGCAGTATCTTCCACTGGTGGAGTTTGCTTACAACAACTCCTACCAGTTCACCATTGGCATGGATCCATTTGAGGCGTTGTACGGTAGACCTTGTCGTTCCCCAGCATGTTAGTTGGAGGTGGGGGACAACAAACTACTTGGGCTGGAAGTGATTCAGGATACTTCGGCGAGGATAGAATTGATACGGAGTCGCATTCGGGTAGCTCAGGATCGGCAGAAGAGCTATGCTGATGCGAAGAGGTTCTTCAGGGAGTTCCAAGTGGGGGACCAAGTTTTACTCAGAGTATCTCCTATGAAGGGAATTATGCGATTTGGGAAGAAGGGGAAGTTGGCACCGAGATATGTGGGGCCATTTCCTATCATCGAGCGGGTTGGGTCTGTTGCATATAGACTTGGGTTATCGGAGCATTTGCACAGGATACATGATGTGTTTCATATTTCCTCGCTAAGGAAATATCTTAGGGACGATTTGGCTCATTCTCACATTGCTTTAGAGGACATCATTCTCCAGCCTGATAGCTCCTACGAGGAAGGGCCGATTGCTATTTTGGACCGAAGTGAGCGGAAACTGCGGTCAAAGATAGTCCCGTTAATACGTGTTCAATGGCGGCATCATAATGCCGAGTAGTCCACATGGGAGCGCGAGGATGAGATGCACGAGCGTTATCCAGAGTTATTTTTAACAGGTACTTTCTAGTTCCGAATTTTAGGACGAAATTCTGTTATTAGGGAGGAAGTATGTAATACCCCGTATTTTTGTGATATTTATTTATGGGATTAATTGAATTAAATGTGTATTAATTGAGAATTAATCCGGATAAAATACTAACGAGATGTGAGTTGGTATTTGATTATAATGCGTATATATGGCAATATATGAATATTGAGAATATTAAAATTGTCGCGAGATAGAAATACGGCAATTTGGAAATTTTGTGGGGACGCGTGTGACAGTCGCGTCAGGAATATAATTATTATAATTAAAAAGTAAATTTTATTTTTATTAATCGTATGGTCATTTTTAGTGCGCCAACGTGTCCGGAAGGGTCGAAATAGTTAGAAAACACTAGCCGGGGGTTTAGTTTGGGTCCCGGGGCATTTTTAGGCCATACCGGCAACGTAAAAGGGTATTTTGGTAATTTTGGAATTTGAGGATTTATGACTAACGAATTTTGGGAGTTTAAAATAGGAAATATTATAACCCACTAACCCATTACCAGTAATTAACTGACTTGAGGGCAACGGGAGTTTTAGGAGAGGTTAGGAGAAGTTCCCAAAAGAGAAACACAACCTCCATCTTCAACCTTCAACCTTGGGAGAAAAAGGAGAGAGCAACCTTCATCAATTCAACACCAAATTCAGAGAAAAATCCAAGGCAAGTGGTTTAATTACGTTATTTACAACGAATGCTTCTTCCATGCGTAGAAATTTATATAATTGCATTGTTTTGGGGAGAAGGATAAAAACCCATGAAATTGGAATTAGAAACTCATATTTTGATAAAGAGATTGTATGTAGAATTGTGTTTGGATGATTATACTGTTGGAAATACATCTTTCATGTTACAAAAATGGATTTAATTAGGGATATTGATGACTTTAATTTTCTAGGGTTTATACTCATAAGATTTGGGGGAAAATTGGGAGATTTGATAGTTGGGTGTTGTTTAGGATGAATTGACCCCATAAATATGTTAAAATACGACCTAAGTATGTTTAGGAATGATTAGAAACCTTAAACTACTGTTGGAATGATGTTAGATGAGATTAGAGGTGAAGAGAATTGGGAAAAACGTAATAGGAGAATTCTGGGCTCGAAACTGTTACCTCGTTAGAAGGCCTGCCCAAGTCGTTCGAATGAGCTCGTTCGAACGAGCTTCTAACGAGTTGACAGTATGACTTCTAACGAGTGGGATGTTCATTCGATGCCTTTCGTTCGAACGAGATCTCGTTAGATGCCCACTTCGTTCGAACGAGACTTCTAACAAGTTGACAGATTTGCCTTTTTGGCCTGATTCGATTTCTAGTGTCCCGTAACCATATTTAATTGTAGAGATAACCTTTCCTTGTTAACTATTTGGTATAATTGGGAGAATTGGGATATAATGAGGAGTGAACCAAATGATATTTGTGGATTATGACGCTAGTGACTATATACGATGTGAGGATTATTGACAACTTAAATATTTGTATTAACCGGGTATATGAGAATTGTGTAACATTATAAGTTGGTATGAGAATGAGAAGTATACCACTAATAATTTATGGTAATTACTAAGATGTGTGTATGCTTAGTATATGTATATGATTTTATGTGTATGACATACCTACCATGCTTGCTATCACGGGAGGTTTGCGTTCGCTTAGGGCCATCTATTCTTTGTGTGCCTACGGGGGGATATAGATTGGTACCTCGAGGACATAGGTCAGAGAAGGACTTATTGGGAAGTTAATAAGTTTGTTGATCATGGGAGCGTAGGTATGTGCATGACCCATGTGATGTGACTGTGTTGGCCTCCATTGTTTATGATTGTTGTTATCTGAGAACGATTCCTGAGAGATTCGGAATGCGTGATCCTTATGTACGTGATGTACCGGGATGGATAGCAGAGTATGTGTGTACCGCATCTTAGTCTCGGGGTGCTTGTATTGTATATTTATGATGTGAATGATATACGGTTAAATGAACAGACTTGTCATGTTTAATTATGAGAATAATTTATAGTAACTCCTTGAGAAGATAAATAAGGGGATAACCTCCAGTAAATGGTAATGCTAATAATTGAGAATTCGAGTTTAAGTAAAGCTGTCTATTCAAGTGATAACATTGGGAATTCATATTGTGAACCGAGTAGATGGGTTAGAACTTATGTCGGTTTAGTTAGATATAAATACCACTTAGATGGGTATTGTACATTAGGAGTGCACGATTAGACGAGAGGTGAGTATTTCATGTGAGAGCACGTCCTAACATGTATTTTGCATTCTTTGTTTTAATGTTATTAAAGCACTTGTTGTTTTTAAAATACTCTCCACTTTCGGGCCCTGACCCGTTTTCTTTCAAATCTATTTTTGTAAAAACCTTTTAGGTGCCTAGCCACAAGGACACCATGCATAGGATTTCCATTCAGGTGACGAGCTGTATCTGTTTGTGGAAGTTACAGGGCCTTGCTAGTAGACGCTTCTTTGTCTTGACTCTATTCAGTTTTCAACATTTGTAGGGCATGTCGCCCATTTCTATTAGAGACATTTCGTATTTCAGTTATTCAGATTGTTGGCATGTAATTAATTCAGGATATACTGTTTTATTTATTTCAGTGGTGGGATTGTTGTGAGGGGTTTTCCTCCGGACTCATTATTAATTGTTGGTTACTTTATTGAGACTTTATGGTGTATGGTTATGATATTCTTTCATAATTCTTTTTTTTGTATGTTAATCAGACTTAATTTAAAATTTGACATCTTTCTTTTTAAATACTAGGTGGTTAGTAATGATTAAAATGTTTTCGACAGTGATGCTGTTAACTGCACCAACTTAACATTTTGTATTAATTTAATAAAGGAGTAGCTACCCGGTATTTAATTAGTCGGGGTGTCACAATTTATTGATTGAGCATCTCTTGGTCGATTTTCCTTCAACTTTCTCCCCTCGCAGTCTTTAGCCTATTCCTGGAATGATGGCATGCCGCTTGCTCGGGATCACCATTGTCTTGGAGGAGATCCTCAATACTCCCCTCGAATCTCTTAGCTATGATACAATCATGCTTTTGTTGGAGGAAGTGAATGTTCTCATAAATGATGGATTCTCACGGCCTTGGTTAGTGAAGCTGCTCCGTGACTTTAAGAAAGTTAATCTACCTGCCCTCTATCATCGACTGCAGAGCTCTCATCGCTCGCAGGTTGCTGTTTCGGAGGAGCTCATAAGTTTGGAGACCCAACTGGTGATGTCTGAACAGAAGGTAGAGGAGGCTTGTGAAGCTATTGCTCGGGTGAATGCTGATCTTCTTAATAGGGAGCAAGACTCGTAATCTATTCAGCAGTAGATGGAGCTTCGCCAGAAAGATTTGGCCGATCTTATTGCAGACCAGAACAACCTTTATAAAATTCTTCCCCAACATCACCATCGATTTCTTGGATCAGTAAACCTTTATTTTATTATGGATAGCCAGTAGTCACCCTTGTTTAATGGTTCCTTCGTTGGTCTTCTTTAGCTTAGTGTTATGATCCCCCTATTTACTTTATTTGCATGCAATCACAGTACTTCTTTATTAAATGAAAAACATTTGTGATGTTTGGTGTTTTTCTTCTTTCCCCTTTTTATTCTTTTAACATTGGCTAAACTATTACATTAATACAAGTCATACCGTGCAAGCTAAGGAGAATAACAAACATAGAGAGAGTAGTGGGCTAACATTTTCCACCTAAACATTGTAACATACTATATTAAGTGAATACGCCTAATCATTTACGAGAGACATCCTTTCGAACAAACATTAACGAGGTACAGTGTAATAAATTGAGGTGTTGGTAAAACATACATTTAAACATGGTATATCTTCAGCCATTTGTTGGTTAGTTTGAAAGTAACATTTTCGTCCACCTTCCATATCTCACAATAACTCGAATCATGAGCTACTCGAACAACGTACGGTCCTTCCCAATTAACCTCAAACTTGGGTAGTGATAAACCCCTGATATGCCTTGTGCATGTTTTCAAAACCAAGTCTCCCTCTTTAAACTTCCTTGGCCTCACCAATTGGTCATAGGATCTGGACAACTATTTCATGTACATCTCAAAGTGTCTCGCTGCATTGTCCCGATGTTCTTCCATTGCGTCGAGTTATACGTGCCGGTTGTGAGAGAGTATGGCACTTCGCAAGTTGTAGCGAGCATAAGGTACCTCGAGTTCAACTAGTAACACAGTTTCTGCCCTAAACACTAAGGAAAATGGGGTATAACCCATTGATTTCCTCTTTGTTGTTCGATAAGCCCAAAGTACTTCGGGGATCTTGTCATCCCATGTGCCTAAGAAATCTTCTAACATCTTTGCCAAGATATTTACTACGGTTTTAATGGTGGCCTCAACCTGCCCATTTCACTTCGGGTATGCTACCGTTGATTTATAATGGATGATAGAGTACTTGTCCGTTAGCAAATGTACTTTGTTATTCACGAAAGGGGTGCCATTATCTGATAAAAATAACTTCAGGATACCAAATCGATAGATAAGGTATTCCTTCATAAATCGTGCCACTATCCCTGCTGTAGCTTTCTTGAGTGGTATGGCCTTTGCTCACTTTGTCAAGCATTCTGTGGCTACCAAAATCCAAATATTTCCTCGTGATGAAGGGCTTATGGCTCCCACCAGATCGAACGCCCAAGTGTGGAATTAAAAAGTTGTAGAGAGGGAATGTAGGTCCATCGAAGGAGCGTGAATCATATTCCCATGTAGTTAACAATCTTTACACTTATGAACAAACTTCACTGAATCGTTGTCCATTGTGGGATAATAATACCCTAAGGTCATGAGTTGTTCATAGAGTTTGGCTCCACCGATGTGTCTCGGCTCGTGAGCTTGCTTTAGCACTTCTTCAACCTCCTCTTTCCTTACTCACCTTAGGGACGGATCATGGTAGCCTCGTCAGTATAATTTCCCTTCTTGCAACATTACCATGGTGCTCGCCTTTTCACCTTGGTGGCGTCCTCTTTGTTCGTAGGCATTACTCTGTCTATTAACAGATCCATATACGATTGCCTCCAATCTTGGGGTAGATCAATGAAATTGCACTCTGTTGCCTGATAGAGCAAACAACACTTTGCGCATTCTCTTTGTACTGCTGTAGCATCTTATCTCATCGAAGGCCAGAAATACCCTTCCCACTGTATCCTTATGTACAGAGGGATCTCAGTAGTTTCAAAGTTGTCTTCATGCACCTCGATCAATCTTCTTTTGACTTCCTTCAGATCTACACACCCGGACAGCCAACCCCCTTGATTTTTTTAGTACAAGTTATCCCTGGTAATAAATTATTTTGCTAAGTCAATTAAGCTCAGTAGCCCTTTGCCTCTTTTCAGTTGCTTTTTTATCTCACCCCTCCAATCATCTTTGTCATCCAAGGGAAACATTTCCAACACTGTCGAGGGGGCTATTCTCTTTATGATTCAAACCACCGTTGATTCTCCATCGAAGTCAATCTTCTGGGCGATGGTTTCATAGGTGTCCGCATGTCGGTTCATCATTCAGGGATTCCACTTGATCTTTACCACTTCGAATTGCTCTAGCAATCGCTGAATGATTGTTCGGTAGGGTGCTAGGCTTATATGCTTTAAAGAGAATTCACCCGTTACCTGCTTCACCACTAAATTGGAATACCCCTTTAACGTCAAAACTTAGATACCTTTTCTGAAAGCTTCGAGTAACCCCAAGACTAGTTCTTCGTATTCATCCTCATTATTCGAACATTCAAACTCCAGCTTGAAAGATAAACGAAATTTTTCACCATTTCTTTGTAGAATAACTCCAGCTCCCCCTTTTTTCTCGATCAAAGAGCCATTAAATTCCATACTCCACTCATCCAGGCTAGATGCTATAATATTTTACGTGGAGATCATAACCCGGGAGCTCATTAACAGGTGGCTCGGACGTTCCTGATGGGAAGATGGCTAAAAAATCTGCATACGCTTGGCTCTTGATGGCTCGAGAAACCACACACTTGATATCATACTCTGAGAGGATTAAGAAGAATCGAGCTGCCCTGCCTATTAACACAATTCTATCAAGTAAAAAATTTATAATATCACATCTAGTTACAATATGAACGGTGAACGATAGTAGGTAGTGCTTAAGTTTTTATGCTACAAATACAAGGGCTAAACAATGCCTCTCAATATTAGTATATTTGGCCTCAGTCCCATGTATGATTCTACTCAAGTAGTAAACAAGTTTCTCTATACCGTCCGTCTCTTGGGGGAGCAAAGCACCAATAGATTGTTCAGTTAATGTAAGATATAGACGTAAAGTAATACCTACCTTCGAGGGGATCATCATCTGAGGAGAAGTAAGGAGTGATTTTAGCTTATCCTTGGCGTCATGCTGCATCGCCTCCCATACAAATTTAATGCCCTTTCTCAGAAACTCCATCAATGGGTGTGTCACCTCGGCCAGCCCTGGGACGAACCTCCTCAAGTTGGAGACTTTACCAAGGAAGCTTTTCAACTCCCTCGCTGACTTTAGTCTTGGCATCCACAAGATGGCTCACCGCTTGTCCAATTCCATCTGCCCCCCTTGACGGTTCACCACAAAGCCCAAGAATTTCCCACTAGTCACCCTGAACGCACATTTGAGGGGCTTCATCTTTAGTTTGTACTTCTTGTATCGAGTGAACACCCTTTTCAAGTCATCCACGTAGGACTCCTCTTTGTTGGATTTAATCACCGGATAATCAACATAAAATTCCACGGTCTTATGAAAAAGATCATAAAAGATGGCCATCATTGTCCTCTGGTAGGCGGCTCCTGCGTTCTTCAGTCCGAAAGGCATAACTGTGTACATGAAGTTAGCCAAAGGCATTCAGAAGGCGGTCTTCTCTGCATCGATCGAATCCATATTTATCTGGTTGTATCCCATATAACCATCCATGAAGCTGTACATCTCGTGTCCCACAGTTTCATCAATCAAACTTTCAATGGAAGGTAGTGGGAATTTATCTTTTGGGCATGCTCGATTTAGGTCCCTAAAGTCCACACATATTCTAATCTGGCTCTTATCTTTCTTTCCCATAGGCACGATACTAGAAAACCAAATCGGATGTTGGATTGTAACTATGCAGCCGATCATAAATAGTCTTTAAACTTCCTCTTTGATCTTTATATCCAATTCGGTCTTGTATGTTCGGGTGGCCTGCTTTATCGAGATGGCGGATGGCAAAATATTTGGCCTGTGACAACTCATCTCTTTGTCAACCCCAGGCATCTCGGTGTACTTCCAAGCGAAAACATATTTGAATTATACAAATAATATGATCAACTCCACTTGATGTACTTCCCTCAAGTCCTTAGAGAGAAAAATGGGTTTAGGATCATCACCCTCTTTAGCTACATCAACTTTCTCCAACTCTTGAATCTACGACTTGGGACTATCTTTTATGCACTCAGGTTCTTCTTCTACCTCTTCCACAAACTCCTGTACTCTAGAGTTATCAATCACCAAACATTGCCCCTGGTTATCCACTAGGAAGAACTCATCAACAGGGTCAGCTTCATCGTCCAGACTTTCAACTTCCCACTCACACCTTCATAATTTATAGATAATTCTACCATTAGGCAGAAATACCCGTTTACACTATCGGGCAGCTTCTTGAAATGGCATCTTCCTGTGATTCTCATTTACTTCTGTCACCGTTCGACTGCTAAGGATGCTATAAGTCTGGACTTGGCGCTCAATTGGATCAATGCGCGGAGTCATTCGGTCTTGAAGCTACCTCGATAGACTAGGGGGACTCGCCACACCCAAGTCCCGTTCCTCTTTGTAGGTCACCACCGTTCGGTCGGGTTCTCGCACACTCGCTAGAGTGGTTGGGACCCTTGTACCTCTAGTGTACCTTGTTACCACCGTGGTTTCTTCCGCCAAATCTGTGTAGAATGCAGTATCTACCATATGAGCTTCTTCCTTCGCAAAGGGTTTTTTAGTAGCTCGAATCACCACCCCTTTGCCTTTTATGTTTTCCTTAGCGCACTGATGATAAGTGGAGGGTACCAACCCATGGTCGTGCATCCATATCGATGTCTCCATTCTTCACATGACGGTCAATCAACCTCCTTAGTGAAAAACATACTTTGGTAGGGTGATTTACCCTATTGTGAAGTGCACAATAATGAGGTTTTTCCATGTCTTCCTGGGAGAGTTGTGTTGTGTTAATGTTGACTAGACTGCAAACTTTGTCGCGAACCATGAGATCATACAGGTTCAGAGCTTGTTCCACCGTGTAAGGTAGCTCGGGGTATCTTCTTCGTCTATGAATCTTCTCTTGTTGCCTCTCCCCATTCTGCCTCCTCGACCACCATTGCGTTCCTCCGTGACACCATCATCTGCGTAATTGACCCTCAAGGGTATTTCCCTCCCCGAGGAAACCTCTGGCCTTAGTAGCAAGTTTGACGAAGCAGGTGGGGGTACTATAGGCTTAACTACCAAAGACATGTTCCTCGCTGCTTTTAAGAATGCTACGAATGTCCCTTATCGTGTTTCATTAATCAAATGGCATCTATACTCGGGAAACAAGCCTTCTTCATAAACTTATAAAAGTTTATCCCCCCACGTCTCCTCTCTCATGTCTAGAGAGCGCTCGTGAAACTTCCTAATATAGGCCACAACATCCTCTCCCGACTTCTGCTTCTCACGTGCTAGCTGCATAAGTGTAAACTCATCCTCAGCCAAAAAGAATTTTTGTATAAATAAAATGTGAAACTCCTCCCAGGAGCCCACACTGCCTGGGGCTAGGTGGGGAGTAGCATGTGTATGCTTTCTCTATCAAGGACTTTGAAGATTCCCTCAACCTCATCTTTTTGTCGTTGCAATGGTCCCCAAGACTTTCAATTAACCTCTTCACGTGCTCATTTGGGTTTGCACATTTCCCCGTGTACTTCTCAAAGATTGGGGGAATATACCCTACTGGGTAGGGTTCGTTGTTGTATACCTATGGGTACGGAGTACGAAAGTCATCATACACCGAATAACTATCTCCCCCTTTGGACACTGCTATGAACTTCAGTAACTCCTTCTTTATTTGCACCAATTCGGTCGGGGAAGAGCTAGTTGGTTGCATTATTACTACTGTCGAAATTGCTGGAGCGAGTGGTGCACCTTTTTCCATGTCTCCCATCATATCTTGAGTAGCCGAAGTCGTTCTCCCGCCTTATAGTGTCGGCCTAGTTGTCATGAGTGGGACCGTGGTGGGAGGCACACTGTCGAGAGTTGGCGGAGCAGTGGGGAGAGCGTCGTTAAAAGAGGGTGTAGTAATACCCCATATAATAGTAGGAGTTGGTATATCCGCGGGTGACATAGTGAAAGAGCTCCCTCCCATAGGGATCCCCAACATCGCCTGGGTTGCAAAGTCTTGAAGAACTCTGCGAACAAGCCCATGAGTCCCTTCATTTGTGTTGGCCCTACCCCTGTCTGTGCGCCCATCATTTTTGTCACACTGACATTGGACGCACTGGGCTCCGTCCATTCTATTCTCACTCCCTCAGCTAGCATGGATAGGTTTGCCTCTTCCTCACGTTGTATGGCGTCAAAGTCAATGTTTCTGGCGATGTCATCCTCAGGCATCTTTTCAAAAGAGAATACCTCCCCAGCGGAGTCACCAAATGTAAGATGTGGGTTCTTGGAATACGGTTAGTATCAAGTGAGGCGTAACCCCTTATCAAGATAGGGATCAACACCGTGCAATATTAAATATTGACGATGAACACAGGTGAACAGGTGATCAAGGGATTCAATATTCAGACTTGTATTAAATGATATCTTGACACAATAAATACACAACAGGCACAATAAATAGATGGGACTAGTAGGTAACGTGGTCGGAAGGAGAAAGAGCAAGCACTTTAGGGACAATAAAGGCAAGGTAAGAACCTCAGACTCAGTTAATGCTCAATGATATGGGTATTTAATAAATATGGGAAGTTATGTTCTCATAATGGCTCTTGTATATATGGGAAGTTGGACAATAATTCTAGATTCATAACGCCCTCCCCGTTAAACTATTTGTATGATGTATTTATATGAAGGTCCAGTTACTCGAGTGAACTTGCCCGCGTTTGATGTGATCAATTGTCTTAAATGCATAGGATCTTATAATTTGACGGGAAACTGTTTCATTGGCTGGAAGTATGGTGGGCATTAATGAGGGACATGACATGGAAACTTAGGGTTTACCTTTAGACAACTAAAGGGTCAGGTTTGGTGAACTAGACCTGCCGTCCCAAGGATAATATCACTTGAGTGTCGTAACTTTGAGTCCCTAAAAATCAGATATTATGACGTCACAAAGTGAGTAAATAGTTACTTTATTAGGTGTGCGGTCCCATCAGTCAGGCAGGATGGTGTCTGCCTTAAAGCTGTTCAGCTAGTAAGTAGCTCGAGTGTTTAGTCTTCAGTTTGTTGGTTAATAACTATCTTAAGACCAAGGATGCAAGATTGAGGTACCTCGAGGAGGTTCCCAAGAATGAGTAGGAGTTAAGGTGGCTCAGTTGTAAGTGGCTCGAGCAACCATGTGTACTAAGTGAAGTTTTACCCCAAGTGTGCCAAGAGGGTTGGTAATTGTACTCCCAGCGTTGCCTTACTATCAATCCTCCAAATCATATCCCTGTGAGGTTCCTAAGAGGAGGTTACTTAATAAAGAATGTTAGCTCTCCCATGCCCTGCCAGCATGGTACCTCGTGGGTTTCGAACAACCTCACTCAACATATATTTATAAGATAAACTACATGATATGTATCACTCTATTTCTTATCACAAACTATCATCATCTAAGTGACTTTGATCTATATGTTGGATCCTTCGAACCAGGTCCGTTGGAGAATCTTTGAGGTGGTTCCTTCGAGCCATTTATGTGGAACCTCTTCGAGGTAACTTGTTCAGGCGTCCTTCATTCTCCTTCTTCGTGAGTTGTTCAATCTGTTTGACTACCTTAATCACTCTTGGGGGGCCCCCCTACCCTATTAATTGCGAGTCAGAGAAGAAGATATTCCAAAAACTTCTTTTCGAACTCGTTATGGACATTTCGAATTTATGGTCATGTCTTTTGCATTAACCAATGCACCCGCAACTTTTATGGATCTTATGCATAGAATTTTTAGACCTTTTCTCTACCAATTCGTTATCATTTTTATTGATGATATTCTTATGTATTCCCAAAATTCAACAGAACATACACAACATTTAGAGACAGTATTAAGTACTCTAAGAAACCATAGGTTATATGCTAAGAAAAGCGGTGATTTTTCAATGAAGGAAATCAAATTTTTAGGCCATGTGATTTCTGAAAATGTAATCGAAGTCGGTCCTGCCAAAATTTCATCCATTTTGTAATTGAAAAATCTACGAATATTATTGAGGTAAAAATTGTTCTAGGATTAGCCGATTATTATCTCCGTGTTTTGGAAAAAAATTCTCACATTGCTCTCCCCCTCTTAAAGCTAACTAGGAAGGAAGTTCCATTCATATAGACTCATGAATATAGTCAAGCATTCAAAAGTTTGAAGGATAAATTAACGACCGCCCATGTCCCTACTATTCCTTCTAGTAATGTAAGCTATGATGTATATACCAGTGCCTCGTTACAAGGTTTAGGATGCATTTTAATGCAAAATGAGAAAGTTGCAGAGTATGGTCACGATAACTCAAAACTCATAAATGAAATTAACTGTCCATGATCTTAGGTTAGCAGAAGTATTTTTTGTGTTAAAAATTTGGCGTTGTTACCTTTATGGTGAAAATTTTCAAGTCTTTTCTGATCACAAAAGTTTGGAATACATCTTTACTCAAAGGACTTAAATTTAAGACAAAGACGTTGGATGGAATTTCTAGAATATTATCAATTAAAATTAAACTACCATCCAGGGAAAGGATAGGTAGTAGCCAATACCTTAAGTCGTAATCCAATAAGAAAACTCCATACTTTAATTTCTTATGATAGTGATGCTACCGCAGAGCAATATGATCTTCAATTATCCCCTTTCTCAAAATTTTCTAACATCACTGCATATCCCGAATTAAAAGAGAAAATCTTAGTCCAACATTATCAAGATCCTTATGTACAATGTCTTCAATACAAGAATCCCAACTTCTCATATGATAAGGAAACAAGTTTACGATTTAGAAATAAATTATATGTACCTGATGATTTATCTCTTCGAGAGGAAGTATTGCAAGAAGCCCATCATTCTAAGTTTATAATTCATCTCGGAAGCTCCAAAATGTACCATACCTTGAAGAAACAATATTGGTGGCCAAATATGAAAAATTATATTGAGAATTTTGTAAGGAAATGTCTTACTTGTCAATAATTAAAGATAGAACACCAACACCCTCATGGACTCCTACAACCCTTACTAATTCTCGAGTGGAAATGGGATCATATTACCTTGGATTTTGTCAGTGGACTACCCCTACATCCAAAGGATATAATTCCATTTGGGTAATAATAGACCGACTTACCAAGTCTGCTCATTTTTTACCAGTAAAAACCACCAATTTATTTTAAAAGCTCGGTAAACTCTACATTTGAGCAATTGTCCGATTCCTTGGAATTTCTTTATCCATTGTATCAGACAAAGATTCCCATTTTGTAAGAAAGTTTTGGCAAGTACTTCAAACCGCAATGGGTACTAAACTTCATTTGAGTACAACATTCCACGCACAAATGGATGGACAATCAGAACATATAATTCAAACATTGGAAGATATGCTACAAGCTTATACGTTAGATATGCCCAAAAATTGGAATTAACATTTACCCGTTGTTGAGTTTTCTTATAACAATAGTTATCAGACAAGTATTAAAGCTGCCCCGTTAGAAACTTTATATAGAAGACCTTGTCGTTCTCCTGTATGTTGGATAGATTCGAGAAATAATCAACAATTTGGGCCTGAGATAATCCAAGAAACCAATGAGAAGATATAAAAAATCTTAGAAAGATTGAAAATAGCCCAAGATCATCATAAAATTTATGCAGATCAACACCGGAAGCCCTTAGAATTTCAAATTAATGACCAAGTATTTGTAAAGTTTCTCCTCGAAAAGGAATTTTATGCTTTGAAAGAAAAGGAAAATTAGCCCCTGATATATTAGACCTTTCACCATTTCTAATCGTATTGGCCATGTAGCCTATCAACTAGAATTACCAGTAGAATTATCCAACATTCACAATGTATTTTATGTGTCTCAGTTACGCCAGATATTTTGTATCCCTCTCATACCATCACATGGCAAGCAATATGTATCGAACCAAACTATGAATTTGAAGTACGCCCTATTCAAAATCTGGATCGCCAAGTGAAATGTCTCAGGAACAAGGAAATCCCCACAGAAAAAGTACCTTGGGAAAATCAAAATCAACAAGAAGCCGCATGGGAATAAGAACAAGCTATGAAAGATCAATATCTTGATCTCTTCCAAGGTAAATTCGAGGACGGATTTTTTTTTAGGTAGGTAGATTGTAATACCCGAGAATTTTCAAAAATTGAACATATCGATAGCCAAGTCACTAAAGTATTTATTTTAAGCCCTTATGATGACCCCGAATTCAAAAGTCTCCTAAGAAAAATGAAACAACCCTTGATGCCCTATAACATTACAAAATTAATCTAGACGCTCAAAAGTTTTAATAATTACAAACTAGCCCCTGAATATTTCAAACAAATAAAATTTGACTTATACTTTACCCATAAACCTCAACCTTATATCAAATTAATCCTGTAGACTTCAACTAAGATAAAATTATAATTTCGGCCCTTAAAACTTTCTTAAAATTATAAAAAATACCCCTATGATTTCTATAGAGTATACTTTTAAGGATATGTACCTTAATATTATATTAAACAAGGGCCAACAACCAAAGTTATATTCTTTTCACATAATCCTCTAGCCACATATTCAACACATCAGCACTAAAAGATAAAAATAATACACGTTAATATTATGAAAACATGTGAAGTTTTAAAATGCACTTTGAAATCCTTTACTTTCTTCCTGAAATCCGCCTCCACCAGCAGCCAATCGAATTCCCTGATGAAATACTATATATGGCCCATGTTTTCATCAGTTAAAACACACACCATAAGCATATTCAAAGATTGAAAAATTCACTCCAAATAGGTACACTATGATTTTATGCATTATATTCAGTTTTTTCAGTTTCAAATGATTTCTGTGTGATTATTATGCTTAAAGCAATCATAATATTAAAGTTTTTACGTGTCAAACGGTAAAATAGGAAAAACATGAAATTACAGCATTAAAGCTTGAGCTTAATGGTGAATTTTGAGACAAAGCCTAAATCTCTGATTTGAAGCTATGAATACCTTCATTAGTTACTTAGGAACTCATGTGCAATGATCAATACCCATGAATTTTCCCAACAAGCTTCAATTTGTCAAAAGTGTTTTGGAACTAGAAATTGAAAATCGCAAATTCTCCCTGTATAATCCATCTCAAACATTGAAATCAAAACCAAACAACTCCTTAACATAGCAGAAACAAAACTAGGTTCACAAGAATCCCTGCCATATCCTTGAAAGCCACGAATGTTGAGTAAAAATTTCGGAAAAACATACAGTTATAGAACTTACGTTATACTGCATTTCAATCCATACAACCTATATATTTGGATTCCTTATGAAATTTTAGGTTGAATTTGTTTAGATTTCATCTTAATTGGTGTAGAAATGAAGAAGATATTCAAGGTCAAAAATCTAAAACCCTAAAGTCAACCATCGAGAGGTTGAAGAGGGAGTTTTTGACCAAAAACATTGACCACGCGCGTAAGGGCTCGTGACTAATCAAAAATTTCTGAAATTTTTTCCAATATTTTTATTTTATTTTTCTGGTCAAAACGGTATAAGGTAAGGCCACGTTTGATTCAGCTTAGCCTAAATTATGGAAAAATAAGGTTTTAACTTTGAAATATTCTTCCTAAATTGCAATTTGGCCCCTCCTGACGTTTTCAACTTATGAATTTGAACCCCAAACTTTGCATACGTAACTGTATTGACAGAGAAAAAGCCAGATGAGAGCAAGGAATGACACTTTTCAATTTTCTACTTTATAGTCATGTCAAATAAATGTAATTCACCCCTACGATTGTAATACACTATGTATACTATTTTCATAATGAATAAAGTTACACTTTTCGCCTTAATTTTAATTCATTGCTTTATGCATACTCTCTTGTGCATTCATACCAAAATGCAAGGTATGACAAGTTGGTAACAGAGCATGTTTTAAATTTAAATTATCATTGGGTTAGCATTCTATACGGGAAAAGTTGATAAGATATTAGTTATTTTATCTTTTTGTAACTTCTTTTATTACTATTATATGGTAATTCCATTTTGTTATATGGATATGCGGGATTCATTTTTGTTTAATGTGGATACTGGACCAATGAATCTTTGGGCCGAGAAGAAGCACTCACGAAGCTTAGAGAAATGATTATCACTGTAGATGAGGATTGGGTAGGTTGCAATAGCGATATAAAGAGTCTTGTGCTAACAAATCGGGTGTTGGGTGAAATGCAAGTAATGAGGAAAGTGGATGACTATGTCAATGATCCGGATATTCCAAGAAGATATACATCTTACCTTAGCCGATGCACCACCGACTCCACCGATGTATCTAAATGCTATTTCGAATGGTGAACTCATACTTATCATGTCTTCTGATACGAGTAATTCAACAGATGATGATCATCCTCCAGAACCAAATGACTGTTTTGATATTCTAGTTTTTGACTCTTTAGACAATGATGTTATTGTTCCCAATTAAGGAAAATCCAAATTTAGAAAAGAAACTCATCTCTCCTGGTGTTATATAGTAGAATAAATTAACATACATAGTGTGTCTTACTAAACTTTAGGAGAATGATTAACTTTGACTGTTGTAGTATAAGTACTGATATAGAGAAAGTAATGTACTATAACTCTAATGTATCCTCAAACACAATTTTGTATAATATAATAGACTTGTGACATTTTCCTGTTTATGTTCTTATTTATCATTGTGACTATTCGATCATATTTTAGGATGGTTAGTACTCGAATTCCCTCCATTGGAACTCTAATTGAACAGACCCACACTGAAGAAATCATGCGATGTCTTCAGGAATTAATGTCTTTAGCCCAACAACAACAAATTCATCACTCTGCTCCAGAGGAAATTTCAGAAGAAGTCCATAGGATGAACACTCTCAGAGAATTTTTGCCATAATGACCTCCGTAATTTCTTGGAAAACCAGGTATCAGTACAGCTAAGAAATGTATGCGTCAAACGGTGAAAATTCTAAATGGGGTAGGAATAACAGCCAATCTCTGAGTACCTTTTGCTGCTTATATGTTCAAAGGTGAAGTTGAGTTCTAGTGGCAAGCAGTATCCTTTAGCCAAATTCTCGTGAATTTTACTTGGGAGCAATTTGAATAAATTTTCTTCAAAAAGTACTTTCCCGAAGCCAAACGAGATCAAAAAACCATTAATTTCTTAAAATTTCAACAAGCATATATGTTTGTAGCCCAGTATGAAACCAAATTTAGTGATCTATCTCAATACACCATTGAGTATGTGGATACTGAGATAAAGAAACGCAAGCAGTTTGAAAGAGGATTACATCCCACGATTAAGAATTCTGTCACTGGTTTACAGATTCGCGAGTATTCTAAACTTTTGACGTTGTGGAGATTATGGAACGGAATTCTTTTGTCGTAGTACGATCTTCCCCCTTTGTTACAAGAAATAATCATATGATTAGGAGTTTAACTTAATCTTGACCTCGACCTTATGCCAATTCAAGTGGAAAATATTATTCCCAGATTCATCATAACACGACCCATTCAGTGATTCGTTATTATGAATGTTAAGAATTAGAACGTATCGACCATACTATCCTAAATTAAGATCTCTTTCAGTCCGTCATCAGTTAGATAATCCCTGACGAAATCTAAAATCCTATCTTATCCAATTTCCATCGAAACCAAATCCACCTAAGAAAATTATACCAATCCCAAATCAGGGAAAGAATTGTGCGATATTGCCTACATAAAATTCCCATGATGTGACAGAAGGTATGATACTATTTCATCATCTTCCTGCACATATTTTATTTGATTTAGGATTTCACATTACTTTATCAGTCTTAGACTAGCTAAATTATTAAGATTACTACCTACAAATTTAACTGTACCATTGGATATTGAATTACCAACATGTGAAATCAACACACCAACACAAGTTTATAGCAATTGTAAAATTTAGCTTGGTTTAGGTATAATCTTTATGGACTTCATAATTGTAGATATTTATGGTTTTGACATTATTATCAAAATGGATGGTCTATCAAGATATTCTGGTTCTATCCATTATCAGGCTAAGAAAATTTATTTTAAAAATAAAGAAAATTATTCCGTTATATTTCAAGGACCAGGACTATCCGAACCATCAAGTTTTCAATTCAAAATTCTGCATTTTAAGAATTTTGGAACAATTCGAAGATGTTTTTTCCTAAGAATTACCAGGATTCCCCCTTCCCGGGAGATTGAATTTCGTATAAATCTTTATTCGAAAACTCTTCATATCTCGATACCTCTGTATCGAATGGATCCTTTAGAACTTCGAGAACTCCGTACCCAATTTGATGATATTTTTATAAAAAAAATTATTCGCCTTAGTTCATCTCCTCGGGGAGCTCATGTATTATTTGTCAAGAAACATGATGGAAGCTTTAGATTATGCAAAGATTATCATAAACTGAACTCATTAAATATTACGAATAAGTATCCTTTACACCAAATTGGAGATCTATTTGATCAACTTCGACGAGCAAGGGTCTTTTCAAAAATAGATTTATTATCCGATTACCAATAATTGTGAGTCAGAGAAGAAGATATTCCAAAAACTGCATTTCGAACTCGTTATGGACATTTCGAATTTACGGTCATGTCTTTTCGATTAACCAATTCACCCATAACTTTTATGGATCTTATGCATAGAATTTTTAGAACTTTTTTCTACCAATTTATTATCGTTTTTATTGACAATACTCTTATGTATTCCCAAAATTCAGCAAAACATGCACAACATTTTGAGACAATATTAAGTACTCTAAGAAACCATAGGTTATATGCTAAGAAGAGAAAATGTGATTTTTCAATGAACAAAATCAAATTTTTAGGCCATGTGATTTCTGAAAATGGAATCCAAGTTGATCCTGCCAAAATTTCATCCATCTTCGAATGGACAAATCCTACCAATATTACCGAGGTAAAAAGTTTTGTAGGATTAGCCGGTTATTATCGTCGTGTTGTGAAAGGATTTTCTTGCATTGCTCTCCCACTCTTGAATCCAACTAGGAAGGAAGTTCCATTCATATTGACTGATGAATGTAGTCGAAAATTCTAAATTTTGAAGGACAAATTTACTATTGACCCTGTCCTTACTATTCCTTCTAGATATATAAGCTATGATGTATATATCGACGCCTGATTGCAAGGTTAGGATGTGTTTTAATGCAAAATTAGAAAGTTGTAGAGTATGGGTCACGGCAACTCAAAATGCAGAACGAAATTAGCATGTCCATGATATTGAGTTGGCAACTGTAGTTTTTTCTTTAAAAATTTTGCTTTGTTACCTTTTTGGTGAAAATTTTCATGTATTTTCTGATCACAAAAGTTTGAAATACATCTTTACTCAAAAGGACTTAAATTTAAGACAAAGATGCTGGCTAGAATTTCTGAAAGATTATTGATTTAAATTAAACTACTATCCAAGGAAAGAAAATGCAATAATTGATGCCTTAAGTCGTAATTCAATAGGAAGACTCATACTTTAATTTCTTACGATATTGTTGCTACCATAGAACAATATGATCTTCAATTAATATCCCATTTTTTAAAATTTTCTAACATCATTGCATATCCTGAATTAAGAGAGAGAGTCTTAGTCCAACATTATCAAGATCCTTTTGTACAATCTCTTCAAGACAAGAATCTCGACTTCTCATATGATAAGGAAACAGTTTTACTATTTAGAAATAGATTATATGTACCTAATGATTTATCTCTTTGAGAGGAAGTTTTGCAAGAAGCCCATCGTTCTAAGTTTATAATTCATCTCGAAAGCTCTAAAATATACCATACCTTGAAGAAACATTATTGGTGGCCAAATATGAAAAATAATATTGAGAATTTTGTAAGGAAATGTCTTTCTTATCAACAAGATAGAACACCGACACCCTGGTGGACTCCTCCAACTCTTACCAATTCTTGAGTGGAAATGGGATCATATTACCATGGATTTTGTCAATGGACTACACCCTACGTCCCATGGATATAATTCCACTTGGGTAATAGTAGAATGACATACCAAGTTTGCTCATTTTCTACCAGAAAAAACCACCGATTCGTTTCAAAAGTTCAGTTAACTTTACATTCCAGAAATTGCTCGATTATATGGAATTCCTTTATCCATATTATCAAACAGAGATTCCTTTTTTATAAGAACATTTTGGCAAGCACTTCAAACCGTAATGGGTACTGATCTTCATTTGATTACAACATGCCACCCACAAACGAATGGATAATCGGAACATATAATTCAAACGTTGGAAGATATGCTATGAGCTTGTACGTTAGATATGCTTGAAAATTGGAATGAACATTTACCCCTTCTCGAGTTTTCTTATAACAATAGTTATCAGTCAAGTATTAAAGCTGCCATTTTTGAAGCTTTATATATAAGTCCTTGTCATTCGTCTGTATGTTGAACAGAATCAAGAAATAATCAACAATTTGGTCCAGAGATAATCCAAGAAACTACTGAGAAGATATAACAAATTCGAGAAAGATTGAAAATAGCTCAAGATCATCAAAAAGTTATGCAGATCAGCACCACAAGCCCTTGGAATTTCAAGTTAATGACCAAGTATTTTTTAAAGTTTCTCCCCGAAAAGGAATTTTACGCTTAGAAAAAAAGGTAAATAAGCCCCCAAATATATTGGACCCTTCACTAATTATAATCGTATTGGTCCTGTAGCCTATCAATTAGAATTACTTGTAAAATTATCCAACATTCACATTGTATTTCATGTGTCTTAGTTACGCCAATATATTTCTAATCCCTCTCATACCATCACATGGAAAGAAATTTCTATCAAAATAAACCATGAATTTGAAGTATGCCCTATTCAAATTCTGGATTGCCAAGTGAAACGTCTCTGGAACAAGGAAATCCCCTCAGTCAAAGTACTTTGGGAAAATCAAAATCAACAAGAAACCACATGAGAACCAGAACAAGCTACGAAAGATTAATATCCTGATCTCTTCAAGGGTAAATTCGAAGACGATTTTTTTTTAAGTTGTTAGACTATAATACCCATGAATTTTCAAAACTGAATATATCGATAACTAAGTCCTTAAAGTATTTATTTTAATCCCTTATGATGACCTCAAATTTAAAAGGCTCCTATGAAAAATAAAACTAGCCTTGATGCCCTATAACTTTACTAAATTAATATAAATGCCCTGAAGTTTTAATAATTGGAAACTAGCCCCTAAATATTTCAAACAAACATAATTTGACATATACTTAACTCATTAACCTCAACTTTATATCAAATTAATCCTCTAAACTTCAACTAACATAAAATTAAAATTTCAGCACATCAAAATTTCTGCAATTAAAAAAATACTTCTAAACTTTATTTAAATTATACTTTTAAGGATATGTACCATAATATATTTTACTAAACAAGGACCAACAACCAAAGTTATAAGATTTTCACATAGCCCCCTAGCCACATATGCAACACATCAACACTAAAAGATAAGAATAACACATGTTAGCATTATGAAAACATGTAAAGTTTTAAAACTAACTTTGAAATCCTAAATTTTTTTCCTGAAATCCACTCCACCAGCAACCAATCGAATCCCCTAATGAAGTACTATAACCCCACGTTTTCATCAGTTAAAACACACATTATAAGCATATTCAAATCTTGAAAAATTCACTCAAAACAGATATACTATGATTTTATGCATTTTATTCAATTATTTTAGTTTCAAATGATTTCTGTGTGATTATTATACTTAGAGAAATCATAATATTAAAGCTTTTAGGTGTAAAATAGTGTAGAATAGGAATAACATAAAATTACACCATTAAAGATTGAACTTTAATGGTGTATTTTGATATAAAGCTTAAAGCTCTAATTTAAAGCAATGAGTACCTTCACTAGAACCATAGGAACTTTAGTGTGATGATCAAAACCCATGAATTTGCCCAACAAGCTTCAATTTGTCAAAAGTGTCTTTCGAACCAGAAAACTGAAAAATCTCAAGTTCTCCCTGTATAATCCATCTCAAACCTTGAAATAAAAATCAAACTACTCCTTAACATAGCAGAAACCAAACTAGGTTCACAAGAATCCCTGCCATATTCTTGAAACCCGCAAATGTTAATTTAATATTTCGGCAAAACACACAGTTATAGAACTTACGATATATTGTATTTCAATCCATACAACCTATATATTTGGATTCCTTATGAAATTTTAGGTTGAGTTTGTTTAGATTTCATCTCAATTGGTGTAGAAATGAAGAAGATATTCAAGGTTAAAAATATAAAACCTTAAAGTCAACCATCGAGAGGTTGAAGATGGAGTTTTTGACCAGAAACATTGAGGGCGCGTGACAAATCAAAAATTTCTGAAATTTTTTTCCAATATTTTTATTTTATTTTTCTGGTCAAAATGGTAAAAGGTAAGACCATCCTAGCCTAAGTTGTGGAAAAATAAGGTTTTAACTTTGAAATATTCTTCCTAAATTGCAATTTGGCCCCTCTTAACTTTTTAAACTTACAAATTTGAACCCTATACTTTGCCTATAAGTACTTCAATTTTAAGACAAAAAGTCTCCTACACCAATGTTCAAATATAACCTTAAGCCCAAGATTTTAAAGTCCCAAGTTATTTATAATTAAACCCCCGAAACTTTAAAAGATACGATTTTTTGTATAAACTAATCAAACCAACCCCAATTCCAACAAATGCTTATATACCCAAACATTGTATACAGAGAATCAAGTACGAGCTCCTCCCGATATCCTCTTTTGATCCATAAGGAGTTCGAAATACTGAGTAAGTAGGTTTCTTTTACCTCTTTAATAGTAAATTTTGCGTATTTGATAACTGTTATTGCCATCATTGAATGGTAGTCGTACTTGATTCCAAGTATGTGCAGAAATTACCATACTCAAATGTTGTTATATCAAATGATATTTTAATTATGATAATTCGAATCAAATTTAACCCTTCTCACCTAATAACTAATATCATTACGATTCGTTGTAACGATTCAGTTTACCCTGCACTTTTATGCATTATTCCTATTGAAAAAGTATCAGTATTAACTAGGGAGTAGACTGCCGTGTTATCCCACATAATTTTTTTACCTAGTATATAGTCTCTGACATTGTGAGCCGAATTTATAGCTACACACGTATGAATATCACTTTAATTGTGTGCCTAGCCAGTTATTATCCAAAGGTTTTGGATTATTTATTATTTGGTTTTACTGCTGACTTACTTATTTCTATACCACCATAGTGAGCTGGTAAGTATGGGATTATTAGTTCAAAGATCCTTGATTTTCTAATGTAAACCTCAATTAAATGATAAGTATGGGATTATCATCTTTAATTCTTTAGCATTGTTATACAAAAATTGAATTCTATGCACACTCCACCTCAAATCTATACATATATTTTCTATAGAATTGGTAAAGCCTGCTTAGCATATTTATGCTAATTCCTTTTATCTCCAGATGTCCCAGGAGGAAGAGGATAATATCTCTTTTTCTTTAGAGAGAAATACCGGTCATCTGCTTGCATACGTGACTGTATGGGCAAAGAATAAGCCAAATGGGAGCAAGTAGTGGCACTTTTCAATTTTCTACTTCATAGTTCGTGTCAAATAAATGTAATTCACCACTGCAGTGGTAATACACTATGTGTACTATTTTCATAATGAATAAAGTTATGTTTTTCGCCTTAACTTTAATTCATTGCTTTATATATACTCTCTTGTGCATTCATACCAAAATGCAGGGTGTGACACATATCCTGCTAGAATCCTTAGTAATGTCAGTTTGTGAGTTGATACGTGGTTTAGAGCATCAGGACTTTGGAAGAAAGTTTTTAGACCTTTATTAGATCTCGAGAAGAGGTTCATAAGTTAGACCTATGTTAATGTTTCGAATAAAAGGGAAATGAGATTATAGCCCGTTTTAGAGGCATAAGTAATGGCTGGATGCGAGGCAGTTTTAGCATGAGTCTAATTTAAGGAAGTCCTTGGAGTATCCTTAGAACTACTAGCGTGTTGCACCTTGGGAATGGAATTCGACCTGTTATGATTCCTTGACGTGTTCAAATTTAAAATGCGCCATACGTAGGGGCCTATAAACTAGTGTCTTTGTGAGCACTTAATGGTCATAACATGGATATTGAAAAATTTATGGAGCTTACCTATGGTAAGAGAGTCATAGATGATGAGATCTTGTCGGGTTTTGATGACTTTTATGTGGGGTATGCTTGGTGTCCTTAGGGATTGAATCAATTTGGTATCATGGAGTGTTAGTGTTCCAATAATAGTGGTGTTGAGAGTCATTTGATGATCTCAGGTTATTGGCCAAAGTTTAAGATGATTCAAATAGCTTACGTGCTAGGTATTGTCATTGAAAATGTACAGATGGGTGATGTAGAATTCTAAGAAAAATTGGAAGCTTGTGTCATAATTGGGCATAATTCTCAAGTTTTATGGGATGACTAGTTTAGGTAGTGTAATACTGATTTCGAGGAGTATTAGGAAATGCATTCGGGACTTAGGTTAATGATGTCATGTTAGGGACGTGAAATATAGTAACCCATGTGGGATATCGAATCATGATTGGGATTGATATGTGTCGACAATCTAAGTTAAAGTAGTCCTTGAAGGGCAAGGATTAGTTCTTGGAAAGTCTTTCCAGAGTGGTACAGATTAGGAAATGTAGCCTTATGTAGTACTCGATATCCTTATAATGCTAATAGTGAATGGTGTGGCCGTCGCATAAATTCAGTTAGGGTAGAATTGAGAGATAGGTGCAGTGACAACTTTGTGTCATTAGAGGTTACAATGAGGTGGATGTTTTGCCTAGCTGGATATTATCTAAGGAGATGTTGGAATATGATCATGTTATAATAAAGTAGACAGTAATCCAAGTGTGTTATCATGTTGACTAGACAGATGGATAAGGTCGGTGCTGACAAGGGTGCTGGCATTATTCGAAATGAGTGGCTCGCATTTTCCAAGAGTGAAAGGAGGAAACCTTATCCTCAAGGAGGAAAGTCCAAATTTTGATTTTCTAGGGATTAATAGGTTCTTAAGTTACTTTCATCTCGAGGAAAAGAGTGGTTCGTGGTTCGATTCTCCATGATCAGTGATTCAATTCGGGATGCGTGTCTATGCTAGGATCCAATGAGAATGCTTGAGAGAAGTCGTCGACTCCGAATAATGGTGTAGGTCCTACTTTTCATAAACCTTAGTTCATTACTTAGAGATGGGGTTATCCTAGGATGGTTATTCATTCTTTATGGTTTATTGTGTCCCTTTTAATTCCAGTGATCGAGAATCGAGCTCCCACGATTATGGTAGCCCAAATTGATACTATGTCATAGTACTAAGTGGTTTGGCAGAGTAGAGTGCAGGTGGACCTGACATGGTCAATGCAGCTCCATAAATGGGTACTCCCTTGTCTAAGGTATCCTTGCTATCGTACAGGTCTCTACGTACGGGTGGTTGTGCTGGCCACACGATTTGCTCATAGTATTCGTTTTCCTTAGGATTTATGACCTTAGGATTGGACATTATGGCAGTTAGTGGCTCCGAGTGTAAAGAGCAGGATGACAACATGAGGACACCGTATAGTCTTAGAACTAGAGAAAACGTAGCACGTAGTCTTTCTTTGCCACGATGAGTGGATTGGTACAGTACTTAGGTGCGCGCTCCATAGTTAGACACCTAAAAAGACCCCACCCATGGAGGGGTATTAGTCAAACTCATGAGTTGAGACTTAATGGCATGTTACCCCCCCCCCCCCCCCATGTGAGGGACTTGCGATGCATAGCTAGTATCGAGGCTATGTGAACTTTCTTAGTCAGGAAGACCCAAGAATTTGAAGAGATGCATGATGTGTAGCCCTAGGATTCGAAATGGTTCTTGATGATGAATCAGACGTTAGTTATATTGCGGTTTACACTTAGATGAGTATCGATCACTAGAGAGTGTTGCCCAGTAGAAGCGCCGGTATGATTTGAGTATTAACAAGGGAGCCTTAAGACTTGATTGAGCATGATCATCGAGTAAGTGGAAAGTAAAAAACTATTAGGTGATCTTGATATCTAGCTTGATGATCAGCGTTAAAACATGTTGCATGATGAAGTTTTTGGTGACGATCCCTGTGAAAGAGTGGTAATCTTATCCTTTGAGGACTTCGCTAATTTAGCCTTGGAGGTTTCCTATGACTTAGAATAAGGACTGATAAATCGTAGGAACTTGAAGAATTGACGAATCAATAATTTTGGGGATGAAATTTCCTAAAGAGGGAAGAATGTAATATCTGTGCCCAATATTTAATTATCTTTCCTGTGTACGCTGTAATCGGATGACACATTTGAGATTTGGACCATTAATATATGGGCTTTTATATCAATATTCAATGATTCTTGTGACCCCAGTGGTAATTATTGAAGGTTATTGGGTGAAATTATAAATTGAAAGAATTTTGTGGATCAAACGAATATAGAAGTCATTCGAACGAGGTCCCCATTTCGTTCAAACGAAAAGACTGATTGGTTCAAAAGAAAATTCCATTTCGTTCAAAGTGGACATCTAATGATGATCCAATGACCCATCTATGCCTCAAGATCCAAACCTCATTATAAGGTCGTTCGAAGGTTGATCAAACGAGATCCTAATCTCATTCTAATAAGGTCCCATTCTAGTTCGAACAACCTACCCAAAAATTGGTCACATCAATTTGGCTTGATGTGGTGTCGCATTTTTAGCCATTGGATGGATGACATGTCAATGTTTGGTGACCTTGATAATCAGATACAAGTTTGGCTTGTGGAGGCTATGTTTTTAAAGGGTTTTGTGGGGTTTGTTTGGGGTTATATAGGAGAGAGAGATGGTGGATTCCTCCAAACCATTTTCTCATCAACATTTACCTCTCTCTCTCTAATTTAAAGAATGTTTCATCTTCCCCAAGCCCCTCCCACCATTGCTACACCATGACACCACCATCCCTCTACCTTTTGCCACCATATTTCACAAGTATTCCACTATAAATGAGCCTTATAAACCCATGTCCACCATTGATGAGTAAAGCTACAAAATTTAGGAGTTGTATTGGAGTTTTTTTAGAAGAAGAAGAAGAAGAAAGAAGTATGGAGCTAAGAAAGGGGTTTTTCTTAGAGCTTCCATGGAAGAAAGCTTGGTGGAGATAGGCAACATATTTAAGGCTACCTTAGGAGGTGGGAGATTGTCATCTTCTTTTATCTTCATCCTACCATTTTGGAGCTTCTTCTGAGGTGGGAAAAACTCTACTCTTTGCTTAAAACTCTATTTTTTCTATAGTATTAGTCTTGTGACTGAGTTTGTAAGAGTAGCAGGTATATAGGGTTTCAAGAGGTTATTTCTCATTATTTGTGTAAAATGGTTTACAAAAGATCCCTAGAGTTTTGAGAAAAATATTATGTTCCAAGAAATCTTGATATATAACCATTTTATATAATAATATGTTTAAAATAATATTTGTTTTGTTGAAAATACTTTATGGGCAAATGCCTGAAGATTTTCATATGAAAAATTAGGGTTTTTATATAAATAGGCATTTACTCAAGTTTTGAAGAAGTAAAAATGTCTTTTAGCTTGAAAGGCATGTTTATGCCAATATTCTGAAATTTCTAGAATAAACCATGTGTTAGACCCATTTAGTAAAAATTTTGGACTCAAAATCTATTTCCTCATGCATATAAACTTATAGTATTTTTATGATGAACATATAAACAAGTTTAATGAGGGTTTTATTAGGTTTAAACATGAAATGAAGAAAATAGAAAATTTTCCCTTAAAGTGTGTTAGAGGGTGTAGAAAATGTGATAAATAGATAGTTCAAGACTACATGTGGAGACAAAGACAATGTTATTTTCTTGTAAAAAGTAGTGTCCAAAAATGCCAAAAGATGTCTTTGACAAAGAAAGTGATAAAATAAAGAGATTTTCAACTTGAGAGATATATTACTCCAAAGTGTTAAACAAGTGTTAACGAATGACATTTAAGAAGTTAGTATGGTAACTTAATAATGTTTTGGGAAATAGCACTTGTGAAAATAAAGGAAAAGACAAGTTTGAAAATAAATGGGTACAATGGTAATTTTATGTAAAGTGGAACATTTAAAAGTATGGGAAAAGGTGTTACATAAAATGGTCCGTGGACATGATTTTCGGGATTAAAAATCAATACAAGTGTATAAAGGACAAAAAATAATTATTTTAAAGTGTAACACACATTGGGGTGAAACCTTAGGTTTGGGCCTCGACCGGTAAAAAAAAGTGGAATACTGTGGAAATTTGTAAAATGTTAAAACACATTAATATGGACTTAGATGACACCGGAATAATTAAGGAGGGCCCAAAGTCCGGGGTGAAATATCCAAAATCACCGGCCAGAGCATATAGTAGCATAGCCTGCAATGTAGAGCCCATTAAACTATGCAAATATTGGAAGATTTTGAGAAAAAGATAATGAAAATGGAACATGTCAAGAAAAGGGTTGTGTGATGAATATGTGAGAGGACAACCTGTAATAACTCCCATTTTTTCATTTAAATGTTGGCTAGACACGACACGCCAAATATGGGGCTTGCTTGACAATTTACATCATTCTTAGCATCGACCGTAATGCACATTTAAATTTTAAATCACATTTGAATTTAAAAACTGAATTAAATTAATAAAAAAAAAAGATAATAGTAAATGCAACATCCATGTCCAATAAAATCCAACATAAACATAAGTGTCTCATACTGAACTGAAATAAAATAGTCTTTGGGCTTATGCCCATACTTTAATCCCCAAAGTAATGAGACTAAAATAGATAAGCAACCTAATCTAGAATCAACAATCTGAACTCCGATAAGCAAAGTGAAACTGCAAAGCTAATCTCTCAATAATCCTGTTATCCCTGTCTAGAATCACCCGAGGGGAGAAAACATTTTTAATTTGGGTCAGCGCCCTAGAGTTGCTAGAATTAACTTATTGAATTTAAAGTGAAAAAATACAGTTAATTCAAAGTAAGAATTCCCCATCGGTACTCACATGCGTTAAGTACCTCACCCCTCACCTAAATACAATACTACATGCATATTAACCCAAGTCCCCCTCTGTGAAAGGCGGATAACCTTAACAATAATTAACACCTGATGCAATCTAACATAACTCACGTACCGCAATTAATTATTTTTACTTGTATTCTCCTGTCCCAAAATACCCCATATTTGCTACCCACAAAAGTAAGAAAACCATGCATCATGCATTCACATAGCATTGGGTTCATAATTGGTTGTCTACATCATTAGACTAATTAATTAATCTCAATATATATATATACAGTGGCGGACCCAGGATTTTAGCGACGGGTGGGCGAAAAATAAAATAATATTTAATTAAATTAAATAGTATTAAAAAAAATCATAATTTATAGAACTTGCGTATTATCGAGAATACCATATATAAATAGGCAAATTGTCTTTCATTACAAACAACTAATTTTTACAACACACTATTTTTTTTCAATGTTTTTAAAATAAACTAACAATGTTTTGACAATAAACTAATTTCAACAATCTAATTTTTAGATTAAACTAACAATGTCAACAATCTAATTTTTAAATTAAACTAAAAATGTTAATTTTTACAATCAACTAATTTTTACAATAAACTATATTTTTTCAATGTTTTTACAGTAAATTAATAATGCCAATAACTCAACTCAAGAATGTCAAAAAAATAAAAACTTCAACAAAGTAAAAAAATTACCTGTTAGTAGAAGAAAGAGGGACGGCGGAGTAGCTGGAGTCTGGAGAGAGTTGAGGCCGAGATCCAGAGGAGGAGGGGCGGAGGAGCTGCGGAGGAGGAGGCCGGACCGGAGGGAGCGCGAAGAGGAGTAGAGCGGGCGGAGGAGTAAGGGTAGCAGCTCCTACTGCACACAGAGGAAGAGAAGAAGCAGGCCGGAATGGAGGGAGACGCAGGCCGGACTGGGGAGGGGTTGTACGCTGCTGCGCCGCCGCCGGTAGAGAGAAGAAAGAAGAGGACGGGGTAGTAAGAGAAGAAAGAGGGACGGACGGCTACTAGGGTAAAAGGAAAAAAAAACGTGTGTTGTTTCTGTATGTGTAGAGATAGGGATTTTGGTTATTTTCGTTTCTGTCCCAAAAACATTACACCTTCTACTATTAAATATTGCACATAGGTCCCAAAAAAAACTATACTCGGGAAAACAAATCCGAAAAACTCGGGCGAGCGGCCGCCCACCTTTGGGACCACCTAGGTCCGCCCCTGCATATATATGGCACACAAAGGCATCTAACTTCAGTGTCACGCTCGTGCTCTATAAGTAAGTCCAGAGGAGCCCCTCATCTAAATGGATATAAAAAACACATACAAGTGGGGTGGTCCCTACGCAGTACACCATTGCATGGTCGATACCCCCGGTGGTGACGATGGATCCCGGCATCAACACCTACCTCCTCGTAAGTGGCACTGCTATGTAGATACCTAAGTAATGACCTACACGATGCCTAGTCCACCTGTGCCGACGTGTGCTATAGTCCCGAGACATACGCAACCCTAACCGATAGGCCGTCTATGAACACGGGTATGTCCACACAAATAAATAAATACATATCATCACACGATATGTATAGGTAATTAACTATATCCCCCAAGGAATATCATAATTTCCAATTAATATTCTTCCTTTTAGATTTAACCATTTAGTTAAGTTGTCAATTCTCCCATGCATAATAATAGTGATGAAACCCTTTTTTTATCCCATAATACATACTTAAGTAATTAATTCCATAATCACTCTCCAAGATGTTCCATTTAATCTCCTATTAATAATTCTCGAGATACCCGTTTTATTGCCTATTAACAATTTTCCAATTTACTAATTAACCACTTAGTTAAATAAACAAGTTATTATTTGCTAATGGCGACACCCCGTGTGATTATTCATAGGAAATCCCACATTAATAATAAAAAATCTAGTTAAATACTAATTCTCTTCCTTCGTATAAAAGGTTTAACCTTCTAGTTAAATAAAATTCCCCATTTAGTATTTTTGTCACGAGAACATTTTTAATGAAATCCCCATTCTTCCAAACACCATCCCACGAACTCGTATAGGTTCCTAAAAATACCATGGATCAAATTTCGATCCCACCTCAACCTATCCCTGAGGCCGAACCAGTTCTCCTCTTTGGGCCTAACTGGTTCATTGGCCGAATTGGTTCGGTTCCAAAAGTCGAATTGGTACGGATCTGGGCAGCAACCCAGATCTGTTATGGTTTTCTCAATACGGTAGTTTCAAGATCAATCCTAAACTCGATTCTAATGGTTTATACATTTTTATCAACATCAAAACAGGTCCCTATGACTTAATTATTTATATTAAGATAATTATTTATATAAATTAACATCAAAATCATTCCCAAAATCCTAGAATTTAGGCTCATTAATATATCTATAGAAATAGGATTTCTTACTTCTAAATCCCATAAGATTTTAACCATATACAAGGGTCCTAATATCATAATTTACAGATCCTAACTATGGATGTTAATCCTCTACATGTGAATTTAACTTTTCAATTTATTCGAGAGTCTTAAAGCATGAATTCTATCATTCAAATCAAAATTAACCTCATCCTAATTTCTGGATTTAACTAACATTTTTTTTTATATTTATATTCTCTACAACCACGAGATTAAACCATATCTTTCTATAATCAAATTTCCTATTGAAATCCAAAAATTTCATGGAAGAATACAATAATGAATTAAGAAGTAATTTGAATATTTAAATTAAGCAAGAAAATTCTTGCCTGAATAAATTGGTGGAATGATCTTTAGTTGAATCTCTTAGCCTTCGCCTTGAGTTCTTCCCCTTGGATATTTAGCCCCCTCTACCTTTTAGCCTTTGGTATCCTCTGACTGCTAGGTTTAGGTTTTGTTAAATGTGGAGAGTCTCCTAACATCCCTTATTAACTTATATTAATCTAAATCCCGAGTTAGGCCTAAAGTCCCATTTTGGACCCCCAAATTAGCCCGAACATGTAACCCAAATAGCCCAATAACCTCCCACTTATATACCTATACCATGGGATAATTTCTAAAGGTCTAAAACACCTAAATGAGTTCATAAAAATTCTCGGAATGTGTCCCAATTATTTTTACTCAACATACCCAAATTTATTATGTCTATACAACACGTAACCATAAGTTAATTATTATTTGGTTTATTTTATACTAGTGAACCCGTCATACCCAATTGAGTCAAATAATTATGGAGTCATGAAAAGGCCCCCGATTATAAAAAAAAATCTTATACTTAATTTCCTTTTTATGAAATAGATGCGGAAGCGATATGATGGTTCACCTTAAAACAAAATTTTAATTTCTTAACAACTTAAAAATTAAACCAAGTGAAATTAGATTAATCCATTAAAACATTCTCACTTAAACATAATTAATTAATCCAAGTCCTAGAAAATTTGCCTAAGTCATATTTCTTAATTTTACCAAGTTAGGCCAAACCAAATTTTATCAATTAAATTAAATGACTTGAATTAACATAAACGTTACCCAAATTTAATTAGCCCCAAATTAAATTAAATGCGACAATTAAAACCAATTTTATCTTGAATTATCCTAAGCATGCGTTCTAAGTTATTATGCAAGATAAAAGTAAATCAATCACACTACGCCGCGATGTACGAGAAAAAAACCACAACGGGAAAAAACCTCAGACGGCCCTAGCCTCAAATCCACTAAGTACGGAATTTATATTTACAAGACAGATGACTTACTTCCTCAACTCGAACCCACTCAAGCCTTGACGCGCCTTCTTGTAACCACCTCTTCCTAGCGGATAACCACGGAGCTCCACCGCGATCTCGGACTCACCGATTGGACAATAGGTACACCGTCAACCACACATGGTGTCTTTCTCCATGTGAGAAAGCTGCAGTAAAACTTTTTCTTCTTTTAGGGATGTAGAAGCAAACACAAACAATCTCTTCAATTCGGTGTAGAGATAAACTCGGTGCCAAACTCCAAGCAAGATGTATATATATGAACTTGGATAAACTATGGGTGAAAAACTAGAGGGGTAGATGAATTTGTCTTTGAAAATTATCACTCAAAATATGACCTTTTTCTCTTTATGATTTTGCTCTCAAAATACTCTCTAGGAGTTTTTAGGATATTGATTAGGCACATATTCTTCATATTTATCCCCTTAATTTTGATATTTTTATGATCCCGTGCAGAGTAAATAGCTTGTATTTGTCTCGTATTTATGCTACTAACCTCTTTTGGCAAGTATTTCGTGTTTTGTGTATTTCTCATGTGCTTTATAGGTATTTCATGCAAGTTAGTGCGAAGGAGAACTCAAAACAGTGAAAAAAAGCAATAAATGGAGAGTTGAAGGGTATTTTCGTAATTTTTTAGCCTTAGTCCGGAGGTGGGGCCAACTAGAAAGTTGAGGAGATCTAAATTACAAGAACACTGGAAAAAATGGCACCTCAATTCGAGCTATGGTGAAGAAGTTACGATGTTTTGAAGTTGCGCGATAATGAAGAGAAATGGACCAAAAACTAAACCGATCCGGATGGAACCAAACTGGTCTGGTCAGGAAAAAAAAGAACCGATCCGGTACCAAATGGATCCGGTCCGGCTGTGCAAATTCCTGGCATTAATTTTGAAGCTCAAGAGGTGCATATCTTGGAAAATCTTGTACAACTCATCAATTCTAGCTGTCAAATTCGTGCTACTTGGTGTTATAAAAGGCCAAACCCTAAGGGGAAGAGGGGGGAGTTGTTTTATCAAGTTGTAGGAGGCTAGTAGGTAGGGTTTCTTTGTAGTTAGTTTTTAGAGGATTCTTGTAACCAAGAACCCTAGTTTTTGAAGTTTGTCTACTATTCAAGATTCAAAGTTCTATTCAAGATTCATCATTCATCCATTGCAAGTAATTTTAATTTATTGTTTTTACTGCTTTCCTAGTTAGTTTAATTAATTGTTGATTTCTAGTTTTCCATTCCCAATTCAAGTCATGTTCTCAATTTTCTAGAGTTAGTTATGAATTCCTGCACTTTAATTTGTAAGTTTTATTTTGATTTCATCATGTTAAGCTAAGTTTTTAAGGGTTGGGATGCATGAACCCATCCCAATGTAAATTACTTATGCAGAAAATAGAATTTAAATTAAAAATTTGAAAGAGTCGTGCGAGACAATTTTACAACCATTGTAGATCTTTTAATCTCTCTTGCCCTAGGTACTTGGGATGTTTAAGAATATGATGTGCGTAAAATTATTTATCACCGCTTTATATTTTCCTTTGATTTCATATGGAGCGGGCTTGATCCTCATATATGTAATGCCTAGGATCTATAAAGACTGGATTCATTCAAATTTATAATTTACAATTCTAGGTTTCGATACGGTAAATTACTAGGGTTAGGGGGATTGTATTCCAACCTACTTTCTCATTCATCTTAATTAATTTAACTTCTTTATTTACTTATTTTTTTCCCTTTTCAACCATCATCATCGTTTTCATTTTTTCTTTAGAAGTAATAAATCAATTAAATTCTATCAACCATTCCCTGTGGATTCGATACCCAGACTCGCCACTATACTCCTTAAGAAGTGTAGTTACAAGTTTAGTTTTTTTTTCATTGAGGTTGGAAGCCGATAACAACGACTAGCGTATTACACGGACGCTCGGTTTTTCCACTTGATCAAAATGGCGCCGTTGCCGGGGAGTATTTGTTATAGATTATAATTGACTTACTACTTCGTAAAAAAAATATTGAAAAATATGGGTGTCACGTTCTTGAATTGCCCAATTTGAAATGTCCTACTTTAACTCATTTGGTGGCTTTAATTGTCATGCTAATAGTGAGGAGGAGAATGAACTCACGATTTATGAACATTGGATCAATATCACTAAAGATGAGTCTCATAAATACAAGCCCAGTGCTAAGGCCATCCAAATTTATGAAAATGAAAGGCTTGAAGAAGAAAGGCGTGAAAAAGAATATAGGGAAAAATCATTTTGGGAGCAAGAGTTGGATGCATTATTCGAATCCAGTGACGATTTTTCTTCCGATATTTTTTAGACTAAAGAATGTTTTCAACCAAATGAGGAATCCAATGAAGAATCACTTGATCTTGAATTTATGTCCTCACCATTCTCATTCACTATTATCGAACCAATAAATCCATCACAAGAACTGGATGAATGTCTTGAGGATGTTGATCCGATTCTTGTATGGGAATGTTTTTTTGAGATGCTTCATCTTACGGGCCATACACTCAGACGTGTCACTCCACCAGATCCAATTGAAAAATTTGAGGGAGAAGATTTTGAGGACAAGGACTCTATGTTTGAATTATTTTCCAATATGGAATCTTTCTGTTTGTGTGATCCGCTTCCCATACAACTTGAAAAATCTTTGGAACGTGATTCTATATTTCTTGGATCCCAATGGGACTTGTCCTCTTATGCATCCAAATCCTTCATTATCCCCCTAAATTTTTTAATAGGTAATGGTTTATTTCTTCCGCTTTGCACATGCCTTCCGTTTTTTCGACGGAATTCTTATTTTTCGGGCGGCATGATTTCTAGTGAGGGTCCACCATTAATCCCTCAAAGTCAAATTGTATTTTGGGTGGACCCTCAAATTTTTCGACTTCTAGTGTATAACTTATTAGAATTTCAAATCGTAGGTTGTACATAATTAGATTTTTATTTTTCCTTTTCTTTTTTTATAGTTTAGAGTAATTAGTTAAAGTTTTTGTTATTATTTTTGTTATGCTTGGTTCTAACATGTTTTGTAGATTCAATGGACTCGCACTCATCGGAGATCGCTCCATTTGGGTAATATCTTTATTTTCCTCTCTTTATGTTGTGTTCTTGATTCGCATTGAGGACAATGCAACATTTAAGTTAGGGGGTGTGGGATATTCTTCCCATTTATTGTTTAGATTCATTGATTCGATCACATGTTCTTTCCAAGTGTGTTTTTTTTTTAGAAAATTTCAAAAAAAAAATTGAAAAATTTTGAAAAAAGCAAAAAATATTTTTCTTCAAAATAAATAAAAATTGGAATTTAAATTTATCAAAAATGTCACATTTATTCTATTTAAAGTCTCAAATTGTTAACAATCAAAATGCACTAAGCCAAAATTGACCGAAGATGGAAATTGAAAGAAAACTGACGACTTTACGAATAAGTGTGGAGATTGATCAAACCTGGTGAGATTTTGAGCCTTTCAATTTTTTATGAGTTTTTAAATCAATCCGAGTTTATGATTAATTCAAAGTTCTTTTTAGTGTTTTAATAAGTCGTTGATGATCTCAATCCTTTATTTTGATCGGTTATGGGAAATGTGTGAAATGTTGTCTCGAAATTCATGCTAAATATATCTCTAAACTTAATTAATCTTGAGATGCATATGGTAATGTGATTAGCAATTTGGACAATGAAGTAGGCCCCCTTTTGTTTAACCCAATTTGTATTAGCCAGAAAAAGTTATCCCTTTGTAACCCAATTTGAGCCTAATAAATTTTTCCTCTTCGTTTGATAACCTGAAAAACCCAATTAGCCCGGAATTGTGAAAATTGAGAAAATTCATCAAGTACGTCCAAATTGTGCAATAAAAAGGGGCAAGAGAAAAACAGAAAAAAAAATGCTCAACAAAAAAAATAGAGAGAAAAAAAAAGAAGAGAAAAAGAAAGAGAAAAGTGAGCAAATGCCCGAAAAAGCACTAATGGACGTCATCAAGACATTTTCCAATTTCGAACAATCCGTTTATTCCCAATTTTAACCTTTACACTTTTTAACCCGAAAAGTCCTAACCGAGTCCGAATGGCGAAATTAATTACTACATGGAGAGCTAAGACAAGAAAAGATAATAAAAGAGATTACATGGCGTGAAAAAGAGATGATGTTTCCCATTTCCTAATAACTGTATTCCGATGATGAGATTTTTACACCATATATTTCTTTCTTTTCAATTTTGTATGCATGAAATTGTGTCCATTATATTTACTCTTTATATCATGCATACCGAGAGAAAAAAACTACAATCCGAGTGATTCGTTTGTGAGTGTATCCGTAAGAATTTGAATAAAAACGAATTTTTAAAAAGTAACGTAATGCTCAATCGGTGGAAATTTGAGGTTTAATTTCTGGCTTGGCACACACACACTATGGTTTGAGACATTTGAATATGAATTCATGGTGATTATTTTTCGAAAAATTTAAATTGTACAATTTTTAACTATTTTGATATTTATTTGAGTCAGATATGAAAAAGATAAATTGGAAAAAGTTGTTCCTGCATATAGATATTCAGCAAAAAGTTAGTGGGGTAAAACTCGTTGTTCCCGCACATAGATATTTAGCAAGAAGTTCCAGTGTGAACTCGTTGGAAATCTCGTTGGAAATCTCGTTCGAATAGGCATCTCGTTCGAACGACATTTCGAACGAAGTTCCAGTGTCCAGTGGGGAAGCTCGTTGGCAAACTCGTTCGAACGACAATGTGGTTCGAACGACAATCTCGTTCGAACGACACTTCGAACGAACTTCCAGAAAGTTTGAAAATTTTTATTTTTGCCCAGAAACTTTATATACTTTATTTTAAAGTTTTAATAGAAATCTTTCTGAAAACAAAACACAGTTTTAAAACCTAACACCCAATAAACTTGTTCCAAGCTCCTATATATATATTGATGCATTCATACCTTGGGAGCATGGAACCACTATTGATAACGTAGAAACGAGGCACTTAAACTCGGCATTTTGATGAAGCTTTATATACTTGGTCGCTACGTCTTAAACACACACGTCATAGGCTTGAAGGATGATCAATATACTCTATCCTATGACTCAAACATTTTTGTCCGGAATTGAGCCAAAACTACAAAGGACTCAATTGGAAATTTGTGTCCTTACAAATCTCCCCCTTTGGCTATTCCAGGACAAAAACCAAACAAAAATACTAAAGGGTCGTCAAGCTCTACTAGACTAATAAAAAGTCCCACCCAAAATAAAAATACAATGCTTGACTCAAACAACACAAAGGATCATGATCTTTGCCGGTGAAAGTTGCCACTTATAATATAATTCTTGTACACTTGAGCAAACACATTACACGCATAGAGAATATGTAAGTAAATTTCGTACTTCCCCTAAATTAATTCTCTCCCTTTATCAACAGTGATCAACTTAGAAAGACGTCTCCCCCTAAGATAAATCTCCCCCAAACTAAGATACGATTATACTAGGTTTAGATACCATTTGTCCCCCTATCATTCTCCCCCTTTTTGTTCAGGAATAGACAAAGGTTAAAGAATAAAGCATGTAAGTGTGCATAAAGTGATACCAATAAAGCATATGGGCAACAAAAGCACAAATAATCCAACAAATAATAACGGATACCAACTAGAATGCAAGAAAATGATACCCATAAGATACATAAAGTATTAAGCATGTGATATCAACAAAGAATGCAAAAAGATAGATACCAATTATGAATTAAAGCATATACGGACTAGAAAGCACGGCAAAGACGAAACACAAATATCAAATATATGTATACATAAGATATAACTAATAGACGTAAGTACACATATATAGATATATATACACAAATGACACACACAAAATATAATAGGAGTCTTTCACACTCGTATGGCAAAAATGTGTCATATGGAAACGGAAGTGTTGGGGTGTGAACAAGTAACAATTAAATTTAGACCCAATCACGTAAAACATGCTCAAGAAGTTCTCATTTGATTGCAAACTTTATCACATTTGAATATAACCTCATGTGACAATAAAAATTGAACTCAATGAACAAACATACACAATGCATACAAGCCCGGCATATTGATGATTCTACAAACCAAATAGAGTCATGACAATAAAGACCACTAGGATAAACGGACATTGTGCAAACCGTTGATATACCAACCAATCTACCTCAAGAAGCATATATATTCTTTTTATATTGAATGAATATATCCATTAAAAATAGGCCTTGGCAATTATTTTTCTTTTAGTGCCATTTTCCTATTTTTAGGCCTTTGGACCACGTATTTCTTTTAGGTCCATTTCAAACGGTGGCTTACAATCGCAAAGGATAATTATTCCTTTTGAAGCCCTTCCCCGTGCACATTTATATAACATTTTTTATATCTCACAAACTCACGTGCAACGGATTTTGACATACACTAGTCCTCCTAGGTCATAAATATGTAGATGACTAGATTGGAAGGAGAACACCTCACAAATCTCAAATATAACATGTGACATTAAACTTTCAAATGATCTCGTGCATGTGTGAATAGAGGCATATAAAAATAGAATCCATTTAAATCAACACAAAATCCAACTACTCCATGTAAGCATGGTAAAGAACATAATAAGGATTGACAATCTAAACCAAAAGTTCTAGCTACATGGGAGCATAAAAGATGGAATTCTAACACAAGTATATGCCACATAAAGTGTGTCAAACTAAAATATACAAAAAAAATAAAAATCTTTTTGAGTTTTTGACGTTTTTAATCCAAAAAAAAATGTACTCAAAAGACACACAAAAATCATTTGTATTTTTCATTAAGCTTAAATGAAACAAATAAAACACAAATGATAAACAAAAATCTTTTTGAATTTTTCATTTAATGCAAACAAAAATAAGCAAATATAATACAAAAAGATAAACAAAAATCATAGTTCTAGCATGTGATTAAGCATGGAGCATAGACTAGAAAATGATTTAAACAAGCATACATTTAGCATGGTAATATAGCATGAAGCACAAAAGCTAAAGTATACAAACACTAACACATTCATCCTTTAGATTTAGCTAGGGAGGAAGCATGTGAAAGTAAAAGTCCTATTTTGCAAGGCAACCAAGTCGGATTTCCTAACCCAAATTAATGAAGAATGACTATCTTGGGGTGTAGGAATTTTAACTACCTTGGTTGCTTTACGTTGGGATTTTCTAGGAATTCATTTAAGATCAAAACAAAATTTTCTAAGATGACCTTTTCGACCACAATGAGTACAAGTAAAATTACGTCGAAATTTGGTACCTAGGGAATGATCTCTAAATGCTTTCCTAGGCGATTCTCCTAAAAAGTTGTTTTTGGCTTTGTGAGTTGATGCATTACAAGTATCGAAGCCTAAACCACAAGTGTCATTTTTAATTTGGACCGTTACTAATATTTTATCTAATTTTTCCGAACGACACTCCAAATCAAATTTGACATTACTAGAGTCTTTTAATTTATTTTCTAATTCTAGGATGTTAGACTCTAATAAAACATTTCTCTCTTCGAACTCGAGAAGCTCCTTTTTCAAGGATTCCATTAAACCTCTAAGGCTATCTCTCTCGCCTTCTACATATTCAAGCTTCTCTCGAAGAGTCCTCTCACGTGTCCTAAGGTTTTCTACCAACATACTATCATCAATGACCTTGACACGTTCTTTTAAACTAGCTTTTAACTTCAAATTAGCTCTTTTTAATTTAATTGATTCTTCATATAATTCTTAAAAAGCATTTTGAAGTTCACTCACATTAACCTCTTCTTCATTTTTAATCTTTCTTTCTTCTCCACTCTCACTATCATCAAAAACAAGGGAATTAAACTATGACCTTGGAAGTGTCATGCGTTAAAGTTTCATCAATCGATGAGTTCTCACTATCACTCACATGACTATCCATAAAAGCCACAAAGTTGGGCTTAGTGGGGGAATCGGGTCCCTCTTCCTTATCACTATCACTAAGGGTCGAATTATATAAAATGGGTCGCTTACCCTCTCGCCTTAGTTTAGTGGGGCACTCAGAAGCCCTATGGCCATAACCCTCACAACCAAAACACCTATTTGACTCGTCCCTATTTAAATTTTCGTTAGAAGATTTAGGGATTCTTTCGGCTTTGTCATACTTAGAAGTATCAAATTTCTTAAAATCATTTTTAAATTTATCCTTGTTAAATTTAAGAAATTTTCTAAATTTCCAAGCAAACAAGGCCATGTCTTCCGAGTCACTATCACTTTCGCTCTATACTACTTGTTTGACCTCTTTTCGTGCTTTTAAAGCAACGCCCCAATTTTCTTTTCAGTTTTAGAGGGAAACGTGTCTAGTTCATAGGTTTGTAAATCACCTGCGAGCTCTTCTAATTTCATAGAGGCTAAAGATGGTAAAGAATTCAAAACGATCACTTTAGGGATAAATCTATCGGGAAGGGACCTTAAAATTTTCTTTACTACTTGGTTGTCGGGTATTTTCTCTCCCAAGTTAAAAGATGAATTAACAATATCGGAAAGTCTAGAATAAAATTAATCAAACGTTTCTTTTTCATTCATTTTGATAGTTTCAAATTGAGTGGTGAGGTTTTGGAGTTTTGAAGCTTTAACGACACTTGTACCTTCATGAGTGAGTTGTAAAATATCCCACGCTTCTTTAGCGGTCTCACGCGTCATAATACGTCGGAATTCATTCAGTATGACAGCGCTAAATAAGGCATTTAAACCTCGGGAATTAAAATTAGACAGTTTAAATTCACCCTCACTCCATCTATCGGTCGGTTTAGGAACACGTTCATTATCTACTAAATGAGTTGGTGGGGACCACACGTTAACTACCGATAACCAAACTCTTTCGTCGATAGATTTTAGTGTCGATTTCATTCGCGCTTTCCAATACGTGTAGTTAGAACCATCAAAAATAGGAAATTTTGAAAATGGAGAAAAGTCCATTTTGGTCAAAAAATTATATAAAGGATCTTAACGAAATAATTTATCGTTTTGGCTCCGATACCAATTTGAAAAGGCCCCCGATTATAAAAAAAAATCTTATACTTAATTTCCTTTTTATGAAATAGATGCGGAAGCGATATGATGGTTCACCTTAAAACAAATTTTTAATTTCTTAACAACTTAAAAATTAAACCAAGTGAAATTAGATTAATCCATTAAAACATTTTCACTTAAACATAATTAATTAATCCAAGTCCTAGAAAATTTGCCTAAGTCATATTTCTCAATTTTACCAAGTTAGGCCAAACCAAATTTTATCAATTAAATTAAATGACTTGAATTAACATAAACGTTACCCAAATTTAATTAGCACCAAATTAAATTAAGTGTGATAATTAAAACCAATTTTATCTTGAATTATCCTAAGCATGCGTTCTAAGTTATTATGAAAGATAAAAGTAAATCAATCACATTACGCCGCGATGTACGAGGAAAAACCCACAACGGGAAAAAACCTCGGACGGCTCTAGCCTCAAATCCACTAAGTACGGAATTTACATTTACAAGACAGATTACTTACTTCCTCAACTCGAACCCTCTCAAGCCTTGACGCGTCACGGAACTCCACCGCGATCTCGGACTCACCGATTGGACAATAGGTACACCGTCAACCACACATGGTGTCTTTCTCCATGTGAGAAAGCCGCAACAAAATTTCTTCTTCTTTTAGGGATGTAGAAGCAAACCCAAACAATCTCTTCAATTCGGTGTAGAGATAAACCCGGTGCCAAACTCCAAGCAAGATGTATATATATGAACTTGGATAAACAAAACTATGGGTGAAAAACTAGAGTGGTAGATGAATTTGTCTTTAAAAATTATCAATCAAAACATGACCTTTTTCTCTTTATGATTTTGCTCTCAAAATACTCTCTAAGAGTTTTTAGGATATGAAAAAGATAAATTGGAAAAAGTTGTTCCCGCACATAGATATTGAGCAAAAAGTTAGTGGGGTAAAACTGCTAAAAACTGCTAAAAAACTGCCAAAAAGTTTTCCCGCCTGACATCTCGTTCGAACGACATTTTCGTTCGAACGAAGTCTCATTCGAATGAGGCTTCTAATGAAGTTCCAGTGTGAACTCGTTGTAAATCTCGTTCGAACGGGCATCTCGTTCGAATGACATTTTGAACGAAGTTTCAGTGTCTAATGGGGAAGCTCGTTGGCAAACTCGTTGGAACGACAATGTGGTTCGAAGGACAATCTCTTTCGAACGGCTCAAACGTTTTTGTCCGGAATTGAGCCAAAACTACAAAGGACTCAATTGGAAATTTTTGTCCTTACAAGTCACGAATAAGCATTTACTCTCAATTTAAATTTTACCCATTTAATTTAAATCCCTCCGATTTATTTTATTCTTAAATTATTTAATTTAACTTCTGTTAAAATATTTTATTTCGAAGACACGGGGTATTACACAACCTAACTTAAATGAATTAATATATGTTTCGATAAATGATAAAGTGGATAACTAAATGTGAAAATTGATTAATTTCCATAAAGTGAAGGAATGGTAAAGTGAAGCGACTAAATGGGTAGTTAAGTAACCTAAAGAGGTTTAACCCATAATTAATACAAGAGTATGTTTATTAAAGGTTTTCAAAGAAAAATAAGTATTTTCTAACACGGTACTTGCGTGTGTTGAAAGGTTATTTTCAATGAAAATACTAACATGAACTTGTATGAACAAAAAGTATAAAATCGGTGACAAAAATGCTTTTCCTTGAACTAAGGGTATTGTTTAAAGTATTTGACTAGGTGTGTTAAATCAAGTAATAAAATTCAAGTCAAGCAAAGGGGGAAATTCCTTTACAAGAATAAGGTGAATTAATCGGGATAAGCAACATTTTTGGAATAAAAACGGTTACATGTATTAAAGTCATATATGTATAAATATATAAGGTAGTTGCATTTGCACGTAGATATAACGTGTTAGAGTCTCATTTCTGCAATTCGATTCTATATTGGATTATTGTAATTTTTTCGCTTAGTATTCGGCTCATTTCCTCGTCTTTGTTACGGCCGGTTAGGTGGGGTTCTGCATTTTGAGAGTGATACACAAGTAAATAACTTTTTAATTTTTATGTTAGTAGCTTTGTATGCTTGTATTTCGGGGATGCTTCCCACGGGTCCCTCACGTAGATTGATTAAATTGGAATTGCATGCTAAACAAGTGAAACGTTAAATTAAATAAAAATGGATTATCAACATTATATAGGTTGTCTTATTGCACTTCACACCTAATGCTCGAGTCGGACTGGGTTGACCACGCGTAACCCATAAATTTGGGTCGAGACATTACACTTTTCACATTATCATTAGTCACAGTGGGTGTTGTCCACCCTCTTTTACACACAAGCCAAGCCCTCTTGTCAATTCATTTTAAAGCTGACCTCACTCTAGCTTTTCAATATATATAATTTGACCCACAAAAAAACACGTGTACTTATTCGAATGAACTACCACATCATTTGAATGATGTACCCTTTTCTTGTTCGAACGACTCCCAATGAAACATCAAATGACATTCCAGATCATACCCAAAAGGTGGCGTTCTAGATCTCGTTCGAATAAAGGAAACTCATTCTAATGAACGTACGCAACTCGTTCGAATGACATGTCAATCTCCTTCTAACTAGTTAGCAAGTTTTTAAAAAAACCTTTAAAAATTATTTTAAAACATTTTGAAAACTTCTACATACAAACTTTTAAAAAATAACTCCCAAATGTTTAAAGTCTTTACCAAACCACCTCATAACTCTTCTCAAGTAAAGTTATAATCAACGATCTTCAATCTTAGTAAATGTCACAATGTTTCTTCACTCGGAAGACTTGAGAATGGTCATGAAGGTGTAGTGGGGTGTGACGGGATATGCCAAATAAAAATAAAATAAGGAATTATAAAACTTACTCTTATATGGATCCATATGGTCCTCTACCTAACCCACCAAAGATAGTTCAACCTAAACGAGCCAACCAAGGTAGACTCAAACAAGTATATGTTTGCACCCATTATAAAAAGAGAGGTCACCTTAGGGAATTTTGCTACAAGTTAGGAAGAACTCCGTATACACATACTCCTGCCCACAGCTATAGCTACTTTGATAGTCTTAAAAGAGTAAGTTGAGTTCCTATTCATGACTTCGAAATGCTTAATGGAAGAATTTCAAAGGATTTCTACACCCGAGAACACTTCTAACGCTACGATAAGATCCAATAATGATAAGGGAAAATAAAAGGTTACCTCATCTTTAGTACCTAAGAATGATGAAAAAGCCCTCATTATTCACGTTGCTCCCAAGATTCAAGATACATATTAGTGGTATTTTTATAGTAGGTTCTCTAGACACATGACCGGTGATAAGTCATATATTACCGACCTTATGGATCGTAAGGAAGACAAAGTCACCTTTAAAGATGGTAGTAGGTCTAGCATTTTAAGACGTGATTGTGTTGGGATACCAAAATTTACTAAGCTAGACAATGTGTTATACAATGAAGGGTTGAAAGCAAACTTAAATGTGTTATAAATTGAAGGGTTGGAAGCGAACTTAATATGAATAAGCCAACTTTATAATGCAAACTTCGTGGTACATTTTGACCAATCCGAGAGTAACGTGTATAATCAATCAGGTGAACTGTTACTACAGAGAGTGAGGATCGACGATAATTACTATGGGATCATTCTCAAGTCCTCCTTTGTATGCAATAATGCTAAGGTCTCCTCTATAGAACTTTAGCATCAACGACTAGGTCGTGTAAATTTTAGATATCTTGAGATATTAGTAAAAAAACAACCTAGTTTGTCTCTTACCATCATTTGGGAAATCAACTTTCTCGATTTGTGGTCATTGCCAACAAGGAAAACAAATCAAGAGTCCCCATCATAAGTTATATAACATTACCACCTCTCGTGTATTGGAGTTGATACATATAGATCTTATGGGTCCTACATATATGGAGAGAATTGGTGGTAAGAAGTATATCCTAGTGATGGCCGATGAGTTTTCAAGATACTCTATTATTAGGTTTCTTAGAGAAAAGTCTGGCGCGATTCCTAACAACCAAGTGTCGTGTCCAATAAAACCAACATGGTTCCACAATTAATCGGATGCGTAGTGACAACAACACTAAATTTAAAGAAGTAAGGGTGGGCAGGTTTTGTGATGAAGTCGGCATTAAACATGAGTTTTTGGTCATTCGTACTCCTCAATAAAATGGGATTGTTGAGAAAAAAATCAAATAATTTAAGAGATGGTTAGATCCATGCTTCTTGGGAGCAATGTACCTAAATGTCTTTGGGTAGAGCCGATCAATACCGGATGCCATATAATGAATAGGGTATATCTTTATCCATACACGCTACACACTCGTTAAGATTTGTGGATAGGAAATAAACCCAACTTATTGTATTTTTAAGTTTTTTTAAGAGTCCTTGTTATATCCTTAGAGATACAGAGCATTTAGGAAAGTTTGACTCCAGAAGTGATGAGGGAATTTTTAGTAGGGCTTATAGGGTGCATAATCTTGCAAGCTCTAAAGTTACGGAATCAGTAAACATCACGATTAGAGACGACGATACGACTGCGTTTATTGATCCTAACTCTAAGTGTGAGGACATTGAACCCCCAGTGATGATCTCATTGATCCCTGCACTACTTCGGTTGATCTCACTCTTGATTTATAGGATACACCCTCTTGGGTTTGAAAAATTCATGACACTTTTGACATACTTGGTTATCCCACACTACGTGTCAAGACTCGTGCTCAACTTGAGACTGCGGTTAGCTACTTTTGCTACACCTCCTTACCAAAGCCTAAGAATATGAATAATCACTTAAGGACGAGCATTAGGTATACACTATACAAGATGAGTTATTTCAGTTTCACAAAAATGATGTCTGGGAGTTAGTCCCCCTACCTAGCGAGACTAATGTGATTGGTACCAAATGGATATACAAGAATAGGATGGATGAGAATGGTAACATAGGTCGAAAAGGCTAAGTTGGTCGCTCAAGGAAATATGTAGATTTGGGGTGTAGAATTTGATGAGACATTTGCTCATGTTGCTAGTCTTGAGTCCATCAACTTACTACTCGCCATAGCATGTCATATATAATTTAAGCTATACCAAATGGATGTCAAGAGTTCCTTCCTTAATGGCATTCTACAGGAAGAAGTTTAAGTGAAACAACCAAAGGGATTTAAAGACCCAAAGAACTCGAAACACGTCTTTTATCTTAATAAGGCCTTGTATGGTTTGAATCAATCACCATGTGCTTGGTATAAAAGGCTCACATGTTATCTCTTATCTTGTGTATTCAAGATAGGGGGAATGGATAAGGTATTATTTTTTAGGAGAGAGAGTAGTGCTATCTTGGTTGCCCAAGTCTATGTGGACGACATAGTATTTGTATCCATGTGTTACCAACATGCTTACATGTTTGAGGAGGAGATGAAGAGTGAGTTTGAGATGAGCATGATTGGTGAACTTACATCCTTCTTATGTCTCCAAGTGCGTAAACTTGAGGATGGGATATTCATATCTGAATCCAAATACGCTAGGGACCTAGTGAAGAAATTTGGTATAGAACCTGCTAAGCAATCACGCACCCCTATGAATACCTCGACTAAGCTTAGCAGGACACATTAGACAACGACATAAAGCAAACACTTTATATGAGCATAATAAGTAGTCTTCTCTACTTAATCGCTAGTCATCCCAACATTGCCTATAGTGTTGGAGTTTGTTCGCATTACCAAGCATCCCTGAAAGAGTCTCACTTGCTCTCACTTAAACGTATCATCAAATACATAAGTGGCATTCTTTCCTATGGTATTTGGTGTTACGTTGGTAACAATGACCGTTGGTTTATTCGGATGCTGATTGAGCTAGGAATGTTGATCGTTACAGAAGTACCTCAGATGGATGCTTTTACTTTGGGAGTACTCTTGTCTCTTAGTTAAGCAAGAAGAAAAGTTCCATTTCTTTGTCAAGGGCGGAGGGCAAGTATATAGTCACTGGGATTATTTCACACAACTCTCAAGATGAAGAAAATATTGGAATATTATAGGATTACCCAAGGCATAATGACTGTTTCATGTGATAATACGAGTGCAATTCATATTTCCCAAAATTCGGTCCCACATTCTTGCACGAAGCACATTAGGATACGTGAGAACTTCATTCGTTATTTTGTTGAGGAGAAGATCATATCCTCGATCTTTATGAGTATTGAACGTCAATTATTCGATATTTTCATGAAATCTTTAGATTACTTAGATTTGAGGATCTTATAAAGTCTTTAGGTATTTGTTTCCTTGATTGAGTTTAGGAATTTTATCTAGGATAGGGTGATTATCATAATGTTATCTTTTGTCCCTATTGCTTGATTGTATTTCTATGTTTATATATGTTAATATTATTTGAAAAATCCAAAAAGATATTCTTTTCTTTTAGAAAAGGTTTGCAAAATTTAAAAAATATTTTAATTTTGATAAAAATATTGAAAAATCTTTTTATATTTTTATTTTTCACCATATATGGATCTGCATTTAAGATATTCATGTCACAACCACATTCCATCCATTCATGTGACTTTTTCATGGAGTCTTTATTCATTGCGTCGTTTATTTACTATGCTTAATAATGCGTGGCTAGTATTTCGTTGTTTATTGATGATCACTTTCTTCATGTTAGACTTTTTATCACCTTTATTGTACACATGCACATACTTTTTTAACATCGTAATTTCTTGTCATATGTCAAATACAGAGTTCTTATCTCAATAGTGTTTAATAATGAATGAAATGTATTAGAAATAAATTGTGCTTGTAAGACCATTGCCCATATTTCTTTTCCCGGAATATTGTTTTAATGTCAAGCAATGGAAATGGGCTATGAAGGAGCAAATTATATTTGCGTTATAGGCCATCATTGACAAGTGCCTAAAATATTAATGACAGATAAAAAAGAAGCGCTAACGCCATTTTTATTTCATTGATGCCTCGCTTTCATGTGCATTATGATATCTTCAAAATTTAGGAGTGTATACTTAAAAATACGATATTTTGAGGGTGTTATAAAGTAGAAGATCAATGGGTTTGCGTAATGGAATTTCTTGAAGATAATTAAATAGTTTGGCGTTATTGATTTGAGAAGCATTTAAATTCCTGGAATTTCGCACAAGTCGAGTCAATTTCACTTTCTTCAACATTCTTACACCTAAGGTTAAAATTGAGTTCTTTCTTTTGAAGTTTCTCATTGACTTCTTGTAACTTTATTTCAAATGCCTATGTTGATTTTCCCATGGTTTACGTTCATTCAATTTCCTTCTTCTTTCATGATTCGAATATTTTTGTGCTATTCCATGGTGTAATGTACTTGTGTTAATATGTATCTTTTTATACTCATATATTTTTACATACTCAAAAATTTTAAAATTTTCAAAAAGAGTTAGTTGCTTCTTTGGAATTTCATCGCATGTGCTTAATTGTTTATCTTTGTGATGTTATTTCATGTTTGGATTCCGGTAACTTTTCATGATTAGTTTCTAACCCTTTCTTTGTTACGGACAAAAAGGGGGAGAACAAATCCACAGGGAGGTTTTTATTCTTTTTTAAAATCTCATATGCATCAGGATATTTCTTTTTCTTCATGTGTGTAGGTCGTTCCCCCTTGATTATTATATCATAGACTACACAAGATGAAGACAATCAGTCAAAGACAAAGTCTCGAATGTCTTTCCTTTTTGGGTTTGGATGGGCATTAGTAGTACGTTGTCTTAGGGGTTTATTTCGATCTATGTTTTATACTCAAATAGCTAAAGAGGGATATTTGTAAGAGCAAGATTTTATGATTTCTCATCTTTTATTTATTTTTTTGTATCCCGTTACAAACCGTACAAACCACTTCCTCATATACTTTTGAAGATCGTTGAAGATAAATTAGTGACCGGGTAACATACTGAAGATCGAATGTGTTGGAACCGTCATTACTCAATTAGGAGGTATGTGGTATAAAGTTTTTGATTTAGAATTATACATATTAAACTCGTATGTGATTAAAATTTATTTGAGGAATTTTATAAAAATATTATTCAAAATATTTTTTTTATTTTTTTTATCTCGTTGGAACGATATTCGGCTCTCGTTAGAACGAGACTTAGTTCTCGTTAGAAGGAAGTTACATTTCATTATAACGAAGGTTAGAGTTCGTTGTAACGAACATCTAATGAGCTTATAACGGTGTTTATTTGCCTAGCAGAGGGTCACCCATTGAAAGTCCATTAGAAGGCCGTTTCAATGAAAAGGCCAGTTCGTACGAATGATTCTTAAGCTCGTTCGAACGGAGCCTTGATTCGTTTGAACGAAACCCTATTTTCGTTTGAACAAAGTTTATCACCTCAATTTTTGTGTATTCTATAAAAATGACTCTTGTAGTCTATTTTTTTTAAGAAATTTTGGAGAAAAATGATTTTGCATACCTTCCAAAAGTCTCACAAGTTTTGTTTAACCCAGGAGATGCCTTCTTAAACATAAAATCTAAAATTTTCTCCTTTTCTTTAGAAGGCACTCCTTGGCAATAAGATAAGTTTGCCTCATATGTTAGGAGAAAGCTAACCAATTCATCTACATGCATTGGCTTTGAAAGTAAGAATCTAACCTCTATAATGGCATTAACTTTTCCACGGAGCCTATAGGAAAAACCGTAAGATTTTATCAACAGTTTTATTCTCCTTTACGGTCTTTCCCAAAGAAAGTACAAAGGTAATTATATCATTCAAGTCGTCATAGAACTCATTAAAAACTTCATTCTACTTCATAGTAAGAAATTCAATACGTGTAGTAAGTCGTTGAAGCTTGGAATGCTTCATAGTGGAGGGGCCTTCGTAGGTCATTTGTAAAACATCCCACGCCGCCTTAGACGTTGTACATGTGGATATACGTCTAAACTCGCTCGGGAACACACAATAAAAAATGGAGTTAGGTCCTTTAATGTTCCACCCATTATCCTTTAAATCATTTTCATCCCAACTAGATATAATATTATTAGTTGGACATCATCAACAATGGTTTTGAGACAAATCCATCCCACAAGAACAATATTCCATATACGGTCATCTATAGACATTAAATATGATGTCATATGATAAAGAAACTTGTCGGTGTATTTTTTCGTTCCTTGAAAGTCCTCTAATCAAAACCTTAAAATACCTACAAAATAATATCAAACTCAAGTGTAGAGGTAAGTAAGGGTATCAATCCACGTCAAGGGGGTAAGCTAGAGACAAACTCAATTGTAATTCAATTTTATTTTCTTTTTGGGCTTTTTCTTTTCTATATTTTTTTTAACTTTTTCAATACTAAAACAATTTTTAGGAGTGATGGTGAAATAACACTAAACTAAATCAAAGATCTAAGCAATTAACTAAAAATTGACTAAAAATAATGAACTAGGTCTAACACTAAAATAAGAGAATAAGTGAGGAAGCAAATGTGAGAACAATCAAGGAATGGGATTACACCACAAATTTTAACTATTCTAACTAATTAATTTAATTATTTGAATTCTCTCAAATTAATATCAAAATTACAAACCAACTCTCGTTGCAAGTGTAATTATAACAGTAATCTTTTAGAAAATTAAGTTTAACCCCCCACAACTCTAGAAAATAGATCTACACTCCTTTTAATTAATCACCCGCTAGGATCGATTCATCAAAATTTATGTACATCTTAGAAAATGAAAATAGAGTTGAAATTCAAGTAATAATACCCCTTTTAAGAAATCCCTATCTCTAGTTCGAATCTAAAATGGGTATTATAACTAGAATTTTGATTTTCTCTCGAAAATCATTTACCCACTCTCGAGACGTAAATTTAAGGGTGAGGGATCAAAATTAACATTCAAAGGGAATTTTCAATTAATCAAACTAATTAAATCAAAATAACATCAAATAAGGGTTCACCTCACCCCTTGAAAGGGGATTTAGCCTAACATCATATTAAACATGATAATCAAATAATCAAAGGCAAATAAAATAAAATAAAATAGAAGAGAAGAGAACAATCAAACCCAATCTCTTGAAGTGAAATTGAACTCTTATTTCCTTGAAATTAAGCACCATTCATCAAATAATCAATTCAACAATAATCAATTCAATATAATACTCAATTGAATTACTCACAATTTATCCTCACAATCTCTAAAAATAAAAAATAAAAACTAATTACAAAAATATTTCCCTAATTATTTTCTACTCTAACTATCTCTCTCTAGAATTCTCTTACTTCTATTTACAATCTCAATCTTCAAATGGGGTCTTCCATCTTATATATGCACATGGAGCAAAGGGGTAAAAATGGGAAATATACTTGGATGTGCATGTCGTTTGGGTGTGAGGTCACGATAGTGGGGAGAATGAGGGTGAGGGGGAATAAAAAATCTGATATGGTTATGGGGTATTTTGGGTATAAGGGTAAAAGATGCTAGTTGGGGGTAGTTTGGGTATATGGGTTAAAAGGGTTTATTAACACATGTGGCATTTTGACTTGGTCTTTATTTTTTTGGTTGTTGGCAGGTGATGAAAAACGATTTGGAAGAAATGGGTTTTGGGTATTTGAGTTGGGTTTTGGGTTTAGCTTAGATGGTGGTCAGTTGGAGCAAGGGTTGGGGTTAAAGGTCGGATCAATTGGGTTTTTGAGGTTGCCGGGTCAGAGTTGGGCTGCCCGGTTGAGGGCGACGGCGGGGTTACGATGGGAGGTAGTAGCGGTTTCGTCGCCAGATAGAGCAGGTTGGGGTTGAACCGATGGGTATGGGGTTGGTTCAGAGTGCTGTCGGGTTCCGATGAGTTGAGGCAGGCCAGTGAGGTCGGTGCAGTTGGGATGGAGGGGCAGGAGGTTGATAGGTATGGGCTTAGGATTTGTCCCAGCGATGGGGAGCAGGTCCGGCCGGAATTTGATGTAGCCATGGTGGCTCGCCGACGGTTTGAATTTGGGATCTCGAGTTTTGTGGGCATGGGTAGGTGGGTACCTGTTATGGTTGATCTTCCCGCCGGAGGTGGATATCGAATAGGTGGGGACGATTTGGAACGGGTCCGATTCGGGGCAGAGGTTTGAGAGGTTGTATAGGAGATGAGTTGATGGTGTTAATGGTGGTGGTGTGGGTTTCATTGTACTGGAGGTAGGAGAGAGAATGAGTGGGTTTAGGTGTAGGTTAGTGTGTATGGGATTTGTGTGTGTTAGTTTGTGACCCTTTAAAAAATAATACAACTAAAGATAAATAAAATTAATAAAATTAAAAATCTAAAAATAAAAATTCTACTCTAAAAACAAAATAAAGACTCAAATAAAAAAAGAAAAAGAAAAAGAAATAAAAATAAAAAATCTATTAAAACTAAAATCTAAAATCCTAAAAAAATGTAAAATCTATTAAAACAAAAAATAATAAATGAAATCCTAAAAAAAAACTAATCCTAATAAAATAGAACTAATAACTAATAACTAATAAAAATAAAAATATACTAAAAAATAAAATAGTAAATATAAAAATAGTAAATAAAACCTAAAAATTCTAAATAAATCTACAATAAAATCTAAAAATAAAATGACACTCTAAAAATCTAAAAAATATATAAAATGGCGCAAACTAAACACACACGGGCTTGGGGTAATAGTTTGGGCTAGGTTTGGGGTAGGCTAGGGTTACGAAATTGGTGAATTAGCTCAATTTGACTGCAAATTGCTTCGAAATAATGCTTTTGACTCCCCAACTGCAATCAAGCCTGCACATTGAACATTTCCGCTCATAAGACCCAAATTGTTGAGAATTAGCAACTAAAATGAGTCTATTTGGGGTATAAAATGTACACTTTTGGGTGCTTATCATCATACAGGCTTTTCAAGAGGAATAATTACTACTATCAAATTGAGGAGGTTAGAGGGTTAAACTTCCATCCATTGCACATAAAAAGTATTTATACCTAGATTTTTTTGACCTGAAATTTGAAGACCTGCTCTAATACAAGTTGAGAGTGTGCCTCTCGATGGTAGCTACCCAAGGAAAAATTAATTCCCCCAATTCAAGAAAAAGGTTTGTTAATTTATATTACAAAAGGTTCAACAATCCAAAAGTATATGTGAGAAAATATTTTCCTAAATATTATAATCTCTCAAGTTTTATCTTCTTAATTAAGACAATGATTCTAAAATATGTGAAAATAGTAAAATACGTACAAGACCGGATGTACCAGGGAAAAACCCACTAACGAAAAAAACCTTGGGCCCATAAGAACGATAAATGTACTATGGTAGAGATTTAAAACTCAAAGAAATAGACTTACAACCTCACAATGCTACAATCGACTAGACACTATTTTCCATCATAATCTCCGTAGAGAGAGCGCCATTAACTAGCGTACATTGCACAACCGCGACCAGTTTTGGTTCACAACCAATGCCTTCAAATCTTCTTGGTAAAACTTTATTTTTCAAAGTAGAAGAAACTTTTATCTTTCTGGGACGGAACCTTCAAGCAAGAAAAATGCTACACGTAGGATCTTTGAGGGAATCCTATAAGTATGTGTTGGGGTGTTTACAAAGGTGTGGTAGTTTAAATCTTAAAAGGAGTTTTTCCAAGTTAAGAAAGAGAAAATAATTACTCACCAATGAAGATTGGATTTTAATACAAGATTAGTAAATATACCTCTTTTAAAAATAATAACTTGACAGATTTTAAAAAAAGGGAGTGAAAAAATATGCTCTTAAATATATGAAATGTTTTAATCAACAAACGTAATTTTCCAAAGTGCTCACTCTTATTTTGGAAGAGTATACAACACACTATTTTATGTGCTCTTGATTTGAAATTGTTTAAAGGATCAAATGCTAGGTGTCATAGTCTTAAGGTATCAAATAATCACATCAAGGTCTAAGTCATTCAAAAACCAAGAAGATCTTAACGAAATATATTGTACAAAAATGGCTTTCAACATTATTAGATACGTGTCATCGCAGGGTCATTACAGTGAACCTCAAGTGATCTAGGCTGTGTAATAGTCTAGACATTTTGCACGGGAACTGTAATAACCCTCACTTTTGAGAGTCAATTTTATATTTATTTACTATGTGTAGTAATTATATATAAAATGATGGATGTGGGGTAAATATCAATTTAATGTGGAAAGGGTTAATATTTATTAAAATGTTGTATGATTACCTAGTGCGTAGGTAAAAATATCCACGTTGTGATTTATGGTGTCATAAGATTTAAAATGACATTTTGGTTTAATATGAAACCGGAACTTAAATAAGTTATAAAATTTTCAAATGATAATTTGGAGGGTGTAGTTAGTTCCGGTAGGTGCGAGACAGTCAAAATAAGTGCCATATTGCATTTTGGTATTTCGGGCACTTTTGACTGGTTATAGCTTAAATGTGTAGTTGCGATTTATTTTATCGCGTATTGATCATTTAAGTGGGATTTTTAGACTTAAGCCACGTTTTATTTCCCCTACCCAAATTCCATTCTTCCATTTCACAATTGAGCCCTAGAGAGAGTAGAGAGATGAAGAGAACTTTGGAGGAAAGGAGAGATTGGAGCTTGGATTGTTGCCTCCACCAAATCAAATCTGAATTTGCAAGATCAAGGCAAGTTTCCTACTTGCTATTATATGATTTAAGTGGATTAATTAGCATTGATAGTTGTGGTTATGTATGGTTTATGGAAGTTAGGGTTCTATTCAAATTTATGAGCTTTAAATCTTTGGAAGTTGAATTGATATGATTTTGAGGTAAATTATGGTTATTGGATGCATTTATATCAGTTGGTAGGAATGAAATGATAGGAAATTGAGTTGGTTGAGGTTGGGTAGAATTTGGAGTTTAAGACTCCATAACTAAAACTTGGCAAAACTGCAGAACCGAATCGATTCGGCCTCACCGAATCGATTCGCCTTGAGGCAGTGTCCAAGTCTGGGTCGATCGAATCGATTCGGGTGGTCCGAATCGATTCGACAATTATGCAGAATCCTATATTTTCTGGCCGAATCGATTCGGCTAGGCCGAATCGTTTCGGAAACCCTGCATTTCCTTTTATTTTTCTTTCATAATTTTAACCATTTTCCCTTAAGATTAGAATCTAAGACTCTTCTTGTATGAAGTAAACATAGGATTCTAGAGTTTTAGTTGAGTTTGGTCGCCACCCTAGATTAGAATTGGGTCATCTGGGGTTATTCTGGGATGTTTTAAAGTAATGCTAAGGCATTACTTCTTTTATTGAATTTCTAGAAGTTAGGAACTTTAATGCCCATGCTTGGAGACTTAAAGGGCTTATCGGAGTTATATGAAATTTGGGAATTGTAGAATCATAACGATTGTTTGGAGACTAAGTCGGGAATTGTAAATTGAGGAATATTAATGATGATATTCCATAATGATAGGTTCGAATAAAATGAACCAAACTATTCAATGATGATAGGTTCGAATAAAATGAACCAAACTATTCAATGATGATAGGTTCGAATAAAATGAACCAAACTATTCAATGATGATAGGTTCGAATAAAATGAACCAAACTATTCCATGATGATAGGTTCGAATAAAATGAACCACATACATGGATATGGAAATGGAAATTGGTAATGAAAATTGAATATGAAAATGAGAGTAAAAATGGTAAATGTTAATTTACTTGTACACACCTCTCTAAATACTATCATAAGGGAAGTCCGCGCGCGTGGTGATGCTCCCTGACAAATTAACGCAGGGTTGATATAGTCCTAGGCCATATGAGCGCTGTTATGTATATATATTTCTGCGATGGGTAGGAGATTCTGGGTGTGGTCTTGACTATCCAGCAGGCATATGGCCGCTTCCCGACGTTGCGTTATGATCCCAGGTTTTCTTATATGATAGGCCCTGGAAGATGATAGTTATTTAGAGGCGCGCCCAGTGGGGAAACTCGGAGGGGCGGTCTTAGAATCGTTATATGTATAAGAATATAACTTTTCTGCATCAAGTGGGACTTGATGGATATATATATGCCATAAAGAGCATAGATACGTGCCACAAAGAGCATGTGAATGAGATATGTGCCATAAAGAGCACTTGATATAACTTGTATTCCTATTAAGGAATGGAAAAGATAAAAATGGAAATTATGAATGATGGAAAGTTTTAATTAATGAAGAGAAATTATATCTTCTTGATTAAACCGAATGAATGGTCTTACTCCTAATAAGGAATGTAAGAAGGAAATGGTAATTGGATTATTGAGAAAAGGTTTTTATGTAAAGATTTTTACTTATAATTCTTTTTGTAAATGACATTTCATTTCATAATTAGTTAAGTATCTTAAATTTTAATGTAAGTTTAACATGCTAGTTAACATGCCATATTATCATCCTTGTCATTCATGCATAAGTGTTCATTTCTATCATGCTTTTTATTCTTCTGGTGATCATATAAAACCCGGCCCTGGCCGATTTATTTTCCTTGTTATGTATATGATTGTATCCGCTCAGGTGCTCCACCGCAAGGACGCCTGTTGTGACTATTCCTATTCCTATGCTTTCGACGAGCTGTATGATTTTGAGGATTATTACAGGATGTTGAATTAGACGCCTTCATCTTTGTGTTCTAGTTATGATCGGGTCTTTACTCGGGCGTGTGGCCCAAACTTTTATATTTGATTAATGAATGTATTATGTAGATATTACACTGTTGTACTGTGTTGTATGTAGCTGTGGACCGACAGCCTATTCGGTCCTTTTGTGTACATCCGTTTTAATTGTAATATATATATATATATATATATATATATATATATATACTCTTTTGGAATTCCACTTGCTTGTCAGATTGGGTTGTTTAACTTAATTTTCTTAACTTGTTTTAAATTTCTAAACTTTTTGGCAACCCGTTTTCTGATTTATTGGGTGATTTTACCGTATACTCCGTTTATTTTTGTGATGCTGAGAATGATATCCATCCATGATTCCTTTTATGTTTGAGGATCGGGCTGTCCACCCCTTATCTCGGATCGCGGGTTGTCACAGGAACACAAGCAACTAGTGAGACAGTGTCGCTGCAACGAAGATGACCATCGCTGCTGCGGAACTGTTGCAAAGCAAGTTGCGCATTTGTTCAAAGATTTTTTTTAAATGGATTTTTTTTAAATATGGACAAAAAAATACCAGTAACAAGTTTCGTTGTAGAGAGGCATGCCGTCATTACGGCGAAGTTAAGGCAATGCATGTCGTGCATATGTCTAGGAATTTTGTCCAGTTTGCCTTCGGAATATTTTTCAAGACATGTTTTGAGGAAAATTACAAGTATGTTTGTTTCTCGCATGAACACCTATACTTAAAATGTCCAAAAATATGTAATTAGTTATAAAATGGAAATTTCAATATGAAAAGTATATTTGCATGTGTATTTGACAAAATTACAAAATCAAGGTTAATTAAAAAGATTTTCCAATTATAAAAATAGATTAACCAAGGTAAATCAAAGTCAACTAAGTCTTATACCTTTCCAAAGTCGTATACTTGAGATTAACTATTGAGTGAATTTAGTTTGATGGTGAAGATTTTCGGTGACCTCTTAAACAAAGACTCAAGAATATTTTGGTGAAAAATTGAGACAATCGATCCTATGGAGCACATCGAGTATACTGTACTCTTACATGATCTTTTACAAAATGGTTCAAAGCTTCGAATATTTCGTGAAAGAGTGTTCATTATCATAAAAATGTGTATATGTGATATTTTCTCATGATTTGAAGAAGCTGAAAAAGCTAACGTGATACATCAAAATCATGAGAGAAGATATGGTTAGGGCTACGCTACTAGGTGGAGAGAGATACCTTTATTGGAAATAGCTCCTCACCTTTGTGTTAAGATTGAAATCCATCCTATGCAAAAATATTTTGGTTAAAACTATATTTCATAGATTTATATCCATCTAAAATTTAGTAACACCAGGGACGTAAAATAAAAGTTTTTAACGAAATCGTTCGTTGAGGGAGACAAGTGGTAGTTGAAAATATCTAAAAGGTGTTGGAAATTTCACCTTTACAGAGGCCTTGAGTAATTTATTATATGAATCATTATTCTTAATTAAACTCGGGATTGTTTTAATCTTTCAATTGTGTTTTTTGTTTTTCAAAAATGGGATATGATCTTATGTTATTGGTTATTAAATCTCACCATGTTATTACCCTTTGGGATAATATTTTCTTGATTATGAACACTTGTCGTGCATATCAAATCATTTGGTAAGTGAAGAATCTTAGACTATATGTTTCCGTATCCAAATCAAGTTTTTAGAGTTTATTAACTCAAAATTTCTTATCTTAATGTGAATGACAAAACTTTTAAAGAGTGTACTACCCTTACTGTATTTTATTAATTTGATAGTATCCTTTCATACTCATGTCTTATTTACTTGGTTCTTTCCTTTGTCTATTTCCTTGACCAAAAGGGGGAGAATTTTGTAGATAAAAGGATAGTTTTCTTGATTTTTGGCATCGTATTTAGGGGTAGTCTTAGAAGTTGTCTCATATGTTAGTTAGAATAAAAATGGGACATTTTTCATTGTCTATATGTATTATTATTATCTCTAACTATTGCATATTTGTGTTTTATTCATAAAAGGGTATTTTGATGAGTTGCTAGTGTGTTTTAGAAAGTCATATCCCAAGTGATTCATATAAAGTCCTTGAATAAGTATCTTGTAATTTTGGATTATGAGCATTTGTAATTTCAATTTTATTGTGCTTTTGGCTAGGCCTTTGTGTAATAGTTGATAAATTTTCTTTTGGGTTGTGTGTTTTGTCACAGAATAGATAAAGGGAAAGATTATAAGAGTATACATATATTCATTTATTCCCTCTTAGGCAATTCTTATTCTGATTTCCAAAATACATATTGGGTTCCACTTTACCTCTCCGGAAAGCTTCATCAACATTCAAGACATTGGAGCTGGTTTTTTCAGCCTCATGCCTTATTGATCATATTTAGGATTAAACGTAACATTCAGAGTAACCTTACACTCACAACACTTGTTTTTGTAAAATTATATTGAAAACTTTTGTGTGTGTAAAACTTATGTTTTTGCCCTTTGCTTTTGCTTATTCAAAACTCTTTGAAAAATCAGAAAATAAGCAAAAGTGAGCAAATCATAGTGACTTCCTCATCATGAGTCCTGAGCTTTCTCTTGAAAAATCCCCTGGCAAAGATTGTGACTTGTTTCTCTATTAGTTTGCAGCAAAGATGAAACCCTTCACTAGACGCCCTGGTCTCTTTTGAAAAGGCTTAAAAAACCAAAAGTAGTTCTGCGACCTTGCTTCGCCACAAGCTCACTCCAGCGATGATTAGTTGCGTTACAACGACCTCACAGTAAAAAATTTAGACTCGAATCTTTTTTAAGGATCCTTGAAGATCTTCTTAGTTTTTGTGCAAAAAATATTTTTTTTCTAGGCTGATGATCAGACGTTAAAGAAGTTAGGTGTTTCTACAGGCCTGTAGAGATCTCCAACTTGCTACAAATTAGTAGAAAAAATGTGAGGTGTGAGTTAGCATGGAGATAGTGTTAGTCATTAGTCCCCTTTATAAGTCTTTACCAACTTTTCAATAAGATTGTTGCATTGGCCCGAAGTCTTTCTCGTTAGTGATTTTTTATATATATACATTCGATCTTATGTCTCTATTTACTTTCTCTGCATATTTTATCACCCACATGCTTATAAAATATTAAAATTTGAGTCGGTTGCTAAAACATAAGTAAATAGTGTCTCATATACTTTCTTACGTGGTGTCCATTTCGGTATGAAATACGCACCCTCAATTGATTTTTAAGCACATTTAGTGTTTTTTTCTTAATTATTTTGTATCTTCTTAATATAAAATTAGACGAATAATATACAATAACACAATTAACTATTTTATGTGCATCGTGAGTGTTAACCTAATGTTCTCAAAGTGGATATCGGTGGATATAATTTCTGACATTATGGTAATATTCTCAGAGAATCTAAATGTTAATACAAATATTTTTTATTTAAAAAAAAAAACTTAATCCAACCTTAATATTTGATTTATTTTTCGCCCATTGCTTAAAATATGGAATGTCTCATTTTTTTCCAATTTCACATATAACTGTGCCATTTGTATAGGTTGTTTTCCTCTCTCTTTTTTTCCTTCTAAACATCTCTTGGTTTTAGTTATTTTTTTTATGTCTATCTCCCTCTTTTCGTTTCACGTATAGAGTTTACAAATATAAAATGAGTTTTTTAAAAATTAATATACCTCTTTTTTTTTCAAAACAGTTGTAATATATACTGCATGAGTCCTCCTACGCCGACTCACAATTGTGACATACTGAAGTGCCTTATCCGTATCGACTCGTACGAGTCTAACTGTAGTCTGAAGGGTTCTGGTCCCCAAGGCCAATACACTCAAACACTCTTCTCCTCATCCCCATTAATGAGACAGAACTCATAGAGAGAGAGGGATTAGTTTGTGGAAGACCTCCAACCCCCTTGTAAGGACATATTTTCATAGGTCCATTATCAATTTATTATGTCATATACCGATACACCGTCGAAGAGCATTCATGAGACATCTACATCTAAGACGGATCCGAAATATTCAAGTTCTTCATCATTCAAGGCTCTGCGAAGTTTACTTTGGTAAGGTTATGTTTTAAATACCTTAACTTTTCACTTAGAGCTTTTGGGAGATTTTTACAAAATATTTTCTAAGTGTTGGAGCGGACTTTTTCGTCAAAAATTAAGAATGAGTATTTTTTCTAAGTTTTGAAGCGTCCTCTATTTTGACGCCCAGGTCGTTCGTGCGAGATCAGCATCTCATTCGAACGAGATGGGAAGTCGCGCGATGTCGTTCGAACGACATGCGTACTTCGTTCGAGCGACAAATGCTTCTCGTTCGAACGAGCTCGACTTTGGAGGCGGTACATTTTTGTATAAATACTCATTATATGGTAACATTTTCATTAACAAGTCCATACGTTTTCCAGAACAGAAACACTGCCAAAGCAGTAATCTTTAGGCTTCTTATTTAAAGGTTTAATCCCTCTTTGTTTTACAATTCACAAAACTCCCATATGCTTTAGTGAATTGTTTTGTTGTTGAAGAACACACCTTGCTACTGTTTATCTTTGTGGGGAGATCTCTACAACCGACAGTTGCAAGCTATTGTAGATGGAGTCCTTATAAAGATCACTCTTGTGGAGAAGCTGTTTTTCTTCTTCATTGCTGCCCTCCTGGAAAGGGAAAATTCCAGCCGTCACTTGTGGAGGAGCCGTCTTCTTCTTCACTGCTGCCCTCCTGCAAAGGGAAAGTCCCAGTCGAGACATCGGAACCGACACCTGCGGGTATTTCGTATGTCACACTATTTCATTGTAATCCGTGTAAGCCGTTTTCTTATAAAATTATAGTGAAATAAAAGGTTTTGCACCTTTGGGGGATTTTTCCTGAAATTGTTTGTTTTTTCCTGCATGCTTTATGCTATTGTGGATAAATCATCTAGATGCATGTTTTAGGATTTAACTAAAATTTGGGATTAATTCAAATTAGATTTTATTTGAGAAATCGCTATATTATTGCTGTAGCGATTCTACAAATTGGTATCAGAGCAGGTTACGCTAATTTATCGCGTATTCCCATTTTCCGCAAAATCGTGTGATAAATCAGTTTTATGAAAAAGCGCATTTTTTTCGATGGAGCACTTCTATAATCAGATGCCTATTTTTGACGGGTCTAATTATGCCTATTGGAAAGCTCGCATGAAATCTAGTTTAAAATCCATTGACGAGCGTGTTTGGTACCTTTGCGAAAATGGGTGGACTCCTCCCACGGTCACCGTTGATAATATCACCTCTTTAAAACCCGTGTCAGCCTGGACTGAAGATGATCATAATATGTCTAAATATAATTCACGTGGTTTGAGTGTTATTTCTGGAGCTATCACTCCTGATGAGTTTCGCCGAATTATGACGTACACCACGTCTAAAGAGGCTTGGGATGTTTTGAAATTGACACATGAGGGTACGAACGCGGTTAAAGAATCTAAGTTACAAAATTTGGCCACCCAATTTGAGACTATCACCATGTCTGAATCTGAATGCTTTGATGATTTTTATGCACGTTTATCGGACATTATTAACACCAGTTTTAATTTGGGTGAGGTGATTGATAGCACGCGTGTCGTTAAAAAGATTTTGAGATCTCTCTCAAAACGCTTTATTCCTAAAGTCACTGTTTTGAACTCTTTGAGAAATTTGAAATCACTTAAGTTGGAAGAACTTGTAGGAGATCTTCAAACCTATGAGATTCACATGTTTCCCAAAACCAGTAAGGATAAGGATAATGGCATTGCTTTAAAAACTCATTTTAAGAAAAAGAAAGAAAAAGTTTGTGAGTCCGATTATGAGGAAGACTTTGATTTTCATGATATGGCCATGTTTGCGAAAAATTTTAAAAAAATTCTCAATATGAACAAAAATAATTCTTCCAATAAAAAGAAATTTTTTGAGAAAAATAAAAAGAAAGGAAAGGCCAAAGAAAGCGGTGATAGAGAAAAAGAGAATGTCTCAGATAAGGAGTGTGAGGAAAATCGTGAGAACATGACTTGTTTTGAATGTGGTGGTAAGGGACATAAGTCATTTGAGTGTCCAACATGGCTTAGAAAGAAAGGGAAGAAAGTAGTCATGCCTGCCACACTTAGTGATAGTGAGGGTGATGAGGGAGATGAGTCAGATAAAGGTTTAGCACATGGAATGGTTGTCGCTTTGTCTAGTCATGTGTGTACACCCATTTTGTCTCACGAGAGTGCACACGAGAGCGATGATAGTGATTTGTGTTCTTCGAGTGAGGGAGAAAGCGAGGAGGAGAGTGGAGATGAAAGTGAGCTCCAAAAAGCGTTTAGAGATTTGTACACCGAAACCTTGAAAACAAAGAAGTATAATCGTGATTTAGGTCGTCGGGTTTTAGATTTGGAGAGAAAGAAGGAGGTTTTAAGAAAGGAGAAGTGTGATTTGACCGACACGTCGTGTAGTTTGACGACACGTGTATCCCAACTCGAGAGTGATTTCAAACGTGCCAGGAAGGTCAAAGTCATTTTTGAGAACGCACATAAGAAGGTTGAAAAGGTGGTTCTTAAGGGTAAAGGTGAGAAGTTAGGAATAAGTCATGACGGTGCTTCTATTTCCCAATTAGCACCTGAGCCGGTTCCCACTTTTGTGTCAAATTCACGTGAGTCCCACCCTAACCCACCTAGGCGTCCCATTCCTATTAGGAAAGTGCGTCCTAGATTTTTTGAGAGTGGTGTTCTTAGGCCTATTTATGTTTGTTCACATTGCAAAAGGAGAGGTCACCTTAGGGAATTTTATTTTAAGTTGGGTTATGTGTCACGTTTTGCTTCTACACGTGTTTCTGATGCACATGCACCCACACATGATTCTTTACATGCTCCCGGAGACTATATGAGAGAGTTTGCACATTTAGGTGAGCAAGTTAAGTTTTTAGTCAAAACTTCACAAGAATTGATGGAGGTTTTTCGTAAGTTGTCACCACCTTTGGAAAACCCCTCCGCACCTAATGATTGAGGTTTGACTTGTTTACTAGCATAGGGTGCTTATCATGATGACATTGTTTGCCTATTGCTAGTATGTATCATTTCTGTATAGATTTTTATTTTTGATTTTTTTTTGAAAAATACGAAAAGATTTTATTTTCATAAAATTTTTAGAAAAATCCAAAAAAGATTTTTGTATTTTGTTTGCACCATTTATGGATGAAGACTTAGGATGATCGAGTCACGACATCATTCCATTTTTCATGTGGCTATTTGATAGTGTTTTGAGACAATGGATCAATTCATCCTTGTGCTTTATAATGTTTGGAGTTATTAAGATGTAATTAAGTGTTACTTCCTACATGTTTGACTCGTGTTTCCTTTATTGCACACATGCACGGATTTGTTTGATTATTGTGCTTGTCTTATCACATGTTGGTTGGGCGTTTTCACTTCAATCCTGTCCTTAAAACGAACCAAGCGCGATAAATTTTGATAAGGAAATTGTGCATTTGTGAGTTTGTTTGTTTTGTTTGAAAAACGGGGAGGGGCTGCGAAAGGTAATTATCTATTCTTTGCGCAAAAGCCACCGTTAAAAAGGACCTAAAAAATGGAGGAATTTTATTATCCGGGGTCCAAAGAGCCCAAAAAATTTAAAGGCAATAAAAAGAAATTCATGCCAATTATGGGCCATTTAGGTTTTTGCACCAATTCTCCAAAGTTTGAGAATTTAGTTTATTCACCTCTAAAAGAAAATATATTTGAGGGAGTTTGGTTGGAGAATTAAAACGGGGTTTGCACGTCCTTGAAATGCTTGAAAATGCGCTACATAGTTTTGGACGTTATTGGTGTGGAAATCATTTGACTTTGATTTGTTGATTTGTATAAGTCGATGTCATTTAAATTCAACAAATTTTTACACCTAAGGATACTTTTGATGTTCATTCGTTAGGAGTACACGTATGCATCGTGCACATATGATTGATTGAGTTTATTTTCCTATCGAATATGTTCACACCCATTCATTCCGTTTTCATGACTTGGTTGTTTGAGTTTAAATCCATGGTGTGATTTTTGTATCATATTTTTCAAAGTGGTATCTTATTTTTGTATGAAAAATTCAAAAATAGTTTGTGAAATTTGTGAGATACTCCTTTGCATGCGCGTAGCTTGATTCTTATTTGTTATGCAATTTTATCGTGACACTCCATGTTTTGATTATTTCTTCTTATCAGTCTATTTGGGGACATCATAAAAAGGGGGAGAAAGAATTATCATGTTATGGGGGAGTTGAGATTTGATTATTAATGCTTTATTCTTATATTATTTCAAACTCGATCCGTCACGAAGGTTTTTGCTTTATCTCATGTGTGTAGGTATAAAATTGAAGATTGATATGTTGCACACCCTGATGAGAAAAGCTTTGAGATTTGACGAAGATGATTGAAGAACAGTTTTGAGGTCTTGCAAATTTATTCATGGAAGGGTAGATTTGTATAGGTATTTTGGTTTTTGATAATTCGGATTTTTTATGTATTTATCGGCATAGACATAGGGGGAGATTTGTAAGGACATATTTTCATAGGTCCGTTGTCAATTTATTATGTCATATACCGATACACCGTCAAAGAGCATTCATGAGACATCTACATCTAAGACGGATCCGAAATATTCAAGTTCTTCTTCATTCAAGGCTCCGCGAAGTTTACTTTGGTAAGGTTATGTTTTAAATACCTTAACTTTTCACTTAGAGCTTTTGGGAGATTTTTACAAAATATTTTCTAAGTGTTGGAGCGGACTTTTTCGTCAAAAATTAAGAATGAGTATTTTTTCTAAGTTTTGAAGCGTCCTCTATTTTGACGCCCAGGTCGTTCGTGCGAGATCAACATCTCGTTCGAACGAGATGGGAAGTCGCGCGATGTCGTTCAAACGACATGCGTACTTCGTTCGAGCGACAAATGCTTCTCGTTCGAACGAGCTCGACTTTCGAGGCGGTACATTTTTGTATAAATACTCATTATATGGTAACGTTTTCATTAAGAAGTCCATACGTTTTCCAGAACAGAAACACTGCCAAAGCAGTAATCTTTAGGCTTCTTATTTAAAGGTTTAATCCCTCTTTGTTTTACAATTCACAAAACTCCCATATGCTTTAGTGAATTGTTTTGTTGTTGAAGAACACACCTTGCTACTGTTTATCTTTGTGGGGAGATCTCTACAACCGACAGTTGCATGCTATTGTAGAGGGAGTCCTTATAAATATCACTCTTATGGAGAAGCCATTTTTCTTCTTCATTGCTGCCCTCCTAGAAAGGGAAAATTCCAGCCGTCACTTGTGGAGGAGCCGTCTTCTTCTTCACTGCTGCCCTCCTGCAAAGGGAAAGTCCCAGTCGAGACATCGGAACCGACACCTGCGGGTATTTCGTATGTCACCCTATTTCATTGTAATCCGTGTAAGCCGTTTTCTTATAAAATTATAGTGAAATAAAAGGTTTTGCCCCTTTGGGGGATTTTTCCTGAAATTGTTTATTTTTTCCTGCATGCTTTATGCTATTGGATAAATCATCTAGATGCATGTTTTAGGATTTAACTAAAATTTGGGATTAATTAAAATTAGATTTTATTTGAGAAGTAGCAATATTTCTGCTGTAGCGATTCTACAAATTGGTATCAGAGCAGGTTACGCTAATTTATCGCGTATTCCCATTTTTCGCAAAATCGTGTGATATTGATTTTTTTTTAAATCAGTTTTATGAAAAATCGCATTTTTTTCGATGGAGCACTTCTATAATCAGATGCCTATTTTTGACGGGTCTAATTATGCCTATTGGAAAGCTCGCATGAAATCTAGTTTAAAATCCATTGACGAGCGTGTTTGGTACCTTTGCGAAAATGGGTGGACTCTTCCCACGGTCACCGTTGATAATATCACCTCTTTAAAACCCGTGTCAGCCTGGACTGAAGATGATCATAATATGTCTAAATATAATTCACGTGGTTTGAGTGCTATTTCTGGAGCTATCACTCCTGATGAGTTTCGCCGAATTATGACGTGCACCACGTCTAAAGAGGCTTGGGATGTTTTGAAATTGACACATGAGGGTACGAACGCGGTTAAAGAATCTAAGTTACAAAATTTGGCCACCCAATTTGAGACTATCACCATGTCTGAATCTGAATGCTTTGATGATTTTTATGCACGTTTGTCGGACATTATTAACACCAGTTCTAATTTGGGTGAGGTGATTTTTAGCACGCGTGTCGTTAAAAAGATTTTGAGATCTCTCTCAAAACGCTTTATTCCTAAAGTCACTATTTTGAACTCTTTGAGAAATTTGAAATCACTTAAGTTGGAAGAACTTGTAGGAGATCTTCAAACCTATGAGATTCACATGTTTCCCAAAACCATTAAGGATAAGGATAATGGCATTGCTTTAAAGACTCACTTTAAGAAAAAGAAAGAAAAAGTTTGTGAGTCCGATTCTGAGGAAGACTTTGATTTTCATGATATGGCCATGTTTGCGAAAAATTTTAAAAAAATTCTCAATATGAACAAAAATAATTCTTCCAATAAAAAGAAATTTTTTGAGAAAAATAAAAAGAAAGGAAAGGCCAAAGAAAGCGGTGATAGAGAAAAAGAGAATGTCTCAGATGAGGAGTGTGAGGAAGATCGTGAGAACATGACTTGTTTTGAATGTGGTGGTAAGGGACATAAGTCGTTTGAGTGTCCAACATGGCTTAGAAAGAAAGGGAAGAAAGTAGTCATGCCTGCCACACTTAGTGATAGTGAGGGTGATGAGGGAGATGAGTCAGATAAAGGTTTAGCACATGGAATGGTTGTCGCTTTGTCTAGTCATGTGTGTACACCCATTTTGTCTCACGAGAGTGCACACGAGAGCGATGATAGTGATTTGTGTTCTTCGAGTGAGGGAGAAAGCGAGGAGGAGAGTGGAGATGAAAGTGAGCTCCAAAAAGCGTTTAGAGATTTGTACACCGAAACCTTGAAAACAAAGAAGTATAATCGTGATTTAGGTCGTCGGGTTTTAGATTTGGAGAGAAAGAAGGAGGTTTTAAGAAAGGAGAAGTGTGATTTGACCGACACGTCGTGTAGTTTGACGACACGTGTATCCCAACTCGAGAGTGATCTCAAACGTGCCAGGAAGGTCAAAGTCATTTTTGAGAACGCACCTAAGAAGGTTGAAAAGGTGGTTCTTAAGGGTAAAGGTGAGAAGTTAGGAATAAGTCATGACGGTGCTTCTATTTCCCAATTAGCACCTGAGCCGGTTCCCACTTTTGTGTCAAATTCACGTGAGTCTCACCCTAACCCACCTAGGCGTCCCATTCCTATTAGGAAAGTGCGTCCTAGAGTTTTTGAGAGAGGTGTTCCTAGGCCTATTTATGTTTGTTCACATTGCAAAAGGAGAGGTCACCTTAGGGAATTTTATTTTAAGTTGGGTTATGTGTCACGTTTTACTTCTACACGTGTTTCTGATGCACATGCACCCACACATGATTCTTTACATGCTCCCGGAGACTATATGAGAGAGTTTGCACATTTAGGTGAGCAAGTTAAGTTTTTAGTCAAAACTTCACAAGAATTGATGGAGGTTTTTCGTAAGTTGTCACCACCTTTGGAAAACCCCTCCGCACCTAATGATTGAGGTTTGACTTGTTTACTAGCATAGGGTGCTTATCATGATGACATTGTTTGCCTATTGCTAGTATGTATCATTTCTGTATAGATTTTTATTTTTGAAATTTTTTTGAAAAATACAAAAAGATTTTATTTTCATAAAATTTTTAGAAAAATCCAAAAAAGATTTTTGTATTTTGTTTGCAACATTTATGGATGAAGACTTAGGATGATCGAGTCACGACATCATTCCATTTTTCATGTGACTATTTGATAGTATTTTGAGACAATGGATCAATTCATCCTTATGCTTTATAATGTTTGGAGTTATTAAGATGTAATTAAGTGTTACATCCTACATGTTTGACTCATGTTTCCTTTATTGCACACATGCACGGATTTGTTTGATTATTGTGCTTGTCTTATCACATGTTGGTTGGGCGTTTTCACTTCAATCCTGTCCTTAAAACGAACCAAGCGCGATAAATTTTGATAAGGAAATTGTGCATTTGTGAGTTTGTTTGTTTTGTTTGAAAAACGGGGAGGGGCTGCGAAAGGTAATTATCTATTCTTTGCGCAAAAGCCACCGTTAAAAAGGACCTAAAAAATGGAGGAATTTTATTATCCGGGGTCCAAAGAGCCCAAAAAATTTAAAGGCAATAAAAAGAAATTCATGCCAATTATGGGCCATTTAGGTTTTTGCACCAATTCTCCAAAGTTTGAGAATTTAGTTTATTCACCTCTAAAAGAAAATATATTTGAGGGAGTTTGGTTGGAGAATTAAAACGGGGTTTGCACGTCCTTGAAATGCTTGAAAATGCGCTACATAGTTTTGGACGTTATTGGTGTGGAAATCATTTGACTTTGATTTGTTGATTTGTATAAGTCGATGTCATTTAAATTCAACAAATTTTTACACCTAAGGATACTTTTGATGTTCATTCGTTAGGAGTACACGTATGCATCGTGCACATATGATTGATTGAGTTTATTTTCCTATCGAATATGTTCACACCCATTCATTCCGTTTTCATGACTTGGTTGTTTGAGTTTAAATCCATGGTGTGATTTTTGTATCATATTTTTCAAAGTGGTATCTTATTTTTGTATGAAAAATTCAAAAATAGTTTGTGAAATTTGTGAGATACTCCTTTGCATGCGCGTAGCTTGATTCTTATTTGTTATGCAATTTTATCGTGACACTCCATGTTTTGATTATTTCTTCTTATCAGTCTATTTGGGGACATCATAAAAAGGGGGAGAAAGAATTATCATGTTATGGGGGAGTTGAGATTTGATTATTAATGCTTTATTCTTATATTATTTCAAACTCGATCCGTCACGAAGGTTTTTGCTTTATCTCATGTGTGTAGGTATAAAATTGAAGATTGATATGTTGCACACCCTGATGAGAAAAGCTTTGAGATTTGACGAAGATGATTGAAGAACAGTTTTGAGGTCTTGCAAATTTATTCATGGAAGGGTAGATTTGTATAGGTATTTTGGTTTTTGATAATTCGGATTTTTTATGTATTTATCGGCATAGACATAGGGGGAGATTTGTAAGGACATATTTTCATAGGTCCGTTGTCAATTTATTATGTCATATACCGATACACCGTCAAAGAGCATTCATGAGACATCTACATCTAAGACGGATCCGAAATATTCAAGTTCTTCTTCATTCAAGGCTCCGCGAAGTTTACTTTGGTAAGGTTATGTTTTAAATACCTTAACTTTTCACTTAGAGCTTTTGGGAGATTTTTACAAAATATTTTCTAAGTGTTGGAGCGGACTTTTTCGTCAAAAATTAAGAATGAGTATTTTTTCTAAGTTTTGAAGCGTCCTCTATTTTGACGCCCAGGTCGTTCGTGCGAGATCAACATCTCGTTCGAACGAGATGGGAAGTCGCGCGATGTCGTTCAAACGACATGCGTACTTCGTTCGAGCGACAAATGCTTCTCGTTCGAACGAGCTCGACTTTCGAGGCGGTACATTTTTGTATAAATACTCATTATATGGTAACGTTTTCATTAAGAAGTCCATACGTTTTCCAGAACAGAAACACTGCCAAAGCAGTAATCTTTAGGCTTCTTATTTAAAGGTTTAATCCCTCTTTGTTTTATAATTCACAAAACTCCCATATGCTTTAGTGAATTGTTTTGTTGTTGAAGAACACACCTTGCTACTGTTTATCTTTGTGGGGAGATCTCTACAACCGACAGTTGCATGCTATTGTAGAGGGAGTCCTTATAAATATCACTCTTATGGAGAAGCCATTTTTCTTCTTCATTGCTGCCCTCCTAGAAAGGGAAAATTCCAGCCGTCACTTGTGGAGGAGCCGTCTTCTTCTTCACTGCTGCCCTCCTGCAAAGGGAAAGTCCCAGTCGAGACATCGGAACCGACACCTGCGGGTATTTCGTATGTCACCCTATTTCATTGTAATCCGTGTAAGCCGTTTTCTTATAAAATTATAGTGAAATAAAAGGTTTTGCCCCTTTGGGGGATTTTTCCTGAAATTGTTTATTTTTTCCTGCATGCTTTATGCTATTGGATAAATCATCTAGATGCATGTTTTAGGATTTAACTAAAATTTGGGATTAATTAAAATTAGATTTTATTTGAGAAGTAGCAATATTTCTGCTGTAGCGATTCTACAAATTGGTATCAGAGCAGGTTACGCTAATTTATCGCGTATTCCCATTTTTCGCAAAATCGTGTGATATTGATTTTTTTTTTAAATCAGTTTTATGAAAAATCGCATTTTTTTCGATGGAGCACTTCTATAATCAGATGCCTATTTTTGACGGGTCTAATTATGCCTATTGGAAAGCTCGCATGAAATCTAGTTTAAAATCCATTGACGAGCGTGTTTGGTACCTTTGCGAAAATGGGTGGACTCCTCCCATGGTCACCGTTGATAATATCACCTCTTTAAAACCCGTGTCAGCCTGGACTGAAGATGATCATAATATGTCTAAATATAATTCACGTGGTTTGAGTGCTATTTCTGGAGCTATCACTCCTGATGAGTTTCGCCGAATTATGACGTGCACCACGTCTAAAGAGGCTTGGGATGTTTTGAAATTGACACATGAGGGTACGAACGCGGTTAAAGAATCTAAGTTACAAAATTTGGCCACCCAATTTGAGACTATCACCATGTCTGAATCTGAATGCTTTGATGATTTTTATGCACGTTTGTCGGACATTATTAACACCAGTTCTAATTTGGGTGAGGTGATTTTTAGCACGCGTGTCGTTAAAAAGATTTTGAGATCTCTCTCAAAACGCTTTATTCCTAAAGTCACTATTTTGAACTCTTTGAGAAATTTGAAATCACTTAAGTTGGAAGAACTTGTAGGAGATCTTCAAACCTATGAGATTCACATGTTTCCCAAAACCATTAAGGATAAGGATAATGGCATTGCTTTAAAGACTCACTTTAAGAAAAAGAAAGAAAAAGTTTGTGAGTCCGATTCTGAGGAAGACTTTGATTTTCATGATATGGCCATGTTTGCGAAAAATTTTAAAAAAATTCTCAATATGAACAAAAATAATTCTTCCAATAAAAAGAAATTTTTTGAGAAAAATAAAAAGAAAGGAAAGGCCAAAGAAAGCGGTGATAGAGAAAAAGAGAATGTCTCAGATGAGGAGTGTGAGGAAGATCGTGAGAACATGACTTGTTTTGAATGTGGTGGTAAGGGACATAAGTCGTTTGAGTGTCCAACATGGCTTAGAAAGAAAGGGAAGAAAGTAGTCATGCCTGCCACACTTAGTGATAGTGAGGGTGATGAGGGAGATGAGTCAGATAAAGGTTTAGCACATGGAATGGTTGTCGCTTTGTCTAGTCATGTGTGTACACCCATTTTGTCTCACGAGAGTGCACACGAGAGCGATGATAGTGATTTGTGTTCTTCGAGTGAGGGAGAAAGCGAGGAGGAGAGTGGAGATGAAAGTGAGCTCCAAAAAGCGTTTAGAGATTTGTACACCGAAACCTTGAAAACAAAGAAGTATAATCGTGATTTAGGTCGTCGGGTTTTAGATTTGGAGAGAAAGAAGGAGGTTTTAAGAAAGGAGAAGTGTGATTTGACCGACACGTTGTGTAGTTTGACGACACGTGTATCCCAACTCGAGAGTGATCTCAAACGTGCCAGGAAGGTCAAAGTCATTTTTGAGAACGCACCTAAGAAGGTTGAAAAGGTGGTTCTTAAGGGTAAAGGTGAGAAGTTAGGAATAAGTCATGACGGTGCTTCTATTTCCCAATTAGCACCTGAGCCGGTTCCCACTTTTGTGTCAAATTCACGTGAGTCTCACCCTAACCCACCTAGGCGTCCCATTCCTATTAGGAAAGTGCGTCCTAGAGTTTTTGAGAGAGGTGTTCCTAGGCCTATTTATGTTTGTTCACATTGCAAAAGGAGAGGTCACCTTAGGGAATTTTATTTTAAGTTGGGTTATGTGTCACGTTTTACTTCTACACGTGTTTCTGATGCACATGCACCCACACATGATTCTTTACATGCTCCCGGAGACTATATGAGAGAGTTTGCACATTTAGGTGAGCAAGTTAAGTTTTTAGTCAAAACTTCACAAGAATTGATGGAGGTTTTTCGTAAGTTGTCACCACCTTTGGAAAACCCCTCCGCACCTAATGATTGAGGTTTGACTTGTTTACTAGCATAGGGTGCTTATCATGATGACATTGTTTGCCTATTGCTAGTATGTATCATTTCTGTATAGATTTTTATTTTTGAAATTTTTTTGAAAAATACAAAAAGATTTTATTTTCATAAAATTTTTAGAAAAATCCAAAAAAGATTTTTGTATTTTGTTTGCAACATTTATGGATGAAGACTTAGGATGATCGAGTCACGACATCATTCCATTTTTCATGTGACTATTTGATAGTATTTTGAGACAATGGATCAATTCATCCTTATGCTTTATAATGTTTGGAGTTATTAAGATGTAATTAAGTGTTACATCCTACATGTTTGACTCATGTTTCCTTTATTGCACACATGCACGGATTTGTTTGATTATTGTGCTTGTCTTATCACATGTTGGTTGGGCGTTTTCACTTCAATCCTGTCCTTAAAACGAACCAAGCGCGATAAATTTTGATAAGGAAATTGTGCATTTGTGAGTTTGTTTGTTTTGTTTGAAAAACGGGGAGGGGCTGCGAAAGGTAATTATCTATTCTTTGCGCAAAAGCCACCGTTAAAAAGGACCTAAAAAATGGAGGAATTTTATTATCCGGGGTCCAAAGAGCCCAAAAAATTTAAAGGCAATAAAAAGAAATTCATGCCAATTATGGGCCATTTAGGTTTTTGCACCAATTCTCCAAAGTTTGAGAATTTAGTTTATTCACCTCTAAAAGAAAATATATTTGAGGGAGTTTGGTTGGAGAATTAAAACGGGGTTTGCACGTCCTTGAAATGCTTGAAAATGCGCTACATAGTTTTGGACGTTATTGGTGTGGAAATCATTTGACTTTGATTTGTTGATTTGTATAAGTCGATGTCATTTAAATTCAACAAATTTTTACACCTAAGGATACTTTTGATGTTCATTCGTTAGGAGTACACGTATGCATCGTGCACATATGATTGATTGAGTTTATTTTCCTATCGAATATGTTCACACCCATTCATTCCGTTTTCATGACTTGGTTGTTTGAGTTTAAATCCATGGTGTGATTTTTGTATCATATTTTTCAAAGTGGTATCTTATTTTTGTATGAAAAATTCAAAAATAGTTTGTGAAATTTGTGAGATACTCCTTTGCATGCGCGTAGCTTGATTCTTATTTGTTATGCAATTTTATCGTGACACTCCATGTTTTGATTATTTCTTCTTATCAGTCTATTTGGGGACATCATAAAAAGGGGGAGAAAGAATTATCATGTTATGGGGGAGTTGAGATTTGATTATTAATTCTTTATTCTTATATCATTTCAAACTCGATCCGTCACGAAGGTTTTTGCTTTATCTCATGTGTGTAGGTACAAAATTGAAGATTGATATGTTGCACACCCTGATGAGAAAAGCTTTGAGATTTGACAAAGATGATTGAAGAACAGTTTTGAGGTCTTGCAAATTTATTCATGGAAGGGTAGATTTGTATAGGTATTTTGGTTTTTGATAATTCGGATTTTTTATGTATGTATCGGCATAGACATAGGGGGAGATTTGTAAGGACATATTTTCATAGGTCCGTTGTCAATTTATTATGTCATATACCGATACACCGTCGAAGAGCATTCATGAGACATCTACATCTAAGACGGATCCGAAATATTCAAGTTCTTCATCATTCAAGGCTCCGCGAAGTTTACTTTGGTAAGGTTATGTTTTAAATACCTTAACTTTTCACTTAGAGCTTTTGGGAGATTTTTACAAAATATTTTCTAAGTGTTGGAGCGGACTTTTTCGTCAAAAATTAAGAATGAGTATTTTTTCTAAGTTTTGAAGCGTCCTCTATTTTGACGCCCAGGTCATTCGCGCGAGATCAGCATCTCGTTCGAACGAGATGGGAAGTCGCACGATGTCGTTCGAACGACATGCGTACTTCGTTCGAGCGACATATGCTTCTCGTTCGAACGAGCTCGACTTTCGAGGTGGTGCATTTTTGTATAAATACTCACTATATGGTAACGTTTTCATTAAGAAGTCCATACGTTTTCCTGAACAGAAACACTGCCAAAGCAGTAATCTTTAGGCTTCTTCTTTAAGGGTTTAATCCCTCTTTGTTTTACAATTCACAAAACTCCAGTATGCTTTAGTGAATTGTTTTGTTGTTGAAGAACGCACCTTGCTACTGTTTATATTTATGGGGAGATCTCTATAACCGACAGTTGCATGCTATTGTAGAGGGAGTCCTTATAAAGATCACTCTTGTGGAGAAGCCGTTTTTCTTCTTCATTGCTGCCCTTCTAGAAAGGGAAAATTCCAGCCGTCACTTGTGGAGGAGCCGTCTTCTTCTTCACTGCTGCCCTCCTGCAAAGGGAAAGTTCCAACCGAGACATCGGAACCGACACCTGCGGGTATTTCGTATGTCACCCTATTTCATTGTAATCCGTGTAAGCCGTTTTCTTACAAAATTATAGTGAAATAAAAGGTTTTGCCCCTTTGGGGGATTTTTCCTGAAATTGTTTGTTTTATCCTGTATGCTTTATGTTATTGGATAAATCATCTAGATGCATGTTTTAGGATTTAACTAAAATTTAGGATTAATTAAAATTAGATTTTATTTGAGAAGTCGCAATATTTTCGTTGTAGCGATTCTACACCCCTAGTCTCAATCATCATTATGGATTCATGTACACAGTTCCTATAATTCTTTTATAAGGTAATTTCGATAATCTAATATGTTGATGAATTTTATTTAATATTCCAACAAGTGGTATCAGAGCCTCTTCATATTAGATTATTGGGATTGGTACTGTGATTGTAATTTAGAAATGATTTTGTTTGATTTATCATATATATAATCTAGTTAGAACCCATATGACTTTTAGGATTCTGTGTAGAATTTATGTATGACTTGTGATAATTTTCATAATCACAGTCCCAAATTGATTAAGGATTGTTAATCCAAGGTGATTTTTTATTTTCCTCAAAAGGGTTTAATTCATAATGGATTTGGATTGTATATAAAATTAGGTGGACCAAATACTTGCATATTTAATTAAAAATCATTTGGTTTCAGATTTTTAATAAATTTTGATTCCCATTCGGGGTATTTTCTTAAAATAAAAAATACCAAAATTGTATTATATCTTTAAATGAATTAATTAAAGTAATACGTTGCCAGAGTAACCTCTATTGCATAGATTAATTTATTTTGAGATATAAAAATGATGTTAATATATTTATTATTCCTGAGGGTAATAATCGGCCCAAAGGAAGATTATTATTTGGCTGAATAATAAATATACATGCAAAATTAAATATGTGATAATTCTATAGTTTTCATGTGGACGATTAATCGGCCCAAAGGAAGGTTAGTTGTTTGACCGAACTCTATAATATACAATAAATCAGCCCAAAGGAGGGTTAGTTGATCGAATTTATTATCAATATTTTTTTCTGGACTGAGAGTACCACTTACAATTTAATATTTATGTCCAAAGACTAAATGTTAATATTGTGCTAGGTCTCTCATTGATGGGCACACCATTCCACCATTACAGTTATATATATAAATTTATGTCCTGCATTTATTAGTTTATTTTATTATAATATGCCATGACATAAATTTTAATTTGGAGCTTTGGTAATTTATTTGTTCTGTTGGATTAAGTTACTGCTTATTCTGTTAATATTACTGCCAGCATGACCTCATTTCGTGTGCTTAACGACATAGACTTTAAGAACTGGAAAGAGGATATTCTGATAGTTATCAGTTGCGTAAATTTAGACTATGCGATGAGGAAGGAACAACCCGCTCCTCTTAAGGATAAAAGTTCCTGTGAGGTAAAACGAACTTTGAGAAGTGGGATCGTTCTAATCGCTTAAGTCTAATAATGCTAAAGCGCAGTGTCCTAAAAGATTTCAGGGGCGGTATGTTCAATGAGGTAACCGTCAAAAGTTTTCTTCAAGATATTGAATTACGTTTTACAAAGAACGAAAAAAAGGATAAGACAAGTACGCTTTTAGCTAACCTTATCGAAATAAAGTATAAAGGCAAAGGAAACATACGGGAGTACATTATGGAGATGTCTAACATCGCTTCAAAACTTAAAGTACTAAAGATAGAATTGTATGGTAACTTGCTCGTGCATCTGTTATTGATATCTCTTCCTGCACACTATGGACAGTTTATAGTGAGTTATAATACTTAAAAGGATAAATGCACTCTTAATGAGCTCATTTCACATTGTGTGCAAGAAGATGAAAGGTTGAAGCGAGAAAAGACAACTTTTTGGAATATTAAATAAAATTCATCAACATATTAGATTATCGAAATTACCTTATAAAAGAATTATAGGAACTGTGTACCTAAATCCATAGTGATGATTGAGACTAGGGGGTTGGAGGTCTTCCACAGAATGATCCCTCTCTCTCATTGATAGGGATGAGCAGGAGAGTGTTTAAGTGCATTAGCCTTGGGGACCAGAACTTTTCATTATATTAATATCTAATTAGAACCCCATAAATTCTAATTAGGTGACTCCTGAGTAACCAATAGGTGACTTTTGGGTAACCACACATTTCGAATTCCATACTTACTGTTGATGTTCAATGAGGTAACCGTCAAAAGTTTTCTTCAAGATATTGAATTACGTTTTGCAAAGAACAAAAAAAAGGATAAGACAAGTACGCTTTTAGCTAACCTTATCCAAATAAAGTATAAAGGTAAAGGAAATATGCGGGAGTACATTATGGAGATGTCTAACATCACTTCAAAACTTAAAGTACTAAAGTTAGAATTGTATGGTAACTTGCTCGTGCATCTATTATTGATATCTTTTCCTACACACTATGGACAGTTTATAGTGAGTTATAATACTCAAAAGGATAAATGTACTCTTAATGCGCTCATTTCACATTGTGTGCAAGAAGAGGAAAGGTTTAAGCGAGAAAAGATAACTTGCTGGAATATTAAATAAAATTCATAAACATATTAGATTATCGAAATTACCTTATATAAGAATTATAGGAACTGTGTACCTGAATCTATAGTGTTGATTGAGACTAGGGGGTTGGAGGTCTTCCACAAACTAATCCCTCTCTCTCATTGATGGGGATGAGGAGGAGAGTGTTTGAGTGCATTAGCCTTGGGGACCCGAATCCTTCATTATATAGACATCTAATTAGATCCTCATAAATTCTAATTAGGTGACTCCTGAGTAACCAATAGGTGACTTTTGGGTAACCACACATTTCGAATTCCATACTTACTGTTGATGTTCAATGAGGTAACCGTCAAAAGTTTCCTTCAAGATATTGAATTACATTTTGCAAAGAACGAAAAAAAGGATAAGACAAGTAAGCTTTTAGCTAACCTTATCCAATTAAAGTATAAAGGAAAAGGAAACATACGGGTGTACATTATGGAGATGTCTAACATCGATTCAAAACTTAAAGTACTAAAGTTAGAATTGTATGGTAACTTGGTCATGCATCTGTTATTGATATTTCTTCCTGCACACTATGGACAGTTTATAGTGAGTCATAATACTCAAAAGGATAAATGTACTCTTAAAGAGTTCATTTCACATTGTGTGCAAGAAGAGGAAAGGTTGAAGCAAGAAAAGACAACTGAAATTACTCATATTGCATCTACCTTAAGGAACATAAAGAGGACAAGGACTAATGATAAAGGTATTGCAGTTGTAACATCACAACCCAAACCTAAAGTTCAATAAAAGAAACAAGTTCAGGATTCAAAATTTACTTGTTTCTTTTCCAGAAAGGTGGGCATGTGAAGAAGGATTGTTCTAATTACGCCACGTGGCGTGTAAAGAAAGGTACACTTCTCATTTTGGTTTGTTATGAAGTTAATTTGGCTTTTGTACCTAGCCATGGCAGGTAGATTAGGGTGCTATCTATGCATGGTTGCTTGTGGAGCCGACCGCCAAGTGATGCTGAAAGATTCATCTATCTGGGCGATGGCAAAATAATTGGATTTGAAGCAATTGGGACCCTTTTTTTTATCTTTTGAAACTGGTCATTTTATTGAATTAATAATGACTTATGTAGTACCGTTTTTTAGACGGAACTTGGTTTCCATTTTTATTTTGGACAATTACAGTTATTCTTATTCACTTGAAAATAATAAAGTTACTCTCTCTCTAAATTCTACTTTGGTTTCGACTGGTTCTTTAATTGATAAATTATATTTATTAAATACCAATGCTTCATTTAATGAAACCTTGCAAAAATTAAGATTAACTGATATGAATTTCGTTACTTTGTAACACAAGCATTTGGTTCAGATCTCCCAAAGGAGAATTGAAAGGCTTATGACAAACAATATACTTGAACCCTTTAGTTTCACAGACTTTGATGTTTGTATCGAGTGTATAAAGGGGAAAGAAATAAATATAAGGAAATTAAGTGCTAAAAGGAGTTACGATGTTTTAGAATTGATACATTCTGGCATTTGCGATCCATTCCCTACGGCTTCATGGAATGGCCAATAGTATTTTATCACTTTTATAGATAACTATTCTCCTTATGGGTACTTATATATAATTCATGAGAAGTCTCAAGCTCTGGACGTGTTAAGGCCTTCAAAGCCAAAGTTGAAAATCAACTAGGTAAGAAGATTAAAGTTGTCAAATCTGACTGTGGTGGTGCATACTATGGAAGATATAATAGAGCAAGTGAACAACATCTAGATACTTTTGCCAAATTTCGAGGGACGAAATAGAAAGTTTAAGGACATGGTAAGAAGCATGATTCGTCATTCTTCTTTTCCAAATTTACTCTAGGGAGAGGCACTTAAGACTATAGTATATATTCTAGATAGAGTACATTGTACAATGGTAGCTAAAACCCCTTATGAACTATGGATAGGTTGAAAACTTCTCACATTTGGGGGTGTCCAGTTGAGGCAAGGCCTTATAAGCCATCCCTTAACTATGTCCTTTTTTGTTTTCAAGACGAAAAATGCGAGATTTATTGAGGATGCTGAGTTTGAAGGGGAAGATACGGTTAAGAATAAGAATGTTATCTTTGAAAAGGAATCAATTCCTCTTCTAAACATTGTTTAGCCTGCTGATAGTGTTCAAGAAGACAACAATGAGGAATTCCCTACTCAAAATCTAAGAGTTGTTCCAGAAGAGCAAACTCAACAACCTCATGAGCAGTTGTAGATCATTTTGATTTAGAGTTACCTCAGATGGATGTTAAGATGGATTTTCTCAATGGTAATATTGAGAAAACCATATATATGGTGAAACCAGAAAACATTAGCCCAGTTGATCCAAAGTCTATGGTCTGTAAACTCAAGAAATCCATATATGGTCTCAAACAAGCTTCCCGTAAATGATATCACGAGTTTTATCAAGTCATTATCGCATATGATTATCAAGTCATTATCTCATATGATTTTGAGGTTAATGAAGTATATGACCGTGTATATCATAAGTTCAGTGGGAGTAAAATTATCTTCCTTGTGCTCTTTGTCTAGCAGCAATATAGGCTTATTGCACGAACCTAAGAGACTTCTAACTAAGAATTTTAAAATTAAAGATATTGGAGATGCCTCTTTTGTATTAAGAATTAAGATACACCGGGATTATTCTCGAGGTGTCCTTGGGTTATCACAAAAGATCTATATCGAGGAGGTACTCGCTAGATTTGGCATGAAAGATTGTGCACAAGGAGATACTCCTATTGCCATGGGAGATAAGTGTAGTCCCTGTCAATGACCCAAAAATGAGACTGAAAGTAAAGAAATGAAAAAGGTTCCTTATGCTTCAGCTATAGGGAGTCTTTTGCATGCTCAAGTATGTACGCATTTGGAATTTATATACCTAAATAGGTATGTTAGGCAGATATTTGAGTAACCCTAAAATGGATCGCTAGAAAGCAACCAAATGGGTTATGAGGTATTTATAGAGAACAAAAGATTACATACTCATCAGAAGTCAGATAATTTGGAGATCATTGGGTATTCAGATGTTGATCTTGTGGGGTGCCAAGATACTAATAGATCCACTTCCGGTTATGTATACATGTTGTCTGAAGGTGTTATTTTCTAGAGGAGTGCTAAGAAGTCATTCATTGCACCTTCCACTCTGGCAACACAGTTCATAGCCTGTTATGAGGCAACAAATCATGCGATATAGCTGCAAATTTTTGTCACTGGGCTGCATATTTTGGATAGCATTGAAAGACCAATACAAATATATTGTGACAATAATTCAGCAGTTCTATATTCGAATAACAAGAGAAGCTTATTAAAGTCTAAGCACATATACATTAATTTTCTTATTGTTAAGGAAAGAGTTCAGAGTAAGATAGTGTCTATTGAACATATAAGAACAAACTCCGTGCTCGCGGATCCGCTTACTAAAGGCTTACCACCCAAGGTCTTGTATGAGCACACTGTTCATATGGGTGTTGTTTAGTTTAAGGATATTCAGCTTTAGTGGGAGTTTGTATTCGGTTTAATGTTCTTTCATTTGACACTACTCAAATACTTTATGTATGTTTCATTTTTCTGCAGAATAAAGTTGATGGTTTTTTTATTTTTTTGTTTACTCTGAATGTATTGTCTTTTAATTGTGGTATAACATAAGGTTTAAAAGACTAAGTTTTGATCTCACTACAAAATAAAGTTAGGACCAATTAGAAATAGGCATGTTTGAGATCACATTGCATGTAATTTCCAGGCACACATCCATACTTGATCTATGTCGTTGAATATATTTGGTGTGATGATCATTGATAGATCGAGTTACCACATATATGTAACAAAGGTCGCTTTGATTACATACTGGTATAGGATATTGACGAGATTGATTCGGGAGATGTCTTAAGAATAGAAAGAAATTTGGTGCGCACATAAGGTTATTGAATATAATTACATTCGAAATTATTATGTAGCCCAAGTAGGAGATTGTTGGAATATTTTATATATTCCAAGTAATTTAATGTGAGCTCACATATTAAAATGGTAATTATATTTGAGCTTATGAAGTGATCTAATTAGGTGAGCTCAAAAGACATCAACAGTAAGTATGGAATTCGAAATGTGTGGTTATCCAAAAGTCACCTATTTGTTACTCAGGAGTTGCCTAATTATAATTTATGGGGTTCTAATTAAATGTCTATATAATGAAGGGTTCTGGTCCCCAAGACTAATGCACTCAAACACTCTCCTCCTCATCCCCATCAATGAGAGAAAACTCATAGGGAGAGATGGATTAGTCTGTGGAAAACCTCCAACCCCTAATCTCAATCATCACTATGGATTCAGGTACACAATTCCTATAATTCTTTTATAAGGTAGTTTCGATAATCTAATATGTTGAAACATAGTCGAGTCTAAAGAGATGCATGCTTTTAAACATCGGTTTGGAAATACGTATTAAAGCGATATCGACGTAACATTATCGAGAGTATCGAACACGTGTCAACTCCTGATTTGTCAATAAAATTGTAACGATGATACGTAACGATTTCGACAATTTGATAACCCGTTATGTATCAACGATATGAAACGATATCGACCGATATTTAAAATCATGGAGAGATGTGAATGGGAATATTTGTATCACATTTAGTGATAGGTTGACCATGGGTATGAGTAATCCGACGTGGCCTAAGACCCACAAATCTCATTAAGTGTCGGTACCCTATTGGACATGACACCGCACCTCTCTCCAACGTTTTAGCTTAAAAACTGAGGTTTAAGACATGAGATCATTTCGTTCATTACAAGAGCGAGAGAAAACAAAAAACAAAAATGTCGAAACCAAAATTGATTTACCTTATAATGGCGATGATCTTGGCGACTTTGTGTTTTGTTGAGTGCATCGATGATAAATGTGCCGCTTGCAATGCCGTTGCCGTAAGCTCAATTCAAATCTCATACTAACTCTAGCACTTGGTGATCGATTTTGTTTTATAATTTTCACTCGGATGCTTTTAGATGATTATTTTATGTGTATGTGTGTGTGTAATGCCGTTACTGTGAGTAAATTATCTGTCATTGCTGATGCTTTAATACATTTTTTTTTGTGTGTGTGTGTGGGGGGGGGGGGGGGGGTGTGTGGCCCCCCTACGGGATTTTTTTTTTTATTTAAAAAAAAATAGTTTTTTTTTTGGGTTTTAAAATTCAGGACAAAATAATTTATTTTGATATTTTATAAAAATGGGTCATTTTGGTATTTTAATGCTGATTTTTTGTAGGGGTAACCTAAAATGTTTAGAATCCAAAAAAAGGAAAAAAAAAACATTTTTTCTTTTGGGGGTTTTGGGGAAAGGTCCTCGTAATTCTCAAATTGTATAAAAATAGGACACTCCAAATAATTTTATAAATTTAGTCCCTGTACTAAAAACACCATGAAAAATGGTGTTGCTGGCGCGGATTAAAGCACAAATAAATGCTATTGTACTATAAGGACTAGATTTATAAACTTAAAAAGCATTGTCCTAGAAATCTAAATATAGGAAGAGACATGACCTTTACTTTAATTCTCTATTTTCTCGTTTTTATAAAAAAAATCCCGTAAATTGCCCTTATTTTAGACTCCCTTATGAGAGCCTGACTCTTTATACATTATTAATAACAACCTTTTTTTTTTTACTTTATCGAAGAATCAAAATCGACGATAGTGGACAAGCCTTAATCTTGACTCGAAATTCATGATTGAGTAAATCCTCGATGGTGAACAGGCCTTAACCTCGACTCGGCCATTGATTTAAAAATAGTCATTTTCAAATAGCAACTATAAAAGGCACGGGACACATGTTGGGGGTGAGACCCTGCGCACCCTCGGCCTATAAAAGGCGCACTCTGTCTACTTCATTGAGATTGACTTCGACACCCTACTATTACTCTGCAAAAAATAGTTTTAGAGAGAGAGAACTTGTATTGTATTTCCAATGGCTTTTTATGCCTTACTATAGTGAAACACACTCACACTTTGCATAGTGGACGTAGCCCAATGGCCGAACCACTTAAACTTTTGTGTTCGTCTCCATTTCTCTAACTAAATTGCTTATTAATTATTGTTTTATTACATCTTTGCAATACTTACACCCAGTGTGAATCCAGTGCCTCATCTTAGTATCATCAAGTGCCCCAAAATCATGTACCTTTCTAATATAAAAAATATTTCTAATATGACATTTATATAACAACGTCATAATATGACACAGGGACTACACACTATGTTATATTAAATTTTAACACATCAACCTAAAGCCAAGCCATATAACAAAAGCTTTTAAGTATTAGGGATTCATGACTAAAGGCCCCTTGAACATTTGCTTCTCTCTCTCTCTCTCTCCCAATGTATGTATGTGTTTGTGTGTGTGTGTTGGTGTGAGTAAATTATCTATCATTTCTAAATCTTTATGGGGAAAGTACTCTTAGGTCCCTCACGAACAAATTTTAAACACTAAAGGAATTTTGACAAATTTTAAACACTTAAGGTCCACTAATTCCCTTCTTGTAGAAGTCCATGCTAGTGGCATAACAAATGGACCTAATTGTAAATTGTCCTTAAATGTTTAAAAATTGTTACCAAGGGACCTAATTGTAAATTGCCCAATCTTTATCCACTCTTTAGATTTCCCCGTTGAATGTGGATATAAAGACCTATTGCAATATTTGTGACGTAAATGACATCAATGGGAAGAAGAAAAGATAATTCTCTCTCAAACTCTCTCTAATCAAATATCAAAATATGGAAGAATGACTCAAATGAGTTTACAAAAGAGGTATTTATAGGAAGGAGGTTGCTTGCCTCTAAGCTAACAATCTAATTACAATTATGCCCTTAAGTGCCAATTACCCGTCCTTCTAAATACTAACAAAAAAGGAAAATACAATGAAATACCAAAAATAAAAGAAAGATTAAAAAATAACAAAAATACAATAAAACCCTAAAAAATACTAAAAATAACCCCTAATTTCTCTTTCACATCATTCTCTCCGCCTTCGAAAAAGTTCGTCCTCGAACTTTAAAATTTGAGGTCGAATTGCAAAAAGTCCCAAAATGTGCGGAAGAGGCAAAACTTGAGGGGTCAAAATGTAATTTGCTGAAAATTTGAGAAGGAGAGGTCATTTTTCAATTTTTGGATCAATCTGCAACTTTTTCCTCTCGCCTCTCATGCCAATCATAAAAAATATGTACCACCCAGATCAAATACCAAGGTTTTGATGTGAAACCCTAGTTCTTGATTTTGTTCTTGATAGGATTGGGGCAAAATGGGTTGAATTGGGATTGAATTTATAGGAGGAGGGATCTTGAGTGGTCCTTGATAATTTTTTTGGGTTGGGGTGGGTTGACTTAGGGTTTCAAAGGGTGGGGGATGTGGTGGAGGGTTTCCAAACACGAGAGGAGAAATTGGGAGACTAGGATTTGTGTGGGTGGGTTCTTGGACAAGGGAGAGTAGAAACCCTAGGGTTTTGTCATCAAAATCGTGATTGTGGGGCTTCATGAGTGTGGTGATTGTCGGAGATGGGTTTTCAACCAAGGAAGGGGTGGATTGCACCCGGATTGGGGTAAACTGAATTAATACCTTGTCGGGAAGGTCTTCAGGGCTTCGGGTTAACCCGCTTATGATTCTTGAAGTCGTCGGAGGGTGAATCGGACCCTCATTGGGGCTGTATAGCTGCTGTTGAAATTTCCGGCCAGGCTGGACAACTGGAAAGTCTTGGCCGATCACCGGAGTAGTGGTTTGGCCATATCTTGGAGGGGAAGATGTCGGAAAGACGTCGGAATTGGGTGTGGGTGCCAGACGACCTTTGGAGAGGCTATTAGGGCATGGAGTAGGGTTTCCGGCAGACGGGACATCACCACCGGTGGTCTGGAGGGTGGTTAGGGTCGGGGCAGGAAGTTTGTGGCGTGGGTGGAGGTCGGAATAGGCAAGTGGTGGTGGTTGAGGGAAAATAGGGCAGCAGGGGCTTGTATTTAGTGGGTTTTGGGTCAGGTATTGTTCGAAATGTGGTTTCGGTATTGGTTGGGATATTTCTGGACAGTTGTGGCTGAATTTGGGTTGGTCTTGTGAAGGCCGGCCAGTGGTTTGAGGTGGTGGGGTATTTCTTGATATGGCGGTGGTGGTTTGGGGATAAATGGGGCTAGGGTTTGGATTTTTTTGGGTGAGAAGGGTGGACATGGTTGCGAAATGGGTTGCGGAAGCGTGGTTAGATGGATTTTGGGGGCCAGGGATTTGGTTTCTTGAACTAGGGTTAGGGCTAATGGTGGTGGGTGGTGGTAGAGGAGTACGCGTGTTGAGTGCATCAAATCGGGCCGACAATCGGTTGAGGGCCTCCAAGATTTGATTAAAAGGGTTTCGTCGGAGGTGTTCATCTTTTCTTGAACCCACCTTGACGTTGTTTACGAGTTTTTGTTTTACAACAACAACAACGACAACAACCGGGTGGAGTGACTAGGCTCTGATACCAATTGACGTAAATGACGTCAATAGGAAGAAGAAAAGATAATTCTCTCTCAAACTCTCTCTAATCAAATCTCAAAATATGGAAGAACGACTCAAATGAGTCTACAAAAGAGGTATTTATAGGAGGAGATTGCTTGGCCTCTAAGCTAACAATCTAATTACAATTATGCCCTTAAGTGCCAATTAACCTCTTCTAAATACTAACAAAAAAGGAAAATACAATGAAATACCAAAAATAAAAGAAAGACTAAAAAATAACAAAAATACAATAAAACCCTAAAATTACTAAAAATAGCCCCTAATTTCTCATTCACACCAATTTGAGTGATTGATTTTTAATTTATATTTTCAATGTATACCATGGCCTCCTGGGGATTTAATTGTATTTTTTGCTTATTTTATTTTCACGCCCTTTTAGGTTATTTCCCTCTTTGTAGTTGGCATATTTAGGTTGAGGGTAATATTCTCTTCAAATATTCTAGTGTGTCCTCGTTAGTCATTTTACCTTTTAGGTTATCTTGGGTAGCAAGGTAATTTTTACCTATAAATAAGTTCAACGGTCAACCGTTGTTGTGGAGTTTAGTTTAATCACTGAAATGTTTTTGTTTTATTAAATGATGTTGATGATTATTCGTACGGCGCTATCTAAGTCATTATATAACTTAAAAAAATGTGGGCATAAAAATATAATTTACTGAATTTGAATAGAGTCTAGTCTATTATGAAAATTTTATGGTCATTTAAATAATTAAATATGTTTAATGAGAGTGAGTCCTTCACGAGAGACGAGAAGAAAGATAGAATCATTAAGTTGAGGGATTAGGCGAGAATCTGTATGGAGTCATATTAACAATATGTCTTGTAATATTATATAGATATATAAATGTGCCATTTGAAATGCTGTTGTGGTAGTGCTCTCATTTGTGATGCTTAAATTCACTCTCTGGATCTCTCCATCAATGTCTATATAATCAGTTGAAGCTGTACATTAATTGGTAATCATTTTTATTTTATGTTTTTCACTAAAATATATTTTTAGTTTATTTGATATTGTTGATAATTTTTAATTTTCTCTGTCGATTGAATATTGTCCTCTCGGTGTGCGCACGGGCATGTTTATGTCTACACACAAGTAGAAACCCATGCATAGTATAATAGCACAACAGATTGTTCATGTTCATGTCTCTTTGTATTTAGCTCCTTGTGGTGAGTTTTCATAATGAATATCTCCTTATTCAGGAAGTATGACGGATGGTAGAACTTGGTTCTAATTGTTGCCCCACATCATATTTACTAGAGAATTAGTTGATGCACATTTCTGGATGGCTTAATTTGGGATCTGAGTTCTTTATTTTTCATTTTTCAGGAGGAGCTGGAGCACGGACTCTTGAATGTAAGAATTACATCATTCTTTCTTTTGATCAGTTGCCTTGAAAATTCCATATTTGTTAATTACGGAATTTAAATAAAAAATACATGTTTTATGAGGTGAGCGTACTCTACTGCAGCCATTATTACATTGAATTGATATTGAACCGGAATTGATGATTTCCTGCACCAGTACGTATAGATTGAGATAGACAGATGCAGAGTTAGGATTTTTTTCCCTTTCTAAGGCGTGTTGACTTTAGTACAAACATTCGAACATGTATAAAATGACGTAGGACATAAAATGCAGAAGAATTACAAGGGGAAAAAATTTCGCTACTTTGATAATGACTTGAATTGTTTCATTCAAAATTTACCAAGCATAAGAGAAATATTTGTTTATAGGAAAGGAAAGGGTATGATAACGATCTCTACAAGAAATCTACAACACAAAAAGGAAAATGCAATCAACTTTTATCTGCATTAATTATATAAACTACTTATCAAAGCTTTCTTCCACTCTCCCTCTTGGCTTCTCCTGCCCACCATAGGGTGTGCTAGGGTGCATTGCAACCCCCGGGATTTATCAATTGGCTTCTATTTAAAAGAGCTTACCTTGGGCCCGGGACTTCTTTGGGGATGTCTTCTCTTAAATGTTGATAGAATCGTCATTAAGGAGTAGATGCCGTATAATTACCCGATGTAGGGGAGCCATTATTGTCTTCATAGGCAATCGTAGGGTTAAGGGACATGATGGTGGCTGGTGGGATTTTGCCATTCTCTAAGAAGCACGGACTCGACACGTAATACGGGATACGACTCGATTCGGGATACGGGATACGTGATTTTTAAAAAATGTAGGATACGGATACGTTAGGATACGTTAAATATTTATTATTTTATTTTATATATATTAATGATATACTTGAGTAAAATGAATGTAAAGTAAAGCATCAAATACCATTATATTAAAGTGCTCAAATATGATAATTGTTGTCACCAAACAAACACCATCATTACAATAAAACATCATTAACATAAAAGGTTGTTCCAACAAAAATATAAGACAAAAATAAAGATAATATCCGTAGCATAAAATAAGATAGAGCGAAGCTTCCCGAGAGCATCCAGGCTTCAGAGTATCTCAATCACTAAGTAGATCCAACATCAACGGCATCATCAACCATATCATCAAGTACCATGTTTTCCAACTCCGGCTCATCAAGGGAGAGATTTGCAATTTGAAGTTCTCCAACATCTTCAAGTGTGTCAAACGCATCACCAGCAATATCCCACATTTTAGTATCTCCCATTGTGTATTCAGGGGTCCTCCTTGATAGGAGGCGGAGGTTGCTATGAATAAACACCAAGTCTTCACCCCGTTTTGGTGTCATTTTATTCCTTTTAGTTGAATTCACAAAGGAGTAGGTGCTCCAATTTCTCTCCGCACAAGATGAAGATGACGGTTGCATAAGAATCTTCGTTGCAAGCTTTTGAAGTGTGGGGGCACAAGCTCCGTAGAGAACCCACCAAGCCATAGGTTCCATACTATAACGATTGCTCAAGGAGTCAAACTCATCAAATCCCCCGGACTTTTGTGCGAAATTGACATACTCAATACCAACTCGATTGCGTTCTTCAAGATTTGGAAAGTATTTTTTGAAGCATTTTATTCTTCCATTCATAATCTCAGTATCATTTTGGGGGGGTACTCTGCTTCGGTCTTCAAAAAGCCATTGATCACTATAATACCTTTTGAATAAAAAAAATAAGACTTATTTCAAACTTAAAAAGTAAGGAAAATGGATATACTTATGCAAAAATAAATAATTACTAAAGTTGAGTATTAACCTTGGAGTCATAGAGTGTGCCAAACAATGAAGTGGGGTGTTGTTTTTGTCCCAACGAGATACAAGTATTTCATACACCACTTCGTAAAAAGGTGAATGATCTCCATATCTTATGCGTTCATGTTGATATATAGCCGCCTTCACTTTTTCAATCATCGTATCCCACATGTCGTATACTAAGTGAAGACAAGGCTTATCAGTGTCACACAACCTAAGCATATCATAAATAGGATCCGTAAAAGAGAAATATAATTAATGGAATCCCACCATTTTACATCCAACACCTTCTCCCTCACAAACTCTGCTTTTCCTTGGTCATCATCTTGATAACAAGCCCATTTGTCGCTTATTACCATTGCTTGGAGACCCCCCTTTATAAGCTTGAACCTTCTAAGCATCACCACAACCGAAGCAAAGCGTGTATCCGCTACCGAAAGTAACTTCAAATTCACAAATTCATTGAACATAGCAAGTCTCATACCATGATTCATAATAAAAAAATTTATTTGAATGGCATCCCTGGAAATATCGGTTATCCAACTACAAAGAGAATAAGTGACTTCATTCCTTTCAGTATTCTTCGCGGCACAAATGTTCTTCAACGCAAGGTTAAGTGTATGCACAACACAAGGGGTCCATGTAATGTTTGGATATTTTGCTTCAATAAGTTGCCCCGCACCTTTACAATTGGTGGCATTATCGGTAATAATTTGGATAACCTTTTCACTTCCAACTTCATCTATCACTTCAATGAACAAGTTAGCAATAAAAGCACTATCTTTTCTTTCCCCCGAACAATCCACCGCCTTCAAAAACATTGGTTGCCCATTCGTCACGGCAATAAAGTTGATAAGGGGCCTTCGTTGGGAGTCACTCCAACCATCGCTCACAATACTTACACCTTTCTCCATCCACATGGATCGTGTAGGACCCAACAACCGATCAATATTTGCTCTCTCTCTTTGCAAAAGAGTAGTCCTCAATAAATTGTAACCAGGACACTTATAACCCGGAATTGAAGTGTTTGCGGCAAATTCAATGCATTCCCTAAAATAAGGGTTACGTGATAAGTGGAAAGGCAAACCAGCCGAGTAAAATGCCCTCGCAACCAAGGCATTCATTTGCTCCCGTACCCCCATATTAAACGCCTTCTCAAGGGATCCACTTGCACTCGAATCTGTCTTTCTCTTTTTCGCGCTAAAATTTTGAAACAATCCACCCATAACAGTTAAAGGTGGTAGTGGAATATTCTTAGGTTGTGATTGCTCTTTCTTTCTCTCTACTTCTTCTTCTAATTTCTGCATCTCTACAAGATCCTCTGATTTAACCTTTTTACAAGCCCCAATGCCTTGTCCCGACATCTTAAGCAAATGTGCACGCACTCTTGTATATGAGCTTGTGAATTCTTTGAAACAAAAATTACAACTCCACTTCATATTTCCACCACCTACTACAAGTTTATCCTTCTTTGTAGTATAAGCCCAAAGTGGCTTACAAGAATCCTCATCCATTGATGATGATGTTGTACTGTTTGTACTAGATTGAGTAGCTCCAGATGCCATTTCAAATAAAATCTGCAAACATAATTATAAAACACAAAAAACAGTTAAGACAAAAATCTAAAAGCAATACAGCAGCAGCTCGAATGAGGTCCAGAAAGAAGTGAAAAAAAAATACAACACATGAGGTAAGGGGTAAAATAAAGAACAACAGTTAAGGAAAAAAAAATTACAACACAGAAATAAAATATACAACACAGACTACACAAAAAAAATCATAAAAGAACAACACAAAAAAAATCATAAAAGAAGAAGACAGATGTGAAAAAAAATAGCAGATGTAAAAAAAAAACATACCTGATGGGTTTAAACCCTAGCCGGAGCTCCAAATTGGTTCGATTGAGTCGGAATGAGGTCGGAGTGAGGTGGGATATGAAAACCCTAGCCGGAATGAGGTCGGAGTGAGGTGGGATATAAAAACCCTAGCCGGAATGAGGTCGGAATGAGGTCGGAGTGAGATGGGTTGAAAACCGTAGCTGGGTTGCAGGTTGGTTAGCCGTCGGGAGTGAGAGATTGAAAACCTAGCTGGTTTGATGAGTTTTGAAGCAGGTCGTGAGTTAGAGATTTTGTGTTTGAGTTTTGTTATAACTTAAAAGTTTTCATTTTTATGTTTTTAGCCACAAAACATATGTTTTAAAATTTCAAAAACAGCCCACGTATCCTAAAACGTATCCTGAAATGAATTTTTAACGTGTCCAGAACGTATCCTAAACGTATCCGAGCATTTTAAAAATAAAATAAAAATGGGATACTCTAGGATTCGCGTATCCTAGCGTATCCTAGCATATCCGAGCGTATCCCGTGTCCGATTCGTGTCCAAAAAAAATTCGCGACCTCCGGAGAGTATCCGTGCTTCATAGGCCGTTCTCCATTTTGGACCGTGGTACTGGTTGGAGAATTGTAAGTTTAGTCTTCTAAACTCCCGTCATTCTCTGTTTTTTTCACTCAGATGAGTAGGTGAAGGTAATCAGTCGACCGCATCTGTCCTCTTGATTGACCTTCCTCACACACCATTTAGCCTCGTCTTCCGGTTTTACACCATAGTGATTGAACCTACAGTTGAAGGAGAGAGAGGGCCCTGTTGGCGAAGGGGGTGGTGATAGGGGGGGTGTAAACAACCCGAGCCGAGTTAAACAGGATGTTAGAAATTTAGATAAGCTTAACGAGCTCAATATTGTGCTCAAGCTTGACTTGTTTATTTCACGAGCCGAGCTCAAACGAACTATTATTCGAATGAACACGGGCATGACTCATGTAGCTTGTTTTTTGTACTATTTTAGTATGATTATTGATAATTGAGCCGAATTAGAGCTGAATATGGTAAAGAGTTCCAAAATTTGTGTTTTTTTCTAATTCTACAAGCTGAGTTTGAAATAGTTTTTATCTGAATGAACACGAGCCGAGCTCGGGTAGCTTTATTCGATTTACATCCCTAGATGGTAGATTAGCAGCAGGACCACCACAAAGGGTGGCAGCACCTGCAACTGTGTAGGATCAGTGGCACGCGGGATGGAAGGGGCTACGATGGGCCTCGTAAGCACAAGGGCAGAGTAGGAAGGTGACCATGTTATGGTGCGTCTGCCATTATAGGTAGCAAGTCGGTGTCTGTCGCTTGTCTCAATCTAAAGCCGCCAAATTCCATCGTCCTCTTCACCATTCAAGCATTAGACTTGGAACGCTTTTTCTGCTATTCATTTCTTGCATGATTGGTTTCAATTGTACCATTGTTATAGTTTTTCGAAGGAACTGGTCGGATTTACACAACGGTTTGAATCTTGATACCAAGTGAACTAGGACGTAAATATGCGGAAGTGACTGGAAAAGAAAAAGAGAAAGATATGTCAAGATCATCAAAAGAGTGTGGATCAGCAGGCCACTAAGATAAGCGTACAAGTTGAGCACAGTTGGTGTATTGGAGAGACAGAAGAAAGCGACCGCTACAGTAAGCATGAAGAAAAGAAACAGAAGCTTAAGTAGATGAAAACTCGTCAGATCTCTCCCATTCCCGAGCCCACACACTCCACCAACTTCCCAATAGATATATTGCATCTAAATACAACCAAAGAACAATAGCAGCTCAGCTTTTAATAATAGAATTCAGCTTAAAATATTTGATTTTGATATGAATCTGACAATAGCTGAAGTTCTTTCATTCAATGCTGATCAACTCTAAATAAGAGGAGAAGCCTCCTCTGTACAAGAAAAGAAACAATATGATAAAAACCTTATTATCTGAATATGTAAACATAAATGCTATCAACTTTATCTTCCTAAATTTCCCAAAATTTTCTCTGCTCTCCATCGTAGTCTACTTCCCACCCACCAAGGGGGGTCCTAGGGTGCATTGCCCCCACCCCCCTCTCCCTCTAATGGAGCAGCATGCATCATAATATATTTAATTGATTTTTTGGGATAACTTTTAGTACTAATTAAAAACATCGAAAAGTAAAAGGGGTGGAGATTGGGGAACTTGACTAAAATATTAAATTTCCAATTTTTAGGGGTCAATAAAGTATTAATATATATCCTTCCAAAATTAAAGGCAATCAAACAAAACTGATATATACATATTTTCAATTTTTGGAGTCAAAATCCGTTTTATAATGTTTTTACTCCAGTACTAGGTAATCTCGGTGGTTTACTGGGACTGTACTTATTGACCTTACAAACATATAGTTATTTAATAAATAATATTAAACTTGTTCTGTTTCTGATAAAAATAAAAAATAGTCTTTATAGACAGAAGGTTATTTTTGGGAGGAGCATGCTGCGTTGTTTGGTCTATGTCCTCTTAGATGTCGAGTTTAGTTGCTTTGAGTTTGTTCGTGAGAAATTGGAAGGGGGAAGAACAACTAGAAAGTTTGAGGTGGTTTGATGAGTTTATTAAAGAGACACGGTGAGGTCCAAAGTCAGGGTTTTTGTGTGGTTAGTGGTACATGAAAGAACAACCACTTGCGATATGCTGCAAAGGAGAGGAGGTCTTTCCTTTCCCCAGATTGGTGTTGCCTTTGTAAAAATTGTAATGAGGAAATGGGCCACATCTTTCTTCATTGTCATTTGCTGCCTTTTTATGGGGAAAAAGATTTTGGGAGCTAAACTTGATTGGGGCATTGCCTCGAAAACCAATTGAGATCTTATTTTAAAAATGGGAGGGCTTTAGAGACCGCCAAAGTTTGATTACATATGGAGATGCACATTTTGTCGGGTTTTTTGGGTATATTTGGTTGGGGCGGAATAATAGAACTTTTGAAGACAAAGGAGCGGACAGAATGGGTTTGGGAAAGAATAAAATCGCTATAGGCTTTGTCTTCTAAACCTTTCAAGAAAATTCCTCTTTACCTTATTATTTTAAGGTAACTTGAGCTGGAAAAATGCAATTCTGTAGTGTAAGACGATCTTTTTGGCTTTGCTGATATTGATGTACATGCTTCACTTTATTTATGCTTTGTTGTTCTTGTTATAAGTGGGCTGCTAGTCCACATTGATGTAGCGTTTGTCCCAATCAACTAAAAGTTAAATTTTCAACCCTTGAAACATAATAAAACTATAATACATATCAATAACTGACAAGCTGAATGGACTGCTAGTCCAAATTGATGTAGCGTTTATCCCAATCAACTAAAAGTTAAATTTTCAGCCCTTGAGGCATAGTAAAATTATAATACATATCAATAACTGATAAGCTGAATATTGACTTAAGATGTGCATGCATTAAAACGAAATCCACGTAAAGTTGATTTCTGAAGGTAGAAAGCACTGTTTGATATGGATTCCAGTTTGCCCCTTTTTTATTTGGGTAAAATGCTAAAGTCAATGCAAAAAAAATGGTCTTGCAAAATTCCCTTGGGCTAAGAAAATGTTACAATCTCCCTCTTACATGTTGCTAAAAACCTTCCTCTTGTGTCTCTAAAACCACACTTTACTACTAAAGGGGGGTTTGCAATGACTGAATAATTCTATTTTTTGCAATTAACCTTATTGATTATCATGTTCTACATTGGATGGTAGCCAATGCCAAATAATTGGGATATGGCTTTGTCGAGTTGAGTTAAGTTCTACATTGGCTAGATTGGTAAAAGAAAAGCTAATTTATTTGCTTAAGATTGTTACACTTACTGGTTTCATTATTAGCTTTATGTTATTCTGTTTTTAAATTTTTTCTGCAAAACTTTTTTGATAATATGCATAGGAGAGACCAAGAAATCATTTGGACATGAGACACCGGTTAGACTCCACAGGTCAGCGTCAAGGAAAGGTAATAGACTACAGGTATAACTTCAGAGATCTCTTCTTAGTCTACAAGGGGCAAGAATGAAGTTTCAAATAAAACCAACGTGGAAATGATTTGTAATTTTACTCCATATATTTATCATATATATTTTCTCTCTGATAGAGGAAAAAATAAGAAAAAAGAAAAGAAAAAAAGAAGTGACTACTGAAAAACTAAGGATGGATGCCATCCCCTTGCAAGATTCTATCAATCATCATGTTACCCATGCTGTATATGGAGTTATCATTCAGACATTTGATCTTAAGTCAGGAAAAATAGGGGTTTATTTAGAAAAAAATAGCTTAAACTCTTTGCTTAAATTGATGAAGCATGAATTCGAGACTACAAAACTATGATTTGATTAACCTTAAGTAGTCGGTATAATGTTTATGACTTTGTTAACATGATGATTATTGCAATCCCAAGTAACAATGTAAAGATCATATATTACATTGTGAATTTCTTTCATACTTTTATAAGCTTAACACTTAAATATTATGGTATAAAAGAATAAACTCTTATTCTACAATTTTGCACCTTATTAATATTAAGAACCAACACTCACCATGGTTTAGCATCAGTACTAAGTATTAACCAATCAATCAAAGCTTTGATTGTATAGTGAAATAACTTTCTACAAAGGGATCTCTTTGTCATTGCCTATTGCATCGTATTTTAATACAGCCTTCATGCTACATAAATAATGCTAAAAATCTTCAAAAATAAATATTTTTTATTACACTTTTCAGTAAAGACATTAATAATGATTTATGATGTTTTTCACTTGTCATGATGGTTTTGATAATCTTTTAGATGTTTTTGTAAATTGCTCATTTTCAAAAAAAGTTGAGGCCCCTTCAAAAACTCTCGAAATTTGGGGGACCCGAGGCACCTCCTCTCTCGCTTCCTTTAACAGATGTGCACTTAATGGTAAAAATAATAATCACCAAAGAAAGAAGTTGGGCTTCCAGCATGCTTAATGTTTTGTCTCTATTGATAGAACCACAATCATATCATGTTCTTCAAACGTTTTTGTGATTTTCTTCTTCTTTTTGATCTAGTTCATGAATATTTTTTTAAACAGGGTTAGCGAGCTAAGAGTTGTCGAACTCCTGGATGGGCTTTGTGAGACTATGCAAGATTATACTCTTGAGAAGGTAATTCTTTTTCGGAAATGATTTTCATTTTCCCACTTCACTTGTTGGTATATAGAAGGCATCACACCGAAAAAATATGTCTCCTGACAGTGGACTGTATTCTTAATAACATGAATAATATACTAGAGATTTTCACCAATATTATCTTGTAATGATTCACATTTATGTGGACAGAACTTTCAAAGAAAATATATTGAATATGGTGGTAACTGTACATTAACTGTCATCATCCATGGTCCTTTCTCTGGGACTTTTATAATATTTTGATGCAAATACATTAACCGATCTTCTATTGACATTGCTGATTCTTGGCTTACCCACTTGCAGATAGATTCAACTAAACAAGTATGGACCAAAGTTGGTAACTGGGATAACCTCACTACTAGTAAGTATATGATAACTTCATTCAAAAATCTTGTCTTATTCTTATTTGAATATATATCCGCATTTCATATAATGTATTTGTTCATTATTTATATACAAACACCATAATTTTGTATCTGATATCTAATTACCTTATCTGCGACACCCCATTGTTTAGGCATTCATGATGTTTAGTCAACTTTAATACTAAGAAAATCGTATGGTAAAGAGAGAATGAATAAGGAACACACTACTTTTTTTTTTTTTTTGCTTGATATTGGTCCTGAACTTGTGGAATTATTTCTCGCTGTATAACACTCAGCATGAAGTATTGAAACTTTCTCAATCTTGTGTTTTTTCTTTACAGTACATTTAAAGAGGTTCAAATCAGAAAATTCCCTAATTTTTGGTGGATATTTATACGTTACAATGTTTCTAACGACCTATTTGTTATCTTAATTTATAGATACTTTTTTGGATGACTAAATTTAAGCATATAAGAAAAATCTGGTAAAACTCAAGGGGGAAAAGCACAAATAAAAGACAAGCTAAATCCCCCAAAAGAAACCCTTAACAAAGCTCATAAAAAGTGAACACCAACACAGCTTCAATCGGATACGCATAATATTCTTTTCACCTCATCTCCTTCACCCTCCATTGATAGCTCCCTCAATCCTCCCCGCAGTCATTATAAGTTATCATATTTGAATTTTGAACTCGTTTAGTAATTTACATTTAAAATGAAGTTCATTTGATATGAACTTTTTTTTGTTTCCATTTCACAATAGATAAACAAGAAGCTCGAGCTTACTCAAAGGATATGTCGTCTTATTGTGGAAGGTGAGACATGAAGCAGTTAACCCTCCTTTCAAAGGTCATTTTAAATTTCTTGTTTGTCAATATCAACTTTGAATCTAGGGTAATGTCAAAATGATCCTCCTACAACATGTTTTTACCAAAAAAATCCACCTCTAAATTTTTTTCCAAAACGATACACAATTTAGGATCAGTTTGGAAAATCGTGCACATTCTTCCTACAAGTGTTCCAAATATCCTAAATTGTGGATCGCTTTGGCAAATCTTTGAGAGGTGTTTTTTTTTAGTGCGAATATGATTTTTTTCTATTGAATCCGAATACATGTCATGTATTCTTACCCATGTATTATCACTGCCCAGGCTGCTAGAGGAAACTGAAGATGAAGTGAGTACTGTTCATTTACTTACAAAAGATGCCTCCTCGTGCTTATGAAAAGTTTCAAGTATTTGCACACAACACCCCACCCACCCACCCAAAAAAAAAATTACTTTATCTACCCCTCCCCCCCTGTCAATTAAAAATGTTGCTAAGAAGTCTTGATAACGGGGGTTTGCAACAAAATGCTCATGGGGTTAATGGGACATTCAGGAAGTTTCTTGCAAAAAATTAGTTCTTGTATTTTTTTTTTTGCCATTTCAGCCTAATTTTAATGTTGTTGTTTTGTGTCTATTCAGTTAGCAGAATTGATAAAGAAAGGTTCTGTTAAAGTAGGAGATGTAAGCAAGGTTTTGTGTCAAGAGCTAAGCAGACATTGTAGCAAGACCAGGTAAATTTGATTGCGAATTCATAGTATGACTAAGATAAATGATTAGGGATAAAAACATTTGCACGAAAAAATTGAATACAATGATTGTGATTGGTTAACACATAGAAAGTGGAGCCCATTTACTCTCTAATCAATCATAATTATTACCACATCATTTGCGTGTGCAGTTTTGTGTGTCTTTATGAGTTTAATCCCCACTTTTATGACAAATTATAAGGTAAACCCCATATCTAAAATAGTTTGCAATAGCTCCCTAAAAGCGTCGTAAAAGCTAACATCACATCAAGAAATGTCATCATAAAGTGTCGAAAACTCTGAATGTGTGAAATCGGGTGTATAACTCAAAACTGGTCATAGAAGTGCTGTTGCACTCACGTAATCCTTCAATTTTTTTAGATAATATCAAAATGACCTTTGCTACCATATTTTTTTCCAAAAACCCCCATCTCTAACAGCTTGTTTAGGAGTTTTCGAGAGAAAATAAAGGAAAAAAAGTTTTATTAGGAGAGAAAAGAAAAGAAGGGAAAATTAATAAGAGAGAAAAGAAAAGAAGAGAAATGAGTTTAGGAGAGAAGAGAAAACAACTTTCTTTGTTAGTTTTCTTGTTGTTTGGGAGTAGGAAAATAATTTTTTTCATGGGGAAGAAGGTACATTCATTAAAAAACTTTCCTTTCTCTTCATTTCTTTCTGATCCGGGAAGAAAGTTTTGCAGGGAAAGGAAGACAGTTTTTTTTTAAAATTTTCAATTCTTTCTCTCCTTCTAAACTCCCAAACGACAAAAAAACGCTTTCTCTCCTACGTAAACTCCCAAACGATGGAAACACAATTTCCCTTCATTTCCTTTCTTTTCTATCCAAAATAAAACTCCGAAACATGTTATAAAAGATTTCTCAAATCGATCCACAATATAGGAATCGATTTGGAAAATTTGATTTTCATACAAGTGGTTGTCGCTATAGACATTTGAAGGAAAATGTAGAGGCACTTGTAGGAAAATTTGCAAGATTTTCGAAACTGATCGTAACTTGTGGATTGATTTGGGATATTAATTTTGAAGATTTTTTTGGTAAAACTTGTGAAAGGATCAATTCAACATTAGCCAATAATTTTGTAGATTTTTTTGGTAAACCATGTGAAAGGATCATTTCAACATTAGCCTGTAATTTTGTAGGTGTAGTTTCCGTTAAACCATTTTGCACATGCTTATCATGGAACTTTTGAAATGTTTTTCATTAAAAATGATAAAAAAAAATGTAATTATCACAAAAGTCGAGGATCAGTCAATTATAACGTCGATCAAACACACCCTAATACTTTTTATATATGTACAACAGTTACCATCAGGGAGACGAGGACAAGGAGCTTTAAATCACTCAAATTGATTAAAAGCTGAGGGACAGACACAAGATTTAAAGTTGGTTATTGGAGAGACATGATACAAAGTTGGTGAATTGATCAACAAAGGATTTTTTATTTATCCTTTTTACCTATTTATGTAAACTAAAATTATTATTTTTTTCACAATTTAACCTAATGATTTGTTTTTCTAATTGTGACTTTTGAACCATGCATCATGTTGTTTTCAAGGGACAAGTTTCTCTATAAAACTACTTAGTTTATTAAACTTTACTAGTCTTGTTTCTGCCTTTTTTTTTCTCATTTATTCTGTATTTTTATCTTGAAAAAGTGGCAATGCAAGGTCTGACCCTGAAATTGATAAAATTGACAAGGCCATGTGCGAATATTCTAAATACTTGTCTTTTAGATGTATTGATATAAATAGATCACCGTGGGCTTTATGCGGTTGCCCAACTTGCATTTGTTGGAATTATTATAATTATTATATTAATAATTCTAAATGAGTGAACATACTTTAGTTTCAGAGCAAAACTCTTCAAATGGGTGTTCATATTCACCAACTCTATCATTTGTTATTACATTTATTTATCTGCTAAGTTGATTTTTCAACTTCATTTTTATAATGTCTAGACATTCTGATTGACTCATCATTGCTTTAAGCAAGTACACATAACAATGTTGAGTAATTATCGCGCAAGTGGCGAACCACAAACAAAATTATTTTATTACACAATTGATAATTGTACAAGGTTTAGTACAATTATTGACTCATAAATATACGCATATATAACAACACAATCTTTTAGGACACAATTTATATATCAAAAGACACCTCACTCGTACTAAGAACTCACTGTTTATTTGGATGCTCTTTACTACACTAGCTTATTTATCCCAAATGGGGAGTGGGGTCTCCTATTTATACTATTTGGAAAGGTTTACGGGCAAAATAATTAGCCACAATGCGGCGAGGGAACTCTCTAGAGAGGGAAAGGAAATCAGTATTAGAATTTTGGTGAAAGCTGAAAAATATTTTAGAGAGCGAGGATCATTGGTGCTCTGTTAACAAAATCTAGTGCAGTTTTCAATAAAAGTAATAAAATACTTTTTACCACCTCTATTTTTGCACAAACTTATGTCATATACATCACTATGAATTAATTCTAGATGTTTAGTCTTCCTTTCAACAAAATGAAAGGAAATCCTAGTCATTCCATAGAAGTCTTACAATTTTTATAAGGATTAATTTCAAACTCAGGCAATGAGTTTAAATTAATCATCCTACGTATAATTTTCTTGTCCTAATCTACCATGACAAATATCATGTGAGACTTAATCAAGTAAGCTGAAGAAACATTACACTTATTAAAAAAATTGGGTACAACAGTCTTCACGTTCATTTTCAAGAGCCCATCACTCAAGTAACCCATTCCCATAGACATATCATTTTTAGTGTGTACAAACTTATTAGACAAAAATACAAACTTAAAATAATTATTGCTAAGTAATGATCCAAAAACTAAGTTCTTGAATGTTAGGCACGGGAAACACATCATTTAATGTGACTTCTTTGTGAGACATCATTTTCTGAACCACCTTTCCATGTCCTTCGACTTTGGAATTCAATGTGTTTCCATATAAAGTTGCTCTCCATTTTTCACGGATGTCTATGTGGTAAACATCTATTTATTAGAACATAGTGTCTACCCACCATTCATTTGCATTTCCCATCAAATTATAGTCGGATATAACAACAAAAAGGTTCATTTAAGATACATGTCTAAAATCTTGCCTATTTCCATCACATTACCTGGAGCATTCTTCTTCTTCTTCTTCTTCTTCTTCTTCTTCTTCTTGTGGTTCATTGGATGATGGAAATCTCTTAAAGATGTCCTTGTTTTTCATAATCGAAGCATCGACCTTTGAATTTTTTGTCATTATTGGATCCTTGACTTGGACCTTTGTCAGAATACTTTCGCTTCTTGTTGTTGGTTTTTGGCCCACTTTTGACAATGTTTGCCTTCGAAACCATGAGTTGCTCATCGTCTTCTTCTCGGACGTGAGGTTGTCTTCCTCAACCCTTAAACGAACTATCAATTCATCAAGCCTTATCTTCTTGCGTTTGTGTTTGAGATGTTTTTAAAATCCTTCCATAATGGCGGTAAATTTTCAATTATCATTGCGACCTGGAATGATTTGCTTAAAGAAATGTTCTCGGCATGAACATCATGTAGAAGGACTTGAAGTTCTTGAACTTGGGTAATCACTATCTTTGAATCCAACACCTCGTAATCTAAGAAATGACCAACTATGAATTTCTTCATGTCGGCATCCCCGGTTTTAAATTTCTTATCCAAAGACTCCCACAGTTCTTTTGCGAATTCGATCATACAATACACGTTATAGTGTATTGTCTAGTCCATTCAGGATGTAATTTATACACAAGAAATCGATGTGTTTCCATGCTTCCACCGCTGCCCCCTTTTCCTTATCACTCTCCCCTTCGATAAGTGTAACGAGCATTTTCATGTAGAAACTTAGTAAAATTTAATATAGTGAGATAAACTAACATTTTTTACTGCCAACATTTAAAATCACTACAGTTAAATTATTTGGGCTATTCTCCATGGTTCACATTGATATTGCTTGAAGCCATTTCTATTACATAAATAAAAATATATTGTTTAATTACACACACACACACACACATATATAGATATACAAATATAGATATATATATGATACCAATTTAACCCTTGATGTTCCAAAGGCTACTAGACCCCTCAATTATCCTCAGACGAGGAATGAGATCCCAAGGCCAATCTCTGTCCTCAGTTAGATCACTGTCCGACCCCAAAGAGCTCTATCGCTCTCAAGAAAGAGCTATAGTGCCATAGCATACCTCAACCATCTATCACTCCTCCTAGAAAGACCAGTTGTTCCAACATGTATTCTCAATCGAGCTCAGAGACCACAACACTAGAGTTTCGCCATGTCTGACGCTCAGATTAAGACCTCATCCCAAAGGAAAATAACCTCCCAGGGCTACTTAAGCCTCAACACGAAGGTGTACCACTACGAAGCACCTCAAGATCAACCTATGGAAGTCCCGAGCTCCTAAGCTTCCAATAAATCTATTGCGACTAGCCTGGTGGAGTAGGTGGAAAGCAGAATATTGTTTCATCTACCGCCACCACTCAAGCCCATTTGCATTGAAGGATCTCGTCTACATTTAATGCAACCATCAACGACTTTACACCACTTGCAAAACCTTTGGCCAACACTCCATCACCTTGTTGACACCATTAGACCTCAGAGCCACATAACCATGGTGCGACAGTCCATTCATTCTCTCTCTTAGAGTTTGCATATAACTAAGAGGTTGGGGGAAAGGTTGAAGACACATTCAAGTCATCATACTTTTAGCATTCACAAGTTTTTGCTCATTGTTCCAGACTCTCGCAACCCACTGCTGTGAGCTTCTATCTATAGTTTGGATCATATTTAGTTACTTAACACCCTGTATTCCTTGTTGATCCCTAAATCAATACTTAGGAAGCCTTAGAGAAGTCCATTAATCACTTCTTAATGTCCTTTGACTGCTGACAAAGGCCACAAGGACCTCAGACTCTCTTGGGCAAAGCCCAAGAGGTCTAATAGATTGTAATAACTTTTGTATGATTAAACAATGCAAATACCCTTTAACAGTGGATGTAGGATCCTCAGCTGAGATTCGAAGCACTTCAAATACTTGTGTTACACTTTGACACTTCTCACCTTTTACCTGTCTGAGGGTCCAAAGGGGAGAACCTGTTGGGTCTGAGGTTACTAACGATTTCAATACACACACACACACACACACATATATATATATAGTTACATTTTTTTCAATTCTACAGACTCACGGATAAGGGGGGGGGGGGGGGAGGAAGATGTGAAAAATTATAATTTTTTTTCTTTTATTTTTCAATATACAAATTATAGTGGGATTTACAATAAGTACACAAAAAAGTAGAAATTAAAAAATCCGTCTCAAGATTGTTAGCCTTTCTAAATCTGAAAATATACTGTGTATTAAATATACAAAAAATTTTAAATGTGCACGCATAAAAAAAATGATAAACTTTCATATATAAGTTTGAGTTTTGTGTTTCACACAATGTCCTTACATATATAAAAAAATGATAAACTTACATAAATAAATTTGTTCTTTCTATGACGCACAATATGTTTGAACAATCGTTTCGCAGGATCAAACGAATTTCGTTCTCAGAGTAGTAGTTGTAATGTCCCGATCCGGATTTATCGCTCACCTGTGGGTCAACCCGGCCCAGTTCGACTGCGTCAAACGTGGAGTGATGTGAAACAACCTAGATAATATTTTTAGTCCATTTTAATTAATTAGATTTACCAAATAAGCATGCAATAGAGTCTTCTATTCATATAAACATAATGATAATATGTGAGGAACCTATTAGGCAACGCCATAGGACTCAAGCAATCAAAGCTACTAGCGTATATAGTAAGAACCACTTACTTGCAAAACGCTCTCGAAGACGGAATAACGAGTAACCTATTGTAACAAAGGGAACGAGGTTATCCGATGCCCAATGGGGCTCCCAACAATAATGCAATATAGATTTGAACGATAAAAAGAATGTATGCAACATCTTAACAACAACTACTATAATGTACATGCAATAACTAAACAATATATGCATTAATCATGTTTTATTCTAAAAATATTTAATTTAACTTAGGTTAAAAGCCATTAACCTTTATATTCCATAATTACCTTTCATTACGAAAATGTTTCTTTAACTCATTAACCCACACGGTTAACATGCGAGAATTCATATCCCTTTGTTAATCATTTTTCATTTACCCATTTTCCGTTGAAAATTCAGTTTCACTTTCAAACTGCCATTTCCATGGCACTTACCAAAAATGTCATTTTAACACAGGCACCCGATGTAAGAAAAGATTTCAAGTTTATGCGCCAACCTGGGCTTATAACAACTATGTGTTATTCGAGCACCCATTTGGCGTATTTTATTACTTTATTTCTATTAGCCTTTAACTTTACCAACATCTTACCATGTTAACTCACTATATTCTTTTATCCCTTATACCATGGGTTTATCAATGATCTCAATTATATAATTACCCATAATTCCATTATATGACATTTAAACTTGGAATAACATAAATTTTGCAGTCGTTGCTTCCCTGGACAGTGCTTTTAGGTCTAAGTCGAAGCCTCATCCTAGAGCTCCGGGCCCTCCTTAAGTTTTCTCGGTACGCCATTGTGAAAAATGGTTTCATTTTACATTATGTTTGCTTACTTGTGGTCCAAAAAACGTTTTGTTTATAAGAAAAAAACACCCAACTTATCGTCATCCTTTACTTTCATAAACGCACCTTTTTGTTCCTTAGTGCCACTTTAAACGTTTACTCGATCCGAAAGTCAAAACCAAAGGTAAATACCACCTTATCACCTTTGTTACACATTTGAACATATTTTACCATCTAGTCCTTATTACTTAATTTTAATGTTTAGCCAACATTTTGTAACACCCCGTATTTTTTAGTATTTATTATTTAATTATTTTAGGCAATTTTAAATTACAAGTGTGTCGTAATTAATTGGATTAATTATTATGTGTTGATTAAAATATTAATCGGAAGAGTTAATGGTTAATATTAATGAAATATAATTACTAAGTGAACAGTAAGTTATTAATTTTACATCCTAGCAAGTGATAGTGACGTGATGGTATGTTATCTCAATCGGGAGTCGATATAAACTATTTAGGGACGAGATAGGACTTTGTTATAGAGTGACTCATATGGAGATTTCGAGGTCACGGTTGATTCCGGATGGGTCGAGATAGTCGAAATAGTATACTCGGGATAGTAATTGGGTCCCGGGACCTTTTTAGACATAATCAGGCCCACACGGGGGTGTTCGGATCATTTAGGCTTGGCCCATAAGCCTAATTTCGAGAATAACAATATTAAACATAAATTATAGACTCATGTTCAAAATCCAAAAGTAAACTTCGTTATGATGGTGAAATCGAATTTAGGAAGAGGATTGCTTAATTGTTGTTTAAACCCAATTTGTAAAGTTTGGAATGATTATCGAAATCAATAATGTTTAGGGTTGCTATTATGATTAGAATTGGTTTTAGTTGGGTTATAAACATTGGGTACACTTTGGTTGGAGTTTGGGATGAGTCCATGGAGGTTTGAGTGGAAAAAAATGGAGGAAAAATGAGTTAGAGAAGAAGATGGTTCGCAGATTGGTACGACGAACGGTTTGATTTTAAGGATTTCTTGGCCGAACCGGTTAAATTTTCCTGCTTGTCCAAAATATAAAATTGTATATATTTTCGTTACAATCGCGTGGGCGCCGACCTCATTTTTTCTGATTTTTTTGAATTAGTTATGAATTTATTATGGAAGAGTGTCTGAAACCGAAATCGTTAGTGAGAAATCAAATCTGGATTATATAGGGATATCCGTAGATGAGTGTAGGACTCTGGAAAATATTAAGGAACATTATTTTTACCTTGGAATTAGATGGTAATGAATTCGGGATATGGATTTAGGAGTGTTTAAGATGAACAACACTAAAAAATATAGGAACAGATTCAAATGGGAATTTCGGATGAAATTAGGATACGGGATGGATTGAGATGTGCTTGATATCTTGAATAAAAATATGTTGTGATATATATATAAATGTAAGTTAATACTTATGGAATTAAGAGTCCAAAAATAGACTCGGGTATTTTGGGCTAATGCTAAGGGTGTTAAGCATAGGTTATCAAGACTTTTATTAAATATATGTATACGGTAGTATATATATATTGTGATTTATAAATATCGATGTGAATGTTATTTATAGGAATTCATATTCCTTTAGTGTTATCATAGGAGGTTGCGTGATGTGGGTGAATCCCCTGGCTAGTGAATGTAGGGAGAGTTTAGTCCCCAGGTCATATCGCCTGATGTTTTATTATGTGATTTATTTTTTGAAGTGGGACGCTTTGGGTATGATTCGGTCTCTCTTTCGGGAGGACTATGACCACCTTCACTATGTTTGCGATATTTTTACCCATGCTCGTGAGTGAGTTCGACTTGGGTTAACCGGGTTAGAGTGATCATACTTGGGATATGATAGCAGTTTAGAGAAAGCAGCCGGTGAGTTATTACTCGGGAATGGATGGGTATTTTACGCGATACGTGTGTGAATGTTGTAGTATACTAGTACGTATATAATATGAGTAGATAACTATATATGGGATTAATACATAAGTGTGAATGTATTTCTTATATAACTGATGTGAAAGTTATACGATTAAAAAGGGGTTTCCTATATAACTAGTGTGAACGTTATATGACTTAATATAGTTGAACGGATTTATAAGTTAATGAGTAGATAACTCAATAATCAAAGTAAGAATACTTGGGTTAGAGTAGTGCGATAGAAAGAGGTGTAATAAGATTAGTTATGTAGGATAACGTATCTATTGAGGTTAGAAGGCAAGCATTAGGTGTGTAGACGAGGGGTGAGTTATACCTCAAGAGAGTGCAACACTAGCTTAAATATGAAAAGTGTGCATGCATATTTAATTAATTATAATTTAACTGCTTGCTAAATATTTTCAAAAATATTTTACTTGGGCTCTAACCCGTATCAAAATATTTTTCAAAACATTTTAAGTGTCTAGCCACAGGGACACCCAGCTTGAGGATTCTATCCAGGGATGCGTAGCTGCAGCTTTTTTGAAAGTTGCAAGACTTTGCTATAGACGTCTCATTCATTTATTCCTAGTGCAGGGACTTTATATCAGTACTTATTTGGGCATGTCGCCCTTCAGACTACTTCAGTATTTCTAGTTTATGGATTGGACTTTGTGTATCCAGTTCATTATTTCACTTTAGTATTTGATTTTATTGTTGAACCAATAGTTGATTTAGTCTTGTTTATTCTTTTTTTTTTGTGTGTTGGATTCAGTTATCAGTTTGTGTGGATGGTTTAATTATTATTTATTTTCGCATGTTGTTAATTAATGTAAGATAAAATTTGGCACCACTCTATTTAAATTACTAGTTGATTAGTAACTTTAAAAAATGCTTTCGACAATGATGCTAAGAATGAGCCATATGAGACCAACATTTTATTTTAATAAAGGGCTGGTCACCTGCTATTTTAATAGGTGGGTGGCCAACGAGCATTTTATGGAGTGTTGCTATGACAAATTTGGTGATGGGTTTTTTCTTGTGGTAGATAAAATTGATGATTTTTTCTTGTGATGTGGTGTGATGGGTTTAAGTGATAATGAAGGTATGTTCGGAGAAGGGTTTTATGGGTATTGCTATGACAGATTTGGGGTGAACTTCTACGATATGTGATGGCAATGAAGATGGTTAGCGATCGACATAGGCAGGGAGCTTGGAAAGATATGGGTGGGGATAGAGCTCGAAATCCCAATTTTGGCTCAGATACCAAATAATAGCACACGGGTGGAGGAAAAAGATATTAGATGAGGGGAGGGAGGTATGGGAAGTGGTATGTGGGTTTCGTGAGGAGAGATAAATGAGATGAGGGTTTGTGGATTGGGTCTGAAAATTAAAAAATTTGCTGATAGATTTTATATTTGTTTTGTTTTGTTGTTTACTTTTTAATTAGAAGAGAGTATTTTGGTTAATTTAGAGTAAAAATGGGCCAACCGAGATTCTAATGTTAATTACAATAAATTGGTAGTTAAGAGGGTGACTTTGTTGGGTATTTTAATTAAGGGGCGGCCCGTAAATCCGTGATAGTTGAGGGGGGATAGATGAAATCTACCCAAATATTAATATTAATATAATGGTAGCATGTTTATGTAATCTTTCTATATAAACACATACATAAATATATATTAACATGCATATAAAGTTTTTAGAAAATTATATACATAAAGCCCCACCTCATAAGAACTCAAAAATGGTGGAAAGAAAATTGAGAAGAAGGCATCCCCACTTCCAAATTTGACCTTAAAAGGGATTACTAAGATCCCACCAAAAATCCATGAAAGCTTCCTTAAAACCCCATTTCAAACTCCATAAAAATGTTTGGGTTTCACCTCTGAAATATTCCAAGAAATGACACTCACAACTCCTTCGAAATACATCAAATACACCTCCAATAAACACTTTTACTTCTCCAAGAGATCCTACTCAAAAACTCTATGTCTATCCGAAAGAATACAATATTATTTTGTGTGGTATTTTTGTAAAAGAATGTGGGCTAACACTAAACAAAATGGTGGAAATGGAGCGACAATAGGTATTTTCTTAAAACAAAATAGCTTATGCATGATAAAACAAAATACCTGTAAGGACTCCATATGGTGCATACTCCAGTACATATCATTTTTTTTAAATAGTAAAAAAATTATTTTTTATATGAAACTTCATGTATATGATCTCCATGGTGGGAAGATCATCTATAATTTTTTTCATCAAAAAATTCAATAAAAAAACCGTTGAGATGAAGTGATATGTAAAAAATGGTATAAATATGCATTTTTGACCGTTGAAATGTTGACGATCATCGCACCCATTTTTTGATTGAATTTTTTGATGAAATTTCATGGATATGATCTCGACAGTGAGAAGATCGTATCCATGAAGTTTCATAAAAAAACTCAATCAAAAAAACGGTTGGCGCCAACCCAATATTTTAACGGTTGAAAATGAATATTTATACCATTTTTTTACATATCACCCCATCTCAACGATTTTTTTATTGAATTTTTCGACGAAAAAAATTGGAGATGATCTTCTAATCGTAGACATCATATCCATGAAGTTTCATAAAAAAATTCATTTTCTTACTGTTTTAAAAAAATGGTATGTATCGGGGTCTGCACCATAAGGAGTCCTTACAGGAGACGTTCTGTTTGTATATATAGATATGATATAAAGTAGCTTATGCATGATAAAACAAAATATGTGTATGATATTTTGGCATTTCATGCCCATGCATGAAATGTCATACTAAAAGTTTGACTTTTTTTTTTGATAAAAAGGGGTTTTGTTTTTTGTTTTTATTAGGGGGGGGGGGGGGGGAGGTTATCGTCGTGCTATCGACACGGGCACGCACACTAGTATATATATATGGTGCTGCTCTTGTGCGGATGAATCCGCATTTTAAGAGTGCGGACCGAACATGTAAGACGGTGAGCCCAAAAGAGAGAGAGAGAGAGTGTGTGCCTATAATTTAGCGGCTCACCACCAGGTCACACATGTCCGGACCGCACTCTTAAAACGCGAATTGGTCCGCACAAGAACAGTATTATATATATATATATATATATACTAGCGGATGCCCGTGCCGAGGGCACGACGCTGCCTCCAGCCCCTCCCCGTGCCCCCCCTTTTTTTAAAAACAAAAAACAAAAATCCCTTTAAAAAAAACTTTTAGCATGTCATTTCATGCATGGGCATGAAATCCAAAATTATCATACATATATTTTTTTTATCATCCATAAGCTACTTTATATAATACTAGTGTGTGTCCGTGCCGATGGCACCAGGATAAAATTGCCCCCAAAAAATAAATTAAAATAATTAAATTATTTTAATAATTAAATAGCATGTATTTAAAAAATAATTAAATTTAATAGCATGTATTTTAAAAAATAATAGTAAAATAGTATATAATGGTATAATAGTATATATATGCTTTTAGCATGTAAAAAGAATATTTAAAAAATAATTAAATTTTATAGCATGTATTTAAAAAATAATAGTATAATAGTAAATATATGCTTGTAGCATGATATTTTATGTATGTGAATGTGTATGCATGTTAAGCATACATGCAACACATAAAATATCATAGATAAAAAGTTAAAATATCATACATACATTTTTACCATCCATGTCCTACTTTATATAATACTAGTGGGAGCTAGGCCTATTAATGGGTCGGGACCCGACCCGGACCCGATCCGTATAATAGGGTCTGAGCATATGTTTTTGGACCCGAGACCCGAAGACCCGAATACCCGAAGACCCGTTTATTAAACGGGTAGGGTCTGAATCTTATATAAGTCCGGACTCAAAGCCCGACCCGAATTGTACATTATTATTTTTTAAATATATATACATATACTATAAATTTATATATATTTATAAATATATCTTATCAATATAACATGTAAGTAATATATATATATAAATATATATTTATGTATATAATAAATATACATAATATATGTTTTAATTATACTAATAATATTCTATAATACATTACATAATATTTTAATTTAAGATTAAAAAATAAAGAAGGGGGATAATATAAAATAAATGTATATATTTGGCCAAACCCGGACCCGAACACGAGACTCGAAGACCCGAACGGATCCGGGCTGGATCCAATATTGTAGACACGAACCCGAACCCGATGAAGATCCGACTACACGGATCTGGATCTCTCTAAACCCGACTCGGCTCCGACCCGTTGACAGGCCTAGTGGGAGCCGAGACCCCCACCACCACCACCACCACAAATTCTTTTAACCCTTTTATTCTTTTAATAAAAAAAACAAAACAAAAGACAAAACCCTTTTGTCCTCTTTAAAAAAAAAAAGAGGCAACTTTTAGCATTACATTTCATGCATGGTCCATACAAATATCATACAAATACAAAAATGGATGGATGATATTTGTATGAATGACATTTTTGACATTTCATGCCCATGCATGAAATGTCATGCTAAAAGTTGACTTTTTTTTCTTTTTTTTCTTTGATAAAAAGGGGTTTTGTTTTTTTAGAGGGGGGGAGGTTAAGGATGGTGGTTGGGGGGGGGGGGGGGGGGGGGGGGGGGGGGGTCTCGTCGTGCCTTCGACATGGGCACGCACAATAGTAAATATATATATATATATATATATATATATATATATATATATATAGTACTGCTCTTCTGCGGATTAGTCCCCATTTTAAGAATGCGGACTGAACATGTGTCAACTGGTGGTGGGCCTAGAAATTATTAGCTAAATTATAGGCACACACTCTCTCTCTTTTGGGCTCACCGCCAGGTGACACATATCTGGTCCGCACTCTTAAATTACGGACTGTTCCACACAAGAAAAGTACTATATATATATATATATATATATATATATATACACTAGTGGATGCCAGTGTCGAGGGCACGGCACTACCTCCACCCCCTGCCCGTGCCCCCCCCCCCCCCCCCCCTCTCGCTTTTTAAAAACAAAAAACAAAACTCCCTTTTTGAAAAACAAACTTGAAAAAAAAACACCCTTTAAAAAAAAAACTTTTAGCATGACATTTCATGCATGGGCATGAAATGCATCTCTTAAATAATTCTCAGAAAACTTAAACTTTCAAATGTAACACCCATTTGGTAAAAACTCCTAATTCAATCCGCATTAGACATCAACCTATTAATTATGAAATTTCTACCAACCCATGTGAAGCCATGCATGCGCCATGCAAACTTCATACAAGCTAAGCGAATCCATGTAACTCATATTTATCTCTTAAATAACCCATGCAAGTCATGCATGTACATTATTTACATAAAATACCTGAGAATAACCTATGCATAATAAATAATTATTTTAATTAATATTTGGGGTATTATATTCTTCCTTCTTTAGGAAATTTTGTCCTCGAAATTTCTTCCTTCCTCGATGATCATTAATGCCTCCACATCATCACTATCTTATCATTGTTCTCTCCTCTAGACCATATGTAATCACCGCTCGTACAACATCCACATAAACACTACAAGTTTTATCGTTTCCCATTTATCGAGTATCACCCATAGGAGTTATAACTACTATGGGGGAAATCTTAAGGACCACTGCTAGCCCAAACTCCAAATCATAATCCGACGCAGATATCAACACCTAATTTGCCTCCATGGTCCATCTACACTAATTACTGCATAATATATTACTAACATCATACCAAGTCATACGTCTTCGTTCGACAAAATCTTTCAAATTCCTATACTTAAAGTGTCAACGCAACTCGATATTGTGACATAACAGAATCTTACAGATTCATTCATGGGCCATGCATAGCCTAATCATTATGCTCTCCAGTACCCCCAGGACATTCTACGAACTCCCAAACGTCCATAATTTAAGAGACCATTTTATCCCATATAAAATTTCGATACACACCAATTCTTTCCCTAGACTTCGCAATCTATAAATCACGCATTTGTGCTTTATGAGAATCCCTGCAATGCACAGTAGAACACAACAATGCCAAACTCGATGTTCCCTTGGGAAAAGTAACCAAATGAACTCTATATTTTAATTTGATAGCCTCACTTCCATCCCCTAGAGTCAAAACCATTTAATATCCCTGAATCAACCTTTGAATTATGAAGCCATGTACCGACGATCTGAAAGAAAACTAAATAAAACTGTGAGCGACATGCTCGAAATAAACTGATATGAATCCTTACACTAGGAATAGAAAAATAGATGCGTCTATCCAAATCCTGCAACATCCACATATGTTGCAGCTGTGAATCCCTGGAATGAAGTCACACTTGGTGCCCCTGTGACTAGACACCTAAAAGGTTTTGAAAGTATTTGATAGCAAGGGTTAGAACCCAAAATATTTTGAAAATATTTAGCAAATGATTAAGTTGCAGTAATTAAAAATGCATGAATGCACTTCATATTTAAGTTAGTGTCGCACTCTCTCTTGAGGAGTGACACCCCTCAACTAATGTGCACACCTGACGCTTTCTCTATAATTTCCCTACTTATCTATATCATAACTAACTCTTGTTAGAACTTTTTCCTGACACCCTACTCTAGCACGAGCATGTTTAAATAAATTATTTATAAGTTATTTATCACCTTAACTTAATTCACCATATTCCTTGAAAACCATACAACGTTCACTAGGTATATAAACAATACAATTTTCCCCATGTATTAAATTACCCGTATATAATTATTTATCCCATTATACACGTAAAACCATATTACAACCCATATGTCATTAATACAATTCACTTCATGTATTAAATTACCCGTATATAATTATTTATCCCATTATATACGTAGAACCCTATTAGAAAATTCACACATATGTTGAATATATAATAGCCTATCATCCTGAGTAATACTCACCAGATGTGTTATCTAAAGTGCTATCAACCCAGGCTACTCAGTCCCATCTAGAGTTCCGAGACAACTATGGTCCGTCGAATCGGAACCGAAATAAAAACTTAATGGAGTGGGTCATATTCCCCCGAGTATGAGGACATCATCTCAATTCCCCATCTCTGAAATTGGATGCTATGACCTGGGGATATACTCGCCCTACTCCTCAAGCTAGGGGATTCACCCACATCGCGCAACCTCCCCCGACAGCACTAGAGTATATAAATTAAAGAAATATCTACTCACTGATATTTATAAGCACACAATGTATATATATACTATCACACACCGTATATGTATATATATATATATATATATATTTTCGGCTTTATCGTGTACCAATACCGTAGCACTAACCCAAAAATCCCGAGTCTATGGTCTGACTCTAATCTAATTAATTAGTTTCACTTTAATTAATTATCTTAAAGTAGTGTCGCTCAACTACATTACCCGGACTTTTTCCTTTGGTCCGAAATTTATACTTAGGAATTATTATCCCAAAATTTATCCATAATGTGTCACCCACATCGCACCTCCTAATCCAATTATATTCCTCATAATTTTTAGGAAAAAATATTCTTACATTTATTTTTCCCTAAATAAATACTTTGGAATTTAATTCTTAAATAAATTCCCCTTATATAATAAAACTGGTCGAACTGCTAAAATTTTAGGACCGCTGATCGATCGACTCCCTGGGTCGATCGATCGATCAGGTTCCCTTCTTCCTCGAGTTGTCTGTTTCCTCTATTATTAACCCAACTAAGCTTTTAACTTCAGTCTCAGTATTCTCCGATCACAATCAACAATATTAACACATGAAAACAGGTTCTAATCATCCTAGAAACCTTAATTCAACAACTAATCTCCATGAATTCCAACATTTTCCAGATTCGGGTTTTATCCGGGCTTCAAACATCCAATAGAATTTTACATTTCTATTATCAGAAATTTAACATCGATTTTTACTGAATTTAACATACGATTCATACACTTACACTCCAGAATCATAAAACACCATTAATTTCACCCTTAATCTCATCAAAGAATTTTATTCACCGAAAACCCAATTTCACCCGAATACCCACCCAAAAATGAATTTGTAATACACCCACTACAATACGAATTGATTATCACAATTAAAAATCACATCAAGTTAACCACTGGCCTTTTGGGTTCGTAGAGTCTGATCCGTTGAGGTAGAGAAAGGTTTGATGAAGAACACCCAATTTGTTCCTTATTTTGTCTCCAAAAGATCCCCAACTGCTCTTCTAATTAATCCCTCTAGCTTTCTCTCAAACTCTAAGGTTTATTTTTGTATTTTTCTATCGTTTAACACTTCTTAGATTCAGGTTTAATACTCTAATCCCGTTTTTAGTCTAATGGGCCAAGCCCAAGTGACCCGAGCACCCCCGCATGGGCCCGATTATGCCTAAAAACGTTCCTAGACCCATTTACTATCCCTGGGCAATCTTTTTTGACGATATCAGCTCATCCGGACTCAACCGCGCACTGAGAATTGACATCCGAATTAATTTATTATAAGTTCCTATCTCACACCCAACTTAGTCTATATCCGACTCTCGGATGAGGTAAATAAATACCACGTCACTAATACACGTTATGACGTTGATAAATTATTACTATTCACTTAGTAATTCAATCTCATAAATATTAACCATTTACTCTCCGATTAATATTACCATAACTAATTCAATTAAATTACGACACACAAGTAATTTAAAATTTACCCGAATTAATTAAGTATGTAAATGCACAAAAATAGGGGCTGTTACATACTCCCCCCTTACAAAGGAACTTCGTCCCCAAATTTAGGTCATACCTATGGCGAATAACTCCGGATACTGCTCACGCATATCCTCCTCGCGCTCCCACGTAGACTCGTCAACATTGTGATGACCCCATTGTACTCTAACTAGTGGTACTACCTTAGACCGCAGCTTGCGCTCACTACAATCCAGAATAGCTACAGGTCTCTCTTCATATGAGATGTCTGGCTGTAAGTCAATATCCTCGAGTGGAACGTGCCAGAAATCCCTCTCGCTCCTTCGATATTTCTTTAGCGATGCCACGTGGAACACGTCGTGTATCCGACGAAGATGCTCTGGCAAACCCAGTTTATAAGATACTGGTCCCACCCTCTCAATGATAGGTAAAGTCCCCACATACTGCGGTTCTAGCTTCCCCTTCTTACCGAACCTCATCACTCCTTTCATAGGAGATACCCAGGCCAATACCTGATCACAAACTCTAACTCCATATGTCTTCGAGAAGCATCAACATAACTCTTCTGCCTATCCTGAGCTATCCAAATCCGTCCTCGAATCAGCTCTATCTTGGCAGTCATCTCCTGGATCATCTCTGGCCCCAATAGCTTGTTGTCCCCCACCTCTAACTAACAGGCGGGCGAACGACAAGGTCTTACATAAAGCGCCTCAAACGGTGCCATGCCGATCGTAAACTGGTAGGAGTTGTTATAAGCAAACTCTACCAAAGGAAGGTGTCGCTCCCATCCTCCCCTAAAGTCTAAAATGCACATCCTCAACATATCCTCCAGCATCTGATTAACTCTTTTAGTCTGCCCGTCTATCTGTGGATGGTAAGCAATACTCAACTGTAACTCTATTCCCATGGCCTCTTAGAAGCTCTGCCAGAATTGGGACACAAAATTCTTATTTCTGTCAGACATAATGTTAACCAACACCCCGTGTAGCTTAACTATCTCTGCTATGAATAGCTACGTGTATCGCATCGTCTCAAAATCAATGCGAACTGGTAAGAGATGGGCTACTTTGGTCAACTGATCCATAATCACCCATATGGAATCGTGACCCTTCTGTGATGTATACAACCCCGTAATGAAGTCCATGGAGATCCTCTCCCATTTCCACATGGGAATATCAAGTGGCTGTAGCATCCCTGGATGTCTCTGATGATCAACTTTCACAAGCTGACATGTGGTGCATTTCGAAACAAACTCTGTTATATCCTGTTTTATCCCTGCCCACCAGTATTGCCTCCTCATATCCTGGTACATCTTATCCCCATCAGGATGCACCGCAAACCTCGAGCCATGGGACTCTTTCATAACCTCATGCCTCAATTCCTAATCCTCCAGCACGACTAACCTCCCATTAAAGCATATGCCTCCCTACGAACTAACCGAATAACACACTGCTCCCTCGACCAGTAACTGACGTATGACCTAATCCTCAGCCCGTGCCCTAACAACCCGCATGATAATCTTGGGAGTGATAGATAAAGCTGATATGCATGGCCTGGAGACATCGTCGTCATGTCTAATCTGCCACCACTTCGCCTTCCAGACCTCCACAACCTCCCCAGTGGGACTCCTGCTCAACACGTCTGCTACCACGTTGGCCTTATTAGGATAATACTGGATATTGAGCTAGTAATCCTTCATGAATTATAGCCACTGCCTCTGTCTCATGTTCAGATCCTTCTGTGTAAAGAGATACTGAAGTGACTTGTGATCCGTGAATAAAGTAAACTGCTCCCCATAAGATAATTCCTCTATATCATCAACGCAAAAATGACCGCTGCTAACTCTAGGTCGTAGGTGGGGTAATTCTTCTCATGGGGATTAAGTTTTCGATACACATAAGCTATAACCCTCTCCTCCTGCTGCAACACACCCCCAAGCCCCTATAAGGATGTGTTAGCGTAGACCCGATACTCCAATCCTCCCCTAGGCAAAGCAAGTACGGGTGCAGATGTCAACCTATCCTTTAGCTCATTGAAAGCTAACTGACAGTGGTCATCCCATACAAATGGTACCCCCTTGCGAGTTAGATTCGTCAATGGACCCGTAATTTTTGAAAACCCCTTAATGAACCGCCTGTAATACCCGGCTAACCCCAGAAAGCTATGAATCTTTATCGGTGTCGTGGGTTATCCCCACTCCCTCACTGTCGATACCTTACTTGGATCAACAACAATACCCTGGTATGACACAATATGTCCAAGAAAATGTACCTCTCATAGCCAGAATCCACACTTTTCGAATTTGGCATGCAACTGGTGGTCCCGTAATGTCTGGATAACCATACGCAGGTGCTCTGCGTGCTCCTCCTCTATGCACGAGTATACCAAAGTATCGTCAATGAACATGATAACGAATTGGTCGAAATACTCTCTAAAAATCTTGTTCATGAGATTCATGTACACTGCTGGCGGATTGGTGAGCCCAAACAGCACCACCATAAACTCATAGGATCCATACCGCGATAGAAAAGAGGTCTTAGGGACATCCTCCTCTCGGATACGCAGTTGATGATACCCTGGCCTCAAATCAATCTTTGAGAAGTATGATGCCCTTCTCAACTGATCAAACAAGTCATCAATCCTGGGTAACGGATACTTATTCTGTATTGTCACCTTGTTCAGCTCCTTGTAGTCTATGCACAACCGAAGCGAACTTACCTTTTCTTTACCAACAACACGGGCGCACCCTATGGCGATGTGCTCCGCTGAATGAAACCCTAACCCAAGAGCTGTTGAAACTGCTCTCTAAGCTCACACATCTCTGAAGGTGCCATACGATAAGGTGCTTGAGAAATCAGCCTCGAACCCGGTGCCAGATCAATAACGAGCTCGATATCCCTGTTGGTTGGCAACCCTAGTATTTCCTGAAATACATCGTCGAAGTCCCTCACAACCGAAATCAAATCTAATGGAATCACCACCTCTTGTGAGGTCTCCTCCTCAATATAGTACAAGTGAGTGCGCGACCCTCCCTTAGGAAGAGGCATCGCCATTAGGAACATCTCATGTCCTGGAATGGAGAACACAATGGTCCTCTCGAAGCAATCTACCATCGCCCTGTATCCTGCCAACCAATCCATGCCTAGGATTGGTGGATTTGAACATTTTGATGGGCATTGAGTTGGCTGGACCTAGGAATTTCTAATATATCGCATTATTATTTACATTATTGTTTTGGATTCTTGAATTGTTATTGACTGGTGGATTTGAACACTTAGATGGCCATTGAGTTAGTTGGCCCTGGGCATTTCTAACATTTAGGGCTGTGATTAAATCGAATATAAATAAGACATAATTAAATGAAACATACTATAATTTTTATATGACAAGTAATAAGTAATCCTACATTCACATGAGAACACATGAGAATACTTGTGTAAATATATCTATTTATAACTACTTTAAATTACATATAGTGCGAATGCATGTCTTCTCATGTGAATGCATGACATAACGGTTCTGTAACATTTATAACTACTTTAAACTACATATAGTGCGCATAGAAACTAGCCTTCTAGTTCTTATGTATACGCATTCAATAGCCCTTAGACCCGTTCGAGAGTCATTACACCTGTAATTAGATCTCTCGAATTGTCATGGTTGGACAGTTTGGGACTACATAATTTTTGTACAATAATATTCTTAATGGCTTAAACTTGTTACTTTTGGAGAAGTTTTGCTGTCGCATCTTAATGTTCTCTGGGTACATACTAGATGATGCGATGTTAAGTGTTATTTCAATTGATACATTGAAATAATACTTACACTTGCGAATCTATGTCATGTACTTGGAGAACTATGGGGATATGCTATTGAATTTTCCTCAAATTGGAACAATGAGCATGAGCTGTTAAGTATATTACAGAAATATGTAGTCTTGAATGGGATAGGACCACTCACCATTTAGAGGAGATAGAGGAAATATGAATTATATTCTTTTTATAATATAACATTGAAAGATGAAATGTTAATCTTCTAGTAAGTTATTTAATGGGAACTAAATGTTCACACTTTTGTTTGTACCAATCCATAAATATACGCTTCTTACCCATAAAAGGTGATTGTTTGTAGTAGCTGTGATGGGATATCTTAAATACAAATAGTGGATGGATGAGACAAATAGATTAGATGATGTGTTTAGACACCCCATTATGTTATCCCCTAAACTCTACTTAGGCCCCTAGTACCTCCCTTCATCACTACAAACCCAGGTCATACCCCGACAACTGACCTAAAAGCCATCAGGCACTCCCGGACTTCGTTTGACCAAAATTCAAAGTCTTCAGCTCGATCGAGACTGAATGAATCTTCAAAGGGAACTGAAACCCCTTTCTAACGGTCTCTTCCATGCGCTATTTCGACTTACCATGCGGACGAACGACTTGTTTTCCCCCGAAACTCAATCAGGAGGCCACCGGGCGCTCCCGGGCTCTATTTGACCCTAAGTTAACTCTTCAACTCGATCGAGAATGAATGAATCTTCGAAAGGCACTAAAACCCCTTTCTAATGGTCCAATCCGTGCGCGATTCTGACTTACGGTACGGATGAACGATCCGTTTTACTCTGAAAGGTAACCAAATGCTTACAGGACCTGGTTGACCAAAGTCAACTCCTCGAACCAGATCAAAATCTTTGGAATGTTGAAGTAAATCTCCTAACCTTTCCAACGGTCCACCCTGTTCGCGATTCAGACTTACCATGCGGACGAACGATACGTTTGCGTCTGACGATTCTCCGTTCAATGGACTAACAAATGCTTCCAAGACATATTTGACCCAAAGTCAACTCCCAAACTAGGGATAAGTTCAAGGACTTTCGAAGGTCTCTGAATTACCTTTCTAATGGTCCACCCCGTGCACGATTCTGATCAACGGTTTGTGTTCTACGGCCGATTTTCCGAAAAGGCCTGAAAAATACTGCCAAACGGCAGGTCCCAGACCCTGCCTATCGGCAGTGTGCCTAAACGCACCTGCCGAATGGCAGGAACAGGGCTATGCCGATCAGTAATGCCCTGGGTCTATAAAAAGGAGGCCTTGACCTCATTTGCAAGAGGAGCCCAAATCTGATAGATATCACTCTCAACAATTCCAGAAAACCTTTCTCGAAGTCAGCTTGATTTCCACACCCAAATCCGTTTCCAACCTTCGCTTTTCATCATCCTTTTCATCAAACTTGGTGAATTCACTACCCTCCATCATCATCCAAGCGCAAGGTCTTCCCTCCAACATCAAAGATCAAGCTCAAGATCTTCAAGAAGGTACAATTTTCTCAACTCTCTCCTTAAATTCTCATAAATTCACAATAACTTGTTTTATTACTTAGCACATTTAGTATATCAGCTCACACATCCTAACATACTTTTTATTTATTACTATTGCACATCCTTTATTTTAATATAAATAAAAACCCAAAAAATAAGAAAAAGAGGGTTTGCTCATAAATTCCAAACGAGAATTCTCATACTTTTCTTACACTTTTCTCACAACTAAAACACTTTTTCTACACACACACACACACACACACAATAAGAGAATACCCCCGGTTAGATTTATGGGATAAACCCCACCCCTCGTTTTGTATGCGAACTACGTGGACTTTGATGCCTCTATAAGCTACGCAGGCGTCTCGGGGTAAAACCTGTGACTCGAGTCCTATTTTTACTTTTTCTCTCATTTTCTATTTTCTCTAAACTCCACTCTCTTATATTATATATATACATATATTTGTTCTTAGTGGCGTATTATTCTATATGCGTTATCGTTCCCTCATAATGATTAACGTAAGAATAATCGCCTAAATCCTATTTTCTAATACTTTTATACCCTCCTACGAATGACTCGCTTTACCTCTTCCATGGTACAAGTCGATGATTCCCATCTCCACTATATATAAACATGCACACACATCACGGGAAAAATAAAAGGAAAATAACAAAAACCCATGAGAGACCAAAAGGGCGGAATGGGTGCCTAACACCTTCCCATTTCGTAACTTAGCCTCCGGATCCTTTTCGAATCATATTTGGTTTCGTATGCATCAGTATGTCTTTGGATGATGTCCTTCGAGATGGCTCCTTTTTTTTTGTCTGTTTTGAGTAAAATAGACTGGCGACTCTAATCTCTCTACATTTTTACACCTCACCCAAATGACGTCGACCGAAGAGCTCCCGAGAGGGACGGGCGGGACCTAGGATCCTCCATCGTGCGCCCGCCTGCCGCGAGGATAGGATCAGGGATGGCCATAATGGCGAATCTACTGGGGAGATTTTTATCTTTTGAGGGCTAGACTCTATTTACATAGATGTTATGTTTGTTTATATTTTCCCCCTATTTGCATGTTCCCCCTTTATTACTCATGTGTACCCCATGCCTATGCTTCTATTCACACACTTGTAGAAAATTCTCCATGTACACTTTGTACCACGTGCACCTAGGGTCACATATATCCACATGTTGCACGCATCACCCATCCATGCTTGGTGTACCATGGGTACTTGTACTTTCATCCCTGTTGGCATAATCAAGAAATACATTCTCATAAGATATTAATAAGAGGATTATGCATAATTCACACGACATCACCAAAGAGCATTGTGATTGACCAAATTTTACCCAGTAACTGAAGGGTCACTTCGTGATGGGCGCTGGTCCGGCAGGGCACAGTTAGTCTAAGCGATATGACTCTCACCTTCCATTGGCCAAGTACCTTCGACGTATATCGAATGGTTCCCCCTCATCGTACCGCTTGACCGAAGTCATGACGGGAGGTATATCGTAGGGAACTCATTCACGTATGCCAAGTACATTAAATTTTCTCTCACACATACCGTCCCCACGAGGTATATGGTGAGGCAATTCACGTACACTCATGTATATCAAATGACTTATCCACACGTACTGATTGCCCGCAAGAGCAAGACGTATATCGTGGAAGTCACTCCAAAGGGGGAAACCTTTTCCGATTCACCCAATCAATTGCATACCCGCATATAGGTGTCAAGCTTAGGACACACATGTTAGATTGTCGATTTCAACCCGAAACTTTACCGAAATTCTGGGTCGGCCTGCCGCCCGACTTTTCGCGCATTTTTAAAACGGGACCCTGTCCGTGAGCCTGGTCATAAGTCCATCCATAACTTTGCATATGTTACAAACCTAATTTTTTCAGGCTCGGGTCCCGTTCGATATTTCATTTTGCATTTAGGAGAATTAATGCAAGTGAAAACATAATAATTATAATAATCATGCTGAGACCGTCTCCAAAGGGAAAATTCCATTTTTCTTTATCCAAAATCCAAAAACATTTATCCCCTCTTTATTAAAAATCCAAAAAAAAAAATTCATCCCTTTTCCTCAAAAATAAATCCCATTTTACGCCCTCTCGGGTCGATCGCAAGCCCTTGGTCTGGCTCCTTATTGGCTTCGGTCTCCAGTCAAGTCACACCGAAGTTCCATTTGTTCCCCTATTACTCCTTCCGAGTCCGAAATCCATTCGATTTCCATGGAGAATACAGATCAAGTACCCATTGTGCAGTCGGATCTGACGGCAATCCTAGCTCAACTTGTGTCCAAGATTGACAACCTCCAAACTGAGGTCCGAGAAATACAACGAAACTAGGTTCCCATCCCTCAAGATCCCGAGGCCCTATTACCTCGTGCTATGGATCCACCCGAGCCCATTTCGATTCCTGAAGAGTATCAGCACACTCCACGAGTCCCTCTTGTTAATAGGTCGCCGCCTGCCCAACTTCCTATGTCGAATCTTGCCCAGCATGGGGCTAACTTGCCTATGATCATTGATCCGAAGGAAGAAGAGCTGAACAAAGTCAAAGAGGACCTCAAGATGCTCACCAAGAAGTTTGACCAAGTCAGAATCTCGGTAAATTACATGGACTACACACACATGTCTCCTTATCCTAAAGCGAGGTTACCCGAGAAATTCAAGATGCCAAATATCGAGAAATTCGGAGGAAGTGGACCCCCAATTGTTCATCTTCGTAGTTATCACCGTTCTATGACTCTACTAGGGGTTTCTGAAGAAGTGATGGCCCAATTATTTCAGCAAACTCTAAAGGATACCGCCCTCCGATGGTTTTTGTCTCTCAAAGAGTCCAGGATTCGTAGCTGGGAGGATGTAGCCCGGGAATTTATGTCATAGTACAAATACAATGAAGAGCTTGAGGTCACCCACCGTGATTTAGAGTTGCTCAAACAGAACTCTGGGGAATCAGTCAGTAACTTCATCGCCCAATGGAGGGAAAAATCAGCAACTATGACCAATCGGCCTTCCAAGGAAGAACAAGTCAGCATAGTGAAGAAAAACTTCTTACCTCATGTCCGAGCAACGATGGGTGGACAATATTATCCCCACTTCTGAGCTCTCAGAGAAGCTGGAGTAAAAATCGAGGAAGGTTTTGCCAAAACAAAAGTTAACCCAAAGAAGGTGTCCGGACAGTTCACCCCCAGAAAATATGACAAACTTGCCAGTGCTACAGTCTCAACCATCAACAACATCTCTCAACCAACCACCTCATGGGCACCAGAAAGTCGCCCTGTCCTAGTCCGAAAGGAATACACCGAGCTCCATGCTCCCCTCTCTAAAGTCTATCAAGCCTTGTTAAGCCGAAACCTTATCAAACCTTTGGATCCCCATCCATTGCCAAATCCACTCCCAAGAAACTTCAAGGCAGATGCCCATTTTGCCTTTCACCAAACTATTGGACATACCACTAACTAAATGCTTTCACCTCTGAAACATAATCTAAGGTCTAATTGACCGGAGTACCATCACCCCACCAGCCAAACACTACGCACAACCCACTTCCAAATCACACCAATGCCATCTTTTTAGAAGAGAACCCAAAATTTGATCCCTCAACTCAAATCACACCCATATACTCTCCTAAACCTCTATAAATTTGCCCATATTTCCTCCTACACCCTACTAGCCTCGTTGATCAGGCGTTGTCACTCCGTACCAGAGCATGCATCGCTGTCTGAAAATGTGAGCTTGTCTAAATCAACGCTCTGATACCAATCTGTAAACGCGTGATGATATGGATCCCCCGGATTTTTAATTTAATTATCTCAATTAACTTAACTTATAATTTCCTTTTATCAAAACACGAGATGCGGAAGCGTTGAATGTGATGGTTCAACAAAACAAACAAATACCAAATTTTAATTTTCTTAAAATTAAACCGAGTGAAATTAACTTACACACACAAATATTAATTTCACTTAAACCAATAAATTCATCCAAGCCCTAGAATTTGCCTAAGTCATAATTATCAATATTCCGAAGTTAGGTCAAACCAATTTTAGCAAAAGACTTGAATTAACTAAATTTACCCAATATTTAATTTAGCACCAAATTAAATTGAGTGTGATGATTTAAACCAAATTTTATCTTGAATTCTCCTAAGCATGCATTCTAAATTATTATGCAAGATAAAATAAATCAATCACACTACGCCGCGATGTACGAGGAAAAACCCAAGACGGGAAACAACCTCGGACGGCCCTAGCCACAAATCCACTAGATACGGAATTACAAGTACAAGACAGAAAGGCTTACAACACACGACTCGATCCCTCTCAAGCCTCGATGCTTCTTCTTGTAGACACCTCTTCCTAGCGGATAATCTTGGAACTCCACCGCGGTCTCGGAATCCACCGATAGGACTTTATATGGTCACCATCACCCGAACTAGGAGCCTTTCTCCAAGTGGGTAAATTAATGCAAACTTCTCTTCAATTCGGTGTAGAGAAAAATGGTGCCAAACTCCAAGCAAAATATATGTATATGAGAACTTGGAATAAACTCATTTGGGTGTAAACAAGAGTGATGTATATTTTTCTTTAAAAATCTCACTCAAAACATGATTTTTTCCCTCTTTGATTTTGCTCTCAAAACACTCTCTAAGAGTTAGTAGGATATTAAAAAGATCTCTTGGAAAAATGGCTTCCCGCACATAATAAAGTCTGAAAAAATTGGTTAAAAACCAAGTGGGGAAGTGGGTGAAAAAACTGCTCAAAACTGCCAAAAACTGTTCCCGCCTGGCATCTCGTACGAACGACATTTCGTTCGAACGACATTCTCGTTCGAACGAGTCTTCTAAAAAAGCTCCAGTATGGAATCCTTATAAACTCGTTGGAAATCTCGTTAGAACGACAATATCGTTCGAACGACATTTCAAACGAAGGTCCAGTATGCCTTAGTGGGAAGTCGTTGGCAAACTCGTTCGAACGACATCTGGTTCGAACGAAAAACTCGTTCGAACGAACTTCCAGAAACTTTGGAAAATTCAATTTTAGCCCAGAAAACTTTATAAACTTATTTTAAAGTTTTAAATAATTCTTTTTGAAAATAAAACACAGTTTTTATAAAACCTAACACCCAATAAACTTGTTCCAAGCTCCTATATATATAATATTGCATTCATACCTTGGGAGCATGGAACCATAGTTGATGACGTAGAAACGAGGCACGCAAACCGGCATATTGATGAAGCTTTATACTCTTTGCCGCTATGTCTTCAACGAACACTTCATAGGCTTGAGAATATTACAATTGAATACTATCCTATGAATAAATGTTTTTGTCCGGAATTGAGACAAAACTAAATATGGACTCAATTGGAAATTTGTGTCCTTACAAATCTCCCCCTTTGGCTATTCCGGGACAAAAACCAAACAAAAAATCCTAAAGGGCCGTCAAGCTCTACTAGACTCAAAACATAACCCACCCAAACTTGACTCAACCCAAGGATCAAACTCTTTGCCATTGAAAGTTGAAAGATGTCGCTTTAGAAGAATTCCTGCACACTTAAGCAAACTATCAAACGCATAGGGAATATCAAAATATTAAATGCAATTAATTAATTACTCCCCCTAAATTAATTCTTCCCTTTATCAAACAAATTACATACTTAGAAAGACGTCTCCCCCTAAGATAAATCTTCCCCAAACTAAGATACGATAATAATAGGATTAGATACCATTTCTCCCCCTATCATTCTCCCCCTTTTTGTTCAGGAATAGACAAAGGCTAAAGAATCAAAACAGTAACTTATCTCCCCCAAATAAATCATATAAACCCTCTAAACTAAGCAAGGGATAAAGAATGGGATAACAAGTTAAAATATGTAATTGTGCATATAATGATGAGAACGTTAAAGCATATGGCCAACAAAAGTTCAACTAATCCAAACAATAACATCGGATACCAACTAGGATGCAATAAAATGATACCAATATGATATATAAATTATTAAGGATGTGATATCAACAAAGGATACAATAATATGGATACCAAGTATGAATTAAAGCATATATGGATTAGAAAGCAAAGCAAAGACTAAACAAAAATATCAAATATATGTATACATAATATATATCAAAGAGACTCAAGTACACATATATAGATATAAACACACAAATGACACACACAACATATAATATGAGTCTTTCACACTCGTATGGCAAAAATGTGTCATATGGAAACGGAAGTGTAGGGGTGTGAACTAGTAACGATTAAATTTAGACCCGAACACTTAATAAACGTTCACGGAGTTCTCATTTGATTGCAAACTTCATCACATTTAAATATAACCTCATGTGACAATATAGATTGAACTCAATGAACAAACATACACAATGCATACAAGCCTAGCATATTGATGATTCTACAAACCAATAGAGTCATGTCATGAAATACGCAACTAGGATAAACGGACATTGTGCAAACCATTGATATACCATCCAATCTCCCTCAATATGCATTTATATTAAATTTGAATGAATATATCAATCAAACATAGGCCTTGGCAAATTATTTTCTTTTTAATGCCATATTTTCTGTTTTTAGGCCTTTAGACCACGTATTTCTTTTAGGTCCATTCCAAACGGTGGCTTACAATCGCAAAGGATCACTTAGTCCTTTCGGAGCCCTTCCCCGTGCACATTTAAATTTATCATGTTTTCATTTTTCACACACATCTCACGTGCAACGAATTTTGACATGCACTAGTCCTCCTAAGTCACAAATATGTAGATGACAAGAATGGAAGGGGAACACCTCACATAGCTCAAATATACATATGAAGTTAAAATTACAAAAGAGCTCGTGCATGTGTGAATAGAGGCATATAAAAATAGAATCCATTTAATCAACACAAAATTCAACTTCTCCATAAAAGATATGGTAAAGAACATTTTAAGGATTAACAATCTAAATCAAAAGTTCTAGCCACGTGGGAGCGGTAAAGGAGGGATTCAAACACAAGTATATGCCACTTAAAGTGTGTCAAACAAAAATAGACACAAAATAAAATCTTTTTGAGTTTTTGAAAATTTTACCCAAAAATAAAAAATATATATATACACTCAAAAGACAAACAAAAATCATTTGAATTTTTCATTAAACTTAAATTACCAAGGGATAAAATCCAAATGATAAACAAAAATCTTTTTGTATTTTTCATTTAATGTAAACAAAATGAAGGAAATATAATACAAAAGATAAACAAAAATCATAATTCTAGCATGTGATAAGCATGGAGTATAGACTAGAAGATGATTAAACAAGCATACTTTTAGCATGTGAATATAGCATGACGTACAAACGCTAAAGTATGCAAACACTAACACAATCATCCTTTAGATTTAGCAAGAGAGGAAGCATGTGAAAGTAAATGAGAATCAAAAACCTTATTTTGCAAGGCAACCAAGTCGGATTTCCTAACCCAAATTAATGAAGAACGATTATCTTGGGGTGTTGGAACTTTAACTACCGTGGTTACATTACTATGGAATTTTCTAGGAATTCGTTTAAGATCAAAACAAAATTTCCTAAGATGACCTTTTCGACCACAATGTGTACAAGTAAAAACATGTCGAAAAGACTTACCTAAGGAGTGATCTCTAAAATCTTTCCTAGATGATTCTCCTAAAACTTTGGGTTTGGCATTATGAGAAAATTCATTACAAGTATTGAAGCCTAAACCACAAGTGTCATTTTTAATTTGGACCGTTCCTAATATTTTATCTAGTTTTTCCGAACGACACTCCAAATCAAATTTGACATTACTAGAGTCTTTTAATTTATTTTTCAATTCTAAAATGTGAAGACTCTAATAAAACATTTCGCTCTTCAAAAGCAAGAAGCTCCTTTTTCAAGGATTCCATTAAACCCCTAAGGCTATCTCTTTCGCCTTCTACATATTCAAGCTTCTCTTGAAGAGTCCTCTCACGAGTTCTAAGGTCTTCTATTAAAGCGTTTTCATCAACGACCTTGACACTCTCTCTTACACTAGCTTCTAACTTCAAATTAGCTCTTTTTAATTTAATAGATTCTTTATAAAGCTCTTCAAAAGCATTTTGAAGTTCACTCACATTAACCTCTTCTTCATTTTCACTCTCTCTTTCTTCTTTACTCTCACTATCATCAAAAATAAGTGAATCATAAACAATGATCTTGGAAGTGTCATGTGTTAAAGTTTCATCAATCGATGAGTTCTCACTATCACTCACATGACTAGCCATAAAAGCCACAAAATTTTGCTTAGTGGGGGAATCGGGTCCCTCTTCCTTATCACTATCACTAAGGGTCGCATTATATGCAATGGGTCGTTTACCCTCTTTCCTTAGTTTAGTGGGGCACTAATAAGCCCTATGGACATAACCTTCACAACCAAAACACTTATTAGACTCGTCCCTATCTAAATTTTCATTACTAGGTTTATGGATCTTTTCGGCTTTAGAGATCTTCTCGCCTTTTTCATGCTTAGAAGTTTCAAATTTCTTAAAATCATTTTTAAATTTATCCTTGTTAATTTTAAGAAATTTTCTAAATTTACGAGCAAACAAAACCATGTCTTCCAAGTCACTATCACTCTCGCTCTCTACTACTTGTTTGACCTCTTTTCGGGCTTTTAAAGCAACGCCCTTTTCGATTTTCTTTTCAATTTTAGAGGGAAACATATCTAGTTCATAGGTTTGTAAATCACCTACAAACTCTTCTAATTTCGTAGAGGCTAAAGTTGGTAAAGAATTTAAAACGGTCACTTTTGGAATAAATCTATCGGGTAGAGACCTTAAAATTTTCTTTACAACACGGTTTTCGGGTATTTTCTCTCCCAAGTTAAAAGATGAATTAACAATATCAGAAAGTCTAGCATAAAATTCATCAAAAGTTTCTTTTTCATTCTTTTTGATAGTTTCAAATTGAGCGGTGAGGTTTTGGAGTTTTGAAGCTTTAACGACACTAGTTCCTTCATGAGTTAATTGTAAAATATCCCAAGCTTCTTTAGCGGTTTCACACGTCATAATACGTCGGAATTCATTCGGTGTGACAGCGCTAAACAAGGCATTCAAACCACGGGAATTGAAATTAGAAAGTTTAAACTCATTTTGAGTCCATCTATCGGCGGGTTTGGGAACACGTTCATTTTCATCTAAATAAGTTGGTGGAGACCACCCGTTAACAACTGACATCCAAACTCTCTCGTCGATAGATTTTAGTGCCGATTTCATTCGCGCTTTCCAATACGCGTAGTTTGAACCATCGAAAATAGGAAATTTTGAAAATGGGGAAAATTCCATTTTAGCCAAAAATTATTTAAGGATTTATAACGAAATAATTTATCACTTTGGCTCTGATACCAATTTGAAAATGTGAGCTTATCTAAATCAACGCTCTGATACCAATCTGTAAACGCGTGATGATATGGATCCCCCGAATTTTTAATTTAATTATCTCAATTAAATTAACTTATAATTTCCTTTTATCAAAACACGAGATGCGGAAGCGTTGAATGTGATGGTTCAACAAAACAAACAAATACCAAATTTTAATTTTCTTAAAATTAAACCGAGTGAAATTAACTTACACACACAAATATTAATTTCACTTAAACCAATTAATTCATCCAAGACCTAGAATTTGCCTAAGTCATAATTATCAATATTCCGAAGTTAGGCCAAACCAATTTTAGCAAAAGACTTGAATTAACTAAATTTACCCAATATTTAATTTAGCACCAAATTAAATTGAGTGTGATGATTTAAACCAAATTTTATCTTGAATTATCCTAAGCATGCATTCTAAATTATTATGCAAGATAAAATAAATCAATCACACTACGCCGCGATGTACGAGGAAAAACCCAATACGGGAAACAACCTCGGACGGCCCTAGCCACAAATCCACTAGATACGGAACTACAAGTACAAGATAGAAAGGCTTACAACACACGACTTGATCCCTCTCAAGCCTCGATGCTTCTTCTTGTAGACACCTCTTCCTAGCGGATAACCTTGGAACTCCACCGCGGTCTCGGAATCCACCGATAGGACTTTATATGGTCACCGTCACCCGAACTAGGAGCCTTTCTCCAAGTGGGTAAATTAATGCAAACTTCTCTTCAATTCGGTGTAGGGAAAACCGTTGCCAAACTCCAAGCAAAATATATGTATATGAGAACTTAGAATAAACTCATTTAGGTGTAAACAAGAGTGATGTATATTTTTCTCTAAAACTCTCACTCAAAACATGATCTTTTTCCCTCTTTGATTTTTCTCTCAAAACACTCTCTAAGAGTTAGTAGGATATGAAAAAGATCTCTTGGAAAAATGGTTTCCCGCACATAATAAAGTCTGAAAAAATTGGTTAAGAACCAAGTGGGGAAGTGGGTGAAAAAACTGCTCAAAACTGCCAAAAACTGTTCCCGCCTAGCATCTCGTTCGAACGACATTCTCGTTCGAATGAGTCTTCTAACGAAGCTCCAGTATGGACTCGTTAGAAACTCCATGGAAATCTCGTTAGAACGACAATCTCGTTCGAACGACATTTCAAACGAAGGTCCAGTATGCCTTAGTGGGAAGTCGTTGGCAAACTCGTTCGAACGACATCTGGTTCGAACGAAATACTCGTTCGAACGAACTTCCAGAAACTTTGGAAAATTCGATTTTAGCCCAGAAAACTTTATAAACTTATTTGAAAGTTTTAAATAATTCTTTTTGAAAATAAAACACAGTTTTTATAAAACCTAACACCTAATAAACTTATTCCAAGCTCCTATATATATAATATTGCATTCATACCTTGGGAGCATGAAACCATAGTTGATGACGTAGAAATGAGGCACGCAAATCAGCATATTGATGAAGCTTTATACTCTTTGCCGCTACGTCTTCAACAAACACTTCATAGGCTTGAGAATATTACAATTAAATACTATCCTATGAATAAATGTTTTTGTCCGGAATTGTGCCAAAACTAAATATGGACTCAATTGGAAATTTGTGTCCTTACACTGTCCATACCCGTTCTGAAAATGAAATCATGGAATTATCAGAAGTGTTAAACCAACTCTTAGAGTTCGGGCTGAAATTGCCCCCACAGATGATCATTGATTGCCAAAGATTCAGTACGCTGTTCTTGGAAGCACGAAAATAGGCCCGAGAGTCAGATAGTTGGGTGGTACCGACCAATGAAGTCAGTCAGGATGATGTTGTCCAGATAATGACAGAATTATCCAGATAGACCAACAACATTTGCAGTATGACCGAGTTACTTGATGCTCTGAAGCTACAGGGGCGCCTGGTCCCTTCACCCTTACACATCCCCACAAAATTGGATGACTTGTATGAACAAGCCGTTGAAGTTGTGGAATACATCGACTTTACATGGAAAGACAGAATTGTTGCCACCAGATGGGGGGAAGAATTCGAAGATTCAAATGAAGAAAAAGCTTTCGAGAAAACTACATATGTGGAATGATATCATTTGAAGAACTTCTCGGAGAAATAAACAAGGTGGCGGAATAATCCGAGATTGACGAGGAAACAGGGTTCCTATTCTTCCTTTCTTCAGTAAATCACATAACCAGATCAGGGAGGCATTACCAGATTCCAAGCTCACTACCAGCCAATTACAAAGGGAAGGGCATTGAAAACCTTCCTATGCCAGAGATGACCCTCGAGGAGAGCAAGACCCTCGATCAACTAAAGAAAACTCAAGCTAACATCACTCTATGGGGACTTTTTATATCTTCTCAGCTGCACAGAAATGCTTTGGTCAAGTTCCTCACTGGACCCATAGTTCATTCTTCTACCACACCAGAAGAAGCGGTAAATTTGGTCGGATCCTTGACCTCTACCCGAATGCTATCCTTTTCCGAAGAAAAAATCCACAAGATTAAGCCAAACCACAATCATGCACTCAACATCTCCGTCGAATTTATGGGGAAGGTTGTGCCACTCTCTCTTGTCGACAATGGATCCACCTTGAATGTCTGCCCATTGAGAACCTTCAAATGTTTAGGCCTGAAAGAAAGCGACCTCGCTCCAACCTCCGCTGATGTGCGTTCTTACGATAATACCCTTCGGGATGTGATGGGATCCATAAAGCTTGTAATAGGGGTTGGCCCTATAAACCCCGTCATTGAATTCTAAGTTATTGACATCCCAGCCTGCTTCAACCTATTGCTAGGAAGACCTTAGCTCCACAGTATTAAGTGCGTGTCTTCCTCACTCCATCAGAAATTAAAGTTCTTCATCGACGGGCGAGGCATCACCGTCTTGGGCGACGACGATAACACCGATGGTGCAAGTACCATTAGTCCAATCCTTGAGATACAGCACGGGTCAAATGATATGCTCCTATCAGGATTCCGAGTTGAACCACTTTTTGGCAGGGGACAACTTTAAAGAAAGGGTTTGTCCAGAATACGACCCTCATGGCAACATCAATGTGGTTCAGATGTTCAGAAATATGCACTTAATACCCGGACTGGGGCTAGGACAAAGATATCAAGGGATACTCGAGCCGATTGAACTAAATGAGGCTTTCCCTCCTTGTGGTTTGGGGTATCAATCTTCAGAACATAAGCTCAGAATAATTCGCCTGTCTCAACCAAAGAGAAGACTAGACTGCGTCCAGACTATCCCAAGTGATTCCTTAAATGGACAATTCATCAAAGATGGAGAAGACTTCCCCTTTTACGGCTTTCCAGAACCATGGTATGACCATACCGACAAGAAGATGAAGCCTGGAATGGAGATCTTTTTCGAAGATAGCTACCCGTGGACTGAAGATTCCCAACACCAAGTACAACTGCTCATCAAAGATACTGAAGAGACTGAGGAAAGTGACTCCGAAGATTCCTTCAGCTTACAGACACTGGGGCTGACACTCTGCATGGTTCACTCAGGCACTACATCACCGGATCCGTCCCACCTAATTAAAGTTGCTGATACACCTCTACTCAACTGGCATGTTGCGCCAGTTCTAGCTGCTAAAACTTCCCTTAATCCTAATGTTTACCCCATTTCTTCTTCTTTTGTCTATCCTTGTTCAAATGTAATCGAGTCCTCCTTTGATGAGGTTCTTAATGCTGTTTTTCCTATCAATGAAATAAACGAAGATTTTGAGTATCTTGCTATGCCTTACATTAACTGTTTGGATTTTATTCAAACTTTTGATGATGATGATTTTGCAAATGAACAATTCTTAACTGATCTAAATGGGGTTAATAATAAACAACATAATCACGTTCAAGTTAATGAAGAAGATACTGTTGTTGTTCACCTCGATTCTAGTAGCTAACTGCGCGAGATTAGGATATGGACTACCCTCGACGACCATGAGCATACACAACTTGAAGAATTACTAAAGGAATTCATGGATATCTTCACATGGTCCTATGACGATATGCCCGGCATTGATCCTGAAATAGATCAGCATGAGATCCCCACTCTCTCGGATTACAAGCCGGTTAAATAAAAGTTGAGAAAACTCCGCACTAAATGGTCATTCAAAGTCAAAGAAGAGGTGGTCAAACAGTTGAACGTAGGTTTCATTTGTGTGATCAAATATCCCACATGGCTAGCCAACATAGTGCCCATACCGAAATCAGGAGGAAAAGTTCGGATGTGTGTAGACTATCAGGATTTGAACAAAGCCTCTCCAAAGGATGATTATTCGCTACCCAATATCGACATGATCGTGGACAACACAGCCAGTCATGCTCTCAAGTCATTCGTCGACGGGTTTATCGAATACAACCAAATCAAAATGCACCCATACCACCAAGAAAAAATCGTATTCATCACCCCATGGGGAACCTTTTGCTACACTGTCATGCCATTTGGTCTCAAGAACGCTGGGGCTACCTACCAGAGGGCTGTCACAACCATCATGCACGATCTGATTCACAAAAAGGTTGAGGTCTATGTGGATGATATGATTATCAAGTCCAAAACTAGAGAAGGTTATGTTCCTTCTCTCCGAAAGTTCTTCGAACGACTGCAATAGTATCAGATGAGACTCAATCCGTAGAAATGCGTCTTTGGCATTACAAAGGAAAACCTTTTGGGATTCATGGTTAGTGAGAAGGGGATAGAAGCAGATCCTGGCAAGATGAAAGCCATACTTGAGATGCCACCTCCCCGAACAGAGAAAGAAGTTCGAGGTTTCCTCGGGAAATTATAATACATTAGCCAGTTCATCGGCCAGCTAACCTCCATCTCGGAACCTATCTTCAAAATCCTCCGAAAGGATTCAATTAAGGTTTGGAACGAGTTCTGCCAAGAAGCTTTTGACCGAATCAAACGATATCTGACCCAAACCCTGGTACTCATGCCACCACAGCATGGTCTCCCTTTGCTCCTATACCTAACCATAATTGACACTTCAGTTGGGGCTTTGCTAGCCCAATACCTTGAAGATTCCCGCAAAGAAAGATCCATCTATTACGCCAGTCATAAATTGGTCGGATATGAGGTCAACTACACTGCTTTGGAAAAGGCTTGTATCGCACTTGTCTGGGTCACCCAAAAGTTACGGCACTATATGCTCACCTTCCCCATCAAACTTGTATCCCGAATGGACCCCATCAAATACCTGCTTGAGAAACCCGCTTTATCCAACCAAATGGCCCGATAGTTGATGCTCTTAGTCGAGTTCGATGTCGTGTATGTCACGTAGAAAGCCATGAAAGGAAGAGCCATCTCTGACTACCTCGCTGATTCCCCCATGGATGAAGCCGATGTCTGGGTCTTTGAATTCCTAGATGAAAACATCATTTTCACTACTGAAGACAACCTTCGATGGCAAATGTTCTTTGACGGCGCTGCCAACAAAAAGGGATATGGCATTGGGATACTTCTGATCGCCCCAGATGACTCCCACACTCCCATCGCCATCAAGTTGGATTTCCCTTACACCAACAACATGACTGAATACGAGGCATGCACAGTAGGCCTAAAAGTTTCTCTCAATAAAGGTATCCAATGTTTAGACGTCTACGGGGATCCCTCATCATCGGTCAAGTGATAAAAAAATGGAGAGTCAAAGATGAGAAACTCCAACCCTTCCATGCCCACTTAGAAGAACTAGCCTCTCAATTCCAAGATATAATCTTCCATTACCTACCTCAAGCAAAGAATAACCTAGCCGATGCCCTTGCTACCCTTGACTCCATGGTCGACATGCCCGAAGGAATAACAATGACCCCCTTTCTGATTCAAAAGCAAGACAAACCAACCCATTGCTACCACATTGAGCTCGTCACCACAGAAGATCCCGAGCTAGCCAATTACTGGTACTACGATATTTGGCACCTCCTCAAGCATGGCAGGTATCCCGAGGGTTCCAACAAGAAAGATCGAGCAACCCTCCGAAGACTCGTCGCCCAATACATCATCTGTCACAAAGCACGGCTCAAAAGGAACTTCGATAGAACCCATCTACACTGCATCACAGGGGCTGATATTAAAAAGATAATACAGAAGATCCACAGCGGGGAATGTGAACCCCACATGAACGGTCACATGATTTGCAAGAAGATCATCCGACAAGGTTACTATTGAACCACCATGGCCCACGATTGCACCGCCTATGTCCGGAGATGCCTCAAATGCCAATAATTCTCCAACCTTCAGCATCTGCCTCCGCGTGAATTATACAACATGACCTCTCCCTGGCCGTTCTCCACCTGGGGCATCGACATCATAGGGAAGGTTACACCGAAGGCTTCCAATGGGCATGAGTTCATCCTAGTTGCCATTGATTACTTCACCAAATGGGTCAAAGCGGAGTCATACGCAGTGTTAAACGCTAAGAAAGTGGCCAAATTCATCAAGAAAAACGTCATCTGTCGATATGGGGTCCCGCACGAGCTAATATCAGATAACGGCTTACATTTTGAGGCAGACGTTACAGAGGTGGTCAACGAGTATGGGATTCAGAGACACAAATCTTCTCCCTACCGACCTCAGACCAATGGTGCAGTTGAAGTCGCCAACAAGAACCTCAAAGCTATCATCAACAAGATGACCGAAAGCTGTTGGGATTGGGCCGATCGGATCCCGTACGCCCTCTGGGGATATCGAACCTCTACTGGGGCTACCCCTTACTCTCTAGTCTATGACATGGAAGCAGTCCTACCCGTGGAGTTGGAAATACCCTCGCTGCGCGTCATGCTTGAAAGCAAGGTCGGTGAAGAAGACTGGTGCCAAAACCGTCTTGAAGAGATGACCCTCCTAAATGAAAGGAGATTAAAAGCACTATACCATATACAGGGGTACCATCGCCGAATAACGCGTTCATTCAACAAGAGAATTGACCGCGGTGTCCGAGAAGGGGACCTAGCCCTCAAAGAATCATAGAACCTATCTGGGACCCCAGAGGAAAATTCAAGCCCAATTGGAGCGACCCCTACATTATCAAGAGAATCTTATCCGGCGATGCCGCCATACTCACCGACTTAGATGGGGAAGAGATGGCTTGTCCAGTCAACCTGAACCGTCTCAAGAAATTCTACCCCTAGTCCTAAATCTCGGCACGCTACGACTCTTCTCATCTCCCTTTTATTAAAAAAAATATCTTCATTTCCTTCTACCTAGAGCTACGTGGGCCGGATCCTCTACAAAAACCATTTTCAAACAAAACAAAAAAATTTCAAAAACCTCATAGGTGCGTAGGCATCTCAGACACCTTACATGAGCACGTCCTTTTCTTTTTCAAAAAATACTATTCTTTTCTTATCTCCGAGAACAACAGTTGATTCCAACATATACTTGAACAAAATGATTATGTATGCCTTAGCGATCGGTATAGATAATTCACACAACACAAAATTCATCAAAAGCCGCAGCTGGATGATCAGAAAGTTATTTATGTCACTAATAAGAAATTACGGTACAGATTACATAAGAAAAGGAATGGATAACTCCCTTTCCCCCTACCTTCCTAAAAAAAAGCCAAAATAAAATCCCCACATTTATTCCCCATTACAAAGTAAACCATCCTACCCACAGCTACCAGAGGAGACCGCTCTGTCTTCATCATCTACATCCTGGGGTCCCCAAGTTTCACCTGCCCAAATAGAGTGTCACAAACACTCCATGGACTGATAAGCTCAAACCAGCTTCGAAAAAACCACAACACCTTCTTTCATGGTGTCAAAAGAGATAAGCCATTTATGTCCAGTCTCCACTGCCAACATCTTGTTAAATACTCTCCTCCGCAACCACTTCATATAATCCCAGGGATATGCCAAACTCTCCCAATAGACTGAGAGGGACATGTCAATGGACGCTGATTCTCCCACATAGAGCCAAGCCGCATGCGCAGATGCTCGGTCAAATCCTCTACCAAAAAGAAATTTAGTGTCCGAGGTGGCACGACTTGTGCCCAGCCAAATTGGCGCAGAAGCCGCCAAGGGAAATAGAAAGAGGTCTGTCTGAGACCAACTAGCCGCACATATGGGTATTCTCCTAGCTCCAGAATAGGCAACAACTGTCCCCACCAAGGCACTAGCTAGTATAGATTCTGAGCCCCATGCTCCACAAGCCAATTCTCCCAGCTCTCATATCCAGGGCAACGCTGAAGAAGTGGCGCGAAAAGAAGTTAGGTACAATTGACAAAGGATATTATGGAAGAGTCACCAGGCGGAGTCTTTCAGACAACCACATGAACAACATCACGGGGCTATCCCGCAGGAAGTCAGAACGACCTTCTCGCCAGGCATCTAGACCGTTCAGGGTCTCCGTCAGTATCACCGCCGCAGGATTGCGACGGTATGACATCCATGAATTAATGGATGCAAGTTGCGGATCCACCAGCAGTTCCCCAGTCACCAGCAGCAATTTTGAAACCAGGCTAGAGCAAGGGCTAAAGCGTATCTAGCATCGCCAGCTTCCTGCAAATGCATGGACTGCAACACTACCGGGAGGGAGATCATTCCTCCAGCAACCAGTGATCTAGTCGCCGAAGGCGAAATACGAAGAAACCAAGCCAGCAAATCCATGGGAGAATGAGAAAATTCGGGTAAAGCCGCAGCAACACTGGGATTTATCCCCAATATGGCAGAAAATTTCTCGTAGGTAGGACAAACTTCATCCAGACCAAAGCGGAATACATGGTCTTCGGGGTACTAAAATTGTATCACCGCCATCAGTATGTTCCACTCAATGGACTGATTGCGCCACAAAGAGACTTGACGCATATTGAAAGCATCGTAGTCGACATTATAAGAGCACATCGCTTCCAAGGCTTCGAGGTAGTTAGCAAACTCAATGCTACTAGGGAGAGCCATCTTACAGGACTAAGAGATAGTAGGAAGTAAGTTAGAATGTGAAGGTGTGGTGTGGTGAAAACACTTCATCCCTACCCCTTTTTATACTTGAGAACCCTCACAAAAGACGTAATCCCTGCAGAAATCAGAAGGAATCCTACCCAACAAGGTACAAAAGGCTGAAGAGAGCACTAATAAAAGCTTTGAATTGATGATACTGGACTTAACTGCCGATAGGCAGGACAAGGGGCTTGCCGATCGGCAACTCCCCATTTTTGAAAATTCTCCTTTTTCCTCTTTTGTCAAAATCAGAAGTTCAATGAAAATAAATTGATATTCTTAATAGAATTTCAAAAATCCTCTTCCCCCCTATATAATTTCTCATTTTTAAAACTTTCCTTCCAAAATCCTAAAAATATCTCTTTTTAGAATCTCTACAGCAAAGTAAAAAGTGCATGTGAATGCATTCACTCATCCATCATTAACAAAGATAATAAAAAACTCCATTGCATTGCCTATATATTTGTTCTCTGTGTTACATCAAATTTTGCAGGAAATAAAAGAAAAGCAAAAAACAACTGGAGTCAGCCCGAACCCACATTTTCTCTCTCTCTCACCTACCCTTCACCCCTCTCTCTAAGAGCTTCCACCCCTGCGACGCGCTCTCTTTCCCCTACGACGAGATGACACACCACCACTACCCGAGCCAGAGTCCTCTCAAGACGAAGTAGACGACACCAATCAAGAAGGAATTGGGACCCCGTCCCTAATGTGGGCAGTTGCCGAAGATATCCAGTCTCTGATGTCCCTCAGCCAAGTGGTCGACCCCCGGACTTGCTGCAAGTAAAAGGCAAAATCAGTATCAAAGCTGAGAGGGATCAAAACAGAAAAAGAACTAAAAAGAGCAAGAAGGTATACCGCAGGATGAAGGACCTCCTCTGTCAAACTCAACTCCTCCGGATCCATCGCATGAGGATGATGCAACATGGGGACCATCCCTCCATCAGCCCGCCGAATGTTGTACGAAGGGTTATGCAATCACGCAAAGGGAACCTCTGAAGTCGCCGCCGCCGCAGACGCTGACGGACCACCGTCGCCGTGGGAGGACCCCACCGCTCGACTTAAACCCGCAGGAGGGAAAGGCAAGGCATCATATATGCTGGGCGCCATCAACCAGCTCGTCACAAAGTCCATATAATCATACGGCGCAGTCGTATTAGTATACAACAAGTAGGACTCGCCAATCATCGCCGCGATCCTCGCATCCTCCGGCAGTAGTCGCTCCCGCCTCATAGACGTAGGAGGCGGCGCAGGTGGCACCACCACCTCATCCTCCGCAATTTGCCGAACCACCCTCTCCCCGAGATATTAAGAATGGCTGAACTCATGCGCCAACAAATGCCTCATCTATGCGTTCAACCCGGTCGCCCCCCGTATCCTGAATGGTTGTCCCCCAAGGGTAAAAGGCCACCTGAAAACCCCCAAGAAGGCATAAGTCAATACAAAATCAGAACATGCCAAAAATCAAGGCTAAAAAATAAAGAGTCTTACCATACCACTGGTCAGTTCATTCAAGACCTGACGCACCGCCTCCCGACAAAGAGATCCCTCCGACTGTCGATTGGCCTTGTGTCATCGATACAATCGATAAAAGTCCCCAATGGTATCATCCTTTAGAGCGATCAGCGGGGTATTGCGCCCAATCACCTCATAGAACCATGTTTGCTAAAGACAGGAATTCATAATAAAAAAGAGACGCGTAAGGAAAATGCAAATGCATGAAAGGAAAATGCGCAAAATTAAAGAATACCTTGAGGAGATACGTGGCTCCAGTAAAAGTTTGCCGGCAGCACCGGCTGAATGCATCCAAAGAAAAATAAAGGGTCGCCAAAGTCAGGCTCCCCCAATCATAGAGAGGGATGTTCGAAAACATCCTCAAGTACGGCAAAAAACACAAATGGACGACGTCGCCACTCGATGCCACCATGAAACCTCCCACTACCAATAATATGAACAACCGGGACATCTGCCTCACCTGCAGCCCATCCTCCACATCAACCACACTACTCAGCAAGACATCCTTCAACAAGGATAGCTGGATGGAATCCCTGGAGACTATCCTCCCTACATCGCTGAGCACCGCCCTCACTGCCTCCAGCCTCACCCTCAGATAGTGATCCACCTCTATCTTCTCCCCATCGCAATCCAGCCCCAGCAGCTGCTACACATCTATGGGAGTCATGGTCATCTCCCCATAGCTAAAATGGAAGGTGTGGGTAGTATCCCACCACCTCTCCCCCAAAGCGCATAGGATTGTTGTCGAACGAGGCGTCACATCCAACGCAGACGCCAACCTCCCAAAACCCGTTGAAGATACCATATAACGCACCATAGATAAAAGATGCTCCCAGACATCCTTAAGCCCCATCATCCCACGGGCATGCGTGTTCTTCAAAGAGATATCAGACTGTCAAAAGAAGAAACCTTGTCAAAATTCAATAAGGAAGGAAAAATCACAAAAAAGAGAACAATGCCAAAGGTCGGGTTACTTACATAACCATCGGGATTCACCACCCTCAAAGACCGATGACGCGATGTCTCCCGTAGCAAAGTCCGCTCATCCGCAACCGACTCGAATGCATCAAAGGAGTTCTCACTCCCCAAAGCAAGAGGCGTCCTGGCCCTCCACTCCACGGTCACCCAGTCATTAACAGTCAACCATTCCCTATGCGCTGCAGTGCTCACAAAGGTAGCTATTTCTTAGAGATCGAAATGCTAGAATGATTTGTCGAAGAAAATTGCAGAAAGAAAGAAAGCAAGAAGCTGTGAAAAATGAGGGGAATTCTCCCCTTTATATAGGATGCCAAGGGTCATGCTGATCAGCATTGACCCCCCACCCACCGATCGGCACTGACTCCTTACCTTCCCGAGGCAATCCAAAAGTTCGTGCCACTGCCGAATGGCACCCTCTGAACCATGCCGACCGGCACCCCATTGAAATTTCGTACAAAAATTCCCAGAAAATGCCAGAAAGCCCTGAAAAATTCTCAGAAAATTCCTAAAAATCCTAGGGAGGATTGGGAACATTTTCACCAAGAAAATTTCACACTCCCTCAAGCAGAACCCCCATTTACCCAGCGGAACTCTCAAAAACCAAGTGAAATTCCTCTCGGTAACATCCCCGGAGGATCTCTAAGGATCAGTCCCTATACCCCAAAGGTCTCAAGCAATACGTCCAAACCCTAGACCACCTAATCACTTACCTAGAGGAGTTTACAGCATCAAATTGGCCTTTTCTCTGCAAAGTCTCCAAAAAACACAAGGATTTCCCCAGCGAAACTCCGAAGGACACTACATTTTCTCTGGAGGAATTCCAAAGAATCATTCTCCCCAGGCAGTGTCTCTAAAGGACACTACATTTTCCCCAACTCATTCGTTATTCCCCAGCAAAATCCAAAGTCTAATCTTTACCCCCAGCAGAATCCCTGATTGTCCCAAGGGAAATATAGGTCAGAATTGACCTCGGTCTTGGATCGTCACCTTAATTAGGTCAGAATTAACCTCGATCCTCGGTCGTCAATTCTCTTAGGTCATAATTGACCTCAATCTTGAATCGTCACCTTTCTTAAGTCAGAATTGACCTCGGTCCTCGATCGTCACTTCTCTTAGGTCAGAATTGACCTCGGTCTTGGATCGTCACCATAAGCCCATAGAATTGGCTTCGACCTGTAGAATTGGTCATCTCACCTTAAGCTCGCAGAATTGGCTTCAACCCGTAGAATTGGTCATCTCTACTTAAGCCCGCAGAATTGGTCATCTCTACTTAAGCCTGCAGAATTGGCTTCGACCCGCAGAATTGGTCATCTCACCTTAAGCCCGCAGAATTGGCTTCGACCCACAGAATTGGTCATCTCTACTTAAGCCCGCATAATTGGCTTCGACCCGCAGAATTGGTCATCTCTACTCAAGACCTCAGAATTGGCTTTGACCCGCAGAATTGGTCATCCCACCTTAAGCCCGCAGAATTGGCTTTGACCAGTAGAATTGGTCATCTCTACTTAAGCCCACAGAATTGGCTTCGACCCGCAAAATTGGTCATCTCAACTTAAGCCCGCAGAATCGACTTTACCCACCGAATTGGTCATCCTCGCTCCCTTAGGTTCTTAGAATCAACCTCGACTATCTGAATTGGTCATCCTCACTTCCTTAGGTCCTCAGAATTGGCCTCGACCCTCTGAATTGGTCATCCTCGCTCCCTTAGGTCCTCAGAATCGTCCTCGACCCTCTGAATTGGCCATCCTCCCTTAAAAGCATCATGCAATGTCTATTCGACGACTATCGTTTGTTCCAAACTCACCCGTCGAGGGGCTCTGTAGACACCCCATTCTGTTACCCCCTAAACTCTCCTTAGGTCCCTAGTACTTCCCTTCATCACTACAAACGCAGGTCATACCCTGAGTACTCACCTAGAAGCCATCGGGCACTCCCAGGCTCCATTTGACCAAAAGTTAAAGTCTTCATCTCGATCGAGACTGAATGAATCTTCAAAGGGCACTGAAATCCCTTTCCAACGGTCCGTCCCATGCCCAATTTCGACTTACCATGCAAACGAACGACCTGTTATCCCCCGAAACTCAATCAGGAGGCCATCGGGTGCTCTCGGGCTCTGTTTGACCTAAGTTAACTCTTCAATTAGATCGAGACTGAATGAATCTTCGAAGGGCACTGAAATCCCTTTCCAACGGTTCGCTCCGTGCGCGATTTCAACTTACGGTACGGACGAACGATCCATTTTACTTCGAAAGGTCACCAAATGCTTCCAGGACCCGGTTGACCAAATTCAACTCTCCAAACCAGATCAAACTATTTGGATTGTCGAAGAACATCTCCTAACATTTCCAACAGTCCATCCCGTGCGCGATTCGAACTTACCATGCGGACGAACGATCCGTTTGCGTCCTACAATTTCCCGTTTAATGGACTGACAAATGCTTCCAAGCCATATTTAACCCAAAGTTAACTCCCAAACCTGGGAAAAATCCAAGTACTTTCGAAGGTCTCTGAATTACCTTTCCAACGGTCGGCCCCGTGCACGATTCTGATCAACGGTTTGCATTCTGTTGCCGATTTTCCGAAAAGGCCTAAAAAATAATGCCAAACGGCAGGTCCCACATGCTGCCTATCGGCAGTGTGCCTAAACACACCTGCCGAATGGAAGGAATAGGGATATGCCGATCGGCAATGCCCTGGGCCTATAAAAAGGGGGCTTTGACCTCATTTGCAAGAGGAGCCCAGATCTGATAGATATCACTCTAAGCAAATTCAGAAAACCTTTCTCGAAGTCAGCGTGATTTCCACACCCAAATCCCTTTCCAACGTTCGCTTTTCATCATCCTTTTCATCAAACTTGGTGAATTCACTACCCTCCATCATCATCCAAGCGCAAGGGCTTCTCTCCAACATCCAAGATCAAGCTCAAGATCTTCAAGAAGGTACAATTTTCTCAACTCTCTCCTTAAATTCTCATAAATTCACAATAACTCGTTTTATTACTTAACACTTTTAGTATCTCATCTCACACATCCTAATATAATTTTTATTTAGTATTATTGCACATCCTTTATTTTCATATAAATAAAAACCCAAAAAACAAGAAAAATAGGGTTTGCTCATAAATTCTAAACGGGAATTCTCATACTTTTCTTACACTTTTCTCACAACTAAAACACTTTTTCTACACACACACACACACACAAATAATAGAATACCCCCGGTTGGATTTATGGGATAAACCCCACCCCTCGTTTTGTATGCGAACTACGTGGACTTTGATGCCTCTATAGGCTACGTAGGCGTCTCGGGGTAAAACCCGAGACTCGAGTCCTATTTTTACTTTTTCTCTCATTTTCTATTTTCTCTAAACTCCACTCTCTTATATTATATATATACATATATTTGTTCTTAGTGGCGTATTATTCCATATGCATTATTGTTGCCTCATAACGATTAACGTAAGGATAATCGCCTAAATCCTATTTTTTAATACTTTTATACCCTCCTACGGATGACTCACTTTACCTCTTCCATGGTACAAGTCGATGATTCCAATCTCCACTATATATACACATTCACACACATCACGGGAAAAATAAAAGGAAAATAACAAAAACCCATGAGAGACCGAAAGGGCGGAATGGGTGCCTAACACCTTCCCATTTCGTAAATTAGCCTCCGGACCCTTTTCGAATCATTTTTGGTTTCGTATGCATCATTATGTCTTTGGATGCTGTCCTTCGGGATGACTCCCTCTCTTTTGTGTATTTTGAGTAAAATAGACTGACGACTCTAATCTCTCTACATTTTTACACCTCACCTAAATGACGTCGGCCGAAGTGCTCCCGAGAGGGATGCGTGGGACCTAAGATCCTCCATCGCGCGCCTGCCCGTCGCGAGGATAGGATCGGGGATGGCCATAATGTGTTTCACAGATATGCTAATAAATTTGTGAAATACGCAAAGAGATGTCGTAATGATTAAGAGTTACCGTGCCCGTGTGCCTAGTGTATGAATGGTAAGGTGTTTGAGTGAAAAACAGTTGAACTACATTTGTTAAGATGGGGTACGCAAGATAGTTATCAATTTTGAATTTTTCATGAGGAATCAAAAGTTCCTTTTATCCCCGAGCAAACTTCACAACAACCTTCAACAAGTAGGATAAATGTACAAGGGAAGGAGGATTATATAGATAATAATATGCTAGAGGATTTAGTTGATGAAGCGTATGGAGTTTATGAAGTGGAATAGAATTAGGTCACTGATGATGTACAAGCTTCAAGTGCTCATGAAACTATCGGGATAAACCTTGACGATGACTACCAATGTTTAAAATTAAAGGCGACCCAACCGTTGTACTCTGGTTGTGATAAAGATCAAATAACTTTACATGCCATGGTTGGTTTATGTAGTTTGAAGACCCAATATGGTTTATCTAGCAATAGCGTGATTTAAATTTTGGATTGGGTGAAGGGCTTATTACCCATGCAGAATACGCTTCCAAATAGCTATCCTACTATGAAGAATAGTTTGAAAGGTTTGAGAATGAAGTAAAAATTAATTCATACTTATGTGTATGACTGCATACTATCTTGGGAATATATGTCTAACCTGAGCAGCGTGGGTGACAGTGATGAGTTCTCCGATGAGGGTGGTTATGTGATGGGCAAACGAGTGAAATTAACGAGTTTACAACATGAACAAGTAGCTCGTTGTCTATTTGACACACATGAAGATGTCGAAGAATGAAAAAAGTAAGTTTAAATTATTTTAACTTTTATATTATTTTAATCGTTATAAATGATCAATTTTATAATACGTTCGTCACGATCAATGCAGAAAATATGAAGCATGTGAGAACAATAAAAGAGAATAACAATGGCACATTCAAACATCGAATTTAGGATGTGGTTATCACACGAGGTAATTATAATGAAAGTGTTTGTTATTAAATGTCACATTATAAGAAAGCTTTACAACTAACCTAATTAATTTATTTATATTCTCAACTCTTAAAGACAGGTGATGCGACATCTTGCTCGTTTAGCCACTGGACCCTTATTAATGGCACAAGAGTATAAAAAGTATCGATTGAACAGTTACGTATTCGGTGCAAGGGTGTACGAGAAAAATACAAATGTACAGAACTTGGGCATTTCATACAAGGCTCTTATTTATTTTCGAGCGAGCGCGCAAGATAAAAACCTCGTTGAAGTTGAAATGACTTACTATGGTGTAATTCGAAATATATTTGAATTGACTGCTCCTACCAAATATTAATCCATTTTTTATGATAACCTAAATTTTAAACAATTTTTAGATTTGTAATAAGTATTCCAATTATTTGTAATGACCAGTGAGTGTATTATTGTACTGCTTTATTATTATCGGATGACAGTTTAATGGTTTTAATTCATTTTTACTTGATCGGTTTAATGCTTGTAATAACTAGTGGGTGTATTCTTCTAGAGCTTTGTTATTATCGAATTTTTGGATTTTTTAGTCAGTGAATATGTTAACTTGGATTTTAATTAAATTAAGCATTAATTCAAAGTCCATGACATGACCCGATATTAAAACAATATTTAGATTTATAATATCGTTAACTTGTATTCTTCTAGTGCTTTGTTATTATCAAATTTTAATCAAAATTGATTTTTTGGTTAGTAAATATATTAATTTGGATTTTAATTAAATTAATCATTAATTCAAAATCCATGACATGACCCGATATTGAAAGAATATTTAGATTTATAATTTCGTTAACTCGTACAACATTCTAATTCATTTGGATTTGATCATTTTCTCATATACATATTTGTACTAATAACAACAATTTTTGTAGAAAATGTCTTCATCAGGGCAGCGCGGTAGCGGAGGCGATGAGGGCTCCTCAGCCACTAGGCTCCCTAAATGGGGCAAATTAGGGTTCGTAATTGAGAACAAGACGAAATTATTGGCTAGATCCCTGGAGTTGCTGAAGGCGATCATCTGTTCGGGGTACACTAATTGGAGGTCCGTGCCAAATGAGCTCAAGATGGGCATCTGGGGGGCACTACAGGTAGTGTATTTATATTTGTATTTAAATACAACTAAAGATTACTTTATTTTTAGTTTGTATTAGTTTGACAATATCAATTCGGTCTGCCCACATATGTTCGCGGCTCCACGTTGGAACAGTTGAAGAATTAGTATAAGACGTGGAAGAAAAATATGTGGGCACAATACTTTGGAAAGCCCCAGGAGTCCATTCTGAGAGTGCATGGCACTGTCCCATCGAAGGAGCCGATCTCATTGGCACAGTGGCAGTAGTTTGTTGACAATGAGATTAATGAGAGGTAATTGACATCTCGTCAATTAGGGAGGAAAAATCGGGCAAAAAAGGTAGACGTGCACTACTCCGAGCAGAGATCTTATGCCGAGGTGGAGCACATGATGGTAAGTTTTTATTGTTCTTTAATTTTAGTTTTATGTTATTATAATTTAGCATTACTTTGCGTTACTTACTAATTATGCATTATTTTATTTCAGGTATGCCACATAGGCTCGATGACTATGTGGCAATTCAGACGAAGAAGGGAAAGGATAAGGAGGTGTCCCCGAGCGTCGCAGCCACAGTTGTAAGTTATAATTTTTTATTTTTTAATTATGTTATAATTTTTATTAACTTAATGAACTAATCGTTTACTTTTTGTCATTTTAGGCAAAGCTTAAGGAAGTGCATGAAAAATAGTCTGATGCCGACAAAGTATCTTTGGCTACGGACGTACTCAGCCAAGTGCTCGGGGCAGATCGCAAGGGGAGGACTAGGTGGTGAGCTATCGAGTGGGGAAGTCGAGGATCATTAGGATGGATACGAGCAACACCGAATTGTCTCATAAGGTGGAAATCCATGACAATAAGCTATCAAGGTTGGAGGCAACGGTCCTAGATATGTACGCCTTTATGAAGCGTCAGTGGGGGTCCACCTCCGATGAGGGCACCTTTGATAAGGGCAAGGGCAAGGGCAAGGGCAAGGAGAGAGGAATGAGGTAGACGAGGACGTCACTGCTTCATCGCCGATACGCACGGACTCGCCGCCCTTATATGATTCATTTCCCATCTTGACCCCTGTCGAATGACCTATATCAATAATTTGTTGGTCGAGCGTGTTTTTAATAGACGTATTTGGTGGGGAGTTAATAGCGAGGGGCTGACGGACCCGAGTATGTTGGTTCATGGATGTCCCCTACAAGACATTGAGTCAAAGGTGCTCCTCACACATATTTTGGCTGAAAATAAGAATTCACCTTTGTGGTTGCAAGAATAATGCGGCATTGGGCGAATTTATGGGTGTCTCAATGCATATGTTGTGTGGCCTTCTTTCCTCCTCCAGTCTATTGTAGACCCAACTCTATGATATTATTTGTATTTATTTTATTTGGATATTGAATATTATTTGTATTTTTTGGATTTGGTTATGGATATTCAAATGCTGGTTTGGTTTCCATTATGGATATTTACAAGTTGCTTTGGTTTTGGTTATGGATATTTGTATTTATTTGTGTTGGTTATTGAATATTGAATGTTGCTTGATGTATATGCTATTTGGACAGGTTAAAATTTGCTATAACAGGTACAAATATATTGCTAGGCAGTGGCAGTGACAGTGGTAGTGGCTATACTACCATATATTTTTTTTAAATCTGCCCAGATTTGTCACGGACTTTGACCGTAACAAGTCCGTGATAAAGAAAACTTATCACAGACTTGTCACGGTTAAAGTCCATGACAATTTTCTATTTGTCACAGACTTGTCACGGTCAAAGTCTATGACAAGCTTTTCTTTGTCACGGACTTGTCACAGCCAAAGACCGTGACAAGTTTGACTTGTCAAAGTTTTTGACCGTGACAAGTTGGAAATTTGGGTGTAATAAATGTTAAAGTTACGGTCGAACAAGGTTACACCTACTTTCTCAAACAAAAACATCTTGTATCGGTTTGTCTTGTATGTATAATCAATGATTACAACAGAAGGAAGACACTTTAATAATAAAGTGGATTTAAGATGAGCTTAAAATATATCTTAAACTTTGCAATTGGACTCATTCATACGACACCTATAAACATAATGCCTGTTGCTAAGTAAATTCATTATGTAAACTGATTGCGCTTGATTTTGAGCCTAATACACCAACTCATGACATGCGGGAAATACTTGAGAATGTAGGCATCAATTAGTTGTAATACCCCGTATTTTTGTGATATTTATTTTTGGGATTAATTAATTAAATGTGAATTAATTCGGATAAAATACTAGCGAGATGTGAGTTGGTATTTGACTATATTGAGTATATATGATGATATATGAATATTGATTGATGAAATTTATCGTGAGATATAAATACGACAATTTGGACATTTTATTGGGACGCATGTGACAGTCGCGTCAGGAATATTATTATGTAAATTAAAAAGTGAATTTAAATTCTATAAACCGTATAGTCGTTTTGAGTGCGCCAACGTGTCCGGAAGGGTCGAGATAGTCAGAAAACACTAGCCGGGGGTTTAGTTTGGATCTCGGGGTATTTTTAGGCCATATCGACAACGTAGAAGGGTAGTTTGATAATTTTGTATTTTTGGGAATTAAAAGTGACGAAAATTAGGATTAAAAATCTGAGTTGGAAACTAACCACTAAACCCACTACCAACCATATTGACCCATTAGATTACGGGGAATTTTAGAATTAGGTTTTCTAAAGCTTCCTAATCAAACCCTAGCCACCTTTGGAGAAGAAAGCTTGGAGAGAGAGAGAGAGAGGAGAATTCTGCAGGAAGAGAGAGAGAACTTCATCAAATCAACACCAAAATCAGAGATAGAATCAAGGCAAGTGGTTTAATTTCAATTATTATAGAGAATGCTTTGTCCATGCGTAGGAATTTACATAAATTAAATTGTTCTTGGGAGTTTAATAAAAACCCATTTTAATTGGACTTAGAACTTGAATTTTGAGGAGAAATTGCATGTAGAATCGTATAGAGATGATTATCCTGAGGTTAATATATGTTGGATGTAACAAAAACGGATCTAATTTATGTAAATTGATGATTATAAATTCTAGGGTTCATGTTCTTGAAAATTTGGGGAAAAGTGTAGAGACTTGATGATTTAATGATGTTTAGGATGAATTAATTCCTTAAAATACGTTAGTATATAACCTTGATATGTTTAGGGATGATTAGAGACCTTAAAACATTGTTGGGACGAATTTTGGTTGAGATTTGAGGTGTAGAAAAGAGGGAAAAACGAATAGGAAAAATCTGGGCTCGAAACTGGTCGTTCGTTAGAAGACCTTCCTAGGTCGTTCGAACGAGCTTCTAACGAGTTGACCAGTGGCTTCTAACGAGGGGGATTTCGTTCGATGACTTCGTTCGAACGAGATGTCGTCAGAAGGCCAAGTTCGTTCGAACGAACGAACTCTCGTTCGAACAGCCTCGTTCGAACGAGACTTCTAACGAGCTGACAGTTTAGGCTTTTTAGCCTGTTTTGATCTTGGGAGTCCCGTAACCGTGTTCAAACGTAGAGATAACTTTTCCTCGGTGATTAAATGATACATTTGGGACATTTGGGATATAATGAGGAGTAAATTATATAAGTATGGATTGAACCAAGTGGGAAGTATGGAATGGGACGTGAGTGTCTAATACGACGTGAGAACAATTGATGGTTCGAATAATTTATGTTAATCGGGAATATGTAAAATGTGATACGTTATATGTCGGTACGAGAATGAGAAATGTACTACAAATAAACCATGAGTATTACTAAGATGTGTGCTTACTTAATATTGGTATATGATATTATGTGTATGACATACCTACCATACTTGCTATCACGGGAGGTTTGCGTTCGCTTAGGACCCTCTAATCCTTGTGTTGCCTACGGGGGGGATTTATACTGGTACCTCGAGAACATAGGTCAGAGAAGGACTTATTGGGATGTTAATAAGTTTGCTAATCGTGGGAGCGTAGGTATGTGCGTGACCCATGTGATGTGACTGTGTTCGCCTCCATTGTTTGTGATTGTGTTATCTGAGAACATTCGTGAGAGATTCGGAATGCGTGATCCTTATGTACGTGATGTACCGGGATTGATAGCAGAGTATGTGTGCACCGCAGCTTAGCCTCGGGGTGCTTATATTGTATATTTATGTTGTAGAAAATATACACTTAATAAAATGGGAACTTTCATATGGTATTGTGTGTATAAGTACGGATAATATAAAAGAAAAATTATGATGAGTTGTATGGCTAATATTTGAGAACCCGAATTTAAGTAAGTCCCCTATTTAATTGAGATCGTTATAGTGATAATGGGAATTGAGTAATAAAGGGTAGAACCTATGACGGTCTAGCTAGATATGATGTCACTTAGCTAGGGGTTAATGTCTTTTAGATGGGTACATACGTTAGGAGTGCACATTTAGTCGAGAGGTGAGAATTTCATGTGAGTGTACGTCCTAACATGTACTTTGCATTTAATGTTTTAATGTTATTAAAGCACTTGCAGTTTTTAAAATATCTCCACATTCTGGCTCTGACCCGTTTGCTTTCAATTCTATTTTTCTTGTAAAACCATTTTTAGGGTACGTTATAGACATGTCTGTATGGACGTGTCTATAACGTCCACCAGGCAGCAATTCCACAGGCACCACCCGCGATTGAGGGTACGTTTCCTATCCATGGCACTATGGGTCGGGTTTTGTTTGACATGGGGGCAACTCATTGTTTTATAGCTACACATTTTGCGAAGGCTTTAGGATTGTTAGCCACAGCGGAGAGCACAGTGACGTGTGTAGACTCACCATTGGGGGGTGGGTCACTTATTTTCTTTATATGCCGGGGAATGGGGGTAGAGATTGGTGGTTTGGTATTACCTGCAGACATGTTGGTATTAGATATGCATGTGTACGATGTGATTATCGGTATGGATTGGCTCGTAGCTTATAGAGCCATGATTGATTGCTTCAGTGGGAGCATTGTCTTTGCCATTCCGGGGCAAGAGATGTTTGTAGTGGTGATGCCTCGCCCTGAGGGAGGCTCGACCGCTCATCTGTATTACATAGAGGAGGATACCTGTAAGGAGGTTGTGATTCCTTTAGATTCGATCCCAGTTGTCAGGGAGTATTCAGATGTGTTTCAGGAGATACCAGGACTACCCCCCAGTCGAGAGATAGACTTTGTTATAGACTTATTGCCAGATACGAGACCTATAGCACGCGCACCGTACCGTATGGCTCCGACAGAGATGCGAGAGCTACGAGATCAGATAGAGCAGCTGTTAGGTCAGGGCTTTATTCGCAGGAGTACCTCACCTTGGGGCGCTCCAGTTTTGTTTGTGAAGAAGAGGGATGGTTCACTGAGATTGTGTGTGGACTACCGGGAGTTGAATAAGGTCACGATACGAAATAAGTATCCGTTGCCTCGAATCGATGACCTATTCGACCAGTTGAGAGGAGCTTCTTTCTTCTCGAAGATTGATTTGACATCGGGATACCATCAGTTGCGTATCAGGGAGGAGGATGTCTCGAAGACTGCGTTCTTAACGAGATATGGTTCTTACGAGTTTCGAGTTATGCCTTTTAGTTTGACCAACGCTCCAGTAGTGTTTATGGACTTGATGAATAGGGTATTCAGAGAGTTCCTTGATCAGTTCGTCATTGTCTTCATTGATGATATTCTGGTTTACTCCCAGACAGAGGAGGAGCACGCCGAGCATTTGAGACAGGTTTTGCAGACGCTGCGTCAGAACGAGCTATATGCAATGTTTGAGAAGTGCGGGTTTTGGCTGAAGGAGGTCCAGTTTTTGGGACACATTATTTCCGACCGGGGGATATCTGTTGATCCGGGGAAGGTATCCCGCGGTGAGGGAGTGGGGACAACCCACGACACCGACTGAGATTCGTAGTTTCTTGGGCCTAACAGGATACTACAGGAGGTTCATTCGGGGGTTTTCGAAGATAGCAGGTCCTTTGACACATCTGACTCATAAGGGTGTGCCGTTCATTTGGAGCGATGCCTGTCAGTTGGCATTTGATGAGTTAAAGGACAAGTTGTCCTCAGCACCTGTGTTAGCATTGCCGAGACCGGGAGTTGAGTATCTAGTTTACATCGACGCGTCTTTGCAAGGACTTGGGGGTGTATTGCAGCAGGAGAGACAGGCCATAGCTTATGCTTCCCGTAAGCTTAAGCCTCATGAGAAGAATTACCCCACTCATGACTTGGAGTTAGCGGGTGTGGTATTTGCCCTACGGATATGGAGACATTATCTTTTGGGGAGAAGTTTCAATTGTTCACGGACCACAAGTCCCTACAGTACCTATTCACGCAGAAGGAATTGAATATGCGGTAGCGTAGGTGGCTTGAGTTTGTGAAAGACTACCAGTTCGATATCCAGTATCACCCGGGAAAGGCTAACGTGGTAGCAGACGCGTTGAACCGAAGGCCAGTAGATGAAGTGGCAGGGGTGTGGAAGGCCAAATGGAAGGAATTGGGACACCAGGATGCAGTGGCCCGATCATTCATGTCTGTGATGACCGTTACACCGCAGATTGTCACGAAGGTAGTAAGGGCACAGGCAAACGACTCGTTCTGTCAGGAGCAGATAGTTCGATTACTAGCAGAGGAAGCCGGGTCCTATACCGTTGGCTCAGACGGGGGATTACGCTTCAATAGGAGATTGGTGGTTCCGGAAGGGGAGGAATTGCGACATGAGGTGATGGCAGAGTCGCACGACTCACGGTTCGCGGTACATCCCGGTGAGGACAAAATGTACCAGGACATGAGGCGACAATATTGGTGGAGCGGTATGAAGCGAGATATTACCGTGTTTGTTTCGAAATACGCCACTTGTCAGCTAGTAAAAGTGGATCATCAGAGACCGACAGGACTTCTACAGCCGTTGAAGGTTCCGGTGTGGATGTGGGAGAGCATATCCATAGATTTTATCACGGGGTTGCCTACGTCGCAGAGGGGTCACGACTCCATTTGGGTAATTGTGGACAGGTTGTCCAAAGTCACTCATTTTCTACCCGTAAGGACTGACTACACTACGGGACAGTATGCCCAACTCTTTATTGCAGAGATAGTGAGACTTCACGGTGTGCCCCTAAATATCGTGTCTGACAGGGACAAGATATTTATTTCACGATTTTGGGAGAGTTTCCAGGAGGCCATGGGCACGGAATTACGGTTGAGTACGACTTATCATTCGCAGACCGATGGGCAAACCGAGCGCATAAATCAGATGTTGGAGGACATGCTACGCATGTGCATCATTGACTTTGGGGGTAGATGGGAGCAGTACCTTCCACTGGTGGAGTTTGCTTATAATAACTCCTACCAGTTCACCATTGGCATGGCTCCGTTTGAGGCGTTGTATGGTAGACCTTGTCGTTCCCCAGCATGTTGGTTGGAGGTGGGGGGCAACAAACTACTTGGGCCGGAGGTGATTCAGGATACTTCGACGAGGATTGAGTTAATTCGGAGTCGCATTCGGGTAGCTCAAGACAGGCAGAAGAGTTATGCTGATGCGAAGAGATCTTTCAGAGAATTCCAAGTGGGGGACCAAGTTTTACTCAGAGTATCTCCTATGAAGGGGATTATGCGTTTCGGGAAGAAGGGGAAGTTAGCACCGAGGTATGTGGGACCATTTCCTATTATTGAGCGGATCGGACCGGTTGCGTATAGACTCGGGTTACTGGAGTATTTACACCGGATACATGATGTGTTTCACATTTCCTCGCTAAGGAAATATCTCGGAGATGATTTGGCTCATTCTCACATTGCTTTGGAGGATATCGATCTCCAGCCTGATAGCTCATACGAGGAGGGGTCGATTGTGATTTTGGACCGAAGTGAGCGGAAGCTGCGGTCAAAGATAGTTCCGTTAGTGCGTGTTCAGTGGCGAAATCATAATGTCGAGGAGTCCACATGGGAGCGCGAGGATGAGATGCGCGAACGTTATCCAGAATTGTTCTTATCAGGTACTTTCTAGTTTCGAATTTCAGGATGAAATTCTGTTATTAGGGGGGGAGTATGTAATACCCCGTATTTTTGTGATATTTATTTTTGTATTTAATTAATTAAATGTGAATTAATTGAGAATTAATCCGGATAAAATACTAGCGAGATGTGAGTTGGTATTTGACTATATTGAGTATATATGATGATATATGAATATTGATTGATGAAATTTGTCGTGAGATATAAATACGATAATTTGGACATTTTATTGGGACGCATGTGACAGTCGCGTCAGGAATATTATTATGTAAATTAAAAAGTGAATTTAAATTCTATAAACCGTATGGTCGTTTTGAGTGCGCCAACGTGTTCGGAAGGGTCGAGATAGTCATAAAACACTAGCCGGGGGTTTAGTTTGGACCCCGGGGCATTTTTAGGCCATACCGACAACATAAAAGGGTAGTTTGGTAATTTTGTATTTTTGGGAATTAAAAGTGACGAAAATTAGGATTAAAAATCTGAGTTGGAAACTAACCACTAAACCCATTACCAACCATATTGACCCATTAGATTACGGGGAATTTTAGAATTAGGTTTTCTAAAGCTTCCTAATCAAACCCTAGCCACCTTTGGAGAAGAAAGCTTGGAGAGAGAGAGAGAGAGGAGAATTCTGCAGGAAGAGAGAGAGAACTTCATCAAATCAACACTAAAATCAGAGATAGAATCAAGGCAAGTGGTTTAATTTCAATTATTATAGAGAATGCTTTGTCCATGCGTAGGAATTTACATAAATTAAATTGTTCTTGGGAGTTTAATAAAAACCCATTTTAATTGGACTTATAACTTGAATTTTGAGGAGAAATTGCATGTAGAATCGTATAGAGATGATTATCCTGAGGTTAATATATGTTGGATGTAACAAAAACGGATCTAATTTGTGTAAATTGATGATTATAAATTCTAGGGTTCATGTTCTTGAAAATTTGGGGAAAAGTGTAGAGACTTGATGATTTAATGATGTTTAGGATGAATTAATTCCTTAAAATACGTTAGTATATAACCTTGATATGTTTAGGGATGATTAGAGACCTTAAAACATTGTCGGGACGAATTTTGGTTGAGATTTGAGGTGTAGAAAAGAGGGAAAAACGAATAGGAAAAATCTGGGCTCGAAACTGGTCGTTCGTTAGAAGACCTTCCCAGGTCGTTCGAACGAGCTTCTAACGAGTTGACCAGTGGCTTCTAACGAGGGGGATTTCGTTCGATGACTTCGTTCGAACGAGATGTCGTCAGAAGGCCAAGTTCGTTCGAACGAACGAACTATCGTTCGAATAGCCTCGTTCGAACGAGACTTCTAATGAGCTGGCAGTTTAGGCTTTTTAGCCTGTTTTGATCTTGGGAGTCCCGTAACCTTGTTCAAACGTAGAGATAACTTTTCCTTGGTGATTAAATGATACATTTGGGACATTTGGGATATAATGAGGAGTAAATTATATAAGTATGGATTGAACCAAGTGGGAAGTATGGAATGGGACGTGAGTGTCTATTACGACGTGAGAACAATTGATGGTTCGAATAATTTATGTTAACCGGGAATATGTAAAATGTGATACGTTATATGACGGTACGAGAATGAGAAATGTACTACAAAGAAACCATGAGTATTACTAAGATGTGTGCTTACTTAGTATTGGTATATGATACTATGTGTATGACATACCTACCATGCTTGCTATCACGGGAGGTTTGCGTTCGCTTAGAACCCTCTAATCCTTGTGTTTCCTACGGGGGGGATTTATACTGGTACCTCGAGAACATAGGTCAGAGAAGGACTTATTGGGATGTTAATAAGTCTGCTGATCGTGGGAGCGTACGTATGTGCGTGACCCATGTGATGTGACTGTGTTCGCCTCCATTGTTTGTGATTGTGTTATCTGATAACATTCCTGAGAGATTCGGAATGCGTGATCCTTATGTACGTGATGTACCGGGATTGATAGCAGAGTATTTGTGCACCACAGCTTAGCCTCGGGGTGCTTATATTGTATATTTATGTTGTAGAAAATATACACTTAATAAAATGGGAACTTTCACATGGTATTGTGTGTATAAGTACGGATAATATAAAAGAAAAATTGTGATGAGTTGTATGGCTAATATTTGAGAACCCGAATTTAAGTAAGTCCCCTATTTAATTGAGATCGTTATAGTGATAATGGGAATTGAGTAATAAAGGGTAGAACCTATGACGGTCTAGCTAGATATGATGTCACTTAGCTAGGGGTTAATGTCTTTTAGATGGGTACATACGTTAGGAGTGCACATTTAGTCGAGAGGTGAGAATTTCATGTGAGTGTACGTCCTAACATGTACTTTGCATTTAATGTTTTAATGTTATTAAAGCACTTGCAGTTTTTAAAATATCTCCACATTCTGGCTCTGACCCGTTTGCTTTCAATTCTATTTTTCTTGTAAAACCATTTTTAGGTGCCCAGCCACAAGGACACCATGCTTAGGATTCTCATTCAGGTGACGAGCTGTAGCTGTTTATGGAAGTTACAGGGCCTTGCTATTAGATGCTTCTTTCATTTGGATTCCATATTCAGAATTTATCAGTTGTAGGGCATGTTGCCCATTTCTATTAGAGACATCTTTCCATTTCAGTTTTTCAGACTTTGGCATGTAATAATTCAGTTTTCAGTTTACTTATTTCAGTTGGGATTGTAGTGAGGAGTTTTTCCTTCGGATTTATTTGCATTATGTGATGGTTATTCTATTGTTTCGTATGGTGAATGGTGATATTATTTCTTCATTACTCTTTGATTGCATGTTAATCAGACTTAATTTAAAATTTGACAACTCACTTTTTAAATACTAGGTGGTTAGTAATCATAAAAATGTTTTCGACAGTGATGCTATTAACTGAGCCAACTTGGCATTTTGATTTAATTTAATAAAGGAGTAGCTACCCGGTATTTAATTAGTTGGGGTGTCACATTAGTTAGTGCATTTTTATAACTTATAGAATAGTTCAAAAGTTGAACCTATAATAATATCAAAAAGTTAAGTTGAAATATTCAAAATACTTGACCTGTAAAGAGATTTGCGCTAACTTTGACTCTTAAGGCACCATCATCCGCTTTGTTCTTGTCATCCCCATCGAATATCGAATTGTCAAATAAAACGGAGTTGAAATTCATGAAAACATAATGTATAAGTAAAATTATGTGTGATCTATGAGATATTTTATCATCAATACGTAATAACATCGTAGAGATAAATTCATAGCAAATAACAATTAGTTTAAAAAAAAAAAGCTCATTCGACGTCTTCATGAAGAAATATCACAGTTTAATCGGGGTACCAATGACGAAGGAATGTATAAAGTTTGTTATAATTGTCCCAAATAGAGTTGTAGACAAGTTAAAATTTTTAGCTTACGTTCGGTATCTTTACACCGAACTAAAGGCCTTAACTCATTATCTTCAGTCAAAATGAACTATTTTTTAAAAGAAAAAGAAATATTACTCCTTTCATCAGGTTCCCCCCGAAAATAGTCATCTTCTTCGGGGGCCTGATACCGAATAACTGTTATCAACCATTTTTTGGGGTTAATCTTTTTAAAGTTTGAATATAAAAATAAAAAAACGTATTGGTATCCACAAAATTACCTCATACTGATTATTTTTGCTCATTTTAGTAGTGTTTGGGTGACCACAACTGTCGTTAACATCATGTTCACCTTCCATGGTGTGCAATGGCGAAAATGGTAAAAAAGGTGATGAATTTCGAATGTATTTAGGTGATGATTGATTTTTAGTCCGAGTGATAGCATGAAGATTGTAGATAGTTTAATGGTGAAGTTTGGACAGGGTTTGAGAGAGAAAATGGTGGTGTAGTCTATTTTGGGTATGCAAAATTTATTTATAACATGTGGTGGCCCTTAGCAAAATATATGAAAAAAGTTATGTCTTATGAAATATGTAATTTATTGATGTCCACTACTATTTCTCATTATTAAAGGGTCTCTTTGGGATTCCATGATTTATACTATGAATAGGAGTGATACCCCTTGAATATACAACATAATAAAATGAAAAGTTTATACTCATTCTAAATTCTCTTCCGCATCCCTTTATTTTAGTGTATTTTTATATAAATCCTCGATTCCTTTATGGATACCGCAATAGATGTTTCTTTTGTTAAATTATACAAGTAGTGAAAAGACTTAATTATCCATTTTAAAGGCCCGAGGTTTCAGGATTTTCAACTGGGAGTACTAAACCTTCACAAGCAGCCGTTTACATATTGTCAATGCGTGCATAACTAAAACAATCCATCGTTCAATTTCTAATCAATTGAATTAAAATAGCACTGATTCGATCGATCCTAGTAATTACAGTATACAAAACCAATCAATTGAATCAAAACTGCAATTCTCAAAGATAAAAAAATTTCCTCCCAAAATAACACTGATAATCCACAACAAAATATCAAACCAAATCCGTTACATTGGGAATTTATCTTATAAATGTAATCCTAGATAGATGGAGAGAATCCACACTATTTTCTCACCCAATCACCTAAAACGGGAACCCATAACCAAATAAATTAAAACCCAATCAACCGATCCTATCTAGAAAACGCAATCCACTAAAGGAAGGAGAGAGAACAATGGACGTCAGTTCAACATTGGTGGTCGGTGGTTGCAGATTTTGTCGACAAGACATATAGTAAAAACAATGCCGAGCTACAACGATGATAGTTAACTCGTTCCATGAAGGGAGAAGAGAATAGTTTACCCATTTTTTTCCCAAAGATCTACTGTTTGTTTTTTATTCAATAACCCCTTTTTGTGAATGTATTAAATGGATTTAAACCCATTTATGCAGGTTTAAAAAATAAAGAATATTAATTGAAAAGTTCGGTTCATATAAAAACACTCTTATTTTATAATAATATTATATAAGAAAATAATTTTTGGGATGCCATTTTAAATCTTATGCATCCAACCGACATTATGATCTAAAGTAATTGCATTATTTCCATATTCGAAAAGGGTCACCACATGATAAGAAAGAACAAAAGGCAAATACCATGGCATATGAAAAAATAAATATAAGCTAAGGCCCGCCCCACCCCTTTTCACTTTTATATCAGGTGATTGCTTTACTAAATCCCACAACAAAAATCCCCAAACCCCTTCCATTTTCATCTTCATTATCACACCCAACCCCCAAATACATATTCATCATTCCATTAATTAACAACCCATTTCATAAAAACTCAATCTTCAACTAACCCATTAATTATTTACTCATTTTTTTGCAGATTTCATCTCAAAGATTCCAAGTATGTATGTCTCTCATTTTTTTGCATAATGTATATCGCATAATTTGTGGGTTTATTTTTTGGGACATTATATAGGGCTGATGTTATGTGATTTGTTTTTTTTTATTTTTTTTATTTTGTGTGTAGATCTGGAAATGTTATCTTTAGTGATTGTTTGTCATGTGAATATCTCTGGGAATAAATTGGTTAATTTTTTCTAGGGCTGGTCTTGAAATTTATAAAACTTTTGGGTTATTTGTATTTGCAGTTTGGGTTTGAAGTTTTGGATATTTGTATTTTTGGTGTCATTTTCACCTTTTGTGACGCTTGTCACGTGGTTTTAGATATCGGTCGATATCGTTATGTATCGCCAACTCGTAACGGATTTTCAACTTACCGAACCCGTTACGCCGATACCGACTCTGTTGTGTATTCCAAAACCGATAAATTTGTACTTGTAGGACTTAAAGTAATATTGATTATGGATATAGGACAACAAACATTTCGTTTCCATTTTTAGTCCCTATTTTCAAATTAAAAGGACACGTGGCATGCTGTGATTGGTTGATGTTTTATGAATATGGGTCCGCGCCAACGGTTTTATTCGAAAATAGGGACTAAAACTATAAATAAAATGTTTGTTGCCCTATTTCCAAAATACATATTACAATAGATCCTAGTGGATTGTCGAAAAAGTCAAAATGGTACCCAAATTCTAAATATGCAAAGTTTTGGATCCAAATTATAAATAAGCATAACTACTCGACCCTAGAATGCAAATAACCCAAAATTTGTGAGGTCCTGTACAAAAACAGTAAAATAGTCCCTTTATAGGTATTAACATAGAAAAATTGGGTCCTAAACATATAACTTATTACAAATATTTTAGCGCAGAATTTTAATTGCTTTGCCATCAACTCTGGTGGTTGCTCATTGACTCCTTTAAAGATTTCCTTCTTGTGATTTTTCCAAACACACACTGAATAAATGAATATTTTAAATGATTGGATGCTAGGACGCATGCCTATGCAGTTTGGCATATTGTTTGATTCATTCTTCCCACTCCTTAATGAGAAAACCAATTAATGCCCACGAGGAAGCGAATAAAAAATAAACCAACAATGAAACAAGAGTCCTTCTACGCTAACTCACAAATGCGACAAATTTGGTACGGGACACTGATGTGTCGTATCCGTATTGGTGTGTGTCCAGGTTCGACAGTAGCGGACAGAGGCCAATGCGGGTGTGACACATCAATGTTTCACATCATTCCGTGTCGCATTTCTGAGTCGGCGTAGAATTATTGAGGAAACAAAAGTAATACATGAATTTATTGAACGATAAAGGGAAAATAACAAGGGGTTGGCCTTTATTTATAGGCCGTTAAGCTATAGTTCTAACACAACTAAAATACTAAGAGACAAGGTTGTCAAAATGTGTATCGGAGTCGTATCGTTTTCTCAAAAAGTATGTATCGTATCGTGTATTGTATCGTATCGTAAGATACATTTTGATTAACAATAATTATATAAATAATTTTATATACATTAAAATACGTGCGTGTAGTATCTAAAAATAATATAGTAAACACAATAATTATTTAGCAATCTCAACCTTTTATTTTTCCCTTCACCAACTTGCGTGCAATGATCATACACCAAATGTTTTTGTCTTAGCATTCTATTAACATTAAAAAAATAAGAAATAAGTAATTTAACCCATTAACTGAAATATAATAATATTCTCAGTAGTCACTATGGTCTATTTTCTATCAAACACAATATTTAATAATTTATACAATAATCATAGCCACTAAGACCAATTATACTTATTATATAATAATATAGTGACTTTGCACAGGACACTAGCCCACACATAAATAAATAAATTTGTTGGGAATAAGAGACAAAGGAAGAAAATGATAAATGAAAAAAAGAGAGGAGGTTGCGATCAATGGAAATCAACCTCACCTAAATCGAAGAAGAAGAAGAAATAGAGAGTATGTGATTTGGTTCATAATTAGAAACCCTAGCAAAGCTGTAATGGTTTGTAAGTTCTTCTCCTTGTTTTTTAAAACCCTCGTAACTTTGCTAAACCAAATCCCAAGAAATCGCATATCCAAGAAATCACAACAAATAGATGAAGAAAAATACCGTGGGATGATGATATGTTGTCACCGGCGCCGGCAGAGTTACTGGGGAGTTGAGGAGATCCCAGTGGCGGCCATTGTTATGGTGTTATTGAGTGTTGACGTTAAGAGAGAGAGTGGAACGAGAGAGAGACCGTGCGTATGTGTGTTGTAGAGTTGAGTTGTGGATTGTGGTTGGGTGGCCGTGTGTGTGAGTTAAGTTTAGTTATTTACTAAAATAGCACACCTAATATATCTATATAAAATTAATATATATTATATAATATTAAAATAAACGGTCCGGTCCGGTCCGGTCCAAAGACCGAATTTAAAATGTACATTTTAGACCGAACCGAATATATTCGGGTCTCTTAAATTAGGACCGAATTTGGACCGATTTATAAAAAAACCTATAAATGTGGGTCTGGTCCGGTTCGACCCAATCGGGTTGGTCTTTTTTTTTCCACCCCTACCTTTTACAAACTCCCTCAACTTATTCTATTTTTTTTTTGGTTAAAAAAGCAAAGTGACGTTGTTTAGCTGAAAAACAAAAAAGGTATGTATCGACGATACAATACGATACGTCCGATACATATGTATCGACCGATACTTACTTATTTATCGTCGATACTTACAAAAAACGATACATTCACCGATACAACACGTTTTGCCCCTGATACGATACGATACGTCCGATACGTATCGTGTATCGGCCGATATTGACAACATTGCTAAGAGATAATAAAAAGTGATGAAAATACCTAAGATGATGTTAAATGCCCTTAAAAATAATTAAAAAGAGTTAAAACTCAATACAAACTCTTCCCCGCCCACTTATCCGTAATAATTGTTCCTCTCCCTCTCTCTCTTTCTTACCCTTAACTGATGTAGAATAAGTTTTATTGTTTTATTTTGTTAATTGTTAGTGCTTAGTATTAATTGTAATAAAAGGGGTTTAGTCCTCTTTAGGAAATATTAGAGTAAGCTAATGGTACTTTAGTCTTTTAATGCTTTCCTAGTTAGAGTAGGATTACCACTAGTATAAATAGGTAATGATGTAATAAAAATCTCATATTTATTTGGTTTGTTATTACAATTTTCATTTTTGTGCTTGTGTTTTTCTCGCTTGCTTTGATGCAATTAGTGGTGTTTGCATCAAATTAATATCAGAGCGAGGTGTGCTCCTTTATCTGTGTTTCCCAATTTAATCTCAATCAATGGCCCCTAAGAAGAGAAATACTGATTCTAAAAATCAAATGACGGCCCTAAAAAAGGCTATGACCTAAATAATGAACCAGCAAACTGTAATTTTATCAAAATTGGAGGGGTTTGCTTCTTCTCCACCAATTGCCCCTCCATTAAAGAACCTAAACCCAATCTTGAGACCCAGATTAAATGTTCAAGAATTACCCCAATTTGATCCATACCGAAGTATCAATTTCCCTAAACCCTCAAGAACCTCACAAACTGTAAGCGCAACCCAAAGAAACCTTTAAGAACCTCTACAAAACCTTCCGCTGCCCAAACCCCTCAAACTGAAAGTGGTCATCGGGCTGCGATAAAGAAGAACAAAAAGAGAAGGGAGGGTGAAATCTGCCAAATTGCAGCCCAAGCAGTCCCTCGGGCAAAATTAAAGAACGATGAGAAGAATAAGAAGAAATTGAACAAAAAAAGAGTTTCGATCGACTGACCTCATTGCATATTCGTCTCTGACAGACCTTTCATTGCTCCGGCAAGCTATGGAAATGGCGAGTCAAGTCAACGGCCGCTGGAGAGGACACTTCTTCAACCTATCAAATAGGACCAGAGTATGAACTGAAATTCCATCCATTTTGGGCACTTTCAAATATTGCCAAATTATTTTTGGGATCCCCAAATTTTCTCCTTTTCTCGACTGTATATTTTGGTAATTTTTGCACTCGGCTTTAACCCCAAAGTTCGATGACGAACTTTTTCAAAGGAGGGGAGAATGATGTATAATAGGATTTTATTGTTTTCTTTTGTTAATTGTTAGTATTAATTGTAATAAAAGGGGTTTAGTCCTCTTTAGAAAATATTAGAGTAAGTAAAGGTTATCTTAGTCTTTTATTGCTACCCTAGTTAGAGTAGGATTACTAATAGTATAAATAGGTAATGATGTAATTGAAATTTCATTATTGTTTGGCTTGTTAATACAAGTTTCAGATTTGTGCCTGTGTATTCCTCTCTTCTTTAGATCCAATAGGTGGTGTTCCCCACCCTTAAGAATGCTCATCTTCAGACTTTAAAGAGGAATACCATTTTACTCCTCCACAGTTCACGTTCTTCTGTCCTACGTCTTGTTTATCTCGACGAAATGGTCGGAATAGCTATTCCAATGCCAAAAATATTCACAATGTTTAGTACCTTTTCGAAGGCTTCCCTTGCACTACCCGGTATGAGTGGTTTTGTTGCGGAATTGATAATATTTTTCGGCGTAATTACCAGCTTTATCGGTTATGAGCACTTGTGTCCTGTTCTTTTTGTACATTCTCATACTTTGTGACCTATAGTACCACATTCATAACTCTTCATTGTGGTTGTGAGGGTGGTTGTTTCCTTGTTTGTGCGGAAACAATAGGTAGTGCCTCGTCACTTAATGTTGGTGGCACCACAGAATTCTTACTTTATGTGAATATACCACTGCTTTTTCAATGGTCCTGATCTCTGTTAAGGAACGATCCAATTTGATCCACAATTGGAGAGCAGTAATATATCGACTGGTCATTTGTTCCTCCGATTTGATCCACAAATGGGCTTGGGTGCATAAAAGATAAAATTGTTTGGTATAATCCGTTATTGACGTTAAGTTTTCATGCACCAGATAAGCAAGTCACTCGTAGGTAGGAGATACAAAGGCTCCTTATGTGTATTTTTCGTCCTCTTTCAAGAGGTGATAAGACTTCTTTCCAGCCTTGTGCGGCGTTGATATAATGCGTTCCACTACACTTGAGCATTCTCTTCAAGTTAGTAGCAATAAGTCTCATCTAATGGATTTGACGCCCATTTAACCCTTGATTTCGGAGAGCTACTCAATTGAATCAACCCATTAAAGATACGTCCGGCCAAGGTTGCCTTCAAACTTGGACAGTCTACTCGTAACTCCCTGCGAAAACTCCTCTCTGAAATTCGCAAAAGACGGGAAACATCACTGTGGTCTCGTTCGTCGATAATGAAGACGTCATCATTTTCACATACGGATGAGCCATCAGATTCGGGCCCGACAGGTAATCTTGGATGCAGTTGTGTCCCCTGATGCAAAAGTGAGATTGCAATTGGGTTGGTGGCTTGAAGGTTGGAGAACATCTCCGAGGAGTGTGGTGAGCTGCTGCTTCACGTGGCTGATTCACAGCCGAGTATTGGCCTTGTGCACGGCGCATTTACGGCAGTATTCTGCATGTCCTCTTCATCTATTTTCGTTTCTAGTTCACTCATTGCTCATGTCTTTGCCGTTTGCATAGAACCTCAATTACACACACTTCGTTAATTAAAGATAGACCAAGAATGATATGGCTCTCATACCACTTTGATGCTGACATAGAAGCGAATAGCAAATAAATATAAACCAATAATGGCACAACAATAAACAAGAAACTTTAATAAATGATGAATGAAAAATAAGGGGAGGCCTTTATTTATAGGATAGGCCCTAAAAGTCGTAATACACTTGAAGGACTTGAGATGTAATTAAAAGAAAATAAAAAAATGCCTAAGATAAAGCATAATATACTTGAAGAAAATTAAAAAATGCTCAAGCTTAAAACAAACTCTTCCTCACTCCTTATCCATAACAACATGCCTCTCTCTCATGTTTCAAGCTATCGGCTGAAACGGAGACAGTTCAGCCGTGTTGATTAGGTATCGTAGCTCACCAAACCGAGTTTGGGTCAAGAGTTATGAAATAGATGAAATGAGACTAACTCGGCCTAAATATCAGGAACTCGACCTAAATAAATGAGAACTTGGCCCAAATATCGGTTTCCACGCGCAATCCGATCCTTTGTTTTCGGTGCAATTTTCCTCGTTTAGTTATAGACGTTTTAATAACTAATATGTAGCAATTATGTTATATTTGTATAAACAAAATATATAATTATACATATAAGTAGATCATTTGCAATTTCTTTATAAATTCTTTTTTAATTAATAATATATGGAGATTGTGTGCTTATAAATTATGAAACATTGCAATTGATAAATTAGCCATGCTCCAGTATAATCAATTACATAATGCTTATGCATACTAAATCATAATTTTGTTATTACCTAATCGATCCATGTTAGTATACTTATTTTTCTAAACTTTTCTATAGTTTTTCTCTATTTTTTTTTGGCTCTCTAAGCAACATATCGTTGCGTATTGCCCGAAACCGATACTGAGTTAGAAATTGGGCGGCCTAGAATGAGACCGTGATATTGGACCATGACTGTGATAAGTTTTCCATGTATATGAAATAGAAATAGGGTGATAGATGGTCGGGAGACCCTCAACTTGCTTGAAATGATCACAAACCTCACAATTCCACAAAACGAACAAAAAAGAGGATGCGATGCAGTACATTAGCACGCGAATAAGATTGACCGGAAAATCAAAATAAATAAAGTAGACTAAAGAAATTAACAATCCACCATATTATAAGCTTTCTGGAGAACTAATTTGTAGACCATATCTCTTTCTGTCGCTGTCAATTTTTTGATTTGAGTTGATTGCTTCTTGCACACGATGGATGTTGTCCGATGTGTGTTGCTTTGGCACGAAAGACTAATAAAGTCGTGTTGAAGAGGCTTGATTCTATTCACAAAATCGGCCAATAATTTGTACGTGACATTACATTACAGAGGGAAATAAGCCAGAATTAGGTGATGTTGTTAGGGATCTCCACTTTGTAAATAAGGCACAATAAATCTCTATTAAGATATTTCAGGAAATTCCCATTGTTGGCAGCATACTCGGCCATTTTATGCACAATAGCCCCAACTTCGTTTTAACATCTCTGATAAAATTCTGCTTGTATCCCATCTGGACCAAGTGCGTTCCAAGGCTGATTGCTTCATCTTCCGATTTTTTTGGCTGTAGTTATGGTGTGCAATTTCCTCACAAGCTGCACTTTTTCCACAAAACATACCCTTGAAAGTAGTCTTGAATATGATGTTTGATGGTAAGAAATCATAGCACCAGACACCCTCTATCTTAAGGGTTGTTACGTTGTTTCTCCTTTCTCATTGAGGGTTGTGATAAAAAAGAATTGTGTTCCTTTGCTTATGAGTTAGCCCCACTTGATACAGGATTTCTGAAACCTTGGCAGCTCGGCCACTTTATTTTTTTATTTATTTTTTTACTTTGTAATGAGGCTCACCCATTTCCAAGAGCACCTTCATCCCTTGTATACGAGCTAGGAGTCTTCTCTTTACGTTTGGTTCAGGGTGAATAATGTTCTGTGAAAAATAAACAGGTGAAAGTACTTCCACCTATTTGGACTTAAAGTTGTTTCTCTTTTTTTTCCAAATCACATAACATTATAGTGTACACTTATGAATTTTTATTTTATTATTACTTTAAATAAGGTGAAAATACTTTTCACCATTTATTTTTCACCCAGGTGAATATCATTTCATCTTGAACTGAACAAGGCCTAGTCTTTAAAATATTCCCAATACCTCCAGGTGACGACCCTCACTAGATATGTTGCTGATTTTCCTTGGAAAATCCCAAGGAACAATCCTTCTTCTAGGAAGCTAATAATATAGTGGATAGCTTGGTTAGTGTGGGCCAATATATCAACCTTACTGAAGATAGGGTCCCATAGCAATTTGTTTTGGGTTGGGTATTTCTTTCTATTTTTGCTGAAAAGTTGGAGCAATATTAGTGTTGGTCCTGCTTGAAGGATTCTTGGGTTCTAACACTGTTATATCACGGGTTTCTCTAAGCCAACTGTAGTGGTTGGAAAAATATTTTGTGGAAAAATTCTTACCTCCTCAGAAAAAATGTTTCCATGGAAAGTGTCCAAATGTTCGTTATCAGGTTGTACTTTAGGTAAATCTGGAAAAAAGATTCAAAGAAAATTTAAGCAATCAAACATACCTAAAGTTGGAAAATATACCAATCAAACACATCATAATTTTACCACTGAGTAGGAGGAGTTGGCTGAAATTCAGAATCTATCTGACAATGATTTGAACTCCGAAAAAGAATGCACTTCATAAGCAATCTACGAAACAATCATCGAACAATCACTCTTTATACGAACATCACTAATATTTCTCTTTTTGACTTACTGAGGGCTCACAGCACCACGTGTAAAAAAAATGGCAATCTTGTGAGACTGAAGAGAGTAGACAACTATACCCATACCAATTAAAGCTATGGAATTCGTTGAAGCACCGTTCAGTTAAAAAAGAATGTTTATTTGGCGCTTAATGGATCTCCCACAATGATTGTTTAAATGAAATGGTCTGTGGCCTTAAATGAAAAATTAAGTGAGGAGGATTTCTCTTCTATGATACATTGGCTTGGGCAGTCACTGAAATTACAATTTACGCATGCTTTCATGGCATGAATAACTGCCATGTGGATGAGTTCACTACTATATAAAATCTTTGTATTTGTGTTCTGCATTCCAAATACTCCAGACAACCAACTAGTTAAGATTATGTGCGACAATAGATTCGACAATCTAATTAAATTTGTTTCATCTGAATAATTCTCTCAAGCAAACAGTTGTTGAATAATGTTTCAGATTTGATTTTTTTTTTTTATTAATACTGTTTCGAGTTCAATGACTTTCTTTCTTTGTTTGGAATTTTTATCTTCATACTCCCTCCACCCCAAATTAATAGTCGCTATTTAAATATGAAGTCTCAAGGATACATTTAATTAATGGCCATTGATCACTATCATGAACTTTGGTTCGTTGATTATGTACAAAAAGAAAGTACGACTCTTAATTTGGGACTGAGCAATTATCTCTTTTATAAAATGACCATGTGCCTTAATGAACTATAAATTTGCTACTACCTTTCCAGTTGTAAATTTGATGACAACCCTCATTTTTATGAATTTTTACTGAAAGATATTACGGGTCTTAACCTTTCTTAGATGTTATTTCTTAGGTGGCTAAGCAGGCTTGAGCAGACGAGAATGTTTGCAACTTGAAAGATGATATCAGTATATATTCTCTCTTTCCTGCAGATAATCTGAGAAAAAACGATGTCTGAAATACTCACGGGAGAAACATCTGAGGTTTTGAGTGTGCCAAAACGTTTCGTCAGAAGTGTTAGCCAGAAATTGAAAAAGAAGAGTCAAAGAACCGAAGGAGATGATGACGATGACAGGAGAGGGGTTTCTATGAGATGTTTAACTTTGTATAGCAGGGGTGGAGGTTGCAAAGTAGGAGCCGATACAAGTGAAGATTTAGGTGATCTGAGTGGTAGAAGACGATCAAGTGCAAGCGAAGAAGCCAAAGGGTGCCAGAAAGTACGTGGAACCGAGGAAACCACTGTTGATTGCTTCTTCTCGTACGGGATGAGAGAGAAATTTTGGAAGAAAAATACCAAAAAGGGTTTAGAACTCGGAGAATTAATGCGAAATAACGGTATGAATGTGTTTCTTCCCGACGACATTCTTGAAATGTGTTTGGTTAGACTTCCGTTGACCTCTCTGATGACAGCTCGCCTTGTGTGCTCGAAGTGGAGAAGCTTGACGACAACTATGCGTTTCATGCAAATGAGGCGTGATGGTTTATATCAGAAACCTTGGGTGTTTTTGTATGGTGTTGTTAAATATGGTTATTGTTCGGGAGAGATACACGCGTTCGATGTCTCCCTTAACCAATGGCACAAAATTGATTCGGAAATTCTCAAAGGAAGGTTTTTATTCTCTGTAGCGAGCATCCATGAAAAGGTTTACATTGTTGGAGGTTGTTCAAGTTTGACCAATTTGGGTAAGGTGGATATGAGTTCCTCGAAGACTCACAAGGGAGTGTTGGTATTTAGTCCGCTGACTAAATCATGGCATAAACTCGCGTCAATGAAACACGCGAGATCAACGCCAATTTTAGGAATTCATGAAGTGAGTTCAGATTGTTTGGTTTTCAAAAATCAGCAGAACCGTTTTTTCAGGTCACGTGTTAGCGGGGTGTCAGATGTTTACGAGGACCCTCATAGGGTTTCGGTTAGGCGACAATTGAGAAACTCTCTCGATGAAAATGAGGTTTCATCATTGTCCAATTCGAAACCATACAAGTTTATTAGACAAAAAAGTGAACATTCTAGTTCAAAAGGTATTCGAAGTCGAAGATTTGTGTTACTAGCGGTAGGTGGTGTTGGAGCTTGGGACGAACCGTTAGATTCTGGGGAAATTTATGATTCTTTATCGAATAAATGGATCGAAATCCAAAGACTGCCTTTAGATTTTGGGATTGTTTGTTCTGGTGTTGTTTGTAACGGGATGTTTTATGTTTATTCAGAAGCCGATAAGCTTGCTGGTTATGACATAGAAAGGGGTTTTTGGGTCGGGATCCAAACGACCCCTTCACCTCCTCGTGTTCATGAGTACTACCCTAAACTCATATCTTGTGACAAACGATTGTTTATAATTTCCGTCTCGTGGTGTGAAGGGGATGGTCAAATCGGTAGGAGAAACAAAGCGGTTAGAAAGCTTTGGGAGCTCGATCTCATGTATCTTACTTGGGCCGAGGTTTCGAAACACCCCGACGCCCCGATGGATTGGAACGCCACATTTGTTGCCGATAGAAACTTGATATTTGGGGTAGAAATGTTCAAAATATTTGGGCAAGTGTTGGACTTTTTGACTGTGTGTGACGTGTCGAATAAGGGGGCTAAGTGGAGTCATATTTCAAGTAATCACGTGGCTCGTGATTTGGATGCGTCTTCATGCATGACGAAATCAATGGCGGTGCTACATTTGTAATTTGTGGTTCTTCGCAGTTTGGGGTCCATTAAATTTTTCGTCACATGGTACTTTAGTGTTCATTTTCACTTTTGCGACACTGTCAACACAATGTAAAAAAATATTGCACAGCGCCGCTAAAAGTGAAAATGGACTCGAAAGTGCAGTAAAAAGGTGAAAATGAACCCCAAAGTGCAAACATGCGAAATCAATGGGTCGTAAAGCACGAATAATCCTGTAATCTATTTGCTCACATGGAGATAGAATTGAACATGCATTGTTTCAGACTGGTATTTTTTCAATTGAATTCTTTTGTTTGAATTTTGTAGCATGGTGACTAATTCATTGGTTTCTTATTTCCATTTAACTTAGAGGTATGCTTGTTTGGTCGGCATTGTTATACGTGAAGAAAATTTTAGTAAATAAAGTGGGGAAACAGGTTCATCTAGACTCTAAATGCTAAATTTTCAATTTAGATTATGCACTTTTAGGACTTAAAATAATATTGGTTATAAATATAGGACAATAAATATTTCATTTTCAATTTTAGTCCCTATTTATAAATTATCGGCTGACGTGGCATATTGTGATTGGTTGATGTTTTATGGATATGGGTTTACGCTAGCGGCTTTATTAAAAAATAGGGACTAAAAACGGGAACAAAATGTTTGTTCTATTTTCAGAATGCATATTACAATATGTCCTAAATTTATAAAATCCCAAAACAATTTTGGATGTGTATTCAACTCTTTATACTTCCAATTTGACTTGCTACTTACAAGTTTCATCTTTAGTGCTCTTAATGGTAATATTGTGGTGCTGTCAAGGGTAAGGGTGTTTGATAGGTGTTCCATTCATTCAATCTTTAATCTACTTTGTTTACTAACAAAAATCTCAATAGTGACACTAACTGTCCAAACTTGAAAATTGATGGGGTGATATTATCACATCAGTATTTTTGTTGATTATTCCGGCGAGGTCGACGACAAACATCCATAGTTGTTGATTTTAGATTGATGAGTAATCCTTTACCTAGCTCCCTCAGTAGTTCCCACTCCAAGGGGGTAAATACCTCGTTCAATATAATACGGTTGCACTCACTAAAAGTGCCTTGCGGAGGGCAAACATGCATGTAGTAACTTTCTTGCATCATTGGTCTAGAGTACGTCTGGGTTTCGGTCGGTTTGATCGCTAAATGGAGCATATCAATACTAAACTAACTTTTAAAGCATCAAATCAAAATTATCAATTTTATTAGCCAATACACTAGCCTATAAACCAAAACCATACAGTGCGGTACATTGGTAAAATCGATTTTTTGCGATAAAATCGTTTTTTCAGAAAATACGGTAAATTTCTCTCTACGATAATTTTGGTAGTACTCGGTAAATAATGTATTACTTACATAAATATGTTTATATCCATATTATAAAAAAATAATAAGAAAATATCCTACATAATTGTCTCGTCTCTATAACTACATAGAAACATTAAATTCCAAAACAAACATCACAAATTGCAATTCAAGTTACACTGTTATCCAAATAACTCAAATAAATGTCAACTCGGGTCGCCATATTAAATTTCAAACCAAAATGATAATGTTCAACATTATTTGTTTCTTGCACTTCCCAATTCTTCATTTAGAAAAGAAAATATGAATGCCAACATATTGCCAAAACATAGATAGTAAAATAGATAACAAAAATAAAAAATAGAAAAGCAAGAGGAAAAAAACAAAAAGCAACAAAAGCTTTGAAGTGGTCACTGGAACATCGACTCCAAATTAGCTTACTTGAGGATGAAAATTTTGGTGTATAGTTTAGACTCTAAGCAAAAATATAGCATCCCTGTGTTTTTATTGGGTACATCACAATTCATAAAAAAATCGGCCCAATTTCATGTAGCATCTCTTAACAAATAAATCAGTACTTCACTAGAGATAAGAAAGTCAATAAAATACTAATATTTCTCTTTCTCCAAATAATAAGAAACCCATATTGTTCCCAAATAATAAGATTTATACCAGATCTATATCATAAATAATCCAAACACACAAAATAAAAAACATGCGAAATGAAGTATTACCGGAAAAGTGAGCCGAGGTGAAGCTGAATGGACAGGATGGTGGGTTGATGGAGAGAGCCGAAGTGAAGGGTTCTGTGAGGGAGAAAAGATGAGAGGGTATTGTTTTGTAAGATGAGAGAGAGCCATAAATTATGATGTTGAATTTGAATCATTAACCCTAGTATTATAAGTTGTGATGTGAATGATTCAAGGATAGTAAAATCTTGTATTGATTCAAGGGTTACTAAAGGGTTTGGCCACTTAAAAGAAAAACAAAGAATATATAAAATATTTAAGAGTGTGGTTGTGTGCGGCTTTAGTCATTGGGTGTTCTTATTTTATTTAATTTGGTATTTTTAATACGATAAGTTTTGTAATATCATTTTGGTATTTTTGGTACAATATTTTTGATATTTCATTTTGGTACGATACAGTTGGTAAATCGATTTTTAAAATGTTAAAATCAAAACTAACCACAAAAAATTCGGTAATTTCAGTTTCGATAAGTAAAAATGTAAATCATTATCACTAATTTTCGACACAAAACGATACGGTACAGACTTTTATCGTAACGCGAACCACCCTAGTCTAGATGACAATTTTTATGAGGATTAAAATGTGACACTGGCATAAATCATCCCATTAACTATTTTTGAACCTCCGGTGACATTATTGATGCGGCATTTTGGTCAATGCTAACACCCATTTGGTTGACACTTTGGTCTTCCGTTGGTACAACTTGGTCGCTTCTACTCGTCTGAGCTCAATTTCTCTCTTACGACTTCTTAAGATAACACTTTCCTCTTGTAAATTAACTTCTTCATTTGGGACATTGGGGAGATTCTCTGTCCTTTTCAGGCCGAGAACAATCCACCTTTTTAGCACTTCCAAGGATAAATATGTAATTTGAGCATGCAAGACAAGGCCCGAACCTTATCACAACGAATCTTAAATGACCAAAAGACTAAGGGTCCGTTTGGCAACCCAATTCTAAGGCTTGGAATTGGAATTGAAAGGCCAATTCAATTCCGTGGAATTAAAATTGGCCTTCGAATTTCATTTCTATCCCTTGGAATTGGATTGCCAAACGGACCCTAAATGAATCATTTGGGACTTTTTTAGTAAACACCAAAGACATTGGTTTTCCCAGAAATAATAAAACTCTTAAAATTACATGACAACAATTTGGAGATAAAATAACTAATATATAGTGAAAACAACTAGGAATTAAAACCAGTAAAACACGTAACTTTTAATAGATTATGTACTTTTAGGATTTAAAATAATATTGATTATGGATATGTGACAACAAATATTTCGTTTTCATTTTTAATCCTTATTTTCAAATTAAAGAGACATGTGGCATGCTGTGATTGATTGACGTTTTATGAATATGGGTTTGAGCCAGCGGCTTTATTAAAAAATAGGGACTAAAATTATAAATAAAATATTTGTTGTCCTATTTCCAAAATACATATTACAATAGGTCCTAAATTTACAAAGCACCTCTAAATTTAATGCTTACAAGTACTTGAATTAAATTGTGAAAATAAAGTATTTGAACTGATCAAATGAGTGCACAATATCAATCTCTTTGTCCGCCCCTAAAAAAGATCTCTTTCCTTAAAAAATGTACAAGTATTTTAACTCGTACGTGTGTCCCACAACGTTTCCCAGTAGTTCCTTGGACATATACAACACGTTCACTACATAGGGTTGGGAAATTTTAGAAATTTCAAAAATATATTATTCAAGTTTGATAATTTTAACCCCAAGGGTTGTCCAAGGTGGTAACCTAGTGTAGCTGTAAACCCAGGCACTCAGGTTCGAATCTTGACAGCTGCGTCTTGGGACCACAAACCGCATAAATTAAATTCCTGTTTTAAAAGCCTTGTTCGGGGTGGAGGGATTAGTCCGAGGTGTGTGTAAGCTGCGCCAAAATTACCCTTCATAGCAAAAAAAAAGTTTTGATATTTTTTTTTACTTAAACTTCACCTCTCGATCGTATAAAGTCTACTCATACATGTTCCATCAATAACTTTCCCACACCTATAACCAAATCAAACAAACATTCAGGATTAAGGCATTGTTTATTATCTCTCATACAAGTGGATAACACACCTAAGATTTTATGCTGTTAGGCCATGAACTTCCTTCGCGAATCAAGAGATTTTCCCGTTTACTAACTTCAAACTTCAGTACACTCACCTCTCTACCATCTCTTGTAACATTCATAATAGAAATTCAATCCTACCCAGAGCGAAAGCCGTGCCTCCGTTTCAATTTGGACATCTTTCTCAATTGGTGTCTCCAAGATGATGTCTTAGTTGAATTGGACCGTTCCATTCTTAATCACATGGACTTATGTTACAAAAAGGAAGGTGGAAACCTACCTTAAGACATGGTCATCACACGACTCCTCAATTATTCCAGAATCCTCCCTACAACATGTGAATGATGGAATCAAAGTTTCCAACAAAATATCATTTTCTTCACATGTACTTGTGATTATGAAATTTGAAAAAGTGTAGGAATTTGGCACATTCCCAATTAAGGTCAACTTCATAAATAAATTCATCAGATCTAATATAAATATCACGGGAATAAAAAATATTTGTTAACATTCTCAGCATAACGAAATAAATAAAACGTAGTAGGTAAAAGCGATACAATAATGAACGACTGAAACAAATAAAGTACTACATCTCTGATTCGAATAACTGCCATGAGATATAAATTTATCTTTGGAATATAAAATCTGCCATGAGATATAAATTTATCTTTGGAATATTAAATCTCAACAATATAACCTCCATCTCTGAATACAGGTGCAACACATACAATATTAGGCTCAGGATAATTTGTAATAACTGCAACTGCCTGTACCAAAATATAAAATGAATACAAAGAAGTAAATGAGCTATACTGCTCGAAGTCTATATCCTAGGAATGATGAACAAATAGTCGATATAGATACTCCTCCAACGAACATCCCAAGTTTATGATAACAATAACGACCAAAGACTTGTGAAAAATATATTCAACGTTATTAACAACAAGTCTACAATAAATAAAAATATAACAAAATTTGGGCCACAATATTAATAATACATCTTCCTCCCATATTAAGTAAATTTGAAGTTATTTAAGTTACCCAACTCCAACAACTTAAAATATAGCATGCGATTGTACTCCTAAACCCATATATGTCCTATTTCATATATGTTCATCTCTGAATTCAATATTCCATACTTCTTAAGTTAAACTTTTGTTTTAAGAATCTTTTATGCTACGGTAATCTTTTAGCTTAAAAGAAACTTGTTAACTAATCAAAATATTGGTCTCCAGTTATGATTCTAATAGGGGTCTCAACTCTATCAGTCCCGAACAATCTCCTACCACTGATTTAGTATACAAGTTTCTATTATATCTAAATTCTAATACATTATTCTGAAGTCATAAGTTTATGGTTATATATTTCCCATATAAGTCATAAACATCTTGAGTAAAAGTCATAAACTGGTACCACCAACTCAAGTATCACATAAACCATAATCTCTGTGAGTATGCACAACCCACATCCAATCTCATGGGCTACACTCGAGCCCACAAATAAAAGTACGAAGGCATATCCCTATTGCATTCTATCACTCACGTGTTCCTAACCCTATAACCTCATAATATCATCAGGGATATTACTACGCCCTCATGCCAAACATAAGGGTCACATACCTAAGGCTATTGATTAGGCATAAATTCTTCACATTTATCCCCTTAATTTCGGTATTTTTATGATCCCATGCGGTATAAATAACTTGGATTTGTCTCATATTTATGCTACTAACCCTTTTTGGCAAGTATTTCGTATTTTGTGTATCTCTTATGTGTTTTACAGGTATTTCATGCAAGAAAGATGGAAAAGAGAACTCAAAATAGTGAAAGAAACCAAGAATCGGAGAGTTGAAGGGCATTTTCGTAATTTTCAGCCTTATTACGGAGGTGGGTCCAACTGGAAAGTTGAATATATTTAAATTACAAGAACACTGGAAAAAACGGCACCTCAATCCGAGCTACGGTGAAGAAGTTATGCCAATTTGAAGTTGAGAAAAAAATCCAAGAAAAAAGCTGTCAAGCCCTGGGACCGGTCCGCCAAAAATAAAAGAACCGGTCCGCCCCTACCCCGGACCGGTTCGCTTTGCCAAACTCCAGAAGACCCCGGATCACAAGAAAACCTAAGAAGGCAAAAATAAAAAGAATCGGTCCTCCCTGGGACCGGTCCGGGGGAGGAGGGGGACCGGTCCGGCTGTCGCAGTTTTAATTTTCTAATTTTCCTCTAATAGAGAGTCCTAGTGCTGCTAAAACTCTTGGAGTCTTGTAGGGTATATAAACCCATTTTATTATCATTCTTAGAACGAAGATTTTAGGGAGAATAATAGATTTTTCCTTTCTTTGCCAGCAAACCCTAGTTTAGATACAATTTCTAGTTTAATTCTAAAGATTCAAGGTTAATTCAGAATTCTGTGTTCTTCATTGCTGTTGTTACTGTTTTGGTAAGAATTAGTGAGTAATTCTCTCTTTTCAATTCTATTATACATCAATTCATAAGTTTTATTTAGATTAAACATGAATTCCTGCACATTACACACTGTTTTCATCACTTTCATCATGTTAGGCTAGATTTCCCAAGGCCGGGATACATGAACCTAGCCTGATGTGTTAATTGCACGTGTATAACATTAATCCTCTGAATTTAGTGATTGATTACGACCGTATTGCGTAGCAACATAACAATTGTAGGTCTTTATATCTCATTTGCCTCTGGGTAACCGTGATGATTTAGAATGCAATTCGAGTGTCACTATCGCGATACCGATTTACTCGTCCTCAGATTAAGTATGACGCGGGCTTGAACCTCGTATACGTAATGTTTGGGAGTACTAAATTCCGGGTCTAATTAATCAATTAAATTTACGATTAATATTATAACTGCAATACACTACGGTTGGGGGATTGTATTCCTGTCCTGTTTTTCTCATCACATATTTTAAAGTTTTAAACTAGTTTTCATTAATATTTTAGGTAATTTAGTATAATTGCACCTTTTCATAATTTCATAATTGCATTTAGTTTTAGTCATTCCAAAATTCAAATAATTTTTCCTTGTTCCTTTAGAGTCAGAGTTAGGATTTCCTTATCTATCCAACGTCATCACGTTTACTCGTCCTAGTTCCCTGAGGATTCGATACCCAGACTAGCCACTATATTCCGCAAGAGTGTAGTTACAGTTTAGGTTTTTGTATTGTGGTTGGAAGACGATAACAACGACTAGCGTATTTACACGGACGCTCGGTTTCTGACTCGATCAGCTATACAAGAGGATCTTCCCGTTAATCCCACTCGGGAGATGAGAATTTCAACACGTAGGATCGGGGTAAAAAAACCTAGGAAAATCCTGCAACATCGTAGGGAATACCACGCTCTGTCACCATCGTACGCGCTTCATTAAATACCTCATAATACGTCCCTCACGAGCACACACAGTACCATAGCATGATTGCACATAACTTAAACAATTAAGCATAACCGTACGCAACTAGATGAAATAAAAAGTATAAACCCTATGCATCTGGATTAAACTACAAACCCTATGCACCTGGATTAAACAAATAGATACAAACCCTATTCAACTGGGTTACACATAGAGTCTTTTTTGTTATTAGTTAAAACGCACGTTAACTACATCGACTATACAACATATTAGCTCCAATTCCTAAGGCCCTGAAGTTTAGGCATATTCTCACACCTACCATCCGTATGGATCATTCTAAAAAAGTGTTACCCTACATAGATTTTTTCACTCCTTTCAAATGAGACGCCACATAGGAACTTTATGACATGATTTTAGGTTTCATAGATTATTTATATAGAGATCATGTTCTATGTATATACAAGGGAATTAAGTTCTAAACCACTTTATCTTCTAAACCACTTTATATATGTATCTTTAAAACCCTTATATCTTCTTATTTTTAATGTTCATTAGAAAGTTTGACTAGTACATGTATTTATGGCTATGGATTTTCATAAGATACATGCACATCAGTGTTTTCTTTGAAAATATAAAATTCCTTATAAATTGATAAAACATTAATTTATCGATAAATTAATAGATTATTCATTTATCGATAAATAAATAATCCTGCTAAGATAATAATTTTTCTCGATCCCGGGAGTATTCATTTATCGAGGTTTTACTGTATGATATTTTTATGGTATCGTAAGACCAACATATAGAGCATCAAGTTATCTTCATGTGGATTCAGACTGTGTATCAATCCGATTCCGAACAAGGAAGTTATGAGCATTTTAGTTTTTTAAGTTTCGGACCCCGAATCAAGTTGCCCAAGAACTGAATCGGTTCTCCCCTTGTAACTTCTAACTTCGCACCAACACGCTAATGACGACCTAAACTCATCTCAAATCGACCTAGAAGCTTATAAACAATAACAATAACCCATGTCCTTCATATATAATCATCATAAGACTACTAATAACATATTTCTACAAGGTTTTGATGATTATAACTCATTTTAATGATCAAATCTCATATCTAATTAAAAAACCCTAGTTTTATATTCTTCATAAGAAGGGGTTAATTAACCAACAAATTATCATCAATTCATCCAATAACATTAGGGCTTTGATAGGAATTAACTATTAAAATGCAAACCTAATATTTTCAAGTTCATCTAACACAAATTCATGAATTGATTTAAGGATTTCTTATCAAAATAACAATAGTTCATTAACATAAGATTATGACTTAATCATGTAGTTAATCTACTAGCAAAATAAATAAATAAATATATATATATATATATATATTGGTTAATATTATATTCAATGGATTAAACTTAGATTCTAATGAACTATTACCATTATAACACAAACTTAATTAAATTCCTAATCAAAGTAAACTTGTCTATGGATTGATTGAGGAATCAATCCCAAATCTCCCAAATCTCTTCAACCCTTGCATGCCTCATCTCCTTAGATCTCCAGGGTTTCCTTTTAAGCCTCCAATATGTTTTAGGTTTAGTCTAATGGCCTCTTAAGTTGGCTTCCCACGAAATTAACCTCATATGGGACTCAACTCAATGAACCCAAATAACACTCCTAATGACCCAAAAATCTACCCAAGACATATACTAACCCAATAGACTTAAAATCCACTATTTTAAGTAAAAACACACATTCTACGTTTCCTGAATGTCAATCCAAAATATCACATAAATCAACTAATTAATTATCTTAAAAACTAATATACTAGCCGGTACGAGTTCAAACACCAATTATTTATTCATTAAATAGTTAAAGTAACACGACATTATAAAAAACTACTTCACTATCGGTGGGACTCGACACCGATGGAATAAATCAAACAAGAAAGTCTCTACACCTAGCCCCTTACTATTTAATAGTCACCCATAATACTAAGTCACTTCCTAATAATTAATTAATGTATTACCGTATATTAAATCCAATTTTAAATATGAATCATACAAGACATGAAAAATAAAATAGTGAGATCAGATGTCACAACATGCAATTACAATAATTAATATAAGGTTAATTTACAGTTAGGTCCCTTCGTAACAATTTTTAAACATTTAAGGACAATTTACAATTAGGTCCACTTGTTATGCCACTAGCGTGGACTTTTACAAGAAGAGAATTAGTGAACCTAAGTGTTTAAAATTGGTCAAAATTCCTTTAGTGTTTAAAATTTATTTATGAGGGACCTAAGAGTACTTTCTCCTTAATATAATTTAAATTATGCATAGAAAATACGGGGTATTACAATAACTCAACCAATGACATGATCCTAAACCTAACCCAAAAATTCTCTTATCTCAACAATCTGTACAAATTAAAACCCAAAGGTCCAAATCTGTCGACAACACCTATTTGGAGAGAGTACTTCTACAGGGACACCCTTTATTGACACCATTTTACTGATACCTTGATGTGCCGTTATGCATTGGTTGATGCATGAGTTTGCCATACTTAATACACTCTGACTGACCAATACATTACAGACACATCAGGGTATGAGTAAAATGGTGTCAATCAAGGAAATAAAGCATTTATGTCTTGGCCGGGGGTTTATCAATAATAAAGGATAACAAATACTTACTAAGATAATAAAAAGGAAATAGAGAACAGAGATGGGAGACAAAGAGAAATGACAAGATTTATGTGGTTCGGCCTAGAAATGGTACCTGCATCCACAGGTACAGTGATGATTCAGTTACTAGTTTTAGAGAATCGATACAAGTTTAGGGTTCGTGCAGAGATGATGATCTCAGTCCTCTATCTCTGTGGGATTCTGTCCTATTTATAGTTAGTTACCCCAAAATATTAAGGGACAGGTGGAGTGCCTTTATAGTTCATGCAATTACACCCTTTATACATGATGGGACAAATAAAATTAAGCTAGTTATAGCCCAATCGGAGTGGGCATGAGTACATTTTTACCACGTGCTCAGGTGTTACTAGCGTGAATAGAGGGTTCTTCTTACGTGTATAGGAAGGTACGGTAGTGGTATTGACTGAGTCAATAAGAGGGTTAATATATACCGTGATACAGTTATCAGGTCAATAGGTGAAACACGAGGCTAAGCATAGGCACCCCTGAGCAAAGCATAATTTGCTCAGGTCGACCACTTTTTCTAACCTAAGGGAGGATCCATGTCATACCACTATGGTTCCACATGATGTATTTTATTTAGGATGTAACATAGATGAAGAAACGACCAACATAATGGAAGTGAATCTCAACCCGTCATGGATAAACCCCATATGAGCATACACTGAGACCGACGGTGTGCCATCCAACTCGAAATAAGCTAGAAAGCTACGCTAAAAAGTTGTCAGTTATGTGTTCGAGGTAGGTATCTTGTACGGGAGAGGGTACATTATTTCTTTGTTGCGATACGTTTACCCAACATTAGTGAACAACCTGATCAAGGAGGTACATGAAGGGTACTGTAGAGAGCATTCGACAGGGAAGTCATTAGTAAAGAGAATGGCTATATAAGGCTATTATTGGCCGACCATGAAAGTAGATTGCACTGAGTATGCCAGAAAGTGCGACAAATTTCAGAAGTATGCCAAGTTCCACCACACTCCTAGAGCTCCTCTATTGCTGATCACATCCCTATAGACATTTTCAATTTGTGGATTTATCTGGTTGATGTGCCTAATATGAAGGGAAGGTTTAAATACTTAGTGGTTGTTGTGGATTATTTCACCAAATGGGTGGAAGTAGAGCCTTTGGTGGGAATACCGCACGAGAGAGTCTTCCAATTCATCTGAAAGAACATCATTTGTCGTTACATCAGGTACTATGCGTTAATTACTGACCACGGAATCCAGTTTGACAACCAAGAGTTTGAGGACTACTACATTCGCTCAAAAATTCAGAAGCCTCACTCTGCCCCATGACATCTGCAGTGCAGTGGCCAAACTACAGTCACCAATAAGACCTTACTAGATGGAATCAAAAAAAGGTTGGGCGATGCAAAGAGGAACTAGATCAACGAATTATAAAGCATCCTATAGGCTTAGGATCACTCCCAGGACTGCCACAAGCGAAACTCCTTATATGCCTTCCTTTGGCCTAGAGGTCGTGGTTCCAACTGAGATCGGCGTTCCCAGCTACCGCATAATCAACTTCAATTCACATAGGAGAGACTTAATGAGAAAGGTGGATATTGATCTAGTGGAGGAGGTGAGAGAAAATACAGCGTTAAGAGTTGCTGCTTACCACCAGAGAAGAACTCGTTTTTACAATCACTGAGTGAGGCTGAGTAGTCTGAAAGAAGGCAATTATGTTTTAAAAAAGGTCATCAAAAAGGGAACAAACTGGAGCCCAACTGGCATGGTCCTTACTGCGTTTATAGTGTTGTGAGACCAAGAACTTATCACATTGAGACTCTTAAAGGCGAGCAGTTCAAAAATCTGTGGAATTTTCTGTGGAAATATTATCAGTAATGTAATGACAAGAATCATCCCTTTCTCATTATCATGTATTTCCTGTTTTTGAATAAAATATTCAGTTTTCCCTTCATTCATGTAATTTTTATTTTTGCGAGCATGATATATGTACATATACATATCAATATTTAATACTAAAATCAACTCCTCTACAGTCTCGGTACAAGAGATTGCGAATAAGAGATTATAATATTATCCTCATGTATGACTTTGTCGAACAAACAAGTCAAGAACGAGAGGTTAAACCTCCTATGTGTCTTTGTTAAACAAATAGTTATGAATAGAAAATCAAACTTCATGTACGATCTCATTATACAACAGATCGCTAACAAGAAGTATTCCTACTAAAATAAAAGTATTCCCTGCTTTATGGGCGACTGAGATCCGACCATAATCTAGCGCAAGGATAACCACCTTTAAAACTTTGGAATCGACTATAATAACTGGTGATTGACACATGATTTTCCTTGAAAATTAACAAACATTGGTAGAACCTAAGTCCAAACACACTCAAGATCTTCCCACGATTAGAATCAATAGTTGGCAGTCAACTAACCACAGTGTGCGAAAGATCTTTTATATCAATGAAAAATAACAAATTGAACAATGATGGATACATGAGAAGGAATTAAAAATCCTAATTGTATCATTGATGGAGCATGGCATTAAAAAAGGGGGAAGTGCAATGACTTCTGTATTACATCCAAAAAACTACACTCAAAACCAAAAACAACCTAACATCAAAAAGCTTCACAGAATGATTAATTTGCAAAATTTTCATTATTGTTGCCAGAAGGAGCATTGATATCAGGCAGGGACGGAGGCATGTGGGGGCATGTGGGGGCTTGAGTCCCCACTTTTTTTTTAAGTATACAAAATATTAGGGGTAAAAATGGATTTTTTTATATAAAATCTAGGATAAAAAAATGTAAATAGTAATAGTTAAACTCTTAAAGCCCTAATAGTTCATTATTCAATATCACACCACGCCGCTGCTGCTCCTCTCAATATCAATACCTTCCAAGTTCCATTTTCTTTTTTTAATACCTACCATTAAATACCTTCCAGTCCAATCTAAACAAAGACAACATTTCTTCTTCATCTTCTTAATACAACACAAGCAGCAACAGTAAGCAAGAAGGTACAAAGACAACATTTCTATCCTTTTTCTATCTGGTAAGATTCTAACTTGGTTATTTAATTTTCTATATATAAATATTATTATATGATTTATTAACTCTATTAATTGTTGAAATTTGTTCTATGATTGCTACAATTTTATGGTAAAATTACTGAAATTTTATGGTTGAATTTTAGGGGTCAAATTGCTGAAATTTAAGGGTTGAATTTTAGGGCTTAAATTATATAGTTTAAATTTTATGGTTGAATTTTTTTGTGTTAGCTTTTAACTCATGGAGAATTATTTTAAAAGAAAATTTGTGTCAACATCCACGTCACCTACTGAGATTGAGAGCAATGTAGCACATGTTGGGACCGAAATGCTGATTTAAATATTTGTTTCTCTTTCCATTAGAATAAATAAATTACATTATTTTTTGTAAATACTAAAAAATAATCTCAAAAACTTCGTCTCGGGGACTCCCGCCCCCGAATCCCCGAAAATCGCCATTAAATTAGCCCCCACTATCGAAAGTTCTTGGCTCCGCCCCTGATATCAGGCACATCTTCATCAACAGGCTCGTCTATAGCCATTACCTGCTCACCCACTAAGGCAGTAACCTCATCATTATCACCTTTCCCACTACACTAAAATGGACAAATTGACACCCTTTCAGCGGTTAGCCTTGTCACGGTCATTGAACTGACAAAAAAAACAAGCATTTTTTGTCACGGTCAATGACCATGATAAGGCCGTGACAAATGCTTGTCACGGTCAATGACCGCATCAATGCTATAAAGTTGTCACGGTCAATGACTGTGACATGTCCGTAATAATTCTATCAGTAAAAAATCCTCCCTCTTCTTTTTTTCCCACCGATTCTTTTCCCTCCATTTCTCTCTCTCTCTCTAGCGGCTGGGCACTCTCTCTCTCTACAACTTTGGTATGTTTTCTCTCTCTATTTCTCCTCCATTAATGTATATGTGTTTGTATATGTGCGTGTGTGTATATATGTGTATGTATATGTGCGCGTGTGTGTGGTGTATATATGCGTGTGTGTGTGGGGGGGTGTATGTGCGTACGTGTGTGTGTGTGTATGTGTGTGTGTGTGTGTGTGTGTGTGTGTGTGTATGTGCATGTGTATATATGTGTGTGTGTGCATGTGGTGGGCAGGGGGGGGGGGGGAGGGGGGAGGGCAAGGGGTGGGGGTGGGGTGTATATGTGCGTGTGTGTGTATATGTGCGTGTATGTGTTTTTTATTAAATTTTTATTGGTTTATTAGATATTGCCCCTCATATTGTAGTGCCCTTGTAAAAGAATTGATTGATTTAATATTGATTGGTTGTTAATTGTTTTTGTAAATTAATAATTAGTCCCCTTTTCATATACAATTAGGATTGCCCCTCATTGTAAATTAGTAAATTAATAATTGTATACTTTAATTGATGAAAATAATTAGTTGAGTAGATGAATTAGAAGGAGTACGGGATACACATTTGTTGTTCCCATTGCGGTTGGATTATAGTGGATCGATGTTGGGTTGGTTAATTTTAAAAGTGGCATGACCACTGGATTATTGTATATATATATATATATATATAGTATGATAATTAAATGAAACATACTTGAAATTACATATAGTGCGCATAGATACTAGCCTTCTAGTTCTTATGCATATGCATTCAATAGCCCTTAGACCCGTTCGAGAGTCATTACCCCTGTAATGAGATCTCTTGAATTGTCCCGTTTGGACAGTTTGGGAGTGCATAATTTATGTATAATAATATTCTTAGTGGATTATAGTTGTTACTGAAAGTGTGGATCCCCGAATTTTGATTATCTCAAATAAAATCAAACAATTAATAATTTCCTTTTAAACTAAATCTGATGCGGAAGCGTTGAAAGATGGTTTACAAAATAAACAACGAATTTTTAATTTCTCAAGCAAATTAAAATAACACCAAGTGAAGTAAAATTAGTCAATTAATATATTCACTTAAACCAAGTTAGTTCAATACAAGTCCTAGAATTTGCCTAAGTCATAATAATCATTATTCCAAAGTTAGGCGAAACCAAATTTTAGCAAATAACTGAGTTAAATAAACTTTACCCAATATTTAATATAAGTCCCAAATTAAATTGAGTGTGATAATTAAACTGAATTTTATCTTGAATTATCCTAAGCATGCATTCTACGTTATTGTGCAAGATAAAATAAACCAATCACACTACGCCGCGATGTACGAGGAAAAACCCAAGACGGGAAACAACCTCGGACGGCCCTAGCCACAAATCCACTAGATACGGAATTACAATTACAAGACAGATAGACTTACAACGCACGACTCGATCCCTCTCAAGCCTCGACGCTTCTTCTTGTAGACACCTCTTCCTAGCGGATAACCTTGGAACACCACCGCGGTCTCGGAATCCACCGATAGGACTTTATATGGTCACCGTCACCCGAGCATGGAGCCTTTCTCCGTGCGGGTAAATCAACATAAGAACACTTCTTCTTTCTTTGTGGGTGGTAGAAGCAAAACCTGAAACTTCTCTTCAATTCGGTGTAGAGAAAACCGGTGCCAAACTCCAAGCAATTGATAAGTATATAAGAACTTGGAATAAACTCATTTGGGTGTAAACACTAGAGTGATGGAAATTTTTCTCTAAAAATCTCACTAAAAACATGAACATTTTCCTAAACAATTTTTTCTCTCAAAACTCTCTCTAAGAGATAAACTAGGATGGAAAAGTTAAAAAAAGTTAGATTGGAAAATGTCATTCCCGCACATATTAAAGTCTGAAAAAGTTGGTTAAAAACCAAGTGGGGAAGTGGGTGCAAAACTGCCAAAAAACTGCCAATAACTGTTCCCGCCTGGCATCTCGTTCGAACGACATTTCGTTCGAACGAAATCTCGTTCTAACGAGACTTCTAACGACGTTCCAGATTGAACTCGTTAGAATCTCGTTGGAAATCTCGTTAGAACGACATTTCTAACGACGGACCAGTATGCCTTAGTGGGAACTCATTGGCAAAACTCATTCGAACGACATCTGGTTCGAACGAAAAAACTCGTTCGAACGACATATCTAACGAACCACCAGAAAGTTTGAAAAATTCATTTTTAGCCCAGAAAACTTTATAAACATTTATTTAAAGTTTTAATTAATTCTTTCTTAAAACAAAACGCAGTTTTTATAAAACGTAACACCCAATAAACTTGTTCCAAGCTCCTATATATATAGTATTGCATTCATACCTTGGGAGCATGGAACTATGATTGATGACGTAGAAACGAGGCACGCAAACCGGCACATTTGATGAAGCTTTATACTCTTTGACGCTACGTCTTCAACAAACACTTCATAGGCTTGAGAGTATTACAATTACATACTATCCTATGAATAAATGTTTTTGTCCGGAATTGAGCCAAAACTATATATGGACTCAATTGGAAATTTGTGTCCTTACAGTTACTTTTAGAGGAAGTTCTGCAGTCGTATCCTAATGTTCTCTGGGTACATACTAGATTGACAAGTGTGACTGTGATTTTAATTGATCAATTGAAATAGCACTCACACTTGCCAATCTACATCGTGTACTTGGAGAAATACGGGGATATGCTGTCGAATTTTTCTCAAATCGTAACAATGTGCATGAGTTGTTAAGTATATTACAGAAAAATACGGTCTTGAATGGGATATGACCACTCACCCTTTAGAGGAGATGGAGGAAATAGAAATTTCTATTATAAATTGAATTTGAATTTGAAATTTAAAAATCGAATATAAATAAGTCATAATTAAATTAAACATACTATAAATCTAAGTTTTGTTTATACTAATCCATGAATATACGCTTCTTAGCTTTAATAGGTGATTAGTTATGGTAGCTCTAATGGGATATCCGAAATACAAAGAGTGGATGGGTGAGACAAATAGAATGTGGGATGTGTTTCGCAGAGGTGCTAATGAATTTGTGAAATACGCAAAGAGATGTCATAATGATGAAGAGTTTTCGTGTCCGGGTGCTAGGTGTAAGAATGATAACGTGTTTGAGTGGAAAACAGTTGAACTACATTTTATTAAGATCGGGTATGCAAGATAGTTATCGATTTTAGAGTTTTCACGGTTAATTGAAAATTCCTTTTGTCCCCGACCAACCTTCACAACAACCTTCAACAAGTAGGATAGATGTAGAAGGGGACGACGTAGATCATAATATGTTAGAGGATTTAGTTGATGATGCGTACAGAGTTTATGAAGCAGATGAGAATGAGGTTACTAATGATGTACAAGGTTCAAGTGCTCGTGAATATATCACGATAAACCTTGACTATGACTACCAAAGTTTAAAATTTAAGGCGACCTAACCGTTATACTCTGGCTGTGAGAAAGATCAAACAACTTTACATGCCATGGTTGGTTTGCACAGTTTGAAGACGCAGTACGGTTTGTCTGGCAATAGCGTGACAGGAATTCTGAAATGGGTGATGGGCTTACTACCCATGGAGAATACGCTTCCAAATAGCTATCATGTTATGAAGAACAGTTTAAAAGGCTTGGGAATAAAGTATAAATTAATTCATGCTTGTGTGTATGACTGCATACTATACCGAAAGGAGTATGAAAATCTCGATCGTTGTTCGGTATGCGATGAACCTGGATATGTCCAATTTACTAGTAAGGAAGGCACAAGCTCAAAAGTGCCTCAAAAAGTGTTGAGTTAAAGCGATTTTCACAGTACCATGGATAGCGGAGGCAATGAATTGGCATGCTAGGGCAGAAGTCGGGGGTAATATCATGCGTCATCCTATTGATTCTACACCTGGGGGAAGGACAATAATTCTCCCTGGTGCGTTTACTTTGACGAGTGGGGAAAACGAGTGAAATTAACGAGTTTGCAACATGAACAAGTAGCTCGTTATCTATTTGACACACATGAAGATGTCGAAGAATGGAAAAAGTAAGTTTCGATTATTATAATGTTTAACATTATTTTAGATTATTTTATACATGATTAATTTTGTAATATGCAGAAAATATGAAGCCTGTGAGAACAATAAAAGAAGAAAAACAATGGTATAATCAGACAACGAATTTAGGCCATGGTTGACACAAGAGGTAATTATAATGAAAATGGACGTTATATAATGTTACATTACACTCAAATTTTACAACTAATATAATTAATTTATCTATATTCTCAACTCTTAAAGACGGGTGATGAGACATCAAGGCTTGCTCGTCTAGCCACTGGACCCTTGTTCGTGGCACAAGAGTACAAAAAGTATCGATTGAATGGTTACGTTTTCGGTGCTAAAGTGTACGAGGAAAGTACAAATATACAGAACTCGGGCATTTCATAAAAGGCTCTTACTTTCTTTCGAGCGAGCGCAAAAGTTAAAAACCTCGTTGAAGCTGAAATGACTTACTATGGAGTAATCCGAAATATATTTGAATTTGATTATATAAGCTTCAAAGAGGTTGTATTTTACTGTGATTGGGTAAGAGTTGAGGATTAAAATGCTTATAAAGTTGATCTTGTCACCAATTTGATCATGGTTAACTTGTCCAAGTTGAAGAGCAATGACCATGTGAGCGATGAGCCATTTGTTTGTGCATTTAAAAAGGTTAACCAAGTGTTTTACTCGGAGTATATCAACAACGAGCCGTGGTTAATTGTCCAACACGCGCCAAAGCATCTAAATATTAGTGTGGATGACTTGGCTGCTCCTACCGAATATCAATCCATTCTTGATGATAACTCGAATTTGAAATAATTTTTCAACTTGTAATAAATATTCCAATTTGTACCGAAACATCAATTTTTAATGCTTTTAATTGATTTGTACTTTATCATTTTCACTCTTGTGTAGTGTGCGTGTGTGTGGGCAGTAGGGGTGGGGGTGGGGATGTTTCAGATTTTTAATAATTGTACATATTATGAGCTAGATGCTGTTGTTTTGAAATTCAGAATTGAGGTGTTTAACAGTAACAATTCATTTTGGATTTGTAGTAATTGTACATATTTGCATGTCTTCTTCTAATTCATTTTGATTTGTACTAATAACATTTTTTTACAGCAAATGTCTCCTTCACGTATTAAGGCGAGGATGGTGATGCTGGCTATGATGATGTCGTCTGGGCTCGGTGGTAGCGGAGGCGACGAGGGTTCCTTGGCCCCTCGGCTCCCCAAATATAACAAATTGGGGATGACCATCGAGAACAAGTCGGAGCTATTAATGAGATCCCTCGAGCTGGTAAAGACGATCATCGGCTCGGGGTACACTAGTTAGAAGGAGGTGCGATATGTGCTCAAGTTAGCTATTTGGGTGGCACTACAGGTAATGTATTTATATTTATATTTATATGAATATTTCAATTTCAATTTCGATTTCGATTTCGATTTCGATTTCGATTTCGATTTCATTTTATATTTATATTTATATTTATTCGCAACTAACATTGTATTTGTTGGACAGGAACAATTCAGCCTAGATCCAAAGCTACGTGATTCCGTCTTGGAGCAGTTGAGGGAGAAACACAAGACATGGAAGAAATATATGCGAACCCGGTACTTTGGTAAGGCACGAGAGTCCGTTATCCTAATGCGTGAATCCGTCCCGCCGAAGGAGCCAATCTCATTGGCACAATAGCAAAAGTTCATTGACAATGAGATCGGGGAGCGACAATTGGCATCTTGTCAATCGGGGAGGGAAAATTGGGCAAAAAAGACGGACGTGCACTACTCCGGCCGGGCGTCTTACGTCGAGGTGGAGCATAGGATGATGGTAAGATTTAATTTTTCTATAACTACAGAAATATATTATTCAGAATTATTTTACTTTGCAGGCTGATACCAATTTTACTTTATTTTATTTCAAGGAACATGGAGTGGCCCTGGGGGTAGGCCACATAGGCTCGATACTTATGTGGCTCTTCGGACGAAGAAGGGGAAGGATAATGAGGTGTCTCCGAGCATCGTGTCCACGATTGTAAGTAATCCGAAAATTTATTTTTTTATTAATTACGTTATAATTTTTTAATTTACTTATGTTACTAATCATGTGTTTTTTTTCGTTTCAGGCAAAGCTTAAGGAAGTGCATGAGTCACAGTCTGATGCCGACAAAGCATCTTTGTCCACAAACACACTCAGCCAAGTGCTTGGCGCTGATCGCAAAGGGAGGATAAGGGGGTGAGCTCACGGGTGGCCAAATCTAGGATCATCGGATTGGAGACGAGCGACACTGGGTTGGCTCGAACGGTGGACTCGCATGACGCGAAGCTATCCCGTTTGGAGGCGATGGTCTAAGATATGTTCTCATTCATGAAGAGTTCGTTGGGCAGAAACCGTAAGGGGAAAGGTAAGGAGAAGGTGGTGGAGGAGGAGGTGCAGGATGACGAGGATGTGGACCTCGCTGCTTCATCGCCGACACATGCGGACTTTGATGATCCACTCCCCTATTTGGATCCCTTCGACCGATAGATGTCGACACTTGGTTAGCCGAGCGTGTTTATACTGGATATATTTGATGGCCAATGGATAGGGAAGGGATTGAGGGACCCGAATACCGTCCAGGGTATTCCAGTTCATGGACGTTCGCTTCAAAACATCGAGTCCAAGGTGCTCGTCACACATGTGGTACCTGGGAAGGAGAACTCCCCATTGTGGTTGCGCGAACAATACGACACGATCTATATTAGTGGGTGTGTCAATTCGTATATCGGTGTCCTACTCACCTCCTCAGAACAACCTTACCCCAGACATTTAGTGACATTATTTGAGTTGAATTGTTTTAAGTTGTTACATTTGAATTATATTTGGATTATATAATTATGCATATTATCTCTATTTTGAATGTATATTTGCATTATCTATATTTTATTTGGATATATGATGCTTGAAAAGGTACAACGTTGCTATAACAGGTGCAAATATACTGCTGGGCAGTGGCAGTGGCCAAACTGCCCAGCAGATTTTTTTTTAATTCTGCCCAAAATTATCACGGTCATTGACCGTGACAAGTTCGTGACAAAGGATAATTGTCACAGACTTGTCACGGTCAATGACCGTGATAATTTTTACTTTTCCACCTCAGCGATGTCAGGATAATGGGTCATAACTCTCTTCTTCAGCTCCTCATATCCATCCATAAAGAAGCCCACACAATCTACATTATAATCACCCGAGGATTTGTACTTTGCCATTTTGGCTTGTTCAGTATTAGCCAAAGACTATATAGCCTTCTTAAGATATTATGATAGATGAATATTGGTCTAGCTAGACTTCTCTATATCTTCCTCTAGACTTTTTTATTTGGCATCATCGATGTTTGCTTTATCACGGATCTTGGCGTTCTCCTCTTCGATCGAGCTAAGGGTCACTGTCTTGGCCATTAGTTGGTCACCATGCTCCTGTAGTTCCTCACCGGCCTTCCTGAGGTCTTTAGTAGCCTGCTCCATCTCCGCCTTTAACTTCTTGTGCTTATCTAATAAGTCCTCATAAGAATACTTATTACACACAACCTTTTCTCACAATATGGTGGAGGCAACAATAGTCTAATAGTAAAAGCAAATATATCAGGCAATGGAAAATTAAACCGTATGAAATGGAGAGATAGTAGAAAAGTATTACCACATAACATCTATGTTAAATTAACTTCCATAGTGAGTCGGGGTCATATACTCTCAAGAACTCGAAGTCCTTACTATATTCATGATACACTAAGAGATCGGTGGCATTATTAGCATGATGGAAAATGGACTTTGGATCGGCCCTTAACTCATCAGATGAAATCCTATGTGCCGAATCAAACTTGAACTCCTCGACCTCCTATAACGGGGAGCAAAACCCTCACTAACCTGTGAAAGGGCCTAGATTTAATCGTCCTTGGCACTTTTGGAATGTTCTGGCTAACTGGGGGCTCCAGGGGATTTTTTTACCCATAACAGGTACTTGGGAATACATGGGGGCTTTCTCTTTAGACTTTTCCAGAGTGGAAGCTGCTTTATCAGTCTTCTTTCAAGCGATTTGATCGATTTGAACCCTATATTCTTAGTCTTTTTCTTAATAACCTCAGCCTTCCTCTTCTCAGTGTCTATCTCCATTTCTATCTTTCTCATGCGAGAAAGCTCCATAGATTTTCGATCAATATGTCGAGGAGCTATTCCGAAAGTGGATTCAGATGGGTGCTCAGAGGTGGATACATATAGAGATGGATGATAAAAAATGTTAGTGAGCCGAGAAAAAGCAAATAAAAACAAGTCAAGAATAGAGAACATTGGTACCCGTGTAAGGGTCAACTTAAACCTTAGAGTCAGCTGCAACTCCTAGGTTCATCTCAAATAAGACGCACTCCTCTAAAGGAACCACTACTTAGACAGGGGGAACTCCGTGTGGGAGAGTGTGACATCTAGTATAAATAAACTTCTCTACAGAAAATAAGTCTTCAAATTTTGGGGGCTTGTTCATGCAGTATGATTCAATCAGATCTCTCACAACAGTAGGCAATCGTGGGGGCCTTTTTCACTAAAAGAGAAAACAAAAGGCTCAGCATTAGAAAATAACATATACAGGCGATAAGATTATATAATATCTTAAAAGTTTACCTATTATGTTTGTCCCATTCCATTCTTGAGAAATCCTATAAGATTTATCTTGCTCGTGACTCCTAAACTCCCATTCATCCTTGGCAAACACATATTGACCCTTATAACTGTGGTTGCTAGTTTGAACTACCTTCACCATCCTTAAGTGGGACTTCCAAGGAGAAAAATAATAGGAACCAGGTGCTTTGACATTGTCCTTTAGCCCATGGACATATCTAAAAATATCGCCTTTAAGATTAGACCCAGTCACAGTCTTCCAGAATATCATCACCCTAGGATGGTCCTATATGCATTTAGAGGAATCTAGGTGAGTGTGACGCCTTACCAACTAAGGATGGACCTAATGATGGGGTGTAAAGGTAATCTAAGTCCCATTTATAGAGCGAGGATGGAAAATTTCATCAGAATTCTAATTGTCGTATACTCTCTCTTTGGGAGTGGGAAGTATGGTCTGAATGCTGACGGGGATACTATATTTATCCCTAAGAAAGTCTAGAACATTCTCGAGAATATCACTGACATACCACCTCACAACGGTAATGGAAGGGTCATAAGAATCTGAGGAGTCAACTATATCGTGATCCTCATTGTCTTGTTCCCTCACCAAGGGGCTCATTTATAAGAGAGGTGGATGGGAATGGTCCCACACTCTCAGACCTGACATCATCGGCCCTATTAGACCTCAATTATTTGAAATTAGACTCTAAATTTATATCATACATGGATTCTCTATTCTCTAAATCTAAACCCTCTTAGGGTGGCACTAAGTTACTTATGCCCTGATCGTCTAAATAGGGGAAACAGAGGGAGGTTCAGTATGAAATGGAGATGAATCCCTAGAGGAGGCTATTTTAGGGGTGTATTTAGGATGCCTCAGTTTGTCCTCCGACTGGATCACTTGCAGAAGATATGGAAACCTCCTAGCAGTAATACCCGAGCAAGTGGGCTCTAACTCAGTTAATATCTAAAATAAATGTTGAACATAGGGCAGGAAGTTTATCAATGCAATGACCAAGCTTTTTATCATAGAAAATGGAGTTAAGGGCTGAATAGGGGGAAGAAAAATGACAAAAATAGTAAAAAAAAATCCTAGAAATCTTTAACTCCTAAGACAACCAGCTCAATGGCTATCTAAAATAAAAAATTTCCAACCCAATACTCAGTAAATTGAACCCAACAACAATTTTAATGGACACAATGCATGAAAATCCCAAAAAACTATGAAAGAAAACCTTAGAATGTGAATGGACACGTACCTTCTACACTAAAAATAGAAACCGAGAGTGAGAGCTAGGAACTGCACCAGGGATGAATAAGATGGAGAAAACGATTAAGCTCTTAAGCTCTAGAGGAACTAGGTTTCTTAATCCAACTGATTTTACTCTCTATCTAGGCAAATCTCTTGAAGAATTTGAATGGGGTGATTGCAAAATGAAGCTACATGCTCCTTTAAATATGTTCGGTTTGATAGCGAAGGGTCACTTCATTGAATGACATAACAATTAAAAAGCCAATCGATGGTACAAAGTCCCTGGATCCATGCGCCTAAGTAATCATTATCTAGGCATTACCTCCCACAGCCTGACACGTGTCCTTAAAAACCAAAATACCCCAAGTCCATCTTCTCGGCCTAGGCCGAACAGAAAATGAGATGATCAAATTTTATTTTATCGACCAAAATTAACGCTCGCTTCATTCATTCCATGTAACCACTCAAGACCAACGCCAATTTAGAGAAGTTGTTATAAAATTCCACTCATGCATGAAGTCTTAGGGGCTTTTGTTACATCCTAAATAAAATACACCACGTAGAACCTCAGTGGTATGACATGGACCCTCCCTTAGAGTTGATAAGGGGTCGACTTGGTTGCAAATTATGCTCAACTCAGGTGTGCCTATGCTCGGCCTCGTGTTTCACCTATTAACTTGACAGCTCTATCATAGTATAGATTAAATCCTCTTATTGACTCAGTCAATACCACTCCCATATATGCCTATATACACACAAGAGGATCCATCTAGTCACACTGGTAACACTTAAGTACTTGATAAATATGCACTTTTTCCCACTCCGTTTGGGCTGTAACTAACTCATCTTTATCTGTACCATCATGTATAAAGAGTGTAATTGCCTGACTTATAAAATCACTTCACATGTCCCTTCATATTCCGGGGCAACGAACTATAAATAGTATAAAATCTCACAGAGATAGAGGACTGAGATTATCATCTTTGCACGAACCCTAAACTTGTATCCATTCTCTAAAACTAGTAATTGAATCATCACTGCACCTATGGATGTAGGTACCATTTTTGGGTCGAACCACATAAATCCTGTCTTCTTTCTTTGTCTCTCATATCCATTATTTATTTCCTTTTTATTAGCTTAGTAATTATTTATTATTATTTATTATTGATAACCCCTTGACTAAGACATAAATTCCCTAATCCAATTTTAGACGATAATAGAGTGTGTCCCCTTATAATAATTCATTTAGAGAATTCATAAATCTCCCAAATGATTTCTATTCCCATTTCACACATCAACAAAAATATGGGATGATGTATTTTACCAAATGGATGATCACACTAGCTCCATTCAACATATTGGACGAATCAACAACACTTATGCTAAAAAATATCTGCTTGAACTATAGAACATGACTTAGTCACTTCCTTACTCTATCTCAACATATATGAACTCATTCACTGTATCGACACTATCAAATTAGGTGCAATGTTGACCCAAGTTAATACCATAACAATGAAGCTTCCCATAATAATTAAAAAAACCAATTAATCTTTAATGATATAATTTCTTTTATAATTATGTTTTATGTTGTTTCATATAATGAATGATTCTTAATTTTGGCTTATATGATTTTCAAATATTGAATGAAATGACGTTTATTATGGCTAGTATATCCATGATTATCCCATGACTGATGATGAAGTAAGAAGATTTTTATGATGTAATGGATTACCAAAAATATGGGACAAATAAATGTATTTATACTAATATATGGATGGTTCTACAATATACATGATACGAAAATAAGGAAGACTAAAAAAAACCTAAATACCACTATATAACGGGGCCAGATATAAAAGGAAAACTACAAATAACATGAAATTCAATATTCCCCCTCAGCTAGAGCGAATCTGTCAACTAAGCCCAACTTGGTAATGGAAGACTGAAGTAGAAATGGATTGACTGATTTGGTGAAGAAATCTACAGTCTGTTACGAAGATGGGTAAAAAATAGGACGAATTACACACCTTACTTTTTCTCAGAGAAAGTGAATATCAACGTTTACGTGCGTTGTTCTTTCTTGAAGCACGAAATATAATGAGAGCATAATGGACGATTTATTATCACAGAATAATTTCGACAATCCTTTCTACACAAAGCCCAATTCTCCCAAGATGGATCGAAGCTATAAGATATCACATGCCCCTTGAGTCATCACATGATATTCAGCCTCATCATAAGATCGAGAAAATACGACCTGCTTTTTTCTCTTCCATGAGATGATGTGAGAACCATAAAATGTACAAAAACCAAAAGTGGATTGTCTACCTGTCTTAGACCCTGCATAGTCTGTATTAGTCAAGGTTCTAAAAAATGCGGGGAGTGATCGAGGCGTGGAGGCCAAGCCTTAAGCCTTAGAAGCCTAGGCGGGCCTTGGCGTAAAAAGGCGTGAAAAGGCGTTTAGGTCTTTTTAATATATTTTAATATTTTTTTAACCATAACAAGGCTATTAAAATACTAAAATTGTACATATCATACAAATATGTCTGAATATTTGCAAATAAAAATACTATTTGATTATTTTGGATGAGATAATGGTCCGGTTTGCAAAAAAATCTTTAAAAGGCGATATCGTTTCACTAACGCATTGTTATTTTTAGAGAAAAAGTACGCCTTAAGGGTTTTACCAAGCATAAGGCGTCAAAATCTTAAGGCGGGGCGTTTCTCCCAAGCCTCAAGCCTAGGCGGAGCCTAGGCTGGTTTTTTAGAACAGTGGTATTAGTAAAACATGAGAGGCCCGTTTGACTCCTCGAGGCATAAAATAAACCAAGTCCTGGACACGACTTGAAGTATAATAAGATGTGCTAAAAAAATCCAAGTGTACAGTGCATGGAGCATACATAAAGCGACTAACCATACTCACGACAAATGAAAAATCCGGCTTCGTGTTGGTCAAATAATGAGGTGACCAACCAATCTCTGCTAAACTGACGAATCAAGAATCAAATCACCCATCTCAGTTGAGAACTTTAGGTTGGGATCCATAGGTGTTTAAGTAGGATGACAACCTAGCATCTTGGTATCCTGAAGAAGATCTAAAGTGTACTTTCATTAGGATAAATATATTCCGTATCGGGATCGAGCCACCTCAATCCCAGGAAAGTAGCTGAGATGACCTTAGTACTTCATATTAAACACCTTACTGATATCTCATTTTAATTGTGCTATACCAGTAAGATCATTATTTGTAATAATAATATCATTCGCATACACCAATAAGATGATGCATTTACCATCGGGCTGATGATAAATGAGAAATTTATGATCAAAATGGCACCGAGTAAAACCTATGGAGAGACCAACTGCAATACCCCATACTTTTATGGATATTTAAATACATAAGTGGGTGTAATTTAATAATTTGAGAATTTTAAGTGAAAGAGAATTTGAAGTGTGGGTTAAATATTAATTGGCTAGTATTGGATTTAAAAAGGTGAATTTTTGATAAGTGACTCGGATGGGGATTTTGACTACATGGTTGATCTCGGATGGGCTGAAACAGTCAAAATAGAGTACCTGGGGGTAGTGTTTGGGTTCCAGGAACTTTTTAGACCAGTAGGGACTCGCATTTGAGTATACGAGTCAATTTTGGGTTTAATAAGGGGATCAACCTTGTTATCCCATTATAATCCACGAGAGAGAGAGAGAGAGAGAGGAAAGAAAGAAAGAAAGGAAAGAAGGAAATAAAGGAAGAAGAAAAGGGGGAAGAAGAGATTTTCATCCAAGCCCGGGGGATCTCGGCACGAGGTCGTCAGATTTAATCAACGAGGCAAGTGTTTAACTTGCTTTAACCATTTATGTGTGCTTATAATTCATATTATAGTTGGTGAAAACTATATGGATTTTGGGTTGGGTTTCTTGAATCAAAATGGGTTTTTGGAAGTGATTTCATATAAATTGATGTGACACTCCATATGAAATCTAAGCTTGAATCCATATTAATGGTGTAATTTTGGTGAGGAATTGGAAGAGTTGGATGATATTTATGTTTAATTGAGATAGGGTTGAATTCTTAATTAAATTAATGAATCCCTTAAAATTAATTATTGTGTTGGGTAAAAATAAGTGTCGAGATGAGTGTATTGGTGGTCGGTGATGTTAAAAAATATAGAAATTGGGTTGGATAAGTGTAGGTTAGAAATTTTGGAGTTGGAGAAGATGATGAACTCCCAAAATGAACAAATCGAACCGGTAAAATACGGTTCGGTTTGGTCACCGGACGGATTCGTTTAATGGGCCATCGATTCGGTTCGTTTGTTAGAGAATTGGAACGGTTTGTTTATGGAGCCATCGGTTCGGTTCGCTTACAAACAATCCAGATTTGAGAAATTTACTTAGACTTTAAGGATTAGAGAAGAACGATTTTTGGAGACAAATATTAGGGAATCATAAATAGAGTGTGAGGACCTCTAAGTGATGAAATGAGTGATATATAAATCTCGGGTTATAGGAATAAAATTCGAGCTATGAATTTTAGAAGTGTTTGGGGCGAACAACACTCAGGTAAATTATTTCGGCACTTATATATATATTTAAGCGTGTAGAATATATATGCCGATAATATATGAGTAAATTCGAAATAACGAGTAAGATGAAATTAGAATACTAGCTAGACGTGATAAACTAATATTCGGAAGTAATTAGTGTGATAATTGTATCATAAGTGAGTGAATACTTATAGGATTAAAATAAGTGTGTAAATACTTATGAATTATTATGAATTGGTATATTCGGGATTTAGAGGCTAGTACCATGGGTTATAGGCATTGATAGCCATATTTGATGACGATGATATATATATATATACGAGTATAGAGACAGTATATATATATATGATATGATTATAAATATATATGTGTGTGTATGATATATTTATGTGAAACGTACCCCTCTAGTGCTATCATGGGAAGTTGCGTGATGTGGGTGAATCCCCTGGCTTGAGGAGCAGGGCAAGTATAGTCCCCAGGTCACAGCATCCAGTTATTTATGCAGTGTGGCTCTTTATCATGGGTGAGACGTCTTGGGTATAATTCGGTCTCACTTTGAAGTGAGGAACTACGATCGCTTCCCCTACATTTGTGATATGTTTTTATCAGGTCAGTGTGAGATCCCGACCGGTGGTACCGAGGATGATGTGTATTCCTTGGAAGATGATAGCATCCTAGAGACTGCATCCATGGAGTTATAGCTCTGAGGGGTGGTTAATATACTTATATAGTGTGTGATATATAAGTATGGATATATATGATGTATATATATATATATATATATATCAAGGTTCTAAAAAATGCGGGGCGTGATCGAAGCATGGAGGCCAAGCCTTAAGCCTTAGAAGCCTAGGCGGGCCTTAGGCGTGAAAAGGCGTTTAGGCCTTCTTAATATATTTTAATATTTTTTTACCATTACATGACTATTAAAATACTAAAATTGTACATATCATAAAATTATGTCTGAATATATGCAAATTAAAATTCTATTTGATTATTTTGGATGAGATAATGGTCAAGTTTGTAAAAAAATTCTTGAAAGGGCAATATTATTTCAATAAAGCATTGTTGTTTTTAGAAAAAAGTATGCCTTAAGGTTTTTACCAAGAATAAGGCGTAAAAAGCTTAAGGCGGGGAGTTTCTCTCAAGCCTCAAGCCTAGGCGGGATTTTAGAACAATGATATATATATATATATATATATATATATATATATATATATATATATATATATATCCGAAGTAAGAATAAAGTAAGAAGTAAATTGTTACATCCGAAAAAATAAAATCCTGAAATAAAATGTGATATACGTATATAAAGATGAGAAAATTTTAAACGGGATTAATAACACTAAAACGTGAATAGTATATTATAACTAGTGAAAGTTATTCATAATGAACAGATTAATCATAATTGAGAAGTTATAATGACAAGATAAGATGAGAAAGCTTACATTGTTATACACGCGGAGCATGAAATAGCGTATGGTGACTTAGAGATTTTAACAGATGCTAGTTAGGCTGGGTATCGTAACTAGGGTGTTTAAAATATATGCGTTAAGTGTGCACTGTTAAATGAGAGGTGGGGGGTATCTCATGTGAGTGCGACACCAGTGTAAATATGAAGAATATCATATTTTAAATGTTAAAGTAATTTAAACACTTGGTAAATATTTTTAAATCGCTTTGGACTCTGACCCGCTTGCAAATTTTTTAAAAAACCTTTTAGGTGTCCAGACACAGGGATGCCTGGATGATAATTTTTTCTAGTCAGGCGATGCTGCAGCAGCTGTGGATGCTAGCAGGGATTATTAGGATGCTTTTATACTTGTGATCTAGATAAGAGGTACTGTTGAGATATTCGGGAATGATGCGCAACTATTATCATTTATTTTATTTTTCGCATTTTCATTTACGCCTATTCGACTTAGTTGTAATAAATGTTTTACTTAGAGATATCGGTTATTGTTTATTTATTTCAATTATGTGTATATTGTTTGTGGGGATGGATTGTTGTTGGATTAAGTTAAAAAGATTAGAAAGTTTAAAATTTTGAAGTTATTAGCAATTAATTGATTTTCTACAGTGATGCTGAGTATGATTCATATGAGAATCATGTTTTATTTTGATAAATGATTGATCAACCGTGATTAAAATAGGTAGGGTGTCACAGATGGTATCAGAGCATCAGGTTCTAGCGTTCCTAGGAATTTGTGCGAATGTACTACGTTTTCAGTGTTGCTTTCTATTTGATATAGAGACCTATGTGTAATACCCCTTACTTATGAGTAATTATTTTTTATATCAATTTGCCATGTGGGTTAATTATATAAAATAAAGTAATATGGAGTAAATATTACTTTAAGTGATTTAATAGATAAAATTTACTAAGTTTTGCATATTTACTGTTAAGTGAATGAAAATAGCATCATATTATGTTTTCTTTGCGTCGTTGTGCTTTAAGCGACGGGTATGGCTTATATTCCAATTGAATCATTATTGATAAATTAAAATGATGTTGGAACATGAAATAGTTTATTTTATCCCGGATTCTAATTTAGAGGGCGCAGTTAGTCCAGAAATGGTTGAGATAGTCAAAATAAGTACCAAGTTGTATTTTTGGGTTCTAAGTATTTTTAGCCGGTTATGACTTAATTATGTTATTACGAGCCATTTTAATTATGTAGTTGCATTTAAAGTTGGACTTAGTGTATTTGGGCATTTAATTATTCCAAGAACATTTATTTATCATTTATGTGTTCCTAAACTTAGAGAGAGTTAGAGAGAAGAGAGAGAGAGCTTGGGAGAAAGAGGAGAAAAAGAGAGAAAATTGAAGATTGGAGTTATTGTTACCGGAAGATAATCCGAGACTATGATTCATAGGCAAGTTTCTAACTTGCAAATGTATGATTTAGCGTGGATAATTTGTATTTTAGTTGTGTTCTTGAGATTTACCATTTATGGGTTTTGATGATTTTTTTGGTGTTTAAACCCTTAAACATTGATTTAGATATGAATTGTATTGGTTATATTAGTTAGTGGTTGTGTAGGATTGATTTGGTGGGATTATTGATTGTTGTTGTTGGTTAGATGGAAGAGAAATGGGATTTGGGTAATTAGGGTTCATATAACCCGTAGCCCCCAACTGGGCAAATCGATCAGGGCGAATCGATTCGCCCTCCCTAGCGAATCGATTCGCTAAAAAGGGTGGCTACAGGTCTGAGGAGCCGAATCGATTTGGGTTAAGTATGAATCGATTCGAAATGATACAGAAAGTTGGTGTTCTCAGTCGAATCGATTCGCTTTTAGGGCGAATCGATTCGCTATCAGGGGCGAATCGATTCGACCCTAGGCAAATCGATTCGGAAATCCTGTTGTTTTAGGATATTTTTCTAACTTAGTTTTTAGCCCTTTTCTTTTAGGTTTAAGACCTATGAACCTTCTCTTATGAAGTAAAATAGAGTACTAGAGTCTCATATTAGGGTGATGGATACCTTGGAATATAAAGGGGAGTAATTGGGCTTATTTTAGGGGTCATTTAGTAAGAGTAGTGTAGTTTTTCTTCTAACAATCTAGCCTAGGGCTAAAGGGAAGTTAGGTGGTATTGTTTTGGGACTCCTATGGACTAAAATGAGGAAAATTACATGTGGTAGCCCTTAGGTTGTTATAAATTCTCGGAGGTTAGCATGGGGGCAAATTAAACTTGGTAACTTATGTCATTAGACACACACGGTTCCGGATGAAATAAAATGTACTTTTAATTGGCATATCTTGTGAATTATGACTTACATATACATACCTCTCTAAATGCTACCATAAAAAAAGTTACGCGAATGAGGTGAAGTCCCCTGGCTAGTGCATGCAAGGTGAATATAGTCCACGGCCATATGGACGGTGGTTACATTGTGTTGTTATTTTATTCGAAGTGAGGTAATTACGGGTATGGTTATGACTCACTATCGAAGGTATATGGCCACTTCCCACGCGACGCGATTTAGGGTGCCCAGGTAGTCTTGGTTATAGGCCCGGAAGACGATAGTTATTTAGGGGCGCATCCAGTGGGGTGACTCCCGAAAGGATGGTCTTAGAATCATTATATTGTGATTGTAACTATTCTCACGAATGTGGCATCTTATAAAGGGTTAAAACATTTTATAAATCAACTGTTTGAAATAGTTTCCTAATAAGAAATGGACTTCTGAAGTCATATTGTGCAAAACTGAAATGTAAGCTTATTAAATTGGAATTGAGTTAATTCTCTTACATTGATGAATAGTTAATACTATTAATGATATTGCGTTAGGATGTGCACTTAGTTGAGAGGTGAGGATAATTCTTGTATGGAAGAGTGAATCGAAACTGCTTATGAGGTTTAGCATTCATAACTATTATGCATTTTATTCACATGTTTATCATGTCAAACCGGGCCCTGACCCGTCTATATTTCTCTGTCTTATGTGGTTCTCTTTCATGACCAGGTGCTTCGTCGCAAGGATGCCCGTGTTGATCCTTCCTTCCTAGTGTCCAGGAGCTATAGCATTTTTGCAAATGTTATAGGACTTTTGTGATAGACGCATCACTCTTTTGTATAATTTAGTTATGATCAGTCTTAACATTCGGGCGTGTTGCCTAAGTTTTGTAATTGTATATATATTGTTGTTATTTATCTATAATACTCGGTGTAACCTGTTTGTACCAGTCTGTTAACCGACAACTTATTCGGTTATTATTTTGTGAATGATTATTAAACTGTTATCTGTTTTTACTTTATCCACCTTCTTTTCAAATTGGATTGTCTAAATGATTTTATTTAAACTTACAAATTAATTTGACGTCCGTTTTCTAAAATAATTGGTGATTATCTCGTATTATTATTTCACGACAGTGATGCTAAGAATGGACCATCTATGATTCCTGTATTTATTGGAGTATCGGGCTGGCCACCTCTTATTTTAATAAGCGGGGTGTTACACTATGCTTAAGATTGTTGATTACTATTATGAGATTTCATTCTCCCACTATAATGTATAATTATAATGAATCTTATACGCGTTCGGGTGTGCTCCGTATACCGAACAATGAAGTACGATCAGAGAGGGCCATTGGGAGGACAACAGGAGGCGGGGCTCAGTTGGAGTTGTAGAATATTTTGGGGAAGATAACCATAGTCAAGGTCACCCCTATTGTTGCTCGGGAAGTTGGGGATGTAAGGACTATAAGGGCGCAACATATATTTTTTTCAAGTACAACTATAGCAGAAAGTGGTGCCAAATTAGACTCACCCAGCGCGGTTAGAATGGGAGAGAGTCATATGGGTTTTTGAAGAGGGCCATCCGTTGAAATTTTAGAAAATGCAGAGATTGTGTGCGTTAGACAATGGACATAAGATATCCAGAGGATTTGGCATATAACAGAGTGTCGTAATACCTGGAAGTAAAAATTTGGGTAAATTGTTTTTTAGCTCATGGGAGCAGTGTTGTAATGGTGGAGAAACCAGTCACCACATTTGTAAAGAGAAATATTATGCCAATGGAGGGATCTGTGGTACGATTTGACCGCGAGTTCCTTCATCTGTTGTTCAGTAAGAGATGTGAATGAAATTCTAAACTTATCACATGAGGGTCGGACAGAGGCCGATTGTGAGAAATAAATTATTTATTTAGTGAACTTTGTACCCGATGAGGCATGTACAATGGAGAAAAGAGTCCTAAAATGGGTGATGGAATCACGAGTAGGAGTCGCCAGTACTTATGGGAAATTATGCTCGAACGATCTATGCAGATGGTGATAATGTCGTACTTTGACAATGAGGATTTTAATGCTTCTATATGAAGGGATATACAAGAGTTGAAGGATTTAGTCATGGATTTAGACTTAATGTAACGGCGTTAGTGAAACACTACAGGGGAGACCCATCAGGGGACCCATTTAAAAGATATACTGAGTGATGGTGGATTCAGTCAGGGATGTTAAAACAAACAGTATATTCCTTAGGGCCAGCGGAGCCAAGGGAACAATGAGGGTGGCCATCACGGTCAAGGCTACCAGGGTTCGAGAGAAGAACAACCCCAACGTGGTTAGAGTGGCCAAGAATAAAGGATTATATATAGAGATATTTTTTATATGGAGAGTAGGACCACATCCATTGATCTTGCCCAAAGCGAGGGGCAAGATTATGGTGCCTAGCACGAGCAATGATTAAGATTGTTTTTTGGTTCAGCTCGGACAAGCGTGTTATGTCCGGGAACCATTTGAACAGCCAAAGCGATTGGTAAGGTAGAAATATGAATTTTATCCTCGGGTGAATGAGGTATGCTTTATGTGACATGAGCAAGTCAAAGTATTTTTTTAGAGCTAGATTCTCGTGTGAGACGAGTTTAGTGGGTATATTGATAACATTATTATTTGTATGTATTTTTCATGGTATAGCGGGATTATATTTGGTTTTATTCACATGGGAGTGGGTGTAGACATAGTGGTGTATATTTTATTGGAATTACTCGTGCTAGTGATGTGTTATACGAGTATGATATTATCCTAGGTATGGATTGGTTAACATTGGTTAGAACGATAGTGGGTTGTTATTACAAGGCAATCATGTTCGTTGTTCAAGGGAATGATATGTTATTTTCGTGATGCGACCTGAAAAAGGGTCGAGCTCGCATGTATATTATCTTATGATGGAGACTTCAGAGAGTATAGTTGTCTCATTATAGTTGATCCCGGTGCGTAAGGACCTTACTGATTTGATTCAGGGTAACATTGGGTTTACAATCGAGCGGAGAGATTTAGCTCATTTTTATGTTTTGCGCTTAGGACTTAGTGATAGGGAGAGCGCATTGCTATATCACTCCTTTAGAGATGTGGGAGTTGAGATTTATATTTATATGTCTGGGTATAGGATTTTGAGAATACTGATTATGTGTTTGAGGTTTATGGAGTTTGATTATTGTGCTGAGAGCTCTTATACGATACAAGGCATGAGAAGCCGATAGTGCCGTGATGAAGCACTGAAATTTTTCTCACCACGAGTTAAAGGGTGGGATAATGTCGAGAAGGAATTAAATTATGAATTATGGGGTGATTGAGAATACCCATGTGATATAACCAGGCCGAGAATGCAAGGGAAAATATTGAGAAAAATGTGTTACGTGTGTGATGTTTGCAATATTTGTGAAGATATGCACGGGTTATAGGGTGTATGGGCGCCCTCGTTAGTTAGGTTTCAAATTCGTCCAGGATGAAGGGGCGTGGAAATAAATGCGTGGAAAGTATGTCTGTGGGGCATTATAAGTTAAGTTGTAATGGTGTGATGGATTGAACATGATGTGAGAAAAATGATGATCCAAGTATATATGTGCAACGAGAACACCCGAGATGGGTTAAAAGGCTGTGGGAAGCCATTTAAAAGATATCTATTGATGAGAGGAGATCCAACTATTGTGGGAAAGTGTAGAGGATCCATACTCGCTCGAATGTTAAGAGTGGCTTGCGCGTAAATAAAATGTTGATGTCTATAAGGTAAAAATAGCCCATAAGTGGGCATTGTGGCAAAAAGTGCACGGGCGGTGATTTTTGGTATACCCCGGGGAAGAAGGGGAGTATAAAATACCACTTAATGTGAGCCATTATAAGTGGAAGTCGGTTTTAATAGGGATATAGTGAAATTGTCTCCGGATGCACCATCGTAAATGGGAAAAGGTTATATTGAGATGATCAACCAGAAATTTTGTATCAAGCCAACGATTTCAGTGACGGAATGGGCAGACGAGCTGGTAAATTTGATTGATGTGTTGCCAACATCAGGATAAGGTCAAGAATTCCTTCGAGTGTGTATAATGGATTGACATAGATGAAGAAATTATTATTCTTTTGGGGTGAGTTACAGTGTTAGATAGTGTGCCAGGACCTTTCTTTGAGAGAGATTACATCGGTGTAAGGTGCCGCCCAATATTGTTGTGAATCAGGATGAGATCCTTGAACCCCACCTCCGATAGGGATTTTCAGGAAGCAATGGGGATGACGCTTTGTTTTGGTCAAGTCGTGTCACCCATGGCCCGATGAGTAGTGGGAGGTGATTGACAACTAGTAAAGCGGTATGAATGCGATTCTGGAGTGACTGCGGTTATTTTACTTCCTCAACTGACCTAACTTATAATTGAAGTAAAGCATGGTACGGTAATTGGGAGGAGAAATTACTGATTGGTAGAGTTGTGTGTAGTCACTCGTAAATTTTTATCATTAACAAGGTGCCTATTGAGGTTTTGTGTGGAAAAGACTGGCTATTGTACCTCTAATTGATTAGAGGTGAGTGGATAATTAAATTTTTGGATCGGACGAGAGTTAGAGTCCGTTGACAAAACCATAAACTGTTTTGGGTGGATTTTGACTGTCGTAAGAGTTACGTCACCACGAACCGATGTATCAAGACTGACATGAGTGGTCAAATGTTCTTATGGTTTCTCTCAGGATGGGAGTTTTGTGTTGGGGTGTGAAGAGTGCGCTTTTGTTCAGATTACGAAATTATTTAATTAAACTCAGTTTTTTAAGAAAATCCTAAAACATACATCTAGGTGTGATTGAAATCAATATGATCATACAAGAAAAATCAATCACAAACGAAACATACAAATGAGGGGAAATCCCCCAAAGGGGCAAAACCTTTTTATTTTCACTATAATTTGTAAAAACGGTTACACGGATTACAATGAAAATAAGTATGACATACAAAATACCCTCAGGTGTCGGTATTGATGTCGTCGGCTGGAATCTCCCACATGAACTCCAGGCGGGCGGCAATGAAGAAGAGAACGACTTCTCCACAGATTACTCCAGATGAGTAAAACAATCCTCTTGAAGGTTTAAAGATTCACATACATAGATGGGAGTGTTTATGTGAATAAAGAAGGCATAAAACTTTAAAAGGTTAAGTCTATTTTTTAAGGCTGTTTTCGCAGAAATCATGTTTGCAAAAAGATTTGAAAAATGTGTAGAAGGGGACCAGATATTTGTACAAAAGTTAAGGCAGTAGCTTCGTTCGAACGACAGTGCAATGTCGTTTGAGCGAGCTCGTCGACCGAGGCACTCCGCTTCTACACTTAGAAAAAATTCTACTTTTGATAAAAACAAATCAGACTTCGAAAAAATATTTTCTAAAAAATTCTCAAATATTTATGCAAAAATAAAAAACTCCAATAAATCATTTTACCAATATTGCGTAGTGGAGTAGTGGGAATGAGATGAGTAGCAGGTCGCATGTAGAATGATGCACGTGTGAAGATGATGGATGCATGGATTCAGATCAAGGCCATCGTGGATGATCATGTTGACGCGCTGACTGTAGTGGTATCAGACATATATACTGTGATTTAGGACAAATACTAAATTCCTAGATTCTACCTCGGACATTTATAAAATTATGTCCTTACAAATCTCCCCCTATGTTTATGCCAGTATATACATAAAAAATCCGAATTATGCAATCTCCCTAAGACAAATGACATATAAGATAATATCCCCATTAAACCCTCAAACTGAGAATATTAAATGACATGTCTTCAAATCTTCAGCTCTTCAGAAACTCCCAAATCTTTTCTCATCAGGGTGTGCAATCCAATAATAATCAATTTTGTACCTACACACATGAGATAAAGTAAATACCCGTGACAAGCAACAATTTGAAATATAATGATATGCATAAATCAAAGATCAATTAAGCGTAATCAAATCATTCATAAATCAATCGAACACCGAACAATTCTCCCCCATAATTCTTCTCCCCCTTTTTATGATGTCCTCAAATAGACAAATATGAGAAGCATAAATAAACGCAAATGGAGAATGTCACAAGGTAAGAAACATCTATTTTTTGAATTTTTCAAAATTTTTCACACAAAATATACAACAAAGAATCACACCATGAACGAACACAAAAACAACCAAGTCGATAATAACGTAAATGTAGGGGTGTGATCAAATTCGATAGGAAAATCAATGCATACAAACATGACATATGTGCACGATGAATATCGGATACTCCTAACGAATGAAGTCAACATCTTCCTTAGGTGTAAAATTATGGTAATATGAGACATTGACTCAATCAAATCAACAAATCAAATCTCAAAGTGATTTCCACACCGATAACGTCCAAAACGATTGAATGCCTTTTCAGGACTTTCAAGGAAGTGCAAACCCGTTTAGATTCTCCAACCAAACTCCCTCAGATTTATATTTTGAATAGAGGTGATCTAAATTCTCAAACTTTAGAGAATTGATGGTGAAACCTAATGGCCCATATTTGGCATGTATTGCTTTTTATTACCTTTAAATTTTTTTCGGGCTCTTTTAACCTCTTTGGACCCCGGATAATAAAATACCTCAATTTTTTATGTTCGATTTAGCGGTGGATTAGTATTCGCAAAGGCAAAAGGAACCTTTCGTATCCCTTCCCCGTTTAAAAAATACCACACAATGTCACCAAACGGTTTTTTACATGCATTCCAATATTGTCAAGTTTTATCGCATATGGTACATTGTATAGACATAATTAAGATGGAAACACTCAAGCCAATATGTGATAGACAAGTATAATTATCAAATAAATCCGTGCAGGTGTGCAATAAAGGAGATAGGAGCCAAACATGTAGAAAGATATCACTAATCACATCTCAAAGACTCCAAATAATGTAAAGTACATGGATGCAATGATGTAGCATCTCAAATCACTATCAAACAGTCACGTGGAATAAATGGAATGGAATTTGTGACTCGGCTATCATAAATGCTCGTCTATAAAAGGTGCAAATAAAATACAAAAATCTTTTTTATGCTTTTTTTAAAAAAAATATAAAAAGAAAATCCTTTTGAATTTAAAAAATAAAAAATAAAAAGCAAAAATAATAATACACAAAATACAAACTAGCAATAAGAATCATATGATATGAATAAGAAAAATCTTGACCCCTAAAGTGGAATCGCCAATAATGGCAGAAGGATCATGACTCTTGCGAACCCAAGCAGGTGTGTCCCCTAACACAGGATTAGGGTCAACAGGGTGTGGGTGAGGTACAAGTAAATTGCTTCCAGAAAAGTTCTCATCCGCACACTGAAGGCTAGGATCAATAAACGTCGGAGGTTCGTCATCTTGCACGGTGACGTTTATTGACTCCATAACCTTAGAGCTCTTAAGATTAAAAACCTGGTACGCTCTACTGTTTGATGAATATCCTAGAAATATTCCCTCGTCGCTCCGGGAGTCAAACTTTCCTAATTGCTCTCTATCCTATAGGATGTAGCATTTACTCCCAAAGTTACGGAAATATGCAAGGTTGTGTTTCTTGCCAGTCCATAATTCATACGGCGTGAGATCCCGACCGGTACCGATGATGATGTGTATTCTTTGGAAGATTATAGCATCCTAGAGACTGCATCCATTGAGTTTGATCCCAAGGCTATCACAGTAAAGATATACCTTTGCTTCCTTAAATTCCGTGACGTTGTCACTACATATCCTATTAATAGTGACTCCGTATTGATTTTGCAGGACACTACACTTGGTCGTTAAAAACTCTACAATATCGGATTTCTCTTTCAGAAAACCTACAATCGAATATCTGGAGAAATCATCCACCATCATGAGGATATACCTCTTACCACCCAAACTCTCAGTATGAGTAGGACCTATAAGATCCATGTGAATCAGCTCAAGTACCCTGGAGGTGGTAATGGAATACAACTTCCTATGGGGGCTACGGATCTGCTTACCCAGCTGACAGGGTCCACAAACTGTGGAAGTTGGCTTTTCATGTGATGGTAATCCACGTACTAGGTCCTTTTTATCTAAACGAGTCAAATCTCTAATGTTTACGTGACCTAAATGTTGGTGCCACAGATCCATAGGAGTGATTGTGACGATGTTGTAGACAAGTGAGGATGTGGGTACAGTCCCATAGCAATTATCCACTGTCCTCACCCCTCGCACTAAAAGTTTACCGGCTTGATTATAGACATTACAAGCGTCCCGATCAAAGTTTACGGCAAAGTCAGCATCGCACAGCTGGCTAATGCTGATAATGTTTGCTTTCAAACCTTTGACGTACAAAACATTCTCTAGCTTAGGAAATCCTGGTAACTCTACTCTACCTCATCCTACAATGCTAGGCTTGCTCCCGTCTCCAAAGGTGACTCTACCTTCCTTATAATCCTCTAGGTAGGTAAAAAATGAGACATCACCTGTCATATGTCTGGAGCACCCACTATCAAAATATCACTGTGTGGTATTATGTGCTTTGAGACCGACATGAACAACAAGGGCCTTTTTATCTTTCTTAGGTACCCAAGAAGTGGTAACCTTTTGTTTACCCTAGTTGTTACTGGTTTTAGCCGGGATGCGAGAAGCATTCACTGATGGTAAAGACATCCGTCGGAATTCCTCCATCAAACTCTGTGATGTGGCAGCTAAAAACTCAACATGCTCTCTCAGACTGGTAAAATCATCAGTATGATGTGGTGGAGCAGTAGTACGTCGTGTTCTACCCAAACAATAGCAAAACTCCCTGAGGTGGAATTTTCTTTTGCAGTACGTACAAAAGAACACAGTCTAAGGCGGACCTTGGTTTGTTTTTCTTGGTCGAACTCTGCTTCGTGGTTTTTGACGATAGCCATATGGAGTTGTAGTAAACTCAGGAACCGGTCCATGTGCAATTTGTGATGTGGAGGCACCATCAAAACCTACTCCCTGCCTATCACCAAAACCTAAAGTGGGACCAAGGAGCATCTTTCCAGATCTGTCCTCGATTTGAACCTTTACTTCCCGTGCTATCTCAAGATCATGAGTAAGCTGGACAACAAGGGCTTCAAGTTTCTTCTGAGTCTCCAGGGAGGAATGGAGCTCACTCATAAGAATAGCCACTTATTTAGTCAAGTCCCCTTTTTCTTTCTCAAAATAACTCTCTCTCTCTCTCTCTCTCTCTCTCTCTCTCTCTCTAAAATGACTTTCTCTCCCAACACAGGTAGACTCTCTCTCTCTCAAGGCAGTGAAGGTGGAGGAATCTCTCTCTCTCTCGATTTTCCTAAATCTTCCTCTAAAGCGGTTATCCTAAGAACTAACGCTTTGTTACGCTTTTTGGTTTTAAATGACTCAGAATATAATTTAGCATAATCGCGTTGAAGATCACTCTCGCTCTCACTTGCATCATCCTCCCCCTCACTCATATCGTTCTCACTGTCGAGGTGTCCCTGTGAAGCAGCATCCTTATCATTGTGAGGAGCACTAGAGGTACTCACAAGACTAGCCATGAATGCGGTGAAGTTACATTCATGCGGTGACTCGTCTCCAGAGTCCACCGTCTCGACATCATCGTCGTCACTAAGGGTAGCATTAAGGACAACTTTGCCCTTTTCTTTGGCAAGTCTGTTCATCCTAGTAGCACACTCAAAAGCTTTATGACCCTTACCATCGTACTCATAGCATCTCTCATTGTCTTTCTTATGAGGGTCTTTAAAATCTTTTTCATTTTTCTCAAAATTCTTTTTATCTTTGAAATTTCTATTTTTCTTAAATTTGAGAATTCTCTTGAATTTTTTTGCAAACAGAGCCAAATCATCTAAACCAAAGTCACAATCGGAATCAGATGTTTCTATCTCCCTTTTTCTAGATGACTCAACTCTCTTTCTTGCCCACCCCTCACTCTTTCTATCCTGGGCATTAAGTGCAATTTCCTTATCTTTAGGCTTAACAGATTTAGGAAACATATCAATTTCATACGTTTGTAAGTCTCTTAGAAGTTCCTCCAATTTAAGCGTGTTTAAATTACCCATAGAATTTAGCACAGTGACTTTAGGGATACAACGCTTAGGCAGTGATCTTAGAATCTTTTTAACAACTCTAGCATTAGGAATGTGTTCACTAGGATCAAAGCTAGTGTTTACAATATCAGATAACCTAGCATAAAATTATCAAAACATTCAGCCTCAAGCATGGTGATAGTTTCAAATTGAGTTGTTAAATTTTGCAGTTTAGACTCTTTCACAACATTAGTTCCTTCATGGGTAAGTTGCAAAACATCCCATGCCTCTTTTGACGTGGCGCACGCCATTATGAGTCTGAACTCGTCAGGTGTGACGGATCCAGAAATAGCACTTAAACCCTTAGAATTAAAAGATGACCATTTAAATTCTTCTTCAGTCCATGTAGTGACAGGTTTTAAATTAGTCACGTTATCAACAGTGATGGAGGGAGGTGTCCACCCTTTTTCAACCAAAATCCAAACACGTTCATCTGTGGCTTTTAAAGCATATTTCATGCGGGATTTCCAGTAAGTATAGTTTGTCCTCTCAGAAACTAGCATTTTATTATATAATTTATCCATTAAACACGACCTTTTTCAAAAAATCAATTTTTTTTTAGAAAATTGATATCTTAGAAAAATTTTGCAGAAAATTACACGGTATAATTGTGTAATTGGCTATGATACCAATTTGAAGAGTGCGCTTTTGTTCAAATTACGAAATTATTTAATTAAACTCAGTTTTTTAAGAAAATCCTAAAACAAGCATCTAGGTGTGATTGAAATTAATATGATCATGCAAGAACAATCAATCACAAATGAAACACATAAATGAGGAATAATCCCCCAAAGGGGAAAACCCTTTTTATTTTCACTATAAATTTGTAAAAACGATTACACGGATTATAATGAAAATAAGTATGACATACAAAATACCCTCAGGTGTCATTTTTGATGTTGTTGGATGGAATCTCCCGCAAGAACTCCAGGGGGCAGCAATGAAGAAGAGAACGGCTTCTCCATAGATTACTCCAGATGAGTAAAATAATCCTCTTGAAGGTTTAAAGATTCACATACATAGATGGGAGTGTTTATGTGAATAAAGAAGGCATAAAACCTTAAAAGGTGAAGTCTATTTTTCTGGGCTGTTTTCACAGAAATCGTGTTTGCAAAAAGACTTGAAAAATGTGTAGAAGGGGACCAGATATTTATACAAATGTTATGGCGACAGCTTCGTTCGAACGAGATAAGCATGTCGTTCGAATGAAGGACAGGTGTCGTTCGAACGAGATCGAGCGACATGCTATCTCGCGCGAACGACAGTGTAGTGTCGTTTAAGCAAGCTTGTCGACCGAGGCACTCCGCTTCTACACTTAGAAAAAATTCTACTTTTGATAAAAACAAATCAGACTTCGAAAAAATATTTTCTGAAAAATTCCCAAATATTTATGCAAATATAAACAACTCCAATAAATCATTTAACCAATATTGCGTAGTGGAGTAGTGGGAATGAGATGAGCAACACGTCGCATGTAGCATGATGCACGTGTGAAGATGATGGATGCACGGATTCGGATCAAGGCCGTCGTGGATGATCGTGTTGACGTGCCGACTATAGCGGTATCAGACATACATACTGTGATCTAGGACAAATACAAAATTCCTAGATTCTACCCCGGACATTTATAAAATTATGTCCTTACAGGGTGGATACGGGAAGATGGAACTTAATGATGTACAACCTTCAATAGAGCCAGTGATGTATAGGCTCGTCTTATTTGGATGTAGTCGGTAGAAGCACAATGTGTGATGTGCCTTTATTGAGGTGAGACCTTATGACTAATGGAGTCTATCAGTCATAAATGAATTGAACAAGCTTGTTGCTAAGCTGCGACTATAAGGATTAAGCCCATAGACAAGTGAGTACCACTAGCGGGAGTATAGTGGAGTAACTCTTATGTTACTTAGAGATTGATTTTGAGTACTAGAGGATGTTGTGTTGTTAAAGATCCTGAGTCTTAGTACTGGTTGTATCAGAATTTTGAGGATGAAATTCCTTTGTAAGGGGGGCGTATGTAATTCCTCGTACTTTTATGGATATTTGAATTACATAAGTTGGTGTAATTTAATAATTTGATAATTTTAAGTAAAAGAAAATTTAAGTGTGGGTTAAATATTAATTGGATAGTATTGGATTTAAAAAGGTGAATTTTTTATAAGCGGCTCAGATGGGGATTTTAACTACACGATTAGTCTCGGATGGGCTGAAATAGTCAAAATAGAGTACCCAAGGGCTAAGCCTTATTCTCCCATTATAATCCAGGAGAGAGAGAGAGAGGAAAGAAAGAAAAGAAATTAGGAAAGAAAGGAAGAAGAAAACGAGGAAGAAAAAGAGATTTTCAGCCAAGCTCCGGTGGATCGTGGCATGAGGTCGTCGGATTTGCCCAACGAGGCAAGTGTTTAACTTGATTTAACCATTTATGTGTGTTTATAATTCATATTATAGTTGGTGAAAACTATATGGATTTTGGGTTAGGATTCTTGAATCAAAATGGGTTTTTGAAAATGATTTAATATAAATTTATGGGATAATTACTCCATATGAAATCTAAGCTGGAATCCATGTTAATGGTATGATTTTTGGTGAGGAATTGGAAGAGTTGGATGATATTTAGGTTTAATTGAGTTGGGGTTCCATTCTTAATTAAATTGATAAATCCCTTGAAATTAATTATTGTGTTGGGTAAAAATAAATGTGGAGATGAGTGTATTGATGGTTGGTGATGTTAGAAAACACAGAAATTGGGTTGGATGAGTGTTGGTTGGAAATTTTGGAGTTGGAGAAGATGATGAATTACCAAACTGAACACGTCGAACCGGTAAAATGCGGTCTGGTTCGTTTGTTTGAGAACTGGATCGGTTCGTTTATGGAGCCATCGGTTCGGTTCGCTTACAGCAGTAATGATTTGAGAAATTTTCTTGGACTTAAAGGATTGGAGAAGATCGATTTTCGGAGAAAAATATTAGGGGATATTAAATAGAGTGTGAGGACCTCTAATTGATGAGACGAGTGATATATGAATCTCGGGTTAGTGGGAATAAAATTTCGTCTATGAATTTTAGGAGTGTTTGGGATGAAAGACACCCGGGGAAATTATTTCGGCGATTACACACACACACACACACACACACACACACACACACACATATATATATATATATATATATATATATATATATATATATGTGTGTGTGTGTGTGTGTGTGTCTGCAGAATATGTATGCCAATTATATATAAATAAACCCGAAAGTGCAAGTAGGGTGAAATAAGAATACTAGCTAGACGTGATAAGCTAATATTCAGAAGTAATTAATGTGATAGTTGTATCATAAGTGAGTGAATACTTATGGGATTAAAATAAGTGTGTGAATATTTATGAATTATTACGAATTGGTATATTTTAGATTTAGAGGCTACTACCATGGGTTATAGGCATGGATAGTCGGATTTTATGATGATGATATATATATATATATATATATACGGGTATAAAGACAGTATATATATGATATAATAATAAATATATCTGTGTTTTTATGATATATTTATGTGAAACATACCCTTCTAGTGATATCACGGGAAGTTGTGCGATGTGGGTGAATCCCCTGGCTTGAGGAGCAGGGAGAGTATAATCCTTAGGTCATAGCGTCGAGTTATTTATGCAATGTGACTCTTTATCATGGGTGAGACGTCTTGGGTATGATTCGGTCTCACTTTGATGTGAGGAACTATGATAGCTTCCCCTACGTTTGTGATATGTTTTAATCAGTTTGGTGTGAGATCCCGACAGGTACCGATGATGATGTGTATTCCTTGGAAGATGATAGCATCCTAGAGACTGCATCCATTGAGTTATAGCTCTTAGGGATGGTTATTATACTTGATGTATGTGCGTGCGTGTGTGTGTGTGTGTATATATATATACGGACAAAATAAAGAATAAAGTGAGAAGTAAATTGCCACATTCAGGAAAATAAAATTCGAAAATAAAATGTGATATACGTATATAAAGATGAGAAAATTATATACGGGATTAATAACACTAAAACATGAATAGTGTATTATAACTAGTGAAAGTTATTCATAATGAACATATTAATTATAAGTGAGAAGTTATAATAACAAGCTAAGACTCGAAAGCTTAGAATTTTATATACGCGGGGCATGAAATAGCGTATGGTTACTTAGAGTTTTTGAGAGATGCTAGTTAGGCTAGGTAGCGTAACTAGGGTGTTTAAAATACATGCGTTAGGTGTGCAATGTTAGATGAGAGGTGAGGGGTATCTCATGTGAGTGCGACACCTGTTTAAATATAGAGAATATCAAATTTTAAATGTTAAAAGTATTTTAAACACATGCTAAATATTTTCAAGTCGCTTTGGGCTCTATCCTGCTTGCTAAATTTAAAAAAAAAACTTTTCGGTGTCCAAACACAAGGATGCCTGGATGATAATTCCTTCTAGTCAGACGATGCTGCAACCGCTATGGATGCTAGCAGGGATTGTTAGGACGCTTCTATCCTTGTGATCTAGTGCATAGGTACTGTTGAGATATTTGGACTTGTTGCCCAACTGTTGTCATTCATTTTATTTTTTGCATTTTCATTTAAGCCTATTCGATTTGGTTGTAATAAATGTTTTACCGAGAGTTATCGGTTATTGTTTATTTATTTCAATTATGTGTATATTATTTGTGTGGATGGATTGTTGTTGGATTAAGTTAAAAATATTAGAAAGTTTAAAATTTTGACACAGGGACTAATAGGTTATTATTAATTAATTGGTTTTCGACAGTGATGCTGAAAATGATCCATATGAGAATCCTAATTTATTTTGATAAAGGATTGATCAACCGTGATTAAAATAGGTGGGGTGTCACAACCACCTCACTGAAACGACTAAACCAAGCATGCGGTGATTGCTTAAGGCCATAAAGTGACTTTCGAAGATGACACACTTTTTCGGTATGCTCTTACTCCGCCCGAAAACTCGGAGGCGGGTCCCTAAAGATGGTCTCGGATAGATAACCATTTCAAAAAACATTCTTAATGACCAACTAATATAAAGACAAAGAATGAGAGGTCGTAAGTGAAATTAATAATGTAACCGAAGTAAGCTTAGCCTCTAGGCAAAAGGTAGAACCAAAATCCTTCCCGGGGACTTTAGAAAGTCCCATAGACACTAATCGCGCCTTATAGAGATCAACAGATCCATCGACCAAATATTAAACACTAAAAACCCATTTTTATCCAACCGTCTTCTCCCTGGGAGGTAAGGACACAAGCTCCCATATACCATTTTGATCCAAAGTATCCATTTCCTCTTTTATCGCTTCTACCCACTTAAGATTTTAGAGATACTCATCCACTGATTGAGGAATAGAAATGGAATCAAGTTGGCCATGATATACATGATAGGGACCAAAAAAGATATCATTAGGAAGATGTTGAGAAATATGATGACTAGTAGTACAAGCATTAGGGGGCTACGAATACGAGAAGGATAACGAGATTGGAAATTAGTAGGAAGTGGTAAAGGAGATGGTGAGCTACCCTAAGATAGAGAGGGTGAGATACCCCAGGCTGGAAAAGGAGGCGATGGAGGTGGAGAGGGCGATGAGAATACAGCTCTAAGGAGGGCTCCAAAAGTGGGGGAGAAAGACTCTCATCAAATAAATAAGTAGGTTGGACAAAAGGTGAAGCCTCATCTTCGAGTAACATAGGGATATATGATTCTGGAAAAGTCACTCCCACCCCCACATAAAAAGGGATATCCTCATAAAATGTAACATCATGAGAGTGATACATGTATTTGGACACCGGATCATAGCACCGATACCCGTTTGACATCAAGGAGTACCTAACAAAAATTCACCCAATAGATTTATCATCAAGTTTGTGTCGAGAGGGATTACGATTATGAATAAAATAAGTATAGCCAAATAACTGAGGGAGGATATTAAATAAGGGGATATCGAGCCACTATACTGAAGGGAAGTCTTACCCCTAAATCCGACCTGATGAAAGTGGCAGTAAGGATAACAAGGCGCTAAAAAGACTTAGGTACCTTCATACCACTCAACAAGCACTGAACAACACCCATTAGTTGATGATTTTTTTTGTGCAATCCTATTTTGCTCGGGTGTATATAGGCAAGTGAGTTAATGAAAGATTCATTTCTGATTAAGTTGGGATCAATATTCATTAGAAACATACTCACTCCTATTATCAAATTTGATGTTACAGACAACTGTCTTAAATCGAGTCTTAACCATTTGAAGGGATTGTTCACACGAGGGTAGGACTTTTGATTTCTTTTTAAGAAGATGCACCCCGAGTATGATCATCAATAAAGATCACATAATAACGATGATCATAAAAGGAGGTAACATGGGATGGTCCCTGCACATCAGAATGTATTAAGTCAAACATACATGGATCACGATTCATATGTGGTATGTAGTTAGTCCTAATGTGCTTAGAGAACTCACAACTTCGCATAAGAAACTTTTTCTTTGCAAGCTTTAAAAAGGGAAGAAAATTACAAACATAGGTATTGGAAATTGACATGCCCCAAATGAGCATGCCATAAATGTAAAGTCTGGAGGGAAACCTCGTAAGAAATAGAACATGGAAATAAAGAAGCACTAAGACTAGAGGTGAGAGGTTTTGTGGTGGTGGTGGGTCCCCGAAATAGAACAATCCATTGCGCTCATACCCCAAGCTAAGAATTCTCTCCGAACTCAAGTCTTGTAAGAGACAATGGGTAGGAAAGAACATAGAATCACAATTGAGATATTTGGCACGTTGGGATAATGCAAAACTAAGGAGAGAATACTATCAGGAGCTAAATTATAACGTCTTGGCCCAGATTTATGGGTTACTCATGGTCAACCCGGTTCGATCCGAGCATTAGGTGTGAAGTACAATGAAATAACCTACATTATGTTGCTAGTCCATTTTTATTTAATTAACATTTCATTTGTTTAACATGCAATTTCTATTTCAAATAAAACTACATGAGGGACCCATGGGAATCATCCTCGGAATCTAAGCATACAGAGCTACTAATCATAAAATAAAAGAATACTTACCTATATAACGCTGTTAAAATACGGAACCGCGACCAACCTGTCATAACAAAAACGAGGGAATGAGTCGAATGCCCATTGAGAAATTACAACAATGCCATATAAATTCAAACCAACTAGCTTATATATATATATATATATATATATATATAAACACACATACATATAATTTAATACATGAAATCATTTTAATTCCAAAAACGTTACTTATCCCGATTAATTCACCTTAATCTTATGAAAGAACTCCGTTTTTACTTCACTTGACATTATTCCTTGATTTAACACACCCAGTTAAATACTCAAGACAATTACACCTTGTTTAAGGAAAAATCAATTATTTTTCTGAAATTTACCCCTGTATCCATATCAATTCTCGTTAGTATATTGACTGGAAATCACCCTTTCAACACGCAAACAACATTTTAGAAAATGTTTATTCTTCCTTTAAAAATCTTTGTTAAACACACCCTTATATTAATTATGGGTTGAACCTCTTTAGGTTGCTTAACTACCCATTTAATCCTTTCACTTTACCCTTCCTCTACCTTATGGACTTTAACTACTTTTCTCATTACTTGTCCACTTTATCCTTTACTGGAACATCTATTAATTCATTCAAGTGAGGATGTATTTTCACATATTTACCACACAACCCATTTCTTGATATGGACCCCCACTCTCTCTCTTCATCACACTCAAATAAACCAATAAATACCCCAAACAAACCCTTATAAAACCCACCCCAACTCTAAAATCCCATTTTTGGGTCATCTGGACTCACTAGGAGTCGACACGTCATCGATCCAACAACGCAAAATGTGATGGCACACAAGGGCACCCAATTTTAAATTTTTTGGGCATGTTGTTCGAATGAGAGTGGGACCTCATTCGAACAAGATCTCAATCTCGTTCGATCCCCCCCCCCCCCCCCCATCGAACGACCTTCTAATGATGAGGGTAAATCTGTACAGTGGCATCTCTTTATATGCTCGTTAGAACCCGACTTCGAACGATATTAGACTCTCATTTTAACCATCCATCCTCGTTCAAATGAAACATGGATTTTGTTCGAACGACCTTCAACTGGTTCGAATCATAAATTTCCCTATTTCTGTAATTTTAACCAAAAACTTCTAATAATTATCATCAAGACTTTAGAAATAGTCAAATGAAGATATAAACCCAATTACAATGATCTAATCTCAAGGGTTTCATATTATTAAAATCTACACGGGAAAAATAATAAAATATTAGGCACGGGTATTACATAAACACACGTCCCCTTTACTATGGATACGTGTATGAGAGCCATCCGCAATACGAACCAATGCCAAATGAGAAAGATAGCTGAGGAAATAAGAGATAATTCCACCGTCAAGTGATCAGTGGCTCGAGAATTCAAAATCCAAGTAGGATTTGAAGCTCTAATATGACAAATGGTGGCGGTATGAGAAGAATCACCCGCAGACGATAGAGGATCCACCCAAGGACCCTGGTAATTCAGGATCTCAAACAATGTATACAAACAATCTCTCCATTACCAAGATGTGATTTCAATGCAAATTTATACCCATTCATATAGGTACTTGTACCTAATTAAAACGGGTTATGTTTTGCTAATGAAAAAGTGTTTTTTCTTCTACTCAATTCTGCCATTCAAACCCTAAATTACCAATAAATTGACCCATGGTATATCAATCTCTAATTAAGAATTATCAATAAAACTCAACAACGATCATAAAAAAACTCCCTAGTACTTGAAAAAATATCCCCAAAACATGAAATTATCACAAAATCACCGTAAAAAGCAAAAAATGGCAACCAACTACAAAATGTTATTAGAAACACCAAAAAATGCTACCGAAAACACCGACAATACAAATTCACCAACAAAATGTTCAAGTTTAACACATTAGGTCAAAAGAAAAAAAAAACTAGATAGGGTATATGGGTCGAAACCCTACCAAAGGGGGTTTACGACATGAACATTACCAAAATGGAGGGTTCACGTCTTGGGTTTCGGGTTCTAAGAGAGAGAGGTCGCAAACTGGGTTTTGGAGAGGGAGAGAGAGGTCATAACCTTGTTAAGGTTGAAGGTGCTGGGATTTAAGCCTAATTAGGTGAGGAAGAAAGTTGGTTTATAGTTTGGGTTAGATCTATTGTGACACCCGCCTAATAAAATACCGGGTGATCAGTCCTATACCAAATTAAAACAGGAATCCCAGTTGGTTCATTCTTAGCATCACTATCAAAAAACATTTTAAAACTCACTAACCACCTAGTATTCCAAAAAGTTGGTGCCAAATTTTAACTCTTCAATTAAATAAGACAATAACATGTGGAAATAAATATAAACCATTAATCACAACTAAACAATTAATTTAACTACTTGCTGAATAAATCATCGACCACCAAAGTAAATAGTCCAGCAATAATCAACCAACAATAGAATAAATAAATTTGAAAACAACAACTGAAAAGTCTGGGCGACATGCCCTAAGTAAACTGAAACTGATAGATGATTCCTACTCTAGGAAAGAATGAACGATGCGTATAATCCAAGCTCCTGCTAGCATCCATATATGCCGCAACTCTGTGTCCCTGGAATAGAATATCAATCCTGGCATCCCTGTGGCTGGACACCTAAAAGGTTTTGAAAATAGTTTTATAGCAAGGGTTAGAACCCAAAACATTTTGAAAATATTTAGCAAGTGAATTAACTACAGTAATAAAAATGCATAAATGCGCTTCATATTTACGTTAGTGTCGCACTCTCTTGACGACATACTCACCCCTCCACTAATGTGCACACCTAGTGGTTACCTTAACCCTACCTAGTTGTACTACCTCGTCCAACTAGTCCTGGTATAATCTCCCCTTGCCATACTACTCTAACCCGAGTATAACAATTCATGAGTTATAAGTTATCTCACCAACTAACTTAATTAACTCCTTTTAAATAATATCATATAACCGTGACACAAGTTTTATAAAGTAAGCACATTACACACTGTATTTTGACCCGTATATAATATTACATCTCATTATATACGTACTTTTACTAAAACATCCACACATAATTCATATGTATATCCATCCCTCTGAGTATACCCTCACCGGATGATTCCTTCTAAAGTGTTATCTCACTAGGTGTGCTCACATAACCTAGTTACCCAAGTCAGAAATCGCTTACCAACTTGGCCCAAAATATAAACGTAGTAGAGGCGGTTATATTCCTTCCCTTAAAGTGAGATAAACCCCTGACCCATATACCGAACTCTATGACCTGGGGATATACTTACCCTACTCCACAAGCTAGGGGATTCGCCCACATCGCGCAACCTCCCTTGATAGCACTAGAGTATATAAATTAAACAAATATCTAGTCACGGATATTTAATAGCATGCACAATATATACACATATATATATATATACTATCACTACACCATATATATATATATATAAACCCCGGCTTTATCGTGTACTAAAAAAACCCCGTAACACTAGCCTGAAATTTCCCGAGTCTCTGGCCTGACTCAACTTAATTAATTTTCCCATTTATTAATTTATCATCGTCCCGAGTCTATGGTCCGACTCTAATTTAATTTAATTCACACATTAATTAATTTAATACTTGGTGTCGCTCCACCCCTATACCCGGACTCGCTCACTTGGCCCGTACCATCACTAATATCCAATTCTATATTCCGCCCCATAATTTATTAATTACACCTCAATTTTTTTAATAATGTAGTGCCACTCAACTACAATATCCGAATCTTTTCCCTCAGTCCAAAATCAATACTTACGAATTATTTTCTAAAATTTATTCATCTCGTGACATACAATTATCACCCTCCTAAACCCAATTATACCCCCTTATAATTGATAAGGAATATGTGCTTCATATGTATTTATCACTTAAAACTGGGGGAAAAATCTTAATTTAATTTCCCTTTATATATAAAACTGGCGATTCTGCCAAAAATCTGGGACCATCGATCGATCGAACAAGTCCTTTTCTTATCCGTTGTTCTGTTCAGCCATTAACGAACCCTCAAGCTTTTATTTCCATTCCAAACCCTTAACCAATCACAACCAACCTTACCTCCACATAAGAAAAGGTTCTAAACATCATAGAGACCTTAATTCATCATTAAATTTATACATAACCCTAAGTATATCCGATTGGGTTTTTCACCCGGGTCTTGTTTTTACCAAATTCAACCTCATCATTCTCAATCAAATTAATCACTAATGCATACTGAAATTCAACCTACAATTCAATCTCAATAGTCCCAATTCATAACTTACTATCCATGGAGTAATTAAATATATCCATTACTCTAATTCAGAAAAAACACATTTTCAATTATGGTTACACACCCAAAACGAATTTTCATATTCACCTACCATAATATGAATTGGTTATCACTTATTTTAATAATCACAACAATTAACCACTTGCCTCTAATTGTTCGTAGAGTCTGATCTGTTGGTGTAGAGAAGGTGTTGATGAAGAACACCCAATTTGTCCCTCGATTTGTCTCCAAAAAGGTCTCCAATTTTCTCTTGATTTGTTTCCTTTGTGTCTCTCTCCAACGCTAGGTTTAGAATTTGTTAACTGTCGTTCAACACTTCCCCAATTAGGTTTAAAATCCCTAATCCCGTTTTTGATCACACGGGTCTAATTAAAATGGCCCAAATCCCCCCGTGTAGGCCCCGGCTATGCCCAAAAATACCCCGACACCCGATTACTACCCTCGAGTACTCTTTTCTGACTATCTCGATCCATCCGAACTCAACCGTAAACTCAGAATTGTCATCCAAAATACTTTATAACATTTTCAAATTTCGACCTCAAAAATGCGACACACATTAATTCGAACAATTAAACTTAAAGTCGCCAAATATAAATAATTCTTCCCACTCAAATAAATTCTCCAAATCATAAATTTAAGTTTCTCCAATTTACATATTTTATTTACCCCAAACATAATTAAATACTAAATCCTCAAAATTACGGGGTGTTGCATACTCCCCCCCTTATAAAGGAATTTCGTCCTCGAAATTAAGATGAGCCTAGTGTTCCAAGCTTCGAATATCACTCTCTAGTGTTGTTCCCTAAGCTCGCTATATCTATCTCTCTCGCTTCTAACTATAAGTTACGTAAATATGCATTTTAATTAACCAGGACGCCCATACGCCCTGTACCCATGCTTAACCGCACTAAACTTACTCTAATTAACCAGGGTGCCCATACACCCTATCCCCGTGCTTAACCGAACGCAAGTTACCCGACTATGCTAGCCGTCACTCGTAATATGACTTCCAACCCGTAGTCATATCCCCTATATGAATAATAACCGGGGTACCGAACCCATGTACTAATGACCAAACATCTCCCCACTTCTAACGTTGCGCTAAGTTTCATGCGTGGGATGTCTCACAAAGCAAAATCCAAACAAGGAACCCCCTTAATACACTACTACCTAACATTATCGATTGTTGAGATCCGTTAGACCCTCAGTCCATAGCACGTACCCCCAAATACTTGTCTCTTAATACAAAAGTATACACTCCTACTCTTATGCTACAAAAGACAACATCAAATACCGCGCCCTTACCATCACTAGTTCTTGTGCAAAATAATCCCAAGCTATCTCTCCCCACTCAAAAACAAATCTAACCACCCTCATTCACTTCAGTAGACACCCCTACTTACCGGGATAAAATATGAGAACCCAAGACCTCACTTTGTGTCTATCGCACCACACAATACAACATATATACACACATATATATAGGCTAGATTCCCTCTCAGGTCATACCTAGTACAAATCATACCCTGGTGTTGCGAACACCAAAACTTACCCTCACTCTCCACAATAGTTCAAATTGATCGCTATCTAATCGATATTTGGGAAAATTATCAACCCTACTCCCATAATTCTCGAAAGTAGTGACCCCTTGCATAATTTAAACCTTCTCTCAGTGTAAACCTCCACTCTCTCGTGGTTAACACCAAAGACTCCGCTACCCCACGAAATTTTTTATCTACATACTATGGCTATTATAGTTAGCGCACCCACTAAATCCGAGTCACTCGCGAATTCTATTAAAAATAATCTTATATTGTGACACCCTCACTGTCACCCAAAACATACCCCATGCCCATAGGATAAAAAGATAATTACCAACATACTCTAGCTGCAATGGCCGATCCTCGGATTCCTGAGCAGCTTCCCCATGCCCTAATGCACCCATGACTTATTGTAGTGGTTGTACATCCAGGACCTCGTCTTGTAGTTGACCCCTGCCTCGCTTAGGACAATCTTTCTTCACTTGTCCCACTTCCCCACAAATGAAACACCTCTTAATAAATTCACCTTGCCACTGATCCCTTCCTTGCTGGCCTTGTTGGACATCCTGGCCATCATTTCGATAACCCCCAGCTCTAAATTATATAGCCTGATTCCCCTGTCGAAAACCCTACCCCTGATGTCCCCCTGTCTGCTATTGGGATACCCCACTAGTACTGTTCCCTCCTTCTTTATTCGACTGGATGGTTTCCACTCCCTTCCTGCTTCCTTTCACGTGGAAGCGATATTCCTGGCAGTGCAGGAGTGCTGCATTAATAACGTGTGTATTAGATACTAATGCGAGATTACCAATTAAATGTTGTCTGATCCTCCAGAGTAACAAATCCATGAACCTCACTTTCTTCCTTTATTCATCGCTTACCTCATCCGGTACAAAATTTGCCAAAATAGTGAATTCTTCCTCGTAATCGGCCACTGAACGGTCCCCCTGAGTCACCTCTCTAAATTTTCTCCTCATTTCAGTCTCAACTGTTGGCGAAAAATACTTGCAGTCGAACCGTACCTAAAACTCTGCAATAGTTAATGTATCCCTTTCCTCAACTGTGGTGATCGACTCCCACCATTGTAGCGCTTCTCCCACTAACCTAAAAGTGTCTAGCATTTGCTTCTGCATCTCATTGAAATCCACCAATGCGTAGGTGACGCTGGATATCTCTCTTCTACAAATACGCCATCACCACATCTGAACCCCCTCAAAACTCTGATGGATTCCCTTTTTGAAAGACCTCTCGTGCTTTCTGCCACTCTGACGGCCCCTGGTGGGCCTGAACATTTGGTACTACTAACGCCTGTGGATGATCTCGTGGAAAGTACCTTGCCATTGCGATCATCGTCGCTTCAACTGCCTGCACCACTAATTCAATTACCTGTGCTGTCGAAATCATCTCTGGCAGTTGCTACGGTAACTCTGGCTCCTGATGAGCCTCCCTAGTCTCATCTCCCCCTGCTGCCCTAGTTTCTCTCTCTCTCCTAGGCAACATCTAAAATGAGAATCAAATCGTATGAGTTCATCATCAAATATAAAGAAATGGGCAGAAGAAAGTAAATGCGCATACGTATGAGGATACAACAATCCTATGATAGGGCTCCATATCAAAGAATATTAAGCTAAAATGTGAAAAGCCGCACAAGTCCTACGGACACTAGAACCTGATGCTCTGATAGCATTCGTGACACCCTGCCTAATAAAATACCGGGTGATAAGTCCTATACCAAATTAAAACAGGAATCCTAGTTGGTTCACTCTTAGCATCACAGTCGAAAAACTTTTTAAAACTTACTAACCACCTAGTATTCCAAAAAGTTGGTGCCAAATTTTAAATCTTCAATTAAAGAAGACAATAACATGCGGAAATAAATTTAAACCATTCACCACAACAGAATCAAATCAACTGAATAATTAATTTAACTACTTGCTGAATAAATCGTTGGCCACCAAAGTAAATAGTCCAACAACAATCAACCAACAATTGAATAAATAAATCTGAAAACTACAACTGAAAAGTCTGTACGACATGCCCTAAGTAAACTGAAACTGATAGATGATTACTACTCTAGGAAAGAATGAACGATGCGTCTAATCCAAGCTCCTGCTAGCATCCACATATGTCGCAGCTCCGTTTCCCTGGAATAGAATATCAATCCTGGCGTCCCTGTGGCTGGACACCTAAAAGGTTTTGAAAATAGTTTTATAGCAAGGGTTAGAACCCAAAACATTTTGAAAATATTTAGCAAGCGAATTAACTACAGTAATAAAAATGCATGAATGCACTTCATATTTAAGTTAGTGTCGCACTCTCTTGAGAATATACTCACCCCTCCACTAATGTACACACCTAACGGTGACCTTAACCCCACCTAGTTGTAGTACCCCGTCCAACTAGTCTTGGATAATCTCCCCATGCCATACTACTCTAACCCGAGTATAATAATTCATGGCTTATAAGTTATCTCATCAACTAACTTAATTAATTCCTTTTAAATAATATCATATAACACAAGTTATAAAGTAAGCACATTACACACTGTATTTTGACCCGTATATAATATTACATCTCATTATATATGTACTTTTACTAAAACATCCACACATAATTCACATGTATATCCATCCCTCCGAGTATACCATCACCGAATGATATCCTCTAAAGTGCTATCTCACTAGGTGTGCTCACATAACCTAGTTACCCAAAGTCAAAAATCGCTCACCAACCTGGCCCAAAATATAAACGTAGTGGAGGCGGCTGTAATACCCCGTATTTTTGTGATATTTATTTATGGGATTAATTGAATTAAATGTGTATTAATTGGAAATTAATCCGAATTTAAAATACTAGCGAGATGAGAGTTGGTATTTGATTTTAATGAGTATATATGGCTATATATGAATATTGAATTATCAAATTGTCGTGAGATTGATATACGGCAATTCGAGAAACATTGTTGAGACGCGTGTGACAGTCGCGTCAGGAATATATTTATTTTAATTAAAAAGTGAATTTTATTTCTATTAACCGTATGGTCATTTTGAGTGCGCCAACGCGTCCGGAAGGGTCGAAATAGTCAGAAAACACTAGCCGGGGGTTTAGTTTGGGTCCTGGGGCATTTTTAGGCCATACCGGGAACGAAAAAGGGTAGTTGGTAATTTTGGAATTTTGGGAATTAAAACCCACGAAAATTAGGAATTAAAATCTGACTTAACCTTTACCCACTAAACCCACTAACTACACTAATTGACTTAATGGGCTACGGGAGTTATTGGAAATAGGTTTAGGGTTTCCTAAGACAACCTGTAGCCACTATTGTCATCTTTAGAGAAGAAGTTGTAGAGAGAGAGAGAGAGAGGAGAAATTCTGCAGAGAGAGAGAGAGAAAAATTCAATCTTCAACATCAAATTTAGATATATATCAGAGGCAAGTGGTTTAATTACGTTTATTGCATTGAATGTTTCTTCCATGCTTAGACATTTCTGAAAAGTTCATTGTTTTTGGGAGATTGATGAAAACCCATTAAATTGGAATTAGAAACTTACATTTTGATGAGGAATCGCATGTAGAATTGTATTTAGGTGATTATTCTAATGATAATATATCTTGTTTGACACAAAAACGGATTTAATTATGACCATTGATGATCTTAAAAATTTCTAGGGTTCATGTTCTTGAAATTGGGGGAAAATGTAGAGACTTGATAATTGGGTGATGATTAGGATGAATTAACCCCATAAACATGTTGTTATATGACCTAAGTATGTTTAGGAATGATTAGAAACCTTGAACAATTGTTGGATTGATGTTTGAATGTGATTAGAGGTGAAGAATAGTTGGAAAAACGAATTTGGGAAAATCTGGGCTCGAAACTGGCCTCTCGTTAGAAGACCTGCCCAGGTCGTTCGAATGAGCTCATTCGAACGAGCTTCTAACGAGTTGACCTTTGACTTCTAATGAGGGGGATGTTCGTTCGATGCCTTCGTTCGAACGAGATCTCGTTAGAAGGCCCACTTCGTTCGAACGAACTCTCGTTCAAACCAGCCTCATTCGAACGAGACTTCTAACGAGCTGACAGTTTAGGCTTTTTGGCCTGTTTTGATTTCGCGTGTCCCGTAACCTTATTTAATTGAAGATATAACATTCCCATAATGATAAAATGATATAGTAGGGACATTTGGGATATGTAGAGGAGTAAAACCTAGAAGTGTGATTTGAACCAAATGGAAATTATGGATTAGGACGTGAGTGTCTATTACGACGTGAGAACAATTGACGGCTTGAATAATTATATTAACCGGAAATATGTAAATTGTGTAACATTATGAGTCGGTACGAGAATGAGAAGTGTACCACAAATAAATTATGGTGATTACTAAGATGTGTGCATACTTAGTATATGTATATGATTTTATGTGTATGACATACCTACCATACTTGCTATCACGGGAGGTTTACGTTCGCTTAGGGCCCTCTAATCCTTGTGTTGCCCGGATTTAGATTGGTACCTCGAGAACATAGGTCAGAGAAGGACTTATTGGGAAGTTAATAAGTCTGCTGATCATGGGAGCGTAGGTATGTACGTGACCCATGTGATGTGATTGTGTTCGTCTCCATTGTTTGTGATTGTTGTTATCTGAGAAATGATTCCTGAGAGATTCGGAATGCGTAATCCTTATGTACGTGATGTACCGGGATGGATAGCAGAGTATGTGTGCACCGCAGCTTAGTCTCGGGGTGCTTGTATTGTATATTTATGACGTGAATAATATACACTTGAATAATGAGAACTTTCATATATGTATTGTGAGTATAACTATGGTAATGTTTTGAGAAGATATAATGGGATAACCGGTAGTGAATTGTAATGCTAATAATTGAGAATCCGAGTTTAAGTAAAGCCCTCTATTTAGTTTATAACGCTAGAATGCATAATGAGAATCGAGTAGTAAGGGGTAGAACTTATTACGGTTTGGTTAGGTATGTATGTCGTTTAGATGGGTATGGTACGTTAGGAATGCACATGTAGTCGAGAGGTGAGAATTTCATGTGAGTGCACGTCCTAACATGTATTTTTCATTCATTGTTTTAATGTATTAAAACACTTGCTATTTTTAAAATACTCTCCACTTTCGGGCTCTGACCCGTTTGCTTTCAAATCTATTTTTTTGTAAAAACCATTTTAGGTGCCCAGCCACAAGGACACCATGCTTAGGATCCTCATTCAGGTGGTGAGCTGTAGCTGTTTGTGGAAGTTACAGGATTTTGCTAGTAGACACTTCATCTATCTTGACTCTATATTCAGCTTTCATCAGTTGTAGGGCATGTCGCCCATTTCTATTAGAAACATTTCCATTTCATATTTTCAGACTTTTGGCATGTAATTAATTCAGGATACATTGTTTTACTTATTTCAGTTGTGGGATTGTCGTGAGGAGTTTTCCTCCGGACTTATTATTATTTTGTTGGTTATTCTATTGCTTCGTTATGGTGAATGGTTGTTATTCTTTCATTATCCTTTTACTGTTTCTTAATCAGACTTAAATTAAAATTTGGCAACTTACTTTTTAAATACTAGGTGGTTAGTAACCATTAAAAATGTTTTCGACAGTGATGCTATTAACTGAACCAACTTGGCATTTTATATTGATTTAATAAAGGAGTAGCTACCCGGTATTTAATTAGTCGGGGTGTCACAGGTGGTATCAGAGCATCAGGTTCTAGTGTCCTTTAGGATCTGTACGGCTTATTATGTTTCCGCTGAGCTTTCTTTGATGTAGAGCCCTATATTTTAGGACTGTTGTATTCTTTTGTATATGCTACGTTCTTCAGCTATTTTGAGCTTATAACTGCGAACTTATAGACTTCATTCTTATTTCAGATGCCTCCACGACGTGCACAACGGGTTCCCAGGGATGCAACGTCAGAACCACAGCCCGCACCAGTTCAGGGCACGATGAATGCCGCCGAGGTTGCAGCCATTGTGGCCCAAGCGGTAAATGCCGCACTAGCCGTAGTTCAGCAGGCACCACCTCAGGCGCCAGTAGCCACACCAGTTCAGGCACATGCATTCCCGTCTGCTTGGGAACGTGTACGTGATGCTTTTCAGAAAGCACACCCACCGGAGTTCACAGGTAGCTCCGATGTTGTGGTTTTGAGTCAGTGGAGGAAAGACATTCAGCGGCACTTGAGGATGTATGAGTTCACCGATGTCCAGAAGCAGATACTAGCTACCTTTAAGCTAGTGGGGTCTGCACTGCAGTGGTGGGAGTCTATTAACACCGTGGAGGAGAGAGATACTCTCACTGTACAGGAGTTCTGGGTGCAGTTCGACCGCAAATATTTTCCGTCAGCTGTTCACACGGAGATGAGAAGGAATTCGATGAGCCTCAAGCAGGAGGGAAGGACTGTGGCCGAGTATGAGGCCGAATTCACAAATCTGTTGAATATTGTTCCGGATGAGATACCGACAGAAGAGAAGAAGATACAGAAATTTACGGACGAGTTGACTTGGAGGATCCGTCAGAATTTGTTGGGAAATCTATCGTTGGCCACTTACTCTGATGTGGTTAACGCTTCACTGTTACACTGCCAGGATCATCGCTTTCACATGGCTGAAGGCAAGAGGTCAGGAGAGTCCAGCCATCAGGGCAGGACTGGGGGAAATGGTGCCAGTGGGGCACATTCTGTTCAGGGGCAGAGGCAGGGTGATCAGGGTTCCCAGCAGGGGGATCATAAGAGGTTCAGATCGGGTAACTTCAGGCACGGACAAGGAGGTTTCCGACAGGGCCATCAGGGTCCGAACGGCCAGCAGGGTCAGAATGGCCAACAACAGTTTCAGCAGGGCCAGCAGGGCCAGGGGAGGAACGGTAACGGCCACCAGGGCCGGGGGCAGCAGGGACAGAGAGGGGGGAACTTCCCGGGGAAGTGTTACATTTGTGGCAAGACTGGCCATAAACACCAGGACTGTCCTGATAGGGGCAGGGCCCCGCAGCAGTAGCAGGGTGCTCGACAGGAGCCGCAGAGACCTATGTTTCCCGTCGCCCTCCTGGCGCCACCACAGATGGCAGCATTACCACCCATTCCAGCGGTCCCAGTTCAACAGGGACAGCTGCAGTATGGGAGAGTATATCAGCTTCAGCAGGCTACAGCCCCACAGGATCCACCAGCCATTGAGGGTATGTTCTCTATTCAGGGGACTATGGGGCGTATTTTATTTGACACGGGGGCTACACACTGTTTTATTGCTATGAGATTTGCACACACCATTGGGTTGTTAGACACCGCAGAGAGCACCGCTACTTGTGTAGACTCACCGTTGAGTAGGGGTTCCATGATATCGCTTATGTGTAGAGACGTGGGTATAGAGATCGGGAGGTTTATTTTACCCGCGAATATGTTAGTATTAGATATGACCTAGTATGATGTCATTATTGCCATGGATTGGCTAGTTGCGTACCGAGCCATGATTGACTGTTTTAGTAGGAGTATTATCTTTGCCATTCCCGGGCAGGAGATGTTTTTAGTGGCGATGCCTCGTCCTGAGGGAGGATCGTCCACTCATTTGTACTATATAGAGGAGGAGACCTCTAAGGAAGTGGTGATACCACTTGATTCGATTCCGGTTGTTCGAGAGTTTGCCGACGTATTTCAGGATATACCTAGATTACCTCCGAGTAGAGAGATAGACTTTGTGATCGACTTGACGCTGGGCACTCGGCCTATTGCTCGCGCACTTACCGTATGGCTCCGGCAGAGATGCGAGAGCTACGAGATCAGATAGAGCAGCTGTTGGGTCAGGGCTTTATTCGCAGGAGTACCTCACCTTGGGGCGCTCTAGTTTTGTTTGTAAAGAAGAGAGATGGTTCGTTGAGATTGTGTGTAGACTACCGGGAGTTGAACAAGGTCACGATACGGAATAAGTATCCGTTGCCTCGAATCGATGACCTATTCGACCAGTTGAGAGGAGCTTCTTTCTTCTCCAAGATTGATTTGCGATCGGGATACCATCAGTTGCGTATCAGGGAAGAGAATGTCTCGAAGACTGCGTTCTTAACGAGATATGGTTCTTACGAGTTTCGGGTTATGCCTTTTGGTTTGACCAACGCTCCAGCAGTGTTTATGGACTTGATGAATAGGGTGTTTAGAGAGTTCCTTGATCAGTTCGTCATTGTCTTCATTGATGACATTTTGGTTTATTCCCAGACAGAGGAGGAGCACGTCGAGCATTTGAAGCAAGTTTTGCAGACGCTACGTCAGAACGAGCTGTATGCAAAGTATGAGAAGTGAGGGTTTTGGCTGAAGGAGGTTCAGTTTTTGGGGCATATTATTTTTGACCGGGGGATATCTGTTGATCTGGGGAAGGTATCCGTGGTGAGGGAGTGGGGACAGCCCACGACACCAACGGAGATCCGTAGTTTCTTGGGACTAGCAGGATACTACAGGAGATTTATTCAGGGATTTTCGAAAATAGCAGGTCCTTTGACACATCTGACTCATAAAGGTGTGCCGTTCATCTGGAGTGATGCCTGTCAGTTCGCATTCGATGAGTTGAAGGACAAGTTGACCTCAGCACCTGTGTTAGCATTGTCGAGACCGGGAGTTGAGTATCTAGTTTACACCGATGTGTCCTTGCAAGGACTTGGAGGTGTATTACAGTAGGAGAGTCAGGCCATAGCTTATGCTTCCCGTAAGCTTAAGCCTCACGAGAAGAATTACCCCACCCATGACTTGGAGTTGGCGGCAGTTGTATTTGCCCTTCGGATTTGGAGACATTACCTTTTGGGGGAGAAGTTTCGATTGTTCACGGACCACAAGTCCCTACAGTACCTATTCACGCAAAAGGAGTTGAATATGCGGCAGCGAAGGTGGATTGAGTTAGTGAAGGATTATCAGTTTGATATCCAATATCACCCGGGGAAGGCTAACGTGGTAGCAGACGCGTTGAGCCGTAGGCCAGTAGATGAGGTCGCAGGGGTGTGGAAGGCCAAGTGGAAGGAGTTGGGACACCAGGATGCAGTGGCCCGATCATTCATGTCGGTGATGACTGTTACACCATAGATTGTCACGAGAGTGGTAAAGGCACAAGAATATGACTCGTTCTGTCAGGAGAAGATAGTTCGATTATTAGCAGAGGAAGCCGAGTCCTATACCGTTAGCTCATACGGGGGATTACGCTTCAATGGAAGACTGGTAGTTTCGGAAGGGGAAGAATTGCGACACGAGGTGATGGCAGAGTCGCACGGCTCACGGTTCGCGGTACATCCCGGTGGGGACAAAATGTACCAAGACATGAGACAACAGTATTGGTGGAGCGGAATGAAGAGAGATATTGCCGTGTTTGTTTCTTAATGCGCCACTTGTCAGCTAGTAAAAGTGGATCATCAGAGACCGACAGGACTTCTATAGCCATTGGAGGTCCCGATGTGGATGTGGGAGAGCATATCCATGGACTTTGTCACGGGGTTGCCTACGTCACAGAGAGGTCACGAATCCATTTGGGTAATTGTGGACAGGTTGACCAAAGTCGCTCATTTTCTACCCGTAAGGACAGACTACACTACGGGACAGTATGCCCAGCTCTTTATTGCAGAAATGGTGAGACTTCACGGTGTGCCCCTAAATATCGTGTCTGACCGAGACAAGATATTTGTTTCATGATTTTGGGAAAGTTTTCAGGAGTCCATGGGCACGGAATTGCGGTTGAGTACGGCGTATCACCTGCAGACCGATGGGCAGATCGAGCGTACAAACCAGATGTTGGAGGACATGTTGCGTATGTGCATCATTGATTTCGGGGGTGGATGGGAGCAGTATCTTCCACTGGTGGAGTTTGCTTACAACAACTCCTACCAGTTCACCATTGGCATGGCTCCATTTGAGGCGTTGTACGGTAGACCTTGTCGTTCCCCAGCATGTTGGTTGGAGGTGGGGGACAACAAACTACTTGGGACGGAAGTGATTCAGGATACTTCGGCGAGGATAGAATTGATTCGGAGTCGCATTCGGGTAGCTCAGGATCGGCAGAAGAGCTATGCTGATGCGAAGAGGTTCTTCAGGGAGTTCCAAGTGGGGGACCAGGTTTTACTCAGAGTATCTCCTATGAAGGGGATTATGAAATTTGGGAAGAAGGGGAAGTTGGCACCAAGATACGTGGGGCCATTCCCTATCATCGAGCGAATTGGGTCTGTTGCATATAGACTTGGGTTACCGGAGCATTTGCATCGGATTCATGATGTGTTTCATATTACCTCGCTAAGGAAATATCTTAGAGACGATTTGGCTCATTCTCACATTTCTTTGGAGGACATCGATCTCCAGCCTGATAGCTCCTACGAGGAGGGGCCGATTGCTATTTTGGACCGAAGTGAGCGGAAACCGCGGTCGAAGATAGTTCCGTTAGTGCGTGTTCAGTGGCAACATCATAATGTCGAGGAGTCCACATGGGAGCGCGAGGATGAGATGCGCGAACGTTATCCGGAGTTGTTCTTACCAGGTACTTTCTAGTTCCGAATTTCGGGACGAAATTCTGTTATTTGGGGGGAAGTATGTAATACCCTGTATTTTTTTTATATTTATTTATGGAATTAATTGAATTAAATGTGTATTAATTGGAAATTAATCCGGATTAAAATACTAGCGATATGCGAGTTGGTATTTGATTTTAATGAGTATATATGGCTATATATGAATATTGAATTATCAAATTGTCATGAGATTGATGTACGGCAATTCGGGAAACTTTGTTGAGACGCGTGTGACAGTCGCGTCAGGAATATATTTATTTTAATTAAAAAGTGAATTTTATTTCTATTAATCGTATGGTCGTTTTGAGTGCGCCAACGCGTCCGGAAGGGTCAAAATAGTCAGAAAACACTAGTCGGGGGTTTAGTTTGGGTCCCGGGGCATTTTTAGGCCATACCGACAACGAAAAAGGGTAGTTTGGTAATTTTGGAATTTTGGAAATTAAATCCCACGAAAATTAGGAATTAAAATCTGACTTAACCTTTACCCACTAAACCCACTAACTACACTAATTGACTTAATGGGCTACGGGAGTTATTGGAAATAGGTTTAGGGTTTCCTAAGACAACCTGTAGCCACCATTGTCATCTTTAGAGAAGAAGTTGTGGAGAGAGAGAGAGAGGAGAAACTCTGCAGAGAGAGAGAGAGAACAATTCAATCTTCAACATCAAATTCAGAGATATATCAGAGGCAAGTGGTTTAATTACGTTAATTGCATTGAATGTTTCTTCCATGCTTAAACATTTCTGAAAATTTCATTATTTTTGGGAGATTGATGAAAACCCATTAAATTGGAATTAGAAACTTACATTTTGATGAGGAATCGCATGTAGAATTGTATTTAGGTGATTATTCTGATGATAATATATCTTGTTTGAAACAAAAACGGGTTTAATTATGACCATTGATGATCTTAAAAATTTCTAGGGTTCATGTTCTTGAAATTGGGGAAAAATGTAGAGACTTGATAATTGGGTGATGATTAGGATGAATTAACCCCATAAACATGTTGTTATATGACCTAAGTATGTTTAGGAATGATTAGAAACCTTGAACAATTGTTGGATTGATGTTTGAATGTGATTAGAGGAGAAGAATAGTTGGAAAAACGAATTTGGGAAAATCTGGGCTCGAAACTGGCCTCTCGTTAGAAGACCTGCCCATGTCGTTCGAACGAGCTTCTAATGAGTTTACCTTTGACTTCTAACGAGGGGGATGTTCGTTCGATGCCTTCGTTCGAATGAGATCTCGTTAGAAGGCCCACTTCGTTCGAACGAACTCTCGTTCGAACCAGCCTCATTCAAACGAGACTTCTAACGAGCTGACAGTTTAGGCTTTTTAGCCTGTTTTGATTTCGCGTGTCCCGTAACCTTATTTAATTAATAGATAACATTCCCTTGATGATAAAATGATATAGTAGGGACATTTGGGATATATAGAGGAGTAAAACCTAGAAGTGTGATTTGAACCAAATGGAAATTATGGATTAGGACGTGAGTGTCTATTACGACGTGAGAACAATTGACGGCTTGAATAATTATATTAACCGGGAATATGTAAATTGTGTAACATTATGAGTCGGTACGAGAATGATAAGTGTACCACAAATAAATTATGGTGATTACTAAGATGTGTGCATACTTAGTATATGTATATGATTTTATGTGTATGACATACCTACCATACTTGCTATCACGGGAGGTTTACGTTCGCTTAGGGCCCTCTAATCCTTGTGTTGCCCGGATTTAGATTGGTACCTCGAGAACATAGGTCAGAGAAGGACTTATTGGGAAGTTAATAAGTCTGCTGATCATGGGAGCGTAGGTATGTACGTGACCCATGTGATGTGACTGTGTTCGCCTCCATTATTTGTGATTGTTGTTATCTGAGAAATGATTCCTGAGAGATTCGGAATGCGTAATCCTTATGTACGTGATGTACCGGGATGGATAGCAGAGTATGTTTGCACCGCATCTTAGTCTCGGGGTGCTTGTATTGTATATTTATGACGTGAATAATATACACTTGAATAATGAGAACTTTCATATTTGTATTGTGAGTATAACTATGGTAATGTTTTGAGAAGATATAACGGGATAACCGGTAGTGAATTGTAATGCTAAAAATCGAGAATCCGAGTTTAAGTAAATCCCTCTATTTAGTTGATAACGCTAGAATGCATAATGAGAATCGAGTAGTAAGGGGTAGAACTTATTACGATTTGGTTAGGTATGTATGTCGTTTAGATGGGTATGGTACGTTAGGAGTGCACATGTAGTCGAGAGGTGAGAATTTCATGTGAGTGCACGTCCTAACATGTATTTTTCATTCATTGTTCTAATGTATTAAAACACTTGCTATTTTTAAAATACTCTCCACTTTCGGGCTCTGACCCGTTTGCTTTCAAATCTATTTTTTTGTAAAAACCATTTTTGGTGCCCGGCCACAAGGACACCATGCTTAGGATCCTCATTCAGGTGGCGAGCTGTAGCTGTTTGTGGAAGTTACAGGATTTTGCTAGTAGACGCTTCATCTATCTTGACTCTATATTCAGCTTTCATCAGTTGTAGGGCATGTCGGCCATTTCTATTAGAAACATTTCCATTTCAGATTTTCAGACTTTTGGTATGTAATTAATCCAGGATACATTGTTTTACTTATTTTAGTTGTGGGATTGTCGTGAGGAGTTTTCCTCCGGACTTATTTTTATTTTGTTGGTTATTCTATTGCTTCGTTATGGTGAATGGTTGTTATTCTTTCATTATCCTTTTACTGTTTCTTAATCAGACTTAAATTAAAATTTGGCAACTTACTTTTTAAATACTAGGTGGTTAGTAACCATTAAAAATGTTTTCGACAGTGATGCTATTAACTGAACCAACTTGGCATTTTTTATTGATTTAATAAAGGAGTAGCTACCCGGTATTTAATTAGTCGGGGTGTCACAGCGGCCATATTCCCACCCTGAAAGTGAGATAAGCCCATCACCCATATACCGGAAGCTATGACCTGGGAATATACTCACCCTACTCCTCAAGCTAGGGGATTCACCCACATCGCGCAACCTCCCTTGATAGCACTAGAGTATATAAATTAAACAAATATCTAGTCATGGATATTTAATAGCACACACAATGTATACACATATATATATATACTCTCACTACACCGTATATATATAAAATATAAACCCCGGATTTACCGTGTACTCAAAAAAACTCGTAACACTAGCCTGAAATTTTTCGAGTCTCTGGCCCGACTCAACTTAATTAATTTTCTCATTTATTAATTCATCTTCCCGAGTCTATGGTCCGACTCTAATTTAATTTAATTCACACATTAATTAATTTAATACTTGGTGTCGCTCCACCCCTATACCCGGACTTGATCACTTGGCTCGTACCATCACTAATACCTAATTCTATATTCTGCCCCATAATTAATTAATTACACCTCAATTGTTTTAATAATGTAGTGCCACTCAACTACAATACCTTAATCTTTTCCCTCGGTCCAAAATCAATACTTACGAATTATTTCTCGAAATTTATTCATATCGTGACATACAATTATCACCCTCCTAAACCCAATTATACCCCATTATAATTGCTAAGGAATATGTGCTTCATATGCATTTATCACTAACTAAAAAGTGGGGGGAAAAGCTTAATTTAATTTCCCTTTATATATAAAACTAGCGATCCTGCCAAAAATCTGGGACCATCGATCGATCGATCCCCTGGGTTGATCGATCGATCGAACAGGTACCTTTCTTCTCCGCTGTTCTGTTCAGCCATTAACGAACCCCCAAGCTTTTATTTTCGTTCCAAACCCTTACCCAATCACAACCAACCTTACCTCTACAGAAGAAAAGGGTATAAACATCCTAGAAACCATAATTCATCATCAAATTTATACGTAACCCTAAGTATATACGATTGGGTTTTTCACCCGGGTCTCATTTTTATCGAATTCGACCTCATCATTCTCAGTCAAATTAATACCTAATACCTACTGCAATTCACCCTACAACTCAATCTCAACAGTCCTAATTCATAACTTACTATCCATGGAGTAATTAAATCTATCCGTTACTCTAATTCAGAAAAAACCCATTTTCAATTATGGTTACACACCCAAAACGAATTTTCATATAGACCTACCATAATATGAATTGGTTATCACTTATTTTAAGAATCACAACAATTAACCACTTGCCTCTAATTGTTCATAGAGTTTGATCCGTTGGTGTAAAGAAGGTGTGTTTGAAGAACACCCAATTTGTCCCTCGATTTGTCTCCAAAAAGGTCTCCAATTTGCTCTTGATTTGTTTCCTTTGTCTCTCTCTCGAACCCTAGGTTTAGAATTTGTTAACTTCCGTTCAAAACTTCCCCAATTAGGTTTAAAACCCCTAATCCCCTTTTTGGTCACATGGGTCTAATTAAAATGGCCCAAATCCCTCGTGTGGGTCCAACTATGCCCAAAAATGCCCCGAGACCCGATTACTACCCCCCGAGTACTCTTTTCTGACTATCTCGACCCATCCGGACTCAATCGCGCACTAAGAATTGTCATCCGAAATACTTTATAACATTTTCAAATTTCGACCTCAAAAATGCGACACACATTAATTCGAACAATTAAACTTAAAGTCGCAAAATATAAATAATTCTTCCCACTTAAATAAATTCTCCAAATCATAAATTTAAGTTTCTCCAATTTACATATTTTTATCTCTCCCAAAAATAATTAAATACTGAATCCTCAAAATTACGGGGTGTTACATCTATGGTTGGGGTTTGAGCATTAGTGTGAGGTGATTGCAGAAAAGAAAGAAAGGTAGGGTTAAAGTTTTATTTGACTTGGCTCTGATACCAAGATTTTTCTATGGTGTAACAGATTACCAAAAATGGGCGCAAAATATATGTATTTATAATATATGGATGGTTATAGAACATAAATGATATGGAAATAAGGAAATAAAGAAGACTAAAAACATCCCCAGCAAATATAAAAGGAAAAATACAAAATAACATGAAATTCAAACAAAGTAAAATAAGCATGCACTCTTGTGAATTAAACACCCACACTCACTCATATAAAATGACATTCACAATTTTGAACACGTGTCAACACCCTACACACCAAAAACTTTTCACGTAGTTAATTTTTTTTATCACATTTCACAAATTTTGTACTCACGAGGCTATCATTATCTCTCTTGTAAAAAAAAATAATATGAGATATTATCAAAAATTGTGTAAGGAAATAAAATCAAGGAATGTTAAGGACTTGTGTGGATTTATTAAGTTTCACAATAAGTGACCAAAATTGTTGTTGTGTTGAAAAGTGTGTTTAAAAAGCATTATAAGTAGGATTATATGAATGACATATGTTAATTTTGTAGATAGTAATACATCATTATGTACGCAAAAGGTACATTTACAACACACCAAATTTTTTTTTTAAATGGAAAAAATGGAGAGATATTAAAATTGATATCCTCGTTGGTCATTTAGCTCACTTCCTTGTCCCATTCCCCACCTTTATGTAGATCTAAAGACATAGATAAGAAGATAGTTAGGTAGGCTAAATCAACAAATTTATTACAACAGTGAGGAGCATAAATAAAAGTAACTAAGAACCTTTTCTTATATATAGTGTTTCAAAAAAATTTAGTGTCATGCTCAATGGCGGAGCCATAATTATTTTTGAGTCAATCTTTTACTATTATAACTCAAAAAAATAACCTCACATCACAACAGTACAAATTTACCAGCCAAAAATACAATAGTTAATAACAAAACCCTAAAGAACAATAAAATGAAATTTATTAAAATTCAGATCAAGGGACAAAGGTTTAAAACAAATCGGTGGGGCACTATTACAAATTACATTATCTTACACTTAAGTTATTTTACAAATTTAGGTTAACTTCAAAAAATTTAAAACTAATTTCTTTTTAAAAACAATCTAGGTGGGGAACTTCAACCTCCCCCCCCCCCCCACCCACACACACCTTCTCCCTAGATACCAAGTAGCTCTGCCACTGGTCATGCTTTAATTAATATTAGTAATACTCCTTCCATCTCAAATTAAGTCATGTTTTTTTTTCCTTTTTAATTTGTCTCAAATTAGTAGCCTTGCTTCCAAAAATAGTATATAAAACTAGTTGAGTACCCATCCCATCAATACTCATAAAACAACAATGATTCGAGCGCATGTCTTTGCAACATTTGGATCCGAGGGAGTATTCCCCAAAATGGGAAATTGTTTCTGATTTTTCCAAATCATTGTTGCTCCTAAAACACAACTCTTTCACAAAGTAACCAAAAAAGTAGCTTATGTTATAAAAAAATAGTTGTATTTTTGTGTTGGAACTTTTGTTGTGTGGATGGTTATAAATATTGGAACAAAAGTTGTGTTTATGTAAGATTTAAAAAAAATGAGGAACCCACACGTAAAAGATCTTCTTTTGAAAGAACAAATTGTCCACTTTGTATTCCAATAACACCCACTAAGATATCCAAATAAAATAGAAATAATGCACCAAATAGTTGGATATATAATTCCATATGCAAATAAAATTAAAATACAATCCATATCCAAACCAAAATGTAACAATTCAAATATAATCTAAGTGTCCAACTAAAAATAGATATAAATAATGTCACGCCATAGAGTCTGGGGTAGGTTAGAGGAGGAAGGAAGGCCACACAATATACGCATTGAGACACCCATAAATATGCGTCATGTTGCATTGTTCGCACAACCACAATGCGGAGTTCTCCTTCATGGTTATCACATGCGTGAGGAGTACCTTAGCCTCGATGTTTTAAAGGATACATCCATGATCCGTCATACCCGGGATGGTATTCGGGTCCCTTAACCCCCTCTCTATCCGCTGGCCATCATATATGTCGCATAAAAACACACTCGGCCAACTGATTATTGACATAGGTCACTAGATGGGAGCATAGTAGGGGACTAGATCATCAAACGGTGAGTCCGTGCGTATCGGCGATGAAGCAGAGAATCTACGTCCTCGACCTTATCCACCTCCTCCTCCACCATCTTCTCATTCCTCTGCCCCTAACCCTTGCCCTTTCCTCCCAACTGACGCTTCATGAATGCATATATATCTAGGACCATCGCCTCCAACCTTGATAGCTTCGCGTCATGCGTGTCCACCTGACGAGCCAACCTAGTGTTGCTCATCTCCATTCCGATGATCCTAGATTTGCCCACATGTGAGCTCATCCCTAGTCCTCCCCTTGCGATTAGCGTCGATCACTTGGCTGAGTGCGTCTGTGGACAAATATGCCTTGTTGGCATCAGATTGTGACTCATGCATTTCGTTAAGCTTTGCCTGAAACGACAAAAAGCACACGATTAGTTAAATAAGTAAATAAAAAAATTATAACGTAATTCAAAAAAATTAAACTGTCGGATTACTTACAATCGTGTCCGCGAAGTTTGAGGACACCTCCTTATCCTTGCCCTTCTTCGTCTGAATTGCCACATAGGCATAGAGCCTAAGTGGCCTACCGCCAGGTCCACTCCCCGTCCCCTGAAATAAAATAATGCAAAATTAGTAGGTAACGCAAAGTAAAATAATACAGAATAATATATTTCTATAATTACAGAAAAATAAAGACTTACCATCCTGAGCCCCACCTCGGTGTAAGACGTCCGGTCGGAGTAGTTCACGTCCATATTTTTTGCCTGGTTTTCCCTCCTCGATTGGCGAGATGCCAATTGTCGCTCCTTGATCTCATTTTCAATGAACTTTTGCCATTGTACCAATGCGATCGGCTCCTTCGACGATACGGACTCACGCATTCTGATAATGGAGTCCCGAGTCTTCCCAAAGTATCGGGCACGTAAATTCTTCTTCCATGTCTTATGTTTATCCCTCAACTGCTCCAACACGGAATCGCGGAGTCCTGGGGGCAGGCTGAATTGTTCCTGTCAAACAAATATAAAACGAAAACAATGTAAGTGTTAGTTGTGAATAAATATAAATTGAATTTGAAATTGAAATATAAATACATTACCTATAGTACCGCCTAAATATCTAACTTGAGAGCTCATTTGGCACCTCCCTCCACCTGGTGTACCCCAGGCCGATAATCGTCTTCACCAGCTCGAGGGATCTAGTCAATATGCCCATCTTGTTCTCAACGGCCATTCCCAATTTTCCTCATTTGGGGAGCTTAGGGACTGAAGAGGCCTCATTGCCTCCGTTATCGTTGAGCCCTGAAGAAGACATCATTATTATCTTCATCATCATCCTTTCCTTAATCCCTGAAGGAGACATATTCTATAAAAAAATTGTTGTTATTAGTACAAATCCAAATGAATTAGAAGAATACAAACACGCCTGCACACACACACACACACACACATACCCCTGCACACACACCTGAAGAAGACATACAAACATTTTTTGTGGTCGTTCCACTCTCTAATGGATCGTGACACAAAGTAATTTAAAAAAAAATTGAAAACTCCCCCCCCCCCACATATACAAAGGAAAGAGAGAAAGAGAGAAAATGATCAAGTACAAATGAATTAAAAGCATTAAACTGATATCCGATAATAATAATGAAACACTAGAACAATACACCCACTAGACATGGACTTTAAATTAATGCTTAAGAATTAAATCTAAATAGTACATGCACTAAACTGAACAAGTACAACTGAATTAAATGCCTTAAAATATTGTCTGATAATTGGAATACTTATTTCAAATCTAAAAATTGTTCCAAATTTGGGTTATCATAACAAATGGATTGATATTCGGTATGAGCAGCCAAGTCATCCACACTACTGTTTAGACGTTTTGGCGCATGTAGGACGATTGAACACGGCTCCTTATTGATATACTCTGAGTAAAACACTTGCTTGACCTAAAGAAATGCACAAAGAAATGGCTCATTACTTACGTGTTCGTCGCTCTTCAATTTGGACAAGTCAACCATGATTAAATTGGTGTCAGGATCAACTTTACAAGCATTTTTATCCTCAACTCTTACCCAATCCTAGTAAAATACAACCTATTTGAAGCTTACATAGTCCAATCCAAATAAATTTTGAATTACACCATAGTAAGTCATTTCAGCTTCAACGAGTTTTTTTTTTACGCTTGCTCGAAAGAAAGTAAGAGCCTTGTATGAAATGCCTAAGTTCTTTACATTTGTACTTTCCTCGTACACACTTGCGCCAAATACGTAACCGTTCAATCGATAATTTTTGTACTCTTGTGCCTTGAATAAGGGTCCAGTGGCTAGACGATCAAGCCTTGATGTTACATCACCCATATTTAAGAGCTGAGAATATAGATAAATTAATTAGGTTAGTTGTAAAGTTTTATTGTAATGTAACGTTATATAACAACCATTTTCATTATAATTACCTCATGTGACAACCACAACTTAAATTCGATATTTGATCGTGCCATTATATTTCGTCTTTTATTGTTCTCACAGGCTTCATATTTTCTGAATAAAATTAATGTAACGAACGTATTACAAAATTAATCATATATAAAATAATCTAAAATAATGTAAAACTTAAAATAATTTTTAACTTACTTTTTCCATTCTTCGATATCTTCATGTGTGTCAAATAGATAACGAGCTACTTGTTCATGTTGCAAACTCATTAATTTCACTCATTTTACCATCACATGACCACCCTCATCGACAAACTCATCAATGTCATCAATGCTGGTCGAGTCAAGCATATATTCCCGAGTATAGATTGATGACTCCATGGTGATGTATTCCTCTGCAATTGATCCAACAATGTATCGTGTATTCTTGACGTAATCTCTGAAAACTTTCATCAATCTTTCAAACAAATACATCCACCGATATCTAACTAGACCGCAAAGAAGTGCATCATCGCATAAGTGTAGCAACAAGCGAAACTTATGTCAAAGAATGATGGGGGAAAGTACTTATCCAATACACAAATCGCTTCGATCACCGCCAATTTTGCGGCCACTATGTGTTCTCGATTGACTACTTTCTCATACAAAAGTGAGAAGCAGATACTAATTTGCATAATAGCCCTCCGTAAATCCTTGTGCTTGGAGAAACAATGCTTAAACAATAGAGGAACCAATTGCATGATCACATGCCAATCGTGGGACTTATACTTGTGTAACTTATGGGTAGCGTAATTCACAATCCTTTGCAAGTTGGACGAAAAATTAGATGGAACCTTCAAATTATATATTGTGTCTAAAAGCACCTTCCTTTCCCCACTCGTCAAAATAAACGTACCAAGGGGAATTACTATCATTCCCCTACTATCTTCTTTTAACCATAGTAATGGCTTAAGTTTCAATGATTTAAGGTCTTTTTGTGCATTTTATCCATCCTTCGAATGACTCCCCCTAAGGCATGTGCCCACAATATGTTCAACGATGTTCTTCTCTGCATGCATCACATCCAACACATAGCACACCGGGTTATTCTTCCAATAAGTCAAGTCAAATAAAATTAACCTCATATACCATGCCTTTCTTGTCTCAGTTTCATTTCTGGTTGGGGTATTCTTATGCTTGACATTCTTAAATTTAGGATTCTTACCTGGCATATTACGGCCACAATCATAAGATTTACTTTCAATTTCTGAACCTGAAAGTTTTCTCAGCGATAGCTTATATTCAACCTCGCTCGATAAAAAATTGGAACCTTTCTCAAATCTGAAATTATGAGCGGGGGGTAAAAACCTCCTATGGCAATGGTATATATTTTTTGAGCTAGTGGGGAGACAAAGAGATTCAGTCTCCTCTCTACAAATAGGACACCCCAAATAACCATGTACTACACAACCGGATAATGTCCCATAAGCTGAAAAATCATGAATTGCCCACATCAACATAGCTTTCAGCGTAAACTCTTCTTTTCTAAAAGAGTCAACTGCTTGCACACCCTCTTCCCATAACTCATTTAATTATTCTACTAAAGGATGTCATCACTTGGTGCTTTTGACCCGGGTATCAACAAAGACAGCATTAAAAATTCAGGTCTCATACACTGTGAAGTAGACCTGTCAACGGGTGGTGTTGGGTTATGTACGGATTGGGTTAACGGGTGAAAACACCCTTAACCCGTACACGACTTGTTAAGACTAACGGGTCCAATGATAATACCCAAATACGACCCGTTAATATTAATGGGTACACGACCCGAACCGTTAGGACCTGTTAATATTAATGGGTCTAAACGGGTAACAGATTGGGTGACCCTATATTACCCGTTAGTCTTCATCAATTTAAAAATAATGGGTTTTAATGGTTATTCTTATAATAGTATATAAAATATCCCTAAATTAATCTCAACCATTATAAGAAAAACCATTAAAACCCATTATTTTTAAACTAATGAAGACTAACGGGTATTAATGAAGACTACCCATTAGTTTTCATTGGTTTAAAAATAACGGGTTTTAATGGTTATTCTTATAATGGTTGAGCTTAACTTAGGGATTATATATATATATATATATATATATATATATATATATATATATATATATATATATATAGTGTTTACTTACTAATGGGTTATAATGGGTGTAATATTAGTTCGGGTCACACGACCCAATAAAACTCGATACCACTAACGGGTGATAATGGGTATAAACGAGTTTAATCATGTAAGAGTACAAACTCGAAGATGATCCGTTATGATAACAGATCTACCGTGCTGACCCTTTAATTACCCAAACCCGATAAGACTAAACCCATTAACTTATAATTTTGTGCCATGTCGTGTCATTTTATTGTGTCATGCCTCATTTTGCCAGGTCTATTATGAAGGAGGGAGGTTGAGTGGGGCTAGGATCACTGTCCATACACTCTGATTGGTGCTTAGATTTCCAAATGGATTGAATCCATCTATTGATATAGCCAAACGAATGTTACGCTGTTCTTCGAGCAAAATCGGGATACGCATAACTCATCCTCCTCCAAGTTGTAGAATCAATAGGATGACGCATGAGATTATCCCTTACTTCTGCCCTAGCACGCCAAGTCATTGCCTCCGCTATCCATGGTACTATGAAAAATCGCTTTAATCTAGGCCCAATGAGAAAATATTTAAACACTTTTTGAGGAATGAGAAAAACCGCTTTAATCTAGGCCCAATCGATTCATGATTGTGCCTTCCTTACCAATAGATTGGACACATCTAGGATCATCTCATACCGGACACCGATCGATATTTTCATACTCCTTTCGGTATAGTATGCAGTCATACACACAAACATGAATCGATTTATACTTCATTCCCAAGCCTCTCAAACTGTTCAACATAAGAGGATAGCTATTTGTAAGCATATTCTCCTTGGGAATCAAGCCCTTCACCCGATTCAAAATTCTTGTCACGCTATTTCCAGACAAACTGTATTGGGTCTTCAAACTATGCAAACTAACCATGGTATGTAAAGTTATTTGATATTTCTCACAGCCAGAGTATAACAGTTGGGTCGCCTTATATTTTAAACTTTGGTAGTTATCGTCAAGGTTTATCCTGATATCTTTATGAGTACCTGAACCTTGTACATCATCAGCGACCTCATTCTCTTCCACTTCATGAACTCTGTATGCATCATCAACTAAATCCTCTAACATATTATGATCTACGTCGTCCCCTTCTACATCTATCCTACTTGTTGAAGGTTTTTGTGAAGGTTGCTCGGGAAAAAAATGAACTTTCAATTCCCCGTGAAAACTCCAAAATCGATAATTATCTTGCATACCCCATCTTAACAAATGTAGTTCAACTGTTTTCCACTCAAACACCATACCATTCCCACATCTAGCACACGGACACGGAAACTCTTCATCATCATGGCATCTCTTTGCGTATTTCACAGATTCATTAGCACCTCTGCGAAACACATCCCCCAATATATCTGTGTCACACATCCACTCTTTGTATTTAGGATATCCCATCACAGCTACTACAAACAATCACTTATTAAAGGTAAGAAGCATATATTCGTGGATTAGTATAAACAAAACTTAGATTTATAGTGTGTTTCATTTAATTATGTCTTATTTATATTCGATTTTTAAATTTCAATTTCAAATTCAATTTATAATATTAATTCATATTTCCTCCATCTACTCTAAAGGGTGAGGGGTCCTATCCCATTCAAGATCGCATATTTATGTAATATACTCAATAGCTCATGCACATTGTTATGATTTGAGAAAAATTCGGCAGCATATCCCCATAGTTCTCTAATTACACAACGTAGATTCGCAAGTGTGAGTGTTATTTCAATTGAATCTAGTATGTACCCGGAGAACATTAGGATACAACTGCAGAACTTCCTCCAAAAGTAACAAGTTATGCCACTAAGAATATTATTATACAAAAATTATGCAGTCCTAAACTGTTCAAATGGGACAATTCAAGAGATCTCATTACAGGGGTAATGACTCTTGAACGGGTCTAAGGGCTATTGAATGCGCACACCTAAGAACTAGAAGGCTATATGTAATTTCATGTATGTTTCATTTAATTATCATAAATGAAACATACTATATATATGAATTAATAATATATTGTTCGTGACACAAAGTAATTTTAGAAAAAAATTAAAAACTCCCCCCCCCCCCCCCCCCCCCGCATTTGGACAATAATCCAGTGGTCATGCCACTTTCAAAATTAACCAACCCAACATCGGTCCACTATAATCCAACAGCAACAGAAACAACAACAACAACAAGCCAACAAATGTGTATCCCCTACTCCTTTTAATCCATCTACTCAATTAATCCATTTCATCACGTCTTATAAATATATCATCATTAAATCGATACAATTAAAGATATAAAATTAAAGTTACAATTAAAGCTATATTTTATTAATCAATTTGTCCATTTCAATTGTCACGGTGTAATATTAATGTTTAACAACTTAATTCTGAATTCCAAAATAACAACATCTAACCCATAATATTTACAATTACTAAAAATCCTAAACATCAATTCAAACTAACTACTTACTAATTTAAAACCAACAATTAATAAGGGGAATCTAAAGGCTCCTAACTCATTTATATCCAATTAAAGTCATAATTAAATTAACAATAATAATTATAAGTCCCAATTCCAATTACTATTATGACTATTCCATGAGAAAATCTCAAATTGAACTTTAAGCCTCTTAAACATGGGGAGAATCATCATTTACACATTTACGTATGAAATCAAGGGTTAATTACTTATCATTATGTATTAGCCAATAATATTTGGGTATTTATACTTAAGGGTACAATATATTTGGGTATTTACACATTTACGTATGAAACCCTAATTGTTCCATTACCCACACAGGCACACTACACACACACTGCCCCCACCCTTACTGCCCCCCTCCACCCCACACACACCCACACACGCAGCACACCACGCACACGCACACATACACCAATATTCATATACACACAAAGGATAGAGAGAGAGAGAGAGAGAGAGAGAGACGGACATGAAAGTAAAGAGAAAGAGGGAGAGAGCAACACCGTAAGAGAGAGAGAGAGAAGGGGGAAACAAAACAGTGGGAAAAAAAAGAGGGAAGGATTTTTTTTACTGGGAAAGTTGTCACGGACCTGTCAAGATTTTTTACCATGACAACTTTCTAACATTGTCACGATCATTGACCGTGACAAGTATAGTTGTCACAGACTTGTCACGGTCATTGATCGTGATAATACCTTGTTACAGACTTGTCATCGTCATTGACTGTGACAAGGGTGGCAGATTGAAGGGTGGTAATTTGGCCTTTTTGATGTAGTGCATTTTGAATTTATTTTATATTTTTATCTTGTAGTTGTGAGTGGATGTAAGGGGTGAACCTGGATCAACGGTAAGGTTTCCCCAATGTGACCTGGAGGTCACATGTTCGAGTTGCAGAAATAGCCTCTCTGCATATGCAGGAGTAAGGTTGCATACATCTAACTCTCTAGTACCCGCAGTGGTGGAGCCTCGCGCACTAGGGAGGTCACATGTTCGAGTTGCAGAAATAGCCTCTCTGCATATGCAGGAGTAAGGCTGCATACATCTAACTCTCTAGTACCCCGCAGTGGTGGAGCCTCGCGCACTGGGTTTGCCCTTTTAGTTTCAACGACAATAAAAAAAAGTATATATCTCGAAAATGGATCAGAATACTACTTTGGTTGGCCTACTTATTGGCAGATTGGATGGCAACTGTTTTCGCCTGCATCCTTTTCAATCATGTCAATACCAGTAATTTTAGAGACGATGAGCTCGTGACATTTTGGGCACCTTTTAGGATACTTCACCTTGGAGGTCCAGACACTATTACCGCGTATGCGTTAGCTGACAATGAGTTATGGATAAGGCCTTTGCTCGGACTAGTTGTCTAAATCGGTGTAGCACTTAATATAAGTGTTATTGGGTGGCAAGGTGCATGTCTCTCATTTTTAACCATTACATTGATTTTGGCTAGAATAATCAAATATAGAGAGAGGTCGTGGGTTCTATGGTCTATAAATTTCGAGAAGTATTGTGATTTCGCATTAGGTTTGCGTGACCCAGGGTCAAAATACGCCAAGTTCATGGAGAAGCATAGTCTGCAACCGTGCAGACGGTTACCATGTTAGCGCATAGGAGGAAATTGAGATTGATGTTGTTGGAAAAAATGATGTACCTATTAATCGAATTGGTTATGAAAATATGTTGTTCAAAGCACATGGTTTCTTCGAAACCTTTATGATTTTATTTGTGGAACTTATTGAAGAGAAATTTAATGTTTCTTTAGTTAAGTTTTTGTATTAAGTTTGAATAAGTACTAGTAAGTCCTAGTATTTAGGGTAGTTCCTTGATTTTTGCTAGTTGCTGCTAGTTGCACTTATTATGTTTGTTAGTTGTAAACGTGAGCGAATTTTTCTCATTCTGTTAAGATTGTAAAAGGCTATTTATAAGCCTAAATGATTCAATAACAAAGTTTTCATTCCCAGAATTGTTGATTACTTTTAATTTTGTATTTTTTATTCTTAACATTCTGGTATCAGAGCCACTACTGGGTCTGAGAAAAAAAAATCAAAGCAGCAGTCTTTGAAGTTCTTGCAGCAGCAAAGCAAATGACAACCGAAGGAAAATTTTGTGCAACCATCCATTCCTCGCTTGATGGACACTATGACCACTGGAGCATGTTGATGGAGAATTTCCTGCGATCTAAGGAATATTGGGGGCTGGTAGAGACTGGCTATGTTGATCCAGAGAGTGGAGCGACACAGACAGAAGCACAATAAAAGAGGCTAGAGGATTTGAAGCTGAAAGACCTGAAGGTGAAGAATTATTTCTTTCAGGCCATAGATCGGACGATATTAGAGATCATTCTCGTGAAGGATACCTCCAAACAAATCTGGGATTCTATAAAGAAGAAGTTTGAGGGGAGTGCTAGGGTTAAGAGGTCGCATCTACAAGCTCTCCGCAGAGAGTTTGAAACCCTAGAGATGAAGATTAGAGAAGGAGTCTCCTTGTACTTTTCAAGAGTGTTATCAGTGGCCAACAAGATGAGAACACATGGAGAGAAGATGCAAGATGTCACAGTGGTGGAGAAGATTCTCAGATCGTTGAGTGAGAAGTTCAATTATGTTATTTTCTCGATCGAGGAGTCCAAAGACATTGATAAAATCTCCATTGATGAACTGCAAAGTTCTTTGATTGTTCATGAGCAAAAATTCTAGCGATATATAGGAGAAGAACAAGCACTCAAGATAACCTCTGAAGACAGGTTTGGTGCAAGAGGACGGGGTCGAGGTGCATATAGAGGCAGAGGAAGAGGGAGAGGTCGCCAACCCTACAACAAAGCAACAGTGGAATGATATAATTGCCACAAGCTTGGACACTTCCAATCTGAGTTTCCAAGATGGAATAAGGAAGCCAATTATGCTAAGTTAGGAGAAGAAGAAGAGATGCTACTCATGTCATATGTGGAGATGAATGATGCTCGAAGGGAGAATGTCTAGTTCCTTGATTCTGGATGTAGCAACCACATGTGTGGTGACAAGAGCTTGTTCTATGATATCAATGAAGACTTCAGGAAGAAGGTAAAGCTGGAAAATAACGCAAGGATGGTTGTTTTAGGAAAAGGCAACGTGAGATTGAACGTAAGTGGCTTTACACATGTTGTTAGTGAAGTATTTTTTATGCCTGAACTAAAAAATAATGTTCTGAGCATTGATCAAATGAAAGAAAGAGGGTTAGCGATTCTCATTCAATATGGAAAGCTCAAGATTTATCATTCGGAGAAAGGGCTCATAGTACAGACTGAGATGACAGAAAATTGGATGTTTGTGTTGTCGGCAAATTCATTGCCTCAAAAGCCAGCTTGTCTTTACACATCCTCACAGGATTTGGCACACTTATGGCACCGTCGTTATAGACATTTGAGCTATAAAGGATTGCGGACTCTTCAGCTCAAGAAGATGGTGCATGGGATAACTCAGTTCAAAGCTCCATCGACAGTGTATACTAATTGTATGATTGGGAAGCAACACAGGGATCCAATCCCAAAGAAGAGCAATTGGAGGGCCACAAAGAAGCTCCATCTTATTCATGCATATCTTTGCGGTCCAATCTCTCCCATCTCCAATAGTAAGAAGAGGTACGTCATATGCTTTATTGATGACTTTACTAAAAAAGCATGGAATTATTTTTTAATAGAGAAATCTGAAGCATTAAGCATGTTCAAACGTTTTAAAAATAGTGTTGAGAAAGAATTAGGAAGATATATAAAATGTTTGAGAACAGATCGAGGAGGAGAGTTCACATCAGTTGAATTTAATGAGTCTTGCACAGAACAGGGCATCAAGAGGTAATTGACTGCAGTGTATACTCCACAACAGAACGGAGTAGGTGAAAGGAAAAATCGAACAGTGATGAACATGGTTCGATGCATGATCTCTGAAAAGAGGATCCCTAAGACTTTCTGGCCAGAGGTGGTAAACTGGACAATATATGTTCTGAATCGAAGTGTGAAGAATCAAACACCTGAGGAATCTTGGAGCGACAACAAACCCTTAGTTGAGAATTTTAGGGTTTTTGGATGCGTGGTGCATGTGCATGTTCCTGATGTGAGAAGGACAAAGATGGATGCAAAGAGCCTCTCCTGTGTGTTATTGGGAGCAAGTGAAGAGTCTAAACCATATAGACTCTATGATCCAGTTACAAAGAAAGTTATAATTATTAGGGATATAGTGTTTAAGGAGGGCAAGTCTTGGAGCTGGGATAAGAGCTATGAAGAACATATAATGGATGATTAGTATTGGGATGATGAAGAAGGTAATGGGGCAGTAAATGCAGAGAATGATGAAGTAGAGAGTGGGGAAGAAGAAGGAGTTAATGAAGATCCAGCTGGTAGTCCGCAAACTGGTGAGGATGGAGGAGAATCATCTAGTTCTGATACTGATCAGGAAGAGCTAGAGGGCACCCGGTGTGGATGAGAGATTATGTAAGTGGGGAAGGGATTTCGGAGGAAGAAGATATAAATGTCAATTTTGCTTTATTTGCTTAAGCAGATCCAGTGCATTTTGAAGAGGCAGTGAAGCATGAAAACTGGAGGATAGCAATGGACATGGAGATAAAAGCTATTGAGAGGAACAACACATGGGAACTCACTGATCTACCTACAGGTGCAAAGAATATTGGAGTGAAGTGGGTTTATAAGACCAAACTCAAGGAGAATGGAGAAGTGGACATGTTCAAGGATCGTTTGGTGGCAAAGGGGTATGTACAACAATAAGGGATAGACTACGCATAAGTGCTTGCGCCAGTTGTAAGAATGGATACAGTGAGAATGATTGTGGCTTTAACAGCTAAAAAAGGATGGACTCTCTATCAACTTGATGTCAAGTCTGCCTTCCTACATGGGGAACTCAATGAAGAAGTATATGTGGAGTAGCCTAAGGGTTATGAGTTAAAGAACAGTCCTCAGAAATTATACAGGTTGAAGAAATCCCTCTATGGACTGAAACAAGCTCCACGGCTTGGTTCTGTCGTATTGAAGCTCATTTCATAAGTGAAGGATTAGAGAAGTGTTATAGTGAACATACTTTATTCATTAAAACAAATAAGGGAGGTAAGATTCTCATTGTTATATTATATGTAGATGATTTAATATTTACTGGCAATGATGAATTAATGTTTGCTGAGTTTAAGAATTCCATGTTAAGGGAGTTTGATATTACTGATTTGGGGAAAATGAGGTTTTTTCTTGGCATAGAAGTATTGCAGAGGTCAAATGGGATTTATATTTTCCAGAGAAAGTATACCTTGGAGGTGTTGAAGAGATTTATGATGGATAATAGCAACTCAGTTCATAATCCAATTGTTACAGGTTATAAACTTTTCAAAGATGAGAATGGGGATCGTATTTATGAGACTCTATTTAAACAGATAGTGGGATGCCTCATGTACTTAACAACTACGATGCCAGATTTGATGTTTGAAGTAAACTTGATTAGCATGTATATGGCTAAACCAACTAAATTGCACTTGCTGGCAGCCAAGAGGATATTGAGATACTTGAAAGGAACCACTGGACTTGGAGATTTTTACAATAAGGGAGGGTGTGAATGTCTGGTTAGTTATGCAGATAGCGACTATGCAGGAGATCTAGAAGATAGAAAAAGCACATCAGGCTATGTCTTCATGTCGGGATCTAGAGCTGTTGCCTGGTCTTCAAGAAAACAACCTATAGTCACACTCTTAACCACTGAAGCAGAGTTCGTGGCAGCAACTTCTTACGCTAGCCAAGCTGTTTGGATGAAGAGGATACTTCAGAAATTGAGTCTGGAGGAAAGTAAGTGTATTGCAATTCTTTGTTATAATAGTTCGACAATTAAACTATCATAAAACCCTGTGTTACATGGTCGAAGCAAGCACATTGATGTGCACTTCCATTTTCTTCGTGATCTCACACGAGAAGGAGCAGTTGAGTTGGTTTATTGTGGAACACAAGATCAACTGACAGATGTGATGACAAATCCCCTTATAGTGGATGCATTTCAGAAGTTTAGAAGTCAGTTGGGAGTTTTCCATGTTCCTTAATTAAACTAGTTATAGGTGGGAACTAGTTTAAGGGAGGGAATGAAGAGAAAGTTTAGGTTTCTTTAGTTAAGTTTTTGTATTTAGTTTGAATAAATCCTAATAAGTCCTAGTCTTTAGTGTAGTTCCTTGATTTTTACTAGTTGCACTTATCATGTTTGTTAGTTGTAAACGTGACCTAATTTTTGTCATTCTGTTAAGATTGTAAAAGGCTATTTATAAGCCTAAATGGTTCGATAAGAAAGTAGTCATTCCCAGAATTATTGATTAATTTTCATTATGTATTTTTGATTCTTAACGCTTATATTAATCAGCTTGGATAACCGAGACGAAAGACGATCCCCACCAAACTTCTTTTAAGGTAATTGAGGTTGAACTTGGATTTGCTCATGATGTTTTCTACACAAAGTCACTTATAAACCACACTTCTCTCGGATTCCTTTTTCGCTTCATCACCACCTCTTTGACTTTTCTTGTGTTAATGGTCTTTTCGATCACGTTAGGCGTGAATTATCAGAAGCATCTGTTAGTTGATCTGATATTTACTTATGTATTGCTGGGGGGTGCTACTGTATTAGAAGTATCAAAATTTATTCTTCTAATCTCATCTGATCAGGCACATCTTGGCTAAGTAAGCATTCTTTTTTTCAAATAATATCTATAATTTCATTAAAACCATAATATTAGGGTGTCAAAGACCATGAAGTAGTACAATTTTCTTATCTTTCGCCTCAGCCAAAACCTTATTGATTTAAGAGGATTATTAATGCCAATTCCCTCGCGTAAGCTTCAATATTTGCTAAAATATTGAACCTTATTGATTCACGAATTTTTTTTCAACCAAGGTGGAGGGGTATCAGAGCAAGTCCGTATTATTCGACGCATGTAGGATTGTGAATTCACTACAAAATATGGGTGGCAGAGAGAAGTGGGACATGGTGAGTGATGTGTGGGTTGAGATGTTAGGTTATACAGCTAGTCATTGTAGAGGACGTTATCATGCTCAACAGTTCTCTAAAGGGGGTGAACTACTAACTTATGTTTTGCTTCTAATGGCACATCATAACATTACTGAGCAATTCCAAAGGCCACGGGGCCATGCCAGGGCTACCCTGAGGTAAAACTTAAATAGTCAGATAAAAAAGATGACTAGATAAAAAGTAAAAAGTAAAAAAATGACAGTGTTTGGTGATTTGTAGTGACACATGGCGCGTGGTTGTGCTTCCAAGAGAAGTCTATATTTTATTTTGCATTTTTAGTTTAGGGTATTATTGTCATTTTCTTTTATTTTTAGTATTTAATTAGTCTCAAAGCATGTTTAGGGCTAATTAGTCATTTTTTAGTTATTAGTTGCCCTATTTTGACTTTCTGGGTCTTAGCTTGGCTAGCAAGCTAACCTCTCCTATAAATAGGCATTTGGCCCTCATTTGTAAACATACTTGAATATTAAAAAATAATAGAGAGAGAGAGAGAGAAGTAAACCCTTTTTCTTAGTTTAGTTTTATTATTTTGTTTGTGGTAGTGTTGTGTAGTTATAATAATAACGCTTCTGCATTCCTAGATTCACATCAAATTGGTATCATAGTTGCGTTTGTTCTTGGTGTTTGTCGTAGTGCGTGAAGTGGGCATCGAGTTGAAATTCCAACTCGGGCAACCCTTCAATTAGTAGATTGATAAATGTCCAAGGGGAATCGGGTCGATCAAAATCCTAAATTACATCACCGCTAAAAGGGGGATACCAACCCTTTTAGCCTCGTCCACTCTCCACCCTCCTCCATCACCTTCCTCCACCTCCTACTGCCACACAACCACCACCTCATATAAATGAACACTGTCTCCTACTTTCCTCCAAACCCCCAAATTAAAATCTAACCCTAAGAATCCCAAGAACCTACAAACCCTAACCCTAAACCCAAACCCCGCCGGTCAAAATCCCCAAGAAACCCTAGTTCTCAACCCCTACGAAAACCCTAATCTTCCCCACCCTTGTTTTTACCCTCTTTTCACCCTTCCCCCACTCATTTATGCCCAACCATAATCAAACCCCACAAAAATGGGATTTCATCCTCCGATCCAATCCCCTACCCATTATTTAACGTCAAATCTGATCAAATTGGTCCTAAGGCCTATTTGTGGTACAACATATGACTTTATACGTCCCACTTGGAGCCCATTTTTGACTATTTGCCATTTTGGGTCTGACTTTTTAGAATATCGCCTTCTTCCCTTCGCTTGTTTCGTCATCGTACTCGCGAAGGTGCGATCATCGAAGTTCTCATTCGATCAGATTCAAATGTCCACCACACAAAGTAGAAACCATGTACTTGTGGTGTCGAGAATGTGGATATGGTGGTTAATTTTTGGTTGCTTGGATTTCGTAGAGAGGCATCACTAGGATTTGGGTTTATTAGACCCATTATTAATGAGGTTCATAATATGGGACTAATTCCAATTTGGATGCTCACTTTTGATTGAGTTTGATGGAGGTCCGAAGCGTTTTTTGGTTCATATCATGATGAGTCACCCTCCAAGCTCGAGGATGAGCTTTTTCAAAATAGGGGAGAATGATGTGTTTGGTGATCCGTAGTGACACGTGGCGCGTGGTTGTGCTTTCAGGAGAAGTCTATCATTTATTTTGCATTTTTAGTCTAGGATATTATTATCATTTTCTTTTATTTTTGGACTTTAATTAGTCTCAAAGCATGTTTCGGACTAATTAATGATTTTTTTAGTTATTAGTTATCATTTTTTGACTTTTTGGGGTTTAGCTTGGATAGAAAACTAACTGCTCCTATAAATAGGCCTTTGGCCCTCATTTGTAAACAAACTTGAATATTAAAAAAGAATATAAAGAGAGAAAGACATTTTTCTTAGTTTAGTTTTATTTTTTTGTTGGTGTTAATGTCGTGTAGTTAGTAGTTGGTGTGTAGTTATAATAATAACGCTTCCGCACTCTTAGATTCACATCAAACAATTATTCTAGTCATTTTTTTTTCTTGAAGCTAACGAATATGGAAACGGAACTAATCAAGATTTGTTATTAACTCTTTTCAATCACTTTTACTATGAATACTGTTGACAATTCTGAACAAGAGTAGTGATCTTGATATGAAAAAGATGGGAAGTTAACAAAATTTAGATTAATCTTGACGAATTTGAGTCATTAATAAGTTTACTAGATGCACTTAAGCTTGATAACTCATTTTATTATGAATTTTGGCTTGAATTTTACGTGGGTAATGTTCTTACGTAGGTACTGTATATAGACGGGCTACTGTTCATACGCAGTTTACTGTTCACTTTTACTCCTTATTTAAGGAGAGTTTCTGCCATGGTTCAAAACAAATAGAAATATAAGAGAGTTTCCATTGTTTATCATTTAGTTCTCTTTTATAAACTTTGAGAGGATTTTGATGCTTGGGAGAGTTGTAATACTTGTTGTTTATATCAAAGAAAGGAAGTCATCATTCGTGGACGTACACAAATTGGTGAACAACGTACATTTTGTCTTGTGATTTATTGGTGTGTGTGACTTTTCATTAATTTCTCATGATTTAGTGTTTAGAGTGTAGTTCTCTTGTTATCTTTTAGGTTTCTCTTTATCTTGTATCTTGGGCGTGCATAAATCACTCCATTGAGTGAGTATCTACACAATAAATTAGTATCAGGTCTTTGGCTTGTAGGGTCTCTGCTTTATGTGTATCTAAGGTGTTTAATAAAATTCCTAAGTGGGATTTTTGTCTTGGACTAGTTGGTTCTAGTTGAAGGCCCATTTTAAAGATTAGAGAGTGTCTACATCTAAGGTTGCAAAGGTGTCAACGATGAGGTTTTACTTGGGAAAGTTTGATGGTAGAACCAATAATTTTGGCATGTGGCAATGTAAAATGAGGGATATCTTGATTCAACAAGGTTTGTATAACATGTTGAGGGGCATTTCGGCTAAACCCGAGGATATATTGAAGGATGATTGGAGAGAGTACGACTTACAAGCATGTAGCACAATCTGGTTAAATCTTCCACAAAATGTGGTGTACTATGTCATGAAGGAAGAATCGACGGTGTTAATATGAAAGAAATTAAATGACAAATATATATGATGAAGAGCATAGAGAATCATTTGTATCTCAAGAATAAGCTATTTCGATTTGACTATATTGAAGTTATGTTGATGTCTAAACATCTTGATGAGTTTAATAAAATTCTCTTCGACTTATTAAGCTTAGATGTTGATATTGATGATGAAGATAAAGCTTTGTTGCTTCTAAACTCACTTTCGGACTCATATGAGAATTTGAGCCCCAAACTGCTATATGGTAAGGATGAGGTGAAATATGTTGATGTCTCTTTGACATTATTGGGGAGTGAGAAGCGAAATAATAAGAAGTGTGATTCTCAATCTGATGTGTTGGTTCTGTGAGGTAGGACCGAGAAGAGAAGGCAAGGTGGAAGAGGAAGATCTAGGGCTAAGTCTAGAACTAAGGGATTGGAAAATGTCATTTGTTATAAGTGAAAAAAGAAGGGGCATTTCAAAAAGTATAACCCTAAGATAGGCAAGAGTGATGAGAAACCGGTACAAAATCCACCAATTCTGTCACTTTGTAGGATGATGAATTTGGGAGTATGTTGATAGTTTCTTTAGGGTAAAGCTCTTTAAGCGAGTGGATATTTAACTCAAATTTTTAATTATCGTATATGTACGGATAAAGATTAGTTCCATACCTTTAAGGAGGTGGATGGAGGAAAAGTCTTTATGGTTAATGACCATGTTTGTCGGTGGCAGTAAATTGGCACAATCAAATTAAAGATGCTTGATGGAGTGACTCGGACTTTCACGAATGTTAGGTATGTTCCGAAGTTGAAGAATAATTTGATTTCATTGGATGATTTTGGATTACAATAGATTCAATATTGTACTCGATGGCAGAATGCTAAAGGTTGTTTGGGTGCCTTGGTGGTTATGAGAGGAAAAAAGGAGGGAAACCTCTATTTTTTCAAGGGAGTACGATAGCATGTCATGCCTCGATTGTTGATAACAAAGAAAAGGTAAAGCTAGATTCCACTAGGATTTAGCATATGCATTTTGGACATGCCAGGGAGAAGGCCATGATAGTGTTGTGTAAGCAAGGGTTGTTAAAGGGTGCGAAGAGTTGTAAGTTAAGATTTTGTGATCATTGCATGCTTGGGAAGCAAACATGGGTCAAGTTTGGCACGACTATTCATTGCACAAAGGGCATACTTGATTACGTTCACACGGATGTTTAGGGTCTTTTGAAGACACCATATATGGGGGGGGGGGGGAGTTCACTATTTTGTGACGTTCATTAATGAATACTCTCAAAGGACTTGGGTCTACACCATAGAATACAAAGACGAGGTCTTTGGGGTGTTTCTTATATGAAAGAAGATAGTGGAAAATCAGACCGGTAAGAAAATCAAGATTCGTAGGTCTGATAACGGCAGGGTGTATCAATATGATCCTTACTTGGAGTATCGTGAGGAGGATATCGTATGACACTTTACGGTTCAAAAACCACCACAAAAAAATGGAGTAGCAAAGAGGATGAACAGAATCTTATCTAAAAAAGTGAGGTGTATGTTATCCAATGCGGGCTTGCCAAAGCAGTGTTGGGTAGAGGATTTATCCTGTGCTTGCTTCATTGCAACTGTTTACGATCTATCAAAATTGATTTTAAGACTCTTATGGAGGCTTGGTCAGGTACACATCCTACTTATGATACGGTGGATGTTTTTAGATGCCCGACTTATTGTAATGTTAGTGAGGGAAAAATTGGTTTTAAGAGCTCGAAAGGAAATTTTCACGGGTTCAAGCAATGGGGTCAAAGGATCGAAGTTATGGTCCCTGGAAGATAAGAAAATAGTGATGAGTATGGATGTGACTTTTGATGATCCATCTAGGCTCAAGATGCTAAAGGCAGAGAAAGAAGATTCTTCGGTGGAGAATGAGAGTGAAAAGGTGTAATTGGAGGTGATTATTCCGATCGATTTTCAAGTGAAGAGGTGGAGGTTCCGAATGAGGAACCTAGTCAACAACGGCAAGAACGACAATCTTTGGCAAGTGTAGGAAAATCAAGAATTCAGAAAACTATAAAAAGATATGGATTCAATGATGACACGGTTGCTTATGCATTATTGGTTTATGGTGATGAGTCGTCTACGTATCATGAGGCGATGAGTGATACTCATTGTGATGAGTGGAAGGTTTCCATGGGTGAGAACATTGATTCTCTTCACAAGAACCAAACTTGGTAGATTGTTGAGTTGTCTAAGGGTAAGAAGTCTATCGAGAGTGAGTGGGTATATGCTAAGAAAGATGGGGCTCCAAATTTTGATGTTTTTTACAAGGAAAGGTTAGTGGCCACGGTTTTACACAAATGGAAGATGTTGATTACAATGAAGTGTTCTCTTTGGTGGTAAAACACACTTCCACCCGAGTGTTATTGGCTATGGTAGCACATTTTGACTTAGAGGTTGAACAACTCAATGTCAAAATAACATTTTTGCATGGGGATCTATAGAAGGAGATTTATATGTCTCAACCGGAGGCTTTCAAAGTTGTTGGCAAGGAAGATCATGTGTGCGAATTGCAAGAGTCCTTATATGAGTTAAAGCAATTGCCTCGACAATGGTACACACGATTTGACACGTTTACGTTCGGCCAGAAATTCACACGAAGTTATTTTGATCATTGTGTTTATTTCAAGCTGCTCATGGAAGGTACTTTCATTTATTTACTCTTGTATGTTGATGACATGATCATTGCTTATTCGAGCATAGTATAAATTTACAAAATGAAAGCTCAATTGAGCCAAGAGTTTAAGATGAAAGATTTGGGTAGAGCTAAGATGTAGATTAGTAGAGAGAGTAAGAAGGGAAGGTTGAGTCTCACTCAAAGGCAATACCTAGAGATATTTGTAGCACGGTTTGGGATACAGGATGCAAAACCTATGAATACTCCCTTGGCTGCACACTTTAGACTCTCGACTATGATGGCTCCCAAAATTGAAGATGAGGTGGAGTATATGGCTCAAGTTCCATATGTAGGTGAGGTGGGTAATTGATGTATGCCATGGTTTGTACTCGATCGGATATAGCTCAAGTTGTGAGTGTTGTGATTAGGTATATGGAAAACTCAGGCAAAGCGGTGAAGTGGATTTTGCAGTATCTACAAGGTTCACTTGATGTGGGACTTATGTACCAACGGGTGGAAAAGACACATGTGTGTGGGTATGTGAATTCAGACTATGCGAGAGATTTGGACAAGCGTCAATTGACTACGAGGTATATTTTTACGTTAGCTAGTAGTCCAGTGAGTTGGAGATCCATGTTACAAGCCACAGTTTCTTTATTTTCTACAGAGGGGAAGTATATGGTGGCAACAAAAGCCGTGAATAAGGCCCTATGGATTCAAGGTCTTATTGGTGATTTGGGGATTACACAGGATTATGTGGAGGTACATTGTGGTAGCCAACGCACTATCCACTTCGCCAAGAACCAAATTCATCATAGGAGGTTATCGATGGGGGTATTATTGTTTTGAAGAAAATTAGCACCAAAGATAATCTTAATGACATGTTGACGAAGGTGGTAGCGGTGGTCAAGTTTGAGCACTGTTCAAACTTAATCAATGTTCTATATTTTTTAGGCCCTTTGGGGTTAATTAGTGGTGGTGTTCCTAAATGATTGCGTTGATATATGGGGGTTACAGAATTCTTTTGCCAAGGTGGAGATTTATGAATTTTGCCTTCAATTTTATGCGGGCTACTATTCATATGCAAGTTACTGTTCATATGCGGTTTATTCTTCATTTTTACTCCTTGTTTAAAAAGAGTTTCAGCAATGGTTCAAAGCACATAGAAATAGAAAAGAGCTTCTATTGCTCATCATTTAGTGCTCTTGTATACACTTTGAGAGTATTGTGAGGCTTGAGAGAGTTTTAACCCTTATTGTTTATATCAAAGAAAGGAAGTCATCATCCGTAAACGTAGCCAAATTGGTGAATCAAGCACATCTTGTTTTGTGATTTGTTGGTGTATGTGATTCCTCATTAGTTTCTCACTACTTTGCGTTTAGATTGTATTTCTCTTATTATCTTTTGGGTTTCTCTTTATCTTGGATTTTGGGCGTGCATGAATCATTCCATTAAATGAGTATCCGCACTACATCTATATCATGAATGCATATGTCATAGAAAATAACAGTCTGATTATACATAAATAGAAATTAGTTGAATATGAGATGTAAATGACACTGCACATTCATGTCTATTTGGTGAACTACTGAATCTTGAATTTTTATTGAAGGAATCTATTACTGTCTAAACAAAGCCTTGCTCATACTTTCACCAAGTGAGAGAATTTGCTAACTATGAATAAATTCAAGTACATTATGAGAGAAATATGAAAACGTCTTAATTTTTATATGATATGTATGGAGGTGAAAATATAGATGAAATTGAATATGAAACTCCATAATACATAGTAATTCACAAAAATTACATCAGCATTAAGAATAGTAAAACAGTAACACAGTCCCATCAGTTTGAGGTTATGCATCTTGCACTCTGTTATAATTTGAAAGTTCCAGGATCCCACCCAAATCTCTTATTGATTATTCAAATTTAAAGCATGGTGATAATGAGGAACAAAAATATGTAAATCAATGATGAATGGAGTATAAATGTTAAAAAAAGATAACAAAAAGCAATAACCAATGATTGTTGATAAACCTTAGTGCCCAAATCATTCTAAGTTGGTTGAAGCACCTGTATCGCGCTCGGGACCGTACTGCAACATTCTCAAGTTGAGAATCTCAACTCACCTGAGTTATGGTCATAGTTCTCAGGCCTAATATTTTCAATGTTGCCTCACTCACATGTTGTAACTCGCTTTGGCACCATGCAATGCTCGAGGAACTGGTCACTTAGGATTAGTAATGAGATTTAGTTAAAGATGTGGCAATAAAAATCCACTCATTCAATTTAATGGTTGTTGTTTCAATCTTACTTTCTTGAATTAGTTGAACAACTTCCATAAACTTCTTTGGCATATTTGTTAAAGTCGGTTTCTCTAGAGTGCCCAACTGTAGCAAGCTGTCGGAAGCTCCTCTAAATATTTGCAACACCTGATTTCTAAGGCTCGGAGATTTTTCATTGCTCCTGCCAGTATACTCCATTTTTTGCAGTTGCTCTACCATCCATAGTTTCAAAACCTAGTGCTTCGAAAATCCTTGGTGAAGACAATCCATTTGTTGTCTTATATAAGAATTGGCCAAAAGCCTCTCGAAAGTCAAACTTAGTATTTTTAGGATTTTATTGTATTTTTTTTAGTTTATTTTTTATTTTTAGTATTTCATTGTATTTTTTTTTGTTAGTATATAAAATAAGGAAGATTATTGGCTCTTAAGGACATAATTGTAATTAGATTCTTAGCTTAGAGGCCAAACAACCTCCTTCCTATAAATATTCAAATGTAGTCATATTTGAGGCATTCTTTCATTTTGAGATATAGAGATTTGAGAGAGTTTAGAGAGATTTATCTTTTCTTACACCCATTTGACGTCATTTACGTCAATTGGTATCAGAGCCTAGTTCGATCAACCAGTTGTTATTGTTATAAAGCCAACACTCGTGAACGTCTAGGTGGGTCCAAGAAAATATAAACACCTCCGACGAAAACCCTTACAATCAAATCTTGGAGGCCATCAACCAATTGGCAGCCCAGATGGATGGATACATCACTCACCTTCCTCCTCCACCACCCAAATTGCCACCCACCTCCATTAACCCTAGCCCCCAAAATCCGTCTACCTACACTTTCGCAACCCCTTTCCCATCTTTACCCCCAAATCAAAACCCTAATCCTATTTCACCCTCCACCATCACAACCACCATCCAACCACCTTCGACCGCCACCTACACCTACCGACAAGGGGAAACCCCTTACCCATTCATAGCTCGATCACCAGACAGTCCCGTCCAAGGGACAGAACACCGTAGACGAAACCCCCATCCCCATGGTTGGACCACCATTTTGGTGGCCGACGAAGCCCCTATGGCTTCCACTTCCTCCACCCATGTTAGTCAACCTCCGACTAACCTTCTAGACCCGTTTTCGATGCCGACCAACCTCCTGGAATCCCCAAAAGCTACTGCTCCCTTCACGACCACTGTAATAGACCCCCGATGGCACAAACCTTCCCCTTTTTGGGGTCGAACCACACCTCAGGTGGGTGGCACGACTTCCCCAGCCCTGGACGATCCTAATCCACTAGGGTTCTGCCATGGGGGAGGTCGAAAACCATCGGAGAAAGCCCCCAGCAGCTGCGACCCCACCCCCATGTTCGGTCAAGCCTTGGACAGTCCACCTCTCCTCGATCTGAACCAGCGGGTCTCAATATCTTCTCCCATTGTGCGTCTAACTCCGACCGAGGGTTCCGACCAATTTTTGGCGTTGAAAATATCAAGTCAACCCAAGTTTTCATCAACAAGGCAGGTCTGACCCAGACCCACTTTGGAAACTAAAATCCAACCAAGATCCACCCAAAAGTGTTCCAAAACTCTTCTCCCACAAAATCAATTCCATTTCAGCCCATTTTGCCCCAATCCTATCAAGAACAAATTCAAGAACTAGGGTTTGATATCAAAATCTTAGTTTTTGACCCTGGGGGTAAATTTTTTTTTATGATTGGCATGCGCGGCACGAGGAAGAAGATGAAAATTAATGCAAGAATTGATGAGTCCTCCTCAAATTTTTAGCACATTACATTTTGGCTCCTCAAGTTTTGCCTCTTCCACAATTTTGAATTTGACCTCAATATTAAAGTTTGAGATTTTTCAAAGCCGGAGAGAATGATGTGAATGAAGAATTAGGGGTTATTTTTAGTATTTTATTGTATTTTTGTTATTTTTAGTCTTTCTTTTGTTTTTAGTATTTCATTGTATTATCCTTTTTTATTAGTATTGAGAAGAAGGAAGGTTATTGGATCTTAGGGGTGGTGGGTTGCAAAGGTGTTTCGAGACAACACATTTATTTTTATTTTTTAATGGGTTTTTTTATTAATGGGATTAATTAATTTTTGTTTTTAATAAATTTAGAATTTTGTTTTGATTCTAAAAGTTGATAATTTTTATGGTAATTTTTAATGAATTGATTTTTTTTTTAGCCAAATTGATCAACTTGATAAATTTACATTCTGTTAAGTCTCCTAAAATGTGTTTAACGGATAGTTAACATTATACGAATTAAAATCTCCAAGATTAACATTAAAACTTTAAAACATTGGATTCAAAAATAAAATTGGACCCAAATTTTACGATTAATTTTTCAATTTCCCCTTTTTTAATTTTAACATTTACTATTTCATAGTAGATAATCTTTTAAACAAATTAAGTTTTATCCTCTTAGAACTATATAATACTAGGCCTGTCAATTGAGCCGAGCAGGCCCGAAGCCCGCTTGCTCGGCCCGCTAAATTTGGGTCGAGCTTTTATTGAGTTTGAGCCGAGCCGAGTTTGAGCCGAGATATTAAGCCCGAATCCAATTTGAGCCGAGCGCGAGCGAAGCACTTTGAAGCCCGAACTAGGCTCGGCCCAAAATATATCTAAATATCTATTTTATTTTCTATGATATGTAAAAAATATTTTAAAACAAAATAATTTTTATAATTTTATCCTTATGCAAATAAACTATTGGACTTAATATTAAAGAAACAAAAATAAGGTCGGTCATTTATTAATTTACTTTACTTAATCATACGGGACTTGTCAATATTAGTGCTAAACTTTATTTTTTTAGTGCTGAAATCTGTTATTTTAGTGCTGAAATGGGGCTTTTTAATGCTAAAATGTCAATATTAGTGCTGAAATGTGTTTTTTTAGTGTTGAAATTAGTTTTTTAGCACTGAAATGTGTTTTACTAATGCTGAAATGTCAATATATTAGTGCTGAATTAGATTTGTTTTAGTGCTGAAATCTATTTTTTATTGCTAAAATATGTTTTTTAATTGCTGAAATAGGAATATTAATTATTAAAATAAATAAATATGTATTGAAATATTCAATTCGGGACGGCTCAAATTGGGCCCGAAGCCCGATTTACTTTGTGAGATGAGCTTGAGCCAAGCACTCTCAGGCTCGTTCGGGCGAGCTTGAGCTTGAGCCAAGTAAATCAAATTTGGGCCGAGCTTGATCAACCATAGGCTCGGCTCATAGAGCCCGATTGACAGGCCTATATAATACGGCCACTTTATGTTCGCACTAGATTTTCGTCCATCGACTTTAAGAAATTGTCAAGACTGCAAATATTGTAAAACTGGGGAAGACATATATTAAAATAAGGGGGGAAATAAAACTTATGCCAAAACTTCAAGATTTATAATATTCAATACAATAGTGATAAAATATCTTGCTTTAACGCTGTGCCTGTGCCTATCTAGTCTTGTTATATGACAAGAAAAGTTGCGGAATGAGATTTTATAATAAATGGGCGGCAAAAGTAACTATATACACGAGTACTAGCCAAAACGTGGAGCTTATCTAGCCTGCTCCAAAAAGGAGACAAACAAGATTACTTGGACCAGACAGATGTGTGCGCATTGTTGAAATTTTTGTACTTAATCTATACATGATTTGGGCACTACTTATCCCAGGAGATCCTATTTTTTCTTCTTTCTATGGCAACCATAAAAAGTTTACTCAATAATACATATAAGAGCACCTCAATTCTCCTACACATTTTAGATTTTTTAGGTAAACCCACTCCATCACAAGCAGAAGCATCCAAGTGATGGGCAGACCAATGTTGGACAAAGCTAAGCGACCTCATAGGCGTTTTTCTCGACCGAGGAGAGGTTATAGCCTCGATTTGAAAAAATAATCCAAAAAGGTTTAAAGAAAAATAGTAATACAACGATAAAAATGATCTATCATCACAACCAGCATAAAAATATAGTAAAGTAAACAAAATATAAATTATTTATTATATTTCATCACCCATCAATACAATCATCATAAATTTCTTTATTAGTTTATATATGCATATTACATTACTTAACTATACATACAATACTACTCAATTTATATATTACATTAAAGGTCGGTAAATAAAGGTCAATATGTAAATAAATCGAGGGATTTCATAGAATTCACTCAGAAGGATTGTTTGTTCAGTGAACACATTGAAGTCATAATAAAATCGAAGGAAAGAAGCTCCATTACGCCTCAATCAAATGACCTCAAGGCAAAGATCTTAGAGTCTGCCGCTATATCGACTGAAGGCTATGGTTTTACAAATATCGTTTCAGGCTATTGCCTCAACATGAAAACGGGTAGCCTCGCCTTGAGGCTATAGCCTCAAATCACACACGTAATTTTGAACATGGAGGCCGACACAGATTTGATAAGGAGAAGCATTAACAAACTTTGTACACATAAAATAACTAACCACATGCTGACAATTTTTTCACGCCAAAATCCATTGTTTAACAATAGGTCAAATGAGATTGGTAACTCCCTAACATCAATTTTGTTTCCCAAATACGATCTTCCTTCTATCATTCATAACAGAGAAGAGATTACATGCAGTGATGCAATAGAAACAACCCAAAGGGAATATGAGAAGACAATTCAAGATCAATACCAAATACGTATTATATACGGTGAAATTTTCTGTTATGTATGTATGACAAGCAAGGCAACTTCTCCTGCTGAATTTGAATATGTTGTTGCTGGTCCTGTAATTGTTGTTGCGGCTGTCGGGTCCGCTGCTCACCATGCCAAATCCAAAAAATATCTTGGAGACCAGGTCTTAAACCCTTTGTTAGTATCTTCTGATACTCCAGCGTATCTCCGCTATATTTCTTTACCTCCGCCAAATGAAATGACGGAGTAACCTCGAAAATCTCAGCATCAATTGACAGGATTCCCTTTCTACCCTCCTTCAACCCCTCTAGTTTCAACAACCCCGCATCCTTTTTGCTCACCTTCAACCTCAGATGCTTGGCAATCTCTTCCAGTTTTGAGATGATTACCTTTGCAGGTCGCCAGGAAGTGAATCGTGATTCTTTCTTTACACAAGGCTCCTCGAATAAGCTCGATAGGTCAAACCCCGGGGGAGAGGGAAATGATATCAAATGCGTTTAGGCTTAAAGGCTTCACCGACTCATGCGTTTCGTCACTAGCCATACTACTGCTACTGCTACTGCTGCTGCCAGAACAAGAAGTTATGTCTGAATTCACGGAAGCCACTTCTTTACTATCTGTATCGTTTTTCATCGGTCTCGAGTTCAATCCCCTCCTGAACCAAAAGTTCTCCCTAATTTTAGCAATTGAAATTCTAGTTTCGGGATTTGGGTAAAACATCCTCGAGAGTAGCCTTCGTACTTCCTGTGGAAACCACCTGGGGCATCTGAACTCTGCTTTATGGATCTTCCTGTACATCTCCATCAAATTTGAATCATGAAACGAAAGGTAACCAGTCAATAGAACGTATAGGATCACCCCACACGACCAGATATCAGCTTTTGCCCCATCATAGCCTTTCCTGTTAATCACCTCGGGTGCAACATATGTAGGGGTCCCACATGTGGTGTGAAGTAGACCATCTTGGAGCCTCGATTCGGTAAGGGCACTTAACCCGAAATCAGAAACCTTTAGATTCTCATTTTCATCTAACAGTAAATTCTCAGGTTTCAAATCCCGGTGATAGACGCCCCTACTGTGGAAGAAATCAATGGCACTGATCAATTGTTGAAAATATTTCCGGGCAACATCCTCCTTTAGCCTTCCTTTAGCAACCTTCTTGAAGAGCTCACCCCCTTTAGCGTAATCCAACACAAAATAAATCTTAGTTTTGGTGGCCATGACTTCCTAAAGCTGCAGAATATAAGGGTGTCTGACTAATCTCATAACAGATATTTCACGTTTGATCAGATTAATGAGCCAAACCCTCATAATCTTATCCTTGTCTATAACTTTGATGGCCACGCTTTGGCCAGTTCTAAGACTCCTCGCATAGTAAACCTTAGCAAAAGTGCCCTGACCTAGTAATCTCCCTAATTCATATCTTTCCATCAATACACTCCCTTTGATATCCATACCGAAAAACTACTAAACCTAATATCCATAGTTGTCAAAATCGTCCGATTCGCGATTCGAATCGGACGATTCGATTCGATTCACTACCAAAACGATTCGAATCAACCTTCGAATCGCAAATGTCTAAAGAATCGGACCGAATCGGCGATTCACGATTCGAATCTTCCGATTCGGGTCCGATTCGGTCCTATTCACGATTCGGTCCGATTCACTTTTTTTTTTTTTTTTTTTTAATATATAGGCTCTTTATGATATATATATATTTGTTTTATGTAGGGTGTTTTAAATTAATATGTAGGCTGTTTTATGAAATATTTTTGTTTTTTACATTTTTAAGCTTAAAATGAATGAGAACATGTACTACGGTTAATTTTTGTGATATATTTTGGTATATTATCATGTGCTATGATTAGTTTTTTGTCATATTACGCTTAATTACCAATTCTATAGTGTTAAATTCCATTTACATATGTTTTACTACGTTTTTATCGTTTGGTTCCGATTCGACCGATACGATTCACGATTCGATTCACGATTCGCGATTCGGGGGGTAAACGATTCACGATACGATTCGCGATTTGACAACTATGCTAATATCAGACAAATAACTATACTCTCCTGCAAATATAATGTAAATAACCAACAGTGCAAGAGTATTAACTAGTCAATGAAGTTCAACCGTCTTCGCACAGCTCGCGTATCAACACGACTGGCATTTTATAACTTGTTGGGCCATTGGGCATTTTGGCACGCGGAGAGAACGCGTTGTGAAATGTATGCCCAGTCTCATCAAGGATGAAGCGGGGCCGGCATCGCAAGGTATAAACCTGGTGGACTTCAGATAAAGGTTTCTGAGCCCTCACACGCCCCTTTCAGCATTCCCTTGCTTTTCTCTTTCGTAAATATTAATTAGAGATTGCTGAAATGAATTTAAAAACGTCAAAAGAGTACTTAAAGACTGAAAGTTACAAAAGAAATCTGGCAGAAGATGCAAATCTAACCACAAGGGGAATGAGAAAAGAATGAGATTATACATCCAAACTACTGAATAATAATAACAAGGGTCATTTACACTTTGGGGTACACTAAGTATTTGTAGTTTCTCATTGGGGGTCATTTTAACCCTAATCGTCGCTAAAAATCTTATAAACCATCGCTAAAAGTGAAAATGACCCCCAATGAGTAAATATGAAAACTAGCGCACCCCAATAAAAAAATATGTATAACTAGGATACCCCAATGAGTAAATGTCTCTAATAATAAACATAAAAAGAAGAAATTATCATTAGCAGTCTGATGAATAATTTATTTCTGCAAATTAAAAGGAACAATGCAAAAACAAATTTGTGCATTACACATCCTTTTGATGGCAAAAGGTAAAATCCTTAAACTACCATCAACAACAATGATTATAAAAACTTCAACATACTACACAGAGCTCCCAAAATTGATTAAAAATTGGAATCTTTATTTCAATATTATTTATTTAACAAATATATCATGGTTTAGTATGGTAATTCATGATCTTAAGATGACTATCAATATTTTTAAATGCCCATGACCAAATTTACAAAACCAACTAGCTAATTATAATTATGTAAATCAGGAAACAATCAAATTGAAAAGAAAAAAAGATTCCCTTTTGTATAGTCAATAGATGGATGAAAAAATATCAGACAGAAATTATTCAAAAAACCATATAATTAAATATGGGAGATTAGAGTTAAGTGCCAAATGATAAATGAACGAGACGAAATAATAGATTAACCTTTTTATTGAGACAAAAAAACTCAGTGCAAAGATGAGAGATATAAAGAGAGAGAGAGAGAGAGAGAGAGAGAGAGAGAGAGAGAGAGAGAGAGACAATAAAACTAAAAACTGAATTTGTTATATTAGGAAAAGAGAAAGAGTACAAGTGGTTATGGCTGGCGTACCTATATGTATGGCTATTGGTACTACTAGGTGTGCCCACGTGCGTTGCACGTGAGACCATATCCGAGTAGTCAATATAAGCGTTAAAGGTAGGAAACAAGACATTATAAGTAAATACATCCATTCACCAAAGAAATTCATATCAATTGTATGTGTTAGTAGTAGTAAACACTATGAAATAATTCCAAAACTTAAACATGGAGAAACTCATAACAAACAATAACGCTGAAGATCAACAAAATACAGAATTTCAAAGCTCCCTAAAATTTAGGTGATTGATTAGTCAAGTGTTTTAGGACAACATGAAAATGAAGTTCTCGTGGCCAATGGGAAAAAATTTTATATATCCGTAGCCAAGTAATGGAGTTAGTAATGGAACTCCCCATAAGACGAAGTTACCTTTAATAAAAGATAAGAGGATGGGAGTTATCGTTAATGTGACAACCCAAGTAATGAAGTTAGTGATGGGGATATTTAGATATAATCGTATGATAAAACTTAATAAATGAGGTAAAAGTAACTTATCATTTATTCATACTCAAGCTATTGTGAATTCATGCTATGACGAATTCATGTAAATAGAAATATCAATATAACATAGGGAACACAACGTAAGTCAAACAAATTTGAATTGTTTTTTGAATTATGTAATAACATGTCTTTAAATAAACAAAGGCTGAAAATATATTAATCTAATTAGATGTAAAATCAAACAGCCCCATGCTAGATTAAAATGTCTAAAGGTAATGAAAATTTGTAGATCAAAACCCAACCTAGTTAAGAAATCGTTGAACTACATTCACTTTATAAACGATAGTTGTGTGGGACAAAAATAACAAAGACCCCCTACCATATTCTTTACCATAAAACCAAACACAACAGAGACTAATTACCATCATATAAAAGAATAATGACTCAATATATGAATCTAATTAGATATAAAATCAAACAAACCCATGCAACATTAAAATGTCTAGAAGTAATGAAAATTTGTAGATCAAAATCCAACCAGTTGAGAAATCGTTCAATTACATTCACTTTATTGATGACAGTTGTGTGGGACAAAAATAACGAAGACTTTGTTCCACATTCTCACCATAAAACCAAACACAACATAGACTAATTACCATCATAAAAAGAAATAATGGTTAATCATATTCTACCATATTTTTCAAAGAAATCCACCTCCAAATAGATTTGTCATATCCTTCCACCTACAAAAGATATCCCAAATATGATCGAAGTCACATCGTAAACCAATTTAGCCTAACATAAGCGGATCTAGGAAGCTATTTTTTTTTTCTTATCATATATCTACGAATGTCAATGAATAGTAATTGAAGACATTAGATTGCATTGATTAATAATACAGTGAGCATACCCATCATTCAAACTCGAAGTTTACCGAATTACATTCGGTAATAATAAATTATGTCATTTGTATAAACGCATAATTGGAATCCAAATTACAACATTGTATGAACATTGATACTTAAGTACAATGTATAAACATTGAAGTTTAAAGGTAATATAAAACACATGCATATACATTTGCTCAAATTACACGTGTTCTCCTAAAATATGGGGCTGAATTGTTTCAGTTGTGGAAATGTGGTATGGACTCTTTTTTTTCAGTTGCGACAACATTGTACGAGTTAAGTAATGCCTATTTTTGTTATGAATTATTTTCAGGTATATTGTTTTGCATGATCAGAAGAAGACACTATTCAGTCACATTTTAATACAAGTATCATAGCTGTAAAGGTTAAGGCCTAATATTCACTAAACATATTCAAACAACAAATAATATATAGAAAGATAAAAATTAAGTAAGAACAATACAAATTGATAGAATAGTACAAACAATTGTACTTAGATGTCAAACTGCAATCCAAAGCGAAACAGTACCTTCAGCTCCCGATGTTTAAATTAATTACACAAAAAATCAAAGATCAAGACCCATAAATACAGATAGTTCCATTATAAGGTAATATAATAAATAAAATGACTAAGTCGTATTTTTTAGCTCATATAACGAGTTCAACCAGAAGATCCATACAGAATCTTGTCGCTGGCAAGTGTTGGACTAAAAAATAGGGTGTGGAAATTAAAGTAAAAATGAAATTGAAAGAGTCGGTAAAGCATCCCAGTACAAAAAATTATACATAAACACAAGAGAAGTGACAATTTTCATACTAAAAGAATAGTCATATTTAAATCAAACTTAATATAACTACAGTTGAAGACACATTTTTCCAATTTGGCAGATACAAAATTGGCAACAATACCTAAAGCAAACATAAATAATGCGTAGATGTCAGAAAACAACGGTAATGGAAATGAAACTTTCAGAACTTGAAGTAAAAATAAATCATACAATAAATCCGAGATCAACAACAAGATGATAAATTCTTAAGAGAAGAAGTTTGAGAAGATGAATACTCAAAGCTCAACACTAACTCGGTTGAGGGACAATCTTGTTGGTTCAAACCATTATCCTTACAATATAATCTTTGGTTGAAACTATTTAAAACCCTAAATTCAAAGGAACCTCTAGATAAGTCCTCGGATTTGTGAAAGCTATCAGAAAATCCCAATGTACTAAAACTTCCCGAAAACTGGTGTGAGTAATTAGGTTAAAACAGAGCCAAATAAGCTATTGTTATTGCTATTGATGTAATATGATTATTCATAGGACTCGTGACTATAATTGGGGAAGTCTAAAATTCTTGAACTAAACTCACCAGAGATGATATAATCTGGATTGCTTGGACCTCTATCTTCATAAATAGACTCCGCAAAAAGAAAATTGACGGTTTGAAGTCAAGTTAACAAAACTCAATATTAGAAATCAAACCAAACAAAAACATCATCAAGTATAAATTATGAATATATCTAGAAAACAATTAAACATATGATAATAATTATATATCACATCACTGTATAAAAAATTGTACTATTATATGGATTAGTACAAATCACACCATTATATAAAAAAATAAAATTCCCAACAAACATATATTTGAAAGATAAATAAACAAATCTTATATGTATTTTACTTTAATACTATAAAATAGAAACTTGAGATACAAAAAGCAAACCTTCTTTCATCGGATTGGAAATTTGAAAGGCAATAGAGAATATGAAAATAAGAAAGATCATATACCACATGCATACCTCACTTGTTCATCTTTTTCGATTTAAGGGAGAAACGTCCCAGGGGGACGATGAGTGTGTACAACGGCGCTGACTGCTGGAGGACATGCGATGACGGACGGTTGTGGTCAACAGTGATGGAATTGTGAGGAAAAGGGTAACCTTGGTTTTTAAATTTGGAAAATATCCAAGATGTGGTTTGTATTTTGCAGTTTTTTAGTTTTTGAAGCTTTCTTTTTTCTTCAGGCAAGTCTGTTAGGTGTCCTCTATATTTCTTTTACATAGAGAAAGAGAGAGAAGAGGAATAGGCTAATGACAGCTAGAGGGAGAAATGCACTTGCAAGTGAGGGACGTAGGGTATAAGCAGACTTTTTAATTGTATGAGGGTATTTGGGACAATTGTCCATTTCAAAAGATTTAGGCTCTTTTTTAGTAGTAGAGATAGATAAGAGAGGTGATTTCAAGTAGGCGGCCTCATGGTAAGAGTCTTGAGCCTCACTGTCAAGTTGAGGTTGAGGTCTGTTGTTATTTACTACTAGTTGTAAACTCGTGCGATGCACGAGGGATGCGCAATGTGCGAGGTATAGAAAAATATCTTTCAAATTTTTTAACAAATTAATCTTTCCTATTTACATTTGCATAAAAGCGCGAGTTTTTAATTAAAAATACAACTTTTAGTTATTTAATTACAATTTGTAGTGATGTAAAATATTATAATTAAAAAAAAAGTCATTTTGAAAAATCATTACAACAATATAATGCATTATGCTTTACATATATTTCTAATAGTCAATGATTAAATAACTACATTTTCTATTATAAATCGGACAAACATAATGGAGTTAAATTATAACAAATAATATTTTTATAAATAATTAAAACGATCAAATTTGATTTTTATTCCATTTGCAATACTTAATTGATATTATCTAAAAAATAATTGGGGCTATTTTAATAATTTGATGTACAAAGTTGAATAAAAATAGAAAAAATATCATTCCAAAATATCTAGGATAGAGTTGAGGGACTTATTCAAACATATCAAGATAATACATAAAAAATTGCAAATTTTATTAAAATTTCATTTTGTACACTATCATTTTATTTTTATGCGCATAACACAACAAACAGCAGTAATCAATATAAGTTAACAAACTAAACAGATGGAGTTAGTATTGAAAACTCACTAAATAGAAACAAAAAGAAAAGGCAAAAAAAAAAGAAAAACAAACAAAACGCAAATGGTGCTACATTTTGCCACCTTCACGCCTCCCAAAATTCAATTCCCCCAAACTCCCCTCAACCCCCTCACAATCAATTAACCAAAGAAACCTCTCAACATTATGTCAACCTCCTTTTCCTTCACCTCCCTCCCCAGTACTCGATCAAACGCCCACCCATGTCTGAGATATAAAAACGTCAAAATAGTGGGTTCTTATCATTACAACTGTGATGTTTACTTCAATATTGTTGGAATAAGCAAGGGGTCACATTAATCACAAAACAATTTTGGAAAAAAATGTTGAAAAAAGAAAAGAGAACTTCCAAACTCAACGCAGAAAAAGAAAAATTAACACACTGTTAGTTATGCACCTGGGTTGCGTGAATATATATCTTTCACTATACCTTGTTACCCCCAACCAGAATAGATCCGTATGGCTCACTTCAGCAATTTGAATAGTATAATTCTACACGGACACAAACATGGCACAGAAAGAACGTGATATAGCTTGTGGCGTGAAGGTATTGGTCTGCTTGTGGGATTCACCAAGTTCCCCTCAAAGCAACCAGTTCACAACTTACACGACACATCATCAAACGTAATGGCAACTTATAGTCAATAATCACTTGTAACCCCTAATCGAAGCAAAGAACACAGATTAAAAGGCAGATCGCAAAAACCAAATTCAGCCAAATATAAGAACAAATCACCTCATTGTTTCACAGGTGAAGGCCTGATCGTGGATCCCACGGCTGAAATCGTTTCCTATTTTGATCGACCGGTTTTAACTTGTAGGCAGTCGAGTTTTAACTTGTAGGCAGTCGAGTTCGACCCTGAATTGCTAAACCCCTGTTTTGAAGAAAGAGATGAGAGAACGTGGGTAGTGCATAGAAAGGTCATATAGGGGGAGGGAAAGGGCCACCGAATAAGAAACGGTCTGGGTTGTGCAAAGCTTATAATGAATAGTTGGACGGTTTGGGTTCCTAAGTTGAGCCTTTTTTTCTGAGAATAAAGAGACAAGAATTAAATGCAAAAGATATTGGTGAGTGAAGATGAGAGAGGAGAGGGGATACCATGGTAAAGAAAAGGAGAGATGTGTAGTCTTAAGCCACGTGGATAGGGCTAGAATAAACCAAAATTAATGCTTTGTACAGCATTTTATAGTATACAAGTTGGAAACCCGCGCGATGCGTGGGTTATACGTTAGAATAGGATATACAATCGAGAAATTGCAAACACGTAAAAGATGGTAAACCAAAATAGAAACTCGATTAAAAACTCGAGAGCATTTGTGATTTCAAAACATGTAATATAAATTTAACTACATAACATCCTGGAAAAATATAGTAGTACTATAGGATGCATGATCATACGACGAAAATACAAAAAACTATAGTTTATTACCAAATGTCCACAACATAACTATTATATATATATATATATATATATATATATATATTTATATGACATGTCTCCCAATCCCAAAGTTGAAATCTTTTACTTCCGTTAAAGTTAAGTAAAAGATATCGCTCACGGTTTTTAAGATTGTGGGGGGGAGGGGGGGAGAATCAAGTACGGGCGCCACTTACGCCCCCCCCCCCCCCCCCCCCCGCCCCCCCACCCACCCCCTGGCGTACGGAAAAAATATGTTGTAAACATTTTAGGGTACCCCTAAAAAATCATCTCAAAATACTTTATTTTGATATTTTAAAAAATGGATCAATATTTTTACAATTTAATCAGTTGACTTAATTGCTTAAAAACTGTCAAATATTGACCATTTTTTTAAAAATATCAAAATAAAATATTTTGGGGTGATTTTTTTAGGGGTACCCAAAAATGTTTAGAATCCAAAAAAAAATTTAAAAACATTTTTTTATAAAACAGTCTCGTATATAGCCCTTATTTAGGTGTCCCTTACTTGATCTTTTCCCTTTTAAGATACCACTTGAGACTCAAAATCAGTTCAAAATACTAAGCATAAGAGCACAATTATAGTGATGTTAGTAGTCAAATACCAATATAAAGAAGTAGATAATAATTGAGAGATCTAAACTCAAAGTGAGGCAACGTGGTCGAATAATATGATCCGATCTTTATCCTAAAAGAAATGTGGACATGGAAAGAAAATAGAGACCGCGCTAGCAGGTCTTAAATAAGAGGAGGTGAAGTGTGAAATATTTGGGGGCTAGGTTTAGGAGATATAAAAATAAATTTAAGGGATACGAAATTGGTTTATCTGCTACTGCATTAATCAAGAATTTAGGACCCACGAAAACTCATATTATGAAAAACTTTAGACCCTAACCTCATTACACGTGTAACAAAATACACACAAAGTGCAAATACTCCCAAATATTTCAAGAATTCTCAAAAATCATTTCTGACTCACAAGGAAATGTTTGTAAAGGTAAAGTTGTATCTTTATTAGGATTCCCACCAAATCCCATCTGAAAAATGATTTGCAGGTCATCCTCAAAGAAAGTAGTAGGAAACTAGGAAACTGGACATAAGTTCATAAGAATATTTAGATAATGAGAATATTTCATTTCGAGAAAAGTACTCTTAGGTCCCTCACAAACAAATTTTAAACACTAAAGGAATTTTGACAAATTTTAAACACTTAGGTCCACTAATTCTCTTCTTGTAGAAGTCCACGCTAGTGGTATAATAAGTGGACCTCATAGTAAATTGTCCTTAAACGTTTAAAAATTGTTACCAAGGGACCTAATTGTAAATTGGCCTTCCATTTTTCATTGATCTCGTAATGATGCGTTTGGATCTCAAGAGAAAGAGTGAGGAGAACGTGAAAGAAAGCAATATCAGTGTTAGTAGTTGGAAACATTATTACTGGGGAAGACCTCACCAAATCAATCAACATGAGGTAATTGAAATGGGTCCACCAAGCCTTATGGGTTTTGATGGGGATAATAACTTGGATTTGGAAAACTGCCAGTTAGTTGAAATATCTGGAATTTATCATGTAACCAATAAATCTCATATTAGAAAAATGGAAATAAAAATCAAAGAAATTAATTTTTGTTTCAAAAAAAGGGTCAATTACATGAAAAGTGATTTACATACATCCTTTGAGCCATGTTAAAATCGAAGCTTGGATTCAGAAAAGCTAATTTCATAGAGAAGAGAGGAACTAGAAAGAATTTTCAAATATAATTATTAACAGATTATTAAATTCAAATTCTTGTTTTCAATGATTAACAATCTATTAATCTAAAGGCGAACAACAGTTGTAAACATAGATTGAGATTGAAAAACAACTTCAGATCTAAATTTCAACAGAAAAGACGTATACATAAAGACGTATACCTGAGCAGCCTTTTTCCGTTCATCGCCAACCTTAAACTCGGCAAGATACCGAAATAATCTCCCTTCAACTTCAAATAACAGCAATTTAAATAATTAAATGCAGAATTAAAATCATGAACGAAATTACCCAATTTTTGGAGCAAATAAATCTGGGCAGAAAAGTATAAGAATTCCGGAACTGGACAGTCAAGAACACGGATGAGTCGCGGACTAGGTCGCTCTCTTTAAGGTGTTTCGCGGCTCTGCCTCCAATTTGTGCCGACAGTGTACAGCCCCGTCACCCTCAGGATAAAACAGCCTCGAAAAGAATACGAATCAGCAGCACGAATCTGATTCGCTCAACAAACACCCATTATGTGTACATATACTGCTCGATCAAGATAAATATAAATAATCTGGGAAAGATTATATATTTCTGTGTTGCTATAATTATTCAGGGAATGAATAATTATTTCTGTAAAATTCGGAGGTTGGAACTGTTTGCAGAAAAATTTTTGGGAGATAAGTCTGTGTTAAAAACGGAGGCTACCACCTCTTTTATGGGGAAAAAGAAAAGAGACGTTGGTAAACAACGTGGAGAAAATTCTGGAAATAGTGGGCAACTCGGTTGAAGAAATCAACACGGAAAAAACCACGTTTTAATTTTTCGGAATTAATTACCGTTAAAAAATAATTTTTAAAGCCCAAAATCGTTAATTTATTTGTCCAAAAAATTAATTCTTGATGAGCCCAAGCCCAAGACCTAGGACCCGGACCCGGACACAGGCACGGGCCGGGCCGGCCGGACGGCGGCGGTGCGCTCGCGCGTGTGTGACTTGGCCCATTGGGTCTGCCCCACATACCCACAAAAACTTGAATGCCCAAAGGGCTGAACCTTTGTTCCCAAAAAATTGTAAATATACACAACCCATTTTTTCTTTCCCACCGATGTGGGATACTGCCTAAAGGCAGTTTAAAGCTTTGCATATCACAGCCAGCTGCCAAAGACAGCCAGCTGTTTCCAACAATCCCCCACTTGCAAAACTTGAAACCATTTTATCGAGCAATAATTCATAGAATTGTGCATAAGCAAAGGTGTCTTTCGACTTGAACCTTTACGTAGTAAAGATGATTCAGAATACACTAGAGTAACCGTAGTTTTGAACTCTATCTCTGACAACTTCCACACACAACCCTACTTGGGTGTAAGTCTAATAGCTAGCACGTTACGGCCATGTGCTTTTATCCCAGTATAGTGAACGCTTTAGGAATTTGCCCAAAATATCCATAGGAAGCGGCCACACTTCCACATTCACATAGGTGAGTCTATCAAGAATACTCCTGTAGCTAAGTACCCCACTCAAAATAAAGCTATAGATCTCATTAAGAGTTATCATAACTCATCCTTAACTCGCTTCAGGATATCATGCTCCTTAGGGATGGACTCGGAGTAAAACCCCGTTCTATTTTAATTAATAATCGCATGATTCAACCCATATCACTTGTGACTTGTTATTACCCTTTGAACATATTTCTTGGGATCTCCAGTCTATATGTTGGGTTACCATCACAAATGACTCAATTATCCAAGGGCTTTAGTCCCATCCCTTTCGTGGTGTTCCACACCTTCTCCCTAGCTAGTCCTTTCGTCAAAGGATCAGCTAAGTTCTGTTCAGACCGTATATGATCCACCCTCACAGCACCCGTAGAGATAAATTCTCTAACAGTACTGTGCTTACGACGTATTTGTCGTTTCTTACCGTTATAATAACGGTTCTCAACTTTTGCAATAGCCGCGGTACTATCACAATGAATCAAAACGGCTGGAATCGGTCTTTCCCATAATGGGATATCTGACAGGAGGTTTCTTAACCAACCTGCCTCTTCACTAGCAGCAGCTAGCGCTATCATCTCAGACTCCATAGTGGATTGAGCCAAAATAGTTTGTTTCTTAGATTTCCTAGAAACTGCACCACCAGCGATGCTAAATATATATCCACTAGTAGCCTTAGAATCATCAGATAGGGTGTTCCAATCAGCATCACTAAATCCTTCAAGGACAGCGAGATGCTTATTATAGTATAATCCGAGGTTCATCATCCTTTTAAGGTACCGCATGACCCTCTCAATAGCATGCCAATGCTCCATACTAGGTCTACTAGTAAATCTACATAGTACTCCTACAACATAAGCTATGTTAGGTCTAGTGCAATCTGTAGCATAACGTAAGCTACCAATAATGCTTGCATAAGCATTTTGGTTTACACTGTTGCCAGTGTTCTTAAATAACTTTACACTAGGGTCAAATGGAGTACTAGCAGGTTTACAGTCAAAGTAATTATATTTCTTTAGAACTTTCTCAATGTAATGAGATTGATCCAAAGAAAGTCCCTTTTCTGACCTAGTAATATTAATTCCTAATATTACACTAGCTTCACCCAAATCCTTCATATCAAAGTTGGCACATAATAATGATTTAACATTTTCTACGGCATGAATATTAGAACCAAATATAAGCAAGTCATCAACATAAAGACATATGATAGTGCAAATGTTCTCAACATATTTATAATAAATGCATTTGTCACTTTCATTAATTTTAAACCCATTAGAGATGACTAAGCTATCAAATTTATCATGCCATTGTTTAGGTGCCTGTTTGAGTCCATAAAGAGATTTATCTAATTTACATACTTTATTTTCTTGACCGTGTACAATAAAACCTTCAGGTTGATCCATATAAATCACTTCTTCTAATTCTCCATTTAAAAATGCAGTTTTAACATCCATTTGGTGTACAATTAAATCATTTAAGGCAGCTATAGCAAATAGTACACGTATAGACGTTATTCTAGTCACGGGTGAAAATGTGTCAAAAAAGTCTACATTTTCTCTTTGTCTAAAACCTTTAGCAACAAGACGTGCCTTATATTTTTCAACAGTGCCATCAGTTTTTAATTTCTTTTTAAGAATCCATTTACACCCAATTGTTTTACATCCAGGAGGAAGGTCCACTAAATGCCAAGTTTTATTTGTTTCCAAAGAATCCATTTCATCATTAATAGCCTCTTGCCATAAATCGTCATCTAAAGAAGATAAGGCTTCTTGAATAGTGTTAGGATCCTCCTCTAAGGTGTAAGCATAAAAGTCGGGACCAAAATCTTTTTCTACACGAGCCCTTTTACTTTTTCGAATTTCTAAAATGGATTCATTATTTTCTTTATTTTTATTTAAAGAAATATTAGTAGATGACTCGCCCCCACTATTCCTCGATTTAAAAGGAAATTTATCTTCATAAAAATCTGCGTCATTTGATTCAATAATAACTTGATTTTTCAAGTCATAAAATCGGTATGCTTTGCTATTAATAGCATAGCCTATAAAAACGCACTCATATGCTCTACTTGCCAATTTCGACCTTTTAGGGTCGGGTATACGTACATAGGCTAAGCACCCCCACGTTCTAAAGTATGACACGTTTGGCTTAATATTTTTCCAAATTTCATAAGGAGATATTTTCATTTTAGTCTTAGGAATTCTATTAAGCACGTGACACACGGTCAAAATAATTTCACCCCACCAATGTGAGGCAGCCCCGGAATTTAATAAAATAGCCACTACTAATTCAGTTAATGTCCTATTTTTTCTTTCGGCTTTACCGTTCATTTCGGGCGAATAAGGGGCAGTTTTTTCGTGAATAATACCGTGGGTTTTATAAAATTCAATAAATGGTTCAGAATCATATTCGGTGCCTCTATCACTACGTAACCTTTTTATTTTCCGATTAAATTGATTTTCAATTTCATTTAGGAAAATTTTAAACATGTCAAATGCTTCACTTTTATTTTTCATTAAATACACAAATGAATAATCGGAACTATCATCAATAAAAGTTATAAAATAACGTTTGCCATTTCTAGTTGTGACACCATCCAATTCACAAATATCTGAATGAATTAAATCAAGTGGTTCAGATTCTCTAAAAACAGATTTATGTGGTGTCTTAGTGATTTTTGCTTGACTACACCATTCACATTTTTCAAAATCATTTAATGATAATTCGGGAATTCATCCTAAAGTGCTCATATTTTTAACAAGTCGTTTATTAACATGACAAAGCCTAGCATGCCAAATATTAAATGAACAAGCAATATAAGCAGAAGGAGAAATTTTATTCATTGCATCAACATTCAATTTAAACATCCCATCAGTGGCATAACCCTTGCCTACAAAAATTCCATTTTTGGTCAAAGTAAATAAATCAGCACCAATAGTTTGAGTAAAGCCAGCTTTGTTGAGAAGATAGCCCGAAACCAAATTTTTCCTTATCTCGGGAGTGTGAAGAACATCTTTGAGGATAACAGTCTTTCCCGAAGTAAATTTCAATTCCACATTTCCAGTACCAGCAACCTCAGTGGAGTGAGAATCACCCAACAACACCTTCTTATCTGCAGTCTCAGAATAAGTCTTAAACAGACTACGGTCATAACAGATATGGCGGGAAGCGCCAGTATCCAACCACCACCCTTCTGCACCACTAACCATGTTGATTTCTGAAATCATAGCACATAGGTCCTCTTCGGTCAAATTTGCTTGTGCTTGTGGCACATTGCGACATTTGCGAGCCATATGGCCAGGCTTGCCACACTTGAAACAGAGAAACTGTCCCGAGTTGCTAGACTGTCCATTTCCAGGGTTCTTATACTTATTATGAGTCTGAGTCTGATTTTTAAAATTCTGCTTGTGGCTCTTTTTCTGATTTTTCATATTTTTTCCGTTTGCCTTTAAAACAACTGGAGTGTGGTTCTTTTTCTGATTTTTGTTGTTAGACACAACAAGAATTTCATCTTTATAGTCCTGTTTTCGGGATTCCTCCTCAATTCTCAATTTAGTAATTAATGACTCTAGTGAGAATTCTTTAGACTTATGCCTCAAAATATTTTTAAACTCTTTGAACAGTTGAGGCAATTTATCAATAATTACAGCCACCTGAAATTGCTCATCTAAAGCCATGCCCTCGAAAATAATTTCATGGGCAATCATTTGCAAATCATGGGTTTGAGCAACAACAGATTTGTCATCCGTCATTTGAAATTTTAAATAACGGCTGACGGCATATTTTTTAGCACCCGCCTCCTCCGTGTCATATTTTTTAAAAAGTGCATCCCAAACATCTTTCGCAGTTTTATAATTGGCATAATAGTCATAAAGTTCGTCACTTAGAGCATTCAGAATATAGTTCTTGCACAAAAAATCATTTTCCTCCCAAGTTCTAATTGTTTTGCTTTCCTCAACAGTAGGTGGATTATTTACTACGGGTTTGTCAAATTGAACACATGATGCGACTTTTTTCGTAGTTAAATAAAATAGCAATTTTTTGCTCCAACGTTTAAAATGAGTGCCTTCATATTTGAAAGGCTTATTTAGGTTACTTGAGTTAATTTCGTCCATGGCAGAATACAAAACACCTTAAAATTGTTGTAGTAGCAATTTAAATAATTAAATGCATAATTAAAATCAGGAACGAAATTACCCAATTTTTGGAGCAAATAAATCTGGGCAGATAAGTATAAGAATTCCGGAACTGGACAGTCAAGAACACGGCTGAGTCGCGGACTAGGTCGCTCTCTTTAAGGTGTTTCGCGGCTCTGCCTCCAATTTGTGCCGACAGTGTACAGCCCCGTCACCTCCAGGATAAAACAGCCTCGAATAGAATACGAATCAGCAGCACGAATCTGATTCGCTCAACAAACACCCATTCTGTGTACATATACTGCTCGATCAAGATAAATATAAATAATCTGGGAAAGATTATATATTTCTGTGTTGCTATAATTATTCAGGGAATGAATAATTATTTCTGTAAAATTCGGAGGTTGGAACTGTTTGCAGAAATTTTTTGGGAGATAAGTCTGTGTTAAAAATGGAGGCTACCACCTCTTTTATGGGGAAAAAGAAAAGAGACGTTGGTAAACAACGTGGAGAAAATTCTGGAAATAGTGGGCAACTCGGTTGAAGAAATCAACACGGAAAAAACCACGTTTTAATTTTTCGGAATTAATTACCGTTAAAAAATAATTTTTAAAGCCCAAAATCGTTAATTTATTTGTCCAAAAAATTAATTCTTGATGAGCCCAAGACCCAGGACCCGGACACGGGCACGGGCACGGGCCGGGCCGGACGGACGGCGGCGGTGCGCGCGCGCGTGTGTGACTTGGCCCATTGGGTCTGCCCCACATACCCACAAAAACTTGAATGCCCAAAGGGCTGAACCTTTGTTCCCAAAAAATTGTAAATATACACAACCCATTTTTTCTTTCCCACCGATGTGGGATACTGCCTAAAGGCAGTTTAAAGCTTTGCATATCACAGCCAGCTGCCAAAGACAGCCAGCTGTTTCCAACAAAAACCTTAGAGGCCAATTTTGGATCCATAATCCTTAATCACCGATTCTTTATATGTTTTCCTTAGAAACCCAATCGGTGGGAAAACTCAAAGACAAATAATCAATGCTTTTACACAAATCCAATCGGTGAGAAAACTGAAAGACATATAATGAATGCTTTTACACAAATCCAATCGGTGGGGAAACTAAAAATTTCTTGCAAATAGGTTACGGTGTAAATATGAAAGAATTCATGATTTGTTATGTTAGACACGAGTTGATTGTAAATATAGACTTTGCTTATGCCTATAAATTGCGCCCCCGAGGCTCGAAGCCCACCCGTTCCGCCGCTATTTTCGAGTCGAACTTTATTTGAGTTTGAATCGAGCCTGAGCCAAAATTTCAACCCCGAATGAATTTCTGGTCGAGCTTGAGCCAAACTTTGCCAAGCCCGAATTGGCCCCGAAGCCGGAACTTCATATTTATAAATAAAGAAATAAATAATTTATATCATATAACATATTTATGTTAACATTGTTTAATTATGTTTCGTTTTTTATTTCATTTACCACTTTTTAAAAAAAAATCATTTGTCATAATACATTAGATTACATGTGATTTTCAATTTTGTGATTTTATTATTAATCTCATTATGGGTATTTGATTTAATAATTTGCTCAAGTCACAATAGGCATTTGTTAGTGATCAAATTATGCTAAACGTATGAAATTTATTAGGCATTTGTAGGTTTCCACTCTTATTTCCCTTGTTTTAATTTAATACATTTCATAATTATATATTTTATTTCATGAAATATCAATTAGATTTTAATGTGTAATTTTGTCTATGATGGAAATACAAGAAAAAAAATTTAATTCAAACTTTTTTAACAAAAAAATTGAAATCCGGCCTGAAGCCCGTAATATATATGAGCCGAGTTCGGGCCTAGGTGGGAAAAAATAATTCGGGCCGAGCTCGAGCTTGAGCATGGGTAAGTGAGTTCGGGCGAGCCTGAGCAACCCCAAACCCGGCTCACCCAGCCCGATTTACAGCGCTATATATATATATATATGTGTGTGTGTGTGTGTGTGTGTGTGTGTGTGTGTGTGTGTGTGTGTGTGTGTGTGTTTTGCTACCCAATAAATGATTTAACGCGTCATTTTCAAAATTTGATGTGTCTCGATTAGTAGGTTTCAAAAACATTTTTACTAAATAAATTGATTTGTACATGAAAATTTATAATATTTATTGGTTGAAAACCAAAAAAGTATGTTGTTCTAGATTTTACCATGTTAATATTACAATTAGAAATATTTACTCTCCTAAAAAAATTAACACATCAATTGTTTTAATTAATTTAATATGAGGTAATAGTTATCAAGTCTCATTCACTTGGTCAATGAGGCAAGAGATCATTTGACATGGTGTAAAAGATCGTATTTTGCCAACTCAGCACATTAAAATGATAAATACACCCTCAAAATATTTTTGACAACTGTTACCTCGTTTTTTACAAAAAAAAAACTCATCATCTCTTTTAAAGTCCATGACTTCAAAACTACAAATAAAAAATTCACAAAATTTATATATTTGGAATGTACTTGTCAAGATCTATCAAACAACACTCATATTCGACACTTTTTAATGAAAAAATCGAAACAGATAAATTTATTGTTTCTGTAAAACTTTCATTTTTCCTGACGAAAACTCCATTTTTTCCAACGAAAAGTTTTCTTCTTCAGCTCGGGTAATGGTGTCGCGGGCGCGGACCAGAAAAACAAAGAGAGAGAGAGAGAGAGAGAGAGAGAGACATTTCGACGAGAATTCCGACGGCGTCCGGCGAGATTTTTCCAGTGGGTATTTTCGACGAGTCTCTGATAGAGTGGGGTGGGGGTGGAGGTGGTGGTGCTAGAGAAAGAAAGAGTGTGGGATTATGTATTTGTTTTTAGAGAGAGAGAGAGTAAGTGAGTTTAAAATTAATATATGTAAGTGTAGATTTGTCTAAATATATATAGTTTATAATGAAAAAGGATTTGGTACATTAAAAAAATCAATAGGATTTGATGCATCTTTGACCCAATTAATATGACTAATCTTGAATTATCCCATTTAATATTAAATAAAGTTCTTGTTTAATGGGTAGGTTTCAAAAATTGAATTTCTTATCGAAAGTTATAGGTTTTTAAAGTTTGAAAACAGAAAAAATTATTGTGAATATCTAGAGAGAATACATTAGGGATAAGGGTATTTTACTCATTAAAAATAAAATTAAAAAATAAAAAAGTTCAAAATTATGGTTTATTTAGTTGAGAGAGACAAATGAAAATCTCACAAGTTTTATTGACTTTCACTTATTTGATAAGGGTTAATATAACAGTTCATGTTTTTTTTCAGTTGAAATTCAAAGGAGTTTTTAATGATGATAATTTTAAGTAATAGTGTACAAAGTTATGCTAAGCCCACCCAACTCTATATAATATTGGTCATTAGATTGTGATCTAAGAAAACAATTTTTGGGAGTAGACTGTTAATAGTGTGTGTGCGGATCAATCAAATTTCTTTCTTTTTTTATAATTTGCATAATATAAGTGGTATATCAATCAATAAATTTAAGTCAACTCTCATTTTCCATTTATTGGATGTGATTTACTGACTCATATTTGGACCTCATGCAATTAAAATTCAGTTGGATATGAATACGATTCAATGCTAATGCAATATATTAATGAGTCGCATCCAATAAATATAAACGATAAATATAAACAAGAGTGGGTATATAGAATGACCCCTTATCAATTCACATGGTTGTAATCACACTCACTCAACATTTTGTATGGTTACATGATTCGTAGGTTATTGTTCACCTACTGCTCAGGTGAAAAGGGATGCATATCATCTCATTTGTCGTCTTTATTCTTTTAAATAATAAGTTAGGATTTTTATGAGTTAGCATTGTTTATGGAGCATGTAGTTAAAGAGTTCTTACATTTTTTTTTTCTGTTCTAATAGATCATATTAAAAACATTTAATGAAAATTTACTCTATGTATGAACGAAACTTATTGAAAAAATAAATTATTTTAATAGGATTGACGAGAAAATATCTTCGGTCAACGAGACTCATTTGTGAAACTCCTTAATAAGTATATCTTGGATACATTATGTTGTTTAGTCTACACACATTAGGCTTAATATAGTGTTGGTATAAGAGTAACTCTATGTCTGAGTTAAATTTATTTTACATAACATTAAGTAAGATGAACGTTCTACTTTACTCTAACAAGAGCAGTGTTACATATACCGATTTTGTGCACCAGTTGAACAAAACACTTGTACATTTAACTAAAAAACTTATTTTTTAATCAAATATACAAGGATTTTGTGCACCTAGTACACAAAATCGGTGCACAAAAACCGGTGCAAGTATCATTTTTCCTCTAACAAACCATAATATAAAAAAAATCATGATGATCCTCGAATGTTATTGATTAAAATATTAAAGTCATCAATATATATGTGTTTTGAATTTCATGATTTTCAAAGATACAACCACTGGAATGAGAGGATCTTCATAAATAATTTTGAATTCCATGATTTTTAAAAAAGGTCAACAAATTAAAGTTGGATAACTAATGTAGTAAAGTCCATGGGACTAAATTACATTCATTAACTTCATCTCATTAATTACATATGATTATTAAATAACCGATCTACAATTACATTGACTCCTTCAATATTATAATATATATAACACTACTATGTAACATAGAGAAATGCTTTACCCTTGGAATTTAGGAATTTCTCCCAATTTCCTTTTTTACTTTTCTCATTTTTTTGTTTGAGTCTTTCCTTTTCTTTCTTGTTTTTTTTTTACCATAATTCCCGCTTTATAATGTCTTATTTGACATAACCCCCAATTTACTAATATCACACACATAGCCCCAAAAACCTAACAAATTTCTAATTTCGTTAGTAGACCTCTATTTTCTAATTAGACTAAACCTTTAAATAGTTTTTTACCAAAATACTCCTTATTTCATCTCATTCCCAGTTCAAAACCCTATTTCTCCAAAAAATCCTAAATAAAAAAAAAAAGCACAAATTAATATTACGAGAACACACAATAGCTTACAAGACCATAGAGATATACAGAAGACTTAGAAGTGCATCACAGATCGTCATAAAACAACACTATACAAGAACTAATTGCATTAAGATACACTAAACTGTGGTTTTTTTATTCATGAAGTAACCCATAGGTTTTTATCATTATAATTTCTTCATTGACTGCCCTGGAGAATTTTTACAAAAAAATACAGGTCCACACAAATAAGAATCCCCGTCAGCTCTCCAAGCATTTTGAAAATTCATCCAGGTCAGAACAAATATTCATATATTTATTATATTAGCTAAAATTTATTTGTTCTTGTACTTCCTCCTTCTCCACGATAATATGGACTTTACTAAGGTTGTGAATGGATTAACTATTAAATCTTTAGGATTTGTTAGACAAATAGGATTTTAATTTGGGAAAGAAGAGGAAATGAGGGGTATTTTGATCAAAAACTGTTTAGGGGTTAAGTCTAATTGGGATATAGAAGTCTACTAACGGAGTTAAAAGTCTATTAGGTTTTGGGGGGGGGGGGGGGGGGGGGGGGTTTATGTCTAAGACATTAGTAAAGTGGAAGGTATATCAAATAAGGTACTATAAAGTCGGGGTTATGTAAAGAAAGCTTCTTTTTTATTTTTGGACTTTATTTTCAATATCATATTTCATCTATACTTTTCCTCCCTTAATGAATAAAACCAAGTTTCTTCAACAAGGGTTGGTCCATCACAACATCAAATTTATGGGGTTAAAACTAATCAAGACTTCAGCCTCACCATATGGTGTGATGTTACACTTATAATGACATGGTGTTGACGTGTTTTATCATGTGTTAGTCACATTGTATGTTTATACGTGTATAAAATATGTCACACCTTTGGTGATGTATTTTTACACGTGTCTTTTACGTGTACTATAATTGTCGTGACGTGCAATAATATGTATAATAATGTAATGGTCAGGTGTGTATGTAATAGTATAATTGTATTGACATGACTTCAAATATCTTATAATGTGCTTAGTGTTAATTCATCAAAGCACATTTATTAAAATATAACGACACATATATAATATTGTAATAATTTTTTTAAAATTATTCAATATATTTGTACATTACCTATATAGACTAACTTGATATAGTTAGTAAATTTTTAATCTGACATTATAATATCTTGAGACGTAACATTAATCCCCCATTACTTACATTAAATTTGATTATTACAAATTGCATTGCGTACACTATTATAACCATTCAATTTAGTGACTGTTTATACAGGCTTAAATTATTTGTGTTATTGCATTTGAGGTTGTTGTACTCATATGCATAAAAAATAGACAACAATGCAATGCAAATTAATGGTGTTATATTTATCAGTAATGGAGATATATGTGGAAAATTCAATGGATCTAATTTTAAGAGGTAGAAACTATAAATGTTATGTTTACCTCATTACATGAAAATTGACAATTTTTTTCATTTAATTGAAAGATGATGAATGTCATGGACGTGTGAACGTCATGGACGTGTTAATACACGTATAATTTTATCACAAGTGTTACATCCTTAATGCATTGGACTACGCGATAAATTTTTAATTGCTCGATGAAAACTGCTGTAACACCCCGCCTAATTAAATACCGGGTGACCAGTCCCATACCAAATTAAAACAGAATATACAGTTGGCTCATTCTTAGCATCACTGTCGAAAACATTTACAACTCACCCAATACCCAATTAAGCTGGTGTTAAAAACTTTCCAAATTTTAATTCAACAAAATCCATTTCCAGTTTAAGAATAACACAACACATTTTATTTTACAACACTGATAACCAAATAGATAACACAAAAGAATTTGAATGCAATTGGAATAAACATTCCCAAATAATATTAATCCAATACAGTATTCCCAACAATATTAAATGTATTAAAAAGACTCGAATACAATAGTATTTAACCCCAATAGAAAAAGATAACTGAATCCTTTGGGAGATATGCCCTAACTAAGAGAATACTGTGAATCAAAAGAAGATAGGCGTCTAAGCAAAACTCCATAGCTCCATAGCTTATCGTAATTCGCTAAGGTTGGCGTCCCTGCTGCTGGACACCTGATATAGAAGATACAATAGAAAAGAAAATATACAAGGAAACGGGTCAGAGCCCGATTGTGAAAATGATTTTTAAAACAACAAGTATTTAACAAGTGCAATAAAGCATTTATTATGTACATGTTAGATCCAACTCTCACTTGCTATTCTCACCTCTCAACTAGAGTGCACACTTAACGTTTCCTATTAACCTCCTAGTTAATGGTTCCTCATTACTAATTTCCATCATATGATTCCATTCCCATATCATAACCCCGTATGTCCCATACCATACGTTGTAATTCTTCTTATATATATTTCTCATTTATGAATTATTTCTCATTAACATGAATCAATCTTTTCAATTCTTTAAGAATAAACATTCACTAACTTACTTCAATTCTTTTCTCAATTACACCGTATCTACAATTATCACACAGTAGATGATTTAGCCACAATATATCCATTCATTCATTTAATCCATTATATATATATATATATATATATATATATATTCATATATAATACGGCACCCCGAGTCACAGCTGCGGTGCAATGCATTACTCTGCTATCATGTCCCATCATCGCTGGTCGCCGAATAGGGGACTAAAGGTTCGGTAAGGATTCCTCGAACCATAAACATCAACAAATAAATTGGAGGCGAACATAGTTCTCGTATCCATGGGTCACACACATACCTACGTACCCACAGTCAGCGGACTTATCAACTCCCCGATAAGTCTTTCATAGACCTATGTTCTCGAGCGACAAATCAAAGATCCCATAGATTCATCAGGATATGACTGCCCTCACGCGCAAACCTCCCGTCGATAGCAAGTAAGCTAGGTATGTCATACACATAATCATCAATCAATCAAATTGGTATTGTCATACCCATAATATAATATCAACAAGGTACTCATATTACCCTAAGATAATTCCCATACGTAGCATTATATCTCTTTAAATCCCACGTATTAAAATATCATAACTTTACATCTTTAATTTAATTATCCCCGAGTCTCACTCATTTTCCAAGGTTCAAATAGGTTTTTCCTCAACATAAATTCAGTAAGAAATCACTAGAATCCTACTGGTCCATATCATCATGTCTCCCGAATTACCACGAAGTAAACTTTCCTTTAATTAGGATTATAACCGATTGTTTCTAATCTCTTATACACACATCTTCTTTCACTTAGGATTAAACCCTCTTGTAAACTTAAGGATACCCAGGTATTATATTCAATCACCCCTACTGGTCCTATATTTAATCCTCATGCATACCAATTACAATCCAACAATTTAATCTAGCAACCAAAATTCCTTTAAATTAATTATCATTATTCCCAATCAATTAAATCCCAATCAAATTAATCCAAGTCTTAACTAGGGCTTACTGAACTAATATAAGTCCCATAATATCCAATTAATAATCACCAAAGATCTACCAAAGGTTTGGGATAAGAACCAGGCAGGGGGTCGATCGATCGATCACTCCAGTAACAACCCAGTTTTCTGCATTTCTGCAACTACGAGTTTCACCATTTTTATTCATTCTATCCTTCATATTAACATCCAAAATGACTTATAATTATTACTACATGATATATCAACATATATGAACGATTTCCAATACTTTAAACATCCTAGAATCATCAAGAGATTGGATTTAAAAGAATGTTTATCTCCTCTTTTCCAGAAAGTTATAAAACTAATATCCTCAAGAATACAACAATGGTTTTCAGAATTTCCTCCATAGATTTATGATTATTTCATGGATTATTATCAACCTACAACATGAGTTTGATTTCTGCATATGTTCATACTTCCAGAAATCCATTACTACTCCATTTTTATCTTCCAAACATGAAATATCACCTCTTTTCATAATTATTCTAACATGGACAATATACGAACTTAAGTTGCAAATATCAAACACTTGCCTCTAATGAAGATCTGATCCTTTGGAGTTGAATAATACAGGTGGTTCTCCCTTTCTTCCGATGGTGATGGTGGTGGTGACCTTTGACCTTTGGTTTTCCTCCTTTCCAAGCAAGTTTTTCTTCTTCTAATCAACCTTTCATTTTCTCTAGGAAGATGACTTCTCTATTTTGTGTAGAAGAGATGAATAACCCACATACACTTAATCTCAAATTACTTATAATAAGACAAAACCCGAAATCACTATTCACCCCCTTGTAAAAATGACCTTTTGGGTTGTCTTTTCATTTCCAAATGACCCGAAACCCAATATCAACATCCAAATAGACTTTTCTGACTATTTCTACCCTTTCGGACGCAACGATGCAGTCGAAACGACTATAAGGTTGATGTAAAAATAAATTTTCTTTTTAATTTAATAAATTTGTCCCGACACGTCCCATACCGCGTCTGACTAAAAATTTAAATTACTGAATTAACAACTCACAGCAATATCAATAGCATCACATTCATATATTACCTAAATATCTTTAAGTAATATTCAGAATCATACATTTTAATATCCACAATTCGGATAAAACCCAAATGAATTAATTTATAATAAAATCCAATTAATCCATTAATTTAAAATATAACCTATTTTAAAAGTCATTAAAATCACGGGGTATTACAACTGCAAGATAAGTCTTTAATAGATTTAAGGAGAAATATATATTTTCGTAAGGAACAAATTTACTTTGGAAGAATTTTATACTTCAAATTAATGTGTTTGCTTATGCGATTGTCAAATGTGCCCTTCAACGATGACATACTAGTATAGTGTGATTACAAATCTATTCATTGCATTTATGATTTAAAATTCAGAACTGAGCAATTTAACGACTGCTTTAAAGATGGTAGAATTAAATCATAAATCCACAGAAATGATCAAGGGATTCACAACAGAGTGATTTTACGACTTCTTTAAAGAAGGTTGAATCAAATTACGACTTCTTTTTTAAATATGTACTAAGATTAGTAACACCAAAATACGCCATTAGTAATACAATTTTACCATTACTAAATATATTAGTAACATAATTTTTCTGTTAGAAAAAAGGCGTGGGGCACGAAGCTAGTAACGGTAAAATTCAGTTACTAATAGTAACGGAAAAAATTAGAATTAGTAACGGTAATATTGTGTTACTAATAGTAACGAAAAAAATTAGAATTAGTAACGGTAATATTTTGTTACTAATAGTAACGGTAAAATTCAAAATTCATAACGGTTAAATTATGTTACTCATAGTAACGGTAAGATTCAGAATTAATAACGCTATAGTTGTGTTACTAATAGCAACGGAAAATTCAGAATTAGTAACGATAAAATTATGTTATTGATAGTAACAGAAAGATCAAAATTAGTAACGGTAAATTATGTTACTAATAGTAACAGTAAAATTCATAATTAGTAACGGTAAAATTGTGTTACTAATCTTAGTACATATTTAAAAAAAATATTTTTCAAGGGCCCTCGCCAAATCCAGAACCTTTGGCCAATTCCTTACCAATTACACCAGATTAATGGCAAACTCAGTGATTTCAAACCACTTTAGACAAATCCGGAAACGAATAGAGATCAATCGCACCAGATAAGAAATCGAAGCAATTTTAGAGTAAAAAAAAATACAGCAATAAAACGGATCATAAACTTCAATCTAAAGCACCCTCATTATAACTTTTTAATATAGCCAACTTAGAGGTCTTCTCAATGAAAGTCTTGACAACCCTGATTTTAACTTTTTAAGACAATCAACTTAAAATTGTGGGATATATAGCATTTGAAACCTTATTTGGTTGTGATGCTGAAAGAAATTTGAAATATGTAATGAGGGAGGAAATTAAACCTTATAAATGTTATAAATGCCCATAATATCTGAGGCTAGCACAGAGCCTCTAAGCCTAGCTAGATCACACATAGATTATAAATATGCTTACCTAATAGGCTTTCTAGGTCAATACTTAGTTCAGAGTGTTTTTTTTTGTCTTTTTCCAAGGGCAGTCCTTTGGCATCAACATATCTCACATTTGGATTGTGATTCTCTCACTATCTTCACATAGATTTTGTCTTGTTTCCAATTGTGCTTCTCTTACTATCTTCACATAAGACCCTGCTCCTGATGCTAGATCCACCTGTACACATAACACCAACTCAATTATTTCATTAGTGATTGAAATAAAAGGAAAAGAGTTGTTCAGTCTTTCGGTAAAGAAATTTTTTTTATTGAAAGAGACGAAAGCATTTCTCTCCCAACTTTTTCTTTCTTCTGCCTATGGAGAAAGCTAAGGCAAATGGTAGCGTTACCCTCAATGCTGATGGGCTTCAACTTTTTTTATACACTATAGATGCAAGGAGATGCTTTTAAAATTAGAAAAATATTACAATCCATTCCAGGGTTATCTAGGCCTCTTTTGACATCATTTTTACGATGCTTTTTGAATATTTGGATATCTTTTAACCCAAAAATATATAATTGAAAATTATAAAGACTAATATAACTGCGACTAAATGTACAAAAGTTAAACCATACATAACCTTTTATTACAACTTGCCAAGAGTGAATGGATGACTTAACAAAAGAAAAGAGGCCATTCAATTATTTAATATGTAATTAACATATTAATGTCACTAAGCATGCCATAACATCAAAATAAGGATTACATTTTATTTTTAAAAATATATTCAACTAGAAATGAAATAAAACAACAAAATATGAAGCTAAACATGCTTTAGAGACTAAACATTGATTAACCCACAATATGACACTTTGTAGTTAGTCTTTCTTTTTATAGACTATTTGTGTTTAATTCAACCGATTTATAGAAAAGAGAGAAAAAATATGAAATACCTTAGCAACATCTTCAAACTCGTCAGATGGGGAAACATGAGTACTCTCCATTTTTTCTACCAGCGAACCAAATTTTTCCCACTACAACACTAAAACAGTGTTGGTTGAAAGATTTTTGACTTTAGAGTCTATGTAAAGTTAAAAAGGAGAAGAAGGTACAAAGCTAGGAAAACAACAAGAATATCTTCAGATCCTGTTTGTGTGTTTAGTTTGTTAAATAGTTTAAAACCTATTAACTTCTTTTTAATGGATTTTGTTTTTGAGGTGTAGAGACCTCCGTGGATGGAGTTGCTAGAGTTTGAGGAGTCTACGCGTCTACTCGAGTCTAGGATTAAGGAGTGGAGGAGAGTTTATGAGACTCGTCTAGAGTTAAGTTTGACTTGGAGTCTAAGTCGGAGAAATTAGATAGGATGTCAGGCACCGTCCAAGTTAAGAGTGATAGGTTTGGTATAGGCTATGACGAGGGAGTCGTTCCCATTCCCAAAGCCAATACCGATTGCGTGAGAGAGACTACTAGGAATGTGAGGAGAGGTCGACATTTTCGTAACCATTCCCACCGTGTTTACACTTGTTCCCATTGCGGTAGGAAAGGTCACCTTAGACGATTTTTGTATGACCTTATAAATGCTCCTAGAAAGTTTAGGAATAAAGTCGTGTTGATTCCCAAAACCCCCATGCGTTATGTCACACCTACTTGGGTTAGGAAATTAGACTTAGAGGCTTTAGGACTAAAACTTGTTGGTTCTCATTTGGTTGCACTTGATTCTTCTCTTGCTAAATCTAAAGGATGATAGTGTTACCATATATGTCATATGCTAGTCTTTCCATTCATGATATATACTTTGGTATTATTATGACATGTTTATTATTTTCTATTATATTTTTCATTTATTACATCTTATTTGAAAAACACAAAAAGATTTTATTTTTGATAAAAATTTTCGAAAAATAGAAAAAGATTTTTGGTTTTGAAAATTTTTGAAAAATACAAAAAGATTTTTCTTTTATTTCAATCAAAATATTTTAAAAAGACAAAAAGACTTTCGATTTTGTTCTTTTTGTGTCATGAGTTAACATGTTTGACGTGGCATATAGGTGTGCTTGGACCCATTTCCTTCCATTATCTATGTGGCTAGGATGTTTGGTCATAATTATCGATGCTTAGAATGATCTTAACCATTGTATTATGGGATTGTTTCGAAGTTGATATGCATTTTGATTCGACTTTATTTATATGTCATGATTGCACACATGCACGAGTTTATATGGATGTTTGACTACTCTTGCATATTTGAGATTGGTGAGACGTTCCTATCTCAATCTTGTTATCTATGTGCAAGTAGACTTAGGGAGGGAGTGTGCATGTAATATCCATTTAGCGTGAGGATTAAATTGGAAAACTGATGAGTGTTCACGGGAAAGGGCTGCAAGATTGTAAATTTGACTCATCGTGAAAGTCACCGTTTAAAAGAGCCCGAAAAAATGAAAAGGCAAAAAAAAAGAATCATATGCCAAAAATGGGCCAAATTAGTTTTGTTCATTCAAAAGAAAATATGATATATTTGAGGGATTTGGGATGAATTAAAAAATTAAATGGGCTTGCACAAAGAATCCTAACGTTGAAAATTGTGTCATGACGCTATTATTTATAGAATCGTCAAAATTTTGGATTAGTGGTCATGCTGTTTATTTAATTCATTAAGCTCATACTTTGATTTTCACATATGGTTATGATAAAGTTTGATGATTGATTGATATCAATTAGAGCTCTTGATCATTTTGATGTGTTGGAATTGTGATTCATTTGTTTTAGTTCATGCACATACATTCCATGTTCATGTTTAGGCACATGTGTTCTATGTTAGCATATTACTCACATTTGAATTGAGTTTTCCTAGTTGTAGGCTTCTGTTTCGCTGTTTTGATCCCCTTCCAGTAAGAATTTTCATAAAATTTCTTCACTGGGCAAAACTATTTAATATTCTTGGGAATCTGTGAACATTTGATCATGTCATTCTAACGACATCGTATTGCATTAGAGCGATGTTGCATCTCCTTCAAGCGACATCCCTGGCTCGTTTGATCGATAGTTGGACCTGATTGACTTTGTTTGCTTGACTTTTAGTTTCAGTACCCTGCTGCATATTGATCACATTTTAGTCTTGGGTTATTTCTGGACATATTGTTTATGCAATATATATACTTTGATTGATGACATATTTTGTTGCATTCGTCGTTTAATCACACCTGCTTGGATTGATATATTCTTTGTGTGATTCTACTATTTGCTAGCTATTGATTTGACATTGATTGATCATATTTAGCTTGTTGTTTCATGTTTATCCAGCATATTATGAGTTGACACCACAACCGAATGTCTTATTAGTGACAAAAAAAATCTGGACAAAAGTAATTTTGTCACTAAAAATTACCTTTCTGCGAGGAAAATTAATTTCGTCACGAATTGTATGGGATGATGTTAAATTGGTGACAAATTAATTATATTTGTCACCAAATAGTCTTAAAATTTTGGCGCCCTTGTTCCCGCGTGTTAAAATGTTGAATTAATCTATTCGTGACAAAATTATCATACATTTAGAGACAAATAAATTTATCACAAAAAAAAATTAGTGACAAAAACATTTCCTCACTTATTAATAAAAAAAATAACAAAATCTATTAAGATACCCATTCTTCTAACCCTCAAATCGTTTTCCCCAAAACTAACCTAACTCTCTCTTTCTCTTACTCAGAAAAAAACCCTCCCCTTCGCTGCTCACGCCGGGGCCGCTGCTTCTCACGTCGGCACCATTTCATCTTTGTACACTTAGCTGGATGCATTGAATAGGTAATGTAAACCTACTTTTATTGGTGACCCTAAACTATTTAGAGGTATATTATGAACATTCTGTTTAAAATCTATAGATCTTGATGTTGTAAAAATTGATAGATTTATTTTTCGTTGTAATCTTTGGTCTTGACCTGTGGGATATATACATAATTATGTTATATAAACATTATTTCGACTTGGCAGGCCTGGCTCTTTGATACCATTGGTTTGTGGACGGGTCTGAGTGACCTCGAATGAAGAGGTGAAGGCCTTCAAATCGGAAGTCAAAGGTAACGGTTAGGTAAAACATTATGTCCATGTTTGATATTTTTCATTCATTTGTTCTAATTTTTTAAACCAGTTATAATTTCCCAAGATATCTTCCTATAGGTCCACTTCTTTCCTTGTAGTAGGAACTTGACTGACATGAACCTGCCGGTATTCAGGTGAGTGGGTTATTCGTCTTATCAAACTTGAAGGGCATTTGGAGAGCAAAAGTCCAGCTCGCCCCTTAGAACTCTCATCCAAATGCATTTTATTTTCGTCTTCTAGAGAGTTGGTCCAATTCCTATTTTTGATCCCCAATTCACCTATTCTACTCAACGGAGAATGTTTAGTCACCATTTCTTTGCTTACGATTTTAGCTTTTAGATAATTTGTGTTGAATTCCAACATTGTAAACTCAAATTCACCCCGGCTAGTTCTCGGAGCTTTGGGATCCAAGCGAGTGTGGGAAGACAGACCCATAACTTATTATAGGAAGAGGAGACGCGTGCGATCCGATTTCACCTATTTTCGCAAAATGTGGATGGTTATAATTACTCATATTTTGATAATTGTATTATTTGTGTCTAGTTTTTTCAGTCTAATATGTTTGTTACGTGTTTTCGGCTATGACTTGCAGGGGTGGGAGAGGATCAAAATGTATTAGCAGTTACTAACAACATCCAAAATGTTTGTGCTAAGGTATATTTTTATATCACCTAACATAATCAAAATTAGCAACTGTAGTTATCCTTTTAGTTTAATTAGTTTCAGTTGAGGTAATTTGTTTCACTTCTATAATACTATTATGTTTCATTTGTTATTGAATACCGATTCATTCTAGTTGATCTCATTAGTTGATTAGTTTTTAGTTGTTAATTAATTTTTAGTTGTTAGTATGCTGAAATTTTTTTGAGTATGCTGAAATTTTTAGGAGTATGTTAGTATATGCTGAAATTTTTGGTTCTCCTTTGAATTTTGATTCCAAGGAGTTCTCTTTTAACATTTTACACTCAATTTGCGGATTGTGTTTGACGTTTCTATTCGTGTGAGTTTATCTGATTGTTAAAGTTTACAGCTTCAAAGTAAGAATTCCCCTTTATGGTCGTTTCTTAGAATAAATAGTACTTGGAAATAGCCTCTTTAACTTGCATACCTGATTTACATTATTACATTCAATATGTATCTTATATGGTAAGATATATTATGGCTATTTGGATTTTTAAGCTTTATTATATAACTTCATGTATGTATCTATGATGGTATGTTGTTATATTGCTATTTAGATCTTCTTGCTTTATTATATATCCAAAAGAATCTGATTGATGACCTATCACAAGAATAATATTCTCATTATAACTTGTTTTCGATGAACTAATATATCCTTTAATTGCAGCTTCCACCACAACAAAAAGGATACGTGGTCCAACTAAAGGAAAAGGCCTTGAGAAGTTGACTAGGTCAGATGGAAAGAAGTTGACTATTGAAATTGCAAGGGACAAGGGAAGGCTGACAAATGTGGTGCAATCCTCTAAACTATCAAGTGAGTTGGGAATTATTGCACGAAATCTCATCCCGGTTCCTGCAAAATGAAAGGACATGTCTGAAAATGACAAAGAAGAAGCCTTCAAAAGACTCGATGTAATTGAAGTTATGAGGACGTTTTTTTGGAAATTATTTTTGGGATGAAGACGCAATGAGAATTTAACAAACTTGTTGGGAATTGTTTTTTGGAGGCTACTTTGTAATTGAATAGAAACTACTGCCTTAGAAAACATAAAGTTAGAAACTAATGCCTTAGGAATTATTTTTTGGAGGCTACTTTGTAGTTGATGTGTTGTAACAAACGATGTAGGCTACTTTATAATTCATCAATGGTTTTGAGATATTTGTACGAATGCTTTCGTGTCAATAATATAATAACTATATGAGAAATGAAAAAAATATGAGTTTTAAATTTATAATTTTTTGACAATAAAATTCATTTCGTGACAAAAATATTTTGTTCCCTAAGTATATTAATTTTGTCACCAAATGGTAATCATTTTTCATATTATCATATACATTAGGTGACAAAATTGACATTTTTGTGACAAAAAATAAGATCTTTCGCTACAAATAATTTTGTCACTAAAAGCCTGTTATTACGTGACAAAAAGTATTTTGTCACCAAAAAGTATTTGGTGACGAAATTTGTATTTCGTCACCAAAACCTTTAGAGACAGGGCTTTCATGACAGACGATTGACGATTTTTTTTTTTGTCACCAAATGTCTTTGGTGACGAAATTTGTTCATTTGGTGACGAATTATTTTTCCACTAATTATCTGTTTTGTTCTGGTGTGATTTAATCAAATTGGTTACTAGATTTGTTCATCTTTTCACCGGATTGTCTATTCGAGACAGAAAGGGGGAGAGATGGCTGTCATGTAGGGGGCTTTTTGTGAGTTTTGTGTGTTTGACTTGATATCCTGATTTATATGCTTTTCACATTTGCACATATTGGTATCATGTTTTGCTCACATAAAAAATGGTTCGGATTTTATTTTTCTTATTGATTTATATGATTTGTTCCTCTATACTTCACTAGGTATTTGTCTGTTTCGTGTGCATAGGTATGCTTAAAGAGATTCGAGATTTTAAGTCTACATCACATTCCGACATTCAGAGATAGTTTCATGCTTGCTGGTCCATCGTTTATAAGTCTTATCCTGATGATGTATTTTTACTTTTGGGTTTTATGGGATGGGATTTAAGCATCATACGGATTGAAGGCCCGACTTAGGCATTTCACTATTGGTTTTGTCCCGGAATAGTCAAAGGGGGAGATTTGTAAGGACCAAATTTCCAATTGAGTCTTAATGTAGTTTTGATTTATTCTCAGAAAAAAACACCTTTGAGTCATAGGTAGATTTTTTATTGTCTGATCACTACGAGACTATGACGTGTCGAAGACTAATTAAAGACTTTGTGGCAAAGCTACAAGGAATTAATCATGCCGAAGTTTAATTGGTGAAATTTGATTCGTCTTCAAGATTTAATTGCATTCCGAGATCACACAGGTATGAATGCATTATGTTAATGAAACTCGGAATTTAATTTTATAAAAATAATGATGTTATTTTTAAAAGAAAATGTTGTAAAAATGTTTTAAAAGTGTTTTATATGTTTACACTTTGTTTAAGAACTGATAAGGACGGATTAGAGATTAATTTTGTCCGGACTTTGATATGGGTGACGTTGTTCTAACGATAAATGATGTCGTTCGAACGAGTGCTGCTAACGCTCAAACGAAGTAGTATCTTGCTCGAACGAGATATGCCACTGCCTTAAGATATATATAAATAGATACATGTTCCAGTTTTCTTGAAGTTTGTGCAAAACGAAAATAGTGTTCAAACAATACGTGTTTCTGTAATAGTTTTCTAAGGTTTTCAAAGCTTAAACACATCCTTAGAGGTTACAAAGATTCGAGTTATTATTACCATATGTTTATTTGATCTTTGTTGCACCAAGTTGGGTTTGTTCAACACTTGAACATTGTTCATTTTGTAGTGGAGAAGGTACTTTCGTGTTCAACATCGTAGATGACACAAGGCCGTATGGGTGGATACCGAGGCATTCGTGGAGACAACTGGTGTGGACGAGCATCATTGAAGAAGGCTACTTTCTGCATGGGCATTGTGAACATTGGTAGAATATCAAAGGAGTGTCAAGTCTCGTGGGTGAATCGAGTCATTGTATAAGACTACCGTCTGAATTTGTAAAACCTTTGTCATAGTGATTGTCTGGCCTGTGAGTATTGCTTTACTTTATTTTACTTGCTTTAATCACTAGTTGCATGCTTAGTATTACACAAGATAAAATATGGTTAAGTTAGTTTGTGTCACATCTTGGTTTGATAAAATTGAAATGAGTGTTTCCAAAAGAGAAAGTTGGTTCCTATTCATCCTTGACTTAATTCTGTTCAAGCAAAAATATTTGGTTAAAGTTTAAATCGGGACCTACACGTCTTAAAACGTGTCTAGCATAATGTTTTGATTTTATCTGTTTATACATCAAAACACACAACATTTAACATAAATACATCAAAAATACAAAATCAAATCATTCAAAGAATATTGAAGTTCATCTAACACATATAACAATTACAATTATGTCATTCACTCGAAATGAAATACATACATTAAACTATTGTAATTGATCGAGATACAAAACAATTATTAATAATTACATGGCATGTCAAGATTGCTTAATTTCGCTAGCGCGGACCCATATCCATAAGTTATTTAACTAATCTTCAACAATGTTGTTCCAATGCCAACTCAAAATGAAGTACACCCATAAAGAGTCGTAAACATTAATAATTCTACACGTAATGCATTTCGAGACAACATTGAAGCAACATTCTTACGTGATGTGTCGAGATTGTGTAATTCCGCTAGTGCGGGCCAACGACCATAAGGGAATTAAACAATTTCAACAACGACGCAGTGTAACAACCCCCATTTTCTCACGTAAAGATTGGCCAGGCACGATACACCAAAGATGGAGCTTGTCGATCAATTAATTCCATTCTCAGCACAACGTAATATAATTGTTATTATTTAAAAGGGCCGATAATTTAAACTTTATAAATATTTCATGGACAATAAATAAATCTCAAGTCAACACTAACTAACTAAATAAATCCCACAGCAATTTAAAATTTAAACTCCAGCATGATGTAAATAAATAAATAGATAAATAAATCTTGGTCTTATTCCCTTACAATGTTTTCTCAAATAGAATAACTAAATTTTGAGCCTAAAGTCAAGAATCTGGAAATCTTCTAAGCACCGAGAGAATGCAAGGCTGGTACAACAACCGTCCCGCTATCCCTGTCTAGATATAACTCAGGGGAAAATATTTATAATTTGGGTTACAGCCCTAGGTGTGCAACAATAAAATTGAATAATTTATGATTACAATATTACAGTCAATGCACAATAAGTACCCCCATTTGTCACTCACATGCGTATAAAACCTCATCCCTCATCTAAATGTGATATATTCACACGCCAATACGTCCCAAATAATAAAATGTGACATCATATCAGCTATCGAATGATTATCTCAATAATTAATTAATTAAATGTAATCCCTACATTAAACTGTCAACTTACATTTATTCCATTCTCATCCATATTTAATATAAGGCATAAACACCCATTATGCATTATAGGGTCAAGAATAATATTTATTGTCCACATACTTAGGCAATTTAATTTATTTCCATAGTATCCGGAGAATTATTAATATAAGTCCTTCCATATATGTGACACACAAGGGAATTTACCGTTGGTGTCAAATTCGTTCTCTATCGGCAAGTCCGAATGAATCCTTACATCCTAAGCAAACAGTCTGAAGGAATCCTTACATCCTAAGCGCCACAAAACACACATAGGTTGGGGGCGGTCCCTGCGCAAGACACCTGTATACAACCCATACCCAGCGGTGATACAGGAAGGGTCAGTGCCACACTTACCCCTCGAGGGTGGAGCCGCTACGTACTACCTATATGGCCTACACAACGTCAAGCCCACCTGTACCAACGTGTGGTCAATGGCCCGAGTGCACAAACCCCTAAGCCGATTGGAAGGTCCACTAGTGTATCCACACACAAATATAATATAATACATATTATTATTCCCATATTATATATAAAGGTAATTACTCTATAATTACCATAAGAGTTCCACCAAAGTCCACATCATTTTCCATTTATTAATAATTTATCATCTAATAAATTATTAAATGCCATTCCATAAGATAATTAATTAACCAACTAGTTATTTGTAATTTCTTTAACTTAATCTGGGTTCATTTATTTTCTTAATAAATTCATTATTGTCTCAAACATGGTTCTACCCACTCGCTTGGACTACTAGAGAAAACATTTACAACCAAACCCTAAGACACCCGTAGCACTATCCCTAAATACCCAAGTCTATATCCCGAATTGTAATTTAATTAATCACACATTAATTGTTTTTTAATTAAGTAGTGTCTCCCAACTACAATATCCAGACCCCCTCATTCGGTACTTATTTTCACCTTTTAAAATTTGTTACATATAATCCCACTATTAAGTTTAACACCCTTCACTAAATTCAATATTCGGTAATTTATTATATATACCACTAGTGAGTTTGACACACTTTATTAATATTAATATTCCTTAATCCCCATCTTTCCAAAATCCTAGGAATTGACCTTGATTTAATATCCCTCAAATTAATTTTCTAAAAAAAATCGCTAGAAGCCAAAAATTCCTCGTTGTCGTTTGAACCATATGAAATATCGTTTGAACCTCATTCAATGTCATTTGAACTGCTTTAATTGTTGTTTGAACCACTTATAATGTCGTTTGAACCACATGAATTATCATTTAAACCACTTATACTATCATTTGAACCACTTATAATGTCGTTTGAACCAAATGAATTGTCGTTTGAACCACTTATATTGTTGTTTGAACCACATTCAATGTCATTTGAAGCATATTCAACGTTGTTTGATGCATGCTTTTTCCTTCATCTTCTTTCCAGATCCAAAAATATCAACCAAGAACGTCCCCAACCTCCATAACAGTTATTCTAAGGCGAAGAAAATTAACCCAAAAATTAGATATTCAATTCTAACAACATTAATACCCATTACAGATTTTAACACTAAAATATCCTCAAAATTTCAACTAGGTTTATTTCACAATAAGGGCATTTATCATTAAATTCATATCAAGATTCAGTCCATGAATTTGCAATGACATTCTCGTCACTAGTTAGTCGATTATCTCTAAATTAAGCTTCAACATCCTACGAATTCTATCATCAATTTCTTAGATTTACAATTCCTAATTTCTGGGACGACCCTACATATAAATTAATCCTCTACATGTGTGAATCATCATCAAAGGAAATAGATCAATCCCTAAATCCCAAAAATTTAAAGGAAATAATTATATGCATCAAGAAATAAATTATAAAGCAAAAATTAAGTAAGTAAATTCTTGCCTTAAAATTGTAGAAAAGAAACCCCTTGAAAGCCCTTGATTTCTTCTTTGTTCTTGACCCTTTTTCCTGCTCTTAGTGTTTCTCCCTTTTCTCTCACGTGGTTGTTAATCTAGGTTTTTTGGAATGGTTGTGGGGAGTGGTTTATTCCCACGTAACCTCTTAATGAGTGCTAATCCCGAGTAGGCCCAACTTTTGGACCTCTAAAGAAGCCCGAATCCATAACCCAATTAGCCCATAAGCTCCCAAACTCATATACCTGTGACTCGGGACCAATTTTAAATATTTAAAACACTAAACCGAGTCTCTAACGCTCCACTAAACACCCCCCAATTATTTTTATTTCACTTGGACTTTTTATAAGGCTAGAATGACACGCACCCAAAAAAAAATTATGTGTTATTTATTTTTCATTCCCAAACCCATTACGTCCAGTTAAGTTTTATTTTTTATAAAATCATAATGTTTACTTAAAAAAAATTTACTCGCTTAAATTTCAAATCTTCCCAATTTAATTTATTCTCAAAATAGATCCGAAATCATAAAATCCATTTATATCGTAATATTTTATTTCTAAAAATTACGGGGTATTACATTCTCCTCCCCTTATAACAAAATTTCGTCCTCGGAATTCACTAAAGTCCCAACCTTATTTTATAAACCGCATTATTAGCCCAGTTTTACACCCAATTATTCCATACCCATATCCCATGAGATAAAAGAAAAGTCTCACCCTTCCTGTCATAACATCACTGGGGTGTTCATGTATTACACATTATATGTACACACACATAATATTGACAAATATGAATGGAATATATACATCTAATTTGTAACATTCATACCAAGCATATACATACACCAAGTATACCACCATATATGTACATGAGAAAGAAAATAATGATCTTAGTATTCGACTTCTCTCAACTCTCGATTTTTGCCAATTTCGTGCGTGGGACATCTCACCAGCGAAATGCAAACAAGGAACCCTCCCGAGACATTATTGTACGACTTAGTCAGTTATTGAGATTCATCGGCCCAGGATTAAAAGAAAATGGAAATAAAAATAAATGTATATAGTAATCATGTAAATTCCACTTTTGCCCAATGCCAATTAAAGCCTCATATTGCCATAGGGGTACACTATATTTCCACAAACTAATGCAATTAATTATACTAAAATCAATAATCCAAAATGTCCTGGGGTCTAACGTCTCCTAGCTCCTGACATTTACTACTTTCATGCGTGGGATGTCTCGTAAGTGCAATCCAAACAAGGAACCCTCCCAATACACTACTACGCAGCTCTGTCGGTTATTGAGATCCGTCGGTCCAGGAACTAAATCTATTAATATTTTTAAATTAATATATATGGCTTCACAAACCTACTTGTAGACACCCCATTCTATTACCCCCTAAACTCTCCTTAGGTCCCTAGCACCTCCCTTCATCACAACCAACCTAATTCATACCCCAGGTATTGACCTAAAAGCCATCGGACGCTCTCAGGCTCCGTTTGACCAAAAAGTCAAAATCTTCAGCTTGATCGAGACTGAATGAATCTTCTAAGGGAACTGAAACCCCTTTCCAATGGTCCATCCCGCGTGTGCTTCTGACTTACCATGCGAACGAACGACACGTTTTCCCCTAAAACCTGATCTAGAGGCCACCGGATGCTCCCGGGCTCCGTTCGACCAAAGTCGACTCTTCAGCTCGACTGAGACTAAATGAATATTTAAAGGGAACTGAAACCCCATTCCAACAGTTTGCCCCATGCACGATTTTAACTTACGGTACACACGAACGATCCGTTTTACTCCGAGAGGTCACCAAATACTTCCAGAGACCGGTTGACCCAAGTCAACTCCCTAAATCGGGTCAAACTCTTTGGAATGTCAAATTACATCTCCTAAACATTCCAACGGTCTGCCCCATGCGCGATTCTTACTTAGCATGCGGACGAACGATCCGTTTGCGTCCAAAGTTCCCCCGTCCAAAGAACTGATGAGCACTTCCGAGGCACATTTGGCCCAAAGTCAACTCCCGAACCTGTGAGAAGTCAAAGGACTTTCAAAGGTCTCTGAATTACCTTTCAACAGTTTTTCCCATGCATGATTTAGATCAACGTTTTTCACTCAACGGCCGATTTTCCAAAGGAGCCTGAAAGAGACTTCCAAACGGTAGGTTCCAGACCCTGCCTATCGGTAGTGTACCTAAACGCACCTGCCGATTGGCAGTACAAGGGCTATGCCGATCGAAAATGCCCTGGGCCTATAAAAAGGAGGGCCTGACCTCATTGCAAAGGGATCTCAGATCTGAAATACCTCATTCTCAACAAATCCAGAAAATCTCTCTCGAAGTCAACGTGATTTCCACATCCAAATCCCTTTCCAACCTTCGCTTTTCATCATCCTTCTCATCAAACTTGGTGAATTAACTACCCTTCATCATCATCCAAGTGCAAGGGCTGCTCTCTCACATTCAAGATCAAGCTCAAAGATCTTCAAGAAGGTCCAATTTTCTCAATTCTCTCCTTAAATTCCCATAAATTCCCATCAACTTGTTTTATTACTTAGCACTTTTATTCTCTCATCTCACATATCATAATATACTTTTTATTTAGTATTATTGCACATCTCTTATTTTTATATAAATAAAAAAAAAACAAGAAAAAGAGGGTTTGTTCACAAATTGCAAACGAGAATTTTCACACTTTTCTCACAACTAAAATACTTTTTTACACACACACACACACACACATAAGAGAAGTCCCCGGTTGGATTTATGGGATAAACCCCATCCCTCGTTTTGCATGCGAACTACGTGGACTTTGATGCCTCTATAGGCTATATTAGCGTCTCGGGGTAAAACCCGATACTCGAGTCCCGATACTCGAGTCCCATTCTTACTCTTTCTCTTATTTTCTACTTTCTCTAAAATTAATTCTCTTATATTCTATATATTTTCTCTTAGTGGCGTATTATTCCACATATGTTATCATTCCATTATAACGATCAACGCAAGGATAATCGCGTAAATCCTATTTTCTAAATATTATTTTTATGAATCTTCCTACGGATGTCTCGCTTTATCTCTCCCGTAATACAAGTCGAGGATTCCTATCTCCACTATATATACACATGCACACATATCACGGGGAAATAAAGGAAAAAAGAAAAAAAAACATGAGAGACCGTAAGGGTGGAATGGGTGCCTAACACCTTTCCATTTCGTAACTTAGCCTCCGGACCCTTTTCGAATAATTTTGGTTTCGTATGTATCAGTATGTCTTTGGATGTTGTCCCTCGGGATGGATCCCTTTTATTTTGTCTGTTTTGAGTAAAATAGACTGACGACTCCATCTCTCTACATTTTTCACCTCATCAATGACGCTGACCGAAGTGCTCCCGAGAGGGACGCGAGGGACCTAGGATCCTCTCTCTCTCTCACCCGTCGCGAGGATCGGGGATGGCCACAGTGGCGACTCCACTGGTGATTTTCATTTCGAGGGCTAGACTCTATTTACATGGGTGTTATGCTTATTTATATCTTCCCACATTTTCGCATGTTCCCCTTTTTCATGTGTACCTCATGTTTATGCTTCTACTCACACACTTATAGAAAATTCTCCATGTACACTTCGCACCACGTGCACCAAGGGTCACTTATATCCACATGGTTCACGCATCACCCATCCATACTATATATACCATTGGTACTCGTAGTTTGCTCCCTTTTTAGAATGATCAAGAAAGGCATTCTCATCATAAGATACTAATAAGAGAATCATGTACGATTCACACGACATCACCAAAGAGCATTGTTATTAACCAAATTCTACCTAGTAACTAGAGGGGCACTTCGTGATGGGCGCTAGTCCGGCAGGGCGCACTTAGCTTAAGCGATATGACTCTCAGCCTCCATTGGCCAAGTACCTTTGACGTATATTGAACGGTTCCCCCGCGTCGTACCGCTTGACCGAAGTCATGATGGGAGGTATATCGTAGAAAACTCATTCTCGTACGCCGAGTATATAGAATTCTCTCTCACACGTACTGTCCCCATGAGGTATATAGTGAGGCAATTCATGTACACTCAGGTATATCAAATGACTTGTCCACACGTACCGATTGCCCACAAGAGCAAGACGTATATCGTGGAAGTCACGCCAAACGGGGGAACCCTTTCCGATTCACCCAGCCAACTACATACCCGCATATAGGTGTCAAGCCTAGGACACACATATAAGATTTTCGGTTTCAATCCGAAACTCTGTCGAAATTCCTGGTCGGCCTGCCGCCCAAATTTTCGCCCATTTATGAAATGGGACCCTGCCCGTGAGCCTAGTTACAAGTCCATCCATAGCTTTGCATATATTACAAACCCTAAGTTTTCCAGGCTCGGGTCCCGTCCGATATTTCATTTTTCATTTAGGAGAATTTAATACAAGTGAGAACATAATAATCATAATAATCATGCTGAGACCGCCTCCCAAAAAAAACATTTCTCATTTCTTTATTAAAAATCCAAAAACATTTCTCCTTTCTTTATCAAAAATCCAAAAACATTTCTCCCTTCTTTATCAAAAAGACAAAAAAAATTTGCCCCTCAATCTAAAAAAAAATGTCAAAAATATTTTCATTCTTTTTCTAAAAAATAAATCCCACTTTACGCCTTCTCAGGGAGATCGCACGCCCTTGGCCTAGCTTCTTATTGGCTTCGGTCTTCAGTCAAATCACCCCGGAGTTCCGTCCGTTCCCCTGTTGCTTCTTCCGAGTCTGGTATCCATTTTCTTTCCATGGAGAACACAGACCAAGCACCAGTTGTGCAGCCGAATCTGACGACAGTCTTAGCTCAGCTCCTGTCCAAGATTGACAACCTCCAGACTGAGGTTCGAGAGATGCAACGAAACCACGTTCCTATTCCTCAAGATCCCGAGGCCCTATTCCCTCGCGCTATGGGTCCACCCGACCCTATTTGGGTTCTCGAAGAGTATCATCACGCTCCACGTGCCCCTCCTGCTAATGGGCCACCGCCTGCCCAGTTTTCGATGTCGAACCTTGCCCAGCCTGGGGCTAACTTGCCTATGATCATTGATTCGAAAGAGGAATAGTTGAATAAAGTCAAACAAGATCCCAAGATGCTCACTAAGAAGTTCGACCAAGTCAGAATCTCTGGGAATTACATGAACTACACCCACATGTCTCTTTATCCTAAAGTGAGGTTATCCAAGAAGTTCATGATGCCAAATATCGAGAAATTCAGAGGAAATGGACCCCCAATTGTAAATCTTCGCAGATATCACTGTTCCATTACTCTCCTAGGGGCTTCTAAAGAATTGATGGCCCAATTATTTCAGCAAACTTTGAAGGATAGCGCCCTCCGATGGTCTTTGTCTCTCGAGGAGTCCAGAATCCGTAGTTGGGAGGATGTGGCCCAAGAATTCATGTCACAGTAAAAATACAACGAAGAGCTTGAGGTCACCAGTCATGATTTAGAGCTTCTCAAACAGAACCCTGGGGAATCAGTTAGTAACTTCATAGCCAGATGGAGGGAAAAAGCAGCTACCATAACCAATCAGCCTTCCAAGGAAGAACAAGTCAACATAGTGAAAAAGAACTTCTTACCCCCATGTCCGAGCAACCATAGGAGGACAATATTATCCCCACTTCTGATCTCTCACAGAAGCAAGAGTAGAAATTAAGGAGGGTCTTTCTAAAATATAAGTTGAATCAAAGAAAGTGTCCGGACAGTTCACCCCCAGAAAATATGATAATCATGTCAGTGCTGCAGGCTCAACCATCAACAACATCTCTCAACCAACCACCTCGCGAGCACCAGAAAGCCTCCCTGTCCCATTCCGAAAGGAATACACCGAGCTCCATGCTCCCCTCTTCAAAGTTTACCAGGACCTGTTAATCCGAAACCTCATCAAACCCTTGGATCCCCGTCCATTGCCAAATCCACTCCCAAGAAACTTCAAGGAAGATGCTCATTGTGCCTTTCACCAAACTGCTGGCCATACCACCGACCAATGATTTCATCTTGAAACATAATCCAAGGTCTAATTGACCGGGGTACCATCACCCCACCATCCAATCCTAAGTCAAACACAACTCACAACCCACTCCCAAACCATACCAATGCCATCTTCCTAGAAGAGAACCCATAATTTGATCCCTCGACTCAAATCACACCCATATACTCTCCCAAACCTATCCAAATTTGCCCATATTTCCTCCTACACCCTGCTAGCCTCTCTGATCGGGCGCTGTCACTCCTTACCAGAGCATGCATCGTTGTCCGTACCAGTTCTAAAAATGGAAGTATGGAATTATCAGAAGTGTTAAACCAACTCCTAGAGTTCGGGCTGAAATTGCCCTCACAGATGATCATTGATTGTCAGAGGTTCAGTACACTATTCTTGAAAGCACGAAAATGGTCCCGAGAGTCAGACAGTTAGGTGGTACAAACCGATGAAGTCAGCTTAGATGATGCTGTCCAGATCATGGCAGAATTATTAGGGCAAACCAACAACATTTGCAGTATGACCGAGTTACTTGATAATCTGAAGCTACAAGGGTGCCTGGTACCTTCGCCCTTATATATCCCCACAGAATGGGAAGACCTGTATGAAGAATCCATTGAAGTTGTGGAATGCATTGACTTTACATGGAAAGACAGAATTATTTCCACCGGATGAGGGGAAGAATTCGAAGACTCAAATGAAGAGCAAGCTTCAGAGAAAGCTGTCCCGGTAATCGACATGTATGGGATGATATCATTTGAAGAACTCCTTGGGGAAATAAATAATGTGTCAGAACAACCCGAGATCGATGAGGAAACTGGGTTCATATTCTTCCCTCCTTCAGCAAATCACATAACCAGATCAGGGAGGCATTACCAGATCCCAAGCTTAATACCAACCAATTACAAAGGGAAGGGCGTTGAAAACCTTCCTAAGCCAGAAATGACCCTCGAAGAGAGAAAGATCCTCGATCAACTAAAGAAAAATCAAGCTAACATCACTATATGGGGGCTTTTCATGTCTTCCCAGTTACACAGAAATGCTCTGATCAGATTGCTCATTGGACCCACAGTTCCTCCATCTACCACACTAGAAGAAGCGGTAAATTTGGTCGGATCCTTGACCTCTACCTGAATGCTATCCTTTTCTGAAGAAGAAATCCCCAGAATTGGGCCAAACCATAATCATGCACTCAATATCTCCGTCGAAGTTATGGGGAAGGTCGTACCACTCTCTCTTGTCAATAATGTATCCGCCTTAAATGTCTGCCCATTAAGAATATTCAGATGCTTAGGACTGAAGGAAAGTGACCTCGCTCCCACCTCCGCTGTTGTACATGCCTACGATAATACCCAGCGGAAGGTGATGGGGTCCATAAAACTTGTAATAGGGGCTGGCCCTATAAACCCTGTTGTTGAATTCCAAGTTATTGACATCCCATCTTGTTTCAAACTGTTTCTCGGACGACCCTGGTTCAATAGTATCAAGGGTGTGTCTTCCTCACTCCATCAAAAATTGAAGTTCTTCACCGACGGGGGGGGGGGGGGGGGGGTCATTACCATTTTGGGCGACGACGATAATACCGAGGGTGCAAGTACCAACAGTCCCATCCTTGAGATACAACACGGGTCAAATGATATGCTCCTTTCAGGATTCCGAGCTGAACTACTTCTACTCCCAGCAGGGGACGATTTCAGAGAAAGGGTTTGTCCAGAATATGACCCTCATGGCAACGTCAATGTGATTCAGATGATAAAAAACATGCACATCATGCCCGAATTGGGGCTAGGACAAAGACAACAATTAGGGATACTTGAGCCCATTGAACTGAAGAAAACTTTCCCTCCTTGTGGTTTGGGGTATTAACCATCAGAACAAGATCTCAGAATGATTCACCAGTCTCGACCAAAGAGAAGATTAGACTGCACTCAGACTATCCTAGGAGACTCCTTGAATGGACGATTCATCAAAGAGAGCAAAGACTTCCCCTTTTGCGAATTTTCAGAACCATGGAATGACCATATAGACAATAAGGTGAAGCCTGAAATGGAGATCTTTTTCCAATACAGCTACCCATAGGCCGAGAGTTCCCAAAACCATATACAACCACTCATCAAAGATACCGAAGAGATTAAGGAAAGTGACTCCGAGGATTCGTTCAACTTACATACACTGGGGCTAACACTCTGTATAGTTCATTCAGGCACTACATCACTGGATCCATCCCACCTGATTAAAGCTGCTGATATACCTCTCCTCAACTGGAATGTTGCGCCAGTTCTACCTGTTGAACTCACACCTAATCCCAATGATTACCCCATTTCTTCTTCTGTTGTCTATCCTTGCTCAAATGTAATCGAGACCTCCTTTGATGAGGTTCTCAATGTTGCTTTCCCTATCAATCAAATAAATAAATATTTTGAGTATCTTGTTGTGCCTTACATTAATTGTTTAGATTCTAATCAAACTTTTGATGATGATGATGATGATTTTGCAAATGAATAATTCTTAACTGATCTAAATAAGATTAATAACAAACAACATAATCGTGTTCAAGTTAATAAAGAAGAGACTATTGTTGTTAACCTCGATTCTAGTAGCCAACCGCGCGAGATTAGGATAGGGGCTACCCTTGACGAGCATGAGCGAGCACAACTCGAAGAATTGCTAAAGGAATTTATGGATGTCTTTGCATGGTCCTATGACTATATCCCCGATATTGATCCCGAAATAGCTCAACACGAGATCCCCACTCTTTCAGATTACAAGCCAATTAAACAAAAGTTGAGAAAGCTACGCACCGAATGGTCGCTCAAAGTCAAAGAAGAGGTGGCCAAACAGTTGAACATGGGGTTCATTTGCGTAATCGAATATCCCATATGGCTAGCCAACATAGTGCCTGTGCCAAAATTAGGAGGGAAAGTTCGATGTGTGTATACTACCGAGACCTGAACAAGTCCTCTTCAAAGGGTGATTATCCGTTACCCAATATCGATATGATCATGAATAATACAACCAATCATGCTCTCAAGTCATTCATCGATGGGTTTGTCGGATACAACCAAATTAAGATGCACCCAAATCATCAAGAAAAGATCGCGTTCATCATCCCATGGGAACCTTTTTCTACACTGTTATGCTATTTAGTCTCAAGTATGCTGGGGCTACCTACCAGAGGGCTGCCGCAATCATCCTGAATAATCTGATTCACAAAGAAGTTAAAGTCTATGTGGATGATATGATTATCAAGTACAAAACTAGAGAAGGTAATGTTCTCGCTCTCCGAAAGTTCTTTGAGTGACTGCGATGGTATCAGATGAGACTCAATCCGCATAAATGTGTATTCGACATTATAAAGGGAAAACTCTTGGTATTCATGGTTAGTGAGAAGGGGATAAAAGCAAATCCTGCCAAGCTGAAAGCCATACTTAAGATACCACCTCCCTGAATGGAGAAAGAAGTTCGTGGTTTCCTTAGGAAATTACAATATATCAGCCGGTTCATCAGCCAATTAACCTCCATCTGCGAACCCATTTTTAATCTCCTCTGAAAGAATTCAACCAAAGTTTGGAACGAGGACTCCCAAGAAGCCTTTGACCGAATCAAACAATATCTGACCCAACCCTTTGTACTCATGCCACCACAGCCTGGTCTCCCCTTGCTCCTATACCTAACCATAACCGACACTGCAGCTGGGCCTTTGCTAGCCCAATACCTTGAAGATTCTCACAATGAAAGAGCCATATATTATGCCAGTCGCAAATTGGCCGAATACGAAGTCAACTACACTGCTTTGGAAAAAGCATGTGTCGCGCTCGTTTGGGTCACCCAAAAGTTACGACACTACATGCTCGCCTTCCCCTTTAAACTTGTATCCCGAATGGACCCCATCAAATACCTACTTGAGAAACCCACCTTATCCAGCTGAATGGATCGATGGTTGATGCTCCTAGCCGAGTTCGATATCGTGTATGTCACGTAGAAAGCAATAAAAGGAAGAACTATTTCTGACTACCTAGCTGATTACCCCATGGATGAAGTTGATGTCTGGATATCCGAATTCCCAGGTGAAAACATCCTCTGCACTGCCCAGGACAACCTTCGATGGTAAAAGTTCTTTGACGAAGCTACCAATAAAAAGGGATATGGCATTGAGATACTTCTGATCGCCCCAGATGACTCCCACACTCCCATCACCATCAAGTTGGATTTCCCTGTACCAACAATACGACTGAATACGAGGTGTGTACTGTAGGCCTCAAAGTTGCTCTCAGGAAAGGTATTTAATGCCTAGATGTCTACAGGGATTCCTCCCTCATCGTCGGTCAAGTGCTCAGAAAGTGGAGAGTCAAGGACGAGAAGTTCCAACCCTTCCATGCCCACTTAGAAGAACTATCCTCCCAATTCCAAGATATCACCTTTCACTACCTACCTCGAGCAAAGAATAACCTAGCCGATGTCGTTGCTACCTTGGCCTCCATGGTCGACATGCCCGAAGGAATAATAATGACCCCCTTCTTGGTTTAAAACAAGGCCAAACCAACCCATTGCTACCACATTGAGATCGTCACCACAGAAGATCCCGGGCTAAGCAATTGCTGGTCTTATGATATTTGGCACTCCTAAAATATGGTAGGTATCTCGAGGGGTCCAATAAGAAAGACCGTGTAATTCTCCGAAGACTAGACACCGAGCACATCCTCTGTCATAAAGCACTGTTTAAGAAAAACTTCGATGGAACCCATCTACACTACATTGCAGGGGTTGACACTGAAGAGGTAATGCAGAAAGTCCACAGCGGGGAATGCGGATCCCACATGAATAGTCACATACTTGCCAAGAAGATCATCCCACAAGGCTACTACTGGACCACCATGATCCAGGATTGCACCCTCTATGTCTAAAGATGCCTCAAATGCCAACAGTTTTCCAACCTTCAGCATCTGCCTTCGCGAGAATTATACAACATGACTTCTCCTTATCCGTTCTCCACCAGAGGTATTGTAACACCCCACCTAATTAAATACCGGGTGATCAGTCCTTTATTAAATTAAAATCAAGGTGAATGGTTGGTTCATTCTTAGCATCAATGTCGAAAATAAACTTTCCAATTTAACACCCTAAATAATTAAGCTAAGTGACAAAACCATTTAAAACATTATTTCCATTTCATTAAATCAAATGACAAAACTATTAATAATTAACAGTTTAAGAATCACACAATTATAAAGACTGGAAATGAACACCCAAGCATATGACCATATAGACAAATAATACCAACTTTAAAACAATAAAGGAAAACCATCCTGACAGTAATTAAATCCCAACAAGTAACAATACTAAAGATAAATGAACATAATCTCTGACAAAACCATCTGAATAAGGAAACGGACCACACATGCCCAACTAATTAAAACTGAACCAAGAATGGAACCAACAAGGAGATCGTCTAAGCAAATGTCCTGCAACTCCCACATAAGCTGCAGCACATCCAGTTCAAAACACCTAAGCATGACGCCCCTGTGGCTGGGCACCTGTAATATATACATATATATATACAAGAGAGGAGAGATAACAAGAAATGGGTCAGAGCCCGATTGTAAAATAGTTTAGCAAGTATTTAAAATGCTTACTGGCTAATGCAAAAATCATATTAGTGCACGACACTCTCTTGAGAAATTCTCACCTCTCTTCTAATGTGCACACTTACCGCACTAATAATCCCAAAAGTTTAACTTAACTCAAATTCCTCATAAGGTTTTATGCCAACAATTACTAGGGGCTAAGATAATTAATTTATGGAAGTAAAGTTTTCACATGAATCTTATTTCATTATAAAGTCTTTCAGTAGAGCCACAAACTTTTCAAACACTTATTTTAAAGTCGAAATATTTATTCATTACTTCACTACTTTTAGTCACAGTAGAAATTTCCAAATTTCAAGTCTATATATATCTATCATCACTCATATAATATATATATATATATATATATATATATATATATATATATATATACAATCGGCACCCTACATAGATTTTATGGTGCTGGCATACTCGGCTATCAAGTCCCCATATCACTCGTACTAAGGGAAATACTAGTTTGGAATCACTCTCGAACTTTATTAACACAAAACAAATACAAATTGAGGCAAAGCATAGTTCCAAGTCACTAAGAGGTCAGCACATACCCTCACGTCTCTTAGGACCGTCTGACTATCAATCAGATAGCATGTACCAAGGATTACTATGTTCTAGGGTACAAGTCATTATCCCCCATAAAGGTCCCATCGAGATAAGACTGTCCCGGCGCGGTAACCTCAGTGATAGTAAGTAGCGCGAGCATGATTTTTGCACGTATATAGGATATATGAACAATCACACAGTCATACAGTCATATAACTATACATATTTATAAGTTAGGTACGCCCACAACCCATAATTATATTTATCCGTTCTTGGTACATTTTACTTGATTATCTCGTATAACGGACTCGTCCATTTTATTCTCATAATTAAGTTACTCCAAACGCACTTCTCGTCTCTCAAAGTATTCTCTTTACCTAAGTACAATTTCAATAGGCCCTCACCTACCTTCTAATCAAACTTCCTAAAAATTTTGATTATTAAACCAACGTACGCATGATTTCATAAGTATGAATAACTCCCCATTTACCCTTCATTTCCCTTTACATTAAAGTCTCACTTAACGGGGTTTATCTTAACCCTACTGGTCCTATTTATTTTCCATTATGCTCTAACAAAATTAATCAAGATTTACTACGCATTTAATCGGAGGAATATGAAATTTTTCAGGAGGGGTCGATCGATCGATGAAAGGGGGTCGATCGATTGATCGTCGATCGATCGATGTTCTTAGGTCGATCGATCGATCAAGCAGTTATGACGAAACTGCAGAAAACTCACGACGGAAACCCTTATCCAAACTCAACCAAATCCTCATAATTGACTCCCAAACTCCTAACAAAAGATACTACAAGTGTAATATACCCAAACAAATATTTTTTTACGTAAAACATGTGAGTTTTCATCAAGTATAACGAATTAAAAGGGCCAAAATCCATATAAATATCAAGAACCCTAATATTTTCTTTAACTTAGTTCTTCCCATTCTTTTCCCATATTTTCTACTCCTAACTCAATGCAAATTCGTGGTTCAACCTCTACATATGAAATAGATTTCCAGAATATGATTTTTTTACCTCTACAACATGTAAATTCGAGTCTTCAATATATGCTTTCTTTCACGAAAACTAGTTCTAATCAGCCCTAGACTAATATAATTGAAGCATTAACTAAAATAAAGCAAGATAGGTACTTGCCTAGAAATCTTTGTTTCTGATTTGTGGAAGAAATTGGTGTGATTGTGATCCTCGTCGCGCGATCTACAATTTGGCTGTGACGGTGGTGCAAACGGTGGAGTTCTTGGCCTAGAACTCCTTGGAAAGCTTCTCCTCTTCCTCTCCAATGGCCGTCTTTTGTTTTTGGTTATGCTAACCCTAGAAGACAACCCCTACCATCTGAAATAACCTTAGAAAATTCGTGGGTTTCCATGCTAAAAAATACAAAATGTCTAAAACTCCCTCCCGGGATGTTAATTAGACCTAAAAACGCCCCGAGACTCAAACTAAACCCACGGGTACATTATTTTGACTATCTCGGCCCTTCCAGACACTTTGGCGCACTCGAAATGACCATATGGGTGACTTATAATTTATTCACTTTTAATAATAATAAATATTTAGTCCTGACACGACACAAGCGCATCCCAGCTTAAATTTCCATAATTGCCCTTTTAATCACTCGTGACAATTTTAATAAACTCAATCCTACATATTACTTTAGTCACCAAGGAATATTTAACATATTAACAAATATTCAATAATTACTAACTCTTGTCACGCTAGTAAATATTTATAACAACTTTTCGAATTGATATTAAATTAATTTATCTCAATTAAATTTAATAAATCCCTAAATTTAAAAGGCATAAAAATACGGGGTATTACATACTTCCCTCCTAATAACGAAATTTTGTCCCGAAATTCAGAAAATAAGGCCTACCTGGTAAAACAATTCTGGATACCTTATCAGTACGCAAACTATCTACCTAGTAAGGCGCTCAATCACTATAGCCCCCGTTTCACAGCAAGCTTGCTTAACACTCTCATTGGAGACACATCACATGGTGCTCCTAACCGACAACATTCGCATAGGTCACGCCTATATATTATTAATTCCCGTTGTTTCACTATCATTGGGTGGCCGTACCTCACTATAAGACCACTACTAGGATTTATCTAAATACAAAACTCCCATTCTGAGAGGGAGCATACGAGCATCTGAACACTCTTGTTCGCCTAAAGCAGTCGTGGAAATTTTACTATCATCATCAGACTCTAACTCGACTAAATCCAAAATTCTGATCATCTGATCACCTCTAAACATACAGAGGGAGAATAGTTAATGTTTTTCCCACACCGAAATTCCTTAATAAGCACCTCGTTCACGACAAACAGGTACGAGTGCTTCCACAGAGTTCTACCATACTATACTTCACTTGCTATCTATATCCTTTGTGGAAATGAAATGATTACCAAGATTCCAAAATTACCTTCACGCGGCCCCACTAATCGTTAGGGGTGTGCACGGGTCGGTTCGGTTCGATTTTGGACCGCAATTCAGACCGAACCGATCTGTTCGATTTTGGAAAAAATCAGACCGAAACCGAACCGACGATGAAAAAAACCTCCGGTTTCAATTCACATCGGTTTCGGTTCGGTTCGGTTTCGGTTCAGTTTTAACCGATTTTCAGTTTTGGTCAGTTTTTTGTAGGTCGGTTTTCGGTTTTGATCGGTTTTGGAGGTTGGTTAATGGTGTTTGGATATAAAAATAAAATATATTTAAGGGTTTTTTAATATATAATATTGATGTCGGTTCGGTTCGGTTAGAATCGGTTTTTTCTTTGTCTAAACCGACAACCGAACCGATATTGTCGGTTTTTTAAATCCTTAAACCGCAAACCGAACCGAGCTAAAAAAAAACGTCGGTTTCGGTTCGGTTCGGTTCGGTTTTCGGTTCGGTCGGTTTTTTTGCACACCCCTACTAATCGTTAATCATCATGCGCCTACTCCCAGGAAAGGGGTGATTCATCTTACTCAAAATGAAACGTTATCCCCACTGCTTCCTGAAATCCCATATCGTAGGTTGAATTCAAAAAAACTTCACCCGATTCAACAAATAATTCCGTGTAGGACCACGTACTGGCGCAATCCTTCCTTTCAAAGGAAGCCTGGACCACTAGTAAATATTGTTAATCACCCCAAAGGAATAACAATCACGTCCTTCTTGGGCGATTTGTCCCACCTGTTCGGATGAACCCTTGATCTTGTTTTGAGGATGGCAACGCATCCAAGAAACTTTATCAACTTTACCAGCCTCTTCCATTACAAGAATTGTTGATAGCCACACACTTCTCTGGTTGATCCTCTTATTCCAATCGATCTCTATCTATGAGTGGTACATGCAGAGACTACTCACTATGTCCCGCTAAACATCGACTTTTACTTGAAATGTCTCAAATTATGTGACATTTAATACTCCCCTTATTTGCTTCGTGTATATCGAAAATTTCGACCCGTGCCTTCTTCTCCACGATGTGCACTTCGGGACCTTGTATACCATACTAACATCATTACTCTTTGTATGCGCAAGTCGCTCTCACACTTGACTAATAACAACTTCGCTCCGAGTGTTCTTCATAATAATTAAATTCTACCCTTCTCAAGGAATACCCATGTTTAAATGGCTTCCCACAGCCTTCCAATCAAATTCGGGTGTGCTATTCTAATTGCACACTTATTTATGGATGATTGCCCCTCATGAAAAGCTTAATCCACTCTATCACTTCCACATACATATATCCCACACTTCCATTCCTACGCCCCTTCAACTCGGACGATTCTAACATCAGCTAACCAGGATGCCCACATTTTGTTACACCCCAACCACCCGGGGAGAGCGACCAGAGCGCTACTCGTCAATAAAACTAAGCAAATCCACAATACACAAGGTATAGAGCATTTAAATCCCACATCAACAAAATAGGGACTAATATCTCCCACCTCTTTAGATAAGTACCACAATTCTCTCTAATAGATACAACAACTAAAATAAATCACTAATTCTCTATACATCAAAATAAATACTAGTCTTCTTTCTTGTATATATAACAAAATTCTTTCCCAGATAATCCTCACTAAAAATCATCCCAACTCTTTATTTTTCTTATTTTTCGAATGCGGTTACAACACTTGGGTACTCTCAATCACCCTAGAGATTGAAATTTCTTTTCCTCCTTATCATCGTTCCACCCCTCAATTCGTGGTGATAAAATAAAACTTTCAATGCTTTCTTACCACACAACCAGCTTCACTGGCCTTAAATTATAATTCAACTTTCAACTTAGATATAATTACCTTCTCCTACTACGACAGAGGTACCAAACTTATAGACTAATAATCCAAACATCTTCCTACTTCCAACCTTACGCTAAGTTTCATGCGTGGGATGTCTCGCAAAGCGAAATCCAAACAAGGAACCTCCCCGATACACTACTACTTAGCATTATCGGTTATCGAAACTTGTTAGGCCCTCCGTCCATAACATGTACCCCTTTATTACGTCTCTTGACAGAATAGTTACATCACTTCCCATAATTACGCTTACACAAAGAACATTTTGCCAATCCACGATCGTTCATTATTGGTGGTAATTGCATTCCATAAACCTCGAATACATACAATCGGGGTTCTCAAAATTTCTTTCCCCAATCATAGGGCTATAACTCTTAACTCCCACATCTCTAAAGGATAGATATAACAATGCACTCTTACTATTACCAAGTCCTGAGCGCTAAACATAATACTGAGTTAAATCTTTTCACTCAACAGTAAATCCGATACATACTGAATAATAACAACAAAGTCCCTACATACCCCGGGATCGAGTATCTCGAGCTCATTATCCCCTCCGAAGTCTCTAGGATAGATAATATAAGTGCGAGTCCGACCCTCTTACAGGTGAGGCCTCGCCAGAACAAAACATGATGCACTAATGCAACTACTCCGATAGCCTTGCAATAACTGCCTACTATCGTACTAACCATTACTATAAAATTGTAACAAAGATAATATCATACTCGCATATCACATCACTAAAATGAGTAACCTCCATAAAGTATATAACACTATTAATATACCCATTCATCCTCCGCGGATAGCACTAAAAATAATCCCGCTACACCAGGCAAAATATTCACATAATAACACCGTTTGTAGTTATACGCATTAAAAATCGTCTCACATGAAAATCTAGTAATGAAAAAAATGTAGTGACTCGCTCGTGTCACATAAAACACGCCTCACCCTCTGAGATAAAACTTATACTTCTACCTTGCCAATCGCCTTGACTATAAAATGGTCTCCGGACGTAACACGCCTGCCCAAACCAAAACACAACTACTTTAATCGTTGTTTTTTACTAGGAACCAAATTTTTGTCCCTTTACTCACTTCGAAAAAATATTAACGCGTGCGATTTCACTCTCCACAAAATACCTCTACACCTAATCCACTTATCACCTGTCATACCAATCATATTAGGATTGTCCTTCTCTCGGACTTTGGTAGGCTCAATTCATGTTGGCTAACACCTGTTGTTCCCTTAACCTTATTGGCCCTGGAGAACATGCTACTGGCTACAATAGTCCTTACTGAATTCACCATCGCTTGGTAAGAATTTAGTTATTCGAATCATTTAAATGGGTCCCCTGACGTGTATCCACACTCCCTTGTGGTGCTACACTACCACCATTGTATCTAGCCTTATCCTTGACTAAACTCTCTGATACTTTTAGCTTCCCACACAAAGAAGCATTAACATCTTCATTGACCAAGTACAACATTGTCAACCTCTGAGTCGGCCGTCTCCCAGAATTCCCTTTTTGGTGTTATTAACTATTTTTATGAGTCGATATTCCACTTGGAGTCCTCTCCTCCATTTGTATTTATATCCTCCGATACAAGATTCGCTAACGGATTAAATTCATATTCACAAATGGACCTCTGTCAGGTCCTCCTGTGATGAATTCAGAACAAAGTTCACTTCTCATCCTGAACATCTGATGAAGGAACATGCAGTCAAACTGTACCTAAGATTCTTCTATAGGCATATCATTCCACTTTTAAAAATGGTGGTTAACTCCCACCATGATAACTTTGTTCCGACCAGTCAAGAAAAAAATTTACTCCAAATTTTCACTTTCAGTTAGCCACACTCCGTCATATGTCCAACCTTTGGATATTTTATCTCTTTTGGCTAACACACACACAATCTCCGCATTTCTAGAATTTTCACTGACAGTTTTCTACAATGCTTCGTCTGACTTTTCCCAGTCGTACCACGTTGTGTGAGTCTACTCTCGTACCTCTTTCGACTATAGAAGCACTTGGAAATCATAGGTTGCTCCCTAGCCGTCTTTACAGTCCTGGCTTCGCGTGCCATAATAGTGGTGACCTTATCTAAGGTCATCATCCTCGAATATTCTCTACAACCTCAACTAAGCCTTACCTCCTGCTGTCCGCTTAACATCCCTCGTCTGACATCCATCATCGCTCGGCACACGTACACATCCGAACGAAATTAGAATTCACTAATATACATACGTTATAGCAGGAGAACGAAATCTCATCATAGAAATAAATAATCCTAAACATAGGGATCTATATCAAATAAAGCAACGCTGGAAGTATAATAAGCCATACAGATCCTAAAGGACACTAGAACCTGATGCTCTGATACCACATGTAATACCCCGCCTAATTAAATACCGGGTGATCAGTCCTTTTTTTAAATTAAAATCAAGGTGAACGGTTGGTTCATTCTTAGCATCACTGTCAAAAATAAACTTTCCAATTTAACACCCTTAATAATTAAGCTAAGTGACAAAACCATTTAAAATATTATTTCCATTTCATTAAATCAAATGACAAAACCTTTAATAATTAACAGTTTAAGAATCACACAATTATAAAGACTGGAATTGAACACCCAAGCATATGACCATACAGACAAATAATACCAACTTCAAAACAATAAAGGAAAACCATCATGACAGTAATTAAATCCCAACGAGTAATAATACTAAAGATCAATGAACATAATCTCTGACAAAACCATCTGAATAAGGAAACAGTTGACACATGCCCAACTAATTAAAACTGAACCAAGAATGGAATCAACAAGGAGATCGTCTAAGCAAATGTCCTGCAACTCCCACATAAGCTGCAGCACATCCAGTTCAAAACACCTAAGCATGACGCCCCTGTGGCTGGGCACCTGTAATATATACATATATATATACAAGAGAGGAGAGATAACAGGAAATGGGTCAGAGCCCGATTGTAAAATAGTTTAGCAAGTATTTAAAATGCTTACTGGCTAATGCAAAAATCATATTAGTGTACGACACTCTCTTGAGAAATTATCACCTCTCTTCTACTGTGCACACTTACCGCACTATTAATCCCAAAAGTTTAACTTAAGTCAAATTCCTCATAAGGTTTTATGCCAACAATTACTAGGGGCTAAGGTAATTAATTTCTTGAAGTAAAGTTTTCACATGAATCTTATTTCATTAGTAAGTCTTTCAGTAGAGCCACAAACTTTTTAAACAATTATTTTAAAGCTGAAATATTTATTCATTACTTAACTACTTTTAGTCACAGTAGAAAGTTCCAAATTTCAAGTCTATATATATATATATCATCACTCATATAATATATATATATACAATCGTCACCCCGCATAGATTTTATGGTGCTGGCATACTCTGCTATCAAGTCCCCGTATCACTCGTATTAAGGGAAATACTAGTTTGGAATCACTCTCGAACTGTATTAACACAAAATAAATACAAATTGAGGCAAAGCATAGTTCTAAGTCACTAAGAGGTCAGCACATACCCTCACGTCTCTTAGGACCGTCTTACTATCAATTAGATAGCCTGTACCAAGGTTTCCTATGTTCTAGGGTACAAGTCAATATCCCCCATAAAGGTCCCGACGCGGTAACATCAGTGATAACAAGTAGCGCGGGAATGATTTTTACACGTATATAGGATATATGAAAAATCACACAGTCATACAGTTATATAACTATACACATTTATAAGTTAGGTGCGCCCACGACCAACAATTATATTTATCCGTTCTTAGTACATTTTACTCGATTATCTCGTATAACGGACTCGTCCATTTTATTCTCATAATTAAGTTACTCCAAACTCACTTCTCGTCTCTCTAAGTATTCTCTTTACCTAAGTACAATTTCAGTAGGCCCTCACCTACCTTCTAATCCAACTTCCTAAATTTTTTTATTATTAAATCAACGTACGCATGATTTCATAAGTATGAATAACTCCCCATTTACCCTTCATTTCCCTTTACATTAAAGTCTCACTTAACGGGGTTTATCTTGACCCTACTGGTCCTATTTATTTTCTATTATGCTCTAACAACATTAATCAAGATTCACTACGCATTTAATCGGATTAAGATAACATAAGAGGAATATGCAATTTTCCAGGAGGGGGATCGATCGATCAGGCAGTTATGACGAAACTGCATAAAACTCACTATGAAAATCCTTCTCCAAACTCAACCCAATCATCATAATTGACTCCCAAACTCCCAACAAAAGATATTACAAGTGTAATATACCCAAACAAATAATTTTCTACGTAAAACATGTGAGTTTTCATCAAGTATAACGAATTAAAAGGTCTAAAATCCATATAAATATCAAGAACCCTAATATTTTCTTTAACTTAGTTATTCCCATTATTTTCCCAGATTTTCTACTCCTAACTCAATGCAAATTCATAGTTCAACCTCTACATACGAAATAGATTTCCAGAATATGATTTTTTTACCTCCATAACATGTAAATTCGAGTCTCCAATATATGCTTTCTTTCACAAAAACTAGTTCTAATCAACCCTAGACTAATATAATTGAAGCATTGATTAAAATAAAGCAAGATAGGTACTTGATTGAAAAACTTTGTTTATGATTTGTGGAAGAAATTGGTGTAGTTGTGCTCCTCGTCGCGCGATCTACAATTTGGCGGTGACGGCGGTGCAAACGGTGGAGTTCTTGGCCTAGAAATCATTGGAAAGATTCTCCTCTTCCTCTCCATTGGCCGTCTTTGGTTTTTGGTTATGCTATCCCTAGAAGACAACCCCTACCATCTGAAATAGCCTTAGAAAATTCGTGGGTTTCCATGCCCAAAAATACAAAATGTCTAAAACACCCTCCCGGGATGTTAATTAGACCTAAAAATGCCCCTAGACCCAAACTAAACCCCCGGGTACATTATTTTGATTATCTCAACCCTTCCAGACACTTTGGCACACTCGAAATGACCATACAGGTGACTTATAATTTATTCACTTTTAATAATAATAAATATTATAATCCTGACACGACATAGGCGCGTCCCGACTTAAATTTTCATAATTGCCATTTTAATCACTCGTGACGATTTTAATAAAATCAATTCTACATATTACTTTACTCACCAAGTAATATTTAACAAATTAACAAATATTCAATAATTACTAACTCTTGTTACACTAGTAAATATTTAATACAACTTTCTGAATTAATATTAAATTAATTTATCTCAATTAAATTTAATAAATCCCTTAATTTAAAAGCCATAAAAATACGGGGTATTACAGGTATCGACATCATAGGGAAGGCTACACCAAAGGCTTCCAACATGCATGAGTTCATCCTAGTTGCCATTGATTACTTCACCAAATGGGTCGAAGCTGAGTCATTCGCAGTCCTGAACGGCAAGAAAGTGGCCAAATTCATCATGAAAAACATCATCTGCCGATATAGGGTCCCGCACGAGCTAGTGCCGGATAACGGGTATCACTTCGAGGAAGAAGTCACAAAGTGGTCAACGAGTATGGGATTCAGAGACGTAAATCTTCTCCTTACCGACCTCAAACCAATGGTGCAGTCGAAGCTGCCAACAAGAACCTCAAAGCCCTCATGAGTAAGATGATCGAATCCCATACGCTCTCTAGGGCTACTGAACCTCAATTCGAACCTCTACTGGGGCTACCCCTTAATCTCTAGTCTACGGCATGGAAGCAGTCCTACCCGTGGAGCTGGAAATACCCTCATTGCGCATCATGCTTGAGAGTAAGGTCAGTGAAGATGACTGGTGCCAAAGCCGTCTTGACGAGCTGACCCTCTTAGATGAAAGGAGACTAAAAGTGATGTATCATATATAAGGGTACCATCGCCGAATAATGTGTTCATTTAACAAGAGAGTCAAGGACCGCGGTGTCCGAGAGGGGGATTTAGACCTCAAAGAAATAGTAAAACCCATCTGGGACCCCAGAGGGAAATTCAAGCCCAATTGGAGCGGCCCCTACTTTGTGAAGAAGATCTTGTTCGGCGGTGCCACCATGCTCACCGACTTAGATGGGGAGGAGATGTCTTGTCCAGTCAACCTGGACAGTCTCAAGAAATTCTACCCCTAGGCCAAAATCTCGGAGCACTACGACTCTTCTCATCTCCCTTCTATTCTAAAAAAAAATCTTAATTTCCCTCTACCCAGAACTACGTGGGCCTGATCCTCTGCAAAAAAAAACATTTTCAAACAAATTAAAAAATTTCAAAACCCTAGAGGTACGTAGGCAGCTCATACATTTTACATGAGCACGACCCTTTCTTTTTCACAAAAACTATTTTTTCTTATCTCCGAGAACAACAGTCCATTGTAACATGTACTTAAACAATAGGATTATGTATGCCTTAGAGATCGATATAGTTAATTAAAAAATATAAAACTCATCAAAAGGCACAGCTGGATGATCAAAAACTTATTTATTTCACTAATAAGAAATTACGGTTCATATTACATGAGAAAAAGGAACGAATAATTTCCCCCTCCCTACCTTCTTAAAAAGCCAATAAAATCCCCACACTTATTCCCCATTACAAAATAAACTCTCCAAGAGTCCTACCCACAGCTACTAGAGGATCCTTCTCCGTCATCATCATCTACATCCTGGGGTCCCCAAGATTTCCTTGCCTGAATAAAGTGCCGTAGGCGTTCCATGGACCGATAAGCGCGAACCAGCTTCGAAAAAACCACAACACCTCCTTCCATGGTATTAAATAAAATAATCCACCTTTGTCCAGTCCCCACTGCTAACATCTTGTTGACTACTCTCCTCCACAAGAACTTCATATAATCTCTAGGGATATGCCAAACTCTCCCAAATGACTGAGAGGGACGGGTTGACGGACGCTGACTCTTCCACAAAGAGCCAAGCCGCATGCGCAGACGCTCTGTCAAATCTTCTATAAAAAAGAAATCTAGTGTCCGAGGTGACGCGACCTGCTCCCAGCCAAATTGGCACAAAAGACGCCAAGGGAAATAGAAAGAGGTCTGTCTGAGACCAACCAGCCGAACGTACGAATATTCCCCCAGTTCCAAAATAGGCAGCAACTGTCCCTACTAAGGCACTGGCCAATACAGATTTAAAGCCCCGTGCTCCACAAGCCAGTTCTTCCAGCTCTCAATATCCAAACTAACGCAGATGAAATGACACGATAAAAAGTTGGGTACAGTCAACAAAGGATATTCTGGAGGAGTCACAAGGCGAAGTCTTTCAGACAACCACATGAACATCATCACTGGGCTACCCCTCAGAAAGCCAGAACGACCTTCTTGCCAAGCATCCAGGCCGTTTAAAGTCTCCGCCAGTATCACCGTAGCAGGATTGCAATGGTATGACATCCATGAAGTAATGGCTGTAAGTTTTGGGTCCACCAGCAGTTCCCCAGTCACCAACAATAATTTTGAAACCAAGCCCAGAATAACGGCTTCGGTGTATCCAGGATCGCCAACCTCCCGCAATTGCACGGACTGTAACACCGTCGAAAGGGAGATCATTCCTCCAGCAACCAGTAGTCTGGATATCGAAGGCAAAATATGAAGAAGCCCGACCAATAAATCCCTAGGAGAATGAGAAAATTCAGGTAGCGCTGCGGCAACACTGGGATTTATCCTCAGCATGCCAAAAAATTCCTCGTAGGTAGGACAAACTTCATCCAACCTAAAGTGGAATATATAGTCTTCGGGGTACCAAAATTGTACCGCCGCCATCAGCATGTTCTATTCTATGGGCCGATTGCGCCACAAAGAGACTCGACGCATGTTAAAAGCATCGTAGTCAACATTATAAGAGCACATTGCTTCCAGGGCTTCGAGGTAGTAAGCAAACTCAATGCTACCAAGGTGAGCCATCTTGCAAAACTAAGAAATAGTAGGCAAATGAGAATGTGGGAAAGGAAGAAGGTGAAAGTGTGAAGAAGAAAAACCCATACACACCCCTTTTTATACTTAGAAAACCCTCACAAAAGACATAACCCTTGCAAAAATCGGAGGGAATCCTACCCCACAAAGTACAAAAGGCTGAAGAGGGTACCAATCAAAGCTTTGAATTGATGGGACTGGACTAACCTGCCAATAGGAAGGACAAGGGTCTTGCCGATTGGTAACCCTCTATTTTAGGAATTTCCTTTTTTTTTCCTTTTTTATCAAAATAAAAAAAACCAATAAAAATAAATTAAAATTCTCAACAGAATTTCAAAATCCCTTTCTATCTTTATATAATTTCTCATTTTAAACTTTCTTTCAAAAATTCCAAAAAAATATTTCTTTTTACGGTCTCAAAAGCAAAGTAAAAGGCGCATGTGCATGCATTCATTCACTATTTAATAAAAAACTCCATTGTATTGCATAGATATTTTCTGTGTTACATCAAATTTTACAGGAAATAAAGAAAAGAAAAAATAACGGGACACGGCCCGAACCCACATTCTCTCTTTCTCTCTCTCCCTTTAACCTAAACTTCACCCCTGCGACGCTCTCTCTTTCCCCTTTGAAGATATGACGCACCACCGCTACCCAAGCCAGAATCCTCCCTGGACGAAGCAGACGGCACCAAATAAGAAGGAACAGGAACTGCGTCCCGAATATGGGCAATAGCCGAAGATATCCAGTCTTTGATATCCCTCAGCCAAGTGGTCGACACCCGGACTTGCTTCAAGAAAAGGCAAAATCAGTATCAAGAAGAAAAGATCAGAATAGAAAATAATTCAAAAAGAAAGAAAGAGAGGAACAGAAAGGTATAACGCAGGATGAAGGACCTCATTTGTCAAGCCCAACTCCTCCAGATCCATCGCATGAGGATGATGCAACATAGGCACCATCCCTCCATCAGCCCGCCGAATGTTGTACGAAGGGGTATGAAACCGCATAAAGGGAACCTCCAAAGTCATCGTCGCCGCAGAAGTCGACGGACCGCCACCGCTGTGGGAGGATCCCACCGGCCGACTCGAACTCGCAGGAGGGAAGGGAAAGGCATCATATATATTGGGCGCCATCAGCCAGCTCATCACAAAGTCCATATAATCATACGGCACGGCCGTATCGGTGTACAAAAGTTAGGACTCGCTGATCATCTCCGCGATTCTCGCATCCTCCGGTAACAGTCGCTCCCGCCTCATAGACATCGGAGGCCGTGCAAGTGGCACCACCACCTCCTCCTCAGTGACCTGTCAAACCAACCGCACCCCGAGATACTAAGAGTGACCAAACTCATACGCCATCAAGCATCGCAGCTGTGCGTTCACCCCAATCAACCCCGTGTCCTGAATAGAAATACCCTAAGGGCAAAAGGTCACCTAAAAATCCCCAACAGGTATAAGCCAATACAGAATCAGAACGTACAAAGAATAGAAGTAAAGAAGGAATGTGTGACACCTCGCTCAAAAAATTAATGGGTGGCCAACCCTATAATAAATGATCAGGAAGCTCAAGTGGTTCATTCTTAGCATCTACTGACGATTCTCAAATAAACATGGCTAACAACCCATTACTACAAAAATAGGGTGTCAAAAATTTTATTTTTAGAACATTATTAAAACAAACTATACAACAACTAACCAACTACATAACAACTACTAAATACGATAAGGGACACACATGCTCAAATAATATAAAAGAGACTAATAAAGGAGTACTACACAATGTACAAAATAAAATACCCGAATATGCTGTTGGGTCACAGACAATACAATAATCCGAGAACGAATAATAAAAGTGCTACGTCTACAACACTTGGGTTTAAACCCGATGTACAAACTGAATCCTAATCTAGATACAACAAAGATAGGAATCGGCTATAACAAAATCCCGCAACAATCTGCAACTGTTGCAGCTCCACGAATACACCGGATAGATAAGCATCATAGGTATCCTTGCGGCGGGACACCTAAAATATAATACAACATATACATAGCAAGAGAAAATATAAACGGGTCAGAGCCCGAGGTGTGAAAACATTTTTAGCAAGTGCATTAAAATGCATAATAATTATAAATGCATTATAACATGATTAAGGTGGAGTCGCACTCTCCACAAAATTCAACTCACCTCTCAACTAGAGCGCCTAACTAAACGTATGCACATGATTACCAAATAAGCGCCCAAATCTATCAAGGCAAAGTAATCTAACTTACTCCCAAATTATACTCATTTAAAATCCATCTAAATTATTTCTCAACTTCTACTATTTCCAATCTCAAATCTTCATCAACTTACTAAACATTTAAACTAAACAAAAACATTCTCTTTTACTAGAATTTCTCATATTCTAGTTATTGACATAAAAATATATATAAATGTATATATGAGTTATTAGCATCTAAATGCTAAGGACTAAACTTCTCCCAATTCTCAATACTGCACTGTGTTTCATGCATGGGATGTCTCGCAAGCGAAATCAAAAGAAGGAACCCCCCGATACACTACTCCTTGGCAGTATTGATTGTCAAGATTCATTATGCCGTCAATGCATGAGGCGTATAACCCCAATTTACTAAAATAATATAAATAATTAATTATTCACAATTCTCAACAGTGCACGACGTTTCATGCGTGGTACGTCTCTCAAGCGAAATCCAAACAAGGAACCCCCTCCCCCCCCGATACACTACTCCTAGGCATTGTCGATTATCACGATATATATATACTCATATAATTATATACTCTTCATTTTCACTCAAATGCATTCATCACAATTTAATCCGGATTTGATCTCCCGGAATGAGATTTAATCAACGCTCTTACATCTCTTTACTCTAGAGACAAATATATGATATCTTATCTCATATATATTCATTATACTATACGCAACAAGTATAACAATCCATCCACCGAGCTATAATATAAATAGCTTAGCCATTCTCATTTACTAAGCAACCGTAGATTATCTCAAGTACACATATATGTTAATCACAATACATATATCCATATCTGGCACCCGTAGGCTTAACAGCGGTGCACACATACTCTGCTATCTAATCCAAGTATATCTCGTACTAAAGGATCACATGTTCCACATCACTCAGGAACTCTATCATTACAAATCACACATATTGGAGGCGAACATGGTTCCAAGTCTTTGGGCTATGCACATACCTACGCACCCATATGACCGTCAACATTATCATTCTCTCAGATATCCCGTACCTAGGTTCCATGCTCTTGAGGTACCAAATCTATAATCCCCCCGAAGGCAACACAGGATAAGATTGTCCTCTTTCGAATGCCAACATCCCGTGATAGCAAGTATGATAGGTATGACATACACATAATAAACAATAATATAGGTGCACATTCCACCTATATAAATATATCATCAATTAGGTATTCACACAGCCATGTTATAACGATAGGTATTTGTCTCACTTATACATAATTTCCCATAGGTAATTATTTAACCTATGTATATAATAACATCACGGCATACACACAACCCATATAATAATCCCCTACGTAGTATATTTTTATCTCGAATATCCTATGCGTTTATTAATTTTTTTTTACTAATCCCCAATATTTTATTTTCCGAGCTTTTCTCACCGCACAATGATAATATCAATAACCCCGATATATTCATTCATCTCATAATATATATACTTTAACGACACCGTATATATTATTTATACCTCTTCTTAATATTTTAGGACTATAATCTCCAAACTCTTATAGCGATAGCCAATAGCCTCGAATGTTCTCATTCTTAACAATATAAGGTGTCACACAATTAAAACACTACCCCAATACGTATTTCCTTATTTAATATTCAAATCACACCTAAATATCTCTTTAAGTATTATTCCTCACGAATACCCCTATTTGGGTAAATCTTGAATTTTACTTTCAACTAACCCAACGTACACGCATTACAAAATAAAAATATTTAAAAATCCCCCCACTATTTTTAGGAACCCCAAATATTTATCTCCAAACAATTCTAGCCTTTATTTTTTTTTTTCCAATTTTCGGTTTGATTTCCGAGTTAATGATCAACCCCAGAACTGCTTTCTTAAAAAAATCATAACAATTTGAAAAAAAATCAGAAAAATACGCGGTCGGTGCTCACGCGACTGTATCGAAATATCTACAACTTTCATGTTTTGATCGAGAGTTAAATCAGTTATGTTCATGTCCGATTGACCCCACAAGCTACGGAGTTACTATTCATCATCTTCCCCAAAATCCAAAATTCATTTTTATCATCTTCTAACCATTTCTCTTCAACCCAAACATATGTATAATATCAAAATTCAGTATATAACTTAACACAACTAATTTACAACCTCAAATTCATCATATACACATCAATTTTAAGATTTATTAAAAAATCTAGGTTTTTGACATAATAATCCAAAATCCATAATTTTGTCCACAAATCATGAAATAAATGATACACAATAATTTTTTAGCAAGTTTAATCACTTGCCTCAAGTTCGTAGAGGTTGCATCGCCCTCGAAATCTCGGATTTGCTGGAATTCCCAACTTTTTCTCTCTTTCTCTTCTTCTTTCTTCTTATCTTTCTTTTCCTCTTTCTTTTTCTTTCTCTTAAGTGAGAATGGCTTCTCACGTAGGCTTTTAAGCCTTAATTCCCAAAATACACAACTTTAAATGATAATACACACTTTAAATGACTCGGTCACTTTAATTCGAGTCAAATGAACTTAAAATATTTCAGAACCCAAATAAGCCCCAAGTATAGTCATTTCAACTATCTCGACCCTTCCGGAAACAACCGCACCCTTAGAATTGACATTTGAATCACTTTCTAACATCTTCAAATTTTTGACCTCAAATGCCAATTTAATTAATCTCCAATTAAAATAATATTTATTTCTCGCAAAAATAATTAAATTATTCTCCCAAAAATCTCTGGGTATTACAGACTTCCCCACTTTCAGGAATTTCGCCCTCGAAATTACGCTAAGCCTAATACTCCAAAGCTCAACTAGTTTATACTACACTTAACCTCGCTAACACTATACCCAATCCTCCCATTTCCCACGACGAATTATTTTAATTTTATAAAATGAAATATAACAACTAGGGCGCCCAAACACCCTTAATTCGATCTCTACTCGTATAAATAAAATTAAGCTTTTCTTGCCTCAATTAGTACCATGACTCTAATTATATATAAATTATATTAACATACTAATAATATAACAATTTTAAGAGGTCCAAAGATTTAACTCCTCTCAATTCCTAACATTCGCTACTTTCATGCGGGGGAGGTCTCGCAAGCGAAATCTAAACAAGGAACCCTCCCAATACACTAATATGTAGCGACGTCGGTGATTGAGAGTTTGTTAGATCGGGACTAGAGTTTAAAAATATTTTTGTACAAATCATTTTTTTATATTGCCCAAAGGCCTATAAAAAGTTTATTTTAAAAACAGTTTATTATAAAACAGTTTATGTCTTTCGACATTTAAATAAAATACCTTATTCCCAAGACACAAGGTTTTAATATTTATCATACTCATAATAATATATAGTTCTCACAATTGACATAATTATGAGCTAAAATCTCTCGCTCAACAATAATCCACTAAAATCTGAATTATTTCAGTAATAATCTCACACATTATAATAATATGTTGCCATTCACTAGGCTTCCCCATAGCTAGAATATAACAATATATAAGTCTAGCACGACTATAAAACAGTTAACTTTATCCTCACGAATTGACATATTTTAACAATTCTTACATTCACAACAAAGTTATAGCTCTCTACTATCACTTCACAAAGTAATCTATTTTCTCAAAAGATAATAATATAAGAGCATTACTTGCTCAATATTCCCTTCCGGGTCATTCCATACATAATAGGGTTATATCACTACCTTCTCATATTAATCTCACATACAATACTCTCAAAGATTCATATAGCATACTCCTATTCACAAAGGAAAAAATATATAACGTATACCATACCTCTCTAGTCCGATTTCATCTCTTCATTAATGGGTTCCTACACAAAGTCCCCTGGACTAAAACGGCCTCGAATTTCCTGTAAGGTTTTCACATCCAAAACTTCCTCAAAACGTGGTCCTTTACCTCTTTTAGGACAATCTCTCTTCCTATGACCAAATTCTTTACAAAAGAAACATCTACCCGCAAATCCTCTCTGCCCACCTTGAGGAACATAACGCTGTTGCGATCCTCCAAAATTTTTCTTATACTCTCTGGCATTACTGGAATTCTCACTACCAGACCTACTTGATGAACCCGAATCTCTAAAGTTCTTACCCCCTTGCGAACGAAGACGATATTCATGACACTGTAATAGTGCCACATTCACTACCTCGGTGAAAGTCACTAACGCTGGGTTCCCTAACAAATACTGTCAAATTCTCCAATCTAAACCTTGTATGAACTTAGATATACGATTCTCCTCGGTTTTTACCTCATCGGGCACTAAATTCACCAATCGAGTAAATTCCACTTCATACTCGACCACCGTTCGATTACCTTGAAACACATCCATCAGTTTCCTCATCACCTCCTTCTGAATCGCGGAAGAAAAATACCTTCGATCAAAGAGTTCCCAAAAATCTTTTATGGTTAACGTATCTCTATGTTCTGATGTGGTGACAGACTCCCACCATTGGAGAGCTGCTCCCGTTAATTTAAAGGTGGCGAGAAATTGTTTCTGCACCTCACTACATTCAACCATACGAAGGTGCCTTTGCATATTATTCTTCCATTGACTTGCAGCCATAACATCAACTCCCCCTAAAAACTCTGGAGGGTGCCCCTTCCTAAAATCTTCCTGCACTCTTTCCCGCAAAGATGGTCCTGGATGGGTTTGGGATGCTTGAACTGCAGGTTTATGCGCCATCACAGAAATGGCAGCAGTTACTGTTTGTGCCAAAATACTGACAACTTCATCTGTAGTCATAGTCCTTTGAAGCAATTGGGGTTCCACACTCTCGGCCCCTTTATTCGCACTGCTTGGACGACCTCTCTTCAGTGGCATCTGAAACAACAACAAGTGCATTAGAATGCCTTTAAATTGTTTTCTCATCACAGAAGAAAATATGGACGTATGAACACAACAATCCTAATAATAGGGCTCTACATCAAGAACGCTTACGAAAGATCACAGTAAACCCACATAGATCCTAAATACACTAGAACCTGATGCTCTGATACCAACTGTGACACCCCGCTCAAAATAATAACGGGTGGCCAGCCCTATTCGAAAATAATCAGTAATCTCAAGTGGATCATTCTCAGCATCTAATGACGATTCTAAAATAAACACGGCAAACAACCCATTACTACAAATATAGGGTGTCAATTTCAACTAATTATAGGTGCTTCCTTTAGTCAGGTAACTTTACTTATCTTTTCTTTTATGTCACATAGTCTTATAACCGTGTGTTTTATTATTATAACTACGTATACGTGTATAACACGTATAATTCAACTTGTACATATCCTTGGTTAACTGTTATAACGTGCACATTTTGGTGGACAGATAGTAATTTTAGAAGTAATTCAAATAAACTTTATTTTGACTTGATGATATTGTGCGGGTGAATAATATGATAATATTGTTTGATTGACTATTGAGATCATGTCCACCCCCTCCTTAAGTGGTTGTTGTTTGAATGAATATAAATTGGTGGAAGGGGTTGCATATTTGGTGGACATATAGTAATATTAGGATTAATTTAAATCAAATAAACTTAATTAGGGTGTGTTGATATTATTAGGGTTAATTCAAATAGGTGGAAGGATGCTAACAATGATATGATTAAATAAAATGTAAGGGCAAAATTTCAATGGAGTCAATTCGTAGTCTTGGCTTAATTTCGGACAAAACGATTTGAGTCATAGGATAGAGTATAAAGTGTATCCATCCAAGCCTATGAAGTGTTTATGTTAAAGATGTAGCGGCCCAAATTTTAAAGCATCATCATTGCCGAGTTTCTAGTGCCTCGTTTTACGTCATCAAGTTGAGGATTCCATAGTCTCCAAAAGGTATGAAAGCACTTTTATATATGTAGGAGACTTGGAATATTTTATGGGTGTAATTTTGTTTAAAATGACCTTTTATGTTCAAAATTAGATTTTAGAACTTTTTATAAAAAAATTTGGACTAAAATTGAAAAACGAAATTTTTTGAATTTTTGTTCGAAGTGTCGTTCGAACGAGTTTTCCAATGACTTTGCCTTTTAATCCATGTTTTATCATTAGTAAAGTCGTTCGAACGACCTTGGCGGGAAAGCTAAAATTCTGGCAGTTTTCTTTTTTTACCCACTTTCCCACTATCTTTTACCACCTTTACACAGTGCGGGAACTAGTCTTTTGAAGATAACTTTTGAGACTATTAGAGTTAGACACATTGAGATAAAAATTCTTCAATCAAAAGTTCATGTCTTGGTGTTTAATTTCTCATGTAAAAAATTCTTAAAACACATATACCCATTATTCTGTTTTATTCCAAGTTCTTCATATATATACTTATTGCTTGGAGTGTTTGGCACCATTGGTTCATCTCTACACCATCAAAGAAGAGAGTTTCGGTTTTTCTCCACCCAAAAAAAGTTGGTTTTTGGGTGCGGGTTGACGGAGACCAAAAGCCTCATCGATGGATTTCGAGAGCGTGGAAGAGTTAACGGTTATCGACTAGGCGGAGGTAGTAACAAGAAGATGCGACAAGTCTTGAACGGAATCGAGTCGAGGAAGTAAGTCATTTGTCTCGTAATAATAAATCCATACTTAGTGGACTTAAGGCTAAGGGTCGTCCGAGATTTTTTCCATTTGGGTGAGTTTTCCTCGTACATTGGCGTGTAGTGTGATTAGTTTAATTTGTATCATGCAAAAATCACCTAGAACGCATGCTTAGGACAATCAAGATAAAATTGGTTAGAATCACACATTTGTTTAAGTTGGTGTTAAATTAGTTTGGGTGAATTTTAGGTTAATTTAATTCAAGTCAAGATAATTTAATTTGATAAAATTTGATTTTGCCTAAATAGAAAAATGAATTAATCTTGTTAGGCAAATTTTTAGGACTTGGGTTGAATTAATCTCTTTAAGTAAAAATTTATTTGTTGTTTAATTTAATGTCACTTTTATTTTAGTTTAATTTTTATTTTGAAGAAATTAAAATTAGAATCTTGTGTTATGTTGAACCATCCTATTCCGCACTTAAAGGAAATTCATAAGTAATTGAAAACCAATTATTAAAATTTGGGGGTTCCAACGTTTTTCAAAAAACAATACAGACTTAAATTAGATCGATTGAAAAATAATAACTAGTTCAATTAGAGCCATTACTTGTAGGACTCGCATTCACACCCTCATATATGTTTTTTAAGAAAAATGAGGCTATGATAATCAGTGGCAATAAAAATACGAGAGGTTTCAATTGGATCGCACTTATACATGTTTTATTAGTGTGCGCCATATAAAGGGTAATCCCAATTACAAGTGTGCGAATAAGAAGATTAAACAGTTTAACTACCTTGTAAATCGTGGAGTTCATCTCTCACAAGAGTACATATTTGATTATATTATGTTTTCCCTACCAAAAAGCTGGGATGAGGCAGTAAAACATATATTTTGCCTACATAATCCCAATATAGCCCTGATATTACTTATATTGTTAGAGAAGGCTGAAAAAAAAACATTCACCCATTGTGGAAACAACTACATAAAGAGAGCATTGACCAAGAATGTGATATCTCACGACATATGCACGTTAAATTGAATCTTGCCAATAAGTTTAAGAAGAAAGGATTCCTAGTACGTGTCACGGACATCTATATATCAATCAAAGGTACGCTTTTTATTAGTTGGCCTCGTGCAAAAAATCATAGATTTTTAAAAAGTAATACAAAATGGATGGATATGAGAGACATTAGACATAAACTAAAGTCTTAATATGAGAAGGTATATACATATATATGGTTGTAAACATGATTAGTTAGTCAAAAACGTGTTAGTAGAATGAATTCTTCGCTTATTTTTTATTGTAGGTTATGTTGAACAGCAATGGAGATAACGTACCAAATGATGATGAGACATCTCCCGAATTCTCATCTCCTCCATCCCAACCTCGATTCTCATCACCACTGGGTGAAAATGGTTCACTCTACCACTCCTTCTATGAGTAGGCAACAAATACATGTTAATTCAACAGCCACACACCCTGCTAGAGACACCTCCCGAGCAAATGAGAAGAATATCATTGGGTTCTCCCTTCTCGAGAATAATCCTACTGCTAATAAAAAAAACATCAGATTTTTAAATCCCAGCGTTTGTCTCTTGGGAAACTAAATGTGTGAGTCAGGGCCGTAAAAAACTGGAACACAGTAAATCAAGCCATCAAGGATGACATTTGAACAACTTTGTAAGAGTTTTTCATTCCCCAATCATTCAAAGAAAAAATTCTTTCCGGAGTTGCTAATAAATGAGAATATATCAGAGGATCTTTAGTAAGAGACAGTTCTCGAAAGGGGCATCAAGCTCCGACATTTTGGCTATGAAAGACAGAGTCCCTCCGAATGTAAAAATGTCAATCGATCAAATGGAATAACATTTTGGAAAATAAGGAAGTTCCAAAATTTTAGTTATGAAAGACAAAGTCCCTCTGAATCTTGAAATGGCGATCAATCAATGGAATAACTTTTTGAAAAATGAGAGAATGGATAAAAAGTTGGTCTAGAGGGAAAAAAATAAACAAAACAGAGCAAAGAAATTTGATGTCCACAGGTTGGGGTCTATATCATATGAGAATTTGAGGAGTGGATGGTCATAAAGGACAAAGGGCGGTCCAGATGTCGATAAAAATGTAATCGGGGAAACTTCTATGTGCATAGCCGATGGGACAAAGATAATAAATTTCCACCACAGTTAGTTAGCTGCAACTCTAGTGAGTATGACCAGTTATTTATTTCTATACACACAGGTTATATAAAATAATATTAAAATCATAAGACTAAATATAATTTCACGCTATAGGAATCGATCGACGCCATTAGCAATCACTCGCTTCAAGCCCTTATGATGACATTGAAGATGATGCCCTAACTCAAATCTTTAGAAATGACAAAAAAGGGAGAATAAAAGGTGTCAGATCATATATACCTAAAAACAAATTAAAATACATTGCACCTCTCGTGGATAATCTCTCTTCGAAAATGAATTGCATCTCGAGCCAAAAGCAAGTTAGTCCAATATAGATTGGGATGTGCAAGAGATTAAGAGTAACCTGGGAGTGTTGGCGGGTGAAATTGGGTGCCTTTTGTACTTATTTACTCTTGGTTTTTGTCCTCACATGTCTCCTCAAGGTTAGTCCAGCCCTCCTTCTCAAGGTAACTGTATTCTCCTTCTCAAGGTTTCCCCTATCCTTCGTCTCAAGGTTTCCCCTCCCAAATGTCGCCTCCTTTAACGTTCCCCTCCCTAGTGCCTCCTCCTTCCACATTCCCTTCCTAAATGCCTCATCCTTCCACAATCCTTAAATCATCGTCATCCACTCACAGTGACTATGGTGAGTAGTACTATATAAGGGACTTGGACAATACCAATATTATTTCAACATGCACACTCATTTTCTTGAATGTCGAAAATCGTGTTCACAATCGCCCTTTGCAGATGGATAAGAGTCAGATACTAGTTGATAACATATATACCGGTTGCGAAGAATATCCTATACACATTGATAGCAAAGAAGGTCCCTTGATAAAATCATATCATAATTATTTTATAATCTGGCAAGTATTTTATTGGTCAAGATTTGGCGATGAACAATGTTTAATTTGAGAACAAGTTGTAATATTTTGTTTCTTTAAGTTATTTTAAGTTTGTGGGTCATTTGTTAAAATTTTAATGTGTGCAACATGAATTTAAGTTGAAGTTGTGTTGAATAATTTGAATGAATTATGATCAACGTATTAATATAGGTGAATTTAATTTTGAAGATTATTTAACGGATTTCCCACAATACAAAGAGTGGATGGGGAAGAGTAACCGAAAATCTGATTATCATGTAAAGGGCGTTCAAGAATTTGTTAAATATGCATATAGAAATCTCAAAAGTGACAAGACTCTTTGTTCTTGCATCCATTGTATGAACAAACAATATAAGTCTTTATAAGACGTTGAGTTGAATTTACTAAAGTGTGGAATTTTGCAGGATTATAATATATTAACATGCCATGGTGAAAATAATATACCTTATGTTCCTAAAAAAATTTCAATACCCGACTGCGTAACGAAAATACCCTACCATGAGGAAGTGGTATATGATTCGCCACCACATCGTCCTTTGATCGACCTAAGCGACCCTTGACAATCCTATTTATATCCAAATTGTATCCTATTATGATATTGGCTCTTTAGTTTGATTTATGAATGTGTATTATGATTTATGGATTAACTAGGATGGGAGGGTTCTTGACTTTGAATTGTTAACTCCATGGTTACAATATTGCTTAATTGTATATGAATTGCTTCTTGAATACAAGTTTTTTGAGGGGCTATTTAAAAATAATTTTTTTATTTAATGGATATGGTCACGGCCCAAATCCGTTCCCCCCAGATTTATTTTTAGAAAAATCTGGGGTTCTCGGATTTAGGTCGTGCCCCAATTTGAATATTGTCCCACCCATGGTCACAGACCTGGGTCATGACCATGGAGACAATATTATCCCACACTGGTCACGAATGAGGTGACATTAGTCGCGATATCTGAGGTCCGTGATCACTTTTTTGTTACGATAAAAATGGTCACATCCGAGGTCCATGACCCGTGTCCCTAGTCATGGTCGAGGTTCGTGACCATATTTTGTATATGGTATAGTTCTAAATTTGACTGACATGGTAAATGGCTTGTTCTATGCATGACTCTTTGATGTATTGGACTAACATAGCCCCAACAGATATGTCAGTGATAGTCCAGTATGGGCGGTCAGCCCGACTGTGATGACATGAGAACCATCAGCTGGGTAAGATACCATTTGATTTTTTGAAATACTCTGGACATTGTTTGTTTCGGACCTTGGCCAAATCCTTCCGGATAAGTAATAAGATTGGATTATTGATGAAAGAGAGTTGGTTGATAAATCTACTGATGTATTTTGAGCTTTTTCAAGAAACCAAACACCTTCTTTTATGTCTAGGGCGCTAACATGTCAAGGATTTCTATGATTTCGACATGGTCTCATTTGATTCCCTTTTTTAACCATAAAGCTGAGGAGTTTTCCTTTTGTGACACCAAAGATGCACTTTTGTGGGTTGATATACATTTGGTATAATTTAGCCATTTGAAGAATTTCCTTAAGGTGAGGATTTGACCTTTTCGAATTTTGGATTTAATGATTGTGTAATCAATATATCCCTCAACTTCTTTGTTGATAATATCATGCAAGATATTTTAGGCCTCTCTTTGGTATATAGGCCCATAGTTCTAAAGGCCAAATGGCATAATTATGTAGAAGAATATCCCCCACGGGGTAGTGAAATAGTCTTCTCTTGATCATCTAAGTTCATCTTAATCTGGTTGTAGCCGGTGAAACCATCAAATATTGATTTGATGGCATAGTTGGTAGCTTCATCAATGATCATGTCGATATTGGGAAGAGGAAAGTCGTCCTTCGAAGATTCTTTGCTTTAATCGTAATAGCCGACACACGTGCATACCTTTCCTCCATATTTTGGTATCGAAATTATGGTGTTGAGCTAGGTCAGGTATTCGACAACGCAAATAAAACCTACATTCTTTTTTTTAACCACTTCGTCTTTGACATTCAGGTCAAAGTTTTCTTAACTTTTTTTTACGGGATTACATTCGGGATATATAGGAATCTCAAGATCGACAATATCGAGATCAACTTCGGGCATGTCACTGTAAGACCATGTGAAGACGTCCCAAAACTTCTTTAAAAGCTCCTTGAATTGTGATCATTCTTATTCATTGAGAGTGAATCATACTATAATCTCACGTGGATTGATACTATAACCAAGGCTCAAGGAAGCCACAGTTGGGGAAGTCTTTTTAAACTATGTTTTAAAAATTCTATTTTAAAATTCTGTTTTAAAATCATTTTTACAATTGGTTTATTCCTGTTATGAACAAATGTGTATGAGTTTTCAAAATGTATTATGAAAAAATTGTTTTTTTTATAAAAATGTTTTAAAAATGTGATTTTTTTAGGTTTGAGTAGATGAGGAGGAAGAGATTGCAATGGTGATATGCTAACAATGGGTTATTTTATAATAGTTGGAATTTCGAGGAGTGAATTTGAGACATTTTATTTATTTTGTTGTATTCACTAGTTATCTGAGACATTTTACTTATTTCACTTATTGGATGAGAAAGTGGTTGCATTATTTGTTTGACAAATTATTATATAAACTCTCTATTATAATGTGTTATATAATAAAATTAACTTTTAGGAAGTGAAAATGCGGGTTTTATGAGGGAACAGGTTCAATCGCATGTAATATAAATGGGGTAGGGCGGGGGCAGGTTAAGGGGGTTTATATTTAAATGGGCTCAGGTCTAAAAACATGTCACGAGTTGTCAGTCGGGTTCGAGTTAATTTTTTTCTCGCAGGGCGGGTTAGGATTATGGCAAACCACCTCATACCCGACCCGTTGCCATCCCTAATATTAGATATGTAATACCCTCCCCTTTTATTTTGTACTTATCATCCAGTGGTAATCGAATTATTCGGCAAAATTAATTCGTTGTGCTCTATTTTCACGTTGCACGAGTTCATATGATTATTTATTCGTATTTTCCGTATTATTCTAAAACTATTAGAATTGTCTGAACAAATATTGGTTAGATATAACACAAGTTGTAGAATTGTGACATGAATAGTACCGACGCATAAACTGCAACTTGCGCGATTTTTATAGAATGTTTTATTAGGGTTAGAAATAATTTGACCATAGTTATGGGATGCTAAAAATAGGCTTAAGAGTGCCATGGGGTCAAAAGTCAAAAAATGAATAAATGAATAAAATATTAATATTTTCGTCAAAACAATAAAAGTGCTCAGAAAATTCTGAAAAATTCACGATTGATTTGAAATTTAATTTTGAGCAACTTTATCTTCTTGGACATCTCCCAAAATCGTGGTTTAGACATGTTTTCGAGCTATTTTAAGTTGTGAAAATAGTAAAAATATAAAATAAAATAAGAAATAATGGAGTGGTTGGTGGGTTGCAATAATAGAGTGGTTGGTTGGTTGAATTAATGGAGTGGTTGGTGGGAGTGGTTGGTGGCAATTAATCTCAACCATCCAATCATGTTTTGATCCAACGGTCATGGTGACTCCCAAACAACTATAAATAGACCTTCAATTCTCTCATTGTAACCACACCAAAACATCAAACACTAAGAAAAGTTAGAGAGTGAGAAAGAGTTCATTTGGAAGTTTGGAGCTTAATATTGAAAGTCTTGGAGCTTATATTTTGGAGATAGAGTTGGAGTTTTGGAGCTTACTTTGGAGTTATTTTTTGAGCTTATTCTTGGACTTCTTTCTTGATTATATTCATCCTCGATATTATCCAAGTTGGGTTCTCCCCTTAACTCTTTTCTAAAGCTTAAATTCATGTGTTGAAGTAATGAAAATCATGCTTGAAAATGGAAGTATTTTACTTATTTTGATTTGTTGAAAATTATTCTTCATACTAGAAAGTAGTCTTGAAATTGAAATAACTATAAATGATGTTATTATATTTATAATGAATCATTATAGCATGAAATATTGAGAAAATGATTATGGTGAAAGACTTCATAATTATGAGCATGTTAGTAGGCATTTTGAAGGATTTCTTAGTTAGAAGTCCATGGAAACTTGCGTAAAATGTTGAAGTAATTCATGGGTTCACTAATTAAGATGCTTAAAAAGGGAGTATAATGTTTTAACATGTTTTTAGAAATATGAAAAATGCTGCCCTATTTTATTAATTTCATAAATAAAGATTAAAGGCATAAATATGGGTTTTCTAGCTATTTAAAATGAAAATAAACTCTTTTTGTGAAACTTGAAATTTATTACTAAAATTATGTTGGAAATATCATAAATATATTTTGAGAAGTTATAAAATGATTTTTGGTGAAATTAGTATGATTAAACCCATTTAAAAGGATAATATTTGTGTAAAACAAATAGTAGTAGCATTGTCGTAAATATAGTGAATAGTATGATGTCTAGAATTTATTTTTGCAATTAAATGTATAAAGTGAGCTTGATAAAAAGAAATTAATGATATATTTTTGCTAAGAGAAAATAATGAGTTCCACGAAAATAATATTCTAAAACGGTGTTGCATTTATGGCCTCCTCGACCGAGTCTAATTGAAGAAATTAAGAAAATGATAAATAATAAAGTGTGACACAAGTGAAAGTGAAAAGAATAATGAACTTGGAAAATGATGAGAATAATGAAATATATGAAATGTGATAAATGTGAAATACGTGGAAAATATAAGAAATGATACTTGGATGATGCCAAGAATTAAGCGGCGCATGACGTCCCTAGTGGTGAAAGACCCCAAAGGCTGTACAGAAGAGCATATGGCAACTGGAGACCGATGGTGTAATGCCCGTGAAGTCCAGTATTGATGATGGCTAGACTCTAAGGAAAAGATTGATAAATATTGCGATGAATAATTAAGAATGAGAATATTCTTAAGTTGAAGGCACTTAAATCAATGAATTGTTAAGGACCAATGTTTAATTAAATAAGTCTTTGGCACGAGACATGAAATGGCTTAAGTGTGAGTTTGGGCACCTAGCCCGGGAGCATTGCATATAGTTGCATTCATTTGCATAAATTAAATACATTGTTTTCTTGAAATATTAAAAGATATTGTATATGTATAGTATTTTAGTACAAAATTATTACTTAGTATCTCCCACCCTACTGGGCATTCCGCTCATACCTACTTTCCAAAACCCATAGGTACTTCAGGTAAGGAAATAAAGGCTTGTATCGGTAAGGTTCCCGAGAGTTCCGGTCGTTGTTAGAGCTCTAATTACCGCTATCCCGTAGCGGCTATATTTGATATTTAATTAGGTCTCAGTTGTAATATTTAAATTTGGACTTGAACTTGGAACTTTGGTTTGTAATAATACAGGGCATTTTCTATTAATTGTGGTTTAATGATATTTTAGCTGGACTCTTTTAATTAAATGAGAATAATTCAAATTAATGGACTGAAATTATTGTTGAATAATTGGATAATTAATGGTTTTCTTTAATATGACATTTTTTAATAAACATTTTCTTAAATAATTTAAAAGTAATTTCCCCCTCCCCTTGACCCTCGAACTTGGATAAGAGTTAAGTCCGAAATTTACTCTAAATTCGATTTACAAGATACCCCAATCCATGAGGCGGGAAGTAATTTTGGAATGGTTGTCTCCATGATCCCTTATGGTCTACGGTTGATCCCCAAAATGGGCATAAAGTGCATATTTTTTAACATTTGAACCATATTAATATTTCCATGAGGATTGTGTTTTGAGTTTACCTTGTCTTTGAAGTCATCTCCTGCTGGGAGCAGTAATGGATCAACTTTAAAGGCAAAAAGTAGCATATTGTTAGTATTATGATGAATCTTTATAACCAGGTTGTTATTGTTAACATCGTCTAAATTGTCGTCGTCTTTAATAATTTTTATGATCTGATTATCTTTGAATAACTTGAGTTTCTGATGTAGAGAGGAAGCAACACCCTTGATACCATGTAGCCATGGACGAACGCGTGTGAGATTATAGTATAATGGAATGTTAATAACTTAAAAATCAACTTATGGACAAGTTGGACCTGCCCCTAATGTGAAAAGTATTGATCCCGTGACTTCACGATCGGTATTATCATAATCACCTACAACAACGGATATTGGAGTAAGGTTATTGACTTGTATCCCCAAGCATTAGAGCGTTTTGAATGGATAGATGTTGAAAGAAAAAATATTGTCAACGTCTTTTGCAAGACTTATACTAAAATGTTGAGGGTTGAGTCATGATTAGGGATGAAGTTTGGGATATCTTCATCGGCAAAGGTAATAAGTCATTTGGCAGTCAAAGTACCAACTATATGGATAGCCCCATCAGGAGATGTAGTGGGAGGAACTTGTACTTATGTGACCAACTTGATTAGGTAATTCATGTGGAGCTGCGAGGACATGAATAGACCCAGATGTTAAGGGCCCGTTTGGTTCTCTATTCAGAAAATTCGATTTAAACACTGTTTTTAAATACAGTTTTAAAATTCAGTTTTATGTGTTTATAATTATTGGTGTGCGTTTGGTAAAGTTGTTTTTAAATATAGTTTTTTGAAAATTTGACAAAATTGACAAATATGTATATTTATATCATACATATGCGTGTGTGTGTGTGTGTGTGTGTGTGTGTGTGTGTATATATGTATGTACATATAAACATACATAAAACTTTCATACATACATGATACATGAATGTATACATACATACATACATCATAAATTATATACATGTACATTTAATAACATGTATTTTTAGGTATATTTAATGAGGTATGTTGTGGAGTTTATATATATATATAACTTTCATACATACATGATACATGAATGTATACATATACATACAAACATACATCATAAATTATATACACGTACATTTAATATCATGTATTTTTAGGTATATTTAATGAGGTATGTTAGGGAGTTTAACTCTCTCTCTCTCTCTCTCTCTCTCTCTCTCTCTCTATATATATATATATATATATATATATATATATATATATATATATATATTTATATTTATAATGATGTCGCATATATAATTCACTATAAAATTATATACATACATGAATTGATAATATTTTTTAATACATATGTACTATATGTATATTTTATATTATTTCATACATTAATAATATATGTATAAAACTATATATAAGTATCATGTATCTATTGATAATATTATTTAACTTTATATTATTCCATACGTAATTTTGTGTATATGTACATATATATTTTTTATTTATAAGAATTACACACATTAATGTATTATGTATGTATATTATATATTAAGGTATAATTGCTTTAAAATATTAAGAATGAATAATTCTGAGTTGAAAAATAAAAAAAACAGATGTTATAAAATACCCAAAATCTGTTTTCTGAAAAACTTGATTATAACACAGGAATATTATAATTCTGTGTTTAAAAACAGGTTGCCAAACGAAGATTTTTATCAGAATTGTATTTAAACACAGAAAACAGAATTATAGTTGCAAACCAAACATGCCCTAAATTTTTGGGGGTCTTTTTCAACTGTTCTACAACCTTGCTTTCCTATACAGTCATTTTCGGCATTGATAATTATCTAGAAATTTATTTTTCCTTATTGATGGGTACATTGTCTGTAAGAAGAACTAGATATTTGTAATCCCAACTCAATCGAATCATATGTGCACTGATCCTGAATATAAGACAAAACCCATTTTTTATCAACTTCAGGGGCAATAGAAACTTCTTTGATCTTTTTAAAAAAAATCTTCAAAAGAGATCATCCCACAAAAAAGGGTAGGATTATCAGCAGCATCATGTTGCCACTCATAAAATATATTCATTTAATTACTTCAAGAGCTTCAGGGCATAAATCCTCCCATATTGAGGAGAAGTGATTCTGATATAGGACTAGATATCCTTTAATTCTCATGACAACAAGGAGGTCAGGGGCTTCACATATCATTTTTCTTTAGGCTTTCTTTTGTTAAAAGCTTAACTATGCGGTCTAAACTGAACTCATCAGAAGACACAACCCAATCTTGGGATTATCCTGACCATTTGCAGGCTTTCATGTAAAGGTGGCAGACTCTTTCACAATATTCATCCTCAAGGGTCAAGTTAAGTGGGAAACTCATTCTGAATTATTTTAACTATTCCAATACATCAGGGAGATTCATGCTTTATGTTTCAGACTTGGTGCAAATCGATATGAAGGCTTGAGTCAACAGAGAAATTACCCTTCATAAGAAGTTTTCGTGTGGAATATATTGGTAAAGCATATTTGTAAAAGCATTTGCATGAAGAAGTAATAAAAATGGGGTCATTTGTGGGTTTGATCTTTGTTGAGGGTTCAAAGTCTGGGTCCACATCGGTTAATATAATATTCGCACTAAGTTAATATGGAGGTAAAGGATTTTAGGTAGTGCTTGGCTTTATAAGTAATGGAGGGACTAGTGCATGAGTCGATTAGCCCTTGTATGATATTTTGGAGATAGTGACTTTGGTTGGTGGTGTGACCAATAATTTAGTGGAAATCGTAGTAAGCACCATATTTGAAGTATTTGGAAAGTGGGTTAAGTAGTGGACGAGGGTTTGAAGGCTTGATGCAGTTATGGGAGAGGAGTGCCCGACAAACGTTTGAGAAAGGAGAGTCGAGTTCAGTTTAGCCCCTTATGATGGGAGTGGAAGGAGCTATAAGTTTCCCTAAAGTTGTCTAATTTGAAGATATGTTGTTAATAATGGCAGCTAACTTTTCAAACTTTATGGGAATGAACTAACCAACTGACTTCTTTGTTTCTAATTTTGTCTTCATATTTTAACCAGTGACACTCTCTTTCATTTCTACTTTAGCTTCTGAGAAAGCTCTAAAGTGAGGATAGTATTGGCTACCCATGGTGTTCCTAATGTGTGCTAAGAAATTATTCTTCACAGTACCGACTTGTTCATATTTTGACAAATGGCTGGTCATAGTTGCAACTTTCTCTCTCCATCTAACTATGAAATAATTTATAAATTCTCCAGGGTCTTTCTTGAGAAACTCGAGGTCACAGTGAGTTAACTCCAGTTCATCATTGTATTTGTACTGAGCCATGAATTCTCGGGTAATATCTTCCCAACTTCGATTACGAGACTCCTCTAAGGCTAGGAACCAATAGAGGGCATTTTCCTTAAGGGTTTGTTGGAACATCTGATTCATAATGTCTTTGATAGAATCTAGTAAACTCGTGGTCTTAAGGTAGTTGCAAAAATATAAAATAAGGGGTCCGCTTCCTCCAAACTTCTCAACATCGGGCATCTTGAATTTCTCGAGCAGACAATCTTTGTGGTAATAGTCATGTGAGTGTAGTCAACATAATTTCTAGGAGCTTCACTTGGTTGAATTTGTGAGAAAAAATCTTGAGATCTTCATTCTCTCACTTTAATTCTTCCTATTTAGGATCCATTATAATAGGTTCGATCAAGTTAACCCCTAGTTGAGAAAGATTGGGCATAGGCATATAGGAAGGAAGAGGTACATTAATAGGTTGAGCATGCATAAGCATTCTAGTGGGTTGGTCAAGATTCCTCAAGCCCTTCTAATACTCTTTAGGATCCCACATAGGATCGTGCTCAGCTTGAACCAAAACAACAAGAAAGGCAACATCTGGATTTGTCAACATTTCTATCTTGGGAGCCTCTGGTGCATTGACTCTAGTCCTTTATAGTTTGGTAACATTTAATTGCAAACTGTTGATCTTAGTTTTGAGTTAAGGTAACATGGCTATCAAATTCGGCTGAAGGTTGACTTCCTTATACGGGTCTTCCACGAGGTAGCTATGTTATGAACTTACCGTTCCTTCAGAAGAGGGTGAGAGCAAAGATGAATCTCCCAAGGTAGAACTTCAGCGTGGTTGGATAAAAGATGATAACAAGCAATGCACTAGGCTGTAATACCCCATATTTTGCAGCATTTATTTATCATTTTTTAATTGTGAAAATAAATTAATAAATGGAATAAATTTTTACTTGTATGAATTGGTAATAATAAAATGCTTTATTATGATGATAATTAAATTTTTTATGCTGTCTAATTTTTATGCCATATGTTATAAATAATTAATTTGCAATATTAATTATATAAGATTTGACTATGTGAGGTTAATCGTAAAATAAGTGAGTGTATATTTTATTTTACAATATGAGGTATTATCGTGAGTTATGAAGTACTACCGATTGTGTTGGACTCTAGAGTGATATGGAGACCCGAAGATATATTTTATAGCTTTGGATTGAGCCCAGGGGGTATGTATACTTTTGCGCTAAGCTTTTAACTAGTTTGGATTGTGTTTTTGGGTCATTTAAAGGCCCAAAATTAGGCATTTAAGTGACTTATGGTTTAAAAATATTTAACAGATGTTAATCTTCATTAATTAAGCACTTTACACACAAAGGATAAATCCTAGTATCCTAAGAGATTTGAGAAAGATTAAGGTGAACTCTGGAGAGGAATAACAAGGAATTAAAGATAAGGAATCACTCATTCATATTGTTCAGGTGAGAAATCTATTGCTTTATCATCATAATGCTTCTGACCACCATCTTGATGTATGAAGATTGCAGCGAGAAATCTCTAGGGGAGTGAGTTTTTCCACTATACATCGTCTCGTCGCTCACCTACTGGAGGATGCTCTTAGACCCCCTCCCTGTGTAATAAAGGATGTTGAGACTATAAGTACCATGCACCCATTGATTCACGGCCATTTTGAAACTGTGAGTGCATCAATGTGTGAAAACGCCCCTAAAATGTCCAAGATTGGGGGGAATAGTACTTCATCCAATCTAAAAGGAATTTTTTGTTCCACTTTAAAAATCTAGCAATCCTAGTTTTCAAAACTTTATAGAAATTTGATTTTAGGCTACAGATTTGCAGTTGATCATGTGTGGAGATGTTTTTAATTAATAAAAATACTTTTGAATAGATTGATTTGATACTCACACGCACAAGGAACAAATAACCTAATTAAGGCCATTTAACTAGGTGATATCTCTTAGATAGTCCAATTCATAACCAATTGTCAATAAATCCTAAATCTAGGTGACTTGGTTTTCGATCTTATCTAAATTAATAATTCAAATCATTAAAAAATCACACAATAACATATTTACGATGTGTCTCTTATGTGTTTTTCTTTGTTTTATATATTTTGAAAACTCAAATATATTTTATCTTACAATAATCTTTATTAGCATTTCATATCTTATATCTTGTGGTAGACTATGTGACTTTGGTTCTTATATCAACATTTATTTCATCTTTATCATCTTCGATATCTCATGTTTGAACCAACCTCCTCTTTGAGTTATTCTTTCTTTATAACTTGAAATATTCAAAATGTTTTTGTGTTTGAGAATACTCTTTTAGCTAGATTTTTTTTACCTTGAGCCTTTACAATTATTGCACCTAGTTGATCTTTTGGGATCCATTTATGTTGTACCCCTTTTTATAGTAGATTTTTTTTCCTATTTTCCTATTTTGTATTTAGTCTTTAGAGTGTTTCCCTTTTTTGCCCATTCTGTAATTAGGCTTTGCTTACCTAGTTTATAAGTTGATATTGTTTGATGTCTAGGATTGTGTATTCTATGTATAACCTTGTTATCTTATGGAATGATTTTGTTTACATTATTTATATCTTCTTTCATAAAATCCAAAAATAATGTTGGTATAATCATTTTAATGCCTTTTAGATGATATACTGCATCATATTTTTGTATATGAAATGGCTTGTTTAATCATTTTTACTTTCGTTTGGGAATATAAAATGTGATTCATGGTTTACATTCAATTTTCTTGAAGTTTTATAAACTTTGATAAAAAAAATATTAATAATACATGATCATATCTTATTGAACCTTACACCGCACTGCATATTGTTTGATTCCACTTTATGAGGAATGAAAAAAATTTAATGGTGTTTTAGAATGTGTTCAAATCTTTATTATACTTTTAAAAAAGTGTATAATATCTCAAGTGTATGCGTGAGATTGTGGATATGGAAAGGGTTGCAACGTGGGATAGTGTGATAGATACCTTTATTTGAAAGAGTTGAGTAACCTTGTAGAGTAAAAGCCTACATATGCAAAAGAAACTTTGATAAAAGCTATGTCTCGTAAATTTTCATTTGTCCAAAATTGAGTGACATCAAGGACATTAGAAAAAAGGTTTTAACCAAAATCGCTTATCGAGGGAGGAAATATGTGGTAAAAAAGCTTTTAATATAGTGTCAAAGATTTCACTTTTTTTATAACCTTAGACCTCCACACGAACGAGCCATAATTGGACTCCCCCATGCAAGCTAAACAGGGGGGACGTTGTGCTAGAGCCATCCAAACACACACCTCCCTTACTATCTAGTATCCATTGGGGAGTCAAACTCTAGACCTTTGGCCTAACGAGTCTGTTCCTTACCGCTGGAGCAGCCAGGGTGGATAGTGTCAGACATTTCACTTTAGTTCAAGCTTTAAATCTTTTGTTTAATGATTTGTAACTCTTAATTGAACTTGGGTTTGGTTTTTATCTATTAAAGGTGTTCATTTCTTTTGTTTTTCACATATGAGATGTGATCTAATGTTCTTAGTTAATGATCCAACCATGTTATTAGGCTTTTTATATAATATTTTCTTAATTATGAACACCTGGCATAAACTCAAATTTTTGGAAAGTGTGATAATATCGCCTATATTTTCTTATCAAAATTGGTTAAGGAGTTATTCTCTTATTGCATAAATAGGTTTGTATCTCCGTGTAAATTTATTTGTGAGTTAGGTTGCTTGAGATTTTTTGTTGTCTTGTTTTGTTTTTAATACTAAGATCTTTACTGTACTTATTTTGGTGCTAAGTGTATTTTGGAAATTTTAATTTATATGGGGTCATGCGATAAATCTGTGTTCAGTAAAGACATTGTCGTTTGGTAGTTACCAGCCATAATAAAAACCTAAACTTATGGAGTATAGTAGTAAGTAGGGTATCGAATCCATAAGGAACGCATGCTAGAGTTTAGTTGATTTATCAACTAAATAAAATGTAAAATATTGTTTTGAATTTTTAGTTTGCTTTTACTACTACTAAATTATAACAAGAATGGAAAATAATAAAAGAAAAACTATAAATTAAGCAACAAACCCTTACCACGGACTTTCTTGATATAAATGGTTTCAAGAATTTGAATCACTTTACAGGGTTAGAATACACAAGATAGACTATTAAACAAGTAGAGTTCAACTCGGTAATGAAAGATGAAAGCTTTAATTTAATTGTGGAAAAGCCAATATAGTTGTCATTGCACACAAGCATTTCAGCAATAAATGACGCATGACATAGTATATGAAGGCACTTCAATGCAATCTCAACACATGTTTAATGCAAGATATTCTTACAAACATCGTGCCATGGCAAAACAATCAATAAACCTTTGTTGGGTTCATGTCCCTCAACCTATTTATTTGAATAAAAAGAATAAGTAAATTAAATGCAATGGATTTAAAGAAAGATAGATAAAATATCCCATTATGACACTGCTTGAATGAAAATTTAAATACGTTAATTCAACTTAGCTATGGAGTTTTTAATGAAGAATAAGAAAAACAAAATATAAAACTATACTATGAAGAGGAAGAGACAAACTAAACTAAAGATAAAGACTAACCTAAAGTAACCTTAAGGAATAATAAATCAAAAATTTTGAAAAAAAACTATAAGAAAACTCCCCTCAACTAACATTATTATTGTGGTATTTATAAGAAAAATTAGAGGCTCGACAAACCAAATTGATATGGTCCAATCCCAAATCGCTTCGGGTCCAAGACTATTTAAAGATGTATTAGCCAGAATTTAGCTGCGAAGTAACAAACCGAATCGATTGGAGGCCTCGAGGATGAGCATTTTGCTTTGTTTGGCTCCTTCTGAGCATGTTTAGACGAAAAAATTGATATCTTCTTCATCTGGTGTCGAAATGATGTATTCTTTGGAGCCACATGAAGCTAATTCAATGAGCTACTAATTCCATGATGATCCCGAGATCATGTCTCGAGCGATGAAATTAATGAATTTTCCCTAAAGGTGCATTTTCTAATGGAACTTTAAAATTCCAATCTCCACACTTAGCATTCCAATACTATAAAAGTTTCAATAAACCATGTCCAAGATGTTACTGGTGAATATTTCTGTTATTGGTAAATGAGCATAAGTAAAAGGATTAACATGTTTGAGAAAGAAATAATGTGTAAGAGAATAGGGTGGGAGGGTGGGTGGGCATGTATATATACATGACTAATCGAATAGTTTGTATATATAGTTATATTATTATATCGTTTGTTAATTGTTATGCCTTTATATATTATGTCACGTGATTCATATTTTGTATTACTATTATCTCCTTATGCTTATTGTAACATGCATGTGTTTATACTCTAGATTGTTATTATCTACTTTATCTCATATATTTTCTTGTGTCCTTGCCAATTTTGTTCTTTATCTCTTCATTTTTTACTTCGTCAACTCCGTGACAAAAAGGGGATATAATTCGCACAAAGGGGAAGAAGTTTTGATTAAGGTTGAGAATTTAATTGTGACAAAATGGAGAAAAATATAAAGACATGGATGAAGTATTGCTTATGTTCTTAGGTTGTACTTTGTACTTCTTAGGAGAAGAGAGTTATGCTATAATGTGTTGGGGAGAGTTTACTAAGGGAGGTGGTAAATTTAGTATTTGGTGATTTGATGAATACTTTACATCGTCATATGTTGTAGTTTATCATTAATTATGTTTCCAATTTCTTTGGATTACATATTGGTATTTTGACATGTTAGGTTGTGTGTGTGTGTGTGTGTGTCCGTGCGTGATGAAAAAATGGGTACAAGAGCTCTTTAAAGATTGTTTGAGCATTTTGTGTCATTTAATTCTTGTAAATGTAGTTACAGTTTTTTAAGCATTTGGTCGGGCGAGTCTTATCTTAGGTAAAAGATTTGATTTATTTTTCTTTTATATCTTTATTTTGTGTGCTTTGTCACGGAATAGGGAGATAATTGTAAGAGTAAATGTATAGTCGTTTGCCTCCAATTTTTAGGTTGTCTTATTCCGTTGATCAAAATCCACTACATGCTCAAGATTCCAAGACCAGACGTCACCCAAAGCTTCGTCACACCAGATTCCTAGAGTGAGCCGAAATTTTAAACTTTTAAGGAGAAGATAAAAGTACTTACGGGACTTAGAATTTACCACATTGATTGAAAAGATAAAAGTACTTAGGGGACTTAGAATTCACCACGTTGATTGAATGTCTTCTTATATTGAAAAATATTTGTATCTAACTCTGGGTTTTGTGAAATTGACAAAATGATATGCAATATAATCTTTGTATAAAACTTATCTTAAATGCCCACCTGTGTGGGCTAGGTATGAACCTTAGCAGTCCTGGGCAATTATTTGGAGACAAGCAATTAGGTATCCCACCATCTAAGACTGCCTACCCCTAGTCCAAAGCCACGGCTCAGCCATAAAGGCCCTGGCCTACTCCACCTCTACTACAGCTTGAAGTAAAAGTTCACAAATTGAGAATCTAGAATCATGTGACTTAACAAAGTTGCGGCAAAAAATTTCTTTTTTATTGTATTTACTATGTTAGGTTTAGTTAGTTATAGTGAGCAATTGTTATTTACTGATCTTTGGTGGGTAATGCAAAATATTTATTGTGGGGAAGAGTAAAAAAGAACCTCTAAACATTTCGGTTTTTGCAAGGAACGTCCTAAATTATGGGTATATGCAACAACCGGTGAATTATACATTTGTTGCAAAAACCTCCCTCAAATTATACATTTGTTGCCAAATCCCATGTGACTAAAAACATCGCTAAAAAATCTCCAAGTGAGTATACGCAACAAAAGTGAAGTTTCTTGCGTTAAAATAGTTTAGGGGATTTCTAGCAAACACTAAAAAGTTTAGGGGAGTTTTTGGCACCTTCGCCATATAATTTTCCCTTGGCATAGATACATCAGCTGCATCCAAACATGAAGCTGGAGGCAGAATTTCCCGAAAATTTCATCATAAAATACCAATTAATTAAGAACTGATTGCAAACACTGAAATCTTACAACTACAACAAAAAAATAAAAATAAAAACTCTATGTGAAGCACTTTCTAGACATAAGCAAACCTTGATAATGATACACTTCAAAGTAAATACATGATTTAAACTAATGGTTGTAATAATCCAACCAATTGTGTCGTATATAATTGCAGTACACAAAAATTGAGAGAGAGACCCATACGGCCAACGTCACTCCCTGTCCAAGGTTTTCCGATCAAAGTTTAGTCAACAAATCTCTTCAGCGAATATAATGTCAAATATAAATTGCACTGCATAAAAATTGAAGCAATTAGAAGGTTAAACTCAAAATCATGGCACAATGCCCCAAACTATATATTGTTAAAGCTAAGCTAATGATGCGTTTAATTCCATTAAAGATGGTGCGCGTATCACGTTTCAAGACTATTCTTCCATTATAATATTTGTAATCAAGCGCCACAATTTTTTAGTGGGTAATGAGTAAGAAGTATTTTCCATGAAAGAAAAAAAGGTGTTTTAATTTAGGTGCCTCGATAATGATCGATTTTTGACTTGGGTAATCCCACAATTTTTTTTTAGACTTTGGTACTTAATTTGTTTCTAGGTATCATCTCTAGTGGTGAAATTTCACATCCAACAACAAAAGATGAACCAAAGGTATCAAAGTCTAAAAGAAACAATTATGATGGTAACAAAGTCTAATTTCAACAATACCCGTATAAAAATGTCACCCCAATCAAACAAACCGAAATGAATTCCCCAAACTTAAATAGGAAAAAAGAAAGGAAAATTTGTGAGTTCCATAATAGAATAAAAAAATTCAAGTAAATATGGGGTTCGAGCCAACACGAAAATAGGTAGAATTAAGCAGGTGCTGCATAACATCATACAGATCTCACACAAGGATTAAGATTTGAACAGAAATATATAGAGAGAAATATGATAAGACAAAATTATGTGATATTTCAAGATAATAAGTCTGATACAGTTTAGTGTAAATATTATTTTTACAGATTCTAAAGCTAATAAATCCCATAGACATTCCCCCCTTCTCATTTTCGTAAATTATTTAATGAATCATATAAACGGATGAAATTAAACTATTATTCACTAATAGATTTACTTAATTTTGTGGCTATATTACATAAATCCATAGTTGTGTGCCATTTACTTAAAATCTATGATGCATAGACACTCTCCCGGAAGCCAACGTGTCATGTCCGACAACGTGTCGGACACCTATGAAGCACGAACACTCTCCCGGAAGCCACGAGTTAGCTTTGACTCAAGTGATGGTGATTGTGCTTTATTTATGATTCTTAAGATCAAAGTGTGTTTGAATTTTGTTTTGTATGGTATATTTTCTTAATTTCATGTTAAGAATGCTCTAATAATGTATTTTATGGAGAAAATATGTTTTATTTCATTAATATATATTTAAATGTCTATTATATATTATACGTATCATAGCGTGTCGTATCCTAGTTTTTGGCTCAATCACGTGTCGCGTGTCACGTGTCGAAACGCGTATTACGTGCCATGCTTCATAGCTTAAAATTCAACCATAAATATTATGGATATTGAAGTTTAGTAGTCTCTGTTGCTGATTTCTTAACATACTGGCACAAAAAAAAATCCACCTACCTTCCTCAATGGGGATGTTAGGTTGATCAACCAAGAGTTGCTGGAGAGCACCTAAATCACTAGCACTGCAATAAAATCAAACCAAGACACATTTGTAAATCCAGTAAAACAGAAATATATACAATTGGGGGTGTCAATCGAGATAGATAAGTCAGGCTTGACCATGTCCAAACTCGGCCCTAATACAATACAGGCTTTGCAGTTTCAGGAATTGGCGAGTTGTGGGCCAGAAAAAATTATTCTCAAACTTGGGTCACAATTTTGCGGGCTTCAGGCCATTTTTGGGCCAGACCGTCCTTAAATTTATTTGATAGTTTTTGTTTTTTATCATTGAACCTGATTTATTGGAGGATAAGAATGCTCACACTCTGCCTACTTCCAATGGTACATAGTCAGAAGGAGAAAAAAAAAAAGCTGAATTGTGGTGAGGAAGAGGTAGTTTATATAGAAGTTTGATACAAACTATTTTGAAAAGCATTAATAATCAAACTCAATTTGGGACTGAGACATATCAACTGCAATGAGTCTCATTCATGCTTGGCCCAAATTAATATTCCGGATTAAAATTGTCTAAGCTCAGCCCCGCTCAAACGCAATTATAAGTTGGTCCTAAATTATCGAGTCAACGACCAATTTTCGGACTTACCCATCCTAATATGCCTAACTACATGTACTCTCTCACGCTCATACTAAATCAAGGGAAAAGAAATAAATGATAAGCATAAAAAAAAAAGATAATTAAAAATCATTCCTAAAAACTTTTATTTACATCATACTTTTACCCCCCAAAAAAAAAAATTGACGTAACATAGTCAATGGCACATGAGAAGCGTACACAAAACTAAGCAAAAGCCTCTCTCTATAATATTCAATAATACAAAGAAAGGAGCCTTACATCAAGTTTGTATATAGCCCAAAATTTTATCCAGCAAGCCTAGGGAAACGCTAATAAAGATAAAACGACGTAATGACCCGAAAATTTTGTATGACTCAAATGCATTGTCTTATATGAGTTATAACTTTAAGTTATTTATATTTAAATTCTTGTTATTATATTCGTGGAATTTAGAGGCTTTGAACATAATTTTGAGGTTTTTAGCTTTATATTTAAACAAAAGTCACGACTCGAATGTGACTCAGTTTCTTCATGTGCTCTCAGGCTCGTACTAAATTAAGGGAAGGGAAATAAGTGATAAGCATGATAAAAGATAATTACAAATCAGCCCCAAAACAATTATTTACATCAGCTTCCAATGTGGGTTGTTGGGCATATTGTACTAAATACAAACTAAGTGGAAGTTCTTAAACATAACACCACGTCAAGCTTGGGCATATTTAGTCATTTTGAACCTTGACCCTTAAATTTCCTGAGAAAGGGCACAAATCCTATGAAGAGGTATTATGAAAATCAATATAACCCTTTATGTCTCTTTTAAACTTCAGTTTTTATTTAAACACCAACCAATGGCCTGTAGGTCCTACCTACTTTAATGTGGGAGGTTATTAGTTTTTGCAGCTTTTATGTTTTGAGGTGCAAATTTAGGATTACCAAAAGTAAATAAAGGGCCAAAGAAGTTAAGCACTAAATATGGATTCCGGATCAATATTTATAGCCCAAGTTAATTTCTGAACTCCATTGTGGATACGCATAGCACATAGATTTCCATAATAAATTGGATCTGATGTTTAGATTTCTAAACGAGAACAGCAAGGCATCAAACATATTGGTGCGGGACAAATTATTAAGAATTTGCCCTACACGAGATTGATGAAAGGAAGTAGAAAAGGCTCCAAAAAATTAGCACAATAATTAATATAGAAGAAAACTACAAAACTAATGATTAACTAAACACTCAATTCATGCCCTCGATAGTGAGGGTTACAATTATTTATAGGCTAAGATTCTTACTAAGAGATAAAAACTACTGAAGGATAATTACTGAAGACATATACTAACGGATAATTACTAGGAGATAAATACTAATAAATATCATAATATCTTAAATATAATAAATAAATAAAATATCAAATAAATTGTCATCCAATCCCTTTCCGTTCCCCATCATTTCCGCCGCTGAAAAGAACTCAACTCCGACACGTGAAGATGGCAAACTCCCATTGAGCATAAAGCTGGAACATGCTCAATGAAAATCCAAATGGAGCAAGACGGACACAAAAATTGCAATTCGGTCCACGCATATGGATGTAAGAGACGAAAGCTGATCAGTTGGCACTAGTGCTAGACAAGTAGGATCTCATTCTATGCAAAACACCTATCATCGCAATAGGAGACTCCAAAATATCTCAGTGAAGTTGATGGAAATAAGAAGGGGCAAATTAATCAATTGTATTTTTGTATTTTTGTTACTTTGTACTTGTTAGATATTTTGTATTTTAGTGATGTATAGGCATTTGTTAGTTCTAGAACATTCTCGAAGCATCTAACAAGTGGGAGCTGTAACACCTCGTAATTTCTGGGTTTTTATTTTCATTAATTAATTCGGTAATTGGTAATTTACTTGTGTCATAAATTAATGAGAAATAATTAATTGGGTTATTTAAAAGTGAGTACATTTAAATAAATTGACGGGTGGAGTTAATTTTAAAAATTATTATCCGGATGGCGATTTTGAGCGTGCGGTTAAGTCCGATAGGGTCTAAATAGTCCGAAATGAGTGACCATATGTATATATTGGGTTTCGGAACTTAATTAGACATAATTAAGCTCCAAATTAAGAGTTTGCGCCCTTTTTGGGAGGTCCATAGGCCCAAAAACGGGATCTGAGTTTTTAACCTTAATTGGGTAAGGGTAAGGCAACTTAAAGTCATTTTAGAAGACTAAAATTGTGGAGAGCTTAAAAGGAGAGCCATTAGAAGACAATTTAGGAATTTTGGGAGATAGCTTCAAGAACAAGAAGAGATCCTTGAATTCCATCCAACATCGTCATCCAAAAGCTTTGATCTACAAATTGAGACAAGTGGTTTAATTTGCATTTATCTATTCATATTTTAGGAGGTGGGAATCAATTAATATGTTAGGGTTTGTGTTCATGAGAAATTGGGGATTTCTTTGATTGGGGATTATAAATCTGTAGAGGTGTTAAGATTTGATTAATTTGATGCCCAAATTGATGAAATTGTTGGGGTTAGATTGAATATGATAAAAGTATGGATTTAGGATGAATCTGGGGACGTTTTGATGAAGAAATCTGTAAGGAATGAAGGATTTAAATGTTTTAATGGCGGACTGGATTTCTAGGCAGATTAGTGAAGGAGATGATACCAGGGTCGTTCGAACGACCTGGCATCTCGTTCAAACGAGAGCCACTGTCGTTCGAACGATAGGACTTGTCATTTGAACAACCTGTTAAGCCTGTCAGATTTCTTGTTTCCCCTGATTCAGACCTGTTATGTATTTGAGATATACACAGTTTCTGCTTTAGTTAATTCTGCAATTTTGGTGATGATTTAGGGTTTTAATTGGTGAATGTTTACCCATGAATTAATTGGAGGATTAATGAATTTGAAGATTTAAGGTTCATGATTTAGTAAATTGCAACCTTGTTAATTAAGTAGGTAGACTTAATTGAATGAAATTGAATGATGGATTGAAATTATTGAATTTCGGGCCGAGAGATAAGAGAGTTCGGGTATAATTGGTCGGGTGACACCAAAAATAATGAAAATTAATTAGTGTGTAATCAATTTAAATGAAGGCGGACAATAGACTTGCATGTTTTAGGTTTGTGTTTCTATATATATATATATATATATATATATATATATATATATATATATATATATATATATACGGTGATGTGTAGCATATATATGATATATAAATATTTGTGTGAATAATATTTATAGTGAAGCATACCAATATTAATGCTATCTTAGGAGGTTGAGCGATGTGGGTGAGCCCTCTGACTAGCAAATGCAGGACGAGTATATTCCCCAGGTCATAACGTCTGTTATTAGGGGTGGGCCGTTATGGTATGGAACGGGCACTTTCCGGGGAAACTATGACCGCCTCCTACGCGTTGGGTGATAGCATTTATATCCGACATGCGCATGAATGTTGAGATATGATACGTATATATAGTGCCGAATTATATACGGATATATATACATGGTGTAAATGTAAAATTAATATAACTTGTGAAGCGGTTATATAGTATTAAATGAGAATTGGTTTAAATAAGTTAATGTGAATAATAACTTATAACATGTATGCTAAACTCACTCGGGATATAGTAGTGGGGAAAGTAGTAGAATATATGTGACAAGGCTAGTTACAGGATGGTTAGCTAGGTGGGTCATGTATAGTACGTTATGCATGCACATTAGTAGAGAGGTGAGGTGTCCTTAAGAGAGTGTACGGCACTAACTTAAATATGAAGAGCATACTTGCATTTTAATTTCCTGCATTTAAATTCACTTGCTAAATATTTTCAAATGTTTTGGGTTCTAACCGCTATAAAATATTTTCAAAACCTTTTAGGTGTCCTACAACACAGAGGCGCCAGGCCTGATTCTTCCTATAAGGTGCGTAGCTGCAGTATATGTGGATGCTGCGGGATATTTGATTAGACGCCTGTCTTATTCTCTCTCTAGATAGGGACATTTCAGTTGTACTATTGGGCTTGTACTCTTATATTCGGTTTTGGCATGTATCGGTACTCTTTTATACTTGCACTTTGTTGGTTGCTTGTATAGTCGATGTGGTTCGGCTAACACTTTTATTAGTTGTGTGGCATGATCAGATTTTCTATTGTGTTGGTTATCTTAGATTTCTTTTATATTGGTTGGTTTCCATTTAAATCATAAGATGAAATTTGGCATCAGCTTAATTAAAGACTAGGTGATTAGTAATTAATAATTTTTGCGACAGTGATGCTAGGAATGAACCAGATGAGATTCCTATTTAATTTGATATAGGACTGATCACCCGGTAATTTATTGGGCGGGGTGTCACAGGAGATATCCAATTGGTTAGTTAGTTATACCCACTTATGCAAGTGGACTCACTTGTAGATATTTTTAGATTGACTCTAGAACCTTCCCTACACAACTATAAATACCATGTATGACATGATTTGTAATCAACCTTGAATATTGAGAATTGAGAATAGAGCGAGAAAGAAACTCATGTCATTTCTTTAGTTTAGTTGCAGTTGTTGTGTAGTGTAATTGTTGTGTTGTTAATTGTTGTGTAGATAACTTCTTTTTACGCTTTCGTACCCTAGATTACATCAAATTGGTATCAGAGCGTGATTTGCACTTGGATCAACCATGTTCATTGAAAATTGGGACTTGGATTGGGTGCATCCGGATGACACCCGAATTACTCCCAAAACTACATCCCAAACCCTAAAAAACCTAGAAGGCAGCAACCCCTCCATATCAGGTCGGAAATCAGATGAAACCACCACCAGACCTACCGGGATTCCCGTCGGAAGTTGCTGGACCAACCGCCCACATGCCGAAGCAGGTTCAAGCCGAAAGGCCAGAAAATTCAGCCCCAACGCAGCCAATCCCCTTGTCCCACCAAGCCAGCCACTGCATGTGTTTACTACATGCATGTGTTTACTACAGCCCCGATTGGACCATTTCATCAGTCGACGGTCAGTTCGATTGCTATCATTAGGCAACGCACTTCAGATCAGCCGACCATGACATCCCCGGGTTCCTCTCCTGCTTGTCGTGCCACCAATACGGGAGGTACACCACTAGAAGTTGAAGGGTCCATCAATGATCAAAAAGTAATGTTTTCTAATCCCAACCAACCCAAGATTCATTCTCCTACAAATCCTAATCAAGATCAACAAAAAAAAAAATTAACCTAGCAATCACTTCATCTAAAAACCCTAACCCTAATAAACATTCATATTCAACCTCGGCAACCTCCCACTACATCACAAACCCTAATCAAACTTCCCACCACATGGATCTCTTCAACACACTAATCTCCTGCCAATTTTCGAAAATTACAATTCAGCCCCTGAATTTTCTAAAAATTACAAATCTGTCCAAAATCTATCAAGACCCTACGATTTAATCCCTCCCCCACCCGAAAATAACTTTCTTCCAAATTGTCGTGGGATGGTACCAAATACGGGCTCGATATGAATGCATGTGTTGATTTCGACAAGGTAAGTTGTGCCATCATCAAGAAACTCCAAAGTTTTATAGATTCTTGGGCCGCGACGGATTCATATCTATCTCAAATGCTTCACAAATCCGCGTATTGTGCTTACTCCATCGAAGAGTATGAGATGTACCGTGAACACCTAAATAGGTGTTGAGCCAAGTATCTTGAGATGGAGACGGCACGTGAACAATGGGTACGTGCTCGAGCGAGACATTTGGTCCCATATTTCGAGTATTTGTCCACCGGTGTACCTCCTACTACATCCAATGTCATTCTCGCGCACACCGATGATTCTATCTCTTCGGTTATGCTTCACGAGGATGTCTCCGAGGTTATTGAGACCCCGACGATGCTTGATAGTGATTACGAGTTTCTTCCTTGTGACTTTATTCCCATATTCAGGGAGGATGGGTGAATCACTCATACTCGACATAGGGATTTGGATGTATTTGAGATTGTGGACTTCATTCCTATCTTTGGGGTAGAAGATGATGGGTACTTTTTATGTGATTTTTTCGATTTATTTGTTGAAGACGGTTAGGAGACTCGCACTCACTATCGTGAGATGGAAATATTTTATTCGACGGATTTATTTCCACTTTTTGGTCATGATGATGAGTTTTGTGATGATAGTTCGATGATTGTTTCCTTTGAGGAGTATATGTTGCGTAGGGTGATCACGATAGGTGTGAGATTTGTGAATCCTTTTTGGGTTACTTATGAGGAGTGCTCTATGACTCATTTACATGATTCGATGCTACGGAGGCTCATTAGGAGGAATTTGGATGAAAGTTGGCATCAATGGCCCTCTCCGCGTCGATCTTGTGTTAGCTCTTCATTTGGACGGATTAGAGGCCACATTCCTATTCATCGGTCATGGCGTAAATTTGTAGTTTTTCTTCGAGGATATTTCGCGAGTCGTTATGCGGGACGCTTCAAAGGACGGCTTACCTCTCAAGTAAGGGAACCCGCGGATGATACCCGAACACATACTTTCTTCACTTGGGACAAGCTCTCTAAAGTAGGGGGAGAATGATCAAAATAAGAAGGGACAAATTAGTCAATCGTATTTTTGTATTTTTATTACTTTGTACTTTTTAGATATTTTGTACTTTAGTGATGTATAGGCACTTGTTAGTTCTAGAACATTCAAGAAGCATCTAACAAGTGAGAGTACATCTAATTGATAGTTAGTTATACCCACTTATGCAAGTGGGCCCACTTGTAGATATTTTTAGATTGACTCTAGAACCTTCCCTGCACAATTATGAATACCATGTATGACATCATTTGTAATCAACCTTTAATATTGAGAATTGAGAATAGAGAGAGAAAGAAACCCATTTCATTTCTTTAGTTTAGTTGTTGTTGTGTAGTGTAATTGTTGTGTAGATAACTTCTTCTTTTTACGCTTCCGCACCCTAAATTACATCAGAAGTAGCATATCCTCTTTAAAAATAATTGGACCAATATTTAAATTCAATGATAAATCATTAAATTGTGCACTACGTCCATACTCAAGAATATCAAGAATAAGCCCATTAAATGTTTGTTTAAGATATTGGGAAGGAGATGGCTTTTGTGACTCGTGTGACATTGGAGTAACAATAAGACCCTAATGACAAAAGTAGTTGAGAATATCATCAATAAAATTTGTCTTAGAAGGCACAGAAGTAGGTGAATGGGCAAACTCAATGATCTCCGAAGGTGCAGGCTAATAACAGGATCAATCAACTCTTTTTCAGTAGGCAAAAGGACATCCCTAATAAGTGCGGGAGAGGATGTTGAAGATTTGATATTATTCAAAGATCACTCCGTAGTATACTGAGAATCTTTGTTTATATCGACATTGTCAAAAAGTACCAATTTAACATGTTGGTTCTCACTTGCCACAAATGGTGCCCACCGCTAACTTTGAATTTTTGGCTTGCTTAGGGTTAGAAAATCGTGTAGACACAACATGAATATTATTCATGTAGTTATGATACTCGTAAGTGGAAGTATTGAGTCATTTACTAGATGTCTTTCTCTAGGATGTATTTACTTTTATCTGAGATTGAGTGGCTCTAATCACTAAGATCATGATGAACAAACCTACTACTAATTTATTTTATCTCTTCTTTACGAGACTTGGGTGGCGGCCGAGGAGGGTCAGAAGTCATATTTGTTCAGCTTTTATCTAGAAACTCATGTGATCTGGTTAAATACTATTAAAGTACCTGAATGTCTTGTTTCGAGGATGAGTTATTTTCTCCTTCATAACTAGTTGCATGCAGTGATTGACTATAAATGTGGTCATCACTAGACATATTTTGTGATCATAACTAATGAGCCAATTAGATCTCTCAATATGAATTGTTTCATAATGGAATATCTCACTAATTTGGGAAGGCATTTCCCTACCTTTATACCACTTGTAGGTGTTTTCAACCGCTAAGGCATCAAAATAGGCGTGGTCCAAATTTTTAGGGTTGGAGCGTCTAAGCTTCACAAGTTTCACTATTATACAAAAAATCCAATCCCGTAATAAATTTATCAATGGTATCCTTCGTGTTCTCCCTTACGTCACATAATTTCGTGAAATATTTAAATTGTACAAAATAATGACACACTACAAAAGTCTTGTAAAAGTGCATCCCATTGGGGCCCTCTATAATAAGTGCGTAAATATCTCATCGTTCAATGGTGTTTCATTCCGGCCCACATCCAAATTTCTCTACCTTGATGAAATGATTGTCAATTACACTTAGCAGACCACACTAATTGTTCTTTAGCAATATAGGTGAATTAGGATTCAATCCCACCGAACCAAGAAAAATAATAGTCCATCCCCTCAAGCCATTCTAAAAACACATTAGAATCGCCACCAAAAGTCGGAGGTACTCAAACTGGGTTAGTCATTTGTGTTGAGTCGTAAGAAAGGAAGAAGACGGAATATAATTGCGGGGGGCGAGAATTTACGAAGAAAGATTTTTTTACGGGAAGGGAACAAAATATATATTGATCACAACAAAGTTGAAGTTGCACCGTTGCATGGTATATGCGTATTTTAACTAAAACAAACATTAGGCAATGATACAAGTAGTTTGACAAAGACAGCAAAAAATTAACCAAAAAATCTTTTTTAAACATATTAAAGTTTTGTCAAAACTGCACTTGACGTGTTTTTAAATCACGAAATCCGTCTATGATTGAATATGCACTCAACTGTTTCGCAATTTCCTTTGCAATGTGGGGAATAAGAGAATTTGCCATATATCTACCATTCATCTTGTTTCGAAGTTCAGATTTGACATGACTCGTTTAAAAAAATGCGCGTTATGTGGTCACAGTAGAAACGGGAAGACTTAGAACAAGCCTAATTACATTGAAGATTTTTAGTTTTCACCAATTAGTGACATTGATCAGAAAGAGTGGACAACTTTTGGAACTCCGGGTGTTGAAGTATGTAACAACCCGTGACTTTGGGACTGAGAAATTTAATTTTGAGAGAAATAAAATCTATTTAAATTGAAGGATTTTAAAATTTGGAAATTTAAGTCCAAAAATTGAGGTCGTTTTAAAGTATGTCGGATGATGATTCTGAGTGCGCCATCGATTCCGGATGGGTCGAGATAGTAGAAATGACTGTCATTGGGTTTTATTTCGGCTCCGGAATATTTTTAAGTTAGTTTGGCTCGAATTGGAGTAAACGAGTCATTTAAAGTGTGTATTAACATTTAAAACTGGGACTTATGTTTTAAAGGTTTAGGAGGCTTACGGATCAAGCCATTCTCAATTGAGAGAAAGGAAAAGAGAAAGAAGAAGAAAGGAAGAGAGAGAGGAAGAAAACTTGGAGATTCCCAGCCCAAACGCGATCCCGGGGACGAATCAACCTCTAGGCAAGTGTTTAATCTTGCTAAATATTTCATTTGTGTATTTCATTTCATAATTTGTGGATAAAAGAATTGGATTTTGGGTATTCATAGCAAAACCTAGATTTTGAAGATTAAATCTTGATATTGATGTTTATACATGGGTTTGATGGTGTAGAAATGGTTGGGATCAACTTTGGGTTGAATTATTGGCTTAGAATCATGTTATGATGAAGGTTTAGGGGTTAGAAGTGAAATTTTAGGGTTTAGAATTCGTAGGTTTTTGTGAAGAAGAAGAGACCTTTAAGGTTCTGCAGACCCGAATCGATTCGCCCCTTAAGCGAATCGATTCGGCTTAGGCAAAAGTGGCAGGTCTGCATGACCGAATCGATTCGGACCCAAGGCGAATCGATTCGGCTTGAGACAGAGTCCCAGGTCCTCTGGACCAAATCGATTCGCAGTTGGAGCGAATCGATTCGCCCTTGAGACCGAATCAATTCGGGCCAGGCCGAATCAATTCGGAAACAGGGTTGTTTTGTAAATTTTCTCTAGAATGATTTCTAACCCTTTTTGGTTGGGTTTATTGATTTGGGACATGATTATATGATGTAAGAAAGATGTTTTGGAGATTTATTAGAAGTTTCTCTCATGATGGGACCGCGGGTACGTATCGAGTTATTTTGGGGACTTATATCCATATATATTGGAGAGGGTCATATCGATATAGTGGGGAATCTCATTGCGAATGGGAGTTCTATTTAGGGGTCATAAATGAGCCTAGTTATGATGTACGGTTAAGGTTCCTTGAGAGAGTTGTGAGGGTACGGCATGGAATAGTAGGCCGATAATTGTGTCGAATCCTTATAGGGATAGGATTCTACTTAAAAACTGATTGGGGACCGACGAGAGAGAGTGGTCGCGTATCCTTAGTAATGTTTAACTTAAGGAATAGATTATAAACGCAATAAGATTTAGGGGTTCATAGGAGTAATTGAACTGTAGTCAGGATAGTGATTATATATCAGTGTGGTATTTCCCTAAGTGATGGGATCATGGGATGAATTTAAGATTGAGCTTGAGGTTTATAGACTATTAGTTATGTGTATACCAATAGTCGAAATTAGTACTAGAGATATTGATGTACTTTCGGATATAGATGTGATGTGTAGTGATTGTTACCTACACTAAACTTTGGGTGATAACCTTAATGTTGGAGATATATCTATGTTGGAAGATTATTTATATCATAGGAGAAATGGGTGAATATGCTCCAAGTGAGGGAATCGCATTCATATAACGAGGTAAGTTAATGTGTTTGGGACGACGGCTAGTATATTGAGGATTATGTATGCTTATAGCCGAGTTTATAAATCTTATACATATGAACGAGAGATAGTGTGTATATATATGTGGATATATATCTATACAGGTATGCATATTTGTGTATATTCATGTTGTGAATATCTAAACCGTATGTGATGGTTTAACTATATGATGGGATCATATGGATGTATATATATTGTGTATGTGAATGATATATATACTTGTATTGTGAAGCATACCCCGCACATACTATCATTGGGAAGTTGCGCGATGAGGGTGAGCACCCTGGCTCGAGGAGCAGAGTGTGGATATTCCCCAGGTCATAGTCGTCCATTGTGTTATTATGTGATATACATTTTTTTGGGATGAGACGTGGTGGGTATGTTTCGTCTCATTGCCGGTTAGGAACTATGACCGCTTCCCGGACGTCGTGTGTGTGTGTTGGCCGCGAAGTGGGTGATATTTAGTCCCACCGGTGGTCCCCAGGAACCTCAATATGTAGTATGTACACTTGGCTATGGGAATGAATGGTTGTATATATATATATGTTTAGAGTAAATATATATATATATATATATATATATATATATTTATTATATCCTATAGGTGAAAGGATATGAAATTTCTATGGTGTACATCTTGGGTGATTATGGTGTACTAGAATGTTGGGGGTTGATGTATCGCACTTAAGGAAAATTTCGGTTATATCAACTTAAGGATTTAGTGGAGATTTTGAGGTTACTCTTAGATAGTAATCCAAGTTTTAGTAGTTGCAGTGATAGTAATTGTGTGGATGACATAATAGATCCCTACGATCGACATTGTCATGAAGTAGTGTATCGGGGAGGTTTCTTGTTTGGATTTCGCTTTGCGAGACGCCCCACGCACGAAACGCAGTGCAATGTTGAGAGTAGTGAGAAGTTTTGTCCTTTGTACCTATGTAATTGTAGTATAATTGTGTGGATGACATAATGGATCCCTACGATCGACATTGTCATGGAGTAGTGTATCGGGGCGGTTCCTTGTTTGGATTTCGTTTTGCGAGATGCCCCACGCACGAAACGCAGTGCAATGTTGAGAGTAGTGAGAAGTTTTATCCTTATTAAATTGTGCATGTTACTTAGAGAATAAACTCTTAATTTGAAGTTTAATATTAATATGTGAAGTAATAAAATGGCTAACAGATGAATTTATAAATTTGGAATCAATAAAGCCTAGTATGGCATAAATGTGTGTATATATTTAAAAGTGATTAGAATGGGAAGGATTCTTGGGTTATGTTAGGATGGCAGGTCTTGTGGGTATAGGTCGTGCATATGGTAAGTTAGGTTGTCCTTATGGGTGGGGTAACTTAATTAAGATTCCAGGACGCGAATAGGTGCGCGCTGTTAGATGAGAGGTGAGTTTGGGGTTTCACGAGAGTGCGACTGCACTTTAATTATGAAATAGTGCATTTATATTTATTATGCACGGTTAACACACTTGCTAAACATTTTTACACCTCGGGCTCTGACCCGTTTATATTTCTCTTTTGCTATATATATTTATGTACATAGTATACCGGATGCTTTTTTATCCAGAGTCGTGGGAGTCGTAACAGGTGCGGACTGTTGCGGGATCTAGATTATAGTCGCTTCCTGTCTCTTTGTAAAATTCTAGATAGGACTCATGTTGTACATCGGGTTTACACCCCAGAGTTATATTTAGTTGTTTATATTTCCTCTGTATGATTATTGTACTGTCTGTGACCCGACAGCTTATTCGAGTATATTTCCTTTTGTTTACTTATTTCATTTTAATGTTAGCACTTTCTTTTATCGTGGTATTTGTGTATTCTATCTCTTATAGTAGCTGATAGTGTTGGTTTGTTGTATGTTGCATATTTTATTTTATTTTGGCATCTCGCTTATATGATTTCGGGTAGTTAGTCTTATCTATTATAGTATAGTCAGTTGATGTTGAGACTGAGCCATCTGAGATTCCCTATATAATGTAGTATAGGGCTGGCCACCCGTTATTATTTTAAGCGGGTTGTCACAAAGTACAGCAACCTCATAATATTTCAATTAGACCCTTAAGTCATCTTTCTCATGCTCGGTGAAGTATTTAGGATAAAGTTCGTCCACAAGCTTGGAAATATCATCAATACTGCACGACATATCTGTCTTATGCTCATATTTTAGGATCCAATGTTGAACTAAGCACGAGTAGCCTCATTGTATGATCACTAAACCTATTGTTTAGCTTACAGCTGAGAGTCTATTATAGTTATAAATATATTTATCCAATAGTGCTTAAGAAAAGTAAATTCATCTTGTTGATGTCGCATTCGACTTGTCTTCCAACATATAAAGTATTCATATATGGGGGATCTACAATATGTTTTTCACAAAAAGACTTCACCTTAACAATGAAAGCATCACATCTTTCATCTTTTGAACTTCTGAATGAGCCTCTTTGTGGTTTTACAAGATGCATAGCATTCAAAATGTCTTGAGACTTCCGTTGCAAAGCTTGAGAAAGTACGCAAGTGATTTCCAAAATGTCTTCATAATATACAGTATGAACACAAAACTCGAAAGGTAAAAAATTTATAAGCTTAATCCGGATCTCCACTTCGATCCCATTCTTCATCAATTAAACTTGACAAGTTACACTAAACATCTTTATCAAGCTAGAAAGGGATATAAGGTGAGAACCTCATCGTGCATCTCCAGCCCTTTGTGAATTACCAATTTCATTCATTCCTGACCCGGTCTCAAGCTCTTCGATGAAATTAAATAAGAAAGTGGTCAAAGGAAAAGAGGACCAGACAGAATCAGCGGGCTGGGTTTTAAATATCTGGATCAGGTCAGGCACTCCTGGTTCATGTAGTTCACTTGCAACTGACCCAAAAGAACCCCAAATTTTATATACTTCAACAATTTTATCTTCTCCCACTAGAAACTATAATTCAGCAATTTAAATAAAGCAGCGCAAGGGAGCAATAGTCAAAAATATGATATCTGCATCGGCGGTGGCGCGTTGAGGCGACGGTGAGGCCGTCTGAATTCATTCTCTTTCTTCTCGGTTTATTTATTTTTGGTCGAACTGGTGGTGTCGGTGGGAAGAAAATGAGGAGACTTGTTGATGAACGGTGGTGGGTTTTCTTGTTTTTGGTGATTCGGGATTGATTGTCTCGCAGAAATGGTGTTGACGAAAATGGATGAGGGTTTTGAGGGGGTTTCCATTGAGGAAGGTTGGAGACGAAGGCGGTGGTTGGTCGTTCTGTAGCGTGTTTCAGAAATGAACGAATGTGGGGTGACCAGGTACTGTTTGGGTTGGTGGACGATGAAAATGGCAGATTTTCTGGTAACGGCTTGGCAATGTTATGATCTGTTGTGCGAGAGCTGATGAGATTGTAGGGGTTAGAGTTGATGTGGCAGAGGTGTGCTGGTGATGTTCAATCAAGAGGATGAAGATGGTGGCAGCGTCTTGTGCATTTGACGACCTTGAGGGTGAAGAATGAAGAAATGTAATGACACAGAGTGTTGTGGATTGGGAATGTAACAGGAAACAATTGATCCAGGTTAAAAGCTCCAATACCAAAATGGTGCATGACAAATAATTAAGAATTTGCACTACACAAGATTGATGAAAGGAAATAGAAAATGCTCCAAGAAATGGGCACAATAATTAGAGAAGAAAACTACAAAACTAATAATTAACTAAACACTCAATTAGACTCAATGATAATCAGGGTTATAATTCCTACTAAGAGATAATTACTAAAGATGATACTAAAGGATAATTACTAAAGATAAACACTATCCCATCCCATGTTTGGTGTTTGATGAGATAGGATCTCAAGTGAGATAAGTTATCCCAAGTAAGTCTATTATCCAATTAGGTGCGGAATAAAACCATCCCACCTAGGAGGTGTGATTATTTTATCCCGTTTGGATGCGATAACTCTCATCTTATCCCACCCCATTATCCCGCGCATCAAACAAGGCCTAAAGGATAATTATTACGAGATAAATACTAATAAATATCCTAATATCTTAAATATAATAAATAAATAGAATACAATTTAAATTCTCACCCAATCCCTTTTCGTTACCCATCACATAAATTACTTACTATCTTCCATCAAAATTTTGTATATTTTACATATTTTCCGTTGCGGTTGCTTAGCATCCAGAAAATACTGATTTACAAGGGCATCCAAAATTACTTGAGATGAGAGATCAATGAAGAACACAAGTATTAGCATACCTGGGTTTCAAGGTGAGTCCAGAAAGTGCTGACACTATTGACGATTTAAGAAGGTACCTGCAAAAGTTAGATTGAATGAATCATCAAGACCCAATATTAAATAAACTTTAATATAATATTAATTATTATTAAGACCCGAAATTATGTGGACTTCGATTATTGATCTCACACTGTCCTAACTAATGATTGTGGGACCTGATGCCAATAAATTCAAGGGTAATTTGGGTTTTGGCCCCGCTAATTATACCTATTTTTGGATTGACACACAAAAAAACTAGAGTACATTGACCCTCAGTTTTGACGGATTCTGTTAGAGGGCCAATTTTGACCTCCAATTTATAAAAACATACCAAGAGTGACATTGCTCTGATACCAATTTCATGTCAACACAGCGAAAATGAGAGGTTACACGAGGTATTTATAGGCTTAGCTATACTTGGGGACCAAGTAATAGCCCTATTATGACTAAAGTACTGAAATACCCTAACTAGCTATGGGAATATATTTTTATAGAAATATTCCCATTTTCTATTAATAAAGCAATAAAAATACAATTAATGGCAACTAAACATATCTATTGTGGTGGACTCAATTCCACGCACGTGTCACGCACCCACATACATCATTCTCTCCCCTCCTTTGAAAAAGCTCAACTCCAAGCTTTAGTAGGAAAACTGGAGTCGCCGTGCCAAATGAACAAATAAATGGAAGGTATTTTTTTGGCACTTTTTGAGAGATCCAGATAACTTTCTTTAATATTTTGGGGGCCAAAATTCAATTTCTTCCATCTCTTTCAACATTGGAGGTAACCAAATATTCCCAACCATAATAAAATCTGTTTTATCAAATTTTATATGAAAATAATCCAAACCAACCTTTTTAAATGAGGACCACAACAGCCCAAATCCATTTTATCACATAACAAAGGCTCCTAGTTAGCCACAGCCTCGAATAGGCCCAGTCCAGCCGAAGCCCAGTTGAGCTGCTTCAATACACCAACAATGACCTCAGGCCCAAACAGAGCAAAAGTGTCCGAACCAAATTTAAATATAGCCCTATGAGCCAATTTCATCAATGCTCCAAACAGGTCTGTAGGACTTTCAAGACAAAACCTAGTCGTAAACTTCTGCTCTTCCTAAATACTGCCACCTCCTCCGATGAAGCTTACACCAGCCTCCAGTTTCATAACTCAAACCCTGGCAGAGATTTCGCGGCGTCGGTGATGGCTCCCATGATGGCTTTGCTGCTAGTGAGCGAAAGCCCCAGCGCCCGTTTCCATAGTCCATCCGCTGATGGCTCCTTTTTGAGAGGCTACCCCTTCGACGACCGTTTGAATGGATACTTCCAGGCAATTGTCTGCCACCACGTCAAGCTCTCTCTCGTCCATCTCCCTTAGACCTAATATATTGAGCACCACCTTGTTCGTGTTGCTTTGTTCTTGGCCGGAAATGATGTTAACTACGACAGCGTTTAAATCCACGAAGGTTAGGGCTTGAGGCCATTGAAAATGAACAACACCATGTCGTTTGAATTGACGATGTCGCCAAAGGCAGAGGAAAGCGTCAAAGAGGGCATGATACTCAATTGAGCCTTCGTCTTCTTCAACTTCAGATTCATTTCCTAATCTCGAATCATCGTCAGATGCATCATCCTCTGTCTCAAACAATGATGATGTACTTAGGCTGTGGGTGGAGGTTGTGTGGCTAAGATGAACTCTTGGGCCTGCTCCTCAATGTAGAGGTTCCTTTGCCGCTGAATCAAGCCGTTGTAACATTTCTCAACATGAAAGATCGGGCCACTGCATCCTGGTGTCCCAATTCCTTCCACTTAGCTTTCCACACCTCTGCCACCTCATCTGCTGGCCTGCGGCTCAACGCGTCTGCTACCACGTTAGCCTTACCCGGGTGGTACTGGATATCGAACTGGTAGTCTTTCACAAACTCAAGCCACCTACGCTGCCGCATGTTCAACTCTTTCTGCGTGAACAGATACTGTAGGGACTTGTGGTCCGTGAACAGCTGAAACTTCTCCCCCAAAAGATAGTGCCTCCAAATCCGTAAGGCAAATACCACTGCTGCCAACTCCAAATCATGCGTGGGGTAATTCTTCTCATGAGGCTTAAGCTTACGGGAAGCATAAGCTATGGCTTGTCTCTCCTGCTGCAATACACCTCCCAGTCCTTGCAACGACGCATCGGTGTAAACCAAATACTCAACTCCCGGCCTTGGCAATGCTAACACAGGTGCTGAGGTCAACTTGTCCTTCAATTCATCGAATGCCAACTGACAGGCATCACTCCAAATGAACGGCACACCTTTACGAGTAAGATGTGTCAAAGGACCTGCTATCTCCGAGAAACCCCGAATAAACCTCCTGTAGTATCCTGCTAGACCCAAGAAACTACGAATCTCCGTTGGTGTCGTGGGCTGTCCCCACTCCCTCACCGCTGACACCTTCCCCGGATCAACTGATATTCCCTGGTCGGAAATAATGTGACCCAAGAACTGGACTTCCTTCAGCCAAAACCCGCACTTCTCATATTTTGCATACAACTCGTTCTGACGGAGTGTCTGCAAAACCTGCCTCAAATGCTCGGCGTGCTCCTCCTCTGTCTGAGAGTAAACCAGAATATCATCAATGAAGACAATGACAAACTGGTCTAGGAAATCCCTGAACACTCTGTTCATCAAGTCCATAAACACTGCTGGAGCGTTGGTCAAGCCGAAAGGCATAACCCGAAACTCGTAAGAACCATATCTCGACAAGAACGCGGTCTTCGAGACATCCTCCTCCCTGATACGCAACTGATGGTATCCCGACCTCAAGTCAATCTTCGAGAAGAAAGAAGCTCCTCTCAACTGGTCGAACAAGTCATCGATTCGAGGCAACGGATACTTATTCCGTATCGTGACCTTATTTAACTCTCGGTAGTCCACGCACAATCTCAGTGAACCATCCCTCTTCTTCACAAACAAAACTGGAGCGCCCCAAGGTGAGGTACTCCTGCGAATAAAGCCCTGTCCTAACAGCTGCTCTATCTGATCCCGTAGCTCTCTCATCTCAGCTGGAGCCATACGGTACGGTGCGCGTGCTATAGGTCTCGTACCCGGTAGCAAATCTATAACGAAGTCTATCTCCCGACTGGGTGGTAAGCCTGGTATCTCCTGAAACACATCTGAATACTCCCTGACAACCGGGATCGAATCTAAGGGAATAACAACCTCCTTAGAGGTATCCTCCTCTATGTAATACAGATGAGTGGTCGATCCTCCCTCTGGGCGAGGCATCGCCACTATAAACATCTCTTGCCCCGGAATGGCAAAAACAATGCTCCCGCTGAAGCAATCAATCATGGCCCTATATGCTACGAGCCAATCCATACCGATGATCACATCGTGAACATGCATGTCTAACACTAACATGTCTGCAGGCAATACCAAACCACCAATCTCTACCCCCACTCCCCGGCATATAAAGAAAATAAGTGACCCACTCCCTAATGGTGAGTCGACACACGTCACTGTGCTCTCTGTCGTAGCTAACAATCCTAAAGCTTTCGCGAAGTGTGTAGCTATGAAACAATGTGTAGCACCCGTATCAAATAACACCCGACCCATAGTGCCATGGATAGGAAACGTACCCTCGATCGCGGGCGGTGCCTGTGGAACTGCAGCCTGGTGAACGTTGTAGACACGTCCATACTGTAGCTGCCCCTGCTGAGCTGGGACTGCTGGAATGGGTGGCAGTGCTGCCATCTGTGGCGGTGCGGGAAGAGCGGCGGGAAACATAGGTCTCTGTGGCTCCTGGCGAGCACCCTGCTGCTGCTGCTGTGGGGCCCTGCCCCTATCAGGACAATCCTGCTTCTTATGGCCAGTCTTGCCACAAGTAAAGCACTTCCCTGGGAAGTTCCCTCCCCTCTGCCCCTGCTGTCCCCGGCCCTGGTGGCCGTTACCATTCCTCCCTTGGCCCTGCTGGCCCTGGTGAAACTGCTGCCCATTCTGCCCCTGTTGGCCCTGATGGCCGTTTGGACCCTGATGGCCCTGGCGGAAACCTCCCTGTCCCTGCCTGTAGTTCCCTGACCGGAACCTCTTATTATCCCCCTGCTGGGTACTCTGCTCATTCTGCCTCTGCCCTTGACCCGATTGTGCCCCGCTGGCACCATGTCCTCCAGTCCTGCCCTGATGGCTAGACTCCCCCGACCGCTTGCCCTCGGCCATGTGAAAACGGTGGTCCTGGCAGTGCAATAGTGCAGCGTTAACCACATCAGAATACGTGGCCAACGATAGGTTCCCTAGCAGATGCTGACGGATCCTCCAATTCAACCCATCGGTGAACTTCTCAATCTTCTTCTTCTCCGTTGGAATCTCGTCTGGAACGATATTCAACAGGTTAGTGAACTCGGCCTCATACTCGGCCACTGTCTTGCCCTCCTGCTTCAAACTCATCAGCTTCCTCCTCATCTCTGTATGGACTGCGGATGGAAAGTACTTGCGGTCAAACCGCACCCAGAACTCCTGAATCGTGAGGGTATCCCTCTCCTCCGCGGTGGTAATAGACTCCCGCCACTGTAGTGCAGATCCCACTAGCTTGAAAGTAGCTAGCACCTGTTTCTGAACATCAGTGCACTCATGCATCCTCAAATGCCTCTGTATGTCCTTCCTCCATTGGCTCGAGATTACTACGTCTGAGCTACCTGCAAACTCTGGCGGATGCGCTTTCTGAAAAGCGTCTCGTACACTCTCCCAAGCAGACGGAAATGCATTAACCTGTGCTGGCGCGGCAACCGGCGACTGAGGTGGTGCTTGCTGAATCACGGCAATCGCGGCATTTACCGCTTGAGCTACTATAGCCGCAACCTCAGCGGCGTTCAACATGCCCTGAACTGGAGCGGGCTGGGGTTCGGGCATTGCATTCCTGGGAACTCGTCGTGCACGTCGTGGAGGCATCTGAAATAAGAACAAAGTTTATAAGTTCACGGTTATAAACTTAATATAACTGAAGAACGAAGCATATACAAAAAGAGTACAACAGTCCTAAAATATAGGGCTCTATATCAAAGAAACGTCGCGGAAACATAATAGCCGTACATATCCTAAAGGACACTAGAACCTGATGCTCTGATACCACCTGTGACACCCCGACTAATTAAATACCGGGTAGCTACTCCTTTATTAAATTAATTCAAAATGCCAAGTTGGCTCAGTTAATAGCATCACTGTCGAAAACATTTTAATATTACTAACCACCTAGTATTTAAAAAGCAAGTTGCCAAATTTTAATTTAAGTCTGATTAACAAGCAACAAATGTAAAGAAGAAATAAATAACACCATTCACCATACTGAAGTAAAACGAATAACCATCACATAACAGTAATTAAAGTCTGGAGGAAAAACTCCTCACTACAATCCCATAACTGAAAAGAATAACTAAATACTGAAACCTTAAATGCTAAAGTCTGAAAACTGAAATATAAAAGATGTCTCTAAATAGAAATGGGCAACATGCCCTACAACTGATAGATAGTGACTCTGGAATCCAAACGATAGAAGCGTCTACATGCAAATCCCTGTAGCTTCCACAAACAGCTACAGCTCGTCACCTGAATGAGTATCCTATGCTTGGTGTCCCTGTGGCTGGGCACCTAAAAAGGTTTTACAAGAAAAAGATTTGAAAAGCAAACGGGTCAGAGCCCGAATGTGGAGTTATATTTTAAAAACCTGCAAGTGCTTTAAAAACATTTAAAACATTAAATGCAAAGTACATGTTAGGACGTGCACTCACATTATATTCTCACCTCTCGTCTAACTGTGCACTCCTAACGCAAGTACCCATCTATAACTACCCATACTACTAGCTAAGTGACAACATATCTAGCTAGACTGCCAAAGGTCCTGCCCATAATACTTGGTTCCATTTACATAATAATGCTCGTAATTAAATAGGGGTTTAACGTCAACTCAGATACTCAATATGCAATATTTATAACTATCAATTAACTCGTTATATTTCTCGAAACAATACCGTAATATAATTACAACATTAACATGAGGATTCTCATTAATTAAATGTATATTATTCACATCATAAATATACAATACAAGCACCCCGCAACTAAGCTGTAGTGCACACATACTCTGCTATCCATCCCGGTACATCACGTACATAAGGATTACATATTCCGAATCTCTCAGGAATAGTTTACCGATAACATCACAAATAATGGAGGCGAACACAGTCACCATCACATGGGTCACGCACATACCTACGCTCCCATGATCAGCGGACTTATTAATATCACAATAAGTCTTTCTATGACCTATGTTCATCAAGGTACCAGTCTATATCCCCCCCGTAGGCACACAAGGATTAGAGGGTCCTAAGCGAACGCAACCTCCCGTGATAGCAAGTATGGTAGGTATGTCATACACACAATCCATATACCAATACTAAGTAAACACACATCTTGGTAATACCGTATTTTAATCGTAGTACATATTGTACTCTCGTACTAACTATAATTATCACAATTCGTACTATTCCGGTTTGTAATTATACGCGTCATAATTATCTCACGTCGTAGTAGACACTCACGTCTCAACCCAAACCGTCCATGTAACACACTCTCGTATGTAAATTCCTTCTCATAAATACCCAAATGTCCCAAACCTATCACTACATCATCGTTGGAAGGTTAACTATATCCTCGAACAAGTTTACGGAACTCCAAAAGTCAAAACAGTCCAAAAGTACCAAACTGCCAGCTCGTTAGAAGTCTCGTTCGAACGAGGCTTCGAACGAGTTTGGACTGTCAGGTCGTTAGAAGTCTCGTTCGAACGAGGCTGTTCGAACGAGATCCCAGTTCGTTCGAACGAACTGTCACTTCTAACGATATCTCGTTCGAACGAGATATCGAACGAAATACCTTCTCGTTAGTAACGACTGGTCAACTCGTTAGAAGCTCGTTCGAACGAGTTCGTTCGAACGACCTGGGGGCTGCTTCTAACGAGCTACCAGTTTCGGCCCAGATTTTTCCCAAAATCGTTTTTCACCATTTTTACTCCTCAAACCTCTTCTAAAATTCGTTCCTACAATATATTGAGTTCTCTAATCATCCTCAAACATGCCAAGGTGCTATACTAACATCATTAAAGGGTTTAATACCTTCTAAACATCATTAAATCACGAATTTCTACATAAGTTCCCAATTTTCTTCAAGAACATAAACCCTAGGTTCTTCTCATCAAAATTTCCCAGATTTTAATCCGTTTATACATCACATAGATATGAAATCTCTGAATTAAATCTTCAAACAAATTCTACATGCAAACCTATCCCAGAATTAAACAACAATCTTCCAATTTCATGGGTTTTCTTTTAACTCTTATATAAGATTGATTAACAATGTTTCTAACATGGAAAAAGCATTCACTGCATAAGGAATGTAATTTAAATCACTTGCCTTGGTTTGATTCCGGATTTGGTGTTGATTTGATGAAGAATTTCTGCAGAATTTCTTCTCTCCAAGCTTCCTCTCTAATGGTGGCTTAAGGTGGCTAGGGTTTGATTTGGGGAAACTTCGAAAACCTAAATGATAACCTACGTAGCTTTCTAGGTTAATATGGGTTAGTTATGGGCTTAGTGGGCCAAATTCCACATCAGATTTACATCTCCAATTTTCGTCACTTTTAATTCCTCAAAATGTAAAATTACCAAAATACCCTTTAAGTTGCCGGTATGGCCTAAAAATACCCCGGGACCCAAACTATACCCCCGGCTAGTGTTTTCTGACTATCTCGACCCTTCCGGACGCGTTGGCGCACTCAAAACGACCATACGGATTATAGATTTTAAATTCACTTTTATTATCAAAATATTATACCGTGACGCGGCGGTCCCACGCGTCTCAACAAAATTTCTAAAATGCCGTATATAAATCTCACGACAATTTTCATAATACCAAATACATATATAATCATATATGCACATAATCAAATACCAATTCGCATCTCATTAGTATTTATAACCCGGATTAATTATCAATTAATACACAATTTAATTAATTAATCCCAAAAATAAATATAGTCAAAAGTACGGGGTATTACAATCCTAATAAATATGGATGGGAGTTGTAGGCCCATACTTGGAGACTTTAGGGGCTTAAATTGAGGTATATAAGACCTTATGTTCGGGAAGTGAAGATAATCCCTTGAAGATTTATTTGAGGCATACCCTAGGATGGAAATAAATAAGATATCCTATGATCATGGTTTCAAACAAATGAACACGTAAATGTTAATGAAAATGAAAAGTATGGTTTTTATAGTAAATGCTAATTTACTTAAACACACCTCTCTAAATGCTATCATAAGGGAAGCTCGCGCATGAGGTGATGTCCCCTGACTAGTGAACACAGGGAGACTATAGTCCTCGACCATATGCGGGTTTATTATATGTATTTTTCTGCGCTAGTGAGGTAATTCCGGGTGTGGTTATGACTCACTCGCAGGCATATGGCCACTTCCTGACGTGCGTTAGGTACCCAGGCTGCCTTGTTTGATGGGCCCCTGGAAGATGATAGTCATTTAGGGGCACGCCCAGTGGGGAAACTCGGAGGGGCGGTCTTAGAATCGTTATGGGCGCGTTTGGTTCTGTATTCAGAAAGTTCGATTTAAAAGCTGGTTTTAAATACAGTTTTAAAATTAAGTTCTTTGTATTTATAATTATTGGTGTGCGTTTGGTAAACTTGTTTTCAAATACAGTTTTTTGAAAATTTAACAAAATTGGAAAACATATATATTTATATTATGTGTGTGTGTGTGTCTATATATATATATATATATATATATATATATATATATATATATATATTTTTAAATACAGTTTTAAAATTCAGTTTTTTGTGTTTATAATTATTGGTGTGCGTTTGGTAAACTTGTTTTTAAATATAGTTTTTTGAAAATTTAACAAAATTGGCAAACATATATATTTATATTATGTGTGTGTGTGTGTGTGTGTCTATATATATATATATATATATATATATATATATATACTTTTACATTTGTATTATATACATAATACAAATGTATATGTATATGTATATGTATATGCATATTTTATATATGTATATGTATATTTTAATACATATGTACTATATGTATATTTTACATTATTCCATACATTAATAATACATGTATAAAACTATATATAAGTATCATGTATCTATTGATAATATTATTTAACTTTATATTATTCCATACGTAATTTTGTGTACATGTACGTATATATTTTTTATTTGTAAGAATTACAGACATATTAATGTATTATGTATGTATATTATATATTAAGGTATAAATGCATTAAAATATTAAGAATGAATAATTCTGAATTGAAAAATAAAAAAATAGAAGTTATAAAACACCATCAACCCGTTTTGTGAAAAACTTGATTATAACACAGAAATATTATAATTCGGTGTTTAAAAATAGGTTGCCAAACGCAGATTTTTATTAGAATTGTATTCAAACACTGAAAACAAAATTATAATTTCAAACCAAACATGCCCTATATGTATAAGAATATAACTTTTCTAAACTCAAGTGGGACTTGAGGGTTGCATATTTCCACTATAATGTATTATGATAATTACATTCCTGCTACGGAATAAGAATTGGAAAGAAATAAGAAAACAATGATACTGTATTCCTGTTAAGGAATTGAAACTGGATTAAAGTGGAAATTGGTGAATAGAGGTTTTTAATTTATTAACGCATCATTTCATTCTTTTGCATAGTTTTATCTTAGGCATGTCATTTTAATTGTCTCATTTATATTCCATGGTTAGGTTGTTAGATGTTTGATGCTCATCCTCATGATTAACTGTTCATATCTAGCATGCTTTTTGTTCATCTAGGAACTATATAAAAACCGGGTCCTGACCCGTTCATTTTCTTCTATGTTGTGCATGTAATTGTATCCGCCCAGGTGCTCCTCCGCAAGAACGCCCGTGTTGATATTTCTAATCTTTTGCTTTTAAGGAGCTGTATGAAATTGCGGATATTACAGGATGTTTTGCTAGACGCCATCCCTTTTTGATATCTAGTTATGATCGGGTCTGTCATTCGGGCGAGTGGCCCAAACTTTGTAATTGTATAATGAATGTACTAAGTACATATAACTGTTGTAAATCCTTTTGTGTAGCTGTGGACCGACAGCATATTCGGTCCTCCCCTTGTATATTTCCATTTTTGATGGATGTTATATATGTTTCTTTGAATTCCACTTTTTTTTCTTGAATGGGTTGTTTAAATTGTTTTCTTAACTTAACTTTTAAAATCAAATAAACTGTTTTGACAACCCGTTTTCTGAAGTAATGGGTGGTTTTCTCGGTTACTCCTACTATAATTGTGGTGCTGAGTATGATTTCCATCCATGATTCCCGTATATGTCGGAGTATCGGGCTGGCCACCCCTTACCTCGGAGTGCGGGTTGTCATAGATGGTATCAGAGCACTGGATTCTAGAGTACTAGGATCTATGTGGACTTGTCACGATCTACCGTAGCGTTCTTTGATATAGAGCCTAATGATAAGACTGCTTTGTTGCTTATAATTGCGATCTTCCGTGAAATAGATTGTTGTGAATAGTTTTCTAACACTATTGTCCCTTCATCTCAGATGCCGCCTAAGAGAGGTCGCCCTGCGAGACGCAATAGAGTTGTAGAAGAGGATGTTGGTCCTCCACCGCCCCAAGGAACTTTTAATGCTGCGGACGTAGCCAACATTGTGGCTCATGCAGTTAATGCTGCCATGACCGCAGTAGCTCAACAGATGCCACAAGCTCAACAGCGGGCACAGGATGCTCAAGCACCTACGGGACCTTCTCCGTGGGAAAGAGTAAGGGAGTCCTTTTTAAAGGGCCATCCCCCCGAGTTTGATGGAGGCTCTGATGTTGTTCGAGCAAATCAATGGAAGAAAGATATGCAACGCCATTTACGAATGGTGGATTGTAGTGAGGAGAAGAAGCAAGTCCTTGCTACTTTTAAGTTGGTTGGGGTAGCGTTACATTGGTGGGAGTCGATGACTACGCCAGAACAGAGAGACACTATGTTGATCACTGATTTCTGGGTCTTGTACGACCGGAAGTATTTTCCTCCCGCGATTCAAAGGGAGATGAGAAGGAGACTGCAGGACCTAGTACAGGGAGAACGGTCTGTTGCCGAATACGAAGAGGAGTTTACCCGGTTAGCTAGTTTTGTGCCGGAAGAGGTGACTCCGGAGGAAAGAAAAGTCTCAAAATTTATGGGAGGTCTAAACTGGAGAATTCGGCAACATTTGCTGGGTAATCCGGCTTTGCAAACTTTTGGTGAGGTTATGAATGCGACATTGCTCCATTGCCAGGAGCATCGATTGTTTATACAGAATAGCAAGAAAGCTACAGGAATGGGGCAAGTAGGGAAGCCCGGGGTGAGTGGGAATGGAGGAGGAGCCTTTTCTTCATCCCAACCTACGGGTAATAAGCAGCGAGACAGGGATCCCCAGCAAGGGGATGGGTCGAAAAGACAACGCTTTGGCAGGTTTAATACTAGTGGTAAGGCAAACAGGCAAGGCCAGGGTGCAACGCCACAACAAGCGGGTCGGGGTGGTCAGGGAGGTAGAGGCCATCCGGGCCAAGGGTTCGGACAGTTCAGGAATAACAGAGGTCGAGGCCAGGAAAATATGGTGGGGAAGTGTTTCCAATGTGGGGAGGCGGGACATTATAAGAAAGATTGTCCTCAAATGATTGGGGGACAACCTCCTCGAGTTCCTCAGCAGCCTTATGTTCAGTTTCCTCCACAGGCACCAAATCCAGTTGTCCCTCTGCAGCAGGGTCAACTACAGTATGGGAGAGTTTACCACATTCAGGATGCTATGCTTCCTCCTATTCAGCCAGCGCCGCCAGCTATAGAGGGTAAGTCCTTATTCAGGGACATATGGGTCGCGTTTTGTTTGATACGGGTGCGACACATTCTTTTATTTCTAGAAGTTTTGCTCAGTCCACAGAGTTGATAAAATCTGCTGAGAGCACTTTTACTAGCGTTGAGTCTTCTATGGGTGACGGTTCACTCATTTTCTTTGTTTGCAAACGCATAGGGATCACTCTTGGAAATTTGTGTTTTGAGGCCGATTTACTCGTCCTTGACATGGTCGGGTATGATGTGATTTTGGGCATGGATTGGCTTGTTAAGTATCATGCTATAGTTAATTGTTACGGGAAGAGTATAGTCTTCGCCGTTCCGGGACAAGATATGTTCCTGGTGGTTATGCCTCGTTTAGAGGGAGATACTGGTACTTATTTATATTGTATTGCGGATGAGATTTCTCGGGATGTAGTTGTTCCCTTAGATTCTATTCCTGTTGTTCGAGATTTTGAGGACGTTTTCCGGGAAATACCGGGTTTGCCTCCTAGCCGAGAGATTATGTTTATGATTGACCTAGCGTCGGGAGCTCGACCGATTGCGCGAACTCCTTATCGTATGGCTCTTGTGGAAATGAGGGAGCTAAGAGATCAAATACAGCAGTTGTTGGAGCAGGGTTTTATCAGGCGTAGTACGTCGCCGTGGGGTGCTCCCGTGTTATTTGTGAAGAAAAGAGATGGTTCTCTCCGGTTGTGTGTTGACTATAGAGAGTTGAATAAGGTCACCATCCGGAATAAATACCCTTTGCCTCGTATAGATGACTTGTTCGATCAGCTCAGGGGAGCGACCTACTTCTCTAAGATAGATTTGAGAACGGGGTATCACCAGTTGAGGATACGGGAGCAGGATGTATCCAAGACTGCTTTTCTGACGAGGTACGGGTCTTATGAATTCTTGGTTATGCCTTTTGGACTAACCAACGCCCCTGCCGTATTCATGGATCTTATGAATAGGGTATTTCGGGACTTCCTGGACCAGTTTGTTATCGTATTCATAGATGACATCCTTGTGTATTCTCAAACCGAAGATGATCATGCTACTCATTTGGGGTTGGTCCTGCAAAGGTTAAGGGATCTACAATTGTACGCTAAGTTTGAGAAATGTGGTTTTTGGTTGCAGGAAGTGCAATTTTTGGGTCATATCGTGACTTCGCAAGGTATATCGGTGGACCCAAGTAAAGTTGTTGCGGTGAGGGAGTGGGTCCAGCCCACGACACCTACCAAAATTCGCAGTTTTCTGGGTTTGGCGGGTTATTACCGCCGATTTATTAAGGGATTTTCTACGATTGCTAGTCCTTTGATAAATTTGCCCCGGAAAGGGGTTAGTTTTGTTTGGGATGATTCCTGTCAAGCTGCATTCGATGAGCTCAAAGATAGATTGACTTCGGCTCCAGTCCTCGCTTTACCCAAGCCGGGGTTGGAATATTTAGTCTTCACCGATGCATCTCTACAAGGTTTGGGAGGTGTGCTTCAGCAGGAACGACAAGCTATTGCCTATGCTTCCAGGAAGCTCAAGCCTCATGAAAGAAATTATCCGGTGCATGACTTAGAATTGGCCGCCGTTGTCTTTGCCCTGAAGATTTGGAGGCACTATCTTCTCGGGGAGAAGTTTAGCCTTTTCACGGACCATAAGTCGTTGCAATATTTATTTTCTCAAAAAGATTTGAATATGCGACAGCGACGGTGGTTGGAGTTCGTGAAAGATTACCAATTTGATATTCATTATCATCCGGGTAAGGCGAATGTGGTGGCAGATGCCTTGAGTAGAAAACCCGAGGGAGAACTAGCTGATGTATGGAAGGCTAAATGGAAAGAGCTAAGTCACGAGAATGCGGTTGCTAAGGCGTTTATGTCCGTGATGACCGTTACTCCGACGATTGTGGCAAGGGTTGTAGAGGCCCAAGGCAGGGATAAAGAATGCCAAGACCACATTCGCCGATTACTAACTGGGGGAGCGGAGTCCTACTCGGTAAGTTCTGAGGGTGGATTGCGCTTTCATGGAAGGCTCATCGTTCCGGAGGATGGGGATTTGCGACGGCAGTGATGACGAGATCTCACGGTTCAAAATTTTCGGTGGATCCGGGAAATGATAAGATGTATCAGGATATGCGTCGTCAATACTGGTGGTCGGGTATGAAACGAGATATTTCGGAGTTTGTATCTCAATGCACTACTTGTCAGTTGGTTAAGATTGATCATCAGCTACCGGCAGGGTTGCTGTAGCCGTTAGAAATTCCGGTATGGAAATGGGAGAGTATATCAATGGATTTTATCACTGGCTTACCGATGTCACAAAAGGGTCACGATTCGATATGGGTCATCGTTGATCGCTTGACGAAGTCGGCGCACTTTCTTCCAGTCCGTACCGATTATAATACTACTCATTACGCTCGATTGTTTATTGATGAGATTGTTAGATTGCATGGGGTGCCTTTGAATATTGTTTCTGACAGAGATAAGATCTTCGTTTCCCACTTTTGGCAAAGCTTCCAAGAGTCTCTGGGAACGGAATTGAGATTGAGCACTTCCTATCATCCTCAGACAGATGGGCAGACCGAAAGGGTTAACCAAATGTTAGAGGATATGCTTCGTATGTGTATGCTTGATTTCAAAGGTAGTTGGGAACAATATCTCCCGTTGGTTGAGTTTGCTTACAATAACTCATACCAGTTCACTATTGGGATGGCCCCCTATGAAGCCTTGTATGGTAGGCCCTGTAGGTCTCCCACATGTTGGTTGGAGGTGGGGGATAACAAGTTTCTCGGACCTGAAATGATTCGGGATACTTCTTCTAAGATCGAGCTTATTCGAAATCGTATTCGGACAGCCCAAGATAGACAAAAGAGCTATGCCGATGCGGGAAGAAGACATGTGGAGTTGGAGGTTGGAGACCAAGTGTTGGTTCGAGTGTCGCCTATGAAGGGCGTTAAGCGTTTCGGAAAGAAAGGGAAGCTTGCACCGCGTTTTGTTGGACCTTTTCCCGTGATTACTAAGGTGGGTCCAGTGGCGTATCAACTTGCCCTACCGGAACCTTTGCAAAAAATTCACGATGTCTTCCATATCTCCGCTTTGAAAAAGTATAAGAGGTGTGATGGTGCCCTTTGGCACATTCCTTTTGAGGATATAGAGTTACAATCCGATGTTTCTTATCAAGAACAACCCGTGGCCATATTGGAGCATGGGGAACGTAGATTGAGATCTCGAGTGGTGCCCTTGGTGAGAGTACAATGGAGTCATCACAGTGTCGAGGAATCTACTTGGGAGCGTGAGGATGATATGCGGGAAAAGTATCCGCATCTTTTTATCCAAGGTACGCTTGAATTTTGGGGGCAAAATTCCCTCATAAGGGGGGGAGTATGTAACAACCCTCGCTTTTGGGAGCCCATTTTATATTTATTTACTGTGTTGAGTAGTTGCATATATAAAATGCCGGATGTGGGTAAGTATTAATTTGATGAAATAAGTTAATATTTACTAATGAGTTGCATAATTACCATGTGTGTAAGTAGTTATTACCATGTGGTGTTCTATTTTGTCATGAAAATTAAAATGGCAATTTGAATTAAAATGAAACCGGAACTTTAAACGGCTTATAAAATTTCCAAATGGTAATTTGGAGGGTGTAGTTAGTTCCGAGAGGTGTGAGACAGTCAAAATGTGTGCCATATTGTATTTTGAGATTTTGGGCACTTTTGACTGGTTTTGGCATATTGCGTATTAGAAATTAATTATTGCGGTATTGACACTTAAGATTGGAGACTCTTAATCTAAGGCCACGTTTTAGTCTTTACCAAGCCTTTCATTTCCTCTTATTTGCCCTAAGTGTTCTAGCACTAAGAGAGAGAGAGAGAGTGGAAGAAATTGGAGAAAAAGGGTGAGATTGAAGAATTGGTGGTTTGATCTTGCTTTCCTCTTCAACCAAGACTGAAATTGAAGCCCCAAGGCAAGTTTTCTACTTGCTATTATATGGTTTAAGATCATAGTTGTCAAAATCGTCCGATTCGCGATTCGAATCGGACGATTCGATTCGATTCACTACGAAAACGATTCGAATCAACCTTAGAATCGCAAATGTCTAAAGAATCGGACTGAATCGGCGATTCACGATTCGAATCTTCCGATTCGGGTCCGATTCGGTCCGATTCCCGATTCGGTCCGATTCACTTTTTTTTTTTTTTTTATTTATTAATATATAGGCTCTTTATGATATATATTTGTTTTATGTAGGGTGTTTTAAATTAATATGTCGGCTGTTTTATGATATATTTTTGTTTTTAAGCTTAAAATGAATGAGAACATGTGCTACGGTTAATTTTTGTGATATATTTTGGTATATTCTCATGTGCTACGATTAGTTTTTTGTCATATTACGCTTAATTACCAATTCTATAGTGTTAAATTCCATTTACATATGTTTTACTACGTTTTTATCGTTTGGTTCCGATTCGACCGATACGATTCGCGATTCGCGATTCGGGGGGTAAACGATTCACGATACGATTCGCGATTTGACAACTATGTTTAAGATGGATAACTAGTATGGTTAGTTATGTAATGGTTTTGATGTAATGTAGTTATGGTTTTTGGTTAGATTTAAGGGTATTAAGGTATTAATATCTTTGGTAGAGATTGATGGTGGATAGAAGTAGAAAAAATGTTGATGGGAGCATTTATGATCTTTTAGTGTCATTAAATGAGGATTGGTTGGGTTTGATTGATAGTTGGTTTTGGGTTTGTATGAAAGAAATAGGAAGATTGGTCTAGGTCTGCAATGACCAGTCGACCGCGTCTCTCAGACCGGTCGACCGGGCCTTCGGAGGAGGGCATACTGCTTTCCTTCAAAGGCATGAAATTGAGGGCGCGGTCGATCGTGGTCCCCCTACCGGTCGACCGACTCGTCCGAAATGAACTTTCTGCTTTCTTTCAAAAGCTAAAACTTGAGACGCGGTCTTGGGACCGGTCGACCGCGGTCTTGGGACCGGTCGACCGGTCCCCTGTTTTCTCTTCCAATTTTCTACTTTGTTTTTAAATTCTTTTCTTCCCCTAGGAACTTAGGACTCTTCTTGAATGAAGTAAACCTTGGCTTTTAGAGTCCTAGTTGAGTTGGTTGGCACACTAGTGTTGAATGGGTTTCACTTGGGGTTAAGTCCGGGGGAGGGGTCGTCCTAAGTGATGTTACGGCATCACTTTTCCTTGTGCATCCTAATAAATATGGATGGGAGTTGTAGGCCCATACTTGGAGACTTTAGGGGCTTAAATTGAGGTATATAAGACCTTATGTTCGGGAAGTGAATATAATCCCTTGAAGATTTATTTGAGGCATACCCTAGGATGGAAATAAATAAGATATCCTATGATCATGGTTTCAAACAAATGAAACACGTAAATGTTAATGAAAATGAAAAGTATGGTTTTTATAGTAAATGTTAATTTACTTAAACACACCTCTCTAAATGCTATCTTAAGGGAAGCTCGCGCATGAGGTGATGTCCCCTGACTAGTGAACGCAGGGAGACTATAGTCCTCGACCATATGCGGGTTTATTATATGTATTTTTCTGCGCTAGTGAGGTAATTCCGGGTGTGGTTATGACTCACTCGCAGGCATATGGCCACTTCCCGACGTGCGTTAGGTACCCAGGCTGCCTTGTTTGATGGGCCCCTGGAAGATGATAGTCATTTAGGGGCGCGCCCAGTGGGGAAACTCGGAGGGGCGGTCTTGGAATCGTTATATGTATAAGAATATAACTTTTCTAAACTCAAGTGGGACTTGAGGGTTGCATATTTCCACTATAATGTATTATGATAATTACATTCCTGCTAAGGAATAAGAATTGGAAAGAAATAAGAAAACGATGATACTGTATTCCTGTTAAGGAATTGAAACTGGATTAAAGTGGAAATTGGTGAATAGAGGTTTTTAATTTATTAACGCATCATTTCATTCTTTTGCATAGTTTTATCTTAGGCATGTCATTTTAATTGTCTCATTTATATTCCATGGTTAGGTTGTTAGATGTTTGATGCTCATCCTCATGATTAACTGTTCATATCTAGCATGCTTTTTGTTCATCTGGGAACTATATAAAAACCGGGTCCTGACCCGTTCATTTTCTTCTATGTTGTGCATGTAATTGTATCCGCCCAGGTGCTCCTCTGCAAGAACGCCCGTTGATATTTTTAATCTTTTGCTTTTAAGGAGCTGTATGAAATTGCGGATATTACAGGATGTTTTGCTAGACGCCATCCCTTTTTGATATCTAGTTATGATCGGGTCTGTCATTCGGGCGAGTGGCTCAAACTTTGTAATTGTATAATGAATGTACTAAGTACATATAACCGTTGTAAATACTTTTGTGTAGCTGTGGACCGACAGCATATTCGGTCCTCCCCTTGTATATTTCCGTTTTAGATGGATGTTATATATGTTTCTTTGAATTCCACTTTTTTTTCTTGAATGGGTTGTTTAAATTGTTTTCTTAACTTAACTTTTAAAATCAAATAAACTGTTTTGACAACCCGTTTTCTAAAGTAATGGGTGGTTTTCTCGGTTACTCCTACTATAATTGTGGTGCTGAGTATGATTTCCATCCATGATTCCCGTATATGTCGGAGTATCGGGTTGGCCACCCCTTACCTCGGAGTGCGGGTTGTCACAAAATCCCGGTTGCATTAGGAATATTTATTGGCCGGGCACTCCCAGACTATCAATTGTTCCCAGTCGAAGCTCAAACCTCGAATTCGTACACCAATTAGTATGAACACACCCCAAGAGCGAACATTGCTCTGATACCAATTTGATGTCAACGCAGAGAAAATATTTACACATAAACACACTAATAAACGAAATAACAAAGATAACTCACACTCATAACCATTCAGTCATAATAATTGATTCCTTAAAATGAGAGGTTACACGAGGTATTTATAGGCTTAGATATAGTTAGGGGACCAAGTAATAGCCCTACTATGACTTAAGTACTAAAATACCGTAATATTCTTTACAGGAATATTCCCTTATTTTACTATTAATAAAGCAATAAAAATAAAAATCATGACCAGTAAAAATATTTATCGTGGTTGGTTGAATTCCAAGAACGTGCCACGCACCCAAATACATCAGAATACAATAAAATGAATTAAATAATTAAATAAGATACATAAAATAACTTAGATTGTGATTCGAAAATAACCCTTGCTGAATTCCGAGACTAATAGAACTCCTCCCCAAACCCCGCATTTAAACCCCTTAATCCCTCTATCGGTCTCTCAGGTGAGTTCAATTTTGGAGTCAACTGCCTCCGGCAAGTTTGACCAAGTCTACGAGTTCAATTTGGACTGCGAGGCTGTTACGGTTTCGTTGAGAAAAAGGCAAGTGCAAGTAGGGCTTTGAAAGAGGCTGAAGAAAAACGATTAAGCCGGGTTGGGAAGGGTTCCTTGTTTCTTTAACCAAAACGACATCGTTTTATTAAAAGGGGGGGAATAGCACCCCCATTATGCAGAATAACGCAAAATAGCACAGTATACTGCAGCCTTTGGGACTTTCACAAGATAGGGTGCACAATATTGCGTTTTTTCCACCGCAAAACGCAATAACGCACAATTTAGAACATTGAGCGATGATATTGGTGTCATGTTCATCGATTAAGCTAGCGCACCTCAGAAAAAAGACTAATGTAAAAGGATAGCTACCTATTAGAGGTTTGCATGGGTCTGTTTTTGTTTGGTTCCATAACTAAGTACCAGAGCCAATGTAGGTTGCTTCTGTTATTTGTTTGGTTCCATAACTAAGTACCAGAGCCAATGCAGGTTGCTTCTGTTATTTCGGAACCAAAATCAGAATCGAACCTATCCAACCTAACCCATTGGTTCTCAGGCTGGTTAGATTCGTTTCTCAGTTCCACCTAATTTTTTTGTAACTCACGATTAATTGAAATAATATAGTTCTCATAAAATAGTATCACGTTGTTTAAAACAAGTAAAGTAATCATTTTGAAAATTTAGAGAAACATGTAAGGGATCAAAAAGTATGACACCCACTTTAAAATAGTGAAAATATTAATAAAAAGCAAAAAAGTAGCAATGTCATATGATGTTGACTTATAAACAATTAAAATGAAATTTTAACATGTCAAAACATAAGGGAAAAAAATTTAAACTGTACAATTAAAATCAAGGAGACAGACATGCATTTGAGGGGTCAAATATTAATTTTTGCGATAGGTTCCATCATCGGTCTGGTTCAGTTGGGGGATCGATTTAATTCTTGGATCTATGAGAATCAGATCTACTCAAATCCATAATTTTTTGGAACAGAACCATAGCCAAAGAAAAAAAAGTACAACCCAACCCACAAAGATTGGTTCCGTTCAGTTTGGTTCGGTTCTTCGAGATAACGGTTCCGATGAACACCCCAACTACCTATATCTAGAATATCCCTTATACATTCTATGTGAAAAAAAATGGGTATTAAGTACATAAAAACCCGTTTGCAATGGCAAGAGAATTAAAAAAGCCAAAAAGGCTACCCCATACGGATAGTTCTCGTATACGGGGTTCTAACCCAAAACATAACAAATTACAGCCTCTAACCCAGAACGTTAGAAAGGAAAAAAAAAAGGGAATACAAAGACGCTAAATTATCTTCTGTGAACCAAAAATATAACAAGCCCAGGCAAGGGTGGATACATGGGTGGGCCGACCAGGGCTATAGCCCACCCTCCCAAAATGAAATGAACCTTAATAGGCAAACTACCCCTCTCTGCTAAGATACCCAGGTTCTCAAAAGACTAATACAGACCACCCCAAATACCTTCCAAGTTCTCAAAATCTAGTTCCGAGTTTGAAAAAAAAAAGGCCAAATACTTAAAACTCCCTCCGCTCCCAAAAACTCCTGTGGAGATGGAGGAAGGTTCATCAGGAGGAGCTTTGAGTGTAATGTTGATTTCAAAGAGGTACTTGATTTCATTTGAGCTTAATTAATCAAATCTTTGTTTGGTTGCCAATTAGTTTTGATAGTGTTTAAATATTGGTTTGTACTTCGACTTTTGAGAAACTTGAGTAAGAAGATGCTAAATAATTTCTTCTTATTAATTTCTTGTCATGTAGTTTTGGTCTTGGAATGCAATGATTGTTCATTAGGTTGGGTCATAAATAAAGAGAATTATTTTTTTTGTCAAGTCCTTATTAAATTAAATTGATTAGGTAATCCCTTCATATTTATTGGGGTTTTAATTGATTTCTCGAGACTCATTGATACCAATTATCCTACTTGGGGGGCTAAAATGCTGCTGAAAATTATCCCCCAATTTAAATATTCTCCTCTGGAGCTCCTGCCCCGAACCCCCAGCGTTGGTAGGGACTTTGGCCCCCGTTGACAAAAAACCCGTGTCTGCCACCAATGCTAGCCCACCCCTTCGAGCAATTCTAGCTCCTCCCTCGAGCCCAGGGAAAACCCGCACGGTTCTCTCTTGGATCCAATCGAGATGTCCCTAATCCCTACAGGAACCTTATCGTTCTATTTACCGTGTGAACCATGTTTTCAACAACATACAAATGAGAAGAATTTACGCTTTGCTTAAAGATTGATACAACTAGAAATTGACCCAACACCTGAATAATGTAAAGAAAATGACCGCACGATTGATTGATGTAAAAGATTTCACTAAAACACACACTATTATGAGAAAAGTTTAGTCCTAAAGGGGGATAATGCAAACACAAACTTGTGCCAACCCAACAAGACCCAAATCTATTAATTGAAAGCTTCACAAACGCCACCCTATGTTCTTACTTGGGCCATGTTTGGTTCAAGGTAAAATGTTTATCACCTAAAACGAAAAGATATTTGCATCTATTCAGAGCTAAATTTTGTTCTCTATTTTATTCACAATATCATCATGATAGCTTGTACACTTGTTTACTATTTACACGAATAAAAATTTTAGTCTAAATAGGTGGAAAATAATTTTAACCATTTTACTTACAACTCTTGCAAACCAAACTAGGCCTAAAATGTGATTAAAAACATGTCAATCGTAAAAATATTGAGTTTTTTCCACAGGACTGGGTGCACAATATTGCGTTTTTTCCACCGCAAAATGCAATACCGCGCAATTTAGAACATTGAGCGATGATATTGGTGTCATGTTTGTCGATTAAGCCAGCGCCATCTCAGCAAAAAAAAAGACTAAACTAAAAGGATAGCTACGTATTAAAGGTTTGCATGGGCCTGTTTTTGTTTCGTTCCATAAATAAGTACCAGAACCAATGTAGGTTGCTTCTATGATTTCAGAACCAAAACCAGTGTAGGTTCTCAGGCTGGTTTGGTTCGTTTCTCAGTTCAACCTAATTTTTTTGTAACTCACAATTAATTGAAATAATTTAATTGCCACAAAATAGTATCATGTTGTTAAAACAAGTAAAGTAATCATTTTGAAAAGTAGAGAAACATGCAAGTAATCAAAAAGTATGACACCGACTTTAAAATATTAAAAATATTTTTAAAAAGCAAAAAAGTAGCAATGTCGTATGATGTTGACATATGAACAATTAAAATGATATTTTAACATGTCAAAACATAAAGGAAAGAAATGTAAAACTGTACAATTAAAATCAAGGAGACAGTCATGCATTCGAGAGCTCAAATATTATTTTTTGCAATAGGTTCCATCATCAGTCCAGTTCAGTTGGGGGATCGATTTAATTCTTGGATCTATGACAATCAGATCTACTCAAATCCATAATTTTTCAAACTAGAACCATGAGCCAAAGAAAAAGAAAAAAGTAAAACCCAACCCACAGAGATTGGTTCCGTTCGGTTAGGTTCGGTTCTTCGAGATAACGGTTCCGATGAACACCCCTGCTAGCTACATCTAGAATATTCCTTATACATTCTATGTAAAAAATGGGTAGTAAGTACATAAAAACCCATTTGCAATGACGAGAATTAAACAAGCCAAATAGGCTACCCCTTATGGATAGTTCTTGTATACTGGATTCTAATCCAAAACATAACAAATTACAGCCTCTAAGCCAGAACGTCAGAAAGGGGAAAAAAAGGGAATCCAAAGGCGTTGGATAATCTTCTGTGAACCACAAATATAACAAGCCCAGGGAAAACCCACAGGGTTCTCTCTTAGATCTCATCAAGATGTCCCTAATCCCTACAAGAACCTTTTTCGTTCTATTTACCGTGTGAACCATGTTTTCAACAACATACAAATGAGAAGAATTTACACTTTGCTTAAAGATTGATACAACTAGAAATTGACCCAACACCTGAATAATGTAAAGAAAATGATCCCACAATTGATTGATGTAAAAGACTTCACTAGAACACACTAATATGAGAAGGCTTAGTCCTAAAGGGGGATAATGCAAACACAAACTCGTGCCAACCCAACTAGACCCAAATCTATTCATTGAAAGCTTCACAAACGCCACCCAATGTTCTTCCTTGGGCCATGTTTGGTTCAAGGTAAAATATTTATCATCTAAAAGGAAAAGATATTTGCATCTATTCAGAGCTAAATTTTGTTCATTATTTTATTCACAATAATATCATTATAGCTTGTACACTTGTTTGCTATTTTACATGAATAAAAAATTTACTCTAAATAGGTGCAAAATAATTTTAACCATTTTACTTCTCACTCATGCAAACCAAATGAGGCCTAAAATGTGATTAAAAACATGTCAGTCGTAAAATTGAAATAGAATTTATTAGTAACCATACTCTGAATGGTGCATCTCGTGAAGAAGCCTAAGCCCTTCCAGGCAATCTTCAAGAGTTGGTTTTATGCCAATTCGATGTTGCAGTTGTTTCACAGTTGGCTTAAAAGAACCCCCTTTAATTAGTTGCCTACCATCACGATAAATCTTCTCAAGGGATAAAGCAACAACACGAAAACCTTCCCTATTAACATCAAAAACAAAATAATAAAAGTAAATAAAAACAATCAGACTTCGTGAAAGAATCCATCGACTTCAAAATTCAAATTTCAATGTCAGTTCTAAGACACCATTTGATGTGAAAAAAGCAATCGAAATCTTATACTATCAAAATCAAACTATATAAACAGTTAGATTCACATCAACAATGTTGCCAATGAAATGAATAGTAAGTGAAATAGTACCATCCAAAGTGCTCTCTATATGATTAAACAATATCTGAAGGGATAACATTCCACTTCTTGTTAACATACTGCTCAATACAAAAAACAAGCAATCACAAGCTACAAGCCATGCTAAAAACTACCTTATGTTCTGAATTACAAAAACATTGGAAGCTTTAGAGACAGAGCAATGTTTAAAAAGGCGCCCGAGGCGAGGCGAGGGAAAAACGCCTCGAGGCTTAAGCCTCAGGCCATAAAATCGAGGCTTACGCCTCGATGCGCCTCACGCCTTTTTGCTGAGGCGCGGAAAAAAAAAAAATCTTTCATCACAAAGTCTGTTTTTTTAAAGGTTAAAATTCTTCATTTTTCTAAAATTGCACCTAACTTAAAAAAATGTTGTTTTAATCTACTAACTCTTATTCTTTTTTTATTTTAGTTTAGTTTTAAAGTTGAACTTAATTTTGTTTTTCTTTACTAATTTGTTTGAAATAAGTGTATAAATTTTTTTGAGACTATATTTTGTTACAAATATATAGTTTGTTTGAAATAACTGTACAAAATTAACTTCAATATGACTTTTTTTTAAAAGGTTTCTATTTTTTGGTTTTCAACTTATATTAATATGTTTTCTCTAACTTATACTAATATATTTTAAAGGTTGTTGTTTTTTTTAATAAACTTAGGTTAATATGTTTTAATATTTTTTTAATAAAGTTGCTATTTTTTTTAATCTTAGCTTGAAAATCAATGTTTTTTTTAATAAATTTGCTTGTTAAGTTGCATTGATTAATTTATTGTCATATTATAAAATAACCAATACGTGAATGAAGCTAAAAAAATGATTTTGCCAATACAATTTTGCATTGATTAATTTATTGTCATATTTAAAATAACCAATATGTTCAAATTGATTTTCTTTTTCTAAAAAGTTATATTGGAGGGAACAAAAAAATGTCAAACTATGTGAGAAAGCCCTCAAGGATGTTTTTTTTGTAGTTTTATTTTATATTTCTTTGTTATTTTATTTTTATGGTTTTATTAGTATTTTTTAAATATTATTTTGCTCTTTTTTTTTCTTTTCGGTGAGGCTTACGCCTCGCCTCGCCTCGCCTTTCGCCTTTTTAAACATTGAGACAGAGAGAAATTAAAATATATAATATGGTTAGGAATTCTCGCTGGAAATCTTAAAATAAATAAACAGATAAGCAAAAGTACGCACTCTCCTTCCATTCCAAATTAAGAGTCATGCCGGACCGGTTTTGAGGGGAGGCTAGGAAGGCGGCCGCCTCAGGCCCCAATTTTCGACCCATTTTAGGGGCTCCAAAAAATTTTATGTGTATATATATATAGCGACATTTTCCAATCATCCCAAGACAATTTGTTGAAAACTGAACGGGCAAACATTTTAACTTGTCAGAACTCCCGAAAAATAAATCGGCATCCTTTCAATTAAAAAAACCGTACAATTTGTAAATTAATAAAAAAAATATTTTGTTATATATGGGGCCCCAATTCAAGAGTTCGCCTCCGACCCGTAATATCTCGGGACCGGCCCTGGAGTCGTGTTTTTCCATTTTGGTCCATCCCGATTTAATAGTCTTGTTTCTAAAAATGATTTACCAATATAGATGACCCAAGTGCGTGTGTTGCATTTCGATGGTAAATTTGGAAAGTAAAATTTTTCCTTAAAAATCTGAGTTTCAAATGAGGCCTCTTAATTTGACTAATGAAGCAATTTTTTATTTTTTATTTTTTTGGCTCATCTGACATTTGGTCCCTGTGTATTATACTGTATCTCACTTTGGAAGCAAAAATATATTGTATAATCACTTTGAGTATCATTTTCACTTCAACCCAAAGTGGTGTGTATATAGCAGTGAACAGGGACCAAAAAGGCCAAACAACCCCTTTTCTGACATTTTCTCAGTATACAAACGTTGCCGAAAAATAGACAAAACTTACATAGTCTTATTCATTGAAAGCAAAATAGTTTGCAATGAATCCATCTGCTTTGCCAATACCGCATCTCCAATGCCACTAATACTTTTCAAGGTACCCAAATTCTTGGGATCTTGGATCACCTAATCATAGAAAATTGAAAATTGTAATGAAGTTGCGGTTAAACAAGCTGTTGAATGTACTTACACACACACACCACACACATATATATATGAAATTGTAAAAAGGACCTGTAACCTTTCGATGATCGAAGAAGCATTTCTGAATAGGGATAGCAATCGCGATTGGAGTTCGTCCCACCGACCCATATCACCTTTTACCTTTTTAAATTTTTGCTGATACTTTTTCACCAAGGCCTCCATCACTGACTCACCAAACCAATTCTTGCACTACCAAAGAAAAGAACCTCAGTTCAAACAACCCATATTTCTAATTTTAGAAAAAAGGTCTTGGCTGTTGGGCAACGTTCATTATACATGTGTGTGTGTGTGTGTTGTAATACCCGTATTTTTGGCGATATTTATTTTGGGATTAATTAATTAAATGAGAATTAATTGGGAATTAATTCGGGTAAAATACTAGCGAGTTGTGAGTTGGTATTTGACTATATTGAGTATATATGATGTTATATGAATATTGAATTATGAAATTTGTCGTGAGAATGATATACAGCAATTTGGTCATTTTATTGGGACGCATGTGACAGTCGCGTCAGGAGATAATTATTTTATTTATAAAAGTGAATTTAAATTCTATTAATCGTATGGTCGTTTTGAGTGCGCCAACGCGTCCGGAAGGGCCGAGATAGTCAGAAAACACTAGCCGGGGGTTTATTTTGGGTCCCGGGGTATTTTTAGGCCATACCGGCATCTTATAAGGGTAGTTTGGTAATATTGTATTTTTGGGAATTATTAATGACGAAAATTAGGAGTCTTTATCTGATTGGGAATAGACCCACTAAACCCACTAACCAACCCTTAATGACCCAATAAGCTACGGAGGTTATCAAATTAGGTTTCCAACTTTCCCAAAGAAAACCCTAGCCACCATAGCCACCTTTGGAGAAGAAAGCTTGTAGAGAGGGAATTCTGCAGAGAGAGAGAGATAACTTCAGCAAATCAACATCAAAATCAGAGATAAACTCAAGGCAAGTGATTTAATTCCATTTAATTTCAGAGAATGTTCCTTCCATGTTAGATAATTCAAATTTATGTTTGTTCTTGGAAGATAATAAAAAACCCATGAGTTAGGAAGTAGAATACTAAATTTTGATGAAAGGATTGCATGTAAAATCATATTTAGAGGACTAATCTGATGTTGATATATCTTGGAAGACACAAAAACGGATTTAATTGGATAAATTAAGGATCTAAAAATTTTAGGGTTCATGTTCTTGAAAAATTTGGAAAAAGTGTAGAGACTTGTGATTTAATGATGTTTAGGACGAATTAATTCCTTAAAACATGTTAGGAGGCGACTTTAATATGTTTAGGATGAATTAGAGACCCTAAAACGTTGTTGGGACGAACTTTGGAAGAGGTTTGAGGTGTTAAAATGGATGAAAAACGAGATTGGAGAAAATCTGGGCCGAAACTGGTCCCTCGTTAGAAGACCTCTCCAGATCGTTCGAACGAGCTCGTTCGAACGAGCTTCTAACGAGTTGACCAGTCGCTTCTAACGAAAGGGAATTTCGTTCGAACGAGATCTCGTTAGAAGGTACAGTTCGTTCGAACGAACTGAAATCTCGTTCGAACAGCCTCGTTCGAATAAGACTTCTAACGAGCTGGCAGTTTAGGCCTTTTTGGCCTATTTTGATTTTGGGAGTCCCGTAAGCTTGTTCGAGGATGGAGATAACATTCCTTTGATGATATATTGATAGATTTGGGACATTTGGGTTATTATGAGGAGTAAATTATATACGAGTGATTTAAATAATGGTTAATATGGGATTGAGACGTGAGTGTTTACCACGACGTGAGAATAAATTATGGCGCGTGTAAATGTGGACAGGGATTATATAAGTTGTATATATATTAAGTTGGTACGAGAATGCGATAAGTACTACAATTAAACTACGGGATTACTAAGATGTGTGCTTACTTAGTATTGGTATATGAATTGTGTGTATGACATACCTACCATACTTGCTATCACGGGAGGTTTGCGTTCGCTTAGGGCCCTCTAATCCTTGTGTTGCCCGGATTTAGACTGGTTACCTCGATGAACATAGGTCAGAGAAAGACTTATTGGGATGTTAATAAGTCCGCTGATCGTGGGAGCGTAGATATGTGCGTGACCCATGTGATGTGACTGTGTTCGCCTCCATTATTTGTGATGTAGTTATCTGTGAACTATTCCTGAGAAATTCGGAATATGTGATCCTTATGTACGTGATGTACCGGGATGGATAGCAGAGTATGTGTGCACCGCAGCTTAGTTCTCGGGGTGCTTGTATTGTATATTTATGATGTGAATAATATACACTTAATTAATGGGAACCTTCATGTTAATACTATGAATATAATTATGGTATTGTTTTGAGAAAAACATAACGGGTTAACCGATAGTGAAATATATTGCATATTGAGCATCTGAGTTTACGTTAAGCCCTACTTATTGAGATCGTTATAATGTTAATGGGAACCGAGTAATAAGGGTAGAACCTATGACAGTCTAGCTGGTTATGATGTCACTTAGCTAGTGGGGTGTGTCATTTTAGATGGGTACTTACGTTAGGAGTGCACAGTTAGATGAGAGGTGAGAATTTCATGTGAGTGCACGTCCTAACATGTACTTTGCATTTAATGTTTTAAATGTTTTTTAAAGCACTTGCAGGTTTTTAAAATATCTCCACATTCGGGCTCTGACCCGTTTGCTTTTAAATCTATTTTTCTTGTAAAACCATTTTAGGTGCCCAGCCACAAGGACACCATGCATAGGATACTCATTCAGGTGACGAGCTGTAGCTGTTTGTGGAAGCTACAGGGATTTGCTTTTAGACGCTTCTATCATTTGGATTCCAGATTCAGTATCTATCAGTTGTAGGGCATGTTGCCCATTTCTATTAGAGACATCTTTTCATTCAGTTTTTCAGACCTTGGCATGTATTGATTCAGTATTCAGTTTAGTTACTTCAGTTTGTGGTATTGTTGTGAGGAGTTTTCCTCCAGACTTTATTTACATTATGTGAGGGTTATTCTATTTACTTCATTATGGTGAATGGTGTTATTATTCTTCATTACACTTGTTGCATGTTAATCAGACTTTAATTAAAATTTAGCAACTTACTTTTTAAATACTAGGTGGTTAGTAATAATAAAATGTTTTCGACAGTGATGCTATTAACTTGACCAACTTGACATTTTGAATTAATTTAATAAAGTAGTAGCTACCCGGTATTTAATTAGTCGGGGTGTCACAGGTGGTATCAGAGCATCAGGTTCTAGTGTCCTTTAGGATCTGTACGGCTATTATGTTTCCGCTAAGTTTCTTTGATATAGAGCCCTATATTTTAGGACTGTTGTACTCTTTTTGTGTATGCTTCGTTCTTCAGCTATTTTAAGTTTATAAACCGTGAACTTATAAATTTTATTCTTATTTCAGATGCCTCCACGACGTGCACGACGAGTTCCCAGGGATGCAACGCCCGAACCCCAGCCCGCTCCAGTTCAAGGCATGATAAACGCCGCTGAGGTTGCAGCTATTGTAGCCCAAGCGGTAAATGCAGCAATTGCCGTAGTCCAGCAGGCAATACCTCAGGCGCCGGTTGCCGCGCCAGTACAGGCAAATGCATTCCCGTCTGCTTGGGAACGTGTACGTGACGCTTTTCAGAAAGCGCATCCGCCAGAGTTTGCAGGTAGCTCAGATGTGGTAGTCTCGAGCCATTGGAGGAAAGATATGCAGAGGCACTTGAGGATGTATGAGTGCACGGACGTTCAGAAGCAGGTGCTAGCTACTTTCAAGCTAGTTGGATCTACACTGCAGTGGTGGGAGTCTATTACCACCGTAGAGGAGAGGGATACTCTCACTATTCAGGACTTTTGGGTGCGGTTCGACCGCAAGTACTTTCCGTCAACTGTTCACACGGAAATGAGGAGGAAATTGATGAGTCTGAAGCAGGAGGGTAAGACTGTGGCCGAGTATGAGGCCGAGTTCACGAATCTGTTGAATATCGTTCCGGATGAGATACCAACAGAGAAGAAGAAGATTGAGAAATTCACCGACGGGTTGACATGGAGGATCCGTCAGCATCTGTTAGGGAGCCTTTCGTTGGCAACGTATTCTGATGTGGTTAACGTTGCTTTGTTACACTGCCAGGACCACCGCTTTCATATGGCTGAGGGCAAGAGGTCGGGAGAGTCTAGCCATCAGGGCAGGACAGGAGGACATGGTGCCGGTGGGGCACAATCTGTTCAGGGGCTGAGACAGGGTGAGCCGGGTTCCCAGTAGGGGGATCAGAAGAGATTCAGATCAGGGAATTATAGGCACGGACAAGGAGGTTTCCGTCAGGGCCATCAGGGTCCAAACGGCCATCAGAGCCAACAGGGGCAGAATGGGCAGCAGTTTCACCAGGGCCAAGGGAGGAACGGTAACGGCCACCAGGGCCGGGGACAGCAGGGGCAGCGAGGAGGGAACTTCCCAGGGAAGTGTTTTGTTTGTGGCAAGACTGGCCATAAATGACAGGATTGTCCTGATAGGGGCAGGGCCCCACAGCAGCAGCAGCAGGGTGCTCGCCAGGAGCCACAGAGGCCTATGTTTCCCGCCGCTCTCCCCGCACCGCCACAGATGGCAGCATTGCCACCCATTCCAGCAGTCCCAGCTCAACAGGGGCAGCTACAGTATGGACATGTATATAACGTCCACCAGGCAGCAGTCCCACAGGCACCGCCCGCGATTGAGGGTACGTTTCCTATCCATGGCACTATGGGTCGGGTATTGTTTGATACGGGGGCTACACATTGTTTTATAGCTACACACTTCGCGAAAGCCTTAGGATTGTTAGCTACGGCAGAGAGCACAGTGACGTGTGTCGACTCACCGTTAGGGAATGGGTCACTTATATTCTTTATATGCCGGGGAGTGGGGGTAGAGATTGGTGGTTTGGTATTACCTGCAGACATGTTGGTATTAGATATGCATGTTTACGATGTGATTATCGGTATGGATTGGCTCGTAGCTTATAGGGCCATGATTGATTGCTTCAGCGGAAGCATTGTTTTTGCCATTCCGGGGCAAGAGATGTTTGTAGTGGCGATGCCTCGCCCAGAGGGAGGATCGACCGCTCATCTGTATTACATAGAGGAGGATACCTCTAAGGAGGTTGTGATTCCTTTAGATTTTATCCCAGTTGTCAGGGAGTATTCGGATGTGTTTCAGGAGATATCGGTCCTACCCCCCAGTCGAGAGATAGACTTTGTTATAGACCTATTACCAGGTACGAGACCTATAGCACGCGCACCGTACCGTATGGCTCCAGCTGAGATGAGGGAGTTACGGGATCAGATTGAACAGTTGTTGGGTCAGGGGTTTATTCGGAGGAGTACTTCACCGTGGGGTGCCCCTGTGTTGTTCGTGAAGAAGAGGGATGGTTCACTGAGATTGTGTGTGGACTACCGAGAGTTGAATAAGGTCACGATACGGAATAAGTATTCGTTGCCTCGAATCGATGACTTATTCGATCAGTTGAGAGGAGCTTCCTTCTTCTCGAAGATTGACTTGAGATCGGGATACCATCAGTTGCGTATCAGGGAGGAGGATGTCTCGAAGACTGCGTTCTTGTCGAGAAATGGTTCTTACGAGTTTCGGGTTATGCCTTTTGGTTTGACCAATGCTCCAGCAGTGTTTATGGACTTGATGAACAGAGTGTTCAGGGATTCCCTAGATCAGTTTGTCATTGTCTTCATTGATGATATTCTGGTTTACTCCCAGACAAAGGAGGAGCACGCCGAGCATTTGAGGCAAGTTTTGCAGACACTCCGTCAGAACGAGTTGTATGCAAAATATGAGAAGTGCGGGTTTTGGTTGAAGGAGGTCCAGTTTTTGGGACATATTATTTCCGACCGGGGAATATCTGTTGATCCGGGGAAAGTATCCGCGGTGAGGGAGTGGGGACATCCCACGACACCGACTGAGATTCGTAGTTTCTTGGGCCTAGCAGGATACTACAGGAGGTTTATTCGAGGTTTCTCGAAGATAGCAGGTCCTTTGACACATCTGACTCGTAAGGGTGTGCCATTCATCTGGAGTGATGCCTGTCAGTTGGCATTCGATGAATTGAAGGATGAATTGACCTCAGCACCTGTGTTAGCATTGCCGAGACCGGGAATTGAGTATTTGGTTTACACCGATGCGTCTTTGCAAGGGCTTGGAGGTGTATTACAGCAGGAGAGATAGGTCATAGCTTATGCTTCCCGTAAGCTTAAGCCTCATGAGAGGAATTACCCCACGCATGATTTGGAGTTGGCGGCAGTGGTATTTGCCCTACGGATTTGGAGGCACTATCTTTTGGGGGAGAAGTTCCAACTGTTCACGGACCACAAGTCCCTAAAGTACCTGTTCACGCAGAAGGAGTTGAATATGCGGCAACGTAGGTGGCTTGAGTTTGTGAAAGACTACCAGTTCGACATCCAGTATCACCCAGGTAAGGCTAACGTGGTGGCAGACGCGTTGAGCCGTAGGCCAGCAGATGAAGTGGCAGAGGTGTGGAAGGCCAAGTGGAAGGAATTGGGACACCAGGATGCAGTGGCCCGATCTTTCATGTCTGTGATGACTGTTACACCGCAGATTGTCACGAAGGTAGTACGGGCACAGGCTAATGACCCGTTCTGTCAGGAGCAGATAGTTCGATTACTAGCAGAGGGAGCCGAGTCCTATACCGTTAGCTCAGACGGGGGATTGCGCTTCAATGGGAGATTAGTGGTTCCGGAAGGGGAGGAATTGCGACACGATGTGATGGCAGAGTCGCACGGCTCACGGTTCGTGGTACATCCCGGAGGGGATAAAATGTACCAAGACATGAGACGCCAGTATTGGTGGAGCGGTATGAAGGGAAATATCGCTGAGTTTGTTTCGAAATGCGCCACTTGTCAGCTTGTAAAAGTGGATCATCAGAGACCGGCAGGATTGCTACAGCCGTTGGAGGTCCCGATGTGGATATGGGAGAGCATATCCATGGACTTTATTACGGGGTTGCCTACGTCGCAGAGGGGTCACGACTCCGTTTGGGTAATTGTGGACAGATTGTCCAAAGTCGCTCACTTTTTACCCGTAAGGACTGACTACACTACGGGACAGTATGCCCAACTCTTCATTTCAGAGGTTGTGAGACTTCACGGTGTGCCCCTAAACATCGTGTCTGACAGAGACAAGATATTTGTTTTACGGTTTTGGGAGAGTTTCCAGGAGGCCATGGGCACGGAATTGCGGTTGAGTACGACTTATCATCCGCAGACCGATGGGTAGACAGAGCGCACAAATCAGATGTTGGAGGACATGCTACGCATGTGCATTATTGACTTTAGAGGTGGATGGGAGCAATACCTTCCACTGGTAGAGTTTGCTTATAATAACTCCTACCAGTTCACTATTGGCATGGCTCCGTTTGAGGTATTGTACGATAGGCCTTGTCGTTCCCCAGCATGTTGGTTAGAGGTGGGGGACAACAAACTACTTGGGCCGGAAGTGATTCAGGATACTTCGGCAAGGATTGAGTTGATTCGGAGTCGCATTCGGGTAGCTCAAGACCGGCAGAAGAGTTATGCTGATGCGAAGAGATTTTTCAGGGAGTTCCAAGTGGGGGACCAGGTTTTACTCAGAGTATCTCCTATGAAGGGGATTATGCGTTTCGGGAAGAAGGGGAAGTTGGCACCAAGGTATGTGGGGCCGTTTCCTATTATTGAGCGGATCGGACCAGTTGCGTATAGACTTGGGTTACCGGAGCATTTGCATCGGATTCACGATGTGTTCCATATTTCCTCGCTAAGGAAATACCTTAGAGATAATTTGGCTCATTCTCACATTGTTGTGGAGGACATCGATCTCCAGCTGGATAGCTCCTACGAGGAGGGGCCGATTGCTATTTTGGACAGAAGTGAGAGGAAACTGCGGTCAAAGATAGTTCCGTTAGTGCGTGTTCAGTGGCGACATCACAATGTCGAGGAGTCCACATGGGAGCGCGAGGATGAGATGCGCGAACGTTATCCAGAGTTGTTTTTAGCAGGTACTTTCTAGTTCCGAATTTCGGGACGAAATTCAGTTATTAGGGGGGGAGTATGTAATACTCCGTATTTTTCGCGATATTTATTTTGGGATTAATTAATTAAATGAGAATTAATTCGGAATTAATCCGGGTAAAATACTAGCGAGTTGTGAGTTGGCATTTGACTATATTGAGTATATATGATGTTATATGAATATTGAATTATGAAATTTGTCGTGAGAATGATATACGGTAATTTGGTCATTTTATTGGGACGCGTGTGACAGTCGCGTCAGGAGATAATTATTTTATTTATAAAAGTGAATTTAAATTCTATTAATCGTATGGTCGTTTTGAGTGCGCCAACGCGTCCGGAAGGGTCGAGATAGTCAGAAAACACTAGCCGGGGGTTTATTTTGGGTCCCGGGGTATTTTTAGGCCATACCGGCATCTTATAAGGGTAGTTTGGTAATATTGTATTTTTGGGAATTATTAATGACGAAAATTAGGAGTCTTTATCTGATTGGGAATAGACCCACTAAACCCACTAACCAACCCTTAATGACCCAATAAGCTATGGAGGTTATCAAATTAGGTTTCCAACTTTCCCAAAGAAAACCCTAGCCACCATAGCCACCTTTGGAGAAGAAAGCTTGTAGAGAGGGAATTCTGCAGAGAGCGAGAGAGATAACTTCAGCAAATCAACATCAAAATCAGAGATAAACTCAAGGCAAGTGATTTAATTCCATTTAATTTCAGAGAATGTTCCTTCCATGTTAGATAATTCAAATTTATGTTTGTTCTTGAAAGATAATGAAAAACCCATGAGTTTGGAAGTAGAATACTAAATTTTGATGAAAGGATTGCAGGTAGAATCATATTTAGAGGACTAATCTGATGTTGATATATCTTGGAAGACACAAAAACGGATTTAATTGGATAAATTAAGGATCTAAAAATTTTAGGGTTCATGTTCTTGAAAAATTTGGGAAAAGTGTAGAGACTTGTGATTTAATGATGTTTAGGACGAATTAATTCCTTAAAACATGTTAGGAGGTGACTTTAATATGTTTAGGATGAATTAGAGACCCTAAAACGTTGTTGGGATGAACTTTGGAAGAGGTTTGAGGTGTTAAAATGGATGAAAAACGAGATTGGAGAAAATCTGGGCCGAAACTGGTCCCTCGTTAGAAGACCTCTCCAGGTCGTTCGAACGAGCTCGTTCGAACGAGCATCTAACGAGTTGACCAGTCGCTTCTAATGAAAGGGAATTTCGTTCGAACGAGATCTCGTTAGAAGGTACAGTTCGTTCGAACGAACTGAAATCTCGTTCGAACAGCCTCGTTCGAACGAGCTAGCAGTTTAGGCCTTTTTGGCCTGTTTTGATTTTGGGAGTCCCGTAAACTTGTTCGAGGATGGAGATAACATTCCTTTGATGATATATTGATAGATTTGGGACATTTGGGTTATTATGAGGAGTAAATTATATACGAGTGATTTAAATAATGGTTAATATGGGATTGAGACGTGAGTGTTTACCACGACGTGAGAATAAATTATGGCGCGTGTAAATATGGACAGGGATTATATAAGTTGTATATATATTAAGTTGGTACGAGAATGCGATAAGTACTACAATTAAACTACGGTATTACTAAGATGTGTGCTTACTTAGTATTGGTATATGAATTGTGTGTATGACATACCTACCATACTTGCTATCACGGGAGGTTTGCGTTCGCTTAGGGCCCTCTAATCCTTGTGTTGCTCGGATTTAGACTGGTTACCTCGATGAACATAGGTCAGAGAAAGACTTATTGGGATGTTAATAAGTCCGCTGATCGTGGGAGCGTAGATATGTGCGTGACCCATGTGATGTGACTGTGTTCGCCTCCATTATTTGTGATGTAGTTATCTGTGAACTATTCCTGAGAAATTCGGAATATGTGATCCTTATGTACGTGATGTACCGGGATGGATAGCAGAGTATGTGTGCACCGCAGCTTAGTTCTCGGGGTGCTTGTAATGTATATTTATGATGTGAATAATATACACTTAATTAATGGGAACCTTCATGTTAATACTATGAATATAATTATGGTATTGTTTTGAGAAAAACATAACGGGTTAACCGATAGTGAAATATATTGCATATTGAGCATCTGAGTTTACGTTAAGCCCTACTTATTGAGATCGTTATAATGTTAATGGGAACCGAGTAATAAGGGTAGAACCTATGACAGTCTAGCTGGTTATGATGTCACTTAGCTAGTGGGGTGTGTCATTTTAGATGGGTACTTACGTTAGGAGTGCACAGTTAGATGAGAGGTGAGAATTTCATGTGAGTGCACGTCCTAACATGTACTTTGCATTTAATGTTTTAAATGTTTTTTAAAGCACTTGCAGGTTTTTAAAATATCTCCACATTCGGGCTCTGACCCGTTTGCTTTTAAATCTATTTTTCTTGTAAAACCATTTTAGGTGCCCAGCCACAAGGACACCATGCATAGGATACTCATTCAGGTGACGAACTGTAGCTGTTTGTGGAAGCTACAGGGATTTGCTTTTAGACGCTTCTATCATTTGGATTCCAGATTCAGTATCTATCAGTTGTAGGGCATGTTGCCCATTTCTATTAGAGACATCTTTTCATTCAGTTTTTCAGACTTTGGCATGTATTGATTCAGTATTCAGTTTAGTTATTTCAGTTTGTGGTATTGTTGTGAGGATTTTTCCTCCAGACTTTATTTACATTATGTGAGGGTTATTCTATTTACTTCATTATGGTGAATGGTGTTATTATTCTTCATTACACTTGTTGCATGTTAATCAGACTTTAATTAAAATTTGGCAACGTACTTTTTAAATACTAGGTGGTTAGTAATAATAAAATGTTTTCGACAGTGATGCTATTAACTGGACCAACTTGGCATTTTGAATTAATTTAATAAAGGAGTAGCTACCCGGTATTTAATTAGTCGGGGTGTCACATGTGTGTGTTATAGTTTTGTGTTTACTTATCAATTTATGATGTCTAGACTGCATCGTAGTGTTCTCTGTTACAAAGTGTAAATGAAGAGCCAAAAATCTAAATTATCTCCATATTTTAATTAAAATTATATTTTAACAATATTTATCCAGATAATATTTAGAAGAGCGAATTAGATAATCATAATTTTTGGCGTTATCATAATAGTTCAAGGAAGCAACAAGAAAAACATAAGAATAAAAAGGATTATTTTGGATTTACACCCTAGTAGATAAGTTTTTGGGCGGTTAGGACACAATGAAAAAGTCTTTTAATCACACTGTGTGTGGTGTATGCCTGATTTTTTCAGTAATGTACTAATGTGTATGTGAAAGGTTATAATGTGCTGACGAATCTGTATGGATTCTGTTGAAGGGAATTTCCCTCCTTTTAAATCTGGGACGGTACGGAATCTAAATCTGTAAAAGCTGTCAGTTAGGCCCTACTATTTAAAGTATGTTTACTGATTTCATGTAAAGTTGTTTCCTAGAATAGTGGCATTTGTACTCTATATATTTTCATTTCTAACTCGATGAAAAGCAAGTGATATCAGACTATATGGTACCAGAGCTATAGTGTCCCTTTTTTTTCTATACCTGGATATTTTTGTTCTGCATAGCCTTCATTGCTTATTGCAGAATATCTATTGGCCTTCATAGCCTTCAAACACTCCAATCTCTACCCAGAAAAATTTCACAATGTCTGTCACATCCAAAACATCTGCTCCAACCAACACTGAGTCAAACCAACCTATCCAGACCTCATATGGTGAATATCAGAATCTACAGCCATCACACTAATTCAATGGAAAAAATTATCTAGTATGGTCTCGATGGGTAAAGACGTTTTTGAAGGGTAAGGGAGAAAACTCAGCCACCCGATTGGTCCTGTGCCGAGTAAAGATGATCCAAAGTTTGAGGCTTGGGATGTGGAAGACTCCTCAATAATGTCATGGCTCTGGATGCAACCAGAGATAAGTGGAACATGTATGCCAAAGACATACGGGACACCGTGAAGTAGACCTACTCTAAAGTTAAGGATGCAACCTTGGTTTATGAGACTAAAACCAAGATTCACTCGATAAAACAGGGTACAAAGTCTGTTAACGAGTACTACAACACTTTGAAAGGTTTATAGCTTGAACTAGACTACTATCGAGACATTAAAATGATGTGCAGTGATGATGCCACTATGATGTTTCAATTTGTTGAAAGAAAAAGAATTTATGAGTTCTTGGCTGGACTCAATGTGGAATTTGACCAAATTCGGGTGCAAGTGCTTGGAAAAGAAGCTTTACCATCTTTGAATGAGGTATTTTCTGTCATACGCATTGAAAAGGGAAGGAGGAATGTGATGTTGGAACTCCTACTGATGAACGATCAGCCCTGGTTGTGGTCAAGCAACTATCTCCAAACAAATTCAATGGAATGAACTCAAACAATGAGAACTCAAACAATGAGAACAGAGGTGAGACTTACAGGCCGCCAATCCATAAAGAAGACCTTTGGTGCAGCTACTATAAGAAACCAAGGCATAATAAGGAGATGTGCTGGAAATTGAAGGGAAAAACACCATTTGGCAGAAAAAAAAACACCCAACAACAGAAACAGTATACTACATGAGGCAGCAAAGTAAATATTGGACTTGTTGATGATAAACCTAGCCAAGACTCGAGTAGCAGCAGCTCCGAGATTGGTACACTAAACAAGGAGAAAATTGAGACACCCTCCTCACTTCACTTGACAAACTGGTTGGCTCATGCTCATTGGCACACTCAGGTAAGTATTCCTTATCTCAAGCCCTTAGTGTCTCAAAGGACTTTAATTTGCATGAAACCTGGGTAATAGGCTTGGGTGCCACAGACCACATGACCAACTCTTCACATCGTTTGAAACCAAAAAATCCAAGTTGCTGATGGAACTCTTCCATCCGCGGCAGGAAAAGAAACCATTACCTTCTTACTTTGAAATTTCTTCTTCATGTGCCTAAACTTTCTGTAAATCTTTTTTCTGTAAAACAGATGACAAAAGGCCTAAATTGTAAAGTGACATTTTTTTTCCAATCGTTGCGTCTTGCATGAATCGGTTATGGGGAGGACGATTGAACTTGCTAAAGAGAAGGACGTACTCTGCTTTTTGGATACCTATGGTGGCAAGGACAGTGGTAGTCTCTTTTTTTTCTCTGAAAAATTCTCACCAAATAAAGCACAAATTTGGCTTCATCAATTTCGTTTAGGGCATCCTTCTTTATCTGTATTAAAGACTATGTTTCCGGTTTTATTTCATGATTTGAATGATAAGCCTTTTCATTGTGAAATATGTCAGTTTGTCAAACATCATCGTATTTCATTTCCATTGAGGGTATGTTTGGCAGCCCAATTCCAACACTTGGAATTGGAATTGGCATTGGGAGGCCCAATTCCAATTTTTTGTTTGGTACATTAAAAAAGCCCATTCATTTGGAATTCATTTATAATTCTCTTGGGCCTAATTCCATAAATCAATTCCATTTCATTTTGTAGAGATTTTGAAATCCAAGTCCATTTGGAATTCAGATCGGGCACACACATTGAAACCAACTACACACAAAACCCTTTTTCTCTCTCCCAATTTCCTCTCTCCGGTAGATACTTCTTCGGCTCTCTCTCTCTGGCTGATACTTCGTCGGCGCATTCTCTCCGGCAACACTCTCCGTCGGCAGCACCCTCGCGCCGGCAACTACACCTCTCTCCGGTCGTTTTTCAGGTAAAACCTCGTTTTTCCGATCTAAAACCTCATTTTTCAGTCACCTCGCTAAATCTCCGATCATTTTTTCGATATGCGTATGTATGTATATGATGAGTTCAGATCATTTTTCTGATATATATGTATATGGTTATTGCCGGCTAAATCTGTATGTTGAGATATCAGATATGCGTATGTATGTATACTCACTCGTACTCAGGTAAAACATGGAATCTCAGATATGCGTGTCTATGTATTTATATACATGCATACTTAAATCGAATATGTTGGATGTTTTGGGATCTCAGATGTCAGATTCATATATACATAAATACTTAAATTTGTTTATTGGGATGATCTTTTTTTTTATTAATTTAAGAACATAAAAAATGTTATATAATTTTTTAATTAAAAAGCATAAAAATGTTACATAATAATGATATATTTTTTAATTTTTTAATTAAATTATAATGATCTGTTTTTTAATTAAATAATAATAATCTGTTTTTTAATTTTTTAGTGTATGTATCATATAAAATGTTAAATAATTTTTATTAGAATCTTTATTAAAAGTATAATTTTTTTAATAGTACACAAACTACTTAAATTCCAAAAGAATTATGTAATTGATCCAAACAAGAGATTTAGAATTCTACTAGAATTCCAAAAGAAATCTACACTTGAACCAAACAATTGAAATGGAATTGGAATTCCTTGAATTCCAATTCTGCGCATCCAAAAGGACCCCGAGTGATAATAAATCTCTATATCCTTTCTCTTTGTTTCAAACTGATGTGGGAGGGAAATCTAGAATTCCAAATATTGTTGAAGTTCGTTGGGTAATTTCTTTCATTGATGACTGTACTCGTGGTACTTGGTTGTTTCTTATGAAAAACAAATCTGATGTTAGTTCTGTATTCCCTATGTTTCTAAAAATGATTCAAAATCAATTCGGTGTTCAAATTAAAAATGTTAGGTCAAATAATGGGAGAGAATACTTTAACCAGATTATTTCACCATTTTTTCAAAGGGAAGGGATAATATACCAATCTTCATGTACTACTTTTTAAAGTTTGTTTCCTGATTTCATGTAAAGTTATTTCTTAGAATAGTGGCTTTTGTATTCTATATGTTTTCAATTTTTACTCAATGAAGAGCAAGTAATATCATATTATATAATGTATACACAAAATTTTGTACACACAGGATTTGGGATTTTTTGACTTTAGCGCCCGAGATAACCCCGCGCTTTTCAAGTAATTAGACTTATCCCTTATATACACAAGGTAGAAGTAGGTTGATGCATAAGGTACAAGCGGGATGATGAACGTGCGGGGAGTAAACCTAATTATTTGAAAAGCGGGGGTTATGTCTAATTACGGTATTATCTCGGGAGCAAAGTAAAAAAAAACGGAATCTTATAATATATACGTATGTAGGTGGTGCCCTCCCACGCCTCCAAAGTCCCATCCCTAAATTCTCAGATTTTATAATTACTAAAATGAAACAATTACACGTGTTTAACATCCAAATTTCTACAGCATACTTAACTGCCAGTAATATCCGTATGTTCCCAACACCCACCACTGCACGTACCATTTTTCAACTGCCTTACCTCTCCCTGTTTTCCAGTCTCTTTTATTTTGTGACTTCTTCCTCAACCATCTGAATTCATGTGACATCTTTGACATTTTTTTATCATTGGATACCAATTTATCTCTATTCATAAGAAGAAGAAAAAAAGGAAAAGAACAAGAAAAAAAAGACTTTTTTCTTACCTGTTTGTGGAAACGTAGAAAGACAAAGTGAGTTTTTCTTTTGTTTTGGTTTTTCCTATTACTGTTCGTGGAAATTGGTCTTAAAAACTAAACTTTTGGTTGTTGGGTAGAAATTAGAAATGAGAAGAGGAGGAGGACCTCTACTATGCATATACAGTTAGATTGTTGTCTTAATTTGTGCCCATATGTTTGAGTAAATGCCTCAAATAGGCTCCAAACTCATGTATGTGTTTAGGATCATGTTACCTTCAATGTATCTTCGCGAAGTGTTTAGTAAAATGATCAAATTTGCAAATCACGACTTTAGAAATAAATGATTATCTATTATATTCGGTAGTGAACTTAAGTAGTATTTAAAAAACTTTTATTGCGTTTTAGACTTTTTATTCAAATTATCTAACTGAATATATTTCATTTTTTTTGTTTTCACGTTTTTTTTAAAATGTAGATATCACTGAATACCATTGTTTGGCTATATAGAACTCCGTCAAACTAATCTCTGTCAAAGAAATCTCACATTTGGTTTTGTATACATGCAACATAGTTTATCGAATGCCTTAAAGTTACCTGAGTGGAGAGATGAAGACTTTTTACAGTTGGTTTTGTATACAAGCAACATCGGTCTTCTTAAAGGTTTGTTATTTCATTTGTTTTTTGGGTGGGTGCAAATTATTAACTTTTTATTTCTCATGTATAGAGAAAAAGTAAGAAAGCCTGATGTGGAGGATACATTGGTAAAATTGTTGTCTTTTATTTCTATTATTTCTTTACTAAATTGATTGTTTTTAGTATTGATAATTGTCCTCTTTTTTTCTTCCGAAATGCACTCTTAACGTATGAAGAACGAATTATATAACAGTGTTTTGAAAAATGTGATACATTACACCCTTAAAGTGCGAATGGCTCAAGGACTCGAATAATGAGAGCAACATTCCAAATAATGTTATTTGAAAATATTAATCCCATAAAATGTTACAACACACGACTCAAACAATATTACCATTACCCTCATGATGTCAACCTAGGAAATAGCCGTATAGTTAAATTGACAAGAAAAAAATCCAAGATTCGATTAAAATAAATATGTACTTCAAATTAATACACTTACATTCGTGCCATTTTATAACTATTATTAGTAAATTAAACTAATATATTTTGACTGCACTAAAAAAAGAAACCAATATATTTGAGCAAATTAGAAACTAATATTGTATTTCTCTGTTCTTTTGGGGTTTTGAGATATTAGCTTGCACATGATGTTCACTGCTTTTATTTTGTACATGTTTTATTACTTATTTTTTACTATTAATTTAAGAATTTTAATTATGTCAAAGAGATAGAACTAAGAAATGGTGTCATTTTTTTAGACTTTTTTATTTTTTATAAATAATTTTTCTGACTTATAATTTTGAAATTATTTCTTTCGTGTTGAAAAATATTAATATTAAAATTAAAATTTAATCTATATATTTTGTTAACCAGCTTTACCATTGGCAAAAGCAGATTTTCGGAGTAAATGACATAAACCTGCTAGCTGTCAAAATAAAGGTCGACACTATTTGGGGACTATGCGCTATAAACTTGAGCTATATGAAAAGTTGCACTTAAGATTCATGAAATAAACACATACATAAATATTATTATATTTATTTATATTGAACACAACTCAAGTAAAACCGACACAATAAAAAATATTTTTTTGCCAAAAACGAACTCAACCAAAATAAATACGCCACGATATGAAATATTATTTTTTTTACCAATCATGAACACTACTCAATTAAAAATGGCACGATATAAAATATTTTTTTTAAAACCAATAATGAAGCTAACCAAGTAAAAGCGGAACAATACAAATATTTTTTAAACCAAAAATGAACTCAGTCAAAATAAAATCTTATAATATGTATTTGTCCTCTTGAAAAATATTTATATAAAAAATTTAACTTACTCTATATATTTTTTTACCAGCGTCACCTTTGGAAATTGTAGAGTCCCGGAGTAAATGTAATAAACATGTTAACTATCAAAATAAAGGAGCACACTGTTCTAACGCCCATGCTTTATAAACTTGAGCTATAAGAAATGGTGCACCTAAGATGTCATTTGTTCTAACCTAAGTCACAAATATGTAGTGCAATGCGGGTACGAGTGCGGGTGCGAATGCGAATGCGAATGCATCAATTTTTAAATGATTATAAATGGGGGAGCGGCGACAGAGCGACTACTAATTTATAAATATAAAATTATATAATAATATTAAATGGTATCTAAATATATATTCCAACAATTATATTTAAATTTAATTACTTACACCAACTAATTTATTTATCTTAGTAAGTCATAGATGTTTAATAACTTGATTATTTTGTACGAGTGTCGATTGCGCGGTTACAATTTCAGTGGTTATATTTTGAGTGATTATTTTAAATAATTATCTTATTTTTTTCATCTTCTTAGTGTTTCATGCTAAACTTTTTCTAATAATCAATATTTTTATACAAATGATTGAAGAACTATTTCAAACCGTGAAGTAACATACTTTTGAATTCTTTATATTTACTTTATTTATACCACTTTTTTAAAAGCTTTTTTAGTATATGGTTTGGTTAAAATAAAACATGTAGATTGGGATTTTGAAACATGTAATTTTTGTTATTGAAATGAATAATGTCTAAATATGTGTGAAGACATTGAAAATTTTAATCTCATTCTATAATTTTTTTGAGGACATAAATTTTAATGTATTTTCACTAGAATTTTTTTGTTACCATGCCATGTCAAATAAAATTGTTGATTATATGGTTATTTGTCCTGCGTCAGTTTTTTTACTTTTTTACTTTTTTATTTTATAGTATTTTGTTTTTTAATTTCTCAAATATTATGTTTTTTAATTTTCCAGAAATTTATGATTTTTAAAATTTTTCAAATGTTGTCAAGTATCTCAAAATTAAAAATAATGTTGAAAATAACTTATTCTTTAAAATAGTAAATATTACAATATTTTCTTATTATTCATAATGCTACTTTTTTATATTCACAAAATTAAAAAAATTGTAAAGAAAATAATATTAATTTTTTTAATATTTCGACTATTATGTTTGTTTTAAATATTTAAAACTAAAGAAACAGTTTTTATATAATGTTTTTCTCCTTTTATGCGTCCATTTTTAAGCTATTGGTTGAATCTATATATATTTCTATATAGAGTTTATACTTTTTAAGCAATTTATTACACTTCTTTTACTGAAATTTGGAGTTTTTTAGATATATGTTTTCTTCTGTTAAGAAATTTGTATATTTTAAATATCTTTTTTGTATTTTCTAGAATTTTAAATATATATTCATATTTTCAAAATGTTTTTAAATTTTTTTTAATGTTTTTTTGGTATTTTTAAAATATTTTTAGTATTTTCTTAAATTTTAAATATTTTTGCTGTTTTTTTCTTACAACTAAAAAAACAGTAATGTAACAAAACAAATTAAAAAATGTATATTATGTTACAAAAAAATAGTAAAAATTGTGTTTCCTTAACAAAAAAGTTTTAAAAAAAACTATTTAAAGGTTCCCTTCCTTTTTCTTTAAGGACCAATGATTTATGTTTAAGTGAGTTTGTGCACACTTTTAAGATTTTATCTTAAACTAGCACTGTTGGTAGCTAGGATAATTTATTACTGTTGAAACTCATTTTTTATTGCTGGAAATATATTTTAAGGGAAATAATTTTTCAATAATTAATTTAAATATATTTTCTAAATTATTTTTTAAGGATTTTTGTTAATTTTACATGTTTATGGCTATAGCTACGATAATTTCTTTTAAATACTGATACTAATTATACAATATATTATATATTAAAATAATATAATTCAAAACGCGTGACACCCAACCGTGCATCGCACGGGTCACCACTAGTTTTATAATATGTACATGAATTTTTTTGTAATGGACACATGTTAGGTTTTTGTCCACCCTAGAGATTTAAGAGGTGTACAATAAAATAAATAGAAAATAAAACCTGAATGTATTTTCTAACTTAATATTTTTCCATCATACCAGCAAAAAGTAAACATATAAGAACGTAATCAATTATTCTGCAAATACATGAATAAAAATTCACCAATGATTAAATAATTTAACAGTTGATACTACACATGATTTGGTCAAAACTACCACTTTCGTAAATTTCTGCCCATGTGATATATAATAGCGAAAAAAAATGATGAATCATGAATATACCAAAAAAATAGTCAAATAAAAGCATTATAAATATTAAAACCAAGCAACTAAAGTAGAAATAGTACCTCTTGACGATACAAAGTTTCAGTTTTTAGGCGTAAAATTTGATGTTTTGGCGGGGAATAGAAACCCTAACTAAGAGAGGCGGATTTGAGAAGAGTGAGCAAAGAGGATAAAAAATTAGGGCAAATTACGGTTTGACACCTGATAATTCGTTGATATTGACTTTGGAGCTTAGAAGTTTTTTTCTTTCTTTTTCTTTTGTGTGTGTGTGGGGGGGGGGGGGGGGGGGGGGGGGGAGAATTGGCACAAAAAATGACTTTACAACGTATAAACTGTAGGAAAGGGTTTTAAGATTAGTCGGTTAGGGGTGGCAATTCGGGTTAGTCATGCCATTATCAGGTTGTGTTGATTTCATTTTGAGTACAAGTTTTGAGTAATCTTAAATCCACAGAAGATAATTGTGTCATCTTCGGATCATAGTGGGTTATTACTCTAAACGGGTTATTGTGTGTAGAATTGTTTGCTTTAGGTAAGTCCCTCCATAAATGATGTTTTGTTCCATTATATTGCTCTTTTTGGCTTTCCAAAACATTGTGCAAAATGATAAAGTGTCTCCAAACAAGCAAACACAATAGTAAAATGCTCTATTTGCTTGTTCAGGAGCATCAACCACGGGGAGGACATGCGCGTCAATTGGAATGTCGTGCCGCCAATGGGCAAAATTTTGATTGGACTATTAGTTATCTCCCCACATATACTTTTAGGCACCAAAAAATTTAATGTTTCCACGTTAGATAGTGATCCGAGATTTTACGTCATTTTCAAGTGTGTTTGTCGCAGAATTTATGACAACGTCCACAATGCCATTTGGCACACTGGAACGTGCATCCAAAATTCAGTATATATGAGGAAGCTTGTTCGGCATATGTGAGATTCATTGACTGGTGGAAGCATCGCGAGGTTGAATTAAACGGGATTGAATTAAACATTGCCCATTATTACTATATGGAGAACGAGGAGAGCAAGCCCATGTTATCGTCGGCTCCACCCGCATCTATCACACTAGTGATAGAGCAGAACATTGTTTTAGAACCAAAACAAGTATTGGAGCTAGAAACGAAGTCATATGAGACAAACTCAATTCTGAAACTTAAGTTTTGTTGGGGATTGATAAACATGAAAAAACTTTGTTTCCCCAAAACTTTGATTGATCATGCATTAGAAAGAGAAAACAAAAACTAGGTTAAAAACGTAAACCTGGGTTTCGAATCACGATAAATTTTCGAATCTTGTAGGTGATTTGAATGAGGAGAAATGGACTTTGAAGAATATTAAGGGGCTTCATTTTCTTGTCCTTCAAAACCTTGTTGAATACACCTAAAGCCTCATATCATTTATTATGTGATCCTCCAAATGTAAACTCTGATTATGGAGATTTGACTGAGATATGAACTTCTCTTTCTACACCTCTTCACAAAATTGTGAATAATACTTTTCATCTCCCTCTTTAACCCTCGATAACAAGTGTGATGCTTAAAGCCCTATCTTACACCAATATATGTAGGTATAAATCATGGGTTTGGTCTAAATTGGGTTTCTAGAGAGTCTAGACTATACTAAGGACCCAAGACTAAATAAATAAATTGTCTTCCAAATAGGTACTCGAAAATCCCATATTACATCCCTGTAACTTATTTTCTTTCTCCATTTATTCGCAAATAATTTCACTACATGATCTGCAATCCAATTTAATTATCTCAACATCATTGAATGGTTAAGACTTATTTGCAAAGTGGTTATGGTACATAATATGATTCCCCACGTTAAACATACGATACCCGCTTGGTCGGATAAATTCATCGCTAATCGAAACTAATTTTTTTTTATTCCTTAATTTTGAGACTTAACTTATTTGATACTCTACCGGATTATAAAATTATTCACTGATCAGTTTTGATGGTGGAATCAAAACTTCTAAGCCTATTAAGGGGGTATGACGGTTAAAGATCTTTATTGGAGGTGGATTCTTATTGATTAGGCTCAAATTCTTCTGAATTTATCCCCTTAATTTAGGAACTTCTATCATCTAGAGTAATGCAAAATGAGTTGAATTGTCGCATTTCCTTACTACTGACTTCTTCTAATAAGTACATCTAGTTTCATGTATTTCTCATGAGTTTTGCAGGTATTTAAAGCATTGAGGAAGAAATAAATTAGAAAAGCATCGAAAGAAATCAAGGAAGGAAAGTATGGGGCAATTTCGTAATTTTTCAGCCTTAGTCCGGAGTCGAAGCCAACTGGAGAGTTGAAGATTTTTCACTCACGAGAACATTGGAAGAAACGGCACGTTAATCCGAGCTACGGTAAAAAAGTTATGAGCATTTGAAATGAGAAAAGTTCAAAAAAATCCCTGCATGAATTTGACAAGTGGTCCGGACCGCCCTGAAAAAGGATCCGGATCGGGTACTAAGTTCTGTATGAAAAAGGCATGCAATTAGAACCTTTTATCCAAAAAGGATCCGGACAGCACGGCTAAAAAGTTCTAAATGAAAAAAGAGTGCGATCCGGACCTTTTATCTAAAAAGGATCCGGACCGCCCATGTCTAAGGTTCACTGTTTGAAATAAAGGGGAGATCCGGATCGCCTTTCCCGATGGATCCGGACCACTTACGAATTTTTCACAGATTCTCAATCCTTTTCTCAGAGTTTTAATTTGATCAAACTCTTGTAAATTTCGGAGTTATTTATTCAAGTTGGTTACATAATAATAGGAGTTCGATTTTTTAGGTTTCTAATTAGGAGTAGAGGGTTTTGTAGTAAAAAACCCTAGTTTTACAACAAGAGAATTGGCTGTAAGAATTGCATTTTGATTTCTTCAATACAAGTAATGTTCTACTTGTAATTTTTCAATAGCTAGTTAGTTTCATTGCTGGTTTGATTCTGCATCTCTCTTTTCATCTATTTTCTTTAGAGTTGATGTTTTATTTCTTGAAAACCAAGTTTTTCTTTAAGTTAATCATGTCCAGCTAATTTTCTAAGGGTTGGGATGCATGAATCCAACCCGATGTCTTTCACAAATGCTTGAAATTAATTTCTGAATTAAATAATTGATTAAATCGTGTTGTGTGGCGATCACAACCGTTGTAGGACTTTTGATCCCGTTTACCATAGGTAACCGGGATGCTTAAGAGTGCAACGCGCGTGTAGCTATAACGACACCGCTTTATTCCTGATCTTGATTATATATGATGCGGGTTTGAACCTCATATATATAATGCTTGGGATTAATAAAGACTGAGTTTTATCCTTTATTTTAATTCAAGATTTGGTTTTAACATTAGTAAACAGACTAGGGTTGGAGGATTGTATCTTAACCTGCTTTCTTCTCATTTGAAATCTTTTCATTCAAAAGTTCAGTTTCATAAGTAGTTTAAAGAGCATTTCATTAGTTAATCTCTTAGTTCAGTAGTTGATTTCTATATTCCTTTTAGTTGTAGTTATTTCACCTCCCAAATCATCTTTTCTATTTCGTTTTTAGAGTCAAGTTAGGATTCTCGTTCTTTTCATCGTCGTTACGATTTTATCGTCTTATTTCCCCGAGGATCGATACTGACTTATCGAGATTATTACTTGAGCGACAGGCTTGCACTTGAGCCTAGATTGCACTTAGATACACATTTGTGGTCGCATCAAGTTTTTGGCATCGTTGCCGGGGAATTAGGTAGACTTAGGCTAGATCGAGTCAATCTAAAACTTTCAATAAAAAAATAAAATAAATAAAATTTATCTCTCAAAAGCTCGTTCATGGAAAATCCTGAATAACCTCCTCAAAATACTCGAACCATAATTCATGAAAATATAATCGTTGAGTACAATCTTAATAGCCCCCACACCCTTCGTGTACTACAATTTTGGGTTTCACCTCCTACACCGCCAAATTCACTGTCCAATTACACTTCGAGTGACCCATCTGGTTACATTTCAGGTTACACGCCTAGTGCACCGAGTGAGGTGATAACTAGCTTTTTGCGTATATGTCGTTGTCGTGCAAAAGCTACTCTCAAAATTCCCTTGAGTACCTACAAAACTTGTCTAAAAATAACTCGTATTGCGGTAAGTACGGGTATCAATCCAACTTTCAAGGTGAAACAATTAATGTGAAAACGTGCAATTCCAAATTTTTTTTATGAAAATATTTTTTTTTTTTTTTGTTTTTTATAAAACAAATTTCAAGGGAAAAATTTACTAACAAATGCTAAAAATTATAAAAGGACTAAAGAATGAATAAAAATGTGCAACCGAGTGTGAAATATGTGAGAAGGTCAAGAGATGGGATTACACAGGATTTTCAATTATTTTAATTTCTCAATTTATTAATTTGAAATATTCCGAGATAATATTAAATCGATAATCTAACTCTCGTTAAAATTATAAATTTAATAATATCTTTTTCAGAAAATTAATTAAAAATTGTCACACGATGAAAAATTAGGACTACATTATTTTCAGAAAATTACCCGCTAGGATCAATTTAACGAAAATAATTTCAACCCTTAAATTTCAACACCGAATTAATGTTCAAATATAGGAAAAACCTATCTCTAGTTCAATTCCTAAATTCAAATATCAATTTGTTCAATTAATTTACTAACTCTCGTTACATAAATTAATTGGTGACAGTTAAAGACTAATTTACCTAGAAATATAAAATTAATGAATCAACTAATTAAAGTAATATCATTCGCAGTGCACCCCACCCCTTGAACGGGGTGTTTAGCCAAACATTCTCATGTGTGCATAAACAACATTCAATATCATATCAAAAGATGACATAAATGAATAAAGAAATAGAATACAATACGCAAGTCTCCTTGTCGAATCGCGTTCATAAAATGCGTCTCAATCTTCTCACTAATCCAGCACTTGATTACACCAAAAACAATAAAAAACAAACCTAAAAATTATTCTAACACTAAACTAATTTTTTTGGAATTTTTTGGAATTTTTTAAGACCCTAAGCTGTACAATATACAGTCTATTTTTCTCTCTCTACGTTCTCTTCTTTTGCCTATCTGTTGAGAGTCTCCTTTTATAAGATGCCCTTCTTCTCTTTTAAAACCATACCCACGATGTTGGTTTGTTTGGAGATTTTTGTGGGATTTGGATTTGGATAAATCAAAGGTAAAATGGGAGCTCACGTGGGTTTCTTTTTTTGAATTTGGTTTTGTTCCTACTTTGGTGGAGATATGGACAGGTGGGGGGTCTGAATCGCGGGTCATGGTGACGGGTTGAAAAGGGAATATGGCTGGTCGGGTAGGGAGTTAGGAATGGATGGGTCACGGGTCTGGAATGGGGATTTCGGGTCTCGGGTTTGGACCGAGTTTTTGGTTGGGTTGTTCACGGGATTGGGGGCTGGTCGTCGCCGGGTTAAATGGGTTTCGGACCGAAAAGGGGTCTAGCCGGTTCGGTCGCAGATGGTGTGGTTGCCGAATCTGGATCGGCAGGGGTTGAGGAGGTCGCGACTTTCGTCGCTAGAGATGGAGGGACGGAGGTGGCTCCGGGTGAGATGACGCCGGAGCTGGGTGCTCTGCTCGGTCACGGTTCAGGCAGCGGGTTAGGGAATTTAGAGGTAGAGAGAGAGTGAAGGTGTTGGTGGGTGTGTGTTATGGTGGAAAGTGGAGAGGAGATGGTTGGAGGTTAAAGAAGAAGTGGTGATGGTTAGGTGTCGGGTATGGTGAGAGAGAGATGTGTTGAAGATGATGAATAGTGTAGGGGTGTGTGTGTGTTAGTTTGAACCTAAAAAATAAAATTAAAACTAAGTAAAAAAACTATAAAAACTAAAAATCTAAAAATTAAATTCCTATTCTAAAATAAAATAAAGACTCAATAAATAAAATAAAATTAAAAAGAAATAAAATAAAATAAAAATAAAATCTAATAAAACTTAAAATTAAAATCCTAAAAAGAAAATGTAAAAACTAATAAATAAATGAAATCCTAAAAATTCTAATCCTAATAAAATTAAATAAAACTAAAACTAAAAACTAATAGAATAAAAATAAAATAAAGATTAAAAATTAAAAACTAATAAAAATCAAAATCTAGAATAAAGAATAAAAAAAATTAGAAAATAAATCCTAAAAAATTCTAAATAAATCCTAAAAATAAAATGACTAAAAAAATAAAAATCTAGAAAAGTAATAAAGGTACAAACTCAACACACACCGGGCTCGGGGTATGGACTGGGCTCGGTTTGGGCTAGGTTAAGGTTACGGGACTGTATCGGGGCATCAGATCACATCTCGGCAAGCTCATAATGGACTTCTCACTTCACGGTCTCTTGAGATTTCTTCGATACACGCTTTTGACCGCTATTGAGTTGCAATTGCACTGATTTAGCATTATTTCTACCGCAACTGCGTATTGACCTGAGAAATAAATAATATACAAACATAAGGCCAATTTTAATTAAAATGAGAGACTAAAATGCATCCATTCGGGGTATAAAATAGACACTTTTGGGTGCTTATCATGAGGATACTGAGTCGTTAAGTGAGAGAGCCATGTCAGAGCATGGTAGCGTAGGCGCGGGTAAAGGAGAGGCACCTTATCGACCCTTAAGAAAATTCATGTACCCTGAGCGGTCAGTCACTCCAGGATGCATTTTTCTCCCATATAATGCATGGTAATTTCGTTTCTGGAATGTAAAGATCCAAATCCTTCCCACATATCATGGAATGGAATCGAAAAAGCTTTATCTCCACATTCGGGAGTTTGAAGAAGCGTGCGAAACGTTCAGCGATCAAGTATGCACGAAAGATATGATCCGCCTCAAGCGTTTCCCATTTTCTCTCAAGGATAAAGCTAAGACCTGGTTATGGTCTTTACCTCCTAATTCGATTACGTCATAGAACAAGTTACAATCTAAGTTTCTTAAGAAGTTCTTCCCTCCACATCGGACAAACTGCTTTAATGCTCAAATTCAAACCTTCTGACAATTAGAAATGAGTCGTTTGATCGATGTTTTGAACGTTTCAACGAGTTAGTTACTTCATGCCCTCATCATGGACTTGATAAACAGCAGATCATTTCATTCTTCCATAATGGGCTGAACATCAACTCCAAACAACTTGTTGAGACAATGTCTGATGGCCCTTTCGTCGAGTTAGATGCTAATGATGTTAAACTCCACTTGAGGTATGTTGCCGATACCACTCAAGCATGGGATACATCTGACCCGAGCACTCAGAGTCAAACTCGCCAAGCAGCCACCACCTCATCGGCGTTCGGTCTATTCAACGTAAAAAAAGATACCATGACGAACCATTGACTCGATCAAATTGAGAAAGGTATGAGAGAGTTACTCACTAGGTGCATAAGAGAACCAACAGGCCTAATCCACATCCTTGTTGAGAAGGTATGTGTTATTTGTGAAACGGGACATTCAACAAAATAATGTCCAATGATTCCCGCTTATAAAATTATGCTTAATGAGCAGGTGAGTGGTGTAGGAGGATTCAAGGGTAATTTCGGTGCCCTGCACGAAAATTCTTATAACCCTTTATGGAAAAATAACCCAGGTTTTAGCTATGGACAACCGCAGGCTGCATTGAATCCTAATTCACATGTTGCCCCTCCTCCACCTTCACACTTTTAACAAGCACCACCTATGCAATGACACGGGGCAGCACCACCTCCTCCAACTCCATATATCACTCCATCGCGGAGAACTCTTGAGGACACGATACACCAATTCATAAACTCCCAAAGTGTAACCAATGCAAGATATGAGCGCATGTTCACCAACATAAATGCGAACATTTTGAAGTTACAATCATCGTTGAGTGTCCAATAGAAGGGTAAGTTTCCTGCTCAGGGCCAAAAACCTCCTCAAGGTCAAACTAGTGTTAGCTCTACTTTCACAAAACATCAAGAGCAATATCAAGCCATAACCACTCTACATAGTGAGCGGGTTATTGATTTATCACCTCCCTCACACGACACACCGAAAGACAAGGAGATTTCGTCCGGCACGAAAGAGGCCGAAGATGTTCCCTTGAAAGAGAGTGAAAAGGACGACACTAATGAGCCTGAGATAGTAGTAAAACCACCATCCGCAATGCCATTTCCTCAACGGTTGGTTCCTCCCCAAAAAGGAACCCCCCGTGATGAAGTGTTAAAGCAAGTAAAGTTAAACTTACCTTTCCTCGATGCCATCAAGCAAGTTCCAGCTTATACAAAAGTCATTAAGGACTTATTGACAGTGAAGAGGAGGATGAAGGTAAAGAAAAATGTCTTTCTAGCACAGAATGTGAGATATGTTTTGCTTAACGATCTCCCACCGAAATTTAAAGATCAAGGTGCACCTACCATTTCATGCATCATTTGAGAGAATAAAATTAAAAAAGTCTTACTCGATTTATGGGCGAGTGTAAATATCCTCCCATATTCCATCCATAGGAAACTTGATCTGGGTGACCTCAAACCCACAAAGATCACTCTCCAATTGGCGGATCGAACAGTGAAGATACCTAGGGGTATTGTCGAGGACGTGATAGTCTAAGTTGACACCTTCTACTTCCCCGTAGATTTTGTCATTTGGGACACAGAGCCCTCCTTCACCTCGAGTAATCATGTTCCCATCATTCTTGGGCACCCACTCTTAGCTACAGCTAACGCACTAATTAATACTCGAAATGGGCGGATGCAACTCACTTTTGGGAACATGACTTTAGAGACTAACATCTTAAATATAGCCCAACATATGGGGGAAGAAGATGATCTTCACGCGGTAAGCCTTGTAGATGATATCGTAGAAGAGTACATAGAGGAAAAATTTTATAGGGATGCGCTAGAAGCGTGCCTGGTGTCGAGTAACGGGAGTGAGGGAGCGTACACCGACTTTGAAAAGGAAGTAGAGGAGCTAAGGGAAATTATGAATGAGAGATCATCGGACGAGGACGTGAGAGATGTGAGTTGGGTTTCTAGTTTCGAGGAGCTACCACCGAGGGAATCATGCATGGTTCCCTCCAGTGATAAATTCCCGACCCTCGAATAGAAGAAACTACCCTCCAATGTTAAATATGATTACCTAGGAGAGAATGAGACATTTCCTGTTATTATCTCCTCTAGCCTAGACGAAGAGCAATAGGGTAAATTCTTGAAAATTTTGAGGAAGCACCAAAGTGCTTTTGGTTGGTGCGTTGTTGATTTGAAGGGGATAAGTCCTTTAATTTGTACCCATAAAATCCACCTCGAGGAGGATGTGAAGCCCTCGAGGGAAATGCAAAGAAGGTTGAACCCTATTAAGAAAGAGGTAGTGAGGGCTGAAATCATTAAATTATTGGATGTCGGGATTATCTACCCAATCTTGGATAGCAAGTGGGTGAGCCCCATTCAAGTTGTCTCGAAGAAGTCGGGTATGACAGTGATTGAAAATGCTAAGGGTGAGCTAGTTCCCTAATGTACCACCATCCGGTGGAGCGTTTGCATTGATTACCAAAAACTCAATTTGGGAACTAGGAAAGATCATTTCCCCTTGCCATTTATTGATCAGATGTTAGAGAGAGTAACAGTCCACCCTTATTATTGCTTCCTAGATGGTTATTCTGGATATAACCAAATTGAGGTAGATGCACTTGACCAGGAAAAGATGACTTTCACTTGTCCCTTTAGTACGTTTGCTTACAAACGTATGCCATTCGGCTTGTGAAATGCACCCACGACCTTTCAAAGGTGCGTGTTAGGTCTCTTTAGCGACATGATTGAGAGAGGATTTGAAGTGTTCATTAACAATTTTAGCATTTTTGGCACCTCTTTCGATCTTTGTTTAGCAAATCTTGAGAAAGTACTTGCCCGATGTGTGGATAAGAACTTAGTGCTGAATTGGGAAAAATGCCATTTTATGGTAACTGAGGGAATAGTTCTTAGCCACATTATTTCATCCAAAGGGATTAAGGTTGATAGAGCAAAAATAGATGTCATAACTCACCTACCCCCACCGAAATAGCTAAAAGACGTGCGCTCTTTCTTAGGCCACGCGGGGTTTTATAGAAGGTCCATTAAGGACTTTAGCGCCATCGTTAGACACTAAAGCAACCTTCTTATGAAGGATACCCCATTTGAGTGGAATGAAGCATGCCAAAGTGCTTTTGAAAAATTGAAAAGCATGCTTGTTTCCGCTCCCATCATGTAATCCCCGAATTGGTCCTTACCATTCGAGCACACGTGTGATGCAAGCGATTTTACGATAGGGGCTATTTTTTGCCAAAGGAAAGTCAAAAAGGGTCATGTCATCTAATAAACTAGCCGGACTCTTACCAGACCACAACTCAATTACTCCACCACGGAGAAGGAATTGTTAGCGGTAGTATTTGCTCTAGATAAATTTCGGTCCTATCTCATTGGTTCCCCCATCACTTGTTTTACCGGCCATGCGGCTTTAAAATATCTCCTTGTAAAGAAAGGCGCAAAGTCGCTCCTCATAAGGTGGATCCTACTCCTACAAGAGTTTAATCTCTCCATTAGAGACAATAAAGGAGTAGAAAATGTTGTTGTCGATCATTTATACCGATTTTCATCTTACATACCTAGCAATCCTATACCCATAGACGAGTATTTCTCGGATGAGCAACTCTTTGTCACCTCTTCTTGGCCCTAGTTTGCGGATATAGTCAATTACCTTGTCACAGGAGTCGTCCTTCCCGAGTGGACACCGCAAGATAAGAAGAGGTTCATTACTTGGTCTCGCATGTTTTTCTATGATGATTCATTCCTTTTTAAATATTGCGTTGATCGAATCATCCGACGGTGCGTACCGGATGACAAAATACCCAAAGTCATCCAATTATGTCATTCGGAGGCATGTGGCGGCCATTTTTCGACGAAAAAAATAGCCGCTAAAATTCTCCAAATCGGTTTTTACTGGCCCACTATGTTCCGGGATGTGAGTAATTACTGTAAATCATGCGATAGATGCCAACGGATGGGGGCAATTACCCGACGAGACATGATGCCATTATCCCCGATACTCATTATTGAGATCTTTGACTGCTGAGGTATTGACTTCATGGGCCTTTTTACCCCATCTTTTGGATACCTATACATCCTTGTTGCGGTAGACTACGTTTCTAAATGGTTGGAAGCTATAGCTACCAAGACAAATGACAATAAAGTGATGATACGTTTCCTGCAGGAACACATACTCTCTCGCTTCGACGCTTCGAAAGCGATAATTAGTGATAATAGCACGCATTTTTACAACAGGCCATTCGATAAGCTTATGAAGAAGTATGGCATCGTTCATAAGGTTGGAACGACCTATTACCCACAAATGAATGGGTAGGCCGAGTTGGCAAATCGGGAAATCAAGAATATCCTAGAGAAGACCGTTGATCCCAATCGAAAAGATTGGTCCCTTCGATTGAATGATTCGCTATGGGCCTACCATACCGCATACAAAAATCTGCTCGGAATGTCCCCATTTCGCTTTGTGTATGGAAAGCCTTGCCATCTTCCCATCGAGCTAGAACACAAAGCATATTGGGCTATTAAGAGGGTAAATTATGACATAGATACAGCCGGTGAAGCTCGCAAGCTTCAATTAAATGAGTTAGAGGAGATACGCAATGACGCGTATGAAAACGTTAAGATATTTAAAGAAAGGACGAAACTCGCACACGACAAGATTATTCGACACATGGAATTTCTTCCCGAGCAAAAAGTGCTCCTATATAACTCTCGGTTGCATCTATTTTGGGGTAAGTTACGGTCTCAGTGGACTGGTCCATTCGTTGTGAAGAGCGTATTCCCTCACAGAATAGTGGAATTGGAAGATCCAAAGGGGGAAATATATTCAAAGTCAATGTTCAACGCCTAAAGCCATATTTAGAGGTGTGCATAAAGGATGTCGATACCATTTGGTTGTCGGACCCCGTTTATGGGGTAAAATGAGATAAAATTGAGAGGTCGTCGCACCCCGACGCGTATGGGGTGATTCTTGTGTATAATAGTTTTGTATCGGTTAGGATAAGTGAAGTAGGTTCAATAAATAGGTGTGGACCATATTAAGTAGGTAGGAAGCATGCATTGTGAGTAACCCCGGAGTTCGAAGTGAGGATTGAGCGATAATCGATTCAAGGTTGAGTTGTTATCAAGGTGGAAGAACCTTTAGAGTACAAGAGTGGAGTAAAAATATCAAGTTAGGGGAAGTCTGTCAAAAATTCAGCAGCGACCTGGACCGCCCCTGGGCACCGGGTCCGGACCGCCTTCGAAGAAAATTAAACTAAAAAAGCCCGATTCGGACCGCCCCTAGGCACCCAGTCCGGACCGCCTCTGGTTTTCTTCAACACTTCCCTAGGTGCATCCCTTATTCCCCAATCCCTTCATCTCTCTCCATTTCGTTTTTCTCCACCATTTCCCTCCCAAAATTCATCCTCTTTTCCCTCCAAGTCCACCCTTTCCCACCAAATACCTACCTATAAATACACCCCCTACTCCCCCCATCTCCCCCACACAAATTCTTCTAAGGAATTCTCTTCCTTAAACTCTAAATTTCTTCTACCCATCCACTCTCTCCCTCCATAGCTGACCAAGAGAAACCCACCAAGTACAACTCCGTCAATATCATCGGCAATAATCCCTACGACTACCGCTCTGATCAAGAAATGCGGTGGTGTGAGGAATTCTTTGGGCCAGCGCGCAATCTCCAAGTATAGCGGGCCATTAATTGGGGCGAGCTACCCAATTCTGCCACCAACCTTTTTCTCCTAAAGGTTGGTGCCGCTATCTTAATGAGCCTTACAACAAAGTTTGGGCAGCTAAGGCCCGGGAGTTTTATATCACACTCGTACGCACTAGCGAGTTTGTCGTCGAGGTAAGGGTGCGGGGCCAACGCATCCCACTTTCTCTTGCGACACTTATCGCGAAGCTAGCTGAGAAAGACGTCCCAAACCCGGTCAGTTTCATCTACCCAATACTCTTCCACCTGTAGACAAAGTGGTGTGCATCCAACGTCTAGCGCCCAAGGAAGTATGAACCACGGGCGTTTTTAGGGTCTTCGAATAACCGAGAAAGCGCGCCTCATATTCCAAATCGTATGCGCGAACATCTTACAAAATTTAAACGATTCCGATATGCGATCCCAGCAAGGCACCCTTGTTTACCACATCTTCGATCGCAACTCCTCCATCAATCTTGCGCACATTATATACCGAGACATCTATTTTGATGCGTTGGATGAAAAGGCGGCGCTACTCCCCTTCCTTACGCACAGCTCATTACCTCCATTCTCGCCGACCATCTCATCGCTCCACCCGCCGGGTCTCTTTGCCTCCCAATCCCTTTTAAGCAGGCCACCCCAAACAAGAGTGAGCGCCAAAGAGCAATATTATGAGCGAGAGAAAATGATGATGAAGACTCGACTGAAGAGGAGAGTAGCGAAGAAGAGGAGGCATACGTGGCAATGGGAGAGCAAGGGGGAGTATCTGTCGAGGATGAGGAGGATTTTAATTTTAAGCTTCCCGACAATGACATTGATGCGCGCCTCACAGCCCTTGAAACAAAATTTGACGAGTTCCTCAATCAATACACAAGGGATCAAGCGACCAACCATCGCGCTTACCAACGGGATACGAGCATGAAGTATCGTCTTCAAGCTCATATGTACCAACTCAATTTTGGTGGACCCCCTCCGAGCTAATTTTATGATCCTTACGACCCGAGCGCGCTCGGTAGCTCCAACCCCCCACCCCAGTGAAGCTTTTTGTAGTTGTTTGTGTTGGTTGTTGTTTTCGTTGCGTGGGTTGTTATGTATGTTCCTGCTTCCTTTTCTTTTTAATGTACCACAACCCTTATATATATAAAAATCCGCATTTTCTCCAATTATTTATCGCACATCTTATTTTGCCTTATTTAGATTTTAGTCCTTTGATTGGGGATAATGCAAAAGTCTAAGTTAGGGAGGGTGACGAGTGCGTATTTTTAAAATTTCATAAATTCCCAAAATGCCAAAAAAATAGAAAATTTCAAAAAAAAATTGAAAAATTCTGAAAAGCCAAAAATATTTTTCTTCAAAGTAAACAAAAATTGGAATTTAAATTTTTAAAAATTTCATTAAAATTCGGTTTAAAATCTCAAATTGTAAAAATAAATTACACAAAGCCGAAATTGACCAAATATGGAAATTGAAAGAAAATTGACGACTTTACGAATAAGTGTGGAGATTAACCAACCTGGTGAGATTTTGAGCCTTTCAAAAAAAAAATCTCGAGGAAATAAATCAATCAGAGTTAATGGCTAACTCAACGTTCAATTCATCGTTTAAAGTAAGTCGTTGTGATCTCAATACCCTTGTTTTGATCGGTTATGAAAACGTGTGAGATGTTGCCTCGAAAAATGCACTTAATAAAACTCTAAATTTAATCCACCTCGAGATGCATATGGTAACGCCATTAATAATTTGGGTAATGAAGTAGGCCCTCGTTTGTCACCCACAAATATTAGCTAGAAAAAGTTGTGAAAAATCATCCCTTTTGCAAACCCAATTGAGCCGAGTAAATGTTTCCCTTTTCGTTCGATTAACCCGAAAAGCCCAAATAGCTAAGAATTGAGAAAATTGGAAATCCAGAAATTTCGTCCAAATGGTGCAATAAAAAGGGGCAAGAAAAATAGAAAATGCTCAACAAAAATAGCAAGAAAAGAAAAATAAAATAAGAAAATTAGAAAAATAAGAGAAAATGAGCAAATGCCCGAAAAAGAACTAACGGACATCACAAAATAATTTTTCAATTCCAAAAATATCCAACCATATCCTTTTACCCATTACACCTTATAACCCGAAAAAGTCCTAACCGAGTCCAAATGGAAAAATTTGATTACTGCGTGGAGAGTTAAGACACAAAAGATAATAAAAGAGATTAAATGTGTGAATTAGAGGCGATGTTTTCGTTTCCTTATAACCATAATCCGATGATGAGATCCATTCACCATAAATTTTTGTCTTTTCAATCTTGTGTGCGTGAATTCGTGTTCCATTGCATTTACTCTTTATAACACGCATACCGAGAGAAAATAGCCACAATCCCGGGGTATTCGTTTGTGAGAGCATTCCGTGAGCATTTGAATCAAAATGAATTTTCGGAAAAGTAACGTAATGGTCTATTGGTGGAAATTCCCGGTCAAATTTCTGGCTTCGCACACACACTATGATTTGAGACTCTTGAACATGAATTGATGATGACTATTTTCTGGAAAAATTTAAATTGTACAATTTTTTATTATTTTGAATTTGCTTTGAGTCGAATTTTGTGGGTATATGCACTGCAAATCCTCACGAGACACAACTCGTCCTACTAGGGTGACCTAGGGGTTTAAAGGCTTGTTACATATGCTAAATGCAATCGCTTGTCCACCAAAGTGGTATTCTATCCAAATAAAGATTTTTTTTTAGATTTGATCCTTAGTTAAATTCTTTTACATTGCGCAGGACACACAAATTTCTAAGTTATGGGGGTTTGATTAGGCTCAAATTCTTTCTAATTTATCCCCTTGATTTAGGGACTTTTATCATCTTAAGTAATACAAAATGAGTTGAATTATCGCATTTCCTTACTACTGACTCCTTCTAACAAGTAAATCTAGTTTTGTGTATTTCTCATGAGTTTTGCATGTATTTAAAGCATCGAGGAAGAAAGAAATTGGAAAAGCATCGAAAGAAATCAAAGAAGAAAAGTCTAGGGGTAATTTCATAATTTTGTAGCCTTAATCCGAAGTCGAAGCCAACTGGAGAGTTGAAGATTTTTCACTCACGAGAATATTGGAAGAAACGACACATTAATCCGAGCTACGGTGAAAAAGTTACGAGCATTTGAAGATGAGAAAAGTTCAAAAAAGATCCCTGCACGAATTTGGCAAGTGGTCCGGACCGCCCTGGAAAAGGATCTGGACTGAGTGCTAAGCAAGTTCTGTATGAAAAAGACAAGCGATCTGAACCTTTTTTCCAAAAAGGATCCAAATCGCATGGCTAAAAAGTTCTGAATGAAAAAGGGGTGCGATCCGGATCTTTTATCCAAAAAGGATCTGACCGCCCCTGTCGAAGGTTCAATATTTGAAATAAAGGGGAGATCCGGATCGCCTTGCCCAATGAGTTCTTAGTTATTTTAAATTAGAAATCGCATCACCATTTCCAGAATAAAGTGTAGCTATCGACTGCGCTGAAGGAACCACACCCAAATCACTTCGGAAGTTTCGGAGTCAAACGACCTCCTTTGTCACCTTCAAAACTACAATATATACGTCTTACATGGTGGAATCAGGAGTGCATGATTGCCTTATACTCCTCTAACTTATGGATACACCTCCTAAGGTAAATACATATCCTCAGATCGACTTTCTTAAATCTTTATCCACCTGAAAATCTAAGTTTATATACTCGATGGGTACAAGACTATCTACTGACTAAACCAGTATATAATCTCTAGTCATTTTCAGGTACTTGAGAACGTGCTTTACTGCAGTCCAGTGTTTCTCACATGGTTAGAATTTAATATGTATACCATGTCAACGGTTAAAAAGATGTACAGTCTTCTTTACAACATAGTATACATGAGGCTCCCCACCATCAAAGCATAGGATATATTCCTCGTCCTCTCTACCTGATGAAGTGTCTTAGGACACTGATCCTTGTATAAAGAGATTACATGACAGAAGGAAGTAATCCTTTCTTAGAATCTTGCATGCTAAACTTTGTGAACATATCATCGATATAAGTGGCTTGGGATAAGCCTACCATCCTATTTTTTTCGATCATGCAAAATCTTAATTCCAAGGATGTGATTGATTTCTCCTAAGACCTGCATATTAATATGCATAGATAACCACACTCTTATATGGGATAACACACCAACGTCGTCCCCTATTAGGAGAAAATAAAGACTATAAGGTTATCGCAGGAGAGAGCTTAACCTCATAACATAAGATAATGGTGTTGGATATGAATATTAAAAATCAATCACGAGTGTGAAAAGAGAAGATTAACCAACGAACTAGGCGGTGGAACTTAGAAGGAGAGAAATTAAAACTATTTCAAGACTAAATATTAAATGAAGCATCATGGAATACTGAAGATGAGACTAACATAATGTGAGATAATATGGCCACATGCATTAGGAGAATATTGAAAGAAAATTTTGGAGAATCAAAAGGCAGGGGGCCACAATCTAAATAGACTTGGTAGTGGAATGAAGAAGTACAAAATATAGTAAAAATCTAAAGGGAGTGCTTTAAAACATAACAAACGTAGCGAAGAAAATTTTGAGAAATATAAATAGGCTAAAAGGAAGTTAAGAAAATGATAAAAGATACTAAGTTAAAGCCGTATGATGATCTTTATACAAAATTAGGAACACAAAAAGGGATAAAAGTATTTAGAAGCTTGCTAACTTAGGGACAAAAAAAAGATATTAATAACGTTAAGTGTATTAAAAGTGATGATTTAATAGTCTTAAATAAGGATGATGATATTATGGAAAGATGAAAAAACTATTTCGAATGGTTATAAAATTGAGATAATGGGAGTAGATTAGATAGAGAAACTTAAGGAGACTCAAGAAATATATATTTTCACAGAATTTGTACAACAGATGTTAGGATTGCTCTAAAAAAGATAAAAACAAGGATGACTTGAGGGCCAAATGGTATCCATATTAACATTTGGAAGTGTTTAGGGAATGAAGGAGTGTCTTGGCTTACAAAATTATTTAATAGAATTATAATGACTAATAGGATTCCCGATGAATGGATAAAGAGTATTTTAGTACCTATTTATAAAAATGAAGGGGACATACAATATTGTTTAAATTATTATTGTATTAAGTTAATGAGTCATACAATGAAATTGTGGGAGAGAGTAATTGAATATAAATTGAGATTAAAAACAACAATATATGAGAATCAATTTGGGTTCATCCCTGGGAGGTCAACAATGGATGTAATTTATTTATTTAGGAGATTAATGGATAAGTATAGGGAGAAAAAGAAGGACCTTTATATGGTTCTTATATATTTAGAGAAGGTGTATGATAGGATACCAATAGATATTATATGGTGGTATTTACATGAAAAATGAGTGATTCGTAGATATATTGATCCAATCAAGGATACATATGATGGGGCCATGACTATGATATCGTAAGAACATCATCTGAAGAAAGTAGTGAATTTTCAATTATTGTAGGTCTGCATCAAGGTTCGGCATTAAGTCCTAATTTTTTTCCTCTTGTTATGGATGAGTTGACTATGAAAATACAAGATGAGGTGTCATGGTGCATACTATTTGAAGATGATATTGTCTTAGTAGATGAGACTAAGATGGGAATTAATGGGAGATTGGAATTGTGGAAAGAAACTCTAGAAACAATAGGATTTAAAATAAGCATAACTAAAATAAAATATATGGAGTGCAATTTTAGTAGTAATAGGAGGACAAACGGGGATGTGATAAAACTGGAGGGACTTAAAAATGATCATTTTCGTTATTTAGATTCGATTATCCAAAAAGATGGAAATATTAATGAAGATGTTACTCGTAGGATTAAAGCAGGGTGGGTTAAGTGGAGAGGTTCTACCGACATATTGTGTGATAGGCGTATACCTTTGAAGTTAAAGAAAATTTTTTATAGGACAATCAATAGACCCTCCATATTATATGGGACAGAGTGTTGGTCAACTATTAAACAAAATCTGCAAAAAATAAGTGTGGCAAAAATACGAGTGGTAAGATGAATTTATGGTAAAACTCGAAAGGATAAAATTAGAAATGAATGAATTCATGAAACGATAAAAATAGCACATATAGAAGATAAATTGAGAGAAAATCGACTTAGATCGTTTGGACACATCAATCATAGACCAATGGATATCCCCATAAAAAAGAGTGATTTAGTTAGCACTGATACTAACACAAGGGGTAAAGGTACAACTAAATTGATTTGGTCGGATATTGTCAAAAAAGATATAATATCATGTGATTTAATCCAAGATATTTCATTAAAAAGAATAGAAAGGAAAAATAGGATTCATATAGCCGACCCTAAATAATTGGAAAAAGGCTTTGTTGAGTTGTTGAGTTGAGCTCTTTCCCCAAGTAGACTAGGCACTGCTTATTTTAATATCCAAAGCTTTCTCAGATGTAGCACTTGCCTTTCGACTACTTCCCTACTCCCTGAAGTTCAATCATTATTTTAACTATCGTAGTACCCGATACTTTCATTTTTTCTTCTTTTTTTTCTTACCTTTCGAGAGCTTCTCTCAGTAACCTGCATAATACCCTTTTTGCTTTATAACATCCTTCGTAAGTTGGAGTTCAATAACTAGTTTCACCATAGAGTAATAAAATGTGTTCGTAAAATAGTTTAAGCAAAATTATTGAAGGACTCTGGGAGTCATTGGATAAAGAAGTCGATCTCAATTTCCCCATCAATTTTTTATCCAAGGACTTCTAGTTTTCCCACGATAGACACCATCTTGAGCACATAGTCAGGCTGTGACACCCTACAAAAATCCATAAATAGATATACCAGGTCTAATATAAAAATCACAGGAATAAAAACTTTTGGTAACATTATAAGCATAAGAAAAATTTAAAACCAAATGAACATAAACAAAATAATAAAATACTGAATCAACACAAAACCAGCTCTGATACAAATCACTGTTAATAAAACATAAGTCATCTCTAAATATAAAATGTGCCCATACAAAAGTACCAGTCTGAAAATAAATATACATGTACAACCTGAATGAAAATAAAATAGTACAATAAAAGAATGAACTACATTTACTCGACTCCTACAGTCTTAAGAGAAAGAAATGACGCTTCACTTGAGATTCTCCTCTACCGAACTCACGTTAATAGTGACTACCGTAAAAGGACCCATTAAAATAATTTTTAAAAGAAAACATAAACAACAAGCCTATGTAGAATATGATTATAATTGAATCTGGGCCACATTATAACTACACATCTTCCTTTCGTTTTTAATTATATTTTAAGTTATTAATTACCCAATTCAACAACCTAAAATATCATGCGGTTCTAAATCTTGAACCCATATGTATCCAGGTGACTAAAGTCGTACAATATAATTATTTAATCTTTATTTTCTCATATTTAAGTTTATCTCTTTTATTATAATACATAGGTTGTGTGGTAGTCTGGAACATACAGTACGTCTCACTAAATAACTAATACACCAATAACAGGCTTATAACTCAAATCTATACACATTTGACTATCTCATGCCAATAATACAGTGTACGAGTCTCTAGTATAGGTAATACACGAATACAAAATATAAGTTTGTAGGTGGATATCCCTATTATAAGTTATATACATCTTTAATATAGCATATAAAACAGTATCACTAACCCTAATAATGCAACACAATAATCACATATGGTAAGAGAAAGACTCCCTCATATCTAACATCTATACAAAGGTACAGTCCCTAGTACGTACAAATAAATGGGCTATTATCTCCCCCGCACATAATGAAGGTCTAACCTTATTACCTTTTAGGATCACTCACTCGTACTAGGTATAGTCTCAGTTGTCCCAACCCTAAGACCTTATCACGATCGAAAGATAAATCTCAAAGTCTACCCATTATCCATATGTCCCACCATACCAAATACCATATTAAAGAATCTCTCCATGAACCCTTTCTATACATGAATACCTAAACGTAGGACCCTAGGGTATAATGACCATGGAAAAACTTGTATACTCACCAAGGAACCATTGCGGTTTGAGCTGTACATGCCCCAAAGTGGAGTCCCTATTAGCATGTCACCGTGATTATTTACAAATGGTATGTAGAGAGCATAAAACATCCATTTAAATATGACTCTCATTAATGATTTGACTCAAATAAACATATAAACATGCCGAACCAATGTTACCATATTACGTTTAAACCCTCACTAACGAGATAAATTAACATAACGTACACAACCCTTATTAACGGGTTAATATAAAACTAATGCTACCGGGTCACACTAAGCATCTCCATTCATAAAAATGATATAACATATCTATAACCCTTCACTCATTCTAAGGTACATTAAACCTAACACTTCAGGTTCCCAAATCTAGGTATAGTCTCACCCTACCATACTATAAATTAGGAACATTAACCATACTCAATCTTAATTAGCCCTAGTATACCTCTCAAGGCAACACATCTATGTATCAAACCACAACACACTTATATAACAATCAATAAATATGATAATAACCCCACTTTAGAGATTTTAACCAATTCCTAATCTCACCCAAAGAATATAACTCAATATGACCATCATAATATCTCCCATATATCCCGGTCAACAACCCACTCCTCTAAAACTTTCTAATTCCTAATCAAAACTCATTATACTATTGAGTTTAAAACTAAAGGTCTCATCCTGAAATTAACTCCTTTAAATAAACAAATCTCCCGAAATGCCAATCTCAAACAATTTAATTCCTATGAATCTATTCTATGAGTATAAAAAAAACTTCAGGCTAGCAAATCCCATCCCTAGACCTCAAAACCAAAATTCTCAACCAAATACATCAAAGCCTAAACTAGGTCATATCTGATACCACCGATCGATTAGGCGACACATAACCTCCAAAAATTTCCTTTGATGCGGGATTCACCATCTTTAACCCCCATTTTCTCTCTCCAACCTCCATTAATGAACCCAAAAACTTCATCCAAATGCGCAACCAACATTCAAATGATAAAAACACATTATTAACACAATAGGAACCTATTTACTTCATCAAATCCCATATATACCAGAGGATTTATAGGGAAAATTCAATTTCAATTCAAGAACCCTAGATTTATCCAATTCTATAAATTTTCATGGATTGATTCAATTAAACATAGGGTTTTTATGTGATTCTCAATATAAAACATATTTAAATCATCATCTATTAGTTTTAATCCAAGTTTATGAAGGAATCAACAAAAATAAAGGCGAAATCAACCTAATATATAGGTTAATTAAAATACAAAAATTAATTATTTAATTATCTAAAATCAAACTCACAGCATAATTTAATTTAGAATTGTAATAGAAAGATATAATTTTAACACACATACAATCATAATAATATTCTATATAAACTTACCTCATGGATTGATTAAGGAATCAATCCCTTAAATCCTCCTTTCGGTGCTTTCTCTCTCTATCCCCTTTAGTACTTAATAATTGTCTTTTGTGATAAAATGATATCCTTAACAGCCCTCCAAACCTTTTAATCTCAAAATTGGTTTAGGGCACCAAATGGGACTCACCTAAAAGGGTCCAAAAATAACTCCAAATGACTTCAAACCTTTTTCGAGCCTTGTAATAACCCAGCGGGACTTTAAACCGTTGTTTTAAACTAAAAACATACATTTTACGTGTTCCAAAAGTCAATTACCAAATATACCCAAAACAAATAACTACAAACTTAGTTATTTATTAATTACCTGGTACAAGTCTAAATAGTAATTAATATAATTAACTAATCACCGCGTTATAAATTCAATTTAAATAACATATAAAAATATAAATAATGACATATTTGGTCACAACAAGCACATATATTTAATTTTCATTCAATTTGATAACTCGAAAAAAATACGGGGTATTACACATCCACGGGAGTACCATCTATCATCTTTGTGTCTACCAGCCTTGCCATTGCATTCAATCTTGCGGCATGATTCTCATCCTCAAACATATCCCTGAGATTTTGAATCATGTCATAAGCACTTACAAGTAGGGGTGGACAAAAAAAAGACCGACCCGATTGGACCGAACCGGACCGGACCCACATTTATAGGCTTTTTTATAAATCGGTCCTAATTCGGTCCTAAATTAAGAGACCAGAATAGATTCGGTCTAGTCTAAAATAGTAATTTTAAATTCGATTTTAGGACCGGACCGAACCGTTTATTTTAATACTATATACTATATATTAATTTTATATAAATATATGATATATGTTTATTAGTAAATAACTAGACCCTAAGCTAAAAGTCTCTCACATCACATTTACACGGCTGACCAACACAAGTAGGTTTCCTCTCTCTCGTCTCTTTCATCTTTCCTCTCTCAACACCATAATAATGGCCGAGACATCAGATCCAACCCATCCTCAACTCTCCAGCAACTCTGTCGGTGCCGGCGCCGACAGTTCAGCATGCTACGGTATATTACTTAAACTATTTGTTATGATTTCTTATTTTTGTTGTGATTTGTTGGTATAAAACCCACAACGGGTCTCTGATATATGTTTATTTTGATAAAATTCAAATGTTGATTGTTTTGTGGTTTGAAAATTGAAATAACTCTGGACCCATTTTTCTGACAGAAAACCCATTTAATCTGGTTTACTTTACTGGTAGCTTTCGATTTTTTTGGGTTATTTTTTTAGTTTACTTTGAAATAACCGTGATGTGTTAATTTATTGTGACTTGTTGGTTCTACTCTGGTATAAAACCCACAATGGGTCTGTTTGTGAATCTGTGATATATGTTTATTCTGGTATAAAACCCAACTCTTGATTGTTTTGTGGTTTGAAAAAAAAGTAAATGTAAATAAATGTGGACCGATTATTAACCGAACAGGACCAAAAATAGCCTAGACCGAATAAATAGGCTAAACCGATAAAATCGGTCCAAATTCGGTCTTCTCAAATATAGGACCGAATGATTCGGTCCGACACTTAAAAAGGCCAAAAATCGGACCGGACCGGATCGCGCCCATCCCTACTTATAAGTGACCACGGGGTCACGGATTAAGTCCCTGAATATGGAGCCAATATTATATCAAAAGAGAGACCGTGACCCCTATTTAGGGTCATGAATGACGTCTGTGACCATTATTTTTTGTCACGATTTAGGTCTGTAACGTGTGGTATTGGTCACGTTTGAGGTCTGGGACTATCTCTGATATATGGTATAGCGTTGACATATTTTAATGTTGTTGTTGCAACACATTGGTCATAAGGGTCAATATGTAGCAATGAGTCGTTTGATAATATTTTTACCACCTCTGGTAAGCCCATACATCCGACTCAGATGCCTCCTTAGTCGGCTTATCAGGGCATGGTTCAATTAAACAAACTTGTAATTTCTCAGCATTGAGGACGATATCTAGATTTCATGTGATCCCCATAAAATACATAAATATATTGATTAGTCTTAAACATAAATAACACTAGAGTCAAAATAATTAATATTATTCTAAACAAGAATGGACTATTTAAAACTACAAATATGTTAGCAATGTCAATATAGAATACTGAATAAACAAACGATACATATATGATGCCACTCAAATTATAATGAAATATAAACTCCACACTGGAATATAAATAACTCAAAATGAATCAAACATATAAAACTTGAATAAATAAATTTATCTCCAACATAAATAATCCTAACACAAAATTTGACTCAAAACTAAATACATAGAATAATGAAGTCTAAAAAACTTAAAGGAAATGCATAAATAAGGTTAGATATAAGCTCGACACCTACATCCTAAGAATAAAAAATGGAACAATAATTAGAATTTGGATAAGTCTCCAACTAAGAATGGTTAAGAGTGAGGTGGGGGCGGCCTAGGACCCATAAAAACAGTTCCACAAACAAAATTAAACCTAAAAAGCCTACGACGAGTCAAAATATAACTACAGTTAGGCCACAAAATACATATTCCTCCAGTGTTTCAGTTGATTTTAAGTTATCCCAACCCAAACAACCTAAATAAGCATGTGGTTCTAATCCCAAACCTGAATGAGGATAGGATATCTTCTTTTAATTAAGTGTATGTGTGACACCTCGCCTATATTAACCACGAGTGATCAGTCCTTTATCAAAACAAACAGGAATCTCATTTCGTTCATTCTTAGCATCACTATTGAGAACCTTTTAAATTACGAACCATCTATGTTAAATTAAACGGATGCCAAATTTTATCTTTCATTACATATAATGTAAGGGCAAATTTCTAATCGAGTCATTTGTAGTGTTGGCTTAATTTCGGACAAAACTAATTGTGTCATAGGATAGATGTTTGTTGTTCCCTCAAGCCTGTGAAAAGTTAGTTGAAGACGTAGTGGCCTAGCATAGTGAAGATTTCATCCTTATCGATTTCGTGCCAAGTTATGCGTCATCAACATTTTGATTCCAAGGTCTCTAAAGGTATGAATGCATTTAGTATATAGAGAGTCTTGGATATTTTTTGTAGGTGTCCTTTTATAAACATTTTGTTAAAACGACTTTTCATTTTCTCAGAAAATCATTTTAGAACTTTTCATCTAAGGGTTGGGCTTAAAAATTGATTTTGGATTTTCTGGATTATCGTTCGAATGACAATGGGATCTTATTCGAACTAGATTACCAACAAGATTCAAACAAACTTTTGCCCTTTTTACTGAATTGTCATTGGAATGTCGTTAGAACGACATCGTTCGAACGAGTTTTATCCAACGGAATTTTGGCCTATTTTTTGTCTATAATCTCATTTGAACAGTGTCGTTCGAACAACATCAGAATATCGTTCGAACGACTGGGCACGGGAACAGTTTTTTTTTCAATTTTTAATTTCCAACTTCCCACTACTTCCTTTGTTAACATACCTGATTGAATTAGTGCGGGAGCAATAATTTTTAGAGAGACTTTTGAGACTTTTCCAAACACTTCCATTAAAAAGTCTTATTTTTATGTGTTTAATTTTTATGATTTTAATTCTTCCAACACACATGTTTTCACCCATAGTTTGAGTTTGATCCAAATCTTCTTATATATATATATATATATATATATATATATATATATATATATATATATTATTTGTTTGAGATCTTTTGGCACTGGGTTCATTCTCATCCTAAAAAGGAGAAAAGTTTCCTTACAGAGGTTTATATTCTTGGTTCATTGTGTACATATGAAGGAAAGGCCTTTGTATATTTTGACAGTAGTTGAGCCCCATTGGAAGATTTAGAGACTGCGGTGGATGTCGGAGTTATCTACTAGGCGAAAGTTGAAGAGCGAAGGAGTGTCAAGGCTTGAAGGGAGTCGAGTTTGTGTTGTAAGTCTTTTTATCATAGTCTTTGTAAAAATACCGTACTTAGTGGATTTGTAGGTCGGGGCCGTTCGAGGTTTTTTTCATTGTGGGTTTTCCTTGTATATCGCGCCTTGTATGTGTGTGCTTATTTTTATCTTGCAAAATTTCACTTAGAAGCATGCTAGGTTAATCAAGATAAAAATTAGTTTAATTTGTAATTTTCGTGCTAATTTTAGTTAGGATAATTTTAGTTTAATTTAATTCAAGTTGGAATTATTAATTTGGCAAAATACATGCTTTAACTTGTTTGCCATAATTGTAACTTGAATTGAATTAATTTTGTTTATTGAGTTTAAAAGAAAAATCCAAATATTTGTTTTGTCTTGTTTGAATTAATTTTAATTCTGAAGAAATTAAAATTTGGGAGCTTTAATTGCTAAATTCAAAAGAAATTTTAATTTGGAATATATTGTGAACCATCCCATATTTAGAACATCTAAAATTAGGCTATCAAGTTGGTGTCAGAGTGGGAATGCTAAATTATCGTGTTAAGATCCCTTGTTAACATTTTTGCTTTAAAAATGGAAAATTTACCTTTTGCAAAATTTTCTATTTTTGATGGTTCCAACTACGCGTATTGGAAGGCACGTATAAGGTCGGCTCTTAGATCCCTAGATGAGCGGCTTTGGATTTCGATAGTTAAAGGGTGGACCCCACCAACATACCTAGAAGGAGAGGTTTGTGTACCAAAACTCGTAGAAAGATGGAGCGAGACTGAGTTTAAGTTAGCCAATTTTAATTCCCATGGTTTAAATGCTCTTTTTAGTGCGGTCACACCGGATGAGTTCTGTCGGATTATGACATCTGAAACGTCTAAGGAGGCATGGAATATTCTCCAACTCACCCCTGAGGGAACTAGTGTCGTAAAGGCTTCAAAACTCTCAAACCTCACTACTCAATTCAAAATCGTTAGAATGCTAGAAAGTGAGACTTTGGATGAGTTCTATGCTAGATTGTCTGATATTGTTAATTCAACTTTTTAATTTGGGAGAAACGATACCCGATAACCGTGTTATAAAGAAAATTTTGAGTACATTACCAGAGAGATTTAATGATAAGGTGACCATTTTAAATTCTTTAAACACTTTAAACTCTACGAAACTTGAAGATATCGTAGGTGACTTACAAACCTATGAACTTGACATGTTTACCTCCAAGGATGAGAAGAAGAAAGATAAGGGCATAGCTTTGAAAGCCCGTAAGGAAGAAGCATCGATTTCGGATGATGAGCTTGAGATTGACTCGGAAGATATAGCTTTGTTTGCTAGGAAGTTTAGAAAATTTCTTAAGACTAATAAAGAGAAACTTAAGAATGATTATGAGAAATTTGAGAAGTATAAGCATAGTAAAGTCGAAACATTCCCTAAAAATAAAAATGAATATCTTAATAGGGACAAGTCAAGAAGTGTTATGGTTGTGAGGGTTATGGCCATAGGGCATTCGAGCATTCCACTAAACTAAGGAAGGAGGGCAAGCAACTAATTTTATACAATGCCACCCTTAGTAATAGTGAACCAAAAGAGGGACCCAATTCCCCTATTGAGTGCAATTTCACCTTGTTCATGGCAAGTCATGTGAGCACCGATAATGAATCTTCCCATGAAGATATTCCTTTACATGACACTTTTGAGGCCATTACTTGTGAATCCCAAGAGTTTGATGGTGTGAAGAGTGGAGATGAGAGTGAGAATGAAGAAGAGGTTGAAGAGAGTGAACTTTAAGTAGCTTTTCGTGAGTTGTAAGGGGAATCTTTGAAATTAAAAAGGGCTAATTTGAAGTTAGAAGCTTGTTTGAGAGAACGTGCCAATGAAAAAATGAGAGTGTTTTAGTTGAAGATCTTAAGGCAGGTGAGAGAACTCTTCGTGAGAAGCTAGAGTACGTAAAAGGTGAATAGATAGCCTTAGAGGTTTAATGGAGGCTATGAAGAAAGAGCTTCTCGAGTTTGAAGAGAGTAGGCATTTACTTGAGTCTCAAGTAGTGGAACTTGAAGAAAAATTGAAAGACTCAAGTCAGGTCAAATTTGATTTCGAGTGTAGGTCGGAGAAATTAGATAAAATCTTAGGAACCGTCCAAATAAAAAATGACTTGTGTGGTATTGGCTTTGATACTCAAAATTCTTCCAATAATAAATCCAAAATCGTGTGTTTGATAGAATCATCTAGGAACACTAGAAAAGATCAATCCTTAGATAACACTTCACACCGTGTTTTCACTTGCACACATTGTGGTCGTAAGGGGAACCTTAGAAAATTTTGTTTTGATCTTAAAAATGGTCCTATAAAATCAAAGGGTAGAGTCTTCATGGTCACTAAATCCCTAGACCATTGTGTTACTCATGTGGGTTAGGAGATCCGATTTGGAGACTTTACGTGGTAGAGTTTATGATTCTTATTTAGTTGTACATGATTCCTCCCTTGCAAAATCAAAAGGTTGAATGTTTTAGTGTTGTTTACGTACACTATCTTTTGTGCTTCATGATAAATTTTTGCTAGTTGTATGTTTGTTTGTCTTTTTCTAGTCTTTGTTTCATCATATAAAAAAAATTATGCTAGAATTATGATATGTGTATGTTTTGTATTTTCTTTTATTTAGTTTGGTCTCATTGAAAAATACAAAAAGATTTTTGTTTTTTTAAGTTGAATTTTTTTGTGTTTAGTTAAAAATTTTGAAAAACTTAAAAAGATTTTTTTCGTGTATGTATTTTAGTCTTACACATTTTATATAACATATACCTGTGTTTGAATCCAATATCACCCCGCTTCCATGTGGCCAGAACTTTTGGTTAAGATTTTCAATCCTTAAAGTGTTCTTTATCATACTTACATGGAGCAGTTTGACTTTGACGTGCTTAATGGATTCTCTTTCTCTATACCTCGATTCACACATGTACGAGCTCATTTGAAATTTAACTTCACATGTATATTTGAGCTAAGTGAGATGTTCCCCTATCAATCTAATCATCTACATGTTGCTATGACTTGTAAGAATCATTTTCTGAATTTAAAAAAAAATAGAAAAATATTTATCTCGTGTTGTTGTGTATCAATGGAATCGGGCTACGAAAGACAAAATTACTTTGCGTGAAAAGCCACCATTTAAATTTGGCCTAAAAAATGTGGCATTGAAAAAATTAGCCAAGGCCTTAATTGTTTAGTTGGTATGTTCATATAGGAAAAAAAAAGAAAAAGAATATTAATGTGAAAGTTTGGTTGGATATATCACGGGTTTGCACAATGACAATGTATCCTAGTTATGCTATTTTTTTAATGACTCTATTGGTTTGTAGAATCATCAAAATTCTAGGATTGTGTGCAGTGTGTATGTTTATTCATCGAGTTCCCTTTATATTGTCACATGAGACTATATTTAAGTTTGATAAAGTTTTACAATCAAATGAGAACTCCGTGAACATATTTAGGCGATTGTGTATATATTCCTTTAGTCTCTAGTTCACACCCCTTCAGTTTCGTTTATCATATGTATTTAGACACATTTTGGCCATATGAGTGTGTAAGGCTTAATGTGTTTTATGTCGTGTGTGGTGTTTATACCTATGTATATGTGCGTGTGCTATTGGTATATTTATGTGTGTGAATACACTCATACACACACACAAATATATATATATATATATATATATATATGGTGTGTTTTGAGCCTTTGCCTTAGCATCAAATCCATGTATGCATCTTGTTCAAATTAGTATCCATCTTGTTGCGACGTTTGTTTGATATCACATGCTTATGTTTAGTACATTTTAGTTGGTATTATTTTGTTTCTCATCGTAGTTGGTATCTATATTTTGTGGATTAGTTGATTTTCATTGTTGCCAATATGCGTTATTGTTCTTGTCGCTATTTAAACTATCGCATGATAAACTTGTTTTTCCATGTTACTTATCCCTTATTTCATTGAAGGGAATATTTTTCTTTAATTGGGGAGAAATAAGTTATTTTATGATTCTTTAACATTTATCTATTCTTGAACAAAAAGGGGGAGAAATGGTATCTAAACCTTTTATTTTGGGGAGATCTAACTTAAGGTTAGAAGTCTTCTTAAGTAGACATTATTAGATAAAGGGGGAGAATTCATTATGGGGGAGAATTTATTTGATATTCCATATGCGTTTGATGGTGTGTTTAAGTGTGCAGGACTTTATCTCTATCGACAAATGTCAAAGCGACAAAGCTTCTCAACTTTGAGTCGTGTCAAGCATTGTATTTTTTTAATATATTTTGGCGGGTTTGTATCTTTTAGAAGAGCTTGACGGCACCTAGGATTTTTGTTTTGTGTTTTGTTATTTTTTGGGTGGGTTTGGGTCTTTTAAAAGAGCTTGATGGCCGTGAGGATTTTTGTTTTGGGTTTTATTTCGGAATAGCCAAAGGGGGAGATTTGTAAAAAAAAAATTGCAATAGAGTCATTTGTAATGTTTAGTTAGTTCTGGACAAAACTAATTGTGTCATAAGATAGATGTTTGTTGTTCCTTCAAGCCTATGACAAGTCAGTTGAAGACGTAGCGGCCTAGCATAGTGAATATTCATCCTTGCCGATTTCGTGCCAAGTTATGCGTCATCAACATTTTGATTCCAAGGTCTCTAAAGGTATTAATGCATTTAATATATATAGAGTCTTGGATATTCTTTTATGGGTGTCCTTTTATAAACATTTTGTCAAAAAGACTTTTTGTTTTCTCAAAAAATCATTTTAGAACTTTTCAGAAGAGTTTTGGGCTTAAAAATTGATTTCGGATTTCGAACGAGGTTACCAACGAGATTCAAACAAACTTTTGCCATTTTTTTTACTGAATTGTCATTGGAATGTCGTTAGAACGACATTGTTCGAATGAGTTTTATCCAACGAGCTTTTGGCCTATTTCTCTTTTGTAGTCTAGTTTGGAAAGTGTCGTTCGAACGACCGGGCGCGGGAACAGTTTTTTTTTTTCAGTTTTCAATTCTAACTTCCCACTATTTCCACCTTTTACATACCTGATTTAATTAGTGCGGGAGCAACAGTTTTTAGTGAGACTTTTCCAAACACTTGAGATAAAAAACACTTCCATTAAAAAGTCTTATTTTTGTGTGTTTAATTTTCATGATTTTAATTCTTCCAACACACATGTTTTCACCCATAGTTTGAGTTTGATCCAAGTCTTCTTATATATATATATATATATATTATTTTCTTGAGATCTTTTGGCACCGGGCTCATTCTCATCCCAAAAAGGAGAAAAGTTTCCCTATCGAGGTTTCCATTCTTGGTTCGCTGTATACATATAAAGGAAATGCATTTGTATGTTTTGACGGTAGCTGAGCCCCATCAGAAGATTTCAAGACGGCGGTGGATGCCGGAGTTATCTACTAGGCGAAGGTTGAAGAGCGAAGGAGCTTCAAGGCTTGAAGGGAGTCGAGTCTGTTCTGTAAGTCTTTCTATCGTAGTCTTTGTAAAAATACCGTACTTAGTGGATTTGTAGGCTGGGGCCATCCGAGGTTTTTCCCGTTGTGGATTTTCCTCATATATCGCGCTTTGTGCGTGTATGCTTATTTTTATCTTGCGAAATTTCACTTAGAAGCATGCTAGGTTAATTAAGATAAAAATTGATTTAATTTGTAATTTTGGTGCTAATTTTAGTTTAATTTTATTCAAGTTGGGATAATTAATTTGGCAAAATACATGCTTTAGTTTATTTGGCATAATTGTAACTTGAATTGAATTAATTTTTTTTTATTGAGTCTAAAAGAAAAATCCAAATATTTGTTTTGTCTTGTTTGAATAATTTTAATTTTGAAGAAATTAAAATTGGGAACTTTAATTGCTAAATTCAAAAGAAATTTTAATTTGGAATATACTTTGAACCATCCCATATTTGGAACATCTAAAATTGGACTATCATATAACAACATGAGGATATTAAAATAATATAACTCATCCATTCACGCAGTTAATAGAAATCTGAATCATCACGATTTCGATAGGTAAATGATAAATACCGAATAAACCATCGGTTCCAAAACTAATAACCAAACCATAAGTCTACGAAAATAAAACAGAATCTAAATACATAGTCTGATATATTAAAACTGGATGAAAGTATCAACTAAAGGGTCAACATGCCCAAAGGAAATACGGAATCATAAATCCAAGTCTAGGAATGAATAATGAAGCGTCTAAATAAATCCTACAAGCCTCCACAAGTGCTGCAGCTACGCATCCCTGGAATAAGTCATCAAGCTTGGCGTCCTTGTGGTTGGACACCTAAAATGTTTTGAAAAATAGATATAACACAGGTCAGATCCCAAAACCTTGTAAAAATATTTAACATGTATTTAAATTACAGTTATAAAAGCAGTTATTAGATACACAAGTTAGACCAATGTACACTCCCTTGAGTTCCTCACCTCCCATCTATAGTGCAGACATAACGTCTCCTATTTTACCCACCTAATTATGCTACCCAGCCTAACTAGACAAAAGTATCTAACTAACCACAACCGATTTAGCTCCCCCGTATTGCCCATACGATATGCTACCGTAAAACCAATAATTAATATTAATTGAATATTAATATTCCACCATTAATTAAGTTTCTCACCCCTGTAAGATGTGAGTGCAGATTTGAGGAGGCACTGCATCGAGCGTGTTTTAGACTTGAGCAATGTGGTTGCGCCTACGTATCCGTCTTTGCGGAATCAAAGTCTGAGTAGTTCGTGAGTCCGTACGATACTTCGGAGAGAGCTCGATTTTGGTGCGTGGGGGGTGGGTGCCTAATCCGGCGAGCCGCCTCTCGAACGCCCAATTTTGGTAGTTTTGGTGTGTGAGGGTGCCAAATCCGGCTATCCACCTCTCAAACGCCCATATACCGTATAATGAAACTATGCCACTTGTCACAATATATGTGGTGGCATATCAAATAATTAATTAAATCATTACTAGAGTATTATATAGTGTATTTCATCAAATGCGGAGTATATGCAAAATATTAATTTGCGTATAACAATATTTAAGCCTGTGTAGGGTCTCGTTTGTAGTAAAACTTGATAAATCATAAGTCAATATTTGATTAAATATGTGGGGTAATTTATTAGAGTGTTGGCGGTTAATTCATTTAACCCCACTCTGCATTTGTCCCCTCGTAGGCATAGTTGGTGTGTTAAGGCCTCGGCTGAGAGATACCAACTATGTGTACGAAATAAATCACTTACCTGTTCGACTATAAAACCATCACATAACCATGTTTGGTTTTCTTATCATGCACGCATATGCATATATCATATGTATGTAGTTTTGAGGGCTATCTTTGCTTCCTCTTCTTTTCATTTTGGAGGAGTATTTTGGGAGGTTGCCCCCATTCCTCTCGAATGAGCATGTCTCCATAATTTTATTGTCGCTTCAAATATTTCGAACAACAAAGTTATCAGATGTACTGGCCCGAGCAACCAATTGGTGCTAATATATGTATAGTGGATCTTTTGCGATCAAAAGATCAAAAATATGTTTGAGCGTACTCGATCGAGCAACCATTAGTGCCTCGAGTGAACTGGGTTTTTTAAACCAACATATTTTATAAGTGTGCCCAAAAGTTAGGGTCTTTAAGCGTTCCTAGTAATGACTTTAGTCTCCCGTAAATCAGACTTATGCCTAGTAATGTAGGGCTTTTAAATCTCCCTTAAGAGGGTCATGCGTGCCAAGTAATAATGGGCTTTGATGCCTAGTAATATAGGACTTTGAATCTCCCATGAGCGAGGGTCAGGCGCGCTAAGTTATATTGGACTTGAATCTCCCATAACCGAGGGTGGAGGTGGGCCAAGTCATATTGGACTTAAATCTCCCATAACCGGGGGTGAAGGCGGGTCAAGTCTTATTGGCATAAAATCTCCCATAACTGAGGGTCAGGCGGGCCAAGTCTTATTAGCATAAAATCTCCCATAACCGAGGGTCAGGCGGGCCAAGTCTTATTGGCATAAAATCTCCCATAATCAAGGGTCAGTCGGGCCAAGTCTTATTGGCATAAAATCTCCCATAACCGACGGTCAGGCACGCCAAGTCTTATTGGCATAAAATCTCTCATAACCGAGGGTCAGGAGGGCCTAGTGATGTAGGTGATAAATCTTCCATATCCGAGGATCAGGCAGGCCTAGTAATGTAGGACTTTACGAGAACTATAATGCACCTCTGTGGGTGACTTGCTACAATACTGGCAAGGTTTATGAGGACTATAATGCACCATTGTGGGCGACTTACCCCAATACTGGTAAGGTTTGTATGAGCTATAATGCACCTTTGTGGGAAACTTGCCCCAATACTGGAAAGGTTTGTGAGGACTATAATGCACCACTGTGGGCGACTTACCACAATACTGGTAAGGTTTGTATGAACTATAATGCACCTCTGTGGGCGACTTACCTCAAAATTAGTAAGGTTTGTGAGAACCATAATGCACATATGTGGGTGACTTACCTCGAAATTGGTAAGGTTTTTGAGCAATATGATGCACCTCTGTGGGCGACTTACCTCAAAACTAATAAGGTTTGATTGCAAACTCTGTACTATGCTCCAGGTTTTGCGGGCAATTTTGTTTGCCCCCTTTCGCTTTGCTGGAAATAATGTAATGTATCCAGTGCTATATGAGCCATTCGGTGGCTATGCTGAACAACTCTGATGTTTCTTTTGAGGATGCTTCATCAATGATGGTCATTCTGGGACCAAATCCGAGCATGCTTGTCACCCGTGTTTATGCCTCACTACAAATGGTACACTATACAGTACTTTCCCCCCTCTTTACTTTGATTTGTCTTTTATCTCAAGATAAAGTAAAGTAAAGAAAAACAAACAATTGGTTACAACACCATCTAAGAGTTGAAAGCATTTAAATACATTTCACGGGGTGTTTGCCCCCAATTAAAAATAAATCTCTTGAGCATTTAGCCTTGACATCTGTAAGACCTGATGTAATTGCTTATGATAGATTTGATCGTGTGCGTTCAATATCTGCAAGGATAAGAAATCGACTCTGATTCTGGCATAATAATCATTAGTAACTCATAAGCCATATTAAAATGCCATATATAATCATGCGGGGTATATCTTCCCCCTTTATTTTATTTTATGTTAATAGAATAAAATAAACTCAGAATCATGCATCGAGGAATCGTAAACATATTATTCTGTGCAACTTTATGATGCGAATTTGATATGCAACAATATGGAGTTGATAGAGTGTAGATATATCATGTGGTGAGCTATTTATCTCATGCCCCCGCTATTTTATCAAAGCTAAACTCATAAGCAATTTTTAAATCATATATAGGATAATTCCATCAGTAAGCATGCCGAGTCACCTTGAGGTGAATAATAAACATAAATTTGAACTTCATGTACCTAACATCATGTGAATAAATCATATTTTAGCATAAATCGAATGAAAGATAGCAGAAAAAGTTGTTCCAGGCGGCCATGGATGCGGTTGCTCAGGAGGATGCTCCGAATAACCACGAATGAGGCAGCTCGAGTCACTAGGACAAGGCTGTTTGAGTAGCCAGGACAAGGTCGCTCGAGCCACTAGGGCGAGGTCGTTCGAGGCACTAGGATGAGGTCACTCGAGGAACTAGGAGAAGGTCGCTCGAGGCACCTGCTCGAGGCACCGCGGGTGAGGTCGCTTAAGGTATCTGCTCGAGGCACCGCGGGTGAGGTCGCTCGAGGTACCTGCTCGAGGTACCATGACTTGAGAAAAATGCTAAGTTTTAAAAAATATTTTTATTTTGTGAGCTGCTCAAGGTACCATGGGTGAGGTCGCTCGAGGTACCTGTTCGAGGCACCGCGGGTGAGGTCACTCAAGGTATCTACTCGAGGTACCATGACTTGAGAAAAAATGCTAAGTAAAAAATATTTTTATTTTGTGAGATTCTCGAGGCATTAGGACGAGGCTGCTCGAGTCACTAGGATGAGTCTGTTCGAGGAGGTACTTTCGAGGCTGCTCGATGAGGTACCCCGGATGAGGCTAGTCGAGGAGTCCCCTCCGAGGCTACTCAAATAGGCTGCTGGAGGAGTTTCCCTCGAGGCTGCTGGAGGAGGTTCCCACTCTACAACCCCTAAATTACTTTTAGATATACACCATCTATATTTTCTACCATCACACATAAATAGAATATTCACATTTGTAAACATTTATCACACTATAATATAAACAACTACAGCATCCCCCGGAATGGTCACCATGATGCATACTCTACTATCAAGTCCATGTACCTCTCGTACCAAATTAGGGACTATCGGTTCGAAATGTCTCCTCGAACCATAAATCAAACAACACATAATGGAGGCGAACATAGTTCTAAGCCTTTGGGCTACGCACATACCTAACGTATGAAAATGACCTGCCAGTCCCACTAATACACAACACATAGTGAGGCGCCCTAAGTTTTATATTTTGGGGCACACATCCAGATCTCGTTGGAATCGCAAATGTGGAATCGACCTCTGCGCGGAACCTCCCGTGATAGCAGACAGTGTAGGTATGTTCACACACATAAAAAATCACATGATAGATATTCACACAACCTCTCTCTCTCTCTCTCTCTCTCTCTCTCTCTCTCTCTCTCTCTCGAGAGAGAGAGAGAGAGAGAGACACACACACACACACAGAGACACACACATATAATATAGGTATACACACAACCTATAATATATCTCATACGTAGTATTTATATCTCTCGAATACTCAATGTACTAATGATTCTCATATAGTATTTTATTCGTATTTTCCGAGTATCAACCACTACTCGAAGGGTTCTAACTATCCCTTAAGTTATTTCAGTAGTTAACACATCACTATACTACTGGTATTTGCCTTAGGTCGTGGTTTACTCTTCCCATCATGCAATTCGTAAATTCCTGATACGCATCTCAATCGGTTGACTATTGTCAGTCCTAATACCAAGATTACCCTTTTTAATATTAACCGAGCCCTAACTATATGTCTGCTGACCTTCTCTAAGTTGTTATATAATTACTAAACTATCACCAAAGTTTCCTGTAGTTAATTTCATGAGGAAGTATAACATAAAAGGCAACTCTCAACAAAACTGGGCAGCTGAATCGATTTGGTAAGGATTCCGAATCGATTCGCACCTGATTGTGTCGTCTTCTTCATTACTATTACGAGTTTTCACCATTAAAATCTTATCAAAACTCCATGAAACTTCCCCAAACTCCCATTCAGCATACCCAAACAGTAAATATATGTGTAGGGACAATTCTAAACATAAATAACAAATCAAGACTACAAGAAATATACCCAAGAACATATCCAAACCCATAATTCATCAAAAACCTAGTTTATGTGTTATTCATGTAGATTTGTCAATTTACCCAGATTTCTTTCATGTTAATTATCCTGTATTCTCCGATTTTGTGTTATTTACATATATGAATTTGTTCTATATGAATTCCTACCCCCAATCATGAATCTCACCCATCCAAATCATAAGAACATCATTTAAATCATGAAATTGAAACCCTACACTGCATGAGTATAATAACTAGCTTAAAGTAGTGCAAGATAAACACTTTCTTTGATAAAGTTGGTCTAATTTTTGTTCTAAGATGATGGGGATGATCTTCCCTTGATCAGATCACAAATCCGACAACGTTGGTGATGCGAAAAGGTGTGGAATGGCTTAGGTTTCTTCTCCTCTTCCTCTTCTATGGCCATCTCTCTATCTCGAGTATTGTAACCCTAGCTTGTAACTCAAAGGGACGGATATAACACTCTAATTTCGGAGTTCCTTCAAGCTTAGGCTTCTAAATGGCCGAAATGCCTTTACATGGTGCTGAGTTCGTCTAAAATCATCCCAGGACCCAAACACTACACCCGGGTACACTATTCCAACTATTTCAACCCATTCGAAATTAACCGTGACCTCAAAATCGTCATCCAAGTCACTCTACATAATTTTTTTTATCTCTACCTCATAGTCTACACGCGACTCCCGATTGAGATATAACACAGTCATGTCAATATCACTCGCTACAACGTATAATAATTATCCCAAGTAATTTACTATTCACTTAGTAAATTTATTTATTAAATATTAATCATTAACTCTCCCGATTAAAATTTTAATAAACACGTAATATTTAATTTAATTAAATTACGACACGCGTGTAATTTAAAATAACAGAATTAATTAAATTCTAAATATTCAGAAATACAGGGTGTTACAGTATGATACTATAATAGTTTACAAGTCATAATCACTGTGATACATCTCTAGTGTAACCACAACGTATAATAAGGAAAATCACACAATTCGATAATCCAAATGAGTATGTCCCACTCAAATGCAAATCATATGGGATTGGTTTAAGCCCACAAATAAAAGTATGAAGGCTTATCCCTAATGCCTCTTGGGATCACTTGTGACACTACCGAGTTATACTATAGGTCATACCAACCATATAGCCTCAAAGAAATATAGAAGGAAAATAACTGCACAATCACACCAAACGTATGACCCCATACCCAAGGTTATACGAGAGAATCAGGTCCTATTTTCCCAACTCAATGGACTGGTACTTCAATACGTAGGATTATGGTAAATAGCACCTAGGAGTTTTTTCAGTTCTCGTTCAAACGAGACGTTCAAAAATAAATTTTTTCAGTTTGAAAAGTGTTATCAAAATGTGGACCCTCGGATGAGGGCATGTGTCATTCCCGTGCAGCAGCAGATCAACTCTTGAATAAGGTTTCGGGTATTTAAAGGATTTTGGCCAAAATGATTTTTTTGTATTTGAAGAATGTGGGGGCCATTTGGGGATCATTTTCATCAGATTTCCCCCCCCCCCCCCTCTCTAACTTTAAGAGCTTCTCCAGCACCTACCACCCTAGCACCACCATCCCACCACCTTTTAACCACCATATTTATTTCATGTTTCTACACATTTTTGCCTATAAACCCACTTACACCATTATTAAGCGATAGAAAGTAATGGAGTTTGAAGGGGTCTTGCTTGGAGCTTCCATGGAAATAAGCTTGGTGGAGTTAAGCAACCTCTTTAAGGCCACCTTTGGAGATGGGAGGTTGCCATCTTCTTCTACATTCATCCTTCCATTATTGAAGCTTATTTGAGGTGGGAAAAACTCTACTCTTAAGTTTAAGGCTCTATTTCCATAGTATTTAGTCTTGTGTGTAGAGTTTAAGAGTAGAATGCATGAATAATTTAAGAAAGCAATTCTTATAGTTGATATAAAATGGCTTCTAAAGGATTTAAAGAATGTTAAGTAAAATGGCATATTTCAAGAAAACTTAGTGATAAACATTTTTATAAACTAAAAACGTTGAAATAATAATTATCTTGTCAAATATATTTTAGGAACAAATGTTTCAATGTTTTCTTACAATTTGGGATTCTCACAAAGATGGGTATTTATTCAAGTTTTGGAAGATAAAAAATGTCCTTAGTCTTGAAAATCATGTTGTTACAAATGTTATGGAATTTCTTGAATAAGTCATGTGTTAAATTCATTTTCTTGGATTTTTGAACTTAAAATCCCTCTTTCCATGTGTATAAACTTCTAGTATTTTGATTATAGACATATATACAAGTTTAATGGAGGTGTTAATGAGTATTAACTTGGAATAAAGGGAATAGAAATTTCAGCTCTTAAAATTTGTGAAGAAGTGTTGAAAACGTGATAAGAACATGACCTTAAGACTACATGGGTTAATAAGGGAAATAGTATTTTTCTTATAAAGTTGTATTCATATTTTAATGATTTCATAGAGAAAGAAAGTAATTAAATGAAGAGATTTCCAACTTATAAATCATGTCACTCTTAAGTATTAAAATAAGTGTTAATGAGTTAAAAACATTGAAAAAGTTGGTATGTACAACTTAATAATATTTTTTTTGGACAAAATAACACTTGTGAAATTGGAGGAAAATATAAGTTTGGAAATAAATGGGTAAAATGCTAATTTTACGTAAAGTGGAACATTTTTATGAAATAAAAATGTTGAAAAAGGGGTGTTACATAAATAGTCTTAAATGAAAGTGATTTTGGAATAAAATCAAAGGACAAGAAATGGTGATTTTCAAAGTATAACACAAGGTAGGGTGAAATCCCCGAATTTTGGCTATAGCAGGTAAAAGTGGAATAATGTAGATATTTGATAAATATTAAAACACATTAATATGAACCTGGAAGACACTGAGAATAATTAAAAAGGGCCCGGAGCCCTGGGTTAAAAGACCAAAAATCATTGGCCAAAGCATATGGTAGCATAGTCAGCAGCGTGGAGCTCGTTACACTACGAGAAAAAGTCCGTTCCATGACAGATGATATGTGTCGTGAAACTGTTTCCACGATATATATTCTGTAGTCGTTGAAGGGGGTGTCGTAAAAAGTTACCTGCTATGTCGACACGTTTGTGGTGTTGTAAAACCATTTTAAAACAACTTCCTAGTGTCATTGAGACACATATCCACGACACCTAGTTACTAGTTGTAAAAGTCATTACCCAAAAAAACCTTCCACGACTACTTATTATATGTCGTGAATCCTATTTTACGACTGAGCCAACGCGTCGTTAGTATTGTACACGACTAAATATAAGGGTCGTAATTATTATTTTATAACGTGTAGATAAAGGTGCATATTTTTTTTTATAAAAATTAGTTTCTCAAAACCTATTGCTTATACTAACATTAACAGATCCATATATATGATTGTATCAGAATTAGCAGTTCCACAATTCTTGAAATTTAAAACAAACTTATATAATTAAGAGGAACTCATAATATGTACTCATAACCGTAATATCAAAGTCATGCCCTAAACAGTAGAAGGAATAAACATTTGAGTGTTACAAGCCCATAGAAACATGGGATTAGGATGAAACGAGAATAACCTAACAAGTTAAAATGCAATCTTCCTTCGAAAAACAACTAATAGCATCCTTCAAAAACATTCCTCCTAAATTGTCTTCAACATCTTCCAAAAATAAGTACTTGTTTTGAAAACGATTTTAGTAAATACTCTTATAAATTAATAACATATTTGTAATAAAAAATTAAAAATCAAAGTATACCTTCAATCCAAAAAGCAACGAAGAAACACCATACCCACTTAATTCCTTAAGTTTTTCTAAAATCAATATTAGAGAATGTCAAAGCAAACTATAACTATTCCACTCACATAATTAGTCAAAATGAATGTATCGGTGTGGCCATGCTATGGTACTTCCTTTTGTATCATCAAGTGTGGAAACACCTCCGAGTATTAAAAAAACTAGCACTTTGGGCATTAAAATTTCAATAACCCATACTTTATAGCAATCAGGCCCAAGGATTTGGTGGTGCACTAATAACTTCGGGTTTGTAGAATCTAGTTCTGTGCTTGCCACTTCTTCTCCACTCCCTAACCAATATAACAATTTGCAGGCATATTTACTTTGTGGATCACTTTGTGCACATGCACTGTCTTGATTGCACTAATAAGTAGTATAAATAAAATAATTATTAATGCAACTAGTAAAATAATTTACACTTAGATAATTCATCAATAATAACCTATGGAGTATGTGCGTGATTATGCATGGCATCCCCACCACCCTCATGTTGACCCTATAGAAATTTCAAGTGTAAATAAAAACAAATTAATGGAAAAAACATACGTATTTAATCATGTTTAATTTAGAAAAAAATACCATATTCGGTTCATTTTCTCGTGTCATTCGACTTTCCATGTGCATCTTCCATTCGAAAAGTTGTTGAATTTGATTTTCAATAACCGTTACCCTTGCACTGCTATGTAATAATGCATCTACCTTCTTAGGCGTCACTCTAAATCTAAGACCTCGGATATGACCCGAACATTCAGGACCAGGCACCTTTGCTACTGCATCATCTCTCAACGATGTTAAGTCATGAGATGAAATTTTTTCCATCCCTTCCTAAAACAAATATAAATTATAAAGTGTTGTGTGAGTGTTTAAATCGTTACATTGCTTCACCAACAACTTGATTAATAGGATTGCTATATTCTCTCCTATGTCCCCTTATCCAAACATCAACACAGCGTATAGTTTTATTTAGGTCTTCATCTTCCCACAAAATATTAATACATAGAATTACCAAATAATTTAAGCTATTTGTAAAGTATACAACTTTAAAAGGGGAAACATATCATGTTTTACTTAAGTCTTGCATAGCCTCTATGACTAGTTGTGTGTGGATGGATTTGCTTTGCTCTAGCCTCCTTACGCTTTTCACTTGTTTCCTATTAAAATAAGAGAAACCATATATAATCAAAAGTTAACCTATTGTAATATACTACAAATAAGACAAAATTAACTTAATAGAATCTACTTTTTCAAATAAAACAAAAAACTTATACACAGTCATGTTCTGTTTCAATTCTAAATAGATTATAAACCTTTTTCCAATCAAGTATGCCTTATATATTAACGTGCAACCTTATTCTTTATCATTATGTTTCAATTCTATATGCACACTAGAAAGCTAATAATAATTATATACACAATAATAAGCAAGATATACTTTTATTTATTTGCATTTCAAACCATCCAAAATATCCAATATCTTGATACCATCGAAATAAATAACCAAAAAGCACTTAAATCTACAAAAATACCCAAAAAGTAAAAAAAGACATTGCGCCTTCTCTTTATTTGACAAAAAACATCGTATGTTCGAGAAATAATTGTAACATTACAATTTCATAATACTATATTTTGAATAGTATAGTTATTACTATGTTCAATTAGTTCTGAGTTCTAAATGGAAATGATCCTGGAGTGGGTATAGAGTTACCATGTTGTAAAGTATTAAGAGGTGAGAGGGGAATAAAAATAATAATAATTTTTATTAGGGCATTTTACCGAACATCTTGCATGTATATGTTAAAAATAGTTTGTGTGAATACATTTGTTTATTTGATCTGAAATAATCAACAACATCAATTAAACCAATAACAATTTAGTCCAAAGCAACAAAGAAATCAAATTACCCGTCTCGAATAATCGACACCAATAATTAAACCAATAACAATTTAGTCCAAGAAACAACGAAATAGAACTACCCATTTTCAATTAAGTTATTCACAAGAAATCTCAATGAATAATCTACTTTTTAATAGATCGAGAATGGGCAAAGGCTCTGCTTCAATGGAGGTGCAATATGACATAAGATTATTCGGGATGGGTAATATATCGGGGGGGGGGGGGGGGGGTAATAGACAGAGAAGGAGTAATAATTTTATTTCATTGTTAATCTATTTTTTTTTAAATTCGGAAAAATTTAACAGCTTTCTTTTCAATGTTTTTCATTTTTGCTAATCATTTGGAGACAAGGGTTCTGAATATAGATCGAGAATCAACACAGAGAGAGTACCTTTCATCAATAGAGGTGTGGCTCTGCTTCAATGGAGGTGCAATACGACTTGCTTAAATCGAGTTTATATACGTTTGGAGGTGTAAATGGATGGAGGTTACGACCGATTTCCAATGAGATTGTGCGAAGGGGTTGTGCAGAGTTTTTGCAAATTAGTTTTATACGGCTATAGGTATCCAAATTAGTTTTTTTTCTTTTTTGGATATAGCACTAAAAATCTAGCGCCAAAATTGGCACCAAATGAATTTTTCCTACGAGATTCCATGGCACGTCTCTTAAAAAGTCGTGTAAAAAACTACAACACCTCATAAAGTGTCCTCTTTAAAAAATGACATATTTATTTTATATGTCGTGATAATTACTATAATCATATTATTTATGACACTATTAGCGATTATGTCGTCTTTAACTACTTTTCACGACACATTTTTATAAAGTGTCGTGAATCATATGTCGTGGAAAGCAATTTTTCTTGCAGCGTTAAAGTATGCAGATATTTAGAAGATTTCGAAAAAGGATAATAAGAAAATTGGAACATGTCAAGAAATGGGTTGTGTGGTGAATATAAGAAAAGACAACCTAACTTGAATGAAATTGGTAAAAGTTCCGATTGAAAGATAATGTGGGCAAGTAATGTGAGAAATTGACTAATACCTATGAAATAAAGGTAATGGAAAAGTAAAGTGATTAAATAGGTAATTAGGCAACCTAACGAGGTTTAGCCCATAATTAACACAAGAGTGTGTTTATGAAAGGTTTTAAGGAAAAATAAGTATTTTCTAACATGGTGCTCGCATGTGTTGAAAGGTGATTTTCAAGGAAAATACCAGGTAAATTTGATATGAGTAAAAGGGTAATTTCGGTGAAGAAATGATTTTTCTTAAGCAAAGGGTACTTGTTTAATGTATCTAATCGACTGTGTTAAATTAAGAGACAAATGCCAAGTTAATAAAAAAAAGGGTTCTTTTATAAGATTAAGGCGAAACAATAGGGATAAGTAACGTTTTTTAAAATAAAATGGTTTCATGCACAAAGTATATATATGTATGTGTATATATAAGGTAGTTGCATGTGCACATAGATATGACGTGTTAGAGTCTCTATTCTACCATTCAATTCTATATTGCATTATTGTATTTTCTCACTGGGCATTCGGCTCATTCCCTTGTCTTTGTTACGGTAGGTTGGGTGCGGTTCTGTATTTGAGAGCGTTGTACAGGTAAGTATCCTTTTTATTTTACGTTAGTGGCTCTATATGTTTGAATTTCGAGGATGCTTCCCACAGATCCCTCACGTAGTTTAATTTAAATCGGAATTGCATACTAAACAAGCGAAATATTAATTAAATAAAAATCGGACTTGCAATATTATATAGGTTATTTCATTGCATTTCACACCTAATGCTTGGGTTGGACCGGGTTGACTACTGGTAACCCGTAAATCCATGTCGGAACGTTACAAATGGTATCAGACCTCTAGGTTTAAGGTTCCTTTAGGGAGTGATGTTGTGGTTTTGGTAGTTGATCTTTGACGTCTGTGTTTATTTTGGGTTGGTCACGCGGGATTGGTGATGATTTTTGTTAGCATTCTTGATGGTGGAATCAAGGAGGTTAGCGCGATGGGAAAGTTATTGCCAAGTGGCATGTGACCAAGTTAGTTTTCATTAATAGCTTTCGCGCTTCTGGTATAGATATGCTAGTAATCTGCGAGTCTGCGTGAGCCATTAGTGGAGACACCACGATCTTTAGTGTGAGGTGATTTTGTATCAACCCTTGACTATGTGATAGGTTTATTAAGGTATTAATAAGGGTGAATAACGTCCATTGAATTGGAGACATGAGATGTTTAAAGTCGACTATGGAGATTAGGTGATTAGGATGCCATGTATAAGGGATCTTGATATTATGATTAAGATGCATTAAGATCCTTGGTTAGGTGCTTATGAGTAGTTAGTAATGATGATGTAATTAGGTGAACTTGATCCTAGGGGCAGTATAATGTCGTAAGCATTTGATACCTCGATGGGCATGTGGAATCGTGTCGATTATTACTTGAGGATGTGTGCTCGGCCTGAGTCGATAGGATACTATCATTGTAAGTAAGTGCCATGGTAATTATCAATTGAAAGTTGTATGTCATAAGTTATGACGAGAGTTATGGACCATTAGGGGTAAGTGTGTCACATGTGTGACGATGATGAGTTAAAGGTACGAGGAGTGAACCCTAGATAATCTTCCATAGTGTGGCTATAAAACCTTTGAGGAATATGATACTGGTGGCATCAGTAGTGAGGACTTAAAGGCTTATATATTGTATGCGACGTCCTATATCCTGTCAGAATCCTTAGTAGTGTCAGTATATGATTTGATATACGATTTGTGCCACAACTGTTTGGAAGGAAGTTTTTGGACCTTTATGGGATCTCGAGGAAAGGGTCATAGGTTAGATCCATGCCAGGGTTCAAACAAAAAGGGGAAATAATATTTTTATCTAAATTTCGTAGCCATCCTAGGGGCCTAAATAATGACTAATGCGAGGCGATTTTGGTGTAAGTATGATTTAAAAAGGTCTTGGAGTGTTTGCGGAACTAATTATATGTGGAGTCATTGGGAATAGAAATCACTTGATGTGACGCCTTGAGGCATTCAATGATTAAAGTGCGCCATGTGTAGAGGCTTGTTGACTATTGTCTTTAGGAGTATCTGATAGTCGTGATGCGTATTAGGAAATTTGTAGAGCATACCCATGATGAGATAGTCATAAGTGATAAAATCTTGTCAAGGTTTTTTGATGACTTTTGTGTGGGGTATGCTTGGTGTCCTTAGGGGACCATAAGTTCGGTATTATGAAACACTTATTATAGTGTTGATTGTATTGAGCGTCAAATAATGATCTCAGGTTATTGTTCATATTCTGAGGAGTCGAATCGTGTAGTCCTTGGTGAGGTCATCCAATTTAATATAAATAGGTGAGGTAACCTTCTAAGGGTAATTGAAGATTAGTGTCATGAATGGACATAATGCCTGTTGTCGTAAGATAACTAGTGTATAAAGTGGCATGCTTAATTATGTTGGGTACTAGGAGATGCATTGAGGACTTAGATTGATGATGTCATGATTAAGGACTTGAAAATATCACCCCAAAGGGATATCGAGGCATGATTAGGATATCGACATATGTTAACAATGCAAGTTAGAATAACCTTTTAAGGGCAATGATCAATTCTTGGCAAGTCTTGCCAGACTGGTACGGGGTAGGAAGAATAAAGCTATGTAGTACTTGTTATCCTTATAGTGCTAATGGCGACCAATGTGGCCATCACATAAATTCATTTTGTGTAGGATCTGGAGATAGGCACAATGATGACCTTGTATTGTTGGAGGTTATAACAAGGTGAATGTTTTTCCTAGTTGGGCACTGCCTAAGGAGACGTTGGGATATGATCATAGTACGATCAAATAGCTAGTAATCGAGGTGTGTTGGGTTAATCACGACATCATGATGACTAGATAGATGGATAAGGTCGGTGTCGATAAAGACATTGACATTCGTCGACCGAAGCGACTCGCGATTGTCAAGGACTAAAGAAGGAAGACTTATCCTTAAGGAAGGAAGTCCAGCGTTTGATTTCCCAAGGAACAATAAGTTCTTATGTTACTTTAATCTCGAGGATATTAGTGGTTTGTGATCCAATTCGTCACAGTTGGTAACTCAAATTTGGGTGTGTGGGTAGGTTAGTACTTAGTGAGAACGTCTGGGAGGAGTCGTAGACTTCAAAGCGTGTGGGGTAAGTTCACTTTTCGTAGACCATAGTCCATTATGTGCGGATACGATTTTGTCAGAATGATTATTCATTTTTTTATGCCCCTTTCAGTTCCAGTAATCAAGGATTGTGTTCCCATAGTTGTGGTAGTGGGGATTTGTACCGTTGTGGTACGGTGCGATTTGGCCCAGTAGAGTGCGGTTGGACCTGACATAGTAAATGCACCTCGGTAACTGGGTGCACCCTTATCTAAAGTATTCTTGTTATTGCACAAAGTTTTGTGTATAGGTAGCTGCGCTTTCAGCCACATGGTTTGCTCATAGTATCCGTTCGCCTTAGGTTTAATGACCTTACGATTGTCCGGCATGGCAGTTAGTGGCTCTGGCTATAAGAGAAGGGTGATGATTCGAGAACATTATATAGTGTTAAAACTCGAGGAAACACAACACACAGTGATGTTTTGCCAATGAGTGGATTAATGTAATACTTATGCGAGTGTCCCCTATTTGTACACCTAGAGTGACCTTAGGTTCATAAAAGGGTCTTATGGAAATATATTAGTTGTACACGTGATTTGAGACTTAGTTGGCATGTCACCCCCATGTGAAGTACTAGCAATAGGAGGCTAGAATCGAGTTTAAGGGAACTTCTGTGGTTAGGATGACCCGAGACTTTAAAGACACTCACGATACGTGATCCAAAGAATTAAAACAACTTATGATAAGGAATTGGGTGATTAGTCATACGTAGTTTGCTCTTAGGTGAGTGTCAATCACTATAGAGTGTTGCCCCTGTAGAGGCGCTGCTATGCTTGGGTGTTATCAAAGAAGCCTTAGGACTTAATTAAATGTGAACATTGAGTAAGGGGAGGCTCGGGGACTATTAGGTAAGTTTGATGGCTATCCTGATGATAAACGTTAGAGCATGTTGCATGTCGAGCTTTTTAGTGACAACCCTTATGGGAAGCGTATTACTACATCTTAGTGAGTGAGGATTTTAATGATCTAGCCTTAAAGGGTTTCTATGATTTAGAAGAATAGTTGTTAAAACCCCAGGAACTTAAGGAATTGGTGAATTGATAATATTCGAGCCTAAGGAAGGAAGCCTTCGCGACTTTGTCCGTACTTGAGTGATTATGTAACTTTATGTGACCCAATTGGGCTTTAGACCTTGTGGGATGAATTATGGGTCAAATTTGTGTTAACATGGTGGCCTTGGTGCAATTAATTGGAAGAAGAATGAACCAAAAGAAAATTTTAAAAAAGTCTGGGTCGTTCGAACGACATCCGAAGTCGTTCGAATTAGATCGGAATCTCGTTCGACCGGTCTTCTAACGACCAACGAATGAGACTCCATTACATAGGAATGGCCACCCTTGTTAGATACTCATTCGAAGAAGATCGAATGAGACGTCTTTTTCGTTTGAACGAATTACAACTTCATTCGAAGTAAATAGGAGTTCTCGTTCGAACGAGACATATTCTTGTTCGAACGAGACGTTCAGAAATTAATTTCCACAGTGCCGTAAAAATGTGTACACTTGGATGAGGACACGTGTCATGCTCCTGCAGCAACAAATCAACTGGTGAATAGTGTTTGGTACATTTTAGGATTTTTGACAAAATGGTTTTGGGGTATTTGAAAATGTTGGGGACATTTGGGGATCATTTTTATCAGAATTTCCCTATTTCTCTAGCTTTGAGAGCTTCCCCACCACCTAGCACCACCATCCCACCACCCTTTAACCATCATATTACCTCATGTTTCTCTACATTTTAGTCTATAAAACCCACCTACACCATTATTAAGCAAGATGGATATTTTAGAGATATTGTTGGGGGTCTTTGAGGAAGAATAAGTACAAATTAATAGAGTTTGAAGGGGGTCTTGCCTGGAACTTCTATGGAAATAAACTTGATAGAGTAGGCAACATCTTAAAGGCCATCTTAGGAGGTGGGAGGTTGCCATATTCTTCTACATTCATCCTTCCATTATTGAAGCTTCTTTGAGGTGGGAAAAACTCTACTATTAAGTTTATGGCTCTATTTCCTTAGTATTTGGTCGTGTGTGTAGGGTTTAAGAGTAGAATGCATGAATAATTTAAGAAAGTAATTCTTATAGTTGTTATAAAATGGCTTCTAAAGGATTTCAAGAATGTTGAGTAAAAGGGCATATTTCAAGAAAACTTAGTGATAAACATTTTGATGAAATAAAAATGTTGAAATAATAATAATCTTGTCAAAGATATTTTAGGAACACATGTTTCAATGTTTTCTTACAAATTAGGATTTTCACAAAGATAGGCATTTATTCTAGTTTTGAAAGATAAAAAATGTCTTTAGTCTTAAAAAGCATGTTATTACAAATGTTATGAAATTTCTTGAATAAGTCATGTGTTAAACTCATTTTATTATATTTTTGGACTTAAAATCCCTCTTTCCATGTGTATAAATGCGTAGTATTTTGATGATGGGCATATAAACAAGATTAATGGAGATTTTGATGAGTTTTAACTTGGAGTAAAGGAAATATAAATTTAAGCTCTTAAAATATGTGGAAAAGTGTTGAAAAGGTGATAAGAGTATGACCTTAAGACTACATGGGTTAATAAGGAAAATAGTGTTTTTCTTATAAAGTAGTCTTAAAATGTTCAATGATTTCCTGGAGAAAGAAAGTAATGAAATGAAGAGATTTCCAACTTTTAAAGCGTGTCCCTCCAAAGTTTTAAAATAAGTGTTAATGAGTTAAAAATATTGGAGAAGTTGGTATGTACAACTTAATAATATTTTTTGGAAAAAACAACACTTGTGAAAATGGAGGAAAATGCAAGTTTGAAAATAAGTGGAAAAATGGCTTATAAAAAAAATGGGTAAAATGAAATATTTTTATGAAATAAAAAATGTTGGAAAAGTGGTGCTACACAAATAGTCATAAATGAAAGTGATTTTTGGATAAAATCGATGTAAGTGTAAAAAGGACAAGAAATGTTGATTTTCAAAGTGTAACACAAAGTGGGATGAAATCCCCAGATTTTGGCTTCGACCGGTAAAAGTGAAATAATGTGGACATTTGATAAATGTTAAAACACATTAATATGGATTCGGATGACACTGAGAATAATTAAGAAGGGCCGGAGCCCTAGGGTGAAAGACCAAAAATCACTAGCCAAATCATATGATAACATAGCCGACGGTGTGGATCCCATTAAAATATGCGGATATTTGGAAGATTACAGGAAAAGATAATAAGAAAAGTGGAACATATCAAGAAATGGGTTGTGTGGTGAATATAAGAAAAGACAACCTAACTTGAATGAAATGGGTAAATTTTTCAGTTGAAATATAATGTGGGCAGTAATGTGAGAAATGGGCTAATATCCATGAAATAAAAAGAAGGAAAAAGTGTAGTGATTAAATGGGTAATTAAGCAACCTAATGAGGATTAACCCATAATTAATACAAGAGTGTGTTTATGAAAGATTTCAAGGAAAATAAGTATTTTCTAATACGGTGCGTGCGTGTGTTGAAAGGTGATTTTCAAGAAAAATACTAAGGTAAATTGGGTATGAGTAGAAGGGTAATTTTGGTGAAGAAGTGCTTTTCCTTAAGTGAAGAGTATTTGTTTAAAGTATCTAATCGGGTGTGTTAAATTAAGAGATAAATGTCAAGTTAAGTAAAAAGGGGTTATTTTATAAGATTAGGGCGAAATAATCGGGATAACTTTTTTGGTAATAAAACGGTTTCATCCATAAAGTATATATTTATGTGTATATATATAAGGTAGTTACATGTGCATATAGATTTGAAGTTTTAGAGACCCTATTTTGTTGTTCGATTCTATATTGCATTATTGTATTTTTTCACTCGACATTCGGCTCATTCATTTATCTTTGTTACAACAAGTTGTGTGTGGTTCCACATTTGAGAGTGTTGTACACTTAGGTATCCTTTTTATTTTATGTTAGTAACTCTGTATGCTTGGATTCCGGGGATGCTTCCCACATATCCCTCATGTAGTTTTTATCTAAATCGGAATTGCATGCTAAACAAGAGAAATGTTAATTAAATAAAAACTGGACTAACAACATTATATTGTTTATTTCATTGCAGTTCACATTTAACGCTCGGGATCGGACCGGGTCGACCATGAGTAACCATAAATAAATCTGGGTCGGGCGTTACACAAACAAACCTTACTGAGAATAACCCCTGGACCAGATTGATCCGGACCGAGGTCGGATCGATCCGATGGATCCAGGAGGGTTCCCTTATTCCTCATTTGAGTCTTAGCGGCCATGGCCAAATCTTACACAAACATATGGCCTCTAAACCATCAAATTGGCCCTTCTCCCCTTAATCTAACCCATATACAAGTACTGATAATATATATTAGGGGTGGACAAAAAAAAGACCGACCCGAATGGACCGAACCGGACAGAACCGAAAATTAAGGCTATTTTGAAATCGGTCCGAAAATCGGTTCACAAAACCTAAAAACCGATTAATTCGGTCCGGCCCGCGGTCCACTATAATAAAAAACCGATTTGGACCGGACCGGACCGATTCCAATATATATATATATATATATATATATATATATATATATATATATATATATATATATAATAAAAATAATGTTATTGTGTTTCTTATGTATAGTTTTTGAATTAATGTATATAACTTATGAATTTAATTTGGAACATTTTATATATGTATAGACATTGTTTTATTTGGGTTAAAAACACCCATGTATATATCACTTGGAGTTTCGAGTATTATTTTTTTTTATATATATTTGTGTGAAAAATAGATAAAAAAATTCATAAAATGCACATACATATAAAATAGGGTCAGGACCGAATTTTACCCCGAACCGGACCGAAAAAAGACTGGACCGAATTAGTAGGTTAATCGAATTAATCGGTCCGGTTTCGGTACAAAAAAATTGAGGACCGAATATTCGGTCCGGTCCAAAAAATAGACAAAACCCGGACCGGACCGTGCCCACCCCTAATAAATATTGATTAGAATTAGATTATTTAAACACGTTTGAAGATCTAATTACATATTTTAAGATATTAACCATGTGTTAAATATCTACACAAGATTAATCAAATTAGCATACGAATTCAGTTCAATAATCAATATAAATATAGGGATTTTACAAAATATAACTATTAAGATTTATATATAATGTTTTTAAGTTCAGATTACATGAATTCATGGGTTAAATTTGATGATTCAATAACAAAACTACATTATTTTATCAATGTATAAACTAGGGTTTAAACATACGATTAATCTAATTATGGAATTAGGTTAAAATGTGATTCATATTACATGAGTTTAATGACTAGATTCCAATATACTACCATTATTCTAACACGAACCTAATTATATTCTTAATCAAAGTAGGCTTGCCTTGGATTGATGTGATAATCAAATCCTCAAATCTCCAATTCTTTAATCTTAGGTTCTACCTTTTCCTCCCTAGCTATTAGGGTCACTCACTCTTGAGTTGTGCTATATGAGTTTAGGTTTAACTAATTAGGATAATATAAACACTAATCTCGAAATTATGCGTAGGCCTTAAATGGATTTAATCCAACAAGCCCAAAATATGCTCCAAATGGCCTAAAATGTGTCCCAAACCATATACTAACCCAACGGACTTAAATATCACTATTTGAAACTAAAACGTATTTTATAAACATCTCGAGAAACAAGCGTAAAAGGGAACATATATTAAAGGTTAATTATCTCATTAAATTAATTTATTGTTCGATATGCTTAGCTTAGGTTTAAACCTTTACAATTAATTAATTAAGTACCTCTCAATATTATAAGAACCTACTTCAGATCAGTGACACACAATACCAAGGTAATAATCCAAACAAGGAAAGCCCCGACACCAATTCCATGATCATTCCATAGCCACCCATAATTTTAAGTCACTTTAATATTAAACTTAGTGAATTGAAATGTGTTCGTCAAATTCTAGAGATTGTGCATTCAAGCAACACCTAAAAGATTTATGTAACAAATCTACATAAGCAATATAAATATAAATTTATTAAATGACATATCGCATGTCACAAAAAGTATCTAATTAATATACAATCAAATAACTAAATAAAAAATTAATTAAATACAAGGAAAATATGGGGTATTACTTTTCTTTTATACTTTATTCAATTTAGTTTTTTATTCCCTTTAAGATTCAATAAAGTGGGTTGAATGTTGAGCCTTTTTTTTAAATAAGAGAATCATTGTTTGAAACAATTAATTTCAAATTAAATATGAGAGAATTAGCTTTTGATTAAATTAAATTTACTTTATCTCTACCGCCAATTAAAATTAATTTCGTCGAGCATTGTAGTTGCCTTGTGAAGTGAGTTTTCTCATTAGGTGCTTAAATCACGTCACCTGGAACTATAAAAAAAATTATATTTCAATTATGTTGTCCAGATAGTCCATAAAACTTTTGTCCAACATAATTGAATATACAATGTCTTTTGGTTCCACAATTAATGACCGTGACTTGTTGGGGGAGGATATCATAGGTTCATTCCTGGAATTTGAATACTCTCATGAAGAACTTCCTTGTTTGTGGGATCGAACTCACTGACATTTGAATTAGAGGAACTATCACTTAAGAGTTTTAAGAATCCCAGATGAAGTGATTAATTCCCTCCGTTTAGGAGGACAGAAAAACTAACGCAAGGAGTTAATTACATCACATTCTTAAATCACCGATGTAAGTCGTGGAGCTTATATTAAAATCCATTTCTCACTTACAATTTTAAACTTGAAGATAATTTTGAATTTTTTTTATTTAATTCTAAACACCCGAATTAAATCACGGACAAAGTTTATAAGAGTTTTAGGATGTGTTATGTTGCTTAAAACCCTACCTTAGACCTATATATATATAGGTACACAAAGTGGGATTGTGCCAATTAGGGCTTTTATAAAGTTTGGGCCTACTACTTGGGTGACGGACTATACTTGTAAGAGAAAGATTTTATAGTTCTTCGTAGCTTAGTTATTTTGGCGTAACCCATTACAAATCGTACTACAAATCGAACAATACATCTGTAAGAATAATTTTTCCAAGAATGTTCATAGCATAGTTTTAGATTAGTTTGGCATATCCGGTTACAAATTTTCACACACCATCAAGATGAACCAAACTCTAGAATCTGCAAGTTTAAAGATTTGGAAATGATCGCGCAATTTAGAGTTTAATTTAATTTACAGAATTTATATTTGAGATGTTTATTTTTTTTTATCAAAAACGAATAGGAGTTTTTTATTTTGAAAATATATTTTTTTTAATTTTAAATCTCGTTCAAATGAGATGACATGTGATTAGAAGCGAGATCATTTCTCGTTCGCACGAGATTAACATCTCGTTAGAACGACACCGTGATATCATTTGAACGACGCCACCGCCTCAAATTTTGTGAACATCCTATAAATACATGTTTTGTGTTCAGATTGTTTAAGACTTTTGTCAGATTCATTTCTGTATAACTTTTGCGAAAGTTCTTCACTTTTTGTGTTGTGAAAACACTGTTTAATTCACAAACAAATATCCTGAATATTTAGTTTTGTGAATTCGTTTAAACCCTGAAAATTTTTATATTATTTCATACATTTTGTGGAGAAGGCATCTATATGGATGACTTGTGATACCTGAGGGAAATCATTGCTGAAGACAAAGGATGTGGCTGAAGAAGGAGGACTACAGACTTATGATTCTTTTGAGGATCATAGTTGTTCACTAGAGATTCGCAAAGATTAACGCGTTATGCTTGTGGCGATTATCAAGTAGTCTGTAAGTCGACCGTCTTATAGATTTCTAAAGTGAATAAATGTTTAACCCCAAAGTTTTTTTTTTGTGAAACCTTGTCTTTGTTGAATGCTTGGTTTACTTTATTTGTTTTATCACATAGCTGCATGTTTAGGATGAGAAGATAAAATTAATTATGCACTCTCAAGTTGGAATTTTTGTTGAACATATCTGTTTTCGCATACTCGTAGTGGTATTAGTGGCTTCCACTCTCTATAAGTGGTGTCAGAGCATTTATTCCATCTTACTTTTACAATTGATATCAAAGTGAGTTATACTAAGTTAGTGTGTTACTTTTACAATTGATATCATACTCACATCATTACCGATGGGATTTCAACTTTTCATCTAGGGTGTGAACTATTTAATTGAACTAGAACCGAAATTCAGATCTTTTATGATTAGGCCGAACCCAAATTACCAGAATTCCTACTAAGTTCAATTGACTAACAATCATGCAATATATATAAAACAAATATAAGGCATTCTCACAAATATGATTCTCATCTCAAAATGAACTTGACACACCTTTTTTTAATAAATAGATGCCATACATGATTTTAAGAATAACATTCAACAATTCGGAGGAGCATATAATAATATGGTGAAGTCTAACCATGCTAAACGATAACAAAGACCATGTTGGATCCTTTCCACATCTCACATATATGATCAGAAATTAAAATATATATAAATTACTGATAAGTAGCTTACTCTAGTCTGTTAGAAATTAATGAATTATAACCTTAAAATGATTATAGCAATACTATTAAATCACATGAAAGAATTTTAGAAGAAGATTATTATATTGGTCCTATTTGAGGAAAGTGGGTGATATCAAATCTTTCGGGTTTCAGGGACTTTGATTTGGAACAAATAATTCAAACTTTAATATTCATCTCGGTTAACAAAATAAACTACTTAATAGGATTTTAAACTCCTTTAATTCTATTCTCATCACATAACATTCATAAGTTTCCTAGAATACCTCTTAGTCTTTTGGCATTATAAGAGTTTTATATATTAGGGTTTAAGATCATATTTCCAGAATTCTAAGAAAAAACTTAAAATTTTGTAATGCTAGGCTATTGTAGTTGTTCATGCTTTAGATAAATATATATTTGATCATAAAGCAAATACTTATATGCACGACCCAACCTATTGTCTTTACCAAAACCATGATTCCTACTAAATTTTCCAAATTTTGATTATTCATAAAAAGTCAAATCTTTTGTATACACGCTTGAAATTACTTTTATAACCTTACCATAATAGGTTATCCAAATCCAAAACAAATAAAGTTTTTTTTTTCCTGATTTACAAGGAAGCTTTTCAAGACTCTTTGGACCTACTCCTAATATCAAATCCTGTTTGTCTATTTTCCCGATCCCACAGTGGCATCATAATGTAAGTTAGGCAATAGCGCAGGGCGATAAGTCTCGAACCCGCACCAAGTGTGTTTCAGGCACTTGGGGTATAGCCCCCTTACCACTCCGCTACACCCTTGGTTGTGTAAAATGACTTTTAATATATTATTGTTATAGTTTAAGATTAGTTAGTTTGATTTGAGTTTTGAAAAGAAAGTTAAGTGAACTCAAACTCCAATTAAATGCAAGAATTCTTACTTTTTCATTAATATATCTTAAATAATATTTTCTCAATTGACAAATTTTATCATTTGTCTAAAGTACATCATCCCAAATTAATAACCGTCGTTCGAAAGTCAAAACATTTTAAGAAAAGTTTTTACTTTTCAAATTTATCCTCCTAAAAATAATGGATACATTTGAATGCAAGACATGCAATTGTATCATTGTTTTCTTATGAATATTGTTGAGATGGATATCATTGTAATCTCACTTTTATATATTAATTTGGGATGGACGGAAAAGGAAAGCGAAATTATCAATTTTGGATGAAGTATAAACTCGCCATTTTCCAACCATCTATGCAATTACAATCAAACACACAAATCCTTATATATGTGAGGAAAGTTCAACTTACATTGGTGAAACCAAAAGAGTTTTACACTCTTTATTAACTTCTTGTATGATGCATAATCCAATTCATCAACCAATAAATTTGATATATTAATAATATGATGCAAAATTTCATAGTAATTGGATATTGATAGGCTCAATCAACGTGCTCACATTTTTACGAATTTTATTAACTATACAATTTTTACTGAAAACTATACAACTTGATGAGGCACCTCATCACCGTTTAATTTTATTTTTCTCAGGCACATTCAACGTCAAATAATAATTAAATCCAATGGTTCGTTTATTAAATGATGCATCACACAAAAAAATATTGAAGGGTGTAAATGTAAGTTGACACGTCTCTCCCTCTCTCACACATATATATATATATATATATATATATAAGAATTATCACATAAATCATGCTCTATACATCATCCATACATCACACCTAGTTGTACCCCTAAAAAAATCACATAAATCATGCTCTATACATAGTTGTACGCCCTATAAAAAATTCAAATTTTACCTTGAAATTAACCTTCCACTATACCCATGTTCAAAAAATTAGGTCAAAATACATTTTGTAACTATTTTTAAAAAATTCACAAAAAATTGCTCAAAATACCTTATTTATAAGGGTCTGCGCCAACAGTTTTTTTTTTAAAATAACTACAAAATATTTTTTAACCTAATTTTTTGAATTGATTGGAAGTTTTATTTCAAGAGAAAAATAAAAAATTTGAAAAAAAAAATCTTAGGACCTAAAATTAAGTATGATGTATACATCATGATGTAAATGCTCTCTCTCTCTCTCTCTCTATCTATCTATATATATATATATATATATATATATATATATATATATTCACCTAAATAAATTCAAAAAATTAAAAGATAAAGATGCACACACCAAAGGTTAGTGCAAAATGAACCGAAAGTGTATATTAGGTGTATGAGCTTTGCTACGGAGACCCGTCAATTATACACAATTCATGGACACACCTACGTGGAACTGTCCACGTAGGAAAGAGAAAAAGAAATCTGTTAAAGGGTCTTTTCTTTGTTTTGTTTTATGTTTTGTTTTTTATGTGATTTATTAACATTATTTGATTTTTTCTAATTTAAAAAAACTGTTTTATTAAAAAATAATATTTTTTATAAACTAAAAAAAATGTATTGTTTAAAAACACTATTTTAATATTAAAAGATTTTTTTTTTCTTCTTAAAACTGTTTCCAAAAAGAAAAGTTGTTTAATATAAATATTTTTTTTTTATATTTTGAAACAGTTTTAAGAAATATAAAAATTATTTTAAATGTTGTAAAATTAAAAAAAAAGTTCAAAAATAAAGAGTGCCGCTGGCGCGGACCTTTAAAAATAAGAGAATATTCGTTAAATGGGTGTTTAAAGGACTAAATAAGTTGAAAATAATAAAAAACATAATTTTTTATTAGATTAGTTTTTTAATACAAATATACAAAAATTATTTTAAATGTTGTAAAATTAAAAAAAAAGGTTAAAAATAACGAGTGCCGCTGGCGCGGACCTTTAAAAATAAGAGAATATTGGATAAATGGGTGTTTGAGGGACTAAATAGGTTGAAAATAATTAAAAACATAATTTTTTATTAGAATAGTTTTTTAATGCAAAAATACAGCAATTATTTTAAATGTTGTAAAATTAAAAAAAAAAAGGTTAAAAATAACGAGTGCCGCTGGCGCGGACCTTTAAAAATTAGAGAATATTGGGTAAATGAGTATTTGAGGGACTAAATAGGTTGAAAATAATTAAAAACATAATTTTTTAGTAGATTAGTTTTTTAATGCAAAAATACAACAATTATTTTAAATGTTGTAAAATTAAAAAAAAAAGGTTAAAAATAACGAGTGCCGCTAGCGCGACCCTTTAAAAATAAGAGAATATTGGGTAAATGGGTGTTTGAGGGACTAAATATGTTGAAAATAATTAAAAACATAATCTTTTATTAGATTAGTTTTTTAATGCAAAAATACAACAATTATTTCAAATGTTGTAAAATTAAAAAAAAAAAGTTTAAAAATAACGAGTGCCGCTGGCGCGGACCTTTAAAAATAAGAGAATATTGGGTAAATGGGTGTTTGAGGGACTAAATAGGTTGAAAATAATTAAAAACATATATTTTGTGAGATGTGTAATTTTAACGTGGAAAAATAAAACGGTGTAAAAAATAAAATTGTTAAAAAATTGAAATTACCGATGTTTTTTGGTCTCGTTTGAAAAATCGCATTTAGAGGACTTAAAATATATAAATTTTGTGCTGAATAGATTTTTATTTTGTGAGAGACGTGATTTTTAACATTGAAAAATAAACCATTAAGTGTAAAAACAAAATTTTAAAATTACCTATAGTTTTTGGTCTCGTTTGATAGATGGCCTCGAGCATGGCCGGCCCTGGTCGGCCATGTGCCAAATGGGCAATGACAAAGGGCCCATTTTAGAGTATGCACCTATATATGTATATATTAGGAGTTCAAAAATATTTCATGTATATTAAAAATGTCGATTTTTAAAATAAGTTTAATTTTTTAGGGGTCCATTTTTTTAACTATCCAAAAACAATTTGTCCAAATAATGATTCAACTACATAAAAATCTCACCCAAATCCCATTTTTTTAACTACCCAAAAACAATTTGTACAAATAATGATTCAACTACACAAAAATCTTACGCAACTAAAATGGACCCCAAAAAAATAAGTTTAATTTTTTAGGAGGCCATTTTAGATATTTAATATCTTTGTACAATATTTTTTTAAAAGGGCCCTAAATTAATTTTTGCACATGGCACTCCCAATCTTAGGACCGGCCCTGGCCTCGAGGAGAGTCCATATATATAAAATGCGTTTTCAACGGAATTAATTTTATGAGTTATTTAATTTTTAACGTCGAAAAATAAAATATAACTCATAAAAATAACATTTTAAAAAAATTGAAATTATCTATAGTTGTTGGTCTCATTTGATTGATTGTGTTGAAAGGAGTGCAAATATATAAATTTTATTTTAACTAAAATTATATTTTATGAGTTATTTATACTTTATTTAGAAAAAAGTAAAAAGAAAAATGTGGTATAAAAAGAAAGATAAGAGATTATTTAAAAGTGCCGTGCACTTGAGCGTGTGTTTTGAGTGATGTGGCATTGGCCACATCAGTGGGTCGTTATAGTGTGTATAATATGTGGGTCTCTCTAGCCTTTCTCTAGGTGTATTCCTTATTAACCTTCTGTGTTTGTATCATTGTTCAAAATGAAAAATGTAAATAGGAACCTTAGAATGAAAATTTACTAAAATAGTACAAACTCATTCCATCCTGCTATATTACAAATGCTTTAGCTCAATAAAATTAGGTATACATATTTAAACCCACTTATGACACACAAATGTTGTTGTCTGTACTTTCATTTGGCATTGCTTCAACTAATCTTGGACTATGTATACTCAGTTACACTACAGAGGAGAAAAGCCTTTGTGTTCCCTATTTTCAATTCAATGAAGGCAACACAACAGAATACTTATATGCCATAACTTATTAAAGACTTTGATCTTAAGATTGGGTTGACCATTAGAGAAAGTTTTGAGGTTCAGTGGAATCATATTCGTCGTTCTGTACAGTCCTTTTCTCCAATTATTGTATCAACTCCATCTATGATTTTCCATATAACAGTGATATTGTTGTATGCTAGCCGTTTATGCAACAACCCAGATCTTTGAACTTCACTGACAACATAAATTAAAAAAAAAAAAAAAAGAGATGGCGAAAGAGGTGTAGTATGAAGAAATATTTGGGGATAAAAAATCTCGAGGTTAAGAATGATGATCATTGATTACAGTGGAGGAAACCCTAATACCATAAGAGAAATAACCCTAGTTCCTCCTGTACAAAGATAAGTAGTAGAACAAATCCAGATTCATGATGAAATTGAAAAGTAACACAAAACAAAAAATAAACCACCCACAAAATACTTGATATGATTAGAGAGGATCGAGATATTCACCACTGCCACAAATTCATAAGCACCACATATAACACAAATCAACATCTCTTTGAACAGGAGTCTTGAACCCAGCTGGTCTGTATGAAGAGAGGAATAGATGAAGAAGTCTGGGAAGAGGGTGAATGAAAAGATTCTTAAATAGCAAGAGAGAAGATGAAGGGGAACGGACAGATGAAAGTTTTAAGATGGGTTTTTTGGGGTGTTAAAATATTTAACATTTTGACTTTGGGTTTTCTTTAGCCAACTATTTGAATTCCATTACAGGTATTGAGTATTGAAGGGCTGTTATGGATGAAACGAAGGGAGTCTTGAAAAAAAGGATATAAAGGGATATTAAATGGTGGTGACACGTGGCGCTGCAGTGAGGATTTAAGACTCCTGTTTTACATATATACATAGATATGCTACGAGAAAAGGAAAGAACCATTTTAAAAAGTAAAATAGATGAAAATGAATTATATATTAAAAAAATGACAAGCCAAAAATACAAATTCAACTGCCAAGCCAAAGTACAATGAAATACACGGTACAAAAAAATCCACAAGCTGCAAACTCATCTAGGAATGAACACCCCCTCCCCAACCCCCAACGGTGCCAAGCTGCCATATTGTCCTGCCATGCATGTCCTTGTTCCAAACTATACAACAAATAAATTCCACCACCACAACACGATGAACATCAAAAGAAAACGATGGTGTATTTGGGAACAAGCCATAGAATTTGAATGGAAACATTTTCAAAAAAGAAATTCAAAATTTGAACTTAAGGCACGTCTAATTACAAAGTTGGAAAAAATTGAAGAACTGCTCAATTTTCCTTAAAAGTTGAGAAATAGTGGAATAGTGATGAAAAGCTACTTGATAGGACTCTTACGTTTCCATTATTTTATGGTCCCAAATAGTAAGATTTTATGAAAAAACGGAAAAATAAGAGGGACATCTGCCCTAGCCACTCAACTTTTTCCACTTCTCATAAGATTTTTTTTTTAATTTTTTTTCCAACTTTGCAATCGAACGCACCCTAAAGATATTTCAATTCCAATTCCAAAGCATGAAGTAGTTCCCAAACACACTTTGAAGGGCATCTGCATATCAGCACAAATACATTATGAACCAGCCAACTAAAAAGCACCCCATTTGTCAGAATCTTTTCTTGGACTTCGATTCTCTGACGAGACCTTAAACGGACCACTCGAGCCAAACGGGTCAGAGTCGTCGAAAGAGTACCCTCGGCTATGGTCAAAGCCACTCGCGGTGCTGTTCATAGAATCGAACCTCGTTAAGCTTTCTCGCTTGTCATTCGTAGTACTACTGAAGGAATCGTATCTTGACATATTGTTAAAGAAGGGATCCACTGTTGATCCCATACTGTATCTTGGTGGGGAGTTGCTGGCTCTAGAAAGAGGAGTGCTAGGAACAGAATCCTCGAAGCCAAACGTGCCCTTACTCTGGAAAATGCTCTCTGTTTGGAAGGATTCTGATCTTGTTGGGCTATTGCCAAATTCGCTAGATCCGAAGAAATCCTTCTCTCCATGATTGGAATCCTGCAAGATCAAACCAGTTACGAGGCAAATTTTCAGTAAATGCAACGACTCCATTCATCATGAAGGAAGATACTTGTAATAAGCATAGTATCACTACAAGCAAAGTAAATACGAAAACAGCCACTCCAAGAATTGATAATACAATATCAGTGACGATAAAAATTGGAGTAAATCGCAAAAAAGGAAAAAAATTATATGTCCCCCTATAAAGTCCGGGAATATATATTTTGTCGCAAAGATACCCTATGTGTCCCTATAAAATCTCCACAAGGTTGGTCTTTGCAACAAAATAAATGGTTCAAGGGTTAACACACTGAGGGTTATTTGCAAAAACTTGGAAGTTCAACCGGCTTTGCACTTTGCCGTAGTAATTATTATAACGTTTAATGGTATTTTTTTTTTTGATAAGTAAATGGTTCATTAAAATCGTACCCGCCTATGGGGGCGGAATCCCGTATACAGGAAGTATACAAAAAAAAGAAAGCAAGGGGCCGAAACCCAAACAAAGACAAGCCTAACACTAAACTCCTCCAAATACTCAAGGAAAACAGATAGCGAAGAATCCACCCTCTTCCAATGCCAAGAGAGAAGAAGGCTCAAAAAATAGTATTAATGGTATTTTTACCATCAATAGTTCTTCGTAATGCACTTTGAGGGCCAAAGTTTTCAGGATTTGCATGTTGGGGTCCATTTTCATTTTTTGTGATACTTCGACTAATTTTTTGTGACTTTTTGGTAACAAAAGTGTCCTAAAAAGTGAAAACGGACCCCAAAGTGCAAATAATGATAACTTTGAACCCTGTAGTGCATTACAAATAATCATTGGACCCAAGAGTAAAAACAATCGTTGGTTTGTGGAAATATAAGCCATTTGGCTAATGGCAAATATTACAGTAGACATCAAATAACTACTATTTCACAAGTTAAACTGACGTAACCACACGTTTAATGGCAACTCTAAAGGCACCACACCAATTTAGAGAGAGAAATATAACGAATCTTTTACTCAAAAGTTCGGTTCTCCAAATGAGGAAGAGGAGGGGTCTATTTATAGGATAGGGAGGTGAGCACTGAGCACTAAAAGAGCAACTAACCAATGTGGAACTTATGCCCATCTATACAATAAACCTAATACTTAAGTGTTCACCTAAAGCCCATCATGTAAATAGATCAATACAATATGAACTGAAATAAAATAAACTACAACATAAGATGAAAAAATGACAAATATATGGAGCCAAAAATAAAAGAGGATATGACCAAAATATCCCTCGAATCACATCATAAACCAACAGGACAAGTTGATCCAAAATCTTTACGGAACACAGACAAGTTAATCTAACCAGTTCTGATATTGCAACCCTTGCTGAATATATTAGGGGAAATCAACTGAACCTTTCTCCTCCATTTATAGATATTATCCACTAAACATACGCTTCCTAATTACCATCTTGATGCTGATCATGATGACAGGTGTGTTTCACACTACAAATGGCATATATAGTGGTGTTTAGGCCTAGCTCATAGGTCTCCAATGTGAAGATATTTTAGTGGGAAAAAAAACATACTATTTTTTTAACTATAATGTGCGAGATAGCGCTAATATTTTACACCCCATGAAGATTGCGAAAATATTTTACAATACACGCTAATATTTTACAGTCCGAGTTGAGATGTTACAGGGAATGAATGCTAAAGTTTCAAAAAACGGAGGGAGTAATAGTGAAGCTTTTAAAAAATGGTTCTCTTTATCTAAGTTGACCAAGTCTTTAAGGAACTAGCAGTAATTGCAACTAAAATATATTCTTTCATATAAACCCAAACACATAAAATTAATAATAACCTAAACAGATCAAATCTTAAATCGTTTCTACATGCAATATATTAAGCCAAATTACCTCCCAGAATTATTGAGGTAACCCTGTTAAGTCTAGTGTATCAATTTCTAACTAGTGCTCCAAGAATTAATTTTGCACAACTTAAAATGCCAACTCCTATGGTTTAAAATTCTCAGTACTTGAACACAATTCTGCATTCTGAAAAAGTCAACTCACCTTAGAGGGATTGAAGCCCCACACTGAATCTATGTCGTCATTGTTGTCAAATGTACCCCATGTCGGCTCATCAAAACTTCTGTTCACAAAGATACACAAAATAAGGAATCACTTCGGCAAGAATAGACGCATATAACAGTCGAAGAGAGAGATCTGTATTATATTCTAGATGATATTTTAAATTATCTCAGGTAACGAAATGGATGGTCCAGATCACCCCCTTTTCATGTCAGCGATCTATGAAGCACGGACACGTAATACGTGTTTCGACACGTGATACGCGACACGTGATTGATCCAAAAACTAGGATACGACACGTTATGATACGTATAATATATAATATATATTAATGAAATAAAACATATTTTCTCCATAAAATATCTTATTAGAGCATTCTTAACATGAAATTAAGAAAATGGACCATAAAAAACAAAATTCAAACACACTTTGACCTTAAGAATCATAAATAAAGCACAATCACCATCACTTGAGTCAAAGCTGACTTGTAGCTTTTGGGAGGGTGTTCGTGCTTCATAGGCGTCCGACACGTTGTCGGACACGACACGTTGGCTTCCGGGATAGTGTCCGTGTTCATAGTCAGCGATTTAGATTCAGAATATATGCCACTACTTCTAAAGTGTTTTTTTCGAGAAAAAAACTACTTCCAGTCATCCTTTTTTTGTTTTAAATCTGAAGCAACGGTTTGTGATGTATTATAGAAAAATCGATGCTTTGGTTCGGAAAGTGATCATCCATTTTTAAGAAATCTAAGAATACAACGTATCTCAACAAAGCCTTTTCCCAAATAATTGGGGTCGGCTACATGAATCATATTTTGCCATTCCATTCTGTCCAGTGCAATATTTTCGGTTAAACCACATGTCATTTTTTACAATTTCCCACCAAATCAATTTAGACCTATCTCTACCCCTTGTGTTACTGCCATCAATACTAACTAAATCACTTTTCCTTACGGGAGCATCCATTGGTCTACGCTTGAAGTGTCCAAACCATCTAAGTCGATTTTCTCTCAATTTATCTTCTATACGAGCTATTTTTACCGTTTCACGAATTTGTTCATTTCTAATTTTATCCTTTCGAGTTTTGCCACAAATCCATCTTAGCATTCACACATTTTTTGCACATTTTGTTTTTTGGTTGCCAACACTTTGTCTAATATAACATGGCGGATTTAATGGCCGTCCTATAAAATTTTCCTTTTAACTTCAAAGTTATATGCCTATCACACAATATGCCGGTAGCCCTTCTCCACTTGACCCAGCCTGCCATAGTTCAAAATCAAGGCCGATACCGCCGAGTTAACTAGGTATCGGTACCCACCGATCCGATTCCGAGTTACGAGTTGAGTTTTCAATTATTGATGTGAATCGACCCTATATCGGCAATTTCTCGTTAGTATCGGTGAATAGCGATATAATCGGCCCATATCGCAGTAGAATCGGCACATATCGACGATATCGCGATGGAATCAGCCCATATCAGTGATATATCAGCCGAGATGGTATAAGTTACTCAGCATCAATCTCTCTCTCGGCCCATATCGGTGATATATCAGCCGAGATGGTATAAGTTAGCATCTCTCTCTCTCTCTCTCTCTCTCCAGTGTTATGCTGGTAAGCGTGGTTTTTTAGGGGGGTTACGAAATGCTAATTGTTTTTTTTATTTAGTGTGCTGTGTGTGTGGGTTATTTGGTCATCGTGTGGGTTAAATTTAGTGCGTTGTATATGTGCCAGTTTTTTTTTTTAAATAATGCAAATGATCAAAATGTTATTTGTTATTATTTTTTATAATAATGTTCCCAATGTTATTTTTTAATATGTTATTATTTATAAAAAAACGTAAATGTTATTCTTTTACAAACAAATATACAACTGTAATTATTGTAAAAATAATATTTGTATCCTGTAAACATTTGTAAAAATAATATTTGCATCCTTTATGTAAAAATAACATTTGCAACAAAAGGAAAAAAAAATTGCATCCTCTTTGTAAAAAAATAACATTTCCATCAATTTAAGAATAATTATTTGCAACCCAACAACCAAAAAAAAAAAAATTACATGCCTTTTATAATAAAATAACATTTGCATCATTTTTTGTAAGAAAATAACATTTGCATCCTTTTTGTAAAAAACGATTGTAAACAAAATTTAGTGTTTTGTCAAAATCACAATTTGTATCCTCTTTGTAAAAAAATAACAATACTAAAAAAGAAACATTTCTATCCTTTTTAGAAAAATATAACATACTTAAAAAACACATTTGTATCCTCTTACTAAAAATAATACTAAGAATATAATAGTTGTATCCTCTTTGCAAAAAAAAATAAAATTATCCTCTTACTAAAAAAGTAACATTTGTTTTTCTTTGTAAAAACATAATATTTGTATCCTCCGTGAAAAAAAAAACATTGATTTATTATGGAACATTGAATCTGGCAAGTTCGCAGCACGTCAATATAATCAATTGTATAATGTTATGCATATTAAAGGATAGTTTTAAACTTATCTGATTGGTCCACATTGTTAATCGTATTTTTTTAAAATTTTCCAGATTTTTTTTGAAATTTTTTACTCTCTCTAACTAGTGTATCTTTGGGTATCGCCCGATACCGCGACCGAGTTGAAAATCGAGTGGCCGAAACCGGAACCGATACCGAGACTTTGAACCATGCAGCCTGCTTTAATCCTATGAGTAACATCATTACTAATATCTCCATCTTTTTTTATAATCGAGCTTAAATAACGAAAATGATAATTTATAGTATCTTTTGACCCTTCAATTTCACCGCATCTCTGTTTGTCCTCCTATTACTGCTAAAATTGCACTCCACATATTTTATTTTATTCCTGCTTATTTTAGATCCTCTTGTTTCTAGAGTTTCTCTTCACAATTTCAATCTAACATTAATCCCCGTCTTAGTCTCATCCACTAAAATAATATTTCTGCAAATAGCATACACCATGGCACCTCATCTTGTATTTGTCTACTCAACTCATTCATAACAAGAGCAAAGAAATATGGACTTAGTGCTGAACTCTGGTGGAGACCTACAGTAATTGACCTACAGTAATTGGGAATTCTTTATTTTCTCTTTATTTTCTCTAGCTGATGTTCTTATTATAGTTATGGCCCTATCATACACATCCTTGATCACATCAATATATCTATGAGTCAATCTTTTTTTATGTAGAACCCACCATATTATATCTCTTGGTATCTTATCATACATCTTTTCCAAATCTATAAAAATCATATGAAGGTCATTTTTTCCCTATACCTCTCCATTAGTATCCTCAATAAATATATTGCTTCCATTGTTAACCTCCCAGGCATAAACCCAAATTGATTCTCAAATTGATTCTCAGATATTGTTGTTTTCAATCTCAATCTATATTCAATCACTCTCTCCCAAAGTTTCATGGTATGACTCATTAACTTAGTACCACGATAATTTGAACAACTTTATATGTCCCCTTCATATTTATAAATAGGTACTAAAACATTCTTTCTCCATTCATCGGGCATCATATTAGTCATTCTATTAAATAATTTTATAGGCAAGATACTCATTTCTTCCCTAAACATTTCCAAAACTCAATAAGATACCATCTGGTCCTAAAGCCCTTCCTGTTTTCATCTTTTTTTTAGAGCAATCCTAACCTCTGTTGTCGAAATTCTGCAAAAAAATATATTTTCTCGAGTCTCCCTAAGTTCTTCTATATCTAATCAACTCTCATTATCTTAATTCAATAACCTCTCGAAGTATTTTTTCCATCTTTTCATAATCATATCATCCTTGACTAGAACTCTCGAATCATCACTTTTAATACACTTAACGTTATTAAAATCTTTTGTTTTTCTGTCCCTATGTTTAACAAGCTTATAAATACTTTTTCCCTCATTGTTGTGTTCCTAATTTTGTATAAAGATCATAAACCTTTAACTTAGCATCTCTTACCATTTTCTTAACTTACTTTTTAGTCCATTTATATTTCTCAAAATTTTCTTCGTTTCTAGTTGTTTGCCATGTTTTAAAGCACTCCCCTTTGATTTTTACTATATTTTGTACTTCTTCATTCCACCACCAAGTTTCTTTAGTTTGTGGCCCCTTGCCTTTTGATTCTCCAAGAATTTCTTTTGATATTCTCCTAATGCATTTAGCCATCTTATCCCACATTATGTTTGTCTCCTCTTCGGTATTCCATGGCGCTTCATTTAATACTTTATCTTTAAATTGTTCAAATTTCTCTCCTTTTAAGTTTCACTACCTAGTTCGTGGGTTAATCTTCTCTTTTCGCACTCGTGATTGACTTTTAATATTTATATCCAACACCATTATCCTATATTGTGAGGTTAAGCGCTCTCTCCGGGAATACCTTACAATCTTTACATGTTAATCAATCTCCTTTCCTAGTAATGAAAAAGTCTATTTGGCTCTTATGCGTTCCACTTTTATAAGTTATTAAAAATTCAAGCCTCTTTTAAAACATGTATTTATTAGTACAAAATCATAAGACACCGCAAAATCTAAGATAGACTCTCCGCCATCGTTCCTATCTCCAAAACCATATCCTTCATGCACTATCTCATATCCTACACGATCTTTTCCTACATGGCCATTGAAATCTCCTCCTATATAGATTTTCTCACCTATGGGTATTTCTTGAATTAATTCATTCATTTGTTCTCAAAATTGTACTTTAGTGTGCTAATCTAATCCTACTTGGGGTGCATAAGCACTAACAATTTTAAGGAATCTGAGAATTACCAACAAAAATTTCTAGCATTTTATTTTGAACCTTAATCAAATTTAAAATTATGATTTAGTCCCTAAATTTTAAAATTGTAAAATGCGACACAAAGAGTGTTGTACGCCCAAGTAAACCGGGAATAAAATTAGAGGATTTTTTAGTTGGGTGACTCGCTAACTGTCGTATTTAGACACCTAAATAATGTTTTTAGATTTTGGTACTTTTTCCATCACATGTAAATGTTTCGTCGCTGATTGCATTTTTTTTTTACTAATTTGGTAAATTAAGTTGCGAAACATTTACATTCAGCGACGAAAGGTACTAAACTCTAAACAACAATAATGGAGGTACCAAAGATCTAAATACACCATTAGTGAGGTAGCCAAGTCAAAATCACCGAGAATTATGTGTGCGCCACCGGCATGGTCATCTGCTAGTAGATAGACATGGATCAACCCCCATACCTTTGAGTTTCACTGTCTGCATCGAAGCTCTTCCTAAAATGGTTATCTGGATATTCCCGAGGTGGGCTTTCAAATGCTGTTTGCCTTGGCGGACTACCTGGTGGGCTTTTCACTGATTCATCTTCACTATGGGCGTATGCCGATTCACTCTCAAGACCACGGTCAACTTTACTGAAAGATTTCTCGGACTTACCATCATCGGCATTTGACAATGAGTCAGGGGAATAACTATCAATGGGAGAAGATGTTTCTTTCTGAACCGATGCTGACTTAGCACTTGAGGGCACAGCTACATCTGTTGAAAATCCTGTAGGTAAAAAACAAGTCAGAATATATATATTCCTTAGAAACTAAAGTAACTGATGAGAGAGAAGAGGAAAAAATAAATCCTCGAATTTCGAATTTAGAGGAATACTAGAGCTCAATATTCAATTATTTTTTGTGGATATCTTGGGGTATCGAGCCTCTTTGGAGAGGTCAGTAGTTCTCACTTTTTTTTTTTTGATAAGTAATAATTCTCACTGTTCTTGAAAAGGCTATTTGCCATTTGGGGTCAATTACTTCATTATGTTTTTGGTTTGGGGTCCAAGTTAACCTTTTTTCTAAAAAAATGCTACAAAGGCATCGCAAAACGTGAAAATAGACCTCAAAGTGCAAGTAGAAAAGTGAAAATGGACCCTAAAGTGCAAATATACAAACCTTTTCGACTTGAAATGCAAATGCGCATACCTACTGGATCCCAAAGTGAAAATACCCATATTTTAAATTCATGGATTCATGGACCCAACTCAACCCCGTGTAACCTTTTATTTGCATATTTCCCGCCAAGAACTTTTAGAAAAGAAATATAATTGGGGGCTCGTAAACTTATGTGGCAGGATGCCATGCAATGTGTGAGAAAATGTCAATATATTTGTTTTGCAAAGCCTTTCCATGTGCAAGTCATCAATAATACTAGCTGTCAGAATTTATAGAGAACAAAATAAAAAAGGTGAGGCAGTAAATTTTCAAGCCAAAACATTAAAATGTCACACCTTCATCTTTAAACTTATCCCAATCTTCATCCCAAACAGCTGATATCTCGGGGATTCCAGGTTGCCAACCTTAACAAATGATCAATACAAACCACAAAGAGTCAAGACTTCAGGAACAATGATTAACATATCCTATGATATATACCACAGGCAAACAGTATCAATGAGAAAAGTACAAAAAACGAATTGAAATGCTTCTTCCGGCAATATCAAATTGTTGCTACCTAGGTTATAAATAATAGCAGTGCTTATGATGTTACTGGTTCACCTGCCACATTTGCAATTACTGCTTTTAGAATCAATTTCAGGAATTTCCTAAAGGTCCCAGTTAGGATTTAGTGTAGTCGCTTGATGGGTCTTGCACCTATTACCTTTTTCAAAAAAATAATAAAAAAGAACTTCCATCCACCAACTATCCAACTGAGCAGATAGGATTAAATGAATGTTTACAAAAGCGAGAAAAACGCGCCATAAGGCTCACGTGGTTTAGCGTCCAGCACAAAAGGATTATGTCATTGAGTGTTTTTTTGCATTTTTTACACCTTTTTCACGCTTATTTTGTTTCAACCCCCCACCCTTTCTCCTCCCTTCCTTTGCTGGACAAATCAAAACCACATCATTTTCCCTGAAACCTTCCATTTAGCTCTATATTTTATTGTTTGAAACATTAATATTATTGATATAAAGCAGGGTTATAAATCTGATTATAACCTTATTATATTTTTTGTTACAGATCGATGTTAATCTTGTTGCAAAAAAATGCTTTTTCTATGTAATAATCTTATGATTCTATTAATCGTATTAAGTTATTGATATACATTGTGTTATAAATCTTGGTTAATAACTTTTTCGATTTCGATTTTGCATAGTATTTTTTTAATTATTATGAAATTTTATTTTTATACACTTTCTTACTATTTTTTATTATAAAATTATATGAAAAAAACTGACGCCTCACTTTTTGACAAGAAGACACCTTGCGCTACACTTCCGCCTTTTTAAACATTGGATTATGTACAGGAAAGAAGTACAGAATAGACAGGATGATTCCATAGATGTATACCTTGGAAGCACATATCTCTCGCAAGAAAAAGAAAAAAAAAGTACGTACACATTGCACAAGGCTCCCGCTTAACTGCAGGGTCTGGGAGAGGCGGATGTTGGTTGGCCTTAACCCCATTTATGGAGAGGCTTCTCCCATGTCTTGAACCCGAAACCAACGGTAGCTTGGGCGAGGACACTTGCCATCGCGCCAAGGTACAACCTCTTCTCTCACAAGAAAATAAAATAAAAATAGGATTCAATTATCCCTCATTCTTATCCTCAAAATTAGGGATAATGATTAACACAATAGAAGAATATCTTCTTTTATATGAAGTCTTTACATCAACTACAAATATACATCAAGACTAATAAAAAATAGACCACTGCACTGTAGCGTCATACATATTTACATTCGTGTTAATCCGTTTGAAAGAGTAAAACACATTTACTAGTTACTCTCAAGTCAAACTAAGAAAGGATTCTGAACCAGATCTTGTTCTCGTAACAAATTAGTCACATAGGCAGGGACAAAAACATGACCATTCATAATGTTTTAAAAAATATTGGACAACTGTATGGCAATAAATAAACCAAAAAAAAAACTATTTTAATTAGAATAACTTGATATAAGTGATCTAACAAGTTCACTAAATAATTTTAAAGTAGCTCACCTGTCCCAGTTTAATCAGGATAAAAATTAATGAGCAAAACATTAAAAAAAACTCAAAACAGTAAATATGGTTAAAATTTAGAAGTCGATACTAAAATAAAACAGGAGGGTTGAAAATAAGGCCTGATTATATTTTCAGCCCTGAAGTTTCGGGTCAGTTGCATTTTGGTCCCCGATGGTCAAATTGCTTCTATATTGTCCCTCGTGTTCACCACTTATTCCAATTCCAATGTACTCCAATTAATAACACTCATTGGGAAACTGGACTAAAAAATATGTGCTCAATTTTGACTGCTATTTCCTTTACAAAAATACTGCTGTTTTGACCATGCACGTGGTCCTCTAATTGTCTCTATCCTCTCTCATCACATCACTACCTCACCATTTCTCACAATAATGTTTTCGTTACTCCCACATATTCGTGAAATAAAGCTGGAAATAAGACAGCAATTACCTTTATTTTCCCCTTTCATTTACATAAAGAAAGAACGAGGATAAGGGAGACAACGACAATTGATATATATATATATATATATATATATATATATATATATATATAGAGAGAGAGAGAGAGAGAGAGAGACTCAAGAAGAAAAGCTAGCCTAGAATCCTCCATTTGCGTCTCTAGGGGACAACCATTTCCCAGCTTAATTTCTCTTAGGCTCTGTTCGATACACAGACTAAGGAGTGGGGTTAGGATGATTGATCCTAATCCCGTGTTTGAAGTTAGGTTGGATGGGATTTAAAGTGGGCTAAGTTATCACAAGTCCTATTGGAATGGAAGAACTCTTACCCTATCCGGTATTTTAATCCGGCGCAACAAATAGGGCCTTAAGAGGCTTATATTGTCTTCAACGATCTGAATCACATAGTAATGACGATTTGAAAAAGGAAAATCGCCACATTTGTCACCAATTGAAAATTTCAATAAAACAAAATATATGACCAATTGTTGTCTTCAGTTCAGCCAATAGATCTGCATATTGTTTTGAAACTGATACAACAGAGATCTGCATCGTAAGAATCGACACGGGAAACACCATCATAAGTGATCTCACTCCAATTGTTTGGTTGGGATGAGAAATACAAAATGACGGTGGTGGCTATCTGGGTAGACGAAGAGAGATGGCATACAGATATGTACATGTATATATTTTATAAATTACTATTTTAAATTTTATATTATAATATCTGTACCATTGTTATAAGTGACTGTCAGCAATGAATCAGTGACACATATACCTCTCTCAAGTCTCAGCATTCAGCATGCATGGGATTTTCCATCCAATTTTCAATTGTGGGTATCAATTGGACTACATTAAATTTGGGGGTGAACATCAGAAATGTACTCGAGGGGTTGAAAACGATGGGGACTGAAGTGAAGATGGCCCCAAAGTTTAAGAGTAACAAGTGTAATTAAGATTAAAATCAAAGCTTCAAACAATATTACAACAAGGATAACACCAAAGAAATAAATGGTAAAGCATATATTTTTAGAGCAGACATAATAATGTCAATCTGCAACTCTCTAAGCATCTCATGTGAAACACCCGAAAATATAAAGTAGAAAAATTGGCATATAAGAAAAAAATTTAGGACGAACAAGAAACTAGAGGAAATTATCATAACAGAGTCAATGGAGGTACCAGGCGGGAGTTCGATTAGTGCACTTGACTTGACATTTAACCCGTGTTTCTTGCAACGTTCGGTTAAGGCCCTCAATAGTTCCTCAAGATCCGATTGTATACGATCAGCGCGGACCTATACGAGACAAATGCCTCAGTGTCAGAAAAAAATTAATGTTAAACTCCTTGCTGGTGGCGTTTGGTTTTGAAACTCATCAAAGCTAAGGGTGCTTTTGATTACAAAGTGCGAAAAGGATTGAAAACCAGCTCGTTTTTATGAAGTTGAAAATAATTTTAAAAGCAGACGAGTGGAGATGCTCTCTTACAATTCCGGTTTTCTATGGAATTCACTTCTTACCCTTTCCCCATAGAATTGGATTCCACGGAAAACCAAAAAAGTAAGAGAGAAATCAAAATATCTTTTTCCAAATTTTCATAAAAATAATTGGTTCTCAATCATTTTCCAGCATTGTAATTAAACACAATTAAGTGATCGAATTCACACCTGAAGAATACCATCCGCACTGCCACCTTGTTCCATTTTTATGATTGCCTGATTCAACTCCATTTTTCGCTCCTACCAGGGGATCAAGTAGAAATGTAAATCAATAAGAAATTCCAAAAATATATATATATGCTGAATGGTTATAAGAACGTCTGCGCTTTAACATCCTCAAGTAATGGGGACAGTCGAGAAACAACATGCAAATACCATCCCCAAAAGGAAAGGGCAAGGAAATAAAGAATAGCAAATAAATATGGGTAGCAGTGGGGATTTTGATACAGAAAACTGGCAAGACAAGAATGGGTAGGATCGATTATTAAAGTAGTAATCACCATTGGCAATACAAGAGGAAACAACAAAGGATTGTGTTGTCAATCTGGTGGAACAATGGCATTTAATTAATGACCGCTAGTAAGAAGTCATATGGTTAGTTGCAAAAATTACAAGCACGGGGAGAATTCTAAATGGTGTAAGATGGCGGGATAATAAATATAATGGCATTGACGTGAAACGTTACCATAATTGATTAGAACAGTTGAGCACAAGGATATGAAATGGGGAAAAAATGACATTCTACCTGAACATCACGAAATGAGGCCTCTTCAATAGTTAATTTGGAAGCAATTTCAGCAACCTGCTTGTATTTCTCTTCATATTTCTTACCAAGTAACTCAGCCTGAAATAGAATGGTAAAAAATAAATCTAATCGCGTGTGTGAGAGAGAGAAGTAAACCAGAATTGAAAATATGAAAAAATACACTTCTTTGATCTTAGTAAACACCTCGCGCTTATCAGCCAACGCCCTTTCTGTGATCTCGTTAAGTCGATTGTCACATCTGCTTTTGTATAAAACCTGGGGGACAAAAAGAATTAAGAAAAGGAAAAAAACTATGATTACATAGTCAACTTCAAATGTCTATGAAAATGTATGGCTCTGAAATCTCGAATAACAAAGATATGCTGTGATTTCATGACATGTAGGATGGATAGAGGGCACTCACAAGGTCCTGCATTTTTGTCCTGTAGAACTCCATCTTCTCTCTAGAATCTAGATACATCTTTTGGCCCTCAACCTTCCATAAATTACAGCAATGGAATCAGTTGCAATGGAAAACATATATTTCTGCATCTGAGGCAAGTGTAAGTTCCTCGATTCAAAGAAATCAACTTAAAGAGGGGCAAGTTTGATTTACAGGTACAATGAAAAAAAATGATGAATTTGTAGTCTATTAGAGAGTAAGAATTTGTACTTTGTAACAGGTTCTAACAGCAAATACCCCCCTAACGTTGAAAATATCCCCTTGAACTATGAAAAGTTGCAAATACCCCCTTATGTGTTGCTAAAAGGGGGATAAAAAAGTTTTTTAGTGACATGGGATGAAATTGCAAGCAAATTGATAATTTAAGGAATTCTTGGCTAGTGCGATAGTTCAGGTGGTTTCTTGCAATTTATTCTTAATTTCTTTTTTCAAGTGAGGTATGAGAATATATAAAAAAATCGCCAATAGAGGAAAGGATCCAAAAAAACACGATGCATACAATGTAGTTAAAAATAACAGAGCTAGCTTGAAAAACACTTTCCAATGACCTAACCGAAATTTAACCACCTTTGTCTCAATAATCAAATTTAACACCATCTCCCACCCCACACATACAAAAAAAAAAAGAAAAAAAAGAACATTGACATCATCACCAGGAATGATTTTCGTCATCTTGAACAAGCTCCATATATTGTGTATATCTGTAGATACAACCGTTGCAGTCTGGATCTGTAGATTCATGATTCATACATTTAAATCCATAAACCAACCACAACCAATGAAATGTTGAATCTGTAGATCTGCAAATCAACATTCCGTAACACAAATAGACTACGGTATCGTGTTGCATTCGTGTTATAACATGACATCCTGTGTCATGTCGGGCGAAAACACGACCCCAAAACACGTTTTATCACCTCTAATTTCATATATCGAAATAATAAACCGAAAAATACCAATGAGACCCAAAAAAACACTGGTACTCAGTAACCTAAGGCAATAGTTAATATGACATTAATAATTTATCTCGCAAACAACATTTGTTTCCAAACTTACAATAAAGATAACTAAAAGACCATGGGCCTTCTAATTTTTATTTTCCGGAAATGTTTTTACAATCACACATTTCCCATCCCGTCATTACTGAATTATGTTATGTTATTGCCATACATTTAGATTACTTGAGATGGGAGGAAGAGAGAATTTTAGGTCAATACAAGAAAAATATGCGTTCACAATTTCTTCCCAAGTATATTAATCTTTTCTTTCATAGATCTACATTTTCCTATCTTCCTCCCATCTCAAGTAATATAAATTTTGGGTAATAATGTAGCAATGGGAAAGGTGTGAACGTAAATGACATTTATGGATAATAAAAATATGAAGTCCCATGGTTTTCGTTTACTGCCATCCTTTGTGTGTGTGTGTGTGTGTGTGTGTGTGTGTGTTTGGGGGGGAGGGGGGGAGGGGAGGAAGGAATTTTGTTTATGAGGCAAGAACAAACACTGTGTGAGGGGCATAAAGTACACAACTAATGCCGTATAAAATATTCCTCATAGCACAATATGCAGGTGATTGTGTTTCTTTGGGTAGCCTTAGGGGATGTGTGCGTGTGAGAGAGAGTAATATTTTGGTATTTTTCATTTTTTATTATTTTCCTATATAAAATTAGGGAAGATAATTCATAGTTTTATCTCATGTTTTGCCATGAACCGACACGACACGAGAAGTACACGAACGTGACATGCAGGTGATTGTGTTTCTTTGGGTAGCCTTAGGGGATGTTTGCGTGTGAGAGAGAGAGTAATATTTTGGTATTTTTCATTTTTATTATTTTCCTATATAAAATTAGGGAAGATAATTCATAGTTTTATCTCATGTTTTGCCATGAACCGACACAACACGAGAAGTACACGAACGTGACATGACACGAAATCGAATTTTTTTATTAATTCGACAACACCTTTACGTAAACATCTGCAACAAGATAACTCCCTAGCAACTAGACTAGCGCATAGCCTAGCAACTACTCTTGGCATATCCCAAGCCGTCATCTCACCTAAAACCAATTGGCAATGGGTGGAGGAACCCAGGATCTTATACATTGTGATGAATGCTTTAGTTTCTCATTTAAGGCTTTATATTTTTAATAGGCCCCCTCACATGTGGCGTGACTTGAGTCTAACACGTGAACATATTTTTATTGGGTGATGCGGAGCAATTGGGCCTTGGATCCGATACCACTTGTCGGATCTTAAGCCACGATCTCATCTAAGACCAATTAGTGTTACAAAGGGCCAACCATTAATCTTTCACGAGGCAACGCATTTGTTGCACTCCCATTCCAACACAATCAAGAGTCAAACCCATGGCCATTTACTCTCATACCACTTATCAGATCTCAAGCAGCCATCTCACCTAAAACCGATCTCACCTAAAATGGGGAAAGTAATTTATATACTGCAGTGCACGGGTTACATTTTCCCATGCGAGACTTCATATTCTCAACATAGACTACAGACTGATCCGCCACTAAAGTCGAACTCATGACCATTAGCTCTCATACCACTTGTCGGATCTCAAGCCTCCATATCACCAAAACCAATTGGCAATGGGCGGAGGGACCAAGATCTTCTATAATGTGGTGCAGGGCAGCACGATTTAAATATTCCCATGTGGGACTTTATATTCACTGAAACTTATTTGCATCCCAGGTAACACATAGGGACTTCTAGATCATGTGGAGACTACAACCCAATAGCATATATTACAACGAAATATTATTGAAGGATGCCCATAACAAAGGCATGAATCTCACCTTTTCCCAGGTGCACACTACATAGCAACCATTTTTGTTTTGAACCTTATGTCGTTACTTTTTTGTCAAACAACCCAAATCAGCACTATAATTGCACATATCCACATATTATTAGCCTTGAAATCCGCCCTACCGAGAATTACCTCCATAATCGAATCTTATGGTGAGATCCATAAGAAGGAAGCCGACACACTCTCTTATGTCGTAATATACTTACAACGTCTAGCTCATTAATCACTGTTCCACAAGAAGGAAGCCTCTCTCTTCCTTGCATATAATACAACAATATGGTGAGATGCATTTGTTCGCCCCCTTCTCTTGCATTAGATCACCATGTTGACCCTTCCATGAGCCACAAACCCAAAAAAAGCCACAAACCAAGATGGAACACAAACCAGAAATGTGAGTCACAAGAGAACCCTCCCCCCACCCCCCAACTTTAATTTCCAAGTTCTCCTTTTGCGCCCCAGAAAAGAAAAAATTAAAACCCTCATTTTCCTGCCAAGGCTGCCAATTCCAAGATTTCGAGATCATTGCCCAAAGAAGAAACGAGCATGTTATGATGTAAAGGGAATATATACAATCTAGAAACAAGAATGTGAAGGGAACTTCCCCCAACCAAAAATCTTTTCAAAAACGAATATAGTTCTCATCCGACCACAAAGAGACATTTTTCAAACATAGTCAAATCCATGAGATATGAATTTCTTTCTAAAGGAGCCTCCATCCACAACCTTATAAAATCTTACCCGTTTTACCTAATCCATATAGTGGAATAGCATAAAGAATGTTGCTCAAGAGGAAACTGTCACAACCATATTGTCAATACAGCTTTGATTCTTTCAACAAAATTCCCAACCCTCCATATTCTTTGGATTTGAACACATTTTTTCAATTTATCAAATGACCATTTTAATCCTCTTCGTTACCTTCCACAAAAAGTCTATCATTCTTAATCAATTCCTTTTTCCACAATTTCAAATTTATAAACAAAGATATGAGAATAAATGGGATACTACTTCGACCATTTTAAACCCAGAAACAAATATTTGATCAAAAAACGTGAGAAAATCATTGAAGAAAATATAGAAGTATAACCAGAGTGGGCCAGCAGTCCACAAAACAATATAAAAACGATAAGCAAAACCGGAAAAGGATCAGCCACAGAGACAGAGAGAGAGCATCAGATCAGAGACTACACACAGACCAATTACAATGGTAGGAACAGAGATCCGAAACAAACATCCAAGAGATTCAAAAGTCACTTTTACACCTATCAAGTCACTTTTTAACTTTATCTAAAACCAGCTTTCAGAACTCGCAAGAAATTGAATTTCCTCCGAGAGGCAAACCAAATACTGAAAATGTCACCAATCTTACCACCCTCGCCTTAGGAATTTCAAGAAAACTTCCAATCATATTTATTCTCCCACCACCTTACTTTTTTCCATATTCATGTTTAATCCCGAGAATGGGCTAGAAAAACTTCACCCAGAACACCAGTTTTTAAAAAATTTATTGCTTCTTCTCTGATGAAAAAGATGGTTTTAATTCCACAAAAATTTGTGGTTTTATATTAAGGCAGGAGGATATTACTTTTGGTCTCAAATATGTTCCAACGAAGTTGGCAGTTTAGCCGTCTCTACTTTTCATATTTCGTAACATGTCCACAATGCTCAATCTTGTACCTCCAATTATAAAAGGAATATACTAAACATATGTTCATATCGGAGATCTATTGCTCTTTCTCATGAGCATTGTTTAATTACTTTTTTCTCATGTGCATTGTTTATTGTTTCAAAAATTATATTTACACTTTAGGGAACAACAAAAAAGGTTTCATTTATAAAATATTATCAATTTTTTCAGATTTCTATTTTACTTTTCTCTATATATTAATATATATCAGCAAAAAAACATTATTAATTTGCCGATTTAATGTCAACATCTTTTTTAAAAAAATCAAACATATTTCCATCAAATACATATACAGAAAAACATATACAGTTAATAAAAGGGAAGGGGGTGGGCAGGGCACTTACCACCTGTGACTAATCGTTATTTGAGATACCCTCTGTTTTCATTATCGTTAGAGTTACCCCTGTTAATAACACAATCATATGAGATTGCTAGTGGGGCCTCACCCGCTTTTCCTTTAATGGACACAATACTTGCATCTTATGCCACCACCACATTCTCATGTTCTCCTCCAGATTCTATTGTTCTTTATCCCTTGCGTATTTCTCGAATTTGTTTCTTTAATTCCACTAAGACAAATGATATTGTTTCCTAATATTATTTATCAAGTTTTGAGGGAAAAAAAAGTATAAAAGGTCACTAAGTTTATAAGTTACCTTTCACTTTCCAAGATTTTTCAACATTTGCCATATAACTTAATTGTATAATAGAACCACCAATAATTTTATTCAGTATTGAATTTAATTTAATACTTAATAGATTAGTATTGAACAGATAAGCAACATATATCCATTGAACACATATACAAATACATAAATCAATTATATATATAAAGAAAATTATAATTAAAAAACTAAAGTCAGAATATATTCCGACATTATCAGCATGAAAATATCATAATAGCATCATAACACATCTTAAACAACGTAAAAATATATGAGAAGCTTACATTCCAAAAAATAGTGTTTTTTTAACTTAACCCCTGTGATAATTGCATAATTAGATAACCTACCCCCACCCTGAAGTTCAAACTACCCACCCCTTCGCATGCAACAGATAATGCGTAAGGTACTCGTGTGTTGATGCACCAGGGGGGGCGGTAAGTGTAATTTTGAACACCTAGGGGTGTAAGTCTAATTATGCAATTATCTCAGGGAAGAAAAATACAAAAATAAACCTTAGTTGTACATGGACAAAAGAATCAAAGAAACATATTTACCTTTTTCTCCGTTTCTGCTGCCTCTTGAGATTTGGAATCCAGTGAATTCTGCTCCCCGTTAGTTAGTTGGTTCATATGGGAATTCTCCATTCCTGTCACTCTAGCCTTCTGTTGATTAAATTGCATCGTTCCATCAGTCTGTTGATATGTTCCCTGCATTGGAGGCCTTAAACCAGCAGGTGTCATTTGCTGGGCACCAGGCATCCTTTGCTGCGTGTTCAAACCTACACATCATAAGGGTGTTATTAGGCTGTGTTCTTTTACCCCGAACTTCCGAATTTTCTGAAATCCAAAACGCTTTTTCTTGTTTTAGAACGATATTCAATTTCCGATTAAAAAAATCATATTGGGATTAGTCCTGAATTTCAGATTTTTCTGATCCAATTTCTCCAAAAGTACGTCGATCCAATTTGAGAGAAAAAATACGGGTATTTTCGCAGTTATACTATTCCGTATTTTTGTAAAGTTTTCCAATTAGAAAGTTTCCAACCTCTTCCAAAGTTTCCTTCCCGACATTATTCCAGATTTTCTGATTTTTTTCTGTTATTTTCAAAGTTTCCTATTTTGGCAAAAAAAGAATATCCGATTTCTGGAAGAAAAAAAAATCCAGTTTTTATTTTGCCGGAAAAATTGGAAGTTAAACTGTTAAGACCTTTTTTTTAGATCCGATTCGACCAAAACACAGCCCTAGGCGTTATAATTCAAGAACAAATTTCAGGGTGAAAATAAAATAGACAAAACTTAAACCTGAAATTCAAATCTATACCAGGAGCGGGTCCCCAGGATGTACCCCCAAAAGAAGCATTGGGTGGACCTGCAAGGGACAATAGAGTCTCATCGAGCAAAATACTACTAGGAAGCGTCGGTGGAAGAGCTTGGCCTTCCCTGTATCGCTCCATTAGATACAGAGCTACACAAAACTCCCTCAAGGAAAGCATGCTATCATTATCTTGATCCGATAAGTCCCAAACCTGCTTCAAGACCTCTGATGAAGACCAAAAATTAAGTTATTGACAATATTGTAATTAAAGAAGAAGCCTCACTAAAAACATCCAAAAAATTGAAAAATAAAAAATAAGCATTGCACAAGGCTTCAGTCAGAGAGAATTTTTTAAATGTGTTCAGACAACATGAAAAACAGCAGAAGTTTGTGAATCCTTGTCATGAAATCTAACTTATTATTACAGATCCAAAGTATGAGACTTCGAAAATCTGGATAAGGCTCCATATTATTCTATTTTAAACTTGGTGTTTTAAATAATTAGTTCTTATAATGACTTAAGAATATTACTTTTCAAATCTAATTATCATTATTATCATAATTTAATCAATAGTTCAATAATCTACTCCGCCCTCCGTCCAAAATTAATAGTTGTTGTTTCGAAAGTCCAACATTTTAAGAAAAATATGCACTTCCAAATTTATTCCAAAATACCTATGAATGCAGGACTTGCACTTAAATCATGACTCATGGGTATTGTTGCGATGGATAACTTTGTAATCTCACTTGAATTTATATAATATTTTAAGAAACACGGCTATTAATTTGGGATGGAGGCAGTATCATTTATAAGAATTTTCTAAATCTATTACATAAAATTATTATAATTTTGTAGGTTCAAGATATGTGATCATCAAATATCCTCCCTCTCATGTTTATATTCTGATACTAACAGGGATTGGGAATATAATTAACCTATATCATAGGCAAAAATGAGGAACCCATCCTCTCTGTTGAGTTGGATACATCACATCATATATGCAAGTGGGTGGACATATTTATATTGACATAATTGGAACCCATTCTCTCTGTTGAGGGGCCCATTCTAGTACCGTGACAATAATGAAATTATGTCTTATTGACATAATCAGATGCAAGTTCAGAGAAGAACAACTATTCATTGAGTAATAATAATACACATTCTACTTCTCAGGATCAAAGACGTAGTGCACCGAGATATGAGTACCTGTTTAGTGGGGGGAAGGTTGCAAAAACCCCAATATTTTGCGATTATAAAAATAGAGAGATTTTGAGGATTTAACAGTCAGCTTAAATTTTAAAGGAAGGCTTTAAATTGGAAATACACACTTTCAATTGGATATCTAAAATCACCTCCAAGTATTAAGGTGAGAAAGTTCTTATTATTTAGGACATTCTTGGTGAGGAGACTCCAACATAAAATAGATATATACTCTATGAAGGTCTTTCGATGTGATAAAACAATTGCATACACCCAAACAGGTGAAATAATTTCAAGGGGACTTGGAGATTCCCAATAGTGATGATGAGAGATATTCAAAGAACTATCCCTTGAAAACTTGGAAGTAAATTGCCTTGGCCGTTAACAAATATATAAACAGAGCAAATACAAAGTAACATCAAGTTTAGTAAAACATTATTATTGCCACAAACAACATTGGAGATGAGGGCCTATTTGATAGGCAATATTTGCCATGACAAATTTGAAATATTCTATATTTTCCATCTTTTAATCTATTTGATTGCCCAGATTTACCTTCGCAAATTTTTTCAAATTTACCTTGGCAAATTTTTTCAAATTTGCCTTTAATACAACCCGGTAATGCAATCTTTGGACATTTTCTGAAAAAAAAAATTCTCTGAGTGGCTTGAAAAATTTTCCACCCACTCCAATCAAATACACCCTAACAGTTTTGAAAGAGAGACAGAGGAGTAAAGAAAGAAAGAGGGACAGAAATACCAAACAGCAAAGTTCTCAAAATCAGCCAAACCATAAATACACATAAATGAACAAAACACAAGAATAAATGAAGGCAAAAAGATTTATACCTCTTGGCAGTCTCCAGCTCAAGAATAAATTCCGTGCCTGCTCACCAGTGATTTTACCATCTCTGTCACTATCCACTTCCACAAACACTTTCATATACTTCTGAACACCAGCGCGCGTCATTTTTGGCCACGAATGTTGTGGTTGGTTAGTAGTAGCACCTCCAACCCCGACTGATATTCCTGATGATACAGGTGAGGAGGTAATTTGATTTGAAACATTTTGGTCCGGTTTCGAAGATGGCTGGGCCTGCCACGGTTGACTCCCAGCAGACTGCCTTGTGAAGGCCTGCAATGAGCCCAGTGGGTCAGGCTTAACCGAAGATTGGGGCCCACTAGTTGCTGGACTAATAACCGAAGAGGTAGAAGAGGCAGGTGCAGAAGAAGCCTGCTTCGGTAATGGCTGGGTGACAGAGAACACATCACCTCCAAACATTGGATCAGAACCAAACCCATTTCCAGAACCAACTAAGGGCGATGTTGGGCGTTGATCTTGCGGTTTTGGTGGGGCCATCGAAGGACTAGTTCCTCTGTTAGGGGCCTGTGATGTTGCAATATTAGTAACCCCACCAGGCCAGCTGCTTGAAATGTTGGAATTTGGAAGACCGGGACCCGTCAAATTAGCTCCCCTGGGATCGGTACCCATAACACCCTGAGGAGGACGAGAAGGGGTACCAGTGGGTGTTTGAAAGGATGGCCTCATTGACTGATTACCTTGAGACGGGAAATATTGCTGGTTCATACTTGCATTTGGGGGCACTTGTCCTCTGAAGCCAAAACTTTGAGAAGCCGGTGGTGGAACTGTGCCCATCTGTGCACCAATATTTTGAGAAGCCGTTGGTGGAACTGTGCCCATCTGTGCACCCATATTTTGAGAAACCATTGGTGGAACTGTGCCCATCTGAGATGGTGCACGAGGGGTCATTGAGTTTGGCTGAGGTGCAGGGGTGGCAGCAAGATTAATTTTCGGAGCAGGGATTTTTGATGAAGCGGGACCATATAGTGCTGCCTTGACAATATCTGGTGTTAATTCTCGCTTACTTTGGGCCACGGTTACAAGTTTAAGAGCATTATAAAATTCGGCACGGCCAAGGTAACCAGTACTTCTCGGATCAGCATGCATCCATATCTGCAATCAAATAGAACAATATGATAAACACTCAGTCACATGTGCCAAACTCAAATAGCTCAATGTTTCTCTTCAATAAAAATGCCCTTTTGTTTCACAGAAAAAAAGGAGAAAACATAATTAAATAAATAAATGCAATCAAAGGAGGCTTCTTATGAGTAATCCAAGCAATCCCATGAAGACGAGTGATTATCATCCCAAGAACAAAAGAGCTCTATTGTTTTTCAAAGCACATGTGATATATAGATATTATTTATATTGAAGGACAGCTTCGTAGAATTAGGATCCTTTTACAAATGCACGATTCCAAATGGACGAATAAGTATCACAATTGTGCTAGCTAAGTCTTGCTCAGCCCAAGAGGCGCCATAACATCAGCACTGGGTTCACAGCTCCAAGCTGTAACCAATTCAACCCCAGGCTAGCAAGACTTTTACGTGTGTGTATGTGACCGGGGGGTGGGCTGGCTGGAAACCTGCAGGGAACCGAAAGGGTATGTGAACTGAAAGGCTAGGATGCATGGTGAGGTTGCAATATGACATGTCTAGGACAGTGAAAGAGTTGGCACCATCGCACTGCAAGGAATACCACCTTGGCAGCCATCTGGCGTCAAAGGATAAACCCAGCCAAATTCGTACAAAAGTACAGGAAATTGACCATCAGCTGCATAGATTTACTCCCTACGACCTTCTACCCCTACCACCTGGCCCGGGACAGGTTCTCTTTTGTTGCTGTTGGATTTTGTGTTATATTAATATTGTTCCTTTTGTATTGAGCGCTCCATATTTTTGGCCTTAGTTGTGTAGGCTTAACTTTATAGTCTCTCGAACCTTCTAGAATCGAAAGTATTATTGGGCTCCCAATCGGAAAAGCCATCACATCACAGATTAATTTTTGGTGTCAGAGACAAAAACATTTTCCTATCCCCATAGCCCCTCTTTTGCCCTAATCCAAACCCTAATTCGTCACTTTTGAACCCCCTAGGGTTTATTCTTCATCGCAAGGCAACACATTACACTTCCATTTTCGAACTGCTTTAGCACCTCATACCTCATTCTTGGTCATCGCACAGCTTGGTGCAATAGCTAAGGTGCTCTTGTAGGTCGCCTATATCTCCCTTTTAGGGTTTCATCTTCGTTCTTATTGTTTTCTTGATTCGTGAACTGGTTCTCTAGGGTTTCGACCCTTTGCGATCTGATTCTTGGTTGAGTGAACTAGATGTAGCCCCAAATCTAGGGTTTCTACCATTGTAGAGGCTCAAACTATAGGTTTTTTTCTGCCCTGGGGTTCGACAGAGATCTAGGGGAATCGGCCCCTGTTTTTTACCCTTTTAGGATTTCAATTTTAAAGAGGATGTGTTAAATAGCTATTCTTCATCCAAATTCTGGGGCCTGGTGGGCCGGTTTGTTCGGCGGCATTTGGTGTTGATTTTCCGTGTTTCCAGCTGTTTGGGGGTGATTTTTCATCCTTGCTCGGTGTTTATCATGCCGAATTTTCTGGTATTTTTCGGATCTGTTATTTTTCCCGTTGATTTCGGCCATTTATTGAGACAATTATGGGTGAATCATGGTGCGGAAAGGACCCGGATTCAATGGGTCACAAGTCTCCTCAAGAATGGGCACAGTTTTGCTTCGGGATCCCGTTCTAGTGACGGAAAGATTGTTTGTCCTCACCGTGGTGCCACATGAAACACGAGCTATATTGGATTCATCTCGTATGGCAAGAGTTGCCGATACCACTTGTCCTCAGGCGTCTCATCTGTCATTTGCTATCGATCCTTTTCCCTAGTGGATAATGCGTCAGCTACAATAATTGGGTTCTCTCACTACTAAGGTCGGATTCTCTAAGGCCACTGTCATCATTACTTCAAGTACCCCCTCTACTTTTTATGTTAGGGCCGAGCCACTAATCACATGATGCATGAGTCGTCCTTGGCTTCCTCACCCACTATTCTCATTTGACAGTATGTTTGTCTTGAGACGACTCTCGTGCGTGTATCCATAACAAGGGGATGTGTGTTTGTCTTCCCATCATACCACCCAACAAGCATCGAACCACCTCATGAGATGGCAATTTTTGTGCTATGTCACCCCATTTTGATCCGCAATATATGGGTAAAGATCCCTTTCTGATTAAATTGAGACCAAAATTCATTCGAAACCTACTCACGTGCAATATAGGATTGAATAGTACAAAACAATCTTAAATTGAAATTTAGTCATTTGAAAAAATTGAACACACAAGGGGAGGACTTCATCTCATGGAAGAGCAAAAAGCAGGCGATTGGTATTCTCAAGCTCTTCAACCAGGGCTAAATACCGTGCGATGGCTCAGGGTGCGTGTGAGCTTTTGTGACTTGTTCATAGTTGTCAGAGGCGAACGGCGCACCAGGGCGCCAAGGTCCTTGTGGAGCCTAGGCGCAAGGCGCAAGTCGAGGCGCGCGCCTGATCGAAGTGAGGCACAAAGTTTATAGAACGTGCAAAAGTTGTATATTTATAAATAATATCATTAGTGATCTAAAATTAGAAATATATAGCATAAATTATTATTATACACGCTAATGAAGAGACAAGTCAAAAGGAGATAAAGCTTATACCACTATATGAAAAAAATATATATTTAAATACTAAAATTGTAAAATATTTTTAATATATTTTTAATATTTTTTAACCGTAAAAAGGCGTGAAAAGGCGTTTAGGCCTTCTTAATATATTTTTAATACTTTTTAACCATAACAAGGCTATTAAAATACTAAAATTGTACATATCATAAAAATATGTCTGAATATTTGCAAATTAAAATACTATTTGATTATTTTGGATGAGATAATGGTCCGATTTGTAAAAAAAATCTTCAAAAGGCGATATCGTTTCACTAAAGCATTGTTGTTTTTAGAAAAAAGTGTGCCTTAAGGGTTTTACCAAGAATAAGGCGTAAAAAGCTTAAGGCGAGGCGTTTCTCCCAAGCCTCAAGCCTAGGCGTGCCGAGGTTTTTTAGAACAACGCTTTTGAGAAAGATTAAGTTTCCTTAGGATTCTCATGGACTTACTTTGCTTAGAGGGTGGGGAATCATCTAATCTTCTTTATTCCTTTGGAAAATATGTAAAATAAGCATATCAATTGATCCATTCTTGTATTGGGGGTGTTATAAAAAAAAATCCACAAGGCGCGCCTGAGCTGCGCTTTGAGCCTGGAGCCTAAGTGCACAAGGCGCGCGCCTTATTGAAGGAGCCGAGCCCGAGTGTGGCAAGGCGCTGATGCTGAGCCTAGGTGAGCTTGGAGCCTAGGCGCACGCCTAGGCGCGCCTTTAACAACAGTGGACTTATTCGATTGATTTGGGGGGAGTTGGTGATGTAAACGGTGTCAATGGCATACAAAGAAATTGCACTCAAAACAAAAGCAGTAATAGTCAAATGATTTCCCCAAATGGGGTATTACACTATTTATAGGCCTAAAGGAAGTATCCAGAACCCCAAATGGGGTATTACACTATTTATAGGCCTAAAGAAAGTATCTAGAAGAGCTTACACACTGAGGAATGCTAACATCCATATTATGTCATGGGTGACATAACTAAAGGTTCCCACCATGAAATCGCATAGTCTATAACATTCTTATTACACAATACTTATTATATCCCTTACTAATCATCTAACTACTACCAACCAACAATAGGGAAAAATACAAAAATGGACAATTACAAAATAGAGAAAGACAAGAATATGCCCTTGTGGGCACATTAATTGAGCTTTATGTAAAAAGAATCATTAGAGCTATTTTGTGAAAATAAGTCTCCCATTATGCTTGCATCCGATTCCATGCTTCATGAGAGGACGAAGAATGTAGAGGTTGACATTCACTTTATTGGGGAAAATGAGGTTTGCATCATTCAACCAGCTTTTATCCCTTCTTCGGATCTCACCAAATTTTCGAGCCTTCTCTTCGATCTTTTATTGCCAAGCTGGACTTGATAAATATCTTTACTCCAGCTTATGGGGGAGGGTTGGAAATTGGAATTCGTGTTATATTCGTATTGTTCCTTTTGTATTGGCCCTCCATGTTTTGGACCTTAGTTGTGTAAGCTTAGATTTGCAGTTTCTCGAACATTCTTCATTTTGCCCTTAATGCCAAGGAAGCTGAGAAGACCGAAGACTGCTATGTTACTTTTGATGATAGAAATGCCTATGTACTTTTTGATTCCGGGACCATACACTCGTTTGTATTCACCACTTTTGCACGAAAAATGAAGGATAGGTCGCAGACCTTAAACCCTCCTTTAGTAATTGACACCCGATAGGAGTATCATGTGAGGCCACGATAATCTATGGGGGGATGTGTCATGGAGATTGGGGAGCAAAATTTTGAGGTTAGCCTAATTTCCTTAGAGATGGAAGATTTTTATGTCATCTTAGGAATGGATTAGTTGTCCACCCATTTTGCTAAGATAGATTGTGCTACGAAAGAATTTACCTTATGTAAACCCGGGAAGGCTGAGGTTAGTTTCACGGACGCAAAACCCAATAGAAAGCCTTTGTTAATATCATCCTTGAGGGCTAGGAAGTTGACCAAGGGAGGGTGCGCGGATGATTAGCGAATGTTAAGGATGTGGAGAAGACCGCGGCCACTTTAGCAGATGCCCCCGTGGCCGCGACCTATAGTGACGTATTTCCCGAAGAATTGTCAAGGTTGCCCCCGGATAGAGAATTAAGTTTACCATCGATTTCGATCTAGTACCAGAGACCGTGCCCAATTCTAAGGCACCCTATAGAAGGCCCCAGCGGAGTTGAAAAAATTGAAGGAACGACTGGAGGATTTGTTAGGTCGCGGCTTTATTAAGCCTAGCACTTTCCCTGGGGTGCCCCAGTACTATTTGTAAAGAAGAAGGATGGGTCTATGAGAATGTGTATATATACTATAAGGAATTGAACGAGATGACTCTGAAGAATAAATACCCTTTCCTTTGCCTAGGATTGATGACCTTTTTTATCAATTAAAGGATGATAGATATTTCTTTAAGATCGATTAGAGATCGGGTTATCACCAATTTAAGATTAGGAATGATGATATTCATAAGATAGCCTTTAGAATTAAGTATGGTCATTATAAGTTTGTGGTGATGCCTTTCGGGTTAACAAATGCTCCGGCTGCTTTTATGGATTTAATGAATAGGGTGTTTAGACCCATCTTTAATAAACTTGTGATTGTTTTCATTGATGATATACTAGTCTACTCTAAGACCACGAAAGAGCATGAGAAACACCTCCGCGGAGTGTTTGAGGTTCTTCGAAGGGAGATGTTATACGCAAAATTTTCTAAGTGTGAATTCTGGCACGAAGAGATTGCCTTCCTCGACCACATTGTGAATAGGGACGGACTGGTCGTGGACCAAGGGAAGGTCGCAGCCATTGTCGATTGGGAGAGACCAACTACAGTAACTGAGGTTATAAGCTTTCTCGGCCTAATAGACTATTATAAAAGGTTTGTGGAAGGATTTTCCAAGATAGTTGTGCTTTTGACCCAACTGACACACAAGGACAAGAAATTTATATGGTCCATTGAGTGTGAAGAGAGTTTTCGGAAGTTGAAAGAAAAATTGGTGGTCGAGCCCATCTTAGCTCTACCTAAGGAGAGAGGAGGCTATGTAATCTATAATAACGCCTCAGGTCGAGCTGTGTATTGAAGCAGAATTGTAAGGTGATTGTTTATGCCTCTAGACAGTTGCGGCCGCATAAGAAGAATTACCCCCACGAGACTTAGAGCTAGCCACAACAGTGTTCGCTTTAAAATTTTGGAGACATTATTTATATAGGGAAAGTTGTGAGATATTCACGGACCATAAGAGACTTTCACCCAAAGAGATTTGAGCATGAGGCAAAGGAGGTGGTTGGAATTGATCAAAGATTATGATTGCTCAATTAAGTATCATCCAGGAAAGGCTAACGTGGTGGTCGATGCTCTTAGTAGAAATGGTTCCCTTAGCGTTTTAAGGATTACTAGCCAAGAACACCTTATAAGATACTTGGAGGAAATAGGGATTGAGGTCATAGACCGTGGAGGCGGCGAACGTCTTAGGGGGGCTGACAGTTGAACCAAGCTTAATTGAGAGGATAAAGGCGGTCCATGCTGCGAACCCTGACCTCCAGAAGATCCGTGGACTTGTAGAGAAAGGAAAAAACTCAACTTTTAGAATAGACAACAATAGAACCTTATGAATTGGGACAAGGATTTGTGTACCGCGGAATGACGAGATAAAGGCTGAGGTGTTGGAGGAAGGGCATTCCTCAGCCTTTGCAATTCACCCCGAAAGCACCAAGATGTACCAAAACCAGTGTTCTAAAAGGCGCGCATATGCGTGATGCCTTTTAGAAACGTAGCGCATTAGGGGTATGCGTGGGGAAATGTGGGGTCAACGATTTTTTAGGCAGTCAACGGGCGTGATGCGCATAATGCGTTTTTTTTAAAAGTAAAACTACGTCGTTTTAACTGCTTTTTAATATTTTATTTTCTCATGTACTAAGTCGAGTAAAAGATATATATTAAAAAAAAGGGTGCCCCGATAAAAAATAAAAAAAAAGCCCCGTCCTGTTTTTAACAAACTTAAAGACAAAAAAAAACAATCCAAAACAAAACAAACCAAACCCAATCTCTTCCTTACCCCCACAGAAACCCTAGAACCCCAAAAACCTTCGCCGAAACCAAGTATACTCCGGCCGAAAACAAAATCCGAAACCCTAGAACCCCAAAAACCTTCGCCGAAAAACCCTAAAACCCGAAAAGAAGTGAGCTCCGGCCTCTGAAAATCTTAAACAAGTAAGTTTAAGATTTTATTTTGTTGTCATTCTTATTTTATTTAGCCGAAAACTAGTGTATATTATAATATTATTGATTCTGAAAACCTCCGGCCTCATTATATTATTGATTATGTTATATTATTGACTCGGTAGCCACTTTCACATACCCATACTTACAAAAAGGGTATCCAAAAATGATTTTGTATATTATTGATTCTGTTAACATATACTTACAAAGTGTATACAATTTTTTTTAAGAAATGATTTTGTTAATATATGTTTTTTTGCATATATTGACTCTGTTAACATATGTTTTCCTCTTATGCAGTGTATACATATATTCTCCTCTTATCTTATGCATTGTATACATATGTTTTTTTATGCAGTCAATGCTCCTCTTATGTAGTGTACTGTGAATACATATGTTTTTTGTTAACATATGCAGTGTATACATATATTTTTTTGTTAACAATGTTTATGATTATGTGTTTTTATTTAAGTTATGCTTATATTTCTGCTTTTATTATTTTACAGGCCTGGATATAATTAAAAAAATATTTAAAAAGGCATAACGCCTTTTCACGCACATGCTTCGCATAGGCGCGCCTATGCTTCTAATGCTTGATGCTTGACCTCCACACATCGATCACGCATCGCGCCTTTTAGAACCTTGACCAAAACTTAAAGGAGAATTTCTCGTGGCCTAGCATGAAGAGAGAGACCGCAGAGTTTGGGGCCAAGTGTTTAGTGTGCAGCAAGTTAAGGTCGAGCACCAAAGACCCTGTTGCAACCTTTGCCTATCCCAGAATGGAAGTAGAAAAACATCTCCATGGACTTTATAGTTATACTGCCGCGAACGCCGAGATGGATTCCGTTTGGGTAATTGTGGATAGATTGACCAAGTCCGCACACTTTTTGATTGTTAAAACCACGGCTAATATTGATCAATTGGTCAAACTCTTCATCAAGGAGATTATAAGACTCCAAGGAGTCCCGGTGACCAAAGTATCTGACCGCAATCCTAGATTTACCTCGAGATTTTGGAAGAGCTTCCAAAGAGCAATGGGGTCGGGACTAAATTTCAATACTGATTTCCATCCGCAGACAAATGGACAAACGGTGAGAACAAATCAAACCATCGAGGATATATTGAGGGCATGTGTTTTAGATTTCCACGGCAGCTGGGAAGACCACCTACCCCTAGTGGAATTCGTGTGGAATAATAGTTGCCAAGAGAGTATTAAAATGGCCCCTTATGCATCATTATATGGGAGAAAATGCCACAACCCTCTGTGTTAGGTTGAAGTGGGGGAAAGACAATTGCTTGGGCCTAAATTAGTAAGAGGCAGCGGTCAATGACTGATTCAAGAAAGGCTGCGGAATGCTCAAAGCAGACAGAAGAGTTGACTTGTGTCAAAATAGGGGATGTGTACTTCGAGGCTGGAGACCATGCTTTTTCTTAAAATTTCTACATGGAAGGGAGTTGTGAGGTTTGAAAAGAAAGGCAAATTAAACCCGCGGTATATTGGGCCATTTGAGGTTCTTGAAAGGGTTGGGAAGGCTTCTACACATTGGCCTTGCCCCCAAAATTGTCCCATGTGCACAATGTGTTGCATGTTTCAATGCTGCGAAACTACATTAGAGACCATGGCCATATAATCAATCATGAGCCTATTGAGATCCGCAAAGATTTGAGTTATGATGAGGCCTCAGTTCAAATCTTAGAAAGGAAAGAAAAACAATTGAGGTCAAAGACAATCGCCTTAGTCAAAGTGCTTTGGACACATCAAGCCGCGGAAGAGGCCACTTGGGAGCTGGAGTTCGTCATTGGAGAGAAGTATCCACATCTATTCAAAGGTATGAATTAATTTTTGCTTTAAGTCATTAAATTTCGAGGATATAACTTCCTAAGTTGGGAGGTTGCAAACGACCCGAAACTTAGGAGGCCACGACCATAGGGAGGCCACTGTCTGTAGTTGAATTTAGTAAGAGGTTTAGGTAAAGGACAGTGTCCGCGGACTTATGAAGTTCAGACCTATTATGAAAGGGGTCGCAGACATGTAATGAAAGGCCACAACCTAAGGTGATGGCTGACGAGTCTAGTACCATTAGAGTAACACATGGGGTGATGACGTGGCCTTATTATGTCATGAGTTGAAGAGCAAGTTTAGACGATTCTAGATGCCTTTTTAACAAGGTAATTGAGGAAAAGAGTGTCCAAAAAAGGAAAACCCTAGGTTCCTACTAAAACCTATAAATACCCACCATGGCACACTTCCCAAGACTATTAAAGACCCTAAAAGCCACCCTAGAGAGAGAAAGCAAGGTTTGTGCGTGGAGAAGGTACTGCAGAAGTGAGGTTGTGGACATCTACTGTTCACCAGAGAAGAAGGTGGTCCTATAGGTTGTGAAAGGCTACTATTCATCAAATTGAATCCACAAAGGTAAGGGATTTGCCCTCACCCTCTTCTTCCTTGTTAAAATCCTAGGTTTCTGTCTTTATTGAATGAGATGTGCCTTTGTGTGTAAACTGAAAATATCTATGGAGTTCTACTGTTTATCTGAGATTTTGCCATGGACATCTACTGTTCATTAAGGTCTATAGGCTAGGAAGTGTCACTTTACATGGTGATTTGGAGACTTGGGCATGTGACTATTCATTGAGGATATTAATGATTTTAGAAGTTTTCTAATAGGGTTTTGAGGTGAGATTTTGGAGTCAGAGAGTGCGGATTTTGAAGATGTTCTTATTGATCTTAAGAAACTTATTTTAAGGTTTTGTTTTTGCTCTTTGGATATTTAAGTTGGGAGTAAATTAGGGTTTTAAAACTTTACTATAATGTCCTTACTGTAGAAGATCAAGAGTTCCAACTCTTTTCTTGAGGTCGCGGCCCGTAAGTAGAGGCCTTGAAATTGGGAGGCAATATTATACTGTGCTTAGGGAGTTGAGGGGATTTTGGTGCTAAGGCCAAGGCATTCATTAGCCAGATTGATGCATCATGTCTATTGAGGACCTCCTGCTCAATGCTTGAGGTCAAAACGGTTAGTCTATGGAGATTGAGTCTAAGGCTAACTATGGGGCTTAACACCGCAACAAAGCTCGACCAAGGTGAAGAGTTAGCAGCAGATTATGGATCGCTCATCCTGAATTTGGGCAGGAGAAGAGGCATGACTAGGTCAAAAACACCGAGAATAAGACCGCGGAGTCTGAGTAGTCCAAGGCTATAAAAATATGTGCCGCGGACTAAGAGGGCAACCCATGGGAGATTGAGCCATGGGGGAAGCTAGGGAATTGAGACCTTTCGAAGATTGAGCCATAGGTCATCCGGAAATCTGAGGGATTCGGAAATACTATTCTTTCCTTTCCTTATTTCTTATATTGCTAGTTCATTGTTTCCTACTTATCATTATTTGTATATTTGTTGCCCTTGTAAATACTAACATTCGCAGGTGACTAAGGACATTTGACTTGACCCTTGCTGAACTTTCACTCCTTCTATTTTTTTTGTTTCCTAGACCTTAGCAAAGGTCACGGAGTACATGAGTTCTTATATAGATTTCACTCTTAGTTGTACTTATTCAGCTTTACAGTTTTATGTTGAAGATTGTACGAGGAAGGACTTGTTCTATGGCATGTATTAAAAACTATTAGTTGATGATTACATAGAGCTACGTTAGAAGTTCATATATAGATTTCACTCTTAGTTGTACTTATTCAGGTTTACAGTTTTATGTTGAAGATTGTATGAGGAAGGACTTGTTCTATGGCATGTATTAGAGACTATTATGACATTAATGAAATTTGAAAGGTTTAGTTGATGATTCTTCTCATTTGGTGTAATATTATAATGTGATGAACTATTAAAAATGTCAACTCTGATGTAGAAATCGAGGCCCCTTACATGCCACAGTATAAGAATTGCCCTATATCATTTAAGTTTTATATTCCCGCGAGAAAATGTGACCTAACGTCCGCAGCCAAATAGAGCAGGCCACGAGATGTTACACCATCTGTCAAGAAAAACAGCAACTCCCCTAAACTTGAATCTAAAATTCTTGTAGCTTATTTCTCTGACACAAGCACAAACAAGAAGGGATGTCCATTTAACTGTGGAGAGAGAGAAATCATTGGAAGCTTTGGGTGGTATTAGGCGATGGTGGAGAGAAAGAAAAGAGGAGGGGTTTGAGAGGGAAGAGAGAGAGTGGCGAGAGTCATGGTGACGATGAGGTTGGCCGGGTCCCATTTTTTTTTTTTTGGGGGGGGGGGGGGGGGGAGGAATGGAGAATTTATTTTGATTTGGGTGGGTTGTGGTTTTGAAATGTGTTTATGAAATGATATTTAAGTCATGTCCAACCCCGAAATCCTAAAAATCCGATTTTTGGGTTTATTTGAAACGGGTTGATAGTTTAGGAAGTGAGTTTGTCGGGTATTTTAATCAAGGAGGTAACCCTTAAACCCGAGATAGTTATGTGGGATTTGGTGTAATTTACCCTAAATATTATATATATATATATATATATAGAGAGAGAGAGAGAGAGACTAAAATTATTTGCGAGGAAACCCAGTTCAAATCTGTAAAAAAATGCAGACTATACCTATGATACACTTTTGATATTCCTAATTACTTGTGTCGGAGGGAAACACCACCATATCTAATGATAAAAGGCCATGCTTGGCCTATTGACAATACCTCCCAAAGTAATAGCGTCCCTAAGAGCAAATCTAAAAAGTTGGGAAAATGAACTTTTGGGGCATTTTACCCATTTTTACCGCAGAATTCAGCTAAAGCAGACTTGCCATTTTGCCCCAAAGGCATTTGGGTAGCAGTTTTTGGCAACATAAAAAATGGTACCCTTTGAATAGGCATGTGTGTATAACTTTTGGACGGGTGGCAAGTGACTTGTTGAGCGTCACTTGCTGCGGGACTAGCTTCTATAGACAGACAGGCAAATTAGAGTGTAATATCAAAATATAAGTGGCCAAATGACTGATGTGGAGGGTAGAAATGCCCTTAAGGCTGGAGATACCAAGTTACCATAATGGAAATTGATGTCTTGAAGTATCCTTTATTAACAGCCCAAGAAAAAGATGTTGATCCCAGCAACAAAGGTATACGCCTCACATATATTATACATTTATAACACATAATATCACATTACCATACCACCTCTCCACTTGATTAGTAACATATTACATTTCTTAGAATGTCCAAGCTGAACAAACATAAGTAGTTTCCTTATCCATTTTCCAATCTCCAGTTAGACCATACAAAATCCAAGTGCAACATTAACATATTAACACTAAATATGACAGAAAAGAAAATTGACATTTAAAGTAAATCTGAATTGAAGCTCATTCGGAATTAAAGCGCAAGTCTATTGAATGCTTAATATTTAACGTCGTTTTAATAAAATTTTATTCCATTTTTACCCTTATTAGTTTTGCTAATCGAAAATTATATAAAACAGTTCAACAAAGTTTCGCTAATTGACACTTGCATAAAACAGTTTAATAAACAATTTGCAATCAAAAAATAGTCAAAATAACTTGTCAAACATCAACATACATCCAAAGGTTCATGCTGACAATATATATATATATAACAGGGAAATAAAATCTTTTTTTTTATTAGGGCTGCAAAAATGCGAAGTAAAAAAGGAAATAGGGGATGATGAAGAAAGAGAGGTGAAATCAAATATAGAGATAAGAAAATACTAGCATCACACAGTAAAATTCTAGAAATCACTCCTAGAGGCCTTGGGCATCACACCTAGGGTTAGGGTTGCATCACACAATCCTAAAAAAGAAGAATATGTTTCTGAAATTCTATAAATTCATTCATGTTTGAGAAAGAAGATTACCAGCCTTTATATAGGATTTCAAACTTAGACTTTTCAATGACATTAAATATATGCACCTATACTAAAGCATGCATGCACCATAGATTTTTGTATACTTTTGACTGACTAACAGACCAATTCAAACACTCTAGACATTCAATGAATCATTATTACTTACTAAAGACTTTTCCACACCTTTGCACTAAAGAAGTTGCATTAACTTTATAATAAATCTATTTTGAAGGCTGCTGTAGACTTCGGAAAAAATTTTGCTGTCTTCAACGACGCAAAATTTGATATCTCCCAATGAACTTATTTCACTTTCCTTCATAAAGATGGTTCTCTCCCTTCATTAAGTGTTGCACAAAAAACTATTATTCCCAATATACATATTCATATGCATGCATAGCCATCACCATCAACAACTCTTGTTTACATAAATTTTATTTATAAAAAAAACTGTTGTTTTTAATTTCTCTATATAAACAGTTTTATATAAAAACGTTATAAAATTATTTTTTAAAATATAATATGTAAATTTATTTTAATACAATCACACACACACAATAAAATACATTAATATTAAAACATACACGTTATAAACTGTTTTTATACATAAGAAATTTTTTTATTTATAAATTCTTTTACATATAAACTGTTTTTTATGTATAACGTTAAAAAAAATCATTTTTTTGCATATAATCTATCTTTTTAAAGTTTTTTTTTATACATACAAACATTAAAAAAAGGTTTTTTTAACGTTTCACAAATAAACTGTTTTTTTTATATATAAACATTAAAAAAATCAATTTTCTACTATAAACTATCTTTTTAATTTTTTTTATCTATAAATAATAATGTGAAAAAGGATTTTTTTATATATAAAACTGTTTTATATATAAAATATTTTTTTAATAAAAAAAACTTTAAAAAAATATTTGTGAATATATAAAAAACTATGAATAATAGTTTATTTGTGAATATATAAAACTATGAATAATAGTTTATTTGTGAACATATAAAAAAACTTTCAAAAATTAGTTTATATGCAAAAAATAAATTTTAAACAGTTTTTTAATAAAAAAAAGGTTAAAAACCTATATGTTATATATAAAACAGTTTATATATAAAAAAACAGTTTTATATGTGAAATATGATTTTTTTTATATAACAATGTTTTTTATATAAAACTATTTTCTATGAATAATGAAAAAAGTATTATCTATGAATAATTATGTTATTAAATTTTTTAAACAGTTTTTTTAAGTAAAAATAACGTTAAAAACCTGTATGTTATATATAAAATAGTTTATATAAAAAAATAGTCTTATATGTGAAAAAGAATTTTTAAACAGAAAACATGAAAAAAGTATTATCTATGAATAATAATGTTATTAAATCTTTTAAGCAGTTGTTTTTTTAATAAAAATAGCATTAAAAACCTGTATGTTATATATAAAAAAGTTTATATAAAAAATATAGTTTTATATGTGAATAATACTGCTTTATATATAAAACTATTTTTTTTTATTAAAGAATTTATACAAAAAACAGTTTTTTAACGTTTATATATATATAAACAGTTTATTTGTGAATATATATAAAAACTTTTAAAAAAATTGTTTATATGCAAAAACTAACTTTTTTAACTTTCATATATGAAAAACAGCTTATTTGTGAAACTTAAAAAAAAAACTTTTTTTTAATGTTTGTGTACATAAAAAAAGCTTTAAAAAGATAGATTATATGCGAAAAATGATTTTTTTAACGCTTATATATAAAAAACAGTTTGTATATAAAAGAATTTATAAATAAAAAAGCTTTTTATATATAAAAAAGCTTTTTATATATAAAAACAGTTTATAAAGTGTTTGTTTTAATATTAATGTATTTTATTGTGTGTGTGTGTGTATTAAAATAAATTTACGTATTTTATTTTAAAAAATAATGTTTTAACATTTTTATATAAAGGAGTTTATATATAAAAAAAATAAAAACAATTATTTTTTTATAAATAAAATTTAAGTAAACAAGAGTTTTTAATGGTGATGGCATGCATGCACATGAATATGTATACTAGGAATCATAGTTTTTGGTGGAAGACTTAATGAAGGGAGAGAACTATCTTTAAGAAGGAAAGAGAAATAAGTTGATTAGAAGATATCAAATTTTGCTGTCGTTGAAGACAGCAAAAATTATTCTGTAGACTTCTGTAAACTTTTAAAGGCTGTCGCCACTTAATTCCTCCATCATCTCCTTTCTATTTTAAGTTTTTCGTAATCTCATCACCCACGGCACCTTAAATTTGCAATTTTAACACAGTAACACATTTTACTGAACAACACGATTGATGACACGACGTGTGACACTGCTTGATTAATATTGCTCCTTTTAGATTTTTTAGTACCTGAAACTAGTAGTCAAACTCAAACTACCTCTGATCCACTAACATATTTTTTCCATTAGATCTGTACATTATAGTTAAAGTGTCATATACATTACAAATAGAGTAAAATACACTAAGGGTGCGTTTGGCAACCCCAATTCCATGCCTTGGAATTGGAATTGGAATTGGAAAATTTTTAGCTCATATTTTCAAATTTTGAACTAAAAATATGTCAATTCCAAATCCAAGTCATGTAATTGGGGTTTCCAGGCGCACCCTAATAGTCTCTAAACTATCACTCGAGTTTTTACATAGTCCCTAAACTAAAAATCGTGTCAATTTAGTCCCTAAACTACTATTTTAATTCCTTAACTATACATGTTTCAACTAAGTCCCCAAATTATCTTAAAAGTTTTTCACTCAAGTCCCTCGCACAAAGTTTAAAAAAAAATCATAAACAATTACTTGGTCACATCATATCGGCATAATATTATACCGTAAAATCTTTTGCTGTTTTAAATTGGTACCAGAGTCGTTTGTGTCCTCCTAGCTTGATACAAAACAAATAAATATCCGTAAAATCTTTTGCTGTTTTAAATTGGTACCAGAGTCGTTTGTGTCCTCCTAGCTTGATACAAAACAAATAAATATCTGATCATATTATGCGGATATAATATGGCCAACTAATTATTTATGACTTTTTTTTAAATTTGTGCGAGGGACTTAGTTGAAACACTTATTATAATTTAGGGATTTAGTTGAAACATGCATAGTTAAGGGACTAAAATAGTAGTTTATTGACTAAATCGACACGATTTTTAGCTTAGGGACTATTAAAAAACTCGAGTGATACTATTCTTACCATAATGATATTTGCATACGAATTACACAAAAAATAAATCAAAGCAAATCCAAATTTTCCAACCACTCAATTATTACACGAATAATCCGAATTGGCACCCCTAGCTTACTAAACCAACAACACATACATAAATCAAATAACACACACACACACACACACGCTAGATCGTTGAAAAAAAACATATTTTTTCATCAAACTCAAGCCACCTCTAATCCACTAACATTTTTTTCAAGTTAGCATCGTATACATTACATGTAAACAATTATAACACAAATTGGCAACCCTAGCTTACTTAAACCACACACATGTAAACAAATAATATATATGTATGTATGTATATATTAAGAGACCTGAGCAAGGACTTGTTTGGATAAATTAGATCCTTGAAAAAAGGCAACAGCTTCAGCTCCACTAATCCTTCCATCTTTATCCAAATCTGCTCTCTGAAAATAGGAATCGAATAGGTCCACGTTTGGACCACCTTGCACCGCCATTTTTTTGGATCGCTACAAATTAACAACAAATTTCATGTAGATCAATTGAAATGTGATAATTTAGAGGGGAAAAGTGATGGATCGATATGAGGGTATTGAGTTTTGGTTGTTTATACGTGGGATCGAATGGAATTGGGGGTTTTTAATGAATTTTGGGTGTTTTTCTTCTTTTTGTTTTTGAGATGATTGTGATGCGGAATTATTATGTTCTTTCTTCCCAAATGGAAAGAAGTGTAATAGAGGAAATGTTTTCGGATGGGTTATGATTTATTAGAATGTTTGTTTTCTCTTTGTTTTTTTTTTTTTTTTTTGTAATTAAGAGGGTAATGATTATGTTTTACTCTGTATCATTAATACTAAAATGTAATTTTAGATTTTCGATTCACATGAGAAAATAAATGTAATTTAAGTTTAAGGTTTAAATGAACTATATTCTATGCCCTAAGTGTAATAATGATATTCATTTTTTAGAGGGCTTTTTAAATTATGAGTCCATTTTCGTTTTTTAGAGGTAATTAATGAATTAAATTATGTGATAGGGAACAACTCTCAATTTTGATCATTGATTGAGTGTATCTTTAAAAAAATCAATTTTTAATAGCGATTACTCCCAAATTAATAGTTTGACGGACCAAATTCACGATAGGAAATAAGTATTGATCTTGACCATTGATCAAGTGTATCATTAATCTATATAAAAAAATGGATAGGGATTCTTAATTTGGAACGGCGAAAGTATTAATTTGGGATATAGGTGGCAGTAATTTAGCATGTTTAGTGACCATAGTTCGTTTATTATGAAGGAAAACTATTAGTAAAATGATTAAATAATCTCTATACAATAATATTTTTTGTTGCGAAATCATAATAATTTCTCATTAATTGATGTGTAAATATTAAGGGAGTCACTGTGACACCCCGCCCAATTAAATACCAGGTGATCATTCATTTATTCAATTTAAAATAAAGTGTTCAGTTGGTTCATTCTTAGCATCACTTTCGAAAAATATTTATATATTAATAATCACCTAAAAAATAATTAAGCTAGTGTCAAAACATTTTCCATTTTAAGTCATACCCAAAGAATACCTTAATAATTTCTAAGTATTAAAATATCAACTATTTACCATTCACAGGAATATAATAAATACTGTATATAACTCAACTGCTTAAATAAATAAGACTAGATAAAACATTTCAGTTTAAAATCTCAAGCCAATAAACCATAAATTACTCAATCCAACTGAAATGAACTATTAAAATAAATTGAGTACAATCTCTCTGGTAAAACGACTGAGAATGGGTGGCACATGCCCTAAGTGAAATGTCTGAATGGAACTGAAAGAAATGATAGAGGCGTTTAAATGCAACGACCTGCAACTCCCACAACCATTGCAGCTCGCTAAACAATTCAAGCGTCTAAGTCTGGTAACCCTGTGGTTGGGCAACTGACCTAATACATATATATAGCAAAAGAGAGAAGAATCGCAAGAGACGAGTCAGAGCCCGAGTTGTAAAAATATTTGTTTTAGCAAGTATTTAAAATTGCAATAAAGTAAGTATTATGTGCATGTTAGTTTCGAACTCTCACATGAGATTCTCACATCTTCACTATTGTGCACCCCTAACATACATCTACTCCAACCTAGTTATCTATAACACTCTCAACTAGGTCACAGACTTATACTTCTAATTATATCTCGTAAGGGTATCCCGTATCACCCATACAATACGTTATTAAAATAGTTTATTCCGGATAACTATATTTCATATTCACCATTCTACTAATTAATCTTTTACCCAACCAAGATTATTTACTTATCAACATTACTATATTTACTAGTTTCACACAGTAAAATTATTCACAAGTATGTATATATATATATATATATATATATATATATATATATATATATATATATATATATATATATATATAGCCACATCATCCCTATACATATATATACTAATCCTGCACCCTTAGGTTAAGATCACTTGGCGTAATACATACTCTGCTATCATGTCTCGATGCATCGCTCACTGCATGAAAGACTGTTGGTTCAATATCTCACGAACCATAAAAATCAAATCACAAATATTGGAGGCGAACATATTCCCCAGCCAAATGGGTCACGCACATACCTACGCTCCCATTCAGACGTCGAAACTATTCTACATCTCAGATAGCACGTAACCAAGTTCATATGTTCTGGCTACAAGTCAAATATCCCCCCAATGGGCAACCCATGATAAGGCTGTCCACTACGCAAAAACCTCCTCCCGATAGCAAGCAACGTAGGTATGTTATACACATAATAGTAAGCATAAAATAGGCACCCTCACATCCTATTAAATTCAATGGGTATTCACCCAACCCGTATATATATTTTCCATAAGTAGTATTCACTCATTACTAATCATAATATATTTATTTCGATTATTCTCTCTCTCGAAATTTTCAAGGTTAACTTACCGTTCCAATATTTAAAATATTATTTCCCAAATACTTCCCAACAATTCTGCATTATGCTAAATTCATCAAATAACAGTTTTCCTCACTAAAATTAACTGTGTAAAATTTGACTAAAATAGGATTTTCCAGATTCTTGTACTTGTCGTTCGAACCAGGTGTGATGTCGTTTGAACGACATCTCGCGAGAACCAGTCTCGTTCGAACGAGATTGAGCAGTTCCCTTCCCCCAAACAAACCTGCTACGTTTTCCACCATTAACAGTTACGTTTTCACCAAATTTTCAACTCTAAGACCTCTAAATTTCAATCCAAACACCAATCAATCAATTCCAATCATCTTCCTAACATCTATATATGATTTCTAACACTATAACATCATTAAATCATCACTAATCATCAATCAAATTTGAAATTCCCCATTTAATTATCAAGAACCCTAGTTCTCAAATTTATATGCATAACTCTAAATTAAACCCAGATTTATTCGGAATATTATCATTAATTCGTGGACATAATCCTATCTACGTGAGGGAATCAAACTCTTATCAAATCAGTCATAATTTATGATTAATTCTCCTGAATTTTCACCAATATTCATCTTCGTATTAATAGGGTAATTACCTATTCTAATATGAACATAATTATTGCTAAAGAAAGCAAGCAATAAACACTTGCTTCGATTATGATGTTTTGATCCGCTGATGAAATTGGTATAGGCTTGTTCCTCGTCTTTCGATCTACGATTTGGTGAGATTTGTGGTGTGAGTCCTTAAGTTTTGTACCAATAACACCTATGGACTCTCCTTCTTCCTCTGTGGTCCTCTCTCTATCTCTCGTAAGTTTAGAAACTGACAGACTTCCTCTCACCCACTTACACTCCCTTTATTTTTCTAATTTTCGTCCATATTAATTCCCCAAAAATCCAAAAGATAAAAATACCCCTACGGGGTGCCGGTTTGGCCTAAAAATAATTCGTAGTCCAAATAAAATACCCTAATAGAGTTTTCTGACTATCGTTACCCTTCCGGATTCAATGACGCACTCGAAATGACCATACGAGCTACTTAAAAAATAATTTACTTCTTTAATCCATTAAATTAGTCCCGACACGACTCACACGCGCGTCCTGACTTAATACACCAAACTGTCGTAATTCCCACTCTCGACAATTTACAAAACTTTATAATTCCATATTACGCATGTAAGGACACAAATTTCCAATTGAGTCCATGTATTGTGTTGGCTCAATTCCGGACAAAAACATTTATTCATAGGATAGTATGTAATTATAATACTCTCAAGCCTATGAAGTGTTTGTTGAAGACGTAGCGGCAAAGAGTATAAAGCTTCATCATCATGTTGGTTTGCGTGCCTCATTTCTACGTCATCAACTATGATTCCATGCTCCCAAGGTATGAATTCAATATTATATATATAGGAGCTTGGAACTTGTTTATTGGGTGTTAGGTTTTATAAAAATTGTGTTTTATTTTCAGAAAGAATTATATAAAACTTTAAAATAAGTTTATAAAGTTTTCTGGGCTAAAATCGAATTTTCCAAAATTCTGGAAGTTCGTTCGATAGGTCGTTCGAACGAGTTTTTCGTTCAAACCATATGTCGTTCGAACGAGTTTGCCATACGAGTTCCCACTGAGGTATTCTGGTCCGTCGTTCGAAATGTCGTTCGAACGAGATTGTTCGTTCTAACGAGATTTCCAACGAGTTTCTAACGAGTCCATACTGGAGCGTCGTTAGAAGACTCGTTCGAACGAGATTTCGTTCGAACGAAATGTCGTTCGAACGAGATGCCAGGCGGGAACAGTTTTGGACAGTTTTTCACCCACTTCCCCACTTAGTTTTTAACCAACTTTTTCAGACTTTAATATGTGCGGGAAGAACATTTTCCACCTTAACTTTTTCCTAACTTTTCCTAACTTTTCTATTCCATTCCATCTCTTAGAGAGAGTTTGAGAGCTAAAATTATTTAAGGAAAACGTTCAAGTTTTGAGTGCTATTTTTCAAGAGAAAATATTTTATCACTCTAGTTTTACACCCATATTGTTTATCCAAGTTCACATATATACATATCAATTGCTTGGAGTTTGGCATCGGTTTATCTCTTCCGTTTCAAAGAGAAGTTTTGGTTTGCTTCTACATCCAGCAAAGAAGAAGACGTTTTGTTGCGATTCTACCCACTTGGAAAAAGGCTCCATGTACGGGTGACGGTGACCATATAAAGTCCTATCGGTGGATTCCGAGACCGCGGTAGTGTTACAAGGTTATCCTCTAGGAAGAGGTGTCTACAAGAAGAAGCGTCGAGGCTTGAGAGGGATCGAGTCGTGCGTTGTAAGCCTTTATGTCTTGTACTTGTAATTCCGTATCTAGTGGATTTGTGACTAGGGCCGTCCGAGGTTGTTTCCCGTCTTGGGTTTTTCCTCGTACATCGCGGCGTAGTGTGATTGATTTATTTTATCTTGCAAAATAACGTAGAACGCATGCTTAGAATAATTCAAGATAAAATTTGGTTTTAATTATCACACTCATTTAATTTGGTGCTAAATTAAATATTGGGTAAAGTTTATTTAATTCAAGTCTTTTCCTAAAATTGGTTTTGCCTAACTTTGGAATATTGATAATTATGTCTTAGGCAAATTCTAGGACTTGGATTGAATTAACTTGGTTTAAGTGAATATATTAATTGATTAATTTTACTTCACTTGGTTTAATTTTAATTTATTTTAAGAAATTAAAATTTGTTGTTTTAAAGTTGAACCATCACACCGCTTCCGCATCGAGTTTACATAACAAGGAAATAATAATATTTTAGAATTGGGGGCCCTCGCGCACCAAAAAGTGGTATCAGAGCCGGAGCGCTCAGTTATCGCGTTAAAGATCCGTTTTTCGGCTTTTTGTATTTCCTTACCTTTTTAGGTGGTTCAATTTTTTATCACTCTCATATTTTTTTTCTCTCAATGGAACGTCTTAATGAAAATTTGTCCAATTTTAATGGAAATAAATTTTGATTTTCGAGAGGAATTAAATGGGCTTAACAAATGTAACGAAAATTTAAAGGAATTAAATTTGAGATTTGTAAAAAGAATTAAATTTCTTGAAAATGAAAATTCTTGTTTTAAAGCTCACATTGAGTCTTTGCAAATCTCCTTATCTCAAAAAGATATTTTTCGTGAAAAGCTCATGGACTTACATTCAAATTTTGATATTTTAGAAAAGTCCAAGAAAGAGAGTGAAAATTGTGAAAAGACTCTTAGGGACAAGTTTGCTCATATTGAGGGAGAGTGTTTTAACCTTCTAGGAATTATTGAAAATTTAAAGAAGGAGTCCCATAATTTGAGGAGTCTAATTTATTACTTGAGTCCGAAATCTTAAAATTGAAAAATGATTCTCAAGACTCTAGTAGTAGTTCTAATGGTTCTAGCACATCATGCTCAAATTCTTCCATTACTAAAGCTAAAACCATTGTTTGTTTTAGAGGGTCAACTTTGTCCAAGATCTTTAAAAAGGGTCACACCTTAGGTAACATTCCTCGTGTTTACACATGCTTGCATTGTGGTAGGAAAGGTCACCTTAGGTCATTTTGTTTTGATCTTAAAAGAAGTCGAAGGAAATCTTTATCTAGCATTTCATTATTTCCTAATCCCCATCATGTTAAATATAAATCTATATGGGTTAGGAAATCATTATTAAATGCTCTAGATACAAGATTTGTTGATTCTCATTTACTATCACATGAAACCTCCCTTGCTAAATGTAAAGGTTGAATGTGTTAGTGTTTTATGCATACTCTAGTTTTTTGTGCTTCATATTATATATCATTGCTAGATGTATGCAGGTTTAGTCATTTTCTAGTCATTGCCTCATTTCATATCATATGCTAGAAATTATGACTTGTTTATCTTTTTGTATTATAATTTTTGTTTGAATTGACTGAATAATATAAAAAGATTTTTGTTTATCATTTGTGTTTTATCTGTTTCATTTGAGATTAATGAAAAATACAAATGATTTTTGTTTGTCCTTTTGAGTAAATATTTATTTTTGATTAAAAATGTTAAAAACTCAAAAAGATTTTTTTTTGTGTGTATTTTTGTTTGACACACTTTATGTGGCATATATTTGTGTTTGAATCCCATCTTTTACGCTCCCACGTGGCTAGAACTTTTGGTTTAGATTAATCAATCCTTATTATGTTCTTTACCATAGTTTTTTGGAGTAGTTGAATTTTGTGTTGTTTAAATGGATTCTATTTTTATATGCCTCTATTCACACATGCACGAGCTCCTTTGAATTTTTAACTTCATACGTATATTTGAGCTATGTGAGGTGTTCTCCTACCAATCTTGTCATCTACATATTTGTGACTTAGGAGGACTAGTGCATGTCAAAATCCGTTGCATGTGATATTTGTGTGAAAAATGAAAACGTGATAAATATAAATGTGCACGGGGAAGGGCTCCGAAAGGACTAAGTGATCCTTTGCGATAGTAAGCCACCGTTTTGAATGGACCTAAAAGAAATACGTGGTCCAAAGGCCTAAAAACAGAATATATGGCATTGAAAAGAAAATAAATTGCCAAGGCCTATGTTTGATTGATATATTCATTCAAATTTAATATAAATGCATATTGAGGGAGATTGGATGGTATATCAATGGTTTGCACAATGTCCATTTATCCTAGTTGCGTATTTCATGTCATGACTCTATTGGTTTGTAGAATCATCAATATGCTAGGCTCGTATGCATTGTGTATGTTTGTTCATTGAGTTCAATCTATATTGTCACATGAGGTTATATTTAAATGTGATGAAGTCTGCAATCAAATGAGAACTCCGTGAATGTTTATTAAGTGTTTGGTTCTAAACTTAATTGTTGCTGGTTCACACCCCTACACTTTCGTTTCCATATGATACATTTTTGCCATACGAGTGTGCAAACTTATTGTATTTTGTGTCATGTGTGTGTTTATATCTATATATATATGTAAGTACTCTATTGGTATATTTCTAGTGTATATATATATATATATATATATATATATATATATATGATATTTGTTTGTCTTTGCCTTGCTTTCTAGTCCATCCAAGCTTAAACTTCATTATTGGTAACTATTTTGGATTAGTTATGCTTTTGTTGCTCATGTGCTTTAATGTCTTGACACTTTAAGCTTCAACGTGTTTATTAGTTCTTTATCCTTTGCCTATTCCTGAACAAAAAGGGGGAGAAATGGTATCTAATCCTATTATTATCGTATCTTAGATTGGGGGAAATTTATCTTAGGGGGAGACGTCTTTCTAAGTAGGTCATGTGTTTGTTAAAGGGGAAGAATTAATTTAGGGGGAGTAATTTAATTAATTGCATTTACTATTTTGATATTCCCTATGCGTTTGATAGTTTGCTTAAGTGTGCAGGAATTCTTCTAAAGCGGCATCTTTCAATGGCAAAGAGTTTGATCCTTGGGTTGAGTCAAGTTTGGGTGGGTTATGTTTTGAGTCTAGTGAGCTTGACAGCCCTTTAGGATTTTTTGTTTGGTTTTTGTCCCGAAATAGCCAAAGGGGGAGATTTGTAAGGACACAAATTTCCAATTGAGTCCATGTATTGTGTTAGTTCAATTCCGGACAAAAACATTTATTCATAGGATAGTATGTAATTGTAATACTCTCAAGCCTATGAAGTGTTTGTTGAAGACGTAGCGGTAAAGAGTATAAAGCTTCATCATCATGCTGATTTGCGTGCCTCGTTTCTACGTCATCAACTATGGTTCCATGCTCCCAAGGTATGAATGCAATATTATATATATAGGAGCTTGGAACTTGTTTATTGGGTGTTAGGTTTTATAAAAACTGTGTTTTATTTTCAGAAAGAATTATATAAAACTTTAAAATAAGTTTATAAAGTTTTCTGGGCTAAAATCGAATTTTCCAAAATTCTGGAAGTTCGTTCGATAGGTCGTTCGAACGAGTTTTTCGTTCGAACCATATGTCGTTCGAACGAGTTTTCCAAACGAGTTCCCACTGAGGTATTCTGGTCCGTCGTTCGAAATGTCGTTCGAACGAGATTGTTCGTTCTAACGAGATTTCCAACGAGTTTCTAACGAGTCCATACTGGAGCGTCGTTAGAAGACTCGTTCGAACGAGATTTCGTTCGAACGAAATGTTGTTCGAACGAGATGCCAGGCGGGAACAGTTTTTGGCAGTTTTTTGGCAGTTTTTCACCCACTTCCCCACTTAGTTTTTAACCAACTTTTTCAGACTTTAATATGTGCGGGAAGAACATTTTCCACCTTAACTTTTTCCTAACTTTTCCTAACTTTTCTATTCCATTCCATCTCTTAGAGAGAGTTTGAGAGCTAAAATTATTAAAGGAACATGTTCAAGTTTTGAGTACTATTTTTCAAGAGAAAATATTTTATCACTCTAGTTTTACACCCATATTGTTTATCCAAGTTCACATATATACATATAAATTTCTTGGAGTTTGGCACCGGTTTATCTCTTCCGTTTCAAAGAGAAGTTTTAGTTTGCTTCTACATCCAGCAAAGAAGAAGACGTTTTGTTGCGATTCTACCCACTTGGAGAAAGGCTCCATGTACGGGTGACGGTGACCATATAAAGTCCTATCGGTGGATTCCGAGACTGCGGTGGTGTTCCCAGGTTATCCGCTAGGAAGAGGTGTCTACAAGAAGAAGCGTCGAGACTTGAGAGGGATCGATTCGCTCGTTGTAAGCCTTTCTGTCTTGTACTTGTAATTCCGTATCTAGTGGATTTGTGGCTAGGACCGTCCGAGGTTGTTTCCCGTCTTGGGTTTTTCCTCGTACATCGCGGCGTAGTGTGATTGATTTATTTTATCTTGCAAAATAACGTAGAACGTATGCTTAGAATAATTCAAGATAAAATTTGGTTTAAATTATCACACTCATTTAATTTGGTGCTAAATTAAATATTGGGTAAAGTTTATTTAATTCAAGTCTTTTCCTAAAATTGGTTTCGCCTAACTTTGGAATATTGATAATTATGTCTTAGGCAAATTCTAGGACTTGGATTGAATTAACTTGGTTTAAGTGAATATATTAATTGATTAATTTTACTTCACTTGGTTTAATTTTAATTTGTTTTAAGAAATTAAAATTTGTTGTTTTAAAGTTGAACCATCACACCGCTTCCGCATCGAGTTTACATAACAAGGAAATAATAATATTTTAGAATTGGGGGCCCTCGCGCACCAACAACGCAATCACACGGTAATATTCAATAATTCACAACAATAAGTATTAACTCTTGACACGCTAGTTAATATTTGTTTTAATCCGGATTAATTAACAATTAATTTCTCACATTTTAATTTAATTAATCCAACATTAATAATTTATCCCATAATTATTTAATATCATAAAAATACGGGGGGTTACATACTTCACCCCTAATAACCGAATTTTGTCCCGAAATTCGAAAGGTAAAGCATACCTGGTAGGAATAAGTCTGGATATTTCTCGCGCATATCCTCATCTCGCTCTCAAGTAGACTCCTCTACATTATGATGCTCCCACTGAACCCGCACAAGTGAAACTACCTTTAACCTCAATCTCCTCTCACTACGATCTAAGATAGCCACAGGCCTCTCCTCAGAAGAACTGTCAGGCTGCAAGTCAATCTCCTCTATCGCAATGTGAGTGTGGGTCAACTCATCTCGAAGCTACCACCTCAACGACAAAATGTGAAAACACATCATGAATACGGTGCAAGTGCTCCGACAATCCAAGTCTATATGCCACCGGTCCGATCCTCTCGATAATGGGAAATGGTCCTACGTATCTCGGAGCCAATTTCCCCTTCTTTCTGAACCTCAATACTCCTTTCATAGGAGATACTCGTAGCAACACCTGATCCCTCACACTAAATTCCCTGAAGAACTGCTTGGCATCGGTGTAGCTTTTTTACCTGTCCTGGGCTACTCGAATACGGCTCCTGATCATCTCAATCCTGGCAGACGTGTCCTGAATTACCTCTGGCCCGTGTAGCTTGTTGTCCCCCACCTCTAGCCAACAAGCGGGAGAACGAAAAGATCTGTTTTACAACGCCTCAAATGGGGCGATGTCAATCATAAACTGGTAGGAGTTATTATACGTGAACTCCACCAGTGACCCCCTACAAAGTCAAGGACACACATGTGCAACATATCCTCTAGCATCTGATTAGTACGCTCAGTTTGCCCATCTGTCTCCGGGTGATAAGCCCTACTCAACCGTATCTCGGTACCCATAGACTCCTAAAATCTCTCCCAGAAGCGTGATACAAAAATCTTGTCCCTGTCGGACATGATATCTAGGGGCAACCTATGCAACCTCACTATCTTGGCAATAAATAACTGGCCATATTGTCACGTAATGTAGTTTGTTCGCACCGACAGAAAATGAGCTACATTGGTCAACCGATCCACCACAACCCATATAGAATAGTGACCCCTCTGTGACGTGGGCAACCCAGTGATGAAATCCATGGAAATGCTCTCTCATTTCCACATAGGGATCTCTAGCGGCTGACGTAACCCTGTGTAATACCCTGTATTTTGAATGACTTTTAAAATGGGATTAATTAGAATTAATTATGATATAATTAGAAAATATGGATTTAAATATTACTCGAGAATAAAGTAATATGTGATTTATGTTGAATATTACTTAGTGATTAAAGTAATATATATGATTATGAAATTACAATTGATTATGACTTTATAAAATCGTCGCAAATTATGTGTATGAAATTATGGTAATTAAGTCGGGATGCGCATTTGAGTCGTGTCGGGATTATAATTTAATAAAATAAAAGTGAATTATTATTATGTCATTCGAATAGTCATTTTGACTGTGATAAAGTGTCCATAAGGGTTCAAATAGTCAAAAAAGTTTACTCGAACGTTTATATAGGGTCTCGGGGCACTTTAGAGCCGAATAGTCACCACGAAGGGGTAATATGGTCAGCTGACTTGGAAGGTGAATAGTATGCACGAATTTGGGAGATTATTTATAAGTCTAAAGGGTTAGATTATTGATTCATTCTATAAACTTAGAGAGAAAAAAATTGAGAGAGAGAGAGAGGAGTTTCTCTGGTGAAAGGGAAGAGTCATTGTGGGAGAACCAAGAGCCAAAAGTCACCACCACCAACCACCACCGGAAGTTGACCGGAGAAGGGAAGAACCACCAGTGGACAATCATCCCCAATGGACCAGACCTACGAATTAGAGGCAAGTGATTAATTATTACAAATTTAGCATGTATATTGTCCATGTTAAGTTGTTTAGAAAATTCTGAAAATATGCATAATCAAAGATGAATTATAGTGATGTCAATTAAATCTTTAAAAAGAGAACGATATAGGATTAATTTTATTTTGAGTATAGAATTTAATCCACAAAATTTGGGAATTAATGGTGAAGAAAATCTTAGCTTATATGATGTTCTTGAAAAAATAATAAAATATGAGTTTTCTGGAAATTATGAGAAATAGTATGTTTTTAATCCAAACTCTCGATGATTCTAGGTTCTTTAGATCAGTAGGAATCATTTACATAAGTTGCTATATCATGTGGTATGGATTATGAGAAATTTGGGACGTTAAAATAGAGGTTTGATTGGTTAAAAGATGTGAAACCCGTAGGATAAAAGTTGCATAAATCTAGGTGATCGATCGATCGACCCCTGACCTTCGATCGATCGACCTCCCCATAAAAGATGAACTTATTCCTTTTTAACTCTTGATTTAATCCCAAAACTTTTAGGAATCTTTGGTGATTATTAAATGAACTAAATGGGACTTAGGGAAGGGCAGTAGGGTATACTTAAGACCCGTAAAATATTATGTTGGGATTGTGAATGAGGGGAGATTAATGAGTGTTTAATTAAACGAGCTATTTTAGAGAATTATATTACTTGGAGTTTAAATCGGGTATATGATAATTTAAGGTTAGGATCAGTAGTAAGATAGTCATAAATTACCGGTATAACATTAGGTATAATTGCGATTAACCTTAAGAGGTGCAATAAAGGGTTAAGAGTGAATTAGGGATTATTGGGGAATAAAACTAATTAAAGTGAATTTAATTCGTAGAAATTCGGGAGTCGTGATGACATGGATTTGTAGGATGTGATGTTTACCTACTGAATTTATTTGAGGATTAAATGATCACCATCGTGCGGGTAGATAAGTTTGAAAATATATAATTTGAGAATTAAAGTCATAATCGAAAATATACGTAGGATATTCGGGATATAATTATATTACGTATGGATTTATTATATGGGTTGTGCGTATGCCCTATGGTTATATACAGGAATGATGAATACTTATTATTATTATATATATAGGTGATATGATTTCCTATTATTATCATATGGTTGTGTGAATACCTTATTGATGTTATATTTAAATAAGTGTGATGAATACCTATAACATTATTTGTATGTATGGCATACCTATGTTGATTGATATCGGGGTGGAGGCGTCACATTGTGGACGGTCTTATCCTTGTGCTCCCAATTGGGAGGGATTTTAGATTCGTACCCTGAACATAGGACCTTGGACACGTGTTATAGGTGTATATGATAGTTTCGACGGTTGAATGGGAGCATAGGTATGTGCATGACCCATTTGGCTGGGGAGTATACTCGCCTCCAATATATTTATGTTATGATATGATTCGTGAGAGACGCTGAATCAATAGTCCTCTATACAATGACATTATGTATCAGAACATGATAGCAGATTATGCCTGCACTGCAGCTGTGACTGGGGAGGTGCCGTTTTAGTATATATATAATTAGTGTGATATTATATATATATATAATGTGATGAAATCTACTGTGTGACATTGTAGATATAAAGATGTAATCTTCTGTGTGAAATTGTAGATAAAAAAAAATATAAACTGTGATTTAATCTGCTGTGTAATGTTGTAGATAGAAGTAAATAATGAAATCTGAATTGAATTAAGTAAGTAAACACTTAATTCTAAGGTTGTAACAAGACTAGTTCATATTAAAGAGAAATGAATATGAATAATTATATTACGTATGGTATGGGACATATGGGTTTATGATATGGGTTAGAATTATGTTGTGGAAACTAGTTAGGAGGGAACCTTAACTAGGAAGATAATAAGATACGATAGGTGTGCACTCTAGATGAGATGTGAGAATTCTCAAGAGAGAGCCCGAGAAAGTAACATGTATATAATAAATGCTTAATTGTAATTGTTAAGCCCTTGCTATTTTTAAAATCTTTTACAATCGGACTATGACCCGTTTCCTTGCATATTCTATTCTCTACTATATCTTGTACATCAGGTATCCGGCAGCAGGGATGCCCAACATAGATTATGGATGATCCGATGGATTATAGCTACTAAAAAAGATGCGGATTTTGTTTAGACGCTTCCTTTCTATTGATTCACTCATTTGTAGCGTCTACTTCATTTAGGGCTTGTCGCCCAGGATTCTAGAGGGTGTAATTATTTATGTAAGCATTGTGGATATCAGTTTCATTTAGTGTAAATGTTATATTTTCACTGGAGAGTTATTCCAGTCACATTTATTCTTGTTGTAGTTAATTCAGTTGTAATGTGTTGTTGCATATTATTATTCTGTGTCGTGAAATGGTTTTAATTAAATTAAAAATGAAAAAAGTTTTTGACACTTAGCTTAATTAACTATTAGGTGATTAATAAAGAAATTATTTTCGACAGTGATGCTGAGAATGAACCAACTGGATATTCTGATTTAATTAAATGAAGGACTGATCACCCGATATTTAATTAGGCGGGTTGTTATAGGTGGTATCAGAGCATCAGGTTCTAGTGTCTTTAGGATCTGTACGACTTACTACGTTTCAGCGTAGCGTTGTTTAATGTAGATCCTTATTATTAGGATGTTTAATTCTTCTGCATATTTTGATTTACATTCTCCTGCCATGAAGTATATGGGATGTAATGCTTATACGAGTTCGGTCGGGCATCGTGCACCAAACACATAGGGACGACTAACAAGAGACGTTAGAAGGACAACAGGGAGAGGACTCTGCCAAAGATATAGAGCCTTTTGGAAAATGGTGTTGCAGATAGAAACCATCATAATTGTTGTTTGGGCTGAAAACATTAAGCAAGTCGCTTGGGAGCTGTAGTTTCCCAAACACCATCATAGTTGATGGTTGTGCCGTTCTTAACTCACCCAGCACTGTATGTGAAAGGCGAGGGAGTTGGAAGGACTCTGGTGAAGGAAGAAATTCAAAGACAAATTGTGAAGGGTGAAGCGTAGTAACACCCAGGATTTGAAATTTTTCTAGTAAAATTTGTCTAGGAAGAACAAACTTAATTGATGAGAGTTAGACATCACATATATAAAAACATGTGTGAAGCTGGAATAAGAATTTTAGGTATGGTTCGATAGTGAAATCGTTCACTTGATGGTTTAATCAGGATATGAATGGAATTTTGAAACTTATCTCTCTCATGGGCAAGAAAGAGAGAAATAACTTGTTTAACGAACTCCTTACCCTAGGAAGAATGGGGTACATAGAAGATAAATAAAGTTCATTATGTGAAAGGACGCGTGCATGAAATACTCTAGTGTGAGTGGAAATCTGACGAAGACGACTAGGATTAACGTTACCAAGAAATTTGATGATGCTTCCAAATGAAGGGGAGCTAGAAGGGTTAGGAAACCTAGCCGAAGGGCAAGATTGAATTCAATATTATTAATGAAACATCACCGGAAGGTGTACCCAATAGGGAACCCATTTAAAGTGACATGATTAAACTCCTACGTAGTGGCGATGAAATCAGCCAAGATTAATGTGGCCGATAATGTATCCTATAGGACCCGTAGAGCCAAAAGAATAATGGGAATAGCAATTAGGAGTTAAGATTGATAGGTACAAAAGAAGGACGCTCAAATGGTCAGTAACGAGGAAATAATGAGGGAAATTACCTTATGTGTAGAGAGAGAGACTACTAAGTGTTAAATGTGTCAACATTGAGTAGTGAGACCGATAAATTTTGGGAATAGTAAACTATGCCAATTAGGCATAACAACTGAAGGAGTGATACTTCTAGGGGAGTAATTGGGTCAAGAGAATTAGGCCCTGGAAATTTACAACTCAAGAGTGGTAGGTTTAAGTATGAACAATGGAGTCCTTGGTAATAGTAGCGTACTGTATTTTCAAGGTCGGTGGGGTCCAAGAAGAAAAATGGAGGTCAGTAAGACCATAATTGTGGCCTAGATATGCTGGGCCAACGTTTCAATAATGGGTGTGTAAACCACAGGAGTAAATAATTTGTCCACAACGGGTGGGTACAACTAGAGGATAAAATCCTAGATGTGTAAAGGGTGCAAGTAATCGTGAGTTATTTTGACCGTGAGAAGTGCATGTAAGGGCCCTACGTGATCAGGAGAGACTGCTGAAGTTTTATTTCATCCATGTGAATAAAGGATTAATTCTAGTGGCATGGTGTGTCACAACAGACATATATAAATTGAAACCCCTAAATTCGCGTGCGAGTCGAGGTTAGTGGAAACGATAATTTTAATAGTCTGGTTACAAAAGTATTTCTCGTTGATAGCGGGACTTTTTTTTTCGCCCGTGAGTGAACCGAGTGGGTCCTAAGAGTATATTTTGTTATTATAATTTGCTATTGCTTTGAGTTCGCAAAATAGATCTTTGTATGGTAATGTGTAGTGATAAATTACCAAATGTTTAAACGATAGTGGATTGAGTGATAAGACTATCGTGCTAGATACTCCGGGGAGAGTAAAATTATTTTTTGTGCGGCGCCAACTGAAATAGGGTTGGGCCTATATTTCATGATATCACTGACCTTAGTGAAAATGTTGTTTAGTTATATGTGTGAGTAGAAATTTATACTACTGATGTGACTCTGGATATATTATGTTTTTGTCGAATAGCGAGAAATAGTTCATTATATATAGCGTCGAGAATTTGGGATACTGAGAGCAACATGTTTTAGGTTATTTTTAGGGATATATAAGCATGGACTAGTAGCCTTTTATGTCAACATACAGAAATTATGGGAAGGTACAGATAATGGACTGGGGGCCATTACGGACCTTGACGACCGACTATGTTAAGTAGTAGTGTATCGGGGGGTTCCTTATTTGGATTTCGCTTTGTGAGACATCCCACACATGAAACTAGCGAACGTCGGGAATGGGAGATAAGTTTGGTCGATAGTGCATAAGTTCGTACGTTAGTCATTTTATATATACAAACATAAATTTAGAGTTGATAATTCTATTATAACTTAAGAGTCGCCTAGTTCTAGTAACATTATGAATAAAATAATGATGCCACTGATAGAGTGATTAAGTTATGACTAGTGGGGTGATTGAGTGCACCCCTACCATATCCGTATGCCAAGAGAGCGAAAATTGATTCAAGAAGAGTATATGTTATTTGAGCAACAATGCGAGAAATATAGGGTGTGTGGGCGCCCTATGTAATTAAATCTGATATTGTTCCCCATTTTGGAGATATGGGATAAGGAAAATAAATTTAGAGATTTAGATATTGGGACTTGAAATTAAGAGAGAAAGAAATTGATTCATTCTACAAACTGATAGAGAAAGAAATTGAGAGAGAGTGAGGAGTTTCTCTAGGGAAAGGGAAGAGTAATTGTGGGAGAACCAAGAGTTAAAAGTAATCACCAACAACCACTGCCGGAAGTTGACCGGAGAAGGGAAGAACCACTAGTGGACAATCATCCCCAATGGACCAGGCCTACGAATTAGAGGCAAGTGATTAATTATTGCAAATTTAGCATGTTTATTGTCCATGTTAAGTTGTTTAGAAAATTCTGAAAAAAAGCATAATTAAAGATGAATTATAGTGATGTAAATTGAATCTTTAAAAGGAGAATGATGTAGGATTAATTTTCTTTTGAATATAGAATTTAATCCACGAAATTTGGGAATTATTGGTGAAAAAAAGCTTAGTTTATATGATGTTCTTGGAGAAATAATAAAATATGAGTTTTCTGAAAATTATGAGAAATAATATGTTTTTAATCCAAACTCTTGATGATTCTACGTTGTTTAGATCAATAAGAATCATTTACATATGTTGCTATATTATGTGGTATGGATTATAAGAAATTTGGGACGTTAAAATAGAGGTTTGATTGGTTAAAAGATGTGAAACCCGTAATATAAAAGTTGTAGAAATCTGGGCTGATATCTGGGTGATCGATCGATCGACCCATGAAGCTCGATCGATCGACCTCCCCAGAAAAGATGAACTTGTTCCTTTTTAATTCTTGATTTAATTCCAAAACTTTTAGGAATATTTTGTGATTATTAAATGAACTAAATGGGACTTAGGTAAGGTCAATAGGGTATACTTAAGACCCGAAAAATATTATGTTAGGATTGTGAATGAGGGGAAATTAACGAGTGTTTAATTAAAAGAGCTATTTGGAGAATTATATTACTTGGAGTTTAAATCGAGTATATGACAATTTAAGTTTAGGATCAGTAGTAATAGAGTCATAAATTATCGGTATAACCTTAGGTGTGATTGGAATTAACCTTAAGAGGTGAAATAAAGGGTTAAGAGTGAATTATGGATTATCGGGGAATAAACCTAAATAAAGTGAATTTAATTTATAGAAATTCGGGAGTCGTGATGACATGGATTTGTAGGACGATATGTTTACCTACTGAATTTATTTTAGGATTAAATCATCACCATCATGCGGGTAGATAAGTTCGAAAATATACACTTTGAGAATTAAAGTCATAATCGAAAATATACGTAGGATATTCGGGATATAATTATACTATGTATGGGATTTATTATATGGGTTGTGCGTATGCCCTATGGTTATATATAGGTATGATGAATACATACATATATATATATATATATAGGTGAAATGATTGCCTATTATTATCATTTGGTTGTGTGAATACCTTATTGATGTTATATTTATATAGGTGTGATGAATACCTATAATATTATTTATATGTATGACATACCTACGTTGTTTGCTATCGGGGTGGAGGTTTCGCGTTGTGGATGGTCTTATCCTTGTGCGCCCAATTGAGAGGGATTTTAGATTCGTACCCTGAGCATAGGACCTTGGACACGTGCTATTGGTGTATATGATAGTTTCGATGGTTCAATGAGAGCGTCGATATGTGCGTGAACCATTTGGCTGGGGAGTATGCTCGCCTTCAAAATATTTGTGTTATGATATGATTCGTGAGAGACGCCGAATTAATAGCCCTCTATACAGTGACGTTATGTATCAGGACATGATAGCAGAGTATGCCTGCACCGCAATTGTGATTGGGGAGGTGCCGTATTAGTATATATTTAATTAGTGTGATATTATATATATATAAATTGTGATGAAATCTACTGTGTGACATTGTAGATATAGAGATGTAATCTTCTATGTGAAATTATAGATAAAAAAAATATAAACTGTTATTTAATCTACTGTGTAATATTGTAAATAAAAGTAAATGATGAAATCTGAATTGAATTAACTAAGTAAACACTTAATTCCTAGGTTGTAACAAGACTAGTTCGTATTAAAGAGAAATGAATATGAATAATTATATTACGTATGGTATAAGACATACTGGTTTATGATATGGGTTAGAATTATGTTGTGGAAACTAGTTAGGAGGGAACCTAAACTAGGAAGATAATAAGATACGATAGGTGTGCACTCTATATGTGAGGTGAGAATTCTCAAGAGAGCGCCCAAGAAAGTAACATGTACATAATACATGCTTAATTTAATTGTTAAGCACTTGTTATTTTTAAAATCTTTTACAATCGGGCTATGACCTGTTTCCTTTCATATTCTCTTCTCTAGTATATCTTGTACATCAGGTATCCAGCAGCAGGGATGCCCAGCATAGATTATCGATGATCCGATGGATTATAGATACTAGCAGAGATGCGGATTTTGTTTAGACGCTTCCTTTCTGTTGATTCACTCATCTGTAGCGTCTACTTCGTTTAGGGCTTGTCGCTCAGGTAACTAGAGGTTGTAATTATTTATGTAAGAATTGTGGATATCAGTTTTATTTAGTGTAAATATTATATTTTCACTGGAGAGTTATTCCAGTCACATTTATTCTTGTTGTAGTTAATTCAGTTGTGATGTGTTGTTGCATATTATTATTCCGTGTCGTGAAATGGTTTTAATTAAATTAAAAATGGAAAAAGTTTTTGACACGTAGCTTAATTAACTATTAGGTGATTAATAAATAAATTATTTTCGACAATGATGCTGAGAATGAACCAACTGGATATTCTGATTTAATTAAATGAAGGATTGGTCACCCGATATTTAATTAGGCGGGCTGTTACACCCTAATGGTTTCTGATGGTCCGCGTTTACCAACTGACAAGTGGAACACTTGGACACGAATCTCGCAATTTCCTTCCTCATCCTACTCCACCAGTACTATCGTCTCATATCCTGGTACGTTTTATTCCCTCCGGGATGTATCGCAAATCGAGATCCATGTGACTCTGTCATCACTGCATGACGTAAGTCCTCCCCCTCCGGGACCACTAATCTCCCATTAAATCACAACCCCCCATCTGAAGTCACTGAATAGGATTTTGCACCCTCGGTTAGAAGTCGTACAATTTGATCCTGGCCGAACGAAGCGGCGGCTTGGGCCTGGATCACCCTCATGACAATATCTGGAGTGACTGTCATGACGGACATAAAGGATCGGGCCACTGCATCCTGATGTCCCGGCTCTTCCCATTTCGCCTTACACACTTTCACCACCTCACCTACTGGCATACGGCTCAATGCATCAGCAACTACGTTAGCCATCCTCGGGTGGTACTGTATCTCGAACTGGTAATCTTTCATAAACTCCAACCACCTGCGCTGACGCATGTTCAACTCCGGCTGAGTGAACAAGTATTGCAGTGACTTATGGTCTGTGAATAAGCGAAATTTCTCCCCCAACAAGTAGTGTCTCTAAATCCGTAGGGCAAACACGACTGCTGCTAACTCCTAATAGTGGGTGGGGTAATTCCTCTCGTGAGGCTTGAGATTGTGGGAGGCATAAGCTATATCCTGATCCTCCTGCTAAAGTACTCCATCAAACCCCTGTAGGGAAGCATCAGTATACACCAGGTACTCCACTCCTGGCTTGGGTAAGGCAAGAACTGACGTCGAAGTCAACTTATCCTTTAGCTCATCGAAAGCCAACTGTCAAGCATCATCCCAAATGAATGGCACTCCCTGGCGAGTCAAATTTGTCATCGGACCCGCTATCTTCGAAAATCCCCGAATAAACCGTCGGTAATACCCGGCTAAACCTAAAAAACTCCGTACCTCCATCGGTGTCATGTGCGGCCCCCACTCCCTCACTGCCAACACTTTACTAGGATCCACATATATCCCCCTATAAGATACATTGTGTCCCCAAAACTATACTTCTCGCTGCCAGAATTCACATTTCTCGAATTTGGCATAACGTTCATACTCCCGTAAGGTCTGCAGAACCCTACGTAAGTGCTCGACATGCTCCTCCTCTGTCTAGGAGTAAATCAGGATGTCATCTATGAAGATAGTGATAAACAAATCTAAAAACTCCCTGAATACCCGGTTCATCAAGTCCATGAATACCGCTGGAGCATTGGTCAGCCCAATCGGCATAACCCGAAACTCGTAAGACCCATATCTCGTTAAGAAAGCATTCTTCGACACATCTTATTCCCTAATATGTAACTGATGATACTCGGATCTCAAGTCTATCTTTGAAAAGTAGGATGCTCTCCTCATCTAGTCAAATAAGTCATTGATGCGAGGTAACAGATATTTATTCCGTATCGTGACTTTATTAAGCTCCCGATAATCAACACAAAGTCGTAAGGATCCATCCCTCTTCTTCACAAACATAACTGGAGCACCCCAGGGCGAGGTACTCCTACAGATGAAACCCTGCCCCAATAACTGTTCTATCTGGTCTTGTAACTCTCTCATTTCCACCGGAGCCATTCGGTAGGGTGCAGGTGCTATAGAACGGGTGTCCGGTGTTAAATCTATCATAAACTCAATCTTCCTGCTCGACGGCAACCCCGGTATGTCCTGAAACACATCAGCGTACTCGCAAACAACTGGAATCGAACTAAGTGGAATCGCTAATACCATAGAGGTCTCCTCCTTTATGTAATATAAATGGGTAGATGACCCTCCCTCAGGGCAAGGCATCACCACTATGAACGTCTCTTGGCCTAGAATAGCGAACATAATACTCCTACTGAAGCAATCAATCATAGCCCTATAAGTGACTAGACAATCTATGCCAATAATGGTGTTATACTCAGGCATATCTAAGACTAGCATATCTGCAGGTAAAATCAGACTCCCAATCTCTATACCCACTCCCTGGCATAAAAAGAAAATCAACGACTCACTATCCAACGGTGAGTCTACACATGTCACTGTACTCTCTGTTGTGCCTAACAACCCTGTGGCCCATGAAAAATTAGTGGATATGAAGGAGTGTGATGCTCCAGTGTCAAATAAAATGCGCCCCAGAGTACCATAGATAAGAAACGTACCCTCAATCGCGAGTGGCGCTTGTGGTGCTACTGTCTGCTGGACGTTATAAACACGTCCATAATGTCACTGTCCCTGCTGAATTGGGGGTGCAGGAAAATCTGGGACAGGTGGTACTGTTGGTAGGGCGGCGGAAAAAATGGGTCTCTGGGGCTCCTACTGAGCACCCTGCTTCTGGGGAAACTTGCCCATGTCGGGGCAATCCTGTTTCCTATGGCCAGTCTTGCCACAAGAAAAACACCTGTCGCTAGAGTTACCTCCCCTCTAACCCTGCTGACCGTTTCCACCTCTACCTTGGCCCTGCTGCCCTGGATGTAGCCTCCCTGACCATGCCTGAATCCACCCGCTCTAAACCTGTTAGCAGAATCCCCCGGTTGGGAACCCTGCTCACCATGCCTCTGGTGCTGCTGAGCTACTGGTTCCCCGTTGAAATTACCCCCACCTGTACTGCCCTGCTGGCTAGGCTCACCTCCTCACTTCTTCCCCTTGGCATGGAAACAGTGGTCCTGACAATTTAGCAATGCAACATTAAGTATGTCTATATAAGACTGCAAAGACAGATTACCTATAAGGTGTTGACGGATCCTCCAGGTTAGGCCATCCATGAATATCTGTATTTTCTTCTCTTCAGTAGGCACCTCACTAGGTACCAAATTTACCATCTTGGTGAATTCCTCCTCATATTCTGTGACTGTCTTCCCCTCTTGAGTGAGGTCCAGTAATTTTTGCCTCATCTCGGTCTGAACGACGGAAGGAAAATACTTACGATCGAATCGCACCCAGACTCTCTGAATCATCATATTGTCCTTCTTCTCTAAAGTGATAGTGGATTCCCACCATTGTGCACTCATACTGCCCCTACTAGCTTGAAGGTAGCCAGTAACTGCCTCTCAATATTTGTGCACTCATACATGCGAAGAAGCCTCTGGATGTCTTTCTTCCATTGGCTCGCGATAACAACGTCAGAACTGCCCGAGAGCTCCGGGGGATGTGCCTTTTGAAAAGCATCCCTAACTCTCTCCCATACAGTGGGAAACCGAACTGGAACTGGCCTCATAGCCTGAACCTAGGGTGTGGCCTGTTGCACCACCGCTAAAGCTGCATTCACCGCCTGAGCAACTATGGCGACAACCTCGGCTGCGTTCATTGTTCCCTGAGCCTGAATTGCTGGCTGCTCTGGTTGGGCCTGTCTGTCTCGTGGTGCACGTCGAGGAGGCATGTGAGACGAGAAAGAATTTTATTAGTCCACGGTTATTATTAAATCCCAAATAGCTGAAGACGTAATCGCATAAATAAGAGTACAATAGTCCTAAAGATAGGGCTCTCCGTAAAGATCCTAAAAGACTCTAAAACCTGATGCTCCGATACCACCTGTGACACCCCGCCCAATTAAATAACGGGTGATCAGTTATTTATTCAATTTAAAACGAAGTGTTCGGTTGGTTCATTCTTAGCATTACTGTCGAAAAACATTTAATATTAATAACCACCTAATAAATAATTAAGCCAGTGTCAAAACATTTTCCATTTTAAGTTATACCCAAAGAATACCTAAATGATTTCTAAGTATTAAAACATCAACTATTTACCATTCACACGAATATAATAAATACTCGATATAACTTAACTGCTGAAATAAATAAGACTCGATAAAACATTCCAGTTTAAAATCTCAAGCCAATAAACCATAAAATACTCAATCCAACTGAAATGAAATACTAAAATAGACTGAGTACAATCTCTCTGATCAAACGACTGAGAATGGGCGACACGTGCCCTAAATGAAATGTCTTAATAGAATTGAAAGAAATGATAGAGGCGTCTAATTGCAAGGACTTATAACTCCCACAACCGCTGCAGATCGCTAAACAATCCAAGCATCTAAGTCTGGTAACCCTGTGGCTGGGCACCTGATATAATACATATATATATATATCAAAAGAGACGGGTCAGAGCCCGAGTTGTAAGAATATTTGTTTTAGCAAGTATTTAAAACTGTAATAAAGTAAGTACTATGTGCATGTTAGTTTCGAACTCTCACATGAGATTCTCACCTCTCCACTATTGTGCACGCCTAACGTACATCTACTCCAACCTAGTTATCTATGACACTCCAAACCAGGTCATAGACTTATACTTCTAATTATATCTCGTAAGGGTATCCCGTATCGCCCATAAAATATTTTATTAAAATAGTTTATCCCGGATAACTACATTTCATATTCACCATTCTATTAATTAATCTTTTACCCAACCAAGATTATTTTATTTATCAATATTACTATATCTACTATCTTCACACGATAGAATTATTCACAAGTATATATATATATATATATATATATATATATATATATATATATATATATAGTCACATCATCCCTATATATATATATATACTAATCCTACACCCTTAGGTTAAGACCACTTGGCGCAATGCATACTCTGCTATCATGTCCCAGTGCATCGCTCACTGCATGAAGTACTGTTGGTTTAATCTCTCATGAACCATCAAATTAAAATCACAAATATTGGTGGCGAGCATATTCCCCAGCCAAATGGGTCACGCACATACCTACGCTCCCATTCAGCCATCGAAACTATCCTATATCTCAGATAACACATAACCAAGTTCATATATTATGGGTACAAGTCAAACGTCCCCCCAATGGGCAACACAAGATAAGACTCTCCACTACGCGAAAACGTCCTCCTGATAGAAAACAGTGTAAGTATGCTATACACATAATAGTAAGCATAAAATAGACACCCTCACATCCTATTAAAATCAATGGGTATTCACCCAATCCGTTCATATATTTTCCATACATAGTATTCACTCATTACTACTCATAATATGATTATTTCGATTATTTTCTCTCTCAAAATTTCCAAGGTTAACCTACCGTTCAAATATTTAAAGTATTATTTCCCAAATACTTCCCAACAGATCTGCACTGTGCTAAATTCATCAAATAACAATTTTTCTCACGAAAATTAACTGTGTAACTCGAATTGGACTAAAATAGGATTTTCCAGATTCTTGGACCTGTCGTTTGAACTAGGTGTGATGTTGTTTGAACGGCATCTAGCGAGAACTAGTCTCGTTCGAACCAGGCTCAATCTCGTTCAAACGAGATTGAGCAATTCCCTTCCCCAAACAGACCTGCTACGTTTTCCACCATTAAGAGTAACATTTTCACCTGATTTTCAACTCTAAAACCTCTAAATTTCAACCCAAACACCAACCAATCATCTTACTAACATATATATATGATTTCTAACACTATAACATCATTAAATCATCACTAATCATCAATCAAATTCTAAATCCTCAATTTAATTATCAAGAACCCTAGTTCTCAAATTTATATAAATAACTCTAAATTAAAACCCAGATTTATTCAGAATGTTATCATAAATTCGCGGACATAATCCTATCTGTGTGAGGGAATCAAACTAGTTCTAATTTATGATTAATTCTCCCAAATTTTCACCAATATTCGTCTTCATATTAGTGGGGTAATTACTTATTCTAACATAAACATAATTATTGCTAAAGAAAGCAAGCAATAAACACTTGCCTTGATTAAGATGTTCTGATCCGCTGATGAAATTGGTATAGGCTTGTTCCTCATCTTCCGATCTACGCTGTGGTGGGATTTGCCGTGTGAGTCCTTGAGTTTTGCACCAAGAACACCTATGGACTCTCATTCTTCCTCCGTGGTCCTCTCTCTATTACTCGTAGGTTTATAAAGTGATAGACTTCCTCTCACCCACGTATACTCCCTTTTATTTTTCTAATTTCGTCCATTTTAATTCTCCAAAAATCCAAAAGACAAAAATACCCCTACGGGGTGCTTGTTTGGCCTAGAAATATTTCGGAGTCCAAATAAAATACCCGAGTAGAGTTTTCTGACTATCGCGACCCTTTCAGACTCAATGGCGCACTCGAAATGACCATATGAGATATTTAAAAATAATTTACCTCTTTAATCCTTTAAATTAGTCCCGACACGACTCACACGCGCGTCCTGACTTAATATACCAAACTGTCGTAATTTCCAGTCTCGATAATTTATAAAATTTCATAATTCCATATTACGTAATCACACGATAATATTCAATAATTCACAACAATAAGTATTAACTCTTGGCACACTAGTTAATATTTATTTTAATCCGGATTAATTAACAATTAATTTCTCACATTTTAATTTAATTAATCCAATAATAATAATTTATCCCATAATTATTTAATATCGTAAAAATACGGGGTGTTACATTCACCTCGTATTGTGATGCAAGAGGTGTCTCTACAAAGGCTCTTTGTTCTAATGTGACAAGGTTAGAATACAAGGGTATTTACCAAATGTGTACTTCGATATTAAATATAGATGATTGCAATACTTGCCCCTCGATTCCTATTATTTTCTCAATTTAATGATTGTTGGTTAATTTAAAACCATACTAGAGAAAATGTGATGGGAATTTTTTTTAAAGAAAGATAATATAATTTTCGTGATCATTGAACTGGCGTTCGACGCGATTGACGTTGTCTGGTACGAACCTTTACTAGGAAACCTCAATGGGAAAAAACTAGTAGAAGAAAAAAAGAGCCCAACGTGCGTATGTCCCTAAATTGCATGTTCTTCTTTAAAAAGTCGTATAACGTTTACTAATGATTGAGACAACGTGTTTCAATATTATACACAAGCTTTAAAAATATTTCTTTTGACAATGACTTGGAAAAACAATGAAATATGGTGTACATTCAATCTCACTTTTCCTTTGAAACTCAACTTGACAAGAGTGTGGTGAAGATGGGTGATAATGTCACTTTATGAGATCTATTTGACTTCAATTGCATAATTATTCTAAAGTTTATGTATGGAGAACGAATTGTATGAGATGTTCTTGATCTTTATCTCCATTTATGTAACGTCAAGGAATTTGAGTTATGTATGCACCATTGACTTCATAGCTAGTGGGAGGAAATCTATTGTTGTAAAGACTACACTAAAATAGGTCAATTGTAACGAGTAGAAATCGTTACAAAAAATATTTGTAATGGAGTAAATCCATTAGAAAATTAGTGTTATTTATTTTACTAACAAAACTTGTAACGGATAAAACTTGTTACAAAATAAATATTTGTAATGGACTAAAATCGTTATCATATATTTTGTAAAGGATTTGGCATTGGTACACATCCCATATATAAGTTACGGATTTACTAAAGTGTAACCTTTTTTACCCATTACAAATATAGAATTTGAAATGGATAAAAATCATTACAAAATACATTATAACGGATTGGAAGTATCACGGTTGTACTGGTTAAAGTTCATTAACAATATTATTATATTTTTAAAAAAATATTGATTTCTCGCCAAAAAAATAAAAATAAATACATTATGCTCAACCAATGTTAATTAAAAGACGTACCAAACTCATCAGACTCACCAGACTGCTCAAAATAAGCCAAGAGCTTATTCAGCATTGTACTGAGCCATGGTCTTTTTCTTTTTACTACTGCTTACTGTTGGGACTGGAATTCATTTTTGGGATTGGAATTCAGTGAGCCTTACTTTTTTTTTTTTTATTATTTACATGTCATTGTTTCAAGCTCCTCTTACATTCAAAATTTTATATGCATATATGGGTATAGAAAACTACCATAAACTATACCATTACACATACCCTAAACAAAGGAAAAGTTGCAAATATCCCTTTAATACAATTTTGTTTTCGATCTCTGGAATATAATGTAACACCCCGCTCAATTAAATACCGGGTCATCAGTCCTATACCCAACTAAATCAGAGTATGCAGTTCGTTCATTCTTAGCATCACTGTCGAAAAATATTTTCTTTTTGTTAATCACCTAATACCCAATTAAGGTTGTGTTAAAAACTTTCAAATTTTAATTTAATACAATCTCAACTTACCATTACAAACAATTTCAAGTAATCCATTCCACAACAATGCATAATAGATAAGTAACATCACAACTGAATTAAATATAACTGGAATAAACTCACCAGTTTAAATATCTCAATACAACAATCCAAATAAACATAATGTATCAAAACTGACATAAGTAATACCACTGTCTGAGATAAAATCGAAATAACTAGAATCCTTGGGAGACATGCCGTACATGAACTAACTACTACGGATGTATGAATCAAGAAAATGAAAACATCTAAGAAAAGTCTTAAACTCCATAGCATCCATAGTACGTCAAGTATCCAATCCTCTATGCCTAACGTTCCTGTGACTGGACACAAGGCGAGAATATGCAAGAAAATTTGTGAGAGCCCGATGGTAAAATATTTCTAAAAATAGCAAGTGATTAGCAAGTGAAATTTAGAAATTATTATGTACATATTATATTCTCGAACTCTCTATTGAGATTCTCACCTCTCGTTTAGTGTGCACGCCTAACGTACCTTCAAACCATACTAGTTACTATTACCATGTTAACTAGTTCTTTCCAGTCTAACATCTAAACATAACCCAATATCGTTCCAACGTATTTCTCTCGCAATATAAGTAATACATATATATCCAATTTCTCTTTAACATGGATAAGCACTTTTTCAATTTAATATAATTAAATGTTCACCAACTTAATTCATTTAAGATTTCATTATCATTCATGTATACTTAATTCACACAGTACATAATATCTCAAGTATATATATACATTCACTCTATTATATATATACAACACTGCACCCCGAGACTCAGCTGCGGTGCATGCATACTCTGCTACCATGTCCGGGTACATCTCGTCATTGTATAAAGGACTATCGGTTCGGTATATCCCTCGAACCATAAATAACAAACAAAGATATTGGAGGCGAACATAGTCCTAAGCCTTTGGGCTACGCACCCAAATGACCGTTCAATACCATTATTTTCACATATGGCAATCCAACATTAGTCCTATGTTCTGAGGCACAAGTCACCCCCCACCCCCACCCCTTAAGGGCCATGAGGATATAATTGCCCTCAACGTGCAAACCTCCCATCGATAGCAAGTAGGCTATGCTGTCATACACACAAATCATCATATAGGTATACACCCAACCTATATATATATATATATATATCAACAATAGGGCATAATCACATCACGTATTACAAGTCTCATACGTAGTATACTTATATCTTGAATATCCTACGTATCATGGTAATTTAAACCTCAATTATATTATAGGTATTCGCTCCACCTATGTATATATATCAACAAATGGGTGTACTCTCATCCCATATACAAATCCCACACGTAGTATATTTCAAGTTTATCCCATAAACTAATAAGCCACATTTTATTCACATTTCCCATACTCCTAACATCTCCTGTTAACCGAAATGATTTAATTAATTATTCCAGTAGCTACCTTCAACCCATACTTATTGGTCCAAAACCCAGACTCATTATAACAAACCCGGATTATATGATAATTCCCAATAATCCTTTTTCTCGATAACGTTACATTTTGTCCCAAAATATAAAATTACAATTTGAGGCTTTTCTGCTCCGATTTTGAAAACACTTAAAACTACAAAGTTGTGGAGAACATGATTTTATAGAAGAAATCATGTGCACGCTACCAATTTTCGCTTAAAATAGTCCTAAATTTTCATACAATGTTCATTCTTTTTTTATATATTTTTACCTACGCATTGTAACATAATCCATCCTCAAAACCTCTACCAAATGATCACAAACTCCTTATAATTCATCCCAAATAATATATCCAAGTATATACATGATTTATAACGTCAAATCATATCAAAATCATCATAGAATTTCGATTAATCGTTCTAATCCCATTTTAATTCAGGAAATCTGCATTTGATCATTATTACTCAAGAACACGTATAAAACCCAAATTTCTACATTAAATAAACTCAAGTTTCGTGATGTTAATTCCAATATCAACAAGGGATTAATCCTACATGGTTTCCATTTCAAGGATTAAATCAAAATCATCAAAATTCATATTTGATTTATAAAACTTTAAAAAAAATCTTTTTCTATCTACCATGGACAGCATACATGTTATAGATTGTAAGAGTTAAAACACTTGACTTTGATTTCGTAGGTCTGAACCTTTGGAGAAGATGATGCTATGGTGTTCCTCTCTTTTCCGATCATTCTCCGGTGGTGGTGCAAGGTGCCTTTGTCCCTTGATTTTCCTAGAACAACCCTTTTCTCTCCTAGAAAAATCTTTCCCTTTCCTCAATAGAGGTCTCTTAGAGTTTTGGTGAATAAACCTTTGGATAACATATCTCTTAAATTATATAAAAATACCCAAATTTCGTAAGTACTATTCATCTTCCAAGTAAAATGTGACACCCCGCCTAATTAAACCTTGGGTGATCATGCCTTAATTTAATTTAAACAGGTTTCTTAAATGGTTCATTCTTAGCATCACTGTCGAAAACTTTTTAAGTTACTAACCACCTACGTGAAATTAAGCTAGTGCCAAATTTTATCTTCCTTAAGCAGAATAAATAACCCATACAAAACGATACAATTCCAGTAATAATAAATCAATTCGCATAATAACTGAATACAGATAAAGTCTTGCCAAAAACCACAGCCAAGAAAACCAACTCAAAATCCAGAATCAGAATAACTGTAAAAGTAAATATTGGAACACATGTCCCAACTAAGAATACTAAAACTGAGATCCTGCGCTAGAACTGAAAAGGAGGAAACGTCTAAACAATCCCTGCAACATCCACACGTGCTGCAGCTCCCAAACCCCTGGAATGAAATCATGCTGCGTGTCCCTGTGACTGGGCACCTAAAAGGTTTTTAAAAATTTTACATAGCAAGAATTAGTACTCAAAACATTTGAAAATATTTTGCAAGCAGTTATCACAATTGAGTTATTGATTACACATATTAAGATTTCGCACACTCCCTTGAACTTCCTCACCACTCTTCTACAGTGCATGCCTAACGAGGGTACTTAGTTCACCTAGTTGTACTACCCGAGTTAACTAGATTAGGATACCCCCTGAATGTACCCCCTCACTAAGTCCGCATGACCTACTCGCAGTATTTCAATAATCTATATTTCATGTTCTATAAACGTAGATAACTTATTCACTTCTTGTTATCCTTATTCTTGTAATAATTACATCACGCTATTTAATTATTACTAAGATAATTACAATCCATCTCACTATCTACTATTCTAAGTCAGTAGATTATACATATGGAGCACATTTTATCACGCAATCATGTTTTAAATATTAGTTATCACTAACATATCCTTTTGACACACATAAAGGACCCTTGGTTCGGAATGATTCATCGACCCCAAGTGAGAGTTGGTTAGGAATGATCCATCGACCCCAACTATTTATATATATGTATATATACACATATTCTGGTTCGGTACTCTTTCTCCGCTACACCAGTTTAAGGTTTGGTTCGGCATTTTACATCGACCCCAAACATATAATAACTTTATGTTAGTTCGGAATGTCTCATCGACCCTAACATAATTAATTTAGGTAAAAATCTCTTAACCCAAATTTCATATAATTTAGCAGGTACACACCCGACCTATCAAATCATGCCCGTACGTAATATATTTTACTTATATTCACCGTACTTATTAACTTACGATATATTTCACTATTGCATTTATTCGAGTATTCAATCAACTCTAAGGGTCCTAGTTACCCCTCCCTTGATTCAGTAGTTAAGTTATCTTTAACCTATTGGTATTTTTTCGGAATTTAATCTCACTCTTTTCGTAACTAAATTCTCAAATTCCAGACCTACGACTCAATCGATTATCTTCCCGTCGGTCCATTTCTCAAAATTTCCCACTCAATCATTTATGAAGAAATCTAACAGTACACCTACTGGTATTTATTAAGTCTCCTCATAGGTAAAATATCATCACTAAGGTTCCCATTAGGCGACGGTAATTAAAAGGAAATTTATCCACAAAATTTTCCGAAGTACAGCCAGGGTCGATCGATCGATGGGATATGGTCGATCGATCGACCAAGCAGTGACAGACCCAGATCTTCTTCTTCATGCGTTTTTACCATTTTTGTTTATCTATCTCCCATGATAATTCACCATAATTGCAACCAATAATTTCTAATCATTCCTACATATTCTGGGATGATTAATAACGATTTAAAACATCAATATCATTATAATTTTTGTCCAAATTAACTAAAAATCTTCTTATTATTCAAGAACCCTAAAAATACAATCTTTCCATCTTTTCCTCATAGGTCTAGATTTTTAGTTTGATTTAATCATCAAGTCTTCTATGATATCAGAATATTTGGAGATTAAAAACGTTCTATATGAAATCCCTATCAATCATGGATCATAATCAAGTGTTTTACTCCCAAAAATATCATAAAAACCATGTTCTTCATAAAGCTTATATATATGGGTATTATAACTCAATTTATTTTGCAAATAACCACTTGACTTATGATTTGTAGGGTATGATTTCGTGGTTGTTGTTGATGATTGATGATTTTTATCCTTCAATCCTCCTTCCCAACAAGTTGGTGGTGAAATCTCCTTAGAACTCTCCCTCCTTCCTACTTTTGCCTTAGGAAATTGTTTCTCTCTTCTCTCTAATGGTTATGGTGTATTTCCTTTCTTTCTAACCCTAGCCTCAAACTCTTATAATCTGACTTAGGGTTCCAAAATTCGTAGGTCTCCTCACCCATAAATGTAAAGAGACCAAAATGCCCTCGAATGGTCCCAGTTTAGCCCAAAAATGACCCGGCACTCAAATAGTACCCCCGGGTACACTATTTTGACTAATTTGACCCTTTCGGAATCATCTGTGGACTCTAAATTATCTTTTGAGTTTCTTAAAATATGTTTCTCATCTCATCTTCAATTTTTGTCTACGAGCGACACTCGGTTGAGATAACTCAGGTACGTCCATATAATTCACTAGGCCGTACATATCAACGTTTAAAATTTACTACTCACATTAAGTAAATTTTTAATCGTCATATTAATCTTTATTAACATTACATCACATTAAATTACTCTACTCACGTAATTTAATTTAAAACGTGTCACATTAAATTACTCTACTCACGTAATTTAAATAAAACTTATTTTTATCATATTAAATTACTCTACTCACGTAATTTAAAAATGTATTTTCCTAACTATGTAGAATTACGGGGTATTACATAAAATGACCAATATACCTCTTTGGGGTGTCTATTCAGTCGGTTTCAAATTGACCCGAGACCCAAATCAAACCCTCCAGATAGACTTTATGACTATTTAAACTAGGGGTGCACATCGAAACCGAAAATCCGATAAACCGAACCAAACCGACTCCATTGGTTCGGTTTGGATGGGTTTTTTTGCTCAATGGTTCGGTTCCGGTTTGAAAAAAAAACGATACATCGGTTCGGTTCTCGGTTCCAGGGTAAAAAAACCCAATCCGATCCGAAAACCGATCCGAACCAATCCGGGACCGAACCGATTTATAATTACATATATATATTTATTTAATATATTTAACACTTGTAATTTATATTTTTGTGATTATTTGAGTTTCTAACTTAAGTTATTGAGGTCAAAATTAATTTTGACCTTAAAAAAATTAGTTATGAAACACATTAATCTTAAAAAAAATTAGTTATGAAATATGATTTTGGAACCGAAACCGATCCGATCCGAGAACCGCTGGTTCGGTTTGGTTCGGTTCCGGTTCCAAAAATTTAGAACCGACCCAGGTCGGTTCGATTCTCGGATTAGTACCAAAATCGATCCAAACCGAACCGTGTGCACCCCTAATTTAAACCCCTCCGGACACTTTGGCGCACTCGAAACGTCCATTCAGATGCCATAAAAATAATTTACTTTTCATTTCATTCAATTATAGTTCCGACTCGACTCACAGGCGCGTCACGACTTAATTACCGTAATTATTGTATTTATAAATTCCGATAACTTTTATAAAGTGATACTCATATATTACTTTTAATCACTAAGTAATACTTAATATTAATCACATGTTACTTTATTCTAGTAATATTCAATCCAGATTAATTCCTATTATTTTTACATAAATAATTTCAATTAATCCCCATTGATTTAACCAATTTACTTTTAATTTATCTCTTTTCAAAAGTCATTAAAATACGGGGAAGATTACTTTATTCTAGTAATATTCAGTGCAGATTAATTCCAATTATTTTTACTTAAATAATTCCAATTAATCCCCATTGATTTAATCCATTTACTTTTAATTTATCTCTTTTTAAAAGTCATTAAAATACGGGGTATTACATACTCCCCCCCTTATAACGTAATTTCGTCCCGAAATTCAGAAATTAAGGCATATTTGGTAAGGACAACTCTGGGTATTAATCTCACATCTCATGTAACCTCCGTCGTACCGCTTATACAGTACATTACCGAATAACCCGAATAATAACCACCTCATTGATGTTATACTCCAAGCCTTACCATTTAAGTTTCACTACTTAAATTTTAATTCTAGATAATCACTATTTATCCTCCTACTATATGCACTCTAGTAGATTAATCTGTTTTTAGATATATACAGACTCGTCTTACTACTATGTCACATCTGTAGTTTATTCTTGTTTGTACAGTATATATTTTACACACAATATATACTACAAATGCCAACACAATTCCATAATATTGCCTCAACAAAGGACTGTGGAACCCAAGCCTGTAAGCTACCGGTCCAATCTTTATAATAATAGCAAATGGTCCTATGTATCTCGGCACCAATTTCCTTTTTTCCAACATGCAATAAGGTAACATCAAATCATTTCAATTTTGGCTTACGGGACCTGAATCCCTCTGGCCCGAGTAGCTCATTTTCCTTTACCTATAGCCAATAAGCAAAAGGATGATAAGGACTTCTATATAACACCTCAAATAGAGTCATACCGCAAATGAGTTGAGAGAAGTTATTGTACTTGAACTCCAAATATGACACTAAATCTTCCCTTAATCGAAAATATAACACATCTATCAATATGTAACTAGAATTCTCAGTCTGCCCGTCCATCTGTGGGTGTGTTAGGTCGTATACATTCGCATCTCGATACTCATGGCCTTTAGAAAACTCTTCCTAATAATCGAGACATAACTCTCTTGTCTCTATCAGACACAATGTCGAAATGTACCCTATATAACCTTACTATCTCAGGAATAATAATTGGGGTATACAGTCACATGTTATGATTAGTCCTAACTAGAATAACGTGAGCTACTTCGATTACCCAACCCACTATAATCCATATAGGGTTGTGATCCCTTTGCGAAGTACTTAACTCTGTGATAATTTAGGGATACGCTCTCCCATTTCTACCAAGGAATTCCCAACGGCCGAAGGAACCCTATTAATTTCTGATGGTCCACTTTCAATTAGAACTCATCAATGTCTTGCTTGGTTTTACGCCATCACTACTACAGTTTTATATCATGATGCATTTTATCTTTCTCATAAATTCATCCACAACCATGACTCGTGCGACAATGCCATCACCGCGTGTCGCAAGTTCTCCCCCTCTCTTCAAATTTTAGATTCTCATGAAACGTAGGCCTCCACGTACCTTACCATGTAAGTTTCAACTTTTCCTGACTTAAACTTTATCGAATTCTTCCTATACCATCCTCGTGGCAAGTTTGGGGAGTAGCGGTCCTAACTGACCTAAACCATCAAACAGCTAAGTCTTAAAGTCACAACTTCTACATTTATTTACCTATAAAATACGTATTGTGCCACAATTCTCAATTGTAGAAAATACTACGATCCAACTATCTAGCGCGCCCATACACCCTATAGTGTGTACATTTCAGCATACGATCTAAATGGATGTGATATCCTACACTAGACGTGATTACTCTGTAAGGTTACACTTTACCAACTTACTACTTATAATATAATCCGTATCCCACTGGTTTTCACATTCACATTTGGTGACTCTATTGGCCTCAAATCATACTATAACCCATAACTCTCAAATTTTAACAGATACATATTATAACACAGGTTCTAAACCCACATCATAAAGACCCAACTTACTTCGACTCCCAACGTTCACTAGTTTCATGCGTGGGGTGTCTCGCAGAGTGAAATCGAAATAAGGACCCCCCCTGATACACTACTACCTAACCTAGTCGGTCATTGAAACCCTTCAGGTCCTTAGTACACAGTATGTACCTTCCCAACATGTTTTGTGTATTTATATAAAAGTCCACTCATCCAATCTCATATCCCTAAAATATAATATTAAACATCGCGCTCTCACTAACACAAGTTCTTGGTGCTACAAAATAACGATAAATATCTCTCTCTGCACGAGTTAAGAACACAATATATCCCGAATCACATCAGCAGCAAGTCCCTACACACCGGCATACTCACAGATGCCAATTATAGAATGCCATCTATAAATTTATACACTTAGGCCCAAACTTATTTCAAGTGGCGCCTAACAGAACTAATACAGTTCACTCTGAAATAACAAATACGACAGTCTTATTACACAATTTACAATCGTTTCAATCAGTCGCTACACATTACCGTAATAAATTCTACATTCCTCACTCACAAATGTAGTATATAATAATATTATTCTTAATGATCCTACCCGTTTCTCCCTACGAGTGTCAACACCGGGTTTCGCTACCCAATATACATATATGATGATACTCATACCTAGGATTAACATCTACTGTTCGTAGTCTCATGGGTCCCACTGACTTTCTATGGACTCATTCAACATTAATAGTCCCAGTTTTTTTTCTACACCTGGAATAACTTTTTGTGTTATTTCCCATGTCCCTGGTCCTGCAGACCATTTTGAACCTAACAATACTAGCATCAATTATTGCTCTATTTATTTCTTCGGCTCCACTTTCCCTATGGAACTCGTTATCGGCTATACTTGTCTTGACTGAATCCGCCTCCACTCATTAGATATTCAATTGAACCATATATATGGGACCCCCTCCCCCTTACTGGGTATGACCCTAAGTGGTGTTCTACTATCCTCGTTCACCCTAGTCTCACTTTTCGACTAAATTCTCCAACACCCTTGACTCCCTTCTCACGAAAGCATTGATATTGATTCATAAAAATACACCATTGACGACATTACCAATAGTCATTTAAATCTGATTTTTTCATTTACACATGGGTATATAAATCACGAACTCGTCAATAAAAAGTAACTCATTTTTGTCAGGTACATCCCATTTATGATAAGGTCCAAAATTTCACAATTTCATTCGCAACTCTGTTACAACCGTAGATGGACGATTTCACGGTCAAACCGTACCCCAAATTCCACATTTAGCTCAATACCAACATCTTTATACACGAAGTTTAATTTTCATCACTTAAGATTGCTCTTATGAGCGAAATGTTGTCGAAAATTCTTAAATCCTGGGTGTTGCTACACTTCACCCTATACAACTGCCTTTGGATTCCTACTTCCATTGGCCCATCACTCTTCTTCATTCACACATTTTATAAATGTTCTATTTTTTTAAAATCCTTCCAACTCCGCCACCCTTCATCGATAAATGCTGGGTGAGTCTGGAACGGCACCATCATCACTAATGACGATGTTTAAGGAAATTATAGTTCCCAAGAGATTTATTTATTGTCGTCAACTTGAAAAATAATTACAATGAATTTTACCTCGATCAACATTTACACTAAGTCTCCTATTAAGCCTTTCCTCCTACATTTTATCCAACGGCCTTCGCTGGTCGTCCTATTATATTCGGCGTACGAAGACCGATCGAACTTGTATAAGAATTTCACCACTTATATTTAATAGCAAGAGAATGTAAATCTTCATATGTGAAGGAATACAACAATCCTAATCATAAGGCTCTACCTCAAAGGACGTTACGCTGAAATGTAGATAGTTGTACAGATACTAAGGACTCTAGAACCTGATGCTCTGATACCGTCTGTAACACCCTGCTCAATTAAATACCAGGTGATCAGTTCTATACCCAATTAAATCGAAGTATATAGTTGGTTTATTCTTAGCATCACTGTCGAAAAACATTTTCTTTTCGTTAATCACCTAATACTCAATTAAGTTGGTGTTAAAAATTTTACATTTAAATTTAATACAATCTCATTTTTCCATTATAAACAATTTCATGTAATCCATTCCACAACAATGCATAATAGATAATTAAGATCACGACTGAATTAAATGTAACTGGAATAAACTCCCCAGTTTAAATATCTCAATACAATAATCCAAATAAATTGAATTTATCAAAACTGACATAAGTAATACCACAGTCTGAGATAGAATCGAAATAACTAGAATCCTTGGGCGGCATGCCCCAAATGAACTAACTACCATGAATGTATGAATCAAGAGAATGAAAGCATCTAAGCATAGTTTGCAACTCCATAGCATCCATAGTACGTCAAGTATCCAATCCTCTATGCATGGCGATCCTGTGACTGGACACCTGATATATAAGATACAAGGGAGGCGAGAATATGCAAGAAAACGGGTCAGAGCCCGATGGTAAAATATTTTTAAAAATAGCAAGTTATTAACAAGTGAAATTAAGTAATTATTATGTACATGTTAGATTCTCGAACTCTCTCTTAAGATTCTCACCTCTCATCTAGTGTGCACGCCTAACGTACCTTCAAACCATACTAGTTACTATTCCCATGCTAACTAGTTCTTTTCAGTCTGACATCTAAACATAGCCCAAAATTGTTCCCACGTATTTCTCTCACAATATAAGTAATACATGTATATCCAATTTCTCTTTAACATGGATAAGCACTTTTTCAATTTAATATAATGAAGTGTTCACCAACTTAATTCATTTCAGATTTCATTATCATTCATGTCTACTTAATTCACACAATAGATAATATCACAAGTATATATATATATATACATTCACTCTATTATATATATACAACACTGCACCTCGAGACTCAGATGCGGTGCATGCATACTCTGCTATCATGTTCGAGTACATCTCGTCACTGTAGAAAGGACTATCGGTTCGGTATATCCCTCCAACCATAAATAACAAACACAAACATTGGAGGCGAATATAGTCCTAAGCCTTTGGGATACGCACATACCTACGCACCCAAATGACCATTCAATACCATTATTTTCACACATGGCAATCAAATCTAAGTCCTGTGTTCTGAGGCACAAGTCAAAAATCCCCCCGAAGGCTCATTAGTATATGACTGCCCTCAACGCGCAAACCTCCCATTGATAGCAAGTAAACCAGGATTTCATACACACAAATAATCATATAGGTATACACTCAACCTATATATATATATATATATATATATATATATATATATATATATATATATATATATATATATATATATATATATATATATCAACAATAGGGCATAAGCACATCCCATATTACAAGTCTCTTACGTAGTATACTTATATCTCGAATATCCTACGTATCATGAAAATTTAAAACTCAATTATATTATAAATATTCTCTCCACTTATGCATATATATCAATAAATGGGTATACTCTCATCCCATATATAAATCCCACACATAATATATTTCAAGTTTATCCAATAAACTAATAATTCGTATTTTATTCACATTTTTCATACTCCTAACATCTCTTGTTAACCGAAAGGATTTAATTAATTATTCCAGTAGCTACCTTTAACCCATACTTATTGGTCCAAAGCCTAGACTCATTATAACAAGCCCATATTATATATTAATTCCCAATAATCCTTTTTCTCGATAAAGTTACATTCTGCCCAGAAATATAAAATTATAATTTGAGGCTTTTCTGCTTCGATTTTGAAAAAAACTTAAAACTACAAAGTTGTGCAGAATGTGATTTTATATAAGAAATCACGTGCACACTGCCAATTTCTACTTAAAACAGTCCTAAAATTATCATACAATGTTCGTCATTTTTTTACATATTTCTACCTACGGGTTGTAATATAATTCATCCTCAGAACCTCTACCAAATGATCCCAAACTCCTTACAATTCATCCCAAATGATATACCTAAGTATGTACATGATTTATAACATCAAATCATATCAAAATCATCATGGAATTTTTATTAATCATGCTATTCCCATTTTAATTCAGAAAATCTGCATTTTATCATTCTTACTCAAGAACACGTATACACCCCAAATTTCTTCATCAAATAAACCCAATTTTCATGATTTTAATTATAATATCAACAAACGATTAATCCTACATAGTTTCCATTTCAAGGATTAAATCAAAATCATCAAAATTCATCTTTGATTTATAAAACTTTAAAAAAAATCTTTTTCTATCTACCATTAACAACATACATGCTATAGATTGCAAGAGTTAAAACACTTGCCTTTGATTTCATAGGTCTGAACCTTTGTAGAAGATGATGCTATGGTGTTCCTCTCTTTTCTGGTCATTCTCCGGTGGTGGTGCGAGGTGCCTTTGTCCCTTGGTTTGCCTAGAACAACCCTTTCTCTCCTAGAGAAATCTTTTTCTTTTCTCAATGGACATCTCTTTGGTATCAAGTTTACTCACATAACAAATGATTCTGATTTGAGTTTTCATATTGATTTATATCATTTGTTCCTCCATACTTCACTTGGTATTTGTTTATTTCATGTGTGTAGGTATGCTTAAAGAGATTCAAGATTTCAAGTATACATCACATTCAGACATTCAGAGACAGTTTCATGCTTTTCGGTCCACTGTTTATGAATCTTATCCTGCACTGGTGATGTAATTTTACTTTTGGGCTTTATGGGATGGGATTTAGGCGTCATGTGGCTTGATGGCTCGGCTTAGGAATTTCACTGTTGGTTTTGTCCCGGAATAGTCATAGGGGGAGATTTGTAAGGATCAAAATTCTAATTGAGTCTTAATGTAGTTTTGACTTATTCTCTTGGTGAATAAACCTTTGGCTAACGTATCTCTTAACTTATATAAAAATACCCAAATTTCGTAATTACTATTCATCTCCCAAGTAAAATGACCAAAATACCTCTTCGGGGTGTTTATTCGGTCGGTTCCAAATTGACCCAAGACCCAAATCAAACCCCCGGATAGACTTTATGACTATTTAAAGCCCTCCGGACACTTTGGCGCACTCAAAACGGCCGTTCGCATGATATAAAAATAATTTACGTTTCATTTCATTCAATTATAGTCCCGACACGACTCACACGCGCGTCCTGATTTAATTACCCTAATTATCGTATTTATAAATCTCGACAATTTTTATAAAGTCATAATCATATATTACTTTTAATCACTAACCAATATTTAATATCAATCACATATTACTTCATTCTAGTAATATTCAATCCGAATTAATTCCAATTATTTTTACATAAATAATTCCAATTAATCCCCATTGTTTTATCCATTTACTTTTAATTTATCTCTTTTTAAAAGTCATTAAAATATGGGGCATATTACTTTATTCTAGTAATATTCAATCAGGATTAATTCCAATAATTTTTACATAAATAATTTCAATTAATCCCCATTAATTTAACCCATTTACTTTTCATTTATCTTTTTTTAAATGCCATTAAAATACGAAGTATTACATATAATATATTTACAATTACTATTTTGTTTCCTGAATCTTACTCTACCCCACCTACTTTGCATGTGCTTTAAAGTAGTGCAGTTAACTGTGTAGATGAAATTCTTCATATAGTAATGCTAACTATCCAAGTATCCGTGTTCATATGTGTTTTCCTTTAGCCTTTATAGTATGCAACTTACTATTAGCAGGTTACTATGGTACCAGCATCGCTCTATATTTTTGTCCTCTTTCGAATGAATAGCAAATCTCTTAACCAATTTATTTTGTACTGGTGAGATTTTAGCTTGACCCACTTTGAAGATGGAGTAATCTCTTCAGCTTTTATGGTTGGACTTCTTTTGGCGTCTCCTATATTCGTATCCTTAACAAAGAGGTATTAAACTTATTGTGATGAACTAATATATATATATATATATATATATATGTGTGTGTGTGTGTGTTGTGTAAAAGTGCTGACGTTTAATTACAGGAAATACTGATTATTGTTTAAACATACCTCAACACATATTTCAGAGGTCAAGACAGCATGTTTAGTTCAAAATGAGGGAGATAAATGATTGCAGCGTGTTCTGAAATAAGGTCAAGACAACATGTTTCAGTGGTGGGAATTACTTTTTTTTTTCTTTTATCTGATATTAGGTCCTAAAGATCAGTTTGAAAACTCTTTTATTTCAAGCTTTGAATATGTAATTTAAGGAAATATTTTGAATGAAATATTTGTATGTATGAATTAATTAATACTTAACAAAAGGAAATTTTTGAGTCACTTATCAATTCAGTTATCAACCATATCATTAATGATTCATGAATGGCTATCAGCCAGGTGAAGTCATTTCCAAATCTTCTTGGGTCTTCTCTTCTTAAGATGTTGTAATGGGAAATCCGAAAACTCAAGTTTCTCTTAGTACTTCATACCTCGTATGTTTTATTTGAATGACTACCACCACGCCTATTTTTTTCTTTTCCATCACCACCTGGTTATAATGACATCTTATATTCACAAGAAATAACCAGAAGTACATCTTATAAGAATATGTTATGAGAACCTGAATATCAAACAATGCATGCCCATCCCAAGAAAAAATCAGTATGGTAATATGATTCTCGTGTCAAATCAAACAATGGTTTGTTTAATCTATAATATCTTTTCCTTCTGCAATTTGCATTTAACTATAGTGAATATATGACCCTTTATTTTGTTAATTTATGCAGCTGTGGCTAATTCGTCGGATGATAATTCTTTTGTTGTTCTTGCACTTCTCCCCATGCCATCTAAGTGTGAAGAATTCAGTGAAATCACATTACATGATGTGGATGGAATAATTTTACAATTCAATATAGAAGATCATGTTCCTGTCACTACCTGGTTTGTAAGGAAGGTAAAAATTTCATGTTCTATACAGAGGAGATGAATTTTTCAGGGTCATTCAACCCATACAAATTTGTAAGCTTTTAGAAATCTAGACTATCTGAATTTTCCCCTTAATTTTTTGTTAATATAGAGAGGAAATACTATTGTGTATGCAACTCATATATTTGATGGCCTCGAGGCATGGGCAACGGATCTTGCTTGCATACAAGACGACGAGTTAAGGAGGACAGAGAAATTATGTGAGCTTGCTGAGTTGAAGAGTTTCTCCAATCTACTTTCGGTTGTGGAGTCTTGACATCATTTGGCTATATCGTATTGGCATCATTTGGCTATATCGTATTGGCATCATTTGGTTACACTATACAATAATAGGTATATCGTATTGGCATCATTTGGTTACACTATACAATAATAGGACTAAAGAAAAGGTTTTATGCATACGAACAACAGTAGCACCGATGTGAATGGAAGAGAGAAAGAGTGTTGATGCTCTACCACCAATGAAGTTTTTGGCAATCACTAATCCTTTGTCAACGAAGTTTGTTTTCTTGATTTCTAGGGAGTTTTATATATTTTTGTTAAAAATAATATTATATAGGGAAGAGAGAAATGGTGTTGCTAGTTTTTGGGTTACTTTAGTTACACATTGAAACTATTGTACATTTCACTTGCAATTATGTTGTAACAGTTTGTTTGCTTGATTGGTTTACTTACCTTGGTGCCTTGCTATGATATTGTGTTGAAGTTGGAAGCTTTTCATTTCCATTTTTAGTTTGAAATATGATTAGGTTGTCCGTGTTTATTTCTGAATTGATTATGTTATAACTGTTACTATTTTCATATATGTTCTTAGGATTTGAATAGTGTGGTATGAATAATTGAATTTGTTTAAATTCAGGATATTGGATCTTGAATTTTTTTTTATATACGCATTAAGATTAGTAACATAATTTTACCATTACTAATTCTGAATTTTACCGTTGTTATTAGTAACAGAATTTTACCATTACTAATCATGAATTATATTATTAGTATTAGTAACAAAATTTTACCGTTACTAATAATAACATAATTTTCCGTTACTAATTCTGAATTTTACCGTTACTATTAGTAACAGAATTTGCCGTTACTAATTCTGAAATTTAACGTTACTATTAGTAACATAATTTTACCGTTACTAATAGTAACAGTAAAGTTTCGTTACTAATGCCGTGCCCCATGCCTTTTTCCTAAAGGAAAAATTGTGATACTAATATTTTTAGTAAGGGTAAAATTGTGTTACTAAAGGCGCATTTTGGTGTAGTGGAGATCGTTCGAATAAGAATACACAGTTCGTTCAAATGAGAATGGGTTTCGTTCTAATGAGAACAAAGTTCGCTCGAACGAGAACCCTTTTTTCGTTCTAACGAAATTCCAATGACCTTTCAACGAGAAGTCCACTGCTAAACAAAGAGGCCTCGCTTGATGTTCATTAAATGCACGTTCTAATGAGATTCCAAACTCGTTCTAACAAGATCAAAAGCCGTTCTAACGAAAATAGCATTTCATTCTAACGAGATTATAATAAAAAACATTTTTCTTCAAAAACCATTTTAAAAAAGGTTCCAAACGATTTTATTAAAAAACAAACACCCATAAAAAAATATCCAAGGATCATATTCTAAATTCATCCATACCTGCGAGGTCCTCGATAAATGTGAAAATAAACTTAGCACTAAACACGATACGGTGTATATCCACTTGGAAGCTTGGCCGCTACGTCTTTACAAAAAATTTCATAGGCTTATGGGATCGACAATATAAATTCTAACCTATGACTCAAATGTTTTGTTCGAAATTACTCCAATCACAAATAAATTGACTCGATTGAAAATTTGTCCTTACAAATTTAATGAGAAAAATATGAATTTATCTTGGGAGTTTGGGCTTGAGCATGAAATTGGATCATGATCACTTGATATTTATTTATGTTTAAAGGTGGCAATAAGAAAAATAAACTTGTGTGATGTAGCTGATAGTGTTCTGGTAGGGGTGTAAACGGATCGGGTGAGGGTATATCTAGATCCGATTCGGGTATATTTTTAGTGGATCGGGTCTTACCCGATTACCCGACGGGTCTCAAAAAATGGATCCAGACCCGGATCCATTAAGGACCCGAGGACCCGACCCGAATACATGTATATATATAGCAACTTGTAGCAACAGCAAAACATATATATATATAAACTGTATACATATATATATATAAACTGTATACATATATATAGTTACATATATATTATTATACATATATATAAACTGTATATATAAACTGTCTACATATATATAGTTACATATATATTACTATATTACTATACATATAAACTTAAACTGTAACTATATATAACTATATATATATATATATATAGTAATATATAAACTGTAACATATATATATATATATATATATATACACACATTTGGGTCGGGTCCTTATCGGATCAGAGTCATGTAAATCCAGACCCGGTCCATTAACTAATCGGGTAATCGGATAATCGGGTCTATAAAATTTTCTCAGATCTGTTAATTTGGGTCGGATCCGGATCAGGTTCGGGTCCAGACCCGGTCCATTGACAGCCCTATGTTCTAATATATCGACAGGATATGAAGTGGCTTCATAAAATCACCCGATTGCCAATCCTAATGAAGGGTGTTCTCACTGCTGAGAATGGTAAGGACAATTAGGACCTCTAATAGTCTTCGTTTTGATCATTTTGGTTCTATATATTATTACCTAAGTAGTTTTATTTAATATTTATTTATCTTTCTCATTCTAACCATGCATTAAGGCTAGTTGTACAAGTTGGTGCATATGGTATTATTGCGTCCAATCATAGTGCCCGTCAACTTGATTGTGTCCCTGCCGCAATCATGGCTTTGGAAGAGATACCTATTTTTTCATAACTACTAATTCATGTAACTTTATGAGTTATTTGGCATTTTGCCCTTATTTATTTTCTTATAATGAATTTGGCCCACACTATTCACATATTGGACTTTGACACCCTAAAATGTCACAAATATTAAAAAAGTATCACAAAAAATTATCACAAAGTGGCAGAGAATTGTATTCAAGGTATGCTTGAGGGTCAAAATGCTCGAAGTCCAAAAATGAAATTAGTGGAAGTCAAACTTAATATGGCAAAATAAATGGGAGTCAAAGGCCCAATGACCCTATCATTATTTACCTGTTACATTTACTGGATGAACCCCCGCAAAAAATAAACCTAATCTTATAATATTCTAAAGTATTCTACCAGTTGGTATAACCTCGGGTTATAAAACTTGCGCAAGGCCGGGTATTGGTGTTCATCAATGGCGGGGTCAGCCATGGAATAACGTTTTGGCCAAACGAAGCAAGTATCTAGCTATGCCAGCTTCTCTAGCAAATGGGATATGGCCTTGAGCATTCTCTTGGCCAGTTCCAGCACCATTGCCCCAGTCCTTGTCATGCGCCTCTCCCAATAGGTTTTCTCATTGGGTAGGTTGTTCTAGTTGATGTCGTTGCGATGTCCAAATCAATTTTTCAGGTATTAAATACCTTACAAAAGTAAGCATATTAAAATGGATTTACATTTTCTTATTTTTAATTGTAAATTTTCTTATTTATTAGGTTGTTCTTACTCCCATGGCTCCTGGACTAGTATTTAACAATTATGCAAAACCAATATTCTATGTACTTCGACCAGTGATGCCATTCGTTGTAATGATTTGCACTTCATTATGTATTGGTAGACCTCTTGCTATTAATTGGAGTCAAATTCTTTCAGCAGAGGGTCTGAGATTGGTTGTGCATGTATTGACATTTCATGCAGTAATGTTCATCGTAGGATACTCGATTTCCAAAGTTCATTTTTTGAGGTAATTGCTTATTTACAAAGGATATAATATACCGTATAGGTACGAAGCCCTATTTTCTAGTTTTGAGAATCGGAGGAATTGATATCGGGGTAGATGTTTGTCATAGGATATGATTTCAATGAGTCGCTATTTAACATTATTCGCACACTTCATGTGTGATGGCGTAAGTCACCTATTAAGTGATACCCATATTATGTTATGTCCCATTTCATCTTAAAATGAGAGGCTATTTGTATGTAGTAAGGTTGAGATTTGTTCTTGTTTCTTATAGGTGAAATTTGTATTCTGGTTACCAATCAAAGTCAAGAAATAACATTTTTTATGTTATTTACTAATTTATTCTTACACATTTACTAAGATTGAGTTTTTTCAACAGGTTATTATTGGGAAATATGAAGATTAATTTTGGGAGAATGAAGTCTACTTTTGCAAGGAGTATCATAAAGATTACTTTATGGAGAATAATATGTTTAAAAATTTAATGATGTTAGACTTCGTTTCAAGTCTATTTAATAAGCTACATAGTTTATCTTGTACTACATTTTGTTTTGGGAATTTAATGGTAATAAATAAAAATATTTTTAGATCAGTTTAATATAACCGAAATGTAGTGTCATTTATTTTGTCACATGTGTTTGTAAATTATGTTTTCAGTGAAATTTGTGGGAATTGGCTCTGCATTACACTAAATATGTTATGTCTGCACCGAAATTTGCCTCTGAGGAACAAATGACTGCTTATTTGTCAAGAATTCAAAAGGGTGGCCTTATCCAACCCTTTGGGTGTTTGCTTGCAATTTAAGAACCCACTTTCAAAATCTTAAGCTATAGTGAGAATTGATTTGTTGGGTTTAAGCTACAATAAAATAGTCACGTGTTGCTTGCGGGGGCCGTTCAGTCACAAAAACATATATAAATAAATGCTTCCGACATATTTTTCTCCTTCACTGCCACATATTTCATTAATTCCCTTGGCGAGAATAAACTCTTCAAGCGACATCCGAACCAACTCTCTATCATCATTTCCTGGTTATCATCAACTAAAAGTATCAAAATCGGAACCTATATAAATAAATGCTCCCGAGACATATGCTGAAAATGGATCATTTTGCTGAACAAAATTAAAAATATTTTTACCTTTCCCTCCTCCTTTATCCAGGCTTGAGACCGACAATGCTCAAATAAATATCTGCATTGGCCGAGTTAAAAGGGATTTTACAGTAAAAAAAAAATAGTGCAAATTAAGTCCAAATCAAATATAGATAGATCCAAACAAAGTTCACAACAAAACATGTTGCAAATTAAGTCCAAATATAGATAGATCAAGCAAAGTTCACAACAAAAACATAATGCGAACTAAGTCCACATATAGATAGCTCAAACAAAGTTCGCAACATAGACTAAACATATTTAAGCCAACAATCCAACCAAATCAAATATCCCCCTAAGACTAGGTCGGCAAAAGTGGATTGGTCACCTTGAGGAGCATCAAACAACCTAGCATCTGACTTCATCGCTTCCTCCACATATACTTTCCTCTCCCCGACTCCAACTCACTTACTATGACCTATATCCTTTGTTCCATCTATCACGACATACCCCTTTGAAAATTCTTCATTATACCTATTAAGCAAGATGACTTTGGGATTATTGGTAGTAGAATGTGTGGCCACGTGAAAAGGACGAGAAGCGGATGCAAAAACATTATCCAAATTTTGAGAGAGATTCCTACTTCGTGGACTTATATTAGATGCATGCTCACTTATCGGTGTGATTGATGGACCCTTTTTGTTTTGAGCATTGAAGGCATCAACCAAACTTTGTATAGCACCCTATGAAAAATGGATCAAAAAATATTAAGTTAATATCTATTATATCTAGATAGGCCTGTTTAATAAATGAAATTATATAAAATACATATATACCAGAATTTGTGTGTTATTTTCCTCAAATCTTCTATTGATGGAAGATATGATATCTTCCTTTAATGCATCTACATCATCATTTGCCTTTTTTTTAAGTTTGGCCTTTACCACCCCTAAATGCATCAATTGCATATTCGAAATAAGGGGACAAAGTGCACAAACTCCTCCTCTCATTCCCAAAAACCTGTATCAACTCATCGTTCCCTATGCACTGGATCTTGCTACTACCCTATCCACTCTCGCTCTTTCTTTTTTCCATTGCATGCTTTACTTTACCCTATCAAATGATAGTTATAAATCAGAATGAGAAATTTTTATTAATAAACGCAATGAATAAGACTAAAAATACTATTGTTTTTCATGTAAATACGCACATAGTAAAGCTTAGCACTGTTTAAGACATTACCCATTTTGTCCTCGTGTCCCACAAGCCATGTATCTACTCCCGTTAATTCTTGGTATGGGTTCGATTGAACCTACAATTTAAATATCCCATGTTATACACAAAAGTAATGCTGATAATTGAAAAAAATTATGATACATACCATTTCATATTGCAAAGCAGCATAGGTGCGACACCCAAGTGTATGGGAATATTCTAAATTGGTTTAATTCTTGGCATTTTGAATGTTTTGTGACTTGTTTTTTGCTTTACTTTCATTCTCACAAAACAATATCCATACGTTGGGATCAACACCTTCCAGTAGGACTCCAGAATGGTCTTCGGTAGGCAAAAAACATCTCATATTATTTTTTTGTGTCCTAAACTTCTGATCAAACCTTTTCTCCATCAGTGGGCGGGCCACCTCTGGCTCAACATCTAACTCAAATCCTACCACTAAAACATTTCAAATATCATCTTTGTAATTGTTTGGCACAACTCTCAAATCTTTGTAATTAATCAGGATATAAGATCTAACAAGATCACCGACACTAGTGCTCCATCTCCCGCTCCACGGACCGACTACACTCCCATCCACTAAAACGGTGACCATAATTTTACAATCTTGGGTCATATATTGTAATTGTTTAGCATTTTCATCCATTTATTCTTGCTGATTTTTTTTTCACTTGAAGTAGGTTGCTTTGAAGCTCTATTGACTAATTCTTGTTGCGGCGTAGATGATATTTGTTGCGGTGTTGATGACGTTTGTTGCTTCGAACCACCACCTACACTTGAAGCCATAACGCCTAAATCAGTGCTACCAAAATAAAAAAACATATGCCAACAATGGAAATAACAGTCATAAAATAATATGTATTGAATTATCAGATTACTACATCATTAACATATTGATAGAGATACATATAGAAATCACAAGAAACTACATTCAACGATTAACATACCACCAATAAAATAGCTTTGAACGGTTTCAATATCCGAAAGAAAATATTAAAATAACTAAATGGAGTCATATTGCTTGAGGAAAGTTTCCAATTGTAGTTGGTGTTCAAGAATTGATTGGAATATTGTTGGTATCGCTAAGTCATCCACTTGGATCGTCAATCTCTTTGGTGAATGTATAACAACCCACAAATTGGGATTTTTAAGATCGTTCGAATGAATACTTAACTATCCTCGGATGCGAGAATGGTAGACTCATCATACTCATTATCAACGCTCTTAAACTTATCAAAATTTTCCATCACTAAGTTTGAGTCCGGACAAAGCTTATAACCATTAGTCTTATCCTCCACTCTCATCCAATCATGATTAAACACCAGCTCCTTAAACAAGCTATAGTCCAACTCAATAATTTGTTTGATAACTCCATACCACGTAGTCCAAGTATTTATGAGATTCTTATCACTTTTTCTAGCTCGAAATTGTGTCCGTGCCTTCAAACAATCACCGCTATCCCGTGCCACAACAGTATCGTCATGATACTTAGGAGATAATACGAACCATTTACACGATACTTTTGATATGTTCTAGCCTTGAATTGCGACCCTTGAACTAACCGCCACAATATTTCATTTGTCTTCATCTCTCCTGATTTCAACAATTGTTTGATGGAAACAAATCATAATTTCTACAATATTTCATTTCTCATTATACTTAATGGAAAGATTAATAAAAACATTTTTATTTATATAATCACCTTCTCGGATAACCAAGGGATAAAAGAATTTCGTTTCTCCACTTCTGTCATTTCAATCCCCTTCCCTTTTACACGAGACACGAATTTCAGTGATGCTTCATACTCACTGCAATATGTAATTTGATATAAGTAATTATAACTCAAGATTCTAATTAATTCTTAACTATAAACAAACGAAAGAACTCAAACCTATAGTACTCTTGAAGTCCAGCGACATTAAGTCAAAATAATACCCATCAATGTATTTGTTAAAACTGTACGGGGCCCAATGTTATAGTCTTATCATAAAGAAAAGGCCCTTCATCGTAAAACTCTCCACCTTACCTTCCTCCAAAAAGGTTTCATGTGAGCGTTTATGATTTCCATCGAATGGATTTCGCAAGTACTCCATGCAACATCTAACAGATTCAGCAATAACGTAGGATTCTGTAATGGAACCTTCAACATACCGCTTATTGTTGGGTATATATTTGAAATCTTTCATCGTCCTATTTTTATAAGGTAGTAAAAATTAATAACAATCATTATTAACTTAAATGGTGAATATTTTATTTTATTAAAAAATAAAAAGATCACCTTTCGAATGGATGCATCCAATGAGAGCCGGTTGGTCCACAAACCAGGGCTTCATCTTCTAGATGCACAGTGAGGTGAATGCTAATATAAAAAAACATAGGTGGGAAATATTTGACAACACGCACAATGCTTCAACAACCATGTATTTTGCTATTTGGATATCTTGTCTAATCAGGACCTTAGAGCACAACATGTTAAAGGACAATCTTAATTGTTGGATTGCTCTTCTTAAATCTCGATGTTTCGGAAAGTCATATTGGAGCAACACAGGTAGCAGATGTTCAATTATGACATGATAATCATGCAACTTTAAAGAGTGCAAATACGGGGGACTTAGACTTACTATATTTCTCAAGTTAGAGGAAAAACTGGTAGGAAGCTTTAAGTCCTTCAAAATTTTCCAAAATTGTCTTTTTTTTTTCTTTATCCAAGATAAATGGTGTTGTTGGTTTTATTGTTTTTTCGGTGCGTCCATCAACTTGAAACCATTGACTGTTGTGTATGCCCATATCCTTCATATCCAATCGCCCCTTTTCAGTATCCTTTATTTTATTATCATCAATAATTATGTTTATTAAATGCTCTGCAACATTCTTTTTGATGTGCATCACATCAAGGACATGTCTAACTTGATGATATGGCCAGTATTCCAAATCAAAGAAAATGGATTTTTTTATACCAAGCTTCTTTAACTTCAACATTGTCACTCTCATTAACATTATTAGACTTTCTCTTCTTAGCGGGAACTTTTGAGACTTTTCCAGGTACATACTTTATGTTTCTTAATTTCTCCACAAGTGCATCTCCGTTTAGTCGAACCGAGGGACATCCAAGTTATTATCTCCTAAGTCCTAAACCTCTACCACTCCTAAAAAGATGATCGCTTTTAAGAAACATACGATAGTTTGTATAAACTATCTTCATGCTGTGTTCTAGCCGAATGGATGGAGTGTCATCGCCACAAATAGGACATGCTTTGTAACCATGTGTTACACACCCAGATAAGTTCGCATATGCAGGAAAATCACGAATCCCCCACATAAACATAACTCTCAACGTAAAAGGTTGCATTTTGTGCATGTCAATAGCTGAAACTCCTTCCTATAATAACTTTAAATCATCAACTAATGGTTAAATAAAAACATCAATTTCTTGACCCGGTGCCTTTGGCCCAAGAATTAGTAAGATAAAATTTGGAACTCATGCTTCAAGCATAAATACGAGTCCACATTATAAGGCGCGGTCATGATAGGCTAATAACTATAACTACTAGACTGAATACCGTGGGGATTGAACCCATCTGTTGCTATTGCAAGCCAAACATTGCGCCCTTCCCTGGAGAAATTGGACCATCTACTTTTTAGCATTATCCATTAGGATGAATTACAAGGATGTTGCTGATAATCCTATGAACTTGTTGCCCGATGGTGCCATGTCAATTCATGCGCTATCCAAGGTAATAGTATACAATCTCACTATCCTTGGAATTAAAGGGAAATGTCTCAACACTTCCATCGGTTCTTTGCATAACATTTTCACTTTCTTTGAGGTCATTGCATATCTCAGTTCTCCACATTGAGGACATTCCTCCAAATATTCATTCTCTTTCCAGTATAGAATACAGTTATTAACGCAAGCATGAATGTAATTTTCTTTTATCCCCAAGTCTTTCATCATTCTCTTCATGTGCGGATATTTTTCTAGTATTGTGTTTCCTTTTGGAAGCCACCTTTTTAAGACTAACAAGAGAGAGGTCACGCTATCTCCCGGCCAACCAAACTGATTTTTCAAATTACGCAATTCCACAATTACAGAGAGAGTAGTCTGAGGACACTCACATGAAGGGTACAATTTCTCGATCGCTAATTTATTGTATTGATTATACTTCTCATTATCGGCATACTATTTTTTAGAGAATCCTTCCTGATCGGGTTCTACACAATGTTGTTCGTGCACTCCGTAACATGCATCAACTAAGTTTCGCAACCTTTCATTCTCATTGTTATCAACTTCATCACGTCCTTCACAATCAATGGGTTCTACTGTGGGACATGTTAGGTTCGATGATAGTGTTTCACCATGAAAACCCCACTTAGTATATGTCCTGTCTATACCATGCATTATCAAATGACCCTTGATATCTACCGCAGTGAAACGCTTCTTATTTCGACACTTAAAACATGGATAAAGAAAGGTCGAGAACTGATGGCCATTGTTTGCAATTACAAAATTAAGAAAAGACGCACTCCATTTATGTACCCCTCACTTATTCTATTCCTCACATTCATCCACTATTTGTTTAATGCTTGTGACATTATGCACTACCAAAAAAATCATGGTTTACACACAAGTTATATGACAATATAAAAAAAAAACAGAATTACTGATACACACATAAGTAAAATCCCAACTAGGACATGTAATTTTTTTAGATGGGGGTGAAACAAGAGGATGGTACCAATTTAATGTTTGTTTCTCAAAATGGGTTGGCCAGAAGATTGTTCCGGACATCGAACAATCTTTTTACCGCGAAATAAAAGATTTTGAATCTATTCATTCAAGATTTTTTTATGGATCTGATTAAAAGTATAATTTTTTTTAATCTGATTAAAAGTAGGATAGAGTTATCTTTTAGTCCCTAACAATAGGATTGAATCAGGATTTATAAACCCTTAATCATATGTTTGGCTAGGATAGGTTATCATCATAACAAAATATAGCTCAGTGAGAAATTTTTTTGGAAAAAAATGGAAACGACCCATCAATAACTCAGACTGGACAACATCCAAACAATTTTCTTTTGGAAAAAAATAAACGATCTTTCAATTACTCAAACCTTCTCATGATACCGATGTGGACTACGCCCGAAATTATCTCGACCCAAAATGTTTTGGGAGTTGCTCGAATTAAATTTTTCTCTAAACCAAAAGTATAAAGATATTACTCGATTTCCAACATGCAAAATAGAATACGATAAATTATTTTTGAAATAAAAAAAAGTTGAGAATCACTTGTGTTTGGTTTGCTCGAATTAGTTTCGTTTCTTAAACTAACAACCGGATCTTATTTAAATCTAGAACAAAACCTATTTCGAGTAGCAAACTTCGCATGAAATATTGTCTTAATCTTATGGGTTCCTCAAATCTAACCCATGAGTAACTAGATGGAGTAAATTTTCATCAAATAGTTAATACTCAAAAGCCAAGCGTCCACACCTGATGTGCGAAATGCAAAACAGAGGGACTTCCTAGTAAAAAAATTATAAAATCAACAAAAGATTGCAAAAAATGAAAAACACACAAAAGAGAATCCAAACTAAAATTTTCACATGCTTTTGATTACTCAATCAGAACATGTAAATCATTAGAGAATGTATAAAATTCTACCTTCTACCGATGAGATGATATCTGCCGATGATACTTTTGGTGGAGAAAAACTTCTGATGAGATGAGATCTAAGCTTCAATGATATCTGATTATTACAGTATGATAATCAGATAACAGTCCAATTCATAACCCTCAAATTGAATTAAAATAGACTACTAGACAACGAGCGCATAAATCTAACACCCAAATCAATATCAAATTTGAACCTAGTAAGAAAAAGAGAGGATAAAACTCATGAAAACAAAAAATAAACCTAGTAAGGAAATTTGCCTCAAATTTACCAATATGATGTGTTGGTCGATTCGGACGAATGAACAGGGCGATTGGACATGACTAATGAGCAGGGCGATTGGACAAGGGCAAACAAAGAGCACCGACCGTGACCATACCCTATGTTATGTGTTGAGGGAGAAACCCTATGTGATGCGTTGGGACAAATGAACGCTTTTTTTTTGTTTGGGGGGGGGGGGATTTTTCCTTTTTTCTTTTTTAATATACACTAGACATTGAACTAAAATTAGTAACAGATATATTATATTACAAACACTAATTTACTGTGAGAAATAGTAATTGTAAATTACTGTTAGTAATAAAAAAAATAGGCTGTTCCTAAAAACTTGTTTTGGTGTAGTGCTCGCCATCTCGAAATTCGTGTTTTTACTATTTAAGGCATGTTGAACTCATATTTTTCAAGATTTTTTTTGCGAAAAACGTTTTCTAATATGTTTATAAAGTTCTAAAACACTAGTTTTACCCATATTGTTGAAAGATCCAAGTTTCATCTTTCTTATGCCTTGTGATATTTGTGTTGGGCACTAAAGTTTGTTTCTATACATCTTGAGAGAACTTATTTAGTGCAGTGGACTTCATACTTGTTGTTTACAAACGACGAACCCCGTGCTTGTGGTGTTACGGTGAAGAAGCGATGAATTTTCCGTTCCGATTCCGTAAAAGGTTGTTGAGCCTCATCAATGGATACTGAGACGTGCGTTGTGGAAGCTTACGTGGGTAGACTCCTACATTGCACTTTGGAGGAGCGTTTGAAGATTGAAGATGCATAAAGGCTTATAGGGATTGAGTCATTGAGTAAGTCATTTGTAAACATGTGTAATTTCGTATCACAATAATTTGTTTGGCTAGCCATCCGAGGTTTTTCTCGTTATGGGTTTTCCTCGTACATCGATGTGTTGTGGATGATTTATTTATTTATCTGCTTGTCACCTAGATGCATGTTTTAGGTTAAACAGATAAAATTGGGTAAATCATTTTTTCACAACAAACGGTTTATTTTGGTGAATAAGTGTTAATTAGGTTTAAGTTGTTTAAAGTTTTAATCTTTAAAATTGAAAAAATCTAAAAATAGACTTTTTATTTTTTCAAACCTTCTATGACTATTAGCACCAGCAATTTTGCATTCACAAATTGGTATCATAGTAGGTTACACTTAGTTATAGTATTTTGATCTCGTGCTACTAGGCATGAATTTTGGTGGTTTTTATGGTATTAAATCCCCGATGTTTGATGGGTTAAACTACACATACTGGGAAATACATATGAAGTCAGCACTTTGGGCTACAAATGAGCAGGTTTGATTAATGGCAATTAAAAGGTGGTCTCCACCAGTCACCTAAGAAGGTGATGATTTTTTTTTAAAAACCGTAGAATCATGAAGTGGGGGAGATAATAGTGTGACAACCCGCTCACAATAATAACGGGTGGCCAGCCCTATACTACATTAAATCAGGTATCCCAGATGGCACAGTCTCAACATCAACTGACAACACTAAATAATATAAGGCTAACTACCCGAAACTATTAAAAGCGGATTGCCAAAAATTTAAAACTTTTATTGAACACCAAAATAAAACCAACCATGCAACCATAACCAACAATACTACATCTAAATAAGATGAGTGATGACTACAAACTCCAATAACATAAAGGAGTACAACAAAATGTACACAATAAAATACCCAAATATGCTATCGGGTCATAGACAATACAAAAATCTAGAGAGAGAATATAAAAGTGTTAATCTACAACACCTGGGTATAAACCCGATACACAAACTGAATCCTAATCTAGATATACAAAAGATAGGAATCGTCTAAGACAAAGTGCCGCAACAGTCCGCTACTGCTATAGCTCCACGAATACACTGGATGGATAAACATCCATGGCGTCCTTACGGAGGAACACCTAAAATAATACAATGTATATGCACAGCAGGAGAAAATATAAACGGGTCAGAGCCTGAGGTGAAAACATTTTATAGCAAGTGCATTAAAATGCATAATAATTATAAATGCATTATGACATGATTTAATGGAGTCGCACTATCCATAAAAATCCAACTCACCTCTCAACTAAAGCGCGCAACTAAACGTATGCACATGATCTCCAAATAAATGCCCAATTCTAATTAGGCAATTAAATCTAACTAAATCCCAAGATAAATATTAAATTAAAATCATCTAACTTATCTCGCAATCTACGCTTATCTGAATTCCATCTAAAACACATACTTTAATTACTAATAGTATTATTCTCATTTATTCGTTCATTTACTTAACATATAAAGTTTACATAACCATTCTCTTACTAACATCTTTACAATACATACACATTCTCTTTATTAGAATTTATCATATTCTAGTTATAACATCAATATACATATAATTATATATGAGTTATTAGCATCTAAGTGCTAAGGACTAAACTTCTCCTGAGTCTCAATACTGCACTACGTTTCGTACGTGCGACGTCTCGCAAAGTGAAATCCTAACAAGGAACCCCCCGTTACACTACTCCTGACAGTATTATTTTTCAAGATTCATTATGCCCTCAATGCATGATGCATGTAACCCAAATTCTCATTATTCCATTAATTAATTTATTATTCCCAATTCTCAACAGTGCAATGCGGTTCGTGCGTGGGACGTCTCGCAAAGCGAAATCCAAACAAGGAACCCCCCCGATACACTACTTCTGGCACTGTCGATCGTCGAGAAGTATATACATTATATATATGAGCATTGAGGACTAACTTCTCCTCACTCCCAACATTACACTATGTTTCATGCGTGGGACGTCTCGCAAAGCGAAATCCAAACAAGGAACCCCCCCGTTATACTACTCCTTGACAATGTTGGTCGTTGAAGTCCATTATGACCACAATACCCAAGTAACCAATCACATCAATAATATAATAACCATCCAAATGAACTATAACTCGAGGATGCAGGCTCACAATGCTATCATCTTCTAGTTACCCAAACCACGTAGCAAACTGGGGACCACCTGGTGGGGCTAAACGACACCCACCTCGTGATCAACTCACACACAACAACGTCCAGGAAGCGGTCATAGTTACTAACCGGAGAGTGAGAACGACACATACCCACGACTTCTCACCCCCAAAATAATAAATGTATATCACATAATAATCACCATGGACGACTATGACATGGGGAATATCCACACACTGCTCATCGATCCAGGGTGCTCACCCTCATCGTGCGCAACTTCCCACTGATAGTAAAGAGGGAGTATGCTTCAATTCTATATATATACACCATCACATAAGGCATACATACATACATCATCACATCATATAAATATATACCATCATATAAGGTATACCTACCACATTGTTTATATATTCGTAGAACGCACTTAGGCGTAGTTGAATTAATATCATTATTTAGTATATCTCTCTCTCTTGATATACTAATCGTCAATTCTCACACATCTTCCCCACTTAGTATACACTATACTATTTCTCACTTGAAGTTTTCACATCACTTCTAGTTATGAATTGTCTCTCAATTCTATTTATGTTAAGGATATTCTCTATCCTAATGCACCCCGATTAGCATTTCTCATTGTGTGAGACATCTCCAAAATCAATCATTGTTAAGGATATTTCTATATCTGTATGCACATTTATTAGCATTTATATTCTCAATCCATAATATGGTTCAATCAATCATATGAACCTTTAAAGTTATCCCATTTGGGATTTGATACCAAATTCCAATATCACTAAACGAATTCTCTCTCTTTCAGATAATTTCATAATTATCTCCAAATGGAAATCACAATAATAGTGGGCTTCCCCACTTAGCATAAACTATATTCTCTAATCAGTATTCCTCAAGTTAAGTCGATAGGGCTCCAATTATTTATTATAAGGGAACCTCTCTAACATCTCCAAAATATACTTCATATGATTCCTATAGAGGTTTCCCATCGATAACCTCGAACGAAATGGAATGAAATTCTCCCTAAAAAGCATCTCCAAAAATTCCCCTGCTTTCGAATCGATTCGGCCCATCCGAATCGATTCGGCCTCGAGTGCGAATCGATTCGGCCCCTCCAAATCGATTGGGTCCGAAGGACCTGAGAGTCTGCTACATACCGAATCGATTCGCAAGGGGCGAATCGATTCGGCCCTAAAGACCTATAGGTTCTGCAACAGACCGAATCGATTCGAAAGGGGCGAATCGATTCGGTAAGTTCAGCAAGCTAGGAAGTGGACTATTTTCTTCAAAACTCAAAATCCCCAAAAATCAATTATGTCATCTTCTAACCCTTTTTCATCAACCCAACCATAATTACATCATCAAAATTCAATGTGGAACTCATCCTAACCATTTTATAACCCCCAATCCATATATACACGTTAAATCTAGGATTTTACCCAAAAATCTAGGTTTAAACATTTTATCCCAAAATTCAGAATTTATATCCACAAATCATGAAATAGATGATACACAATAATTATTTAGAAAATTTAATCACTTGCCTCAAGTTTGTAAGGTCTGATTCGTCCTCGAGATCTCGTATTGGCTGGAAAATCCACTTTCTCTCTCTCTTTTCTTCTTCTTTTCTCCTTCTCTCTTTCTTTCTTTCTTTCTATTTCTCTTTCTCTCTAAGGAGAATAAATCTCCCGTAGGCTTAATAAGCCTTTTCTCCCAAGATACACCACTTTAAATGATAATACACACTTTAAATGACTTGGTAACTTTAATTCGAGTAAAACGCATTTAAATTCTTTCGGAACCTAAATAGACCCTAAGTACAGTCATTTTGACTTTCTCGACCTTTCTGGAAACAACTACACCCTCAGAATTTCCATTCGAAACACTTTCTAACAACTTCAAATTTTGACCTCAAATGCCAATTTAATAATTCCCCAAATAAAATAATATTTATTTCTCCCAAAATAAATAAATTATCGTCTCTAAAGTCTCGGGTTGTTACAAATAGGTTAGCACATTATGAGAATTGGTTAGCACATTATAATTCTCGGGGTTTAAATGCTCTATTTTGTTCTTTAACTGTGAAGGAGTTTCATCGTATTATGACGTATGAGACATCCAAAGAGGCTTGGGGCATACTTCATTTCGCCCATAAAGGAACTAGTGCTGCTAAGGATTTCAAAATCCGAAACCTCACAACTCAGTTTGAAACCATCAGAATGTTGGAGAGTGAGTTCTTTGATGAGTTATACGTTAGGCTATCCGATGTAGTTAACTCGTATCTTAACTTAGAAGAGAAGATATCCGAAAACTGAGTAATCAAGAAGATCTTAAGGTCGTTGCCTGAAAGATTTAATCCAAAAGTTATGGTTTTGAATTCTTTGGGTACTCTAGATTCTACAAAATTTGAAGAGCTTATAGATGACTTATAAACTTATGAGCTTGACATGTTTACCTCCAAAACTGAGAAAAAGAAAGATAAGGGCATTTTTTTAAAAGTTCGAAAGGAGGAAGCACATGTTCCGGATGATGAGTCTGGCATCAAGTCCGAGGATATGGCCATGTTTGCAAACAAATTCAAGAAATTTCTCAAATTCCATAAGCAATCAAAAGATATGAAAAGGTTTGAGAAAAATATACACAACAAGGTCGATCACTTCCTTAAGAATCGAAATGATAATTTCAAGATGGATGCGTGGGGGAGATATTATGGTTATGAGGGTTATGGCTATTGGGTAGCGGAGTGCCCCATGAAACTAAGGAGGGAAGACAAGAAACTAATTACATATAATGCCACCCTTAGTGATAGTGATCCGAAAGAGGGACCCCATTGAAAGAAACTTCACCGTGTTCATGGCTAGTAATTTGAGCTTTGATGAAAAATCTTCCCATGAAGATATTTCTTTGAAGGTGAAGAAGGCCAACTTAAAGTTCAAATATAGGTTTAAATAACGTGACGTAATAATAATGACAGTGTCTTGATGCACGTGAGAGGACTTTTCGAGAGAAACTGGAGTATGTTGAGGGCGAGAGAGATAATATTTGAGGTTTGATGGAAGCTATGAAGAATTATCTTATAGAGTTTCAGGAGTCTAGGCATTTACTTGAGTCGAGGATAGTTGAGCTTTAAGAGAAATTAAAATATTTGAGTCATGTCAAATTTGACTTGAAGTCTAGGTAAAAAAAACTTGTATAATATTTTAGACACCCGAGACACCCCCGCCTAATTAAATACCGGGTGATCAATCCTTTATTAAATTACCTCAAAGTGTCCGGTTGGTTCATTCTTAGCATCACCGTCGAAAAATAATTTTTCTTTATTAGTCACCTAATAAATAATTAATCTAAGTGTCAAAACATTTAACTTAACAAATTAAGTACGATTGTTATTATTAACTATGAAACCAGTTCCACGAATACAAATCATAGTATTAAAACCAAACCATTCAAATGAAAGAACATGCTAGATAAATCAATCCAATTAAAATATCCCAAATCGTAGGACAATGTAATAAACTAAACTAATCCCAACTAAGATTAATACAGACATAAATAAAGGGTACAAATCTCTGGACTAGGTAAAAACTGGAAATGGGCGACACATGCCCTATTTAATGAGAACTAAAGGAAAGATAGAGAAGATAAGGATGAAGTCGTCTACTGCAAAGACCTGCAACTTCCACACTAGCTGCAGCACGTCAACAGTCTAAAGATCCAAGCCTGACACCCCTGTGGCTGGGCACCTGTAATACACACACACACACACACACACACACACACACACACACACACATATATATATATATATATATATATATATATATACACACACACAAGAGAGAGAGAAAAAATAACAGGAAACATATCAGAACCTGAGTGAAAAATAACTTTAAAAATATTTTAGCAAGTATTTAAAATGTTTACCAGTTGATATTACATACATGTTAGTACTCGACACTCTCTTGAGAATTCTCACCTCTCATCTAGTATGCACACTTATCATACTACTAAAATGACTCATAAGTCTAACCCAATTCTCCTCCCATAGATTCTGATTCGCGAGACCGTATGTCTATGATTTATTAAAATAACAGCTTATTAAGGACCATTTAAGTCAATTATGTATATCTTAATACTGCTATGAAATCTCAAGCATTTACTATGATTAGGAACGTTTATTCAATATTTATCTACCTACACGCATAGTAGAAGATTTCCAGGTATATGTATATATATATGAAAAAACCCGAATAACGGCGGTGTGATAATTGATTAAAGTAATTTACAATTTTCCAAGTAACCCTTATTTAATTAGAGTCTACTTTTAAATCAAATAAATACAAACCCTAAACATGCAGCTAAATCAACCCATAAAAAAAAAAGCATGCAACGCAGTAAATATGTCGAGACACAGATTTCAGGAAAAAAACCCTTTCGGGTAAAACCTTTATTTCACTATGAATATATAAATCGCAACTTATAATTACATAGAGAAATCTGCAATGGATCAACGTGCAGTCAACCCACAAAGACACGCAGTCTTGAACTCAGCAAGAGAATACACGCAGCACCCTCCAATGACTCGCAACCCAAACAACAAAGGAAGAACTGCAGCTCTCCTCAATGACACGCAGCCATAACAATTTGTCGAGACTCCCTCAGTAATAACACGCATCTCTCGGTTGCAAAGATCTCCCCACAAAGGTTGAACAATAGCAAATCTTGTGTTCTAAGGTTCCAAAATATTCACACAAGTAATTGGGATTTTTGTATGTGAATTAAAACGATGTTTGGCACATCAAAAATCGAAGTCTTGTTGTGTTTGAACTCTTAGAAACGTTTTCTCAAAGACTTGGAAAATACACCATCGAAATAGGTATATATATAGGAAATTTGAGTCGGTGGAAAAAATCTCAGCAGATTTGTTTGTGATTATCAGATCCGGATCGGTTCGATTTTGATGACGGATCGGTCTGGTGTCGGGTCGGTTCGTTTTTAAAAGGACTCCATCGATTCGGCTTCGATTCGGGGTATACTGGTTTTAGTGCAAACCGGATCGGTCTGTTTTTGATGTCGAATTGGTCCGGGATCGGATCGGTTCATTTTTAAAAAAGCCGAATCGGTCCGGGTTACCAGTAAAAAAATTTTATTTTTAAAAAACTTCATTTTGCTTAAAAAAACTTACTTTTTTTTTTTATAAATCATTTTATAAAAATTTCCCAATACTAAGTATGAAACTTTAAGGGACTTCAAAATAAAACTTTACCAAATTGATTCTCGCAGAGGTTATAATGTTGAAGACGCTTTGATATTTGGATCCGTTGATGTAGATGCGATCTTGAATTTCTTCAACGGTGTAACGGCGTATGACATACATATTGACAATGGATAAAAATGTCCTACAAATCTCCCGATATGTCTATGCCGGCACATACATAAAAAATATTCGAATTATCAACAAATGACCTATACAAATCTACCCTCCCATGAACCCTAAAGATGGAAAGATACAAATGTTTAAATCTTCATCCTTTGTTCTTCAATCTTCAACAATCATCAAAGCTCAAAGCTTTTCTCATCAGGGTGTGCAACATATTGATCTTCAATCTTTGTGCCTACACACATGAGACAAAGAAAATACCACCTGACATATCGAGTTTAAAATGAGATAAACATAGATACCAATTTATGATAAAAACATAAGCTAAATCTCAAAAATTCCAAAATTCAAACTCCCCCATAATATGATAATTCTTTCTCCCCCTTTTTATAATGTCCCTAAATAGGCAAATGAGAAGAATGAATCAAATAAGCAAAATCGGGGTGTCACGGTACATAAAAACAAGGCATCAAACAATATGACAAACATGCATCTTGTAAGGAGATGCAAAAATGATTCACAAACTCTTTTTGATTTTTCATTTGTTCATACAAAAATAAGATACATTTGAAAAAAAATATGCTACAGAAATCACACCATGGATTTAGACTCAAACAACCAAGTCATGGAAATTGAATGAATGGGTGTGAACACATTCGATAGGTAAATTAACTCAATCAATCATATCTGCACGATGCATACATGTACCCTTAACGAATGAGCATCAAAAGTATCCTTAGGTGTAAAATTTTATTGAATTTAGATGATGACGTCTTATGCAAATCAACAAAACAAAGTCAAAGTGATTTTCACACCAATAACGTCCAAAACTATGTAGCGCATTTTCAAGCATTTTAAGGACGTGCAAACCCGCTTTAAATTCTCCAACCAAATTCCCTAATGCATATTTTCTTTTAGAGGTGTATAAACTAAATTCTCAAACTTTGGAGAATTGGTGCAAAAACCTAAATGGCCCATAATTTGGCATGAATTTCTTTTTATTGCTGTTGATGTAAAAAATTAGATTATATCTTATTTTTTAATCACAGATAAAATAAATGAGACAAAGAAGTTTTAAAGTGGTTCAGCCTTATAAGAATGGCCTACGTCCACTGTTTCTGTTATTGATGACTGTTTGGGAATTCTCGATTACAAGTTCAATCAAGAAATTTCGGTCCCCCAACAATGAGGGTAATACAATGTATTTATAGCCCTGAGGCTGTAATGTGAAAGGGTAATACATTAAATGTTGTACATGTGAAAGGGTAATACATTCAATGCCCCTTAAGTGTATACATCTGAATGATAAGCATTTAATGAACAGTCAAACTGTTGGTTATCCGGCTATTAATGCTTTGTTCGAGGTGCAGATCAGACCGCCTAAGTTGCTCGTACCACCTAAGCTGCTCGGTACTCAGAAGTTCCCCGTAGAGTTCTTGTTGGTAGGAGCGTCTGAGTTCCTCGGGGAAGCAGTGTTCCTCGTTGTAATATGGTTCCTCAGAGCGTCTGAGTTCCTCATAAATGTTGTTGTTGCCACGTAGATTGCCACGTGTCTTCACTTAATTGAGCCATATCAGCAGACTAAATTTGGTATCAACAGAAGCCCTCAATATTTCATAGTTCGAAATTTGAGGAGTGTGGAACATTCTTTCTCAGAATATGGCAGTTTTAAATGGTCCTCCTGATTTTTAGGAGTGTTTCATTTGTATTTATTTTTCCTTCCAAATTCGTAGGATCAGGCTTTTATGAATTTTTATAACCGCTTCGATTGTCGCGCCCTTTTTGTCCTTCTAGCCGCCGGTAGCGTAATCGTTTCTTTTTGTAATCATTACTTTCTCCTTTTCCCAAGGCAAGGTATTTAAGCGTCACAGACAATCCCATCGTCTTCTACTTTTTCAAATTTGTATCTTCGAGTTTTCCATTGTCTTACTCTCTTGTGCGTTCATCCTTTTCACCGTTCGTTGTCAACAGATCCACTCTTTTTCTGTAAGATCTTCTTCCTTCTTCTTCATTTCCTTTATTCATCATGGTTTACCTTGTTTAATCTCTTGATAAATTTCGTGTTGATTTTTCTATTCCTTCATGGGTTGTTCTGGAAGAGCTTTCTGAGCCTTCAGACTATTTTTGTTTGGCTGAGGGACATTGGTTCCCCACTCTCTTTGTTGCTGAGGAACTTCAGCAAATCGTTATTTCCTCCGAGCAACTGCCAGCGCTCCCTGAGAAACTTTATGTTCCCTCTGAGCAACCTACCTCCTCGTCCCAGCCTCCCGAGAAGGTTTTGGGAGACAAGGAAAAGGTGTAGAGTTATTCGGGTTTATCTCTATTTTATTTTTCTTTGTCAAATGTAACCCTGAATATGTAACTCTGAATTTTGTGATATAATAAAATTTGAACTTTTGTTTATGCACACTGTTGTTTCTTCTCTTCATGCTCTGTTGGTACTCTTATTGATTATTGCTTTTTCTTCCTCTACTAGTTTCTGGCCAGGATGGAATTATTATCTGCTCACGATACAAAGCTGTTGAGTCAATGTAATGAATACTTTACGGCTGGTCACACAGATCTGAGTGCAGCACAAATCGTCGACATCCTCGGCCAAGATGCTTCAAAACATGCAATTGAAGCTTACCAATATCTGAAGTGTCTGCTTGATCGTGCGGTGGCCAATAATGTATCTTATTATGATATGATTGAGGATCTCCAAGGCACTCTTGAAGACCTCCAACAACAATATAAGGAATCCACTGCCCTCTTGCACGAGGGGTACGAGAAGAAATATCAGCAAATCGTTGCCGACAAGGGATACGAGAAGCGTTTTGTTGCTTACGATGTGAGGGAAAGAACTTTGAAAGCCGAGGTCGAAGAGCACAGGAAAATAGCCTAGTTGTTGGAGTAAGAAAATAACAACTTGCAAAGAGAAGTATCTCAATTAAAATATGTTGCCTCCACCTCGAATGCTTTGATCCCAGTGACTGACGAGGGATTCTCATTCTTGGAGGTAGAGAACGCCAACCTGAGGGATGAGTTGGAAACCTTAAAAAGAGCTAGCCCTTATACATCTTCTCGTGGACGAGCAAGAGCTCCTCAGGGACGAGAAAGAGCTGCTCGGGTTCCTGTCGAGGAACAAAGGACTCAATCTGCTTTAGAGAACTAGGCCTTCCAGCTGATGGTGAAGAACCAGGCATTGGCTGAGATGTCTAAGAAAATCAGGGACCTGGAAGAGCATATTTCTGCGTAAAAATCTATCTTGGAGAATAAAGAACTCTTCATCAAAAACCTCCACGAGCAGTTGGAAAGATTGACCTATCAATTTCACAAGCAGCCCAGGGAGTTCTGGATGGCTGGGTACAACGAGGCTCTCTACCACTTGGACGACCGTATCCAGAATGCAAATAATGAGGGCTACAAACAGGGATGGATGAATGCCTTAGGTGTGCTGCAACTCGAACGGGGTCATTACCTGTGGGATTACCATAATCCTGGGCTGCTCGACCTACCCGTGCCACCATTCAATCTTGATATGAGTTAGATCCCTGCTCTGGCCATCCCTCGTTGTCTGATTTCCAAATACCTCGGTGATTACAATCTCCATTCAAATGTTGAGATATCTCGTCCCGAGCACCTCCTAGATCGACCGTTCGAGATGAATATCAGGATGCTAAAAGATCTTAACTTCATAAATTCTCCTCTCGCTTTAAACGATCCACCTGCTGGCGAGGAACCTATTTCAAAAGCAGAGGGGAAGAAACCAATAGAATAGGAGTATTGATGTAATAAATTTGTATTTCATTCCTGATGTATTTTGTTCTACATTTAATGAAATAAATTTATTTGCAAATCTTGACTGCTATTGTTTTGTGACACTTTACATCTGTGCATGTGTATCTGTTAAAAAGATTACAATATTGTGTAATTTGTCGATCAACTTATTGTCGAGTAATTTGAATTTGTGGTAGTCATTTGGCAAAAATGATGTTTTATTTCTCGACCAACTTAGTAATAATCACAATTTCTGCTCGATCACTTTCTCGTATTCATAAAATGTTTCCGACCAACCAAGGTCAGTAAATTTTCCTTCTCGACCAACTACAGTTAGTGGGTTTTTATCGCCGACCAACCATAGTTAGTGGATTTTTCCTCTACGAGGAGCTTTGGCACTTTCTGGAATAATTTTACCTCCCGACCAACTTTAGTTGGCGTTTTCGAGAATATATTTACTTCCTAACCAACATAAGTTGGCATTTTTAGGAATACATTATTTTACTTCCCGGAGGAATACATTGTTTTACTTCCCGGAGGAATACATTTACTTCCTAACCAACATAAGTTGGCATTTTTAGGAATACATAGTTTGACTTCCCGGAGGAATACATTGTTTTACTTCCCGGAGGAATACATTTACTTCCTAACCAATATAAGTTGGCATTTTTGGGAATACATAGTTTTACTTCCCGTAGGAATACATTGTTTTACTTCTCGGAGGAATACATTGTCTTCCTAACCAACATAAGTTGGCATTTGTAGGAGTACATAGTTTTACTTCCAGGAGTAATACATTGTTTTACTTCCCGGGGGAATACATTTGTTTCTCGACCAACCTTAGTTGGCGTTTTCGAGAATAAATTTGAGTAGTCTGAGTTTTGCCGAGTAGTGTGTAGCACTAGTATTCCCCGAAAAACTTTCAATAAAAGGAGAGAATTTGGCAGAATACCTTCATTTTATTCATTCTGACGGAACTGCGTTACATGAGAATATACATCACTGATAATACTTGCGCAGGTGCTCTGCGTTCTATGCATTCTTAAACTCCCCCCCTCTAAAGTTGCTATTCGGTAAGTTCCTGGTCGGACAACTTCTGTAACTCAGTATGGTCCATGCCAGTTTGCCTCCAGTTGTTGTGCTTTTGAATCACTTTCTTTAGCACATAGTCTCCTTCTTTCAGGTCGCACTTATTCACCCTCTTATTGTAGAACAAAGCTGTTCGTTGTTGGTATGCAGCATTGCTGATGGCTGCTTCTTCTCTCACTTCCTCGAGCATGTCTAAATCCAATATTCTCATTAAGTCGCTGACAGGGGAATTGAAATTCAGTACCCTGTGTGTTGGGAGGCCCAACTCGGCAGGTATAACAGCTTCACTTCCAAATGCCAGCATATATGGTGATTCTCCAGTTGCTGCTCGGGGAGTAGTACGATAAGCCCACAGTACTGACTGTAACTCGTTGATCCAGTTTACTTTTGCATCATCCAGTCTTTTCTTCAAGCCATTCAACAACGTTCTGTTTGTCACTTCAGTTTGTCCATTGCTTTGAGGATGGCCTGGTGCTGAGTGGATCTTCAAAATATTTGACTGATGACAATAGGCAGCGAACTCCTCATTGTCGAATTATGTTCCATGGTCTGTGATGAAGGCATGAGGAAGACCATATCGACAAATAATGTTCTTCCAAATAAATTGGTACACCTTGTCGTACGTCATATCAATGAGAGGCTCAGCTTCAACCCACTTAGTATAATAATCCAATGCGACGACGAGGTATTTGAATCTTCCTCTGATCGTTGGTAGTGGCTCGACCAAATCTATTCCCCACATGGTAAATGACCAAGGGGAAGTGATGGGTGTCAACAATGATTGGGGAGTTCTTCGAATGGAAGAGAATCGCTGACATTTGTCACATTTCTTAGCATAGGCTATGCAATCAGCCCTCATCGTCGGCCATTAGTATCCTTGCATCATCACCCTTTGTAAAAGAGTCCGACCTGCTACATGGGCTCCACGGGACCCTTCATGGACCTCTTCAATTAAATCTTTCACCTCGGTGGGATGCACACATCTCTGCAAACCTTCTATAACTCCTCGTCTGTATAGAATACCGTTGGTCAGTACATAACGAGCAACCTTAAACTTCCATTTCTTGGTTGCAAGTTTGTCAGTTGGTAATTCCCCTTTCTCAATATATGCCCTGATGGGATCCATCCATGATGATCCTAAATCGAGGGTAATAAATTTCATCGTCAGATCTTCATCTATACTTCGACCAGCTAAAACTTCAATTGGGATTGTTCTTTGTAGCTCGGTACGAGTAGCTGATGCTAATCGAGCTAGGGCATCTGCTCTCGCATTCTCCATTCTTGGTATTCTGACCAGCTGAATAGCAGCAAATTCTGACACTAGTTCCTTTGCCTTTGCATGATATCTGATCATTAATTCTCCTTTGGCTGTATATACTCCCATCATTTGATTTATGACCAGTTGTGAATCACTGAAGACAATAACTTGTTCCGCCCCCATGGTTTTTGCCAAACTAAGACCTGTAATCATGGCTTTATATTCAGCCTCATTATTTGAAGCTTTGAATTGAAAACGTAGGGCGTATTCCATGTCGACCTCGTCCGGACTGCTCAAAACTATCCCTGCGCCACATCCTGTAGTGCAAGATGAACCATCCACATACAGGCTCCATATAGGTAACTCGTCTTCAAATTTTTGATCTAACAGAGTTCCTCGACGGAAAATTTGTTGCTTCCTTTCACCATCTCCTGATATTTCTTACTGTTCGTCGATCACCTTTTCTTGCCCTTTTACCAACCTGAGCTGGTCTGGGCTTGAATTTGATGATCCTGTAACATCCACAGGTTGATCAGCGAGAAACTTTTGCTCCTAAGGGGTATCAGGATAGGTGAACTCTGCTATAAAGTCTGCTACAGCTTGCCCTTTTAGCGATGATCTGGGTTCATAGACTATATCATATTCACCGAGTTCTATTGCCCAGCACATCAATCTTCCTGACTTTTCTGGTTTATGTGGGCTTGCCTCAATGGCATATCAGTATATACTACTATGGTATGAGCCTGGAAGTATGGCTTCATTCTTCTACTTGCCTCGATTAATGCTAGTGCCAATTTTTCCAGCTTTGGATATCTGATCTCTGCTCCTCGGAAGGCCTTACTTGTATAGTAGATTGGTTTTTGTACTCCATTCTCCATTTTTATCAATGCCGAACTGACTGCATTCTCGGATACTGCCAGATACAAATATAATTTTTCTCCCATCACTGGCCTGGATAGAAGTGGAGGTGCTCCCAAGTATTTCTTTAAGTCTTGAAAAGCTTTCTCACATTCATCATTCCACTCAAAAGTCTTTCTGAGTGTCTTGAAGAATGGGAGACATCGATCAGTTGCTCGCGATACAAATCTGTTGAGTGCTGCTACTCGTCCTGTAAGACTTTGCACCTCTTTCTTCGTCGTTGGAGATCGCAGCCCTAATAGAGCTTTGATCTTTTCAGGATTCGCCTCAATGCCTTGTTGATTGACAATGTACCCGAGAAACATGCCTTCTCGTACTCCAAATATGCACTTCGTCGGGTTCAGCTTCATTTGATATTTATCCAGTTGATCAAAAGTCTGACTTAAGTCAACTAGATGATCGACAACTTTCTTGCTCTTCGTCAGCATATCGTCAACATAGACTTCCATATTGCAACTGATTTGTTCAGCAAAGACCTTGTTCATCATTCGCTGATATGTCGCATCTGCATTTTTCAAACCAAAAGGCATAACATTATAACAATAAGTTCCCCTAGGGGTAATGAAAGAAGTACTCCCCCTGTCTTCAAGTTTCATTTTAATCTGATTGTAACCAGAATAAGCATCCATGAAGCTCAACAGCTCGTGTCCCGAGGTAGCATCCACCAGTTGATCAATTCGGGGCAGTGGAAAGTGATCCTTTGGGCATGCTTTATTGAGGTTGGTGAAGTCTACACACATCCTCCACTTGTTGTTCTTCTTTTTCACCATCACCACATTTGCTAACCGGTCTGGATATTTAACATCTTCAATAAAACAAGCTTTCTGGAGCTTCTCGACTTCCTCCTGTATAGCTTGATTCTTCTCGGGACTGAATACTCTTCTTCTCTGCTTCACAGGCTTGATCTCCTTATTCACATTGAGTTCGTGACATAAGAAATTTGGGTCTATCCCAGGCATATCCTCATGACTCCACGCAAAAGTTTGCTTTCTGCTTCTTAAAAAAGTTATCAATTCCTATTTTAGTGAGGCTTCCAATGATGAACCTACTTGAGTAGTTCGTTCAGGGTGTTCGTCATTCAGGATGATGTTTTCAGTAGCTTCCACCACTTGACCCTTCAGGAGTTGCGACTCATCTCTAGGATCCAATGTTTCAATTTATGCGCCTCCATTCACTTGATAGGTAGTGGTCTTTTCCTTGATTCCTCCAGTTCCTCTTGCTCGACGGATGAATAATAGCATTCCCGAGCTAATTTCTAATCACCTTTCACAACACCTACTCCAAAATTTATTGGAAATTTTAGGCACTGATGTACCGTAGATGGTACAACCTCGAACTTCTTCAATCCTACTCTTCCCATGATGATATTGTATGATGATTGAACATTCTTATCCATCACGAAAAAGCGTATTCTTTCTGTCCGACAAGCAGGCCATGTACCAATGAATATATCCAATTTGATCGTCCCAAGTGGAAATACTTTCTCGCCAGCAAAACCGAGGAGGGGTCTATGATAAGGCTCCAGTTAAGATAGCTTTAGATTTAAACTGTCGAAGCACGAGTAGAACATGATGTCTTCCGAGCTACCATTATCTACCAGTACTCTTGAAATCATTACCTCCTTCATCCTCATTTTGATCACTAATGGGTCATCATGAGGATATAAAACACCAGCGAGGTCATTCTTTGAGAAGCCAATGACCAATTTCTCTTTGTTTACCTTTCTCGGGCGATCCTCTTCAGCTAAATTTATTCGTTGAACGTATGAGCAAGCTTGAGCCTCACAGAGATAAGCTTTTCTTTCTGCAGTAAGGTCTCCTCCTCCTGCATCTCCACCTGTAATAACATTACAATCAAATGATCCAAAGCGTATTGAAAATACCTCACGTTCTGGCTGCCTTGGTCTCTTGGGAAGATCGGGGTCATCTTCTGGATCAACTTCATGGTTTCTCTTCTTGTTATCCTCTGCTCGACGAGGAGATCTAGACATCTCTCTTGCTCGGTCGTTATTTCTTTTATCATTCCTCCGATCAACATACTTTGCCAGTTTTCCTCGTCTGATGAGTGTTTCGATCTCATTCTGAAGAGCTATGCAATCTTTAGTCATATGGCCATGATCTTTGTGAAACTCGCAATATTTTGCCTTATTTCTCCTTTCGGGGTCTGCCTTTATTTTCTCTGGCCAATTTAATTCCTCGTTGTTCTTGATTTCTTTTAGAACGTGGTTGATGTCTTTCTTCAAAGGAGTATAATTATCAAATTTCTTCAATACTTCCCATGTCGACCTTGTTCTTGAATGTTTGTCATTACCATTGTTCTTATTCTCTTTCTTTTTAGCTTTATCACCTTCCACCTTGGTTTCTTTGGCATCCATATTCTTCTTCGCAGCCATAGCCTCCTCGGCATTTATAATCTTGGCCACTTTTCCCATCAGATCTGATATGGTTCTAGGTGGATCTTTGGCCAAAGTGTTGTACAACTTGTTGGGCAGTAGTCCACTCATCAAGGCGGTAATCGCTGTCTTTTCCTCATAATCAATGACTTCGAGCTTCTCGTCATTTAAACGAGTTATATAATCTCTGGTACTTTCACCAGCTTTTTGTCTAACACTTAACAAATGCGCTACTCGTTTAACAGGCTTTGCCCCAAAATAGAAATTCCCAATGAATAACTCGTCCAGTTGAGATATACCCCGAGGAAGATTATTATACCATATTTGAGCAGATCCGGTAAGAGTTCCCGAGAATGCTCTGCATCTCATCTCATCTGGAATAGCATAGATGTCAGCTGCAGCTTGGTATTGTTCTATATGAAGAACAGGGTTGGTATTTCCATCATATTTGCGGGTCACAACAGGTGCTTTGAACTTTGATGGTGTTGGAAAATCTACAATGGCCTGGACAAAAGGTGTTCCTCGAACAAAAGTTCATTGTAGAGGGTTCTTGTCTTTAGCCATTTCCCCTAATCTATCCTCCAGCCTTTGAATAGAGCCTTTCCATGCATCATTTCCTTCCTCGGTCCTGTCGGTTCGAGAAACTGATCGCGTTGATGTGGCTTCCTGGGATCTATCTTGACGAGCAGCTGGTCGCGACTGGGCAGATCCTTCCCTTAAATCTGATGGTCGTCGAAAACTCCTCGATACGACTTTAGGAGGACTTCTACTCCTTCTAGATCCTAATCGATCAAAAGGTGATACCCTGCTTAACCTCTCTAGCGCACTAGTCCTTTCTGGAGAGAGAGTGATACGTTGTTCAGTATCTGTGGCCCGCACTGATGAAGTTCGTCCAGGTTGATAAGAGAAATCTTTAGATTCCTCAGTACGATATGAATCAGTACGCCTAGTACGTGAAGAAGGTAAACGGGTATTTCTTTGAATACTTCGTAGTCCTGAATGGGTTGGTGCACCACCATGGAGGATTTGTGGGAGTTTTCGCATCGTTTCTTGCATGACTGTCTGGCCCTGGGCCAGATTTGTCATTATTCCAGCCAGATCTGGCATATTAGGCGGAGCGGATGGATTTGGAGGGCTTCCAGCGTTTCGATTGCTGGGTTCTGGAATATCAGCCATTTGTGATGAGTTATTTTTGATGAAAAACGATATTACCAGTCGTTTCCCACAGACGGCGCCAATCTGTTGATGTAAAAAATTAGATTATATCTAATTATTTAATCACAGATAAAATAAATGAGACAAAGAAGTTTTAAAGTGGTTTGTCCTTATAAGAATAGCCTACGTCCACTGTTTCTGTTATTGATGACTGTTTGGGAATTCTCGATTACAAGTTCAATCAAGAAATTCCGGTCCCCCTACAATGAGGGTAATACAATGTATTTATAGCCCTGAGGCTGTAATGTGAAATGGTAATACATTAAATGATGTACATGTGAAAGGGTAATACATTCAATGCCCCTTAAGTGTATACATCTGAATGATAAGCATTTAATGAACAGTCAAACTGTTGGTTATCCGACTATTAGTGCTTTGTTCGAGGTGCAGCTCGGACCGCCTAAGCTGCTCGTACCGCCTAATCTCCTTGGTACTCAGAAGTTCCTCGTAGAGTTCTTGGTGGTCGGAGCGTCTGAGTTCCTTGGGGAAGCAGTGTTCCTCGTTGTAATATGGTTCCTCGGAGCGTTTGAGTTCCTCGGAAGTGTTGTTGTTGCCACGTAGATTGCCACGTGTCTTAACTTAATTGAGCCATATCAGCAGACTAAATTTGGTATCAACAATTGCCTTTAAATTTTTTTTGGCTCTTTTAAACCTCTTTGGACCCCGGATAATAAAATTCCTCCATTTTTAGGTCCAATTTAACGGTGGCTTAGTATTCACAAATGCAAAATGAACCTTTCGTAGCCCTTCCCTATTTTCAATCAAAGCACACAAACTCACAAAACGGTTCTTATATGCACAACTTCCTTATCAAAATTTATCACGCTTGGATCATTTTAAGGACAGGATTGAAGTGAAAACACCCAACCAACACGTGATAAGACAAGCACAATAATCAAATAAATTCGTGCATGTGTGCAATAAAGGAAACATGAGTCAAACATGTAGGAAATAATGCTTAACTACATCTTAATGACTCCAAACATTATAAAGCACAAGGATGAATTAATCTATTGTCTCAAAACACTATCAGATAGTCACATGTAAAATGGAATGATGTTGTGACTCAGTCATCCTTAAGTGTCTATACATAAATGGTGCAAGACAAAATACAAAAATCCTTTTGAATTTTCTCAAAATTTTAGCAAAAATAAAATCTTTTTGTATTTTTCAAAAAAAATTCTAAACAAATATACAAAAGATACACACTAGCAATAGGCATATAATACCATCATGAAAAGCATCCTATGCTAGTAAACAAGTCAAACCTCAATCATTAGGTGCAGAGGGATTTTCCAAAGGTGGTGACAACTTATGAAAAAACTCCATAAATTCTTGTGAAGTTTTGACTAAAAACTTAACTTGCTCACCTAAATGTACAAACTCCCTCGTGTAATCTCCGGGAGAATGTAAAGTATCATGTGTGGGTGCATGTGTGTCAGAAACACGTGTGGTAGCAAAACGTGACACATACCCCAGCTTAAAATAAAATTCCCTAAGGTGACCTTTCCTCTTGTAATGAGAACAAACATAAATAGGCCTAGGAACACCTTTCTCAAAAACACTAGGACGCACTCTCCTAATAGGAATGGGACGCCTAGGTGGGTTAGGGTGAGATACTTGTGAAACTGTCACAAAAGTGGGAACCGGATCGGGTGCTAATTGGTAAGTAGAAGCACTGTCATGACTTATTCCTAAATTCTCACCTTTACCCTTAAGAACCACCTTTTCAACCTTTTTAGGTGCGTTCTCAAACTTGACTTTGACCTCCCTAGCACGCTCGAGATCACTCTCGAGTTGGGATACACATATCGTCAGACTAGACAACGTGTTGGTCAAATCACACTTCTCCTTTCTCAAAACCTCCTTCTCTCTCTCCAAATCTAAAACCCGACGACCTAAATCTCGGTTATACTTCTTTGTTTTCAAGGTCTCGGTGTACAAATTTCTAAAAGATTTTTTGAGATCACTTTCATCTCCACTCTCCTCCTCACTTTCTTCCTCACTCGAAGAACACAAGTCACTATTATCGCTCTCGTGTGCACTCTTGTGAGACAAAGTGGGTGTGCTCACACGATTAGAAAAGGCGACAACCATCCCATGTGCTAAACCTTTGTCGGACTCATCTCCCTCCTCTTTCTCACTATCACTAAGTGTGGCAGGCATGGATACTTTCTTCCCTTTCTTTCTAATCCATGTAGGACACTCAAACGACTTATGCCCCTTACCCCCCATTCAAAACAAGTGACATTCTCAAAATCTTCCTCACATTCTTCATCCGAGTCATTCTCTTTTTCCCTCTCACCACTTTCTTTGGTCTTTCCTTTCCTTTTATTTTTCTCAAAATTTTTTTTTATTGGAAGAATTATTTTTGTTCATGTTGAGAAATTTTTTAAAGTTTTTTTCAAACAAGGCCATATCAAAATCTTCCTCGAAATCAGACTCATAAACATTTTCTTTCTTTTTCTTAAAATGAGTCTTTAAAGTAACGCCATTATCCTTAGCCTTAATGGTTTTGGGAAACATGTCAATCTCATAGGTTTGAAGATCTCCTACAAGTTCTTCCAACTTAAGTGATTTCAAATTTCCCAAAGAGTTCAAAACAGTGACTTTAGGAATAAAATGCTTTGGAAGAGATTTCAAAATCTTTTTAATGACACGCGTGTTATCAATCATCTCATCCAAATTAAAACTGGTGTTAAAAATGTCCGACAAACATGCATAAAAATCATCAAAGCATTCAGACTCAGACATGGTGATAGTCTCAAATTGGGTGGCCAAATTTTATAACTTATATTCTTTAATCGCGTTCGTACCCTCATGTGTTAATTTCAAAACATCCCATGCCTCTTTAGACGTGGTGCACGTCATAATTCGGTGAAACTCATCGGGAGTGACGGCTCCAGAAATTGCACTCAAACCACGGGAATTAAAATTAGATATTTTATAATCATCTTCAGTCTAGGCTGACACGGGTTTTAAAGAGGTGATATTATCAACGGTGACCGTGGGGGGGTTCCATCCATTTTCACAAAGCAACCAAACACGCTCATCAATAGATTTAAAATAGATTTCATACGAGCTTTCCAGTAGGTATAATTAGACCCGTCAAATATAGGCATCTGATTATATAAGTGCTCCATAGGAAAAATTACGAATTTTCACAAACTTGATTTTAAAAAAATCAACATCACACAATTTTGCGAAAAATAGGAATACGTGACAAATTTGCGTAACCTTCTCTCATACCAATTTGAAAAAACCCGAATAACGGTGGTGTGATAATTGATTAAATTAATTTGCAAGTTTCCAAGTAACCCTTATTTAATTATAGTCTACTTTTAAATCAAATAAATACAGCCCCTAAACATGCATCTAAATCAACCCATTAAAAATAAAGCATGCAACGCAGTAAATATGCTGAGACACAAATTTCAAGAAAAAACTCATTTCGGGTAAAACCTTTATTTCACTATGAATATATAAATCGCAATTTACAATTATATAGAGAAATCTGCAATGGATCAACGCGTAGCCAACCCACAAAGACACGTAGTCTTGAACTCATCAAGAGAATACACGCAGCACCCTCCAAGGACTCGCAACCCAAACAACAAAGGAAAAACCGCAACTCTCCTCAATGACATGCAGCCATAACACTTTGTAGAGACTCCCTCAGCAATAACACGCAACTCTCTATTGCAAAGATCTCCCCACAAAGGTTGAACAATAGAAAAGCTTGTGTTCTAGGGTTCCAAAAGATTCAAACAAGTAATTGGGATTTTTTTGTGTGAATTAAAAAGATCTTTGGCATATAAAAAATCGAAGTCTTGTTGTGTTTGAACTCTTAGAAACGTTTTCTCAAAGACTTGGAAAATACACCACCGAAATAGGTATATATATAGGAAATTTGAGTCGGTGGAAAAAATCTCAGCAGATTTGTTCGTGATTATCAGATTCGGATCGGTCCGATTTTGATGTCGGATCGGTCTCGTATCGGATCGGTTCATTTTTAAATGGACTTTATTGGTTCAGCTTCGATCCGGAGTATACTGGTTTTGGTGAAAATCGAATCGGTCTGTTTTTTATGCCGGATCGGTTCGGGACCGGATTGGTTCATTTTTAAAAAGGCCGGATCGGTCCGGATTACCAGTAAAAAAATTTCTTTTTTAAAAAACTTCATTTTGCTTAAAAAAACTTACTTCCTTTTTTTTATAAAATCATTTTATAAAAATTTCCCAATACTAAGTACGAAACTTTAAGGGACTTAAAAATAAAACTTTACCAAGTTCATTCTCGCAGAGGTTATGATGTTGAAGACGCTTTGATATTTGGATCCGTTGATGTAGATGCGATCTTGAATTTCTTCAACGGCGTAAGGGCGTACGACATACATATTGACAATGGACAAAAATGTCCTTACAATATTAGTCACTCATAAAATATATATACTAATCGACACCCCACATAAAATCTATGGTGCTGGCATACTCTGCTATCAAGTCCCCGTATCTCTCGTACTAAGGAAAATACTAGTTCGGAATCACTCTCGAACTGTATTAACACAATACACACAAAATGGAGGCGAAGCATAGTTCCAAGTCACTAAGAGGTCATCACATACCCTTCACGTCTCTTAGGACCGTCTAACTATAATTCTCAGATAGTCTGTACCAAGGAATCCTATGTTCTAGGGTACAAGTCAATATCCCCCATAAATGTCCCATCGAGATAAGACTGTCCCGGCGCGGTAACCTCCGTGATAGCAAGTAGCGCGGGTATGATTATACACAAATATATACATTCAATATATGTAACCAATCACTCGGTCATATATACAAATATTCACATTTTCCAATTAGGTTCGCCCACGACCCATAATAATGTTTTAACCGTACGTAGTAAAATTTTACTCAATTCTTATGCATAAAGAACTCATATCTATTTATTCTCAATCATAATCATTTCATAATTACTTCTCGTCCCTCGAAGTATACTCTCTTCCTAAAGGTAAATTTAGTAGGTACACCCTCACTAACATACTGGTCTAAGTCCTTCATGAGTCTCTCAATTCCTTAGTTAACGTGCGCACGATTTCTAATATGTGACATATCCTCGTTATACCACAGTCACCTCCCGTATAAAATTATATTAAACGGAAGTTACTTGACGCCCCTACGGGTCCTCTTCATGACCCATTTTTCTCTTTAAGTATTATTTAAGGGCTCCTACGCCTTTTGTTCGAATTAAAATAAAAGAGGAAAAAGATTCAGTTTCCAGGAGGGGTCGATCGATTGATGAAAGGGGGTCGATCGATCGATCAATCGACATTCTTGAGTCGATCAATCGATCGAGCAGTTCTTGCCCAGAATCTGTTAATCCAACCTACGGGTTCAATCATTATAACTCCTTAAAACCTCTATAATTTCATCCCAAACTCCCAGCCAAGTAATCCAAATGTATAAGAAATATACATAAACAAGTTCTAACGTGACAACATCAATAAATGCTCAACCAATAAATAAAAAAGGGGTTTAATTCCAGATTTCTTTATAAAACCTAATTATGCATGAATTGTAAAAATCTCTATTCTAATGAAGATTTCCTTCCCAAATATCATTATAATTTCCCGGGTAATCCTCTACATATGATCAAGATTTTAGACTACATGGATTCTCCCTACAACATATTAATTCTCTTTCAAAATATATAATTCTTAAAATAAAACATGCGATTATCATTCCTAGGCTAACATGGAAGGCATATCAACTAGAAATCAACAAGATAGATACTTTCCTGGGAATTGAAGGTCTGATCTATTGGTGGCGAAGGTATGGCTGCGTTCCTCGTCTTACGATCTATGCCCCGGTGCTCTTATTCTTGAGAAAGGTGTTACGGATTGTGATCTAGTCTTGAAGATCTCTCTCCCTTTATTCTCTAATGGCCATTCTATGTTTCTGTGATTGATAACCCTAAAAGGTTAACTGTAATAACTTATATAGCTTAGGGAAATTCGTGGGTTTAATTACCCAAAAATACATAATGACTATAATACCCTCTCGGGATGCCAGTTAAGCCTCAAAATGCCCCGAGACCGAAACCAAACCCCCGGGTACACTTTTCTGACTATCCTGACCCTTACGGACATGTTAGCGCACTCAAAATGACCATACGTGCGACTTATAATTTATTCACTTTTTATAATAATAATTTAGTCCTGACACGACACAGGCGCGTCTCGACTTAATTTTCATAATTGTCATATCATTCACTCGTGATAATTTTAATAAATTCAATTATACATATTGATTTACTCAATAAGTAATATTCATTAAATTCCCAATAATTACAAACTCTCGTCACGCTAGTAGATATTTATTTTAAAATTCAGATTAATATTAAATTAGTATCTCAATTTGAATTTAATAACTCCCCAATTTAAAAGCCATAAAAATACGGGGTATTACATACTTCCCCCCTAATAAGGGAATTTCGTCCCGAATTTCGGAAAAATAAGGCATACCAGAGAAAAATAGGTTTACTCTGGGACTCAAAATCAACTTCAAAGTAAGGCACAATCACTATAGCCCCTGCTTTACAACAAGCTTGTTTTAACACTCTCGAAACTTTATCAGTTATTGGGTCACACCTCAATAACGACATCTGAATTGTGCTCCTACCGAATAACATTCAAATAAGAATAGCCTATACATCATTGGCCCCGTTGTCTCAATATTATTGGGAGGTCGCAGCTCACCTTGTATCAAATCCCGTATTTATCTAAACACAAAACTCCCGTCCTAGGAGAAACCATATGAACATCTGATTTCTCTTGTCAGTTCTTCAAATCTTAATTCCTGGCGACGTAACTCTTACGATAGTAATAATATTTCCAAGGATAGTATGTGGTTATTCCACTTTAGTCAACGGATTCTAACTCTCAACCAATCCGAAATACTGATTATCCGCCCACCTCTTAACATTCAGAGTGAGAAAAGTTAAGGTTTTTCCACACCAAAACCTCAATAAGTACCTTGTTCATGATAAATAGGTACGAGTCCTTCCACGAAACCCTACCATTAGGTAATATCCTCTCCCAACTTCCGTACTATACTTAATTTTCTAGCTATAACCGTTGTGGAAATGAAATGATCGCAATGAACCCAAAATTACTTTCGCACGGCTCCACTAATCGTTAATCACCGCGCACTTACTCCCCGGGCTATGGGTTATACAACCTGCTTAATATAAAATGTTATCCCCGCTGCTTCCTGAAATTCCATATTGAAGGTGGGATTCAAAAATCTCATCCTAATTCAGAACAAGACCGTGTAGGACCACGTACTGGCGCGATTCTTCTCTTCAAAGGAATACTAAGGCACACTAGCTAATATTATAAATAGCCCCAAAGAAATATCAATCACTTCCTTCTTGGGAAACTTGTTCCACACGTTCTAAGGAACCTTTGATCTTACCTTGAGGTTGGCAACCCATCAAAGAATATTTACCGACTTGACTTCCCTCTTCCACTATCAGAATCCTAGGCTTGATATAAAATTTTCTGGTTGATCATCTGACTCCAATCGGTTTCTACCTATCAGTGGTGCACATGGTGACTAATCACTATGTCCCGCTCAACACCGACTTCCACTTATACTGCCTCCCATTAAATGGTACTTAATAATCCTCTTCTTCCCTCGGCGTATACCAAAAGTTTCGACCCGTGCACTTTTTGCCACGATGTGCACTTCTGGTCTGCTTATACCGTGTTGACATCATCTTTCCATTTTTGCACAAGTCACTCTCGACATTAGACTGGGTAGAATGCCACTCCACATTATCCATAATATTTAAATTTTAGTCTTCTTAAGGGATACCCATTTTTTCATGACTTCCCACAAACTTTCTACCGAGTTCAGGTGTGCTACTCTGATCGCACACGTATATATGGATTATCGTCCCTCTCACACGACGGTTAATCCCCTCTACCACTTACACTTTGTGATATTAGTCCCACAAACATATATTTCACACATCTATCCCCACCTCCCTTCAATTCGGATGATTCTAACATCACATAAGCTTCCCACATGACACCCAGTTCTTTATTGCCCCTGTATTCACAACGTGGCCATAACACTTGGGCATTCTCAATCACCCCATAATTCAAAATTTAAATCCTCCTTAACATCGCCCCACCCTTGAATTTGTGGTGATAAAACAAAATTTTTAATGCATCCTCACTGCACAACTGGCTCCACTGGCCTTATATTGGAATTTAAATTTTAGCTTACAGTTATAACTACGTACTTCTATAATGACCAATGTATCGAACTTATATACGAATGGCCAAACATCTCCCTACTTCCAACCTTATTCTAAGTTTCATGCGTGGGATGTCTCGCAAAGCGAAATCCAAATAAGAAACCCCCCCAATACACTACTACCTATCATTGTCGATCATCGAAATCGGTTAGGCCCTCAGTCCATAACATGTAACCCTATATTCCCATTTCTTGACATAAAAGATATATCTCCTTCTGTAATTACATTTAAATGATAAACTTTCCTTCCCAGAGACACCATCACTCAACATTATTAGTAATCATGTTCCATAAACCTCATACACGTACCACCGAGACTCTCGAAATCCTATCCCCAAACATATATCTTCAAGTCTTAACTCCCACAGCTCTTAAGGAGTGATATAACAATGCACTCTCCTATTACTAAGTCCTGAGTGTTAAACATAATGACGAGTTAAATTTCTCTACTCAACAGTAAACCCAATACACTCCGAATCATATCAATGAATTCCCTACACACACCGGGATCGAATATCTCGAGACCACTATACCTTCCGAAGTCTCTATAATATATAATATAAGTGCGAGCCCAACCCTGTCGCATGTGAGGTCTCTTCAGAATAAAACATGCTGCACTAGGGCAACCATCCCGATAGTCTTGCAATAACTGCTCACTATCGTTCTAACCATTACTATAAAGTTGTAACCAGGATAATATAATACTCGTATATCACATCACTAAAATGAGTAATCTCGATAAAGTATATACCACTAACAATGCAACCATTTATCCTATACGGATAACACTAAAGATAACCCCGCTATACCAAGGAAAACATACACATAATATAACGTTGTCGATATACGCCCTAAACTCGTCTCACATTCGAATCTCTCAATAATTAAAATGTTGTGACTCACTCTTGTCACAAAAAAAATGCCTCATCCCCTGAGGATAAAACTCATACTTCTACCTTGCCAATCGCCCCGGCTGCTCAAATGGTATCACAGACATAACACGCCTATCCGAACCAAATCAAAAACTACATTAACCATTTCCCTTGCAAGAACCATACCCTTGTCCCTTTACTCGCTTCGAGGAAAAATTAATGCATGTGGTTTTACTCTCCACAAAATACCTCAACACATAATTCACTTATCTCCTATCATACTGATCATTTTAGGGTTGTCATTCTCTTGGACTTTAGTAGTCTCGATCCTGATGGCTACCCCCCGTTGTTCCCTTAGCTTTGTTGGACCTAATGAACATGCGACTTGCTTCAATAGACCTTGTTAAATTCACCATCACTTGGTAAGAATTTAGCTATCCGAATCATTTAAATGGGTCCCTGATGGGTCTCCCCCTTGTGGTGTTATACTAATACCATTTCGCCCAGTCTTATTCTCGACTAAATTCTTCGATTCTGTTAGTTTGACACACAAAGAAGCGTTAACATCTCCATTAACCAAACGCGACATTGTCTCCATCTGGATCGACCGTCCAATAGAATTCTCTTTTAGTGTTGTTAACTTTTCTTATGACTCGATCTCCCACTTGAAATACTCTCCTCTATTTGTATCTACATCATCCAATACAAGATTCACTAAAGTTTAGATTCGTATTCACAAATGGACCTCTGTCCAACCCTCCTATGATGAGTTCAGAACAACGTTCACATCTTATCCTAAACATCTGATGAAGGAACCTGTGATCAAACTGTACCTAAGATCCTTCTATAGACATAACATTGCACTTCTAAAAGTGGCGGCTGACTCCCACCATCATAACTTCGTTCCGACGAGCCAAGAAAAATTTTACCCTAAATTTTCACTTTCAGTTAGCCACGCTCCGTAATATGCCCAAGCCTTTGGATATTTTACCTCCTTTGGCTAACACACCCAATCCCCGCGTTTCTAGAATTTCCACCGTCGGTTCTCCTAAATTCTTTGTCTGACTCTTTCCCAGTCATACCATGTTGGGTGGTCTACTTTTGCACCACTTTCGACTATTGCAGCGCTTGAAAATCATAGGCCGCACCCTAGCCGTCTTATAGTCTTGGCCTCTCGTGCCATAATAGGGGTGACGTCGACTATGGTCATCATCCTAGAATATACTCTAAAACCTCAATCAAGTCCTGCCTCCTGCTGTTCGCCCAATGGCCCTTGCTTGCCATACTTCATTGTTCGAACACGCCCGAACGCAATTAAGATTCACTAATATACATACACTATAGCAAGAGAACGGAATTTCACCATAGAAATCAACAATCCTAAACATATGGCTCTTTATCAAACAAAGCAACGTTGGAAGCATAATAAGCCACACAGATCCTAAAGGACACTAGAACCTGATGTTCTGATACCACCTGAGACACACCGCCTAATTAAATACTGGGTGATCAGTCCTTTATTAAATTAACTCAAAGTGTCCGGTTGGTTCATTCTTAATATCACTGTCGAAAAATAATTTTTCTTTATTAATCACCTAATAAATAATTAAGCTAAGTGTCAAAATGTTTAACTTAACAAATTAAGTACGTTGGTTATTATTAACTATGAAACCAGTTTCATGAATACAAATCATAGTATTAAAACCAAACCATTCAAATGAAAGAACATGCTAGATAAATCAATTCAATTAAAATATCCCAAATCGTAGGACAATGTAATAAACTAAATTAATCCCAACTAGGATGAATACTGACATAAATAAAGAGTACAAATCTCTGGACTAGGTAAAAACTGGAAATGGGAGACACGTGCCCTATCTAATGAGAACTAAAGGAAAGACAAAGAAGATAAGGATGAAGTCGTCTACTGTAAAGACCTGCAAGTTCCACACTAGCTGCAATACGTCAACAGTCTAAAGATCCAAGCCTGACGCCCCTGTGGCTGGGCACCTGTAATACACACACACACACACACACACACACACACACACACACACACACACACACACACATATATATATATATATATAAGAGAGAGAAAAGATAACAGGAAACGGGTCAGAGCCCGAGTGTAAAACAACTTTAAAAATATTTTAACAAGTATTTAAAATGCTTACAAGTTGATATTACATACATGTTAGTACTCGATACTCCCTTGAGAATTCTCACCTCTCATCTAGTGTGCACGCCTATCGTACTACTAAAATGACTCATAAGTCTAACCCAGTTCTCCTCCCATAGATTCTGATTTGCGAGACCGTATGTATATGATTTATTAATATAACGGCTTATTAAGGACCATTTAAGTCAATTATGTATATCTTAACACTGCTATGAAATCTCAAGCTTTTACTATGATTAGGAACGTTTATTCAATATTTATCTACCTACACGCACAGTAGAAGATTTCCAGGTATATGTATATATATTAGTCACTCATACAATATATACATTAATTAGCACCCCACATAAAATCTATGGTGCTGGAATACTCTGCTATCAAGTTCCTGTATCTCTCGTACTAAGGGAAATACTAGTTCGGAATCACTCTCGAACTGTACTAACACAATACACACAAAATGGAGGCGAAGCATAGTTCCAAGTCACTAAGAGGTCAACACATACCCCTCACGTCTCTTAGGACCGTCTAACTATCATTCTCATATAGTCTGTACCAAGGAATCCTATGTTCTAGGGTACAGGTCAATATCCCCCATAAAGGTCCCATCGAGATAGGACCGTCCCGATGCGGTAACCTCCGTGATAGCATGTAGCTCGGGTATGATTATACACAAATATATACATTCATTATATGTACACAAGCACTCGGTCATATATATAAATATTCACATTTTCCAATTAGGTTCGCCCACGACCCATAATAATGCTTTAATCGTACGTAGTAAAAGTATACCCAATTCTTATGTATAAAGAACTCATCTATATTAATTCTCAATTATAATCATTTCATAATTACTTCTCATCCCTCGAAGTATACTGTTTTCCTAAAGGTAAATTCAGTGGGTACACCCTCACTAACATACTGGTCTAAGTCCTTCATGAGTCTCTTAATTCCTTAGTTAACGTGGGCACGATTTCTGATATGTGACATACCCCCGTTGTCCCGCAGTCACCTCCCGCATAAAATTATATTAAACAGAACCTACTTGATGCCCCTACTGGTCTTCTTCATGACCCATTTTGCTCTTTAAATATTATTCAAGGGTTCCTACGCCTTTTATCCGAATTAAAACAAAAGAGGAAAAACATTCAGTTTCTAGGAGGGGTCGATGGATCGATGAAAGGGGGTCAATCGATCGATCAGTCGATCGATTGACATTCTTGAGTCGATCGATTGATCGAGTAGTTCTTGCCTAGAATTTGTTAATCCAAGATAGTTTAGTTTGATTGATTTTCAAAAGTGATAGCTTCAAAAAAATTGGGTGAAAAGAAACATTTTAGTTGTTTATCTTTTGACGATGTAATAGTTGAAGATCTACGGGTTTACACAATAAATCCTAATTATACTTATTTTGTCAAGACGCTATTTATTTGTATAATCAACAATATTTTAGGCTTGTGTGCATTGTGCTTATTTGTTCCCATAGTTCACTTTATCTTATCACTTGAGGCTAAATCTTAGTTTGATAAAGTTTTGCGGTCAAATAGCACTTCTTAAACATATTTGAGTGTTTGGGTCATGATTCATTTGTATCTAGTTCACACCCATTTATTCCATTCTAAATGTTTGGACACATAGATATTATGCAAGTGTGTAAAGATTATGTGTTTTATGTCGAGTTTTTATGGTCGTTTTTTATGGTCGTTTATACTATATATAAGCGTGTCGAGTAATCTTTGGTATATCTTTTGCATATTGATATATAAGTTATCGTTTTGTTTTGAGTATTTGCGTTCACATGTAATCCATGTTTGCCATATGCTTCATCTTTAGATTTTATTTGGCATGTTATATGATCATATTGATATCTCTGATTGTGTACATGAAATTTCATATCTAAACATTGATAATTTTAAAATTGGTATCATACTTCATTGCTCATTTATATTGGTATCTTTTTTTCATCGATATTGGTATTATTTGATCATAGTTTGGACTATTTGTGCTTGAGTTATCATGTTGTGTTTTTGTTGTACTTTACACCGTTGCATGATTTTCTTCCTTCCTCCCTATTTCTCTTGGTATCATATCTTCACACATTTAGGGGAGATTTGGTTTATGGCGAAAAAATAGTTTTATGCATTCTTATTTTTTCTATTCCTGAACAAAAAGGGGGAGACATGGTATATTTCCTTTCATGATTAAGATATTTTATCTTAGTAGGAGACATCTTACCTAGGTTGAGATTGTTTGGACACAGTTCAAATTTTATTCTTATGCTAATTTTATAATACTTGTTATAATCTCTTTGCATTTTAACGTGTGTTTAAGTGTGTAGTTTTGTAACATGTGGCAAAGTTTCAAGTAAGCAAAGCTACTCAATGTACTATCGAACGTTTGTACTATTTTTTCTTATGAGGCTAGGTATTGAGTCTTTTTAGAGAGCTTGGCGACCATAGATTTTTTATTTTGGTTTCGTCCCGGAATAGCCAAAGGGAGAGATTTGTAAGGACAATTATCCAATCTAGTCAATTTGTTTGTAATTGGGGTAATTCCAAAAAAAACATTTGAATCATTGGTTAGCCTTTGTATTATTGATCCCATAATACTATGACATATTTGATGAAGACGTAGCGACCAAGCTTCAAAGTAAATATACATTGTGTCATGTTTTGTGCAATTTTATCTTCACGTTTATCGATAATATCACAAGTATGGATGCATTTAGAATATGACCCTTGGATATTTTTATGGATATATGTTTTTGAACAAAATCGTTTGGAGCTTTTTTTTTTAAATTGATAAAAAATATTTTTTTTTATTTTGATCTCATTAGAACGAGATTTAATTCTTCTTCGAAAGATGTTATTTTTGTTAGAATGACTTTTAATCTCGTTAGAAAGAGTTTGGAATCTCGTTGGAACTCTATTTAGTAGTGTAATTCTCGTTGGAAGGTCACCGGAAGTTCGTTAGAACGAAAAAGGGTTCTCGTTCGAATGAACTTTGTTCTCATTCGAACAAAAACTCATTCTCCTTGGAACGAACTTTCCATTCTCGTTCGAACGGATTTGCTGCCTTGAAATATATGTTTCATTATTTAAGGCATTTTATACTCATATATTTCAAGAACTTTTGGTGAAAAATGTTTTCTTAACCATTTACTAAAGTTCCAAAACCCTAGTTTTTCCCATACCGTTCAAAGATCCAAGTTTCATATTTCTTATGCCTTGGGATCTTTGTGTTAGGAACCAAAGTTTGTTTCTCTACATCTTGAAAGAACTTATTTACTGTGGTGGACTCCGTGCTTGTGGTGTTGCGATGAATACGTGATGGATTCTATGTTCCGATTCCTAGACAATTGCTAAGCCTCATCAGTGGATACTGAGACATGCGTGGAGTCATGCGTTGTGGTAGCTTGCGTGGTTGGACTCATTCATTGCATTATGGAGGAGCGCTTGAAGATTAAAAACGCATCAAGGCTTCTGAGTATCGAGTTGTTGAGTAAGTCATATGTCAACTTGGGTAATTTCGTATCATAGTGATCTGCTTGGTTGGGTCGTCCGAGATTTTTTTTCGTTGTGGATTTTCCTCATACATCGGTGTGTTGTGGATAATTTATTTATTTTATATGTTTATCACCTAAATGCATGTTTTAGGTTAAAAATATAAAATTGGGTAAATTAATTTCTCACAACAAACGACTTAATTTGGTTAACAAGTTTTAATTGGGTTTAAGTTGTTTAAAGTTTTAATCTTTAAAATTAAAAAAATCTAAAAATAGACTTTTTGTTTGTTCGGACCTTCCTTGCCTATTAGCACCCACAATTTTACATTCACAAAATTATTAAGGTTCAACTCAATTTTCGAAATATTCAAGCAATTCAAAACAATTAGATCATGATATATTATTAACCCAATTTCTAATTTCTCAGGCTTTTAGAGAATTTAGTGGTACAAAAGTATCCGAATTTTGGCTTGTACAAAGTTTGGGTTTAGTCTTCCTGTTTTCGGTTCTCTCATTATAGAGTAAATTGCCCTTTGTATTCCAGGACTTTGGCCATTGTCTCATTTCACCCTTGAATTTTCAATTTAAATAGACCAAATTGTTAAAAATGTTACACCCAACTATTTGGTAACAACTAATATACCCAAGAACTTTGCATCACGAGGTAACATCCCATCAGTCACATTCACTTTTATTCAGTTAAATTAAAACCCAAGAACACATAAAAAAAAGTTCAACATATATTAATGGCAAAAATTTTGGAAAGATTCAACAATCAAACCTTTGGTCACACGAGACTTCAACATACGAAAAAACCCAACAAAAATAATATAAGATATGCAACATAAAACACATAATGACTTTAATAATTTGTGGAAGTGTGTATAGTACTTTCATCGTTCTCATCGCTTAGGTTCAAAAATGATAATTTTACTAATTTGTGACCATGTTTATGTTGTGTCGGCTGAGTCGTTACAACCCATTCTCCTTTTCCCCACAATTTCATCATTATACACGGTGTAATAGAATGAGATGAAGAATAAAAAAGGGGGTGGTGGTGTGTCAATCTTCTCAATCTATATATTATCTTTGAAAATAAACTTTGTTGTGTATATCCCATATGTTCACATAAGGACACACACACACACACACACACACATATATATATATATATATATATATATATATATATATATATATATATATAGACACACACACACACACATAAACGTAGACATAAACAAGTAAAAAACTTCATATTTGATTCTTATGTGAGTAGATACTCTATAAACTATAAGAGATAAGTTGTTTGACATTGATACAAAATCAAATTAAACTAAGTTGAACCTCTACACCACACCACAAAACAATATATGCCAACTAACTATACCACGACTTCTGCTAAATTCATGATTTATGAACACACTTTTAATAATAAAAAAGAAAATTTTCAGCAAAATTCATCATATTAAGTAACTAAAACGCGTAATTAATCGTGATTTCTATTTGCAGCTAGGGTGATTATTCATGGGCTCATAAATTAAGATCCTCGTGACTATAAAGAGAGAACTTGAAGTTCTCTTTCTCGGAATAAACGAAAAAATTCCCAAACTGTCAATACAACTTTATAATACACATTTTGAACTCTGTTATGGATTACACACACACACACACGCGCACACACACACAACAAATGGAAACTCATGTAAAACCAAAAACATAAAGCATAAACCCTCCATCCAGGATCCCATTTTACTAATTAATAACCTCTCATGGAGACTTGGAGCACGATAAGATCTGTTTTCTGGAAAACAGTCTTCACTCCAAATTAACAATGGATATTAAACATTAAGATTATTCACTCTTGAGTTTCTTCGTGCTAATCTATATAACCACACAAACTACGGAAGATTCAATACAAGGATGTGATGTGATTGTTACCTATGTAAAGATGCCCGTCAAACAACTAAATAAAGGCCGGAGTTAACAGTTTTTAGACTTTCTGCACATATGTTTGCACACATTTGTGTGTGCTAGGTAACTAATATATATATATATATATATATATATATATATATATATATATATATATATGGTAATCATAACTACAACAGAGGACTAAAAGTGAATAATAACTTACAGATGACCTCTCCCTTCCTCCTTTCTTCTGGCTTAGGACCGATAATGTAAAGATAAAACATTACATTGGCGGAGTTAAAAAGGTTTTACCTAATATAGCAAACAAGATAAATGAGAAAAATACCATATATAAAATTTAAGAACCATCATCCAAAACATTAATACAAAACTATCTTTCCTATACTAAAATTCCAAAATATTAATCCAAAAGTATATTTCCTACACTAAAACATGCTAAACTAAGATAAATATTTTAAACATACTTAAACCAACTTTCCCTCCAAATAATAAATCCTCCATTTGAAATGCCTACCAAAGTGTCAAAACCATTTTTAGGAGAATTATACAAAGAAGAATTAGGTTGAAGCACTGTCTTAACCCAAACTAACTTTTCCCCATGTCGAAAGTGTTTGAAGTGACACATATCACTGTGATGTATCCCAACATGTCGCTTTGCAAATTCTACACCGACTCTATCGAGTAAAATGATGGGAGTTTTTTTGAAGGAGGGGGAGGGTGTTGAGGGCGAATGCCCCAAAATTTTAAACTGCAAATTATGAGATGGTTTAATGATATACTAAATTTTATTTTTTCAAAAATTATTTAATATTCATTACTTTGAAAGCACAACCAAACACTTGAAAAACTAAATTAAACTACACACACATTATAAGTTTCACTTAAACAAAATTCAAACCAATTCAAGTTAAACAACTCAGCATGAATATTATCAAATTAAATTAATGTCGACTTGAATTAAATTGAATTAAAATTACCCATATATTTAAATAACATCAAATTAAACATGATTTGTGATTTAAATCAATTTTTATCTTATTAACCTAGACATGCATCTAAGTGAGAATTTTGCAAGATAAAAATAAATCACAAACATACTACGCCGCGATGTACGAGAAAAACCCACAATGCAAAAAACCTCGGACGACTCTGCCTACAAGTCCACTAAGTATGGTTTTACAAATACAATACAAAAGACTTACAACAGATGACTTGACTCCCTTCAAGCCTCGACGCTTCTTCTTGCATCCACTTCCGCCCAGTCGATAACTTCGTAGTCCACTGGAATCTTGGAATCCACCAATGGGGCACAACTACCATCAACCCACACACGGTGCCTTTCACCATATGAGAATGCCGCAACAAAACGATCTCCTTTTTTAGGTAGAGAAGAGACCCGGTGTCAAACTGTCACACCCCAATCCCAATATCCATACTAATCATTTATTATTAGAATAATTAAATCATAATCTTGAGCCCATTGGAAATATAATTCATCTATTCATATTTTACTGCATAATGTGCATAATCAACATAATATTATTCTTGTGCCATAACGAAATCAATATCAGAGTCATAATTAAGCGGACATACAATACTATGATTAACTACGATAAAATTTCACAATCATCAACTCAATCCATACTAACGCAAAATATACAATGTGTGAGTAAATTAAACTCTTCAGTGTGACAATGATAAAATCCCCACATTTAAACCCCGGCTCCTTCCAACGGTGCAACTCTCGAAGTTACCGGTCATATGGTATTCTAGTTGGCAGCATACAAACCTGAAATTGTTAAAATATAAACTGTAAGCATTAAGCTTAGTGAGGTACTCCTTCCCTACAATGTAATAACAATTCTATATAGAATATGTGGATATAAAATCCGAACAATCCTGCCCATTGGCAATAACAAATCCTGGATCATAAGATCCAAATAATTCTGCCCATTGGCAATAACAAATCCTGGAACATAAGTTCCAATTAATTCTGCCCATTGGCAATAACAAATCCTGGATCATAAGTTCCAATTAATTCTGCCCATTGGCAATAACAAATCCTGGAACATAAGTTCCAACAAATCATTGGATCTTTGTCTAATTCCAATCCTGGATCATAAGACCCAACCAATCCTGGATATTTTAAAATCCAAACAAATCCTGAATACCGAAGTATTCAAACAAATCCGCTCTTAGAGCTATATTCATATTTATATATGAAACAAATCATAAGTACACTCACCTTGGCAGTTTAACTGGCTTTGCCCTTGCCTTTATCCAGTACTTGTTCAATCAGCTCTTCTTCCCTTCCTATCATTCTTAAAATATTATTATCATCATAATAATATCAATAATCCAAAGAACGATTTAAATATAATTCAATCCATAAGCATCACATGATTCCATTTAAATCATTTATCACAAGTGAAGTCCCATCCAAATTCATGCTAGTATATTTAACATATCCAAATCATAGACCAAATATGAATTCATTTATTCTTGGAAATTCAATACCTGTCATATTAGTATTCCAATACAAAAGACGGTACATCATTTTAGGTCTCGTAGAGCAAGATATGCTCATTTCTTTACCACATGGTAAATCTGCCCTATAGGCCCTCTTATCGTTCATTCAACTTCCACGAATTTCCATAATTTTTCTACATCATAAATTTATATGATATTTAACCCAACATTATTAAACATATTAAAAAAATATAAAATTAAAGTTTCATAATTTTTAAGGTTCGTTTGCTATGTCAAGCAAAACACCGAACACATGGCAGGGTTATTTTCACCCTTAGGGCAGATTTCATACCCGAATTTCAAACTCTCACCAAAGACTCATTTCTTGGTATTTTCATATGATTTTCGGATATTTCATACATATATGAGTCCAGGTTAATATAAAATTGGAATCAATCAATTCCAATAAGTACACAAAAATATATGGAAGTTTGAATAAACATAGTTTCTAAACAAAGCAATTTTAGGGTTTTATACATTAAACTTAACTTAAACTTTCATCTAACCAAACATATATGTCAAGGGCTGAAAGTTTAGTAAAACAATGATTATTTATATCATATAAAACATAAATATAAGAAAAACAAAAAGATTTGAAGTTAGAATTACCTTCGGGGCTTTTACGTAATTTTCTATGAATTTTTCTTCAATTTTCTCCTCACTTTTTCTTCCTAACTTCCTATTTCTCTTTCCTTAAGCTTAAAATCTCTCATGGCTGAATTTGGATGAATAAAGAGGTAATTCTAAAGGTTTAAGATCGGCCAAATCCACCACCCTTCCCAACCAATGAGAATAAAACATTTGTTGCCATAATAAGACAAAATACTACTTAACTGATGGACTGTTTTGCCTTTGTTTCGTAATTTTGGTATAACTTCTCACTCGAACCTCCGTTTTACACACCGTTTGTTGTGTTACAACCATAATTCACTTATCTACGACTATATAGTTTTCACCTCAAGTCAATTGTTATGTCATAAAGGTCAAAACTAGCCTTAAACATGCACATTCCTACCGAAACCTTCAAAATTTTGTATTTGTAACTAATTTGACATTTCATGCTTTTTGAAGGTAGGATTAGACTAAACATAATAAATTAACATCATATATATTAACAACACACTAATCATATCACATAAGCTAATCATGATTTAAGCATAATTAATCGTAATTATATTCGGGTTGTCACAATTCTCCCCCTGTTAGGAAATTTCGTCCTGGAAATTGACATACCTTGGTTGTCCGACTCAAACAAATACGAATAACGCATTTTCATGCTATCCTCACTCTCCCATATAGCTTCTTCCATGGAATGCCTTCTCCACACAACTTTCACAAGTGGGATCACCTTTGATCTTAATATTTGTTCTTTCCTATCAACGATAGCAAGCGGTTCTTCCACGTAGCTCAAATCTTCCTTCAACTCAATAGGTTGTTCCACCAATACATGTGAAGGGTCCGCTACATACTTTCTTAACATAGAAACATGGAAAACATCATGTAATCGGGATAACTCTTGTGGTAACGCTAACTTGTAGGCAACCATCCCGACTTTCCCAAGAATTTCGTAAGGTCCAATGTAGCGTGGACTAAATTTTCCTTCCTTTCCAAACCTCATAACTCCTTTCCATGGCGATATTCGAAGAAACACATAATCCCCTTTCTGGAATTCCAAATCTTTTCGTCGTTTATCCGCATAACTTTTCTGTCTGCTTTGAGCTATTCTCATTCTATCTTGAATAATCTTCACTTTTTCAGTGGTGACTTCAATCAACTCTGGACCCTCTATCTTCCTCTCACCAACTTCACCCCAATATATGGGTGTACGACACCGTCTACCATACAATGCTTCATATGGAGCCATACCAATAGTAGACTGAAAACTATTGTTATATGAAAATTCTATCAAAGGCAAATATTCATCCCAATTACCTTTGAAATCAAGCACACAAGCTCTAAGCATATCTTCCAAAATCTGTATTGTTCTTTCAGACTGCCCATCTGTCTGGGGATGAAAAGCCGTACTAAAATTTAAGTTGGTACCCATAGCATACTGCAAATTATCCCAGAATCTGGAGGTAAAAGTTGGGTCCCTATCTGAAACAATAGAAACAGGTGCTCCATGCAATCGAATAATTTCATTAACATACAATCTAGCATACCTATCAACTGTATACGTAGTATTGACTGCTAGAAAGTGAGCTGACTTGGTTAACCTGTCTACTACTACCCAAATCGAATCTGACCCCTTCTGAGATCGAGGAAGTCCAACTACAAAATCCATTGTCACATGATCCCATTTCCATTATGGTATTGGCAATGGTTGAAGTAAACCAGTAGGTTTCTGATGCTCCACTTTCACTTGCTGACATATAAGGCACCTAGCAACAAAATCAGCTATTTCCTTCTTCATAGTATTCCACCAATAATGCTCCTTTAAATCCCTATACATTTTAATACTACCAGGATGCATAGTATAAATGGAATTATGAGCCTCATCTAAAATTTCCTCTTTCAATCCACTCAAATTAGGCACACATAACCGCTATTTATACAATAAAGTGCCATCATTCACAATACAAAAATCTTCAGACTTACCATCTTGGACATCTTGTCATTTCTTCTCAAGGAAAGGATCTTGACTTTGCAAATCATGAATACGGGTAGCTAACAAAGGCCTCACGTTTACATGAGCAAAGAATCTATTCCCATCTACTAGCTACAATTCTACTCCCATCAATCTCAACTCCATAATATGAGCAACTCTAGCACATCGAATACAAGATAACCTGCCTGAAGCCTTTCTACTCAAAACATCTGCAACTACATTTGCCTTTCCTGTGTGGTAGTGAATTGTACAATCATAATCTTTAATTAACTCCATCCACCACCTCTGCCTCAAATTCAAATCCTTCTGAGTAAATAAATACTTAAGGCTTTGATGGTCAGTAAAAATTTCACATTCCTCACCATATAGATAATGACGCCATAATTTCAAAGCAAACACAATAGCAGCAAGTTCCAAATCATGTGTAGGATAATTACGTTCATGTGTACGCAACTACCTAGAAGCATAAGCAATAACTCTACCATACTACATAAAAACACAACCCAACCCCTGGTGTGAAGCATCAGTATAAATAACAAAACCATCTCCACCATGTGTAATAGTAAGAACAGGGGCAGTTACCAACCTCTTTTTCAATTCATCAAAACTATTTTCACAATCAGAATTCCATTCAAACTTAACATCTTTCCGGGTTAGTTTAGTCATCGGCAAGGCAATTGAAGAAAATCCCTTTATAAACCTCCTATAATACCCAGCTAAACCAAGAAAACTCCTCACCTCAGTCACGTTATTGGGCCTCTCCCATTTTACAATAGCCTCTACCTTTTTAGGATCAACACATATACCATCTCCCGAAACAACATGGCCTAAAAATGCAACTTGTGATAGCCAAAATTCACACTTGCTAAACTTGGAATACAACTTCTTATCTTTCAACAGATTCAAAATAGTTGTGAGATTCTTTTCATGTTCAACCATATCACATGAATAAATCAGAATATCATCAATAAAAACTATCACAAATGAATCAACAAAAGGATGAAGTACCCGGTTCATAAGATCCATAAATACAGCTGGAGCATTAGTCACCCCAAAAGGCATCACCAGAAATTCAAAATGACCATACCGAGTACGAAAAGCAGTTTTAGAAATATCGCTCTCCTTGACCCTCAACTGATGATAACCCGATCGTAAGTCTATTTTTGAAAACACTTTAGCACCTTGTAACTGATCAAACAAATCATCTATACGAGGTAAAGGGTATTTGTTCTTAATTGTAGCTTTATTTAGTTGCCTATAATCAATACACAAACGCATGGTACCATCTTTCTTCTTCACAAATAAAACGGGCGCACCCCATGGAGATACACTAGGCTGTATGAACCCCCTATCAAGTAAATCTTGCAACTGAATCTTGAGTTCTTTCAACTCAGCAGGTGCCATTTTAAATGGTGCCATAGAAATAGGGGTTGTCCCCGGTGCTAATTCGATACTAAATTCAACTTCTCTTTCTGGAGGTAACCCTGGCAACTCACTAGGAAACACTTCAAGAAAATCCCATACAATAGGAACATCGACTAATTGTAAAGCCCCCTTCCTAGTGTCAAGAACATATGCAATAAAACCCTCACAACCGTTACTCAATAATTTCCTCGTCTGAATAGCAGAAATGATGCAACTGGGAACAATTTTTCTTTCCCCCACAAATTTAAATTCAGGCTCACCAGGCATATTAAAAACAACTTCCTTACAGAAACAATCCATAGATGCATGATATTTAGATAACCAATTCATTCCCAGAATTATATCAAAATCAAAAATATCCAATGGAAGTAGATCTATAACTGTATCTCTAGCTCCCACAGTCAAAACACAATCGTGAAAAACATATTCAACTACAATCATATCCCCCATAGGCATGGAAATACCCAACCCCACATCTAAATGAGTGCATGGTCTATTCAGATATATGGAAAATGCATATGCCACAAAAGAATGTGTGGAACCAGGATCAATCAGAACATAAGCACTTCTATCAGTAACATAAAGTGTACCTGTCACCACATCTGGAGTAATCTGAGCTTCTATCATTGTAAAAACTCGTCCACCTGGTCTGGAACTACTAGCTTGTCCTCTACCCATACTTTTCACTGCACTGCTCGGAGATAACATTCTGCTTGCTACTTTACTATGTGCTGCTGGAGCCTCTGCTAATTGCGGACAATTCTTCTTAATATGCCCCACTTGATGACAATGGTAGCATTCCAATCCCTTAAACTTAGGACACTCAGATTTATAATTCCCTTCCTCTTTACAAAAGAAACATGTAACAACTCTTGTCGGTGCCTCACCCTTTCCTGACCTCCTAACCAGACTAGAAGATTCTCCACCCCTAGTATCTCTGCCAAATCTCCCCAGACCTCTACCACTATCTCCACCACCTCTCAGAAATTTATGAGGTTCCATCTTAACACTTCCACCCTCACCTCCCTTAAAGTGAGATGCGTCGAATCTACTCTTCTTAAAAGTCTCTCTACTCGCCACCCCTTGGTTCATTTGCCTTTCTGCTATATTGGCTTTGTTTACCAGAGAAGCATAATCTTCTAACTCATAAGTGGCCACTCTATTTTGAATAGGCTAAATCAGTCCATCTTGAAACTTACTACATTTATCTCCTTCATCCTGCACATACTTAGTAGCAAATCTAGACAAAGCAGTAAATTTAGCATCGTACTCCCTTACAGACATTTTCCCTTGGGTCAAATTTATAAACTCCCTCAGCTTCTCCCTCCTATAAACCTTAGGGAAATACTTAACATACAAAGCTTTAATAAATTCAGCCCAAGTAATAACATCAGTACCTTCCATCCTGGGCACCAAATGGTTGCTGGCTTCCCACCAATATTTTGCCTCCCCTTTGAGCTTAAACATGGATAGATTCACTTTCTGGTTATCCGGAACCTTCATAACTGCAAAGATAGTTTCTAGATCTCTGACCCACATCTCAGCTTCTGTAGGTTCAACTGACCCTGAATATTCTGGAGGATTCAACTTTAAAAACTTCTCATGCATGGAATCTTTCATTTCCTTCCTTGCCTCTCTCTCAATCCTGGCAACGGTCTTTGATTCTAGATATCTTGCCTGTTGTTCTGCCATTTGCGCCATATTTATTTCTTGTTGCTCTGCCATCCTCATCATTGCCTGCACCATCATCTGAATCTCTGTAGGTTGTTCATTCTCTCTGGACCTTCCAGCAACACTCTGCTCTTCTTCAGTATAGTCTATACGAGAAGCTACTCCCTCTTCTCGATGTTGTCCATCCCGAGGTTCCATCTGGAATTATCTGGAATACAACAAAGTTCTAACAACCAGTATAAACAGTTTATACTACTAAACTATTGGTTAGTACATAAACAATTCATAAATATCAAATCAACTCAATACTGCCATCTAACCATCACACACGTCCAGAATTAATAACCACGCTCTGATACCACTAATTGTCACACCCCAAACCCAATATCCATACTAATCATTTATTATTAGAATAATTAAATCATAATCTTGAGCCTATTGGAAATATAATTCACCTATCCATATTTTACTGCATAATGTGCATAATCAACATAATATTATTCTTTTGCCATAAAGAAATCAATATCAGAGTCATAATTAAGCGGACATACAATACTATGATTAACTACAATAAAATTTCACATTCATCAACTCAATCCATACTAACGCAAAATATACAATGTGTGAGTAAATTAAAATCTTCAGTGTGACAATGATAAACTCCCCACATTTAAACCCCTGCTCCTTCCAACGGTGCAACTCTCGAAGTTACCGGTCATATGGTATTCTAATTGGCAGCATACAAACCTGAAATTGTTAAAATATAAACTGTAAGCATTAAGCTTAGTGAGGTACTCCTTCCCTACAATGTAATAACAATTCTATATAGAATATGTGGATATAAAATCCGAACAATCCTGCCCATTGGCAATAACAAATCCTGGATCATAAGATCCAAATAATTCTGCCCATTGGCAATAACAAATCCTGGAACATAAGTTCCAATTAATTCTGCCCATTGGCAATAACAAATCCTGGAACATAAGTTCCAACAAATCATTGGATCTTTGTCCAATTCAAATCCTGGATCATAAGACCCAACCAATCCTGGATATTTTAAAATCCAAACAAATCCTGAATACCGAAGTATTGAAACAAATCCGCTCTTAGAGCTATATTCATATTTATATATGAAACAAATCATAAGTACACTCACCTTGGCAGTTTAACTGGCTTTGCCCTTGCCTTTATCCAGTACTTGTTCAATCAGCTCTTCTTCCCTTCCTATCATTCTTAAAATATTAGTATCATCATAATAATATCAATAATCCAAAGAACGATTTAAACATAATTCAATCCATAAGCATCACATGATTCCATTTAAATCATTTATCACAAGTGAAGTCCCATCCAAATTCATGCTAGTATATTTAACATATCCAAATCATAGACCAAATATGAATTCATTTATTCTTGGAAATTCAATCCCTGTCATATTAGTATTCCAATACAAAAGACGGTACATCATTTTAGGTCTCGTAGAGCAAGATATGCTCATTTCTTTACCACATGGCAAATCTGCCCTATAGGCCCTCTTATCGTTCATTCAACTTCCACGAATTTCCATAATTTTTCTACATCATAAATATATATGATATTTAACCCAACATTAGTAAACATATTAAAAAAATATAAAATTAAAGTTTCATAATTTTTAAGGTTCGTTTGCTATGTCAAGCAAAACACCGAACACATGGCGGGCATATTTTCACCCTTAGGGCAGATTTCATACCCGAATTTCAAACTCTCACCAAAGACTCATTTCTTGGTATTTTCATATGATTTTAGGATATGTCATACATATATGAGTCCAGGTTAATCTCCAATTGGAATCAATCAATTCCAGTAAGTACACAAAAATATATGGAAGTTTGAATAAACAGAGTTTCTAAACAAAGCAATTTTAGGGTTTTATACATTAAACTTAACTTAAACTTTCATCTAACCAAACATATATGTCAAGGACTGAAAGTTTAGTAAAACAATGATTATTTATATCATATAAAACATAAATATAATAAAAACAAAAAGATTTGCAGTTAGAATTACCTTCGGGGCTTTTACGTAATTTTCTATGAATTTTTCTTCAATTTTCTCCTCACTTTTTCTTCCTAACTTCCTACTTCTCTTTCCTTAAGCTTAAAATCTCTCATGGATGCATTTGGATGAATAAAGAGGTAATTATAAAGGTTTAAGGTCGGCCAAATCCACCACCCTTCCCAACCAATGAGAATAAAACATTTGTTGCCATAATAAGACAAAATACAACTTAACGGATGGACTGTTTTGCCCTTATTTCGTAATTTTGGTATAACTTCTCACTCGAACCTCCGTTTTACACACCGTTTGTTGTGTTACAACCATAATTCACTTATCTACGACTATATAGTTTTCACCTCAAGTCAATTGTTACGTCATAAAGGTCAAAACTAGCCTTAAACATGCACATTCCTACCGAAACCTTCAAAATTTTGTATTTGTAACTAATTTGACATTTCATGCTTTTTGAAGGTAGGATTAGACTAAACATAATAAATTAACATTTTAAGGACACAAATTTCCAATTGAGTCCATATATAGTTTTGGCTCAATTCCGGACAAAAACATTTATTCATAGGAATGTATTTGATTGTAATATTCTCAAGCCTATGAAGTATGTGTTGAAGACTAGCGGCAAAGAATATAAAGCTTCATCAAAATTCCGGTTTGCGTGCCTCGTTTCTACGTCATCAACTAAGGTTCCATGCTCCCAAGGTATGAATGTAATTATATTTATATAGGAGTTTGGAACAATTTGTATTGGGTGTTAGGTGTAATAAAAACTGCATTTTATTTTCAGAAAGAATCAATTAGAACTTTAATATAAGTATATAAAAGTTTCTGGGCCAAAATCGAATTTTACAAACTTTCTGGTCGTTCGTTAGAAATGTCGTTCAAACGAGTTTTTTCGTTCGAACCAGATTTCGTTCGAACGAGTTTTGTCGTTCGAACCAGTTTCGTTCGAACGAGTTTTACCAACGACCCTAACTGGTCAGTCGTTCGATATGTCGTTCGAACGAATGTTCGTTCTAACGAGGTATCTAACGAATTTCTAATGAGCCCAGGCTGGTCGCTCGTTAGAAGTCTCGTTCGAACGAGAATCAAGTTCGTTCCAACGAGATTCCAGCGGGAACAGTTATTTGGCAGTTTTTTTTGCAGTTTTTCCCCACTACTCCACTTGGTTTTCAACCAACTTTTTTCATACATTATTATGTGCGGGAAACACATTTTCCAAGACAACTTTTCCATCCTAATACATCTCCTATAGAGAGTTGAGATATTATTTTACAAAAAGGAAAATGTTCATTTTTGAGTGTTATTTTTAAAGAGAAAAATCATACACACTCTAGTTTTACACCCAATAGTTGTTTATCCAAGTTTCTATATTCATATCAATTGCTTGGAGTTTTTGGCACCGGTTTTCTCTACCGAATTCAAGAGACGTTTCGGGTTTGCTTCTACACCCCATCACAAAGAAGACTTTTGTTGAGATTCTACCCACACGGAGAAAGGCTCCATGCTTGGGTGACGGTGACCATATAAAGTCCCATCGGTGGATTCCGAGACCGCGGTGGTGTTCCGAGGTTGTCCGCTAGGAAGAGGTTTCTACGAGAAGGAGCGTCGAGGCTTGTGAGGGATCGAGTCAGTCGTTGTAAGTCTATCTGTCTTGTAATTGTAATTCCGTATCTAGTGGACTTGTGGCTAGGGCCGTCCGAGGTTGTTTCCCGTCTTGGGTTTTTCCTCGTACATCTCGGCGTAGTGTGACATTGTTTATTTTATCTTGCTCATCATTTAGAATCCATGCTTTAGGTTTCATTCAAGATAAAATTTGGTTTAACTCTCACACTATATTTAATTTGGGACTAAATTAAATATTGGGTAAATTTGGTTTATACAAGTCATTTGCTAAATTGGTTTCGCGTAACTTTGGATAAGTGTTAATTATGACTTAGGCAAATTCTAGGACTTGAATTTTGTTTTAATTTGTTTTGAGGAATTAAAACTTGTTGTTATTTTTGAAAGTTGAACCATCACCTCTATTCTCAACGCTTCTGCAAAAGGAAATTAACTTTGATTTGAATTGAGAAAGTCTTAAAATACGGGGTTCCATACTTTTACAAATTGGTATCAGAGCCAAAAACGATAAATTATTTCGTTAAGATCTTTTAATTTTTTGGCTAAAATGGATTTTTCCCCATTTTCAAAATTTCCTATTTTCGATGGTTCAAACTACGCGTATTGGAAAGCGCGAATGAGATCGGCACTAAAATCTATCGACGAGAGAGTTTGGATGTCTGTTGTTACCGGGTACTCCCCACCAACTTATTTAGTTAAAAATGAACGTGTTATCAAACCCGCCGATAGATGGACTGAAAATGAGTTTAAACTTTCTAATTTTAATTCCCGTGGTTTAAATGCCTTATTTAGCGCTGTCGCACCGGATGAATTCCGACGTATTATGACGTGTGAAACCGCTAAAGAAGCTTGGGATATTTTACAATTAACTCATGAAGGAACTAGTGTCGTTAAAGCTTCAAAACTCCAAAACCTCACCACTCAATTTGAAACTATCAAAATGGATGAAAAAGAAACTTTTGATAAATTTTATGCTAGACTTTCTGATATTGTTAATTCATCCTTTAACTTGGGAGAGAAAATACCTGACGACCGTGTTGTAAAGAAAATTTTAAGGTCCCTACCCGATAGATTTATTCCTAAAGTGACCGTTTTAAATTCTTTACCCACTTTAGCCTCTACGAAATTAGAAGAGCTTGTAGGTGATTTACAAACCTATGAACTGGATATGTTTCCCTCTAAAACTGAAAAGAAAATTGAAAAGGGTGTTGCTTTAAAAGCCCGTAAAGAGGTCAAACAAGTAGTAGAGAGCGATAGTGATAGTGACTCGGAAGACATGGCTTTGTTTGCTCGTAAATTTAGAAAATTTCTTAAATTTAACAAAGATAAAGTTAAAAATGATTTTAAGAAATTTGATACTTCTAAACATGATAAAAGCGAGAAGATTTCTAAAGCCGAGAAAATCCCTAAACCTAGTAATGAACATTTAGATAGGGACGAGTCTAATAAGTGTTTTGGTTGTGAAGGTTATGGCCATAGGGCTTATGAGTGCCCCACTAAACTAAGGAAAGATGGTAAGCGACCTATTTCATATAATGCAACCCTTAGTGATAGTGATAAGGAAGAAAAGCCCGATTCCCCCACTAAGAAAAATTTTGTGGCTTTTATGGCTAGTCATGTGAGTGATAATGAGAACTCATCGATTGATGAAACAATAGCACATGCCACTTCCAAGGTCATTGTTCATGATTCCCTTGTTTTTAATGATAGTGAGAGTGGAGAAGAGAGTGAAAATGAAGAAGGGGTTGATGTGAGTGAACTTCAAAATGCTTTTCATGAATTATATAAAGAATCTATTAATTTGAAAAGGACTAATTTGAAGTTAGAAGCTTGTTTAAGAAAGAGTGTCAAGGTCGTTGATGATAGTGCCTTAATAGAAGACCTTAGGACACATGTGAGGACTCTTCAAGAGAAGCTTGATTATGTAGAAGGCGAAAGAGATAACCTTAGGGGTTTAATGGAATCCTTGAAAAAGGAGCTTCTTGCTCTTGAAGAGCGAAATGTTTTACTCGAATCTAACATTGCTGAATTAGAAAATAAATTAAAAGATTCTACTAATGTCAAATTTGATTTGGAATTTCGTTCGAAAAAACTTGATAAAATGTTAGGAACGATCCAAATTAAAAATGACACGTGTGGTTTAGGCTTCAATCCTTGTAATGAATTTACTCATAATGCCCAAACCAATGTTTTAGGAGAATTAACTAGGAATACTTTTAAAGATCACTCCTTAAGTAAATCTTTTCGACATGTTCTCACTTGTACACATTGTGGTCGAAAAGGTCATCTTAGGCAATTTTGTTTAGATCTTAAACGAATTCCTAGAAAATCCCATAGTAAAGTAACCACGATAGCTAACGTTCCTACACCCCAAGATAGTAATTCTTCATTAATTTGGGTTAGGAAATCCGACTTGGTTGCCTTACAAAATAGGGATTTTGATTCTCATTTACTTTCACATGCTTCCTCTCTTGCTAAATCTAAAGGATAAATGTGTTAGTTTTTGCATGCTTTAGCGTTTGTACTTCATGCCATATTCATATGCTAAATGTATGCTTGTTTAGTCATGATCTAGTCATTGCCTTATTTCATATCACATGCTAGAAATGATGACTTGTTTATCTTTTTGTATTATATTTTGTGTTTGAATTAATTGAAAAATATAAAAAGATTTTTGTTTATCATTTGTGTTTTATTTATTTCATTTACGCTTAATGAAAAATACAAATGATTTTTGTTTGTCCTTTTGAGTAAATATTTATTTTTGATTAAAAATGTTAAAAACTCAAAAAGATTTTATTTTGTGTGTATTTTGTTTGACACACTTTATGTGGCATATATTTGTGTTTGAATCCTATCGTTTACGCTCCCATGTGGCTAGAACTTTTGGCTTAGATTTTCAATCCTTAAAATGTTCTTTACCATGGTTTATATGGAGTAGTTGGATTTTGTATTGTTTAAATGGATTCTATTTCTATATGCCTCTATTCACACATGCACGAGCTCTTTTGAAATCTTAATGTCACATGTTATATTTGAGCTTTTTGAGGTGTTCTCCTACCAATCTAGTCATCTACATATCTTTGACCTAGGAGGACTAGTGCATGTCAAAATCCGTTGCATGTGAGATTTGTGTGAAAAATGAAAACATGATAAATTAATATATGCACGGGGAAGGGCTCCGAAAGGATGAATTAAATCCTTTGCGATAGTAAGCCACCGTTGATTGGATCTAAAAGAATACGTGATCCAAAGGCCTAAAAACAGAATATTTGGCATTAAACAGAAAGCAATTTCCAAGGCCTATGTTTGTATGATATATTCATTCAAAAACTAAAGACTATATATGCTCATTGAGGGAGAATTGGATGGTATATCAACGGTTTGCACAATGTCCATTTATCCTAGTTGTCTTTAATGTCATGACTCTATTTGGTTTGTCGAATCATCATCATGCTAGGCCTGTATGCATTGTGTATGTTTGTTCATTGAGTTCAATCTATATTGTCACATGAGGTTATATTTCAATGTGATGAAGTTTGCAATCAAATGAGAACTCCGTGAACGTTTATTAAGTGTTTGGGTCTAAATTTAATTGTTGCTAGTACACACCCCTACACTTCCGTTTCCATATGACACATTTTTGCCATACGAGTGTGCAAACTTATTGTATTTTGTGTCATGTGTGTGTTTATATCTATATATATATGCAAGTGCTCTATTGGTATATTTTTGGTATCTATATATATGATATTTGTCTTTGCCCTGCTTTTATTGCCCATATGCTTTCATGTCTTATCACTTTAAGCTTTCACATGTTGTTTATTAGTTCTTTATCCTTTGCCTATTCCCGAACAAAAAGGGGGAGAATGATGATAGGGGGAGAAATGGTATCTAATCCTATTATTATCGTATCTTCGTTAGGGGGAGATTTATCTTAGGGGGAGACGTCTTTCTAAGTAGGTCATGTGTTTAAAGGGAGAATTAATTTAGGGGGAGTAATTAATTAAGTGCATTTAATATTTTGATATTCCCTATGCATTTGATGAGTTTGCTTAAGTGTGCAGGAATTATTCTAAAGCGACATCTTTCTATGGCAAAGCGTTTGATCCTTGGGTTGAGTCAAGTTTGGGCGGGTTATGGTTTGAGTCTAGTGAGCTTGACGGCCCTTTAGGATTTTGTTTGGTTTTTGTCCCGGAATAGCCAAAGGGGGAGATTTGTAAGGACACAAATTTCCAATTGAGTCCATATATAGTTTTGGCTCAATTCCGGACAAAAACATTTATTCATAGGAATGTATTTGATTATAATATTCTCAAGCCTATGAAGTATGTGTTGAAGACGTAGCGGCAAAGAATATAAAGCTTCATCAAAATGCCGGTTTACGTGCCTCATTTCTACGTCATCAACTAAGGTTCCATGCTCCCAAGGTATGAATGTAATTATATTTGTATAGGAGCTTGGAACAATTTGTATTGGGTGTTAGGTGTAATAAAAACTGCATTTTATTTTCAGAAAGAATCAATTAGAACTTTAATATAAGTATATAAAAGTTTCTGGGCCAAAATCGAATTTTACAAACTTTCTGGTCGTTCGTTAGAAATGTCGTTCGAACGAGTTTTTTCGTTCGAACCAGATTTCGTTCGAACGAGTTTTGTCGTTCGAACCAGTTTCGTTCGAACGAGTTTTGCCAACGACCCTAACTGGTCAGTCGTTCGATATGTCGTTCGAACGAATGTTCGTTCTAACGAGGTATCTAACAAACTTCTAACGAGCCCAGGCTGGTCGCTCGTTAGAAGTCTCGTTCGAATGAGAATCAAGTTCGTTCGAACGAGATTCCAGCGGGAACAGTTATTTGGCAGTTTTTTTTGCAGTTTTTCCCCACTAATCCACTTGGTTTTCAACCAACTTTTTTCATACATTATTATGTGCGGGAAACACGTTTTCCAAGACAACTTTTCCATCCTAATACATCTCCTAGAGAGAGTTGAGAGATTATTTTACAAAAAGGAAAATGTTCATTTTTGAGTGTTATTTTTAAAGAGAAAAATCATACACACTCTAGTTTTACACCCAATAGTTGTTTATCCAAGTTTCTATATTCATATCAATTGCTTGGAGTTTTTGGCACCGGTTTTCTCTACCGAATTCAAGAGACTTTTCGGGTTTGCTTCTACACCCCATCACAAAGAAGACTTTTGTTGAGATTCTACCCACACGGATAAAGGCTCCATGCTTGGGTGACGGTGACCATATAAAGTCCCATCGGTGGATTCCGAGACCGCGGTGGTATTCCGAGGTTGTCCGCTAGGAAGAGGTTTCTACGAGAAGGAGCGTCGAGGCTTGAGAGGGATCGAGTCAGTCGTTGTAAGTCTATCTGTCTTGTAATTGTAATTCCGTATCTAGTGGACTTGTGGCTAGGGCCGTCCGAGGTTGTTTCCCGTCTTGGGTTTTTCCTCGTACATCTCGGCGTAGTGTGACATTGTTTATTTTATCTTGCTCATCATTTAGAATCCATGCTTTAGGTTTCATTCAAGATAAAATTTGGTTTAACTCTCACACTATATTTAATTTGGGACTAAATTAAATATTGGGTAAATTTGGTTTATACAAGTCATTTGCTAAATTGGTTTCGCCTAACTTTGGATAAGTGTTAATTATGACTTAGGCAAATTCTAGGACTTGAATTTTGTTTTAATTTGTTTTGAGGAATTAAAACTTGTTGTTATTTTTGAAAGTTGAACCATCACCTCTATTCTCAACGCTTCCGCAAAAGGAAATTAACTTTGATTTGAATTGAGAAAATCTTAAAATACGGGGTTCCATACTTTTACAAACATCATATATATTAACAACACACTAATCATATCACATAAGCTAAGCATGATTTAAGCATAATTAATCGTAATTATATTCGGGTTGTCACACAAACAATCTCTAGGCAAAGATATATATATATATATATATGAACTTGGATTAAACTAAAACTACGGGTGTTAAACTTGGTTTTGTTCTTAAGATAATTTCCTTTTGATAAACAAACACCACGGGACTTTTCTTAGAAAAGTTTTTGGCTTTCAAGAGCACTTGAAAATCTAGAAAAAGCCACTTAGAAAAATCTATCCCTGCACTATTAAAATCAGGTCAAAAGAAAGTGGGTTATTGGGGAGTTTTAGAGAAAAATGAGAAAAAATTGCTTGAAAACTGTAATCTCGTTTGAACGACCTTCCTAGGTCGTTCGAAAGATTTTTCAGAAAGAAAAAAAATCTCGTTCAAACGAGACCGTTTGAATGAGGTCGTTCGAACGAGACCGTTTGAACGAGGTCATTCGAACGACCTTTCTAACGAGATTTCAGGCCATGAATACAAATAATTTTGATACGAACACGTGGCCGCCAGTTTCATATTTTTATTTTTATTTTTTTGAATTAGTTATAATTTTTCTATGGAAAGGTGTCCGAGAACAAAATCTTTAGATAATATGAGTTGAAAAAAAAAAGTTTAACAAAATTACTACTTCCCAAAATAAATTTCCAAGTCCCTATATATATTAATGTATTCATACCTTTAGAGACCTTAAATTTTTTTAAATGTTGATGACGTTTAAACATGGCACAAAAATCGACAATGATGATCTCTTCAATTTAGCTTGGCCACTACGTCTTCAACATCAATGTCATAGGCTTGAAGGGACAACCTCTATCTTACGACTCAAACAATTTTGTCCGAAATTAAGCCAACACTACAAATTGACTCGATTTAAAATTTGTCCTTATAGAGGGGGAGTATGAGTGGGAGTGAGAGTGGAAGTGTTGATAAGATTACTAAAAATCTGAGATAAAATGACAGGACGATGATCTGAAGTGAAACCAAACTCGCTCTGTGTAGTCACCCTTACAAGGGTGCTCTCCTTTTCATTTTCCAATTTTGATATAAACATATGCAGTATACAAGTAACCTCTTTTAACTGTGAGTGAATATTAGAGATCTCATTCTTGATCGAGGCGATTTTTTCATTTCCCTTCAAATGTTATGCAAGTTTTGCCTTTGTTACCCCTATGTGAATTAATTGTTTCTTAGAGACGTGGGGCCACACTCCACGCATTCGACCTTTAACATCCCTTTCAAACACTTGTCTTAACACATTGTATTCACAATTCTCAAAATTATCTCAACTACCCTCTCTAATAATACTCGTGGCTTTTCTTTTCTTTTTTCCAGTGTTCACTTCGTCCTATATTATTATAAATAAATTTGATAATAATTTGATAAAAGTTCAACTTAAAATTAAAAGATTCAACAACAAAAATATTATACTCACATAGAAACTTTTGGCACTCTCCAATAAAGTTTTATCACTGCGCATATGTCATGATGACCAATTATCTACCCTACTAAGTGGTACTTCAGGCTTAGTTTTTTGTTGCACATTGTTAAAATTAACAAATTATCTAAGAACAACATTTTTAATGTTAAAAGGAAAAAAGTTATACATCAACAAGTACTTTTTGGGGCATAAGTACGACGCCCGAGACAATGGGTATACTTTAAATTTGAGTTGTTCTCAACGTTTTTAGTTTTTATTGCCTCTTTTTCACACCATTTTCCATTTATATAAATTTCTTGAATATTTTACAGTCAACATCTCCTGGCTCAGCGCCACCATCCTACAAATGAGATCGCAATGTATTTTTGAAAGTCCTGAAGTTTTAGAACCATGTCTTATCCACTAATGTGCGAGCGAGTTTCGAAAGAACACTAAGATCAAATTCTATTTGTTATCATTAAGAAAAACAAAAAGAGTTAACAAAATAATAAACATTAAAAGAATAAAAATAGAAAAAGAAGAATAAAAATGAAGAAATGGAGTATTTGATCATATTTACCATTAGAGCATTCCAAACATTATCTTTACATTTCTTTGACACGTGTCTCCAGTCTGAGAACTGAATTAAGAAATTAGCTCTCATAAAATTCTGGTACGAGAACACCAGAACTTTGCAATATTACCGACTATAGACCCGTCATCTTCAACAATGACTTTGAATTTCTCATTTTGGGTTTTGGCCATTGAAGAGGAAGGTTTTTTTAAACCTATACCTAATGAAACAAAGCAATAGTTCGACGATAATATTATAGTAAAATACAAGATAAACAATGTACTTATTTAATTAAAAGCATATAATAGCTAATGCATTATTTTTCCTTATTAATATACTACTAATCATGGTATAAGGACAACACTTATGGAAATAATTATTGAACTTAAAGGATCAGTCTAAACCAATAAAAAACATGTCAACGGCTTATGCGGAATCACCGCTAGATTGAATTGAAAGTGTTATAATTCACCAATAAAAACTCATTAACGACTAGTGGAAATATAATATCTAGACTTTGTCATATTGCTTTAGCAGGTTCTCCAAATGAAGTTCATCTTTCAGAGTATATTAAAACACAATTAGTATCTCTAACTCATCTGCTCAACTGGTTAATCTCTTCGAGAAATGTATAGCAACCCACTAATTAGGAGTTTTAAAATATTTTGAGTAGAAGACTTGACTAGCATCAGAAGTGAGAATTGCAGGCTCATCAAGCTCATTATTGGTACTCTTGAACTTATAAAAATTAACCATCACCGAATTGGAATCGGGATAACGTTTACAACCAACGATCTTGTCCTCCACCCTCACCCAATCACAATAAAACAATACCTCCTTAAACAACGTATAATCTAACTCAGTTATTTGCTTGATAACTCCGTATTACATTGTCCAAACATCTTTAAGATTCTTATCAATTTTTCTTGATCTAAATTGAGTCCAAGCCTTCGTGCAAACACCACTGTCACGTGTGACAATAGTATCGTCATGATACTTGGGATTGAATACAAAGCCAATGACGGGGTATTTTTTTGTATGTTTTAACTTTGTGTTTTGGCACTTGCATTAACTGCCACAACATAGCATTTGTCTCCGTCTCTCCAAAAGTGACCAGACGCGCAATAAAAATAAAATAATAGCTATTAAGTGATTTTGAATAATAAAGAATGTATCTTAATGTGCTATTAAAATCAAGAGCACCTTATCGTATAACCATATAATTAAAGAAGTTTACATCTCTACATTTGTTAATTGGCTCCCATTTCCTTTACCACGCCAAATGGATTTTAGTAACGTTTTATACTCAGTGCAATTTATTCACATAAGTCCGTGTATTAGTATTTAAATGTGGATTTAAATAAATACTTATTAAATTTCTGAAACATGTAGAATTCTTCAATACCATCAATATCAAGTCAAAATAGAACATATCGATGTATTGATTGAAATTGTTTAGGTTCCAACATCACAATCTTATCATCTAACAATGTTCCTTCATCAGAAAACTCTCCACCTTCATCTAGAAATGCTTTACGAGTACGTTTATCATTTTCGTCAAGAAAATTAGGCAGGTATTCCATGCACTGCATTACGAATTTAGCAATAACATAAGACTCCGCAATTGAACCTTCAATGTATCGCTTAATGATAGGTGCATATTTAAAATCATGTATCTTCTTATTCATGTTAATAAGAAAAAAGCCTATGTTACATATTCATTAACAATAATCTATACATATATGCTCGTGTTTGTGTTTGTTTATGTTCGTGGAAAATATAAATTAATATACAAAGTTTACCGTTTAAACAGATACATCAAATGTGTTTCTGTGGGACCACAAGTCAATGCTTCATAGTAAGGTAGATACTAATATAAAAAAAATTCAGCGAAAAGTGTTTCTCTAACACATATAAATCCTTTGCAACCAAAAACTTAGCCTTTTACATATACTCACGAATTAAGATTTTTGAGCATAATACTTTGAAAAATAAGCTCAGTTACTGAATAGCTATTCGTAAATATTTGTATTTTGGAAATGCACGTTGAAGTAATATGGGCAAAAAATACGCCATAATACACATGATAGTTATTTGACTTCATTGAGTGCAAACTAGGTGGTTTAAGGGTGACAACATCGCTCAGGTTGGAACAAAAAGCTAGAAGGTAGCTTTAAGTCTTTCACAATTTGAAAAACTATCGTTTCTCTTCTTTATCCAATATAAATGATGCTTTCAGTTTCATCCCTTTCCCGTTTTGCTCAACTTCTGGCATCCATTGACCACTATGTATGCCCAAGTCTTTCATATCCTTTTGCACATTTATTGTATCTTTACTTTTCATTTTATCAATGAGGATTGTACTTATTAAATGCTTTGCAACATTTTTCTCGGTGTGCAATACATCATGAACATGTTGAATTCTATGAATACTCCAATATTCCAAGTCAAATAAAATTAACCTTTTATATGATGCCTCCTTAACTTGAATATTTTAATTCTCATTTGCATTACCCATCTTTCGCTTATTACTAGAAACTTTTAAAGACTTTTTCGGTGTATACTTTATGCGACACAACTTATTTAAAAGTGCATCCCCATTCAATCAACATGGAGGAGGTGTATACTATGTTTAACTAAGCCCTAAACTCCCACCTTTCTTAAAATGGTGATCCATGTAAAGGAAAATACAATAGTTTGTATAAACTATCTTACTACTGTGTGTCAGTCGAATGGATGCAGTGTCATCCCCATAAATAGGGCAAGCTTTATAACAATATGTAACACACCCGAAAAAATTCCCATATGCTAGGAAATCGTGAATTCCCCACAATAACATAGCTTTTAACGTAAAAGTTTGCATCTCATATATATCATAAGCCAAAACTCCTACTTTCCATAATTCCTTAAACTCCTCGCTAAAGAAAAAAGTCAATGTCTTGACCCGATGACTTTGAACTAGGTATTAACAAATATAACATTTGAAACTCGCTCTTCATGAACAATGAAGGTGAAAGATTATTCGGCACTGCGATAACAGGCTAATAACTATAACCGACAGTCTAAATACCACAAGGATTAAACCCATCAATTGTTATTGAGATCCAAACATTGCATCCTTTTTAGCAAATTCAGGCCATTTTGGTTCGAAACTCCTCCATTGGGACGAATCACATGGATGTCACTGGTAATCCTATGTAATGGTTTCCCTTTAGTTCCATGTCATTTCTCACACTATCCACGGTATAGTATAAAATCTCACCAACCTTGGAATCCGAGGGATATGTCTCAATAACTTTTTAGGTTATTTGGAAATCCTTCCCCCTTTCCTTATAGTAACTGTATACCTTGAGTATCCACATTGGGGACATTCATACATATATATTGATTCTCCTTCCAATATAAGACATAGTTATTGACGCATGCATGAATGTAGTTGGACTTCATACACAAGTCTTTTATCATACTCTTCATCTTTGGATATTTTTCTGGTAATGTATTATCTTTCGAGAACCACCTTTTTAAGACAGTCAAGAGTGTCACGACACTATTTCCTAACCCACGAAATTGCTTCTTTAAGTTGTGAAGTTCTAGAATTGAATAAAGAGTTATTTTAAGACCCTATCATGAAGGATAAACTTTCTCAACCGATAATCACTTATATTCGTTGTATTTATCATTTCTACTATGTTTTCCTCAACTTTTTCTACCGTGAAAAAAACTTAAAATATACAATTGATGCATACCATTTCTCCATAGATGCCTTTCTATGTCTTTTAATTTCAGACGCAACTTATTGCGACACTTTGACCATGGACAATGTATCTTTGTCAACCCTTGATCATTGTTTTCTTCTACAAATTTAATAAAATCTTCAATGCCCTTTAAATACAAGAAGTTGCCTTTGTTCTCTTTGGTCATCCAGTCTTTGTTAATCAATCACGACATTTTATAATACAAGATAAATAAAAAGATAAAACACACATTAACAACAAGTTGCATATGTAATCTTCGGTATTGGCTGGTGTCTATTTATAGAAACTAATTATGCCATGACTTATGAATTTATTATTTCTAAATTCTAAACACACTTTTGATGAATAAAAAGAAAATTTGAGCATATTCATCATATCGAGTAACTAAAACACATAATTCATCATGCTTTCTCCAATCAACTAACGTGATCATTCATGGGGCTCCTTTTAATTTACCATAAAACTTAAGATGTGTATCGCAATAAATGCATTAGGCAAAACTAAACATTAACTTAAGATAAAAAGATAAGAAAACAACCCTCCTCGTAACCTCTCAACTAAAATAGATACTTATCCTCACGCTCATATTTTTATAACCAAATATGTATCAACAACTTTGGATAATAAATATATACATAATATAACTATTTGCATGTATAAAGTATTAACCTTAAATTTTCACTTTGTCACTAACATAAGCCACCTTCCGTTACAGCATGTAATTCCTAAGTAGTAAATTTTGGATTGCGTGTAGCACATTACTATTAGAGATATTTTTTTTAATAAAATAATTTGCATCAAACTAATCGATACTATTAGTGGTCATAACATGAAATCAACACAGTATACAGTGGTCATATGAATTGAAATTAAGAAGTAAAACTCCTAATCCAAAAAACAAATGATCAATTAAATGGATTTATACAGATATATAGACATATATAGGCATTGACATATAGTAATATAGTAATCAAGCATTATGAAAGATCAAAAAATAAAAGCCGTAATTTAACTTCTACCAAACTCACCAAAACGAACCAACAAATCAAAGTCACGACATTAAACAATTGACCCCCATCGAAAAACATAATTTCTATCATATTCAATCTCTAAAACCATTTATGCATATTTTCGTTAAACAATTTACCCCTTTTCTTTTCAAAGATGTGAGAAGGTTTGGTTTCTCAAGAATTTGGATAAACATGGTCTAGAGATTTATTGCAAATTATTTATATCAATCGTCATGTACGATTTCTTCATAATTAGTAAGGATATATTTGGAATGCCTATTATCTAACCGGCTTGTCAAATCTCATAAAGTTCCACAAACATCAGAGAAAAGTCAATGTCTATGAAATATCATGAAAGAATAAAGGAAATCTCACAAGAAAAATAAAACAAAAATATAATTGTAAAAAAAAAGGTTCGCGACTGTCACTTGATCTCAGACAGTGGGTCATCAGTGGGGAGAGGCATAGAGGGTGTCACAGGGAGGTGGAGATTTGTGAGGAAAGGATGAGTGGGTGAATGAGGTGGGTATAGTTTTGTGGAAAGTGAGTATCAGATTTGAGGGAAATACTCCCCCGACCTTCCTTGTCCTTTTTTTCTTATTTTCGTTTCTTTCTTTTTAATAACTTTTGTAATGGTATTAATATATTGCAATGTTTTTTTATTTGTAACGAATTTTGGCCGTTCCACATTTTTAACAGACTGAATCTGTTACAAATAGAAAAAAGATCCATTACAATTTTCTTATTTTGGTGTAGTGTAAGTGCTTCACGTATATTAAATAAATTATTTCATCGGTATAAATTATATATTTGCATTAATTGTTCATTATAATGAGCATAGATATAACATGTGTAACACCTTAGGCTTTTAAATAATTAATTAGTTGGGGAGATAATTAAGTGAATAAATTTAATTGGAAATTTGAGATATGCATGTCAATTTAATTAAAATAAATAAAAAATAAGTTTGCGTTAGTTTTTGTGTATTATTTGTATATGTTGGTTAATTATTTGAATCAATAATCCTCAAGTGCTAAATGATTTAATAAAATTAATAATGTGTTTAATAAATTAATTTGGTGCAACTCAAGTTAGAATAAATTATTTAATAATATTGTGTTGTTTTCATTTAATAAATTATTTAATAACATTATATACTTGGGATCATTTTGTGTTTGGATTGGAATTTTGGGGCCTTTTGAGATATCAAATAAGGTTTATAACAGTAGGACAATGCACCCGTGGATTAGGTTGACCATTGGGGTAAGTTTATGTATGTTTGGAATGGGTTTGGAGGTCCATAGGCCCATGTAAATCCATGGTTAATTTAAGGGATGAATATTTAATCGTTATTTAAGTAATATATTAACCCAACTCTGGCCTCATTTCATTCTTTTAACCTGAATTTAACCCTGAAGTGAGGATAGTGGAGTCAGAGGCAGATTTGAAAAGGAAGAGGCAAATAATAAAAGCTTCAAAGAAGAAATAAAAGAATAAATAAATAATACATTGAAATTAACAAAGTTTGGACCATTTTCTTCACACCTATTCATTTTCAAGGCAAGAATTTTGTCCTACTTTTCCCCTTTGTATTTATATGATTATAATATAATTATGCTTAGACAAGATTAAAATAATAGTTGATTTAGTTATAATCTGAATAGTTTGTGTAAGTAAATTATAATTCTGAAAAATGGGTTTAATTTACTTGTTACGAACAAATTGTCTAAATTGGAACCTTCAAATTTATAACTGAATAAACATCTAATGTCATCTTGTTAGTTTTTGGATATTACATATAAAGGAGGAATATTATCACATCTTAATTTATGATTCATGAATTTAGGGTTCATGTAGAGTTATCTTAATCAGTGAGAATTATGCTATCACCTCCTAATTTTTTTTGTCCAAATTGATTGACTAGTTGTTAGTTGAATAAGTGCAATACGTTAGAAAACATGTCAGCAAGTGTAGTTCATATTAGGATAATGATAATGCATATTAGAATTCACGCTTATAATTTCTATAATTCATAATACATTATGCCCAATTATGTTTTTAACATCAAAAAAATTATCAATTTAAGATTCATGAAATTAGGGTTCACGAAGAGTTATGTTAATTAGTGAATTGTGCTATCATCTCCTAAGCTTTTTTGTCCAAATTGATTGACTAGTTAATAATTGATTAAGTGGAATGCGTTGGAACATGTTGGTAGATGTAGTTCATATTAGGATAATGATAATGCAATTTAGAATCCATGCTTAGAATTATAATGTTCATAATATTTTATGCCCAATTATGTTGCTAATATCGAAAAAATGATTAAATTCATTATTTAGATTGTTATAATTATTGTTTTAAGTCCCTAAACAATTATCACAACATTAGGAATTGTTTAAATTGATTAGAATTGAAGTGGTAAGAGTTTTGATTTCAATTATAAACTAGAACAAAGTAGATAATAGAGACGAAAAACTAGATCGATTCGGGTATTTTCCGGATCAATACGATAATACCTAATATTTTCTAGGTATTTAATTATTTTTAATTTTAGGAATAAAAAATAAATGGTAATAATTATTAATTGTGTGAAATATTATTATTATTATTAATAATAATAATAATAATAATAATAATAATAATAATAATAATAATGCATCATTGATTTAATTATACAAAAAATAATTATGTGTGATTACTCGTAAAATAATTAGATAGTGTATTTTATTTATATAGCGAAATATCATCGTTTGGACTGGAATCTATAGTAGTACAGAGGCTTGAAAAGGTGTTTTTAGTGTTTTGCATTGGTCCCTAGAGTAAGTATACATTCGGACAAATTTTTCGACCAATGTCGGTAGTTTTGGGCCCATATTGAGGCCCAAAATTTGGCTGTTCTTATGAACCTGTGGGACTAAGGATATACAAGTGATGTTAACCTGCATTAATTAATTACATTTCACTTAAAACACAAACCTTAAGAATATGAGAGTTTTAGAAGATCTTACGGAGGTATTTGGAGTGGAACTAAGTGATCACAAGACAGGAAATAGGAGATCATACACCTTCATAATCAAGCAAGAAATCTCTTGCTTTTTCATAGTAAAATTTGTAACTTATTTATGTTTTGAGTGTTATTAATTTAGATGGTATTAGCAACATGTTATAATGAAAATCTACTATTTAATTATGTTTTTTATTGGTCTAATACGGATTATAGTAGTAAATTCTAATTGGGTATTGAATCTAATTTTAGTTAGAGTTTCTAATAAAACCCGTGTAGATTCGTGTTAGAATATCATTTATGATGTTAGAACCTATGTTTAGGAAGGATTTAAACATTCAAGTGATATATTTCATATGAAGAGACTTAATTAATGGTGAAACATAATCTGATGAGAAATGTAATCAAGAAGTATTAAGATTTATGATTTTTGGTTATATGTCTTATTTAACCTTGATATTGCAATGTGAGGAATATAATTAGGAGTGTGGAGGAGTTATCAAAAGTTAAGTTGGAATCATATTAAATCTTTTATGAATGCTAATGGAGGAAGATTGTACAAGGCTTGGTTTGCGTATTGTAGAAGGAGATTTGGAGGTAGGAACGGGAGAACTGCTTAAGTTGTAGGGGCTGCCATAGTGCATACTGGGCCAATATAGTGGTGCGTAGGGAGGGTGTAACACCTCGCACATTCCCGTCGTCGGTCTCCACCAAGACTACGTTGGGCGTCACTAAATAAATTATCATTCTTAGCATGTGACATATATAAGACATATTAAATTTTCATCCACAAGAGAATAATCAGATTAATCCAATAAATAATCGTTTATGCAATAATAAAATAAATCACCATGATAATACCTAAAAATAATCCAAATCCATAATTTATTTAAAACACCAAATTAAATAATTCAATAAAGTGACTGACAGAAATCATAGACAACTTTGGAACCTAAAAGCCCAATCAAATCAATAATGAAGTCCCATTATGTAAAGCGACTGAATAAAATAAACCTATACTAGCAAAGCGAGTAAATAAAATATAACTCTAACTGAACCTCCAAAACGATCTTCAATTACTCCTATGCAGCTTCTTCAGCAGAACTTGAAATGTTAGTCAACGCAATGGGTCAGAGCACACCTCATGGATACCAGCTACTCCTCTCAAATAAGGTCATTAAACCCAGACAATAACATTATAAGCAATAAACACGACAGTAGACTATTTTAAATTAAAATAAATATATTAATATGCGATCAAAAATCAAATCATAGTGTACCACCAACAAGGTCCACCTAAAATCCAAGTCCCTTTATTTAATTTCCAACAACTTCCTATTTTTAATTTAATTAATTTACTCAAATTTATTATTTTTCTCATTTTATTAATATGAGTTGCGGGACTCCCTCATAAAGTCTTACACCATTTTAGTTGTGGGACTCCCACTAAGTTTTACATCATTTTAGTCGCGGGACTCCCGCTTAAAGTTTTACACCACACCCATTCCCCTTACTAGGGCCAGTCAGGCGGTTTACTGTCAGCTTTTAACACACTCGGGAGGTTTCACGCACGACACGTCACTATAGCCTGTTAGCCTATTTAACTATTAGCCCGCACATACTCGTGACGCCACACATACCCACGTCGCTATAGTCAGTCGACCCGTTTAACTGTCAGCCCTACACATACTCGCGCCGCCAATATCTTTTAATACTCGTTTATTATCTTAGGCATTAATACACAATTTCTCAACTTTTTTCATTTTACTTAAATTAGCCCCACCCTTTTTGTCGACATAAAATCCTCGAAACACCCTTAGTCCCATACCTAAAGGTATCGACTACATAAGTATTTTCTAACCTATCATCTAGAAAGAAAACCAACTAACCAACACCACTTAACCTCAACCCTAGGCTCGCTAAACCAAGGAACAACGTAAAATTCAGCCTCACCCCTGAATATCTATTCGTAAGCCGTCACCAGTGTTTAGTCCCATACCTAGAAAGCGATAAATAACCAAAGGTCTACTAACTAGTCCCATACCTAAAAAGCAACCCACATAAAGGTGAGAGCCCTATCAATCTCATTACCCCGTCGTCCCCGTGGTGTCGAACATATTAAAGTAAATAAGTGGCATAAGGTCAAATTTCCATTCATCACACTAATTCTACCAATTTAGTCCACACATCAATGATTAACCAATTAATGTTCGTTTAATCAATTAATTAAGCCATACTTCTCATCAAATTATTCAATTTTTAATCACGTGCATGTTATCGGATTTTATACCACAAGAATTTTCTACCATGCAACATCCACAAAGTTTCCATGATTAAACACCATAAAATATATTAAATGACATACCTATGTAAGAATCTACATGCGAACATCTTAAAGACTTCAGAATCCAAATCTCTACCCTAACATGCAAGGTTTTGAGTCTTCATCCATATTAGAAATTTTCATAAAAATAGTCCCGATTTATCTTACACTTTTCCTAATTAATATTTCTCATTTGTTTTAGGAAAACACATGTGTTTAGTGTGTAGGCCATAATTACTACGCATAATACTAAGGGAAAGCTATAGAGATAACAGTGCCTGAGATTTGTTTGAAAAAAATCAGATTATGAAGACGTGTTTCTTGCAAAAAGATGACAAAGTTTCGCTCTTGGGTCAACTTGAGAAAACACCAATTAAGCCTTTAGATATTGAGTTGAAACTTGGTAAATTTTGGGATAGGGTTTGTCGGTAGAAGAAGATATAAATTATAGGGGACTACTGCCCTTTGAGTTGGTGAAAATATGTTTTAAAAGTCTTAACCGCGAGTTAATTTAAGTGGAGAAAGATTATAGTTTAAGTGGCATTAGAATTCTACAAAAATTAAAACACTGTTGCTGCCAACCTAGACGAACCAGTTCAGCCTACCCCCCGAACCGGTTCGGATGCCCTGACATCCAAAATTCCCGCATTTTATATTAAAACTTGTAATACTTAGAATTTAACTTCGATTTCAATTCCGATTAAAAGTATATTTTTCATAATTAAAATCCAACATCTTAAATCACTAAAAGTGATTAATTCCAAAAAATTTATTTTTTCGAATTTCGGATTCATTTAATTTAAATACTGATTTAAATTTACGGGGTGTTACATACTTTCTCACTTGCATAGGAATTTCGTCCTCGAAATTCGACGAAGCCTAAATGCGCAAAATAAAATACGGCTGACATATGCCTACCCATAGATACTATGACTAGGCGCACATACACCCAATCCTACTCGCGCATACCCCATAATCAAAAATACAATATATATATAAGAAAATAATACGTACCGTGCCACTAGACACATCGTGGCTCTTGCGACGCCCACCCTCTTGAGGCTCTCGAGTCAAAAGCAGATAACACCTACCCACTACGGCTACTGTTGGTGCTGTTGTTGTCGTCTCTCCCTACACACCTGGCGCTGCCGGTGCTGGAGGCCCTTGGCCCTATACGCCCTAACCCTGCTGGTCTTGCATCTTCGGACACCTAGAAGTTTGATGCCCTATCTCTCCATAATTAAAACACGCGCACCTAAAAGGCGAGTACTTCCTATTTGGTGCTCACACCCCTAAATGACCTGCACATGCACCTAAGGGCCCTGCAGGCCACTATTTCCCTGCTGCTCCTGACATGTCCTCTACCTCTTCCACACCTGGTCATTACAAACCTTGTTCTCTCCTCCTTGGTCATTGGACTCTTGCCTTTTCCACAAATTATTTTGATAATTTACTTTCTCCTGCCACAACAACATCGCGACGTCAGCCACTTGAGTGTATGTAGTGTATGCTGGATTCCCCATCATCGTCTCCTTAATTTACCAGGATAAGCCTTTAATAAAACACTCATTCTTCTTCACCTCAGTATTGACCTCCTTCGGTATAAACATCGATAAATTCTTAAACTATTGCTTGTATTCAACCACTTATTTTGATCCCTGCTCCAAGTCCAAATATTCTCTCTTTTTTGCACACCTAATCGCGTACGGGAAATCCTTATTATTAAATTTTATCAGAAAATCCCCATAATTCAAACGATCCCTGTCTTCCAATGTGGTGACACTCTCCCACCACTATAAAGCATCTCTAGTTAGCTTGAATGTAACCGACATATGTTTCTGCACATCATTGTAGTCCACCATCCTTAAATGCCGCTCTATGTCTCTCCTTCACTAGTGAGAAACCGTTGGGTCAGATCTCCTTATGGAGGTGGGAGGATTGTCCTTATGGAAGCTGGACCTCACCCTATCCCAAGTTTAAGTGGGTGCAGCCTGCTATCGCACCTCTAAGGTCAACCATCTTTATCTCCCCACCTCGATACCGACCGCCATGGGCTCACGCACAATTTTCGCTAACTCCTCGACATCCAACACAAACTGACTCTGCCTCTCCTAGCTTGCGGAACTAGAACCTGAACCCCCTCTCCTATCTCCAGTCCTCCTAGTATTCGCCATCTGAAAAGATAGGAACAAAAACAATGTCAGACTCAGAATAGCTAAAAATACAAATCATCAAAAGGAATAAAAGATGGCAACGCAAAAGATAAAACGGACTCACAACCTACGCGACCTAAGACCAAGCTATGATACCATTTGTAACACCCCGCGCATTACTGGCGTCGGCCGCCACCAAGACTACGTCGGGCGTCACTAAATAAATTATCATTCTTAGAATGTGACAAATATGAGACATATTAAATTTTCATCCACAAGAGAATAATTAGATTAATCTAATAAATAATCATCCATGCAATAATCAAATCTATCACTATGTTAATCCCTAAAAATAATCCAACTCCATAATTTATTTTAAACTCCTAATGAAATAATATAATAAAGTAACTACCTGAAACCATAGACAACTTTGGAACCGAAAGGCCCAATCAAATCCATAATGAAGTCTTATAATGTAAAATGACTGAATAAAATAAACCTAAACTAGTAAAGCGAGTGAATAAAATAGAACTCCAGCTGAACCTTTAAAACGATCTTCAATAGCTCCTATGCAGCTTCTCCAGTACAACCTGAAATATTAGTCAACGCAATGGGTCAGAGCCCACTGCATGGATACCAGCTACTCCTCTCAAATAGGGTCCTTAAACCCAGATAATAACATTATACGCAATAAACACGACAGTAGCATATTTTAAATTAAAAAGAGATATATTAATATGCGATCCAAAATTAAATCACTATGTACCCCTAACAAGGTCGACCTAAAATCCAAGTCCCATTATTTAATTTCCAACAACTTCCTATTTTTAATTAAGTTAATTTACTCAAATGTATTATTTTTCTCATTTTATTAATATCAGACCCGAGACTCCAGCATAAATTCTTACACCATTTTAGTTGTGGGACTCCCACTAAGTTTTACATCATTTTAGTCGAGGGACTCCCGCTGCAAGATTTACACCACACCCATTCCCGTCACTATGGCCAGTCAACCCGGTTTACTGTCAGCTTTGCACACACTCGCGAGGTTCCATGCACGACATGCCACTATAGCCCGTCAGCCCGTTTAACTGTCAGTCTGCACATACTAGTGACGCCACACACACACACACACACGTCGCGATAACCAGTCGACCTGTTAAATTGTCAGCTATGTACATACTCGTGCCGCCAATATATTTTAATACCCGTTTATTATCTTAGGCATTAATACTCAATTTCTCAAGTTTTCTCATTTTACTCAAATTAGCCCACCCTTTTTATCAAAATAAAATCCTCGAAACGCCTTTAGTCCTATACCTAAAGGTTTCCACTACACATTTATTTTCTAGACTATCATCTAATAAGAAAACCAACTAACCAACACCACTTAGCTTACCCCTAGGCTCGTTAAACCAAGGAACAACGTAAAATTCAGACCCACCCCTGAATATCTATCAGTAAACCATCACCACTACTTAATCCCATACCAAGAAAATGATAACTATCCAAAGGTCTAATAACTAGTCCCATACCTAGAAAGCAACCCACATAAAGGTGAGAGCCCTATCTATCCCATAACCCTGTCATCCCCACGGTGTAGAACATATTAAAATAAATAAGTGGCATAAGGTCAAATTTTCGTTCATCACGCTAATTCTACCAATTTAGTCCACACATCACTAATCTATCAATTAATGTTCGTTTAATCATAATATTAATTAAGCCATACATCTCATCAAATTATTCAATTTTTAATCACGTGCATGTTATCGAATTTTATACCACAAGAATTTTCTACCATGCAACATCCACAAAGTTTCCATGATTAAACACCATAAAATATATTAAATGACATACCTACGTAAGAATCTACATGCGAACATCTTAAAGACTCCGAAAACCAAATCTCTACCCTAACATGCAAGGTTTTGAGTATTCATCCATATTAGAAATTTTCATAAAAACCCCGATTTATCTTACACTTTCCCTAATTAACATCTCTAATTTGTTTTAAGAAAAAACATGTGTTTAGTGTGCATGCCATAATTATTATGCATAATACTAAGGGAAAGTAATAGAGGTAACCCTAGATGAGATTTGTTTGAAGAAATGTGATTATGAAGACGTGTTGCTTGCGAAAGATGACAAAGTTTTATTCTTGGGTCAACTTGAGAAAACACTAGTTGAGCCTTCAAATCTTGAGTTGAAACTTGATAAGTTTGGGGCTAGGGTTTGTAGGTAGAAGAAGATGAAAATTATAGGATATTACTACCCTTTGCGTTGGTGAAAATATGTTTTAAAAGTCCTAACACCAAGTTAATTTAAGTGGAGAAAGATTAGAGTTTAACTGGCATTAGAATTGTACAAAAAATAAAACATTGTTGCTGCCAACCTAGGAAAACCAGTTCGGCCTACCTCCCGAACCGATTCGGATGCCCCGACATCTGAAATTCCCCCATTTTATTTTAAAACTTGTAATACTTAGAATTTAACTCTGATTTCAATTCGATTTCAATTCGATTTTTCATAATTAAAATCAAACATTTTAAATTACTAAAAATAATTAAATCCAAAAATTATATTTTTCCAAATTCCGGATTTAATTAATTTAAATATCAATTTAAATTTACGGGGTGTTGCATACTTTCCCACTAGCATGGGCATTTCGTCCTCAAATTTCGATGAAGCGTAAATGCGCAAAATAAAATACGGCTCTGCACACACTCGTGAGGTTCCACACACGACACGTCTTTATAGCCCGTCAGCCCACACATACTCGTGACGCCACACACACCCACGTCACTATAGCCAATCGACCCGTTTAACTATTAGCCCTGCACATACTCGCGCCTCCAATATCTTTTAATACTCATTTATTATCATATGCAATAATACTCAATTTCTCAAGTTTTCTCATTTTACTCAAATTAGCCCCACCCTTTTTATCGACATAAAATCCTCGAAACACCTTTAGTCCCATACCAAAGGGTCTCCACTACAAAAGTACATTTAGCCTATCATCTAGGAAGAAAACCAACTAACTAACACCATTTCGCCTCACCCTCTAGGCTCATTAAACCAAGGATAAACGTAATATTAAGCCACACCCCGGAATATCTATCCATAAACCATCACCACTATTTAGTCCCATACCAAGAAAATGATAACTACCCAAAGGTCTACTAACTAGTCCCATACCTATAAAGCAACCCACATAAATGTTAGAGCCCTATCTATCCCATAACCCCGTCGTCCCTGCGGTGTCGAACATATTAAAATAAATCAGTGGCATAAGGTTAAATTTCCATTCATCACACTAATTCTACCAATTTAGTCCACACATCACTAATTGACTAATTAATGTCCGTTTAATCATAATATTAATTAAGCCATACTTCTCATCAAATTATTCAATTTTTAATCACGTGCATGTTATCGAATTTTATACAACAAGAATTTTCTACCAAGCAACATCCACAAGGTTTCCATGATTAAACATCATAAAAATAATTAAATGACATCCCTACGTAAGAATCTACATGCAAACATCTTAAAGACTCCGGAATCCAAATCTCTACCCTAACATGCAAGGTTTTGAGTCTTCATCCATATTAGAAATTTTCATAATAATAGTCCCGGTTTATCTTACATTTTCCCTAATTAATATCTCTAATTTTTTTTAATAAAACACATGTGTTTAATGTGTAGGCCATAATTACTACGCATAATACTAAGGAAAAACAATATAGGTAACCGTGCCTGAGATTTGTTTGAATAAATATGATTATAAAGACGTGTTCCTAGCGAAAAGGTGACAAAGTTTCTTTCTTGGGTCAACTTGAGAAAACACCAATTGAGCCTTCAAATCTTGAGTTGAAACTTGATAAGTTTGGCGCTAGGGTTTATAGGTAGAAAAAGATGAAAATTATACGGGACTACTGCCCTTTGAATTGGTGAAAATACGTTTTAAAAGTCCTAACCCCGAGTTAATTTAAGTGGAGAAAGATTAGTATTTAAGTGGCATTATAATTCTACAAAAAATAAAACACTGCTATTGCTGACCTAGGCGAACCGGTTCGAGCTAAACCCTGAACCGGTTTGGATGCCCTGACATCTTATATTCCCCTATTTTATTTTAAAAGTTGTAATACTTAGAATTTAACTCCGATTTCAATTATGATTAAAATTTTATTTTTCATAATGAAAATCCAACATTTTAAATTACTAAAAATAATTAAATCCAAATTTTTTATTTTTTTGAATTTTGGATTCTTTTAATTTAAATATCAATTTAAATTTACGGGGTGTTATAAAGGGGACATGTGTCATTTATTTTTATTTGGTTTAATTTTTCCCTTCCTAGTTCTATGGAAGTTAGTATGTTCTAGTAAAATATTAGGGTACTCAAGGACTTAATGTAAACCCGTAGGAAATTGCGGAAAACTATAGGGTTATACCTAATTTGGAACTTAAAGTGATAAACCCATGTTTATTTGGGAATCTAATTTTTGGAATTTGTACGGTATTCAGTGGAGGATCTAGGATTTTTATTAGGAAGGGCAAAAACACATTTATTTTCTTATGAAAAATAAATTAAGTAGTGAAAAGTTTGAATTTATTTTTGCCATAGGTTATATCCATGACAATATATATCATTACCCAAAACCAAACCAAATTTATTAAACAATAAATCTAAAAGAAATTTTTTGAGGTCACAAAAAATATTTGAAGGAGAAAATTGTTATAAATCAAAGGACAAAAATTGTCACGAGTAGAAACCGTGACAAAATATTTGACCAATAAAACTGTTATAATTAATTTGTCACGGCTTTAAGTTGTGACAATTTACTCACGGACTTAAGTTGTTAAAAAATATCAAATATATATATATATATATATATATATATATATATATATATATATATATATATATATATATATGGTGTCTGCATGTACACATGGCCATCCTAGTTCCCGTTAGGCGATGTGTGAGCCACATCAGGCAATAACGACCCTCCCACACGAGTTTGGTTTGTGATAAAAAACATAAATGGCCTTCGTCGCTAATGTGAGGTGTGTGAATGTATAGATATCGAAGCCTCCAACTTATTTTACTCAAAATAGGAAAAAGAAGTAGACATCATGGAAGATATAGCATAAAAGATAATTAGGTACATGTGAAATCAGATAAGACGTGGACTCAAAGACTATGTTACAGAGTGGGAAGGTGTTAGGCACCCACTTTACCCTTTCGATCTCTCATGGGCTATATAATGTTCTCGTTCTTCTAAAATCATGAAGTGTATGTATGTAAAACGTGTCACATGTGCAAAGTGAACAATAATAAATATATGCATGAATATGCAAATGTGTGCGTGTATGTGAGGATTGGAATCATGATATCCAAATCATGGGAAGGATGGGAATGAATCCTCTTAAGGAGAGAAACTAGTAACATGAGTAAAATGCTAAAAGAAATGTATAAAAAATGGGTAAAATATGAGCGATAACCCAAATAGAAATTTCACTATAGAAAAGTGAGAACGCTTATATGGGACGCTAAAGTGGTAATAAATGTAAGAAAACTAACTGTGTAAATTATACATACTAGATACATGGATGAAATAACAATATACTTGAATCCCTGAATGACTATTAAATGACTACATTGCCAAAAATGGAATCAAAGTCCACATAATTCGTAACATGAAGAAGGTTGGGGTTCAACCCATAATCTGAATCTAGAGTGTCTATTTTTATTTCCGAAGGTAAGTGAAATGTGGTGAAAGTGTATAAAAATATAAAAAAACTCTAAATTGAGAATTATATTGTACCCCCATTTTTTTTGTTTATTAAAAAAGAATTGAATATCTATATATAATAAAAGGATAAAATTAGTGATAACTATAGAGTTTGACAACCAGAAACGAACTAAGAACACCAAAATATGCAAAATATCATTTATGACACTAGTTAAAAAAAAGGATTTTGGACCTTCAAGCACTTTTGAATTCTATTTTGAGCACTTTGTGGGCTGAATTTTTATATGTGGATGAGGGTGGTACAGTGATGGTTGAAGGTGGAGCAAGGTGATGTAAGATAAAGTTTGGGAGAATGTAGTGAAGCTGATGTTTGCTAAATTCGTAATGGCTACCGCAATGGAATCGAGGTTATGTGCAAATGAAGTAAGGGTTTCCTTATATAGGAAAAACCTAAAAGGGAAAAGGATAACTTTATCCCCGGGGGTCTGTCGATCGATAGGGACTTATAATTGCGTTCTGGGAGGGTGTCATGGGATACTAATGAAGTAAGCCTATCCTTCCCATATATGGGTGAGGTGTCTTGCGTATACGCACGAATAAATGGGTTTTTAGTCATAATTTGCGAATCGTAAGTAAATTTGTTCACGGCCAGGACTGTTCGAAAGAGGATTCAGAGCTCTCTGATTTTATGGTGGGGAGATTCTCGGGTTCAAGAGTTGACCAAATTCAAATGGGTTTGGGGAGAGAGATGTTATTCTCTATAACAACTCAGACTTTTGAGCGACTATTTTATATTATTTTGCCTGATGGGCTAATTTTATAAAATAGAGAAAGTTGGAGTAAATATTATTTCCCGTGAGTTAAGGGGATAATATTTACCATCTTTTGCCTATTTTCTATTATGAGAAAGTAAATAGCATTATATTATGTTTTATTGCGTCGTTGTGCTTCAAGCGACGGTTATGACTTATATTAAATCTGAGCATAATTAATGAAACAAAATGAAGTTGGAACACAAAAATATTATATGTTACTTTGAATGCCAATTTAGGGGGTGCGATTAGTTTTAGAATAGTCGAGAGAGTCAAAATAAATGCCAAGTTGTATTTTTGAGTTCCGGGCCCTTTTGACAGGTTATGCCTCAATTATGTAGTTACGAGTCATTTTAATGGTGTATTAACATTTAAAAGAGGGGAATTTATGTTTAAGGCCCGTTTAAGTCTTCCAAACCCTTTTATTCTTCATTTTATGTTATAAGCCAAGAGAGAGAAAGAGAGAGAGAGAAGAGAGAGTTGGGAGAAAATGGAGAAAAGAGAGAGAAAGGGAAGATTGGAGCTGGAAATCGTTACTACCGGAGGAGAATCCGAGACTACAAACTTGAGGCAAGTTTCTTACTTGCTAGATCATGATTTAATGTGATAAATTGCATGTATAGTTAGTTTTTTTAGATTTAAACCATAAATGGGTTTTTTATGATTTTGGTGTTTAAATCCTTAATTTTGTAGTTTAACTTGATTTGAGTTGGGAAAATTAGTTAGTTGATGTGTAGGAATGATTTGGTAGAACTAGTTGTTTTTTATGTTGGAGAAAATTAAAGATTTTAGGTTTTGGGAAAATTAGGGTTCTTAAACCCGTAGCCCAAATTGGGCATTTCTTCCAGGCCGAATAGATTCGGCTCCCAAGCGAATAAATTCGGTTACAGGGGAGGATACAGGTCTGTGAGACCGAATCGATTCGGACTAAGGACGAATCGATTCGGGATGGGAAAGTATGTTGATTTTACTCACCGAATCGATTCATTTTTGGGCGAATCAATTCGCAGTCAGGGGCGAATCGATTCGGCCTTAGGTGAATCGATTCGATAGACCTGTTTTTGTGAGATTTTCATAGTTTTATTTTTATCCCTTTTCTTTTAGGTTCGAGGTTTAGGAACCTTCCTTTGGGAAGTAATGAAGAGTTTTAGAGGTTTGTGTTGGGTAGACAAATGTCTTAGGCTAGTATGGGGATATTTAGGGATACCCCAAGGGTTAGTTTATATAGGTTAATGTTCCTTACGATATAGGAAGTTCACCTAAAATTTATAGAAGGAAAAAAGATACTGTTGGGACTTTTGGGAGACTATTATTGAGGCAGACTCACTTTGATAATTTAGGGTATTATTTTGGACTCTTGGAGACTAGTGTGAGGATATTGGCACATCGGGTCTTAGGTCATTAATAAAATATAACTTTAAGAATAAGAAATGCATATTCTAAAATTTGGTACTTAATGGCTAAGTATAAATGGTTTTTGAGAATGTAAAAGTGAATGTTTTCAAAAATGGAAAAATGATTTTCGTAAATGATAATTTACGTAAACACACCTCTCTAAATCGCTATCATAAGGGAATTTGCGCGCGTGAGGTGAAGTCCCCTGGCTAATGAATGCAGGGTGAATATAGTCCTCGGCCATATGATCGGTTATTATATGTTGATTTAGCGATGTGGGGTAATTCCGGGTGTGGTTATGACTCACTCGCTGGTATATGGACAATTCCCGACGTCTCGCGTTGTAGGATGCCTAAGTTATCTTGGTGATAGGCCCTGGAAGATGATAGCCATTTAGGGACGTGCACAGTGGGGAAACTCGGACGGGAGGTCTTAGAAACATTATATGATATGAAATATAACTATTTTTAATAATGTGGGACATTATTGATGTTAAAGCATGTTATGATAATAAATTTGTTTTAAATATATATATTTCCTGGATGGAAGAAGGGAAATAGAAAGTTATGAAATGAAATTGAATTGGTAAACATTTTGTGAAATGAATTGCTATATATGTATTTCCTAAAGAGAAATAGGAACTGTGCATGTAGAATTATAAATAGTTGATTTGATGTCTCCTTGAGTATATGCAGATGAGTTCTCCCATGCTTATATGATCATTGAGCATTAGCATTGATATTGCGCTAGGTTGTGCTTCTAGATTGAGAGGTGAGGAACTTTATGATTAATTGCGAGAGATGGTTACGTTCACAACTGTCATGCATTTTAGTCACATGGTAATCATATCAAACCAGGCCCTGAACCATCTATATTTCTTTGTTATGTATGAACTCCTTGTCCGTTGAGGTGATCCTCCACAAGGACGCCCATATTGACCTCTCCATTCCAGTTGTCTTGGAGATATAGTATTTTGCGAATGTTGTAGGATATTTTTTATAGACGCTTGTATTCATTGTACTCTAGTTAGGTTCAGTTATTTATTCGGGCGTGTTGCCCATGCTTTGTACTCATTCATTATAATGTGATATTAAATTGAAATACTCGGTGTAACCTGTTTGTATTAGTCTGTTAACCGACAGCTTATTCGGTTATGAATTTATGTATAATTGTCATTCTTTTACCCGTTGATTTTTGGTATCCACCGTTTTTGCAAGTTGGATTGTCTAAGTGTTTTTTTTTAACCTACAAAATTAAATTTGACAGCCCGTTTTCTAAAATAATTGGTGGTTATCTCGTACTGATATTTTAATGACAGTGATGCTGAGAATGGACCATCTATAATTCCTGTGATTATTAGAGTATCGGGCTGGCCACCTCTTATTTTAGTAGGTGGGTTGTTACAGATGGTATCAGAGCATCAGGTTCTAGTGTCCTTAGGGATCTGTGCGGACGTACTACGCCTTCAGCATACTTTTGATTTGATATAGAGCCTTAGGACTAAGATCGTTGATTTCTCTTGTGAGATTTCGTTCTCCTGGCATAACGTAAGAACCCAAAAAATCTTTTGCGCATGCTTGTGAGATTCGCAAGTCGAATGAGGAAGGGCATGAGAGAAGGTCTCCATGAAGGCGTCAAGAGACGAGATTACTAAGAACTGTAAGCTGTAGTCAGGGACGAGGGCCGCTTTGGAGGTCTCTCCCTTCGTAGCATTTTCTTATATTTCTGCCGCGACTACTAAGTACAGTGAACATAGTTTTCCAAGTGCCGCTACAAATAGAGAGTGGTACTAAGCTCATAATTTTAAGCAATGCTATATTTAAGTTGAGAAGGCCCTTGACAAGGATCACAGGTTAAAGTTAAGTCAGATGGAGGAAGTGTAACCTCATTCGATAGAAGTATAAGGCCCATGAGCTTTGGTATAGAGAGGGGTATAGAAGTACCCAAATGCGAAGAATGGAAGGAAATTTTTTACCCGTTGAAGTAATATTGAAATGGCAGGAATGGTGGTCGCCATATTTTGGTGGAGCAGGAGGTTTTACCCATAGAGAAACCCATTAGACATTTTCAACAGCGAGTTTCTATGGGACGTCAGGAATGATGAGGAGGTAGATTCTCAAATGTTCACACGAGGTTCGGTCAGAGGCCAACCGTGAATAAATAGTGGTACGGTTAAGGAAACCGTGCACCGAAATAAGGTAGGTGCAAGGAAGAAAGAGCCCTTCAGGGGAATGATAGGCTCACAAATAAGTGTTGTTAACACTTCTGGAGAAGTAGTGTTCATGAAACCCCATTGGTGGATATCCATATGGGGAAGACTCATTGAACTAAGGCAAGGGAGGCCGGTATCATGTTCTCTTTTGTTGAGGAAGTTAAGGGAACTATGCGGGTAATCGCCAGGGTAGCTAGAGATGGAAAAATGATTATGACGTGGAATGTAGTACCACGCATTTTAATCTTGTGGATTGGAGAATAAGGTCAAGAATAGGATGCCTAGTCGGGGCATTAAGGGAAGTAGTTTGGTTCAAATAAGACTAGAATATTATGTCTGGGAACCATTAGTGTTGGCCTGGGGTGATTGGTAAGAATGTTGGCGGAGTTCCACCTTAGTTGAGGGTGGTGCATTCTGTATGATAAGATGGAGTAGTGTGGTATTGACCCTAGATTCGAGTGTGAAAATCGAGGTTGTGTTAGTATCGACGTTATTATAGAGAGTGTATCTATATGACTTCCGTGGTAGGGAGGTTATATATTTTTCCTTCCCTCGTTATAAGGCGAGTGATGATACTTTAAAAGTATATGTTTGGTATGTGTTACTCGTATTATATGTATTATAGGAGTGGAAATATTCTTGGTTTGGTTGGAGCGATAGCAAGCGAATAAATTACGAGGCTGTCGTATTTGTAGTTACAGAATGGAACTAGTTGTTCTATAATATCTCGCCTGGATACAGGATTGAGACTTTATAGAGATGGTTTAAGGTATATAAGACTTTTTCATTTTTTTTATTTTGCATGTATGATGTTGTCTTGTCTCCACGACCAATAAAGTTAAGTAGTAATGTATCGGAGGGGTTCCTTGTTTGGATTTCTCTTTGCGAGACGATCCACGCATGAACCTTAACGACGTTGGGAGTGGAGAGACGTTGCATTTTTTTTCTTTTCTTTCTTTCTTTTTGTTGTTGGAAAGCTGGGTTGGAAGGTTTAGCCGAGAATCACATGATTGAGTGATTAAAGGGCTATTAAAGTGCGAAATGGAAGCACTGTGAGTAGTTCTCTCCTCTGATCGATGTGAGGGAGACCTAGATAAGAAAGTCGGATTGAGACTTATGGTTATGAGTTGATGATAAGACCATTTAAAAATATGTATGTATGAATATTGGGATGAGGCTTTTGTAGCACCTTACAGAAAGTAAGCGCTCGATTAGTTAAAATTTTCAATTATTTGAAATGGAAGGACATAGAAGTAGAATCGTATTAGTAGGGTTACGACTTTTAATTTTAGTGGTCCCGATCATGTGTCTTAGACCGTTATATCTTGATGACCGACGATGCGAGGTAGTAGTGTAATGGGAGGGTTCCTTGTTTGGATTTCGCTTTGCGAGACGTCCCATGCATGAAACCGAGCGAATGTCGGGAGTCAAGAAGGGTCTCGAGCACTAGGGATATTATTAGTATAATATTTACACGACTTAATTAGGATATATATCGACCTTAGGATTATTAGGACATAAGGCCCTTAAGGCAGGTGACGTTGTTTTAGGAAGGCGGTGGGGAGTTGACCACGAGTAGGTTTGTGGGTTAACTCTAAGCGGGATTAGGTCCCTAGAAAGAAGAATTATGGGATCTCGAGTAATTTGGGTTTCTAGGCCAAGGTGAGGCCCCTCTTAGATAGAGCGTTACGTCGGTAACCTAACTTTCGGGGAGTTAAAAGGATGAGCTGACTTTTACTCCTGCACTCGTGCTGTTAAGATCGAGAGTGGATTTAACGAACGAGTCTCTGCCAGGAATGGGAAGTATTAATACTGGAGCATGGACCCATTGTTTATGCGTCTCATAAACTTAAACCTCATGAGAAGTATTATCCCACGCTTGATTTAAGGTTCGTAGTGGTAGTATTTACCTTAAAGAAATAGAGGCACTTCTTCCTGGGCAGGAAATTTAGTCTTTTTACGAACAAGTTGTTGTAATATGTTGTTGGGGCGGCAGAGTTGGTGTTTAAAGTTCATAAAGGACTATCAATTAGATATTCACTTCGCTAAGGAAATGCGAATGAGGTAGCTGATGAACCGAGTAGAAAACCCGTCGGAGAGATTAGGGAAGGCATGGAAAGCCAAGTAGAACGAGCCTAACTAGGAGGACTTTGCAGCAAGAGCATTCTTGTCCGTGATTGACCATTTCACCTACTAGTGTGAAGAGATTAGTGGGGAAGCGAGGAAGGGTATATCCATGGATATTTTCATTGAATTGCCGGCACCGCAATGGTCATGATCCTATTTGAGAAAATTATTGATCATATGACCAAATCGCTGCTTTTTCGGCCAATATGGACGAAATTTTTACGGAGGAGTACGCCCAGCTCTTTATGGTGGAGTTATGGAACTGTATAAGGTGCCTATCAAAATAGTGATGGACCGAGACTATATTTTCGTGTCAAAGTTTTTGGTAAAGTTTCTAGGTAGTATGGGAACAAAGGTGAAGTTGGGTACAACCTAACACTCGTAAGTGGATGAATGAACGGAGAAATTTAACCTAATGTCGAAAGGCGTACTTAGAATGGACGTGTTCGACCTAAAGGAAGGATGGGAGCAGTAGCTTTTATAAATCAAATTTGCGTACGATGAGTCATACTATTCACTATGGGTATGGTGCCATATGTGGTCGGGTGTAGCCGGCTAAGTAATTCGCCTTCTCGTTGGATGGAACCAGCGAACAATATATTCCTTGGACTTGGGTGGTCCAAGAATATTTATTTAATGATCGGGTTCATGGATGCATCTTGCTTATTTCTTTAATGATCGGGTTCAGAACACCAAAAATCCCAGGCAAGTGTTTATCTTGCTTATTTCGTTGATGCATCTTTCATATTAGTGTAGGAATGATTAGGATGAGTTTTATGGAAGAAAACCTAAGATTTGAGATAGGAATCGCATGTAGTTATGGTTTAAATGATAATTCTGGAAACCCTTGCCATGTAGAGGAATTTACCCACGAAATTATGATGTTTATAAGAAGAAATTTCTAGAAAAATAGATTGGAACCATGATTTAGAGATTTCTAGGGTTCTTGAATATTTAAATGAATTATGGCATGATTAATCCATGTTTAGTGACGTAAATTGACATACTTTATGTAGGAAATGTATGATATCATATTAGGTTGTTAGTAGAAGAAATTTTGAGACATTTGGGATTAGAAAATATGGAAATTATTGAAGTTAGAAGATGAAACCCGTAACTGCAGAATTTCAGTTTTCGCAGACCTGCTTGATCGATCGATCGAGCCCAGAGCTTCGATCGATGGAAGGTTCGATCGATCGAGCCCTAGACCTCGATCGATCGACCCCTCCTGGCAGACTCCTATTTCCCTTTCTAAATTAGTTAAGTTCAATTTATTATGAAATAATTCTTGGGCATCCTTAATAAAATATTTTGGGAGATAGGGAAGACCAGTAGGACATGTGAATAAATTTTGGGACCCTTGATGTCGGGCTAAGATTGTATTTTGGAATAATTACATAAGGGTCGATGAATTTATGATTTAAAGAGAGAGACACGTAAGAGGGTTACTTTGGGACAATTGTGTATACCTACTGAATTTTATACTTGGGAGGATAGAATCCATGAGCGTTTTGTAGTAAGTGGAAAAAGTTTCTCAAATTAAAGTAAGATGTGAATGGTTGTATGTGATAACTAAATAATGAGAAATAAATATAAATGTCGTAATTATGGGAATTGAGAATATACCCATTATTGATATGGTAATATTAGTATAGTTATATGATTGTGTATGCATATGCTATCTATGTGTGAAAAACATACCCACGCTACTTGCTATCCCTGAGGTTGCCGCGCTGGGACGATCTTATCCTGTGTTGCCTTATGGGGGATATTGACTCGTACCCTAGAAGATAGATATCCTTGGTACAGGCTATCGGAATGATAGTTCGGACGGTCCTAAGAGACGCGGGTATGTGCCATCCTCTTAGAGACTTGGAATCTATGCTTCGCCTCATATTGTTTGTGAATAGATATCCTTGGTACAGGCTATCGCAGTGATAGTTCGGACGGTCCTAAGAGATGCAGACATATGCCATCCTCTTAGAGACTTGGAATCTATGCTTCGCCTCAATATTGTTTGAGTATGTGTTAATACAGTTCGAGAGTGATTCCGAATTTGTATTCCCTTAGTACGAGTGATACGGGGATTGGATAGTAGAGTATGCTCGCACCATAGTTATTATTTGGGGTGCTGTTTTGATATATATATCTTACGAGTAGTTAATATATATATGAAATTCTGGAATTTGGAACTACCTATTGTGAATTGATATGTAGGACATGGTTGATGACTCAATTATAAATACTTGTTTTGAGAGTATAATATGACACTGGAAAACTTTATTGATTAATAAAGTTTAAAATGAGAACTTTGGTTACTAATTGAAATATTCTTTTCAAATAATTGAATCGTTAAATTTTGAATCTTACGAGTAATCTAAGATAAGTTAAATCATTGGGAAGATTAGTGCGATAAATGATAAGACAAACCGTTGGGAAGGTTAGTGCGATAGGTGTGCACATTAGAAGAGAGGTGAGAATTTCTCAAGAGAGTGTCGCACTAATATGTTGTTGCATTGGCCTGTATCAATTTAAATACTTGCTAAACGTATTTTAAATCAAACACACTATCGGGCTCTGACCCGTTTCTTTTTCCCTTTCTCTCTCTTGTACATATATGTATGTATTACAGGTGCCCAGCCACAGGGGCGTCTTGCTTAGGATCCCTTGGAAGGAACGTGCTGCAGCTTAGGTGGGAGTTGCAGGCCACTTGCTTAGACGATTTCATTTACTTGATTCCACACCTATGTTTCTCAGTTATTGGGGCATGTGTCGCCCCTTCCTCTATTTATCTGTTCTGTTGGGACATTTGTATTTCAATTATTTATAGTACTGTTACTTTGGGATTTATTCAGCATGTATGTTTTACATTTAGTTTTAAATGTTGGGATTTTGGATGTTGAATGTTTAAAGTAATTGGATTATGTTCCAGGACAATTGTTGTATGATTCTTACTTATTGAAAATGTGGTTAATAATTAAATAAATAAGTTTTTCTTTAAATATACAATTTGGTTAGAAAGGTTAAAAATGGTTTTTGACACTTAGCTTAATTAATTAGGATGTTAATTTGGAAAAGTTTATTTTTACGACAATGATGCTAAGAATGAACCAACTGTTCACCTTGATTTTAATTTTATAAAGGATTGATCGCCCGGTATTTAATTAGGCGGGGTGTCACAGCATTATATTGTGTTTTATTGCGTCATTGTGCTTTAAGCGACGGTTATGACTTATATTAAATCCGAGCATAATTAATGAAACAAAATGAAGTTGGAACACAAAAATATTATACGTTACTCCGAATTCCAATTTAGGGGGTGCGGTTAGTTTTAGAATAGTCGAGAGAGTCAAAATAAGTGCCAAGTTGTATTTTTGAGTTCCGGACCCTTTTGACAGGTTATGACTCAATTATGTAGTTACGAGTCATTTTAATTATGTATTAACATTTAAAAGAGGGGAATTTATGTTTAAGGCCCGTTTAAGTCTTCCAAACCCTTTTATTCTTCATTTTATGTTATAAGCCAAGAGAGAGAAAGAGAGAGAGAGAAGAGAAAGTTGGGAGAAAAAGGAGAAAAGAGAGATAAATGGAAGATTGGAGCTGAAAATCGTTACTACCGGAGGTGAATCTGAGACTACAAACTTGAGACAAGTTTCTTACTTGCTAGATCATGATTTAATGTGATAAATTGCATGTATAGTTAGTTTTTTGAGATTTAAACCATAAATGGGTTTTGATGATTTTGGTGTTTAAATCCTTAATTTTGTAGTTTAACTTGATTTGAGTTGGGAAAATTAGTTAGTTGATGTGTAGGAATTATTTGGTAGAATTAGTTGTTGTTGATTTTGGAGAAAATTAAAGATTTTAGGTTTTGGGAAAATTAGGGTTCTTAAACTCGTAGCCCAAATTGTGCATTTTTGCCAGGTCAAATCGATTCGGCTCCCAAGCGAATCGATTCGGTTTTAGGGGAGGATAAAGGTCTGGGAGACCGAATCGATTCGGACTAAGGCCGAATCGATTTGGGATGGGGCAGTATGTTGGTTTTATTCACCGAATCGATTCATTTTTGGGCGAATCAATTCGCAGTCAGGGGCGAATCGATTCGGCCTTAGGCGAATCGATTCAGTAGCCCTGTTTTTGTGAGATTTTTCTAGTTTTATTTTTATCCCTTTTCTTTTAGGTTTGAGGTTTAGGAACCTTCTTTTGGGAAGTAATGAAGAGTTTTAGAGGTTTGTGTTGGGTAGACAAATGTCCTAGGCTAGCATTGGGATATTTAGGGCTACCCCAAGCATTAGTTTATAGAGGTTAATGCTCCTTATGATATAGGAAGTTCACCTAAAATTTATAGAAGGAAAAAGGATACTGTTGGGACTTTTGGGAGACTATTGTTGAGGGAGACTCACTTTGATGATTTAGGGTATTGTTTTGGACTCTTGGAGACTAGTATGAGGATATTGGCACATCGGGTCTTAGGTCATTAATAAAATATGACTTTAAGACTATGAAATGCATATTTTAAAATTTGGTACTTAATGGCTAAGTATAAATGGTTTTTGAGAATGTAAAAGTGAATGTTTTCAAAATGGAAAAATGATTTTCGTAAATGTTAATTTACGTAAACACACCTCTCTAAATTGCTATCATAAGGGCAGTTGCGCGCGTGAGCTGAAGTCCCCTGGCTAATGAATGCAGGGTGAATATAGTCCTCGACCATATGATCGGTTATTATTTGTTTATTTAGCGATGTGGGGTAATTCCGGGTGTGGTTATGACTGACTCGCTGGTATATGGCCGTTTCCCGACGTCTCGCGTTGTAGGATGCCCAAGTTGTCTTGGTGATAGGCCCTGGAAGATGATAGCCATTTAAAGGCGCGCACAGTGAGGAACCCCGAACGGGCGGTCTTAGAAACGTCTTATGATATGAAATATAACTATTTTTAATAATGTGGGAGATTATTGATGTTAAAGCATTTTATGATTATAAATTTTCTTTAAATACATTTCCTGGATGGTAGAAGAGAAATGAGAAGTTATGATATGAAAAAGCATTTTATGATAATAAATTTGCTTTAAATATATATATTTCCTAGATGGAAGAAGGGAAATAGAAAGTTATGAAATGAAATTGAATTGGTAAACATTTTGTAAAATGAATTGCTATATATGTATTTCCTAAAGAGAAATAGGAATTGTGCATGTAGAATTGTGAATAGTTGATTTGATGTCTCCTTGAGTATATGCAGATGAGTTTTCCCATGCTTATATGATCATTGAGCATTAGCATTGATATTGCGCTAGGTTGTGCGTCTAGATTGAGAGGTGAGTAACTTTATGATTAATTGCGAGAGATGGTTACGTTCATAACTGTCATGCATTTTAGTCACATGGTAATCATATCAAACCGGGCCCTGACCCATCTATATTTCTTTGTTTTGCATGAACTCCTTGTCCGTTCAGGTGCTCCTCCGCAAGGACGCCCGTATTGACCTCTCCATTCCAGTTGTCTTTGAGCTATAGCATTTTGCGGATGTTGTAGGATATTTGCTATAGACGCTTCTATTCATTGTACTCTAGTTACGTTCAGTTATTTATTCAGGTGTGTTGCCCATGCTTTGTACTCATTCATTATAATGTGATATTAAATTGAAAGACTCGGTGTAACCTGTTTGTATTAGTCTACTAACCGACAGTTTATTCGGTTATTACTTTATGTATAATTGTCATTCTTTTACCCGTTGATTTTTGGTATCCACCGTTTTTGCAAGTTGGATTGTCTAAGCGTTTTTCTACCTACAAAATTAAATTTTACAGTCCGTTTTCTAAAATAATTGGTGGTTATCTCGTACTAATATTTTAACGTCAGTGATGCTGAGAATGGACCGTCTATGATTCCTGTGATTATTAGAGTATCGGGCTGGCCACCTCTTATTTTAGTAGGCGGGTTGTCACATTCTCTTATTATGATTTGTAAGAGGACCTCAGGTTCGAGTGTCAAGGTATTTTTTTTGGACCCTATAAAGGAGTTCATGGGGTGATATAATGGGGTGTATACAATAACATATCATATTTGGCTCTTGAAAATCTATTGGTTGGGGTGTAAATTTATAATAAGTCACATTTTAGGTGAATTATGAATTTAATGAAATTAATTACGTGTGCTTTTTGTGACTGGAGATGTCAGTATTTATAATTTTACGTGTTATTTATATTTGATTTGAAATTTAATTTAAGATAAGATTATCAATTAATTAAATTAATTAATATTTTGACTCATACAAAGTAATTATTAAATAACTGAGTTGGTAGTTATTTATTTTTGTTGATATTTGATAATCAGCTTTTGGGACACTTAGATTGCCCATTTTTTAGTTTAAAATAATGGTTTAAAGGCCTATTGGGTTATTATAAGACTCGAATAAGGTTTTAAGTCATTTGGAGATATTTTGGTCCCCGTTTAGGGCCCAAATCTAATTTTAGGATTAAATGGGTTTGAGGGGTTATTAGGTATCTCATTTATCACAAAGCACAACTCGAAAGGACTAGAGGGAAGGATCATGAAGAGAAAATGAAAAATTAGGAGATTTGACTTGATTTTCTCCACGAATTATGAGGCAAGTTTATATAAAATATGATTATGAATATATGTGTGTCAATATTGTATCTATTAATTGGAAATCTAAATCAAATTATATTGTAAATATGATTTTAGATAATTAATTAGTTTATTTTCATAATTGACCAAATCTAGATGTTAATTAGGTTGATTTTCCCTTAATAGTGATTGATTTCTTCATGAAATTGGACTAAAACTAATAAATTGTGATTTTAATCTATTTTATATTCAGAATCTGATAAAAATCCATGTTTAATTGAATTAATCCATGAAAATTTATAGAATTGGATAAATCCAAGGTTCTTGAATAGAAATTGGGTATTATTTTTAAATCTCATGGTAGATTTGGGATTTGATGATGAAAATAGGTTCCAGTTGTGTTAGTGATGTGTTTCTTTCATTTGAACGTCGATTGGGTGCTTGGCTTTTGGTTCATTAATAGAGGTTGGAGAGAAACAAATGGGATTTGAAGATGGTGACACCCATAACAAAGGGAAATTTTAAAGGTTCCGTGTTGACCGATCTATCGGTCCCAGGCCACCGATCGACCAGTGGTATCACGTATGCCCTAGTTTGGGATTGTGTATAATTAGTTGGAAATTTTGATTTTGGGGCCTAAGGCTAGGTTTTTTGGCCTATATTTTTCACGTACGCATATAATAGAGATATGTTCTTATGATCTGAAGTGTTGGAGATTTATTTTTGGAGTAATTGGATATTAGAAAAAGTCGTTGATGGGGTTAAATAGAGGATTTAGCATTTTATGATAAATCCAAGTGTAGAATGGTTTAATTGATCAAGAATTTGTAAGATTTGAGGATTGACTTGTCGGACAAGATTAATATGAGTAATTGTGTTGTATGAGTGGGATGTATAACCTTTGGGTGAGATTAAGTTGGGTTATAACTTTCTAGTGAGGTAGTTACTATGTCTAGTGATTTCATTTAAATTATGTGTGAGATTATACCTAGATGCGATGCCTTGGGAGAATGGACTAGGGCTAATTGATATTTAAAGTAGTTGATGTGCATGCTTTAGTGTATGGTAGGGTGAGACTATACCTAGATTTGGGAACCCGTAGCTTTAATGTATATTGGAATTAGTATAAAGGGTTAAATGTGTTATACCCTTTTTATAGATGGAGATGCATAGTGTGGACATGTATCAATGGCTCAAAATGTGTATGTGATTTATCTTAACCCGTTAGTAAGGGTTGTGTACGTTATGTTGATTTATCCCGCTAGTGAGGGTTGTAAATGTAATCCAGTAACGTTAGTTTGACATTTTTATATGTTTATGTGCCTTACATACAATTTGGAAATACTAACTGTGACGTAATAGGAGGGATTTCACTTTAGGGCACGTACGACGCGAACCACGATGGTGCCTCGGTCAGTAGATAAATTTTGCCATGGTTATTTTACCCCAGGGTCCTACATCTAAGTATCTGTGTACCGAGAGGGTTAACAAAGATATTTCATAGTATGATCTTTGGTATGGTGGGCCATATGGATGATAGGTATACATAGTGATTCGTGATAAGGTCTTAGGGTTAGGATAACCTGAGACTATGCCTATTAAGGGTGAGTGATCCCCAAAGGTACTAGGTATAGGCCTTCGTTATGTGCTGGCATGAGAATAGCCCATCTATTTATACACGTAGAAGGTTATACCTTTGTATGGATGTTAAAGTGTGGGAGTTTTTCTCTTGGCTACCATATGTGGTTATTTTATAGCGGTACTAGAGTTAATGGTACCAGTTTATGTGTTATGTTAGAGATGAATATGAATTATAGTAGGGATGTCCACCTACATACTTATATTTCAAATTCGTATATTACATATACTAGAGACATGTATATTGTATAATTGGCATGAGTAGTCAAATGCGTATAAACTTAAACTATAATCCTCTTATTAGTATATTGGTCATTTGGTGAGACATACTGTAGGTTTGAGACTACCACACACCTTATGTATTACGATGAAAGAGATAAACTTAAAGATGAGAAACTAAAGATTAAAAAAATATGTTGTAAGACTTTAATCACATGGGCTACATATGGGTCCGGGATTTAGAACCTCTGGGTTGGGTAACTAATAACATAAAATATAATAAAACACGAGAGGAAGATGTGTAGTTATAATGTGACCCAGACTCAATTATAGTCCTATTCTACAGACTTATTTTTTATGTTTTCTTTTCAAAACAGTTTTCATAGGACTTTATTATAGTAGTTTCTGTAGATGCGGGTTCGTTGGAGGAGCATCTCAATCAATATCCTATATCTTACTCCTACGATTGAAGGATTTGAGCAAGTTATCTCATTCTTTTATCGTAGTCATTTATTTTCAATCAGATTATACATATATACTTAAATACAAAGTTGGACTTTTGTATGGATACATTTTAAATTCGGGAGATGGCTTATGTTGTATTGGCAGTAAGTGGTATTAGAGTTAGTTTTGTATTGATTCAATATTTCACTGTCTTGTTATTGTTTACTGCAACACTCCATATTTTCGAGGATTTAGAATTTAATTAATTTGGTGATAAAGGATTTAAATTTATTTGGAGGATTTAATTAAATTAGAGAATTAAGATTTAATTAATTCAGATTGTATTTTTAAATTACATATGTCGTAATTTGAGGTTGAGATCGTAGATTTAATTTAAGTAATTCGGATGGCAATTCTAAGTGCACGGTTGATTTTGGATAGGTCAAGATAGTCGAAAAAGAGTACCTGGGTGTAGTAATTGGGTCACGGGGCATTTTTAGGCATAATTGGGCCCACACCGGGGTGTTTGGGCCATTTTAATTTAGACCACAAGCTTAATTTAGGGATTTGTGATATAAAACCTAAGTTGGAGAGTTTGTGGCAGTCACAACTCAAATAAGAAAACCCTAGCTGCAGATGAGAAAAGAGGGATTAAGTGAGAGAGCTTTTGGGCCAAACCAAGAAGAAATTGGTGTGTTCTTCGTCAAATAATCATCTTCTACAAAGGGAATCAAACTCTACAATTTATCTAGGCAAGTAGTTAAACTTGATTTCATTTAAATTGCGGTATTGCAATTCATATCATGGTGTGTGTAAACCATATTTATTTTTAGGATGGGTTATTATAAAAAAGGGGTTTTGAGGAAATCGAACATATTGGGTATATTACAAATGAAATTGATGTAGATATATGAATTGATGTTGATTATATCTGAATAATATTACAATCTGGTAACCGATGTAGATTAATTCGAATTGTGGGACTGAATTCGGGAGAAACGAGTATATGAAAACCAATGTTGAGGATTTTAGATTTTTTTAAATTGTTGATGTTTAAAGGGTATTATGAGGGTTTAATCCAATAGTAGGTGCATGAATTATAATGAAAGACTCATATAGGCCAGGTTTATGAGGAGGGTTCCTTATTTGGATTTCACTTGCGAGACATACTAAGCACGAGATCGAATTTGGTCAAGAGTTAAGAGCTTTTAGACGTGAGAACTTTAGAAAGTGCTTAGCACATGGTTCAAGGGGAAATGTTTTCAATCATCACCCATAACAGCATTAGAAGTAACTTTTTGAATATCTCACTTGTGTAATCATGTGGTGGACAATATGAGGAGGATTTTAACTATATTTCTCTCTATGCACCAAGGGAGATTAATACCCAAGTGAATGAGGATGTTTGCATTATCAATTACAGTGCGAGTTAGACTTTTTGGCGTTGGCAGAAATCTTATGTGAAAGGTTTGGCAGGTGCTACCGGGTAACCCTTCTCTTCACCACTTGTGCTCAATTGGTTGAAGTTACCCTCCTACATTGGTAGGAAAATTATAACTACTATAATTATAGAGTCCCAAAGATTAGGAAGACGGAAGATGAAGTAGGCCAAAGTAATAAAGACGGTGTGACATGGAATTGAGTAGGGAGACCTCACCAGTAAAAGGAACTGCACAGGGGGAGATGACCCCAAGAGGTTTTCAATAGTAGACGATGTGATCTATTTTGGACAGTAGGGCCAGGGGAATTGTGTGCAGTGGATCCACGACCTGTGAGATCAGGGAAAACGATAAAAATGTTAATAGAAATGACCAAAGGTCAGCGGGGTCGCTAGTGGGGCTTCTATTTTGATAGATCTTTTAGAAAAAGATGTTAAGCTCATGTAGATTGAGGCCAATTAGTTATTATATGCCTTAGGACCAATCAACTTTATAGGTACATTCGAGAAATGGTTATGGGTGCATTTATGGCTCGCACGCATGAATCTGACTTAGACATCAAGTATTTATCATTCTTTATTAGTAGAGCGTGTACTACGATTATGCCGTATATAGATTTCCTTTGAGCTTTATGCATTTGTGGTTACCCCCAATTAGTAGGGGCATACTTTACATTGTGATTATATATACGTGGCAGTTTATTTAGTCGGCTTGGTTTTAGCCACTTTTTCTACTTGTATATGAGATATCATCATATAACTAGTGAACTTGTGTGCATATCTATCTTTTAAGTTTATATCGACTACTAGGGGTAGGCTTTCATATGCCATTTTGGGTCAGGTACTTTGGATAGTTGTGCTTAGGCGTAGGAGAAGGTTCGACACACTTATTTAGTGTATGTAAGTGGGTACATTAGAGGAGATTTCGGTTGTGTAGAGGTGTCATCGATAGTTCGATGTTCTTCTAATCTTTAGCTTTTTAGGATATTGAGTTATCACCTAAGTAAGGGTTTTATTGTACCTTGGAGATTGACACTAGCATTGAATTCGTTACGAGGCCATTTTCTGGGATTGTATCCGCCAAGGATTGTAGAGGTGTTGTGGGATCAAACACCGCAGTTTTGATCCAGTTGAGTATCCGGGGACGATATTACCATGTGAAAGCTCCCAAAAGAGGGATGGTTCACTAAATGGATGTGTGAACCACCAAGAAAAGGATAAGGTCGAGATACAAGATGGGTGTTTGGTGTTATGTATCAATAACCGATTAGACCATTCGAGTAAAGGTCCTCTTTTGACAATTGAAATAGGAGCATGTCATTACCAATGGCAAAACTGGAAAGAGAATATCTTGAAGGCATCTTTCTAGCACTACGGGTGCATCATTACTGGATTTTTGACTGCACGAAGGGGTAGTTCACTGTGATTTGCAATTATATCTTATTGAAGAGGAAATGGTGTAGTAGTGGTGTCCGGTACGCCCAAATTTGTGATTTGGGGTGGTTTATGCCCTAATATTGAAGTTTAGTGAAAGTGGGTACGCAAATAGTATTGGGAATAGCTTCTTTCTCCCTCTGAGGACAAGAGAGGGTCACATTTTTGGGGATTTTTTTATCGGGGTCTCCCAAAATACGAGAGGTGGTTTGGACTAAGGTACGAGTTTGGAGTTTCACTTTACATCCCAATATGGATAAGGGAACATTTGGAGTAATTGGAGTTATATTAACCAAGTTTATTAGAGTTATAAGTTAATAAGCATTAGTGTTTGAACATCTATGAAACACCTTGGAAGACAGGGTGTACATGGTAGAATGTATGTTATTATCCGAATAGACATAGGGAATCCAGGACAAGCGAAAGCGTGTTTTGGAGCTTCAAGCAAAAGATCATGTGTTGTGAATGATCTCTCCGATGTGAGTAATTTTGGAGTTCAGGTTCCTATAGGTGGTTGTCAGTCAAATGGGAAGTTCCGTTTAGAAGGTTAAGCACTTTATACTCTTGACTCACTTGAGTCTATATTGTATAAGTGATCATCTAGTTTGGAAATAGAGACAAAATTAAGTCCCTTCCCTAGATATCAAAGTGCCTCAAGCAATTCTCTACAATTCATTCCTCTTGTTTGATTGATCAAGGTATATTCACCCACACTCACACACATTAGGACTGCTTACATTGGTCATTCATTGCATAAATTGTTTGTGTGTGTGTTGAGTGTGTTAATTTCTCTTAAAATAATTTTTAATAAATTTTTGGGAATTTTTAATGATTTTTAAAATAATTTTTTTCTTAATTAAAATTGGATTAAAAGGTTTTGGGGTCATTCTATAATTTTTGGTTGGTGGTTTTATCCCTGTAAAGTTCACTTGGGTAGAATCCAAAAGCGCTGAAGATTTAAGGGCGTCTGTGTAATTAGTTTTGAGGCGCGTTTGTGGTTCAATATTAAGCCTACACCTGTTGCCTTTCTATTGGTTGGAGTTGTGTTTCTTCTAAGAGATTAATCTGGTGTTCATTTAAAACCCTTGGACTGATCTTATCAACGCTTTGCATGCGTCCATTTCCAATCCATGTGAAACCCTTATCCTCCAATCAAAAGCCTTTTAACCAACCGCTTATCTTAAACCGTTGGATGGAAGTCAATATGGAAAGACCTAATCACAGCCATTGATTTCGAACCTCCTTCTCGATCCTTCTCAACCCTATATAAAAGGAGGCCAGCCCTCAGCCCGTGGAAGACTTTTTCCATTTCGTTTAATTCGAGTGAGAAGAGAGAAGAGAGAGAGAAGGGAGAAAAAAGAGAGAGAAACTAGAGTTAGAAACCCTAGCCCTAATTCGTTCAAACACTTTATCAAACCCTAACCCTCTTTTCAAAAAACCAGTTTATACCGAACACCAACCCTGAGTGTTTGAGAGTTTTTGAGTGTTGGTTTGAAAGTTGTTTCGTGTTGTAACCTCTTCGTTTTAAGATCTTGTGTCCAGCTTAAACATTAGGTTAAATCTGTATTTCTGTTTTATAAAAATCATAGATCTGGTCAATTTATGTTATATTACACCTAGATCTGCATTCTTAGTTTCTCGTCTTGAGAAATCTTTTGTTGATTATTTTCTGTAAATGTTTTCATCTTCAAAATCAACAAAATCATGTTCTGTTTCTAGTTCTTTTGAAACAAGACCTTTGACCTAGTTGGAATCACACTTGGCGGTTTTCAATTTCAAAAATACTTTTTAAAACCCTAAAATTGATTAAGATCTTGATACGTCTTCTGAGCAAGATAGTCGTGGATTCTGGGTTCATTTTAAAGGTCAAATAAATGTTTAAGTTTCCTAGGAAGAGAGAAACTGAAAATCACAGCATATAGATCTGATTTGTAATTTGCTAGGGCTGTTTGTAAAAATAAGCGTGAGAGTGTGTGCATTCATGTGTTAGAGCACCATCACATACACTTACACACTACAACAGTGAAAGTGTTGGTAATAAGATATTTAAACAAGAGTCGACGTAAAGACTGGAACAAAGTGGAAGTTAGCAAACTGGGAGATCCACATCAACAATCAGACCTGCAGAAAAGTTAGAAGGACACCAGTGGGTACATTCCTAAACTTGTATAGGACTTATTTGCGTGTATGTGTGTTATATAGTTTGTAACTGATAAATTTTGTTTTAGTGGATTTTTCTTTTACTCCGTAGAGGGAGTCGTGGATGTTTCCTCAGTTGGGTGAGATTTTACCACATTAAAAATCTCTTGTCTTTAATCTTTCTACATCTCCTCATCTCATTCTAATTGGTGTGCTGATTTAAACTGTTTTAGTTTTGTTTTTCAAAACTTGTTAACAAATCCTAAACTGATCTCGTGCATTATTTTAAACACATCTTGTGATTAAAACTGATTTGATTTTAAGAAAAGCGTTTCTTCAAAAAATAGTTCGGAGTTACTTAAATAGTTTAATCTTGTATTAAACGGCTTTAGTAACAGTTTTTCAATTGGTATCAGAGCTTTGGAAATCTTTTTAAAAGATCTTGTGTTTCTGAAATTATTTTCTTAAAATCAAAATAACGGACGAGAAAAATGAAATATTTGGCAACTTGACCAGACCCCCACTCTTTGATGGAAACAACTTTTCTTACTGGAAGGTAAGAATGGTTGCATTTATACAAGGAGCTTTGGGAGATGATGTCTAGGATATTGTTGAAAATGGATACACTTATCCTACTAAACCATTCACTGAAGGAAGTACTGAGAGGATTAAGAAAGCATTAAGTGAATTCACTCAAGAAGAGAAGTAAACTTCTTGAAACAACAACAAAGGCGAAAATGCCATCTTTATGTCCATAAATGAACATGAGGTCAAAAGTATATCATCTTGTGCTACTTCTAAGGAAGCTTGGGATACACTGATCACTGCTCATGAAGGTGACACTAGAGTTAAGGCTACTAAAACTCAAATGCTTGTCCAGCAGTATAACTCTCTAATTATGTCTGATTCTGAATCTTTTTTGATGACTTTTACATGAAATTGACTGATATTGTGACCAAACTGCATGCTAATGGGATAACATATGACAAACATGAAATTATGTCTAAAATTATAAGATCATTACCCCAGAAATTTGACAACAAAAGATATGCTATTGAGGAAATGTGTGATCAAAATCTCACCCTGAATTACTCAGTAGTAAACTAAGAACTGTGGAAATGGAATTAGAATTTAAGAAATAAATGACCCAGTCCCATAGGAAACAGACTAGTTCCAACTTAAGTTTTTCTTCTAAGATGATGTAACCTGAGTTTACTATTCCTACTGATGATTCTGATGAGGAATGTGACATAGATAGTTTGGATAATAAAATTGCCTTGATGTCAAAATAGTTTAAGAAAATTGTCAAATTTAGAAATAAAATGGCAAACAGACAAGGCAAGCCAAATTATCCAACTCAGTCTAACTACAAACCTCATGTGAAAGGTTAAGATAAACATCATAAGTACATAAGACCCAACAAAGACTTCAAAAATATTGAATGTTTTAGATGTGGAAAACTAGGACACATAGCACAAGACTATAGAGTGAAACTGAACACTGCCAATAAACATACTAGGGCCAACATTTGAAAAACATGGGATGATTCAAGTGATTATGAAAATGAGGAACCTGAATTTACTGATGTTTTTTATCCTTTCATGTCTTTCTTTGCTAAGATAATCTACAATAATGATATGCCTATGTATGAGAATGATGCTAGTAACTTTACTTCTGTTGTTATGAATCATGCTGCTACTGGTTTAGATGCTTTAATTTCTGAGAATATTGCTAGTTCTATTACGGGGTGTGTGAGTTAAAGGGAAAGCGATAATGACGATGTCAATGGGTGCGTGAGTACAAGAATTGAATCCTTAGGGGTCACTTCACACACTGCACTTAGTGACTCAGACACTAAAGACCTCCCTGACATTCACACACTTTATGCGAAAACTCTCAAGAAAAGCACTGGCCTAGAGAAGATAGTGAAAGATGTCACTAAGAAATTAGAAGATCTCAGCCTGATGGTTAAACTTAATGCTGAAGAGTATACTACCCAATGCCTAACTCATGAAAATGAAATCAAAACTTTTGATCAAAAATTGAAGAATTTGATTGAAGAAAATGAAACTCTGGAGAAAAAATATAAAGGGACATTATTGGAATTGGAACAATCTAAAGAGAAGACAGCAAATTTTTTTTAAAAATTTGCAAAATTTAAAAATAATTTAAACTGTTTTGATGGTTTTGTTACTGATTCAAAAACCAATTCTGATGATCGAACTGGAATAGGGTTTTGTCCAAAATTGAAGACACAAACTAAAAACTTTGAACCAATTAAGTTTGTGTCAGGAGGCAAAAGACCTATAGAAACTTGTCCAGATTTTCATTCTTTGAAAAATGAGTTTGATGAAAAACAATCAAAGTTTTATATTGGGGAATCAAGTTACTCTAAGTGTGAAAGTCCACCTAAGGCTAAATATGTCTGCCCCTAATTAGGAAGAGTGATTCTACCTTTCAAACTGTACTCCCTAGGAATAAGGTTCAATCCCAAAATTCATTGAAGCCTATGTTTAAAGGCTTTCCTAAGGAGATACCCTCTTCGAGAAATTTGTTTTGCTCTTACTGTGACTTATATGGTCATTACTTTGAAGGATGCTACTCTAGACGTTTAGTCAACCCTGTCTATAATACTCCTGTGTACCAAAACTTTAACTATTCTAGAAGAAGCCGTAATAATTATGTTCTTCCTAGACAACCAGATAAAAACTCTAACTATAGAAAGAGAAAGACCAAATATAAAAGATCATTTCCAAGAAGGATTCCTAAACACTTTTCAAACCAAATGCTCATAATTTTCATAAAATTCAATCTCATGTGCAAAACATTTTTCAACAGAAATCTAATGCTCCCAAATTTGATCAAATAAGAGCAAATAAGCGCAAAATGAAAACAAGAGTTGTTTGGGTTAGAAAAGATGAGTTATTACCCCATATGAAGTGTAATATTGTGATTACTGCTTTAAAAGCTGAACACACTCCCTCTGGTTGGTATTTAGACTCTCGATGTTCAAAGCACACGACTGGGGATAATACCAAACTTTTAATTAAAAACCAACTTCGCTGGAGGAAAAGTTATTTTTGGTGATGGTGTATCATCTCAAATCATTGGCAAAGGAACACTCCAAGAAGAAGGATTACCTTTACTTGAAAATGTTCTTCTAGTAAAAGGTCTTAAGGCTAATATACTTAGTATCTCGCAATTTTGTGACTCAAATCATACTGTCTCCTTTTCAAAGAATAATTGAAAAATTTTAAATGAAAAAGGTGAGTGCATAATTATAGGACTCAGGACTCCAGACAATTTTTATACTGTCCAAAATAGTGCTGAGGTCTGTAACATTTTCAGAATGGATGACAATGAGATATGGTATAATCGAATTGGTCACATAAATTACGAAAATCTTAGTAGATTATCCTCACAAGAAATAGTTAGAGGTATTCCTAAGATCAAAGTTATTTCTAATATTGTCTGTGGTTCATGTCAGGAAGGAAAAATTATTAAAGCCTCTCATAAGAAAGTCAAAGATATCCTTACCTCTAAACCCTTGGAGCTCATCTATATGGACCTAATGGGTCCCTCTCGAACTGTTAGTCTCTGTGGACACAGTTACATTCTTGTTATGGTTGATGAATTCACCAGATTTACTTGGGTAGCTTTCTTAAAACAAAAGTCTGACACTTTTCAAACTTTTTTGAAGATTTTACTTCGAATTGAAATTGAGAAAGACACTCAAGTAAATAGAATTCGTAGTGATAGAGGTGGAAATTTTTTAGATACAGGTGTTATAGAGTACTGTGACTATAATGGTTACAAACATGAATTTAGTGCTCCTAAGACTCCTCAACAGAATGGTATTACTGAGATAAAGAATCGTACCCTTCAAGGGATGGCACGTGTTATGATTCATGTCAAGACTTTACCTAAGTATTTTTGGGTAGAATCTATTCGTACTGCGTGTCACATTATCAATAGGGTCTATCTTAGAAGGAATTCTAAACAAACTCCTTACGAACTATGGTATGGGAAGAAGCCCAATCTTAAGTACCTTAGAACCTTTGGTAGTACGTGTTATGTCTGCAAAGACAGAGAACACTTATCCAAATTTGAGAATCGTGGAGATAAAACCATCTTTCTAGGATATTCTCCTAATAGTAGAGCATGTCTTATCTATAATCTTCGCACTGAGACCTTAATGGAATCCATAAATGTTATTGTAAGTGACACTACTATAGAGAGTAAGACTGAAAAACCAACTATTGTGGATGAGTCTGAAAATGTTTTAGAAAATAACTCTCCATAAATAGTTGATTCTTTACCAATTGAGACACCTGAAGTACCTAATTGGGTTTCTAAAGACCATCCCATAGATAAAGTTGTTGGTAACCCTAGTGAACCCGTGCGTACAAGATCTCAATTAAGAAACTTTGCTCATTATGCATGTTTTGTTTCCCTTGTGGAACCAAAGAATGTAAATGATGCATTGAATGATCCTCATTGGATTTCCACAATATAAGAAGGACTTCTTTAATTTATCATTCATGATGTTTGGTGTCTTGTACCTAGGCCTGATCATAAAAAGGTTATTGGCACACGTTGGATATTTAAAAATAAATCAGATGAAAGTGGGACAATCATTAGAAACAAAGCCAGATTAGTTGCTCAAGGATACTCTCAAATTGAAGGAATAGATTTTAACGAAACTTTTGCTCCTGTTACTCGATTAGAATCTGTTCGTCTTCTCTTTTCCATAGCTTGCTAATTATATTTTACGCTTTACCAAATGGATGTCAAATCTGCCTGCCTTAATGGAATATTGACTAAAGAGACCTATGTAGAAAAAACCAAAAGGGTTCATTGACCCTAAATATCCAAATCATGTTTTTCTTCTTAAAAAGGCGTTGTATGGCCTAAAACAAGCGCCAAGAGCCTGGTATGAGCGCCTTTCCAACTTTCTCTTAGACAAAGGTTTTAAGAGAGGTGGAAATGATCAAAACCTTTTTGTCAAACATTTTGATAAACATATAATTATAGCACAAGTTTATGTTGACGATATCACCTTTGGATCAACTTCCCCATCAAAAGTTAAATCCTTTTCTGAAATTATGCATAAGGAATTTCAAATGTCTCTTATGGGGGAGTTATAGTTTTTCTTGGGTCTTCAAGTCAAACAGAATTCAGAAGGATTATTTGTTTCGCAATCAAAATATGCTATAAAGATTGTTAAAAAATTCGGCCTTGAGAGTGAAAAAGATGTTAAAACTCCCATGAGTACTATGGTCAAACTGTCTAAGGATGAAACTGGGAAATCCATAGATCCAACCTTATATCGTAGTATGATAGGAACCTTACTATATCTTAGTGCCTCACATCCTGATATTATGTACGCAGTTTGCTTGTGTGCCCGTTATCAAAACCATCCTAAAGAGAGCCATTTAACTTATGTTAAAAGAATTATAAAATACATTAAAGGCACTCTAGATTTAGAACTTTAGTACACCAATGATGCTCCTAGCACTATAATAGGATACACTGATGCCGATTGGGCAGGGTGTACTGATGAAAGTAAGAGCACATGAGGAGCATGTTACTATATTGGTAATAATTTGGTAGGTTGGAGTAGTAAGAAACAAAACTGCCCTTATTTATCAACAGTTAAACTGAATCCATAGCCGCTGGAAGCTGCTGTGCTCAATTACTTTGGCTTAAGCAAATGCTAAGTGAGTATGGTATTCAAGAAGAAAAATTTCATCTCTATTGTGATAATCAAAGAGCGATCAATATCTCTAAAAATTTTGTTCAACACTCGCGAACAAAACACATAAAAATAAGACATCACTTTATACGCGAATTAGTTGAGACTAAGGAATTAGAAATCAATTATTTTCCAACTGATTTGTAACTCGCAGATATGTTTATCAAACCTTTGGATTACAATATATTTATTTCTTTGCGTAAATCGATAGGAATGGTTTGTTCTGAATAAACTCTATGGCTTGAATAGTTTTTCCCTTTGTCCATTTGAGACAAAATGGAGGAGAAATTTTGAGTCTTATGAGTTCATTTAATTTGTACATATTCTAAAAAGCTTGATTTTAGTGATTATTTACAAGATTCTGTACCGTTATTCATAACAGTTGTAATAGGGTATTGAATTGTAATTAGTTGAGTTATGTAATTTTCTTTTCTAGGAAATGGGTAGATAGAATTTTTTTATAGGAATAGGATTTTTCCTTATTTCTTTGTTACCCTACGAGTCCAAGATGACTCAAAGGAGATTTTGTCTCATATTTTCAAAGGGGGAGATTGAAGCACCTTATACTCTTGACTCACTTGAGTCTACATTGTATAAGTGCTCATCTAGTTTGAAAATAGAGACAAAATTAAGTCCCTTCCCTAGATACCAAAGAACCTCAAACAATTCTCTATAATTCATTCCTCTTGTTTGATTGATCAAGGTATATTCACCAATACTCACACACATTAGGACTGCTTACATTGGTCATTCATTGCATAAATTGTTTGTGTGTGTGTTGAGTGTGTTAATTTCCCTTAAAATAATTTTTAATAAATTTTTGGGAATTTTTAATGATTTTTAAAACAATTTTTTTCTTAATTAAAATTGGATTAAAAGGTTTTGGGGTCATTCTATTGTAACACCCCGCATTTTTGTACATTTAATATTTAAATAAATTCGGAAATTTTAAATTACTCGTGTGTTGTAATTTTAATTGAATTAATTATGGCAATATATATAATTAAATATTAATCGGGGAGTGAATGGTTAATGTTTAGGGAAATTTATTTACTAAGTGAATAGTAATAATTTTATTACGTCATTTCGAGTATTAATGACGAGGTATACACTTATCCCAGCCGGGAGTCGGTATAGACTAAATTGGGTGTGAGATAAGGATTTTTATAAATTAATTCGAATGCCAATTCTGAGTGCGCGGTTGAGTCCGGATGGGTCGAGATAGTCAGAAAAGAGTACCTGGGGGTAGTAATTGGGTCTCGGGGTATTTGTGGGCATAGCCGGGCCCACATGGGGTGAGTTGGGCCACTTTAATTAAGCCCCTTTGGTGAAAAACGGGATTTGGGGTTTTAACCTAAGTGAGGGATTAGAAAATCAGTAGCCAACACAATTCTAAGCCTAGGGCTTGAGAGGAAAATTGTGGGAAAGTTTAGCAAAAGCCAATTTGGGGATTTTGGAGCCAAATTGAGGGACTACGCCAACGGATCAGACACTGCGAACACTTACAGGAAAGTGGTTACCTGTTGTGATTTCTAAATTATGATAATCAATTCATATCATAGTGATGTGTAAACCAAAATTCGTTTTGGGGATAAATGGGTACAAAATGGGATTTTTGTTCATGAAACTATTGAATGAGATTCCTAGTAAAAATTGTTGTGTTGAACATATCTGAGTATAGATATTTGATTGGATTAAGAATTCGGAATATAAACTGGGGGGAAATCTGGATTTGGAAATTGGTTTGTAGAACAAGATTTATAAATTTTAATTGGAATACCCATCTTTAAATATAGTGAGATATCGTATGAATCAAGAATGCTACAACAGTTATAGATGATTGAGACTTGTTTTGGGAGTAATTGATTGGTTAAAAATCATCATTTAAGGTTGGAAATGGAGAGGTAAAACCTTGGAAATTCGGTCATGGCTGAAACAGCAAGCCGAGGAAGACAACCACCTGTTCGATTGATCGATCGACTCAGGGGGCTCGATCGATCGAGGGTCCCAGGAAATTGGCAGTTCGGCCAGTTTGTTTATAATGAGGGTTTAATTTAAGTTTTAATTCCCTTACTTTTATTTGGTGATAAATTCACATGGGACATATGTTTCCTTAACAATTATAGGGTAATATAATTGGGTTTAGGAGGGTGTGAACGGTATGACATGAGATGAACGAATTTGGAGAAATAATTCAATTATTGATTTTGGATCGAAGAATGATATTCGAAAATTGTAGTTGGGTGACACTACATTATTAAAGGAATTTAGGTGACATATTTAATTATGGACCAAGTGGGTGAGTCCGGGTGTGCTAACAATTATAGGTAAATATAATTGGGGAAATTAGGGAAATAAATGTGTGACACATTGTGGGTGAAAGTGTGAGAATGAAATTTTGAGATGTAAAATGGACCGAGTGAGCGAGTCCGGGGATATTGGTTAAGTGGCATTAAAGTAGTAAATTTATTATTGAGAGAAAGTAATTAATTTGGAGTCGGAACATAGACTCGGGAAATATTAAGGTACGGTCTAAGTGAGCGAGTCCGAGGATAATGGTTGGGTGACACCAACTTATTAAATTAATAGGTGTATTAATTAATTTAATTGGAGTCGGATTATAGACTCGGGTAGGATTAAATTAATAGGGGTATTAATTAATTTAATTAGAGTCGAATTATAGACTCGGGTAGGATTAAATTAATGAGTGTGATAATTAATTTAATTAGAGTCGGATTATAGACTCGGGTAGGATTAAATTAATAAGTGTATTAATTTATTTAATTAGAGTCGGATTATAGACACGGGTAGGATTAAATTAATAAGTGTGATAATTAATTTAATTAGAGTCGGATTTTTAACTCGGGTAGGATTAAATTAATAAGTGTGATAATTAATTTAATTAGAGTCGGATTTTAGACTCGGGTAGGATTAAATTAATAAGTGTGATAATTAATTTAATTAGAGTCGGATTGTAGACTCGGAGAGGTGTTAAAATAAAATGCGTGTTAGTTAATTTAATTAGAGTCGGGTGATAGACTCGGGAAGGCATTAAATTAATAAGGGTATTAATTAATTTAATTGGAGTCGGACCATAGACTCGGGGAAAGTATTATATCAATTGAAGCGTGAGTTAAATATATTAGAGTCGGACCATAGACTCGGGAAGACGAGAAATTATTAAGTGAGAAAATTAATTACGTTGAGTCGGGCCACAGACTCAGGAAATTTTAGGCAGTGTATGGGATTTTTGGTACACGGTAAAGCCGGGGTTTATAATATATATATATATATATATATATATATATATATATATATATATATATATATATATATATATATATATATATATATATATATACGGTGTAGTGATAGTATATATATATTTTTGTATATATTGGGTGTGATATTAAGTTACAGGCAGTGTACGGGATTTTAAGTACACGGTAAAGCCGGGGTTCATATTATATATATATATACATACGGTGTAGTGATAGTATATATATATATATATATATACGTGTATATATTGTGTGTGATATTAAATATCAGTGACTAGATATTTATTCAAATTTATATACTCTAATGCTATCAAGGGAGGTTGCGCGTTGTGGGTGAATCCCCTAGCTTGAGGAGTGGGGCGAGTATATCCCCAGGTCATAGCGTCCGGTATATATGGGTGAGTGATTTATCTCACTTTCAGGGAAGGAATATGACCGCCTCCACTACGTTTATATTTTTGGGCCAGGTTGGTGCTCGATTCCAACTTGGGGAACTAGGTCTTGTGAGCACACCTAGTGAGATAGCATTTTAGAGGGAATCATCCAGCGAGGGTATACTCGAAGGGATGGATATACGTATGTTATATGTGTTGATGTTCTGATAAAGGTACGTATATAATGGTAGTAAATATTATATACGGGTAATAATACGATGTGTGATGAATTTACTTTATATAACTTGTGATACGGTTATATGTTACGATTTAAGAGGAATTAATTAAGTTAATTGTGAAATAACTTATAATTCAGGAAATCATTATACTCGGGTTAGAGTAGTATGGCAAGGGAAGGTTATACCAGGACTAGTTGGACGGGGTAGCATAACTAGGTGGGGTTAAGGTAACCGGTAGGTGTGCACAATAGTGGAGGGGTGAGAATGTCCACAAGGGAGTGCGACACTAACTTAAATATGAAGCGCATTCATGCATTTTAAATTACTGCAGTTAATTCACTTGCTAAATATTTTCAAAATGTTTTGGGTTCTAACCCTTTCTATAAAACTATTTTCAAAACCTTTTAGGTGTCCAGCCACAGGGACACCAGGATTGATATTCTATTCCAGGGACACGGAGCTGCGGCATATGTGGATGCTAGCAGGAGTTTGGATTAGACGCATCATTCATTCATTCCTATAGTAGGAATCTTGTATCAGTCTCAGTTTTATTTAGGGCTTATGGCCCAGACTTCTCGGTACAGTTTTCAGGCGTATTTATTCAGGTGTTGAATATTTGTATTGGATTATTTCTTTGGTGGCCGGTGATTTATTCGGCAAGTTGTGTAATTAATTATTTCAGTTGAGTTTTATTCAGTTGTGTGAATGGTTTACATTTATTTCCGCATGTACTGTTTTGTTTAATTAAAAAGTTTAAATTGGCACCAGTTTTTGGAATACTAGGTGGTTAGTAAGTTTAAAAAAAAAAAGTTTTCGACAGTGATGCTAAGGATGATCCAACTGAGATTCCTGTTTTAATTTGGTATAGGACTGATCACCCGGTATTTTATTATGCGGGGTGTCACATCTATAATTTCTGGTTGTTGGTTTTATCCCTGTAAAGTTCACTTGGGTAGAATCCAAAAGCGCTGAACACTTTAAGGGTGTATGTGTAATTAGTTTTGACGCGCGTTTGTGGTTCAATACTAAGCCTACACCTGTTGATTTTCTATTGGTTGGAGTTGTGTTTATTCTAAGAGACTAATCCGGTGTTCATTTATAGCCCTTGGATTGATCTCATCAACGCTCTGCATGCGTCCATTTCCAATCCGTGTGAAACCCTTATCCTCCAATCAAAAGCCTTTTAACCAACCACTTATCTTAAACTGTTGGATGGAAATCAATATGGAAAGACCTAATCTCAACCATTGATTTCGAACCTCCTTCTTGATCCTTCTCAGCCCTGTATAAAAGGAGGCCAGCCCTCAGCCTGTGGAAGACTTTTTCCACTTCGTTTAATTCGAGTGAGAAGAGAGAGAGAGAAGGGAGAAAAAAGAGATAGAAACTAGAGTTAGAAACCCTAACCCTAATTAGTTCAAACACTTTATCAAACCCTAACCCTCTTTTCAAAAAACCAGTTTATACTAAACACCAACCCTGAGTGTTTGAGAGTTTTTGAGTGTTGGTTTGAAATTTGTTTCGTGCTATAACCTCTTCGTTTTAAGATCTTGTGTCCAGCTTAAACATTAGGTTAGATATGTATTTCTATTTTATAGAAATCATAGATCTGGTCATTTTATGGTATATTACGCCTAGATCTGCATTCTTAGTTTCTCGCCTTAAGAAATCTTTTGTTGATTATTTTCTGTAAATGTTTTCATCTTCAAAATTCACAAAATCATTTTCTGTTTCTAGTTCTTTTGAAACAAGACCTTTGACCTAGTTGGAATCACACTTGGCGGTTTTCAATTTCAAAAATACTTTTTAAAACCCTGAAATTGATTAAGATCTTGATACGTCTTCTGAGCAAGATAACTGTGGATTCTGGGTTCATTTTAAAGTTCAAATAAAGGTTTAAGTTTCCTAGGAAGAGAAAAATTGAAAATCACAGCATATAGATCTGATTTGTAATTTGCTGGGACTATTTGTAAAAATAAGCGTGAGTGTGTGTGTGCTTGCATGTGTTAGAGCACCGTCACAAACACTTACACACTACAACACTGAAAGTGTTGGTAATAAGATCTTTAAACAAGAGTCGACGTAAAGACTAGAACAAAGTGGAAGTTAGCAAACTGGGAGAGCCACATCAACAATCAGACATGCAGAAAAGTTAGAAGGACACCAGTGGGTACATTCCTAAACTTGTATAGGACTGATTTGTGTGCATGTGTGTTATATAGTTTGTAACTGATAAATTTTATTTTAGTGGATTTTTTTTTACTCCGTAGAGGGAGTCGTGGATGTTTCCTCAGTAGGGTGAGGTTTTACCACGTTAAAAATCTCTTGCCTTTAATCTTTCTACATCTCCTCATCTCATTCTAATTGGTGTGGTGATTTAAACTGTTTCAGTTTTATTTTTCAAGACTTGTTAACTAATCTTAAACTGATCTCGTGCATTATTTTAAACACATCTTGTGATTAAAACTGATTTAATTTAAAGAAAAGAGTTTCTTCAAAAAATAGTTCGGAGTTACTTAAATAGTTTAATCTTGTATTAAACGTCTTTAGTAACAGTTTTTCAGAAGGCTTACATAGGTTGAGGTCGGTGCCAGTTAACCTCACCTTATCACCATTAGGGTGCACAATATTCGCGGGTAGAGGATGAAAGGAGTTCTTGAGGGGCCAGTTGGTGTTTCAACTGTTAGACTAGTTGGTTTATAGTATAATTACTGAACATGATTTATGATAATTTTAGGTGAATTTTTAATTGAATCAAATTAATCATGTGTGGTTGTTGTGACTGGAGATATCACATGTGCATGGTGGATTTGAATTTGGATTTAAGACACGGTGATACATTAATATTTGTAGTCGTACCGGGTAATGATCAAATAACAGAGTTTGATAGTTATTTATTTTGTGTATATTTGGTAATTGGCTTTTAGGATGCATGAAATGTCCATTTTTAGTTTAAAACAATGGTATAAAGACATATTGGGTTAGTTTAAGACTTAATCAAGGTTTTAAGGCATTTAGAGTTATTTTTTTGCCCTTTTGGCGAGGCCGATTTGGGGCCCAAACCCAATTTCAGGATTAAAGGGGTCTGAGGGGTTATAGGAATCTTATTTATCACAAAACATAATAGGGAGGGACTATGGGGTCTAGAGAGAAGATGAGAAATTGCAAGATTTGGCTTGGTTTTCTCCACAAATCATAAGGTAAGTTTAAGTATATTATGATTATGATTGTATGTGTGCCAATATTATATCTATTCATTGTAAATCTAAATCAAATTATGTTATAAATCTGATTTTAGATAATTAATTAGTTAATTTTATTAATTAACCTAATCTATATGTTAGTTAGGTTGATTTCCCCTTTATAGTGATTGATTTCTTCATGAAATTGGACTAAAACTAATAGATAATGATTTGAATCTTTGTTATATTAATAATCATATAAAAACCCTATGTTTAATTGAATCAATCCATGATTTTTTTTAGAATTGGAAAGATTTAGGGTTCTTGAATAGAAATTGCGGTTTTCTTTAAATCTTGTGGTAGATTTGGGGTTTAATGATCGAAATGGGTTTCAATTGTGTTGATGATGTGTTTTTATCATTTGAATGTTGATTGGGTGCTTGGATGAAGTCTTTAGGTTCGTTAATGGAGGTTGGCAAGATGAAAAGGAAGGTTGAAGATGGTTAATCCCAAAACAAAAGTAAATTTTAGAGGTTCTGCATTGACAAATTGATTGGTCCCAAGCCACCTGTCGATCGGGTGTATTAGATATGTTCTAATTTGTAAATTTATGTAATTTATTGGGAGTTTTAGTTTGGAGCCTAGGGATAGGATTTATTGGACTATAGCTTTCATGTACACATATAATAGAGATATATTCCTATAATTTGAAATGTTGGGGATTGATACTTGGGTTAGTTGGATATTAGGGGAAGTCGTTGATTTAAAGGAGTTAAATTGGGGATTTTACCTTAGATGGTAAATCCAACTGTAGAATGGATCCGTTGATTAGGAATTTGTAAGATTTGAGGATTAAGCTTGTTGGCCAGGATTGATTTGAGTAATTATGTTGTAGGAGTCGGGTGAACATCTTTTGGGTGAGATTAGGTTTGGGTTATAACTTCCTAGAGTGAGGTAGTTACTATGTTCTCATGATTTCATTTAAATTAGGTGTTGGATTATACCAAGACGTGATGCCTTGGGAGAATGCACAAAGGATTATTGAGATTTAAAATAGTTTATGTGCGTACTTTAGTATATGGTAGGGGGAGACTATACTTAGATTTAGGAACCTAGGGTGTTAGGGTAGTGTATCTTGGAATGAGTATAAGGTTACAGATGTGTTATACCCTTTTTATAAATTGAGATACTTGGTGTGAACTGATAGCATTGGGTCAGAATGTATATGTGATTTAGCTTAATCTGTTAGTAAGGGTTGTGTATATTATATTGATTCATCCCATTAAGTAGGGTTGTAAATGTAATCTGATAGCTTTATGTTTATATGTTTATTTGATTGAACCCATTCAATAGGATTATATTTAAATGGATCTTTTATGTGACCTACCTACCATTTGTAAGTACTCACGGTCGTGTACTAGGAGGGATTCCATTTTGGGACACATACTGTGAAGACTGCGATGGTATCTCGATGAGTAAACGAGTTTTTCCATGGTCATTTTACACTGGGGTCCTACGTCTATATATCTGTGTATCGGGACGGTTCACAGAGAGATTTCATAGTATGGTATAAGGTATGGTGGGCCATATGGATGATGGCTAGACATAGTGATTTATCCTTTGATCGTGATGAGATCTTAGGGTTGGAACAACCTAATACTATACCTAGTACGAGTGAATGACCCCTAAAGGTAATAGGGATAGACCTTCGTTATGTGAGGGAGTGAGAATATCACATTTATTTATACATGATGGGGGTTTTACCTTTGTAGGGACGTTAGACGTGAGGCAACATTTCTCCTACCACATATGATTATTGTGTGGTCGTACTAGAGTTAGTGGTACCGATTTATGTGTTATATTAAATATGCATAAGATTTATAGTAGGGATGCCCACCTACATACTTATGCTTCGGATTTGTTTATTACATGTGTATATATTTATTATTGGCATGAGATATAGTCATATATGTATAGACTTGAATTATAAGCCTATTATTGGTATATTGATTATTTGGTAAGATGTACCGCGGGTTAGAGACTACCACACAATTTATGTATTATAATGAAAGAGATAAACTTAAAGATGAGAAACTAAAGATTAAAGAATAATGTCGTAAAACTTTAATCACATGGGCTACATATGGGTTCGGGATTTATAACCACATGGTATTTTAGGTTGTTAGGTTGGGTGACTGATAACTTAAAATATAATGTGGCCCAAATTCAATTATAATCCTATTTTACATAGACTTATTGTTTACGTTTTATTTTTAAAATTGTTTTTACAGTTCTTTCTTGTAGTTCCTGTAGACGATGGTTCGTTAGAGGAGCATCTCTAGCGATGTCCCATTTATTACTCCTAGAATTGTAGGATTCGAGCAAGTGTATATCATTATTTTATTGTACTCTTTTATTTTCAGTCAGGTTGTACATATATACTTATCTTAGAAGTTGTACTTTTGTATGGATGCATTTTATATTCCAGAGATAGCTTTTGTTGTATTGGAAGTGATTGGAATCATAGTTGGTTTTGTGTTGATTGAGTATTTCATTGTCTTGTCATTGTTCATTTGTTTTTTACTATTTCTTATGCTAAGAATGTTACCAAAAGCTTTCGATTATCGTGATTTTTATATCAGACATGATTAATCTATTTATGGATTTTTGCAAGGTGTTATGGGATATAAATGGATTTATGATCGAGTATCGCACTCACCGATGATGTAATGATACCTATTCATTATTGCATTGATTTGATGTGTGGATTTAACATGAATGGTGAATAAATCATGAATTCTTAACTATTTAATGAAAATGATTATTATATCAATTATATGTTAACATTCACATGAAAATTAATGTAATGAAATTTCAATGAAATCTTTAGTTGTGATTTCAGTTCACACATGCACTTGCATATCACTTGAATTATATAATTTTTATTATGTGTATTGCATTTGTATTTGATTTAAATAATGATTAAATCCTGAGATCTAATTTTGATAAATTTATATGGACCTTATTAGGTTTATGTGTGAAAAACACTTTACTTGATGGAGTTGATTGATGATACATTTTTTAAACGAAAAGGGATACCATTATTGAGATAACGTTGACTTAAATTTAAGTATCGTTAATAGGCGTGTACATAAGTGTCTGAAAGACACTATAGAAAAATCCATATTATAATGAAAAAAATTAAAGCCTAGTTCTAGAAAATTCAAGACATGAAAAACAAGAAAAGGATTTCAAATTTTCTTATAATGAGATACTTTTAGTTTTTACTTTAGGGATAAATAGCATATGAGGGATATATATGTGTAGTAACCCCATCCCAGTACCCTTTAAATACCTTTTTAGGTCCCTAACACTTCTCCTCCCACCATAAGACCCTAGGTACTACTCTAAACCCTGATCGAGAGGCCATCGGGTGATCCCGAGCCCCGTTTGATCTGGTCAGCCCTCCAACTTGAGATAAACTCATTCAATTCTCATAGGAATATGAATCACATTTCCAACGGTCCATACCATGCGCAGTTTGGCCTTATGATTCGCGCGTAGTCACCTATTTACTCTAAACCCTAATTCAGAGGCCACTAGGAACTTCTGAGCCATGTTTGACCCTGGTTAACTCTTCAAACTAAGATAAGCTCATTGAACTCTCATAGGGCTATGAATCTCCTTTCCAAAGCTCCATACTACGCGCAAACCAGCCTCATATAGTTCGTGCGCACTTGCCTTTTTACTCCGAGAACCCCCCATCTGGATGCCACCGAGTTCTTGTGAGCCTCATTTGACTTTTGATCAACTCATAAACCCAAGAGTGTCTCAATGTATTTTTTTACAGGGATCTAGATACCCTTTCCAATAATCCTGTCCATGCATGATTCAGACTTACAGTTTGTATTTTATGCCTATTTTTCCAAAAACGTTCGTTTTGCTCTACCTATAGGGTCCCAGGCCCCTTATCTAATGGCATGGTGTACATTACTTTGCCAACAAGCCAGGAGTATGCCGATAGGCAGGAAAGGTCTTATGCCGATCGGCACGCCTCTGAAACCCTAATTTTTTTTACTATGTAAGAAGTCCACGACCTCATTCCCAAGGGGTCCTTTCTGAAGTCAGAAACATTTTCCTAGAAATCAGTGCGTTGAAATTAAATTTTTCCAAATATTCTCCTCATTTTCTTACATCATTCTCATCCATCTTTCATCATAATTTTTACCCTCACCTCACCATCATTCAACCACATAAAAATCCGCCTCTAGTATTCTAAAATCAGAATTAAAGTTATAGAAGGTGTACTCTCATCTTTTTACAACTCATTTAATTAATATTAGTCATTTACTTTTTTTCTTCACTTTTGTTATATATCTTGCTTTATTCATTTCCTCACCGCAAACTAATCACCTTTTTTTTTTATTATTAGTACACATAAAATATATTTTCATAAAATCTAAAAAAGCCAAAAGGAAGGTTTTTCATAAACCCTAAATTAGAATTTTCCCTTTTTTTACACTCCTTACACTTGTGCACACTTTCTTAAAACAAACTAAGGGAAGTTTTAAGTTTGAAATTATGGGTTAAACCCCACCCTTGTGTATTATCGAACTATATGGACATTGATGCTCTTTGACTACGTAGGCGTCCCGAGCCAATTTTGGAATTCAAGTCCTATTTTCTCATTTAGTCACTTTATGTTTTCTCCCATTTAGTAGTATTTTAGTTATGCGTATTCCTATATATTAGTGTTCCCGCTCGATATACACATTCACTTTCGTGTAATTTGTGATGTGACAGACACTAACAATATATTTTTATCTTATTCTTTTGTACAATAATTTCGCTTCGTCCTTCCCATGACGCGTGTAGGATGATTTCTTTCTCTCATTATTCACACTGCGCACATTGTACACATTAGTCACATTTTAGAGAAAAATAGGACATTAACCCATGAGAGACCAAAAGGGATAGATGGGTGCCTAACATCTTCCTATTTCATAACTTAGGCCTTGGATACCCGACTCATTTGGTTTTGTACGCATCAGTTTGTCTTTTGATGTCGTTCTCTCGCGACAGTTACATTTTTTTGCCTGTTTTAAGCAAATATGGCTGGCAACTCCATTTTTACATTTTTCTCCCCTTTGACGTCGACCAATTTATATCCATGGCAGTTGCCGAAGATCGCGTAAGTTGCGAAAAGATGATTCCTTATCCTCAAATCCTCGAACACGCAGAGAGAGAGATTTCTTTATTTTTCTCTCCCTCCAATTTCGGGGCTAGTCCGCGCCGGAGGAATCTGCCTCGGATGGACACACTATGGTTAAAGGTTACCATTTTGGAAGATCTCGAAAGAATATTAATAAAATGATAAACTTAAGCATGACTTGTAACTCCTATAACTGTATTTGTGTGAATTATTTTGATCTTGTGACTCATATTTGTTCACGACCATGACATGATTGAGTTAAAAAAAATTACTTAATTTTATTTAGTTGGAATTTTATATATGTTGTTGAGTAATGTTTTGAATGTGTCCTCAAACTCTATCATTAATCAAAATTCAAAGGAATTTTTTATATTGAATCATGTTTATTATATATAGTTTAATCGTGTTCACACCTTATATATTTTCGTGTCATTTGTATAGATGTCCATGTGAGTTTTTAATTTGTGCATTTATCTCAAACTTGTGCCTTAAAATGTCAAAATGAATGTTTTCCCATATATATGCTTACATTCATACAATATTTTTGAGTGTCTGGGATTTTGGGTTCTTTTGGCTAAGTCTTTTCAGGATGATTTCCCTCACTCTAGCTTCGGGACAGAACTGCATATGCGATTCCATATTGTATCTGTATGCACAAGAACCATACGCACAACAAATGTACGCATAGAAGGAGGTTTAATCATGCGCACAAACTTCACAAACAATCCGAAATGGATATTAAGAATATTTTAGGGCTCATTTATAAAATACTACAAATTCTTTCATACTAAGAGGAAACCCTAGGCGATTTTGGGAGGAGAAGAGTTTTTCCCTTGTGTATGTGAGGTTTGTTTCCTATTTTGGAGTTTTTAACTTATATTGGGAGTGCATAAACCCTAGTTTTATGTGATTTAGGTATTCTTATATCTTACTTATCTAAATGTTTCTATTTAAATATTTTGCTTGATTTGATTCCTTTATGAGTCATTTTTGGATATTTTTTTATTTCTATGTGTTGATTTGTTATATTGAGGTTGATTTAGGTTTATTTGGTCTATTTCCTTATATCATCGTATACCCTCCTTGGATTATAATACACTTATTATTTGTGTGTACTTTTTTACCTTTGTGTATTAAAATGGGACATTAAAGGACACTTCCACGCAAGAGAGTTATCTCACGACCCCCGAGTGGTTTGTGAGACTTCGCATTTAAGTGAGAATCCTATTTCACCTCCAAGAGCATCGAGCATGTCAAGACAGTGCACTAAGGCCCCAAGAGCCTCCATTCTCATTTCAGAGATGATATATATATATATAATGGAGGACTTATCAAATCATGATTAAAGATTTTATGTTTATCTCTATTTTATTTGATTGATGGATTTTATATACTATTTCTGCATTAGTACATTTGGATATTTATGTATTTCACATGTATTACTCTTATTATGTTTTGGAGTACATTATTTTGGTGGTTCTTTGATACTTTGGTTGGATATATAGATTACTTTATTATCCATTCATTTTTTTATATCAAAGCTTATTTTTATTATATCTTTTTGCTCTACATATGTGATATCTTCTTGTTAGATTTGATATATTGTGTATACTAGTTTCTTATAAAGATTCGCTGACTATACATCACATGTTATCATGTTCAAATATTTGGTTGATGATATAGGTTTTATTGAGATACTTAGCTCATATTCATGATGATTTCCATGAATTACCTTTATAGTAACATTGTTTGTATCACATAAATATCTCGATTTTGTTTTGCTAATTCTTATACATTGTAATTTGTTTGCTATACCACGATATACCCGTAATCCATGTCATTTCTATTTCTCTTTGACTATTCCGTGTCAAAAAAGGGAGAAATGTCTAAGACGGGTATACTATTTCTCCTTTGTTGTGGAAGAAATATTATTTGGGGATTATTATTGGAGAAACTTTATTTTGGAAGAGATATTTGATGAAAGGGGAGCATATTTTGTTATGATTGATATGATTTAAAGTGATTCTTTATTGCATATGATTTTATGCTTATTCATGTCTTTATCTATGATATTGATTTCTTATCGGAGGATTCCAAATGTAAGGAGGGTTTCCCTTTATGCAAGTCATGTCTACATGATCTTTTGGTTGTGATTCATGTATCCAAAGTATTGTCATGATGGTCGAATCAATCACATATTATAGACTCGACTTTTGATTTTTCGATTGTCTTATAGATTTCACGTGCATTGTGCCACACTACTCTTATTATATGGTTAATGTGGGGTATTTTGGTTATTGCATTCAAGATTTTAGGGTTCTGGAGATTTGCAATGAAATGGCCAAAGGGGAGATAAAAAATGTAAACGTTTGTATATATGGTTTTCTCTTTTTTATTCTGTGTCAAAGCATTTGAGTCATGCTCAAAATCAAGTCAATAAGCTTGATTTATAGTTAGAAAATAGTTAGAGAGAGTCTTGTTCATTAGATACTGTTGACATTGGTATTGAAGACCATACGACCTCTCTAAATCAAAGTTTTTGGACATAATTTTTTAAGATTAAATATCGTATCCTCTGTGGTAGTTTTGATTGAACCGTTCTAAGTCTAACACACATGTACACATTTACATCTTTTATGGAAAATGATATTTCTACTTGATCAAGTGAAATGTTTATGAAAATCATTCCATGGAAAATTATTTAGGTGAATTTCAGAATCTTCATACGAGCGTGCATACGTATGGGTTTTGTACCCATGCACGCGGTAGCATATATTTAGGCATAAAATAGTTCTTCCTATATCCATGCGCACAAGGTCAAATCCTTACCTTGCGCGTGGGAAACATGTTTAGGCTCAATTGTTTCTTTTCCAAAAAATGTGCGCATAAGGTTCATTCCATTTCGCGTGCAAGGTTGTCACATGTACCTTGTGACTAGGCTTTCTACCAAAAAAATGTGTGCATGGGGCTTATTTCTCACCGTGCGTACAACGTGATGTACTTTTGAAAAAACTATATAAATAAGATATTTTCCCTCCCATTTTTAGAGATCCTTTTCCTGAGTACTTCTCACACATTAAGAGTATTTTCTAGGCAAGTGATAAGATTAAGTCATTTAAATTGTCATCTTTACTTGATTTACACAAAACTGAGAGAAAACTTATCAACAATTGATTCATGATTTGTGAGTTTTGAGAGCAATTTAAATTTTGATACCATATAGTCTAGATTAAATTCTACCTAATTCATATCCGAATTTGAAATCTAGACCCCAAGATATAAAAGGGGGTTTATTAGCTATTGGGGAGTTCAAACATGGTGCGATCTGAGGATGGAGAATGCGACTTCCATATCTGTTTGATGGTGCTTAAAATAGATTACTCATTGGAATAAGGGAGAGTTTCAGAGTCCATAGGTAGCTTATCTAATAAAGGATGATCAATCCTCTACTAAAATGACACAAGAATCTGAGTTTCGATCATTCTTAGCATCACTATCGAAAGCCAATTTAATTTCAAATAACCTATTAGGCCTGATGTCAAATTCTAAAAACTCAATAACTTGCCTTATTAAAACATTCAACCATATAAATAACCATTGCAACATTTGAATAAGCATTCACCACAAGAATAAAGTGAATACTGATGATGTGAAATAAATAAATTAACCGAGTAACTCTCGGTAAATCTAAATACAATCATCCAACTAATAAAGGAAATGACTTAGTAAGTTTGGAAAAAAAAAGAATGTCTAACTTAGGTGACATGCCCGAAATGAAAACTAAAGTAAGCATCCTATCTAAATAGCAATGATTGAAGCGTCCAAGCGAATCCTATAGGCATCCACAGCTGCTGCAGTATCATCTAACTGGAAGGAACTAAGCCTGGCATTCCTGTAGCTGAGCACCTAAAAGGTTTTGAGAAAGGATTTTAATACGGGTCAAAGCCCAAAACCATTTAAAAATATTTGCAAGTATTTAAAATGCAATAATGAACATGCAACAAAATTATTCATGTTCACCTGGTGTTGCACTCGCATGAGATTATCCTCACCCCTCATTTATTGTGCGCATTTAACTCATGTATTTTAATTTCCTAGTTATGCTACCCCGCCTAACTAGTTTAGTCACTTAATGTAGCCCAATAAGCTAAACCTCTAGCCCAACCGTTCTACACATATTATAGTTTGCTTTGTTTCACACTTAGATATCACGTAAGCTATATCATTATCCTTCTTAATTATAATTTTATCATTAAATAATTCACATAATTGTGCACTAGTTATAATTTTAATGTTCACACATTCGTTTTATTTTCACATATACATATAACACTCCTTTATATGTATATACATAGTGTCCCCGAGTTGTCCTCCCGGATGCATTCCTTAGTATGCTATTAGGCTCCAGGTACGTCACGTACCACTCCAGGGCCACCGGGTCGAAATCTCCCCACCGATCCCAAATCATAAACACATAAATTGGAGGCGATCATAGAAATATATCCACGGGTCATAACCAAACCATATTACCCCACCAGACTCTAAACTCACATAAAGTGGTCATGCAACATTCCTATGACCTGGGGAAATGACCCAATACCCGTTATTCAGCCAGGATAGACTGCTCACTATGCGCAACCCCCAACAATAACATCCCTAGAGTAGGTACGTTTACATATATATATATATATATACACACACACACACACACATACACAAACACACACTATCTCTCTCAGTACGTATTTATATAACAGGCTAATTGTGAATACTATCTCCCGTAGCACTATCCCACAAATCTCGTGTCACAATCTAACCCCATTAGGATATAATTAACTAAATAGTTCATAAACCACAATTAAAATTTATTTCTTTATTTCTTTATTTCGTAATACATATTAAAACAACTTCAAGGTTAAAATGCGGAATACTAAAAATCTAATCGTTTTAAAGAAACATAATTTTAAAAAAAAACTCCCATACCATTTAACTTAATTACAACTAGTACAATGTATAAAACAAACTGATGAGACCCTGATACTATTCACTCAACATCCTAGACCTAGTAGTGGCAGCTTCAAAACGTGAAAATGTAAACATATAAAACCATGAGTTTAAAAACTCAATGAATGTGCTGCATCTTTATAAAGTAAAAGTACAATATTAACATCTCAACATATCAATATAACCATCTCTGTGCCAAATTAGGCCATATACATATTCGGAGTTAATAAACCCCACATCTCCTGCTCGTAGGCAATAACCATATTCGTAGGTTTTAATAACCCAACATATCTTGAACTTCATAGCAACTCAACATATTTTAACTTCTATAAAGCCATAACATCTCAACATCTCTTAACTTTTAATAAGCCATAACATCTCAACATCTCATGAATTTTAATGAGTCATATCATCTCAACATATAATTCATACACATCATATCCACAATCAACTCAGTAAGTACACTCATATTGGGTTGTTAACTATGTATCCATGTTTCCTTCGGGTGGAGCTGAATTGGGTTGATTTGACCTTACACCTATTAATCCAACTAAATCAGTATTGAATCTCAATCATAAGTATTATGTTAATATATCTATGTAACTTTCAATAACTATAAAACAACAATATAATTCTACTCAAGTCACATTCCAATAAACTTGTGTAAAGACGAAACAATGGTATATATGTTGTCAAGGTTATGAACATTCAACCATAGAAAATACCTCATAAGGAATTTATAACTAAAATCAAGTAAACATAAAAGTATACTTCTCGATGTATATATACATGAAACATATACTCAGCATACCCTTGGGAAAGAGCAGATAAAAACATTATTTCATGGGGTATCGAGTATGGCCTCAAATTATTTCCCTCCATACTTAACCATCCCATATTCATAAATTGTAATCATACATGTGTCCAATATTATCAATATGAAAACATATCTGAATATACTTTCATAAAAGTGACGGTGTAATTTTTCAAGCTTCCTAGAGCAAGTTATGACCATTTCTTTACAACCTATTAAATCTTCCCCACAAGTTCCTCTATTGTTCCTTCAACTTCCAAGAATTTTCATAATTTTTTTCCTGTATAACTTTCCATGATTTTCCACCCATTTTTAATAAACATACTAAATAGTACAGAATTAAAGTTTCATAATTTTTTGATTTCATTTGCTATGTCAAAATCTTGACCAAACTCAAGGCATATCGAAATGAAATATACAAACAACAACTATGTACCAACTTGCAACCATCACTAAGGACCAACGACAAGGAGTTAAATTCTAATTTTTGGATATGATTTGAATATATGAGTCTAGTTTCATATTCAATTGTAATTTATCAATTCCAGTAAGCATACAAAAATATATGCAAGTTTGAATACAAGGGATTTCAATAACAAGCAATACAGACTACACACACCACTTATCTCACTTGTGAACAAATACTTATTATCACAAAGGAGGATGGAATTTTAATCATTAATTCATGATTTATATACTTTGAAATAAGTATAATACAATATTAAAACAATATTAACCACATAATTATACCTTGGAAACACTTTAAGGATTTTCTTGGAATTTTCCTAGCTTTTCTTGTAATCTTTTCTTCCTTAACTTCTACTTTCTCTTTCCTCAAGCAAAACACTATTCAAATTGAACCTAGGGTTTTATTTGCTGAAGAAATAGATTATAATAAGAGTTTTAAGTCAGCCAAGGCTGCCTCCCATGCCAACCAATCAAATTAAAACATTTGATTTACTAAAAGACAATTTACCACTTAAAAGAAATGGACATATTTGCCCCTTGTTCATAAATTCGGGCTAGCTTCTTACTCGGACATCCGTTTGATGCTCCGTTTATTTTGTAGCAAACCTAAATCATGTATATACAACTATATAGTTTTCACCTTGAGTCAATTATTACATTATAAGCATCAAAACTAGTCTCCAACAGGAACATTTCTACCGAAAATATAAAAAAAACTGTGTTTGTACATAATTCGCCATTTCATGATTTATGAAAGTAGGATTATACTAACCATAATCATTTAACATTAGATATACTAATAACACATTATTCATATCACATAAGGTAATCATGATTTAGATATAATTTATTATAATTATATCTAGGTTGTCACAACTTCCCCCCCATAGAAAATTTCATCCCCGAAATTTAATATGATTGTCACTTACCAAACAAATGGGGATACTGTTTCTTCATGCTATCCTCCATTTTCCAAGTTTCTTCTTTAATTCCATGGCTTATCCACATAACTTTAACTAAGGGAATAACTTTATTCCTCAATACTTGCTCCTTACGATCAAGAATTTCCACCGGTTCCTCGATGTATGACAAGTCTTCTTTCAATTCAATAGGTTGGCTTTTCAGTTGATGAGATGGATCTACCAAATACTTACGAAGAATCGATACGTGAAACATATAATGTAAATGGGACAATTCTGGAGGTAATGCTAATATATATGCCAGGGTCCCAATTCTTTCCAACACTTCATATGGTCCAATGTATCTTGGACTTAGTTTCCCCTTTTTCCAAATGTCATGACGCCTTTCCACGGTGAAATACGTAGGAATACAAAATCTCCCTTTTGAAATTCTAATGGATACTTCCTCTTATCTGCATAAAATTTCTGCCTAGTTTGCGCTATCTTTATCCATTCTCGAATCATTTTCATCTTTTCGGTTGTCATATCTATCAATTCAGGACCCAAGATTTTCCTTTCACCTACTTCATCCCAACATAATGGCGTTATACATGTCCTCCCATATAAAGCTTCATAAGGAGCCATACCAATGGTGGACTGATAACTATTATTATACGCGAATTCCATCAATGGAAAATAATCATCCCAACTACCTTTGAAGTCAAATACACAATCTCTTAACATGTTTTCTAATATTTGAATCATTCTTTCTGATTGCCCATCGGTTTATGGATGAAATTCAGTACTGAAATTCAAACTTGTGCCCAGGGCATTCTGTAAGTGAGGCCAAAACTTAGAAGTGAACGTTGGATCTCTATCTGATACTATTGACACTAGTGCCCCATCTAAACGGATAATCTCATCAACGTACATACGTGCATATTTATCAACAGTGTAGGTCGTCTTAACTCGAAGGAAATGAGATGACTTTGTCAATCGGTCTACAATCACCCATATAGAATCATGCCCCTTTGGAGATTAGGGTAATCCTACAACAAAATCCATCGTTATATGTTCCCACTTCCATTCCGGAATTGGCAATGATTGTAATAATCCTGTCGGCTTCTGATGCTCCACCTTCACTTACTGTCATACTAAACATTTAGCCACAAATTTTGCAATCTCACGTTTCATATTATTCCACCAGTATTACTCTTTCAAATCTCTGTACATTTTGTACCTCTAGGATGCATAGAGTAAATATAACTACATGCCTCTTATAATATATCCTTCTTTAAGGACGGATCATTCGGTACAAAAATTCTATTTTTATAACACAACTATTCGTCATTCTTAATTTCAAAGTCACTCTCTTTACCATCTAGGATTTTCCGCTTCTTCTTCTCAAGGAATGGATCACTAATTTACAAATTTCGTATGCATTCTGCCAGTAAAGGGCTCACAGTAACATTTGTAATTAACACCCCTATTTTAGTTAAGTTCAACTCTACTCCCATCAGTCTTAATTCTATAATATTTCCAATTCGTACACATTGAATACAAGGTAACCTCCCCAATAACTTTAGACTTAGAACATCTGCAACAATATTGGCCCTCTTGGGATGATGGTTAATGGTATAATCATAGTCTTTAATTAACTCCATCCAATGTCTTTGTCCCAAATTCAAGTCTCACTGTGTAAATAAATACTTCAAACTTTTACGGTTAGTGAAAATTTTACACGTCTCTCCATATAAATGATGTAGCCATAATTTCAAGGCAAAAACAATAGCCGCAAGTTCTAAATCATGTGTTGGATAATTACGTTCATGCGTCTTTAACTGTCTAGATGCATAAGAAATTACCTTTCCATGTTGCATGAAAACACAACCCAGACCCTGATGTGAAGAGTCAGTATAAATCACAAAACCTTCTCCACTGGATAGAATAGTGAGAACTGGAGCTGATACTAGCCTATTTTTTAACTTTTCAAAGCTTTGCTGACATTCATCACTCCACACAAATTTTACTTCCTTTTGGGTTAATTTAGTCAACGGTAAGGTTATAGATGAAAACCCCTTTATGAATATTCTATAATATCCATCCAATCCAAGGAAACTCCTTATCTCCGTTACATTTCTTAGTCTTTCCCATTGCACAATTGCCTCTACCTTCTTAGAGTCAACATAAATTCCATCTCCCGAAACAACATGCCCCAAAAATACTACCTGATTTAATCAAAACTCACATTTGCTAAACTTAGCAAACAATTGACTATCTCGCAAAACTTGCAATACAACTCTTAGATGCTTCTCATGTTCCTCTTGGCTAGTTGACTATATCAAAACATCATCAATAAAGACAATCATAAACAAATATATGAAAGGATGAAATACTCGATTCATTAAATCCATAAACACCGCAGGAGCATTTGTTAACCCAAATGGCATTACAAAAAATTCATAATGACCATAGCGAGAATGAAAAGTTGTCTTAGGAACGTCACAATCTCTCACCCTCAATTGATGATAACCCGATCTCAAATCAATTTTTGAAAACACTTTAGCACCCTGTAATTGATCAAACAAATCATCAATGGGAGGCAATGGATATTTATTTCGAATAGTTACCTTGTTTAACTGTCGATAATCAATGCAAAGTCGCATGGTGTCGTCTTTCTTCTTCACAAATAATACCGGAGCACTCCATGGTGATACACTGGGTCGAATAAAACCTCTATCTAGCAAATCTTACAATTCAACCTTTAACTCCTTTAGTTCCACAGGTGCCATTATATATGGAGAAATAGAAACAGGAGGTGTACTAGTCACTAAATCAATAGTAAACTCTATCTCTCTCCTAGGTGGCAACCTTGGTAATTCATCAGGGAACACATACGTAAAATCCTTAACTACTGAGATATCTTCTAATTTTTGTAATTTCCTGTTTGTATCCACAATATACGCTAAAAAGCCTTGACAACCCTTATTTAACAATTTCCTCGCCCGAAGGGCAGAAATAAGACAATTTGGAACCACATTTCTTTCCCCAGTAAATTTAAATTCTTCCTCCCTCGGCATGATGCATGGTAGGAAGATAACCAGTCCATTCCTAAGATTATATCAAAATCTCAAATATCTATTGGAATTAAATCAATGGTCAACTCTCTCCCCCACATACAATACACAATTTTTATACACAAGCTCCACTAACATCACATCCCCCATAGGAATAGAAATATATAAACCACAATCTAGATAAGAACATGGTCTACCCAAATGCATGGTAAATGACAGTTCTATAAATGAATGAGCAGAACTTGGATCAATAAGCACGTAAGCATGTTTGTTCATGACAGAAAATGTACCTGTCACCACCTCTGGAGTAGCCTGAGCATCCTGTAAAGTCATAGCAAATATCCTTCCCGGAGCCCTGGAACCACTAGCCTTCCCTCTACCTCCTCCTCTCCCTATGCCTCCAGGTGATGAACCTCGACTAGCAGTAGCTGATTGAGTCCCTCCTATTAGCATATGACAGGTCTTTTTAGTATGACCAATTTGATGATAGTAATAACACTCTACCTCCTTTAACTTGGGACAATCTGGACTGATATGGCCTCAGCTTTGCAAAAATAGCATGTAATAGGCTTAGACTGCCCATTCATATTCTCCTGCTGTCTATTCTGTTGGCCCATCAATCCTGCACCCCTAAAACTTCTTAGTGTCCTATTCTGAACATAATTTCCAGTCCTTCTACCGCACTGAAATCTTTGGCTCCCCTATTTTGAGTATTCTATATTACCTTCCTTTTGTTGAGATGGATCAAATCTACTCCTCTTTCCCCTTTGTTCCCTATTCTTTATTGCATCATTAACATCTCCTTCAACCATCATAGCTTTGTTAACTAAAGAAGTATAATCCACCATTTCAAGTGCAGTGAGTATAGACTTGATAACCAAATTCAACCCATCCTGAAATCTCGTGCATTTGTCCTCCTCCTCATGTAAGAAACGTAATGAAAATCGAGACAAAGATATAAATTTAGTTTCATACTCCTTGTCCGACATATTCCCCTGAGTCAATGATAAAAAATTTCTCTCTTTTTGCTTCCGATACATACGAGGAAAATACTTTTCATATAAGACCTTAATAAAGGAATCCCAAGTAATTACCTCTCCCCCACCCCCACCCCCACCCCCACCCGGAGTAAGCAATAAATGTTTGTAAGACTCCCACCAATATTTAGCTTCGCCCTTTAACATGAAAGTAGCCAAAATTAACTTCTGCGCACCAGGTACATTCATCACCCCAAAGATAATTTATGTGTCTCTGACCCAAGCCTTAACTTCTAAAGGATCTACAAAACTTGAGAATGCTGGGGGGGGGGGGGTCAATTTGATAAACTTCTTGTACAGATTATTCTTCTCCTCTCATTGTATTTCCCTTTATCTTTCGGCCAAAGTTTTCTCCTCCAAGTAGTTGGCTTGTTGTTCTGCTATTTGCGTCATAAACATGTTTTGTTGTTCTACCATTAAAGTCATGGCATGAGCCATTCTCTGCATATCTGTAAGTTGTTCAGGTGCCCCCTATACATTATTTGGATTTTGTTGGTTTACTGCATTTGAAGACTCCTCATCCACCCTCTTATGAACGTTTTCTCCTTCCATATCTTACTATCTGTCGTAAACCACAATTATAAAAATAAGAATACAATATTTATATCTAATATAATGGTTTGTATTTCTCACAAGTTAATATAAATGACCTACACTACACTATTTTTTCCACTGCCACATCTAGACTCTCTAACCCCGGAATATAAAAACCTAAAGCTCTGATACCAAGTTGTCACACCCTTACCCCATTAGCATATAATTAACTAAATAGTTCATAAACCACAACTACAATTTATTTATTTTGTAATACATATTAAAACAACTTCAAGGTTAAAATGCGGAATACTAAAAATCCAATCGTTTTAAGGAGACATAATTTAAACAAAACTTCCATACCATTTAACGTAATTACAACTAGTACAATGTATAAAACAAACTGATGAGACCCTTTTACTATTCACTCAACATCCTAGACCTGGCAGTGGCAACTTCAAAACCTGAAAATGTAAACATATAAAATCATGAGTTTAAAAACTCAGTGAATGTACTACATATCTATATAGTAAAAGTACTATATTAACATCTCAACATATCAATATATCCATCTCTGTGCCAAATTAGTCTATATACATAGCCGGAGTTAATAAACCCCACATCTCCTGCCCGTAGGCAATAATCATAATCTGTAGGTTTTAATAACCCAACATCTCCTGAATTGTATAGTAACTCAACATATTTTGACTTTTATAACGCCATAACATCTCAACATCTCTTGACTTTTAATAAGCCATACATCTCATCATCTCATGACTTTTAATAAGCCATATCATCTCAACATATAATACATACACATCATATTCACAATCAACTCAGTAAGTACACTCACATTGGGTTGTCAACTATGTATTCACGTTTCCTTCGGGTGGAGCTGAACTGGGTTGATTTGAACTTACACCTGCTAATCCAACTAAATCAGTACTGAATCTCAATCATAAGTATTATGTTAATATATCTATGTAACTTTCAATGACTATAAAACAACAATATAATTATACTCAAGTCACATTCCATGAAACATGTGTAAAGACGAAACAATGGTATATATGTTGATAAGGTTATGAACATTCAACCATAGAAAATACATCGTAAAGAATTTATAACTAAAATCAAGTAAACATAAAAGTATACTTCTCAATGTGTATACACATGAAACATGTACTCAACATACCCTTGGGAAAGAGCAGATAAAAATATTATTTCATGGGGTATCCAGTATGGCCTCAAATTATTGCCCTCCATACTTAACCATCTCATCTTCATAAATTGTACACATATAGGTGTCCAATATTATCAATATGAAACTATATCTTAATATACTTTCCATTACAAGTGACGGTGTAATTTTTCAAGCTTCCTACAGCAAGTTATGACCATTTCTTTACAACCTACTAAATCTTCCCCACAAGCTCCTCTATTGTTCCTTCAACTTTCAAGAATTTTCATAATTTTTCCCCAATATTACTTTCCATTATTTTCCACCCATTTTCAATACACATTCTAAATAGTACACAATTAAAGTTTCATAATTTTTTAACTTCATTTGCTATGTCAAAAGCTTGACTAAACTCAGGGCATATCGAAATGAAATATACAAATAGCAACTATGTACCAACTTGCAACCATCACTAAGCCCCAACCACAAGGATTTAAATTCTAATTTTTGGATAAGATTTGAATATATGAGTCTAGTTTCATATCCAATTTGAATTTATCAATTACAGTAAGCACACAAAAATATATGAAAGTTTAAATACAAGGGATTTCAATAACAAGCAATACGGGTTACATACACGACTTATCTCACTTGTGAACAAATACTAATTATCACAAAGGAGGATAGAATTTTAATCAATAATTCCCAATTTATATACTTTGAAATAATTATAATACAAGATTAAAACAATATTAACCACATAATTATACCTTGGAAACACTTTAAGGATTTTCTTGGAATTTTCCTAGTTTTTCTTGTAATCTTTTCTTCCTTAACTTATACTTTCTCTTTCCTTAAGCAAAACACTCTTCAAACTGAAACTAGGGTTTTGTTTGCTGAAGAAATAGGTTAGAAGAAGAGTTTTAAGTCGACCAAGGCCGCCTCCCATGCCAACCAATCAAATTAAAACATTTGGTTTACTAAAAGACAATTTACCACTTAAAGGGAACGGACAAATTTGCCCCTTTTGTTTGATGCTCCGTTTGTTTTGTCTCAAACCTAACTCATATATATACAACTATATAGTTTTCACCTTGAGTCAATTGTTACATTATAAGGGTCAAAACGAGTCTCCAACAGGAACATTTCTACCGAAAATAAGAAAATTTTGTGTTTGTACGTAATTCGACATTTCATGATTTATGAAAGTAGGATGATACTAACCATAATCACTTAACATTAGATATACTTGATGATGCTGAAATTAGCACCACCAGATAAGGTGTTTTCAAGCCCAATCTAAGAACAACAATGGCAGCATAGTTATGTAAAAGGTAAGAGAAGGAGATGAGGAGAAGAGGAGAGAGCACCAAGATATAAGTGGTTCAGCCTAAATTGGCCTACGTCCACTGTGTGTGTGTGTGAATAACTTCACTACAACAAGGCACTAACGGCCATGGATATAATCACTCAAGCTTTCTCTCTCTACTGTGTATCTAGACAGAGTTTTAGCTAGGGTTGAATATCTGGATCCTTTGCAAGGTAGAGGATGACCTCTATATATACAGTACTTAGGGGGTGTAGTGTACCCCCATGCATGTAATATGCATATGTGTGTTAGCCTCACCAATAGGGGGAAGCCACCTGTCACTGTCACATGTAAGGAATGATGATGAAATATTCTCCCCACGTGTGGAGAATAATCTTGTTACAACTGATTTGTGCCCATGTGTCCTTATCCAAATGTCAATAGATGCTCGGCCGCCATATTGGTGCATGACCTCGGCCTGGGAGAGGCCGAGCTGTAAAGGCTTGATATTCGTTCAATCCGAGATGTGCCATAGGGAGTCTCGGCCTGATCTCAGCCGAGACGTTGTGCTGGGGTCGGCCCGAGCCGAGGTTGGACTGATTCCATGTTGAAGATTACCAAGGCTTCTTGTCACCTCGGCCTACACTCGGCCGAGGTTGCCATACCCAGGTATATGAGAATGCTGTTGATGCATGTGATGCGCGTAGTGTCCATTGGAAATGTAGGTGGTAGTGTCGGCCTGGGCTGACCTTACTAAGGCCGAGGGCTGATATCGTGGACCCATGGCTTATCCAGGGTTGGTCAATATCTCGGCCATCACCTCGGCCGAGGTTGGTGTCTCTAGGCCGAGGTCACACTTAGGGCATATCAATACAAATTATGGCCATCCCCAATCTTCTCCTGTGGGTGGGCGCACGAGGGAAAGGATCCTTGGGTCCTGCGCATCCCTCTCGGGAGCTCTTCGGCCGGCGTCATTTGAGATGAGGTGTAAAAATGTAGAGAGATTCAGAGTCGCCAGTCTATTTTACTCAAAATAGACAAAAGAAAAATGGGAAGCCACCCCGAAGGATGGCTTCCAAAGACATACTGGTGCATACGAAACCAAATGATTCAAGAAGGGTTCGGAGGCTAAGTTACTAAATGGGAAGGTGTTAGGCACCCATTTCGCCCCTTCGGTCTCTCATGGATATTTTTTATTTTCCTTTATTTTTTCCCGTGATATGTGTGCATGTGTATATATATAGTGGAGATAGGAATCCTCGACTTGTATCATGGAAGAGATAAAGCCAGTCATCCGTTGGAAGGTATAAAAATTATATTAGAAATATAAGATTTACGCGATTACCCCTACGCTGATCGTTATAATGGAACGATAATGCATATGGAGTAATACGACACTAAGACCAAGTATATAGAATATAAGAAGATTGGATTTATAGAAGATAAAAAATGAGAGAAAAGTGAGAAAAGGGACTCGAGCCACTGGTTTTACCCCAAGACGCCTACGTAGCCTATAAAGGCATCAAAGTCCACGTAGTTGTATACAAAACGAGGGGTGGGGTTTATCCCATAAATCCAAATGGGGGATCTCTTATTTGTGAGTGTGTGTGTGTGTGTGTGTGTGTAGAAAAAGTGTTTTAGTTATGAGAAAAGTGTGAGAAAAGTATGAGAATCCCTATTTGGAATTTATGAGCAAACCCTCTTTTTCTTATTTTTTGGGTTTTATTTATATGAAAGTATGAGATGTGCAATAATACTAAATAAAAAGTATATTAGGATGTGTGAGATGAGATAATAAAAGTGCTAAGTAATAAAACAAGTTATTGCGAATTTAAGAGGATTTGGCGAGAAAGTCGAGAAAATTGGACCTTCTCGAAGATCTTGAGCTTGATCTTGAATGTTGGAGAGCAGCCCTTGCACTTGGATGATGATGGAGAGTGGATAATTCACCAAGTTTGATGAAAAGGATGATGAAAAGTGGAAGTTAAGAAGGGATTTGGATGTTGAAATTGCGCTGCCTTCGAGAGATGTTTTTGGGATTCGCTGAGAGCGATTTGTATCAGATTTGGGCTCCCTTTGAAAATGAGGTGAAGGCCTCCTTTTATAGGTCCAGGTCATTGCTGATCGACATAGACCTGGTCCTGCCTCTCGGCACCTGCCGATAGGCAGGGTCTAGAACCTACCGCTTGTCAGTGTGTTTCAGGCCTTTTCAAAAAATTGGCTGCCGAGGGCAAACTGTTGGTCAGAATTGCACACGGGGTAGACCGTTGGAAAGGTTATTTAGATACCTTTGAAAGTCCTTTGGATATCTCCCGGGTTTGGGAGTTGACTTTGGGTCAAATATGGCTCGAAAGCGTTTGTCGGTCCATTGGACGAGGAATCATTCGGACGCAAACGGATTCTTCATCCGAATGGTATGTCCGAATCGCGCACGGGATGGACTGTTGGAAAGGTTAGGAGATGTACTTAGACATTCCAAAGAATTTGACCCAATTTGGGGAGTTACTTGAAGCATTTGGTGACCTCTTGGAGTCAAACGGATCATTCGTCCGTATGGTAAGTCGGAATCGCGCTCGGAGAGAACCATTGGAAAGGGGTTTTAGTTCCTTTCGAAGATTCATTCAGTCTTGGTCGAGCTAAAGAGTTGACTTAGGTCAAATAGAGCCCGGGAGCATCCAGTGGCCTCCGGATCAAGTTTCGGACGCAAATGGATCGTTCGTCCGCATGGTAACTCAGAATCGTCCACAGGATGGACCGTTGGAAAAGGAATTTAGTGCCCTTTGAAGATTCATTCAATCTCGGTTGAGCTGAAGAGTTTGACTTTTTGGTCAAACGGAGCCTAGGAGTGCCCGATGGCTTTTGGTCAGTACTCAGGACATGACCTGGGTTTGCAGTGATGAAGGGAGGTGCTAGGGACCTTAGGAGAGTTAGGGAGTAACAGAATCGGGTGTCTACAGAGCCCCTCGATGGGTGAGTTTGGAACAAATGAGAACCGTCGAATAGACACCACATGATGCTTTTGAGGGAGTATGACCGATTCAGAGGGCCGAGGCCGATTCTGAGGACCTGAGGGGTGTACTGGGAATGACTAATTTTGCGGGTCAAAGCCAAATTTTTGGGCTTAAGTGATGAGGGTGATCGATTCTATAGGTCAAAGTCGATTCTGCTGGCTTAGGGTGAAGATCTAATAATCGAGGTTAATTCTGACCTAAGAGCGGTGACGACCGAGGCCATTTCTGACCTAACTCGGGTGACGATCCAAGACCGAGGTTAATTCTGACCTAAGAATGGTGATGGTCGAGGATCGAGGTTAATTCTGACCTAACTCAGGTGACGATCCAACACCGAGGTTAATTTTGACCTAAGAGTGATGACGACTGAGGACCCAGATCAATTCTGACCTAACTCAGGTGACGATCCAAGATCGAGGTCAATTATGACCTAAGAGTGATGACGACCGAGGATCGAGGTCAATTCTGACCTAACTCAGGTGACGATCTAAGACCGAGGTCAATTATGATCTAAGAGTGGTGACGACCGAGGATCGAGGTCAATTATGACGTAACTCAAGTGACGATCCAAGACCAAGGTCAATTCTGACCTAAGAGTGGTGAGGACCGAAGACCAAGGTTAATTCTGACCTAACTCAGGTGACGATTCAAGACCGAGGTCAATTTTAACCTAAGAGTGGTGACGACCGAGGATCGAGGTCAATTCTGACCTAACTCATATGACGATCCAAAATCGAGGTCAATTCTTACCTAAGAGTGGTGATGACTGAGGATCGAGGTCATTTCTGACCTAACTCAGGTGATGATCCAAGACCGAGGTCAATTCTGACCTAAGAGTGGTGACGACCGAGGATCGAGGTCAATTCTGACCTAACTCAGGTGACGATCTGACCTAAGAGTGGTGACGACCGAGGACCGAGGCCATTTCTGACCTAACTCAGGTTACGATCCAATATCAAGGTCAATTCTGACCTAAGAGTGGTGATGACCGAGGACCGAGGTCAATTCTGACCTAAGAATGGTGAAGACCGAGGATTGAGGTCAATTCTGACCTAACTCAGGTGACGATCCAAGACCGAGGTCAATTCTGACCTAAGAGTGGTGACGGCCGAGGACCGAGGTCAATTCTAACCTAACTATCCAAGACCGAGATCAGTTCTGACCTAAGAGTGGATAAAGATTAGATTTTGATTCTACTGGAGAAAGTGCTTTGTGATTTTGATCTGAGCTGGGGAGCTAATATTTGGGGAAGCTTTTGTTTCCTTAGGAGGCCTCGTAGGGGGAAACAACCAATTTTGGTGCTGTAAAAAAACTACGCTGGGGAAGTGATCAGGCGATCCTTAGAGATCCTCTGGAGCTTTGCCGGGAGGAGATTTACTTAGTTTTGGAGGATTTCGCTGGGAAAGAGGGGTTCCACTTGAGGGAATGCAAAATTTTCCTGGAGAAATGTTCTAAATCCTTCCGAAGATTTTTAGGATTTTTTTGAGGATTTTTTTGGGCTTTCTGGTATTTTCTGGGAATTTTTGTACGAAATTTAAAGGGGATACCGGTCGGCATGATATGAGGGATGACATTCGGCAGTGGCACAGACTTTTAGACTGCCTCAGGAAGGTAAGGAGTCAGTGTCGATCGGCATGGCGCTTGGCATCCTATAAAAAGGGGCGAATACCTTCAATTTTTTCACAGCTTCTTTTCTTTCTCTCTTTCTGCAATTTCTCTGCAAATCATTCTAGCATTCCGATCTTCAAGAAATGGCCGCTTTTGTTAGCACTACAGTCCACAGGGAGTGGTTGACCATTGACGACTGGGCGAATGTGGAGTGGAGGGCCAGGGCGTCTCTTGTTTTGGGGAGTGAGAACTCCTTTGATGCGTTTGAGCCTGTTGCGGATGAGCGGACCTTGCTGTGGGAGCATTCGTGTCATCGCTCTTCGAAAGTGAATCATGGCGGTTGTGTAAGTGACCTGACCTTTGGCATTCCTTTCTTTTTGGTGATTTTTCTTTTTTTCTTGACTTCTGACGAGATTTTTCCTTTTTTCCAGTCTGATATTTTTTTGAAGAACATGCGCGCCCGCGGGACGACGGGGCTCAGGGATGTCTGGGAGCATCTCCCACCTGTGGTGCGTTGGGTGGTATCATCATCGGGTTTTGGGAGGTTGGCATCTGCGCTGGATGAGACGCCTCTTTCGACAGCGGTCTTGTGCGCTTTGGGAGAGAGGTGGTGGGATACTACCCACACCTTCCATTTTGGCTTCGGGGAGATAACTGTGACTCCCATAGATGTGCAGCAGCTGTTGGGACTGGATTGTGACGGAGAGAAGATAGAGGTGGATCGCTCTTTGCAGGTGAGACCAGAGGCAGTGCGTGCGACACTTGGTGATGTAGGGAGGATAGTTTCTGGGGATTCTATTCGGCTGTCCCTACTGAAGGATGTTCTGTTGCGCAGGGTGATTGATGTGGAGGATGGGCTACAAGTGAGGCAGATGGCCCGGTTATTTATTTTTTTGGTGTTGGGAGGTTTCATGGTGGCGTCGAGCGACGACGTCGTCCATTTGTGCTTCTTGCCGTACTTGAGGATGTTTTTTAACATCCCTTTCTATGATTGGGGGAGTCTGACTTTGGCGACCCTTTACTCTTCTTTGGATGCATTCAGCTGGTGCTGCCGGCAGACCTTTACGGGAGCCACATACCTTCTTGAGGTATTCTTTAGTTTGCATATTTTTTTCATGCATTTGTATTTTCCTTTCATGCATTCACATTTTCCTTTCATGCATTCGCATTTTCCTTATGCGTCTCTTTTTGTTTATGAATTCAGACGTGGTTCTATGAGGTGATTGGGTGCAATAGCCCGCTGATCGCTCTGAAGGACGACACTGTTGGAGGCTTCTGTCGATCGTATCGATGGCGTAAGGCAAATCGGAAGTCGAAGGGATCTCTATCCCTGGAGGCGGTGCGTCAGGTCTTGAATGACCTGACCAGTGGTAGGGTAAGGCTCTTTCCATTTTCAGTCTTGGTTTTTTGCACCTTCTGATCTTGTATTGATTTATGCCTACTTAGAGATTTTCAGGTGACCTTTTATCCCTAGGGGATAGCCATTCAGGATGTGGGGACGACCGGGGTGAACGCGCAGATGAGGCCTTTACTGGCGCATGAGTTTGGACATTCATGGTATCTCGGGAAGAGGGTGGTTCGCCAGATTGCTAAGGAGGAGGTGGTGGTGCCACCTGCGTAGCCTCCTACATCTATAAGGCGGGAGCGATTGCTGTCGGAGGATACGAAGATTGCAATGATGACCGGCGAGTCCTACTTGTTGTACGCTGATACGGCTACATTGTATGACTATATGGACTTTGTGACAAGATGGTTGATGGCGCCCAGCATATATGATGCCCTTCCTTTCCCTCCTGCGGGTACGAGTCGTGCGGTGGGATCTTCCTACAGTGACGGAGGTTCATCGGCATCTGCGGCGACTGCGACTTCAGAGGTTCCTTTCTTACGGTTGCATACCCCTTCGTACAACATTCGGCGGGCTGATGGAGGGATGGTGCCTAAGTTGCACCGTCCTCATGCGATGGATCCGGAGGAGTTGGGTTTGACAGAGGAGGTCCTCCGACCTGCGGTATACCTTTCTGTTCTTCTCTTTATTTCTTTTCTTTTTTGGTCATTTCTGCTTTGATACTGATTTTTCCTTTTTTTTGTAGCAAGTCCGAGTGTCGACCACTTGGCTAAGAGACATCAGAGACTATATCTTCGGCGACTGCCCATATTCAGGATGCGATTCCCGTTCCTTCTTGCTTGATGCCATCTGCTTCGTCCGGAGAGGACTCTGGCTCGGGTAGTGGCGGTGCATCATCTCGCCGTAGGGGAAAGAGAGCATCTCGCAAGGGTGGAAGCTCTTAGTGAGAGAGAGAGTGTGTGGATTCGGGTTGAGTCCCATTGTTTTTACTTTTTCTTTTTATTTCCTGCAAAAATGATGTAACACAGAAAACAGATAGATGCAATGCAATGGATTTTTTTTATTATCTTTTATTAATGATGAATTAATGCATGCACATGCGCTTTTTACTTTGCTGCTGAGGCCGTAAAAAGGAGTATTTTTGGAATTTTTTTGAAGGAAAGTTTGTAATTAAAAGGGGAAATTATATAAGGAGGAAAAAGGATTTTGAAATTCTGTTGAGAATATCAATTTATTTTTATTGAGTTTTCTGTTTTGACAAAAGAGGAAAAAAAAAAGGAAATTTCTAAAAATGGGAGGTTGCCGATCGACAAGCACCCTGTCCTGCCTATCGGCAGTTCAGTCCAGTCCCATCAATTCAAAGCTTTGAATGGTACCCTCTTCATCCTTTTGTATTTTGTGGGGTAGGATTCCCTCCGATTTCTGCAGGGATTATGTCTCTTGTGAGGGTTCTCAAGTATAAAAAGGGGGTGAGGATGGCACCTTCGCATTCTTACTTACTTGCCCACTATCTCTTAGCATTACAAGATGTCTCTCCCTGGTAGCATTGAGTTTGCTAACTATCTCGAAGCCTTGGAAGCAATGTTCTCTTATAATGTTGACTATGATGCTTTCAACATGCGTCAAGTCTCTTTGTGGTGCAATCGGCCTATTGATTGGAACATGCTGATGGCGGCGGTACAATTCTGGTACCCCGAAGACCATGTATTCCGCTTTGGGTTGGATGAAGTTTGTCCTACCTACAAGGAATTTTCTGCTATGCTGGGTATAAATCCCAGTGTTACTACGGCTTTGCCGGAATTTTCTCATTCTCTCAGAGATTTATTGGCTGAGCTTCTTCATATTTTGCCTTCGGCGACCAGATCATTGGTTACTGGAGGAATGATCTCTCTCTCGGTGGTGCTACAGTCCGTGCATTTGCGAGAAGTAGGTGATGCTGGCTATGCTGGAATCATTGCTCTGGGCCTGGTTTCAAAAGTGCTGCTGGTGACTTGGGAACTGCTGGTGGACCCGTAACTTGCTGCCATTACTTCGTGGATGTCATACCGTCGCAATCCTGTGGCGGTGATACTGGCAGAGATGATGAATGGTCTGGATGCCTGGCGAGAAGGTTGTTCTGACTTTCTGAGGGGTAGTCCCATGATGCTGTTCATGTGGTTATCTGAAAGACTTCGCTTGGTGACTCCTCCAGAATATCCTTTGTCGGTTGTACCCAACTTCTTTTCGTGTTACTTCATCAGGGTTGGCCTGTATGTTGAGAGCTGGGAGAAATGGCTTGTGGAGCATGGGGCTCGGAGTCTGCGCTGGTCAGTGCCTTGGTAGGGACAGTTACTGCCTGTTCTGGAACTGGGGAATACTCGTATGTGCGGTTGGTTGGTCTCAAGCAAACCTCTTTTTATTTCCCTTGGCGGCTTCTGCGCCAATTTGGTTGGGCATAAGTCGTTCCGCTTCAAACCTCGAATTTCTTTCCTGTAGAAGATTTGACTGAGCGCCTACGTCTATTGCTTGTCTCCTTATGGGAAAATAGGCGTCCGTCGACCCGTCCCTCTCAGTTTTTCGGGAGAGTTTGGTATGGCCCTAAAGATTATATGAAGTGGTTAAGGAGGAAAGTAGTCAGCAAGATGTTGGCAAATAAGATTGGACAAAGGTGGTTTGTTTTATTTAACACCATGGAAGGGGGCGTTGTGATATTTTCGAAGATGGTTCGAGCTCATCGGTTCATGGAGTGTTTACGGCATTCTATTTAGGCAGGGGAATTTTGGGGACCCCAGGATGTAGATGATGAGGGTGAAGGTTCCTCTGGTAGCTGTGGGTAGGACTCTTGGAGAGTTTATTTATGTAATAGGGAATAGGTGTGGGGATTTTATTTGGCTTTTTATGGCAGTAGGGAGAAGGAAGTTATCCGTTACTTTTCTTATGTAATTCGTGCTGTAATTTCTTATTAATGAAATAAGCAAGTTTTTGATCATCCAGCTGTGCCTTTTGATGAATTTTGTGTTTTTAAATTATCTATACCGATCGATAAGGCATACATAATCCTTTTGTTCAAGAATTTATTAGAATGAATTGTCGTTCTTGGAGATAAGAAAAGAATAGTATTTTAAAAAAGAAAGGGTCGTGCTCCTGTAAGATGTATGAGCTGCCTACGTACCTCTGGGGTTTTTGAATTTTTTTTATTTTTCTTGAAAAATGTTTTTTTTGCAGAGGATCAGGCCCACGTAGTTCTGGGTAGAGGGAAATGAAGAGAGTTTTTTTTAGAATAGAAGGGAGATGAGAAAAGTCGTAGCGCGTCGAGATTTTGGACTAGGGGTAGAATTTCTTGAGATGGTCCAGGTTAACTGGACGAGCCATCTCTTCCCCATATAGGTCGGTGAGCATGGAGGCACCACCGGATAATATTTTCTTGACAATGTAGGGGCCGCTCCAATTGGGCTTGAATTTCCCTCTAGGGTCCCAGATGGGTTCTATTATCTCCTTGAGGGCTAAATCCCCTTCCCGGACACCGCGGTCCTTAACTCTCTTGTTGAATGATCGCGCTATTCGGCGATGGTACCCCTGTATGTGGTAAAGATCTTTTAATCTCCTTTCATCTAGGAGGGTCATCTCGTCGAGACGGCTTTGGCACCAGTCTTTTTCACTAACTTTGCTTTCGAGCATGACGCGCAGCGAGGGTATTTCCATCTCCACGGGTAGGACTATTTCCATGCCGTAGACCAGAGAGTAAGGGGTAGCCCCAGTAGAGGTTCGGATTGAGGTTAGATAGCCCCAGAGGGCATACGGGGATCCGATCGGCCCAATCCCTACAGATTTTGGTCATCTTGCTGATGATGGCTTTGAGGTTCTTATTGGCGGCTTCAACTGCACCATTGGTCTGAGGTCGGTAGGGAAAAGATTTATATCTCTGAATCCCGTACTCGTTAACTACTTCTGTGACTTCTGCTTTGAAGTGCAATCCGTTATCTGACACTAACTCGTGCGGGACCCCATATCGGCAGATGATATTTTTCTTGAGGAATTTGGCCACTTTCTTGGCGTTCAATAATGCGTATGACTCAGCTTCGACCCATTTGGTTAAGTAATCAATGGCAACCAGGATGAACTCATGCCCGTTTGAAGCCTTTGGTGTAACCTTACCTATGATTTCGATACCCCAGGTGGAGAACGAACAGGGAGAGGTCATGTTGTATAAATCTCGCGGAGGCAGGTGTTGAAGATTGGAGAACTGTTGGCATTTGAGGCATCTCCTGACATAGGCGGTGAAATCTTGGGCCATGGTGGTCCAGTAGTAGCCCTGTCGAATGATCTTCTTGGCAAGCATGTAACCGTTCATGTGGGGCCCGCATTCCCCGCTGTGGATCTTCTATATTATCTTCTCAATCTCAGCCCCTGCGATACAGTGTAGATGAGTTCCATCGAAGTTCCTCTTGAGTAGAGCTTTATGACAGATGATGTACTAGGCGGACAGTCTTCGGAGGGTTATTCGATCTTTCTTATTGGAACCCTCGGGATACCTACCATGTTTAAGGAGGCACCAGATATCATAGTAACAACAATCGGCTAGTTCAGGATCTTCGGTGGAGACAAGCTCAATATGGTAGCAGTGGGTTGATTTGTCTTGCTTTTGAACTAGGAAGGGGGTCATTGTTATTCCTTCGGGCATGTCAACCATGGAGGCCAAGGTAGTGAGAGCATCGGCTAGGTTATTCTTTGCTCGGGGTAGGTAATGGAAGGTGATATCTCAAAATCGGGAGGCTAACTCTTCTAAGTCGTCATGGAAGGGTTGGAGCTTTTTGTCCTTGACTTTCCACTTTCTGAGCACTTGACCAATAATTAGGGTAGAATCCCCATGGACATCAAGGTATTGAATACCTTTCTTGAGAGTAATATTGAGGCCTACTGTGCATGCCTCGTATTCCGTCATGTTGCTGGTGCAAGAGAAACCCAATTTGATAGGGATGGGAGTGTGGGAGTCATCTGGGGAGATCAGAAGTATCCCGACGCCATATCCCTTTTTGTTGGCAGCGCCGTCAAAGAACAATTTCCATCGAAGTTGGTCTTGAGCGGTGTAGAGGATATTTTCATCTGGAAATTCAGAGATCCAGACATCTACTTCTTCTACGGGGTAATCAGCGAAGTAGTCAGAAATGGCTCTTCCTTTAATAGCTTTTTGCGTGATGTACACGATATCGAACTAGATTAGGAGCATCAACCATCGATCCATTTGACTGGATAAAGCGGGTTTCTCAAGCAGGTATTTGATGGGATCCATTCGGGATACAAGTTTGATGGGGAAGGCGAGCATATAGTGTTGCAACTTTTGGGTGACCCAGATAAGTGCGGCACACGCCCTTTCCAAAGCAGTGTAGTTGAACTCGTACTCGACTAGTTTGCGATTGGCATAATAGATGGATCTTTCCTTGCTGGAGTCTTCAAGGTATTGGGCTAGTAAAGCAATGTCGGTTATGGTTAGGTATAGGAGCAAAGGGAGACCAGGCTGTGGTGGCATGAGCACTGGAGGTTGGCTCAGATATTTTTTGATTCGGTCAACAGATTATTGGCAGGCCTCGTTCCAAACCTTGGTTAAATCCTTTCAGAGGAGCTTGAAGATCGGTTCACAGATGGAGGTTAGTTGGCTGATGAACCGGCTGATATATTGTAATTTCCCAAGAAAACCTCAGACTTCTTTCTCTGTTCGAGGCGGTGGCATCTCAAGTATGGCCTTCAGCTTTGTAGGATCTGCTTCTATCCCCTTCTCACTGACCATGAATCCCAAGATTTTTCCCTTTGTAATTCCGAAGACACATTTCTGTGGATTGAGTCTCATCTGATACCGTTGAAGTCGTTCTAAGAACTTCCGAAGAGCGGGAACATGATCTTATCTAGTTTTGGACTTGATAATCATATCATCCACATAAACCTCGACTTCTTTGTGAATCAGATCGTGCAGGATGGTTGTGGCAACCCTTTGGTAGGTATCCCCAGCATTCTTGAGACCAAATGGCATAACAGTGTAGCAAAAGGTTCCCCATGGGGTGATGAGTGCAGTTTTTTCTTGGTGGTCTGGGTGTATCTTAATTTGGTTGTATCCAACAAACCCGTCGATTAATGACTTGAGAGAATGACTGGCTGTGTTTTCCACGATCATGTCGATATTGGGTGGCAGATAATTATCCTTTGGAGAAGCTTTGTTTAAATCTTGGTAGTCCACACACATTCGAACCTTCCCTCCTGATTTCAGCACAGGTACTATGTTGGCTAGCCATGTCGGATATTCGATCATACGAATGAAACCCACGTTCAACTGTTTGACCACCTCTTCTTTGACCTTGAGCGACCATTCGGTGCGGAGCTTTCTCAATTTTTGTTTAACCGACTTGTAATCTAGGAGAGTGGGGATCTCGTGCTGAGCTATTTCAGGATCAATACCGGATATATCATCATAGGACCATGCGAAGACATCCACGAATTCCTTTAGCAATTCTTTGAGTTGTGCGCGCTCATGCTCGTCAAGGGTAGCCCCTATCCTAATCTCGCGCAGTTGGCTACTAGAACCGAGATTAATAACAACAGTCTCTTCTTCATTAACTTTAACGGGGTTATGTTGTTTATTATTAACCTTATTTAGTTCAGTTAAGAATTGTTCATTTGCAAAATCATCATCATCAAAAGTTCTATTAGAATCCAAATAATTAATGTAAGGCACATCAAGATACTCAAAATCTTCGTTTATTTCATTGGTAGGAAAAACAGCATTGAGAACCTTATCAAAAGAGGTTTCGATTACATTTGAACAAGGATAGACAACAAAAAAAGAAATAGGGTAAACATTGGGGTTAGGGGAGATTTCAAGAGGTAGAACTGGCACAACATGCCAGTTGAGGAGGGGTGTATCAACAGCTTTAATCAGATGGGATGGATCCATTGATGTAGTGCCTGAATGAACCATGCAGAGTGCCATCCCTAGTGTCTGTAAGTTGAAGGAATCTTCAAAATCACTTTCCTTAGTCTATTCGGTATCTTTGATGAGCGATTGTACTCGGTGTTGGAAATTTTCAGCCCATGGGTAGCTATCTTGGAAAAAGATCTCCATTCCAGGCTTCATCTTCTTGTCTGTGTGGTCATACCATGGTTCTGAAAAAGTGCAAAAGGGGAAGTCTTCACCTTCTTTGATGAATCGTCCATTCAAGGAGTCTCCTGGGATAGTTGGGATGCAGTCTAATCTTCTCTTTGGTCGAGACTGGTGGATCATTCTAAGCTCTCGCTCTGATGGTTGATACCTTAAGCCACAAGGAGGAAAATCTTTCTTCAGTTCGATGGGCTCAAGTATCCCTTGCTGCCTTTGCCCTAGCCCCAGTCCGAGCATGAAGTGCAAGTTTCTAAACATCTAAATCACATTGACATTACCATGAGGGTCATATTCTGGACAAACCCTTTTTTTAAAACCGTCCCCTGCCGAGAGTAGGAGTGGCTCAACTCGAAATCTTGATAGGAGCATATCATTTGACCCGTACTGTATCTCAAGGATTGGACTGTTGGTGCTTGCACCCTCGAAATTTTCATCGTCGCCCAAAATGGTGATGACTCGCCTGTCGGCGAAGAACTTCAATTTCTGATGGAGTGAGGAAGACACACCGTTGATAATGTGGAGCCAGGGTCGTCCGAGCAACAGGTTGAAACAAGTTGGGATGTCTATGACTTGGAATTCAACGACAGGGTTTATAGGGCCAACCCCTATTACAAGTTTTATGGATCCCATTACCTCCCGGCAGGTATTATCGTAGGCACGTACATCGGCGGAGGTTAGAGCGAGGTCTCCTTCTTTCAGGCCTAAACACTTGGAAGGTTCTCAGTGGGCAAACATTCAAGGCGGATCCGTTATCGATGAGAGAGAGTGTCACGACCCTCCCCATAACTTGACGGGGATGTTGAGTGCATGGTTGTGATTCAGTCCAATTCTGGGGATTTTTTCTTTAAAAAATGATAGCATTCGGGTAGAGGTCAAGGATCTGACTAGATTTGGTGTGGTAGAAGGAGGAACTGTGGGTCCAGTGAGCAGCTTGGTTAAAGCATTTCTGTGCAGTTGGGAAGACATGAAAAGCCCCCATAGAGTGATGTTAGCTTGAGTTTTCTTTAGTTGATCGAGGATATTGCTCTCCTCGATGGTCATCTCTGGCATAGGAAGGTTTTCAACGCCCTTCCCTTTGTCATTTGCTGGTAGTGAGATTGGAACCTGGTAATGTCTCCCTGACCTGGTCATGTGATTTACTAAAGAAGGGAAGAACATGAATCCCGTTTCCTCATCAATCTCAGGTTGTTCTGTCACCCTATTTATTTTTCCGAGGAGTTCTTCAAATGATATCATCCCACATATGTCGGCTACTGGGCCAGTTCTTCTTGAATCTTGTTCTTCACTCGAATCTTTGAATTCTTCCCCCCGTCCGGTGGCAACAATTCTGTCTTTTCATATAAAGTCAATGCATTCCACAACTTCAATGGATTCTTTATACATATCATCCAATTATGTGGGGATATGTATGGTTGAAGGGACCAAGCGCCCTTGTAGCTTCAAAATGTCAAGTAACTCAGTGATACTACAAATGTTATTGGTTTGCCCTAATAATTCTGCCATAATCTGGACAACATCATCTAGACTGACTTCATCGGTTGGTACCAACCACTTGTCTGAATCTCAGGGCCATTTACGTGCTTCCGAGAACAGTGTAGTGAACTTTTGGCAATCGATGACCATCTGTGAGGGCAATTTCAGCCCGAACTCTAGGAGTTGGTTTATCACCTCTGACAATTCCATATTTCCATTTTCAAAACGGTTACGGACAGCGATGCATGCTCTGGTAAGGAGTGACAGTGTCTGATCAGCGAGGCTAGTAGGGTGTAGGAGGAAATATGGGTAACTTTGAAGAGGTTTAGGAGAGTATATGGGTGTGATTTGAGTTGAGGGATCGAAATCTGGGCTTTCTTCTAAGAAGATGGCATTGGTATGATTTGGGAGTGGGTTGTGAGTAGTGTTTGGCTTAGGATTGGCTGGTGTGGCGATGGTACCCCGGTCAATGAGATCTTGGATTATGTTTCGAAGGTGAAAGCATTGGTCGGTGGTATGGCCAGCAGCTTGGTGAAAGGCGCAATGAGCATCGGCCTTGAAGTTTCTTGGGAGTGGATTTGGCAATGGATGGGGATCCAAGGGTTTGATGAGGTTTTGGCTTAACAAGGCTTGGTAAACTTTAGAGAGGGGAGCATGGAGCTCAGTGTATTCCCCTCGGATGGGGGCAGGGCGGCTTTCTGGTGCCCATGATGTGGTCGGTTGAGAGATGTTGTTGATGGTTGGGACTGTAGAACTGGCAGGCTTGTCATACTTTCTAGGGGTGAACTGTCCGGACACCTTCTTCGGTTCAACCTCTATTTTAACAAGGCTTTCCTCGATTTCTACTCCTGCCTCTCAGAGATCACGAAAGTGGGGATAGTATTGTCCTCCCATCGTTGCTCGGACATGGGGCAAGAAGTTCTTCTTCACTATGTTGACCTGTTCTTCCTCAGATGGCCGATTGGTCATGGTAGCTGCTTCTTCCCTCCAACGGGCTATGAAGTTACTGACTGATTCCCCAGGGTTCTGTTTGAGAGGCTCTAAATCACGACGGGTGACCTCAAGCTCTTTGTTGTATTTGTACTGCGACATGAATTCTCGGGCTATATCCTCCCAACTACGGATTCTAGATTCCTCGAGAGATAAAAACCATCGGAGGGCACTATCCCTTAAAGTTTACTGAAATAATTGGGCCATCACTTCTTCAGAAGCCCCTAATAGAGTCATGGAACGATGATAACTATGAAGATGAACAATCGGGGGTCCACTCCCTCAAACTTCTCGATATTTGGCATCTTGAACTTCTCGGGTAACCTCGCTTTAGGATAATGAGACATGTGGGTGTAGTCTATGTAATTCCTAGAGATTCTGACTTGGTCGAACTTCCTGGTGAGCATCTTGAGATCCTCTTTGACTTTATTCAACTCCTCCTATTTTGGATCAATGACCATAGGAAGGTTAGCCACAGGCTGGGCAAAATTTAGCATCGAAAGATGGGCAGGCAATGTTCCATTGACAGGAGGGGCTCGTGGAGCGTGCTGATATTCTTCAGGAACCTTGATAGGCTCGAGTGGACCCATAACAAGAGGGAATAGGGCCTCGGGATCTTGAGGAATATGAACCTGGTTTCATTGCATCTCTCGGACCTTAGTTAGGAGGTTGTCAATCTTGGACACGAGCTGAGCTAGGACTGCCGTCAAATCTGGCTGTATGACTGGTACTTGATTTGTATTCTCCATGGAAAGTGGCTGAATTCCGGACTCGAAAGAAGTAGTAAAGGAACGGATGAAATGTCAAGATGATTTAACTGAAGACCGAAGCCAATAGAGAGCCAGGACAAGGGCTAGTGATTGATCTGAGAAGGTGTAGAGTGGGATTTATTTTTGAGAAAAAGGGAAGAAACTATTTTTGGATTTTTGATAAAGAAGGGAGAAATGTTTTTGGGGACGGAACTCAGCATGATTATTATGATTATTATGTTCTCACTTGTATTTAATTCTCCTAAATGCAATGTCGGACAGAACCCAAGCTTGGAAAAGTGGGATTTTTAATATATTCAAAGCTACAGTTGGACTTGTAACCAGGCTCACGGACAGGGTCCCGTTTTAAAAATGAGTGAAAATTGGGCGGCAGGCCGACCCGAAATTTCGATAGAGTTTCGGGTCGAAACCGACAATCTAAAGTGCGTGTCCTAGGTTTGACACCTATATGCGAGTATGCAGTTGGCTGGGTGAATCGCCATCTACGATATACGTCTTGCTCTTACGGGCAATCGGTATGTGTGGACAAGCCATTTGATATACCTGAGTGTACGTGAATTGCCTCACTATATACCTCGTGGGGACGGTACGTGTGAGAGCGAATTTAATATACTTGACGTACGTGAATGAATTCCCTGTGATATACCTCCCGTCATGACTTCGGTCAAGTGGTACGATGTGGGAAAACCATTCGATATACATCGAAGGTACTTGGCCAATGGAAGGTGAGATTCATATCGCTTAGGATAACTGCGACCTGTCGGACCAACGCCCATCACGAAGTGACCCTCCAATTACTGGGAAAAATTTGGTCAATAACAATGCTCTTTGGTGATGTCGTGTGAATCGTGCATGATTCTCTTATTAGTATCTTATGATGAGAATGCCTTTCTTGATTATGCCAAACAGGGAGCAAAGTACAAGTACCAAAGGTACACCAAGTATGGATGGGTGATGCGTGCAACATGTGGATATATGTGACCCTAGGTGCACGTGGTGTGAAGTGTAAATGGAGAATTTTCTACAAGTGTGTGAACAGAAGCATAAGCATGGGATACACATGGAAAAGGGGAACAGGCAAATATAGGGGAAATATAAACAAATATAACATCCATGCAAATAGAGCCAAGCCCTCAAAATATAAACTTTCCCCAACGGAGTCGTCACTGTGGCCATCCCCGATCCTCGCCTGCGGGCGTGGGCGCGAGGGAAAGGATCCTCGGGTCTCGCGCATCCCTCTCGGGAGCGCTTCGGCTGGCGTCTTTGAGATGAGGTGTAAAAACGTAGAGGGATTCAGAGTCGCCGATCTATTTTACTCAAAACAGATAAAAGAAAAAGGGGAAGCCATCCCGAAGGATGGCATCCAAAGACATACTGGTGCATACGAAACCAAATGATTCAAGAAGGGTTCGGAGGCTAAGTTACGAAATGGAAAGGTGTTAGGCACCCATTCAGCCCTTTCGGTCTCTCATGGATATTTGCTATTTTCCTTTATTTTTCCCCGTGATATGTGTGCATGTGTATATATATAATGGAGATAGGAATCCTCGACTTGTATCATGGAAGAGATAAAGCGAGTCATCCGTAGGAAGGTATAAAACTAATATTATAAAGATAAGATTTATGCGATTACCCCTACGTTAATTGTTATAATGGAACGACAACACATATGGAGTAATACGTCACTAAGACCAAGTACATAGAATATAAGAAGATTGGATGTAGAGAAGATAGATAATGAGAGAAAAGTGAGAAAAAGGACTCGAGCCTCGGATTTTACCCCAAGACGCCTACGTAGCCTATAAAGGCATCAAAGTCAACGTAGTTCGTATACAAAACGAGGGGTGGAGTTTATCCCATAAATCCAAATGGAGGATCTCTTATTTGTGAGAGAGTGTGTGTGTGTGTGTGTGTAGAAAAAGTGTTTTAGTTGTGAGAAAAGTGTGAGAAAAGTATGAGAATCCCTATTTGGAATTTATGAGTAAACCCTCTTTTTCTTGTTTTTTGGGTTTTATTTATATGAAAGTAGGAGATGTGCAATAATACTAAATAAAAAGTATATTAGGATGTGTGAGATGAGATAATAAAAGTGCCAAGTAATAAAACAAGTTATTACGAATTTAAGAGCATTTGGAGAGAAAGTTGAGAAAATTGGACCTTCTTGAAGATCTTGAGCTTGATCTTGAATGTTGGAGAGCAGCCCTTGCACTTGGATGATGATGGCGAGTGGATAATTCACCAAGTTTGATGAAAAGGATGATGAAAAGTGGAAGTTAAGAAGCGATTTGGATGTTGAAATCGAACTGCCTTTGAGAGATGTTTTTGGGATTCGCTGAGAGCGATTTGTATCAAATTTGGGCTCCCTTTGAAAATGAGGTGAAGGACTCCTTTTATAGGCCCAGGTCATTGCCGATCGTCATAGACCTGCTCCTGCCTATCGGCACCTGCCGATAGGCAGGGTTTGGAACCTGCCGTTTGGCAGTGTGTTTCAGGCCTTTTGGGAAAATTGGCTGCCAAGGGAAAACCATTGGTCAGAATCGCACACGGGGTAGACCATTGGAAAGGTGATTCAGAGACCTTTGAAAGTCCTTTGGATCGCTCCCGGGTTCGGGAGTTGACTTTGGGTTAAATATGGCTTGGAAGCGTTTGTCGGTCCATTAGACGGGGAATCGTTCGGACGCAAACGGATCGTTCGTCCGCGTTGTAAGTCCGAATCGTGCACGGGATGGACCGTTGGAAAGTTTAGGAGATTTAATTCGACTTTCCAAAGAGTTTAACCCGGTTTGGGGAGTTGACTTTGGTCAACCGAGCCCTGGAAGCATTTGGTGACCTCTTGGAGTCAAACGGATGGTTCGTCCGCATAGTAAGTCAGAATCGCGCTCGGAGTGGACCATTGGAAAGGGGTTTTAGTGCCCTTCAAAGATTCATTCAGTCTCGATCGAGCTGAAGAGTTGACTTAGGTCAAACAGAGCCCAAGAGCGCCCGGTGGCCTCCGGATCAAGTTTCGAACGTAAACGGATCGTTAGTCCGCATGGTAAGTTAGAATCGTGCACGGGATGGACCGTTGGAAAGGGAATTCAGTGCCTTTCAAAGATTCATTCAGTCTCGATTGAGCTGAAGAGTTTGAATTTTTGGTCAAATGAAGCCTGGGAGTGCCCGATGGCGTCTAGGTCAGTACTCGGGACATGACCTGGGTTTGTAGTGATGAAGGGAGGTTCTAGGGACCTTAGGAGAGCTAGGGGTAACAAAATGGGGTGTATACACTAATAATAAATTGTTAATATCACATAAGGTAAGCATGATTTAGATATAATTTATTATAATTATATCCGTATTGTCACATCCCAAGTCTACCCCGACTCTCGATTTATCAAGTAATCACTTAGTCATTATAAGTTCTTTAATTTCATATTTCTGGCCACCCTACTATTCTACTCAAGCCCGTAGCCTAGCTCTTCCTGAAATCTTAACCCGATTTCATAATTATAATCCGAGCGCTATTCACCCTAATACACTCCCAAAAGTTGAATTTCACCTATCGTACTCTGTGAACCAAGCCGAATCCCAAACGGTCAATGAAAAAACCCAAATAACCAAAGGAGGAAAAATCATCCAGGATGAATCGATTCACCTGATTGACTGAACCGATTCATCGGACCGAGTTGATTCTTCAAGCTGAATCGGTTCGCCCCTCCCTAACGAATCGATTCGATTATGGGCAATGGCCTAATTCTTTTTGACGGGATTCATCACCTTCCTTAAAACAACATGAGTTCCCAACATAAATCAAACACCTAACATGAGTTCCCTATCAATCCAAAAACTTATTACATATATTTCTACATCCAAACCAACTCGAAAACATATAGATTAATGGGATTATCAATTTCTCATCAAGAATTATACCATATCTCAACCCTAATTCAAGATTTCTTCAACTATCAATTTAATCATCCAAGATCGTATCTTTATAACTTCAATCATATCAAATTTAACATGTAATTACATTCAAATTCTTTCTCTATGAAGTCATTCACAAAATTTCCATTTTACATTAATGATTAAAACTAATTGAACAATTAGAGAAAGATAAACACTTTCCTTATAATCATAGAGATTATAAATTCTTCCTATTTAGTTCCTCTTTGCGTAATGATCTTATGTCCAGAATGATTCGTTTACTTTTTGGGATCTTCTCTCTTCACTTTTTCTTGATATTTACATCTCTTTTCTCTCCTCTCTCAAACCCTTAGTCTTTTGAATGGTGGAATGGTTGACCACTCCATCTAACTTCCATATATATAACCTGAAACTTCATTAATCCCGAAATTAGGTTAGGCCCCATGTGTAAAATGACCTGAACACCCTTATACTGGTCTTGTGTAGCCTAAGAATTATCTGAAATCTAATTTCAACACCCACGTACCTATTTTTTACTATCTCGGCCCATTTCGAATCATTAGTGCACTCGAAATCACCATCCGAATTACTTAACTTTAATTTTTTCATCTCATTTTCAACATTCCTTTATCCGTGCGTCCCGAATGAGAGAACGTTAAACCCATCAATTTCACTCACTTTTGACGTAAAGTAATTTAACATATTTTCATTTACTTATCACCCAAGTAATATAATTCCACATAAGTATTAATCCTTTTATTCGCTAATTAATATTTATATAATTCACTTTATTTATCAATCTAATTATATTATGTACATACGTGCAATTTAATATGCTAAAAAATACGGGGTATTACATACTTCCCCCCTAACAAAGTTATTTCGTCCCAGATATTCGAACACACCTGGTATAAAGAGATCCATATATTTTTATCCCATATCATCCTCTCGCTCCCATGTCGACTCATCAGCATTATGATGCCCCTATTGAACACAAACCCATGGTACTACCTTTAATCGAAGCTTATGCTAGCTATGATCCGGGATAATAACCGGTGTCTCCTCATATGAGATGTCTAGATGTAAATTAATCTCCTCCAGCAGAATGTACCAAAATGATATCTCATTGCTCTAGTACTTTTTTAGCGACGACACATAAAATACATCGTGAATCCTCTACAAGTGCTCTAGCAAAGCGAGCTTATAAGAAACTAGCCCTATCCTCTCAATAATTGGGAAAGGCACCCAGATTTTGGTGACAACTTTCCCTTCTTCTCGAACCGTATTACTCCCTTCATAGGAGACGCTCGCAATAACACCTGGTCACCCACCTCAAAATTCACGTGTCTCTTATCTACATCCATGTAACTCTTCTACCCATTTTGAGTTATTCGTATACGCCCTCGAATTAACTCGATCTTGAATCATCTCCGGTCTAAGATGTTTGTTATTCCTCACCTTCAACTAAAAACTGAGGGAACGATAAGGCCAACCATATAATGCCTATCGTGAACTGGTATAAGTTATTATAGGTGAACTATACCAGTGGAAGGTATTCCTCCTAACCTCCTCTGAAATCAAGTACGTACATCATTAGTATATCCTCCACATTTAATTAATCCTCCCAGTCTTCCCCTCTATTTGCAGATGATAAAACGTACTTAACCATAACTCACTCTCCATAGCCTCCTGGAAACTCTGCCAAAATAGGATATAAAGATCTAGTTTTGGTCAGACATAATATTAATCAACACCCCATGCAACCTCACTATCTCGACTCTAAAATATGGGTGTATTATCACATCATATAATCTATCCGAACTAGTAGAAAGTGAGCCACCATGGCCAGGCGATCCACAATGATCCATATGGAATCATGACCCCTCTGTGATGTTGGTATCCCCATAACTAAGTCCATCGAAATGCTCTTCCATTTCCAAACTAGAATCTTCAATGGTTGCAAAATATTAGGTAGTCTTTGATGGTCTACCTTCACTAACAGATAAGTGGTGAACTTCGAGATAAACTCAGTAATGTCCCGTTTCACCCCAGCCCACCAATAATGTCTCCTCATGTCTTGGTAAATCTTATCTCCATCGATATGTACCAAAAATAGTGTCCCGTGAGACTCTGTCATCATTGCTTGCCATAGTTCCCCATCTTTTGGGATTATCAGTTTCCAATTGAAGCATAAGCCTCACTTTAAACTGACTGAGTAAGACTTTGCTCCCTCTGTTAGTAATTGGTGCAACTTATCCTGATAAAATTGATCTCTACTTACGCCTCCACAACCCTCATGATGATCTCAGGTGTGATATTCAAAACTGCCATACAATCTCTCGCCATTGTGTCATCGTGGGTAAGCTCACTCCACTTCGCTTTCCAGACCACTACTAATTCCCCTGTAAGCCGTCGACTCAATGCGTCTATCATCTCAGTAGCCTTCTTTGGGTGGTACTGGATGTCAAACTGATAGTCTTTCATGATCTCGAGCCACCTACACTACCTCATATTAAGATCTTTCTGTGTGAAGAGATACTGCTGTGACTTGTGATCTGTGAATATACTGAATTTCTCCCCTGGGAGATAGTGCATCCATATCCTCATGGCAAAAATTACTGTGCAAAATCCAGATCATGTGTGGGGTAATTACTCTCGTGGAGCTTAAGCTTTCGACAAGTATAAGCTATATCCCGATCCTCCAGCTGTAAAATACCCCAAGTCCTTGTAAGGATGCGTTTGTAAAAATAAAGTACTCCACCCCTCCCCTAGGCAATAAGAGTACTGGTGCTGAAGTAAATTTGTCCTTTAACTCATCAAAGGTTAACTGATACTGATCATCCCAAATAAATGGCACCCTTTTGCGAGTCAAACTCATCAACGAACCATCAACCTTTGAAAACCCCTTAATAAAGCGGCGATAATAAGCGATCAATCCTAAAAACCTATTAATCTATGTCGGTATCGTGGGCTGACACCACTCCTTCACCGCTGCTACCTTACTCGATTATAGAAAAATGCCCCTGTCTAACACAATGTGACCCAATAACTGCACCTCCCATAACCATAACCCACATTTCTCGAGCTTGGCTATAACTGATGGTCCCTTAAGTCTGAAGAATCATACATAAGTGCTCTTAATGGCCGTCCTCAGTCCAAGAATAGACCAGAATGTCGTATATGGACATAATAACGAACTGGTCTGAACACTCTATTCATAAGATCCATGAATATAATTGGTTCATTGGTTAGACCAAATGACATACCCCAAAATCATGCGACCCATATCACGTCAGGAATGTTGTCTTAAGGAAATCCTGCTCCCTGATATGTAGTTTATGGTACACAGATCTCAAGTCTAACGCGAGAAGTAAGTTATTCCTCTCAATTGGTCGAATACGTCATTGATATAAGGCAACAGGTATTTATTCTGGATTGTGACCTTGTTCAACTCTTTTTAGCCAATGCAATAGGGTGCACGTGCTATCGGCCTATTCCCTGATGCTAAATCAATAACAAACTCAATCTCTCGATTCGGTGGTAAACTCGGTATCTCCTGGACAACATTCGCAAAATCCCTAACCACTGGGATCAAGTCTAACAAGAAAATCATACCCTATGAGGTCTCCTTCTCGATATAATAAAGGTGCATGTTCGACTCTCCCTCGGAAAGAGGCCTCGCCACTAAAAATATCTCGTGCCCTGGACTGGCAAACACGATAGTCCTACTAAAATAGTCCACCATCGCTCTATAAACTGCTAAGTAGTCCACACCGAGAATGACACCGTACCCAACCATATATAATATGAGTAAATTAGCGATCTATCATAATCTCCCCATAACGATACCCATTCCTCGACAAACAGAATGGATAAGGGTCCTCCTACCTAAGGGCGAATCCACACACATAATAATATTATCATATGTATCTAATAAACCAACCGCTCGTGCAAATCTAGTAGTAATAAATAAATGTGATGCCCTTGTTTCAAATAAAACCCAACCCATATGCCTATGGATAGGAAATTACCCTTTACAACTGGCGGCGTTTGCAGTGCCTGTAGACTCATCGCATTCTGGATGTTGTGGACACGTCCATATTGTAACTCCCCCTCTGAGGTAGGACTATTGGAGTTAGTGGTGCTGCAGGTAGTAACAATGCTTGTGGTCCTGGGCACCCTGGTGCTGTCCCCGAGCTCATTGTGATAATCTTTCTGCATATATCCAGGCTTTCCATAGATAAAACACCAGCCCATGAAGTCCCTTACCTCTGGCCATGCTATCCATGTTGGGGCAGCCTTGATCTCTAGCCCTGGTAGCCTCATCCCTAATGGTAACCCCCATTATTCCATTGTCCCTACTAGCCTTGAAGAACACGTTGCTACTGGACCTGATGTCCCTGTTTGAATCTCCGATCACCTGGTTGGAATCCCCCTAATCTAAGTCTTTTAATCGGATCCCCCTACTGGGTATCCCACTTATGCTATCTGTATTGCTGTTGCGGTGCCCTACTACCACCATTACCTCCGGTATTACCTTACTGGATAATTACTCCTTCTCTCTTCGCTCCCCTCAGATGGAAGCAACGATCCTGGCAGTAAAGAAGTGCGACATTAACGACCTCATTATAAGTCTTTAATGATGGATTACCCAACAAGTGCTGTCGAATCTTCCGTGTGAGTTTGTCTATGGACTTTAGCATCTTTTTCTCCTCCTTATGCACCTCGCCTGGCACAAAGTTCGTCAAATGAGTGAGTTCCTCCTCATATTCGGCCCTCCCGTAACAAGTCTAGAAACTTCCCCCGTATTTCTGTCTGAATAACAAATAGAAAAAACTTTCGATCGGATCGAACCTAAAAATCTCCCATATTCATAGTATCCCTCTCCTCAGATGTGGTGATTGACTCCCACAACTCTAACTCTACTCCCACCAATTTGAAAGTATCCAATATTTGCTTTTCAGTGTCGCTGCACTCAATCATATGGAGATGTCGTTGCATATCCTTCTTCCACTATTTGGCAGCAACAACATCTACACTGCCCTAGAACTCTAACGGGTATCATTTTTGAAAGGCCTCTCTAACTCTTTCCCACACCGATGACACTAGGTGGTCTAGGATGACTGGTGCAACAGGCTTCTATGGATGGGTCTAGGGGAACTGTTGTTCCATGATGATCATGGCTGCGTTAAATGCTTGTGCAACTATAGTGGCCAGCTCGACAATTATCATCGTCCCCTGTGGTACATGATGCTCCGACTGAGCCTCTCTTTCGTTGGCCCTCCTAGCGGCCCTAGATGGTCGTCCTCTCCTGTTTGTCATCTGAAACCAAACCGAATTTGTATAAGATCATAAGTAAGATATATCACAATAGGAGAAGAACGTAAATGCGTAAATATGAATGCAAAAATCCTAATTAGGGCTCCATACTAAAGAACACTATGCTGGAAACATAATAAGTCGCACAAATCCTAAGGACACTAAAACCTAATGCTCTGATACAATCTGTAACACCCCACCTATTCTAATAACGGATGCTCAATCCTTAACTAAAATAAAATAATAATATCAGTCTGGATCATTCTTAGCATCACTATAGAAAGCTAATTTAATTACTAATAACCTATTAAGCCCGGTGTCAAATTTTAAAAACTCAATAACTTAAATTATTAAAACATTCAACCATATAAATAACCATTCCAACATTTAAATAAACATTCACCACAAGAAAAAAAAATGAATACTGTTGATGTGAAATAAATAAAATAACCGAATAACTCTCGGTAACTCTAAATATAATCATCCAACTACTAAAGGAAATAAAATAGTAAAGTCTGAAAAAATAAAGAATGTTTAACTGGGGCGACATGCTCGAAATGAAAACTGAAGTAAACATCCTATCTAGATAGCAATGATAGAAGCGTCTAAGAGAATCCCGCATGTATCCACAGTTGTTGCATCATCATCTGACTGGAAAGAAACTAAGCTTTGCATCCTCGTGGATGAGCACCTAAAAGGTTTCGAAAAAGTATTTTTGATACGGGTGAGAGCCCAAAACCATTTAAAAATATTTGCGAGAATTTAAAACGCAATAATGAATATGCAACAAGATTATTCATGTTCATTTGGTGTTTCATTCGCATGAGATCATCCTCGCCCTTCATCCATAGTGCGCACCTAATTCATGTATTTTAATTTCCTAGTTATGATACCCCACCTAACTAGTTTAGTCACTTAACGTAGCCCAATATGCTAAACCTCTAGCCTAACTTTGCTACACATGTTATACTTTACTTTGTTTCTCACGTAGCCATCACATAAGCTATATCATTATGCTTATCAATTAAAATCTTATCATTAAATAGTTCACATAATTGTAAACTAGTTATAGTTTCAATGTTCATACATTCATTTTATTTTCATATATACATATAACACTCTTTTATATGTATATACATAACATCCCCGAGATGTCCTCCCAGATATTCCCTAGTATGCTATCAAGCTCCAGGTGCGTCACATACCACTCCTGAGCCACCGGGTCGAAATCGTAATACCCCATAATTTTATTGATTTTATTTAATGGGATTAATTAAATTAAATGGGATAATAATTTGGAAATTAATCCGGATTTAAATACTAGCGAGACGAGAGTTGGCATTTGATTATGATAATAATGTTGAATATTACTGAAGTGAATATGTTAATATATGATTATTGAATTTATTAATATTGTCGCGAGTTATAAAAACGTCAATTCGACAATTAAGTTGGGACACGCGTGACAGTCGCGTCAGGAATCAATTTAGATGGATTTAAAAATAAATTATAATTGTATCATCCGTATGGTCATTTTGAGTGCACCGACGTGTCCGGAAGGGTCAAAATAGTTAGAAAACACTAGCCGAGAGTTTAGTTTGGGTCCCGGGGCATTTTTAGGCCTAACTGGCAGTCCGGGATGGTATTTTAGTCATTTTAAATTTTAAGGAATAGTGACCTACGAAAATTAGGTTTTGTTTATCAGCCAAACTTAGGGCCAATAGGTCCATTATCTGTCAAAACCAATTAGTGGGCAACGTAAAAAAGATAGGAGAAGTTCCAAGGGTTTCCCAGGCCATAACCACCACACACCACCACTATCGTCGGATTTGTGATCGGAAAGAGAAGGAGAACCAACCTTTATCGTCATCAAAGGATCAGAACTTCTAAACAGAGGCAAGTGATTTAACTTACAATGATTCAGTACATATAATACCCATGATAGTTTAGTATTAGAGATTAAACTAGAAATATTATTAATATTGAATATGGGTAGGTTTTGCATGTAGATGAACTTCTGGTATGTAGAGACTACGAAATCATAATCCATGAGTACAACTTCATGAATTAATGTTGAGAAATTTGATGTTCTTGGAGAAATTTTGAAGAACTAGGTTTAGATGAGTATTTATGACTTTTGATCCAAGAAACTATTAATTCATGATGGGTTAATGATTCTAAAACGTTAGAGATTATGGAAACATGTTGGTGTAATGAGTAGTATACTTGGTTAGGAGTTTGGGACGTTGTAATGGAGGATTTTGGGTGTAAATTTGGAGAAACCGTAACTGTTTAAAGAATTTATGGGCAAACACCTTCTTGATCGATCGATCGACTTAAGAATGTCGATCAATCGACTGGTTCGATCGATCGACCATTTGCCTTCGATCGATCGACCCCTCCTGATTTTTGAAAGCTTTATCCTTTAAGGTTTAATATAAATCCCAAGACTATAATGATTCTTAGTATGATTAATATAGTGTTGTGGGAATTAGTTAAGGTCAGCAGGGTCTTAGTTGATGCCCGAAAAAATGATTTACCTTATGGAATTGAATGTTATTACTTACGAAGGTCTACCGAGTGAGGTACGGTTATAAATCGTTCGATTTGAGACTGTAATGGGAATGAATTATGATATAATGATATGGACAATAATAGAGGGACTTTAAGTTACTGAGATAACTTTAGAAACTAATAGGAGACCTAGTAACCTTTTGGGATAAGTTTAGGTACTCAAATTGATACGACGAGAGAGTTATCAAGCTAAATATATATTACGTAGAATGTTCGGGATAAACTTACTACGTATGAGACTTATAAGATGGAACGTGTGAATACCTATATTTATATATTATTACTTAGGTTGTGTGAATGCCTAGTGTATGGATTTCTTATGTGTATGACATACCTACCATACTTGCTATCACGGGAGGTTGGCTTTCGAAAAAGGACCATTTGATCTTTGTGTGCCTACGGAGAGGGGGGGATTTAGATTGGTACCTTAAGGACATAGGGCTGTGAATGACTTATTTATGTGTTGATAAGTCAGCTGACCATGGGAGCGTAGGTATGTACGTGACCCATGGGTATGTGAACTATGTTCACCTCCAATATGTGTGATTTTGTTTATTGAAACGGTTCCTGAGCGATTCGAAACACGTAGTCCTTATGTACGTGATGTACCGGGATTCGATAGCAGAGTATGCGTGCACCCAGCTTAGCCTAGGGGGTGCCATATTTGTATATATATGTTGAGAGTAATATACTTATACTTGTAACTGGCTCACTGTTACATTGTGAATGCGAATAATTGAGATATTTTAATGGGATTAAAAATGTGAGAATCCATATCGTAATTGATGTAATAATCTGATTAATATGAAGGTGAGATTTATACAAAATATATTATAATAATACGAATAGACCCCTATATTATAATGTGAAGACATGAAGTGGTACAGACTAGTTAGTTGGCGGCATAACTAGGATGGGTTAAAGGTATACGTTAGGTGTGCACATTAGTTGAGGGGTGAGGAACTCATGGGAGAGCATGTAACTAACATGTATATAATATTTACTGTTTAATGTAATTAAACACTTGCTATATATTTAAACTGTTTTCACCTCGGGCCCTCACTCATTTTCTTTCAAATATATTTTTCTTGTAAAACCTTTTTAGGTGCCCAGCCACAGGGACGCCAAGAATAGGAGCTCCATTACATTGACGTGTTGTAGCTGTTGTGGAAGTTACAGGATCTCGGTATTAGACGCCTCCACACTCTGCACTTGATTCTATTCAAGGTTACACATCTATTAGGGCATGTCGCCTATTTCCATTTAGAGATAGCATTCTCAGACTTCCAGTTTTATTTCAATTTTGGACTTTTCTATTTATTCAGACTTTTGTATTGGGAGTTATTTAGTATTTGGATTATTCAGGGGAGTGTTACTCCAGACTCATTTTTATTCCATTATTATTCTGTTATGATTATGATGTGGATGTTGTATAGTTAGCTTATAAATAAATTGATTGCATGTTAATTTGATTTAATAAAATTTGACACTTCACTGTTTAAAATATTAGGTGGTTAATAATTAATTAAATATTTTCGACAGTGATTATATGAACTGAACCAACTTGACATTTTGCATTGATTTAATTAAAGGAGTAGCTACCCGGTATTTAATTAGTCGGGGTGTCACAGAAATCTCACCACCGATCCCAAATCATAAACACACAAATTGGAGGTGGTCATAGACATACATCCATGGGTTATAACCATACCACATTACCCCACTGAACTCTAAACTCACATACAATGGTCATGCAACAGTCGTATGACCTGAGGAAACGACCCAACACCTGCTGGTGACGCCAGGGTGGATCGCCCACTACGCATAACTAGGGGTGTGTAAAAAAATAGACCGAACCGAAAACCGAACCGAACCGGCCCGAACCGAACCGAAACTGGCGGTTCTTTTTAGCCCGGTTCAGTTTGCGGTTTGCGAATTTAAAAAATCGATAATGTCGGTTCGGTTGGAGATTTAGATAAAGAAAAAACCGATTCGAACCGAACCAAACCGACATCAATATTTATATTAAAAAAACCTTAAATATCTTTTATTTTTATATCCAAAACCCATTAACCAACCACCAAAACCGACCAAAATCAAAAACCGACCTAAAAAAACCCGACCAAAATTGAAAATCGGTTAGAACCGAACCAAAATCGAACCGAAACCGATGTGAACCGAAACCGACGGGTTTTTTCATCGTCGATTCGGTTTCGGTCTGATTTTTTCTAAAACCGATCGGTTCGGTTTGAATTGCGGCCCAAAACAGAACCGAACCGACCCGTGCACACCCCTACGCATAACCTCCAAAGATAGCATCCTTAGAGTAGATATGTTCACATATATCACACACACACACACACACACACACACACACACATATATATATATATATATATATATATATATATATATAATTGGCTGATTGTGCATAATATCTCTCGTAGCACTAGCCCATAAATCTCGAGTCTACCCCGACACCGATTTATCAACTATTCACTTACTCTTTATAAATTCTTTTATTTCATATTTCTTTCCTCCCTAGTATTATACTCAAGTCCGTAGCCTAGATCTCCCCGAAAATCTAATCCAATTTCATAATTGTAACCCGAGTGCTATTCACCCCAATACACCCACGAGTTCTTACCCGGATTTAATTACCATTTAAAGCAAGGTACTTTCTAATTCCCACCTATATATTCTCAGAAGTTAAATTTCACCTATCGTACTCCATACATCAAGTCGAACCCCAAACAGTCCACGGAAAAATCCAAACAACCAAAGGAGGAAAAATCAGTGAGGTCTAATTGATTCATCTGATTGACCGAATCGATTTGCCAGGTTGAATCGATTTGACCCTCCCCAACGAATCGGTTCCATTCTGGGCAGTGGCCTATTAGTTTTGACAGGATTCATGACCTTCCCTAAAATCGTATGTGACACCCGCCTATTTTAATCACGGGTGATATGTCTTTATCAAAACAAACAGGAATCTCATTTGGTTCATTCTTAGCATCACTGTTGATAACTTATTAAATAACTAACCACCTATGTTAAATTAAGTCGGTGTCAAATTTATCTTTCATTCACGTAACAACATGCGGGAAAAATAAAATATTATAACTCATCCAGAATAATTATAAGAGTCTGAATCATCACGCGATAAATAGATAAATAATGAATACCGAATAAACCATCGGTTCCCAAAACAAAATACAAACCATAAGTCTATGGACATAAAACCGAATCCAAGTAAATCGTCTGATAAATAAAACTAAAAGTGTATCAACTGAAAGGGAAACATGCCCAAATGAACTACCGAATCATAATCTTAGTCTATGAATGAATAATTGAAGCGTCTATACAAAGTCTTGCAAGCATTTCTAGAATGAGTCCTCAAGCTTGGCATCCATGTGGCTGGACACCTCAAATATTTTGGAAAATATTTTGACATGGGTCAGAGTCCAAAAACTTTTGAAAAATATTTAGCAAGTAATTAAGATGCAATAATTAAATATGCATTAACACTTTTCATACTCAAGTGGGTGTCGCACTCTCTTGAGATATTATACGTCCCTCAACTATTGTGCACACCTAAGGCTTACCTCCTAACCCATCTAGTTATACTACCCCACTTAACTAGACTTGTTAAAAACCTTTCTATCACCCTACTCTATCCCGAGTACTTCTTTCCTTTGATTAATAAGTTATTTTACTCAATAAATTACTTAATCAATTCCACTTTAATTGGTTATACAACATTCACACTAGTTACATATGTAATACAATCACACTGTGTGTATTTAACCCGTATATAATTATCTACTCCATTATATACGTATAATTTTACTACAACAATCACACATGTCAGGTATAATAACCATCCTCCCTAGTAATAACTCACCGGATGCTTGTCCCTACAATGCTATCATATCCCAAGTATACTCAGTCTAATTCAGTTGCCATAAATTGGTTAACTCACACCGAAATAGGTAAATAAAATCGCAAACGTAGTGGAGGCGTTCATATTCCCCCGAGAGTGAGACCGAATCGTACCCAAAGCATCTCACCTCGAAAATAAATTACACAGTAAAATACTAGACGATATGATCTGGGGACTTTTAATTTCATATCCATTAAATAATTTACGTAACTTCACCGTGCCAAAATACCTAGACTCTCCCAATCGGACCATATTTTAAATATTAATGAATTTATCTCACTTAATTCATTCTTAAGCTACTCACCATTTCTCACTTTTCTAAACCCAAACATTTTTACCCAAAATCCCTAGGTAATAGTCCCCCTCTTTATTTTTCACTAAATAAATATCTATAAACAAATCCCAAAGAAATTAGAGTCCATTTTTAAAAATAAGCAAAATTGCCATGTTTTGGACGTGCGACCAACCCTTCTTCCCCAATGTATTTTTCTCCATTTTGGTTTCTCAAACCTCCATGGTTTCAACCCAAACTTCAACTCAATTGTAACCAATGTTTATTACACATCTAAACAGGTTTTAATCTTAATATAAATCATCAAACATCACTTATTTCTATTAAGATTTATAAATTTATTGAATTGGGGTTTTCAAAAATTTCATTCCACCGTCTCATTAAAATCGATTCTACAATCCAAATTGAATGATATTAACTACTGGATTTTGAATATAAATCAGATTCCAGCAACACTGTATGGTATTTCATCATCAATTGAACATTAATTCTACATCTAATGCCCAAATCACCCAAAACCCATTTTTCACGTGACAACCCTCCCCAAAATGGATTTGTCTACACCTACCATGATACGAGCATGAGTTTTTGCAAAAATTAAATCAGAATCAAGTTAATACCTTGCCTTTCTTTGTTCGTAGGGTCTAATTATGTGTTGTAGAAGATGAATTGACGATAGCACACCCAATTCCTCTTTGAATTAGGCTCCTAAAGCTCTCCTATTTTCTCTCAATTTCTAGGGTTTAGAATAGGAATTGTGGCTCCCTCAAAGTCTTAAACCTAAGCTTTTAATCCCCAATCCCAAAAACAGGCCAAGTCTAAATGACCCAAATAACCCCATGAGGGCCCGGTTATGTCTAAAAAGGCCTTGGGGTCTAATTACTATTTCCGAGTACATTATTTTGACTATCTGACCCATCCTGAACCGATCCTGACCTCAAAATCGCCATCAGAGTCACTATACAAAAATTTCCTATCTCGACCTCATATAGTCTACACTCGACTTTCGGTTGAGATATAACACAATCACATTGATATTACTGGCTATGATGTAAAATAATTATTTACTATTCACTTAGTAATTTCATTCCATAAATATTTATCTTTATCTCTCCCGATTAATATTTTAATAAACACATAATATTTAATTCAATTAAATTACGTCACACGTGTAATTTAAAATAAGTGAATTAATTGAATTTTAAATACTCAAAAATACGGGGTGTTACACCATATGAGTTCCCAAAATTTATTAAACCCTTAACATGAGTTTCCCATCAATCCCAAAAGTAATTACTTTTTTTTTCAGGAGAGGATTAAACCCCAACTTGATTAAAATCTAGGAGAAAAAGAGCCTTTCTCCGGGGGCTTACAATCAAGAAGGGAAATCTTAAAATCATGAACGTAAGAGCAATAAAATCTAGAATAAGGAACTTTAAAAGGTCTAACTTTAAAAGCCAAAACAATATAGAATAGCATGGATGATAGATTTGGACTTAAATTATTGTCAAAAGTAGCTTGATTCCTGGAGCACGAAATCCGCCAACAAATATAGGAAGGAAGAACCTTGCAAATAATAGACCTTATATTTTTTCCACGATAGTTGAACCACCAAGACATGAGTTTAGATCTCAAAGAGGAATTCGGACAATTCATACCCATCAAATTTTCAAAATGAGTCCACACATCCCGAGCAATCTCACTACAGAGAAATAAATGATCATCACCTTATTCTTGAGCAAGAGCATAACATCTACATTTGGATACCATATGAATCAAAATCCTTCTTAAATTTATGTTTAGTGGAAGATCTTTGTGAAGGATACGCCACTTAAAAACAGAAATTTTAGGAATAATCCTGGGATCCGATATCATGGAATAAGAAAAAGATTCCAGTGTTTTTGCCGAATAAAATCCCAAGCCTTTTTAATTGAATACCCTTAACGAGTGATCCAAAAAGAAAACATTTTCATCAATGTAGTACCCTACTAATTGCATACGCTTCCAAGTGATACTAGCAAAGGAAGGAACACCTCTAAAATTAACATGAGTAAGCTTTTTATATTTTAAATGCATAAAGTTGGCCCAAAAAGAATTATTTTATAAAAAATGAATCTAGATTTTGCAAGCGTATGCATTACAAATATCGTTAAGATCTCGAAGCCTAAGACCACCTTCTAATTTTGGACGAGTTATAACATCCCAAGCAATCCAGTGGTGACTTCTCATCAGATTGCCCCTAGAATTTCGACCCATCCTTAACCGATCGTGACCTCAAAATCGCCATCCGAGTCACTATACAAAAATTTCCTATCTCGATCTCATATAGTCTACACTCGACTTCCGGTTGAGATATAACACAATCACATTGATATCACTCGCTATGATGTAAATAATTATTTACTATTCACTTAGTAATTTCATTCCATAAATATTTATCTTTATCTCTCCCGATAATATTTTAATAAACACATAATATATAATTAAATTAAATTACGTCACACGTGTAATTTAAAATAAGTGAATTAATTGAATTTTAAATACTCAGAAATACGGGGTGTTACACCATATGAGTTCCCAAAATTTATTAAACCCTTAACACGAGTTTCCCATCAATCCCAAAAGTAATTACTATTTTTCAGAAGAGAATTTAAACCCCAACTTAATTAAAATCTAGGAGAAAAAGAGCCTTTCTCCCGGGGCTTACAATCAAGAAGGGAAATATCAAAATCATCAATGTAAGAGCAATAAAATCTAGAACAAGGAACTTTAAAAGGTCTAACTTTGAAAGCCAAAATAATATCACAAATAATAGACTGGATGATAGATTTGGACTTCATAGAATTATTATCAAAACTAGCTTGATTCTTGGAGCACCAAATCCGCCAACAAATATAGGAAGGAAGAACCTTGCAAATAATAGACCTTATATTTTTCTACAATAGTTGAACCACCAAGACATGAGTTTAGATCTCAAAGAGGTATTCTGATAATTCATACCCATCAAAATTTCAAAATGAGTCCACACATCCCGAGCTATCTCACTACAGAGAAATAAATGATCATCACCTTCTTATTGAGCAAGAGCATAACATCTACATTTGGATACCATAGGTATCAAAATCCTTCTTAAATTAATGTCTAGTGGAAGAGATTTTTGAAGGATACGCCACATAAAAATAGAAATTTTAGGAATAATCCTGGGATCCGATATCATGGAATAAGAAAAATATTGCAGTGTTTTTGCCGAATAAAATCCCAAGCCTTTTTAATTGAATACCCCTGACGAGTGATCCAAAGAGAAAACATTTTCATCAATGTAGCCCCCTACTGATTTCATACGCTTCCAAGTGATACTAGAAAAGGAAGGAACACCTCTGAAATTAACCTGAGCAAGCTTTTTATATTTTAAATGCATAAAGTTGGCCCAAAGAGATTTTTTTATAAAAATGACTCTAGATTTTACAAGCGTGTGCATTACAAATATTGTTAAGATCTCGAAGCCTAAGCCCACCTTCTAATTTTGGACGAGTTATAACATCCCAAGCAATCCAGTGGTGACTTCTCGTCAGATTTCCCCTAGAAAAAGTAAGATCATATTTTTTGAAAATCCTTAAAAAGGATTTAGTAGGATGAAGTGCCGAAAAAACATGCAAGCCGATTGAATGGAGAACAATTCTAATGAGCAGAAGTCTGCCTACTAGACTAATACTGGAATGCTTCCAGTTTCGAATTTTATCATCTGCATCGGAAATAATACCATTGAATTTTTTTTTCTACCCACAAAGAGTGGCACTCCCAAATAAGAAATGGGCAGAGCTGATTGTCTGAAGTCGGAAATGGCTAATAGCTTTTTACGATGCCGAGGAGATCACTGTGATGAAAAAATAACTCAATATTTTTGGCTGTGAACTTTTTGACCTGACTGGAATTCATAATCTGAGACATATTGCATGAAGTTTTTGAAGGACTTAGCATTAACATTAAGAAAGAATATAATGTCATTAGCAAATGATAACGATGATACGATTAGGTAGCCACTTGGGGTGGAAAAATGATCAATAGAACCTTGAGTAATTAGCTTGTGAATACCACGATTCAAAACTTCAGCATCTAGAATAAATAAAGCTGGAGAAAGAGGATCACCTTGGCGCATACAACGACCCGATTTAAAATATCCGCATGATTTGCCATTAAAGAGAATAAAATACAAGCAATTAGACAGGATTCGCCAAATGATATCTATCCAGACTTATGAAAATTCATAAGCGCATAGCACTTTTAGAATAAACATCCACGAAACGCAATCATATGCCTTTGCCATATCCGTTTCGACCACCATATTGGAACCTTTAATTTTTTTGTTTAGCTTGACATCAATTATTGTGCGAGGAGAATGTTATTTGAAATAGATTTTCTTTGATAAAACCTGCTTGTGATGTTGGAATAATCTTTGGAAGTAAAGGACCAATGCGATTAGCCAAAATCTTTGAGATGATTTTATTAGAAAAATTACAAAGACTTATAGTACTCAAATCTGAGACAGTTTTACAATTATCCACTTTAGGAATGAAAATAATATTAGTGGATGACCAACTTTTTGGAATATCTTTACCATGAAAAAAAGATTGAATTGCATAGATAATGTCTTTAGAAATTATATTCCAACAAGTTTGATAGAATAAACTATTAAAACCATCCGGACCCGTAACACTATCTCTATCCATGGAAAGTATGACATCTTTGATTTATTCTTCATACGAAATCCTTGAGAGCGTAAGGTTATCTTCATAAGTAATCAAGTTTGGAATATTATCAAAAATCTTCATCTCTTCATCACAAACAAATTGTTCTCCAAGCAAGGCTTGGAAATATGAAACAACCTCCCGCTCCACTTCATTCGGATTACAAAGAGTAACACCCTCATCATTTTTAATTTGGTGGATAAAAAGCTTGGTCTTTCTCTTCTTAATCATAGTATGGAAAAATTTAGAATTTAGATTCTCGTATTTAACCCATTTCACACGAGCTTTCTGCTTCCAAAATTTCTTCAATTTAAGTTCATTATTAAAGTTGGCTTGGGCTAGATGCCAAGCTTCCCTATTAGATGGGGAGGGATCCATGTCAAACAAGGATTATTTAAGAATAACACCATTTTCAGCTTTTTAAACCCGGAAAAAAATAATGGCAAAAACATTTTTATTCCAAACCTTAAGGGTATCTTTCACATTCCTCAGTTTAGCAGCAAATATAGACATAGGACTTCCTGAACAATCACAGTTCCAAGCATTTTCAACAGTTTCCAAAAAAGAGTGATGAGTAGCCCACATATTCTGAAATCGAAACGACTTAGGAATAGAGTCAATTTTAAAACTTATCTTAAGAACAAGCGGGGAATGGTCTGAATTGGTACGATGTAAAGGTTCAACCGATCAAGAAAATTGATTGTTAAACCAACCATCATTACCCAAAAGATGGTCAAGACGAGCCTAAATTCTAGAATCCCCATCTCTATTATTTCATCAAGTATACTTAGAACCATAGAAAGGCACCGCTTATAAACCAACTTGAATCATTATTGAGTTAAAATCAATAATAGCCTGTAGATCAACTAGGTTACCCACCACTTTTTCATCTTGTTTAGCCACAATATTAAAGTCACCTCCAATTACCCAAGACTCAAACCCAAGAGATGCAATGGAATTAATCTCATCCCAAAGAAGTTTCATATCCTATTTATTGTATTTGGCATAAACACATGAGACCAGGTAAGAATGCAAGGAAGTAGGAAATTTAACTGAGATAGTTAGTACTTGTTCCATGTCTCTAATAATATCCACCTTACACTAAATATTCCACAAAATCCAAATCTTACCACCAACATTAGAGATACCACCAGACAAACCAATTTTCTTAGAAAGAGATAAAATACTCCATTCATTAATTTTAGGCTCCTAAAGTGAAATCATACAAATATTAAATTTTTTAATAATCTTTTTGAGTCTTCGAATGGAAGAATTTTTTAATAATCTTTTTGAGTCTTAGATCATAAGAAGGTGTAGCGTCTTTGGGCCAGGAGAAAGTAAGATTGGCGACTTGGGGTAAATCGACAAGACGGACTATGGAGTCGGTAGTGATAATAATCTCCCTACCATGTACCCGGGAGACAAGACCTCTCTCCTCTACGAGCATTAAAAATAAAAAGTCTTTAATAAGGTTGGGATAGATAGGTTCGCAAAGACTAAACATGGGATCCCAACCACGGGTGACTAGTCAAGAGAAAACTATGCTTCCTGATAAAGAAACTATATTTATTACCTTATTCCTAACAGTAGACCTAGTAGTAAAACCAAGGGTGTGAAAGTGTGTGTGGTTTTCATGCATACCCCAACGCAAACGAAGATTTGGGATGTCGACGTCTTCACTGAAAGAACGTTCATCATTCGAAGGGGTAGCACGCCTAGGTCGACAACTTTGAGCCATGAGTAAAATGGAATAGATGACTACAAACTACCCAAAATTAACAAACCAAACCACCACAACACCAAAATCAAGAAGCAAAAACAACAACAAGAATTTCCATCCTCCATTAGAATATCACAAATAAGAGAAGATAAAACTAATTAAAACAAATTAAATGAAATTTCATGAATTTTTTACAACAATTGTTTTTCCCAAAACAAATGTCAAAACTTCATGATATGTCCTTTAACCGGGGCAAACACAAATATTTGTATGAATTTTGTTTTTGTATGAAAAGATATATGTAGTATAAAGGCCTAACAAGGTTAAAAACCCATAAAATTTTGATTTTTAATTGTCCTAAGCAATGTAGAAATACTCGAACCATGGGAACTAAATGAATGGGTGTGAACAATGCGAGTGAGAGCATCGCCTAAGACAACGGACAAGTGAAAAATATCAAATAACCCATCTACACAATTTACACTCACATATACCTTGTGACAATTAAAAGGAATACAATTGGACACTAGCCACATAAACGAAATGCCTAAAAGATTGATGATTCTCTAGTCAATTGCATCGCCTTATGAAAGGAATATATTGATTTATAATGTATACCCATGATCTTCAATCTATGTCTCCCATAAAATCAATTAATCTTTTGAATTATGCAAAATATTTTGCATATTATACATTGACCTTGGCAATTTGCAATTTTACGCCATGAATTCTTTTTGGCTCATTTTCTTCTTACAAATGGTGGCTACATGCAAAAACAAATTGTCTTTTGCAGCCCGATTCCATTGCTAAATAAAACTTTATCGGATAAATGTTTTTCTATTTTTCTCAATCGGGGCAATGGTTCTTACACGCACAATTGTAATATCTATTACTTGTACGTTTAGGTGACAAAATTGATAAAACAACACCTTACTTCACCTAGCATATGTAAAACGACGTAGACATACTCAAGATTCTGTGGTAGGTGTGTGCTTGAAAGGCAATGATATGAGGCAATTATAGAATAATATATCATAAACAAGCATAAAAAATGCACAAGAGACGAAGTTCGAACTAACTACTCATCGAAAGCCACATGGACATGGAATGAAATAGTGATCCGAAAATCTCACACACATAACCTATATGGACAAAAGGTTTTATAAAAGCCTTTATACACAAAACAAATCAAAATATTTTTGGAATTTTTGAAAAATATATGTACAAAAATATAATCTAGTTCATATGTAAAGGGATAGACATCAGGCTCAACTTAAATTAGATATATGACTTTGAACTTTATCAGTAAAGCAAACCCCAATGGATTTCCTAAGGTTCTCAAACCTAAGGGCATCTAGAGGTTTGGTAAATATGTCGGCCAATTGACGATCGGTGCCTACAAAACTCAAGGAACCGAATTTCTCTTCAACTAAATCTCGAATATAGTGCTCTCGAATCCTAATTTGCTTTATTCTAGAATGTTGGACGGGATTTCGAAAAATATGTATTGCACTTGTATTGTCACAATAAATAGTCATTGTGCCTTGTGAAATACCGCAATCCTCCAACATTTGCTTCATCCAAATGAGTTAAGTGCAATAACTCCCGACGACTATGTATTCGGCCTCCTCCATGGACAAAAAAATCATTCTTTTGAAATTGAATCAACTCTTTTTGCATGGAATTTATCCAATATTCATATTTTAGCGCTTCATTAAAAAATTTAGGTTCGATTATAGAGGTATAACAAAAATAAGTAACCTCATTTTCTAGTTATGCTTTAGTCTTGGCACCAAATTCGGGGTTCCCAATAGTTTGTAAGGGTCATGACTTTTACGAACCCAAGAGGTTGGATCCCTTTTCTCAAGTGAGGGGTCCACCAAATCATTTTTAGACTCACTATGATCAACATCATAGGGTGCATTACTCTCAAGTAAGGAATCATCCTCAATATCAATAAATGTGGTTGAAGCATCATCTTTTATTGTAACCTTTACCGATTCCATAATTTTAAGAGCAAGCAAAGTTTTAAACCATATAAGCTATACTATTTGGTGAATACCCTAGAAATATACCTTCATCACTCCTCAAGTCAAATTTTTCTAAGAGCTCTCTATCCCCAAGGATGTAACAATGACTCCCAAAGACTCAAAAATAGGTTAGGTTGGGTTTCTTACTTGTTCACAATTCATAAGGAGTTTTATTAGTGTGGGGATGTAAGTATACCCTTATTCATCGTATGACATGCGGTGCTTGTCACTTCTGCCCAAAACCTACGAGGAACTTTCCTACCTAAAAGCATCGATCTCGCCATTTCTTGAATCATTCAATTCTTCCTCTCTACTATACCATTTTACTGAGGCGTTCGAACGATAAAAAACTCATGCTTAATTCCAACTTCATCACAAAAATCATTCACGCCGGATTCCTTAAATTCGGTTCCATTATCACTTTTAAACGGGTTAATGGTGACACTATGTTGATTTTGAAGAACTCGACATTTAACCGTTAGAAACTCAACTACGTCGGATTTTTCCCTAAGAAATCCAACTATTTAATATCTTGAAAAGTCATCTACCATCACTGGGATATATCTCCTCCTCCTATACTCTCAGTACGAGTGTGGACCATAAGGTCCATGTGAATTAATTCTAAGATACGAGAGTTGGTTATAGAATTCAACTTCGTATGAGGACTTCTAATTTGTTTTCCAAGTTGACAAGGCCCACAAATTGAGGATGTTGGTTTTCCTAAGTATGGCAAGCCTTGAACTAGTTCTCTCTTTACTAGATGATCAAGATCTCTAAAGTTTACATGGCCCAAAAGTTGATGCCAAAGATCGACAGAGGAGACCTTGGCACTAATGCAAATGAAAGAAGACTTTGAAATGATTCCATAACAATTGTCACTAGTCCTCACACCTTATAGAATAGCCTTTCTAGATTTAACATAAATCAAACACTCCATTTGGCTAAACATAACTGCTAGGTTTTCATCGCATAACTAGCTAATGCTTATCAAATTATCTTTGAGTCCATCAATATAGAGAACATTTTATAGTCTTGGAAAATTATAAACTTTAATGGTGCCTCTACCCATAATTCTAGATTTACTCCCATCGCCAAGGGTGACTTTACCATCGTTGTGATACTCAAAAGTGGTACAAAGGGATTTATCACTTATCATATGTCTGGAGCATCCACTATCAAAATACCATTGGGAGGTATTCTGAGCTTTAAGAGCAACATGAACAATAAAATCCTTCTTGATCTCTTCTTTTGCAACCCAATCTTGAGTTGTGTTCTTTCCTTTGTTAATTCTAGTATTTAGGTTGGAATCATTTTATTGGGCCACATAAAATCTTAGAAACTCTTCCATTAATCCTTTGGATGTATTGACTAGATACTCAACTTGGTTTTTAAGGCTAGTTAAGGAGATATAGTGTGGTCTAGGAGTATTGGGATAAGAATTCTTCCTAAGTCTGTAACAAAATTTTCTATGATGAACCTTTTTATGACAAAAGATATAAATATATAGTTAATTTGGAGTCACTTTCATTGGTTGATGAGGTAGATTTCTCTTAGGTGGGTTAGGTCTAGGAGGGTTTGTTTTGGTAAAAAACTTAGCTAAAGGTTCGGATTTAACATTGGATGACTCACCATCTTCATATCATATACCCCTTCTCTCTTGATATCCTTTCTCCTTATAACCTAAAACTGGACCAAGAAATAACTTTCCCATTCTTCCAAAATTATCCTCAAGTGTGACTATGACTTCTCGAGAGTCCTCGATATCTTTCTCAAGTTTAATAATTTTTGCTTCAAATGTTTTGCTAATTTGTAAGGATTTATGAAGATATTTGTTAACACGAGTGTTGATACCAAAAATTATCCATCTACATGGACCAATTAGAAGTGGACACTTATCTCCTTACATGGCAACAGTCTTAGTCAGAAGCCAATTAATCGACCCCGAATATAGTTGCTCGGTAGGCAGGCCGACCAACATGAAGAATGCAAATCATCAAAGTAGATAAATAGTCACCACTTGGGAAACGACCAAGGGTCCTTCCACACGTGGTCAAGATTGTCAACCATAACATTCATTATGTACGGGTGTAAGCGCTTAAATATACAAAAGCATTATAACCCTCGATCTCTGAGTCACTATAAATACATTATATTCCTTTCACAAAAGGCAAGATAGAATGGATTCCAGTCTATTCTTCTTGTAGCAAGAGTACCTAACTTTCTGTAATCACTCAAATCAACACAATAACAGTGGACGTAGGCTTTCCTTCACAATCGAACCACTCTAAAAACTCTTTGTCTCTTTTATGTTTATTTAATCGCATATTACATTTTATCTGTGATTAAATCTACTATATTATTTGACATCAACAGATTGGCGTCGTCTGTAGGAACGTGTATCTATTATCGTTCTCTATCTTGTACATCTTTATTTAAGGAAAATGAATGACCCTGAGAGTAGTACTATAAATGAAGGCAGTACTACCGTTCCATATGCTCCACCTATAACGTTCGACCAAAATAGAAGCATATCCAGTATTGCCAGGGGTCAAGATGCCATGTAGGAACCATGAGGCAATTGGCTCAATTATTGTAAGCTAGGTCACCAGATATTTCCAAGAAAAATACGGTTCCATCTCTTAGGAGAGAAATTCCACCGCCACTACCTAGGCATAGCCGACGTAGTTATTCTAGTTCTTCACCCGATAGGTCTTACCATCCAGAAGTAAGCTCATCAGTCAGATACACAGAATTCTATGACGACCATTCTCTTTTTCTTAAAAGGCCAAGTGTTTTGGAAAGATTGAGCACAGCTTCGCCTTTTGACCATATGGGATCCAGAGCAAATATGAATCCCCATAAAGAGTTATTCAGAACCAATGAACACCCAGCCAAACGTTGTGAATGATCAGTTAGAACCAGATCAAGCGTCTGACGAATTGTGCATGCCGAGCAGACTTCTCAGGAAGAGAGCTCAACACAAACACATGGTTGGGATGATTGATCTGCTTCGAACGGATCTAATGCGGGAAATCCTTTATGGAAATGATATATCCAACTATTACAAGATCGATTGGGAGAAATGGCCAAGGCAAAGAACCCATTGCAGCGTAATTTTGTTAAGGGGTCTCCCTTTATTCAAGCGATTGTTGATTCCCCAACTCCATCCAAGTTTAAAATACCAGTGGTTACCCCTAAATATGATGGTAAAACTGACCCAGTTTTACACATTGAGCAGTATCAGGCTGCAACTGACATATATTCTGTTCCTGATGAAATGAGATGTAGATTTTTTTCAAGAACCATTACTGGTTCAACCCAAATATAATACAACAACTTGCCCCAAGGATAAATTGCCAACTTCAATCGGCTTGCTGAGCTATTTTTCAGCAAATTCTATTTTGGGGCCAAGTCAGTTAAGAGAGTATCCCACCTCCTAAGTATCAGGCAGTGAGCAGGGGAAACCACAAGAAAGTACATTACTCATTTTAATAACGTGAAGCTAGAAGTGATTGATTATAAAGATAATATAACCATCACCACTTTAAAGAGTGGATTACTTCCAGAGAAGCTATACTATGCTTTGGCAAAAGATCCTCCCAAAACCATGACTGAGCTCATAGCCAAGGAAGGAAAAATCATGAATGTCGAGGAAGCAATGGCTGCAAAGTAAAGTCCCGTTACTAAGCCTGGGAAGAAGGAGCAGAAATAGAAGACAAATCATAAGACCAAAAAGTACGAAGCATATACTCAATTGACGGTCAGTATTCACCGTATACTGGAGGAAATTATGCACAATAAAGATTTGCGATGGCCCAAGAAGCTGAGGGCACCACCCAACAAGAGGGATAAATCTAAATATTGTGAGTTCCATAAAGATCATGGCCACATGAACGATAATTATATTGATTTAAAGAACGAAGTTGAATCCCTCATTCACCGAGGGAAGCTGAACAAATTTGTTAATCAACATCACCGTTGAGAAATAAGTGGACGGTTAAATTCTCCTTGTAAACCTAGAGATGATAGGAAGAGAAGCCATGAAGGTGGTTATGAAGATGATCCTGACCTGCTAAAAAAGCTGAACTAACCAGAACTTGAGGTAGCTATGATAAGTTTCGATTCTTTTGATTGGCATATCATTACACGTGAAGACACGGGAAAAGGAGATCAAACTACAGAAATGAAGGCCTACCTGAATGAAGCACGAGTCTGCTTCTATATACAATGAATCAATCTGAACGATGATGATCGACCCAGGAAAGTAAACTAAGACAAACTAGTCATCAACTTTTCCAAAAATGATCTCTTTGGAGTATTGTATCCTCATGACGACCCACTGGTCGTTAAGTTTAGAATCCAGGATACTATAATCGCCAAGGTCTTAATAGATAATGGAACTTTAGCTAATATTATATTTTACCCCTATTTTCAGAGCTTAATATTGAAGTTAATTCAACTGGAACTATACCACAGACCATTGATAGGTTTTTCCAGGGGGAAAGTTTATCCCTTAGGAATAGTCAATTTGGAAGTGTGATTTGGCACTTGGCAAGTAAGCCGTACCGAAAAGATACGCTTCTTTATTATGGATAAAAATGTTTAGTCTATTTACAATGAGATCTTCGACAGGGTAGGACCAAAGAAATTTAAAGTTGTACCATCCACCGTCAATCAATGTTTGAAGTTCCCTGCTCACTTTGGGGTTGGTGTCATAAAAGTTGATCAAAAGGTGGCCAAAGAATGTTATTACTCCTCAGCCGAGTAGGATGACTTGGTCGGCGGGAAGAAAAATACCACTACTTACCAAGTTGACACTCTAGAGCCTAATAGAGAATAAGAAGTTGATACATTGGATGCCAAAGATGAGATAGAACGTATTCGCTTGGAGTCACGAGGATATGCCTGGGATTGATTCCAACTTCCTCTGTCATGAGCTCAATATTAATAAAGACGCCAAGCCAATTAAACAGAGGCACAGGGTATTCAGTTTTGAGAAAAACTAAGCCATACAAGAAGAGGTGGAAAAAATACAAAAAGCCCAATTAATTAAGGATGTCAAATACCCAGCATGGTTGGCAAATATTATGATGGTTAAAATGAAAAATAATAAGTGGTGAATGTGTGTGGATTTTACTGACCTTAATAAGAATTGCCCAAATGACCATTTTCCTTTGCCCAGAATTGATCAGTTGGTGGATGCCACATCAGGACATGAATGAGTTTCATGGATGCGTATTCTGGGTATAACCAGATAAAAATAAAACTAGAGGAGAGAGAAATCACTTCTTTCATTACCAACAGAGGTATTTATTGCTACAACGAAATTCCCTTTGAGATTAAAAAAACTGGAGCAACATACCATAAGTTGGTTAATAAGGTGTTTGAAGACCATATTGAAAAAAATATGGAGGTATACGTAGATGATATGCTGACTAAAATCAAGAAAGCTTCAGATCATATCAAGGACCTCAAATAGACTTTCGACCGGCTGGAAAAACACCAAATGAATTTAAATCTGACCAAGTGTGTGTTCGATATGCAAGAAGGAATTTTCCTCGGCTCTATAGTTAACCAAAAAGGAATTGAAGTTAATCCTACCAGAATAAAATCTCTGATAGAGATACAATTGCTTATCTACAAAAAAGATGTTCAAAAACTTACTAGTAGAGTGTCTGCCTTAAACCGGTTTGTTTCTCGAGCAACAAATAGGTGTTTACCATTCTTTAAGATGCTTATAAAGACCTTTGAATGGAATGCAGAGTGTGAATAATCATTTTAATAATTGAATAAGTATTTGGGATCTCCACCAGTATTGTCCCAACCAATCTTGGGAGAAAAATAGTACTTGTATTTGGTTGTTTCTGAGTCTGAAGTTAGGTCGGCCTTAGTTCGACTGAAGAATGGGATCCAATAACCATCAAAGCATTCAGGTGAGCCGAAATTAGGTACCCATGCTTGGAAAAATTGGCCCTTTCCCTCATTGAAGCATCCAAGAGAATGAAGCCTTATTTTTAAGCGCACACCATAGTAGTGTACACTGATTTACCTCTTCGGCAAGAACTTCACAAACCTGAGAACTCAAGCAGGTTGATGTATTGGGCAATAGAGTTGGGAGAGTACGACATCATTTACGAGCCATGGTCGTCATTAAAAGGTCAAGCGTTGACGGATTTCACTGCGGAATTCACAAACTATGGTTTTTAGTTTGTGTAATTACGACTTTCAAAGTTTTTGGTCTTCTACAGGGCTAGGGTATGCAAAGAGCTAAATTATTTTTTGTCTAGCTTCTTTGAAGAAGGGCAAGATGACAATGTTCGGGTGTCTTCGACCCCTAAGATTTTCTTATTGATGGTTTAAATTTTATTTGTTTGCATATGTATGCATTGAATGAAATACATATTTTTACATCTTAAAAATGATTTCATGACAAAAAAAATATATCATAATTTGTTTAATCTCCTGTTCAATTTATACTTTAGAACCGGCGAAGATTCACATTTTTGAATTGTATTTCGGGCCGATACAACATGATAAAGATTTTCTTAAATTGATTATTCGGATATAGTGGCACGTGAAACGCACATGGGCACACCTAGCAAAACTATATCCACGTGTGTTTAAAGTCTTCTACCCTTTTCCCAAAATACCCTTCAACCTCCCTCATTCTTATTACCTTATTAAACCCATGTGCACATTTATTGTCTTTTAAAAATTTCCCTTAACTAAATAACCCATTTCCCGTTTTACCCTCATAAACCTCACCTATAAAACATCTTGCATGCATAAAAGAAGAAGGTCTCTCCACAAAAAGAATATAAAATTTAGAATAAAGAGAGAAATTTTATTTTTTATTTCAGAAAAATAATAAATAGTTGAGTGAGAGCTTGTAATTAAATTGGGGGAACTGTTGTTCTAATTGAAGGAGTTTGAATTCAATTCAAGGAAATTTTCGTTTGATTACTTCTTCTCTTAATTACATCTTGTTTAGTCCTTACATGCTTTTAATTATTTATTTTATGTCTTGGAATCCCATTATGAAGGGCTAGTCTCCCATACGAGATGAAATAAAGCCCCCATGGATCCAATTTATCTAATTTGCTAATTTTATTTTTATTTGATTTCCTTTGATTAGTAACTTTAATTCCTATACTTGTTTTTGCATTGAGAAATGCGAAACCATCCTTGAGAAATGATTGAAAGCCTATGTTATAATTTTATCAATTTGATTTAAACTAGAGATAGGCTTATCAAATTGATTAAAATTATAATATAGTTTTCTTTTACTCATGTTTTATTTTGTTTAATTAAAATTATTTGGGTGAATTTTCCCGGGGGGGTGATTCATTTGATTGATTTTAAATTATTTGGGAGTAGAGTTGTAGGAATTAAAATTACTTTTTTAAAATAACATTTATTTAATTAAATAGTGTAATGAGAATTAACTTTTGAATCAGATGAATATTTTTGAAATTAATCAAATTAAAATAGTTCAAACTAGATTGAATTGTATGAAATTGAGGTGGATTTACATCCCTTGATCATTCTTACTAGCATCTCTCATTTAATTATCTTTCACTCATTTTCATCACACACTTCTTAGTTATTTCTTTAAATTTTTATTCTAGTTTAGTTGATCTCTTTCATTTAGTTTAGTTATTTCACCATCACATTAAATTCTTTAAATATAAAAAATCATAAAAAAGTAGAAAATAAAGAAAAATAAAAAATAAAAAAAAAAGTTAGAAACTTGGATTACATAACTTTTCGTGCATTTCACTCAAAAGAGTTGGATTGACATCCTCACTTACCTCTATACCAGTTCTTATTGTATTGTTATAGGTAATTGAAGGAAATTTTTTATTTGAGAGACTTTGCAACAACGACTAATGACACAAAAAAAGTTTTTTTTTTTTTTTTTTTATCACTGATTAGGCATAAAAATTCCATATTTATCCCCTTAATTGCGGTGTTTTTATGATCTTGTGGAGTGTATTTAGATCGAATTTATCTTATATTTATGCCACTAACCCTTTTCAGTGAGTATTTCGTATTTTGTATATTTCTCTCTTGTTTTACAGGTAAATAGTGCAAGTGCATGCAAGAGAAAAGCTAAAACGGTGAAAGAATTAAAAGAAAGGGAAGTCAAGAGCATTTTTATAATTTTATAGCCCGAATCTGGAGGAGAATCCAACAAAAAAGTTGAATAGCTTGAAGTCACCAGAATACTGAAAAAAACAACACCTTAATTCGAGCTACGATGAAGAAGTTATGCGCATTAGAAGTTGGGATGAGAATCCAGGGGCAGAAGCGCAAATAAGAGAACTTCGAGCACACAATACCACACTTGGGCAGAGCCTAGAACCGAACCAGTTTGGATCCTAGGGCGAATGGATTTGGGTTGGTATTAGTAATGGAATAGAATCGTGACAAAGATTTTCACGATCTATAATCGTGACAAATCCTGAAGAGGGAATTTTAGTTTGGACTTATCTTTTAACCAAAAGAGTTTTTGAGTTTAGGGACTCTTCTAAATGACTTCTAAACTATATATTTAGTCATTAGGGTTCTTTTAACATAAATTTCATTCAATTTAAATCTATCAATCAAGGAGGAACATCAAGGAGAATATTTTACAAGCTTTGCATAATTAATTCAACATAAGAGCAAGTTTATTTCCAGTTTTTCTTCAAGTTGATTTCTTCTTGCATGTTCATATTCTTCAACCTTGGTAACCTTAAATTCCAGCACTTTTATTATTGTTTCATTATGTTTACATGATTTTTAATGGATTTTTACGTAGTTAATACAAATATGTCTAGCTAGATTCATAGAGAGTTGGGGAACATGAACCCAACCTAGTTTTTTGACGGTTGATATAAAATCCGACATAATTGTATGTTTCATTGCTAGAGATTGATATTTTTATTAAAACTAAAATTGTAGATCTCTTAACTCAGTTTTTCGTAGGCAATCAGAGTGTTTGAGGATGCGATATACGTGTTAATATTTATATCATTCACTTTAATTAATTTGTTGACTAATTATTGTGCGGATTGACACCCTCATATATTTAGTGCTTCAAATTAGTTAATGTTTTCTTCTAATTGAATATATAGTTGTTAAGAATTTTATATTTAGCGAAAATACCTACGGTTCAGGGGGATTGGATCTCGACTCTACTTTTTTGAATAGTTGTCATACATTCAAAATTTCAGTTTCTTGCTTTCTTAGATTTACTTCCACTTACTAGTTAGGTTTTCTTAGAAAACTAAAAATTTCCTGCAACTAAATCATCTTTTATTTTATTTCGAAAGTTGAGACCTAGATTTAGAATCCAGCTCTATTATTATCGTTCAATTTTTTATGACATATTCCCTGAGAATTCGATCCCGACTTACCGGGTTATTATTGAGCCACCAGCTTGCACTTGAGCTGTAGGTACACACATAGCACACACATTCTACTTCGTGTCAAGTTTTTGGCCCCGTTGTCGGGGATTAGGTTAACACACTAATTAAGGGGAGGTATGTCAAAGTAATATACAAGTAAATAAAGTGGTTCAAACATTAGCTGGGGATCTTACGTACACTGTTAAAGGGTGTCTCACTGTGTATTAGATCATAAAATGGTTATTAAAATCTCATAGACCTCCTAAGCTTTTGTTAAGAAGATTTAAGGTCACTGTGATCATTGTCATTAATGCAAGAGACTTTAGGAAGTAACTGATAGACTTATCTAAGGGCTCATAAGCCTTAATTTAGCACTCAGTAAGTAAAATAGTTGGAAATGATCCAGGCTAAAACTTAAGGCTCATAAAAGTGGGTTGAGAGCGTCTCTAACAATAATTAGACACTCGTTCTACTGGTATATAATGATTTGAGCTTGAGTTGTTTTTGTTAGCTCGATTACCCTCACTTAACATGTGTCCACTTGAATTTATTTGTTCATAGGCCTCCCATATATATGCATTCTCATGGGAAGGGAATGCGTGGAGGACAACAGTATGAAGGGGCTTCGTCTAAGGTCTGATGGCTATAATATCAAGGGAGAGTGTGGGAGAAATTCTTGTAGGTGGTGTAAGGTAGTTGATGGGTGCATTTAATATAGATGAGACTCATCAATATAAGTGGAAATGAGTGGTGACGGTATGTTGAACAATGTGATCCTTTTCACTTGCTCGCCAGACGAACTGAAGGAGTTTAGCCAAATGTTTGGGAGGTCTCGAATCGTCATTAGATTGCCATTAGATGTTACTGAGGTATCTTGTAATATTACCTTTTCGGGCTAAGTGATATATGATCTCTGAAGGCCATTTTTCTTCAGATTGAGGTCCACTATGTACGTCAGAGATATGTGGGGACGTTGGTGCTGAGGGCTCTAAGCCCGATTACTGAGATATGTTGGAATGACTGGCCATTACAAGAGAGTGGGGAGGTGGGACGAGGCCTGTGACATTAATGTGGTACTTTCTTGATGACATCTGCGTTCTTGAGAGCTGAATAGTGGTCTGACAGAGGTCAGAGGTTAACCTTAGGTACTCTGCTCTTGCACAAATGAACTTAGGAGTTTAAGGAGCCTCAAAATACCAATAGTTAAATATGATATCATCATCGTTCGAACGAGATCCCAATTTCGTTCGAATGAGTTTGGGTTTTGCCTCATTTTGGTGCCCTCAAAATACCAATAGTTAAAATGAGTTTGGGTTTTGCCTCTTTCATTTTAAAATGAAGGGCAGTTTGTTCAGTTTTGGTGAGCAGTTTTCATAGATAAAACTTTTAGCCTTTAAATACAGTTTTACACCCACTTTTGAGATCCAAGTATCAACGCATTAATCTTGTGCATAGATATCATGTTTTAAGTCCCCAAGAAGATTTATTCTTTATTCGTTTAAGAGTTTTAGCATAGTGGAATCCGTGTTGCTGATTGATGGAGCCTTATTCAGATCAATTGACACCGAGGCATGGTTGCATTGCGTTGACACCGAGGCATGATTGGATTGTGTTGTGTTCCGTTGGTGGATTCCTACCGTTGTTGTGATCAAGGTTGAGGAATGAAGATTGCATCAAGCTTGAAAGTAGTTGAGTCGGTGAGTAAGTTTGCTTGTCGTCTTGTATAAATCCTTTATATCATAGTGGACTCATGTAGGTTAGACCATCCAATATTTTTCCCGTTGTGAGTTTTTCTCGTACACTGTGGCGTTTTGTGATTGTTTCTTTACTTTCTTTAATTGAATATTGGATGCTAATAAAGTAATTCTTAGCCAGGATAAAATGGGGTAAAGATCACACAAAATCGTATTTACTCCGTGTTGTTTTGAATTTGGTATAATTGTTCACTTGGTAATTTTCTTATAAAATTTGGAATTGCCATAACCGTTTTTAATTGAGGAATCATCCTATAACGCACACACTTTCAACTTCTAATATTTAATAATTAATAGAATTAAAAAAAGATACTCGTTTCAAGTTGCGAAGTAAAGTTTAATCTTTAATCTTTTTAAAAAGATATTACTAAAAATATTTGCAATTTTATATGTTTAAATAGATAAAAGTTAATATCTAATGCTTCAAATATTTAATATCTAACAAATTTTATAAAACAATAATTTTTAAAAGTTGCAAAATAAATTTTAGTGTTTAATGTATTTTAAAAGACACGTTATTAAAAATATTTACAGTTGAAAGAAAAAAAGTTAATATATAATGGTTTTAATATTTAATATCTAACGGAATAGATAATTTTTTACAAGTTGCAAAATATATTTTAATGTGTAATATATTTTAAAATATATTTACAGTATAATATGTTTTAAAGGGAAAAAAATTAGTACCTAATGTTTATACTATTTTAATAACTAATGAAATTTCAAAAAGATATTTTTTTACAAGTTGTAAAATAAATTTTAATGTATACTATATTTTAAAATTTTAAATATTAAAAAAATGATCGGAAAGCTTAATAAGGTCAAAAAAATTAATTTTACAGTTTAAAATAAGAGGAAATAAGTAAAATAAGTGAAATCCGTTAACTTTAATGTTTTTATTTAAAGAAATGACCGATTAGAAACAAATAATAAACATTAAGACCTCAATATGTATAAACAATACGTTAACACTCAATAAAATATTTAACAAATACTAGGGGCATTTATTTATCGAGGTTTTTTACTCGTTAGTCCTAAGTGTGTGGTCCAATAAATCCTACGATTTTATTTTGGTCTAATCGATTCTATTAAAAAAAAAAAATTAGTCCAATAAATTTTAGGGGAAAGTACTCTTAGGTGCCTCCCAAACAAATTTTAAATAATAAAGGAGTTTTGACAAATTTCAAACACTTAGATCCACTAATTTTCTTCTTATAGAATTCACGCTAGTGACATAACAAGAGGATTTAATAATAAATTGTCCTTAAATGTCTAAAAATTATCAATAAGAGACCTAATTTTAAATTGCCCTAAATTTTATTTGTAAACATGTAACGAATATTTCTAGAGGTATAAATATGAGCAATTGAAAAAAAAATGCAAAATTTAATTACCCCAAAACAAACACCCTTTGTTAAAATTTTAGTTATACATAAGATTCATACGTACATATATATATAATAATGCTCTTGTGCGGACTAATCCGCATTTTAAGAACGCGGACCGGACATGTGTCATCTAATGATGTACCTAGAAATTATCACTTAAATTATAGGCACACTCTCTTTCTTTTCTGGACTCACCGTCAGGTGACACATGTCCGCTCCGCATTCTTAAAATGCGGACTAATATACTCCGCATTTTAAGAATGCGCGAATATATATATTAGTTCGCATTTTAAGAATGCGGACCGAACATGTGTCACCTGACGGTGAGCCCAGAAATTATCGCCTAAATTATAGGCACAGTCTCTCTCTTGTCTGGGCTCACCGCCAGGTGACACATGTCCATTCCGCACAAGAGCATGACTGATATATATATATATATATATATATATATATATATATATATATATATAAGCCCCCTCCTATAAGGACTCCTTATGGTGCATACTCCGGTACATACCAATTTCTAAAATAGTAAAAAAATAAATTTTTTTACGAAACTTCATGGATATGATCTCAACGTTAAAAAAAGACCATCTTCAATTTTTTTCATCAAAACTTTCAATAAAAAAACTGTTGAGTTGAAGTGATATGTAATTTTTTGTATAAATATGCATTTTCGACCCTTGAAATGTTGACGATCATTTCACCAACTTTTTGATTGAATTTTTTTATGAAACTTCATGGATACGATATCGACAGTGAGAAAATCATATCCATAAAGTTTCATAAAAAAAATCAATCAATAAAGTGGCTGGCGCCGACCCAATATTTCAACTGTTGAAAATATATATTTATACCATTTTTTACATACCACCTCATCTCAAGTTTTTTTTTATTGGATTTTTTGATGAAAAAAATTGAAGATGATTTTTTCAACGGGAAGATCATATCTATGAAGTTTCATAAAAAAAATTATTTTTTTACTATATTAAAAAAATAGTACGTAGCGAGATCTGTACTATAAGAAATCATTAGAGGGAAGACATTATATATATATATATATATATATATATATATAGCATACCACGTGGTGTCAGTGATAGCTTTACGCGCATCTCTACTAATCTTCGTTCACCATTTGTGATTTTTGCTGACCAAATATTATTTTAAGAGCGTCGAAAACGGGAAAGTAAATCCAATCGATTCCAAGTGTGTTCCATATACACCATTATACCAATGTACCATGAAGCTTGGTTTACATAATTATATTTGTATCGTGTGTCTATTAGCTCTGATCATGACTGAACCCAAAATACGAATTCATACGGACACGAAACGTGAGCCTATAGATACAATTTTGTAAGAATCCTATCTACAAATACAACTCCTCTAATTTAACTCCCAACTCTTGTTCACTTCCTCTTTGCATTTTCTCCAGACGTGTCAATTGGGACCAGTTTGTAAAGCCCTAATCACGATCTCAATAATAATTCATGTACGTTCATTCATATTATTTCTTTTATCTCTACTATAACCTCAACACCCCTAGATGTGATATAATGGTGGCATTCTTGTAAAATGATAGAGAGGAACAATCCCTATTGATTTTTTCCTCTGTATCTGCTATGCTGGCTGAGTTGTTTTTTGTTAGGGTTACTGTTAACAATGGGATTAGGATATTTGGTCCTTTTTTTTTTACAGGTATAAAAATCTGATCGTTGAGTTGTTAACATAAATATGATTTGGCATAGAAATCTAATCCGTTAAAGATTTGTATGACTGAATCCTATGTGCACAACTATTTTCAGTTGTGTTTATTTGATAGTTTCTTACTGTTATCGGGGTTTAAAACCAGGGATGTTATAGTCTTTTTTTTAACTTTATTGTTTTAATTAGCCAAGACATAAGCGGGGGCGTAGACAGGAATAGTAGGTTTATTTAAAAACATCCTTTTTTTAGGCTTAAGCATTTCAATTTATAAACACGCGTCACTTTACCCCGGAACACTCTGGTGTGTTCAATTTTTGGACGAAAAATTGATCTTGTGCGATGCACGTAAGGGTATTTTTGTCCAATTCTAAAAACTTAATACTGTTACGGTCAGGGGTAAAATGGTATTTTTTTTAAAGTTGAAGGGATTAATTGTAAAAAATAAAAGTACAGACGGGGAAGTGAAAATAGGTGAAAAGTTGAAGGGGTCAAAGTGTAATTAATTGTTTTTTACTTTATCGCCCGATATAATGATATAATTAGACATAATCTGCACTTTAAAAAAATTGACTTTTTCCACTTGTATCATATGCATCAACTCACTTGTACCTTATGCATACGTGGGTTAAGTTTAATTTTTTGAAAAATTGGGTTTATGTCTAATTACGGGATTAATTAAGTAAAATAAACCCTTTAATATATGGAGGATCCCAGTTTTATATTTGTGGCACTGCAATTTTGTGCAATTTTGTGATGTTGATGAACTTAGGATTTTGGATTTACTTTTTTTCCCCTAAGTTATTCAGTAATTTGCATTATGAGAATCTGTTGAAAAAAATTAGACTTTGATACTTTTTTTTTTCTTTGGGTCAATTAGTGTTTAGTTCCTAAAAAATGTTCCGTATAACGTTTTATGTTTAGTCGAATATATTTTCAAAAATAATTTTTAGTTCCTAAAAAATGTTTCATTTAATTTTGGTGTCATGTCTATGTCATTATTAGGGGCTAAACGAAAATTTTAAAAATATGTTGGAGAAAAGATTCATTTGTATCCACTCCCATGTTTTAAAAGCCCATGATTTCGATTTGTGGTGATTTGTTAGCAATTTAGTTTATGGAGAACCCTAGACTCATAATTGTGGCAACTGCGATTTTGTGACGTCTAGGAACCTTGGATTATGGAATTGCTGTAATTTTTTCTTTTGACTTTGGTACTTCATTAATTTGCATTATTAGATAAACTTGTTGAAAAAATATTAGGGTTTGGTATTTTTTTGTAGCTAAATGATATAGTTTTTGAAACTCTGTTATTCTGATTTTTTTTTTATGAAGTTCAAGTTTGTCATATATTGATACCTTATTCCTTGAATTATAATATTTATATATTATATTTTTCCCCCAATGGAAGACCTCTGATTCTGAAAATTAGCTGTGAAATTATAATTTGTCATGTATTGATATCCTATTGGTCGAAATTATGATATTTATATGTATGTATGTTTAGGCATAAATATGACAGTAGCTTTTCAAAGGGCTGAAGATTATGCTTCTATTATGTATGTGAAGAGCCATAGATATGAAACTGAAAGTTGAAATTTCTTAACATTTTAGTTTATGGAGAACCCTAGATTTGGATTTGTGGTGCTGTGATGTTGTGATATTTATGAACATTGGGTTTTGTGATTATTGTAAATAACTCCCCCTCTCAATATACTCGAAGGCCTGTGATTCTAAAACTTTAGCACGAAGTTTAAGTTCGGCATATATTGATACACTTGCTTGAAATTATGATATTCATATATCTTTTATCTTTTATCTTTTATATACTATAATAGGCTATACAAGGCATTAATAATACTTATCAACTAAAGCATCCACGTGTCACAGATAATTTTCTTTCTCTCTCCTCTCATTTATTCCATATTTTTTCCTTCGTCTCTCTCTTAACTTCAATACACTCGGAACCTTTTGGTTTGCCAAAAACCATCCGTATGTGGCCATACATTTATACCTACGAAAAGGCGGCATTGGGATAAGATAAATAAAAAGGTTGGGGAACCAAAAAGTTTAGAATTCATCCAAATGTTTATTTCTCTGTCTTTATCTATTCTCTATTCTTTTCTTAACTCTTAATTCTTTTCTTAACTAAGTAAATCTTGTATGTCATTTGAGAATACAAAGTAATAAATCATCCTCCTCTTAGAATATATCCACGTGACAATCCATAACAAAACATTAAACCCCTCTAGGCTCTAACATCTGTCCCTCTCAATCAATTCCTTTTCTCTCTCTCTAAAAACGTCTCTTCAATTCCCTCCCTTTCATCTCTAAAATGCCCCTCCATTTTTCCTTCATAAACATCTTCCATCTCTTCACGTCTCTCCAAAAATGCCTCTCCATTTTTCCTCCACAAACATCCTCCATCTCTTCACCTAGACTGGAAGTGTTATGAAGGCACCAAAAGGTAATCACGGATTGTTTTTCTTTTCAAAGAGGAAGGACAGTTCAGAACATAAGAAGGGCTTTTTAAAGTAGCTTCAGGGGTTCTCTCAAAGTTGTTTTCTACATCTAAATAATCGGGGGATTTCTTTTTCTGGGATTTAGGTGTGCCAATTTTTGGCATAGATTTTGGGTTGGGTGAGTTAATGCGGTGTGACACTTTACTAGATTAACAACTGTCAGAACCGTTTTGGAAATCTTCGGATTCTTTGTACATGAAAAGTTTCTTCATTTCAGACTTGGAACTGCCATTACTCTCCTTCGACTTGAAGATGGAGACCTTATCTTTGATAACAACTGCTTTGGATTTTAGCAAAGTTATTTGTTTTCAATTTTAATTGTGAAGTTATTTGTTTTCAATTTTCATTAGTGGGAATAAGGAATATCCACCCCAGATGACGACGGAGATCACCACCGCACTGTCGATGAAATTCTCCTCAACAACTCCGATTCTCCATCTTTATCTTCATTTGCATCTTCTTCCAATCAATTCACTCATTACGACAACATTTTTCTCAGGTAATTCCAAAACCTCTAAAAACCTTTAGTTCAAAATCACGTTATTTTTTAAACATGTGTAAGTTTAATTTTTATAGGTCGACTTGAAACTCTTCCCGTTGATGAAATTTATGCGAATTTATCCAAAAATATTTTATGCAATTAATATTTACTAATCTAAAATTCGTTCATATGTGTACATATTGTATCTGGGAGGACGGGTGAATATGGGTTTGGGAGGGACAAAGTTCTTATTTTGGGAGTCTTTTCAGATTTTGTTTTTTCTTAGTGTTTTTTAGTTTATTGTTTTCTATGCTTATTATATAGATTTTTAAGGAACGGAGATATTGATATCCTGTTGTTGATTGGCATTTATATAGATGTGATGATGTAGTTTGGTTCTTTTATGCCAGCGTCTTGGACTTTAGATCAATTTTTATTCAGATATTTATTTTAATTGTAAGTATAATGTTGCACCTATTTTCATATTAAAGGAGGAAGCCTACTTCCCTGAATGAGTAATCAAATAGAGTAAAATTTTAGTAGGGGTGTTTGTGTAAAATATAATTTCCTTTGAGAACTAATAAGTTAGGGGGTTGAAGAAATTGAATGTCGTTTCGATAAGAAATTATAGCTTAGTTCACAAATCAATATGTAATAATTTGTTATGGTAAAAATGTTAAACTTTTTGTAGTGTTTTCTTTTATTTTTAGAATGTTTGAAATGTACTTTTCAGAATATTTGTTGAATTTATTGTGTTTGGATAATTTCTCACCTGATTAACACGGTTATTTGGACTTTGGATCATCAAATTAATATTTTCTGGGAATATTTTTAAGTTTGTTGGATTTGTATGGCTTTTTTCTTTTGATGTGCGAAATTTATATCCCAACTCGCGCACCGCGCTGGTTTACACCTAGTGTAGGTCTATTTTGACATAATACGACACTAGCTCTTTAGAGGGTTGAAAATTTATGTTTTATTATATATGTGAAGACTGAAGAGCCATAGCCTATAGGTGTGAAGCTGAAAGATGAATATATTTATGGCAACTGCAATTATGTGATGTTTATAAATATTGGATTTTGGAGTTGTTGTACCCGTCCTCTCAATATATTGTAAGGCCTATAATTCTGAAAATTTGGTATGAAGTATAAGTTTGTCATATATTGATACACTATTGCTTGAAAATTATAATACTCATGTACGTAGGCATATTTTGACATATGTAGGACATTAGCTCTTCAGAGGGTTGGAGATATATGTTTTTTATTATTATGTGTGAAGAGCCTTAGGTGCGAAATTGAAAGATGAATTTTCTTAAGTTTATGGAGAACCCTGTAATTTGATTTGTGGCAGCGGCGATTTTGTGATGTTCATGAACCTTAGATTTTGGAATTGTGGTAAATAATTTTTCCCCTTGTCTTCTTAATCTAATGTGAGACCTATAATTCTATGTTAGACTTCATGCCTATCACAGAATTTGTCCCATAAGATATAGATTCCAACATAATGTCCTTAAGTGAATTGGACCCTCTACTAAGCATCGAGGCCTTTTGAGTGAGTTAGAAATCTCTTGGGGCTCGCCCGGTGGTTAAATTGCCCCAACATTATGATACTTTGGTATGAAGTTTAAGTTTGTCATGAAATGATACCCTATAACTTGATATTATTTATATTAAAATTTGTGGTTAATACGATTTTGTGATGTCGACGAGCCTTGGGTTTTGTGACTATTTGGAAAAACAAATTTCAACTTAATGGAGGGTCTATAATTCTGAAACTTTGGTATGAAGTTACAGTTTTTCATATATTGTTAATCTATTGCTTGAAATTATTAAAGCCGAGGAACAAATGAAATGAAACGCTTACCTGGAAGGAAAAATATTAAGGCAAAATTGTTGTTTTGCTTGGCATAAATTAAGAGCTTACGTCCATTAAGCTACACAGTTTTGTTCCTTTGAGGTAAGTGGAACTGAAACCGAGTCAATGTTTGTGGTTGTATCTTTGCCTATATTTCCCCAGCAACCACTGAGTTTACTAACTTCTTTTTGACAATTCTGACATGTGAAATTTTAGCTGTGAGAAGTCAAACTTCTCTTTTTCCCACGCGTTAATGTAGACTTCTTTTAGCATGTGGACATATAGGTATGAGAAATTAGAGAATTGGACTTTCCTTTTTGTAAAAAAGAAATAAAAATTCTCCATATAGCGATTTACATACATATACACATAATTGCTGGTAAATTACACCAATCCCCCTAGACTATTGCGATTTTGTAGATAGCCCTGAATCTAAAAAACCCGACAGTGAGCCCCTTAAACTATTGAATTTTGACACCTAAAAAATATGCATAAAAATTTAATAATTTTTATCAACACCTTTTCAATGAAAATGTGTTTGGCGTCAGAATTCAATAGTTTATGGGGCTCTTTGTTGTTTTTTTAAGATTAGGGGGCTATCTGCAAAACCGCTAAAGTTCAAGGGGGTTTGGTGTAACTAACCCTTTTATATATATATATATATATATATATATATATATATATATGGGGAGAGGTTCACAAGTGAACCTAAAAGATGAAGTTTTTAATGAACCTTAACAAAAAATACTTAACAATTAATTAATTTTAATTCCTATGTTGTAATTGGTCCGCGCCAGCGGCAACGGACACGTGTGTTGATCGATTCCCACCCCCCCACCCGCCCCGCCGCCCCCACTCCCCACCCCCACCCCCACCCCCACCCCCATGGCAGCCCTGCTGCCACAAGGGCTGCCACGGTGATGGTGGTGGTTGGGGGGGCGGGGTGGTGGTGGTGGTGGGACGGGATGGTGGTGGGGGGTTGGGGATCGATCGACACACGTGTTCGTTGTCGCTGGCGCGGACTAATTACAACATAGAAATTAAAATTAATGAGATGTTAGGTGTTATTTTGTTAAGGTTTATTAAAAAGTTCATCTTTTAGGTTCACTTGTGAACCTCTCCCTATATATATATATATATATTTATTTATTTATTTATATTTATGTTGGAGTTGTTTTATTTTATTTTTATTTTTGATAGTTTTATAACAAAAGACGCTGTTGGCTGCGCTGTCAATGAATGTGATTATGGTCAGGAGTTTGTGTGTATACAAAATATTTATCAAGAGCTATATAATTATTTTATAAGTTTAGTTTTACAGTTTTATTGTAAGAAGATGAATTCTTGAAGCAAATACTTTTTCTCGATAGTTTTTCATTGATTGTATCATTGTTTACATTAATTCTTCTATTGCAATATGAATTTCATGAAAATACAAATAAATGAAATTAAATCTTTTATGCGTAAGTATATATATATTTATATATATTGTGTGGTCGAGTTTCATATCTTTCTTCTTTGATGTGCAAACGCTAATCATACATTATTTCAATACATTTTTTGCTCTCAAAAGTACCAGGATTGCTCTGCTGGATCTCTAGAAGTGGTGTCCTTAACTTTTAGTATTCAAGTTAGCCATCAATAATAATAATGCAATATTTGATTTCAACAATGAAACAAGTGGGAAAAAAAGACTTCCCAACCAATAAAGTAAAAGTAGACGAGATTGTTGGACCTAACCACAGTTTTAAAATGTCCCATTATCGGAAGTAGCAAACCGATTAAGCCCCTACTCCAACTATACCGCGTACCTTCTAAATCAACGTACCACGTAGAGCGACCCACTAACATTGGAATGATTTAGTGGTGATAGAACTAGTCAGGACAGGATCCACAAGGGAGTATAGGAGACCAGGGAGGCCTGACGAAGTCCTGAGAGGACATGTTTATGGATTTTGAATAGTTTATGGTTATATAATTGCTACTGACAATTTTTTCTTCTTTTTTTCATTGGTTGTTTTGCATCATTCAGTGTGGACCCCTGAGCGGTAGCTTCAAAGACATGCCTTTCATGGCATTCCAATCTCAAATTACAACAAAGTTTCTCGTGCCAGTAAGCATAGCCAGGTATATGTCTCAATGTATTAGTTCGTCAAATTCGACCTTACCCTTTTCACATGTAGACTTACCCGTAAACCATGCAAGTGATGAACCATCGGAGAAGCATATCAAAAACCAAGTTAACATAGACGAACGTAACTTGTTGGATGAATTATCTGGTTTGTTACCTATCCGTCATAAGTCTTCAGTTCAAAGCATATGCAATGAGAGTTCGTTGGGCAACCAATTAATGACTAGGGCTGTTGATGGGTTTTTACCACCTGAGGAGAAGCTAAGAGGGATTTTTATTCAGAAGCTCAAAGGCAAAACTGCAATCAAACGCGCATTAACAAATGTTGGTGTAGAATTGAGTGTTGATGTAGTTGCCAAAGTAGTGAATAGAGGGAATTTAGGAGGTGAAGCGATGGTTATGTTTTTCAATTGGGCTATCGATCAGCCGGCAATACCCAACGAGGTTGATACTTATCATATAGTTCTGAAAGCATTAGGCCGAAGAAAATATCTCGTGCATATGATGGAAATTTTGCATGACATGACGAAGCAAGGAATAAACCCTAATTCTGAAACTCTATACATTATTATGGACAGCTTTATGAGGGCTCGCCAAGTTTCCAAAGCAATTAAAATGTTTGCACAATTAGAAGAGTTTGGGTTGAAACAGGATACCGAGTCCTTAAATGTGCTTATAAGGTGTCTATGTCAGCGATCCCACGTGGGTTCAGCAAATTCATTACTCAATAAAATGAGACAGAAGGTACCATTTAATATGACGACATATAATCTTATCTTTGGTGGGTGGTCAAAATATGGTAGAATTATTGAAATTGAGAGTACATTGAAGTCAATGGTAAAAGATGGATTTCATCCGGATAATTCTACGTTCAGTTACCTTCTTGAGGGTTTGGGGAGAGCTGGTCAAATTGATGATGCTGTTGAGATTTTTGAAAACATGGAAAAGAAAGGATGTGCACCAAATATGAGTGTTTACAATGCAATGATCTCTAATTTTATTTCCATTGGGAATTTAGATGAATGCTTGAAATACTACGAGCGAATGTCGAGTAATAATTGTGACCCGGACATTGATACTTATATCAGAATAATATCAGCTTTTCTAAAAGCCCAAAGAGTAGCTGATGCAATTGAAATGTTCGATAAAATGTTAGGTCGAGAGATTATTCCCACTACAGGGACTATAACATCATTTGTTGAAGTTTTGTGTAGTTATGGTCCACCTCATGCCGCTTTGATGATTTATAAGAAAGCAAGAAAAGTTGGATGTAAAATATCACTGAGTACCTATAAGTTGCTGCTCATGCGACTTTCGAGGTTTGGTAAATGTGGCATGCTGCTGAACATATGGGATGAGATGCAAGAAAGTGGATATCCTTCTGATATGGAAGTTTACGAGTATGTAATCAACGGGCTTTGCAACATAGGACAGCTTGAAAATGCTGTTCTAGTCATGGAGGAATCTTTGCGTAAAGGGTTTTGCCCTAGCAGGCTTATTTGTAGCAAATTGAATAACAAATTATTGGGTTCGAATAAAGTGGAGATGGCGTATAAGCTTTTTTTGAAGATTAAAGATGCTCGCCGCAGTGAAAATTCTCGGAGACATTGGCGTGATAGGGGATGGCATTTCTGAGTTTTCACATTCATCATCCGACGAGGGCAACAATCCTGTGTGCGGCTCTTATTTATAGGTCTTTAAAGGGTTCTTCGCTTTCCTACTTGAAGGGATAAATTTCTGTAAGTGCAATGCTTCACCTTCTTTTAGATGCTCTATAATACTCCCTCATTCTCGAAAGTGTCACTATTTGAAAGTAAAAGTTCTCAAGAAACCACAGATTTAAATGTAATGAATGGACAAGATCTGAAATTATGTAATTATTGTAATATTTAGTATATTGGTTTTTAAAACATGACTCTTAATTTAAAATATAGTACATCAGTGTAGAATTGTTCATTGTAGTATTGGGTGGATACTTTACAATATGGATCAAGCATAGCACTGGCAAAATTATGGGTTGGGCCTAATTTGGGCGGGTCAAATATGGGTTGGGCTAAATGTGGGTTGGGCCAAATATGGGTTGGGTTAAATGTGGGCTGGGCCAAATATGGACAGACCAAATATGGGTGGGGCCAACCCATTGTTTTTCTACTAAAGTAAGCATTACAATTCGAGGTATATGTAAAAAAACTCATATTTTACTCACAACTTTTAAAAATGAGTATTATATTCGATTTGTATCTTTTAAAATTGGACTCAATATTTGATTCCTAGCTTTCAAATATGGGCCCATATTTAACTCATAGCTTTGGAATATGGGGCCCATATTTAACTCATAGCTTTTAAGTATGGGCCCCATGTTTAGAAGAGTGGACTAATATGGATTATTTTATTATTTGGGCCACATTTTGCCACTACTAATCAAGCATATCAAAGAAGCATCTCATACTTACTATGTAACATCAACACCACTATTGTCAGAATAATTACTGGAAAAAAGTGTAATTAGAATTTTATATATTTGCAAGATTGCTGTTTTCTTTTGCTCTGTTTTTACTAATAATCAAATTTCTGCATGTACATGTTATACTACAACAGACATTCAGCCCAGTTATTTGGAATTGAAAATAGCTGAACTCCTTGAAAAAAAAAATCATGCTGACACCCATCGCGATGCCTAAGAAATTAGTCTCAAATGATTCAAGCCACCGATAAAGCTATTCATATTCATAAAGACTTCCTTTTTTTATTCTTGTTGTCTTTTAAAGAAAACAATCACAGAAAGGAACTCTTTCCAAGATTTTGGGACAGAACCCACCACTTGAAGATTCCAAAAGATTTTATCCCACATAAACCTAGCCAACTCACAATGTAGAATCTTATCTATATCTTCATCCATTCTTTAATTACAAATTATGAAGCACGGACACTGTCCCAAAGACAGCGAATCCTGTTTGACACGGGTCGGACACGGGGCACGCTCTGACACGCTGTGGACACGCGTGCCCTGTCTGGACATACTGGGGGACATGCTAGGACACCCGGGGGGTGGTTGGGGGGGGGGGGGGGGAGGACACGTTAGGCCACATTGGGGTAGTTTTTTAGTATTTTAAATTTTTTAATTGGGGTCAAATATTTGATAATTTGAAACATTGATTGTAAAATATAAAAATAAAAAGAAGAGGACAAACAAACGATCAATCTAGACGCAAAAGTTTCAAACAAACCTCAACTTTTGCAAACCATATTCATTATATTTTCGATTTTATTGAATTTTATCTGTTTCTTGTTTAAATTTGCATTGTTATTGTATTTGAATTTATTAAATTTCAAGTTAAGTATGTTATATTTATGTATTCTACTAAACAAATTCTGTTTTATTTCATATATATATATATATATAGACAGGCTCTAGTACATATCTATTTTTTTTAAATAGTAAAAAAATTATTTTTTGCTTAATTTTTTTGTATGATGTTTAAACATTTCGGGGGACCGTATAAAAAAAAAATCAACTCAAAATAACCTTTTTTCTATTTTTAAAAAATCGGTCAAACTTTCGCAGCTTTTAAAGTACTTTAAAAGCTGCGAAAGTTTGACCGATTTTTCAACATAGCAAAAATTGTTATTTTGAGCTGATTTTTTTATATGGGTCCCTTGACATGTTTAAATACCACAAAAAAACTCAACTGAAAAATATATTTTTTAATATTAAAAAAAAAAAGGTTTACGCCAGCGGTATTTATACTTGGTATGTATGAGAGCCTCTCTCTCTCTCTCTCTCTCTCTCTCTCTATATATATATATATATATATATATATATATATATATATATATTTCAAAAAATATATTATACGCATCCTAGTGTGTCGTGCCCTACATTTTGGAAAAATCGCGTATTCCGAATCCCGTGTCGTGTCGTATCCCATATCACGTTTCGAGTCCATGATTCATAGATTACAAAGGATACACCATGAAGGGGTAAGTGTGCGTTTGATTTCTTGTGTTGCATTGGATCACAAGTGTCACTTTTTTGTGTGCTGCAAATTATTCAGTAACCTAAACTTTTGAAGGTGCAGCCCCTTCTAAATCCTGTTATAAGACCCAAAGGGAGATAAAGACAAAAACCCATAAGGGTCCTTTTTATTAGAGATAATATTTGAAATACCATCCCATTTATAATCCCGAGAAGTGAACAGAACTCCTTGTTTTCATAAAAGCAAACTGAACATACAAAAAACTAAAGAAAACACTGAACAGAAAACTAAAGTTTTCAATACTGTTAGGATATTTGAATGCAATAAGGTACGTGTTAAGGAGGTCCCTGTTCGAAAACATTGTAAGGAAAATTTTACTTTGCAATTTTATTCTCCTAACAATTATGAATAACCCTGAATGCAACACATGCACTTGCATCTTAGCTCTTCCATGGGTACTGTTGGGATGGTTACTTCAGGTTCTCACCTTGTTTTATATACTATATCTAGAAACATAACTATTATTAATTCAGGATGAACCAAAAAGGAAAATATGACTCTTAATTTGGGACGGAGGGAGTATTTGATTTTAATTGTCTTCGTGTAAATGTACTTGATGTCTAACATGTTTACTTCGTTGTTGACAGGACAGATCAGGGTTGGTTATTCTTCTTAGGGATGTAAAACGAAGAAAGCCACTCGAGCTTGACTCGTATTCGTTGGGATAAAAGCACATGTGAGATTGGCTCGTAAATAAACAAGCCAAGCTTCAATATTTATTAAACTTGTTATCTTATTGAGGTAGTCTCGAATACCAGTAATCATACTATAATAGTATAAATTCAAGTTCGTTTGCTTAAAGCTCGGCTAGTGAAATAAATAAGCCAAGCTTGAACAAATTATCGAGCTCATTAAGCTTTTCAAACCAAGTTTGAGAAATTCAACAAATTTGCACACTGAATTCTTCAGAGCATTTATGTAGTGCTACTTTGTTAATTAATTGCATTCAAATCTTGTTGAGAAATGTAAGTAGTAAACAAACATTTTTCCCATGCTTACAACTCAAAATATTACCGTGATGATATAAAGTATGTAGCATAGCTGATATTATGCAGTATATATATATATATATATATACACACATATATTTCCTGTTAGTCTCCGTTTTTCCAGTTGTTAAAACCAAATAATGAAACACATGATTTATTTGTGAGAAAAGTTGTTTTGTTGTTTACTCTCCTATTCCCCTAAATGTCTTGAATTTCTTGAAATCCCAAATTTTTTGTTCTTGTGTTGGCTCTTCTTGGTCTAACCACCTTTTCAATTTATTCAGTGTTCAGAATTCAAAATTCTCCATTTATTTAGTTGTTTGTCCACTGCTATATAGCTTCATTACCGTTATTGTCAGTTGTTGACAATGTTTAAAAAATCACTCAAGGCATATGCCTCGAGGCAAGGTGAGGAAATTTCACCTTTATGCTTTTCAATGGCCAAAGGAGATGCTTTCCCCTCGAAGTTGTAAAGAGGTGTACACTTCAGGTATAGTTAGTGCGCATGGGAACACGAATATATAGATTAAGGGTTCGGCTATTGGCACTCCACCTTTATACTCTTATCACTTCACAAGTGTTGTAAAAAGTTATTCAGATCTAGTTATAACTTTGATCTAGTGTCGAGAAATAAGTTTGGAGTGTTACGAAAGTGGAGGGCTAATAGCCATACCCTTCACATAATATATATTAGTTGGTGATGTTGATTTTGGGCTTATTCGATGATGATGTGATGACAATACACTATTCATGATTTTGGTTCTGATGATTGCGTTATGTTCTTTTTTTTTTAATTACTTTAAGGGGAATATTTAAGTCTCTTTCCCTTGTACCAAGTGTATTCATTGTTACTACCATAGTTATTTAAGGCGCAAGGCGCACTAAGGCACCAATGTCTCCCTAGAGTCTAGGTGTAAGGCGCAAAGCGAGGTGCACGCCTGGTCAAAGTGCGGCGCACATTATACAAGACATGCAAAAATTGTATACCAAGATTATTTTATGATCTAAAATTTGAAATATAGCTTTAATTGCTATTATACAAGGTTATGAAGAGACATATAAGAAGATATATCTAATATATCATATGGAAAAAAAGATAAAATCAAATATTTAAAATTATTTAACAATTTAATCATCAAGTAATCAACAAAAGCAAAGATATTAATATATTTTGAAACATATGTACTCCAATGTGTGAAAAGAAAAATTAAAATCAATTGGAGATGCAACAATGTTTGTGTTTTTTTTTGTTTCTTTTGCCTAATTAGTGACTAGTGAGAAAGATAAAGTTTCACCACAACTTATGCTCAACTTTGGGTGAAAAATAGTTCAATTCTCCATATTTCATTGGAAAATACATAATGTCGTACATATTAATTGATCCATTGGGGACATTTTGTAGAAAAAAATTAACGAGGCGCGCCTTAGGCGCACCTCGAGCCTGGAGCCTAGGCGCACAAGACACGTGCCTTACTGAAGGGATCTTGTCTGAGGCGAGGCGAGGCGAGGCGCCAATGTTGCACCTTGGTAACTATGGTTACTACTTAAGCATCCTATAAAGACTCGTACTCGTTCGAGGCACATGTGAATTCCCATCGCCATCACTTCACTACTATAAACTTACTCCCTCCGTTTAGAATTAAGAGTTCACTATTCCTTTTTGCGCTATCCCGAATTACTCCTTCCTTTTTAGTCGAACAGTAATGGACCAAATGTCAAGATAGCCAATGTGTTGATCTTGGCCATTGATTAGCGTCTCCTTAAGGAACACAAAAGTTAAATATGGACACTTATATTGGAATTGAGGGAGTATTTCGCTTCAGTTCCGATGAACGTCTCGATTACTTTTTAGAGAATCTTGTCCCGAATTGAATTAAAGAATGAGTAGTTTTTTTGCCGTGTTTGCAATTGCAAGGTGAAGCTTCTCACTTGGAGTTTCGACCCTGCAGCCTCACTTTGGATCAGGATGGAGGGATCAGTGGAGATGAGGCTGTTGCTTTCTATCAGCGTACAACTTATCCAAACATGCATTAACTCCCGTATGTTAATCTCTCACACTCTTTCCCGACGTGTATAAGGGGTTCAATTTCTCCATTATGTTAGTAAGCTATATTGTATATCAATAATGGATCTTCCATGTATTTTTTGCTTCTAGTGGATTAATTAAATCTCGACGTCGGGTTCATGGAATTTCTTATTCAAACTCAATTTGCCAAAAATAGTGATTTGAGTAAATTCTTAACATGTAATGTACTCATAGCCTTTCAACTATGATTTGTTAGTTTGTAAAACAAACTATTAGTTGACTATCATTGTTGACATCCCAGTCAATCTTTTTCAGTTGTCCAGTCCATTTGTTCTTTCATAACTTAAAATTTTCTCAAATATCTGAGCTGTAAGTAGTTGAAAGTGTGGTCCTTGTCTTGTTTGTTAGAAAATGAAATCAAATCTCATGTTATATTTTATAGTTTTATGTTATATATATAAATATTTTGTAGTTTTATGATATATATTTTTTGAAATGGTTGTCTGTCACCTGCCTTTATTGCTGTCATCAGTGCTGTGTTGTTTGCATGAGGTGTACAGGCTCGAACCGTTTTTTATTTTTTATTATTATTTTGATCAAAGTGGGCAAAGTGTAATACTAACATTTTCTCCAAAAATTAAGGGGTGCAAGGTGTTAAAATTTTCAAATTTTACTCTGTTTTCTTTCAACATAAACTCACGAGCACCAAAAGATCCATGTAGATGCCCACGTCTACATTGATCTTCCGGTGTTTGTGAGTTTATGTTGAAAGAGCAACTTGGAAAGAGAGGACCACGATAGGTGGAGCGAGAAAACTACGCCTCTTTCTCATGCCTAACGCTACACACACACACACACACGCATTTATGTGTTTGTAAATACATATATGTGTAATTCTGTTCATGTCATCTGACGAAAAATGACCTAGTATGTGAAAATAATTGCAGAATGATTAATAATGCACAGAAAGAAAGATACAAATGCTCTATCCTTAATTTAGATTAGTAGTGAAGGCAATCTAATCTTGTATAATTTCAGAAAATTGGTGATTTACAGCATTTTAATAAATTATTAGTAATTAGGATATAATTTGGCATTTTAAATCTATAATTTAGTCTTAGTAGAAATTAGAGTTTGGCATTGCCATGTCTATTGATGACCTGAATATTGACTATTGAAATTTCATTTGGTTGAAGAAAATTAGAATGTAGCAAAAGTTTAGTTCCCAAACAAATTTTTTGGGTTCAAAAGTCTAATTTCAATTTTTTTGGTTGTAAAGCCTCAAGCGCGGTATTTGTGATTGGAAAAAACGTATCTTTTCGAAAATGTGAATTTGTAGCAACGGTAAGGTTGCCTCATTGTGACCTAAAAGTCACAGGTTCGAGTCGCGAAAACACCCTCTGCATATGTAGGGGTAAGGCTGTGTACATCTAACCCTCCCAATACTTCGCGGTGGCGGGAGCTAGGGGTGAAAACGAACCGAGCTGTTCACGAACAGCTTGAGCTCAGCTCGTTTGTTAAGCAAACGAATCGAGCTTGAACACAATTTTGACCTCATTTAAAAAAATGTGATCATTACGCTCGGATCGAGCTCGGCTCGTGTTCGGATTTTAAGGCATAAACGAACCCAATTAAACCTCTTAAAATCGAGTTTATCGAGCTTGGCTCGTGTTCGTCTCGTTTAAAGCTCGTGCTTGGGGACAAAAATGGATTCATAAGGGTTTAGTTACTGAATCGCTTCCCAATTGTATGTTTTGGGTTCGTTTAGATAATGAAGATCTGATTCTAGTTTATGTTTCGAAAAAGATCCGACGTAGTTTATACAGGCGATAGAGTCAAAATTGAAGTAAGTCGTTATGATTCAAACAAGTTTAGCTAAGCTCGGCTTGAATTCGGCTTAGCTCGATTTGTTTGCAGCCCTAGCGGGAGTCTTGTCAAATTTCACTCTCGTAACTAAAATTTGTTTGATCATTTATTTTCATCTGGTTACTTATTCCACTTCTTCTAATGTGATGGTAATTTCTAATCATTAGAGTACTTGGCTTTTATGGTGTCCTACTACCAATTGGATCACATGTTCAAGTTCATGCTTCTGATAGAAATGCCACTAGATTTGTGGTGAATTGTATTAGGTTTGTAAGTAAACAATGATAGCACAGTAAATAATTAATGGGTATATATCTTAAAGTTCATTATGAATTTTCACTATCTTGAAACAAATTATTTAGTAGAGGTATCGTTAGTGAATCCCCAAGTTTCAAACGTAAGCATATGTAAACGTAAGTCGTTGACCACCTATTGCAAATGTCTTCATTGCAAATATTTCTACAAGAAAACATGGTAACCCAACCAAATGTTGGTTAGAACTATTTTTTTTCCTTAATTTTTTGAATCCCATCCGATTAAATTTCTTATGATCTTCGAATGATATTTTAATTACCAATTTTTGTTTTTGCATTTTGTTTGGATTGGAATCTAAGGATCCGTTTGATTGGCGTGAAATTATTTTCCATGGAAAATAATAATTTTAGTTTAGTTTTACTTTTGCAGTGCTTGATTTTAAATACATTCTTTAAAAACAATGACCACTTTTCATAGTTTTATCATTTTTCATGGAAAACATTTCTCAATCAAACCCCGAAGAATTGATTTTCATGAAAAACTCCAAAAGTAAAGACCATATTGGTGTTATCTTTTTCCATAAATTTTCTAACTTATCGTGAAAATGACTAAATTCCAGTTCTTTTCCAACTTCGTTATCAAACACATCCCAAATTGATTCTGATTTTTTGGGTTTTCGATCCAATATTTTCAAAATTGTGTTGATTTTGGACACTACTAAGGTACTTTGCCCTTAATGTATACCTTATAAGTTAGAGTATACACAAACTTAATACGTGTATATAAAAAAGATTTGTGTATACATTATAAAATTTGACATACAAATTATATTTTTTTCAAATAAATAAATAAAAATCATGTGTAATTTACAAAATTTATTGTATACAATATTGCAAATCGGATATACATTAAGGGAGAAAGACCTTAGTTTCCAAAGTTTCCAAAACTATATTAGTGGACTAGAGCCAAAAAATTACCGACTAGGGAGTTAAGTTAAAAAAAAAAGTTTTTTTATTACAAAAGTTCCACCCAAACTTTCACCATTATACAAGCCCTCACGTGACTTGTTAACGAGTAACCGCCTGGTGTATTGGCAATGAAACCCTCCAAATTCAAATACGTTCACATTAGCCACTCACAAGCGCAAACCTTTTTTCGTAACCATCTCCGCATACTTAGCAACTCTTTGAAAATCGATTGTCACATGTCTGCCCTTTACTTTACTGCGATAGATAAATCGGAGAGTAAGTTGAGAATTTAAACATCATTCGACTTCTATTCCAAATCAACATTAAAGCAAAAAAAAATGTTGTTTGGAGTACAACGGTATGCAAAAACCTCATATTCTAACCTAATTTGTTTATATAGTAATAAAAGTTGCTTTGTCGTCTTTGATTTGATTTTATATTATAATTTATTCATTTTTTATGATTTCTTTAAACAATGGACATAATTTATGATTTTTTGATATTGAAATGCTTTCCTAAGCATGTTAATTATAAATTATACTAGATGTTTTGAAAACTTAACAACATTTTAATAAGAAATTGCATGATATCCGACAGTTTAGCATATTTACATTAAAAAATGGGTGTAATATTTTGAATTGGTTCAATTTTTTTTCTCATATGAACAAATTGTTGTAATGATCGATATTAATCTTTACTGTGCTTCTATTTTAACAATTGATTACTTCATTTGTAATAAATTACGACTCTAGTTTAAAACCATTATTATTGGCTTTCTCATTTACTAATTTAGTTTGGGTTTCTATTACTTGAAGTTGTATATTTACTACTTTGTGATGTAGACAATATACGTTTATTGTCTAGTCCAAAATTAAAAATAGGTGATTTTTCCTTTGACAATAAATGTAAACTTATTGCATTGGTGCGAGTGTCTATAATTTTTCCTTTAAAAGATTGCATGTAATATTTTGTATTAGTTGTATTTTTCCATATGAAACTGTTGTTGTACAAGAATGTTTGCAAATGTTTATTGTGTTGATATTTTCCAAATTTACTGTATTTGTAGATACATTAAAACCCAGATTTGGAATATTTAGTTTTGGTTGTGAGTTTTAGTAATTTGGTATTGATACGTATTGCTTGAAATTGTATATTTACTACTTTGTGATATATATATGTGGATGCAAAATCACGGAAGCCCAATTTTTGGTAGTCCAAGCAGTCCCAACACGTTGCCTTATATTACGTGGATGATTGAAGGCTCGTTTAGTTACCTACATTCTCGGAGGAGATAAACAGAAATCAACAATGAGCCAATAAAGATCTAGGAGAGTTTTCGTATAACTCAACTACTTTTTATTACTATAGATAAGACCCTCACCCTGGGACAATGGGGCATGTAATTCTGAATCTTGGACGAATTAATAAAAACTGAGAAACCCTCCGTGGATGTAGACAGTTGCTGAACCATGTAAATACTGTGTGTTGTGATCATTTCTTACTCTCTTAATCTTTTTGCTCTTTAGAATTATTAATTGTGATTTCTTCCATTCACAATTGGTGCCATATGTGGAAACGATTATCTTTTTTAAAAAGCATCTTGAAATCAAAGAATGAACACAATGTGCCATCAACCACACAGTGCACCCCTTCCTACTGACTTACGAGCTGATTTGTCCCTACTCAGAGTCAGATATGAGGTTCATCGAGATAGAAACCCCAGATTTTTCCTAGAGGAGCAGCTTTCTGAGTAGAGCAATGAGCACCCTAGATCATCATAGATCTCACGATTGGTCGACGCTTATGAGGAAAGACTCCACTAATAAGATGAGGCAATACGCCCCCAAATGGAAGAGAATGTACGTCTCCAACGAAGAATGGAGAAGATGGAGAAAGAACTCTGTGAGGAAAATCACAAGTGCCGTGGTCGGACTCCTAGTCCTCAGGCGAGCAAAACCCACAGACGAGGAAGGAGTAATGGTCGTGAGCAGGATCATTCAGAGCACGAGAGTCGTCTAACAAGACGAAATCGGAATGCGGAACGTCACAAGCAAGATATACGAAGCTTGGTCCGAAGGGAGATGGATCAACACCCAACTCATTGTGGGGCCAAATTTACAAAAGAACTGGCAAGAAAGTCCCTCATTACACAGATGTAGTCCCCCTTCTCAAGGACAATTGAGGATGAGGAGCCTCCAAAGAAGTTCACAACCCTAAGGTTCAATATATACGATGGGAAGACTGGCCGCATAGATCATGTTCGCTGGCATAGGCAAGCGATGACTCTATGGAACCACAACGATGGTCTTATGTGTCGAATATTTCCATCCAGTCGAGGAGATGTCGCCCAGAAGTGGTTTAAGAGACTGCCCCACAGGTCGGTCAAAAGTTTTAAGTCCCTTACAGAAGCATTCACAGCTTGCTTTATAACCAACAGCTCACATCCGAAGAGGAAGGACTCTCTCCTCACCATGAAGAAGAATCCACATGAAATATTACAAGAATATGCTAAACGCTATTGAGAAACCTTCAACGAGGTGGAAGATTGCTCGGAGCAGGTGGCTGTAGCATCATTCAAGATTGTCTTGCCCCTAACTCCATATTGCACAAGTCTCTCACCAAGAAGGAAACAAACACCATCAACGATCTTATGTCACGTATTAAGAAGTACACCAAAGTGGAAGATGTGGTCAACCTTAGCCAAAAGGAAATTGGTCGCACAAAGGCGACTAAAGAAACGATAAGGAAAATACCCCAAAGATAAGGAACAAAAATAAGAACGAAGGAGCCAGGAATGGGAATAAGGCAGAATCATCCAAGGCATTTCAGTCTGTTAACACAGTTTTCAAGGAACAAATTTACAGAATCATGGGCAAGATCAAGGACCAGCAATTCCTCAAGTGGCTGAAGAAGATGGGAGGTGATCCGAGCAAGAGTAATAATGCACTCAGGTGTGCTTACCATAAGGAGAGTGGACACAAGACAGAGAATTTCAAGGCCCTAAAATTACATATGGAGGAGTTAGCCAGGCGGGACATTTTAACGAGTATATTGAAAAGAAAGTTGATCAGGTCACCACCAACGGTGACCCAAAACTAGATAACGTGATGGACGGCGAAGTAGAGCATGAGTTTGTCGTTATTCACGGGGCATCTGACCCTAAGTAGATCCAGGACAACACAGTTCGCATGGAACTAAAAAAGGTCACAACAGTAATGGAGGCCTTCCAGATTGATCTCGCTAAAAGCCAAGCTGGTAAACGCACACGATCAAAAGATATGAACTACAACAAGCACATAGTCTTCACAGAAGATGATTTGATTGGGGTAAGGACTGCACACCATGATTCCCTAGTAATAACTCTCAGGATTGCAAACTGGGATGTGGATAAGCTAATAGTGGATCAAGGTAGCTCTTTGGAGGTAATGTACCTGGATCTTTTTCATAAGCTCACACTAAAGATGCCTGAATTGAAGGAGGCGACCTGTAATACCCCTTATTTATGAGCAACTATATTTATATTAAATTTCCATGTGGGTTAGTTTTATAAAATAAAGAAAACTGTAGTAAATATTAATTTAAGAGTTAATATTTACTGAGTATTGCATATTTACCGTTAAGTGAATGTAAATAGTGTAATATTAGTTTTTGTTGCGTCATTGTGCTTTAAGCGATGGTTATGATTTATATTCCAATCGGGTTATTATTAGAAAGTTAATATGACGTTGGAACAAGAAATAATGAACAATATCCCGAATGTCAGCTTAGAGGGCACGGTTAGTCCGGGAATGGTTGAGATAGTCAAAATAAGTACCGGGTGTGTTTTTGGGCTCTGGGGTACTTTTGGCTAGTTATGACTTAAATATGATGTTACGAGTCATTTTAAGTATGTAGTAGCATTTAATGTTGGACTTAATGTATTGGAAACATTTTGGGTATTTACTCTTGCAAGAGCATTTTAAGGCTCATTAGTGTGTTTGAAACCTAGAAAGTATAGAGAAGAGAGAGCTTGAGAGAAAGAAGAGAAAAGAAGAGATATTGCCATTTCGAGCTTGGAATCGCTTCAACGAAGGAGAATCCGATACTTCAACCTCGAGGCAAGTTACTAAACTTGCATAAACCTATGATTGTGTTGAATAATTCACATATATGGTTAGTGTTCTTGAGTTTAACCCAATTGTGGATTTTGGTGATTTTGGTGTTTAAACCCTTAGGTATATGATTTAGACTTGATTGGAGTTGTATACATTGGTGGATTAATATGTAGGAATGATTTTTAGATGTTATTAGTTGTTGATGTTGGGTTTTAGATGGAAGAAAAAAAAGAGATTTGGAGATTTAGGGTTTATATAACCCGTAGCCAAAATTAGACTATCTGACCCAGGAGAATCGATTCTCCCCTAGCGAATCGATTCGCTAAATGGTAGGATACAGGTTTGAGATTTGGAGATTTAGGGTTTATATAACCCGTAGACAAAATTAGGCTATCTGACCCAGACGAATCGATTCGCTAGGGGCGAATAGATTCGCTAAAATGGTAGGCTACCGGTATGAGTTTAGCGAATCGATTCGGACAGACCGAATCGATTTGGCAAACTAACAGGAAGCTTGGTTCTCTCGATCGAATCGATTTGGCTGTGGCGAATCGATTCGCTTCCAAGGGCGAATCGATTCGGCTAGGGAGAATCGATTCAAAATGTTGTTGTATTGCCAAATTCTTCTAACTTTGATTCTACTCCTTTTCTTTTGGGTTTAAGGCTTAGGAACCTTCTCATATGATATCCTAAGGACTATTATGACCTCCCAAAAGGGGAGGGATACACTAGGATCGTAAGGGAGTGTTCGAGCTTATTTCGGGGATGAATTATTAGAGCATAATGTCTCATTTCATCTAGTAAACGAGGGTAGGACTAGGGTAGAGTCGAGTAGTGTCGTTTTGGACCTTCTGGGCCTAGTGTGAGAGTATTTATATCTTGTAGCCAAATTTGTTATGCACATATGGTTTCGGAAGTAAGAATCGTGTGTTTAAGTTAATATATCTTTTGACTATGGCATTTTTGTACATACCTCTTTAAATGTTATCATAAGGGAGGTTACATGAAAGAGGTGAATCCCCTGGCTAATGATGCAGGGAGAATATAGTCCTCGGGCCATAGTACCGGTTGTCATTGTATGATTGTTTTGTTCGAAGTGAGGTGATTCCGGGTATGGTTATGACTCACTATCGAAGGTATATGGTCGCTTCCCATGCGTTGCGATTTAGGATACCCAGGTGGTCATGAACATAGGCCCTGGAAGATGATAGCTATTAGGGGTGAATCTAATGGGGTAACTCCCAGAAGGATGGTCTTAGAACCTTTATATTATGATGGAAATTGTTCTCACGGAAATAGTATTTCATATGAATGATTTAATGAAACTTCGAATCAATTTTAATTGCACATGATCCTTAATGATTAATTGACTTGTGAGGATATATTTTACGAATTGGTGATTTAAACATATTGAGTACTGTTAGGTTACTCCTCTTAATTAAATGGGTAGTTTAACTTATAATGATATGTATGCGCTAGGATGTGCACGTATAAGAGAGATGAGGATGATTCCTTGGGAGAAGAGAGAACTTAACCTGTTTATGATGTTTTGCATTCATAACTGTTATGCATTTTATTCACATGTATATCATATCAAACCGGGCCTGACTTGTTTATATTTCTCCCTCTTGTGTGGTTCTTATTTATGTTCAGGTGCTCCGCCGCATGGGCGCCCGATTTGATCTTTCTTTCCAGTGTTATGGAGCTACGGTATTTTGCGAATGTTGTAGGATTTTTGTATTAGACGCATCAATCTCTTTTGGATATTCTAGATATGATCCATTGGTATATTCGAGCGTGTTGCCCAAGTTTATTATTCATATCTACTGTAATACTTGGTGTAACCTTTTTGTATCAGTCTGTTAACCGACAAATTATTCGGTTAGGTTCTGTAGAATTATTGTTAAACTGTTATATGTATATATATCCGCCTTTTGTTATAAATTGGATGATCGAAATCGCTTTTATCAGATTTGCAAAAATTGTATTTGTCATCCGTTTTCAAAAATATTTGGTGGTTGTTTCGTACTATTATTATGCGACAGTGATGCTAAGAATGGACCATTTAAGATTCCTGTTTTTATTGGAGTAATGGGCTGGCCAACTCTTATTTTAGTGTCACACGATCGTCCCACCGATCGGCTTCGTTGGAAAGATGACCATGCCGTTGGGAAAGGTAGTTCTGCCGGTAAGGGTAGGGAACATCTCTAAACTCATGGAGTTCTAGTGGTAGACATTAACTCACCTTACCACGCCATCCTCGGGAGAGGGTGACTGCATGCTATGAGGGCACTGCCCTCAACCTACCATCAAAAGCTCAAGTGTATAATAGATCGGGGAATAACGGAGACCACGGGCAGTCAGGCCATTGCTCGAAAGTGTTACATTACTACCATCAGGCCTAAACAAGAAAAAAGAAAGAAAAGGAAGCCATTCCCAAAACATCTATGGATGAAACCACTCCATCCAAATAGCAACTAAAGTATGACAGACCAGGGTTAAAAGAGACAAGAGTTAACCTCGCCGACAGAGTCGTGGAAAGATGGGAGGAAGTAGTTTTTGATGAGATCTAACCAGAAAGGAAATTTCTAATCGGCACAACACTAACCGACCAAGAAAGGGAGGAGCTAATCTCTTTTCTATAGAAAAATATAGATTTATTCGCACGAAAGTCGTATGACATGCCGAGGATTGATCCCAAAGTCACTTGCCATCAACTTCTTATTGACCCAAAATTTTCTCCGATCACATATAAGGCTCTTCTCACTGCCCCAGAAAAGGCCAAAGCAGTGGAAAAGGAGGTAGGGAAGCTTTTGGAGTCAAGATCCATCAGAGAAGTTCAATTCTTAAAATAGTTCTCAAACATGGTGGTGGTACGGAAGAACAACGACAACTAGAGAGTATGTGTGGACTTCAATGACCTCAATAAGGCCTGACCCAAAGACAACTTACCTCTGTCAAAGATAGATCAGTTGGCCGATGCCACAACATTCCACAAGCGGATGAACTTTGTGGATGCCTAATTAGGGTACCACCAGATTCCACTGTACGACCCAGCCAAAGACTTCATTCATCACTCCCATAGGGTACAACTGTTACAAGGTCATGCCATTTGGCCTAAAAAATTCCAGGGCCACGTACTAGAGGTTGGTCACTAAGATGTTATAAAAAATAGTTGGGAGAAACGCTGGAAGTATAAGTTGACGATATGCTCGTCAAGAGCAGACGTAAAGACGATCATCTTCATGACTTAGAGGAGACATTTGGAATACTCACACACTACCAAATGAATCTCAATGTGAGCAAATGCTCCTTTGATGTCCAATATGTAAACTTCCTCGGCTACTTGGTCAGCAAAAGTGGGGTTGAGGCAAACCCTGACCAAATTGTCGTGATCAACAATGTTCACCCTCTAAAGAAATTACGCAAGATTCAGTAGCTAACTAGGATGCTGGCAACCTTGAATCGTTTCATCTCCAAGTCATCCGATTGGTGCCGACCATTCTCTCAACTACTGAAAAAGGAGAAAGGCCTCACTTGGAACGACGAATGCTCAAAGGACCTTGAGGAAATCAAATCCTATTTGAGCAAACCTCCTCTATTATTCATACCAAACCAGGGAGACCCACTATACCTATACCTAGAAGTTTCAATCCACGCGATCAGTTCAATTATGGTTTGTGAAAAAGAAAGACAATAGTATTCCATTTACAAAGTCAGCAACACACTCCTGGATGCTGAGCAACGCTACCTCCCACTGGAGAAAATGGCATACTCTTTGGTCATCACGTCTCGAAAGTTAAAACATTACTTTGAGGGCCATTTAATCATAGTTATCACATCCTTTCCCCTCAAATATTTTCTTCGCGAGGCCGACCTATCTGGACGCATGTCCAAATGGTCAATCAAACTTAGGAGGTTCGATATACACTATCAACTGAGAACAACAATCAATGGACATGTGTTGTTTGATTTTACAGCAAAATTTGTGGGAGAATAAGCACCTAGCGACCAATAGGTGGCCGAACAACTGAAATGTCGTGAGATTGACCAATCTAGAAAGTGGATATTGTATATGGATGGCCCCTCAAACTCTAAAGGGGCTGGAGTAGGGATTGTGCTCATCACACCGAATAATTCCATGATCGAGCAAGGAAAGCATCCAACAACAAATCTGTGTACGAAGCCATCACTTCTTGGTGGCATATCACCTTGATGTATATTGCGATTCAAAGATGGTGTCCAATCAAGTTACTGGAGACTTCAATGCAAGGATGAAAGGATGACAGCTTGCCTACAGGTGGCTCATGATCTGGTCTCAAATATGCGGAAGTCCACATTCAACAGTTCTCCGAGGGCATAATAGCCACGCTGATGCCTTAACACCCATACGTTCAGCTGTGGACTCCAATTTAAGGAAAAAATTAAAGTGGAATTCCTCAATAAACCCAACATTATGAAGCCTGTGGTCTCCGAGCACGTTCTCGCCGTAAAAAAAGTTCCAATATGGATGGATTCGATAATTTCCTATCTGCAGAATGATATCTTGTCGACCGATAAAAAGCAAGCCCATTAAGTCAGGGTAAAAGCTGCATGGTTTTATTTGGGACCTGAAGGAAAACTTTATAAAAGGTTGTTCACAGACCCTTATCTACAATGCGTGCACCCAAGAGACGTCAACCAAGTTCTTTACTAACTATATGATGGGATTTGTGGGAGCCATGTGGGAGAAGGTTCTTACTTTTCGATCAATCAAAGAAGGGTATTGGTGGCCATATTTGCACAAATACGCAAGTGCTTACGTCCAAAAGTGTGAAAAGTGCCAAAAGTTTTCCCCCATGCTTCACCATCTAGATAGCTACTTGAAGTCACTAACTAGTCCCTGGCCATTCGCTCAGTGGGGGTGGGATATTGTAGGTCCACACCCAACAACACCAGGAAATCGCAAGTACCTACTGGTTGGCACAAACTACTTCACAAAGTGGATTGAAGCAGAGCCACCGACGAACATCAGAGACACTGATATGATCTGATTCATTTGGAGGAATGTTATAACACGCTTCGGGGTATCCAGGACACTCATCACGGACGACGACACACATTTTGAAAGACCTTTCCAAGGTTTCTGCGGCGACCATGGAATCAAACACCATTTCAGTTCTGTGGCCTACCCCCAAAGAAATGGCCAAGTAGAGGTTCCAACAAAACAATGATCGACGACTTGAAAAAGAGATTGGAAAAGGCAAAAAGAGTTTGGGTGGATGAGCTTCCCTATGTTTCGTGGGCATATTGTACTACACCTAGGAGGCCCACTGGGGAAACTCCCTTTTCTCTAATGAATGGGATGGAAGCTATTCCCCCTGGAAGATGGTCTGCCAATCATGAGGTCCACCATTGCCGAACAAGGTTTGAATGACAAAGTTGTGAGGGCTGAACTTGACCTAGCAGAAGAACGAAGCGAATAGACCATGATAAAGCTGGCCTCCTACCAACAACAGTTAGCAAAGCAATACAACAAAGGTGTCAATCTGAGGAAATTCCATATCGGCGATTATGTCCTCAGAAAAGTCACTGTCAGCACCAAAAAGCCTTCAGACGACAAGTTGGGACCTAATTGGGGGGGGGGGGGGAGCATTCAAGGTGATCATAGACGATCTACATGGACCTTATCATTTAGAAACAGTAGAGGGCAGGGAGATACACAAGGCTTGGAATGCAACTAATCTCAAGAAGTATTACTTTTGAGTTCACACTTGCTTAAGTTTAAGTTATTTGTAGCGTAATTAGTTTTTGCAAATTTTTATTTATGAACTTATGATGCTCGCGATTTGATCTAGCATTTTTAATAAAATCCCAAGTTGTTCAATTAGTTGCTTAACATTGTTCCAAAATGACAAGATTACATTTAAAATTAACGATTACTCTGTCAATCAGCATTACCTTAGCTTAATTACAATTGGGAATTGGTTAATTAAAATTAAACCTAAGGTCTTCAGGTCTTCATCATGAAAAACACAAAGACCTTATGAATTTCCCAAGCAAACAAAAGACTTACAGGAGATCCCTAGGCACTAATTAAACCCGACTTTGGTTGGCTAAAATCCTAATGGCCCTAAAATCAAGTGCCTTTTTGCCATAGTCGGGTCTAAGCCTAAGGTAGTATAGCGACACAACCTAAAACGTAAGACAAGACAATAAAATACATGTTCGGGATAATGGAATGGAAAAATGCAAAAGGATGATATTAAAGAAAAAACTTGTTACAAAAAGTTATAAGTTACAAAAATATCATTCACATCAATAAAAGTATAAAAAAGAGACAATAGTTATGATCGACTGGGGAGAATGGGAGCAATGGCTCTTCTTCGGCTGCCATCAGGATTTGTTCAGAACTCATCGTCACTCTCATGAGAAGACAAATAGTTCTTGGCCAACTGAAGAGGAATAATGTCTAGAGGAACCCAACTTTCTTCGCTGCCAAAGGGTGGATGCCGATAAGCCGGACCATCAACTTGATACATATACTAAAGCTGAGAGTCCTTAGGAACCTTCAATACCCCTAAGACATTCAGCCAACCATGATTATATTCTACTTGCTTTGCCTTGTCCAACCTAACGGGGGCATCCGCCCACCATTCATTATAACCAGTGGACAATGTTGCTCTAGGACCCATCCTGAAAAGATAAATTTGATGATGTCATGATTGAGACCCATCACCATAACGTTAGCTTTTTGAAAGCCATCCTCTGCCTCAACAAGTTTCTTCTTTAGAGAGTCATTTTCATCCTAGAGGAGGGCCCTGACATCTCTAACATCCTTTGTACCAGCAATCTGCACTTTTAAGGAATACACTTCTTCTTCCACGAGAGTCCCACGTCTCCTAAGTCTTTTACATCATCTTCCAACTTGGCTACTAGGGCACAATGGTCTTTGTAGGCACCGGTCATCTTTTTCGGGGCCTTGCAAACTGAAACAAATGCGCGATGAGCTTGAGCACTTGCATCTCAACCAAGGTTGCCAGCAAAAGAAGGAATATCCTCGGTAATATTTGTGTACTACAGAAAGTAAGAGAAAAGGGGGAATATTCAACAATAATTCAAAACAAAATTGAAATTTACAAAAGTCTTTCTTTGATAATCAAAATGGGCAAAGACCTTAGAATGAAGACAAAGGAGAAAATACAAGAACATTTACGATAATCATTCCTAACTAAGTTTCCTTGATCTTCACCAGCTCCTGGGTCTCTTGGGCCTTGCCCTTGGTAGTTGCAGCAAATGTCTAATCGACTGGAGGGTCTGTGGCAGCATCCTCATCGACTTTTGGCGAGGAACCAGGGTTATGCTCGCCAAAAATCTCAGAGTCAATAGGGACATTCGCCCTACCAAAGCAACGTTTCAGCCCTCCTTGAAGATGGATTTCCTAATATAGGCCAATTGGCGCTTGGCGTCCTCAAATTTCTCAGTATAGACTTTATCGTAACTGGCCTCCTTGGTCGCAGAAAGGTCTTCACACTCTTTCCTTAAACAATCACGTTCGGCCACAAGCTGTTCATTGGCGGCCTTCGAATTGTCGTGATTGCTCATTAGTGTACATATAACATCAAAGGTGGACTTCTTATCCTCGTTATAAACCCTCTTGGCATTTGTCCAAGGCCACCGTTAGATCATTATTTATTTTAGATTAATCTGAGTAGCTATCAAGGATGGAAACAAAATCCGATACATACTATAAATAGGTAAACAAGAAGCATGTTAAAAACACAAAATAAGAGTCCAATAACTTCAGAACAGGAAGCATGTTAGATTTTTTTGGCTTACCAAATATAATGCCTGAACAGCGAGGGATGAAAGCTGGTCGTAGGACAACTGTTTGATTTACTTGCGATAAGAAGCGTGCACCACTGCCCTCAGCAAACCATAAGCGAATGAAGGATTTTTGGCCACCGACATCACCTGCAAAGTTTACACATAAGTGGGGGCATCACCATTGTTGGAGGGTTGCAGAGGTATGGAGGAAGAGGCCTTGTCCTTCTTGTCTTTCTCTCGGATTGATAAGTCTGATTTAGTGACCAAAGGGCCCTCTTGCTCAGTCCTCTTTAATGACTTGGTCTTAGGGGAGGAGGGGTTGACATCTTCATCATCGATCAATAATATTCTTCTTTTAGGAGCCATTGATTTTTCTTCCTCGATAGGAATGGACTCAACGTTTAAAGATTCAAAGGAGGAGAAGGTAGGAGCTTTCTCGCTTGATGAAGGAAGTGAAATATCATAAATTGAGTCTACTGGGCGGTCTGTAGGAGAAATGAGGTATAACGGGGATGTTCACCACCTTGAACCAGGGGTTCCCTCAGTTTCCATACCTTCAGCATCTCCTCCCTATTAATACGGGCAAGAGAAGGCTCTTTCTTCTTCGACCGAGCCGCTCAGAAAAATGAAGAAATTTTATTAGCAACCATGAAATCATGAGAAAATTCAAAAGAATAAAAGTAAAGCATTAACTTATATCACTCCTCCATTCCGAGCACAAGAACCCTTGGTACTACTTGGCCTCTGAGAGAGGAGGATATTGCTAATTTCAGGTAATAAAACCCTGATCCCAATATCCTTTATTAGAATCAGGAAGGTTAACTACTAAACCCCTATTGGACTTCCTCCCTTCAGTTATAAATTACCATCCCTTGTATGGGAACAAGAATAACAAAATCTAATTCAGGGATCCCTATGTTAGTTCCATACAATTCATTTTTTCAGTGAACTCCATTTACAATCCACCATGTATTTAGATCACATTCGGTGGGTACGACATAAAAAAACTTACAAAATTCCAGGAAAATTTTGTTTGGGGGAAATGTGATTACCCCTTGAGCTACTGAGAGGGTGAAGATTCAATGGCCACCCTTAATAACGATGCAATTTCTGGGCATGGGGGCGCATTCGACCGTAACCTAAGAGGGAGTTGAATAATTTTTCCTAAACTCCTCCAAGTTCTTCTCGTTGAAAGTGTAAACCATTTTCAAAGAAGAAGAGAATGGAAGAGGAACTGCACAACGAATATAAACAGAAGGAACTATGGAGATGGAAAAAGCAAGAAAAGACAAAAAAGACTTACAAAATGAACTGAGAAAGAAAGATCTTCGGAAAGTCTTTTTGAGCAAGATAAGGAAGCAAAATAACTGTACATAGTTTGAAACGAGTGAGGACCGGGTTCTAAAAGTTCAATCATAAGGAACAACACTCAAGATCAAATTTAACGATTCATTTTTCTACATAGGGCCACTGTACCCTTGATGTTTTAAAATAATTATGAATATGTTCGAGCGCACATCTCAGGCTTTGGAATCAACTTGGGCCAACAAAGTGTGTAAAATTCTTCGGCTCATCTTTGATAAAGAATTTTAGGGGTAATTGTGGATGAAAAACCATGGAGCCCCAATTTTTGATAGTCCAAGCAGGCCCAACATGCCGCCCAAGTCAAATTCAACAGTGCACGGATAAATATGAGAATATATCACATGGACAATTGAAGACTCATTTGGTTACCTACATTCTCGGAGGAGATAAACAGGAATCCCCAACGAGCCAATAAAGAGCTAGGAGAGTTTTCGTACAACTCAACTACTTTTTATTACTATAAGTAATACCCTCACCCCGGGGAAATGGGGCATGTAATTCTAAACCTCTAACGAATTAATAGAAACTGACAAACCCTCTGTGGACGTTGGCAGTTGTCGAGCCATGTAAATACTATGGGTTGTGATCATTTATTACTCTCTTAATCCTTTTGCTCTTCAAAATTATTAATTCTGATTTCTTGCACTCTTAATAGTAAATGCTCATTTTTTTTTATTTAAATTAAAAATATAGTAATTTTTTCTTATTAGATGAATGTATGCATATTTCATTACTGTGAGTTTCTATAATTTTTGTTTAGGTGGTAATTTCCTACAGGTGATAGTATTCAATACACACAAGCCAACCACGAATGAATATGACAAAAAATAATGAGATCGCATACACAACATGGGATGTACGTGGTTCGGCAACGTGCCTACGTTCACGGGGTGCTAGGATTTGTTCTTTATTACTTTAGAGAACTGGTCGGCAGAGTTGTAGTACTGCTTGACATTACAATATTGCAAGCCCATCTCAAGTGGGGAGGATTTACATTTATAGGGCAACTTAAGAGAATCCTATACTGCATTAATAGTTATCCCTAAGACTTCAGACCTATCTCTTATCATAATTAACTGTTATAAGTGATTGACTTGAAGGATTCTTTTGACTTAAACTCTTCATTAATTATAGCCACACATGGGTTTGGCTCAGCACGTGCCTGTGCGAATCTTGAGGTCGATGGGCTTTGTCGCGTTCATATCGGATGTTGATATCTGACAGGTCTTGACATCGTGAGAATAATAGTATTCCTTACTTGGAAGTTGAAATCGTCGTTGGTTAGTTGGAGGACAATTTAGTAAATGCCCCATAAACTAGAAAGTCTCCGCCTGTTAAGTACCCAAGCGGCACACTCGTAAATATGGTATCTTTCCTTAGCGGTGAAAGAATGCATTTGTCTCTTCGATAGCCGTCACACACGCGTGATCATTGCATTTCTTGGGAACTGTGAGACCACCCCTCACCACAAAACAACCGTTTCATCTATTTCTTCCTCATTTAAAGATATGCAAATTACGAAATTGTGCTTTTCACCGTCTTTATTCATTGTAAACACACTCAACCCCTTTTCAATTATTTTTCTGCATTTCTTTGATTTCTCTCCTTAATTTTCTACTTTGAGTTGCAATCTTTGATGATGATGTACATTATTAGTGAAACACTATCGAAAAAATGAAACTTGACCACCACATCCCCCAATAAGTAAGTGTAGAATTAGTTGGGGGTCTTTGTAACCCCTGTGCCCTTTTCGAGGGCCACTGCATAGGGGATTCTCCCTCCAAGGAATATGATCCACTTTTAAAGAGGTTCAAGAAGTATCACACTCCTTCACCCCCATTGGTTGTTGTGGGGAAATTTACTGCTGATAATGGAAAAGGTGTTTCCTAGTTTGTTGTTGCTTTCCCCGACCTGACTCGAATTTGATTCTGTTGGGGATATTTTCTTTTGATGGGGCAACTTATTCTTCTTTAACCCATATTGGCTGCTGGAACATGCCAACCACAATCGTTTCCTTATAAGTTCGTCATTTATATGCCCTCTTATTCTCGTTTCTTTTTATCTTTTACTTATATAAATTTACTAATTATTTGGCAGTTTCTGATTGACTATGATCAGTCAAAGAGGAATGATGCTCTGAAGGAGTCATCCATTATTATGGATTTTGATGAGTTGAGAAAGTCTTTAACAACTTCTCAGTCGATTAATGAATCTTAGGTGGCTGAGAAGGAGAAACTGGACCATAAAGTCCAAAGACTGGAGGTTGAGAATACCAACCTTCAAAAGAAAATTGATGACTTTGTTGCCCTGGTCTCTGCTGTCAATTTAGCCAAGAAAGATGCTGAGAAGGCCAAGGTGGAAGCCGAGAATGCCAAGAAAAGGGTTGATGAGACCATGGCCAAAGCCGAAAAGGCCCTAGTTGACGTATTGCAGGCCAAAGATGATGCTTATACTCATGGCTTGGATGAGGCCTTCGCCAAAGCCGGGGGTCAGATTGATACCTGAGAAAGGTATTCTTTAAAAATGACTAGGACGAGACCCTTGTTAAAGGGTGACATTTCTAAGGACTCTGACATCTTCAAGGAGCATGAATCAGCCCCCTCCTCAAGTTGAGGAGGAGGGTGATAATGGTGAGGAAGACGAGGAGGTCAGAGGACAAGCTATTGATACTGCGCTTGCTCAGGGGTAAGTAGGACAAGTTACCTCAAGGAAATTTTGGACAAGCTGTTGCTACTGTGGTTGACTAGTTGCAATCCATAGACACTATTCAAGATGTTGATAAAAAGAAGGTCAATAAGAATGATCTTTAGGAATTTTTAGGAGGCGTTGGATTTATTTTTCTCCTTAATCAAGGATTTAGGGGACTTCACCATTTACTATTTTTAAATGAAATACATAACTTGATTTCAATGTTTCTTTATCATCTATTTTTCCATATTATATATACTTTTCTCTACTTTATCAATATAATATGTCCAACCACCTATCCTTGCAGTTTAAAGCAAGACTTGCACTATGCTTCGCAAGACAACATGACTTTGAGGAGAGTCGCGAGAGACTCTTTATTGTCGGTTATGATGAGGATGATGATCTTACCCAGGTCTTTGGCCTTAACGTGTCTAACTAAGAAAAAGAGGCTTAATTGGGATCTATATGGAATTTTTTACTAGGACGTGGCAAATAATGCAGTCCTTAATGATAATCCTCACCACCCACAACAATTATAGGGAAGCAATAGCCAACCCGAGGGCTAATTTTGATGAAAAGGTAGCCGAGTTGAGTAAAGAAGGAGGATTTAATAAGAAGCTAGCCATCATCGAGTCTGTGCATAGGAGGAAAATAATTTTCTTTGCAGAACAACCTCATTAGAGAAAGAGAGGTCGATATCCTCCTAGAGAAAGAAAATAATGACGATCGAGTTGAGCTTGGGAGAGTTAATAAGTATGTTCCCGACAAGCACTCTGGAAAGGGAGCTTCCTTTTGGAAGATGAGAATGCCCAACTTTAAGAGGAGGTGGAGAAGGCACAAAAGGCTCTGAATGAAAGGATACGACCATCCTACATCTGTCTTCCTCTGATGAAAAGGAGATTTGTTGGCTGGGAAGGGAGTTAGAATAGACAAATAAGTATTTATAAGATGAAGGGGCGACCATCATAAGGTTTTTCGAGAAGCTTGATCGCCTCAGGTATCATCTCCGTAAGCATCCTTACTACATGTGGATGGATGGTTATGACTAGGACCTTGTTAACATGGACTCAACTTTGAGTGATGCCCACAACATATGTTATAAGAATGGCTAGTTAAATGCCTTGGCAGTTACATAAGTGACCAATGACTTTGAAATTTAGCACTAGTATGATCCTAGTTGACTCGACTATTAGAAACCTCCTTACAATCTTAATGTCTCGTGGATTACATTGGATGCCATTCCCATTAGATTAATAAGGAAATATCTATGACCTGTATGGATATGATGGACTTTACCCACCACTGCACTTAGTGAAGTGAGTTTCTTCTGGAGGACTATCAAGAATCACATACTTAATTGTTATCATATCGCCTTCTACTTTGGATATTCCTGTTGTCGGGACTGGGACTTCAGAGACTGGACCATCTCGATCGCACAACTAGTCCAATCATTTTTTATATCTTTTGTTGATGTACATCATTTTACTTTCACAACTTCTTTGTAATAATTTTTTAGTATTACTGGGAATTTTCACAATTTTCTTTCCTTTACGTTGTGTGGTTCCTAGTCTTACCTTTTTCGGTGATGTCGTCACATAAATCCTTAGGCCTAGATCCACCCTAAAAAATAAGAATGCACCCGATTGGGCGATTTTCTCCCAGCTAGAATTTTCTCGACCTCTTTGGTCATTAGTGCCTAGGGTTTCCTAGTAGGCCTTTTCCATGAGAATTTTTTTTGTTAATCATCAAAACATTAAGTTTGGTTACCAGTCAATTGATTTATATTATAATCAGTGATAGTCTTTGGTCGACCACATAGTTTATCTTAAGGGAAGGTAATTTAGAGAAAATAAACATCAAAGCGATAAGTAATACAACTCATTTGACTAATTGATCTTCTTCATTAAATACTCGTTGCCTGCAACTTTGAACAATACAAATAGATAACTTCTGACACAACGAAATAAATGAGAGAAATTTAGAAGAATGAAAAATATTCAAAACTTAAATAAATTTAGACTTTAAATAAAAACTTCTTGAGATTGGATGAATTTCATGCTAGGCGAGCCTCTCTGTCCTCCATTGTTTTTTAAGTGGTAGGATCCCTACAAGTCATCCCTGAGCATCTTGAATGGGCGTTCCTAGTTGGGCCCAAGTTTTTCGTCGGAGGGATTTTAAGCGTTTCCCATAATCTTTCGAAGTACGTACTCTCTTACCTTGAAGCTTCTGGACTTGATCCCCTATTATACTTCTTAGCCAACTATTGTTGGTAGGAGGCAAGCTTTATAAGAGGTAATTTCCTTTTTTGTTGGTTAGGTCAAACTCTGCTCTGATTTTTTTGTTGTTGTGATCCTGGTCGAATAAGTAAGACTTCATGGTTGACAAACATATTTCTAGTTATATGACAAGCTCCATACTGTAATCTAGGGCGAATGATGTTTCCTCACTGATCCTCTAGGCTTAGATTGAAATGCCTAGAGAATGTGGGGGAGCTGGTCGACCCATGCCCCATTTGATTTTTCCAATCTATTCTTTATCCCATTAAGGACCCTCTTGATGGAAGCTTCTGCTTGCCCATTGCTCTGAGGATAGGCCATTGAACTCTAGTAGCATCTGATGTTGTGCTCGTTGTAGAAGCTTTGAAAAATATTGGTCTCAAATTGATGACCATTGTCCGTGATGATGATCTGGGTGATGCCAAACCTCATTATGATATTCTTCCATATAAAATTGGTTATATCGACATTTCGGATGTTTGCCAAAGGTTCTCTTTCAACCCACTTAGAAAAGTAGTCTGTGCAGACCAATAAATATTTTATGCTGCCAGATGCTAGGGGTAGAGGATCGACTATGTTTAACCCAATTATGAAAAAGTCCTTGTACTTATGAGAGACTTGAGGTCACTAGAAGGTTGATACACTAATGGTGAGAAGAGCTATAAGTTTTTTTCATTTTCGATCGTTAGCGACCGCACCCCGTTGCATATACGTCCACCACTAACCTTCTCTAATTGCTCTAAATGCCGTTGACTTATCCCCCTGCATGGATCCTATATATTCCCTCATGCATATCATAGAGGGTCTGGTCAACATCATATGGGTGAACTCATAAAGGTAATGACCTAAAAAATAGTGTCAATAAAGATTTTAATCAGTCGAAAAGTGGAAACGAGCAAATTTCACTCGTATTTTGTGTGCCCCTTATCGTCTGGCAGAACATCATATTTTAGGTAGCGCATAATTGTATCCATCCATCTTGGGGTACTAATAATGACCATAACCTACTCGAAAAATTATCCTTTGTTGATGCTGGGCTGATCAAGGTAATCTACTTGGATCATTCATTTTATATCTCCCTTAACAGGTGAAGCGAGTGTGGCTAGTGCGTCTATGTGACCGTTGTTCCCCATTGGGAACTGTTTCATTTGTACATGCTTGAATTGAGCGACCAGGTGCCGGGCCTCTTTAAGGTACGCAACCATGTATTCATCCCTAGCATTGCTGTCTCCTGATATCTGATTTGATGCCATCCTTGAGTCACAAAATACGTCATGGTGATGAGCACCTAGGGATAGTGCTTTTCATAACTCGTCGATCAAGACTTCATACTCTGCTTTGTTGTTGGATGCTTCAAATCCCAAGTGAATTATACTAACATTATCCCAACTCCCTTCCCCTTGGAATTTTAGGCTCCGTCGACATAAAAGATCCATCTCTCCCTCTATTTAATTGGTTGTTAGTCATATTCTTTGCTCCCAGTGTTGTCTCCATCAGTTTATGGTCGAGGGAGAATTTAGTGATGATATCGATTAAGACTTACCCCTTGAGTGAGGTTATATGTTGAAACTGGATGTAAAACCTACCCAATTCCATCGACCACTTGGACATTCGTTCGGATAGGTCGGCCTTCTTGAGTATGTCCTTCAGAGGGAAGGAGCTTAAAACAATGTAAGTGTGCGCCCTAAAGTATTATTTTAACTTATGAAAGGCTATCACTAGTGCTTATTCAAGCTTCTCCAACGGGAGGTATCTCTTATCAGCGTTGAGAAAAGTTTTTCTCACATAATAGATGGGAACCTGGCACTCTTCTCACAGACTAGAGCTACAATAATTTCATTACTGGATACCACTAGGTACAAGTGCAAGGGACCTTCATCGTCGAGAATCATTAGCAACGGTGGTCTTCTCAAATACTTCTCTACATCTTTAAGTGCTTAATGCATTCATTGTTCCATACTTCTTTCCTTTCCTTTCCTTCCCCACTACTTGTAAGAAAGGTTGGCACTTATCAGAAGATCTTGATATAAACCGGTTGAGTGCGATGATCATACCAATTAGCTTCTGCAGCTCGTGTACAGTGCTTAGCTTTTGCACCATGTGCATAATGCTCGATGGTTTTACCATCCTGATGGCTTCTATCTAGTCGGGGTTTGCCTTAATGCCTCTTTGACTAATCAGGTATCCGAGGAACTTTTTCGATTGTACTCCAAAATATCACTTGGTTACATTCAGGTTCATTCTGTAATAGAGAAGAACTTTAAAAGTCCTTGCTAACTCCTCGAGGTGGTGTTCATTATTTTTACTGTCTACAAACATATCGTCTATATAGACCTCCATTATTTCCCCAAATTTTTCTTAAACATGTTTTTTACAAGTCTCTATAGGTTTCCCCAATGTTCTTTAATACGAACGACATCACCCTCTAGCAGTATAGCCCTAGCGTGGTGATGAAGGAAGTCTCTTCCTGGTCGGGGGCGAACAAAGGGATTTGATAGTACCCCAAGTAGGCGTCAAAGAATCTCATATACTCATGGTTAACAGTTGAATCGTCCAATTGGTCTATCTAAGGAAGAGTAAAACTATCCTTTGGACATGCCCGCTTCAGATCGGTTAAGTCTATGTAGACTCTCTACTTCCCGTTGCTCTTCTTTAATACCACTGGGTTTGACAACAACTTAGGGAATTGAACTTCCTTAATGGGCTACACCTCTAGAAGTTTCCCCACTTCCTTTTCGACTGCCTTGGATTTCTCGGGTGAGATTCGTCTTGCCTTTTGATTCACTGGTGAATGTGACGGATCCATGCGGAGATTATGACACATTACTTCTAGTCCTATTCCTCGCATATCATACAGTGGCCAAGAAAAAATGTCCTGATTGCTCTTAAGGAAAAATGTAATTTCTTTCTCATCTTTATTAGTAAGTGAGTTGCTGATCAAGAACTTCTTCTAAGGCTAGTCATCGTCAAAGACCACTTCTTGAAGAGGCTCCATAACTCGATCGACAGGGGAAACCTTGGTTTCCTCGACCTCGGGTCGCTCATACTCTAGTTACTACTTTGAGCAAATATAACCCTCTATCGGATCCATAAATTTCTCATTCTTCTTCTTCTCATGTTTTGGTTAGATGGCAGTTATGAAGGACTATTGGGATAAGGTGTGGTTTCCCTGAATTTCCATGATCCCCTTATCGGTGATGCATTATACCTTATGGTGGTAAGTAGACGACACTGTCTTCATGTCATGCAACTATCCTCTGCTCAGTATAGCGTTATACGAGGAATCTATATCCACCTCAAGGAATTCGATGAGCTTAGAAGTTCCTCCTGCTCGAATAAGGTAACAACTTTCCACAGGGGAAAAGTCATCATTTTTGTAAAGCCAACCAGGGGCACAGTGGTCTATTGTAGGTCTTCTATATGAAGATTCAACTAATTAAAGATTTTGAGGTACATTAACTCCAAGGAGATCCCCTAATCAACCAATAGCTTGTCCACATCCCAATTAGCAACCCTAAGAGCATTATGATGGGAAGTCCTTACCCTAAACATATCTTCCTCGGTAAACACAATGTGCTTTGAATAATCAATATCTTTAGGTCACCGACGTCTCCCACAATGGGTTTAGTCGGGTCGATGTGAAATGCCTCCATTACTGCTGTAATCTTCTTTACTTCCATCCTGAGGGCATTATCCGTGAATGACTGCGAATTCATGACCAAGACATTCGTCCAAAATATTATCAGGCTTCGGGTTACATACTGGCCCTAAGCCCCCCATGGATCATTGAAAACTCGTGGCCCAACTCCTTTTCCATAACATTATCCGGTCTTTGGTCATGTACAAGATGCGTCGGTCCTTCCTTCTTCATGAAAAAATCATTGAGGTGCCTGGCCTAGGCTAGATGCTCAATCTGAGACTTTAATGCCTTGCAATTTTTAGTTTTGTGACCATGATTCCTTTGATACGCGCAGTTTAGTTTCGTGTTTCTCTTCTTAGGGTCATTGATCATCTTCTCCCGCCACTTGAAGTACTTCTGATCTTTAATCTTGTAGATCATTTTAGAGAAAATCGTGTTGCTGACTTTAAATGATTTCTCAGGATCCTTCTTCTCGATTCCCTTATGCTTTCTATTTTTCTTTTTCCATTCTTTCTTGCTTGTCCACTCTCTATCTCCGTTCTTGGATTATTTTTGCTGGTCTCCTTCCTGACCAACATCGTCCATTGTGTCCTCAACCTTGGCGTATTTCTCAATCCTCTCCATAGGGTCGTCGATAGTAACAACATGTTGCCTAGTGAGAGACTAGTAGAGCAAGGAGCTGCTTGGTAGTCCAATCTTGAAGGAAGCTACCGTAACTTGCTCATGGAAGTATTATACTTTATTTTACACATCCCAGTACCTTCTGGCATACTCGCAGAGTGTTTCCTGAGGATTCTTCATCGTGATAAGTGAGTCCATCCATTTATGACGGGTTTCACTAGTAATAAACCTAGTTATGAAGGCCTTGACCATATGTTTAAAGGACGAAATCGGTCAATGGGGCAACCTCTAAAACCATTTATGGGCATCAATCCTTCATTGGTATTTCATAGCATCATTTCCTGGTGATACTTCCAGACGTGATCCAGTGGGATATGGCTTCTCATAATATATTTAAAATTGTGTGTGTGTGTGTGGGGGGGGGGGGGGTAGACTTTTTAAAAGGCTCAAACTCCTTTATAGCTTGACGGAAGGGATACTTACTTTGATAAATAAAGGATATTCTAGCAAGCTCCTTGGTTGTACGTGCCCCCTGATGGGATGGATGTTTATCCACATCTCTTATGATGAAATAGTAGAATTCTCTGTCTCCCTGTCGCTCATCAGGGTGTAATATCCTTCCATTAGACTTTTCGTGAGGAAATGATTCCTTCTATTTGATAACTTTGATTTTTGGGTGTATTTGTCGTTGTTGATGAAAGCCAAGTTAGTCAAAATCCTCAAATACCTACAAAATATAATAAACTCAAGTATAGAGGTAAGTAAGGGTATCAATCCACTTTCTAGGGGGTAAAGCAAATGGAACAAATTCACATGTAATTCACTTTTTATTTTCTTTTTGTGCTTTTTCACTTTTCTAATTTTTTTAGCTTTTTCTAATATTAAAACAATAGGGTGAGGTGAGATTTTAAACTAAACAAAACTAAAGTGTAATATGATAATAACTAACTAGAAAGTAACTAAAATGAAAATTAAAGTCTAAACTAAAAATAAGAGATAAGTGAGGTAAATAATTGTGAGAACAATCAAGGAATGGGATTACACCACAAATTTTAGTTATTCTAATTAATTCATTTAATTATTTGAATTCTCCCAAATTAATATCAAAACTACAAATCAACGCTCGTTGCAAGTGTAATTTTAATAGTACTCTTTTAGAAAGTAAATTTTAACAACCCACAACTCTAGAAAAATAGATCCACACTCCTTTTAATTAATCACCCGCTAGGATCGATCAATTATAATTTATGTCAATCTTGTAAAATAAATTTAGAGTTAAAATTCAAGTGATAATACCCCACTTAAGAAACCCCTATCTCTAGTTCGAATCTAAAATGGGTATTATCACTAGAATTTCGATTTTCTCTCGAAAATCATTTACCCTCTCTCGAGGCGTAAATCTAAGGGTGAGGGATCAAAATTAACATTCAAAGGGATTTTTCAAGTAATTAAACTAATTAAAATAAAATAACATCAAATAAGGGTTTTACCCCACCCCTTGAAAGGTGATTTAGCCTAACATGGTATCAAACATAATAAACAAATATTCAATAGGCATAAAATAAATGAGAAGAGAAGAAAACAATCAAACCCCAATCTCTTGAAGTGAAATTGAACTTCTATTCCTTGAGTTGAAATTCACATCCCTTAATTTGAATGATTCAAACACAATTACATCAAGAATCTCACTCAATTTAATCCTCACAACAATTTATTTTCTCCTCACTATCTAAAAATAATAAAATAAAAATTCTAATCTAAAACTACACTAAAATGGTATTTTCTCTCTCTACAAATTCCTATCTCCTAGCTCTTGATGATTGATGTCTTCATCTTCAATTTATAGTAGGCATGGAGCATGGGAGATAAGGGGTATATTGGACATTAGTGTGCATGTGGGAATAGTGAGAGCACATGTGCATGGGGGTGTGAGGTGAGAATAAATTCAGATTTGATGAGGGGTATTTTGGGTGTTTGGTTAGAAGAGGTTAGTTGGGGGGTATTTGGGTAAAAATAGGATAAGTGGGTTATTTGGCATGTAGGGTTTGGCTTATTTGATTTTGTTGGGTTTTGAGATTGGCATGTGTTTTGACAGGTAAAAGTCGTGGGTTTGGAGAAGTGGGTCTTGGCTTAGATGAAATGGTTTGAATGGGAAATGGGAGGGTTTAGGTGTGTGAGGGTGTATGGGTTATGGTGAGGGTGTGAGAGTTAGTTTTAGGAGTAGGTAGGGTATATAAAAATAGTGTGTGTGTGTGTGTGTGCTAATTTGAACCTTATAAAATAACTCTAAAAAAAAAGTAAAACTAATAAAAGTAAAACTCTAAAAAAATAAAAATAAAAATCCTACTTCTAATAATAAAATAAAGACCCAATTAAAAAAATTAAACTAAAAAGAGAGATAATAAAAATAAAATCTAATAAAACTAAAACTAAAATTCTTAATAAATGTAAAATCAAATAAAACTAAAAAATAAATGAAATCCTAAAAAAAATCTAATCCTAATAAAAATAAGATAAAATAAAATAAAAACTAAGAGAAAAAACTAATTAAAATTAATATAAAATAAAATAAAATAAATAGAAAATAAAATAAAATAAAATAAAAAAAATAGAAAATAAAATCTAAAAATTCTAAAATAAACCTAAAATTAAAATGACACAAACTAAAATTCTAAAAATTGATAAAAGGGCACAAACTCAACACACACACGGTTTAGGCTCGGTTTAGGCTCGGTTTAGGCTCGGGTAATGTTACGGGGTTGGTAATTAGCTCCATAAAATGCACAATTGCCTTGAAATACGCGTTTGAACACTGCAACGTGCATTCGGCCTACAAAATAAATATTTAAGCACATAAGACCCATATTGTCGAGAATTAGCAACAAAAGTACATCTCTTCGGGGTATAAAATGTACAGTTTTGGGTGCTTATCACACCACCCCCAAACAGAGCGTTGCTAGTCCTCGAGCAATAAGATAGAGAGAAAGAGAAAGATAAGTAACCAAAAGTGCACCACTTTCGTGGGCACTTGCGATTGCACTTAGCATGTGCAACAAGCCTTTAAACCTATAGGTTGCCCTATAGGACGAGTTGTGTCTCGTGAGGGTTTGCAAGGAATATGCCCACAAAATTCTTATTTGCAAAAATTTATTAAAAGGCACTCAATCTCTTATTAGACATAGAATAATCGCACAATCCATCACATGAGAAATAATGATTTCAGAAATACAAGCTAGAATGTGTAAAAATTTTAAGCTAAGTAAATACTCAAGGCACATCCTTCCTAGAACTCAACGTGTGTAGTCTGAATCAGTCAAAACGGGTCAAGTATCATCAAAGTAATTCTAAGATTGCCTTGTCGGAATCAATGCTTCAACTTCAAAATCTCACTGGATATATCTCTCTCAAACAAACTCACGAGATTAGGGTAAGTGTATCGCTCTTGTGTGTGAGGAGGTGAGAAAATGTAAGCAAGTTCAAACGTCTCACACACGCATAAGAAAGAACGAACGATTGAAAGAAAAATGATCTCATGAAAGAATGCTAATCACTATAGTGAGAACGTCGAGCTATTCACCACGTTGATTTCATTTGCCCGAACACCTAGGGGGAATATGGATGTATATGGGTGAGGGGAAATGAAATGGAATGAGAAGGATATGATAGGTAGGATGGATGGTATGAGGTGGACACAACTTGCTATAATCGTGAGTATATGGAGAATACTCATATGAAGTGTGTGGGGTGGAGCCAAGTTCATCATACACGAAAGGACCGCTTTCGTGATGGACAAATGGTTGATACTCATGGGGTGCGTAGTGAGGGGACTCATCGGAAATGGGTGCACAAGGATGCCATGACAACTGTTGGTATGTGTGAGGATCCACAACATCGGGTTGGGATTTGTATTGTGTGGAAGGGTGATCAGGCCTCCACGAATAACTCGGGGACTCACACAACTCGGGATCGGGTTTAGCGGGGTAGTAAGTCGAGGTGGGTTCCAAAACAGTGTCATATAGAAAAATGTTCCATGGTGGATTCAGATGGATATGGAATGTAAGGGCACTCATGGGACATGTGATCGGCATAAGAACAGTGGGTGCAACAAGGGAGGAGGCACGGTGACACTTGACACCGAGGGTGATGGAATAGGAGGTGCATGCATGGATGGGTTAAGAGTACCATCGGTACTCGTGAGAGAGATGAAATCATGAAGAATATCATAAAGACACCGCTCGGGATCACTCTCACACATGTCACGTGTCAATGGAAAATGACCAAAGTAGTCCCGTAAAGGACGTTCTTCGGCCATGTGGATGGAAATATTTTTTTGATTTTTAAATTTTTTCAAAAGTAAAGAAAATATTTTTGGATTTTCTAAAAATAATGGAAGAAAAAATATTTTTGGATTTTTTATAAAAGTAAAAAATATATTTTTGGATTTTTTTATTTTTTTACAAAAATGAAAGAAATTATTTTTGGAATTTTCTAAAAATAAAGGAAGAAAAATATTTTTGGATTTTTTGTTGGAAGAAAAGGTGGGGAAAAAATATGGACTCTTGATTTGGACGGACTAACTAAAACCCGACTACCGAAAAATAAATTGGACACATAGCCAATTTTTATCTTTAGATTTAGTGAAAGGGTAGTCAAATTTTAATTAAGTCCGCGGGAGATAAAAATCACGGAAATATGAGTGATCGCCTTTGCAAAATATTCTCCTATTGGGCTACCTAGTTGATTGATTTTAAAGTTAGTGATGGCTAGGGTAGCACACAAATGGTAAGCGAGTGAGTCGGGTGATGAAATCCCCTCTCGTGAGTGATCGGGTGTAGGTCTTAGTCAATTAATTCATCACACCATTGAAAATAAATGCGAGAATAAAATCAAGTAAGAGCACACAAAAGAATTGACTCGCTAACAGGAGAGGCGCGAGTGTTCAAGAAATATACCTCCCACGGTTTTTAGGTCGTGGGGTGCCAAAAAATTTGAGTCAACCGGGGGGAGATTACGCCTATCTCAGTCGTCCCCGGGAGTCCTACCGACCCAAGGTAGAGAGGCTTCTTAATCCTCTCCTTTGGACTCCCTCTATCTACCTTGTCCGGTTTCCCTATCACGCTTGCTTCGATTATTACAATTTAAAAGGAAAATAAAAGGTGTCTTATGCACCGCAATACAAGACAAATAATAAAGTCCTAATACAATCCTTCTAAAGTAATACAAAAATGGTACTAAAAAAAAAATTGCGATAAATAAATGAATTACAAAATGAAATCCGCTCCGAGCTTCACAATCCCAAGAACGGAAACAACGCCATTTGATAACTTGACTTTTTATCTCCCCAGCAACGACGCCATTTAATAACTAGAACTTTTCGGTGTATTTGTCGCTGTTGATGAAAGCCAAGTTAGTCAAAATCCTCAAATACCTACAAAATATAATAAACTCAAGTATAGAGGTAAGTAAGGGTATCAATCCACTTTCTAGGGGTAAAGAAAATGGAACAAATTCACATGTAATTCACTTTTTATTTTCTTTTTGTGCTTTTTCACTTTTCTAAATTTTTTAGCTTTTTCTAATATTAAAACAATAGGGTGAGGTGAGATTTTAAACTAAACTAAACTAAAGTGTAATATGATAATAACTAACTAGAAAGTAACTAAAATGAAAATTAAAGTCTAAACTAAAAATAAGAGATAAGTGAGGTAAATAATTGTGAGAACAATCAAGGAATGGGATTACACCACAAATTTTAGTTATTCTAATTAATTAATTTAATTATTTGAATTCTCCCAAATTAATATAAAAACTACAAATCAACTCTCGTTGCAAGTGTAATTTTAATATTACTCTTTTAGAAAGTAAATTTTAACAATCCACAACTCTAGAAAAATAGATCCACACTCCTTTTAATTAATCACCTGCTAGGATCGATCAATTAGAATTTATGTCAATCTTATAAAATAAATTTAGAGTTAAAATTCAAGTGATAATACCCCACTTAAGAAACCCCTATCTCCAGTTCGAATCTAAAATGGGTATTATCACTAGAATTTCGATTTTCTCTCGAAAATCATTTACCCTCTCTCGAGGCGTAAATCTAAGGGTGAGGGATCAAAATTAACATTCAAAGGGATTTTTCAAGTAATTAAACTAATTAAAATAAAATAACATCAAATAAGGGTTTTACCCCACCCCTTGAAAGGGTATTTAGCCTAACATGGTATCAAACATAATAAACAAATATTCAATAGGCATAAAATAAATGAGAAGAGAAGAAAACAATCAAACCCCAATCTCTTAAAGTGAAATTGAACTTCTATTCCTTGAGTTGAAATTCACATCCCTTAATTTGAATGATTCAAACACAATTACATCAAGAATCTCACTCAATTTAATCCTCACAACAATTTGTTTTCTCCTCACTATCTAAAAATAATAAAATAAAAATTCTAATCTAAAACTACACTAAAATGGTATTTTCTCTCTATACAAATTCCTATCTCCTAGCTCTTGATGATTGATGTCTTCATCTTCAATTTATAGTAGGCATGGAGCATGGGGGATAAGGAGTATATTGGACATTAGTGTGCATGTGCGAATGGTGAGAGCACATGTGCATGGGGGTGTGAGGTGAGAATAAATTCAGATTTGATGAGGGGTATTTTGGGTGTTTGGTTAGAAGAGGTTAGTTGGGGGGTATTTGGGTAAAGTGGGTTATTTGGTATGTGGGGTTTGACTTATTTGATTTTGTTGGGTTTTGAGATTGGCTTGTGTTTTGGCAGGTAAAAGTCGTGGGTTTGGAGAAGTGGGTCTTGGCTTAGATGAAATGGTTTGAATGGGAAATGGGAGGGTTTAGGTGTGTGAGGGTGTGAGAGTTAGTTTTAGGTGTAGGTAGGGTATATAAAAGTAGTGTGTGTGTGTGTGTTAATTTGAACCTTATAAAAATAACTCTAAAAAAAAGTAAAACTAATAAAAGTAAAACTCTAAAAAAATAAAAATAAAAATCCTACTTCTAATAATAAAATAAAGACCAAATTAAAAAAATTAAACTAAAAAGAGAGATAATAAAAATAAAATCTAATAAAACTAAAACTAAAATCCTTAATAAATGTAAAATCAAATAAAACTAAAAAATAAATGAAATCCTAAAAAAAATCTAATCCTAATAAAAATAAGATAAAATAAAATAAAAACTAAGAGTAAAAACTAATAAAAATCAATATAAAATAAAATAAAATAAATAGAAAATAAAATAAAAAATAGAAAATAAAATCTAAAATTCTAAAATAAACCTAAAATTAAAATGACACAAACTAAATTTCTAAAAATTGATAAAAGGGCACAAAATCAACACACACACGATTTAGGCTAGGTTTAGGCTCGGTTTAGGCTCGGGTAATGTTACAGGATTGGTAATTAGCTCCATAAAATGCACAATTGCCTTGAAATACGCGTTTGAGCACCGCAACGTGCATTCGGCCTACAAAATAAACATTTAAGCACATAAGACTCATATTGTTGAGAATTATCAACAAAAGTACATCTCTTCGGGGTATAAAATGTACAGTTTTGGGTGCTTATCACTATTACTGAGTGATCCTTCCTCAACCGCGAGCCCTGCTTGGATGAGGTCTAGGATTTCGCGACCTGTGTCTGCGCTTGTGCTTCTCTCTTTGAGCTTATATTTAAAACTTATCCAGGCATTGTTGGAGAGTAACATTCTCCTCCTATTGGCGTCCCTTTTATCCCGAAGGCACCTTTCATAATTGTCAATAAGCCTTGATATCTGGTTAGATCTCCCAAGCTTATCACTCTCAACAGTTTTGTCCTCCTAAGGACGATAATGCGCATCAAAGTATTGGTAATAATTACCAAATCTAACCCTCTGGGAGGGAGGAGATGATTGACAACCCTCTTGGTCGTCATGATTGTCGAAGTAACCTTTTTAATCCCCTAGTCCATGTTGCTAGTAACCCTCATGGTTAGGCAAGTGAGACATCTCAAAGGTTTGGCTAGTGGCTAAGAACTCAAATCATTCCCACAAAATTGTAGGTGGTAATTTTCTACAGGTGATAGTATTCAATACACATAAGCCAAACACGAATGAATATGACATAAAATAATGAGATCGAACACACAACACAAGATGTGTATGGTTCGACAACGTGCCTTGAAATAACCCCCATTTTCTCACGTAAAGGCTGGCCAGGCATGATACGCCGAAGATGGGTCTTGTTTGTCAATTAATACCATTATCAACATCAACATAATATAAATCATGTATTAACATCCCATAATTGAGTTTAAATCAGCACTCCAATAATGATAAAATCCAATCCAATACCAAGGGTATGATAAATCCAACATAAATGTAAAAATCTCAAATCGGCATAAAGTAAATAAATCTCGGGCTTATGCCCATACAAATATCACAAATGAAATAAATAAACGAAGCTGAATAGCACCTAAAATAGAATCAACAAGCTTGGAAAGTCTGATGAGAAAAAGGAGACTGCAAGGATAGTCCTGCTATCCCTGTCTAGGAGCACCTGGAGGGAAAAAACATTTAAATTTGGTCAAGAGCCCTAGAGTTGCAAGAATTAACTTATTCAATTTAAAGTGCAATAAATACAGTCGATTAAAAGTAAATACCCCCCATCATCACTCACATTCAATTAACATCTCATCCCTCAACTAAGTGCGATATTATCCGCATCCAAACAAGTCCCGAAATAATATATGACAACGGTGCCAATTTAATATTAAAAGAATTAGTTATAATCAATTGCTAACACGAAGCCAACTATATTCAATTGTCAAAGCCCAAGGTATCCCAATTTTATATATCTCATGAAAGTGACACAAACATCTATTATGAGCAACATAGTAAGGGTCTGTGATTTACTGTCTACATTCTTAGACAAATTAATTAATCTCGTTTAATTTGGATAATTTATATATATGTACTTTAATATATGCGACACGTAAAGGCATCTACCAGCGGTGTCTCGTTCGTGCTCTATCGGCAAGTCTGAAGGAAATCTCTATCCAAGTCAGACGCCACAAAATACAAATAAGTGGGGCAGTCCCTACGCAGTACACCGGTTCACGGCCCATACCCAACGGTGATAAAGGATCCCAACATCAACACCTACCTCTCGTTGATGGCGCTACTACTTAGTACCTAAAATGACCTACACAATGTCTAGCCCACCTGTGCCGACGTGTGCTACGATCTCGAACGCGCGAAACCCCAAGCCGATACGACCGTCCACGAACATTGGTATGTCTACAGAGATACACATAAATACGTATTATCATTCCCATATAATATGTGTAGGTAACTACTCTATAATTTCCTAAAGTATCCTACATGATATCCCCAAATATTCGTCCATTAATAGTTGACCATCTAGTTAATTATTAATCCCTTCATCTTTAAAAGATTATTTAACTATATAGTTAAATATAATTTTCCAATAAATATATATGCCACATTTGTATTTTTAGTAAATTCATCGTTGACCCAAACACCGTTCCACTAACTCGTATGGACTTCTAAAAATACCCCAAAACTAATCATGGTCCCAACTCAACCCATCCCCAGGATCGAATCGATTTGGTTCTCCGGCTGAACCGATTTGGAATAAGGCCGGATCGATTTGAAATGGGACAGTAGCCCAGATCTGATAGTTTTCTTTATTACACGATTTCTTAATTCTTCCCCAAGATCCATTCTAATCGTGATTTATTTTTTATAAACATGTGAATAGGTCCCTACTACTTAGTTAGACATCTTAGAACAATTAATTTCAAATAGCAACATCAATTTCTTTCCCCAAATCCCATAATTCATATGAATAAATTAAGACCCTTAGCTCAGGTTTTCTAACACATTATAAACTATGTATAATTTAGATTTTGGGGCATATAACATGGGTTCAAAGATACTAATTTTCAGATCATAAACATGCATAAAAAAACCTCTACATGTGATTCCAATATTATTCAAATTTATCCCAAGAACCCTAAGGCATCTATTGTCTAATTCAAGATTTTGATTATCCTAGAAATCTGGGTTAACACCCTATGTTCCAATTAATCCTTTACATGAATAAGATTAATCCTTAACATTAAATCATCAAATGACAAACTAAAACCCAAAAATCTTACGGGATTTACTACAATGAATCAAGAAGCACATTGACGTTAAATTGAGTAAGAAAATTCTTTCCCGAATACACAATTGATGAATTCCCTTTTGAATCTCCCTCTTCAATTCCTTGTCGTGGCTTCTTACCTTCTCTCTCTCTCTCAGTGGTGTAGGCTAGGGTTCTTAGATGAAATCTTCAGGGAGTTTATTAACCTCTTAATATAGGTTATTATATCTTTAATCCTGAGTTGGGTTTATTTCCCAAGTTTTGGACCTCCAAATGGGCCCGAACCCATTATCAAACTAGCCCAAAAGGTCTCCCGTAAAGCGCCACAAACGGTGCCATACTAATTGTGAACTGGTAGCTGTTGTTGTACGTAAACTCCACATAAGGAAAATACTTCTCCAAGCTCCCCTTAAAATATAAAATGCACATTCGCAATATGTCCTCCCACATCAAGTTCACCCTTTCTGTGTCCCCGTCGATCTGAGGATGATATGAGGTGCTCAATCTCAACTCTACCCCCAAGTCCTGCTGAAAGCTCTTCCAAAAATGGGTCACAAATGTCCTGTCCCTCTCTAACAGAGTGTTGAGCGGTACCCTATGTAACTTGACAATCTCCGCGAGGAAACATTTAATGTACTGATCTGAGCTGCAATCTGTTCGAACCGGTAAAAAGAGAGCCACCTTCGTCAATTTGTTGATGATCACCCAAATGGAATCATCCCCCCTCTGTGATGTAGGTAGCCAAGTGATGGAGTCCATGGAGATGCTCTCCTATTTTTACACCGGGATCTCCAAAGCCTGTAACACACCTGCAGGACGCTGATGGTCCAACTTCACCAACTGACACGTAGCACACATGGACACAAAGTCTGCTATATCCCTTTTCATTTCAACCCACCACTACTGACGTCGCATGTTGTGGTACATCTTATCCCCTCCAGGATGCACCGTAAAGCGTGAACCGTGAGCCTCATACATAATGACTCTCCTCAAATAATCGTCATCTGGGATAACTAATCTACCTTGGAATCTCAAACCACCATCCGACCAAATAGAATAATGCTCCTCTCCCTCGACTAACAACTGTCTAACTCCCTTATGGAAAAGCTGATCTCCTGCCTGTGTCTTCACCACACGAATAATGATCTCTAGTGTGATGGTGAGAACTGTCATAAATTCACGGGTCAGGTTGTCATCACCACAAAGTGATTTCCATTTTGACTTCCACACTGTCGCTAACTCCAACATTGGCTTGCGGGTTAAAGCATCCGCTACGACATTCGCTTTCTGCCTCATGTTCAACTCCCACTGCGTGATTAAATACTGTAGGCTTTTATGGTCTTTGAAAAACTGGAACTTCTCCCCCAGAAGATAATGCCTCGACACTCGTAGTGCAAAAACCATGGATGCTAACTCCAAGTCATGGGTGGGGGTAATATCCCTCATGAGGCTTAAGCCTTTGTGAAGCATAAGCTGTCAGTCTCTCCTCCTGCATCAAAACTCCTCCAAGTACCCTTAAGGACACATATTTGAAGACCTTATAGTCTATCCCTGCCTGAGGTAGTGTTAGAACTGGTGTTGTAGTCAACTTAGTCTTCAGCTCATCAAACGCATGCTGGCGCACATCATACCATACAAATGACACTCCATTCCTTATCAAATTCATTAGGGGACCGACTATCTCTAAGAACCCATGAATGAGTAGACGATAGTATCTAGCCAGTCCTAAAAATATGCGTACCTAGGTGGGTGTAATGGGCTCTCCCTACTCCATTACTAAAGAAACTTTCCCCGGGTCCACTAATATCCCCCTCTCTGACACAATGTGGCCCAAGAACTGCACTTCTCTCAACCAAAGACCTCATTTCTCGGACTTAGCATACAACTGGTGGTCCCGTAGTGTCTGTAAGACTACTCATAAATGCTGTGTGTGCTCCTCCGCAGTTTGAGAATAAATCAGGATATCGTCAATAAAAACTATGTCGAACCGATCCAAATAATCTCTGAACACCCGATTCATCAAAGCTATAAATATCGCTGGTGCGTTGGTTAGCCCGAAAGTCATAACCAAAAACTTGTACGAACCATATCTCATAAGAAATGCTAACTTTGAGATGTCATGCTCCCGGAACTCAACTGGTGATAACTCGATCTCAAGTCAATCTTAGAGAAATACGCAGCACCCCTCAGCTGGTCAAACAAATCATCAATGCGGGGCAATGGATATTTATTCCATACGGTGACCTTGTTCAACTCCTTGTAATCGATACAAAGTCGTAATGATCCATCCTTCTTCTTGACAAATAAAACGGGATCACCCCACGATGATGTACTGCTCCTGATGAACCCCTGTCCCAATAACTGCTCAATCTGATCCCTCATCTCCAGAGGATCCATCCGATACGGAGTACATGCAATGGGTCTCGTGCTCGGAATAAAGTCAATCATGAAGTCTATCTCCCGACTAGGTGGCAACCCTGGGATCTCCTCAAACACATCCGAAAACTCAGTAAGTATCGGGATGGAATCTAGTGACACCACAACCTCCGAAGAAGTGTCATCCTCGATATAGTATAACTGTGTGTTTGACCCACCCCCAGGGTGCGACATCACAACCAGTTACATCACCTACCCTGGAATAACGAAGACGATGGAGCTCCCATAATAGTCAACACATGCTCTATATGTAGATAATTAGTCCATCCCTAGAATAACATCGTACTCTGTGCATATCAAGTACCTGTAAGTCGTCTATGAAAGTGAGTCACCCTATCTCAACCCATATACCCCGACATAACGAACGTATGGGTTCCCCTCTACCTACTGGTGAATCTATGTGTAGTACGATATCAAAAGAAAAGTCAATCATCCCAGTCTCCCGTACAAAATTCGTGCTAATAAATGAGTGAGATGACCCTCTTGTCAAATAAAATGCGACATATGTGTCCAAAAATAGGGAATATACCCTCAACTTCTTGAGATGGTTCTATCCCCTCTACGGGTGCAATGTGATATACCCGTCCATACTGTAGTGGAGGCTGTCCCTGAGGTGGGGCGACGGGTGCTGGAGCAGCTGGTGCAGCAACTCCTGGAGCTGCCCCTGTGGAACCTGATGTCCCCTATGACCTCCCTGCTCCTAGGCCACTTGATTACCCCGAGGACACCACCTCGACGTATGACCCCTCTCACCGCAAGTGAAGCAATTCTCGTGAAATGGCATCCGCTCCGCCTGTCATCCCTGTTGTCCTCGACCCTAATGTCTTTGGACATGATGGCCTCTGTGACCCTGGACATGTCTCGATGGCCCTTGGCCCTACCTATTACGATCATCGAAACCCCTGAACTTCTTTTGCTGATATACGAACGAAGTACCCCTGAACTACTCATCCCGGATCCGCTACCCCGACTCGTCTTACCCTGCTAGCGCGATGACTCGCCTCCTTATCGCTTCTCATCCTTGTTCTTTTGGAATGCCCTATGATCCTGACAGTGGAGAAGTGCGACGTTCACCAACTGATTATACATGGTAAAGGCCGGGTTCCCCAAAAGAGCCTTCCTAATGTGCCAAGATGACCCCGCTATGAATCTTTCCATCTTCATTTGTTCAATATTCACATCTTCCTTTGCAAAGTATGAAAGGGCAGTAAACTCTTCCTTGTACTCAGCCACGACACATCCCTCCTGCTCGAGCTCCATTAATTGACTCCTCATCTCAGACTGCATAGTCTGAGGAAAGTACATCCCCTCAAATCTCTCCCCAAACTCATCAATCGTCAAGCTATCCCTCTTTGCTATCGACATACCCGACTCTCACCATTGGAGTGCGACCCCCACTATTCGGAATGAAGCTAACATCTCCTTTTGCACTGGCGTGCACCCTACCATCCGTAAATGTCTCCATATATCTTTCTTCCACCTATTTGCCACTAGGATATCTGGACTGCCCGAGAACTTTGGAGGTTATCCCTTCATGAAGGCCTCCCTGTCCCTGTCCAAAACTAACTCCGGTGCCTGGGCTGGAACGGTCACCTGTTGTGGCAGTGGCCAAAAAAAATTGCCACTTAAGACTTTTAATACAGAGATTAAACTGTTAAAATGGCTTCGAACTCTTTGTTGAAGAAATTCTTAATTCAAAACAAAACTTAACACAAGATGTGTTTAAAACAGATTAACAAAATAGTTTGAACAAGTTTGAATGAGTGTAATACCCCGTATTTTTATGGATTTTAATTATGAGGTTAATTAAATGAATTAAATGGAATTTCTTTTAATTCTAGGATTTATTAAATTAATTTGGGATTGATTAAATTAATTTGGAATAATTAATTAAAAAATTAATTCGGATTTAAATGCTAGTGAGACGAGAGTTAGTATTTGGTTATTACAATGTTGTTGAATATTACTGAGTGATTATGGAAATATGTGATCATTGAATTTATTAAAATTGTCGTGAGTTGAAAATACGGCAGTTTCGATAATTTAGTTGCGACGCGCATGCCAGTCGTGTCAGGACCAATTTAATGGATTTAAAAGAATTTTATTTTTATGTCATCTGTATGAGCTTTTTGAGTGCGCCAACGTGTTCGGAAGGGTCGAGATAGTCAGAAAATACTAGCCGGGGGTTTAGTTTGGGTCCCGAGCATTTTTAGGCCAAACCGGCAACCCGGAAGGGCATTTAGTAATTTTAAAAATTAAGGAATTAAGACCCACGAATTTTAGTGGTTATTTATTAATAATTAGTAAGGCCATTAGGGCCATTATCAGCCAAAAGCAAGAGAGTGAGTTACGTGAGTTAGAGGGAAGTTGCAAAAGGGTTCCAAACCAAAACCACCACCCACCACCACCATTTTGGAAGGAAATTGTGATCGGCAAGAAGAGAGAATCATCCCTTAAACATCAACAACGAATCAGAATATCAAACCTAAGGCAAGTGATTTGGTTTCATTAGTTTCAATGAATATTTCCTCCATGTTTAGTGTAGAACCTAATAATTGTCTTGAAAGATTTGAAGAAAACCCAATGGAATTGTTGTAGAACTCAAAACTTTGGTTAGGGATTGCATGTAAACTTGTTCTGGACGAATTCAGTACCCAAAACATAACCTTTGATGATTTAAAAACGGATTAAAAAGGATTCTTTATGTTCAATTAAATTTTGGGTTCATATTAATAGGGGTTGTGGCAAAAATTTGGGGATTTATTGATATTACATGTTGATTAGAATGATTTGACCCCAAAACTATGTTAAGAAGTGATCTAGGGTGGCTTAGAGTAGTTTAGAAACCTTAAAATGTAATTGGTATGGACTTAGGATGGATTTGGAGAAGAGAAAAATTGGAGAAAACGAATTTGGGGAAGAACTAGGCACTCTCCGAAATTTCGTTAGAAGACCCAGAAATCTCGTTCGAACAAGGTCGTTTGAACGAGTGTCGATCGAACGAAGGGCTTAGAATGAACCACTAAACTCGTTAGAAGGGCTACTGGAATCTCGTTAGAAGTCTCGTTCAAACGAGGTCGTTCGAACGATCTGGGCTGGTCTTCTAACGAAATTTCCGAGAGTGCCCAGTTCTTCCCTAAATTCATTTTTTCCAATTTTTCTCTTCTCCAAATTCATCCTAAGTCCATACCAATTACATTTTAAGGTTTCTAAGCTACTCTAAGCCACCCTAGATAACTTTTTAACATAGTTTTGGGGTCAAATCATTCTAATCAACATGTAATATCAATAAATCCCCAAATTTTTGTCACAAACACTATTAATATGAACCCAAAATTTAATTGAACATAAAGACTCATTTTTAATCCGTTTTTAAATCATCAAAGGTTATGTTTTGGGTACTGAATTCGTCCAGAACAAGTCTACATGCAATCCCTAACCAAAGTTTTGAGTTCTACAACAATTCCATTGGGTTTTCTTCAAATCTTTCAAGACAATTATTTAGTTCTACACTAAACATGGAGGAAATATTCATTGAAACTAATGAAACCAAATCACTTGCCTTAAGTTTGATGTTTTGATTCATTGCTGATGTTCAAGGGATGAGTCTCTCTTCTTTCCGGTTACAATTTCCTTCCAAAATGGTGGTGGTGGGTGGTGGTTTTGGTTTGGAACCCTTTTGCAACTTCCCTCTAACTCACGTAACCCACTCTCTTGCTTTTGGCTGATAATGGCCATAATGGCCTTACTAATTATTAATAAATAACCACTAAAATTCGTGAGTCTTAATTCCTCAATTTTTAAAATTACTAAAATGCCCTTCCGGGTGCCAGTTTGGCCTAAAAATGCCCCAGGACCCAAACTAAACCCCCAGCTAGTATTTTCTGACTATCTCGATCCTTCCGGACACGTTGGCGCACTCAAAAAGCTCATACGGATGACATAAAAATAAAATAATTTTAAATTCATTAAATTGGGTCCTGACACGACTGACACGCGCGTCCCAACTAAATTATCGAAATCGCCTTATTTTCAACTCACGATAATTTTAATAAATTTAATGATCACATATTACCATAATCACTAAGTAATATTCAACAACATAGTAATAACCAAATACTAACTCTCGGCTCGCTAGCATTTAAATCCGAATTAATTTTTCCAATTAATTATTCCAAATTAATTTAAACAATCCCAAATTAATTTAATAAATCCCAGATTTAAAAGCAATTCCATTTAATTCATTTAATTAACCTCATAATTAAAATCCATAAAAATACGGGGTATTACATACTTCCCCCCTAATAACGGAATTTCGTCCCGAAATTCGAAAAAGTAAGGCATAGTTGGAAAAATTTGGTATCCTCTAGTACTCAAAGTAAAATTCAAAGTAAGGCTTAATCACCACAGTCCCTGCTTCATAACAAGCTTGTTTAACAGTCTTGACACTTTATTAGTTATAGGGCTACACTTCGATAAATGCACTTCACGTTGTGCTCTTATTAAACAACATTCGAATAAAAATAGCCTATACATCATTGACCGCATTATCTCAATATTATTGTGAGTCCGCACCTCACGACGCATTAACTCCCGCGTTTATCAACACACCAAACTCCCATCCCAGAAGAAATCAATAACACATATGACTACTCTTGCCCATTCTTTGAATCTCTTTTCCCGACGTTGTGACTTTTACACAAGGGAAAACCACTTCCGCCGGGTGATGTTACACAAAACATTTGTAAGAACCTTGTCCACTATAAATAGATACATGTGCTTTCATCCAACTCTACCATTTTGGTAATATCTTCTCATCATTACCAAGATATCCCCACTTACTAGTTGTACCCATTTTGGAAATGAAAAGATCGCAATGAATCCAAAATTTCTTTCATATGATCCACCAGTCGTCAATTACCTTGCGCCTACCCCTCGGGCTATATGGATTCAACCTTTAGAACGAAACATTATTTCCACTACTTCTTGCTACCCCACGTTGAAGGTGGATTTAGGGGATCTCCTATTAGATCTGAATAATATTGCGTAGGACCACGTACTGGCGTGTTCACTATCTAATAGTGTAAATCATCCAAGTATATAACCATTTCTCTCCTTCTGGACAACCTGTTCCACATATTCGAAGGAACTCGATACTTATCTATAAGTTGTCAACCCCTCAAGGAAATTTTCCCACTTGACTCTTCTATCCATGGAATCGTCGGCTTGATACAAACTTATCTGTTTGATCATCTAACCCCAACCTTTCTACTACTTACTTTTCAATGCCGACTTTCACGTATACTTCTTCCCGTTAAGTGATACTTACTGATCTTCTTCTTCTCTCGGCGTATACCAAACGTTTTGACTCTTACACTTTTCACCACGTTGTGCACATCTGGACCCTTTATACCTTATTGACTTCCTCATTCTATTTACTCTTGAATCACCATCAACATTCGATTGGTTGGAACACTACTCCAAATTGTCCATAATAGTTAAATATTTGCCTTCTCAAGAGATACCCCCTTATTAAATGGCTTTCCACTGCCTTTTCAACAAATTCGAACGCGCTACACTGATTACACATTATATTCATTAACACCTTCGCTTACGATGTTAATCCCATAAGTAATAATCTCACCCATCTATGTCCCTTCTTCCGACGATTACTACATTAGCAAACCAAGATGTCTACACCCCTTATAACCCAATCATACGGTTTTAAACATTATTTACGCTTCATACGTATTCCAAACTCTTTATTGCCGCTGCATTTACAACATGGCTATACCACTTGGGGGTTCTCAATCACCTCTGAATTTGAAATCCTAAATTCTCCTTAACCCCAATGCGTCCTTCAGCCCGCCGTAACAAAACCAACATTAACAATACTTACATCGTAATTCATTAACAACTGGCTCTACTGGCCTTACATCGTAATTTACCCTTGTTAACTTCCCGTTATTACTACTTACTTCCATAACGATCGAGGTATCTAATTTATGAATGAATGGTCAAACATCTCCCTACTACCAACCTTAACTTAAGTTTCATGCGTGGGATGTATCGCAAAGAGAAATCCAAACAAGGAACCCCCCCCCGATACACTACTACCTAACATTGTCGATCATCGGGATCCGTTAAGCCCTCAGTCCATAACATGTACCCCTGTATTCCCGTCTCTTAACAACAAAGTTACTCTCCTTTCGCAATGACATTTAAACAAGTAACTCCTTCCGAAATACACTTTCTCTTGACATTGACGGTAATCACATATCATATACATCATGCAAATATAATCGGGCTCTCAAAATCCCGTCCCCAGACACACAACTATGATTATAAACTACCAAATCTCTAAAGGGTGATAAAACAATGCACTCTTCTTATTACGACATCCTGAGCGTTAATTATAATAACAAGCTAAACCCTTTCGCTGACTAGTAAACCAATTACATACGAATCATATCAATTAAACCCCTATGCATGTTGGGATTAAATATCCGAGACCATTATAACTTTTAGAAATCTCGACAATACATATATATATATATATATATATATATATATATATATATATACACAGAAGTATAATTGCGAGCCCGACCCTCTCACAGATGGGACCTCGCCAGAACGAAACATTCTACCCCAAGGTAGTAACCCCAATAAACTTGCAATACTAGCACACTATCGGTATAAACATATATAAAACCATAATTAGGATAATATCACACTCGTATAACACAGGACTAAAACGAGTAATTTTAATAAAGTATATACTGCTATCAATATACCCATTTATACTTCGTGGATGACACAATAAAGGTAACCCACACTATCAGGGAAAAATATTCACATAAATAATAAAATTTCCGATACTCACTAAACTCGACTTTTAAGAAAAAATAACAATAATAACAATTGTAGCAACTCGCTCCTGCCATAAACAACATGCAACATCATCTGAGGATATAACTCATACTTCTATCCTGATAATCGTCCTGGCTGCTCAAATGGTTCCTGGACTTAACACACCTGTCTGTACCAAACCGAATATTCCTATAACTGTTGCCCTTACCAGGCACAATACCTTTATCCCTACACTTGCACCGGGAAACATTTATAACGCACGGGTTTTACTCCCACAAAATACCTATACACATACTTCATTTATCTTCGGTCACATTGACCATGTTAAGGTGGCCCTTCTCTCGGACATTGGTAGTCTCGACTCTGATAACTACCTCCATTGTTTCCTTAGCTTGATGGGCCTAAGGAACATGCTACTAGTTTTAACATCTCTTACTGAAATCACCATCGCTCTGTAATAATTCATTTTAACGGGTTCCCCGTTGGGTATTCCCCTTGTGGTGTTTCTCCAACACCATTTTCCCCAGTCTTACACTATATAAATTCCTCGATTCTTGTATCTCCACACCCAAGGAAACGTTTACTTCCAAGTTGACACCACGCGACATTCCCAGAAGAACTAACAATTCTTCTTGTATGTAAATTATTCCTTTAATGTCCTTTTCTCCATTTCACCTACTTCACCCGGTGTAAGGTTCGCTAATTAATTATATTTCTTCTCACAAAGTGACCTCTGTCCGGCCCTCTTGTGTGAGTTTAGAACAACATTCGCCTTTCACCCTGAACATCTGGTGAATGAACTTATGGTCAAACCATACGTGTACTCCTTCTCTCGACGTCACATTCCACTTCTAAGCGTGGTGATTGTCTCTCACCATTCAAATTCTGCTCTTACGAGCCAAGGAAAAAATTTACTCCATATTTTCACTCTCGATTGGACATGCCCCGACATATGTCTAAGCCTTTGGGTATATTATGTTCGTTTGGTTAGCACACGCCATCTCCGCATTTCGAGTATTCCCACTTCTGGTTCTCTTCAATGTTTCAACTAACTCTTTCTCTCCCATTCCAACCTTGTTGGGTGAGTCTAAATTGACCCCACTCCTACTATAGTTGTACCAGGAAGTCACAAGTTGTGCCTTAGCCGTCTATACCGTCCTGGACATCCGTGCCATAATACGGGTGACTTCAACTACGATCATCCTTCTTTATTAACTCAAATAACCTCAACCGATCTTTGCCTTCTGCTGTTCGCCCAACTGTCTTCGCCTGACATACCACATTGTTCGGTGCACGAACACACCCGTTTGTAAATAAGATTTACTATCATATATATCATAGCAGGAGAATGAAATCTCACCAAAGAAATCAACAATCCTAAACATAGGGCTCTATATCAAAGAAAGCTACGTTGGAAGAATAATAAGCCACACAGATCCTAAAGGACACTAGAACCTGATGCTCTGATACCACCTGTAACACCCCGTCTAATTAAATACCGGGTAGCTACTCCTTTATTAAATTAATACAGAATATCAAGTTGGTTCATTCTTAGCATCACTATCGAAAACATTTAATTAATTACTAGCCACCTAATATTTGAAAAGAGAGATGTAAAATTTTATTAATTAAGTTAGATTAACATGCAACCCATTTATAATTATGAAATAATGATACCACAATCACATCACAGTCACAACAGAATCACCATGGAATGGAAATGAACCTGGAGGAACACTCCTCAGAATAATCCAAATACTGAATAAAACCAAATACAAAGTCTGAATAATTAATTAATTAAATCCAAAACTGAAATGAAACTGAGTATGATACAACTGTCCCTAAAATAAAAGGGGCGACATGCCCTACAGATGAATAAATCTGAAATGGAGTCAAAGTAGAAAGTGGAGGCGTCTATTATCGAGGTCCTGTAACTTCCACCGCAGCTACAACACGTCACTGGAATGGAACTCCTAAGCTTGGAGTCCCTGTGGCTAGGAACCTAAAAGGTTTTTATAAGAAAATAGATTTGAAAGAAAACGAGTCAGAGCCCGATGTGAAAACAGTTTAAAATATAGAAAGGGTTTAATAACATTAAACATTGAATATAAAATATATGTTAGTTATGTGCACTCACATGAATTCTTCACCTCTCAACTAATTGTGCACTCCTAGCGTATCTATATCCCGTCCTAGTTATGCCACTAACTAACTAGTCTAATTCACAAGCCGACTTCGCATTCTAACATAGAGTATCTACACTTAACCCCCAAATAAGCCATATTTATAACCCATGTTCACATTCATTAAACTACTTATCTCAAGTGTTAATTAAATTCTCATTCTTAATCCATTCAAATATCTTAGTTATCCACATCTACTAAGCAACACAACTGAACAATCTCAAGTACATTTATACATATTAGTATAATATCTCATACGCAATTAAGGCACCCCATAAGGATAGAACCTACGATGCCCTCATACTCTGCTATCGAATCCTAGCAATCATGTACGTGAGGATCACAAGTTTCGAATCACTCAGGAACCGTCTAAATACTCATCACACATATTGGAGGCAAACATAGTTCACATACCCATGGGTCACGCACATACCTACTCTCCCATGGTCAGCTGACTTATCAACTCACAAATAAGTCATTCATAACCCTATGTCCTTGAGGTACCGATCTAAACCCCCCGTAGGCACACAAAGATTAGATGGCCCTGTTTGAAAGCCAACCTCCTGTGATAGCAAGTATGGTAGGTATGATATACACATATAAGTCCATATTCTAAGCATTCACACATCTTAGATACCTTATAATATTAATAGAGGTATATTCTACATCACTGTACCGTTATTCCAATTTGTACATTTTTAAGTCTCCGGATAATATACAATATAGACCGCCGACACATCTCACGTCGTAATTTTAAGTACTTAAAACCTAACCCATAAGGTTACCAAGTCTCTTATTATTCCCACATTTAAATCCACTATTCTTAAGGTCCTCATTTCTGCCACTAACCTTATATTACCAATTATACAAAATTTACTCATTAAATCTCAACTTTAATAGTATCTCACTCGACGAGCCTTATTAGGTTTTATATAATTCCCAAAATTTAATCCTAATAATACTCCAGTCTCACAAACATACCTACTGGTCTTTCTCAAAATATCACTCATTCAAATAAGCCTACTGAAAGTTCGAAATAAAAATCAGGTCGAAAAGGCCATTCTGAAAATGGAATTGCTTTTAATTCTGGGATTTATTAAATTAATTTGGGATTGATTAAATTAATTTGGAATTATTAATTGGAAAAATTAATTCGGATTTAAATTCTAGCGAGACGAGAGTTAGTATTTGGTTATTACTATGTTGTTTAATATTACTGAGTGATTATGGTAATATGTGATCATTGAATTTAATAAAATTATTGTGAGTTAAAAATACGGCAGTATCGGTAATTTAGTTGGGACGCGCGTGTTAGTCGTGTCAGGACCCAATTTAATGGATTTAAAAGAATTTAATTTTATTGTCATCCATATGAGATTTTTGAGTGCGCCAACGTGTCCGGAAGGGTCGAGATAGTCAGAAAACACTAGCCGGGGGTTTAATTTGGGTCCTGGGGCATTTTTAGGCCAAATCGGCAACCCGGAAGGACATTTTAGTAATTTTAAAAATTGAGGAATTAAGACCCACGAATTTTAGTGGTTATTTATTAATAATTAGTAAGGCCATTAGGGCCATTATCAGCCAAAAGAAAGAGAGTGGGTTACGTGAGTTAGAGGGAAGTTGCAAAAGGGTTCCAAACCAAAACCACCACCCACCACCACCATTTTGGAAGGAAATTGTGACGGGAAAGAAGAGAGAATCAACCCTTGAAAATCAGCAACGAATCAGAACATCAAACTTAAGGCAAGTGATTTGGTTTTATTCAGTATATGGATTATTCTGAGGAGTGTTCCTCCAGGTTCATTTCCATTCCATGGTGATTCTGTTGTGACTGTGATGTGATTGTGGTATCATTATTTCATAATTATAAATGGGTTGCATATTAATCTAACTTAATTAATAAAATTTGGTATCTCTCTTTTCAAATATTAGGTGGCTAGTAATTAATTAAATGTTTTTGACAATGATGCTAAGAATGAACTAACTTGATATTCTGTATTAATTTAATAAAGGAGTAGATACCCGGAATTTAATTAGACGGGGGTTTACAACGAGCTATATCAGATCTAGAGTGAACCAGCTTTGAAAAATAAAACTTAAACTATTAAATCAGCTTAGCTTAGAAGAAGGTGATGAGAGTATGAGGAATTGCACGAGTAAATTTTAACGTGGTAAACCCCCACCCAATTGGGGAAATATCAACGGTGACCTTTACGCCACAAAACAAAAATCCACTAAAATCAGAATAACAAATTACAAGCTATTTAACAATCAAACCACACAAACACACCTAAACTAAGTTCAGAATCGTTAGTAACTCCTCTGGATTAGATCTGACTTCTCTGAAGGATGTTGTTGTTGATGTTCTCTCCAGCTTTGTAATCTTTACTCAATTTCAGCTTTACGTCGACTCAAATAAGTTTAAGATCATTCAACCAACATTTTAAGTGTGGTAGAGTGAAAGTGTAGTGGTGATGTTTTATCTAACATATGCATGCAACACACTCATACTTAATACAGACATAATGATTTAACAAATTACAGAATCACTAGATGTACAAGTAATTCTAAAATCAGTTTAGTCAAAACTAAATAAGACTTTTAGACCTTTCAAAATATTCGCAGATCAAGAGGGAATATTTTTGGAAAATATCCAAGATCCTAACACTTTCTGGTTTTGAAAATATTATATGGAAAGTTCTCCCCAATCAAGATCTCAAAAGTAGATCTTAGTCTGATAGTTTGAGTAAAATGAAATCAGAATGAAAATTGTTGGTTTAGGGTTTGAAAACATAAAATCAGTTTTAAAATAACCAACTAGTAAGATTTCTCGAAATAAGAAATCAAAACAGAAAACTATCTATGTGATTTGTATCAGAGAGACGAGATCTCAAGTTTCTATGTAGATAAACTGAAAACTCTATCAACGTGACTAAGTTGGAAGGATGATCAAGAATAAGAGAGGATAACTTCTCAAAACAACGATCTAAACACTCAGGTTTAATTTCTCAGCAAAGTATTTCTGGTTTAGGGTTTGATGAAGTTTGGATTAGGGTTTCTATTTCTCTCTCTAATCTTTCTCTATCTTATCTCTTTTTTCTCTCAAACGAGGAAATCACAAAAGTCTCTAATTGCCTCACCCAAGGCATCTATTTATACAAAGAGAAGAAGGATCTGGAACGATGGTTCAAATCCAAGGGCTGAGATTAAAAACAGTTGAAACGATGTAAATCCAAGGGTTCACAAGAAGCGGTGCAAAAGCTAACTCTGATTGGTTAAAACCGATTCTCTTGGATTGATTCCAAACACATGTAGACCGTAGATTAAAACGATATAAAGGTCTAGAATAAGTCACAGGTATGTGAGTGATAAGAAACACAAATCAAACCGTTATGTGTGCAACACATGTAGGCTCAAGATTAACTTACAAACGCGTGTTTTTGATTTTCTAAAAATTCCAATTTCGCCCAAAAATGTTTCTGCCTCTTTTGGTTTCTACCCAAGATAGTTTTAAGTCATGATAAATATTGACAAATCAACCCTAAAACTTTATTAAGTTCCAATTTTAATGCCCAAAAATTATTTAAAATTCTTAGAAAATATTAAATAAATTCCAAAAATTATTTCAAAAACATTTTAAGGGGATTTAACTCACACATGATCTTTACATGAATAAATCACTATATGTATGCAATCCTAGTGTGTGGTGTATGTGATATACCATCATGAACTTGTAGAGGATATCAATGAAGCTTTGAAGGTTCTGAGGCTTTCTGGTTCATCTAGAGATAGACACAATTTTATCACTATTTCCAAACTACATGAGCTCCTATATAATGCATACTCAAATGAGTCAAAGATATAGGGTGATTCAACCCCCCCCCCCCCCCTTTGGAAATATGAGACAAAATCTCCTTTGAGTCATCTAGAACTCGTAGGGATACAAAAGAAATAAGAAAATCCTATTCCTATACAAAAATTCTATCTACCCAATCTCCTAGAAAGGAAAAAGTTACATAACTCAACTATGAATAAACTATTACCCTATCAAAATATGATGCAATAAATAGGTACCGAGATCCGCTACAAGATACCTAAGATCAAGTTCATTAGATGAGAATGTACAAGAGTGTCCAAGTGGACTCAAATTTCTCCCCCATTTTGTCTCAAATTGACAAAGGGCAGCACGATTCAAAATAAGAGTTATGAACAGGTAGATAAGCAATAACTTGAATAAACAACGAGAATTCACACGAATCTCCTACATAAAATAGTTATAAGAGGTGTTCTTTGTCGTTATACTAACATCTATGCCTTACATCCTTAGAGATTGATTATAAGCATGTGAAAATCTGGCAATTATAGAAATTAAGGAAGGATTTATTCATCCAAAACCATGCCAATTGATTTGCGTAAAGATTCAAAATGCTTAAAATCCAAAGGTTTTGTAAACAAATCAGCCAGTTGTAGATCAGTAGGTAGGTAATTAATCTCTAATTCTTTTGATTATACTAATTCTCGTATGAAGTGATATTGAATTTTAATATGTTTGGTGCGAGAATGTTGAATTGGATTCTTAGAGATGTTGATCACACTTTGGTTATCGCAATAGAGATGTAGTTTTTCTTCATTTATTCCGTAATCTTTTAGTATTAGTTGCAGCCATAATAATTGGGCATAACAACTTCTAGCTGCGATATATTCAGATTTTGCAGTGGATAAAGAAGTGCAGTTTTATTTTTTGCTGTTCCAACCAACCAAGTTGTTACCGATGTAGTAACATGCGCCTGAAGTACTTTTACTATCATCAGAACACCTAGCCCAATCAGCGTCAGTGTATCCTACTATATTGCTAGATGTGTCATTAGTGTACCATAGCCCTAAATTGTGAGTGCCTTTTATGCATTTAATTATTCTTTTTACATATAATAAATGGCTATCTTTAGGATTATTTTGATAACGGGCGCACATATAAATAGCGTACATGATATCAGGGCGCGAGGTAGTTAGGTAAATCAAACTTCCTATCATACTACGATATAAGGCAGAGTCAATGGATTTACCATTTTCATCTTTGGAGAGTTTGACAGAGGTGCTCATGGGCGTTCTAGCTTCTTTAGCCGTATCTAAGCCAAACTTTTTTACAATATTGTGAAACAAATAAACCTTATGAGTTTTGTTTAACTTGAAGACCTAAGAAAAATTGCAACTCCCCCATAAGCGACATTTGGAATTCTTTGTGCATAATGTCTGAAAAAGACTTGGCTTCCGAAGGGGAGGTGGATCAAAAAATGATATCGTCAACATATACTTGAGCAATAGTAATGTTGTTGTCAAAATGTTTGACAAACAAGGTTTGGTCATTTCCTCCTCTCCTAAATCCATTATCTAACAGAAAGGTGGATATACGGTCCTACCAAGCTCTAGGAGCTTGTTTTAACCCATAAATTGCTTTCTTAAGACGATAAACATAATTTGGGTGATGAGGATCAATAAACCCTTTGGGTTGTTTTACATAGGTCTCCTCAGTTAAAATTCCATTAAGGAAGGCAGACTTTACATCCATTTGGTAAAGCGTGAAATGTAAATGACAAGCTATTGCAAAAAGAAGATGAACAGACTCGAGGCGAGTAACAGGTGCAAAAATTACCTCGAAACCAATTCCTTTAGTCTTAGAGTATCCCTAGGCAACTATCTAGCTTATTCCTAATGATCATCCCAGACTCACCAGTCTTGTTTTTAAAAATCCAACGTGTGCCAATAACCCTTTTATTTTCAAGCCCGGGTACAAGATACCAAACATTATAAATAACAAATTGAAGAAGTTCCTCTTGCATTGCACTAATCCACAAGGGGTAATTCAAGACATCATTTACATTTTTAGTCTCAATAAGAGACACAAAACATGCAAAATGAGCAATGTTGCAAAGTTGAGATCTTGTACGAACAGGTTCTATAGGATTACCAACAACGTTATCTAAAGGATGATCTTTGAAAACCCAGTTAGGCACTTCAGGGGTCTCAGTTGATCAAAGCTCAGTTATTTCAGGATAGTCATAATTTAAAATGCTTTCAGACTCATCCACAATAGTTGGTCTAGTGGTTTTACTTTCTACAGAATTGTCATTTACAATCACATTGATGGATTCTATCATGGTCTTAGTACGCAAGTTATAAATTCGGTAGGCTCTACTGTCAGGTGAATAACCTAAGAATATAGTTTTATCTCCTCTTATTTCAAACTTAGATAAATGTTCTCTGTATTTATAGACATAACATGTACTACCAAATGTCCTAAAATATTTAAGATTTGGTTTCTTGCCATACCAAAGTTCACAGGGGGTCTGTTTAGAATTCTTCCTAAGGTAAAATCTATTGATAATGTGACATGCAGTACGAACTGATTCAACCCAAAAGTATTTAGGTAAATCTTTGGCATGTATCAACACTCTTGCCATTTCTTGAATTGTTATATTCTTGTGCTCGACTATCCCATTTTGTTGGGGTGTCTTGGGAGCACTGAACTCATGTTTGTAACCATTGTAGTCACACTATTCAATGACACCTGAATCTATGAATTCACTTCCTCTATCACTCCAAATTCTATATATTTGGGAGTCCTTTTCATTTTCTATACGAAGTATGATTTTTAAAAAAGCTCTAAAAGTTTCAGACTTCTGCTTTAAAAAAGCAATCCAAGTGAATCTCGTGTAATCATCCACCATAACTAGAATGTAACTATTGACACAAAGACTAATAGTACGAGAAGGAACCATTAGGTCCATATGGATGAGTTCTAAGGGTTTAGAGGATAGAATGCCTTTAATTCTTTTATGAGATGCCTTAACTATTTTTCTTTCTTGACAAGGACCACATACTATGTTAGAAATAGGTTTTATTTTAGGAATACCTCTAATAATGTCCTGAGAAGACAATTTACTAAGGCTGTCATAATTTATGCGACCCGTTCTGTTATGCCATAATTCATTGTCATCTAGTCTGGCAATGTTACAGACCTCTGTACTTGGATTGACTGTGTAACAGTTATTTGGAGTACGGAGTCCTATAATGATGCACTCACCATTTTCATTTAAAATTTGCAATTGTTCTTCGAAAAGGTGACAGTGTGATTGGAGTAAAAAAATTATGAGATACTTAGTAGATTAACCTTAAGACCTTTTACTAATAAAACATCTTCAAGAACAGGTAATCCTTCTTCATGGAGTGTTCCTTTGCCAACGATTTGGGCAGAAACTCCATCTCCAAACAAGGCTTTGCCTCTGGAGAAGTTAGTTTTGTTTGAAAGTTTGGATTCATCCTCGGTCATATTCTTAGAACATCCAGAGTCTAAGTACCATCCAGTCGTGGTGTGTTCAGCTTTCAAAGCACTTATCACTATGTTACAAGTCATATGGGGTACTAGATCATCTTTCTTACCCAAATTTCTCTAGTTTTCAATTAGCGCTTATTAGCTCGTATTTGATAAAACTTGCGAGCTTCAGATTTTTGTCTATACAGGTTTTGCTCAATTTAATTATTGTTATAAACATTTTGAGCATTTGGTCGAGAAAAGGCTCTAGGATTATTTCTTGACGATTGTCTTTTAGTATTAGATCTTGTCTTTCTCTTTCGAAAGTTAGAGTTTCGGTCTGGTGGTTTAGAAAGGACATAATTATTACGGCTTCTCCTAGAATAGTTAAAGTTCTGATAGGTAAAGGAGGGATATATATGTTGATACAGACATTTGGAATAGGAACCATATAAAGAATGTCCGTACACATCATAGTATGAGCAATAAAGATTGCTCGTTGCAGCCAAGTCTTTAGGAAAGTGGTTGAACATAGGCTTCCCTAAATTATGACTTTTGGTATTATTTCTAAAGGGAATAGTTTGAAATGAGGTCTCACTCTTTCTAATGGGAGGAAAAACGTACTTGGATTTAAGTTGAACATTATGCTTAGAGGTACTTGTCTCACTAATGTTTAACTTTTATTGTTTTTTATCAAAATCATTTTTCAAAGATTGAAAGTCTGGACAAATTTCCATAGGTCTTTTCCCACCAGTAACAAACTTTATGGTTTCAAAAGATTTGGTTTTCTTCGTATTTTTGGTGCAAAAGGATATTCCAGATCTGTCGTCAGAATTGGTCTTGCTATCAGCAACACAAACATCAAAACAATTAGAGTAGCTTTCAAATTTTGAAATTTTTTGAAGACTGTTGAAGCTTTTTCTCTTATTTGTTCCAATTATAATAACAATCCTTTATACTTATTTTCCAAAACATTATTGAATTTAGTCAAGTCTTTCACTCTTTGTTCAAAAGTCTTTATTTCCTCATCATGAGTTAAATATTGAGACGTATACTCTTCAACATTTTGTTTAACTTTTTTTTAAGAACTCTAGTTTCTTTGAAATATTTTTGACAATCTTCTCTAGTCTAGTGCTTTTCTTGAGTGTTATAGTGTAAAGTGTGTGAACGTCAGGAAGGTCCTCATTTGTCGGAGTCACTAAGTGAGCAGTGCGCTGTGTCCCCTATCGATTTAATTTTAGGGCTCACACACCCATTGACATCATCAATAAGGCGTTCACTTTGACTCACACACACAATGGTTTGCAGTATTATAATCATTCTCAAGCATTAAAGAAGACATATCAGTAGAAGCTACATCAGTCATGGTATTATCAGTTTCCTCATCATCATTGTAGATTATCTTAGCAAAGAGTGACATGCAAGGGTCATAAGAGTTGAATGACTCAGGTTCATCATTTTCAGAGTCACTTTAGTCATTCCAAGTCTTGCATAACTGAGCCCTATTATGTTTGGGGTTTTGTCTAAGTTAACCCTAGAGTCACTAGACATGTGTCCTAATTTGCCACATCTACAACATTCAATATTTTTAAGGTCTTTCTGAGGTCTCTTGTTATCATCTGTCTTTTGTTTGTCATGTCTTTTCTCATGAGGCCTATTATTAGAAGTGTTGGAGTAATTAGATTTCCCTTGTCTAGAAGAAACTTTGTTTCTAAATTTTACGATCTTTTTGAATTGCTTAGACATAAGAGCAATCTGATTATCCAAGTTATCCAAGTCACAGTCCTCATCAGAGTCAAGGTCAGGTTTGATCAACCTTAGTGAATAAACAAAATTGGAATTACCCTATTTTTTTTATTGGTCTGGAGCAATTGTTTCTTGGATTCTGGTTCCATTTCCACAGTTCTTAGTTTACTACTAAGGAGTTCTGGGGTAAGATTTTGATCATCCATTTCCTCAATAGAATTTCTTTTATTATCAAACTTCTGTGGAAGTGATCTTAGAATTTTTGAAATAATCTCTTTTCTATCATAAGTTATACCGTTTTCATGCAATTTAGTTACAATGTCAGTTAACCTAATATAGAAATCATCAAAGGATTCAGTCTTAGACATGGCTAGAGAGTTATACTGCTGGATAAACATTTGATTTTTGGCAGCTTTAACTCTCATATCACCCTCATGCGCAGTTACAAGAGTATCCCCGCTTCTTTAGAAGTTGTGCAAGATGAGATCCTCTTGAACTTATGTTCGTTGATAGACAAAAATATGGCATTCTTGCCTTTATTATTACATAGTGAAATTTGTTTTTCTTCTTTAGTGAATTCACTTAGAAACTTCCTGATTCTCACAAGACTTCCTTCAGCAGATGGTTTAGTAGGAAAAGTGTAACCATTTTCTATGACTTCCCAAACTTCATCTCCTAGAGTTCCTTGAATGAAAGCGATCATCCTTACCTTCCAGTAAGGAAAATTGGTTCCATCAAAGATAGGGGGTCTGGACAGATTACCTAGTCTCTCAAATTTCTCGTCCATACTTTTAGTTTAAAAATATAATTTCAGAAACACAGGATCTAAAAGATTTTAAAACAGCCACGCTGTGATACCAATTGAAAAAAATTTCCACTTAAGACGTTTAATACATATATTAAACTGTTAAATTGGCTCCGAACTGTTTGTTGAAGAAACTCTTAATTCAAAACAAAACTTAACACAAGATGTGTTTAAAACAGATTAACAACATAGTTTGAATAAGTTTGAACGAGCTATATCATATCTAGAGTGAACCAGCTTTGAAAAACAAAACTTAAACTATTAAATCAGCTTATCTTAGAAGAAGGTGATGAGAGTATGAGGAATTACACGAGTAAATTTTAACGTGGTAAACCCCCACCCAATTGGGGAAACATCCACGGTGACCTCTACGCCACAAAACAAAAATCCACTAAAATCAGAATAGCAAATTACAAGCTATTTAACAATCAAACCACACAAACACACCTAAACTAAGTTCAGAATCGTTACCAACTCCTCTGGATTATATCTGACTATCTGAAGGTTGTTGTTGTTGATGTTCTCTCTAGCTTTGTAATCTTTACTCAATTTCATCTTTACGTCAACTCAAACAAGTTCAAGATTATTCAACCAACACTTTAAGTGTGGTAGAGTGAAAGTGCAGTGGTGATGTGCTCTCTAACATATGCATGCAACACACTCACACTTAATACAGATAGAATGATTTAACGAATTATAGAATCACTAGACATGCAAGAAATTTTAAAATCAGTTTAGTCATAACTAAATCAGACTTTTAGACCTTTCAAAATATCCGCAGATCAAGAGGGAATCTTGTTGTGAAATATCCAAGATCCTAACACTTTCTGGTTTTGAAAATATTATATGGAAAGTGCTCCCCCTGTAAGGACATAAGTCTCCTATTGAGTCTTAATGTAGTGTTGGATCAATTACGGACAAAATCATTTGAGTCATAGGATGGTGTTTTAGTGTATCTATCCAATCCTATGACGTGTTTGTTGCAGACGTAGAGGCCAAGATTATAAAGCTTCATCATATACCGGGTTTAGTATGCCTCATTTCTACGTCAACAATATTGTTCCAATGCTCCTAAGGTATGAATGCATTTTATATATATATATATAGGAGTTTGGAAATTTATGGGGTGTATTTTATAATTTTTTTTATAAATAGTTTTAATAACTTTGTTTTACTCAGAAAATATTTTTGGTCTTAAAATAAATATTTTATTTTTTTGACACGTCGTTCAAGCGAAATGGAATATCGTTCAAACGAGATTCTAATGTCGTTCGAACGAACTGGCATCTCGTTCGAACGAGATTGTCTGGTCGTTCGAACGAGATTTCTTTTTTTCACCTTGAAACATCGTTAGTAAAGTCGTTCGAATGAATTTGGCAGGAATAGTTTTTTACAGTTTTCTCCATGTTCCCACTATGTTTTCCCCACTATTTTTTTACATATTTATCTAGTGCGGGAACCAACCTTTTGGAACTAACGTTTTCATATTCTAAGAGACCCTAGAGAGCAAAAACTTTCAAGAAAAAGTTCCATGTTTTGTGTTTGATTTTTATGTATTAAATTCACCAAAAACACATACACACCCAATAGTTTTATTTATTCCAAGTTCCTTAATGTATATCCTTGCTTGGAGTGTTTGGCACCGGGTTTTTCTCTACACCTCAAAGAAGAGAAGTTTGGGTTTACTTCTACATCCCACAAAGAAGAAGTTTGTTTGTTGTGACATACCCACTTGGAGAAAGGCTCCTTGTTCAGGTGGGGGTGACCAGAAAAATCCGATCGGTGGATTCCGAGACCACGGTGGAGCTCCGTGGTTATTCGCTAGGAAGAGGTGTGTACAAGAAGAAGCGTCGGGGCTTGGATGGAGTCAAGTCGAGTGTTGTAAGTCTTTTTGTCTTGTACTTGTAAAATCGTACTTAGTGGATTTGAGGTTAGGGCCGTACGAGGTTTTTTCCCGTTGTGGGTTTTTCCTCGTACATCGCGGCATAGTGAGATTGTTTATTTATTTTATCTTTTGCAAAACACACCTTAGATGCATGCTTAGGTAAAAAGATAAAATTTGGTTTAAATCTCTACTTGTTTAATTTGGTGATAATAATATTTTGGGTAAAATTTAGATTAATTTAATTCAAGTCATTATTTAATTTGTTAAAATTGATTTGGCCTAATTTGGTAATATTGAAAATATGGTGTAGGCAAATTTTAGGACTCGGGTTGAATTAATTTGGTTTAAGTGAAAAAATTGATAAGTTGTTTAATTTAATTTCACTTTGAGTTTAGTTTATTTTAATTTGAAAGAAATTAAAATTTGTAGCTTGTGTTATGTTGTGTTGAACCATCTTTATTACTCATTAAAGGAAATTCTTTTTTAAGAAATTTAAAATTAGGGGTCATCATTTTCAACCCCCCCAATCAAGATCTCAAAACTAGATCTTAGTCTGATAGTTTGAGTAAAATGAAATCAGAATGAAAATTGTTGGTTTAGGGTTTGAAAGCATAAAATCAGTTTTAAAATAACCAACAAGTAAGATTTCTCGAAATAAGAAATCAAAACAGAAAACTATCTATGTGATTTGTATCACATAGATGAGATCTCAAGTTTCTATGTAGAGAAACTGAAAAATCTACCAACGTGACTAAGTTGGAAGGATGATAAAGAACAAGAGAGGATAACTTCTCAAAACAACGATCTAAACACTCAGGTTTAATTTCTCAGAAAAGTATTTCTGGTTTAGGGTTTGACGAAGTTTGGATTGGGGTTTCTATTTCTCTCTCTAATCTTTCTGTCTCTTATCTCTTTTTTCTCTTAAATGAGGAAATCACAAAAGTCTCTAATTGCCTCACCCAAGGCATCTATTTATACAAAGAGAAGAAGGATCTCGAACAATGGTTCAAATGCAAGGGCTGAGATTAAAAACAGTTGAAACGATGTAAATCCAAGGGTTCATAAGAAGCGATGCAAAAGCTAACTCTGATTGGTTAAAACCGATTCTCTTGGATTGATTCCAAACACATGCAGACCGTAGATTAAAACGATCCAAAGGTCCAGAATAAGTCACAGGTATGTGAGTGATAAGAAACACAAATCAAACCGTTATGTGTGCAACACGTGTAGGCTTAAGATTAACTTACAAACGCGTGTTTTTGATTTTCTAAAAATTCCAGTTTCACCCATAAATATTTCTGCCGCTTTGAGAGTTTTAAGGCATAATAAATATTTACGAACCAACCCTAAAACTTTATTAAGTTCCAACTTTAATTTCAAAAAATTATTTAAAATTCTTAAAAAATATTAAATAAATCCCAAAAATTATTTCAAAAATAATTTAGGGGCATTTAACTCACACATGATCCTTACATGAATAAATCACTATATTTATGCAATCCTAGTGTGTGGTGTATATGATATACCATTATGAACTTGTAGAGGAATATCAATGAAGCTTTGGAGGTTCTGAGGCTTTTTGGTTCATCTAGGGATAGACACAATTTTGTCACTATTTCCAAACTAGATGAGCTCCCATATAATGCAGACTCAAGTGAGTCAAAGATATAGGGTGCTTCAGTGGCTTCTACTGAGTCTATGGTGGTGGTAAGTGGAAATTGCCTGGCAGTGGAAATTGCCTGGGTCGCAATAGTGGCAATCGTTGCCGAAGTGATCAACTGTGGGGATGGTGGGGGCCTGTGGCTGCTACTATGGCTCTGGCTGAGCCTCCTCCTCTGGAGTGGGTGAGACTATACATCTAGGTGTACCTCTCTATCCGTTTTCCATCTAAAAGCAAACAAGGTTCGAATTAGTATAATCACAAGAATACAATGAACCCTAAGCATAGGCTCTACATATCAAAGGATGCAACACAGATCCTAAGGACACTAAAACCTGGATTCTCTAATACTAAGTGTAACAACCCCCATTTTCTCACGTAAAGGCTGGCCAAGCACGATACGCCAAAGATGGGGCTTGTTTATCAATTAATACCATTCTCAGCATCAACATAATATAAAGCATGTGTCAACAACCCGTAATTGGGATTAAATCAACACTCCAATAATGATAAAATCCAATCCAATACCAAGCGTATGATAAATCCAACATAAATGTAAATATATAAAAGTAACATAAAGTAAATAAATCTCAATCTTATGCCCATATAAATATCCCAAATGAAATAAATAAACTTAAGCTGAATATCACCTAAACTATAATCAACAAGTCTTGAAAGTCTGATGAGCAAAAGGATATTTCAAGGCTGATATGTCGACAGTCCTGGAGAAAACATTTAAATTTTTTTCAGAGCCCTAGAGTTTCAAGAATTAACTTATTCAGTTTAAAGTGCAATAAATACAGTCGATTCAAAGTAACCCACATCCAAATAAGTCCCAAAATAATATATGACAACCATGCCAATTTAATATTAAAAAATTAGTCATAATCAATTGCTAACACGAAGCTGACTATATTCAATTGTCAAATCCCAAGGTATCCCAGTCTTATTTATCTCATGAAAGTGACATAAACTTTTATTATGAACAACATAGTAGGGGTCAGTGACTTACTCTCTACATTTTTAGATAAATTAATTAATCTCGTTTAATTTCGATAATATATATATATATATGTCCTTTCATATATACGACATGCAAAGGCATCTATCAGCGGTGTCTCGTTTGTGCTCTATCGATAACTTCGAATGAAATCTCTATCCAAGTCAGACAGCATAAAACCCACATAAGTGGGGCGATCACTACGCAGTACACCAGTTCATGGCCCATACCCAATGGTGACAAAGGATACCAGCATCAACACCTACCTCTCGTAGATGGCGCTGCTACGTAATACTGAAAATGATCTACACAACGTCTAGCTCACCTGTGCCGACGTGTGCTACGATCTCGAACGCGCGAAACTCCAAGCCGATAAGATCCTCCACGAACATTGGTATGTCCACACAGATACACATAAATACATATTATCATTCGCATATAATATGTGTAGGTAACTACTTTGTAATAATATAAAGTATCCCACATGATGTCCCTAAATATTCATCCATTAATAAATGACCATCTAGTTAATTATTAATCCCTTCGTCTTTAAAAGATTGTTTAACCATCTAGTTAAATATAATTTTCCAATAAATATATGTGCCACATTTTCATTTTTAATAAATTCATTGTTGACCCAAACACTGTCCCACCAACTCGTATGGACTTCTAAAAATACCCCGGAACTAACCATGATCCCAACTCAACCTATCCCCAGGACCGAATCGATTCGGTTCTCTGGTCAAATTGATTCGCTTTCAGCCTAATCGTTCAGATCAAGGCTGAATCAATTCGAAATGGGATAGTAGCCCAAATCTGGCAGTTTTTTTTATTACGAGATTTCTGAATTCTTCACTAAGATCCATTCTAATCGTGATTTCCTTTTTATAAACATGTGAATATGTCCTTACTACTTAGTTACACATCTTAGAACGATTAATTTCATATATCAACATCAATTTCTTTCCCCAAATCCCAGAATTCATATGAATAAATTAGGACCCTTAGCCCTGATTTTCTACCATAATATCAACTACGTATAATTCATATTTTGGGGCATATAACATGGGTTCAATGTTACTAATTTCCAGATCATAAATATGTATAAAATACCTCTATATGTGATTCCAATATTCTCTAAATTTATCCCAAGAACCCTAAGGAATCTATCATCCAATTCAAGATTTCGATTATCCTAGATTTCTGGATTAAGACCTTATGTTCCAAATAATCCTCTACACGCATAAGATTAATCCCTAACATCAAATCACCAAATTATAAACTAAAACCCAGAAATCATATGGGTTTTACTACGATCAATCAAGAAGCACATTGAACGTTAAATTGAGCTAGAAAATTATTTCCTGGATACACGGTTGATGAATTCCCTTTTGAATCTCCCTCTTCAATTCCTTATTGTGGCTTCTTGCCTTCTCTCTCTCTGAGTGGTGTAGGCTAGGGTTCTTAGATTAAATCTCTAGGGAGTATATTATCCTCTTAATATAGGTGATAAGATCATTAATCCCGAGTTGGGTTTATTTTCCAAGTTTTGGACCCCCAAATGGGCCCGAACCCATAATCAGACTAGCCCACAAGTCTCCCAACTTATATATCTATACCCCAGGACCATTTCTAAAGGTTTAAAACACCTAAACGAGCTCATATGACACCCCGGAACATGTTCGAATTATTTGTATCCATAATTATATTTTTATAATTGCATCACACATCATTTATAAATTTTCTACTACCCATGCAATTGTTATAGTTATTAGCATAACAAAAATCACTCACACATGATTATGACATAACAACAAATTACTTGTTCGCAATTAATAAATTAAATTCACCGATTTAATTCAATTTCCACGAATTTTTATTTTATTCCAAAAATATAGTTTTATTTATTCTAGGAAATACAGGGTATTATAGCCTATGTTCACGGGGTGCTAACGTTTGTTCTTTATTGCTTTAGATAATTGATCGATAGAGTTTTAGTACTGCTCGATGTTTCAATATTGCATGCCTCCTCAATTGGGGCGGGTACATTTGTAGGGCAACTTAAGAGAGTCCTAAGCTGCATTAATAACTATCCTTAAGAGTTCAGACGTATCTTTTATCCAAATCAATTGTTACAAATGATTGACTTGAAGGAGTCTTTTTCTGACTTAGACTCTTCATTATTTATAAGTGCACGTGGGCTTGGATCTCATGCCGATCATGTGCCTATGCGAATCAAGACCCCACATTTTCCTTTTAAAAACGCATGTAATATTAAGCTTTTTTTTTCATATGTACAAGAATGTTATTAATCTTTAGGGTTAATTACTATTTCCCCGTAAACCTTATCCTATTTTCACTTTATCACCCGAACTTTCATTTTGTGGACGTAACCTTCTGAACTTATTAAAACACTTCATAATAGACCATAACCCTAAAGACGTTAAATATTTAGACTAGAAAAGTGATCATGTGCCATGCACATGAGAGTTTTTTTTCCATTCCAAAATAGAGGAGCATTTTTAAATTTTTATATCACATAAACTACTAATAAACAATTAAAAATATGAAAAATAATAAGAAATTGTTAAAAAATCTAAAAATGACAAAAAAAATATATAAATTTTTTGAAAATTATAAAAAATTATTTGAAAATTATAAAAATTACAGAAAAATATTTCATAAAAAATGGAAAATATGATGAAAAAAATTGAAAAATACTCATAGATATTTAGCAGGAAAAAGAAAATCGATTTGAAAAATGATTTCTAACAACAAAAATTTGTTTCCTCCCAAAAAAGTGATTTCCAATAACGACAGCAAAAAAATCAGCTCAGAAAGGACAAAAAACCTTTTTCATGAAAAAATGATACAAAAAACCTAAAAACTTGATTTCCAATATAAAAAAATAATTTCAAGCAAAAAAAAATGAAAAAAAAATATTTTAGTTGAAAATATTTGATTTGCACGAAATTTTTTTTTCCACCCAAAAAATGATTTTCAACAATAAAAAAGTAAAAAAAATAAAGAAAAACATTTCATGGTTCCACATTCTTGTTTATCAACAAACCCATTTAAATTTTAAAAACCCACGTTCTTCTTCATCAACAAACCTATTTCAAGAAACTAATCCAACTATCTTCTTCAACATTAGGGTGCTGACCCAAATTTATAAAATGTTCCCCCCCAAGCATTATTATTGTATAAACATGTTAATAGGTTTGAGCGGTCAGACTTGCAGTTATGGCGATCCAGCTTGGTATTCGTAGAGTTGGAGCCACTGGTTCATCATAGTTGTTCATATGTATTCAGAGTTGTATTTAGGGGAGTTTCTGATTATACTCTATTTTATTGAGTTGAACAAATTGTTGCAATAAATTTTATTTAGTGGATTCATTTATTGGAGTTCAGTTTAATTCAGTTTAGTTATCGATTTTGTTATTTTTATAGAGTTTTATTGTGGATGGTCTTTATGTATTGTATATTTTTGTTTTATCGTTGATGCTTAGAATGATATAGATTTTCCAGCCTCCCCAGTATATCTTGTGCGGCCTGATCAACCGGATATGGAAAATAAGGGGTGTCACAGTTGGTATCAGAGCATCCAGGTTCTAGTATACTTAGGATCTGAGTTTCATCCGCTTCATTTTTTGCCGAGCATTCTTTTATTTTCCTACAGTTTTGTTATAGGATTTTGTACTTTAGTAGGGGTGGGCAGAAATGGACCAACCCGAATGAGCCGATTGGACCGAACCAAACAACAAATTAAGGCTATTTTGAAAACGGTCCCAAAATTGGTCCACAAAAATTAAAAATTGAGTAAACCGATTTGGTCCGTGATTAACTATATAAAAAGACTAGTTTGGACCAGACCGGACTAATTTTATTTATTTAATTTTTGAAAATATATTTGCAAGAATAATAGATAAAAACACTCACACAGAATAAAAAATAGGTTTTACCCGGACTGAATTGAAAAGAGCCAGGACCGAATTCATAGGTTAATCGAATTAATCAGTTCGATCTCGATTCAAAAAAATTAAGGATCGAAAATTCGGTCCGATCCAAAAACTAGGCAAAAATCAGACCGGACCGGATCGGACCTTGCCCACCCTATACTCTAGTGTCTTGATAACGTGTGTGTCGACATCGTTCATAGTCATTGAGCATTGGAAAGGCTTGAGGAGTATTAGAGCTTAGAAAATGAGTAGAATAAAGATCGTTGCGAGTTAGGAGTCAATTAAAGAACTAACAATGGGTTTGAAGACTGCTGTGAGGATTATTATGGGAAATTATAGTATTTGGAGGTTAAGTTTGAAGCTTAGAGACTTTTGCACACACAAGTTAGTGAATTTGTTTCACGTTGAGTCAATTTTATAGATATTAATTTTTTTGAGGAGCCTATATGAGTTTTGGGTTCTACTTATGGTAATATGGTTTGTGATGAAAATTTAGGCTAGTATAACGATCTTATGAAATTTCATGCACGTAAGTTAGAGGGCAATGGATTTCTGCGTTTTAGAAAAATATACGAATTTTGATGGTAAATTTATTTTTGTATTACTTTCCATTAGAGAGTGGAATTGTGTTGCGCTCAAATTTGAGCTAGGTTCATTTATGTTGTTAAACCATTTTGTGATTAAAGTGATGATAATATGAGAGTGTTTGAAATTAGGAGTAGGGTCACCATGTGTTTACGGAATATGAGTTGCAGGTAAGTTAAGAATAGTTAGTAGTACACCTGAGTGGTTGAAGGTAAGTTAAAAATAGTTAGCAGTACACATGAGTGAGTGGAAATTAGAGAGGAGAGTATTGATTTTCCTGTTGGTTTCAATTGAGACGAGCAATTAGATATTTTTATGTGGATGGAGTTATATGTGCATTATAAGCATGTATTTTATTGATGTATTAGTTATGAATAAGGTTTTGAAACATGTATGTTCCAAGAATCTCAAAGAAATAGCATGTTTAGATTGGCGTTTATAATTGTGAATGTAATATTGAGGATACCCATATTAGACACAATTGGGGGAAAGTAAAAATTGATGTTATGAAATAGCGAGTTGAGCAGATAATGAGAGATCCTAAGATTAATTGTGATTCCAATTTTATGACATGTGGAGTATGTCCATGTGGTTGGAAGGTGCCCGAATGTGGGTTCTGGGTATGGTAGTCTAGAACCAAGGATGATTCGATTGAGGTTTGTAGATTTCTATATAGTGGCGTTGCTACTGAAACTGGAGTTATAGATGTGGGTTTCACAAGATTTGGGAAGTATCACCTTGTCGAGAATAGGTGCAAGGATGTGAGAATTTTAGGTTGGATATTTACGTAGTTCTTAGATTAGGGATATAATGATTTTTGAGTTCGGAGTATTTATATGGGCTCTATGCTAGTGGTGGCATACTTTGTAAGATGGCTATGTGGGATGGTTAGTCGATAATGGATTTATCTTGTATACAAGGATATGCGTGATGATAAGCATTTGTACTGTAAACATTTTGGTTATTTTGAGAATTTTATGGCTAATAACAACCTCCATTACATGAAGTTATGTATGGTCATGCATGGTGTTAGCATATTGTTATTATCAGGGCGATGGGTGATAATAGACCCTTATTGAAATGGTTAGATGTTAAGAGGTTTAGTAGTGATTAAGCACTCTATTATATTTAAGGATGGGAAGAGGGTGTCCCACTGTAGTTTGACGAAATCATGATGTTTTTAGCGTTATTGGATCGATTAGCTTAAGGGATTTAATATCACTATTGGAAGGGGTGAACCTTTTTTGGAGTTGTCACAAGTTAAGATTTGTGTGGTTAGTGCATTATTTCGTATGTGGTCCATATTTCTCTTGCGAGACTTCCCACGCATGAAGCTTAGTAAGTGTCGGGAATTGAGAGCCATTTGGGCTCTAGGGAGTTTGGTATAATATGTTAGACATTACTTGTGTGGAGATATAATTCATCGAGCGACAAGATATTATATGATTTAAGGCCGGCGGTACCAAGGAGTGCAGCGTCGAGAGCACTTAGGGACATTCGTACCACTAGTTGAATAAATGGGGTAATATAAAAAAAAGTTGAGTCGCGATTAGTAGGGTATTCGAGTATACCTTTATTTTATAGTTATGCATGGTATGTATGGTTGATTTTTGTATGTATATGTGTTATACGCATGTAATGTTGTGTATGTGTACACGTGGTTTAAGGTTTATGGGCGCCCCAGTTGCGACACGCTATGATAGACATATTTGAGCCTTTTTCGTTTCTTGTGGGATACGGGGACAAACTAATTGTGTATAAGCCTATGATATTTATGAGGATTATGTTATGATGTTATGCTTTAGCAAATTCTGGGGACGGAATTCCTTTATTAGGGGGAAAGAATATAATACCCTGTATTTTGTGGAATATATTTATTAATTATTATATGAGAAATAAATTAATAAATGGGATTAATTACTACTTGTGTGGCTTAATAATAATAATTTGGCATAATTTAGATGATAATTAAATATTACATGCAGTATGATGTTTGTAACGTATTTTGTAATAAATTTAGTGATATTTAATTATATGATTGCGGACTATGTGTACGCCTAGAATAATTAAGTGAAAAATTGTATTGACGTTAGAGGTATTACTGTGGGTTGTGGTTTGTATCGATTGGACTGAACTCTAGGGTGATACGAATGTCCGTTTATGTGTTTTTATCGCTTCAAATTATTCCCATAAGGTAGGTATACCCCTACGAGGAGTTTCGAGTCAATCCGAGTGGTATTTCAAGTTCATTTAAGGGCCCGAAAATAGCCATTTAAAGGAGGTGCGAGAATTTAATGTTTTAAGTTATTAATTTTCATTATTCACAAGGGAGAAGCAAACCCTAGCAACCATGGATCTTTGGGAGAAGCAAAGGAAAGTAAACCCAGACAACAACATTATACATGATAATAATCACAATATAGTATTTTAAATTAAATGGGATATATATATATATATTAACATGCGAGTAAAAATACCCACATAATTATGCCACCCCAATGTTCAAGTCCAATTATTCCATTATAACTTTAATTTAAACAATAACTCTTATTCTTACTTGATTTAATCATCCAATTATTCTTTTTCGTGGGACACCACTATAGCCAGTCAACCTAATTATCGGTCCTACACATACTGTTGGCGCGCTAAGGGTTCTACACATCACATCCATTCCCGTCACTATAACTAGTCAGCCCAATTTCGTTAGCTCTGCACATACTCGTGAGGTTCCATGCACAACACGTCACTATAGCCACTTCACCAAATTTTCATTAGCCCCACACATACTACCCATAAAATGCCATGATTGGGCGCCCATACACCCAATCCCACACGCAACTACCATGCGAGCAAAATATAATATATGTATATATATATCAACTATATATACATATGCATAACTATGAAAATAAAGGCATACCACACTTTCCCATGAATCACCACTAGATTCTATCTCCAAAAGTCATCGCAACACTTAAATCCTCAAATCAAATCACATCACTGCATCGATACTAGATATACCTAAAATTTATACTAATGATCTTCCAAATAAATATCGTCTCCAAAATCAACTCTAAGGATCCTCATATCAAAATTAATACTTATAACCTAAATTCCTACAATGGGCTTAACACAAAACACCCTATCTCCAAGAAACACAACTAACACATATGCTAGTTTCAATACCTTAAGGAGTACGAATCAACAAAGGGAATCAAAGATCAACGTGGAAGTTAAAACGGACTCACAACCTACGAGACCTAAGACCAGGCTCTGATACTATCTGTAACACCCCGCGTATCCTGACAAGCGAGGTCGCTAGCCACCGCTGGAAACTACGCCGTGAGTCACTAAATAAGTTATCATTCTCAGCATGTGATAGAAATGTAAGAAATTAAATTTTTTTTGACAAGATACTATTCAAATTTATCCAACAAATATAAACATTCATAATATGTAAATCGGTCACCATGCTATCTCCAAAATAAATCAAACTCCAAATTGTTAAATCTCAAATGAAATAATCTAACTATAAATATCTGACTAAAGTCATAAACAACTATCACTACACCAAAACTGGCCACTAGTTAAGGTCTAAAACTGTGACAAGTCAAACTTGTCAAGGTCTAAGACCGTGATAAGTTTGGGGGTGACAAAGGCATTTTTCATGGACTTGTCATGGTCAAAGTCCGTAATAAGTTTTCAATTTGTCACGAACTTTGATTGTGACAAGTCCATGACAAAGGACAACTTGTCACAGACTTTGACCGTGACAAGTCCGTGACAAATAAAAAATTGTCACGGACTTTGCCCCTGATAAGTTCCCTTTGTCACGATCAAAATTTGTGATAAATCTGGGTAGATTTTAAAAAAAAACTGTTGGGCAGTATGTCCACTGCCACTGCCCAGCAGTATATCTGTACCAGTTATATCAAATTTTAACCTGTCCAAGCAGCATATATATCAAGCAAAATTCAATATTCAATAACCAATGCAAATATCCATAACAAAAACCAAACGAGCATTTGAATACCCATAACCAAATAAAAAAAATACAAATAATATCCAATATCTAAATAAAATAAATATAAATAATATCATAGAGTCGTGTCTACAGTAGATTGGAGGAGGAAGGAGGGCCACACCACATATGAATTGAGACACCCATTAATTTGCCGAACACCGCATTGTTCTTCCAATCACAAAGGTGCATTCTGCTTTCCTGTTAGAATATGCATGACGAGAACCTTTGCCTCAAAGTCTTGTATGATACGTCTATGAACCACCATACCCGAGAGGGTGCTTGGGTCCCTCAACCCTCCTCTCTATTGGCGTGCCACCAAATATGCCTATTAAAAACATGCTCGGCCAACTGATTGTTTACATAGGCCGTTCGATGGGGGTCAAAATGGGAAATGGATCACATAAGGGCGATGAATCTATGCGTATCGACGAGTCCCTGCATATCGGCAATGTAGCAGTGGAGTCCTCGTCTACCTTCTTCCTCTTCCCCTTGCCCTTATCGGAGGTGGACCCCCGCTGACGCTTCATGAAGGCGTACATATCTAGGACTGTTGCTTCTAACCTTGATATCTTATCATCATGGGTGTCCACCTTACGAGCCAACCCGGTGTTGCTCGGCTCTATCCCGATGATCCTCAACTTCCCCACTCGAGATCTCACCCCCTAGTCCTCCCCTTGTGATTCGCCTCGATCACTTGGCTGAGTGCGTTCGTAGCCAATGATGCTTCATCGGCATCATACTGCTTTTCATGCACTTGCTTAAGCTTTGCCTGAAATAATAAAAAGTACATGATTAGTTAATTAAGTTGATAAAAAAATATAACGTAATTAAAAAAATTAAACAATTATAACTTACAATCATGGCTGCCACGCTCGGGGACACCTCTTTATCCTTGTCCTTCTTCATCCGGATTACCACATAGGTATCGAGTCTATGTGGCCTACCCCCAGGGCCAATCCCCATCTCCTGAAATAAAATAATGCAGAATTAGTAAGTAACGCAAAGTAATGCTAAATTAGAATAACATTAAACTAAAATTAAAGAAAAATAAAAACTTACCATCCTGTGCTTCACCTCGACGTAAGACATCCGCCCGGAGTAGTGAACATTCACCTTTTCGCCCGATTTGCCCTCCCCTATTGACGAGATGTTAATTTTTGCTCCTCGATATCATATTCGTAAAACTGCTGCCACTGTGCCAATGAGATTGGCTCCTTCAATGGGACGGTGTCGCAGACTCTCATAGTGGACTCTCGGGTCTACCCAAAGTACCATGCCCGCATGTTTCTTTTTCCACGTCTTATACTGATCTCTCAACTGTTCTAACATGGAGTCACGGACATGTGGGGGCAGGCCGAATTGATTATGTCAAACAAATACAAACCAAAAGAAAGTAAGTGTTAGTTGTATTTAAATTATAAAGGATAAATATAAATATAAGTATAAATATAAATATAAATATAAATATAAATATAAATATAAATATAAATATAAATACACTACCTTTAGTGCCCCCCTGATGGCGATCTTGAGCTCATTTGGAACCTTCCTCCAATCAGTTTACCCTGGGCCGATGATCGCCTTCAGTAACTCTAGGGATCTAGCCAGTAATGTCATCTTGTTCTCAACGACGGACCCCAATTTGCCCCATTTTGGGGGCCTAGTGTCCGAGGAGCCCTCGCCGCCTCCACAATCGCGATGCCCTGATGAAGATATTTTCTATAAAAATTGTAATTATTACTACAAACATGTATCTGAGAAAATGATGAAATCCAAATGAATTATAATATTGTACGAATTAATGACATTATAAATCTAAAAATATTGTTTTAATATCGGGTCATGTCATGGACTATGAATTAATGCTTAAATTGATTAAAATCCAAATTAACATATTCACTAACCCAAAAACCAATTTTGATTCAAATCCGATAATAACAAAGCACTAGAAGAATACAAGTTAACGCTATTATAAATCTAAATATTGTTTCAATATCGGGTCATGTCATGGAGTTTGAATTAATGGTTAATTTAATTAAAATCCAAATTAACATATTGATTAACTAAAAAACCAATTTTGATTCAAATTCGATAATAACAAAGCACTAGAAGAATACAAATTAATGACATTATAAATCTAAATATTTTTTCAATATTAGGTCATTTCATGGAGTTTGAATTAATGCTTAATTTAATTAAAATCCAAATTAACATATTCACTGACCAAAAAACCAAAAAATCTGATAATAACAAAGCACTAGAAGAATACACCCATTGGTTATTACAAGCAGTAAACTGATCAAGTACAAATGAATTAAAAGCATTAAACTGTAGTCCGATAATATAAAACACTAGAATAATACACCCACTGGTCATTACAAATAATTGGAATACTTATTACAAATCTAAAAATTATTTCAAATTAGGGTTATCATAAAAAATGGATTGATATTTGGTAGGAATAGCCAAGTCATCCACACTACAGTTTAGACGCTTTGGCACATGTAGGACGATTGACCACGGATCGTTGTTGATATACTCTGAGTAAAACACTTGCTTGATCTTTTGAAAGGCACAAACGAAAGACTTATCGCTCACGTATTCGTTGCTCTTCAACTTGGACAAGTTAACCATGATCAAATTGGTGCCAGGATCAACTTTACAAGAATTTTTATCCTTAACTCTTACCCAATCATAGTAAAACACAATCTCTTTGAAGCTTATATAGTCCAATTAAAATATATTTTGAATTACACCATAGTAAGTCATTTCAACTTCAACAAGGTTTTTATCTTTCGAGCTCGCTCGAAAATAAGTAAGAGCCTTATATGAAATGCTCGAGTTCTATTTGTATTTTTCTCATACACCCTTTCACCAAATACGTAATCGTTCAATAGATACTTTTTGTACTCTTATGCCATGAACAAGGGTCCAGTGGCTAGATGAGCAAGCCTTGATGTCGCATCAACCGTATTTAAGAGCTGAGAATATAGATACATTTTCATTATAATTACTTCGTGTGACAACCATAGCCTAAATTTTCTTTCTAATTGTGCCATTGTTTTTCGTCTTTTATTGTTCCCACATGCTTTATATTTTCTGTATTGATCGTGATGAACGTATTACAAAATTGATCATGTATAAAAATTAAAATAATGTAAAAGTTAAAATAATATAAACTTACTTTTTCCATTCTTCGACATCTTCATGTGTGTCAAATAGATAACGAGCTACTTGTTCATGTTATAAACTCGTTAATTTCACTCGTTTTCCCATCACGTGACCACCCTCATCGACGAACTCATGAATGTCATCCACGCTGCCCGGGTCAGGCATATATTCTTGAGTGTAGATTAATGACTCCATGATGATGTATTCCTCTAAAATTGATGCTTCAATGTATCGTGTATTCTTGACGTAATCTTTGAAACATTTATCAATATTTCAAACGAATACATCCACCAATATCTAACTGGGATGCAAAGAAGTGCCTCATCGCATAGGTGTACCAACAAGTGAACACTTATGTCAAAGAATGATGGGGGAAAGTACTTGTCCAACACACAAATCGTTTCGATCACTGCTAATTTTATGGCCACTATGTGATCTCGATTGACTACCTTCTTACATAAAAGTGAGAAGCATATACTAATTTGCATAATAGACCTTCGTAAATCCTTGTGCTTGTAGAAATAGTGCTTAAATAATATAGGAACCAATTGCATGATCACATGCCAATCGTGGGACTTACACTTATGTAAATCATGGGTAGCATAATTCACAATCCTTTGCAAGTTGGACGAAAAATTAGACGAAACCTTTAAATTATATATTGTGTCTAAAAGCACCTTCCTTTCCTCACTCGTAAAAGTAAACGCACCAGGGGGAATTATTGTCCTTCCCCTACTATCTTCTTTCAACCAAAGTTGTGGCTTAAGTTTCAAGGATTTAAGGTCTTTTCGTGCATTTTCTCCATCCTTCGAATGACTCCCCTAAGGTATTTGCCCACAATATGTTCAGTGAAGTTCTTCTTTTCGTGCATCACGTCCAATACATGGCCCATCGGTTTATTCTTCTAATAAGGCAAGTCAAATAAAATTGACCTCTTAGACCATACGTTTCTTATCTCAGTTTCATTCCCAGCGGGATCTTCATATACTTGATATTCTTAAATTTAGGATTCTTACCTGGAATATTAGAGCCATAATCAAAAGATTTACTTTCAATTTCTGAACCTGAAAGTTTTCTTGGAGGTATCCTATGTTCAAGCCCGCATGGTAAAAAATTGGAACCTTTCTCAAATCTAAAACTATGATCAAGGGGTAAAAACCTCCTATGAAAATGGTATACATTTTTTGAGCTGGCGGGGAGACGAAGAGATTTTGCCTCCTTTCCACAAATAGGACCCGCCAAATAACCATGTACTACACAATGAGATAAAGTCCCATAAGATAGAAAATCATGAATTTCCCACATCAACATAGCTTTTAGCATAACCTATTCTTTTTTAAAATAGTCAAATGCTTGTACACCCTATTCCCACAACCCATTTAATTCTTCTACCAAAGGATCCAGGTAGACATCGATGTCCTCACTTGGTGCCTTTGGCCCACGTATATACAAAGACAACATAAAAAATTCTGATCTCATACATTGTCAAGGAGGGAGGTTGAGTGGGGCTTGGATCACTGTCCATGCACTCTGATTGACGCTTAGATTTCCAAATGGATTGAAACCATCTGTTGATATTGCCAAACGAATGTTATGTTGTTTTCGAGAAAAATCAGGATACTCAAAACTCATCATCTTCCAAGCTGTAGATTCAATAGGATGATGCATGAGATTATCCCCTACTTTTTCCCTAGCATGCCAAGTCATTGCTTTCTCTATCCATGGTAATGTGAAAAACTGCATTAATCTAGGCCCAACCGAAAAATATTTCAACACTTTTTGAGGCACTTTTGATCTTGTGCCTTCCTTACCAGTAGATTGGATATATCTAGGGTCATCGCAAACTGGCCATCGATCAAGATTTTCATACTCCTTTCATTATAGTATGCAGTCATACACACAAGCATGAATTGATTTATACTTCATACCCAAACCTTTCAAACTGTTCTTCATAGTAGGATAACTATTTGGAAGTGTATTCTGCTTGGGTAGAAATCCCTTCACCCAATTCAAAATTCCTGTCACGTTATTGCCAGAAAAATCATACTGGGTGTTCAAACTATACAAACCAACCATGGCATGTAATGTTATTTGATCTTTATCATAGCTAGAGTACAACAGCTGGGTCGCCTTATATTTTAAACTTTATTTGTCATCATTGTAGACACCACATTTTAGGACCCCCTAAGTCTCTCCTTCGGTCCTTAACACCTCTTCATTTCACTACAAACCCTAGGTCGCACTCCGAGTACCGATCTAAAGGCCATCAGGCGCTCTCGGGCCCCAACTTGACCCCAATAGACTTCAGAGAAAAAGATCTTTGAATCTTCGAATGGCACTGAAAACCCTTTTCAACGGTCCACACCGTGCGCGAAATGACATAACCATTTGGATGAACGATTAGTTTTCCCCTCAAAAATTGATCCGGAGGCCATCAAACGCTCCCGGGATTCGTTTGACCTAAGTCAACTCTTGATCGAATGATACTTAATGAATGTTCGAAGGGAACTGAATACCCTTTCCAACGGTCTTCCTCGTGCACGATTCTAACTTACGGTACGAATGAATGATTCGTTTTACTCCGACAGGTCACCGGGCACTTCTAGGCCCCGATTAACCAAGGTCAACTGTCCGAACGGCGATAAACTCGTTGGAATGTCAAATTAAATCTCCTAACCTTTCCAACGGTCCACCCTGTGCGCAATTCTGACTTACCATACGGAGGAACGATCTATTTCCATCCGGCAATCTCCCGTCCAAAGGACCGATGTGCACTCCCGAGCCATATTTGACCCAAAGTCAACTCTTGGACCCGGGAGTGGCCCAAAGTACTCTTAAAGGTATCTGAATTATATTTCTAATGGTATTCCCCGTGCACGATTCACATCAATGGTTTACGCTCTACGACCATTTTTCGAGGAAAATCTGCTCGAGACTACCAATTGGCAGGTCTAGACCCCTGCCTATCGGTAGTGTGTCTAGGGTCAGCTTTCGATTGGCAGAATAAGGGTTATGCCGATCGGTAACCCCCTGACCCTATAAAAGGAGGGCATGACCTCACTACCAGACACCAAGAGTTCAGATCCATCAGCATCACTGATCTCCGCAACATTCTCTCGAAATCAGCGAAGTTCCTCCATGTGAAGTTACATTCAAGTTTACATTCCCATCATTTTCATACCCAATTTAGTAAATCACATTCTATCTCATCCAACATCCATCTCACATTCAGGGGTGTTCATACAAGATCAAAGATCAAGCTTAAAAGAAGGTCCAATCCCTTCCCCCTCTCTTTAAATTCCTTATTTTTGCATAAATTTCATTAGATTCATAATCTATCTCCTACTTTTGCTCATACCCATTTATATATATATTTTTATTAGTATATTGCACATACTTTATTTTCTATAAAAAAACCTCAATACAAACAAAAAGAGGGTTACACCCATAAATTCCAAACAAAATTATCCATCATACTTTTTCAAAACTAAAACATATTTTTCTACACACAAACATATAATGAAATCCCGCTCGGATCTATGGGATAAACCCCACCCCCATACCGCATTCAATCTATGTGGACTTTGATGCCATTATATGCTACATAGGCATTTCGGATTAAAACCCGAGACTCGAGTCCAATTTTCCAATTTTTCAATCTTCCAACTTTCTAATTTTCTTTTTCTCTACCCCCCCCCCCCCCCCCCAAATTCTCCTAAATCTTCCATTTCCACATTTATCATATTCTCACATTAATATACATATTATGTTTGTTTGCGTTTCATCCAACACATATTGTCGTTTCATTATAACGATCAATATCGCGATAAACGCAGAAATCATATTTTCTATATATACTATTTTGGGTACATTCCTATGGATGACCTCACTCTACCTTTCCCATGGTGTGAGTTGAATGATTCTGATCTCCAATATAAATACACGCACAAAAACTTCACGGAGAAATAAAAGAAAATAACAACACTAGCCCATGAGAGACCGAAAGGGCGGGATGGGTGCCTAACACCTTCCTATTCCGTAACTTAGCCCCCGAACCTTCGAACTATTGGTTTCGTAAGCATCAGTTTGTCTTTGATGCCGTCCTCTCGAGGTGGAGACATGTTCTTTTTTATGTTTTGAGAAAACTAAACTGGCGACTTTGAAATAACCTAAACATCCTAATGTGTTTTAGTTAATAAATAAAACTCCAACTCTTTTAAATTTAATTTAAAATTTTGATTTAAACCATTGTACGTACGGACACAAATGAAAACAGATTTGTGATCATGCTTCTGAAATAAAATTGATTTAGATTGGGATGAGGACAAGAAGATAGTGACAAAGTATTTTTTCTCGGGGAAACAACGGTGGTGGAAAACCCTGTGTCCCTAGTCCGAGGACAACTCACACACCAAATCCACTATAACCAATTATAAGTTATAGATTACAATACCCAAGTTGACAATGAATTAAACTAAGCAAATACACACCTGTATAACCATCGTAGTTTAAAACAACCCAACTTGACTGAAAATTAGTCAACCTAATAATACCCAAGTAATAGTGACTATCATTCACTCACTACACATGCACAACTACCCACTCAAACCCGAGACCCTGTGAAGTTGTGCAACACAAAAAATAATTAGAAGTTTGTTTTTCTCAAAACATAAAATTTATTTTGTTTATAAAAAGTGACTAAACACACATCAGTTTAAGTCTACTTTTATTAACAACAAAAATTACCAATCAGTGACTAAGTGAAAGGTAAGTACATATTTAAACACACACTCTCAAAAATGGTTTTTGCACAAGCCAAAAATGCACACCAAAATAATATGATTTTAAAATAAAATAAATAAGTCTTGATCAGTTTAAAAATCGGAAAAACCCACATGAGATATCTTACAGGCCAAATAACCCACACGTGATAAACACACGCTAATTTACACACTGATTTTAAACACACCTACACAAGTTTAAATCAACCTTAACCCAAATTTTAGTTAAGTCCAAGATTAGTCCAATATTAAACTGAGTTGGCCTGAATTAACACCCTGATTTAATGTCCAAGTTAATACTGAGTTGAGTCCGAGTTGGTTTAGTGAGTTAAGTCTGAGTTGATTCAGTGAGTTAAGGTACGAGTTAATTCAGTGAGGTAAAGTCTGAGTTAACACTGATTTTAACTCCGAGTTACTGCCGAGTTTACACTGAGTTAAAACCAAGTGATGAACTCACACACAACAACACAAACACACGATTTAAACACTCAACACACACAGATCTGAACAATACCAAACCAAAGGGAAAACACAAATATATATATATATAGATAGAGATAGATAGAGAGAGAGAGAGAGAGAGAGAGAGAGAGAAGGAAAAGTGATACTCACAGAAAAGCCTAAAAAGGCTTTCACAGTAAAGATCGAAATAAGAGGGAACCAAGCCAAAATGTTGAAGCCGGGAGAGAAGTCCAAATCCAGCAAACTTCGTTCAAACTGAACAAGGCCAAAATTTGAATGAAACTCGAACTAGGACAAACAACTTTCACAGTCTACTCAGTGAACCACCATAGATCAAAGACACACAAAGAAGCTTGGTGTTAAAATGAACCCAACAGAAATACTAGCCACACTCAAACCGATCGCAACTAAAAAAAAACACACATGTATGAGTTCAAATTGTTGTAAGAACTGAACAAAAATATCTCAAAGGGTACGTGGAGGTGATTTGTAGAGAAAGTGTAGAGAGAAAAAGATGTTGGATGCGAAAATTATAAAAACCCTAAAACAAGGAAAGACCCCATCGTATGCTATATATACCCAAACCCACAATGGCATCGATATGTAAATAAATAACACACACACAAAGGTAACACCATAAGAACATTTGGGGATAAACAAGGATGACCAAAATGCAAGGATAATAGAGTCAAAACGCAAATGGGATAAGGGGAAAAAGGTTCAAAAACCAAGGAAACAGCCAGGCGTCCCATACACGCCATCACGGGTCTCAAAAAGACCCAAAACAACCAAACCTTGGGTGCCAACAAAACCAACCAAAGCGCCAACTAAAATGGCACAAAACCACTACAAACTCAGCCATTTTAATATAGGGATATAAGGGATTGAATTTAAACAAATGTAATGTTAAATTCACATGTTTTATATATCCCCAAAAAAAGTAACACAATAATTTAAACAAGAAAGATAATATTAAAAAGACAAAAAAAATACTATAATGATAAGAAAAAATATTTTAATAAAAGTTTATATTAATAATAATTTAAGAAATAAATTATAACTAGATATTGTAGAAGTAATTTTTAACTTCAAAATGTTGAAAGCATAAATAGGGACTCTAAAAAAACAAACAACAATCTCAAAATTGAGACGACAAAAAGTAGAGGACAATTTCAATCTCCCCCTTTGGTCAATTTTGAGACAAACATGACTTTGAGACAAATTACGTAACTCAACTAACAACATTTTGAGTTCTAGCCGAGTACATAACTCAACTAACAACATTTTGAGTCCTAACCAAATACATAACTCAACTAACAACATTTATCCTAAAAGACCATAAAAGACATAGTCTCAAATTCTCCCGTTGTTTGTTTCAAAGGGACAAAGGGAGGAAAATGAAATCTAATTAGGTTGGAAACACACACACACACACACACACACACCAATATACATTCGTAGAGTCTCAAATCTATGATTATCCAATAGTTTAGTAAATAAATCAGCAAGTTGATCTTTAGTATTTAAATACTCTATGCAGATTTCCTTTTTCTCAACAAGTTCCTGAATAAAGTGTTCATGCATTTTGATATGTTTGGTACGTGAATAAAAAACAAGATTCTGTAAAAAACTAATGGAACTTTGATTATCACATAAAATGAGTGCAGTAGGTTCAATTATACCATAGTCATTAAGCATTTGTTTGATCCACAAAAGCTGAGTACAACAACTCCCGGCAGCGATGTATTCGACTTCGACGGAGGAAATAGACACACAATTATGCTTTTTAGACGACCAAGAGACTAAGTTGTCTCCTAAGTAAAAGCAGCCACTGAAAGTACTTTTACTATCATCGGCACAACCGTCCCAATCGGCATCTGTATACCCAATTATTTTAGAATTTGTGTCAATCGTATACATAATATCAAAACATAAAGTACCACTAACATATTTTATTATGCTCTTAACCGCAAACATGTGAGATTATTTAGGTTCACATTGATATCTAGCACAAACACATACACTATGCATTATATCGGGTCTACTAGACGTTAAATAAAAGAGGCTACCAATCATACTACGATAAAGTGTGACTTCAACCTTTTTACCCGACAAGTCTTTAGATAGCTTAGTAGTGGAACTCATAGGGGTCCTAGCAGTTTTTGCATTACTTAACCCAAAACGCTTAACCAATTCAGTGGCATATTTATTTTGAGATATAAAAACGTAGTCCAATTTTTGAGAAACTTGTAAACCCAAGAAAAATTGCAACTCACCCATCATAGACATTTGAAATTCAAATTTCATAATGTTAGCAAAAATTTTAGCCTCTTGAGGAGATGTAGACTCAAAAATAATGTCAAATGTCATCAACATATATTTGAGCAATAAGAAAACAAGTTGTATTTATTTTAATAAACATTGCTAGGTCTACTCCCCCTCGATTGAAGCCGTGGTTAAAAGAAAAGAAGTAAGATGCTCATACCAAGCACGAGGGGCTTGTTTGAGCCCATATAAAGCTTTCTTCAATCTAAAAACGTGATCGGGAATAAATGGATCAACAAAACCTTTAGGCTATTCAACATACACTTCTTCATTTAAAAACCCATTTAAAAAAGAAGATTTTACGTCCATTTGGTACAATTTAAATTTTAAATGACATAAAATTGTAATTAAAAGTCTAATAGATTCTTTTCTAGCAACCGGGGAAAATGTCTCATCAACATCAATTCCATCAATTTGGGAGTACCCTTGGGCAACTAGTCTAGCTTTATTAAGCAAAACATTTCCCGTTTCATCACATTTATTTTTAAATATCCACTTAGTTCCAATAACATTAGTATGAGTAGGACGAGGAACCAAAAACCACACACCATGGATCTTAAATTGGCCCAACTCTTTTTGCATGTCAAGAGGCCAAGATTCATCAATAAGAGCATATTTTATATTTTTAGGTTCTACTAGAGAGACAAAGGAAGACATTAAGGCATTTAAAGTTTGATCTCTAGTCTTAATAGGTTCTTTAACATTACCCAAAATGTTCTTCTTAGGATGATTATCTCTAACCCAATTAGGAACATCAAGGTCTTCCCGTGGAAGGGAGTCCGAGTCACTATCCGTTGATTATTTTGGTAAATCATTTGAAGGGATGTTTTCAATGGGTAACGATTTCGAGATATCTTCTACCAAAGGGTCAATACAATCATTTATACAACATTAATAAATTCCATAATAGACTTAGTTTTCAAATTATAAACTCTATAAGTCCGGCTATTTTGAGAGTTTCCTAGAAAAACAACCTTATCTCCTCTAATGTCAAATTTAGACAAGCGTTCACGATCCTTACACATAACATTCACTACCAAATACCCTAAAATATTTCAGATTTGGTTGGCTACCATACCATAATTCATATGGAGTTTTTTTAGTATTTTTCCTTAAATTAACCCTATTAATTATGTGACAAGGAGTTTGAGTCGCTTCAACCCAAAAATATTTTGACAAATTCTTAGCATGAATCAAAACACGAACCATTTCTTAAATGGTTCGATTCTTTCTTTCTACAATACTATTTTTTTACGGTGTCTTAGGAGCACTAGATTCATGTTGATACCCATTCTCAATATAATAGTCAATAACACCCGCGTCTTTAAATTCCTCACCCCTATCACTACGAATATGAGTGACTTGAGTGTCTTTCTCATTTTTAATTTTTAACAAAATTTTTAGAAAATGATTAAAGGTGTCTGATTTTTCTTTCATAAAATCAGCCTAAGTAAATTTAGTGAAGCCATCAACAACAACAAGAATATAGGAATTACCGCATAAACTAATTATCCTTGAGGGACCCGTTAAATCCATATGTAATAATTCCAAAGGGTGAGAATTAAAACTATCATTCACTTTCTTATGAGGTGCCTTATAAATTTTACCAATCTGACATGGACCACAAATAAAGTGTTTAACTTTAGTTATTTTGGGTAGACCACGAATAAGATTTTGACTAGTTAATTTAGATAAGCTATCATAGTTTAAATGTCCTAATCTTTCATTCCATAAGTCTAAATCACTCATCCTAGAAGATAAATTTTTTTCAGATTCATGTTCATGTTTAATCGCATAGCAATTGTCTAAAGTCCTAGTAACACACAAAACAAGATTTTCATTTGGGTCTAAAATTTTACAATCAGATTTGGAGAAATTAACATCATGATTGATGTCACAAAATTGACTAATACTTAATAGATTTACTTTTAAGCCGTTAACAAGTAAAACTTCCTCTAAGTTAGGGAGCCCATCTGTCTCAATCGACCCTTTGCCTATGATGTGGGACATCTTTCCATCACCAAAAGTTACAACACCACTAAAAAAATATTTTAAGGTGGTAAATTTGGATTTGTCCCCCATCATATGCCTAGAGCAACCAGAATCTAAATACCATTGACAATTTTTATTACGAACATTTAGTGCTGATAAAAACATATTGCATCTCAATGAGTCATTTGATTCAAATTATTTAACCCAAACAGCCTTAGTTTTCTCAAGAACAGTTTTTGTTTGATAAGGCTGCTTGTTGGACAGATTAGGCTTCTTAACAAATTCAGTTTTACCGTAAAATCGAGCTGGCCTGTTTTGAGTTTGTAGTTTTTTATAGAATAATTCAATCAAGTGACCATTTTTATAACAAAAATCACAATGGAAAAATTTCCTATAAACAGGTTTGGTCGGGACAACATGTTTGTGGGCTGGTCTAGAGTTAACCATGTTTGCCTTCCTAAAACTTAACGGTTATAAATGACCCAGTTTAGAGCAAAATCCACATTGAAAGTAGGCTTAGTGGTTTGAAATTTCTTTCCATTTTCCATTTGCCTTGATTTGCTTAAATAAGGTCTATTATGTCCTAATTTCTTAAAACATAATTTTTCCAAATGTCCACTTTTATGACAAAAATTGCATTTCAACAAATGTTTAGATGAGGTAGAACAACCCTTATTTTTAACATGTTTGTAGCACATCCTAATTTCATTAGACTCGGGAAATTATTCTTTTGAATTAACAAAATTGGTTACATCAAACTCTTCACCATTAAACCCAAGCCCTTTTGTAGGAACAAAATCATAATAAGAATTGGTTTGATCATAACAAGTATTTTTATTAATAGTTTTGACTGTATTACTAGCATTCCAAAAACTATTTAACTTTTTGGAGGTGACCTCTAGTTCCTTTTTACATTTATCATATTTATTCAAAACAGCTTTAAGTTCAATTTGACATTCATCATATTTAAACAAAATTTCCTTGTTTTTAGTCCCAAGAGAGTGATTCAAATCAGTTAGCATAACAATCTTCTTTTCAAGTAAAAAAAATATGTTTTTCCAATTCTTCTATGTGAAAAGAAGATTCTTCATACATAATTCTGATTTGACTATTTAAAGTCTCAATTTTAGCTAATAGCCTAGCATTAACCTCACCTAAATGTGTGATTTTATCAAGTGTGTCATTTTCAGAAATATCACACACACACTCTACAACATTCGCAGTAACCGCAGGCATATCAAATTCATCCAAATCAGCATAAATATTTCCAATGTCAAAAAGAGAAGTTGTGATAGTGGGGTGATTTTGAGCAGGAAAGATGTGAGATAAATTTAAAAAGTCTAAATCACAGTTATCTTCACACAAATAAAAAATATCATATAGACTAGATAAGTTATCTAAGATGTCCTCCGATATGATAGTACATGCAGAAGTAAATGCCATAAGATTATCAAAAGTTTATTTAATATCATTATCGGAGCTATCATCCCATGTTTTAGACAAATGTGCTTTATTTAAAGGTTCCCATTTAGATTTAGAAACGCACTTATCAACATAGTGACCATATTCATTGCACTTACGACACTGAATATGGCTCAAATCCTTTTTGGGTGTAGATTTTTCAAAGCTTTTCTTCTCAAAATATTTTTCATGGGGTCTATCGGAATAACTAGGTTGCCCTTGTTTTGATGTAAATTTATTCCTAAACTTCACAAATTTCTTATAGTGTTTAGTCAAGAGAGAAATTTCATTATCCAAAGAATCTAAACAGATTTCAGATTCAGTTAAATTGGACATGGAGGATACAAAAGCCAAACTATTTTCACTAGTTCTAAAATTAAGAACATTTTGAGTTTTGGTGTGCGCATGTGCTTTGCCTCTTTGATCATCTCTTTAAGTATTTTGATATTCATAAGTTTTAAGTTTGCTACACAAGAGATGAGGTGTATAGCTATCCAAATTATTAGCTATAGGGTGGGCAATTAAATCCAAACTCTTAGGAAGAGACCTAAGGATTCTATCACATATTTCAGAGTCGGCATAAATTACACCATTAGCATGTGATTGATTTACAACATCTTGCAATATTAAATAAAAGTCATCAAATTTCTCACTATTTTTCATGTAGAGAGAATCATAAAGTCTAACTAGCATTTGGGACTTGACCCTTTTAACTCTAGAGTCTCCTTTATGGGTAGTCATTAAAATGTCCCAAGCCTCTTTAGATGTCGTGTAAGCTGAAATTCGTTTAAATTCAGTTGCACCCATCGCTTGGAAAATAGCATTTTTTCCTTTATTATTAGACTGTGAGCAAATATTTTCCTCTTTAGACCATTCTGAAAGGGGTTTTTGAACAAAAATTTTAGCATCATCATCACTAGGTCTAGTAGGAGCAGAAAAATCAATTTCAACCGTATCCCATACCTCATCTCCCAAGTTTTGGAGGTGCGCAACCATTCTTACTTTCCAGTAAGAGAAGTTGATACCATCAAACAGGGGAGGACGTACGGAAGACCCATTATGGTCACCCATAATAAAAAGTTGTATATTTTAAAAATAAAAGAGTTCAGGATCTTTGCGGAATAAAACTTTTAAAAAGTGAGTCCTGAAGCTATGATACCACTTGAAATAACCTAAACACCCTAACATGTTTTAGTTAATAAATAAAAGACTCTATCTCCTCACATTTACCCCACACCGATGACGGCTGAAGTGCCCCCGAACGGGACATAAGACCTCTATGAGCCGCACCCTGGCTCCTGATCGGTATGGCCACAGTGGCGACTCCGTTGGGGAATTTCTCATAAGAAGGCAAGACTCCGTTTGCATGGGTGCTTTGTTTTCTTGTGTGCGTATGTACCCATTTATCTCCTCTATTATTTCTTGCACATATATACCCCATGCTTGTATCACTACTCACTCACACACTTATAGAAATTATCTATGTACACTTCACACCACGTGCACCTAGGATCACTTACATCCCCATGTTGCACACACCACTTAGAAATCCATGCTTAGGTGTCACTAACACACACCTCCACATATCGCACTTGTATATATCCATACTCACTTACGCTTATCACACACCACTTGTAGTTGATACATGCTAGGTTCACTACCACACACTCACTTGTAGATAATTACACACCACTCACTATCACATATCCATGTTTAGTGTAAATTAGTTACTTTTACATTATCCCCCTGCTTGGCGTGGTGCTCATCAAAGAGACTCTCTCCATAAGACACTAATCAAGAATCATGCATGTTACACACTACATAACCAACGAGCATTGCTATTGACCAAATTTTGTCCCGTAAATATGGAGTCACTTCGTGATGGGCACTAGTCCGGCAGGTCGCAGTTAGCCTAAGCGATAAGACTCTCACCTTCCATTGGCCAAGTACCTTCAACGTATATCGAACGGTTCCCCCCACATCGTACAACTTGACCTAAGTTATGACGGGAGGTATATTGCAGGGAACTCATTCATGTACATCGAGTATATCGAATTCTCTCTCACACGTACTATCCCCATGAGGTATATAGTGAGGCAATTCACGTATACTCATGTATATCAAATGGCTTGTCCACACGTATCGATTGCCCTCGAAAGCAAGACGTATACTGTGGAAGTCATGCTAAAGGGGGGAACACCTTCTAATTAACCCAAAAACTGCATACCCGCATATAGGTGTCAAACCTAGGGCACGCATATGTAGTTTGTCAGTTTCAAACCGAAACTCTGTCAAAATGCCAGGTCGGTATGCTACCCAAATTTTTGCGCAAATTTAAAACGGGATCCTGACCAAGAGCCTGGTAACAAGTCCAACCATAGTTTTTACCTATTTTCCAAACCCAATTTTTTTCAGGCTCGGGTCCCGTCCGACATTTCACTTTTTGCATTTAGGTAAACCTAATAAGTGAGAACGTAATAAACATAATAATAATCATGTTGAGACCCGTCTCTCGCTTTTCCTTCTTTCCTTTTCCAAAAAGTGTCCAAAAACATTTTTGCTCTTTTATCAGAAATACCAAAAATATTTTCCCCTTTTTCTCGTACCAAAAATATTTTCCCTTCCCTGTGTCAAAAACATTTTGCCGTCATCTTTTCCAAAATATCAAAAACATTTTCCCTCCTTTTCAAAATAACAGTTTTCCCGTTTTTCCTTTCCAAAAATAAATCCTAATTTTTCTCCTTCTCAGGTCCATCGCATACCCTTGGGTCTTCTATCGAACCACCCTGAAGCTCTATCAGTCCCCTCACTTCCTCCGAGTCCAGAATTCATCCAGTTTCCATAGAGAACACATATCAAGTATCGAATGTGCAGCCGAATTTGTTAATAGTTATAGCTCAACTTATTGCCAAGATTGACAACCTTCAAATCAAAGTTCATGAGATGCAACAAAATCGGGTCTCTATTCTGGAAGAGCCCGAGGTCCTCTTCCCTCACGCTATGGGTCCGCCTGCACCCGAGCCTATTTGGGTTCCTGAGGAATACCAACATGCTCCATGTGATCCTCCTACTAATGGGCCATCGCCAGCCCAGCTCCCGATGCCGAACCTTTCCCAGCCAAGAGCTAACTTACCCATGACCATTGCTTCGAAGGAGGAAGAATTGAACAAAGTTAAGGAAGACCTCAATATGTTAACCAAGAAATTCGACCAAGTCAGACTCTCTAGGAATTACATGGACTATACCCACATGTCTCCATATCCTAAATCCAGGTTACCAAAAAAGTTCAAGGTGCCCAACATCGAGAAATTCGGAGGTAGTGGACCTCCAATTGTTCATCTCCGCAGTTATCACCAAGATATGACTCTCCTAGGGGACTACGAGGAAATAATGGACCAAATATTCCAACAGACCTTAAAGGATAGCGCTCTCCATTGGTTCTTATGTCTCGAATAGTCTAAAATCTGCATTTGGGAAGATGTTGCCCGCATGTTTATGTCAAAGTACAAGAAAAACTAGGAGTTAGAGGTTTCCCATCGTTATTTAGCGTTGCTCAAGCGGAATCCTGGGGAGTCAGTCAGTAACTTCATTCCAAGGTGGAGAGAGAGAAAGCAGTCACCATGACCAATCGACCTTCCGAAGAGGAGCAAGTCAGCATTGTGAAGAAGAACTTTTTAACCCATGTGAGAGCAATAATGGGAGGACAATATTACCCTCATTTTCGAGCCCTCCGAGAATCATGAATTGAGATCGAAGAAGGTCTGGCCAAGACAGAAGTCAAACCAAAGAAAACATCTAAACAACTCACTCCTAGAAAGTTTGAAAAAACTGCCAAAACTGCAGTTCCACCATCAATAACATCTCTCAACCTCCCACTTCATGGGCATCAAAAAGCCGATCTAACCCAGTGCGAAAGGAATACACCGAGCTTCATACTCCCCTCTCCAAAGTTTACCAGGCCCTCTTAAGCCAAAATCTTATCAAGCCCTTGGACCTTCGTCCATTACAAAACCCACTTCCCATAAATTTTAAGCCAGATGCCCATTGTGACTTTCACCAAACTACTGGCCATACCACCGACACGTTCGTCCATCTCCGACTTGTGATCCAATGCCCAATTGACCGGGGTGTCATCGCCCCACCAACCAATCCTAAACCAAACACTTCCCACAATCCACTCTCGAATCATAGAAATGCCATTTTCCTAGAAGAAGACTAAGAATTTGACCCATCTGCCCAGATTATTCCAAGCAAATCACCAGTCATATACTCCCCTAAACCTCTCCAAACATGCCCATAATTTCTCTTACACCATACTAAATTTGTCGATCAGGCCTTATCACTCCTCACCAGAGCATGCATCGCTGTTCGCACCCGTTCTGGAGGTAAAGAGATGGAACTGTCAGAAGTGTTGAACCAACTCCTAGAGTCAGACAATTGGGTGGTACCGACCGATGAAGTCAGTTTAGATGATATGGTCCAAATCATGGTGGATTTATTCCAATAGACATGTGATATTTGCAGTATATGCGGGCTACTCGAGGCTTTGAAACTATAAGGGCGTCTAGTCCCTTCACTTTTACATCTCCCCACCGAATGGGAGGACTTATATGAAGAGGTCGTTGAAGTCGTGGAATGTATCAACTTTTCATGGAAAGATAATATCATTGCCACCGGGTGGGGGGACGAATTCGATGATTCAGACGAAGAGAAGAGTTCAGAAAAGACTAGCCCGATAGTCAGCATGTGTGGATGATATCATTTGAGGAGTTACTAGGAGAGATCAACAAGGTGGCTGAACAACCTGAGATCGATGAGGAAATAGGGTTTTTATTTTTTTTCTCTTCTGTGAACCATATGACCAGATTAGGGAGGCACTACCAGACCCCAAGCCTGTAGCCATCAGTAAGCGACAAAGGAAAGGGTGTCGAGTATCTTCCTATGCCATAAATGACCCTCGAGTAAAGCAAGATCCTCGACCAGTTAAAGAAAACCCAAGCTAACATCACTCTATGGGGACTTTTTATGTCTTCCCAGCTACCCCGAAATGCCTTGATCAAGCTACTCACAGGACCCACAGTTCCTCCCTCAACCATGCCAGAAGAAGCAGTGAATCTAGTCGGATCCTAACATCTACTATAATGCTCTATTTCTCCAAAGAATAAATCCCCAAGATTGGTATAGACCACAATTATGCCCTCAACATCTCTGTCGATGTTATGGGAAAAACTTTCCCACTCTCTCTTGTCGATAATGGATCAGCTCTTAATGTTTGCCCGTTGAGGACCCTCAGTTGTTTGGGATTGAAAGTGAGAGGCCTTGATCCAACCTCTATCACTGTACGCGCCTATGATAATACACACCGAGAGGTAATGGGATCTATAAAGCTTGTAATAGGGGTTGGTCCTATAAATTCGATTGTTGAATTCCATGTCATTGATATCCTATCATGTTTAAATCTGCTGCTCGGACGACCATGGCTCGATATCATCAAAGGGGTGTCTTCTTCCCTTTATCAGAAATTGAAGTTCTTCGCCAATGGGCAGGTCATCATCATCTTGGGAGACGATGATAAGATCGAGAATGCAAGAACCAGTAATCCAGTACTAGCGATACAACAAGGGACAAATGATATGCTTCGATCAGGTTTTCGAGTTGAACCACTTCTACTCTTAGTAGGGGACTATTTCAAAGATAGGGTTTTCCTAGAATATAACCCCCATGGAAACATCAATGTAATCCAGATGTTCAAGAATATGCACTTCATGCCTGGACTGGGGCTGGGATAAAGACAATAAGGGATACTTGAACCCATTGTGTTGAAGAAGGATTTTCCTCCCTGTGGCTTGGGCTATCAACCGTCAGAAGAAGAACTCAGAATGATCCGTCAACCTCGACAAGAGAGAAGGTTGGAAAGCGCCAAGACTGTCTCGAGAGATTCCTTGAACAGAAGATTCATCAGAGAGGGTGAAGATTTCCTCTTCTGCGGCTTGCCTGAACTATGGTATGACCATGCAGACAAAAGAATGAAACCAAGAATGGATATATTTTTTCAAGACAACTACCCATGGGTCGAGAGTTCCCAACACCATGTGCAATCGCTCTCTGAAGAAACCATAACTGATACTGTAGATTCTGAGAGAAGTGACTCCGAAGATTCATTCAACTTACAAACACTGGCGCTGAAACTCTGCATGATCCAATCAGGTTATACATCATTAGATTCGTCCCTCTTGATCAAAGCTGCTAAGGTACCTCTCCTTAACTAGCATGCGGTACCAGTGCCACCTGCTGATATTCAACCTAACACTGATGTTTATCCCATTTCCCCTTCTTTGGTTATTCCCCTTAACTCTGATGTAATCAAAACCTCCTTTGATGAGTTCTCAATGCTATTTTTCCTATGAAATAAATGAAGATTTTAAGTATCTTATTGTGCCTTACATTAATTGTCTTGATTCTAATCAAACTTTTGATGATGATGATGATTTTGCAAATGAACAATTCTTAACTAATATAAATAAGGTTAATAGCAAACAACATAACCACTTTCAAGTTAATGAAGATGAAACTATTGTTATTAATCTCGGTTCTAGTAGCCAACTGCACGAGATTAAGATAGGGGCCACCCTTAATGATCATGACATCTTGTAACTCGAGGAATTACTAAAGGAATTTGTGGATGTCTTTGTATGTTCCTACAATGACATGACCGGTATCGACCCTGAGATAGCTCAGCACGAGATTCCAACTCTCCCCGAATGTAAATTGGCCAAACAAAAATTGCCAAAGCTCCGCACCTAATGGTCACTCAAAGTTAAAGAATAAGTGGTCAAATAATTGAATGTGGATTTCATTCGTGTGATTGAATATCCCACGTGGCTAGACAATATCATACCCATTCTGAAATCAGGGGGGAAAGATCGCATGTGCGTCGACTATCGAGACTTGAACAAGGCCTCTGCAAAGGATGATTACGCATTATCCAATATCGACATGATTATGGATAACATGACCAGTCACGCTCTGAAATCATTCGTTGATGGGTTTTCTGGATATAACCATATCAAGATGCACCCAGATCATCAAGAGAAAACCACATTCATCACCCCTTGGGGAACCTTTTTCTACACCGTCATGCCATTCGGTCTAAAAAATGCAGGGGCTACCTACCAAAGGGATGACACAACCATTTTGCATGATTTGATACACAAGGAAGTCGAGGTCTATGTGGATGATATGATTATCAAGTCCAAGACTAGGGAGGGTCATGTTCCCGCCCTCCAGAAGTTCTTCGAGCGACTTCGACAATACTAAATGCGACTTAACCCACATAAATGTGTCTTCGGTGTTACCAAAGGAAAACTCTTGGGATTCATGGTTAGTGAAAAAGGTATAGAAGAGGATCCTACCAAGATGAAAGTAATACTCGAGATGCCACCACCCCGGATAGAGAAGGAAATTCGGGGATTCCTCGAAAAATTACAGTATATCACCTAGTTCATCAGCCAGCTGACTGCCATCTATGAGCCCATCTTCAAACTTCTTTAAAAGGATTCAACCAAAGTCTGGAATGAAGCTTGCCAAGAATTCTTTAATTGAATAAAGTAATACCTAACCCGGACTCTGATACTCATGCCATCGCATTATGGTCTTTCCCTACTCCTTTACCTAACTGTAACAGATACCGCAGCTGGGGCTTTGCTAGACTAATACCTTGAAGAAACTCGCAAAGAGTGAGCCATCTACTATTCCAGTGTCAAATTGGTCGGGTACGAAGTTAACAACACAGCCTTAGAAAAAGCATGTGTCGCCCTTGTCTGGGTCACCCAAAAGCTACGGTACTACATGCTCGCCTTTCCCATCAAACTTGTATCCCGAATGGATCCTATCAAGTATTTTCTCGAGAAAACTGCATTGTCTAGCCAAATGGCCTATTAGTTGATGCTTTTAGCCGAGTTTGATATCATATATGTTACACAGAATGCCATAAAAGGAAGATCCATCTCTGATTACCTTGATGACTACCCTATAGAAGAAGCCGATGTCTAGATTTTCGAATTCCCATATGAGAATATCCTCTATACATCCCAAGAAGATCTTCGATGGCAAATGTTCTTTGATAGCACTGCAACAAGAAAGGGTATGGCATTGGGATACTCCTAATTTCCCATGATAACTCCCACACTCCCATTGCCATCAAGCTGAATTTTCCTTGCACCAATAATATGACTGAATATGAGGCATGCACAGTAGGCCTCAAAATTTCCCTTAAGAAAGGAATTCAATACCTCGATGTCTATGGGGATTCAACCCTCATCATCGGTCAAGTAATCAGAAGATGGAAAGTCAAGGATGAGAAACTCTTACTCTTCCATGCGCACTTAGAAGAGCTAACTTCCCAATTCTAAGAAATTACCTTCCACTACTTCCCCCACGCAAAGAATAACCTAGCCGATGCCCTTGCTACCTTAGCCTACATGATTGACATGCTCAAAGGAATAACCATGGCCCCTTTCCTTGTCCAAAAGTAAGATAAACTAACCCATTTCTACCACATTGAGCTCATCATAGAGGAAGATCCTGAGATAACCGGCTGCTATACTATGATATTTGGCACCTCCTCAAGCATGGTAGGTATCCCCAAGGTTCTGACAAGAAAGATCGAGTAACCCACCGCAGACTGGCGGCCCACTCACAGTGACATCCTAACATAAGTTGTCATAGCATTCTATGACAACTTATGTTAGGTTGTCAGTGTAGGTCTTTCACTAAATGTCAGTTTTCTTTTAGTGTGCATAGTGATCTCCCCCTTGTTTTGTGTGATTTTGTCAAGTTCGTTAGGTGCTGGCTTCCTACAAACTTACCGATAAAGGCACAAGACATATACCGAAGGTAGTGGCCTTTATCTGATGTAATATATATATATATATATATATATATATATATATATATATATATATATATATATACTTTGTCGTGTTAAATACTTTATGTGGTTTACTTGTATTCTCCTTATGAGAACATTGTGGGGGTTGGTATTTGGTTCGGATTCTTACGTGTAGTTAGTCACATCCCTTTCCCAGGGTATATATTTGTTGTTTATTATTTATGGTAGTTTGGATAATAACTCGTTCAATTAAAAAGATGTTAAAACTGAGAAAGTTTTACGCTTATAAGACTAGAATATCTTAATGAAAATATATGTATAGGCCTTGGGGTGAAATCATATTTTGGGTAATTAATAGTATTCCATTTTAGTTGTTCTTTATGTCATAGTAATTAATTGTCTAGAGATAGATACTTCTAGCATTGATTATGGATTGGGTTCAGACATGCATGTAGTACTTACATTTAGGTGAGATGTAAGGTATTCATTGCATGTGAGTGTCGAAGGATTGAATATTTATTGCAAATTAGTCGCATGATTTATAATGTTGCATGGAGATATTCTTGACTTTAGGGCGTTGACCCAAATTTATAAAATATCCCCCCCAAGCATTATTATTGTATAAATAGGTAAACAGGGTTGAGCGATCAGACTTGCAGTTGTGGCGATCCAGCTTGGTATCCATAGAGTTGAAACTGCGGGTTCATAGTAGTTGTTCATAAGTATTCAGAGTTATACAAAGAGGAATTTTTTATTGTACTCTATTTTATTCAGTTGAACAAATTGGAATAACAAATTTTATTTAGTGGATTCATTTATTAGAGTTCGGGTTAATTTAATTTATTTATCCTTCCTGTAATTTTTGTAGAGTTTTATTGTGTATGATTTTTATTTATTGTATATATTTTTATTTATCATTGATGCTGAGAATGATATAGATTTTTTACTTTCTTTGGTATTTCATGTGCAACCTGATCAACCGAGTATGGAAATCAAGGTTGTCACATTTCTCTTCTAAATTTTCATATTCAATGTGAGTTTAAGAATTTATTCACAATTAAACACTGGTTCTTATATATTTATTACTTTTTTCCATAAATATATATTAGATAACACAAGTCAAATTAATTAAAATTTTGATTGATTTTCAAAATGGGTCAAAATTAATAAGGTCATTATTTATCTCATTTACATTATTCAAACTTATCAAGTATCAGATCATTCAACCAAAAAAATGATTATTGTGACACCCCGACTAATTAAATACCGGGTAGCTACTCCTTTATTAAATTAATTCAAACTGCCAAGTTGGTCCAGTTAATAGCATCACTGTCGAAAACATTTTTATGATCACTAACCACCTAGTATTTAAAAAGTAAGTTGTCAAATTTTAATTAAAGTCTGATTAACATGCAACAAGTGTAATGAAGAATAATAACACCATTCACCATAACGAAGTAAATAGAATAACCATCACATAATGTAAATAAAGTCTGGAGGAAAACTCCTCACTACAAATCCCACAACTGAAATAAGTAACGAAATTTTGAATACTGAATCAATACATGACAAAGTCTGAAAAACTGAAATGGAAAGATGTCTCTAATAGAAATGGGCAACATGCCCTACAACTGATAAATACTGAATCAGGAATCCAAATGGTAGAAGCGTCTAAAAGCAATTCCCTGTAGCTTCCACAAACAGCTACAGCTCGTCACCTGAATGAGTATCCTATGCATGGTGTCCTTACAAGAAAAATAGATTTGAAACAAACGGGTCAGAGCCCGAATGTGGAGATATTTTAAAAACCTGCAAGTGCTTTAAAAACATTTAAAACATTAAATGTAAAGTACATGTTAGGACGTGCACTCACATGATATTCTCACCTCTCGTCTAACTGTGCACTCCTAACGTAAGTACCCATCTAACCACTAGCTACGTGACATCATATCTAGCTAGACTGTCATAGGTCCTACCCTTATTACTTGGTTCCATTAACATTATAACGATCTCAGTTAAATAGGTGCTTAACGAAAATTCAGGTTCTCATACAAAGGTAATACAGCTCGTTATAGATTAGCCCCCTATGTTATTCAATAATTACACACAATACCATATGAAAGTTCCCAGTTTATTAAGCGTATATTTTCCACAACATAAATATACAATATAAGCACCCTGAGACTAAGCTGTGGTGCACACATACTCTGCTATCCATCCTGGTACATCACGTACATAAGGATCACATATTCCGAATCTCTCAGGAATAGTTCACAGATAACAACATCACAAATAATGGAGGCGAACACAGTCACATCACATGGGTTACGCACATACCTACGCTCCCACGATCAGCGGACTTATTAACATCCCAATAAGTCTTTCTCTGACCTATGTTCATCGAGGTAACCAGTCTAAATCCGGGCAACATAAGGATTAGAGGGCCCTAAGCGAACGCAAACCTCCCGTGATAGCAAGTATGGTAGGTATGTCATACACACAATTCATATACCAATACTAAGTAAGCACACATCTTAGTAATCCCGTAATTTAATTGTAGTACTTATCGCATTCTCGTACCAATCTTAATATATATACAACTTATATAATCCCGGTCCATAATTACACGCGCCATAATTTATTCTCACGTCGTGGTAAACACTCACGTCTCAATCCCATATTAACCATTATTTAAATCACTCGTATATAATTTACTCCTCATGATAACCCAAATGTCCCAAATCTCTCAACATATCATCAAAGGAATGTTATCTCTATCCTCGAACAAGTTTACAGGACTCTCAAAATCAAAACAGGCCAAAAAGGCCTAAACTATCAACTCGTTCGAAGTCTCGTTCGAACGAGGCTGTTCGAACGAGATTCAGTTCGTTCGAACGAACTGCACCTTCTAACGACATCTCGTTCGAACGAAGGTATCGAACGAAATTTCCTCTCGTTAGAAGCGACTGGTCAACTCGTTAGAAGCTCGTTCGAACGAGCTCGTTCGAACGACCTGGGGAGGTCTTCTAACGAACGACCAGTTTCGAGCCCAGATTTCCTTAGTTTCGTTTTTCACCATTTTTATCTCTTCAAAACTCATCTACACATCAAACCAACGATTGTTTAAGGTCTCTAATCATCTCTACACGTACCTAGGTCACATACTAACATATTTTGAGGAGTTAATTCATCCCAATCATCATTAAATCATTAAATCACATCACTTTCCCCCAATTTTTACAAGAACATAAGCCCTAAAATTTTAAAATCATGAATTAACCCAATTAAATCCATTTTAATTTCATCCAATAACTAATATCATCAGTATAATCATCTACCTACCATTCTACATGCGATTCTCCTCAAGGTTTCAAGTTCTAAACTCCAAAATACATGGGTTTTCATGTTTCACCAAGATCAAATCAATTTTATTAAATTCCTACACATGGAAAGAGCATTCTCTGAAATTAAACGATAATAAACCACTTGCCTTGAGTGTCTCTGAATTTGATGTTGATTTCCTCTCTCTTTCTGCAGAATTCCCTCTCTCTCTCTTTCTCCAAGCTTCTTCTCCAATGGCTATGGTGGCTAGGGTTTTCTTATGGAAAGTAATAGAAACCTAATTCTAATAACCTACGTAACCTATTGGGTTAACATGGGTTGGTTAGTGGCTTAGTGGGCAAACCCACATAAGATTTACTTCTCAAATTTTCGTCATTTTTAATTCCTAAAAATACGAAATTACCAAAATACCCTTTATATTGCCGGTATGGCCTAAAAATACCCCGGGACCCAAACTACACCCCCGGCTAGTGTTTTCTGACTATCTCGACCCTTCCGGACGCGTTGGCGCACTCAAAACGACCATACGGTTAATAGAATTTAAATTCACTTTTATACTTAAAATGATTATATCCTGACGCGACTGTCACACGCGTCCCAATAAAATGACCAAATTGCCGTATATCAATCTCACGACAAATTTCATAATTAAATATTTATATAACACCATATATACTCAATATAGTCAAATACCAACTCACATCACGCTAGTATTTTATCCGGATTAATTTCCAATTAATTCTCATTTAAATAATTAAATCCCAAAAATAAATATAGCCAAAAATACGGGGTATTACAATTATATGTAAAGAGACCCCTATATATTTCATACTATGGTGAAAGGTTTTAACTTTCCAATGTGAGACTCATAACTTGAGTTTTGAACAATTATATATTATGTTTGGATAATATCGAAACAATATTTACTTATACAACCTCAAGGTGTGAAATGTTTTCCAATCATCTAAACAAATTTTTGTAACAAAAAATATCATTAAAAATGTTCCACTTAAAAAACTACAATTAATTGTAAAAATAACTAAATGAGTAAGCATCCACTCACGCGTGGCATGACTTGAGCCTAACTTGTGGACAATTTATATAGGTTGAAAATGCGTAATTGGGTTGTTGGACCACTAATTAGCATACTCTGAAACCATGCCATTCAACACCAATAATAAATTTTGTAAAAGTTTAACAATTACTCCTATTATTTTGTGTATTTCTATGTTCATTTCAAAATTAATAGTCATCATTTGTAAGAAAAAGCATTCTAAGAATATTTGTTGTGTTTCTAATTTATACTCGTATAAATGATGAATATATTTGAATTGAATGCATGCATTTTGTATAATCATCATCCAACGAGCATTGTTAAAACGCCTAACTATATATACTAACTTAATTTTATATTGCATCTATTACAAGTTAACATTCCTCTTTTTCTTTTTGGAACGATCGAATTTAATAGTTCAATTTCTATTGATGCAATCAATTAAATAAATTATACAATCGTGAACAACATACAATATTGACCGCTGATTGAGTATATTTTTAAGAATCGTCATTTTTAAAAGCGATTACAATTTGGAAAGAGTTAATATAATATTTTTTAAAATGCGATTTACTAATTTAGAACGACTATAAACTAAGGAATCTTTATTATACATCTAATACGATAGTATTAGAGGAGTTAATGAGCCTTTAATTCTTACTATCTTTTTTTCTTTCATATTGAACATTGTGTTATTTGAAACTGTAATACCCCGTATTTTTCTAGAATTAAATAAAATCACTTTCGGAATGAAATAAAATTCATAGGAATTAAAATTAAATCGGTGAATTTAATTCATTAATTTGAATAGGTTAATTTATTATTATTTCATAATCATGTGAAATTTACTTGGGATGTTGAATGTGTAGTGAATAATAGTGGAGACAATTGCATGTGTAGTGAATAGTTAATATATGACGCGTGACTTAATTGTAAATATACTTGCGGGATAAAAATAATTGGGACACATTATCGGGAGGCTTTATGGGCTCGTTTAGGTATTTTAGACCTTTAGAAATGGTCCCGGGGTATAGGTATATGAGTTGGGAGTTTTTGGGATAGTTTAATTATGCGTCCGGGCCCATTTATGGGTCCAAAAATGGGAAATTAGGCTTAACTCGGGATTTGGGGTTAATGCAAGATTAAGGGCAAGACTAATACTGCCGACACTTAATCAAACACCAAATCCTAACACCCCCGCCTCAAGAGAAAAAAGAACAAAGGCCAAAGAGGAGGGAAAATATGGGATTCAAGATGAAATCATCAATCACCATATCCAGGCAAGATTTTTCTTGCTTAATTTAATGTCTAATGTATTTATTTATTCATCGTAGTAAACCTCATATAATTTTTGGGTTCCAGTATGAAATTGGTGATTAAATGGTAGGATTAAATCTTATGCATGTAGAGAAGATTAATCGAAACTTAGGTGGTTTAACCCAAAAATTTAGGATGGTTACAATCTTGGTTTGAATGATAGAACTCATGCCTTAAGGTTCCTGAATAAATTAAAAAGCTTGATGCATATGTAGAGATTTTGAACTCATGTTTTAAGGTCTAAAGATCTAGAGGATTATAATCCACGTGTTATGTTAAAAATAGGATTTAAATCTAGATGGGTTTATAATAGAAAATCTTGGTTAGGACTCATGATCAATTGATGTAGATTCTGGATTTGGGAAGGAAATTGGAATGGACTTTGGGATGAAATTTAGAATTTGCGTATTGAAAAAACGTAACAGATCTAGGCTACTGCCCACATCCGAATAGATTTGTCCATAGAGGCAAATTGATTCGACTATTGGGAGAATCAATTCGGCCAAAGAGGCAAATCGATTGGACCTTTGGGGCAGGATTAGTTGGGACGGGGGATGGATCTGGGTTTTTTTAGAAAACCATATGAGAACGGTGATTTTATTAAAAATATTATTGTATCATAATTATTAAATGGGAAATTATATTTAACTAGATGGTTAAATAATTTTATAAGGAAGAAGAAATTAATAATTAACTAAATGGTCAATTATTAATGGGTGAATATTTTTGAGTAATCATGTATGATACCTTATGTAATTATAGAGTAATTACCAATACATATTATATGAGAATAATATGTACTCATATCTATTTGTGTGGACATACCTATGTTCGTAGATGGTCCTATTGGTCGGGGTTACGCGCGTTCGAGACCGTAGCGCACGTCGACACATGTGGGCTAGACGTTGTGTAGGTCATTATTATAGGTACTACGTAGCAGTGCCACTTACGATAGGTAGGTGTAGATGATGTGATCCTTTGTCACCGCTTGGTATGGGTCGTGAACTGGTGTACTGTGTAGGGACTGCCCCACTTATGTGTGTTATGTGATGTCTGATTGGATAGATGATTCTTTTCGACTTACCGATAGAGCACGAACGAGACACTACTGATAGATGCCTTTGAGTGTCACATATATGAAAGGACATATATATAATTCCCCAAATCAAATGAGATTTTTAAAGTTGTCTAAGAACATAGATAGTAAATTACAGACCCAAACTATGTAGTGTGCATAATAGATGTTTATATCACCTTTACGAGTTTTACGAGACTAGAATACTTCGAGAAATGATAATATGAATGTAGATGATTTTGTTTCAGTATGTTGATTACATCTAATGCATCTTATATTAGACTGATATAGTTATCATTTATTATTTTGGGACTTGTTCGGATACGAGTAATATTATGCTTAGATGAGGGGTGAGATGTTAATCGTATGTGAGCGGCGATGGGGGATATTTGCTTTGAGTTGACTGTATTCATTGCACTTTAAATTAAATAAGTTAATTCTTGCAACTCTAGGTTACTGACCTAAATTATAAATATTTTATCTCCCTCCCCCAGGTGCTCCTAAACAGGGATATCAAGATTGTTGACCGATTAGCCTTGCAGTCTCCTTGTGCTTTTCAGATTCTCTAGATTTATTGATTCTAGTTTAGGTGCTACTCTGCTTCCATTTATTTATTTCTTTTGGATTACTGTATGGGTATAAGCTCGGGGTTTATTCATTTCATGTTAGTTTGAGATATTTACGATTATGTTGGATTATAATTTACACTTGGTGCATGTTGGATTTTATTATCTCTTTGGATATTAATTTAAACTCAATAATGGTTTATCAATATGTGTATTATGGTTTGATGCTGAGAATGGTATTAATTGACAAATAAGTCCCATCTTTCGCATATCGTGTATGGCCAACCTTTATGTGAGAAAATGGGAATTGTTATAGAAACCAAAGAAATGGATAAACTAAAAATCTCTTTGAAATAAAAAATGAATAAATAAAAAATCCATTGAAAACTAAAAAGATGATTCATTCTAGACTCTATTAATTAATCTATCGATCCAACACAATCTAAATTCAATTAATCTCTTTTCATCATTCTCCACTCAAATCACATTACACAATGCTATTAATACTGATACATCTATATAACGTTTTTATTTTTAGAAAAATGTTAAAAACAGTTTTCAAAATTATTTTTTATATAAATAAAAATACTTTTTGGTTATAAAAACATTTTTAACGTTGTATTTATAGTAAAAACTTTTAGGGTCCGTTTGGTTCGGGATGAAAATATATTTAAGTGCGATGAGAAGTAAAATGGTCAAATATTTTTTCAAATATTTAAAATTAAATTTTTATTGGGGTGACATTGTGAATAAGTGCACACCCTTGAATTATGAAACTTTGAAGAAGAATAAAGAAGAAAATTTAAATAGGTGAAAACGTATTTTACCATATTACTTTTTTCCGCTTTAAAACATATTTTATCCCGAACCAAACGGACCCTAAGTTTTTATATATAAATGACATAAAGTTTTTTAAACTAAAAACAAATAAAAATATGTATAATTTTTTATATAAAATATGTAAAGTTTTTTTTGAAGATTTTATTTATAAAAAAATTGGCTTAAGTTAAAAAAAGGTTTCAAAATTTCAAAATTGTTTTTAATAAAAATAAAAAAAAGTTTTTGGTTATAAAAATATTTTTAACGTTTTATTTATAGAAAAAACTTTAAGTTTGTATCTATAAATGACATATAGTTTTTTAAACTAAAAATAAACAAAAATTTATGTAATTTTTTTTATATAAAATACGCACAATTGTTTTGAAGCTTTTGTTTATAAAAAATAGTTTTTATATAATAAAAACATTTAAAAATAATAGACAAATTTTATTTATGAAAAAATTAACCTTTTATAATGGCTTTAAGATAAGATATTGGGTTTATTATATATATTAATTTTATGTAATTGTCATTGTTCTATGTAAAAATTATTCTCTTACGTGGACCAACGATGAATGTACACCTGTCTTCCTACATGGCCGACTAGTTATCTTGATCGGCTTCAGAGACACTTAGTCGGCTGGAATACCGGCCAACTCCAGAATGCCAACCGATAAGAATACCAATAATTACGTGGATGGGATGCCAACCAACACTGAATTCCAAGAGTGTCATTTATTGTACTCAGATGTAAATGCCTGAAAATATAAAGGCATTCCATCTAGGGTTTTACACCACTATAAATACAAAATACTCCCTCAGCTGGAGTAACAACTCGAATCACTCATATGCACACCATATTGAGCAATTGTAAACCCTACTAAATAAAATACACAGTGGATGTAGGCTATTTTATGGCTGAACCACTCTAAAAATCTCTTCTCTTGTGTGTATGGTTTGTATTATTCACTATATTATTATCTGTGATTATAAATTTGGAGTTAGTCCTTTTTTAGACATCAACAGATTGGCGCCATCTGTGGAAAAGTGTGCCTGTCATTGTTCTCTACCATTTGCATTTGTTTCATTTATTTATCTTTAAGGAAATGAATGACTTAGAGAATAATGCTAGAGATGAAGGCAATACCGTCATTCCATATGCTCCTTCTAGTGCATCAGATTTATAATAAATTCCGCTTAACCTTGATAGAGGGTAAAAAGCTATGGAGGATTTTGTTAAGTAATTGGCCCGCACTATGCAAGCTAAGTCTTCCAACTCCATGAGAGATATACCGCCTCCACCAGCTAGAAATGAAAGAAGTCATTATTCCCGTTCTTCTCATCATCGGTCATACCACCTTGGTGCAACTACTTTAGTCCGATCAACGAATTACTATGATGGTCGATCTTTTTCCAAAGAAAGGCCAAGTGTATTAGAAAGATTAAGTAGGGAGTTCGCTTTTGATCATCTGGGTTCCCGAGTAACTAGAGGTCATTATCAAGAATAGGAGCGTCATCGTGAATGCAGAGAAGGTTATGTAAGATCAAGAACTAGCATTAGAGGCTCTGTGCGTGCCGAGAAGACCTCTCAGGAGAAGAGTTCAACACATAGGCACAACAAAGCCGCTAAATCTACCTCGGCCAGATCTAAGCAAGTAGAACAACCCTAGAAGGGATCCATGCAGCGGTTGGAATATCGGCTAGGTGAAATTTCCAAAATAAAGAATCCACTGTGGAGGAGTTTTGTTAAAGGTCCACCTTATATTTCTGCTATTGGGAACAATCCTACACCATCCAAGTTCAAACCTCCAATGGTCACTCCCAAATATGATGGTAAAACTGATCCAGTCCTGCATCTAGAGAAATATCAAGCTACTACCGACATATACTCAGTGCCTGACGAGATGAGGTGCATAGCTTCCTCCAGTTCTATCACAGGGACAACCCAAATTTGGTATAACAATCTACCAAGAGTTAAAATCTCTAGTTTTCATGAATTAGTTGAATTATTCATAGATAACTTTTGTTTTGGGGCTAAATTGATGAAAAGTGTCACTTATCTCTTGACCGTGCGGTAAAAGTCGGGAGAAAGCACAAAAGAATGTATTACACGCTTTAACAATGAAAAACTAGAGGTGGTGGACTATGAGGAGAAAACAGCCACTGTAGCACTTATGAGTGGGTTGCTCGCTAAAGATCTCTACTATGATTTGGCAAAAAATCCCCCCCAAACCATGACAGAGTTAATGGCTAAAGATGGAAAAATAATGAATGCCGAGGCTAAGGAAGCACCTGAGACCAAGGGTGAAGGTCAGAAAAACAATTCTTCCAATAAGGACCAGAAAGATAGAAAACTGGATCGGATCAAGAAGTATGATGAATACACCTCGCTCAATAAGGGTGTTCACCATATCCTGGAGGAAATCAAAGGGAACAGAGAATTAAATTGGCCTAGAAAGTTGAAGACACACCCAACAAGAAGGATAAGTCCAAGTACTGTGATTTCCACAACGATCATGGGAACAACACCAATAACTACATTGCATTAAAGAATGAGATTGAAAATCTTATTCGGCGAGGAAAATTGAGCAAGTTTATTGATCGAAATGGCAACCAAAAAGATCGAAAGAGGTCTGAATCTTCAGCCCGAGCAAGGGATGGCAATAAAAGAGTTAGAAATGATGATTTTGATGAAGATCCATATCTTCTGAAGAAGCCTAAAGAACCAGAGGTGGATGTCAACATGATTTCTGTAACACCCCGTATTTTTGTGCATTTGATATTTAATTAATACGGGAATTCAAAATTACTTGTGTGTCGTAATTTTACTTGAATTAATTATGAAAATATATATTTAAATATTAATCGGGGAGTGAATGGTTAATATTTAGGGAAATTTAATTACTAAGTGAATAGTAATAATTTATTTACGTCATTTTGGGTACTAATGACGGGGTATGCACTTATCTCAGCCGGGAGTCAGTATAGACTAAATTGGGTGTGAGATAAGGATTTTTATAAATTAATTCGGATGCCAATTCTAAGTGTACGGTTGAGTCCGTATGGATCGAGATAGTAAAAAAAGTGTACTCGGGGGTTGTAAACGGGTCACAGAACGTTTTTAGACATAGTCGGGCCCACACGGGGACATTTGGGTCACTTGAGCTTGACCCATTAGGGAAAAAAGGGGATTTAACCTAATTAAAAAATTGTAAGGAAATAGAGAACGACTGATTAGAGTTAGAAAATTACTTAGTGGGTTAGGAAACCCTAAGAAGCAGTTAAGGCAAATTTGGGGGACAAAGAAGAGCCAAAACAAAGGAGTCATCTTCAACCTTGGGCATTCACAACTCCAAATTCAGACCATACAAACCCTAAGGCAAGTGATTAACTTGCTGTAACATTGAATTTGCTTTTCAATTCATATTTATGTGATATGGGTAATTAAAATTATTTTTGGGATTGAAAGGGTATAAACATGGGGTTTTGTAAACCAATATTCTGATTTCTGAATTGTGTAGAAATTCAAGTGTAATCTGAGAGTAGTATATATATATATACACACTAGAGGAATGCCTGTGCCTGAAGGCACGGTGAAAATTTTCAAAGTATGTAATCGAGAAACGACAAAAATTTTCAAAGTACGTAATTGCAAAAGGAAAAAAATATCGTTCCCCAACAAAAGAAAGTATAAATTTTAGGAAAAAATTCTATATTCTCCTTAGTTTATAAGATTATCCACCGTGCTTAACAAATAACAATTTGTCTAACAACCTTCAAATGGTCTAAATTCATCAAACCAATTCACATATAACATCTAAGAAAAACAAATGATATGATGTGGTACTGTACCAATTACACCTTTTGATGGCATAAATCACTAAACTATCATTTAATGCTTGTGTTTCAAGAGCATTTTACGATTGTACCTACACTTAGATTAAGATCATTTAATGCACTTAGATTACAAAAGTTGGCATACAAAAGTTGGAATACACTTATATAAGCACATATACATTCAAATTTGGAGTAAGAGATGTCATTACATAAATTTTTGAGCGAAAGATGAGCCATATATTTCATGTAGTTTACTGACCATATCAATTGAACTGGTACAATATTTGCTAAAGAATAACTGAACCGGTACAATATATGCTAAAGAATAACAAAATATATTCTGAAGAACTTGTACAATTGAACTGGTACATTTCAGGTTGCTATCGTTGACAAAATTGGCCCAAAATTTTCTCCAAAGAATAACACCGTCATCAATTAAAAAAAAATATATGCCTATGACATGCTGCCATGCCTTGCAAGTGTCAAAAGACATCAAAATATTGAGGCAAAAAATTCCATGTGTAATGCATATGACATGCTGCCACACCTTGAATGTGTCATGCATATCAGAACTGTAACATTAATCCATGGAAAGGTCATTTTTTCGGTCTAGAAAATTAAGAAAAATGGCATAGGCACACCATGACCCTGAATTTTCTTCCTCGTGTTTGTCTATTTGAACGTTTCGTACATAGGCCTATCAAAGTACCTAGTTATCTCAAACAGAGTGCTCAGATAACAACTATTTTTCAAAGTAGGTAATGCCTACTTGATTTATTCCCTGGCCTTCCTCTTACTGGTTGGCTGCTTTCTCCGGTGCCAACTCTCAAATCAGAGGTATATGTACCGGCTTGCTTGCCTTCCTTCTAAGGACCCTTGGTCGGTATAAACCCATCACCATTAGAAGAAAAATAGATCTTATTAGAAATAAAATATAAAATAATTTTTTTTAAAAATTGTACCCCGAATATGCCTAAGAATGCAAATAAAAGTGGTTAGAGAACAAAGAAAAATAAACATACACTACCCGAGATCTCCACCATCAAACTTAGAAAAAGTGTCCAGAGAAAGGAAAAAATGGTTAAATCGAGACCTTCATGACTGCAGACATTAGAACCTCTGCCACCTTCATCCAAACGGCTTTCTTCTTTCTACCGTGACTTGAAAATTGTACACAAATAGTAAGATGTACCCTTTTCAGATTAATTTCTCAATGCACTTCGTATATCCTATCGGCGGCACACTTATTATTTGGATTCATTTGGACCTGATGAGGTATTTAAGGAAGAAAGTTGAGACTGAATTGTGTACAAAGATGATAAACTCGAAGTTGAGATGTAGTGGTCTTTGTTCTGATTGTGAAAATGTCACAGTTCTTGGGACTTCGGGACATTCTCGTTCGTATGTTGAGCATAGACCATAGTTTCAGTGAGCCAATAGAAGAAGTTGTGCCTTCGTGAACTCTTCTTTGCATTGTTTTCTCTGTGAACTCTTCTCACCTGATCCGCTTTTGCTTGTGCTAAAAAAATAAAAATAACTTGGCTTAGAAAGTAAACAAATTGAGTAGAATTCAGGAAAAAAAATTAAGTAGAATGCAGATCTAAGATGTTAAAAGAAAATAAAATAGTTATTAAAGTAGAGGATATAATTAATAGATCTAACACACAGAATGAACTTTAATAAGAAAGGGCACGGGGTTATTGTATAACAGCACTAACTGCAACTGTATGCATCTCATTCTTTTTTTTAACCCAAAAATGGGGAAAAAATCTTGAAAACTCAATGAATATAATTCTTAAAATATCTTTTCGGTATTTTCCCATAATGGAAGTACACGGATCCTAATTATCTTCTCATACACATCCGAATATCTGTTTGTAGTATAAAATCCTTAATGACTATGTGGAACTAAAGGTTGTCTTAACAGCCCCTTTGAGATAGCTCGATGCAGTTTTTGCAGGTTTTGGGGGTGTGCTTGTAATACATCTCGAGGGTAAAAGAGCCTGCGGAGGTCTCTAGAGTAACCTCCGGTGGCGGCCCTCCTTCTGCACCCACCCACATGTATATCTAGAGTAACCTGTGGATAATTGAAGGGGAAAAAAGACACATCAAATGAATATAAGACCATACATTTAACAAAAAAAAAAAAAATAGAAGAACACTAAAATTTAACAAAATCAATAATACACTACAAAAGAAAACCACACAATAAAACTCAAATGAAATCTAACCCTTGATTTCAAGGCATAAAAACCTAAGATTTGAAGATGGAAAACAAAGGGTTTAGATATAAAAACTAATATAAGAGATTACCACTGGTTGTTAACTTGTTCATGGGTGATCCTTGCTCGCAGCGTGGTTCATCATTCTCATCTTCACTACATTTGTTGGACAGCTCAAAGCAGTCGCTGAAAGGCCTGACGTGATAGAGGCAAAAGTGTGATCATAAATGTTATCAACCAAAATCTATCTTTGGATGATGAAATGTTTTGCATGAACATAACAAGATAATTCTACCATGTTCACTCAAAATTCTCTTTGAACATTTGGGAAAATCCCTTTCCAAAGTCCTCCAAATCCATATGTTCGAATAAAATTTCTTAAAGATTCAAACGAACCTGAGTACCTAGGTTGGAGACCTTGGCTAAGCATATGACCATCATATTGTATCCTTCATATATTCTATATCTCTACTCATCTTAGATCCCCTCATCACTCTATTCCAATTGAAAATGTTTGTCGGTGACCTCATCTCTCTCCTAACCGAAAATTTTCTAGTACTAGAGATCTAATACGAAATGACAGAACTTTAAGAATACACTGCAAACTATCCATTTTGCAGCAGAGAAAAATAGACTATAATATTGAAGCATAAACAGGACAACTAAAATTAACTTCACCATATTGATTCGAGTGAGGCACTTTGAGATTCAACACGCCCCACCAAACCAGATTAAATGGAGCCAAGCTATGTCCCTATGCTGAAACAAAAAAAAACAGTTCAGATTTAGTACCAACTTAAACAATTGTTAAGGTGCATAAATCAATTGGATATTTTTTGCAAAATGAATGCATAATCTAACTTCAACAACCAAAAAATTGATTAAAAAAATCATGAACTTTCATATCTTGAAGTGGATGTCCTAATCAGTACCAGGTATTAGTACCAAAAAATGATTAAAAACAGTCAACACTAAAACGTAAAAAATGGATCTCATATTTGCTGTGTCCAGGATGCTGCCTCATGTCATATTCATCCATCAAATTATCGTGTTTCTTATGCATTGGAAAATTTTCCATATCTTTGGATTTGTAGTCAATTCAATATGATATTTTAGCTATTTACCAGAATTCATCTCAGAAGCATTAACTATAAACCCAGATTCCCATTCATTTTGATCAATCGTTAATGCCCCGATAACAGCCAAAAGTGGGATAATATAAGCCAAGCAGGTAAAACTAACACAAAAAATGGCACGGGAAATGTCTTTTGTGACTTATTAACATTACCCACCGCCATAATACTCACGTCATCCCAATAATTTAGATTCCAAAACAGTGTGTTAAAAAATAAACACAAAATTCACTATCAAACAAAAAAATAGCAATTACAAAAACTTGTAAGTTGTGTAACATCTATATAGGAGCTGTGTAACAACTATATGTTAGCTTTTATGGGAGTTGTGCAAGAAATTCACAGAATACACTATCAAGAATTGCACAGAATACACAATCAAGTTAACACGTACTGAAATTATAGGCCTAAAAAGTAATAGCATTATCTTACTACATTGAACATGATCAGATCACATAGCAAGATAGGTAAATATCATGAGTTAAAATAAGCATATAATATAGAGGTAATATATGGAGCAGTAAGTAGTTTTCTGTAACTTGTTTTCTAAAAGTTCTATAATTTGTTCAATTTTAGCACTGATAATCATCGTCAACAATAAAGAGAAGAATTATATGTACCTATTTAGCAAAGTTAATGACAAAATTCACTTCAATATAAAGATATAATATATGATTAAATTAAGCATAGAAAAAAGACAAACCGTGTAATAGATCCCCTTTAGGACATCTAACCTGAGATTTAAGCTTTTACGGACTCACAGCTCCACCGGAAAGACTCTATGTTTTATTTCTTCAAGAATATATTACAATCGAGAGGAGAGAGGAGAGAGGAGATAGCATTTCTTAGTGAGAGAGTTCACTTCGGTCAAAGTCCCTGCCTGGGAAAAATGAACTCTCTCTTTATTTTGAAAACTTTCATTTGTAGAGGTAAGGAAATCTTTCTGCAAATCTTTGATCTTTTGATCTTTTTCCAATATTTTTCTTTTAAGTTTTTCAAATTCTTCTCTCAAAGATAAATTTATCCTTGAAAGGATTTCATTTGAAATTTTCATTCTTGACATGAGTTGCAGAAGAGCTTTGAGAACTGTTGTGGTGTATAAAATTGTTTACAAAAACTGTATTCCCCTGCTTTTAACTATCTTTGAATCGCTATATTTGCACATATGTATAACCTGTATCAACTTTCTTAATATACTTTGGATCTATTTTATCTTGATTTAGGATTACATTTTTATAACTTGTATCTACTATACATTGTAAATTTAATTCAAAATCATGAATTCTAATTTTTTCTGTAATATTTAAAGTATTAAAACCTTTCATATTGAAAACTTTAAATGTGGATTTACATAAATTATGTAAAGTATAATCTTGAGTTAAACTTTCTTCAAGAATCATCCCCAAAAGTTAAACAAAACTTTCTTCGAGATTTCATCAACGTCATACCTGTCATTGTCGTCTTCCCATACATGGTTATTCTCCTACAAACCTCTAAACTTTGCACCAAACCATCCAAAATTATAGTGATATGCACACCTTAAAACCTAATTTAAACCTGTAAAACTGAAATAAACATAGGTAGACTGATGAAAAGGATAGTAGCTAAAACAAATACCAAAATCACGTGAAACATCAGTAGCTACACATCTGAGAAAAGGAGAAGAGCAATCACCACTGACCTTTTATGTGTTTAGAGTCCGATAAATTCATAGAAAAGGGTCGAGAAATTAAAATTGATTTCGAGAAATTCATTTTACTTTATAGTGATTTAAAAATGCTAACTATATTACACACATATAGGTTTGAAGATTTGAGCTCCACCTCTGTTTCTCATAAGTCGTGTCCCTTCCCCAAGAAAACCACGCAACCTTGCAACCCCTGCCTCCCCCACTAACATGCTCCCACCACTCACGCAGACCAATAAGCCACTCCCCCTCCTTACTTTTGTCCCCATTTTGCTCACTTAGTATTATAATGAACACTCCCCCTGCCAATTTATGCCCCCATTTTTCTCGCTTAGTATTTTAATGAACACCTAATATGAGTGTCGATCAAGGAATATAGTGCACACTTTATAGCACCCACTTAGTATTATAAACAAATATCAAATAACAATTGTAATGTTATGAATGATTCTTGAATAACATATGCACAATTTTTGAATGATTTTTAAAGAAAATAAAATAGACTACAAACATGGTGTAAAAATGCAATGAACAAAAATATAATATGTATCAGCCAACATATAACACAGCAACACCATACAGACTTGCACACACATGTTTAATCATATAATTGAACCACCAATGAGAAAGCTCAGTAAACATTAAGTATAGTTGCCAATTTGCATTGAATTTTATGCAAAAGTCTCCAACATGGCATTGACCAAAAATTATTAAACGTAAACCATAGATCGAAAGTGTAACTGTAAATCATAGATCTAAAATTACTAAAGTGCATTGCATTCAACTAAATACAAATCTATAACTGTAAACCATAGATCTAAAGTAGTATAAACACTAAAGTTATGCTCAATTACCATCATGAACATGTAAACTTGTACTCAATCAGGAATAAACAATTACATAAAATTACCTAAGTAATTAAAACATTAAAGTCATGTAAACATCTAAGGAAAGTGATTATACCGAGTTAGTAAAAGTCATATACCAAAATTATTGATCATAAATTGTGAAAATTGCAAAATAACAGTTAGTAATTCATTTATATATAAAAGTAAATGTATACAATACATGGTAACAATTAAAACTTACAACTGGAGGTGCACTTATGGATCAAATCGTATATTCACCTGCAATAAAGTAAAAATATGGAAAAAAGAAGAAGATTAGATCTGAAAAAGCAACAATATACAATACGTGGTAACAATTATAACTTTCAAATGGATTTGAATTGGATATAACCATATATTTACCATGCCCAATCTTAAAACCCTAAAATGCAGTCCCAACATATGGAAAAAAAGTATTATACATGTGTGTTCTGTATTATACAAATGGTAAAAAACCCTTTTCGAGCTTATATTTCCAATTAAACATCCACAGCTAAAATCAAATTGCGATTTCATGTGTGTTCGGTATACAACACATACACATAACAGTATTATACAATTAGAAATGTACTCGCCAAATAGCAGATCATTATCGATCACATACAATAAGAATTAAACACCCAAAAGAATATATTGTACCATTCAAATCCCTTACCAACTTAAAAAAAATAGAAACCTAACTCATTTTCATGTGTAGCACAGTTACATCAAAGAAAGATCAAGAAACAAAATAACAAAGCAAGTTAGTACCTACAATTTAAACACCAAATTCATGAAAACCCAAGTTAATACCTGCAATTTAAATACCAAATTCGTAAAAACCCAAGATAGTACCTGCAAAATCAAACTTTTACACAAAATGGCACTAACTAAACACCAAATTTGTGAGAGACCCTTAAACCGTACCAAAAAAAAAACAAAAAAAAAATGAATTAGAAAGAGAGAGAGAATATATCTACTGCAAATTAGATCTACAAATCTAGACAAAAAAAATAGAAACCTAACTCATTTTCAAAATCAAAAGAAAAACCTTAAATTAGTACTTATTTTTCATGAAAATGCAAAACCCTAAAAAACACAAAACACAAAACCTTATTAGAGAGAGAGAGAGGGGGGGGGGGGGGGAATACATCTACTACAAATTAGATCTACATATTTAAATTAATTTTCAAAAGCAAAAGCACACCAAAAATTAGAATGGAAAAAGAATTCTTATCTTTCATCAAAATGCAAAACCCAAAATTAGAATGGAATAAAGAAGGAGAGACTACCTGTTGGATGAAGATAGAGGTGATAGTGGAAGCGTGGAGCTGAGGATAGAGAAAGGGAGAAATAAAGAGAAAGAGAGAGTGAGATTGATTGACTTGAGTGGGGAGTGGGTATGAATGAAAGATGTCTTTGAGCGAGATTTTACAAAAACACCACTTATTTTGAATTAAAATGAAAATGAAAATGAGAAAAGAGGGGGAAACAATCCCAACCCTTCATTTTAGAGGGATGTGGCAAAATCTAGACCTCTAATTAAGTTGTCAACTTATTGAATAGTAAAAACATCCTACTCCTTATATATATATATATATATATATATATATATATATATATGGTAGGATGTAATCCGGATGAACTAGAAACGAATTTGAGGCAGAAATTTGATGTTTAAATGGGTTAAGGGTTAAAATAGATTTTTTCCCAAATTATGAAAACAATAGAGAACGGACAGATTAATGATGTTTGTGGACATTATGGAGGTCCCTTATGAGGTTTTTGATATATGTTATTGAGGAGAAGACCTGGGTTTGCTGGTAGAAGGAGTTAAGGTTTGTGGATTTTCACCCATGGCTGAAACAGACAACTCGGAGAAGACGATGACCTGTTCGATCGAGGGTCGGGGGTCAATCGATCGAAGGTCGGAAAATTCTGGCAGTTCCGCCATTTTGTTTACATAAGGGAAAATTAAATAAAAATCTTTCCCATGCCTTGTGCGATAAGAAATAAATATGGAGTTACAAACTAATTAATTGTGAGGGAAATTAATTGGGACATGGGAGAAATTTAGGTGTTACACACTATGATTAAATTGTGAGAATAATGTTTCAAAATAATTAAAGATGGATTTAGTGGGTAAGTCCGGGGTTATTGGTTGAGCGATACCAAGACGTTAAATTTATTTAGGTGAAAGATAAATTACTTAGAGTCGGGAATTTAGACTCCGGTGTTGTTTATTTCGGGCCACGAGAGTAAGTCCGAATATATTGGTTGGGGAGACACCAAAAGTAATTAATGTGCAAATTAATTAATAATTAGAGTTGGACCAAAAACTCATAATAATTTGAATAGGCTTGTGTTACGGACTTAGTACACGGTATAGCCAGGATGTTTTATATTTATATATATACGGTGTGTGATAATATATATATATATATATATATATATGGGTGTGCATTAATATCAGTGGTTAGATATTATTTCTATATACTCTAGTGCTATAGGGGGAGGTTGCGCATAGTGGATTAATCCCCTAGCTTGAGGAGTAGGGTGAGTATATTCCCAGGTCATAACGTCCATTATATGGGTAAGGGGCATCTCACTTTTAGGGAAGGAATATGACCGCCTCCAACATGTATGTATTAGCCAAGTTAGTGAGCGATTCTGACTTGGGATAATTAGGTTATGTGAATACACCTAGTGGGATAGCACTTTAGAGAATTTACATCCGATGAGTCATTACTCGGGTGGATGCTATTATTAAATGTTATTTAAGTATGTTTGTGAATGCTGTAATATGACTATAAGTATATAATTAGGTAAGTAATTATATACGGGCTAGTTAATACAAAGCATGAGTTGTATTATATATATAACAGGTGTGGAAGTTATAAGAATTTAAAAAGGGAAATGATTAATTAAGTTTATGTTGATAATAACTTAAAAATCATAATTAAGGCACACTCGGTTAGAGTAGGATGGTTGAAAGGAGTATATCAGTTAACTAGTCATGAGATATAACTAGGTAAATTAACTCAGGCATTAGTAGTGCACATTAGAGGAGGGGTGAGAATGTCCTCAAGGGAGTACGGCACTAACTAAAATATGGAGAGCATGCATATTTATTTATTACCTCAAGTTAATCATTTGCTAAATGTTTTTCAAATGTTTTGGGTACTAACCCTTGCTATAAAAACTTTTAAAAACCTTTTAGGTGTCCAGCCATAGGGACGCCAGGATTGACTCATTTCAGGGATCCGTTGCTGCAACATATGTGGATGTTGCGGGAGTTTGATAGAAGCCTATATTGTTGTCATTCATAGCATAGAGACTCCTTATCAGATATTCGAGCATGTTGCTCACGGTTTATTTATTATTTGTCAGACCTGTTAAGATTGATTGCTTGTCTTTACTTTTGTGGGGTTTTGAACCGATGGTTTATTCAGTCAGTTAATTAATTGTGAATGGTTGATTTCAGTTAACTGTGATTGTGATATTATTTTGTTTCCGCATGAGGTTTTCATTTAAATTAGTGAAATATAAAACTTGGCACCAGTCTAAATTTCTCACTTAAGTGGTTAGTAATTTAAAAGGTGACAGTGATGCTAAGAATGAACCAACTGAGAAACCTATTCTAATTTAATTTAGGACTGATCACCTGGGGTTAATTAGGCGGGGTGTCACAGATGGTATCAGAGCATCAGGTTCTAGTGTCCTTAGGATCTGTGCGGTTTACTACGTTTCAACGTAGCGTTCGATTATTATAGAGCCCTATTATTAGGACCGTTGATTCATTTTCTGCTTGTGAGATATCGTATTTCTGCTATTAGTTTTTGTAAATTGTGTACTTATACAATTCAATCTATTTCAGATGCCACCGAAGAGACAGAGATCAGAGAGGGCTGAGGCCAGGGATAAGGTCAGGGAGGCTCATCAGGAGCCACAGGTACGGCCACCCTCACCCCCACCCCCACCCCCACCCTAGTTGATTTCCACCACTCAGGTGGCAGTGATAGTGGCCCAGGCAGTCGAGACAGCGGTGCGAGCTATTCAGCTCATTTTCAACAGCCCCAGGCACCGCCTCCAGTGGCAATAGCAGTTCAGGCTCCAACAGGGCCACCGTCTTGGCAGCGAGTAAGGGAGACCTTTCAGAAGGGTCACCCACCTGAATTTTGAGGTAGCACCGATGTAGTAGAGGTTTGTGACTGTAAGAAGAATATTCAGCACCATCTGCGCATGCTGGAGAGTACCGATGTGAAGAAATAGATGCTTGCTACCTTTCATCTGTCGGGGGCAGCCTTACAGTGGTGGGAGTTAGTTACCACCCTTGAGGAGAGGGATTTGATGACGATATCCGAATTCTGGGTGCGGTTCGAACGCAAATACTTTCCACCAGCGGTAGAGGCTGAGATGAGGAAGAAGTTCAGTGAGTTGGTACATGGTGATCGATCAGTGGAAGACTATGAGGAAGAGTTCACCCGTTTGGAAAATTTTGTGCCAAATGAGGTGAACGATGAGGAGCAGAAGAAGTCGAGATTCATGGATGGCTTAGCCTGGAGGATCAGGCAGCATTTGATTGGGAATCCGGTGTTAGTGACTTATACCGATGTCATTAATGCCTCACTTGTACACTACCAGGATCATCGCTTCCATGCTAAGGGGAGCAAGAGAGTAGGGGAGTCAAGCCAGCAGGGCAAGGCAGTTACTGGGGGTGAGACAAATGATACTCAGCAGCAGACTATCAGTTAGCAGGGGAATTAGTCTAAGAAATTTAGGCCTGGTGGGTTCTGACCGGGAGGACAAGGGTTCAGGCAGGGGCAATCGGGCCCAAATTAGCAGCAGCATGTTCCTCATGGCCGTTAGGGCCAAGGGAATAATGAGGGAGGCCAGTAGGGCCAACCACATCAGGGCCAATCGGGTCAACGATAGGAAGACGGTCAGAAACGCTGTGGATTATAGGGAGCTGAACAAGGTGACAATACGGAATAAGTATTCGTTGCCTAGGATTGATGATTTATTTGACCAATTGAGAGGGGCGTCTTACTTTTCTAAGGTCGACTTGAGGTCAGGGTATCATTAACTGCGTATCCGAGAGGAGAATGTTTCTAAGACTGCTTTCTTATCGCGGTATGGATCATACGAGTTCTGGGTGATGCCACTCGGGCTCACCAATACACCAGCAGTGTTCATGGACCTCATGAACCAAATTTTTCGGGAGTATCTCGATCAATTTGGCATCGTGTTCATTGATGACACCTGATCTACTCGTACACTGAGGAGGAGTACGTAGAGCATCTGTGTATGGTTCTACAGACACTGAGGGATCACCAGATCTATGCCAAATTCGAGAAGTGTGGATTTTGGCTGCGGGAGGTACAGTTTCTTATCCATGTGGTGTCAGATCGGGGTATTATGGTGGATCCTAATAAGGTATCGACGGTGAGGGAGTGGGGACATCCCACGACACCGACCGAGGTGTGCAGTTTTTTGGGATTGGTCGGTTATTACAGGCAGTTCATTAAAGGATTCTCAAAAATTACGAGCCCTTTGACGAATTTGACTCGAAAAAGGGTGCCTTTCACTTGGAGTGATCATTGTCAATTAGCTTTCGACGAGCTAAAGGACAAGTTGACATCATCACCCATACTTGCTTTGCCAAAAAGAAGATTAGAATATCGAGTTTACACTGACGCATCCTTACAGGGACGTAGGGGTATGCTACAGCAGGAGGAAAGGGCTATAGCTTATGCGTCCAAAAAGTTAAATCCCCACGAGAGGAATTACCCCACTCACGACCTGAATTTAGAAGCGGTCGTTTTTGCTTTGAGGATATGGAGACATTATCTTCTAGGAGAGAAGTTCACTTTATTCACAGATCACAAGTCACTTCAGTATCTCTTCACACAGAAGGATCTGAATATGAGGCAGAGGTGGTGGCTAGAATTCGTGAAAGACTACCAGTTTGATATTCAGTATCATCTTGGTAAGGCTAATGTGGTAGCAGACGAATTGAGACAGAGACCGACTGGGGAAATATCAGAAGTCTGGAAAGCGAAGTGGAAAGAGCTTCGATATGAGGATGATGTAGCCAGGGCCTGCATGTCAGCATTATCCATCACACCTGAGATCATCATACAGGTTGTGAGGGCTCAGGCGAAGGATCAGGACTATTGGGATAGGATGAGCCAGTTATTATCTGAGGGAGCTGAGGGTTACTCGATAAGATCAGAAGGAGGCTTACGCCTTAATGGGAGGTTAATTGTGCTAGAGAATGAGGAGCTGAGGCACGCTGTTATGACAGAGTCCCATGGTTCGAGGTTTGCAGTACATCCCGATGGGGATAAAATGTACCAGGATATGAGGAGGCAGTATTGGTGGGTAAGAATGAAATAGGACATAGTAGAGTTTGTCTCGAAATGTGCCACGTGTCATCTCGTGAAAGTTGACCATTAAAGACCATCAGGGATGCTACAGCTGCTGGAGATTCCCGTGTGGAATTGGGAGAGCATCTCCATGGACTTCATTACAGGGTTACCTGTATCACAGAGGGGTCACGATTCTATATGGGTCATTGTGGATCAATTGACCAAGGTGGCCCACTTCTTGTCAGTTCGCACAGACTTTGAGACGATGCGTTATGTGCAGCTATTCATAGCAGAGATTGTTAAGCTGCATGGGGTGCCGATAAATATTGTGTCCGACAGAGACAAAATATTTGTGGCCCACTTTTGGCAGAGGTTTTAGGAGGCCATGGGCACGGAGTTACGTTTGAGTACAACCTATCACCCACACACCGACGACCAGACTGAGAGAGTTAATCAGATGCTGGAAGACATGCTTAGAATGTGCATTTTAGACTTCGGGGGAGTTTGGGAGAAATATATTCCTTTAGTAGGGTTCGAGTATAACAACTCTTACCAATTCATGATTGACATGGCACCGTTCGAGGCACTGTACGGGAGACCTTGTCGTTCACCCGCTTGTTGGTTAGAGGTGGGGGACAACAAACTTTTGGGGCTGGAGATTGTCCAGGAGACGTCTGCCAAGATAGATTTGATCCGAGGGAGGATTCAGATAGCTCAGGATAGGCATAAGAGTTATGTTGATGCTTCACGGAGACATATGGAGTTAGAGGTTGGGGACTAGGTATTAGTCCAGGTATCCCCTATGAAAGGGGTGATGAGGTTCGACAAGAAGGGTAAGTTAGTGCCGAAGTACGTGGGACCTTTCCCTATCATTGAGAGGGTGGGACCGGTAGCATATAGATTGGGGTTTCCAGAACATATTTAGTGGATACACGACGTGTTCCATGTGGCATCGCTGAAGAAATATAGAAGGAGCGAGAGAGCCTTTTGGCACATTCCACTCGAGGAAATTGATTTTCAGCCAGTCATCTCGTATGAGGAGAGACCGGTGGCTATTCTGGACCGTAGTGAGCGAAAGTTACGATCCAAGGTTATTCCACTAGTTAGAGTACAGTGGGGTCATCACAACGTTGACGAGTCTACCTGGGAGCGGGAGGAGGATATGCGGGAACAATATCCAGAGCTTTTCACCACAGGTACTACCTAATTTCGGGAACGAAATTCCTTTGTAAGGGGGAAGTATGTAACACCCCGTATTTTCGTGCATTTAATATTTAATTAATTCGGGAATTCAAAATTACTTGTGTGTCGTAATTTTAATTGAATTAATTATGGCAATATATATTTAAATATTAATCGTGGAGTGAATGGTTAATATTTAGGGAAATTAATTACTAAGTGAATAGTAATAATTTATTTACGTCATTTCGGGTATTAATGACGGGGTATGCACTTATCTCAGCCGGGAGTCGGTATAGACTAAATTGGGTGTGAGATAAGGATTTTTATAAATTAATTCGGATGCCAATTCTGAGTGTATGGTTGAGTCCGGATGGATCGAGATAGTCGAAAAAGTGTACCCGGGGATAGTAAACGGGTCATGGGAGGTTTTTAGACATAGCCAGGCCCACACGGGGACATTCGGGTCACTTGGACTTGGCCCATTAGGTAAAAAAGGGATTTAACCTAATTAAACAATTATAAGGAAATAGAGAACGGTTGATTAGAGTTGGAAAATTACTTAGTGGGTTAGGAAACCCTAAGAAGTAGTTAAGGCAAATTTGGGGGACAAAGAAGAGCCAAAATAATGCAGTTCATCTTCAACCTTGGGCATTCACAACTCCAAATTCAGACTCTACAAACCCTAAGGCAAGTGGTTAACTTTCTGTAGCATTTAATTTGCTTTTCGATTCATATTTATTTGATGTGGGTAATTAAAATTCATTTTGGGATTGAAAGGGTATAAACATGGGGTTTTGTAAACCAATATTCTCATTTATGAATTGTGTAGAAATTCATGTGTAATTTGAGAGTAGTATATATATATATGGTAGGATGTAATCCGGATGAACTAGAAACGAATTTGAGGCATAAATTTAATGTTTAAATGGGCTAAGGGTTAAAATAGATTTTTTCCCAAATTATGAAAATAGTAGAGAACGGACAAATTAATTATGTTTGTGGACATTATGGAGGTCCTTTATGAGGTTTTTGATATATGTTATTGAGGAGAAGGCTTGGGTTTGCTAGTAGAAGGAGTTAAGGTTTGTGGATTTTCACCCATGGCTGAAACAGACCACTCAGAGAAGATGATGACCTGTTCGATCGATCGATCGAGGGTCGGGGGTCGATCAATCGAAGGTCGGAAAATTCTGGCAGTTCAGCCAGTTTGTTTACATAAGGGAAAATTAAATAAAAATCTTTCCCATGCCTTGTGCGATAAGTAATAAATATGGAGTTACAAACTAATTAATTGTGAGGGAAATTAATTGGGACTTGGGAGAAATTTAGGTGTGACACACTACGATTAAATTGTGAGAATAATGTTTCAAAATAATTAAAGATGGATTTAGTGGGTAAGTCCGGGGTTATTGGTTGAGCGATACCAAGACGTTAAATTTATTTAGGTGAAAGCTAAATAATTTAGAGTCGGGAATTTAGACTCGCGTGTTGTTTATTTCGGGCCACGAGAGTAAGTCCGAATATATTGGTTGGGGAGACACCAAAAGTAATTAATGTGCAAATTAATTAATAAGTAAAGTTGGACCAAAAACTCATAATAATTTGAATAGGATTGTGTTACGGACTTAGTACACGGTATAGCCGAGATGTTTTATATTTATATATATACGGTGTGTGATAATATATATATATATATATATATATATATATATATATATATATGGGTGTGCATTAATATCAGTGGTTATATATTATTTCTATATACTCTAGTGCTATAGGGGGAGGTTGCGCATAGTGGATGAATCCCCTAGCTTGAGGAGTAGGGTGAGTATATTCCCAGGTCATAGCATCCATTATATGGGTGAGGGGCATCTCACTTTCAGGGAAGGAGTATGACCGCCTCCAACATGTATGTATTAACCAAGTTAGTGAGCGATTCTTACTTGGGGTAACTAGGTTATGTGAATACACCTAGTGGGATAACACTTTAGAGAATTTACATCCGGTGAGTCATTACTCGGGTGGATGCTATTATTAAATGTTATTTAAGTATGTTTGTGAATGCTATAATATGACTATAAGTATATAATTAGGTAAATAATTATATACGGGCTAGTTAATACAAAGCATGAGTTGTATTATATGTATAACAGGTGTGGTAGTTATAGTAATTTAAAAAGGGAAATGGTTAATTAAGTTGATTTTGATAATAAGTTAAAATCATAATTAAGGCACACTCGGTTAGAGTAGGGTGGTTGAAAGGAGTATATCAGTTAACTAGTCATGAGATATAACTAGGTAAATTAACTCAGGCCTTAGTGGTGCATATTAGAGGAGGGGTGAGAATGTCCTCAAAGGAGTACGGCACTAACTAAAATATGGAGAGCATGCATATTTATTTATTACGTCAAGTTAATCATTTTCTAAATGTTTTTCAAATTTTTTGGGTACTAACCCTTGCTATAAAAACTTTTAAAAACCTTTTAGGTGTCCAGCCACAGGGACGCTAGGCTTGACTCATTTCAGGGATTCGTTACTGCAACATATGTGGATGTTGCGGGAGTTTGATAGACGCCTCTATTCTTGTCATTCCTAGTATAGAGAATCCTTATCAGATATTCGAGCATGTCGCTCACAGTTTATTTATTATTTGTCAGACCTATTGAGATTGATTTTTAGTCTTTACTTCTGTTGGGTTTTGAACCAATGGTTTATTCGGTCAGTTAATTAATTGTGAATGGTTAATTTCAGTAAACTGTGATTGTGATATTATTTTGTTTCCGCATGAGGTTTTTATTTAAATTAGTGAAAGATAAAACTTGGCACCAGTCTAATTTTCTCACTTAGGTGGTTAGTAATTTAAAAGGCGACGGTGATGCTCAGAATGAACCAACTGAGAAACATGTTCTAATTTAATTTAGGACTGATCACCCGGGGTTAATTAGGCGGGGTGTCACAGATGGTATCAGAGCATCAAGTTCTAGTGTCCTCAGGATTTGTGCGGCTTACTACGTTTTAGCGTAGCGTTCGATTGTTATAAAGCCCTACTACTACGTTTCAACGTATTAGGTTCAATTGTTATAGAACCTGATGCCATAGAAAATAATGATCTTTGATTTAGGATCTCAGGGCATGAGAGAAGCATCTTAGGGAGAAGCTAGAGTACGTTGAGAAAGAAAGAGATAGTCTTTGTATTTTGATGGAGGCATTGGAAAATGAGGTACTAGAGTTTGAGGAGCTTAGGCGTGTGCTTTAGTCTAGGATTAGTGAATTAGAGGAGAAGTTGAAAGATTAAATTAAGGTGAAGTTTGACTTGGAATCTAGGTCAGAGAAGTTAGATAAGATGTTAGGCACCGTCCAAGTCAAGAGAGATAGGTTTGGTATGGGCTATGATGATCACGTTGTTCCCATTCCCAAAGCCAATACCAATCCTGTGAGAGAGCCCACTAGGAACGTTAGGAGAGGTTGACATTTTTATAATCATTCCCATCGTATTTACACGTGTTTCCATTGCGGTAGGAAAGGTCACCTTAGACATTTTTCTACGACCTTAAGACTGCTCCTAGGTAGTTTATGAATAAAGTTGTTTCGGTTCCCAAAACCCCCATGCGTAATTTCACACCTACTTGCGTTAGGAAATCAGACTTAGAGTCTTTAGTAATAAAACTTCATGGTTCTCATTTGGTTGCACTTGACTCTTCCCGTGCTAAATCAAAAGATGATTGTGTTGCCATGTTTGTCATATGCTAGTCTTCGCATCATGATTTATAGTTTGCTAGTTTTATGACATGTGTATCTTTTGTATTATATTTTTTCATTTATTGAGCCTTATTTGAAAAATACAAAAAGATTTTTGGTTTTAAATATTTATGAGAAAAATACAAAAAGATTTTAGTTTTGGGTCAAAAATATTTTTTATAAAAACACAAAAAGATTTTCGTTTTATTTTTGTGTCGTGAGTGTTTCAAGTTTGATGTGGCATATTTGTGTGCTTGGACCCTCGTCATTCTGTTATCCATGTGGCTAGGACATTATGCATAATTATAAATGTGTTGAATGATCTTAACCATTGTCTATATGTGGTTGTTTCCAAGTTGATATGCATTTGGATTCAACTTTGCATATATGCCATCTTTGCACACATGCGCGAGTTTATATGAATGTTTGATATCTCATGCATATTTTAGTTTGGTGAGGCGTTCTTATCTCAATCTTGTCATCTATGCATAAGTAAACTTAGGAGGAGATGTGCATGAATGAACCGTTTACCCATGAAGATTTGATTAATTATATTGAAAAAATGATGAGTGTACACTGAAAAGGGCTACGAAAGGAACATTTGTCCTTTGAGATTAAGCCACCATTTGAATTGGACCTAACAAAGTGTGGCATTGTAAAAAGTAGCCAAGGCCCAAAGATTTTAAAAGTGCTCGGAAAAAAATAAGGCAATAAAAAGAATCTTATACCAAAATGGGCCAATTAGTTGATGTTCATTCCAAAAGAAAAATCTGATACATTTTTTAGGGAGTTTGGATAGATAATTAAACGGGTTTGAACCTCGAATCCTAGTGTTGAAACATTTCATCATGATGCTATTGTTTATAGAATCATCAATATTCTATATTTGTGTGCATGTAGATTGTTTAGTTCATTTAGCTCAAATATTAATTGTCACCTTTGGCCAAAACGAAGTTTGATGACATTTTGCTACCAGTTAGAGCTTCTGGAACATTCCAATGCGTTGGAGTTATGATTCATTTATTGTAGTTCACACACATTCACTCCATATCCATGTTTGATCACATTGATACTATGTTGGCATGAAACTCACATTGTTTTTGTTTGTTTTATGTTTTCTATTTTTAGTGTGTTTTACTATTTTCTCCTCTTTCCAGTTAGTTTTTTTAGGAAAGTTTTTCACTGGGAAAAACTTAATAATTTTTAGAACTGGAATTTATAATTTTAAATGTCGTTCAAATGACATCCTAATGTCGCGCGATGTACTGTACAAATGAGCTTCAAGCGACACAAATTACGAGGTGCCAATTTCTCAGTGTTTGTTACGAGGAGGTCAAGAGACAGGTTGCTTCAAGCGAGATGCTACTGGAATCCAATTTTTTAGCTCACTTGATGTTCTGGTTTGAGCGACTTGCCTATGTCGTTCAAACGACAAGGTTAAGTCATTCGAGCAACCTTTAGGGGATTTTTTGAGGATCCTATATTTTTGAATACCAAAAGTTATATCATCCATACTTAGGTACTGTTGGGTTGCTGCTCGACAGTTTGTATGCAGTTCTCATTGATTACTTATTTTGCTGCATAGGATTCACACTTGCTTAGATTGATGATTCATTTTGTGTGATTACTATTTGCTAGCTACAAATTTGGTATTATTTGATTATTTTTAGTTGAAAGGATTCATGTTTATCTAGATACATGTAACACACCATAATTTTGAGGACTGAGAATTTAATTTTTTTGGGGAGAAATAGCATTTTTTTAAATTGAAGAATTTTAAATTTGGCAAATGAGGTCAAAATTGGAAGATATTATAAAGTATTTCGAATGATAATTCTGAGCATGCAGTTGATCCAGGATGGGTCGAGATAGTCGAAATGACTATCCTTGGGTTTATTTGGGTTCCAAAATATTTTAAGTTAGTTTGACTCGAATTGGAGTAAACGAGTCATTTAAAGTGTTTATTATCATTTAAAGTTGGGTATTGCGGAAATAAGGCTTAACAAGGGCTCATGGGGAGCCAATATCATTTGTGAGAATTAGAAAACCCTAGAGAGAGAGAGAAGAGTAAAGGAAGAAGAGAAAAAGGATAAAAGCTTGGAGATTCCGGCCAATACGCGATTTCGAGGAAGGTTCAACCTCTACAACTTTGAGACAAGTGATTAAACTTGCTAAATAATCTATGTGTGTAATTTATTTCATGAATTTTGGAGAAAAATATGGATTTTGGGTTAATATGTTAAAACCTAGATTTTGGTTAAATCTTGCATTTGAGGTGTGTGTATATGGATTTGAGGTTGTATAATTAGTTAGATTGATATATATAATGATTTTTGATGTTAGAAACATGATTGGGTTGAATATTGATGGTTGTAAGATGATATATATGGGTTTTGGAAAGTTGGGTTTTGAGAAAATATAGCCATTTCGTACCTGGCTGGATGAACCGAATCGATTCGCCCCTAGCGAATCGATTCGGCATGTTGTAAAAACTACAGGTCTTTAAGATCAAATCGATTCACCCCTTTTACAAATCGATTCGATATGTAGAAGACTTACAGCTCCTTTGGACTGAATCGATTCGCATACTGGCAAATCGATTCGAAAACAAGGTTGTCTTGCGAGGTTTTTCTAGAGTGAGTTTCGCTCCGTTCCGGTTGGGTTTGTCGATTAGGAATATTCTAATATGATACGAGAAACACGTTTTGGATATTTTTATGGAATTTCTTATAGGATGTATCGAGTTATTTGGGAAGGCATAAATTGAGGTTATCATATCGACTTAGTGGGGAATACTATTAATAACGGGAATTCCATTTAGAGATAGTTATGGGTTAATAAGAGAGAGGCCGTGTATTCTTAGTGATGTTAGACTTTAGGATTAAATCACAAATGCGATAACGTTAATGGTTCATATGATCAACTGAACCATAATTTGAATTGGGAATGTTTTAGTATATCACCGACTAGAATAGTTTGTGTTTATACTTACAGTCGGGATACTTATTATATGCATACAAATATAGATGGTGTGTGTGATGATTATTTTATATACATATATATCTCGTGTATTTGATAATTAGGTAGACATACCTAGCATATGCTATCATGGGAAGTTGCGCGATGTTGGTGAAGCCTCTGGCTTGAAAAGCAGGGAGCGTATAGTCCCCTGGTCATAGGCGTCCATTATTTTTTTATGAACTATTGTTTTAGGGGTAAGACGTCTTTGGTATGATTCGTCTTATTTTCCGATGAGGAACTATGGCCGCTTCCCATACGCTGTGATTTGATTATTTACCAGGGCGGTGTGATAATCGTCCGATGGCTGGTAACCCAGGAGAACAGGAGTAATTCCTGGAAGATGATAGCATTACAGAGATTATATAAATCCTATAAGTGAATGTGTTATATGTATTTTAAATGCACGATATGTCTGTTATGTGTACGTGTTGGTTAGGGTTGAATGACCATGTTCTATAACTAGGATAATGTTATATAGACCCTAAAGGTACTGTGGGATATCTTATTTATGTACTTAGAGTTAGTATTCATAAGTAGTTGATGTTGTATGTGTTGTGTACTGAGGGCATAATGGATCTTGACGATCAATATTTTCAAGGAGTAGTGTATCGGGGGGTTCCTTATTTGGATTTCGCTTCGCGAGACATCCCACGCACGAAACGTAGAACAATGTTGGGAGTGGGGAGAAGTTGAGTCCTTAGTACTCGGATTTATGTGTTATAGCGAATCAATGATTTATAAGAATAAAAAGCGAATGTGTGACTATTCTGATGATAATAACTTCTTTAAGTTAATGATTAGAAACCGATGAAAATTATGTTAAGATGTTTGTATGTTAAATCAAATTTGGGCGTAAGCTTAGAAAAGGTTAGAATATGAAGTTTATGGTTATGTTTTAGTTAATGGGTTACGCGGGTGTACATTAGGCATAAATTAAGATTGAATTGTCCCTAGCATGTGTCGAGTAGCTTAATTAAGGTTCATGTGCATAACGTTTAGGTGCGCGCTTTAGTCGAGGGGTGAGTTTGAGTTCCACGAGAGTGCGACTCCACTTTAATTATAAAATTATTCATTTTAATGCACTTGCTAAAATGTTTTCAACCTCGGGCTCTGACCTGTTTATATTTCTCTCTTGCTATATATATTGTAATATATTAGAGGTGTCCCACCACAAGGACACCAGTGATTCTTTTCTATTCAGTATCCTTGGAACTGTAGAAGATGAAGACTGTTGTGGGATTTGTTGTAGCCGCTTCCTATCCTTTGTAAATCTAGTCAAGGATTCATTTTGTATATTGGGTGTATCCCCAAGGGTTATATATGAAGCACTTTTATATATTTCTCCTCAGGTTTTTGTATTGTCTGTGACTCGACAATATTTTCGGGTATTTCCTTTTGTTGTACTTATTATGTTTTATAGGAGTACTTCCTTTTTATCATAGTATGTGTGTATACATTATCAGTTTTAGTAAGTTACTATATTGTTAGCATGTTGATTCATTGTATGTTTTTAAATTTTTGGCATCCGCTTATTGTAGTATTGGGTAGTTAGCTATGTTTATTTAGTATCGACAGTAAATGCTGAGAAGGATCCACTTGACATTCCTGATTTATTATAGTATAGGGATGGCCAACCGCTATTATTTTAAACGGGGTGTCACAGGTGGAATTAGAGCATCAGGTTCTAGTGTCTTAGGATCTGTGTGGGTTTTTTGCGTTCTTCTGTAAGTGTTCTTGATGTAGAGACCTATTATTAGGACTGTTGTGTTCATTGCGCCTATATTTTCTTCTGCGACGCGTAATTACTTTAATGACGTTCTGATATAGTTGCTCTTATTTCGAATGCCACTGAAAAGAGGTCATCCAAGTAGGGAAAACAGAGGGGCTAAAAATATGGAACCCCAAATGCCTTAAGGGACTGTGACCATAGCCGAAGTTACAAATATTGTGGAACAAGCAGTAAATACTTCCATTGCCGCGATGGAACATCAATCTGCAGCTTCGGTAGCTCAAGCCCACCCAGGTCCTTCTACGTGGGAAAACGTACAAGAAGGTTTTTGAAAGGGGCATCCTCCGGAATTTTAGGGTAGACCCGATGTGGTAGTTGCAAATCAGTGGAAGAAGGGTATGCAAAGGCACCTTCGAATGGTTGAATGCAGTGAGGTGCAGAAGAAAATACTTGCCACCTTTAAACTAATGCGTGCAACTCTCCAATGGTGGGAATCATTCACCACATTGGAACAGAGAGATGCAATGCCCATAACAGATTTTTGGCTACGCTTTGATGGAAAGTATTTTCCTTCCACAATTCAGACGAAAATGAGGAGGAGATTAGTGGATGTGACTCAAGGTGATTGAACGGTGGCTGAGTACGAAGAAGAATTTACTAGATTGGAAAATTTTATGCCCGATGAGGTAAATACGGAGGATAAGCGAATAGTGAAGTTCTTGGGAGGTTTAGAATGGCCAATTCGGCAGCATTTGTTAGGGAACCCAACATTACTGACTTTTACCGAAGTGATGAATGCGACATTGCTACAGTGTCAGGAGTATCGTCTTCGTTTAAAAGGGGGTAAGAAATTTGGAGACTCAGGTTCATCAAGTAGGTCTGGAGAAGATGATGCCAGTGGAGCAAGATGGAACATGCAGGATTATCAAGGGCCGCAACAGCGTTTTGTCGCTCAGTATGGACAGGGAGGATTTGCTTGGAGATGTTTATTTTGTAGAGAAATAGGACATAGGAAGAGGGATTATCTTGAAAGAAGTAAAGGGCAACTTTTTCCCGAGTTTTTGATGTACAACCCCTACAACAAATCATAGGCGAGTTTGTGAAAGTGATCTTCAAACAGGAACCCATTGATGAAGCGAGGCAGTTGGAATATGGAGGTAATATGTGAATTATTTTCCTTTGTGTTTAGGTTATGCTTTAAGAGGTATTGGTAGCGTCGCATGTAAGATTTTAGTGAGTGGTTAGCCATTATAACCATGTTGTGTATAGAGTTACCTGAAAGAGAGGAGTGAGCAAGTGGGGCACTTAGACGATATCTTTCGGGAGAATAGATTGTTTTGCGATGTGCTAGTAGAGAGTTATGATTTTGTTTTGGATGTAGGAACTGTTAAAGTTTGTTGAGTGGTAATGGTAAGGCTATCTAATTTTATAGTTAGGGCTAGATGCTTGTATTTGTAATGTTCCAGTTGTGGAAGGGTCCATTTTACGGAAATGTTTTGATATGATGTAGAGGATTTTTATTACTGAGAAGATTCAGAGTTTAACGGGTTCATTGTTGAGTAAGGAATTTTAGCTCATGGTTGTGTGTGTGTTGAGAATTAGATGTTGGTAAGAGTATTGTATTTGTTGACGCCTTGTGTATTGGGTATAAGGTATTTGATTTGTGTGTCTAAAGACATAAACCATTTTTTTATTACATTGTTGTATAGGCCTTTGGGCAATATCTTTATTATTCAAAAAAATCTTTATAAAACTTTAGTCTGGGTTTAACTGATCTCAATCCCCGACAGAGATGCATAGTAGTGTATTGGGAGGGTTCCTTGTTTGGATTTCTCTAGCGAGACCTCCCCCGCATGAAAGCAGCGAATGTCAGGAATTGAGAAGAGTTAAATATTTAGATATTAAAATTTCTCTTAAAATATACTTAGTATGTTATAATAGATTAATTTGTTGAAAATTATATTACGATTTAAGGTTAAATGGAGGCGAGTAATGTTTGTACAGTTGGGCTTGGGTACAGGTTGTATGGGCGCCCTAGTTAATTAATTTGATATAGTGATCTTTAGGATAGGTAAGTTAGGAGCTATTTGAGGTTTGGAGTACTAGGCTTAACTTAATTTCGAGGAAGAAATTTTGTGTAAGGGGGGGGGGGGGGGAGTTTGTTACACCCCGTAATTTTGAGGACTGAGAAATTAATTATTTTTGGGAGAAATAACATTTTTTTAAATTGACGAATTTTAAATTTGGCAAATGAGGTCAAAATAGAAAATACTATAAAGTATTTCAAATGATGATTCTGAGTGTGCGGTTGATCCGAGATGGGTCGAGATAGTCGAAATGACTTCCTTGGGTTTTATTTAGGTTTCGAAATATTTAAGTTAGTTTGACTCGAATTGGAGTAAACGAGTCATTTAAAGTGTGTATTATCATTTAAAGTTGGGTATTGCGGAAATAAGGGCTAACAAGGGCTCGTGGGAAACCAATCTCATTTGTGAGAATTAGAAAACCCTAGAGAGAGAGAGAAGAGGAAAGGAAGAAGAGAAAGAGGAGAAAATCTTGGAGATTCTGGACAATACGTGATTTAGAGGAAGATTCAACCTCTATAACTTTGAGGCAAGTGATTAAACTTACTAAATAATCTGTGTGTGTAATTTATTTCATGAATTATGGAGAAAAATATGGATTTTGGGTTAATATGTTAAAACCTAGATTTTGGTTAAATCTTGCATTTGAGGTGTGAGTATATGGATTTTAGGTTGTATAATTAGTTGGGTTGATATATATAATGAGTTTTGATGTTAGAAACATGATTGGGTTTAAGATTGATGGTTAGAAGATGATACAATTGGGTTTTGAGAAAATATAGCCATTTCGTAGCTAGCTGGACGAACCGAATCGATCCTCCCCTAGCGAATCGATTCGGCATGTTGCAGAATCTATAGGAGTGAATCGATTTTCCACTTTTGCGAATCGATTCGGTATGTAGTAGGCTTACAGGTCATTTGGATCGAATCCATTCACATACTGGCAAATCGATTCGCTTTAAGGACTGAATTAATTTGGAGGGGGGCCGAATCGATTCGGAAACAGGGTTGTCTTGAGAGGTTTTTCTAGAGTGAGTTTCGCTCCGTTCCAGTTAGGTTTTTCGATTAGGAACATTATAATATGATAAAATAAACACGTTTTGAAGATTTTTAGTGAGTTTCTTATATGATGGAATATTGGGGAAGTATCGAGTTATTTGGGAAGGTATAAATTGAGGTTATCGTATCGACTTAGTAGGGAATCCTATTAATAACGGGAATTCCATTTGGAGATAGTTACGGGTCAATAAGAGCAAGGTCGTGTACCTTAGTGATGTTAAACTTTAGGATTAAATCACAAATGCGATAACGTTAATGGTTCATATGATCAACTGAACCATAATCTGAATTGGGAATGTTTTAGTATATCACTGTGGGTACCTCGATTTGTCACTTTGGCCCAGATGAATAGACCAATTGAATATGGCCCAAAGTCTAAAGGACCCGCGCCTCGACCAATTCAGTTTTGACCCAGTCAGTTCCTAAAATATCTCTTCAGAGATACTTTATGGATTGTGGGTTAACGTGGAGGAGTCCCACTCCTCCACTCTCCGAAATAACATGTATATAATAAACCCTCCGCCCGGGGTAAAGGGCATGCATTACTTTCTATAAATACTCCCACGGAGTATAGAGAAATATAATACTGAGAACACCACCGTGGACGCAGGCCTTGTTGCCGAACCACGTACATGTAGTGTTGTGTGATTGTCGTTCCTTTAAATTCTTTATTTATTCTAGTGATTGCTTTTTCTTGTTATTCTGTGTTGGTCACCACAATTGGCGCCATATGTGGTAAACGTTTGTCTTTGTTTAATAAAGCCCTCACCAAAAAGAATTTGGACTGTCTGGTCACAGCAGTAATGTCCCTCAAGCAGGGGTAATCCAAGAGAAACCTGCCCCTCGCAGGATCAGATCTGAAGTTCGACATTCAAATCCTAGGGCTCGCCCAGAACAACAAGCTTCATAGGAAAGACAACGACCATCCAGGTCCACATAAGTCTCCAGGCTGGTCGATGCCTATGAGGCCAGGCTTCAAGAGCAAAAGGAGGCCACTCGCAAGCAAGAAACTGAAAATGCTCGTCTCAAAAGAAGATTGGAGAAAATATAGAGGGAACTCCATCGAAGCACCAGGCAACGTCAATATCGCAGTCCTATCCCTCAGACGAGCAAGTCTCGCAGCCGAGGAAGGAGCCCCAGATGTGGATCTCAACGACATTAGGACCACGGGTCAGATGACGACTTACTAGAGCAATAACAACCAGCTCACCGTCGTAGGAGCCCAGCTCGAGGAAATGATGACATACAAAATTTCTTTCAGAGAGAAATGGACCAGCACCCAGCACATCGTGGTGCCAGGTCGACCATAGAGCTAGCCAGGAGAGATCTCAGGACCCAGATGAAATCCCCTTTATCAAGGGATATAGAAGAAGAAGAAGCCCCTAAGAAGTTCGCGATTACCATATTCACGATCTACGACGGAAAAACTGATCCTATCGATCATGTTAGGCAGTACAGATAGGCCATGACCCTCTGTAACCATAAGGATGCATTAATGTGTTGGATATTTCCATCTAGATTACACGACGTGGACTAGAAGTAGTTCGAGAGACTCACTCACAGATCCATCAAGAGCTTCGAGTCCCTAGCAGAGCTCTTCACATCTCGCTTCATTACCAGCAGCGTCCATCCAAAGAGGATGGATGCCTTGTTGACAATGAAGAAAACGCCTCAAGAGAGCCTCAGGGATTATGCAAAAATATGTTGGGAGTTGTTCCACGAGGTCGAGGACTGCTCAGAGCAGGTCACTGTGGAATCCTTTAAAATTGGCCTACCCAACTCCTGCCTCTTGCACCAGTCCCTCACTAAAAATGAGGCCACGACCATTGACGACCTAATGGCTCGTATTGAAATATATGCCAAGGTTGAGGATGTGACCTGTATTAGTGCAGGGGAGAATGGTCGCTCCAAGTTCGCCAGCAAGATCAGTGATAAAGTTGAGAACCAGAAGAAGGGAAGCAAAAATGGGGGCAAGAGTGGCTCCAAAAGAAAAAATAAAAATAATGCTCCAAAATCATTTCAGGAAGTGAACATTGTCCTTAAAGAACCAATCTACAATATCCTAGCAAAGATCAAGAACGAGCCGTTAGTCAAGTGGCCCAAAAAGATGGGAGGAGATCCCTCGAAGAGGAACAACGCGCTAAGGTGTGCTTTCCACAAGGAAGGAGGGCACAAAACTGAGCACCACAAGGCTCTCAAGTCTCACCTTGAAGAGTTAGCCCAGACTGGGCACCTGAACGAATTTTTGGAGAAGAAGGAAGAGAAGCTCGCTGCCAATGGAGACCCAAGGCCCAACAAGGTGCTCGAGGAGGAGGATGTCCATGAGTTCGCAATGATTTATGGGGCATCGAACCTAAAGAAGATTCAAGGAAACTCATCTCAGATGGAAGTTAAAAAGCTTACGATAGTAATGCAAGCTTTTCAAATCGATCCAGCTAAAACGCAGGAAGGAAAGCGTCGGCGAGCAAATGACGTCGACTACAACAAACACATTGTGTTCACGGATGAAGACCTAGTGGGAGTAAGGACCCCACATCATGATGCCTTGATCATTACACTCAGGATAGCTAACTACGATGTCAACAAGTTGCTCGTCGACCAGGGTAGCTCATTCGAAGTAATGTATCTCGACCTATTCATAAAGTTGAAGTTAAGCATTGTCGACCTAAAAGAAGCCACTGTTCCTCTAGCTGGCTTCGCTGGTAAAGTGACCATCCCTTTGGGAAAGATTGTACTGCTAGTAAGGTCAGTAAGTGTCTCCAAGATGATCGAGTTTCTGGTGGTCGACATTGACTCGCCCTACCAGGACATCCTTGGCAGAGGGTGTCTACATACGATGAAGGTCCTCCCCTCTACCTACCACCAGAAACTCAAGTATGTGACTGAGCGAGGAGTAATGGAGATCCATGGAGATCAATCGATGGCGAGAAAGTGCTTTATAGCAGCCATCCGCCCAAAAATGTAGAAGAAAGTCGAGAATTCCAAGGAGAAGGTTGAAGAACAGGAAGGTTTGATACCTTCCAAATAGCACCTAAAATATGGAAGATTCGTAGTGGAGGAGACTAGACTCCTCCCCTCTGAGCGGGTCATCGAGAACCTGGAGGAGGTCGCAGCCGGTGGCAGCAAGAAAGATAGGATGTTCTTGATCGGATCCTCTCTCACAGATCGAGAGAAGAAGGAACTAACGGTACTTTTGAGGAACAACTTGGACGTTTTCATATGGGAACCCTACGAGCTACCTGGAGTTGACCCCAATATGATGTGTCATCGGTTGCACATTGACCCAAATTTCAAGCCGATCGCGCAAAAGGCACGGCGAACTGCACCCAAGAAGGCCAAGGCTTTTGAGAAGGAAGTGGAAAAGCTGCTGGATGCAGGATCCATACGGGAAGTCCAATTCCCTAAATGGCTATCCAACCCAGTAGTGGTCCCAAAAAGCAATGGAAAATGGAGAGTCTGTATTGACTTCACCGACCTTAACAGGGCGTGCCCTAAAGACAGTTTTCCTCTCCCAAAGATTGAACAGTTGGTGGACACCACATCAGCTCATGAAAGAATGAGTTTCCTAGACACCTACTCTGGGTACCACTAAATCCCTCTATACAAGTTAGATCAAGACAAGACAGCATTCATCACCACCGTTGGATTGTATTGATACAAGGTCATGCCTTTGGGCTAAACAATACAGGAGCAACCTACCAGCGGTTGGTCACCAAAATGTTTAAGGATCAAATGGGAGACACCATGGAGGTCTACATCGATGATATGCTTGTTAAGAGTAGGCATAAAGAAGAACACCTCTCAGACCTATCAAGGACCTTCAAAATCCTTAGGAAATACTGAATGAAGCTTAACGCGAGTAAGTGTTCCTTCGGTGTCCACTCAGGAAAATTTCTTAGGTACTTGGTTAGCAATAGAGGAATTGAAGCCAACCCAAACCAGATTGACGCCATCAATAGGGTACAGTCCCCTCGAATGGTAAGAGATGTGCAAAATCTCACAAGGATGCTTGCCTCCCTAAATAGGTTCATCTCGAAGACATCCGAATGGTGCCAGTCATTCTTCCAGTTGTTGAAGAAACGCAAAAGTGTGGAGTGGAACGAGGATTGCTCGAAGGTGTTAGAGGAGCTCAAAGCTTACCTGGACACACCACCCTTGCTCGTGATACCTCAAGATAACGATTCCCTGTACCTATACCTCATAATTTCCTGCCACTCTGTCAGTTCTGCACTGGTATGTAAAAGAACAGGAATCCAGCACCCAGTCTATTACGCGAGCTATACTCTTTTGGATGTCGAACAGAGATACCTACCAGTGGAAAAGCTCGCCTTTGCACTAATGGTAGCCTCGAGGAAATTGAAACATTACTTCGAAGCTCACTCTATCATCATCCTTACAGCTCACCCCATTAGAGCACTCCTGCAAAAAGTAGATATGTCCGGTAGACTATCAAAGTGGTCAGTCAAAATTGGGCGACTTGACATCCAGTTTCAGCCAAGGAATGCAATCAAGGGGCAGGTCCTCGCCGACTTTATTATGGAATTTACAGAAGAACATCCTTGCAACCAACTTCAACCTATTGGTCAAAGGGAAAACCACTGGGCACAAGGTGTTTGGAGACTTTCGTTGACGGAGCCTCCGACTCCAAAAGGGCATGAGTGGGCATAGTGTTGGTTCCCCCGAAGATGCAATCCTCGAGCAAGGAATCAGGATTGGATTTGAAGCCTCCAACAACGAAGCAGAGAACGAAGCACTAATAGCAAGCATACAAAAGGCACAAGCGCTAGGGGAAAAGCAACTCCAAGTGTTCGGTGACTCATAGCTGGTCTCCAACCAGATAAGTGGGGACTTTAACGCGAGGGATGAGAGCATGGAGGTCTACCTCACCACAGTAAATAAATTAATGTCCAACATCGAACAGGTCAGTGTTCAACAGTTTCCCAGAGGACAAAATAGCCATGTTGATGCCCTAGCGACCTTAAGCTCAGCAATCAATTCTGACTTGAAGAGAACAATTTTGATCGACTTCCTCACCCAGCCGTGCATTAACCAGAGTGATGAGTTGTGAGACACAGGTCATGTTCTCTAGATGGAATCATCCCCCAGTTAGATGGACCCCCTAAGGGATTATTTGAAAGATGGTGCCCTACTAGACAATAAGAAGGTCGCTCATCAGATAAGAGTCAAAGATGCTCGCTTTCACTTATCTCCTGAGGGAAAGCTGTATAAGAGGTCTTTTACCGGTCCTTACATCCAATGCGTTCACCCAAAGGACATCGAACAAGTTCTGCACGAGCTACATGAGGGAATCTGTGGAAGTCATATTGGGGGCAGGTCGTTAGCTTTCCGAGCGATGAAGGAAGGCTACTAGTGGCCGTATATGGAGAAGGATTCTACGATATACGCTCGCAAGTGAAAAAAATGTCAACTACACGCTCCTATGGTTCACCAAGCAGCCAATGACCTAAAATCACTCACTAAACCATGGCCTTTCGTCCAATGGGGAATGGATATCGTAGGCCCTCTTCCTACCATTGCTAGCAATCGCAAGTATTTGTTAGTCACGACAGACTACTTCACCAAATGGATTGAGGCAGAGCCACTGGTGAACATCAGAGATGCGGATATGATGAGATTCATATGGAAGAACATTATCACCCGCTTTGGGATCCCCAAGACCATCATCACTGATAATGGAACCCAGTTCGAAAGTGGCCTCTTCTAGTGTTTCTGCAACGACCATGGGATCAGACACCATTTCAACTCAGTGGCATACCCTTAGAGCAACGGACAAGCCTAAGCTTCCAATAAAACAGTGATTGATGGATTGAAGAAGCGATTGGAGCGATCCAAAGGGGAATGAGTGAACGAGCTGCCACACATCCTATGGACTTATCGCACTACCCCACGACGAGCAATCGGGGAAACCCCATTCACACTAATATATGGTATGGAGGCAATCATTCACTTGGAAGATGGCCTCCCCACCATGAGGTCCACCCTGGTGGACCAAAGCCAGAACGATGTAGCATTGCTCGCTGAACTTGACCTAGTTGAAGAACGCAGAGAGTTGTCTCTAGTGAAACTAGCAAACTATCAGCAACAACTAGCTAAGCATTACAACAAGAAGGTCAATCCAAGAGCATTCCAAGTTGGGGACTACGTCCTAAGGAAAGTTCTTAGCAGCGCAGTAAAACCATCAGATGGCAAGCTAGGACCAAACTGGGAAGGACCATTCAAGGTGATAAGTGAAAAACTACAAGGAGCCAATCACTTAGAAACGCTAGAGGGCAGGGAGATACCTCGAGCTTGAAACGCAGCCAATTGAAAGAAATTTTACTTCTAGTTTTTTGTGATTAATATTTTGTCACAATGTTGAAATTTATAACTAATTTCTAATTAATAAAAGATTTTATGGCAGTGGCATTCTATGAAGTGTTGATTTATTCTCAGAAACTTTATAACTTGTTCACCTTTTCCAAGTGATAGTCTCCCCTCTTAACATATAAAAGCAGGGTATTACCCTCCTCGAGTTTTCATCATTTAACACGAATAACCTCTTAGCATTGCCCCTGGCAATATATGAAGCCCTACAGGGGACCCTTAGGCATCTCGACCAACCCAATTTGGTCGCCAAACAATGTTTGCTTCAAAAAAACCTGCTTGGATAGAACATCCAACACCAGGTGTGTCCTCTCCATTGCCACACTTAAGCTTAAGGGAGTGTGACGATACAACCTAAAAGGTAAAGTGGGGAAGAATGGTATCTTATAAGCATACTGGACTGGGGGGATACTCACTCAATAAGACAAATCTACCTATATCAAATCTAGTCGGCTAACAAGAGCCCAAGATAGTCGAACAAGAAATCAATGAAGTAGAAAATAAACAACACATGTTTAGTCGGCGAATGGCCCAAAACATAATTACTTTATTACATCATTACATATACATAGAGTTACATATATTGAATAAAATAAATCCTAATGAGGATTGGGTCTTCAGGCAAGGTAATCAGCTACTTGCGCTCTTCGGCCATCGTCAGGGTGAGGAGCTAATTCCTCCTCGACTTCATTTGCATCTGGATCTAGCAGTTGCCTGGGGATAGCATCTAAGGGGACCCACTGATCATCCCTCCTAAATGGGTTAGGCATCAAAGTTACGGGGGAGATCTCGTGGCGATACCAGAGAACAGGATTCCTAGGGAACTACAACTCCCTAAGATCACTTAACCATCCTCTAACAAAGAATAACTCACCGACCTCCCTCAACTTCGTTGGTGCATCGGTCTAACCCTGATCGTACCCATCGGCCCGCACGTGTCGAGGACCTTTCTTGAACAGGTGCCTCATCAAGGTAACATCTCTTTGGAGGCCAGCAGCTATAACATACACCCTGCGAACATCACCTCGCAGCTCGGCAATCTCCCTAGCTGATCCACTACTGTCAGTACCGGCTCGCGACCTAGCCGATGAGGAAGAACCCCTCAGAACTTTGGGGGCAGTGCTAGGCGTATGCTCTCTAAGTCGCGAAACATCTCTCCTTAGAGCATCGTTCTCATGTTGAAGTATCTCTCCCACTTGATTGACCTCAGAGGAATCCAGAAGTTTAGCCTTCATAACATCCATTTCTTCTTGAACAAAAGCACTGATCTCCTCTATCTCCTGGAGCCTATCCTTCAGTTTTGAAACAAGCTCTGACTGGTCCTCATATCTCTGATTCCTCGACCTAAGATACTTGCAAATCCTTACAAAGGCTTGGAGAACTTGACCGAGAACCCTTCCTAGTTGAGAGGTAGCAGGTATATACTCATTAACATCAATCAGCTACAAACCATATAAGCATTAAAGAACAAAGAAATCAGTACGCGAAAGGGAAAAGGATTTCATTCCATTAAAAAAGAGGGTCCAAGTACATCAGCAGGGGAAAGAAAGAACAACAAAAGTGAAAAATACAAAGAGTTCCCTAAAGAGGACTAGTTGGCAACCTCAGCCTGCTCCGAGGTCACTGGTTGCTTCCCCTTATCTGTAAGAGCTCCAGTTGTACCTCCCTCAGACGGAGTAGTCACCATTACCTAGCTGAGGTGAACATCAACAGCGGTGGTCATAATAGCAGGGGCACCTTCATCAATAGCAGGAGCAGGTGCCTCATCCAAAACAGGCTTAGAGACAGGATCGTGCTCATCATAGAGTGGAGAGTCAAGGTCCACCTCGGCAGTTAGGAGAGCCTTGTTCCAACCCTTCTTAAAGTTAAGTCAGCTAATGTAGCCAATTTGAACATCAGCATCCTCGTATGCAGCAACCCATCCAGCGTTGTACGAGCACTCCTTAAGGGTGGCAGCCTCAGTTTCCACCTTCTTCACCTTCTTCGCGAGCACCTTGTTCTCCTCCACCACTGCCAGCTTGCTAGTGTAGACCAAGTCATAGGACTCCCTCAACTCTTCGAGCTCCTAGGTCGCCACCTCCCTCGCTCGATTAGCTCAGTCAGGACGAGATCGAAAGACTTTTGAGCAGCATTGGCAGTCTTTAAGTTGGCCTCCAGCCTGGCATTTTTCCTTTCCAATTTATCATTCCTCCTCGCCAGCTCATCGTGGCCGCGATAAAGGGCAGCGAAGTCGATCACAAACTACAAGAAAAGAGAAATATTGAACAGAAGATTACAAAAGTAGGAAAGTAAAAGCAGACTTACCAAGGCTAGCCTCTGACTCGCCTTCAGAGCTAACTGGTCAGTCCCCATCGCCTTCTGACGATCAATCGGCAAAACTGCTCTTTCGAGAAATGCAGGAGCAAACTGAGGGTAAAGGGAAACAGAATCCCCCTCAGGCAAAGCAGACACGAGCACCAAATATTGCCCCACCTTTATCCTAACCTCCTCTATCCTCTTCACTTCTTCCCTCTCTTTCCTATCCTTCTCAACTCTCTTTCTATCCTCCACCTTCTTCTTCTCCTCCTCCTTCTTTCTCTCCCTCTCTCTCAACAGTTCCTCCTCTCTCTTCTTTCTCTCCTACTCGTGAGTAGCATTCTGGGAACCAGTGGCAACTTCCCCACTGCCAGACTTCTGCTTTTTCAACCGGCGAGAGATAAGTACATCATCATCATCATCTCGGATCAAATTCTTCCTAGGAAGAGCCATATCTTCCTCGCTGGAACCACTTGAATTCCCTGAAGACTCTTGAACTTCTGAACCCTCTTTCGAGCTGGAAGATTCTTCACTACCAGAGCTCACCTAACTGGAATTACCTTCAGCACCACCCCTGTTGGCACCCTCGCTCTCCTCACTGGAGCTGCTTTCCTCCTTGTCCAATTGGATTGGGTCGACAATAACCTCTTCTGTGATGTCTAGCTGAGGAATGCTATTCACATGTCGTGCGATGAAACTGGACCCAAAGTTCTTATATTCCAGGAGAAATGCAGCAGATTGAGGATGCTCACCGTCAGCTAAGAGTTCCCTAATTTTCCAGGCCTTAACCAGCTCGGTAACTCTAATCTCGTGAAGATCTGATTCTGAGTTCTTTGTCTTCGCTAAAAAAAGAAAGAGAGAAATATATAAGAAATACCATATAACAAATAAAGGATCAATAAGCATAACAAGAGCTATGCCTACCAATATATTCCTCCCCATAAAAGGGAATCATATATCTCCCAGACCTCGACCCTTCAGTATGGGGGGGGGGGGGGGAACTGCCAATTTCTGGCAATAAACCCCTCATGCCAGTAGTCCTTGTGGGAATTAGGTATATTTACTACCAATACCCTATCAGGACTCCTATCCTTGAGGTAAAGAAGACCAGAGCTTGTTCGAGAAAAAGAATAGTAGAAGCATATTTTAGCAAGCCCTAGATCGGTGCTATAGAGCTGATAAATTCTATGCACACCATTGATAATTTTCCAAACGTTGGGTGAGCACTATGTAGGAACTATATAGCAGTAACCAAAAAAGTGCAAAAACGAGTTATTAGGGGAAAAAGTAAGACCCCCATGGGATAATAAGAGAACATGTATCCAGTGACCGTCCTCAATGTCTCTGACATTACGAGGAACAACGACACATTCGATGTCAACCCGGTTTGGAATTTTGTAGAATTTCCTAAATTCAGTTATTGACCTATTTCCTATTTTCGTCATCGATGTGGAAAAACCCTAATAGTGGATACGAAGAAATCCCAACAGCAAAATAAAAAAGAAGAAAGTAAGAAGAACTTACTAAGTAAGAGTCATCTTGGGACGAGGCAAAGTCGCAAGCAGGGAGGATGAGAAAGTGTGAAAAAATCTTGAAGATGGAAGACGAAACCTGGGAGTAAGAAGAGATATAGTGAAGGATCGGAGAAATTGAGAGAATGCGTAGAAATATGAAGTGACAATTAAGGGAATGACCTCTCCGAAATGATTTAAACCTTTTTCATCACGATACACCGGAAACGAGGCAATCTGCCGCCTAAATTCGTTCGGGAAGGGCGCTTCAGGCCAAAAGTGTTGCATGAATCACAAAAATTCCATCAGGGCAAATCATTTAAAATTATTGAGCCCAAATTGTGACCCAAAAAGTTTAGGGGCAATTGTGGGTGCCTCGATTTGTCACTTTGGCCCAGATGAATAGCCCAATAAAACACGGCCCAAAGTCTAAAGGCCCTGCACCTCGACCAATTCAGTTTTGACCCAGTCAGTTCCTAAAATCTCTCTTCAGAGATACTTTATGGATCCACTCTCCAAAATAACATGTATATAATAAACCCTCCACCCGGGGCAAAGGGCATGCATTACTTTCTGTAAACACTCCCCCGGAGTATAAAGAAATATAATACTGAGAACACCACCGTGGACGTAGGCCTTCTTGCCGAACCACGTACATCTAGTGTTGTGTGATTGTCGTTCCTTTAAATTCTTTATTTATTCTGGTGATTGCTTTTTCTTGTTATTTTGTGTTGAGTTTAATTGTCACCACAATCACCGACTAGAATAGTTTTTGTTTATACTTATAGTCGGGATAATTATTATGTGCATAAAAATATAGATGATGTATATGATGATGACTGTATATATATATATATATATATATATCGTGTATTTGATAATTAGGTAGACATACCTAGCATATGCTATCATGGGAAGTTGCACGATGTGGGTGAGGCCTCTGGCTTGAAAAGCAGGGAGCGTATAGTCCCCAGGTCATAGGCATCCATTATTTATGTTATGAACTATTGTTTCAAGGGTAAGACATCTTTGGTATGATTCGTCTTATTTTCTGGTGAGGAACTATGTCTTCTTCCCATGTGCTATGATTTGATTGTTTACCAGGGCGGTGTGATAATAGTCCGATGGCTGGTAACCCGGGAGAACACGAGTAATGCCTGGAAGATGATAACATTACAGACATTATATAAATCCTATAAATGAATGTGTTATGTGTATTTTAAATGCATGATATGTGTGTTTTGTGTACATGTTGGTCAGGGTTGAATGATCATGTTCTATAACTGGGATAATGTTATATAGACCCTAAAGGTACTGTGCGATATCTTATTTATGTACTTAGAGTTGGTATTCATAAGTAGCTGATGTTGTATATGTTGTGTACTGAGGGCATAATGGATCTCAACGATCAACATTGTGAAGGAGTAGTGTATCGGGGGGTTCCTTATTTGGATTTCGCTTCACGAGACATCCCACGCACGAAATGTAGTGCAATGTTGGGAGTGGGGAGAAGTTTATTCCTTAGTATTCGGATTTATGTGTTATAGAGAATCAATGCTTTATAAGAATAAAAGGCTGATGTGTGACTATTCTGATGCTAATATCTTGTTTAAGTTAATGATTAGAAATCAATGAAAATTTTGTTAAGAGGTTTATATGTTAACTCAAATTTGAGCGTAAGCTTAGAAAACGTTAGAATAGGAAGTTTATGGTTATGTTTTCGTTAATGGGTTACGCGGGTGTAGATTAGGCGTATATTAAGATTTAATTGTCCCTAGAATGTGTCGAGTATCTTAATTAAGGTTCATGTGCATAACGTTTAGGTGCGCTCTTTAGTCGAGGGGTGAGTTTGAGTTCCATGAGAGTGCGACTCCACTTTAATTATGAAATTGTGCATTTATAATTATTATGCATTTTAATGCACTTGCTGAAATGTTTTCAACCTCGGGCTCTGACCCATTTATATTTCTCTCTTGCTATATATATATTGTAATATATTATAGGTGTCCCAGTGCAGGGACGTCGGTGATGCTTTTCTATCCAGTGTCCTTGGAGCTGTAGCAGATGCGGACTGTTTCGGGATGTTGTTACAGCCGCTTCCTATCTTTTGTAAATCTATTCAAGGATTCATTTTGTATATCGGATGTATCCGCAAGGGTTATATTTTTAGCACTTTTATATATTTCTCCTCAGGTGGTTGTATTTTCTTTGACCCGACAGCATATTCGGGTATTTCCTTTTGCTGTACTTATTATGTTTTATAGGAGTACTTCCTTTTATCGTAGTACGTGTGTATACATTATCAGTTTTAGTAAGCTACTATATTGTTAGCATGTTGATTCATTGTATGTTTTTAAATTTTTGGCATCCGTTTATTGTAGTATTGGGTAGTTAGCTATGTTTATTTATTATCGACAGTAGATGCTGAGAATGATCCACTTGAGATTCCTGATTTCTTTTAGTATAGGGCTGGCCACCCGTTATTATTTTAAGCGGGGTGTCACAATACACTTCATTGATTATTCTTATTCTAGATATAATAAATTGGTATCTTTTTCACTCATTGTCTATTCGAGACAAAAAAGGGGAGAGATGTATGTGATGTAGGGGGAGATTTTATTTGTTGAGCACATAGTTTTTTGTTCAATTACAAATTGATATCATATGCTTAGAGGTATTAATTAGTTTGCACAAATTAGTATCCTGATTTCAATGTTTGTTTTCAAAATTACTATCAAAATTTGCCCAAACTTGTTTAACAAATGATTTGAGTTTGATTTTACATATTGACATTGATATTTCATATTGGTATCATATTGGTTTTATACCATTTTTTCCTACATACTTCACTGGGTATATGTCAATTTCATGTGTGTAGGTATGCTTTTGAGATTCGAGGTTTCAAGTCTACATCACATTTAGACGATTCATGCTTGTCGAACCATCATTTACTAGTCTTATCCTGTAAGTTTTGTTTTGGGGTTTCATGGGAGGGGATTTAGGCGTTATATGGATTGACGACCGGGCTTAGGCATTTCACTATTGGGTTTTCTCCCAGAATAGTCAAATGGGGGAGATTTGTAATGATAAAATTTCTAATTGAGTCCATTGTAGTATTTGACTTATTCCCTGAACAAAACAAGTTTGAGTTATAGATATATTTTTTATTTTCACGAGCCCACACGGTCTATGATGCATTGAAGTTTATTGAATACATAGCGGCAAAGCTTAAAGGAATTAATCATGTCGGTTTTATGGTGCATATTTCTCATCTTCATTTGATTGCATTCTGAGATCGCTCAGGTATGAATGCGTAATGTTAATGGGACTCGAAAAATATTTTAAAATGTCGAAGGATGTTATTTTGTTAAAGAATTTTTTTAAAAATATTTTTAAAGTGTTTTAAAGTATTTAAACTTCATTTATTTTGAGATAAAGATGGTTTAGAGTTGTATAAAACACAAACTCACGTTTATAGTGGTTCAAATGTCATTGACAGTCATTCAAGCAAGATCACCATGTCATTCAAGCGACATGCGCTTCTCGTTCGAGCAATAGGCTTATTTCGTTCGAACGATGCGCCAACTCAATTTAATTATTTAAGGCACGATTTTCTCAGAATTTCGTAAGGGTGCAGTCCAGAAAATCATTTTACAAACAATACGTTTTCTGCACAATTTTTCCAAGGTTTTCAAAGTTTTAAAACATCCTTAGAGTTTCAAAGTTTCAAGATTTCATTCACATTAGCAAAAGTGATCTTTGTTTGCACCACTTGGAGTTTTTTCTTCATTGAATATCATTGGGTTTTGCGGTGAAGAAGCGAAGGAGTTCATGTTTAACAACGTAGACGTTTCTAATCTATATTGGTGGACACCGAGGCATTCATAGATGTGAGTGTTTTGGACAAGTATCGCGGAAGGATTCGCGTGGGCACTATGGAGGAGTGGTTGAAGATTCAGATAAGCTTCAAGACTTGTGGGGATCGAGTCGTTGAGTAAGTATGTCTTTGTACTTTGTAATACCACATCATACTGATTATCTGGCTTTGGTGGTCCACGATTTTTTCCCTTTGTGGTTTCCTCATACTTCCAGCATTGTGAGCATTCTTTACTTTACTTTACTTGTTTTAATCACTAGATGCATGTTTAAGATTAATTAAGATAAAATTTAGTTAAGTTAAAATTGGTTCACAACTTGGTGCGATTTAAAATTTAGAAAAATGTTTTTCAAAAAGAAAGTTGGTTTTGTCATCTTTAAAACACATTCGAAAGAAAAAGCGGCCTACACCTTTGAATGCAGAGGAAATTTTATATGCTCTGAAGGGTGTTCAAAATGATTTCGGTAAAGGGAATAAGCGTAAGAGGAATAAAGTGTTCTTGAAAAAGAAGTCAATATTTTTTTTTATTTACCGTATTGGCATGTACGTATATTTTAACTCATAATCTAAGCCACTAACTTAATGCAATTCTATGAAAAGTTTTAGGACATTTATTTTTCATATTAATCCTTCCTCATTTTTTTTCTCTAGGCATTAGATTTACGTCACAATTTGGAGGTGATGCACATCGAGAAGAATATAAGTGATAGCCTCATTTCCACATTGTTAGATGTAAAGGGAAAATCAAAAGATGGCCTCGAGTCTCGTAAAGATTTGCAAGAATTGGGCATTAGAAAGGAATTGCATCCTCAACCAAAAGGCAATAAATTTTACCTGCCGGCAGCACCTTACACACTCTTAAAGAAAGAAAAGAAAGTTTTTGGTCAAAGACTATATGCTTGAACTTACCTGATCGTTATAACTCCAATATTAGTCATTGTGTTTCAGTGGAAGAATGTAAGTTATTGGGATTAAAATCCCATGATTATCATGTTTTAATGCAATAATTGTTGTCAGTTGCTATACGGGGACTACTACCAAATGGGCCAAGACAAGTGATTTTTTGCCTATCTTCATTTTTTAATGAGTTATGTCAAAGAGTTATCGATAAAAGGACAACGGAAAAATTAGAGGAAGATATCGTAGAGATTATATGCATGTTGGAGAGGTACTTTTCTCCCTCATTTTTTGACTTGCCAATTCACTTAGATCGAGAAGCTCGATTATGTGGGCCCATACAATTTCGATAAATGTACCCATTTGAGAGGTAATTTAGAATGTATTTACCTTTTTCTTATTAACAAGTTAGATATGTAGTAAATAGACGTTATATTCATATTATTTTTCTATGGTTTGTCATTAGATTCATGAAGGTACTCAAAGGTTATGTTAGGAACTATGCGCGACCTGAAGGATGCATAGCTGAAAATTATTTGGCTGATGAGTGTGTAAGGTTTTGTAGCATGTATCTAAAAAAATAGTAGAAATAGGTACTCCTCAATCTCGAAATTAAGAGTTCGAAGATGAGACAATAATGGGAGGTCGACCTATCTCTAAGGGGAAGCCAATAACATTCTCCGATGATATGTTAAAAATTGCCCATCGTTATGTGCTATTTAACAATCCAGAAGTTGAGCCATATGTAGAGTGAGTAAAATGATGCTCGTTATACATATTTATAACTTCGGTTATCATTAATATTATTATTAAAATTCCTATACATTCATATTAGAATGCATTTGAGTGAGCCAAGGCATTCCAATCGAAGTTTATCCCAAAATGAGACTATGCTAAAAAAAAGACATGTCGAGACATTCACTTCGTGGTTTATGAACAAGGTAGACCAATTTTTACATTGTGCATTATAAGAGTCTAATGTTGTTATGTATATAAAAATTCATATAATTTAATTTATGATCTTTTAAACAGATTAAGGCTGAAGAAAACACAACTGAAGTATCAACAATCCTAAAGTCGCTAGCGGTTGAGCCATGACGTTATGCTATGTCATATTCAGGCTACATAATAAAGGGCAAACGATTTCACACATCAATGGTTGAAAAGTCCACCTAATATAGGGTAGTTTTTCTCGAGGCAGAGACTATTTGTAGATCTAGTGCAAGGGATACCACACACGTCATTGCTAATGTTTTATATTATGGGATTATACGGGATATAATTTTGTTGGACTTTCACAAATTTTGAATGCCTATCTTTTAATGTGATTGGGCCAATATTTCAAATGGTGTTAAATTTGACGATGGATTGACTTTGGTTAACCTCCACCAAGGACAAAATCAACTAAGAAAATATCTTTTTATTCATCATCATAAGCAAGACAATTATTTTATTCGAGAGAAAGTGGAACATCAAATTGGTATGTGGTTCTCAAGGCACAGTCACGAGGTTTTCATGAGCTGGAGACGTATGATGAGAGTGCCTACACATCATATTCACCAATTGATGTTTCAAAACTTGACGATAATGATAGAAATGACGATGAGCCTCATGTGAGGATAGATTGTGAGGGTGTTATTGTGTGATTGTTATTTATTTTAGCATGTAGACATTAAGTTTGTTTGATGAATATATGCATTAGTATGCTTATGGTAAATTTATTTTTAGTTACAAAGTTTTTGCATGGTGATGTAAACTTAGTTGAATGAACTGTTCTTTTTGTTTATAGAAAATAGAACAATCTCTACAGGTGTACTTTATGTCAATAACCAAAGTATTTGATGCCCGTGCTTATGGAACCCGATGTGTCAACAGTATGCTTGTGCTTTACCCCGTGCCTGAAATACAAATGATCGTGCTGATAACATTTATAAGGACACAATTTTATAAATGTCTGGGTAGTATCTAGGAATTTTCTATTTTCCTAGATCACAGTTTGTATGTATAATACCGCTACATTCTGCACGTCTCTACACGATCTCATACGACGACCTCAATCCGAATTCAAGGAATCAAGCATTCAACATCTCCATCATGTGTCCCACATCGGCCTCAATGACTTCACGTTCCACGATTTTAGGCACTTTATGCAAGTGGTACGCAAGAGAAGTAAAAACAGTGAAAGAAGGCTCGATATGAAAGTTCATGGGCATTTTGATAATTTTTATAGTCACCATTCGGAAGACTGGTCAACTGGAAAGTTGAAGAGATCGAAGCAACGAAGATAGCGGAAGAAACAACACCTCAATCCGAGCTACGGTGAAGAAGTTATGGCCTTTTGAAAATGGAGAAGAAAAGTAATAATGAAGTGACGCAAATCTCTTTTTAGTCTTCATTATTTTTTTGTCTTCCTCATTTTAAGGGTCTTGTCTTCATCATTTTAAGGCCCTTGTCTTCCTCATTTTAAGGGTTGTCTTCATCATTTTAAGGCCTTTGTCTTCATCATTTTAAGGGTCTTGTCTTCATCATTTTAAGGAATTTATCTTCATTATTTTAAGACTTTATGCCTCTTTAAATGCACACTTAATTCCCATTCATCAAGGGCACATTTCTAAACCTTTAAGAGGTCTTTTACACTCAATTGGAGTATTTTGTGGAGAAGCCGATATCTTCTTCATTGCTGTCCATCTGGAATTCTTGCGGAAGATTTCAGCCGACGACATCGGAACCGACACATACGGGTATTTTCGTATGTGACACTTATTTTCATTGTAATATGTGTAACTGTTCTTTACAAATTATAGTGAAAATAATATGGTTTTGCCCTGCAGGGATTTTTCCTGATATGTTGTGTCACATGTTATATTTATTTTAATTGATAAATCATTTAGACGCATGTTTTAGGATTTAATTTGAAAAACGGTGTTTAATTAAATAATTACTTTATTTGAACAAAAGCGCACTCTTCAAATTGGTATCAAAGCCAATTACACAATTATACCGTGTAATTTTTTGCAATTTTTTTTAAAGATATCAATTTTCAGAAAAATTGATTTTTGAAAAAGGGCGTGCTCAATGGAGAAATTATATAATAAAATGCCAGTTTTTTACGGGTCTAACAATGCTTACTGGAAAGCCCGCATGAAATCTGCCTTAAAAGCCATAGATGAACGTGTTTGGATTTTAGTAGAAAAAGGGTGGACACCTCCCTCCGTCACTGCTAATAACGTCACTAATTTAAAATCTGTGACTGATTGGACTGAAGAATATTTTAAATGGTCAACTTTTAATTCTAAGGGTTTAAGTGCTATTTTCGGATCCGTCACTCCTGACGAGTTCTCAAGAATTATGACGTGCTCCACGTCAAAAGAGGCATGGGATGTTTTGCAGCTCACTCATAAAGGAACTAATGCTGTAAAAGAATCTAAACTACAAAATTTAACAACTCAATTCGAAACTATCACCATGCTTGAGACTGAATGTTTTGATGAATTTTATGCTAGGTTATCTGATATTGTTAACACTAGTTTTAATCTTGGTGAACACATTCCTAATGCTAGAGTTGTTAAAAATATTCTAAGATCACTTCCTAAGCATTTTATCCCTAAAGTCAGTGTGCTAAATTCTATAGGAAATCTAAACACGCTTAAATTGGAGGAACTTGTAGGAGACTTACAAACTTATGAAATTGATATGTTTCCTAAAACCTTCAAACCAAAAGATAAGGGTATTGCACTTAATGCACAAGCTAGAAAAAGTGAGGGTTCGACAAGAAAGAGAGTTGAATCATCTAGAAAAAGAGAAATAGAAACGTCACATTCTGAGTGTGATTTTGATTTAGATGATTTGGCTCTATTTGTAAAAAATTTCAAGAAAATTCTCAAATTCAAGAAAAATGAAAATGTCAAAGATAAAAAGATTTTTGAGAAAAATAATAAAAATGAAAAAGGTTTTAAATACCCTCCTAAAGATGGTGAGAGATGCTATGAGTGCGACGGAAAGGGACATAGATCTTTTGAGTGTGCCATTAGACTGAATAAACTTGCAAAAACAAAAAAAGCTGTCCAAAATGCTACCCATAGTGATGACAGTGAGGTCGAGTCGGTGCACTCTGGAGATGAGTCACCGCATGAATGTAACTTCACCGCATTCATGGCTAGTCATACGTCTAGTGCTCCTCACGACGATGAGGATGCTACTTCACAAGGACTCCTCGATAGTGAGAACGATGTGAGTGAGGGGGAGGATGATGCAAGTGAGAGCGACTGTAATCTTCAACGCGCCTACGCTGAATTATATAATGAATCATTTAAAACTAAAAAGTGTAACAAAGCGCTAGTTCTTAGGATCACCGCTCTAAAAGAAGATTTAGAAGAAGCGAGAGAGAAAGAATCCTCCACCTGCACTACCTTGAGAGAAAAAGAGTTTGCCTTTATTGAGAAAGAGATTTTGTTTAGAGAGAGAGAGAATGGTTTTAAGAAAGAGATAAGGGACTTGACTAATCAAGTGGCTAGTCTTATGAGTGAGCTCCATTCCTCCATGGAAACTTGGAAGAAACTTGAAGCCCTTGTTACCCAGCTTACTCATGATCTTGAGAGAGCTCGGGAAGTCAAGGTACAAATCGAGGACAAATCTGGAAAGATGGGAAAAATGCTCCTCGGCCCCGCTTTAGTTTTTGGTGATAGGAAGGGAATAGGTTATGATGGTTCCACCACATCCCAAATCGCACCTGGACCGATTCTTGAGTTTACTACAACTCCATATGGCCATCGTCAAAAACCACATAGGAGAGTTCGATCAAGAAAATCAAACCAAGGTCTGCCTAATATTATGTTCTTTTCTACTTATTGCAAAAGAAATGGCCACCTCAGGGAATTTTGCTATAGTTTGGGTCGAAAACGACGTAATACCGCTCCACCACATCATTTTAATGATTTTGCCAATCTGAGAGAGCGTGTTAAGTTTTTAGCTACCACATCACAGAGTTTGATGGAGGAATTCCGACGGATATCTTTACTGTCAGTGAATGCTTCTCGCATTCCGCGTAAAACCAACAACAACAAGGGTATACAAAAGGTTACCACGTCTTGGGTGCCTAAGAAATACGAAAAGGCCCTTGTTGTTCATGTCGCTCTCAAAGAACATAATACCTCATAGTGGTATTTTGATAGTGGTTGCTTCAGACATATGATAGGTGATGTCTCATTTTCTACCCACCTAGAGGATTATAATGATGGAAGAGTCACCTTTGGAGACGGGAGAAAATCTAGTATTGTTGGGCGAGGTACAGTAGTTTTACCAGGATTTCCTAAGTTAGAGAATGTTTTGTACGTCAAAGGTTTGAAGGCAAACCTTCTCAGCATTAGCCAACTGTATGACGATGACTTTGCCGTAAAGTTTGATCGGGACGTGTGTAATGTCTATAATCAATTCGATAAACTTTTAGTGCAAGGGGTGAGGACAGAAGATAACTGCTATGGGATTTTGCCCACGTCCTCATTTGTCTGCAACAGTGCCACAATCACTCCTATGGATCTATGGCACCAGTGTCTAGGTCACGTGAACGTAAGAGATTTGTCACGTTTAGCTAAAACAGACCTAGTACGTGGCTTACCATATCTTGGAAAGACTACTTCCACGGTTTGTGGACCCTGTCAGTTGGGAAAACAAATCTGTAGTCCCCACCGGAAGCTACATTCCATTACCACCACCCGTGTGCTTGAGTTAATTCACATGGATCTTATGGGTCCTACTCGCACTAAGAGTCTGGGTGGTAAGAGGTATATCCTCGTGATGGTAGACTATTTCTCCAGATATACGATTATTGGTTTTCTGAGAGAGAAATCAGATGCTATTGAGTTTTAACGACCAAGTGTCGTGTCCTGCAAAATCATCACGGTGTCACTATTAGCAGGATACATAGTGACAATGGCACAGAATTTAAAGAAGCAAAGGTTGATCTTTACTGTGACAGTCTTGGAATCAAACATGAGTTTCTTCTGTAAAAACTCCTCAGCAAAATGGGATTGTTAAGAGAAAGAATAGAACGATTCAAGAAATGACTAGATCTATGCTTCTAGGTCGTAAGGTTGCTAGGAGATTTTGGGCAGAGGCAGTGTCTACTTCATGCCATACGGTAAATAGGGTCTACCTACGTCCACACACACTTAAGACACCTTATGAATTGTGGACTAGCAAGAAACCCAACCTAGCATATTTCTGTGCCTTTGGGAGAAAATGCTACATCCTACGGGATAGAGAGAAATTAGAAAAGTTTGACTCCCGAAGCGACGAGGGAATATTACTTGGATATTCATCAAATAGTAGAGCATACCGGGTCTTTAACCTGAAGAGCTCCAAGGTTATGGGGTCAATAAACGTCACCATGCAAGATGACGAACCTTCCGCGTTTATTGATTATAGCCTTCAATGTGGGGATGAGGACTTTTCTGACAGTGATTTACTTGTCCCTCACCCACATTCTGTGGACTCTACTCCTGTGTTAGGGGACACACCTGCTTGGGTTCTAAAGAGTCATGATCCTTCTGCCATTGTTGGAGATCCCACCTTAGGGGTCAAGACTCGTGCTCAGCTAGAGAACGTTGTTAGCCATTTTTGCTACATGTCCACAGTCGAGCCCAAGAATCACAAAAAAGCACTCAAAGATGAACACTGGATATCTGTTATGAAAGATGAGTTGCTTCAGTTTAAAAAGAACAATGTCTGGGAACTAGTCCCCCGACCTAGTGAGACTAATGTGATAGATACCAAGTGGATTTTCAAGAATAAAATGGATGAAAATGGTACCATAATAAAAAATAAAGCTAGGTTGGTCGCTCAAGGATACACATAGATTGAGGGTGTAGACTTTGGGGAGACATTTGCTACTATTGTGAGGCTTGAGTCCGTCCGCTTAATACTCGCCATCGCATGTCATCTACGATTCAAGTTATATCATATGGATGTCAAGAGTGCCTTTCTAAATGGCATTATACAGGAAGAGGTCTATGTGGTTCAACCAAAAGGGTTTGAAAACCCCATGCACCCGGAACACGTATACTATCTAAGGAAAGCCTTGTATGGTTTGAAGCAAGATCCCCGTGCTTGGTACGAGACACTTACTTCCTATCTCTTAGACCGTGGCTTCAAGAGAGGGGGAGTTGATATGACGTTGTTCGTCAGGATAGATGACGGTGCTATTTTGGTTGGACAGGTCTATGTGGACGACATAGTCTTTGGATCCACATGCCCCCATCATGCTCACCACTTTGAGGAGGAGATGAAAAGTGAGTTTGAAATCAGCATGGTAGGTGAGCTTACATTCTTCCTTGGTCTCCAGGTTCGTCAGCTAGAGGATGGGATGTTCATTTCTCAATCCAAGTATGCTAGATACCTAGTGAAGAAATTTGGTTTAGACTCCGTTAAGCATGCTCGTACACCTATGAGTACTTCTATCAAGCTTATTAATGACACTTTAGGTAAGGACGTAGAGCAACAGTATGATAGGTAGTCTTCTCTACTTGACTGCTAGTCGTCCCGACATTGTCTTTAGTGTTGGAGTCTGTGCGCGATATCAGGCATCCCCGAAAGAGTCTCACTTACTTGCTCTAAAACGTATTATCAAATACGTGAGTGGGACTCTGTCATATGGTATTTGGTATTTCCTTGATACCAATGACCGTTTGTCCGCCTATTCAGATGCCGATTGGGCTGGGGATGTAGATAGATATAAGAGCACTTCTAGTGGGCGTTTTTATTTTGGTTCTCCTCTTGTCTCCTGGTTGAGCAAGAAGCAAAACTCCATCTCTTTATCCACTGCGAAGGCTGAGTACATCGTCGTCGAGAGTTGTTGCACGCAACTCTTGTGGATGAAATAGATGCTGGAGGATTATGGGATTTCACAGGACACCATGACCATTTCCTATGATAACACGAGCGCGATACACATATCCCGCAATCCAGTCCAACATTCGTGCACAGAGAACATCAGGATATGTGAGCACTTTATACGACAACTTGTTGAAGAGAAAGTCGTATCCCTGAGTTACGTTCCCACAGACCGTCAGTTAGCTGATACTTTCACGAAACCTTTAGATGCCCTTAGATTCGAGTGTCGTAGAAAATCTTTAGGGATTTGCACAGTTGATTGAAGGGATGGTCCGTGTCTAGGATAGGATGCTTTATCATGTTTACATCATATGATTCCTATTGCTAGACTGTATCTTGTGTATTATTATTACTTTTATATTATTTTTAAAAAAATGAAAAGATCAAAAATATTTTTTTTAATAAAAATTTTAGAAAAGAACAAAAAGATTTTCTTTTTATAAAATTTTAGAAAAGAACAAAAAGATTTTCTTTTTATAAAAATTTTAGAAAAGAACAAAAAGATTTTTGTTTTTGCACCTTTTATGAATGAGCATTTCAGATAGCCAAGTCACAATTTCATTTCATTTATTCATGTGACTATTTGATAGTGTTTTGAGCCAATATATCTTGTCATTTTTGTGCTTTATATTGTTTCGAGTCATTAAGATGTAATTAAGTGTTACTTCCTACATGTTTGACTCATGATTTCCTTTATTGCACACATGTACGGATTTGTTTGAATATTGTTCGTCTTATCACATGTTGGTTGGGTGTTTTCACTTCAATCATGTCCTTAAAACGAACCAAGCGTGATAAAACTTGATAAGAAAGGTGCGCATGTAATTACCGTTTTGGTAAGACTGTGTTTTTTTATAACGGGGAGGGGCTGCGAAAGGTAAATATCTAGCCTTTGCGCAAAAGCCACCGTTAAAATGGACCTAAAAAATTGAGGAATTTTATTATCAGGGGTCCAAAGAGGTTAAAAGAGCCCAAAAAATTTACTGGCAATAAAAAGAAATACATGCCAAATATGGGCCATTAAGTTCCACCATCAATTCTCCAAATTTTGAGAATTTAGTTTATCACCTCTAAAAGAAAATATATCTGAAGGAGTTTGGTTGGAAAATTTAAACGGGTTTTCACGTCCTTGAAAATATAGAAAAATCGCTAAATAGTTTTAGACGTTATTGGTGTGGAAATCACTTTTACTTTGATTTGTTGATTTGATTAAGACGATGTCATCTAAATTCAACTATTTTTACACCTAAGGATACTTTTGATGTTTATTCGTTAGGTGTACACGTATGCATCGTGCACATATGGTTGATTGAGTTTATTTACCTATCGAATGTGTTCACACCCCTACATTTACGCTATCATCAACTTGGTTGTTTTTGTGTTCTTTCATGGTGTGATTCTTTGTTATATATTTTGGGTAAAAATATAAAAAAAAATCAAAAATAGAAGACTCTTTTATTCTTTGTTGTATATTTTTAAAAAAAAATGAAAAATTCAAAAAATAGAAGATTCTTTGATTCTTTGATTCTTATTTTGAGTAAAAATTTGAAACAATTCAAAAAAATAGAACATTTTTTTGTGACATTTTCCATGTTTATGCTTCTCATATCTGTCTATTTGGGGACATCATAAAAAGGGGGAGAATGAATTATGGGGGAGAAGAGAAAATCTTGTTGATTTATCTATGATTTGCTTAAACTCAATTGATCTTTGATTTTTGCATATCACTATATTTCAAACTGTTGCGTGTCACGGGTATTTGCTTTATCTTATGTGTGTAGGTACAAAGTTAATATCTATTGGATTGTACACCCTGATGAGAAAAGCTTTGGGAGTTTCTAAAGTGTTAAGATTTGAAGATGCTTGATTGAAGACATGTCATTTAGTATTCTCAGTTTGAGGGTTTAATGAGGATATTATCATATGTCATTTGTTTTGGGAGAGTGCATAATTCAGATTTTTATGTATGTACCGGCATAGACATAGGGAGAGATTTGTAAGGACATAATTTTATAAATGTCCGGGTAGTATCTAGGAATTTTCTATTTTCCTAGATCACAGTTTGTATGTCTAAAACCGCTACATTCGGCACGTCTCTCACGATCTCATACGACGACCTCAATCCAAATTCTGAGAATCAAGCATTCAATATCTCCATCATGTGTCCCACATCGGCCTCAATAACTTCACATTCCACGATTTTAGGCACTTTATGGAAGTGGTACGCAAGAGAAGTCAAAACAGTGAAAGAAGGCTCAATATGAAAGTTCAAGGGCATTTTGGTAATTTTTACAGTCACGATCCGGAGGAATGGTCAACTGGACAGTTGAAGAGCTCGACGCCACGAAGATACCGGAATTAACGGCACCTCAATCCGAGCTACGGTGAAGAAGTTATAGCCTTTTGAAAATGGAGAAGAAAAATAATAATGAAGTGACGCAAATCTCTTTTTAGTCTTCATTATTTTTTTGTCTTCCTCATTTTAAGGGTCTTGTCTTCATCATTTTAAGGCCTTTGTCTTCCTCATTTTAAGGCATTTTTCTTCATTATTTTAAGATTTTATGCCGCTTTAAATGCACACTTAATTCCCATTCATCAAGGGCACATTTCTAAACCTTCAAGAGGTCTTTTACACTCAATTGGAGTATTTTGTGGAGAATCTGGTATCTTCTTCATTGCTGCCCATCTGGAATTCTTGCGGGAGATTTGAGCCAACAACATCGGAACCGACACCTATGGGTATTTTCGTATGTCACACTTATTTTCATTGTAATCCGTGTAACCGTTCTTTACAAATTATAGTGAAAATAATATGGTTTTGCCCTGCGGGGATTTTTCCTGATATGTTGTGTCACATGTTATATTTATTTTAATTGATAAATCATCTAGACGCATGTTTTAGGATTTAATTTGAAAAACGGTGTTTAATTAAATAATTACTTTATTTTAACAAAAATGCACTCTTTAACATAATTGTAATTCAGATACTCTTTTGCGGCTCTTAGGGATAGCTTTCCAATTTTTGCTCACCAAAATTACGGGAAATAAATGTTTCTGCTCAGCAGACGTCATCTGATTGATAAGAGTTTGAAGCCGGTGATGGGATGAGGTAAGTTATGATTAGTGTGTTTTTCTTCTTTAGCTTTATGTTTCTTGCTTATGTGGTTGTTAAAATGTTCTTTTATAATTAGCTCTGCCATTCATTTATGACTTTTACTACTTATAAGTCAGTAATTTTGGTGATATTACTAATTCATTTATGACCTTTTGTTATGTGTGGTTTGTGTGCTATCGGGTATTATTACAAGAAGAAAACAAAGCAATCTAGTTGGGGGAAGCCATTGGAATTAATGACACCTTTGGAGGTGAGTCATGTTGCTGATTGATTGTTCATCTTAAAGTTTATGTGTCATATCCTAGCATATGTGAAGTTTATTTTTAAATGCTCTCGAATTGTACAATCTTTGTTCTGTTTTATGGATGCTGACAGTTGAGCCATACTTAAATTGATGATTTATTTGTTTGAGTGCTTTTTGTGTCTCCAATACCTCTTGCCTCCGCGAATTCAACAGCTCAATTTGTATCTCCTGTATAACTAGGAAAACCGATGTTAGAACCATAATAAATGCAGCATGTAGTTCAAAGAAATAATTGAATGGGAAAATTGCAAAGAACCCCCTGAAAGAGGGACAAATATATGCCACAAAAAAAGGTGTTTACAAAAAAATATAGCTCAAGGTTTAGTTTTGCATTACAAACAGTTTAAGTTTTTTTTGCAAAACCTGCATAGTTCAGGGGCTAATCAAATTTTTCATTCTATATGAAAAATAACTATGACAAACCACGAACAATCATATCAAGATTTCTGAATTTAAGTATGGCTCAACTGTCACGGTTCTGCATCTCTCTCCTCAATGCTCCGAAAGATGTAGTTATACCACTTATCATTGCGGTCCCAAACCTTATTTTAATTATTTATAAAGTACAACACCCCATGGTATAACTTGATAATGATATCCACTTAAACCACCACATAAAACTCTAGATCATATGCATTGTAATCAAGTGCCGAGTAGGCTACCTTCTAGCTAAATAATGCAATTGGATCGATGTTCTGACTTAATGCGGTCCAGATATGGTCTTTGCACAGTATCACAGGGCAACTTACATTTCTGGGAAAAATTCGGAAGTTCCTAGACAAGGTCAAACGTCATCTTTTACTTGGTGAACTATAAGGTAACCTCAACTTTGTCAATCCATGTGAAGTCGATTCATTTATTGGGAACATCAATAAACTAAAACCCTTTATAAATTACCATTATAAATTGGCTAAGTCATGTAAATGTCGCAAATACGCTGCTAATATAGTATAGGATAATCTACAATAGCCTGGGCCTTGGCCTCGAATGCTCGTACTCTATTTCCTGAAACCACATAACATAACCCAAGCAAAGGACCAAATCCCTATCACATAACTTCGACACTTTCAGTGCGTGTAAAGCAAAATACGTTGCTGTAACCAATCAATTTCGCAAAATACTATCAAGGGGAAGTTAATGAAAATTCCATTAACAGTGTTATATCCCCACCACCGAAAAAGCTCTACTGTCCCCTTATTCGGCACAGTTAACTGTTGTGTACAAAATACCTGAATTTGGCACGGATGAGTAGTCATCACCAAATCAACACCTATTATGTTAGAGGAGTGTTTGTGCACATGGGTTCGAACCCGAGGGAATTGTGGGTTGGTGAACATAATGATATAACGGGTGAATAAAAATAATAAATGCAACGCAATGGTCGTGTAGTAAAAGCTTTACCAATATTTTGAACTTTAGTTTAGAATCAGAATCAAAACAACCTTGACGAACCAAACCATCTTGGTGCCTGCCAGTGAAAGCACCTCTTCCCAATTCTTCCTTGAACCCATTTGTAGCTTGTGCTATAGGTAAAGTAATACAAATTAGTTTCCACACCCTTATTAACCATATGAGGGTTGAGTTTCTTCTTGTGGTAGACAAGGAAGAAAATGAGACAACCTATAGAAACAAATAAGAAGTTGATACATACAGAGTTACAAAAGAGCACCATTCTAGGAACGATCAGATGGTTCTTATCCTCATTTGCACCTACAATCGGACGATCATGATATCACTTATATTTGAGGAAAGCCTTCGCATTCAAATTCATGTCGCTTATTCCATTCGACATCGACAGTTTCTTTTTCCAACAACCGACCCTCTAAATGGCAACATCACAAAAACAATCTAGGATACAAGACCTTCTGCATTCGTCTTCACTAACATGTCTCAATCGCTCATAATCATACGTGGTCTAGTCAATATGAACAAGCTCCACCAAACCATATTGTTCCTCTGCAGAACCAAGAGCATCCTTATCGCAACTCTGAGTGAAATTCGATTTGCAGCTACCATAGTTATCATTTGGATAAAGTAAAGAATATTGTGGTGGACATTCACATATTGTCCTTCTATCATCGCCGAGAGTGCAATAGTTGTTAATCCCACAAGTCCCACTTCCTAATGCTCCAAGAATATTGAAGCATATATTCTAACGGGTTCGAACCTGAGGGAATTGTGGGTTGGTGAACATAATGATACTAACGGGTGAATAAAAATAATAAATATGACGTAATGGTCATGCAGTAAAAGTTTAACCAGCAGTTCAAAATTTAGTATAGAATCAGAATCAAACCAACCGTGGCGAACTAAACCATCTTGCCTCGTGGTTTTTTTCTTTTTTGTGTTTCTTTAGGTTGGCTTGGGATACTGATGTTTTACCTTGTCTAAGCACTTCCGAATTTTTCCCAGAAATGTTAGTTGCCTTGTGATACTCTGCAAAGACCGTATTAGGACTGCGTTGAGTTAGAACATCCATCCAATTGCGTTATTTAACTAGAAGGTAGCGGACCCGGCAGTTGACTACAATACGTATGATCTTGAGTTTTGTGCTGTGGTTTAAGTGGCTATCATTATCAAGTCATACCATGAGGCATTGTACTTTATAAACAATTATAATAAGGTTAGTGAATGCCATGATAAGTGGTATAACTACACCTTTAGGAGCATTGAGAAGGAAAATGTAGACGTTAGTAGTAGTGGGGGTACAGTATCTGGTTCAGATACCAAATACTGAATAGGCTAATTTATTAAGAATTCATGAGAATGTTTTTTATCATGGACTAGTTAAAGTAAATAAATGTATTGTATACACTTTTAACACTAGCCAACCCCATTCTCTTTTGATTAATGTTAAGTCTACAAAAATTTATTGTACACACTTTTTTATACAATTAAGGTTCTAGTGAGAGAGTGAATGAGTGAAACAGAAAATAAAGATCTTATTTATAAAATTTACAATTATGTTTATTCACCTGATATGCCAATGACAGAGTAATGTTATTCAAATTTGTGCCTTGTTTACATAAATTTATATGTCACTGTGCAGATCCATTTTTCCCATGTATCCTCTCAAACTTTAAGTTATCTGATATGTCAGTGACAGAGTAATCTTATTTAAATTTGTGCCTACTTTTAATGTATATATTATAAATTATGAAATATAAAAACTTTACACATGTATAATAGAACAAAATATGTATACAATGTAATATTATAAGAATAAATTACAAATTAACGTATATCTTACTAGAAATGTTACTCTGTTTGGACTGAGTTGTACTAACTTTTCTAGTTTTTTGCTTGTCAAGTAGAGTGAATAGAAAAAAAATCTGCTCTTTAAGAATATGGAGAATATGTTTAAAGAGGTAAGTTATGAGTCCATTATCTCTTTAATTTAAACTTTGTAATAAATGTTGTTGAAGTCCATATAATTTACACTACATTCCATGTATATTGTGTGTATTAAAAGCAGGTTGTTAGGGATAAGAGATCGAACTGAACTACACGCAATGAGAATAAGGATGCAAGAATATCATGCGAAGTCTCTAACTCACATGCATCGAAAGAAATTTATGCGGATGAAGTACCCAACATTAACATTAATTTTGTTGATAAGAGCATAAAAAAGAAGCGGGGGCCATCAAAAATGAATGTAATTGCAACGGGATAAAAGATTGTAAAGAGGTAGAATTCAATGAGTTTGGGCAACCAATTGGACTCGATTCCATCCAGCTTAGTTATATGATTGGGATTTTAGCACGAGAATGTGTACCAGTAACACATAAAGGTTGGGATAAGGTGACAAGTGACATCAAGGATCAAACATGGGAGTTTGTTACTATGAGTATTTTATTTCTCTAGCCTTTGCACTATTATGTAATATTTTGAATGTAACTTTGTACATATTGAATTATAACTAATATAATGTATTTGTTCTGTATGATGTAGCAAAAATATAACCTTGAAGAATGCCAAAAGGCCATTATTTTGGGTCAAATGGGCAGAGCTTGGAAAGATTATAAGTCAAAATCATCAACACAGATATGAGAAGAAGCTAAAGGACCAAATTCCACTTGTCATCTTACATTACTCAAGGCCCTTGTAATGAAGTCAAATGAATGGGATGAATTTGTTAAATCTTGTTTGTCACCTAAATTTGATGCAAGTGAATTTGATAATTTTATTTTAATTAATAGAAGTCCACTTTTAATATTCTCGTATTTCTGGCAATTATATATGATTTCTCTTATTTATAGGAAACAAGTGAAAATCATAAGGAAGCTAGAGCAAAGAAAATCCATCCACACACAACTAGTCGTAGAGGCTATGCTACACTTAAGTAAAACATGGTATGTTTCCCCTTTAAAGTTATATACTTCATAAATAACTTACATTATTTCGTAATTCTATCTTTTAAAATTTGGTAGAAATCCGAAGACCCAAATAAAACTATGCGCCGTGTTGATGTTTGGATAAGGGGACATAGGAGAGAAAATGGCGATCCGATTAATGAAGTTGTTGGTGAAACAATAGTAACGACTTAAACACTTACACAACACTTTACAATTTTTTTAAAAGCTACAATGTTTTTATTATATTTTTTTAATATGTTGAATTCTTGTATTTATTTTAGGAAAAGATGGAAAGAATTCCATCTCATGAATCAACATTATTGAAAGATGATGTAGTAGTAAAGGTATTTGGTCTTGAACGTCTGGGTCATGTCTGAGGTCTTAGATTTGGGGTCAGGCCTATGAAGGTAGATGCATCGTTACATAGTAATGAAATCGTAACGAGTCTTGAAAATCAAATTCAACAACTTTTGGAATGTAAGATGCACATGGAAAGTCGAATGACACAATAAAATGAACGAAATGTGGTATTTTTTTAAATTAAACATGATTCATTACATATAGTTTTTGCCTTATTTTGTTTTTATATACTTCACTTGCAATTTCTATAGGGTCGGCATGAGGGTGGTGGGGACGACATGAATAATCACGTACATACTCTACAGGTTATTGTTAATGAATTACCTAAGTCTAATTTTTTTTACTAGTTGCATTAATAATTATTTTTTAGTTGTTTTCTTTGTACTATTTACTAGTGTAATCAAGAAAGTTCATGTACACAAAGTGCTCCACAAAGAAATTCCGCTTGCAAATTGTTACATTGGTTGGGGACTGGAGAAGAAGCGGCAAGCGCAAAACTTGATTCTACAGACCTGAGGTCACTAGTGCACCACCAAATCCTTGGGCCTGATTGCTATAAAGTATGGGTTGTTGAAATTTTAGTGCCCAAAGTGCCAGTTTTTTGATACTCGGATGCGTTTGTCATACTTAATGATGCAAAAGGAAGTACCATAACATGGCCACATCGATACATTCATTTTGACTAATTATGTGAGTGGAATAGTTATAGTTCTTGAATTGTATTCTAAGAATTTTGCTTTGACTCTCTGTCGTATTTATTGTAGAAAAACATAAGGAATTAAGTGGTTATGGTGTTTCTTCGTTGCTTTTTGGATTGAAGGTACACATTGATTTTTTATTTTTTATTACAAGTGTGTTGTTAATTTATAAGAGTATTTACTAAAATTTTTTTTTGAACATGTACCTATTTTTGGAAGATGTTGAAGACATTTTGGGAGGAATGTTTTTGAAGAATGCTATTAGTTATTTTTTGAAGGAAGATTGCATTTTAACTTGTTAGGCTATGCTCGTTTCATTCTAATCTCATGTTTTTATGTGGCTTGTAACGCCCAAATATTTATTCATTCTGCTGTTTTGGGCATGACTATGATATTATGGTTATGCGTACATATTATGAGTTCCTCTTAATTATATAAGTTTGTTTTAAATTTCAAGAATTGTGGAATTGCTAATTGTGATACAATCATATATGTGGATATGTTAATGTTAGTATAAGCAATAGGTATTTGAGAAGCTAATTTTCTTTAAAAAAATTATACACCTTTAACAACATATTTTATATATATTAAAAGGATAATAACGACTCTAATATTTCGGCCCGTACAATATTAATCACACGTAGGTTCAGTCGTAAAATAACATTCACGACACATAATAAGTAGTTGTGGAAGGTTTTTTTGGATAATGACTTTTACGACTAGTAACTAGGTGTCATGGATATCTGTTTTAACGAAACTTGATAGGTGTCGTGAAATAGTTTTATGACACTGAAAAGGTGTCGATATAGAAGGTAACTTTCTATGACACCCCCCTTCAACGACTACATAGAATGTGTTGTAGAAACAGTTTCACGACACATTAGGTGTCTTGGAAAGGACTTTTTCTTATAGCGAAAGTTTAAAATTTGTGGTTGTGTTTATAGAGTTGGGACTGTATCTTTTATACTTTTCTTATGATTATCTTTAAATTTGATTTACTAATGGGTCAAAATCTGCTTAATCCAATTGGTTGATAAACATAAAATATGCATAATCCTATGTTTTTTACACACTTCATGTGTGTTTATGTTTGTGTTTGTGTAAGCCACTAATTCACTACTACTACTACTGTAACACAACTTAACGATTACTTTTCATCCAATTTAATGTTAAGGACTAAGTGATTAATTTACTCTAAAAATTGTAACTGTGACAATGACACCCAAACTTAGAATTAACGGGCAACCATCTTGTCCCGACCCATCAAGAATGTATTTTGATCGTACTTTATTTATCAGGGAAATGGTGTTGAAGTTAAGATCAAAGGAGAAGATAAACAAGGCACCCGCAAAGCATAACACACCCAAACCTTTAACAACATATTTCATTTATTCGCATGACAATACACATACATGGAAAATGGGTGTATATGGAATTTGTCTTGGATCTCTAGGCCCACTTTGGAGTGATGAAATGTGAATTCTTGATCCGTGTTTGTGGTTTGGTTTTTAATGGATTTTTATTAATCTAAATGGAGTATGTCAATGTAAACCGGAACTACCATGCATGATATCAAAGAGAAAATTATGTTTGGGGGTTCTTTAAGATGTTTTCAAGCTTTGTTTGATGGATTCTCAAGGCTATCTTCCTGGACATGTTTTCCACCAGCATCAGCCCAGTTTCTAAGGTCAGTACTTTATTTATAACTTGTTTACTATTTTATGTTGTTAGGTTTGATTCTGTAAATTATAGATAGATTGATTCCAATTGAGTTTATTTATCCTAGGTTGGTGAGATTAGTTGTGATTTTATCTCGGTTTATTAGTTTCATATGATTGGATGTTTTACATGTGTTTGGGTCTATGATAAAACCTTATTTTATTACTAATGTTTGATAAGAAACATTAATAATTGTTTGATTGGTGTGGAAATTTGGTGTTTATTAACGGAATCAACAAATAAGTATGTAGAGATAAAGAGGAAGTTTTTGGAGCAGTTTAGTCATATGATAAGAACATATTTCTTTGTTGACAATGGAGTCATTTTTTTTTTATCAAGGTATGTTTCTTCTTTATTGTTTTTTCTACCGTTAGACGTGATAATAGATAATTTAATTATAAATGTTCTTCACTTTTACAGAGAATCCCTTGGAGGAAAGGGTTGAATTTTTTTCTTTTCGAATTCTTAGTGTTATGATATTGTTTGTATCAACTCAAAATTCATTGTCCTTTTGTTTTGGTTCTCAAATAGGTTGGATGTGCTCGATTTAGAGACTATCATAATGATTGTTGATGCAAGAGATCCAAACAGTGATATTTTTGTTAGAGCTTTCAATAAGGGTGTTTCTAAACATTGGTTGTTGGTAATGATATGTGTTGGGTTAATGTGTGTCATGTGACACACAAATGTTTAGTGGTCATCATAATTTACATATTTGGATAATTTTGGTTTGTATAGATTAAGATTTTTCTCTGTCATTTTTAAGTAGTGATTTTTTTTGAAGTGTTAGTATGTCAATCGCTCTTAGTATGTAAGTTTGTTTTGTAAATAAATAGTGGTGGCTTATATAAAATATAAATCTTGAATGTAGTTCCCTTATTTATGTGGACTATTTTTGTATATTTTCTTTGAATTTAAATAGTGTGGAATGAATTTGTTTATATTTAGGACATGTTAAAGAAGGATATCGGATCTTGAAAAATAAATATTTTTGTAAATATGTATTAGTATTACTAACGGACCTTTACCGTTAAAAAATCCAAAAAAATGTAAAAAAACTTGTGTAATAAGGTAGAAATAGTAATACAAAAGTTTGTTACTAAATCAGAATTAGTAACGGTATTTTATCTTTACTAATTCAATTTTGTGTAACGGTAAAATACCATTACTAAATCCAATATTAGTAGTGGTAAATATATATTACAAATTTTGTTCCCCACGCTTTTGTTCTAACAGAAAATTAATGTAACTAATTATTTTTGTAACGGAAAATATTGTTACTAAAGGCCACTTTTTGTGAAGTGTATTGTCTAAGATTGGGCTAACAAGAAATACTCGGTATCGCGCCTATATACCCAAGAAGACTTGGGATCAAAGCCAAACATGATGTTTGTGGAATTATAAGACTTGTTTTGAGAGAGGGAATGTTAGTTTACGGAATATTAGGATGGAATTGGACCCTCACATGTATGATATTAGCACATAACCTTATAATGGTTGGGAAATTACTAACTAGAAGGTGTTGTCCTTCAGACTAGTTTGGAGGTGTAGAACCGAAAAGAGTCGGGCTAAGAATTTCGGAGGTTACAATAAGGATGTAATGTTCTATTGCTAAGGAGCATAAAAGAACACTACATTTTGGTATTGAGGTGAACCAAGTGAAGTCGGGGAGTTCAAGAGTAGGAATGGATGCGTGTATAACACCTACATACCCAGGAGATGTGGGATCAAAGCTAACATAGTTCCAACAAATTGGTGTATTTTATAGGGGTAGGAACTAGGATACCAGGTATACAAGGTATATATATACGATATTTATGGAGCCTAATCCTTAAAATAGCATTTACTTTCTATTGGATTGACATACTTATATATTGAGAAATGACGTTGATCAAATGACGATGTTTGAAAAGTATTCGTATGAAAACACATATTTGGATTATCGTCGCCTTGGTGGGCTTAGTTCGCTCAGAGAAGTGGTGAGAGTAACCGAATTTTAAACTTTGGCCTACAAATTTTGGGGCTGACATTACTTAATGGCTCTTTCTAGAGAACATATTTTGAAAGTACATTTTCATGTTGATGTATTTTGTAATGATGGAGTTTGATTTTTATTTGTTTAACACATGAGCATGTCAATACAGTACACAAGCAGAGGTGATGGATTAGAAAATAGAGTTTTGAAATATAAACGCTGTAAATTTTAAACCCAACCCCCTAAAAGGTCACCAATACAAAGAAGATAAGCAAGTATATACATTTTACCACAGTATATATATGTGAGTATTGCCCCAAAATTTATGCAGAGGTTCTTTACCCACACGATGAAAGCCGATTTTTTTCTTGGGGGTGTGTCCCTTTTTTTAGGAGCTTTCGTTCGGGTAGAGCTTCGTTTTAAATTGGTGGCTTTGCATAATTTGTGAAGAGGTTTGACTAGATTTATTTCTCGGAGATGACTTTTCATAAGTACGAACCTATTTTTAGGACTCGTAATCTACTTCACGGAAGTACGAACTTTTTTTAGGGAAAAATTAATTTTCATAAGGTACTTTCAGAATGAGATCGAGCATATCGAACACTCGGGAGAGAAGAAGATTAAAAATAGAATCAATGTCGGGTTTTGGGATGCTTTGAAATGGTAGGTGGGAACTTCTATTTATAGGGGTCTGGGCATATCAGATAATGGATCGATTAACCATTTAGGACCCATGATATTGATTGCATGACATGTGTAATGTCGACATGATAATTTGTAATGATGATTTTCGTGGAGGGATAACCGAACGGTTATTTTTGGGGAAACAGTTAACTGATCGGTTAACTATTTAAGGCATAGTTAAGTGATCACTTAACTATCCCAGAAGTCTTGTTTGTTTACTATTTTAATGGATTATTTGATTTTTATTAATTTTATTTTGGTGCCATACACTTTGGTTCTTAGTGTTTTTACAGTTTTAACTTTAGTGCCATCTTCAAAAGTTATTTTTTTTACTAATTATTCCATGTTTCAAGCTCTGGATTTTTTGTGATAGTATGAAGCATCCTCGAACCTCGATTGCAAATCGAGGTGACCACAGAGGAGGTCAAATAAGAGTGTGCACATTAGAAAACTCTTCGTCCAAAATGGAAGGACTTCAGAAATAGGTTTACTTATTTTGGAAGAGATATGGGGTTTATGGGTGATAGCTTGAATGTTTTATGGAGAAAAGTGGGATATTTGGCAAGTGTCAGGTGGTTAACTGATTAATTAATGGTGGTATGCGAATAATTAACTGATCGATTAATTGTTGGGGAATGGTTAACCTTTCCAGTTGCCCAAACCTATAAATTTGGTCGGGAAAGATTTCTTCTTCCTTTTATTATGATATTCCTTCATCTCTCTCATTACTCTCCACTATCTCTCTAGTGTTTGGACTTTTGTGAGTGATTATTCCGGTTGTACTATGACTATGGACCTGAATCAGCCCATTCCAGTGGATGGGGAGGATGTGTATTAGCCCAATCCTACCGTGGAAGATATGGGAAGTGTGATGGGGTGGTTGCACTGGAAGGATTTGCTACTGTAGGGGACTATCCGGATGTTTTGATCATGGGGCCGAAGGGACATCAAGGGGTGTCTCATCATGAGAATCACTAGGTAGTGGTAGATTAGCAAGTAGAGGATGTGGTGCTTGGGGCACATGTATCGGTGTATGGGTCCTTATTGTCGACTGATGAGGTTATATAGAGGTGCTTTTGTAGGAGTGTGAGAGCCAGAGTGCTGGCGAGCGTCCCTTGGGTGCTCCACGTGTATGTCCCTATATTTTTATATTTTTGCTTCATGTTTTTTTTGTATTTGTACATGGCATTTGTCTTATATTTTTTAAATTGATATGGAAGTTTAGATAGTAGTTTTTTAGCAAACTGGTATAGGAAATGTGGATATATGAGATAATAATGTTATATAATGTAAAAATGCAAGTGGAGCGGATAATAATAATAATAATGATAGTGATGCCAAAATAATGATAATAACAATAATGATGAAGCGATGATTTATAATAATGATAATGCGGGAAGGATGGTAGTAAAACTAATGATTTGATAATAATGTGATATTTAATATTAATAGTGATAATTGTAAGACTGATGATATTAAGTAATAGTAGTAATAAGTATGATGATAAAAATTTCATATTAATATTTTATGTGATGATTATAGTGAAAAATAATGATAGTAGGGAAGAAATAATGATGTTTAATTAATAGTAAACACATATGATAATAATATCATGCGGCAGTAATGTTAATAATAAATTATGGTAATAATAATTTTTAGTGATAATGGTATATCTAATAATATTAATATTATAATGATGATAATGCTAGTAAAACTGGTGAGATAATAACAAGAATGATAATAAATAACAATCATCGTAAAAACAATAATGATGTAATGATAATGATAAGCAGGGAGGTGCCCTAGAGTGAAAATGATGCACTTTTTTCAATTTGTCATAATAATACTAAAAAATAAAAAAAATAGTAATAATAAGGATATTATTAGTATTTATTAAAGGGTAATCATTATTGTGGTATTAATAGTTTTATGATGGTATGCCACGAGAGTTGGGATAAGATGGCAGAGATGGGGGAGCGTGAGTCAGTATATAAAGATAGGGGGCACATATATATTTATAAAATAGGCATAAACTAGACGGGAGATATTGTGATGGCATGTCGGTCTTGTTTGTCACATGTGTATTTCATTCCTGGATAATATATAGAATGTAAACATTGTAAGGAAGAGAGCTCCAGGGGGTTACCAAGTACCTCACGACTGGTTGTCCTTCCTTATTAGGTGGAACCAAGGGTCAGGAGATTAAGTGTGGAAATAGCTTGATCCAAACACTTGGACGGAGAAAGCTCCTGGGGATTTTCGGTCACCTCGTGATTGGTTATCCTTCCTGATTAGCTATAACCGAGGGTTAAGAGATTAAGTGTGGGAATAGTGTGACCTGAACACCTGGAGGGAGAAAGCTCGGTGAGGGGGGGGGGATACTGCTCACCTCACGACTTATTACCATCCTGGTTAGCTACAATCGAGAGTTGGGAGATTAGGTGTGGGACAAAAATTACCCAAACACTTAGAGGGAGAAAATTTCGAGTGGTTTTCGTGTCACCTCACGACTGGTATAATTTTCATGTATGTATAATTTTCATTTCACTGATATATTTCTTTTTTGTGTTTTCCCCTTCTTTGCAGCCTGGAAGAAAAGCTAGATTCAAGGGATTGGTAGGCCTCATGGATAGGGCTTGGGTGTGGACTCCTCCTTTTGTCCACACCCTCATATAAACTGTGGGATTTGGTTCTTTATTGAACTATTTGGTTGTGGGTCACTGTGACACCCCGCCTAATTAAATACCGGGCGATCACTCCTTTATTAAATTAAATCAAGGTAAACAGTTGGTTCATTCTCAGCATCACTGTCGCTAAAAATACATTTTTCCAATTTAACACCCTAAATAATTAAGCTAAGTGTCAAAACCATTTTTATACATACATTCCAAATTTTAATTAATGAAAAAGATTTATTTATTTAAAAACAACATTTCTACAATTAAGAATCACACCACGATAAACCAAATAATATAATACATTCGCCAATGGAATGTCAACATATGAAACTAGAATCACAAATCCATACTGAATAAATCCCATAGAACAATACTGGAAATAACTGAAATATAAATGTCCCAACAACTAATGAAATAATGGAAAGGGCGACACATGCCCAATAAATGAGAATGCTAGAAGTGGAGTCAATAAAGGAAGCCGTCTACGCAAGTGACCTGTAACTCCCACCTAAGCTGCAGCACGTTCCTCTCAAAGGATCCTAAGCAAGACGCCCCTGTGGCTGGGCACCTGAAATATATACATATATATACAAGAGAGAGAGAAAAAGAAACGGTTCAGAGCCTGAAAGTGTGTTTGATTTAAAATACGTTTAGCAAGTATTTAAATTGATACAGGCCAATGCAACAACATATTAGTGCGTCACTCTCTTGAGAAATACTCACCTCTCTTCTAATGTGCACACCTATCGCACTAATCTTCCCAACGGTTTGTTTTATCAATTATCGCACTAGTCTTTCTAAAAGATTTAACATATCTTAGATTACTCGTAAGATTTACAATTCACTATTTCCACTTTAAAAAGATGTTCCAATTTGTAACCAAAGTTCTCTATTTTTAACTTTATAAAAACAATAAAGTTTCCAATGACATATTATACTTTCTCAAAACAAGTATTTATAATTTGAGCCAACAACCATGTCCTACTTATCTAATCTCAGTGGGCAGTTTCAAATATCATAATCTCATATATATATTAACTACTCGTATAATATATATATAACAGCACCCTAAATAAAACTATGGTGCGTGCATACTTCCACTATCCAAACCCTATACCACTCAAATCAAGGGGAATACAAATTCGGAATCACTCTCGAATTGTATTAACACATATACAAACAATATCGAGGCGAAGCATAGATTCCAAGTCTCTAAGAGGATGGCACATACTCGCGTCTCTTAGGACCGTCTGAACTATCAATTCGATAGCCTGTACCAAGGATATCTATCTTCTAGGGTACAAGTCAATATCCCCCATAAAGGTACCATCGAGATAAGACTGTCCCCGCGCGGTAACCTCAAGAATAGCAAGTAGCGCGGTATGTTTTTCACATGTATATAATATATGTACACACAATCATATAAATATACCACTTTATCATATTAACATAGGTTCTTCACGTTACCCATAATTATACCATTTATCCTTAATTTCACATTTAGAGAAATACGTATAAGGTTTCGTTCCTAACCTTAACTCGAAGGGTTTTCTCACTCATTACCTGACACTCGTGGACTATATCCTCACAAATCTGAAATTCAGTAAGTGTCTTTATTAGGTTCCAATGTAACTCTCTTACGCACCTCACCCTTTAAATTTATAAATTCATCAACCCTAAAGCAAATGTCCCATAAATACCATTCTCGCTGAAGATTAAAGGTCCAAACATTTATTCCTATGCCCTACTGGTCCTCAATGTCTCCCAAATAATTTTATCAAGAATGCACAAGAATTATATCACGACAATTTGAATTTAACTCATTTAAAGAGGGAATTAGGAGTCTGCCAGGAGAGGTCGATCGATCGAAGCTTGGGGCTCGATCGATCGAACCTTCGATCGATCGAAGCTCTAGGCTCGATCGATCGATCAAGCAGGTCTGGGCAAAATTCTCCAGAATGCAGTTACGGGTTTCACTAAACTTATTCATCCAAAACTATGTTTTTCCATTCCAATCGTCCCAAAAATCCTACTATCATCATTATAACATTATACCAGGTGTTTATAACGTAAAACATGCGTATAACTATCATTAAACATGGATAATTAACTCAAAATCCCATCTAATCATCAAGAACCCTAGAGTTTTCCTTAATCAAGGTCCTAATATGTTTTTACCAGAAATTCCTTCTAATATATCATCAAAATTTCATGGGTTATATTCCTCTACATGGCAAGGGTTCCAGAATTTCCATATAATCAAAACTACATGCATTATCCTAACACAAATTTAGTTTTCTTCCATAGTTTCCATCTCTAAACAATCCTAGACTAATATGAAGATTGCATTAACGAAAATACGTAAGTCAAATACTTGCCTGGGATTTTTGGTATGCAGATTCACGGCTGATTTTGGTATGGTTGCGTTCCTTGTCTCGCGATCTACGCGGTGGTGGTGGTGGTGGCGGTGCAATCCGGTGGCTTTTTGGCCTTGAATTTCCTTGGAGCTCTCTCCTCTCTTCTCCAATGGCCATCACTTGATTTCTGGATATTCTAACCCTAAAAGGCTAACCTAATGGCTGATATAAGTTGCTGAAATTCGTGGGTTTAATTACCCAATTATGTAAAATGACTAAAATTCCCTCCCGGGGTACAAATTAGGCCTAAAAATGCCCCGAGACCCAAACTACACCCCCGGGTACACATTTCTGACTATCTCGACCCTAACGGACGCGTTGGCGCACTCAAAACGACCATACGAACAACTTATAAAATATTCACTTTTTATTTAACCAAATTAGTCCCGACTGACACGAGCACGTTCCGACTTAAATTTCCGAAATCGTCATTTAATTCACTCATGACATTCAATATAACCAATATAATATATTACTTTGCTCATTAGTAATATTCAACCAATTTCCCATAATTACTAACTCTCGTCACGTTAGTAATTATAGCATAATTAATTTCCGAATTTTTATTAAATAAATCATTCACATTAAATTTAATAAATCCCCAAATTAATATAGCATAAAAATACGGGGTATTACAGTCACTATAGGAGGTGATGGTTGATCATTGTTATGATGGGAGAGCACTGGTGGGATACTAAGATTACCTTCATCTGTTGGTGGGGGAGATGACAATGACCCCCTTAGATTCTAGGGTTTTTGCGATAAATGTATTCTAGGGTTTTTGCGATAAATGTAAAGTTATTTGAAATAACTAAATTATTAAAAGAGAAGTGTCAAGTCAATTCGAAGCACTAAATATGTTTGGGCGCTAACCCTTGCAATAAATGGTCAGCAAATTGATTTGTGCGATTGACACTTTAACTGAGATTTATAATGCATCCTCAAATACTCGGGGTTTCTTTTGTCAAACTGAGTTAAGAAATCTAACGATTAATCCAAGTTAATGTACCAATATCGATGTATTGATTAGTTAATTACTAGTAATTTTACATTTAAAATTTAAAACCCTAGGTTTGGTTCATGTTCCCTAACCTCGAAAGAAAATTATCTAAACATGATGATTAATTGGAAACAAGTTACACTAAGCATGTAGGAATTCATAATTTAAATATGAAGAAAGGAAGATTTTAATGATAATACCAAATGAGTTGAATCCGAGGTGTATGAACAATGAAATTCTAACCAATAAAGAATGATAGAAAATCGAATGAACTCCTTCCTTATATTGAAATGCAAATGTTGAAATTAGTAAGTTTTAGTAATTCCAACAATCATATATTAATTGCAAGAAATGAACATTTTAATTATAATACCAAATGAGTTGAATCCAAGGTGCATGAACAATGAAATTCTAACCAAGAAATAATGACATAATATCGAATGAAATCCTTTCTTATATTGAAATGCAAATGTTGAAATTACTAAGTTTTAGTAATTCCAACAATCAGAGATGAATTACTAGAATAAAATAAGATGGAATGTGTATAAAATTGCTCCTAAAATCCCTATTTAAAGACCCTGAAATGGCTAAAGGGATAGGTCAAACCACTACCCCACTAAGCTACAAAATATGAAAAGAGACAAAAATTCGCAGCAAACCAAACCCCTTGACCAAACCGAACCCATGGATCGAACCTCTTGGGTAGAGCAAACTAGTTTGATCTAAAATCGAACCGGTTCAATTTTCAGTACTATCTTGGCACTTGAAACATGCTTAAAACTTCCTCCTTTCTGCATTTAGACTCGGGAACCTTATTCAAAATAGATGTATTTTCTTCATCGGGACTCGAAATGAGGTGCCGATTATTCCTGTGTTCTTGTAAACTCGAGGTCTACAATTTTAATGTTGGCTCCTTCTCCGGGTTTGGGATGAAAAATGATCGATTTTCCCTTAACTATTCTTTCTTTATATTCCTTGTTTTGCATTATTTTCTCCTATTCAGTTGCACGAATGACCTATAAAACATATGGGAGATAAAATAAAGAAGAAACACTTGCCAAAAAGATTAATTACAAGTAATATTAGTTAATTCCGAGATAAATGCGATGCTTGGGTCTGGAAAAATGCTGAAATTATAAGGATAATTATGAAATAATGATGTCGAATCACTTCTTATTTCTACACTTGTGAAGTTATGTTCTTTTGCTTACGTGGTTATGTATACTAAGCCTGCTAGGGTTATACAGCTGATGGAGGGTATTTTTCACTTTTCACCCATTATGCTAAGGGGAATTTGAGGGCGGGATCATCCATGATCTTAGAGGCAGTTAAAGCACTTCTCAATGGGATGATCGTAGACACTATAATCACTTTTAATACTTTTCTACATACATTGTTCCTTTATCTATGGCTTAGTATTTTCATGTTTGTAGTGATTTTTCTTTCCTTTTGATGTTTTTCCTATATAGGTTTCCCTAGGTCTTGACTCGCTATGTGTTAGGATTTGGAATAGCAACAGGGAGATGCCAGAGAGGAGGTCATTGGTTGATGAGCCATATGGTGTTGTTTTTTATCTGGGAGAGAGGGTGACTTGTCAACATATGTAGGATGCACCAGTCAGGTTACCATTCCCCCTCCTTACCATTTAAAGCATGTAAAGGGGATGATTGATGTTGATAGGTAGGTGTTTGTGGGGGGTTGTCTACAAGGGACCTTTCAAGGGAGGATTTTAATTATCTGATTTTAGTGGGGCAATAGGTGATGTTGATGTTTCTCCCTGTCCCTAGGAAAGTATTATTATCCTGCGCAGGCGTAGTGCCGATTGAGGAGGTTCCTATGGAAGAAGGTCATGCAGTTTCGTAGGGTGAGATGGTGAGGGAAGGTGGAGATCGATGGGGGTATGAGGATGTTATAGTGCCCAAGGATAGGGTTGGGGATCATGGTTCTATGGCTTAGGTGGATGTGAATGCACAGAGGGAAGTCCTGGGGTGGGTTCGAGGGTTCAGGGGGGTTGATGCTTAAGGTGGGTAATAGGGGATGAGACGTAGCAGGGGAGAAGGATATAGGGTAGATCTTGGGCCCTCGAGGAGAGTTTTTCTTCCCATGTCGAGGGACTTTCTTATCCCACATGATGTGATGGGGGCATATTTATGATTGGGAGAGGAATTTTCGAACCCTTCAAGTCCTACTCAGGTGATTTGGGGAGTCCCCTTCCTTTGCCTAAATTTTTTTCTCTCCAGAGTGTGGAAGATTTTTTATGCATGTAATCTTTCGTTGGTTGTGGAGGAGAGGGACCAAATAATGAAGGAAGGCATAGCCTATGAGAGGACTGACATAAAGGGTTTGTTACGGTTCACGTTTTTTCCTAGAGGCTAGGGTGAGGGAGCTAGAGGAGGAGGCTCAGTGTACAAGTGAGGAGAGAGTGGCCACTCATGGGGGAGTTCTTATCTAGGGTGGAGTGCCTTCGCAGGGGGAAGTGCCTTTTAGGAGCGCGAATCTTCCTACATTACCATTCGAGTAAACTCTATGGAGAATAATTTCCCAGGCAAGTTCCCAATTTGTACGTTGACCCTTCATTTGGATTGTTTAGTCTTAAATTTAAGATGATCATAGGATTCGAAGGGTTATGCTTATTTTATTATCCTTATCTTTTTAGTGTCTTTTCCTTATATCTCTCTTTCATCCTTTTGGTTATCTTTCCTAATTTTAATTCATTTCAGGATGTGGTGGTGTCTGCAGCCAGCCTATAGAGTATGATGACTCATTTTTCATCCTTATATCTGGACCTTACTCATTCTATTCATGTTCATGGTCATGTGATCCCTTGTGCATGCCGGCCTTCATCTTACTCCGATACTAGGACCCCTTCTCATGAACCTTCCCATTAAGAGGAAGTTTCAGACTCCATCACTGGGTCGATGCAACATTAACTTCTTTATCATGTGCTTATTCCTCCCATTTCCATGTTAAGCCCTAGGCATCTTGGGGATCCTGACGTGATAGAGGATGCTTTTGATGCCACTTAGCAAGCCAATCATGATTGAGGTTTAGATAGTGATTGTCTAGGTGGAGGGACTATCTCCACCGAGTCACACACTTTACTTTATTATTTTATTTGTTCAATCTATTATACATGCTTTATTCTTTATTTAGGGGATCAGATAGCACTGATTGGGTATTGTTTCAGAATTTTTATGGCATAGTGAGATTTGACTCACATTTATGCCCGTGTAATTTTCATTAAATGATATATTGACCTTCTATGCGATTTTTTTACTTTATTTACAGGATGATTAATGTTGAACATGTGTATGAAATAAATTGAGTCTGTTATATGTTTATTAAAGCAGTAATGACAAATTTATATACATTTTTTATCAGGACAATAAAATAAAGGGAAAAGGTAAAGATAATAGAATAAAGACAAGATAGGGTGAAAACAAAGGTGCCCCATTTTTTTGAGACACAATTTCGGAGAGAGAAAACTTTATTTGTTTGATAGAGAGCCACTTTGTTTGAATGAATGTCAGAGCGGTGAGGAAATTCCTCTTTTCCTTCAGTCTATGATAAGGCGAGAGCCCTTGGATGTAGCTTTTAAAGTCGGAGTGCAATCCTTCTGTCAAGAATATAGTGTCATTTTATGAGGAGACATTAGTATGTCTATCTGTTGATGATCCTTTTTCCATTATGTTGGGTGATCGAGGGAGAATGTCATGGTAATTGGAATGTTTCCCTCTTTCTTAGAGTACGGGCTATTTTGTGGAGAGATCTTGGGGAGTCTGCCTTTTTTATGATCTTTGTCCTGGGATTTGGGTTGATTTGAGGGGAGAGTAGTGTTTTTTCTATTTATTTTTCTAAGGAGAAGTGTATTGGGGTAGTGTATTTTCCCTTTTGAGGATTCTTTTTAATTTTTCTCGGTATTAGCCTTTGCATGTAGCTTAAATAATGATGACCCTGCGAAGTTTTTAAAATGTATTAGAGCTCTATTTTGTTACTTGATGTTTTAGCCTATTTATATCTCACCAACTCTTTGAGAGTGAGGTCACAATGATCGAAAATAGGGCTTTCCCGTAACATGGATTTTCTGATGTTTATTTAGATCGGGCCAAAAGTGATATCTCGAGTTTCCTACATATCTCTGATTTCAAGAAAAATGGGTATTTGTAAATATATGTGATAAAAATATAGTGGAGAATTAGGTCTACATAGTTCTCTCTAAATGAAAAAAAAGGTTGAGGGCTGAAAGTTCTTTAGCCGACTTTAAGCGAAAGGTTAGTGGATAAAGTGGCCTTTTTTACATGGGGTTAGGAATGTGTATGGGCTTGCATGGTTTTCCCTTACCCCGACGACCAATTTATTTGACCATTTTCCTTTTTTACCATATGATTGTTCAAGGAAAGAATTTCATAAATCGGTCAAGATTGAAGGATTGGGAAAACATAAAACCGTCGAGATCAGCTAAGGTAGCTGCCCCGCTAGAGTTTATTTTGATGACTAGGTAGGGTCCTTCCTAATTGGGTTCAAATTTACCTTCGGGAGTTCGGGCTGACATGAGGTTTTCTTTTATGAAGAGATTCTCCTTTTGAATATTTCTCTTGTTTACTCATTTACTAAACACCAGAGCGATATGTTGGTGGTGTCCCTAGTTAAGGTAAGCGAATTTTAGGTTCTTCTTTTCTGGAGAGCTAGTTCGTCATAATAGGATTAAACCCATCGGTTTCAGATACTTAGATTTAGAGCATGACCCTTAGTGGGGTATCTCATGTTTGATGGGTAGGAATACTTTTATTACATAAACTAGTGAGTAGGGTGTGGCTCTGATGGAGTTTTTCTCTGTCGTACGATAGCCCCACAGGGCATATGGGAATTTTGTGGACCAATCGTTGTAGGTTTCAGTCAGATTATTGATAATGTTTTGACAATTTGTTAAAATCTTCAAACACCCCAATTGTTTTAGGTCACTAGGGAGACGATTTATTCTAAGTGATACCATACTCGTGTAGTAGGTTTGAAATCTATTTCTCAAAGTGAGACCTATTTTTTGATACTAACGCATAAGGTAAACTGAAGTGGAAGATGATATTTCATTGTATGAATTTGGCCGCTTTCTTGGCATTCATAACTACATCAGATTTGACATCGACCTATTTGGTGAAGTAATCTATGGTGACTAAGATAAATCTGTACTCATTAGAGGCTTTAGGTGTTACCTTCCCTATGATGTCTATCCCCAAGTGGAGAAAGGCCAAGGTGAGGCCATACGGTAGAGCTCTTGGGGAGGTATATACTATCGTATGGCATATAACTAACAGTTGAGGCACCTTCTGACATATTCAATGTAGTACTTTTGCATCGTAGTATGGTATTATAATTGTTTAAGGATTTGTTTGGATAGGGTGTGACCACTTATGTGAGGGACACATTCTTCACTATAAATTTTATCCATAATTTTGAAGGCTCATCCTTTGGACACATTAGAAATGTATTCGTAGACTTAACCCCAAGAGATGATGAATTGGGTTGCCAATCAACGCCGGATAAGACGAACATTAGGAGAGGAATATAATACGTATTGGCTTTTATTGAGCATGTTTACCAAATTGAGGATCCTATGGTAGTTTATTAATGGAATTGACCTCGAAGAAATATCAAGCGTGTGTTTCAGCTGGTTATGTGGAACGTGGTGTCCGTAATGGCCCTTGGCATGTCTATTATAGAGCCTATCAGGGAAAGTTTAATTGTGACGTCGATTTTATCCCTTGGGAGGAAGTCAAATTTGAGGTGTTTGAATCCACCTCCTCTAAGTAGGCATGGTATGTTTGGAGATTGTCTTATCGGATCCTCCACTTTCCCAGTATTCAATCGATGACTAGGCTAGAATCTCCATAGGCCTTGAGTTTGATGATCCATGTTTCCAGGGACATTTCAAGTCCTGTGATGCAAATCTCATACTCAGCTATGTTTTCGGTGCACTCATATGTAATTTTGAGATCGGTGGGGGGTCATAGTGTGTCGAGGGATATAAGGAGAATTCTTATATCGAATACCCTTTTGTTGGATGCCCCTTTGAAGTACAGTTCCCAAGTTTCTCTATCGTTTAAGTCAAAGAGATCCTCGTTTGGAAATTTGGCTCGTATTGTTCTTTGTATGATAGGGATTGTCTTGATAGGAGGTGGGAGATAGTCTACCCTTTGGTGACATTTTGTATGATGTACTTGATGTCAAACTCGAATAACATCAATATCCATTTGGACATTTAGCTAGAGAGAGAGGGTTTCTCAAATAGGTATTTTAGGGGATCAATTCTCGAGATGAGTCTTATTCCAAAAGACATCATGTAGTGGCTTAGCTTACGAGTAATCCATACGAGGGAAACACAAGGCAATTATGTGTATTTTCTTTTTGTTGACATACTAGATGAAACATTATTTTCGAGAACTTTACATGTATTGAGCCAACATGGCTCCAAAAATCGTGTCAGTTATGGTCAGGTAGAGCAGGAGTGGTTTTTCTAGTTGGGTAGGTACTGGTAGGGGTGGGTGAGTGAGATACTCTTATATTTTCTCAAATGCTTCTTTGTATTAAGCGTTCCACTCTTTTGATGTGTCTTTCTTGAGTATTTTGAAGATGGGTTCACTAATTGTAGTAAGATGGTTTATGAACCGACTTATGAACTTTATTTGGCTTAGAAAATCTTAGACATCCTTTTCAAGTTATGGGTTAGGGAATTTACCGTATGGCTTTGACTTTGGTAGGGTCTGCCTCGATTTTACCCTTGGTGATGATTAATCCAAGCACGTTTCCTCTAATGACTCCGAAGATGCATTTCTGTAGGTTTAGTCACATTTTAAGAAGTCATAATCAATGGAAAATTTTTTGGAGTGCCAGAACGTGCCTTTCACGGTCTTTGGACTTGATAATCATATCCACGACACTAAAAAAGGCGATTTTTCACTGCCATTAACAATGACAAATGACATTGGTAACTGTTATTTATCGTAACAATTTAACGATTAACAAATAATATTTGTCACTGCTCGAAGCAGTGATAAACAGTCTTTGTCACCCCCATGGGATTATAAAATGTGACGGCAATAACCCCGCCATTTTATTATTTTTGTTAGCAGTAACAACCCTGAGATTTATCACTACGGTTAGCACTGAAAAATTCAATGTTAAGTATCATTCATGCTGTAATATCCTGTTCGGTAAATAAATTAAAATATATATTGATTATAATTGAAGAGGGGTTAATTATAATTATGGAGGAATTATGCGTGAAAAGTTGGAGAAAAATAAAAATAAAAATAATTAAGGTCATTCAAATGACATGGGATGTCGTTCGAACGATAATACACAGGTCCCGAGATAGGTCGTTAGAAGGGTCGTTAGAAACAGGGCTTCTAATGACGTGCTTCTGGTTTACAGTAGCAAGTCGCGCGAAGGGTCACGCAATCCATATATCGAACGACATAGGTTAAGTCGTTCAAATGACATAGGGAAGTTGTTTGAAGGACGTTGGTCGAGTTTTTATATCTGATTACCCTTGTGAGCTGTCACAATTTAGAGCGTTGATTTTTTGTGTTGTCGAGCCCATATCAGTTCAACAAGGGTAAAACGGGATTTTTGGTGTTAATAGGGGTTTTCTATAGGTTTGTTTAGGTGCATTTGGGGTTTATTTTGTTGGGAGAAGATGGAAAAAGGAGAGAGAGTGAGAAATAGAAAGGAAGAGGTGGGTGGTCTTCCACCACCACCCACCATCAAGAAAATTTGGAACATATCAAGAAATGGATTGTGTGGTAAATGTGTTAATACAATCAAACTTGAATGAATGTAATAAATGTTATGGTAAAGGTGAAATGGACAAGTTATTGCGTAAAACTACTAAAGTCCATAAGATAAGGAAAAATGGTAAAGAAAGTGGGTAATCGAGTGGTCATGCAACCTAAATGGTTAAACCCATATTTAACACAAGAATGTGTTGTAAAGGAATTTCAAAGATTAAATAAGTATTTTCTAATATGGTGAATGAGTGTGTTGGAATGGTGATTTTCAATGAAAATACTAAAGTGTATTGAAATGAATGAAAGGGTTAAAATTCAATAAAGGAATGGGTTTGGGTAAATCAAGTGTAATGGTCTCAAGTGTTGAACCGGGTGTGTTAAATAATGTGAGAATGCTAAGTGGGAATATAGAAAGCCTTTAATAAGATTAAGGTAAATTAATCTAGGAAAGTAAGGATTGCGAAAGTAAAATGGTTAATGCATTGGAATGTGTATTTTATAAAGGTACACGTATGTAGATACATACATATTTTCACACGCATGTGGTTGTAGCATGTGAGTATTCTTTTCTAGCATTCATTTCTATAGTGCTTGTATAAATCCACTGGGCATAAGCTCACACCCACATTTTATTACGGCTGGTTGGGAGAAGTTTCGTATTTTGAGGATGTTATACAGGTAAGTATATTTTATTTATGTTTACTTTAAGAGATCTGTTTACTTGGAGTTTGGGGTTCTCCCCATGGGTCCCTCACGCAGTTTATCATGAAAATGAAATCTCATTCTTACAAGAAATGGTAACTGAAATAAAACTTGATTAGCAACATTATATAGGTTGTTCCATTGCACTTCACACATAATGCTTGGGTCAGACAGGGTTGACCCACGGGTAACTCATAAATCCGTGTCGGGGCATTACAAATGGTATCAGAGAACTAGGTTCAAGGCTCCGTTCAGGTGTGACGTGGTGAGGTCGGTATTGGATCTTTCGACATTGGTGTGGTTTGGGCTGGTCATTTTAGTTTGATGACGGTTTGGTTCGTGTTATCGACGGTAAAGTCTAAGAGATTAGCACAACAAGTTAGCCTAGTGCCTAGTGGCACACGATTAGATTGATAATTATTAATCGTTTCCTCATCTCTAATTAGAATTGTATTAATTTGCGGGTGTCCATGTGAATCTATAGTGGTGACCCCGTGGTTGTTAGTGTGAGGTTCTTACGTTAAAATTTGGTGACATAGAATCAATTGAGGTGTCGATAGAATGAAAAGACTCCCCGTGGGAAAGTGGAATGAGTTGCATATAGTCAATGGTAGAGGTTGATGGTTAGGATGTATCGGTTAGGCACTAATGATTGGTGATTAATGGGGGCATGTATAACCCTTAAGTGCGGCGCTTATGGGTAGCTAACGTCGGTGATATAATTAGGTAAGTTCAGTCCTTGGAGTGATATCGCAATTTATGGCATCTCGGCGAACACATGAAGTTGTGTAGGTAAATAGTGGCAACACTGCGATAGTTCATGTGAGATGTATCGTATAATAATTTTGATGGTGAGATTAGGCTTGTTAGTGACAACAGTGATTAGTTTTCACTTCGACCTAATGGTAAAGGTTGTGTATCTCATGTATGGAGACTAGATGGTTGAATGGCACTCACAGATGTTTATTTTAAGGTGAGAGCATACTAGTTCCTTTGGTGAAGGACCTAAGTTTAATGTATTTTGGGTTATAATGTGGTATTGAGGAATAGGATCCCGTGCGACGTCCATGGTGTGGGCCTTGGTATTTGTAGGCAATACCCGGCGTCCATATCTTACCAGGATCTTTATAGCCTTTTTAACATGTAGGTTAGCACATAATGTGATGTTCGCTTGGAGAGATAATTCATTTGACTTGATTGAACATTCATTTGAGGATTGGGCGAGGCAGATCTTGAGGTTTATAGGTTACTGGCGAAGTCATGTATCCTTCCATGATCGGTAGTAGCATTAGTGATGGTTTGTACGTGACTTATAGTCACAGCCGTTTGGAAGGAAGGTAAGATTAGTATTTATGTCTTGAAACTCGTTTTAGTCGTCGAGGTAGTGGCTAGGTGCGAGGTAGCCCTAGTGTGTGAATTTTTCATAGGAACGTTGAGGTGCCCATAGGAAAAATTTATGTGTGGCATCATTGAGGATAAATATCAAATTTTGTGATGTCTTTAGGTGTTCAAGGATTAAGGTGCACTATGGCTAGAAGCTCGTGGGCTAGTATCTTTACGACCACCAAGTGATATCAACGTAGATATTGAAAGGTTTGTGGACTACACCAATGACGATAGAAGTATAAATAACGAGAACTTGTCGAGTTTTGGGACTTTTTTTGCATGAAATGTGTTTGATATTCTTAAGAGACCAACCTGGTAAAAGAGGCAGCAGCATTCTAGTAATGAGTGAATTGAGGGTTGGGTGATGATCCCAGATTGCCGGTTGTCTAGTATACATGCCGATATGGCTTTCCAATCGGTGCAGGTGGGTGGTGTAATCCCTAAGTTGGAGAGGTAGTTGTGTCCTTATAAGGGGATCAGATGTTATGAAATGACTAGTGTGGGTATGGTGATACTCGGGTTCGGGATGTGCTAGGAAATGTATTCGAGACTTAGAGTGATGACACCGTGTGGAAACTTGGAAATGGCGATTGAGGTGGAGTAGCATCGAAACATGATTATTATGTCAATTTTTTTATAGTATAGGCTAGAGTAGCCTTGGCAATGTAAGGATTAAATATTGTCACATCTTGCCAAGTTACTACGGGTTAGAAGATGTAGCCCAGTGTGATGTTAATTACACTTAGGGTGCCAACGACGACGGGTGTGGTCATCACATAAATATTGTATGGGCGAAAATCGAAGGTGAATTGGTGGAAATATCTCGTGTTCAAATGGCACGGTTAGGTGAGTGCTTCGCTTGAGCCAAATAATGTCTGCAAAATTTGGGATTCAATAACGATATGTTAAAGAAGACAATGACCTAGGTGTAATAGGTTGGTGATGTCATCACTAGTTATTGGATAAGATCAATGTGAACAAGGTGTGAGGTATCCGCCGATCAGAATGATTCATTTATGCTAAGCACGTAGAAGATAGGGCCTTTCTCCCAAGGAGGGAAGTTGGGCATTGACTTCCTCAAGGACTATCGATTCGTATATTGCGCTCGTATATGAGAATGAACAGTTGAGATTCGATTCATCACAACTAGTGAACCAAGATAGTTTGTATGGACATGAGTGGTACCTAGGGAGATTTTTGGGAATGAGTGGAACGACTTCTAATATACGGCATAAGTTCGCTTCCATATGTTAGAATCGGATGCCTAAGGGAGAAATTCCTTGGGACGGTTGCTAGTCCCTCTAACTCAAGTGTGTTCCCTTCAGTTTCGATAATCGGGTTCAGTATTCTCCCCTGTGTGGTGACTCATATTGGTACCATGACATAGTACAACGCGATTGAGCCCGGAAGAGCACGAGTGACCGAGTTTGGTCAATACAGCGCGGTAAATGGGTGCGCTCATGTGGGGTATTCTTGTTGTTGCATGAAATTTTGCATTCGGTTGGATATGCTTTAGTCCACTCGGTTTGCTCGTAATATCAATCTCCCTTTAGACTAGTGGACTCTTGACTGATCGGTTCGGCAGTTAGTGGCTCGGGTTTCAAATAGAGAGATGATGGTTGAGGATGCATTATAGTGTCATAAATCGAGGAAGAACTTAGCATATGATATTGCTTTGCCACGATGAGTGGATTAGAGTTAGAATCTAATGAGTACTCAAGGATGAAACTACTAAGGTAGCATTAGGCTCATCCGAGTGATGCAGCGAAAGGCGTAAACTGGGTGTACAATAATGATTTGATAGAACTATTCCTCATTGGAATGAGAGAAGGACATGAATTGGTTATCAGCAAATTCATATGAGTTATATAAGTAGGAAAACCTGGGAATTGTGGGACACAAGATGTACAGGCTTAAGCTAGAGATCAAAGTTTTGTGATATATACGATGATTGATCGTATCATGAGTTTCTTGGGGTGAGCGTTGGTCACTAGAAAATGGTTCGTCCATAAAGGCACCATTATGCCATAGATACTAGCATAGGTAGTGCTAGGAATGGTTAGGACTTGATCATAAGGCGAGTGGAGACTTAGAGTAAAATATGTAGTGCCATGATTGACAAAATAGTGAGCATTAGAGAATGTTTTAGGTTAAATACTTGGCGACTTTAATGCTAAGCACTTCGATGAATTGTCTTGGAAAATTTCTAGGACTTAGGATGGAAGTTGGGACCCCGTGAGTTTGAGGATTAATGGAACGAAAATTTCGGGGATGAAATTCCCTAAGGTGGGAAGTTTGTTATATCCTGACCAAGTAAATTAATTAAATTATGTATTGATTGTAATTGAAGAGGAGTTAATTATAATTATGGAGGAATTATGGGAGAAAAGTTGGAGAAAAATAAAAAGAAATAGGTTCGTTCATAGGATGTCGTTCGAACGACAATACACAAGTCGCGAGATAGGTTATTAGAAGAGTCTTTAGAAGCAGGGCTTCTAACGATGTGCTGTTGATTTAGAGTAGCAGGTCTCGCAAAGGGTCGCGTGATCCATATATCGAACGACATAGGTTAAGTCATTCGAATGACATAGGGAAGTCGTTCGAATGACGTTGGTCGAGTTTTTAGATCAGATTTCCCTTGTGTGCTGTCACAATTTGGAGCATTGATTTTGTGTGTTGTCGAGCCCATATCAGTTCAACAATGGTAAAATGGGATTTTTGGTGCTAAGAGGGGTTTTATAAGGGTTTGTTTGGGTGTATTTGGGGTTTATTGTGTTGGGAGAAGATAAAAGAAGTATAGAGAGAGTGAGAGAGGGAAAGGAAGAGGTGGGTGGTCTTCCACCACCACCCACCATTAAACCACCACTCCTCCACCATAGACCACCCATAAACCACCACTTTCATGATGTATTTCTCAATATTTGGACAAAATATACCCATTTCAACCATGGGCAAGGAAGAGCTACGAATTTCTGGAGCTATATTTAGGGGATTTTGGGAGAAGAAGAAGGTGGGTTTTAATGGAGTTAAAGTGGGTCTTGTTTTGGAGCTTTGAAGGATGCATTTGGTAACCACTTGAGGCCACCTTTGGAGGTGAGGGTTGTTCCTCCTATACCAACACCACTATTGAAGCCATTAGAGGTGGGTAAACCTTACTCTTCGTGTACGAATGTCATTTTTGCATTTGACGTCTTGTATTTAGAGTATTTGAGTAGAGTGTAATTAGTTAAATAGTATAATTGTTGTGTAGAAGACAACAAACATTTTTATGGAATAAAAATGTTGGAAAATATTATTTTTGTTAAAAATAAGGAATGGATAATTATTTCAAGGTTTGAAATAGTAAAAGTGGGTGTTTTGTGAAAATGGTATTTTTTTTTCTAAAAATGTTAATGAAAAACATTTAATGAAATAAAATGTTTGCAATTTATGTAAATTGTTGGAAAATGATCTATTGTTAAAATTAGAGAATAAGTAAATATTTCAAGGTTTTGGAATATTAAAAATGGGCATTTTTAGAAATATTGATGTTAAATATTTTATGAAATAAAATGTTTGTAAATGAAGGTTTTATGAAAAAATAGACATTTGTTGAGGATTGAAGAAATTATAATGTCTTTGTGCCTTAAAATGTATAAACAAGTTTAGAGAAGGTTCTGTTGGGTTTAAACATAAAATGAAAAAAGTTAGAAATTAGTCTTCAAAGTGTGAAATTGGGACTAAAGATGCAACGAAGATGGAATTACAAGACTGCACATTTTAAACAAAAGAAATGGTATTTTCTTAGAAAAGTAGTCTTAAGTGTAAATGCATTTCTTGAATAAAGAAGTAAACAAAGGTGTGTATCGTGAAGTATTGATAAAGGTATTCATTAAGTGTTAATGGGTAAACATGGAAAAGTTAGTGCGTGACTTGGTAATGTTGTAAATGATTAACACTCATGGAATTAAAAGGAGATTAAAGGCGTAAAAGAGTTTCTAATCAAGTATAATGTTACTCCAAGAGTAAAAAGGTGTTAAAGTGTTAAAACACTTGAGAAGTTGGTATGAATAACTTGATGGTATTTTTGGTGAAATTAACACTTGTGAAAATGGAGTAAAAGGTGATTTTGGAAACAAATGGGTAAAATAATAATTTCACTTAAAGTAAAATATTTTTATTAAATAAAAATGTTGGAAAGGGTCATTACACAAAGTGATCCTAAATGAATATGATTTTTGGAATAAAAATCAAGGTTAAAGTGTAAAGGACATGAAATGGTAAATTTTAAAAGTGTAACAAAAATTGGGGTGGAAAAGTCCCGAATTTTGGCTTCGGTCGGGTAAAAAGGATAAAGTGGAATGATGTGGACATTTGTAAAATGGTAAAATACATTAAAGGAACTCGGATGACACCTAGATAAAGCAAGAAGGGCCTCGAAGCCCTTGGATGAAAAGCCATAAATCACTTACCAGATCATATGGTGCGCATAGCCTGCGGTGTGGAGCCTGTGAAAGTATGCAGTCCGAGAAAAAATAAAGGAAAATTGGAACATGTCAAGAAATGGGTTGTGTGGTAAATGTGTTAATACAACCTAACTTGAATGAATGTAATAAATGTTTCGGTAAAGGTGAAATGGACAAGTTAATGCATAAAACTTCCAATGTCCATAAGATAAGGAAAAAGGGTAAAGAAAGTGGGTAATCGAATGGTTATGCAACCTAAATGGTTAAACGCATATTTAACACAAGAATGTGTTGTAAGGGATTTTCAAAGATTAAATAAGTATTTTGTAACATGATGAATGTGTGTGTTGAAATGGTGATTTTCAATGAAAATACTAAAGTGTATTGAAATGAATGAAGGGGTTAAACTCCGGCAAAGGAATGGGTTTGGGTAAATCAAGTGTAATGGTCTCAAGTGTTGAATCGGGTGTGTTAATTAAAGTGACAATGCTAAGTGTGAATAAAAAAAGCCTTTAATAAGATTAAGGTAAATTAATCTAGGCAAGTAAGGTTTTAGGAAGTCAAACAATTAACTCTTGGGAATATGCATTTTTTAAAAGTATACATATGTAGATATATACATATTGTCGCATGCATGTGGTTGTAGCGTGTGAGTATTCCTTTCTATTGCTCGCTTCTATATTGCTTGTATAAATCCCACTGGGCATAAGCTCACACCCACGTTTTGCTACAACAGGTTGGGAGCACGTATTTTGAGGGTGTTATACAGGTAAGTATATTTTATTTATGTTTATGTTAGTAGCTCTGTTTATTTAGACATCGGGGTGTTCCTCATGGGTCCCTCACACAGTTTATCTTCAAGTTGGAATCACATGCTAACAAGTGAAATGGTAACTAAAATAAAACTCGATTAGCAACATTATATAGGTTGTTCCATCGCACTTCACACCTAACGCTCGGTTCGGACCGGGTTGACCCACGGGCAACCCATAAATCCGAGTCGGGGCGTTACACATGCATATGATAGTATTCTTACCTACATATTGTGACACCCCGCCTAATAAAATACATGGTGATCAATCCTATACCAAATTAAAATAGGAGTCTCATATGGTTCATTCTCAGTATCAGTGTCGAAAACCAATTTAATTACTAATAAATTATTAGGCTGGCATCAAAATTTCATATTAACAAATCTTTTTAACCAATACAACTAAATAAAACATTCACACAGTTTATAAGCACGAAACTGAAATGAAATAAAACAACCAAACTCTCGGTACAACATAATACAACCAAATTGAATGTCATACTAAATGGTGATAAAAGAATAAATGAGTACAATTGGGCTATCGACCCGAATGTTTCTACAGTACCTCCTATATAGATTACAAGGATAGAAGCGTCTACAATAAACCTGCATGCATCCACAGCTGCTACATCAAACGTTTGACTCGAAGGAATCATCATCCAGGTATCCCTATGTCTGGACACCTATATATATAGATATATAGCAAGAGAGGGGAAAAATAGAGAAACAGGTCAGAGATCGAGTTTGAAAATATTTAACAAGTGCATAAATGCCATATATCAAAATATGAAATCTCTCATATTTAAACTCGTATAGCACTTTCATGAGATACACCTCACCCCTCTTCTATTAGTGCGTACCTATCGCATACCTTTAAAACAACCTAGTTAAGCTACCCTGCCTAACTAATCTATTCCACCCATCTTCTAAAAATCCTCATAAACCCGAGTACTAAGGACTAAACTTCTCCCCATTCCAAACATTGCACTACGTTTCATGCGTGGAGCGTCTCGCGAAGAGAAATCCAAATAAGGAACCCCCCGATACACTACTACATGATAATGTTGATCGTCGAGATCTATTAGGCCTTCAGTACATAACACATATAATAAAATCCCGTATATATATATAGTTCTCACTAGAACCTATGATTCACATTTGTATTACTCCGGATATAATACTATCGGAAGAAGAATAACGTCTCATTCATTTTACACTTTACACCATTCAAAGTTATAGCATATCTCATTTCATATATACGCAATTTACTATACGCAACAAGTATAATTATACCTATTACAATCATAAGTATAATAAACATCCCACTGAGCTATAACTCAAGGATGCAGTCTCATAGTACCTATCTTCATCCGGGTTTACTCAATTAACCACTGTACCAAGCCAGACTCACTCATGGTGATGGTAAAAATACACAATGGTGGAGTCGGTCATATTCCCTCCTAAAAGTGGAATAACAATATCTCACTCACATGCGGGACGATATGACCTAAGGATATACTCTCCCTACTCCTCAAGCCAGGGGATTCACCCACATCACACAACCTCCATTGATCGCACTAAAAAAAATATATATAATCTGGTTGTCCATCCCTATGCCCGGGGAAGCCTGTGGAACCAACCTATAAAGAAAAAATATGCCAATCACATACAAATATATTTATTTTCATATCATATACATATATAGTAACAACTCCCGTATATGATATATATCACTTCTCAATACATACGGCTATAATTGCCAAACTCTTATAGCGATAGCCAATAACCCCGAATGTTCCCACTCGTAATAGTATATAAGTATTATCTTACTTAAAATACTAATGATATAAGTATTCTCTTACTTAATATATAACTCACACCTTAATCACTTCTAGGGATTTATATGTATTCCCGAATATACCAATTCGTAATAATTATATAAGTATAGAAACTAATTATCTTATTTCCATAGGTATCGCATCACCTATAATAATAGTCATCAATAGACGTACCGAATAGCCGCTCAATCCTCTTTAGCCCATATCCTAAATTCCATCCTAATCACACCCTAGGATTTACTCAAATGCAATCGCCCCATATTTATTCTAACCGCATAAATATATCTAAACGCACCTTATGAATGCTTCTCTCGAATGTTTCTCGTCCTAAACATTCATTAGGTCCATACCCCAGATTGTACCCTCAATTAATCCAAGGTTCCCTCCTCTTTACCCAAAGTTTACTCACACTCAATCCCCTTATCTAGGAGTACTAATATTACCTTTAGAAACCCCTAAAATAATCTCCAAATTTATAATTTAACTTCCCCTAAACTTAAAGGAGAAAAACTTTCTAATTCAACAAAGGCAGATCGATTCGCCCCAAATGCGAATCTATTTGGACCAGCGAATAGATTCGGTCCAAATCCGAATCAATTTGGAAAAGGTTCTGTAAACAGGTCTTTAAAGGCGAATCGATTTGGTCTCAATCCGAATCGATTCGGCCTAAGACAGTTCTAAAAATTTCCTTATGCGAATCGATTCGTTCTAGACCCGAATCGATTCTCCCTGCTCGGAGGACACTGTTTGGGCGATTTCATCTTCTCCAAAATCCCAAATATCAACCCAACCTCCATTTTTATGGTTTCTAATCTCAACCAACATCACCACAATCATCCTAACACTGATTTATAACTAACACATCAATTAATTTGTGGTATTAAACTATTTCTCTTAGATTTAAAACGTAAAACCATTAAAACCCTAGTTTATCATTTTCTCCCATTTCATGGTTTAATTACTAGAAATCATCAAAAGTTAACAAGAGATCAATTTGTAAACTCAAAATTAATTTTCCCAAAATTATTTGAAGGGTTCTAACCCAAAATCATATAGTTTACCAACTATAATATGATATACACACACTCAATTGAATAAAGCAAGTAAACACTTGCCTCGTGGATAAAATCCGACAATCTCGAGTCGAATCCCATGGAGTTTGGCCCGAAATCCCTTTTTTCTTCTCTCTTTCTTTCTTTCCTAGTTTCTCTCTTTTCTTTCCTTTCTCTCACTCTCTCGTGCCTTATAAGAGAGAAATAAGGGCTTGTCCTTTATAAACCGAAAAATGACTCGTTTACTCAATTGCGAATCCCTACTAGCCCAAAAATCCCCGGAACCTAAACACTACCCCCGGATACTCTATTCTGACTATCTCGGCCATTACGAAACCAACCGTGCACTCGAAATCTCCATCTGAGTCACTTAATTAAAATTCACTAATGAAATTACACTCATAAATTCTAAAATTACTATTCATAATAATTCCTCAATTTCAAAATCACACCCACTTATGTAATTTAATTATCCATAAAAGTACGGGGTATTACAAATATACTTCACTAAATAATAATAGGTATACCCAATAAGGACAACTCCACAATCTTGGTTTAGTCAATTTCAAAATCAGTAGCTCACAAGGATTATAGGTAAACAACTTACCCATCTTTCGGAAGTAGAGGAAATTTATTACTAGGTGCCACGATTTAATCTCTTGGATATATTTTGCTGCAAATTTCTTATAACCACTTTCTAACCACAATTCAGTTCATTTATGAGTTTACCCAAAATGAAATAAACAATTAAAGCTTCTAAATCATACCAATGGATTCACCGAAAGCAGGTACACTCTTGAACATTTGGGGTCCCATTCAACTTTGTTGTTATCACGAACGTAAACACCTTTTAAATCCCTAATATTTATACCTTTGAGACCCGTGGAAAAATAATATATAAATAAATAACATACCGAGAATAACATATAACCCATAAATAACACTTATATATATATATATATATAAGTGTTATTTAGGAGATATAGGTATGAGTTGTCATCTTTATATACATACATATATATACGGGTTATATCCTCACACACACACACACATATATATGTGTGTGTGTCAGGATATAACCCACATATATATATGTATGTATATAAAGATGACAACTCATGCCCAGATCTCATAACTAACACTTATATAGATATATAAGAATGATCTTGTGTGGTCCAAGAGAAAATATAGCACTAATCGAATTCCTTAAAATGAGTTGGTTATTCCATAATTTCAGGATGTAAAGAGAGATAATTCATAAGTCATGTGGTTTAAATCACCTTGTTTGTGGGTGATTCCTTAAATATAGCTTTATAATGCAACATATTTTTTATGTTGTCTCATAATATATATTATATTCATCTCCTAAATTTGTAGGATATTCTTAGAGTTGTCTAACTTGCATTTATATCTCCAAAAAATTTTGAGGATTATTTTTTAAATAAGACTCCTAGAATTTAACATTTGCTCTCACGTCCTCCTAAAATCATGGAATAGCTAATTTAATTTAAGGAATTTAATCAATCCTGCATTTTTTATTGTGTGGGTGGATCGCACAAGATCATTCTTGTGTTATATATATATATATATATATATATATATATAATACTGACCTGAATAAGAAGAAATCACAGGGGGGGGGGGGGCTAAACAAGAGGACAATAGTGAGAAGAAATACAAAAGGGGTTTTTTGGTTTAGGATGAGCGAGGGAGAAGAAATCGAAGGGACATAAAATTGGTGAATGTTTTAAGTGAGGGTTTTTTTGGTACCATAATTATTTATAACTGCTATAAGCAGTGACTAATTGGTTAAACGTCAAATTTTATGAGCGCCAATAGTAGTGACAAATATTAAAGATAAAGTTTGTCACTCCCGAAAGAAATTACAAAATAATCCTAAAGCCATTCTTTGTCACCGCTACTAGCAGTAACAAAGATTAAAAACAAAATTTATCACCTTCAGTAGCAGTGGCAAATAAATTTAATCAAACTTATAACTGTTAATAGAAGTGACAAATTGGTCAAAAAGCAGTGACAAATAATTTTATTTGACTTAAAAAATATTTTGTCACTGCTATAAGTAGTGATAAATTTTGTCACTACCAGTAGGAGTGGCAAATCCCTAGTGACAAAAAAGTTGTTTTGGTGTAGTGGTCGTCAACATAGACCTCCACTTCCATATGTATAAGGTCGTGTAGGATGGTGATGGTTGCTCTTTGGTAATTTACATCATCTTTTTTAGACGAAAGGGCATAATTGTAGAGCAACACGTCCCCGAAGGGGTAATGAATCGGTTTTCCCCTAATGGTCGGGTGTATTTCGATTTGGTTGTAGCCTGTGAATCCGTCTACGAAGGATATGAGCATGTATTAAGGTGTACTATCCACAATAAGTCAATGTGTGGTAGACGAAAATCATCCTTGAGGCAGGCCCAATCGAGATCCCTATAGTCGATGTCGGGCATGTCGACGTAGGCCCAAGCAAAAATATCCACAAATCTAAAAAAGAGATTTGTGAAATCCATTTTTTTATTATTATCTAGGAAGGACCCTATTTGTAATAATTTAGGTTTTTAGGGAGTACCCAAGTGTATGGTAATTGTGTCATCCTCGTTGGGAGACATACGATTATTTAAACACTCGTTAAGTTTTTGCATCTGTTTTAAGTATTTTTAGCCGTCGAGTTATCCTTATTAGGGCTGACTTCTAATTAATTGTTGGATTTATTATCATCACATGTAACACATACAGCAAAAAACTAGAAAACATCATTTAATATTCCATCAAAAGGAGGAAGGATAATATTTATAATATTAGAAAAGACTGCCTTATATAGGGATACATTAGGAAAGGGTATAATGGGGGACTCTATAGAAAATAGGACAGAGTCAAAGGTCCTCCGTATGAAAGAGCACTGGAGTTCATCCAGTAGAGGTCTAGTTCTTTAGTGTTGCGATTCCCTTGATGTTGGAGATGAGGTGAGCAGGATTCTGTCGAGGTACTTTTGGAGCGACTTTCGATCGTTTAGTGATCTTTTTATTGACTCGAGACTGGGGAAAACAGTGTTTTTTGAGTTAGGACCTCTTTCCCTTGGGGTGTCCATTGGACTTTTGGTCTGGCCTGTGATGGGGTCACTGTAAGGGCATGCCCTAGAGAGGGTTTTGAGCAAGATCTAATGATTTTCATCATTCCATCGATAATCCCATGGGGTTCATCCCTCGTGTCTTGAGGCTCGACTAAAGGAGGTGTTTTAGATGAGAGGGTTGTAATGTATAACATACAGAGGTAGAGGTTGATCTCAAGGATACTTACCAATTGTCCTTTCTGTATAGTGGTGCCTCGGGTCTCCAAGGCAGTGTACCAATCGTGGAAGCTTTCAGCGGGGGTCAACTTAGTGGATCTCATTATGGCTATTAGGGCGGTCTTATCAAGAAATAGAGAGGGTAATTCCTATTTGTAAAGATGATTTTTTGGGATGGTTAACCGATCAGTTATTCGTGGGGAAATAATTAACAAGTCGGTTAACTATTTGGGGGATGATTACCTGATCGGCTAACTGTCCCATAAGGCTTCTTTGTTCGTTATTTTAATGGATTATTTGTTTTTTTTCTTTGCACTTTGGCCTTATATACATTGGTTCTTTGTGTTTTTGACACTTTGAAATATAATATAGGTTTTGAAAGTTATTTTTTGTGACAGGATTATAGATCAAGATATCCACAGCAGGCTGAGGCATCCAACAAAATCGTGCTCGATGGAATAAATAAAAGGTTGGAGAAGGCAAAAGGAACTTGGGTGGATGAGGTTCCTCATGAACCCTGGGCATATCAAACAATGATTAAGATATAAAATGGGGAAAATCTCCTCTTCCTTGTCTTACGAGGTGGAAGCTATAATCCCACTAAAAATGGGTTTGTTGACCATGAAGACTACAGTTGTCGATCAAGGACTAAACGAAGAAATCATAAAGACTGAGGTTAACCTCGTTGGGGAAAAAAGAGAGAAAGCCTTTATTAAACTAGACTCCTACCAATATTAGATTGGAAAATTGTACAACAAAGGCATTAATTCGAGGAAGTTCCGAGTAAGATATTACATTTCAGAAAGGTTATCGATAACACGAGGAAGCTATCAGATAGAAATTTAGGAACTAACTGGAAAGAACCCTTCAAATTCATCAGAGATGACCTCCAAGGAGCCTACCATCTGGAAACAACAAGGGCATAGAGATTCCTAGGTCCTAAAATGGGGCCAATCTTAGGAAATTTTATTTTAAAACTTTTTAGCTTTTCTTCAAGTTTTATGTTTTTATTTCATGGATTATTTAAAGTTCAATTAAGAAATTTATCTTTCTTATTCTTCCAAATGGCAGGCCAACCTTGTTAATTCCAAATTATCATTATGATAAAGCTAATATTATAAATTTCTTTCAATATATCTGATCAAGATCAAATGGCCAGTTTGAATGCCTTAATGAGATTACTGTAATAAATCTTAAGGTCATATGTTTTCATGAGTATTAAAGACGAAAACATCATAAATTTCCAATATAAGAGAAAGACCTACGGGGAATTCCAAGGCACTAAGTGTCCAGACTTTGATCGGCTAATTCCTAGATGGGTGGATTACCGTATGGCCAGGTATATTTTCTCCATAGTTGGTCATATGCCTAAAGTGGTGTGAAGGCACTCATGCTAAAAGGTAAGTTAACTATTAAAATATGCTTGGCATAGAAAATGGGAAAATACAAGGCATAAACTTACTAAGTAATTTCATTCTTATTAAGTTAGATTACAAGTATGCAGATGATCGAAACACAAAAACGATGAATAAGTATTTTATCTTTGGCACTCCCACTAGTTAGTTATTCTAGCACTAAGACTGTCATCTAGATCAGGACAAAACTCGTTGTTGCTATCATGATCAAGGAGATAGTCCTTTATTATTTGAATTAGAATGGAATTTACAGGGATCCAACATTCCTTACTTGTAAGAGAGGTAAGACGGACAAATGGGCAGTGTACACCATACAAGTGCCAAAGTTAAGAGTCACGGGGAACTTTCATAACATCTAAGGAATTAACCCACCTGTGCTTATATGAGACTTGCTTAGCTTTGTCCAAATAAGGCATAACATCCATCTAGATATCATCATATCCCTCCGACCAGACTTCATGAGGTACAAGACAAAAATGGCATTGCAATCTCATCACCTTTTGCTGCAAGCTTTCCTTTGTGACCTGGTTTTCTCTAAAAGTCGATTCGACCTTCCCGAGTTACTCCCTCGGAGAATTATTTCCATGCTCCTATTTACTAGACACATTGGCTACCACTTTGATCTCATCCCGAAGGGAGGCCACCAATTGAGTCTTCTCTCCGTAAGCTCTTGCCATTTTATGACGTGCTTGCCGAAAAGATGAAAAAGCTTCGTATGCTTGCCCGAAAGTATCCCGACCATGACGATCCAAATCTTCACTTGTCTGAGCCATCGGCACTAGTTCCAAGTTACTCTTGGACTACGAAGTCAAAAACAAAAGTGAAAATACATTCAGAAACTAGAAGAGTGAGCGAACACAAACAATATGAAATGACCAAACAAGTCACAAGTAAAGAAAAATGGTAAATATCTTCATTAAAGTAGAGAATTTAGGCAAGATAATATTAAAAAAACTTTGTAAAAACAAAGTAAAAGAAGTCCTAAGATAATATAATGAGATTGGCTTTCTTTCCCTCTTATCACCTAATTTTGATCGGCCACATACTTCCTTTGGTTTATGGACTTCTTTACTTCCTTGGTGCTTTTCTTCTCTTGTCCAGTATTAGTAGCTTCAACCTCATCTTCATCAAGTCTTGGAGGTGATCCTTGACAATGCTCACCAAAGATTTAGAACTGGGGAGGGATGCCTTCTTTGACCAAGGCCCCATCCTTGCCTTTCTTAAAGTTGGACTTATGAATGTAGTCTAACTGTTTCTTGGTTTGGTGGAAGGCATTTCCCCACCCTTGATCATACTCCTTGTCCTTGGCCACTAAGGCCAGAAATAAGGTCTGAGAAGATTCTTTGGTACCTTGCACTAGTTTCTCATCTTTTGATTTCAGTTTGTCCACCTTCATCTCTCTGGACATCTTCTTGACCTCATCGGCCTTCTTGGAGGCCTTTAAAGCATTATCAAACTCAGTTAATGTGACAATCCAAATATAATTATGATAAATTATGTTTAAATCGTGATTAGCTTATGTGATATGGATAATATTTTATTATTATATATAATGTTAAGCCATCATGTTTAGTCTAATCCTACTTTCATAAATTGTGAAATGTCGAGTTATGTATAAACACAAAATTTTGTTAATTTCGGTAGAAATGTCCCTGTTTAAGCCTAGTTTTGACCCTTATAACATTACAAATGACTTGAGGTGAAAACTAAATAGTTGTATACATGTGAGTTAGGGTTGTAACACAATAAACGGTGCATCAAACGGATGTCCGAGAAATAAGTTAGGCCGAATTTACGAACAAGGGGAAAATCTATCCATTCCCTTTAAGTGGTAAATTGTCTTTTATTAAACCAAATGTTTTAATTTGATTGGATGGATTGGGAGGCAGCCTTGGCCGACTTAAACCTCTCCCTTTAAGTTATTTTTTCAGCAAATATAACCCTAGTTTGAGTTTTGAGAGATTTAAGCATAAGGAAAGAGAAAGTAGAAGCTAAGGAAGAAAGATTACAAGGAAAAGCTAGGAAAATAATTCCAAGAAAATCCTTAAGGTGTTTCCATGGTAAAATTATGTGTTAATATTGTTTTAATTTTGTATTATACTTATTTCAAAGTATATAAATCTTGAATTATTGATTAAAATTCCATTATCCCTTGTGATAATATGTATTGGTTCATATGTGAGATAAGCGGTGTTTATTGGTCATGTTGTTGCTTTGTATTGAAACCCCTTGTATTCAATCTTACATATCTCTTTGTGTGCTTATTGGAATTGACAAATTCTAATTGGATGTGAATGTATACTCATATATTCATATCGTACCCGATAATTAGAATTTAACTCCTTGTGGTTAGGCCTTAGTGATGGTTGCAAGTTGGTATATAGTTGTTGTTTGTATATTTCATTTCGGTATACCCTGAGTTTGGTCAAGATTTTGAGATAGCAAATGAAGTCAAACAATTATGAAACTTTAATTCTGTACTATTAAGTATGTGTAATTACATGGGTTTAAAATCATGGAAATATATGCTGGATAAAAATTATGAAAATTCTTGGAAGTTGAAGGAATAATAGAGGAGCTTGTAGGGCAGATTTCTTGTATTGTAAAGAAATGGTCATAACTTGCTCTAGGAAGCTTGAAAAGTTACACCGTCACTTGTACTGGAAAGTATATTCATATATGTTTTCATATTTATATGGTTGGACCCCTGTATTTATACAACTTAGGAATATATGATGGTTGAGTATAAAGGGAAATAATTTGAGGCCATACTGGATACCCCATGAAAGAATATTGTTATCTACTCTTTCCAAAGGTTATTTTAAGTACATGCTTCATGTGTATATACATTGAGAAGTATGCTTTCATATTTAATTGGTTTTAGTTATAAATTTCTTATGAGGTATTTCCTACGGTTGAATGTTCATAACTTTATCAACATGTATACCATTGTTTTGTCTTTACTCATGTTTTATGGAATGCGACTTAAGTGGAATTATATTGTTATTGTATAGTGATGGAAAGTTACATAATTATGTTAGGATAATACTTGTGATTGATATTTAGTACTGATTTAGTTATATTGTCAGGTGTAAGGTCTAATCAACCCAGTTCAGTTCCTCCCGAAGGAAACGTGAATACGTAGTTGACAACCTAAGGTGAGTGTACTCACTGGAATGATGTATTTGTATACTATTACGAATATGATCATAATGTTATGAATATAAAATTTTCCATTTTGGTTACCGAAATGGGAGGTTACTCCCCGACCCGGAATGGGGGAGATTTGTCTATTAATGACAAGGGGTTACTCCTCGACCAGGAATGGGGGAGAATTGTCTATTTAGACAGGATATGTGAATCATGATTCGAAAAAGTTGGTCATTCTTATGAATGAGCTGGATAAATATATATCTATTATTACCGGAATATGAGTTATTTCATTTGAAATTTATTCAATAGTGTAGTAGTGATGCATTCACTGAGCTGTGTTGCTCACGATTCCAATATTTATATTTTCAGGTAATGCAAGGTCACTGCCAAATCTAGGAAGCCGGGTTAGGTTATCCAGGAATGGGAGAAACATGGATTTTGTTTAAATGTAAATGATGTAATTAAGTTAACTTATCTTTCAATCAAGTTTTTATGGGCATGACTACTCTGATGTTGAAAAAAAAGTTTTTAGTTGTATGGATTTATGATGATGACTCTGAAATTGAAACTCGTGTTTATGGGTAGGTTAAATTAATCATGGTTTGAATCACTTTGACTTTCAAACTTAATTATAAGTAACTAGGTTGGGGTGTGTCAGCTTTTATTATCAGAGCCTAGGTTTTAGAGGTTCTGGAGTTAGAAGAGTCTAGATTTGGCAGTGAATGTTAGAAATATGTCTTGTCTGATACTAACGATTATGTTAGGAAAAATATGTATATATGCATGTTGTTATATCTTTTATTCATTTCAGATATAAAAGAATGGAAGGAGGGAATGTTAATGAGAGAATAGAAGATGAGGATTCAAATATGGCAGCAGAAGCGGAGGTTGAGCAACCTGTTTATAGAAATGTAGAACCCGAGCCAGAAAAATTGACAAACATGCAAAAAATGGCGCGTGCTATGACTTTAATGGCAGAGCAACAAGCTAGGTTTATGGCTCAAATGGAAGAACAGCAGACCAGGAAACTGGAGGCACAAGCATTGGCTAGGGCTGAGGAGGTGATACACCGGGAAGAAAGGAGTACTTCACATGAGAAATTTGTTAAAATAAATCCACCCTCATTTGATGGAGCAGTTGATCCAGCAGAGGAAGAAGTATGGGTTAAGGAGATTGAACTTATTTTTGGGGTAATGAGAATGCCTGACAATCAACGAGTTACCTTGGCAACGTATATGCTGAAAGGAGAAGCTAAGTACTGGTGGGATGCCACAAAATATTTTTTAATTACTCCATGAGGTGGGGATGTGATCTCATGGGATGCTTTTGTTAAAGCCTTGTGTGATAAGTATTTTCCTCCGATGTATCAAAAACAAAAGGAGAAATAATATTTCATGTTGAATCAGGGAAGCATGACTGTTAGAGAATATGAGACTAAACTTACATCCCTATCTCTGTTTGCTTCAAGGTTTGTACAGAAGGAAGACATGTGTAGCCGATTTCTCGATGGACTAGAGTTAGTTATTAAATCATGGTTGTTGGCTTTAGAGACTGTAAATTATTCAGCCTTGGTTAACAAAGCCATGTTGGTAGAAAAGGATGTGAATGAAGCAAGAGGGAATCGAGAACGAGGTGTAAAGAGAAGCAGATTTGACCCAAATTATCAACAAGGTGGGAGTACAAAATATCCGAGACTAGGAGGGCAAAAATTTCAGCATGGTGGAGATATGGGACGTAGTTCGCAAAAGGGTGAAACTAGTGGTGGAAGAGGTTTAGGGAATTCATCACAAGGGGATCCAAATGTTTGTTTCTTTTGTGGGACATCGGGTCATATAAAGAAAAATTCCCCAAGGATACTGAATATAGAATGTTTTAACTGTCACCAGAAGGGTCATTTGAGAAAGAATTATCCTATGTTATCAAGAGCAGTTTCAGTTAGTAGTGTGGGGCCTCATAAAGGATCCTCTCCATACGGTGTAACCAAGGGAAGAGGTACAAAATAAGCAACTGGATCGAGGGCAGGAGGAAGAGTGTTTGCGATGATTCTGCAAGATGCCCATGCTACACCGAAAGTTGTTACACGTAAACTTTCTATTGCAAACAAAGATTTATATGCACTCATTGATCCTGGATCTACGCATTCATTTTTGGCATTACATGTTGTTTTATATTTGGGTAGACCATGTTCATTTCTCAATTGTGCCTTATATATTTCAACCCCAATGGAAAGTGTAATTATGGTGGAGCATGTTTATAAAGATTGTGTCTTACGAATGGGTGAGCGAGATTTGTATGTTGACTTGATACCATTGGCCATTCAGGATTTTGATATTATATTGGGGATGGATTGGTTATCATCGTATCATGCTTCTATTGATTATTTTCGAAAAGAAGTTACATTTCATCTGCCTGGTGAACCCGAGTTCCAGTTTATAGGGGAAAGGAACGTTGTCCCCAATTATCTTATCTCAACAATTAAGAGCAGAAAGTTATTGAGTAAAGGTTGTATAGGGTATTTATCTTATGTTGTTGATACTAGTAAGGAGACAGTTAAAATTCAAGATATACCAGTGGTTAGAGAATTTTCTGATGTCTTCCTAGAGGAATTGCCAGGATTGCCACCTGATAGGGAAGTAGAGTTTTCCATTGAATTAATTCCAGGTACTGGTCCAATTTCTCTTGCCCCATATTTAATGGCACCAACATAGTTGAAAGAATTGAAAGTACAATTACGAGATCTGATAAGTAGAGGTTTCATTCGGCCTAGTGTTTCTCCATAGGGAGCCCCAGTGTTATTTGTGAAAAAGAAAGATGGAACAATGCGATTATGTATTGATTATTGGCAATCGAATAAGGTGACCATTAGAAACAAGTACCCTCTACCTCGTATCGATGACTTGTTTGGCCAATTACAGGGGCCACAGTATTTTCGAAGAATGATTTGAGATCGGGTTACCACCAATTGAAAGTGAAGGATAGTGATATTTCCAAAACAACTTTTCGGACACGAAATGGGCACTATGAGTTTTTTATGATGCCATTTGGATTGACTAATGCTCCAGTAGTTTTTATGGACTTGATGAACTGGGTATTCCACCCTTTCATTGATTCATTGGTGATTGTATTCATAGACGATGTGTTGATTTACTCGCATAGCATGGAGGAACACAAGAAACATTTGAGACTTGTATTACAGATTTTGAGAGAGAAGAAATTATTTGCTAAATTCAGTAAGTGTGAGTTTTGGTTGAATGAAATTGTGTTTCTAGGGCACGTTGTCTCGAGAAATGGGATATATGTTGATCCAAGGAAGGTAGAAACAATCGTTGAATGGGAGAGTCCTAAGAATGTGACAGAAATTAGAAGTTTCCTAGGATTGGAAGGTTACAATCGCAGATTCATTAAGGGATTTTCAGCAATAGCATTACCATTGACAAAGTTGACCCGTAAAGAAGTGAAGTTTGTGTGGGATGAAGAATGCAAAAGGAGTTTTAAAGAATTAAAGAATCGGTTGGTTTCAGCCCCTATAGTTACTATTCCATGTGGGAATGAGTCTTTTGTGATCTATACAGACGCTTCATTTTAGGGGTTAGGATGTGTTCTTATGCAGAATGGGAAGGTAATAGCATATGCTTCCAGACAATTAAAGACACATGAACGAAACTACCCTATGCATGATTTAGAGTTAGCAGCTATTGTTTTTGCTTTAAAGTTGTGGCGAAATTACTTGTATGGAGAAACTTATGAGATATTTACGGATCATCAAAGCTTTAAATACTTGTTTACATAAAAATAATTGAATTTGAGACAGAGGCATTGGATAGAGCTTATTAAAGACTATGATTGTACCATCTATCATAATCCAGGGAAGGCCAATGTAGTAGTAGATGCTTTGAGTAAAAAATCATCAGGGATTCTTGGTTTCATAGAGCGTGCACGTGTTGGAAATAATCGTGACTTAGCATCGATGGGGATTGAATTAAAGTTTTCAAAAAGGGGAGGATTATTAGCACATGTCGTAGTAAGACCTTTATTGGCCGAACGCATACAAAATTTGCAGATCAATGATCCATTCCTTGAGAAGAAGAAACAAGAAGTTCAGGATGGTAAAGAGAGTGAGTTTGATATTAATAATGATGAATCGTTGTCTTATAATAATAGAATTTGTGTATCAAATGATCCATCCTTAAGGAAGGATATATTAGAAGAGGCATATAGTTCTATTTACTCTATGCATCCGGGAGGTACCAAAATGTACAGAGATTTGAAGGAGTATTACCGGCAGAACAATATAAAACATGAGATTGCAGACTTCGTAGCTAAATGTTTAGTATGCCAGCAAGTGAAAGCAGAGCATCCGAAGCCGTCAGGATTATTACAGTCATTGCCTATTCCGGAATGGAAGTGGGAGCATATAACAATGAATTTTGTTACAGGATTACCCCGATCACCAAAGGGGCATGATTCTATTTGGGTGATTGTAGACCGATTGATGAAATCATCTCATTTTCTTCCAGTTAAGACCACCTACACTGTTGACAAGTATGCTCGTATGTACGTTGATGAGATTATCCGTTTACATGAGGCACCAGTGTCAATTGTATCAGATAAAGATCCAACGTTCAATTCTAAGTTTTGGCCTCGTCTAAAGAATGCCATGGGCACAAGTTTGAAGTTCAGCACTACATTTCATTCACAAACTGATGGGCAATCAGAAAGGACGATTCAAATATTAGAATACATGTTACGAGCTTGTGTATTTGACTTCAAAGGTAGTTGGGATGATCATTTGCCATTGATGGAATTCTCATATAATAATAGTTATCAATCCACCATTGGTATGGCTCCATATGAAGCTTTATATGGGAGGAGATGTAGAACGACTTTGTGTTGGGATGAAGTAAGTGGAAGGAAAATTTTGGGTCCTGAATTGATAGATATGATAACTGAAAAGATCAAAATGATTCGGGAATGGATAAAGATTGCGCAAAGCAGGCAGAAATGTTATGCAGATAAGAGGAAGCATCCATTGGAATTTCAAAAGGGGGATTTTATATTCCTACGTATTTCACCATGGAAAGGCAATATGAGATTAGGGAAGAAGGGGAAACTAAGTCCAAGATACATTGGACCATATGAAGTGTTGGAAAGAATTGGGTACCTGGCATATAGATTAGAATTACCTCCAGAGTTGTCTCGTTTACATGATGTGTTCCACGTATCGATGCTTCGTAAGTATTTGGCAGATCCATCTCATCAATTGAAAACTCAATCTATTCAACTGAAGGAAGACTTATCGTATATCGAGGAACCAGTGGAAATTATTGATCGAAATGAGCAAGTATTGAGGAATAGAGTTATTCCCTTAGTTAAAGTTATGTGGATGAGCCATGGAGTTAAAGAAGCAACTTGGGAAACGGAGGATAGCATGAAGAAACAATATCCCCATGTGTTTGGTAAGTGACCTTTATATTAAATTTTGGGGACGAAATTATCTAAGGGGGGTGAGTTGTGACAACCCGAATATAATTATGATAAATTATGTTTAAATCATGATTAGCTTATGTGATATGGATAATAGTTTATTATTATATATAATATTAAGTCATCATGTTTAGTCTAATCCTACTTTCATAAATCGTGAAATGTCGAGTTATGTATAAACACATAATTTGGTTAATTTCGGTAGAAATGTCCCTGTTTAAGCCTAGTTTTGACCCTTATAATATTACAAATGACTTGAGGTGAAAACTAAATAGTTGTAGACATGTGAGTTAGGGTTGTAACACAATAAAAGGTGCATCAAACTGATATCCGAGTAAGAAGTTAGGCCGAATTTACGAACAAGGGGAAAATCTGTCCATTCCCTTTAAGTGATAAATTGTCTTTTATTAAACCAAATGTTTTAATTTGATTGGATGGCTTGGGAGGCAGCCTTGGCCGACTTAAACCTCTCCCTTTAAGTTATTTCTTCAGCAAATATAACCCTAGGTTGAGTTTTGAGAGATTTAAGCATAAGGAAAGAGAAAGTAGAAACTAAGGAAGAAAGATTACAAGGAAAAGCTAGGAAAATAATTCCAAGAAAATCCTTAAGGTGTTTCCATGGTAAAATTATGTGTTAATATCGTTTTAATTTTGTATTATACTTATTTCAAAGTATATAAATCTTGAATTATTGATTAAAAATCCATTATCCTTTGTGATAATATGTATTGGTTCATATGTGAGATAAGTGGTGTTTATTGGTCATGTTGTTGCTTTGTATTGAAACCCCTTGTATTCAATCTTACATATCTCTTTGTGTGCTTATTGGAATTGACAAATTCTAATTGGATATGAATGTATACTCATATATTCATATCATACCCGAGAATTAGAATTTAACTCCTTGTGGTTAGGACTTAGTGATGGTTGCAAGTTGGTATATAGTTGTTGTTTGTATATTTCATTTCGGTATACCCTGAGTTTGGTCAAGATTTTGAGATAGCAAATGAAGTCAAAAAATTATGAAACTTTAATTATGTACTATTAAGTATGTTTAATGCACATGGGTTGAAAATCATGGATATATATGCTGGAGAAAAATTATGAAAATTCTTGGAAGTTGAAGGAACAATAGAGGAGCTTGTAGGGCAGATTTCTTGTATTGTAAAGAAATGGACATAACTTGATCTAGGAAGCTTGAAAAATTACACCATCACTTGTACTGGAAACTATATTCATATATGTTTTCATATTGATAAGGTTGGACCCCTGTATTTATACAATTTATGAATATAGTATGGTTCAGTATAGAGGGCAATAATTTGAGGTCATGCGGGATACCCCATGAAAGAATATTGTTATCTCCTCTTTCCAAAGGTTATTTTAAGTGCATGTTTCATGTGTATATACATTGAGAAGTATAATTTCATATTTACTTAGTTTTAGTTATAAATTTCTTATGAGGTATTTCCTACGGTTGAATGTTCATAACTTTATCAACATGTATACCATTGTTTTGTTTTTACTCATGTTTTATGGAATGCGACTTAAGTGGAATTATATTGTTATTGTATAGTCATGGAAAGTTACATAATTATGTTAGGATAATACTTATCATTGATATTTAGTACTGATTTAGTTAGATTGTCAGGTGTAAGGTCTAATCAACCCAGTTCAGTTCCTCCCGAAGGAAACGTGAATACGTAGGTGACAACCTAAGGTGAGTGTACTCACTGGAATGATGTATTTGTATACTGTTACGAATATGATCATAATGTTATGAATATAAAATTGTCTATTTTGGTTTACCAAAATGGGACGTTACTCCCTGACCCTGAATGGGGGAGATTTGTCTATTAATGACAAGAGGTTACTCCTCGATCAGGGATGGGGGAGAATTGTCTATTTAGACATGATATGTGAATCATGATTCGGAAAAGTTAGTCATTCTTATGAATGAGCCGGATAAATATATATCTATGATTACTGGAATATGAGTTATTGCATTTTAAATTTATGCAATAGTGTAGTAGTGGTGCATTCACTGAGCCGTGTTGCTCACGATTCCAATATTTATGTTTTTCAGGTAATGCGAGGTCACTGCCAAATCCAGGAAGTCAGGTTGGGTTATCCAAGAATGGGAGAAACATGAATTTTTTTTAAATGTAAATGATGTAATTAAGTTAACTTATCCTTCAAGAAAGTTTTTATGGGCATGACTACTCTGATGTTGAAAAAAAAAATTCAGTTGTATGGATTTATGATGATGACTCTGAAATTGAAACTCGTGTTTATGGTTTGGTTAAATTAATCATGGTTTGACTCAGTTTGACTTTCAAACTTAATTATAAGTAACTGGGTTGGGGTGCGTCAGTTAAGTTCTTACATCATTCCTGGTCAACCCTTCTCTCTAAGATGTTGACAAAATCCACCAAGAACCGCAAGACAAATGTTGAATAAAAGAGTTCATATGATAAAAAAAAATTGTAAATAAAGATCCAAATAGAGTATTGAGACTTACTAGAAACAATGCTTGGGCAGTGGGGGAGACCAATTATTCGGTAGGTAATTTTCCTACCACCTCCTTTTTGGCCTGCAAGTTGGACCCCTCCGACAAAATGGGGTCTAAATTTGGATTCTTGGACATTGACATCACAGTAGGGCCCTTCCCCTTTTCAAGTGCGTCCACTTTCTTAGTGGGTAGAAAAGAAGTAACAAAACTGGTCCCAGTCCTACTCTTCTTCACAAGTTGGGATGAAATTTTTAAAAGAGTACAATAATTTAACAGGTTTAGACCCTCCCCAACCTCCTTCCTCTTGGAGAAATGAGGTTTTGGAGAAATGAGGAGGTTGAACTCATCCACCAGGTTAGGGATTCTTCTTCTGGTTGGCATTTTTTGTTCAGAGGTAGATGGGACCACAACAAGAATGGAGGTGATGTTCAAAATTTTAAAGGAGGCTGAAGTGGTTATACTTGAAGACTCCTCACTGCCAGAAGAATGAGTATATCTGAATCTTTGTCTACTAGTCTGGCCACAAATAAAGTTGTGGTGCATGTGCAGTTCAATAACAGTGAGTCCGAACTCAAATGCTCGGCACCAAAAGTTAAAGGTATCTTAATTTTTCAAACCTTTCTCAGCTCCTCAAAATTCATAGTCAAGCTATTTTCTTTTGGAAGATTCTTCACCTAGAAAGAAGGAAAATACTAGTAAATAATCATACAAAATATGGTCAACCAAAATAAAGAATAACTTAAAACCCATACTATATCCCCCTAAAGGGGAACATGAAGCCTCTGTAAGGTTCACCACCCTCAGGAATGGGTGGGTGTTCCCATTTTTTCAAAACAAAGTCGTGAGAAAAATAATCTTTATTGGAATCAGGAAATTTACAACAAGTGCCCTTTGTGCCTTCCTCGTCGTCGAGTAAAACGTAGTATCGTTTGTTCGCACCCACATGTAGAAGTATTTGATCTATTTGATTCCTAACTGAGTTTGGTATAACTCGTTGATCTAATTGACCCCGTCCACTATCCTACAAATGTTCGGGGTATATTGGGCATGAACCATGTTGACATATGCACAGAAATCCAAGAACAATTAGTTTAGAAGAAAGATTATCCCACCTTCGGCAATGAATCGAGAGAACATCCAATTTCTTCCCCAGGCATTCTAATAATCATTGGGTTTTTCCACAAACTCTATCTTTACCCACTCAAGGATAGAGAAACGAGTCTTAAACTCGTCAATGGAGTTCTCACTAACTGGGTAAACCATTTTTGTCACTCAAGAAAGAAAATGATAGAAAAATATAGAAGAAAAACGTGAAGAATTGAAGGATAAGAGAGTGGAGGAAGATTTATAGTGGGTATAAAGGTAGACAACTCTAGAATATTTTGAATAATGAGGAGTGAGAGTGAGATCGAAAAATAATGGTAGAGAAGTTATCAAACTGCTTGGTTCAACTTCCAGGGCAATGCCATAATTTGAAACGAGACCCTAGATGACGACTGACACACACGTCATTATCTCTTGGTCTAATTAGTGTGTAATTACAGTGTACCCCGAAATAATGGGGCATATTACAAGCATGAGCATCAGCCTCAAACAGAAGAAAAAATCAGTTTTCATCATAAAAAACACCTAGTGTTTATATTCTTCGACCATAGATTTTATAGTCGGTCACATCTCACTACCGACTAATGTCAAGATCAACGAGGACTAAACCTCTGCACCCCCATTCAGGCTGCAAAGCTTCAGGGATATTTTTGGGGGAATTATCTAATCTAATTAGAACATCTGACACATGTACAAATAGTTAGATAAGTCATCGTATCTTGGAGATAAGAACAAAGGAGGAGCCAATCTCGGGACAAGATTCGCTCGATCAAATCTTAATGAATTCCAAGGCCATGGATTCCCATAAGACTCATTATATTTCCATTACCTATAAATATAACCCACACCCCTAGGGGAAGGGGACATGTAATCTTTGTTATCAAAATTTGACAAAGAGAGAGAGAGAGAGAGAGAGGGAGGGAGAGAGAGATATGGACGTAGGCCTTTGCTGAACCACATATATACTGCGTTGTGTTATTGTGATTTAATTTTCTTCTCAGATTAAATGTGTTGAATAAATTATAATTGGATTTTACCACCTAGAATATAATATTATAAAAATTTTAATGTTGGTTTATTGTGATGTTCATAAATAAAAATTAACTTTATTGACTTTGAAAAATTAATATCAATTTAATTGAAGATTCCTTGTTTTTTATAACCCCTACTATAGTTATTGTTATGTCACCAATCAGACACATATTTATCCAATCTTAATAACATTTGTGTGGTAAAAAATAGTGTAAAAAATCCATTCATGTTGTAATTTGTTATCACAAGTATTTCAAGTGTAAAGCATTATCTATATAAATGAGCATCTTATAATTCTATGACATGAAAAATAAGAACAATTTACGTCATTCCTCAAGTGACTGTGCATGAGAATTCATGACCTTAACAATTACCAATCGAGCTGTAAAGATGATGAATGCTTTTAAATACTAAAACTTGACAACTAATTAAATTATATATTACAAAAATCTATATGTAAGGGTGATAATTCTTTATATAATGGATTTTGCACAATTAAACAAATAGGTGACTGCAATCCCTTGCAGGACATAAAATTGATAAATACATAAACACAACACGGATCTAACACGACACAAAACATACTGTACAAAGATATAAATGAGCATGTATGGTTAATATCAATCTTAACATGAAAGAAGTAATACACGATGCAAAACGAAAAAAAGTTTGATGTCTTTGATGTCTGATCGGTTAATGCTGCTAGCGCGGACCCACATTACTTATGGAAATGGGTCCGCACAGCGGCATTGACCAATCACATATCAAAGACATCCAAAGTTTGTTATCTCAGAGACATTAAACTTTTTCTCATGCAAAACTAACATGACTTGTTATCTGACCTGACCTTATGTATTGGGTTCAAGAAATGGGTAGTCTGTGTACCCAACTACAGGGTCATGTGTATAAAATGTGCTTCTATCATACTTATTGAGGTGAGCATCAACCTCAAATATCCTTGGCAAATCTGGGTTAGATATAAACAATCGTCCAAAGGCGACAAGATCAGAACAACCACTTTCAATAACTTTATTTCCATCCTCCCTATTGTATCAACCAGAAACAATAAATGTACCTTTGAACGCCTTTCTCATAGAACTAATTTGCGGCTCCTGATTTTCATATGGTGTTAACATCTTCGGCTCAATCACGTGACAATATAGGATTTTATATTTGTTCAATGACCTCTGGGTTTGAATCTGTTGAGTCATTATAATTTGCAAAAGGGGAGATCCTAACTCCAACTCGATCGGGCCCAATATCATTTGCAATTGCTTCGATGACTTGTAGAGGTAATCGACAACGATTCTCAAGGTTGCCCCCATATTGATCAGTTCTGTTGTTTACTTGGTCTTTCATGAATTGCTCGATTAGGTACCCGGTTGCTCCATGGATCTCCACCCCATCAAAACCTGTGATTGTATCAAGTAGTTATGTTTCTATCATTGTATATCAAAGTTACAATTGTGTGAATGAAATGTGTGCCCGACTCATTCGAGCTTGTTTTCTCAGTTAATCAAATGACGTTTGAGTTGTATGGCGATGATCGTTTAACAAATGTACCGAGATTCTATAGTTACACGATAAATTGAGTGGGATGGAAAACTTAACATCGCTAGGCTCAATAAGGCTCACCAAATGGTTCTCTTTATCGAATCTTCATCTTTATAAACTTATTATATAGTTAAAAATAAGGCTAAGTTTGATATAAATTGACTTAGCTCAGACTTTATTCTTCTTAGTTATTCGAGCCTACCCTAAGAGAGTCTTGAGTTAGGCATCTTTTTTATCGAAACGAGTTAAGATTAAATTTTAATAAAAAAACGTTGAACATGTTAAAGTTAACTCGAGTAATTTATATCCCTAAGTGACATTAAAAACAGTCACTATTAACACAACTCATGATGTTTTTTCGCAATGTTTTCTTAGTTACACTACGTTTCCGCACAGTTTTGGAGAGACGACAAAATAAGGAAAATGATGTGAAATTAAAAAAAATCCATGGTTTTTTCCCCTCCAAAGATAAAATTGGTGACCAAATTTTTCCTAACAAGTTTGGAATCAGAAAAATAATTTGGGAATAACATAAAAAAATTCAGAAGGCATTCCTTGTAATCTTCTCTCATGTTCTCCTTTATAGCCAAACAGGAGAAAGTAAATTCCTTCATATCTTAATTTCTTTTCCCTTGGAAAATCGACAAACTACATGTGACCTTAATGAATTTTCGTGAGTATGGAGTGCTGAATTTTGTAGTTGAAAGGGGGGGGGGGGGGGGGGGGGGGAGAAAAGAAGAATTTCTACCAGAAAAATGAAATGAATCATTTTCACTATTGATGATTTCAAAAGTACACTCAAATGGGCTAATTTTAGATACAATAAGTTATATGTATACGAGGGAAAAAATTGTTCTTTTAATCCATTGATTTTAAAAAAAGTATAATAAACTTTAGGTGGAAATAAATTCTTAGACTTGTACTTCATTTAACTAGAGGAGATAGCGGGGTCAACCCCTAGGTTTTAGAAGTTAGAGTCGAACATTTAAAATGGAGCCTATATGTCATATTATAATTGTAAGAAATAAAATGATTTTTTTACTTTAATACATTACTAAATTTCAATTTTAGACTTTAATACAACTTCATAAGTTTATTAGACTTTAGTACATTTTTCGTCGCTGAATGATAATTTCTGTAACTCATTGTCACCAAACATCACTTTTAGCGGTGAAATTTTCACATTTAGTGACGAAAAATGTACTAAAGTCTAATAAACTGATAAAATTATATTAAAATCAAAATATACAATTAGTATTGTATTAATGTCAAAAAATCTTTCTTAGAGAAATTGACACAAAAGACTAGAACAAACATAAATATTCATTTTTATGTCGATTTTAACACTCATTGTGATGTGTATGCTTTTATGACGGTTTGTAAAAATGTCAAAATTGTTTAATTTTTTTTCCAAACAAACTATTGGGCTCCAAAAAGATAACATTTGAGGCAGTTGCATCTATGGATTATGATGGTTCTATTGTATATTTGAATATTTTTTTAAGACTTTACCTGGTTCACTTGCATTTCTTGGTGCATTTTTGAAGTCATTGATAACATGAGAGATTTATTCAATTGTTAATCGTCGTGGACTAGAGAAAAATGAGTCTTCAGAGCCAGTTATATCAAAATCAGCCTTAACTGGATTATCAGTACAGGATATTGGAGCCTCACCATTAGGTTGATAACCTCTAAAATATGACATTTATTTCGAGTAATTTATGTATAAAAGGGAGATTGGTTATTATATAGGTCTTGATAATGATAATGCATAGGGCACAGGTTAAGAATCCGAAAACCTAAGGATAAAATTTTGAGATGCAATTAATTGAGCATAAATATTTATGAACCATCCTTCTTATTACAATTTTGAGATTTAAAATATGTGCCATACGATTACATATTCTCGTTTTCCTTGCTTTGTAATTAATCAATTCAATGCTAAGGTGTGCTCTTTTTCTTTTCTTTTCTTTTCATTCTTTACTTTAGACATGTTAGTGGGTCGTATTGAGTCGTATTCGTGTTGTGTGATACTGAATTCGTGTCAAAACCTTTTAAACTCATATACGGCCCGTTAACAAATCAGTTCTAAGGAAGAAATTCAAACCTGAATTGTTATTATTAATGGGTCACACGACTTCTCCATCAAAACTTAATATAATTAACTCCTAAATCCAAAATTAAAAAATGTTAATAGTAATAGGATCCAAATAATAAGATGTTCCTTACCAAAGTTATAAATATTACAAATATTACGAAGTGTATTAAACATAAATTATAAGCAAAAAGTTAAAATATTGTTAACAGATTTTTAATGGCTACTACTCGATTGTATAAAAATTACAAAACTCGAACCGTTATCATAACGAATCTATCATGTTGACTCGATATTGATCCAAATTCGATAAGTCTAAACTCATTAACTTGTAATTTCCTGTCTTGTCATGTTATCGTGTCGTATTATATTTTGACAGGCATATATACTTCCAACATTTCTAAAATCCAATTTAAAATTTTCGAATTAAAATATTTTTAATGTTGTGATAGAAATCAAAATTAATTTTAATTTCTTGATTTTTCAGATCCGATTTTTTCTAAACTATGTTGATTCTATTTTCTATATTTTTTACATTTTTTAAAAATCATACTATTCTGAATTTTCATAATATATGCCGATTAGGTATTTTTCACAATTTTTACATCATATTTTCTAATTTTCTTCCAATTTTCGAAAACTTTTCCAATTTTTATGTTTTTGGTGTGTTAGCGTGCACACGCTTCCGCAATATATATTTTTTTGATAACCTTGAACCTACACACGAACTGTGCCAGAGTCACCCTAAAACACGCTCCGCTTCAAATCTAATATCGGTTGGGAGGTTTCGAACTCTCGACCTTTCATCGACAAAGCTCGCCCTTATCGCCAGAGCAACCAGGGTGGATATCTTCCACAACAAATTACGTTAGTAAAATACAGTAAAATTTATTGCAATAAAAATTGGATTTAGAAATCAGGGAAATAAAAAAAATCATAAGAGGCTGATTAGATTGAGAGGATTGAATTACTATAGTTTGAAACTCTTCCAGCATGCCAAAGTTGGCAAAAGAAAATGCCTCCTTTTTCATGAACAGCATCCACAGTAGGCCTCCATGCTTCTATATGTTCTTTTTTCCAAATTCCAGGTGTATTTGGGTAGCTTCAAACAATAAAAACACATTGATTCAAAACATAAAAAGATGTTAATCCAGAGAGAGAAGGGGAAAAAAAATTATTCCCCTTATATCAAAACATATTTTCTGGTACAACTAGTTCATAAGCAAGAATAACAAAACATGAGTTTTTTTGTTGCATGTAGTTGTTTGACATACACCTATCAATATGAAAATGTTCATCGTTTCTCTCTTAAAACTAACATTTCTCTGGTTTCTAATGCCATACTGAAATTCTATTGGGATGTGAATGGACCGATTGGACCGAACCGAAAATTAAGTCTATTTTGAAATCAATTCGAAAATCGGTTCAAAAAAACTAAAACCCGATTAAACCGGTCTGGTCCGCGGTCCACTATATTAAAAGATCGATTTGGACCGAACCGGACCGGACCGATTTCCATGTATATATAATAAAAATAATGTTATTGTGTTTCTTATATATAATTTTAGAATTAATGTATATAACTTATGAATTTAATTTGGAACATTTTATATATGTATAGACATTTTTTTATTTGGGTTAAGAAAACCCATGTTAATATCACTTAGAGTTTCGAGTATTATTATTTTTTTAATATATATATATAGGGTCAGGACCGAATTTTATCTCGGACCGAACCGAAAAAAACCTGGACCGAATTAATCGGTCTGATCTCGGTCCAAAAAAATTGAGGACCGAATATTTGATCCGTTCCAAAAAATGGGCAAAATTCGGACCGGACAAGACCCTGCCCACCCATATATGTGATACAAGTCATCTATTCAATAGTTGTAGTTAATATGGTGGAAAAACACATATTTTGTGTGTGTACCTAGAATTAGCCAACTCAAAAAAGTAATCGTGATAATTATGTGATTACCATTACGAGTAATGCTACTTTTACAGATAAATTGTATTAACATTTTGCACAAACATCTTTTGGACTACACTTATAATCTTTTATCTTTTGGTCTCTCCATTACTCATGGGTGTCACATCAGTTTATTAAAAAAATTATAAATTAAATTATAAGCCTAATATTTTTCTTACAGATATTAATAAAAAACTCAGACCCATGTCCAAGGCGTTGAAGCATTATACCAAAATGTTCCATTATTATTTTACTTGTCAAAAAAGTTGGTTTGATCCCAAGCATTGGACATATTCAATTGTCCAGCAAATTTGTTTATAATGAATTTTACGTATTAAGTCCCATTTGTAAAGATTTACCTGTGTTTACTCTCGTATTTTTATTTTTTAATTGTTGATCATATTATAATAAATATGGAACAAGTGTCATTCTCTACAAAAAGAAATATGAATTGTTACATATAAGTAATAGGTAGTTTTGAGTGATTATGGGATTTTTTACAATTTTAAAAATATATGGGAATGTACCCTACCAAATCTTTGTAGATGAGACTAAAGCCGAAAAAACTATAAATAATTGGACATATACAAAACTCAGATTCATGTCTAAGTTGGATTGTTTCAAATAATTGTTTATTTCGGTGAAATTTAAATAAATATTTGTTTCAGATATCGGTGAATTTATTGTAATATCTTCTCGTTCTACGTGTTTTTATAAACAATTTTATGTCATTGCACCAAAAAACAATATTTCCAAAAATTGATCCATATTCATCGAAACAAAGTTAAAAATGAACAAGATGACATGAGAAAAATTGGCAAGAATGAAATCATGAATTACATGGCACACATACCCTTGAGCAGTATATGAAATCCCAGAGGCTTCTCCAATTAAAAAGCCTCCCTTTGTTGTTCTTTGAGAGTAGTATAGAATGGCATGTGGTTGTGCTATGAAATTGTAAGATCTCATTCTAGTCAATGGCGCGAAAACAACCCTATCAAATAAAAATGATATCATTTTTGTCCAAACAATTGAGTGAAAACTTCAATTATTTTTACATTATTACATGTGTACACGGAATGAAAAATTAAAGAATCAAAACAAAAAATTCATAATGAAAATTTGGTACAGGGATAATTAAATCGAAAATTATTAACTTTGCAAATAATATGCAACGGGTCTAAATCTTTAAATAGCATTGATACATCGTTAAATATAATCTCTAGTGGGATTTGAACGTTGTTCACCTCCCTAAAAGGTGCGTAGTCGACGAAGTGATATAAAGCTTGATATAATACCATCTCCAAGGGTCGTGACAACTTTGTTTTATGCGGCCTAATGTTATTCAATCCAATGGATAAAATAGATGTGAGTCATATTTAAACCATTTATTTGTGGCCTAAATTTTTCCCATTTGACGAAATTTAAAATTTAGTTGCTAATGTCTTGCAACCCCAAAATTTTTATTTTCTCTATTTTTTTACATCTTTTTTTAGTAGGGATGCGAAAACCATTACCCTAACTCCCTGATATAGGCTCTTCTATTCCTGTAAAGTGAGATTTTGGCTATTCTTTTCTGGCATCAAGCAAAAGGGATCACAAGTATTTAGTTCAACTTTTAAAGATTCATTTATAGCAACTCTCATGTTTTTGCTTATTTAGTTGTTGGTCATCTTTTAACAACTATGGAATAAGTGTCATTCTTTGCAAAAAAGAAAAAGGGCATTTATAAGGCGATTGTGGGACTTGATACAATTTAAAAAATACATGCGAGGGGACCCTAACAAAACTTTCGAAACGGGACTAACCCGAAAATAACTATAAGAAAAATTGTCGAATGCTTGGAGAAGTCTAAGTTATGTATATTATTACACTTTCCCCTGTTACTTTATATCGCAACCATCACCATTTAAATTAATATAATATAAACTATTTAGGCTTCATTACAACCTGACCCCTCAAACTTCAATTTTATTTTCACTTCCCTACTCCTACTTTTATTTTCTACACTAACCCCTATACTTTTAAAAACACATATCTTTACCCATCAATTCTAATGGTGTTAAGTTTATTGGATGATATATTAGCAATCTCTGTTGCACATGGGAGTTTTTTTGTAAAAAAAAATACTCTCATGTGCTTTGCACACGATCAATTTTCCATTGAGTTTGGGATAATTTGATCCGTTTCAAAAAGTTCACAGGAGGTTTACTATAAAAACTAAATGTATGAATGATGAAGAGAAAATGGGGTAAAGCTAGAGTAGTCAAAGTGTAATTAACCTGATATTTATTAAAAAGGTTACTAAAAGAGGAGGCATTACACTGGCAAAAAGTTCTGTGGAATGTTCTTCCACCCATGAATAGAAACAACTTAGTGCAAAAACTTGTTTTACCAAGAATTTAAATAAATATATTTGTTGAGTGAAAAAACTTGAGTGCAAAAATACTCTCATTTAAATAAATGTCGAAATTAAGTTGCGAAGAAATAGAATCAACATACAAGCATTATGATATATAGAAGTTTACAAGTTCAATTTACCAATAAATTTGTGTCTTATTTGGCTAGCTTAATGTAGAGAAGGATGAAAATAAATATATTTTTTGGGTAAACTAAACAGACCTGTGAGAAAGATCAAAATTTCCCATCTTGTATGGTGTTAAAAGGGGTATTGCCTTCATCCTATCTTCTTTTCTTTCTTCTTCCATATCTCCAATATTTTGTTTGTATTGTAACTGAGTACTGTGCATTATTTGGCTAGCTGCCACAACATTATATCACCTAAGCCACAAGGCTAATTTGGAAACAATCTTAGTGGTCCAATTTTCCTATCTCCATCAATATTACCTACTCAGGATTGTATAGGAAGATAATGAATAAAGAAAGACCAAATGATTAATTCTTAAATGTTTGAAATAATATGGGAAGAAAAAGTGAATCTTATTAATTCAAAACATATTTAAATGAATGAAATTTATGTCAATATTTGGTGGAAATTTCACCCTTATATTAGTTTCAACCTTCAAAACCTTAAGCGTGTGTTTGACAAAAAAAGATGGAAAATAAGCGCTTAAGAGTCAATTTTCATGGAATTGGAAACTTGGAAATTTTTCCATGCTAAAAATTTGTTGATATTGTTTGACTGCAATTATTTTTCAGGTGGAAAATATTCCATTTTCCATCCTTTATGTGTTTGAATCCTAATATTTTTCATGGAAAAGAAGAAAGTAAATATGGTCTAGAATCATCTTATATGTGGTTGTAAATTATATTTGACCCAATAATTAAAATACTCATAAATAAAAATTACAAACAAAAAATGCAAAAAAAACAAAAAATTAATTAACAAATCTAGAAAATAAATAAAAATTAATAAACAAATTCTAGAAAATAAATACCCAGAAAATTATTTAAAAACTCGAAAAAAAAAAGAAAAACAAAAAATAAAAATAAAAATAGAATATAAAAGTTATAAATTAAAACACACAGATAATATTAAAAATAGGAAATAAATAAGAAACATAAAAATAATAAAAATCCCAAAAAAATTAATGAAAATCCCAAGAAATTAATAAAAATAACCAAAAAAAATTAAAAAAAAACACAAAAAATGAATAAACCCCCCAAAAATAGATGAATCGAAGAGTCAGAAGGAAGCCTAGGAGGGGTTGCCACCCTCCAAATAGCAACTAAGGTACGACCGAAATGGGGTAGAGGAAACCAGGCTCCATCCCTCAAAAAGGGTCGTCGAAGACCTGGGAGAAGTTGCGGCTGAAAGCAGCTCGACTGAGAAGAAGTTTTTAATTGGTACCTCCTTAACTAATCTTGAAAAGAAAGAGTTAGTCACGCTCCTTCGGAGCAACCTAGATGTGTTCACATAGGAACCCTATGAGCTGCCTGGGATAGATCCTGCCATCGCTTGTCATCAGTTGCACGTTGACCCAACCTTTAAGCCATTCGCACAGAAGGCTTATCGAACAGCGCCAGAGAAGGCAAAAGCAGTAGATAAAGGGGTTGGAAAGTTACTGGATACAGGTTCCATATGACAAGTCCAATTCCTTACATGGTTATCCAACCCAGTGGTACGTAGTTCCTAGGAGCAATGGAAGTTGGAGAGTTTCTATTGACTTCACTGACCTCAACAGAGCCTATCCCAAGGACAGTTTCCCTCTTCCAAAGATTGATCAATTGGTCAACGCCACAATAACTCATGAGAGGATGAGATTTTTGGACGCTTACTCTGGATACCACCAAATCCCCCTTTATGGGCCAGACTAAGATAAGACCTCCTTTATAACCCATGTCGGTTTGTATCGTTACAAGCTTATGCCTTCTGGCCTTAAGAATGCATGAGCGACTTATCAGCGGTTAGTTACAAGAATGTTTAAGAAGCAAATGGGCAAGACTATGGAGGTATACATCGATGACATGCTCGTTAAGAGTAAGCTCAAGGATGATCACCTCTCTGACCTGGCAGGGACTTTTGATATCCTCAGGAAATACCGAATGAAACTAAATGCAAGTAAGTGTTCTTTCGGTGCCCAGTCAGGAAAATTCCTTTGATACCTGGTCAGCAAGAGAGGAATAGAGGTGAACCTCGACCGAGTCAACGCCATCAACAAAGTCCAACCCCCTCAAACAAACGATAAGGGATGTCCAGAAGCTCACCAGGATGCTTACTGTGCTCAATCACTTCATTTCGAAGTCCTCAGAGCGATCTCAACCATTCTTCCAGTTATTGAAAATAAACAAGGTCCTGACGTGGAACAAGGACTGCTCTAAATCCTTAGAAGAACTCAAGGCTTATCTCAGCAAGCCCCCTTTGCTCGTGATTCCTAGAGAAGGTGATCCTTTATATTTGTTCTTTACTGCATTGGAATATGTTGTGAGCTCCGCCTTGATATGTGAAAGTGAGGGAGAACAACATTCGATCTACTATACAAGAAAAACACTTTTGGAAGTCGAGTAATGGTATCTGTTATTAGAGAAGCTCGCCTATGCGTTGGTGATAGCCTCGAGGAAGCTAAAGCACTACTTTGAGGCTCACTCCATCTTCGTGGTAACCTCATATCCCCTAAAAGTTGTTCTGAGGAAAGCTGACCCCTCCGATCGACTGTCAAAATAGTCAGTCGAGCTCGAAAGGTTCGATATTCACTTTTAACCAAGAATAACCATGAGGGGGAAGATTCTAGCTAATTTTATATTTGAATTCATATGAGACCATCCCAACGATCATCCAGAAACTAATCGACCAGTGGAAAGCAAATAAGGATCAAGTGTTTGGACCCTGTACGTTGATTGAGCATCCAATTACAGGGGGCAGGGGTAGGCATCGTACTGGTAACCCCAAAAAATACGGTGCTCGAGCAGGGCATCTAGTTGGGATTTGAAGCCTCCAACAACGAAGCAGAATATGAGGCGCTAATAGCTGGCCTGCGTAAAGCACAAGTGATGGGGGCAAAGCAACTTCAAGTGTTCGGCGATTCACAGATGGTATCTAATTAAATAAACGGATATTTTAATACAAAAGACGAAAGGATAACAGCTTACCTCACCGTTGTAAAGAGACTCATAGCTAACTTCGATAAGGTTGACGTTCAACAGTTCCCCAGGGGACAAAATAGCCACATCGATGCCTTAGCAGCTCTGAGTTATGTAATAGATTCTGATTTAAAAAGAACGATCCAAATAAACTTCCTCGCGCAGCCCAGTATTAATCAAAATACTAAGTCTGAACAAGAATATGAGGAGGTTCTCCACACAAAAGGAGCACCAAGTTGGATGGACCCCATCATAGACTATTTATGAAATGATACAAGAGGTTGGCACATCAGATAAGAGTCAAAGTTGATCACTTTAACTTATCTCCTGATGAGAAACTATATAAGAGATCCTTCACGGGCCCCTACCTCCAGTGCGTTCATCCAAAAGATGTTGAGCAGGTTCTGCACGAACTTCATGAGGGAATTTATGGAAGTCATGCATGAGGAAGGTTATTGGCCTTTCGAGCAACGAAGGAAAGGTATTAGTAGCCATATATGAAGAAAGATGCTGGAGTCTATGTCCTAAAGTGCAAAAAATGCCAAAAACACACATCTATGGTTCACCAGCCCGCCAACAACCTCAAATCATTGACTAGTCTGTAGCCCTTTTCCCGGTGGGGTTTGGATATTATAGGACCACTACCTACTGCAATAGGGAATTAGAAGTATTTATTGGTCTCCACATAATACTTCACCAAGTGGATAAAGGCATAACCACTAGAGAATATCCAGGACACGGACATGATAAGATTTATATGGAAGAACATCATTACCTGCTTCGACATACCCAGGACGATCATTACTGATAACGGGACCCAATTCGAGAGTGGTCTCTTCTAAAGTTTTTGCAACGATCATGGGGTCAGACATTATTTCAATTCCATAGAATATCCTTAGAATAATGGGCAAGCTGAAGCTTTCAACAAGATAGTGATTGACGAAGTGGAGAAACGACTGGAACGGGCCAAAGGTTCTTAGGCAAAAAAGTTGCCCCACATCCTCTAGGCCTATCGCACGAACCCAAGGCGAAAAACTAAGGAAACTCCTTTTGCTCTCACCTACGAAATGGAAGCCTTCATCCCACTAGAAGTTGGTCTCCCTACCATGAGATCCACACTGGTCGACCAAGGACACAATGGTGAAGCATTACTCACTGAACTTGACTTAGCTGATGAACGAAAAGAATTGGTTCTAGTAAAGTTGGCATCCTATCAACAACAGCTAGCTAGGAAATACGATCAAAAAGTCAATCCGAGGAAATTCCAAGCTGGGGATTACGTCCTAAGGAAAGTCCTCGACAGTGCTGTGAAACCATCAAACGGCGACTGGGACCAAACTGGGAAAGACCTTTCAAGATAGTAAGGGATGACCTGCAAGGAATCTGTCACTTGGAAACTCTAGAGGGAAGGGAGATACCAAGGGCTTGGAATTTGGCCAATCTAAATAAGTTCTACTTTTAGACTTCCTTTATCTGTGCATCATTAGTTTAGGCAAATTTTCATTTACAAACTGATGTCGCTATTTATTTACAGTTTCGATTAATAATAATTGATTATCCTTGGCATTTTACATATCTTGGTTATCTTAATTGTATTTCAATGTGCACTCTTTCCAAGTTACAGACTTCACAGAATACCTAGACTACAGCGAACTGATTAACTTCCTTCAGTCAAAGGATCTTGTAAACCAGCCCCCTACGATTGAAACATAGTGTTAGGTCTACCCTAACCAAAGAAATCCAAAACATGATTACCATAGTTGATAAGAACCCTCCTCAGGCCTTTGTCCAAAAACACAATTGGCTTCTTAGGTTGCTCTGACAGAAAATAAAGACCTGTAGGGGATCCTTAGGCAACATGGCCAACTCAGGTTGGTCGCCAACACAGTTTGGTTTGAAAATCCTGCTCGGGAGGATTTCCCATTGATCAGGTGCATTATCGTCGTCGCCCTACTTAGGCCTAAGGTAGTGTGACGACGTGACCTAAAAGGTAAAGTGGATGGAATGGTACAGCTAAGGCATATTGGACTGGGGGAATGCTGAAAAAAATTAAAATTTAAATGACATTTAATCGGTTGAAGTAACCAAAATAATTAGACTTTCATATTAATTAGTCATAAGTGGAAAGCAAGCAACACATGTTTAGTCAGCATATGCCCAAAACATAAAATTATATTTCTTAGAGCTATATGATTACATGTACAACAATAAGAAAATTGGTCGTAGGCGGCGAGCAAGATAATATTCTACTCGAGCTCTCCAACCATCATCAGAATGAGGAGCAAAGATTTCCACAACCCCCTTTGGGCATTGCTCCAGTAACCGCACCGGAATGGCATCTATGGGGATCCAACAGTCATCTCTTCGAAAGGGGTTTGTCTCTAAAGATGGAGGAGTAATCTCATGTCTGTACCACAAGGGAGAATTTTTGGGGACCATCAACTCCTTGAGGGCACTTCGCCATCCTCTAATAGAAGCTAGCTCCTCGACCTCCTTCATCTTTGAGAGGGCATCTGCCCAGCCTTGATCATAACCATAAGCCACCTACCGAGGAGCCTTTCTGAAAAAATGTCGAAGTCACATGACATCTCTTTTAAGACCGACAACAATTACATATGCTCATCGAATATCCTCCTTTAGCTAGGCAATCTCCCTTTGAGGAGTATCTGTAACACCCCGCCCGCTCGGGGGGGAGCGAACGGAGTGCTGCTCATCGATAAAACTAACCAAAACCACAATATAACAAGGTATAGAGCATCTAAATCCCAAAACAACAAAAGATAACTACATATATCAATCTCTTCAAATTAATACCAAGTCTCTCGAATTACAACAACTATCTATCTCGATACAAAACAAATCTCCAATGCTCTATACATAAAAAAAAAATACAAATCTTCTCATCTTGTATTCTCCAATAATCTTCCCAAAATAATCCACGCTAAAATCATCCCAATTGGTCCATAGCACTCAAATCCGTGCTCACCTGCCAACTAAGAAAAAGATGGGGAAGTACACAATACGACATGAAAGATGCTCAATAATAACATGTTAGTGATGAACAAAGCGCAATAATACGAATACGAATATTCAAATCAAATGAAAATCTCAATAGCATTTTATCAATAAATTTCTCAACAACACATTAATCGGGTCACCAGGCTTCACCATACCGCGCCATACTTTATCAAGTAGCCAGAAAAGGAGTCTTGGCGGGTGCCCAACATCACTGCCATATTAAAATCTCATGACAACATGCCCAACACAATAATAATACCACATGAATCGAAATTAGATTCCAACCAATATTTCCAGATTCCAATGAATTTAGAAATTCAAGTATGAGTCAATAATCACAAGAAAACAACGAGAATATTACTCGCGAGATTAAAGAGCATATTGTGTAAAAACCCATACCTCAAAATCATCACATAATTGAGCCTCAAAATCTAATCACACCATCACGTTCCTCTTGCAAAAATAATCCAATCAAGTTCTAACCCAAACTCGAGAAAACACCAAATAAGTCTTCTAATCTGAGGTTGAAATCTTGAATAAGCTTGGGGCAATGGTTTGTAGATGAAAGGGAGTAATTTTGGAGAGGTCTTCTGGTTGAAAAGTTTGAGAAAAAGTGATTTAAAAAGCCAAGCCACAAATTATTTGATATATAAAGGGTTAAGAGTTTGATTAAGAAAAGAGTTCTAATTAGATACAAACACTAAAAATTTTATTCCGGATGATCGGACCATTGGAATTGCTTGAAATTTTAGTATGTTGTAGCGAACGGCGAGACAGGACTGCTGACAAAAATTCAGCTTGATCGAACAGTCGGATTTCTAAAAATATTATTTTTACTAGAGAGTTTTATGTTTTGAGGACTCTTAGAGAGTTTTATATTTTGAGGACTCTTCTAAATAATAAAAATTCAATTAAATCTCCATTTTAATTTCGATTTTGAAACTGTTTGAAATTCTCGCCCTTAAAAATAATAACCAACATATTTGAGTAATAAAAATAATTTTCTCTCAAAATTTATTTTTCCTCTTAATTTCGAAAATACCCCCCAAATTACGCGGGTTGTTACACTTCCCCACTAACAATTGAATTTCACCCTCGAAATTCGCCGAATGCCTAACTCTAAAAAAATCGGGCCAATAATCTCCAAAAATAAACTCGTCACCAAAAATAAATTCCTCACATCTAATCTAGATGTCTAACACGAAACGATCATCTAAAGATTCTATCTCCAAAAATACGTGCCACAAAAACACAACAAACCCAAAACCCAAGACCTGAGGGTTGTCGTATACCTAAGCTCTGATACCATTCTGTAACACCCCGCCCGCTCGGGGGGGAGTGAACGGAGCACTACTCATCGATAAAACTAACCAAAACCACAATATAACAAGGTATAGAGCATCTAAATCCCAAAACAACAAAAGAGAACTACAAATATCAATCTCTTCAAATTAATACCAAGTCTCTCGAATTACAACAACTATCTATCAATCTCTATACATAAAAAAAATACAAATCTTCTCATATTGTATTCTCCAATAATCTTCCCAAAATAATCCATGCTAAAATCATCCTAATTGGTCCATAGCAGTCAAATCCTTGCTCACCTGCCAACTAAGAAAAAGAAGGGGAAGTACACAATACGACATGAAAGATGCTCAATAATAACATGTTAGCGATGAACAAAGCGCAACAATACGAATACAAATATTCAAATCAAATGCAAATCTCAATAGCATTTTATCAATAAATTTCTCAACAACACATTAATCGGGTCACCAGGTTTTACCATACCGCGCCATACTTTATCAAGTAGCCAGAAAAGGAGTCTTGGCGGGTGCCCAACATCACTGCCATATTAAAATCTCATGACAACATGCCCAACACAATAATAATACCACATGAATCGAAATTAGATTCCAACAAATATTTTTAGATTCCAATGAATTTAGAAATTCAAATATGAGTCAATAATCACAAGAAAACAACGAGAATATTACTTGTGAGATTAATGAGCATATTGTTTAAAAACCCATACCTCAAAATCATCACGTAATTCAGCCTCAAAATCTAATCACACCATCACGTTCCTCTTGCGAAAATAATCCAATCAAGTTCTAGCCCAAACTCGAGAAAACACCAAATAAGCCTTCTAATCTAAGGTTGAAATCTTGAATAAGCTTGGGGCAATGGTTTGTAGATGAAAGGGAGTAATTTTGGAGAGGTCTTCTGGTTGAAAAGTTTGAGAAAAAGTGATTTGAAAAGCCAAGCCACGAATTATTTGATATATAAAGGGTTGAGAGTTTGATTAAGAAAAGAGTTCTAATTAGATACAAACACTAAAAATTTTATTCCGGATGATCGAACCATTGGAATTGCTTGAAATTTTAGTATGTTGTAGCGAACGGCGAGACAGGACTGCTGACAAAAATTCATCTTGATCGAACGATCGAATTTCTAAAAATATTATTTTTACTAGAGAGTTTTATGTTTTGAGGACTCTTAGAGAGTTTTATATTTTGAGGACTCTTCTAAATAATAAGAATTCAATTAAATCTCCATTTTAATTCCGATTTCGAAACCGTTTGAAATTCTCGCCCTTAAAAATAATAACCAACATATTTGAGTAATAAAAATAATTTTCTCTCAAAATTTATTTTTCCTCTTAATTTCGAAAATACCCCAAAAATTACGCGGGTTATTACAGTATCATCATCGGATCTAGCTCGATGCATGGATAATGAAGGGGAACCTTTAAAGATATGTGGAGCACTGCTCGGGGAATTCTCCTTGAGACGTGAAACTTATCTTCTCAAGGCATCATTTTCCCTTTACAGCACCTCCCCTACTTGATTAATTTCAGATGCATCTAGAAGCTTCGCCTTCAAGGCATCTATTTCTTCTTGAACAGAGGCACCAATCTCCTTCATCTCCATAAGTCTATCTTTTAGCTTGGAAATCACCTCGGACTGGTCCATATAAACCTTTTTGTTTCCCTAAGGGATTTATAAATCTGTATGAAAGCTCCACATGCTTAGGCGCTTATATTTGAACCAAGGATTTGGCCCAGACGAGAATTCGCAAGGATACAGTCATCTAGGTCAACAAGCTAGAAGTAGCGAAGATAAATGAAAAGCATAAATTTATGAATGCAAAAACGTGGTTTTTTAAACAAAGTTGCGTCAGCCAATAAAAAAGAGAAGAGAGCTTTTTTCCCTTATTGGTAGCAGGGACATCAGCGACCTCGCCTACGCCAGCATCTGGTGCATCTCCTTCTGCTGGAACAGAAATCACTCCCTAATTGTCAAATGGAGCATTTGCAGTAGGGGCAGCAGGCTCCACACCAGCTCAAGCGATAGGGGAATCCAAATTTACAACGGGCTTAGGGCTTAGATTGTGCTCAGAGAAGAGAGGGGAGTCAACAGTAACACTAGTAGAAACCAAGGCTTAATCCCAACCTTTCTTAAATATTTGCTCGGCTAATATAGGCAATCTGGTCATCAGCGTCCTCGTATGTCGCTTCCAATCCCTCGTTATATGCACTATCCTGAATAGTGGACGCCTTTGCCTCCAACTTCTTCACCTTCTTGGCCAGAGCTTTGTTCACCTCTAGTAGTACTTTGTTCTCTTCTGTTGTAGCTAGTTTGCTGACAACCAACAGATCATTGGCTAGCACAGTTCTTTAACTCCTTTATTGCATTGACCTTCTCTCGATTAAAAGAAGATTTGGCATCTGTCAAAGCTTTCTCCGAAGACTTCAGGACTTCTTGGGAGGACCTTAAACTAACCCTCGAGCTCAGTATTCCTCTTGGATATGTCATCTCGAATGCGCAGGAGGACAGTGTAATCAGACACAAACTGCAAAGAAAGATAGATGATAATAAAAAAATTAAGAAGAAATGGCAAGTCAGAAAGATAGAGAAAAGAGAAGTAGCCTTACCAAAGTAAGCCCTTGAGCTGACTTAAAGGCTTACTGGTTGGGGATAATGATTGACAAACGCTCACGGTCCGCTGCGAGCACTACTTTCTCAAGCAGTGGTGGAGCAAGATAAGGAGTCATAACCACAGAGTCTCCCTCAGCAGGAATAGTGACACGTACTAAAGAAGCCTTTAAGGACCGTTCCTTTTTCCTTCTATCTTCCTCTCTTCTCTTCTATTCTTCTCTCTTTTTTCTCTTCATCTTCTTTCTTTTTTCTCTTCACCTCCTTCTCATGGGCTACTGTCTTAGAACCACCAACAAAAACCTCAGGCTTCAGCTTCATAAACTTTGGCTTGTTGGATGACAGGTCATCATCATCATTATCTGGGATTAGATTCCTTCTTCTTGGAGGAGACATATCTTCCTCACTTGACTCTCCTTCACTGGATCCTTCTTCATTGGACCTCTTCTCACTGGATCCTCCTCCAATGGATCCCTCTTCACTGGATCCTACCTCACTGCTACCACCTCTGCCACCTTCAGCAATACCAACCTCTGAACTGCTCTCCTCCTCATCCTCTAGTTCAATGGGTTTAGGAGCACCAACTTTTTCTTCTGGGATATTAAGATGAGGAATGGTGCCTACTAGACGAGCAATAAACTGGTGGTAGTATTTTTATACTCCAATAAGAATGTAGCAGACCTAGGGTTCTCACCCTCAGTTATGGAGTCCATCTCCCAAGCCTTTATCAGCTCAGCAACCTGGATATCTCGAGGATCAATTCTTGATTTTTAGCCTTTGCTGAAAAAGGGAAGAGAAAAGATCATTAGAAAAAAACACATCAAGGTGAGAAAATAAGTAATAAATGAAAAACGTTTGGCAACAACCTATGTACTCCTCCCTATAAGTTGGGATCCGAGGTCCCCTGCACCTTATGCCCTCTGCCTGGGGAGAAAATTGCCAATTTCAAGCAATGAACCCTTCAGACCAGTAGTCCTTGTGGAATCAGGTAAATTCACTACCAATACCCGATCTGGACTCCTTGCCTTTAGATATAGAAGACCCTCGCTTTTGCGAGAAAAAGTATAATAGTATCAGATTTCAACTAACCCTAAATTAGTGCCATAAAGCTGATTTATCCTATGGAATCCACTGACAATCTTTCAAACTTTTGGAGAGAATTGAGCACAAAGTATGTCAAAGTATTGAAAAAAGTGTAAAAATCGAGGATTTGGGGGAAACGCCAAACCCTCCTTAGATAATAGGAGGACATGTATCCAGTGTCCATCCTCAACATCACGAACATTGCGGGGAACTAGGTCACACTCAATATTTACCTAGTCGAGGATATTGTAGCATTTTCTAAACTCAAGCAAAGATTTGTTGTCTATCATCGCCATGGAAAAACTCAGAAAACCATAGCTACAGTAGAGTGAAGAACAATGACGAAAAGAAATTAAAAAAAAGAACTGAAGACTTACGAAGTAAGAATCAAGCTAGAAATGTTGAAAGACCTTGAATTTGGGAGATGAAGAGAAAAATATAGATTGGGAAGTACGAGATGCAAAGAAGTTGAAGTGACGACCAAGTTCGTCTAACACGTGAGTTTAAAACACTCCAATTATGGTGCACACAGTTCGAAGAAGATCTGTCGCTCCAATATCTAGCGAAGTGACGAGCCGCTCCTCTCTTAATCATATAAATTGAAATTATGCCATCAGGAGGGAAACGCTCTATTTAAAATTTTTGGGCCCAGTTTATCGCCTCAAAAATTTTAGGGGCAATTATGGGTACTTATTTTTGATAAGCCAGTAAGAGCAGCCGACCAGGCCCATATAGGCTAATTAAATGTCCGGCCCAAATTATGAGTCAAGATTACGAAACTAATCTGAGCTAAGACCAAGTCTATCCCCGAGAATCTCATAGATATATTCAAGGGATTCATGGCTTATCGTGGAGGTTAGAACTGCTTTCTTTAATGAATATATTGTAACCCCTGGCCCGGGGCATAGGGGCATGTAACAGAGAAACCTTCTTGAGAGATACTTAATAACAATAGTAGACCTCTCTGTGGACGTAAGCAATTTGCCGACCAACCTATATTTTTGTGTTGTGATTGTGATATCATGATTTTCTTAGTTTTCTTGTGATTGATTTCTTTTATTATTTGGGTTGTGTTTTTTGTCACCACAATCCTGTTATTTATTTTCTTAATTAATAAATTTTTGGTCCTTTTTTAAAATTAATTCTGGGATTAATATTTATTTTCTATTTTTTTCACTTTATTTATTTTTTTCATTATTTTTGGGTTTTTATTCTTTTTCTGGATTTTTTAATCAATTTTTTTGGTGTGGGAGTTCTTTTCCCTAAAAAATGAATAACAAGGTGGGATGTAGTTTTTTAATTCCATCTTTTTGTGGAAAAAATGGTTAAGTGACTTATTTTAAAGAAACTCATTCCATATAAAATTTTGTTTATTAAACATCCAAAAGATGGAAAATGACTCCATATAGTGTATTTTCTATGGAAAATTAGTGTTATCAAACACACTCTAAGTTGATTAAGTCACTTAAAGCATGTCTAGTTGTGGGAGAATTAGACAAAGAATCACATATAACTAGACTTTTGGTTTCCTCAAATAAATTTTGTATCAATTTAGAACTAATGACTTTATTATTATTTTTGTTCATACGTATTACATTAATTTGTTGGAATTCATAAGAACTAATATAGTTCGTATGAAGTCCCCAAAACAATTTTAACTTCAATATATACCTTTCACCAATGTATTATTGAGATCTGGCAAGCTAAAGACCAACAATGGTTCTCTAAATTAACTTATCTTGACACTTCACCATTGCCCCGCAATGGATGTCAGAAGTATATGGAAAGTATTTAAACAATGTATTTATCAAATCATATATATATATATATATATATATATATATATATATATATATATATATATATATATATATATATATATATATATATATATATATATATATATATATATGTGTGTGTGTGTGTGTGTGTGTGTGTGTGTGTGTGTGACTCAAAATTGAGTTCGCACAATGCGAATTTTTTTTAAATGCTAAAAAACTGGGTTGATTTTTTGTGGATTTTAAACATTTCAAGGTATTAGTAAAAAAATCAACACAATGATTTTTTTGCTATTTTTAAAAGATTGGGTCAATATTTGACAGTTTTTTTAAATTGTCAAACATTTACCCTTTTTTAAAAACAGTAAAAAAAAATCATTTTGAGTTTGATTATTTTAAGGATAACTTATAACTTAAAATGTTATTTTTTTTTGTATTTAAAAAAAAGATCCGCATGGTGAGTTCCTATTTTTAGGTTTGCATATGAAGGGGCCTATATATATATGTCTGTGTGTGTGTGCATGTTTATATATATGTGTGTGTGCGCGTATATATATATATATATATATATATATATATATATAGAGAGAGAGAGAGAGAGAGAGAGAGAGAGAGAGAGCGAGAGAGAGAGAACCTCTCTTATACGGGCTCCTTACTGTACATGACTTGGTACGGGCTTCAAAGCAAGTTGAAATCATTTATATTTCACTCACCCCTTATCTAATTTACCCAAGACCCTTTCTCTCTTCTCTTTCACACTACCGATCATTAAAGCTCTAACCCCCAAAATCGGGTCTAGTTTTTTACGGTCTTTGACTAACAATTTTGGACAAAAAAATCGGGTCAAACAAATTTTAAATGATTACGTCCACATATGAATACCCAAAATTTAAAAAAATCATAGACCTAATCGGCTATTGGAGGGTTTCTCTGCAACTAACTACTATTCTCCAAGAATAAAAAATAACATTAATTTTGCTACTTTTTGCGTCTGTCCAAGAATCGATTATTTCATTCTTATCGATTCTACCTCGATCACTTGGCTCTATTATTTGTAAGCTTATCTATATTAACAGTTATGTTTTATATTTTTGATCGATTAGAATAGGTTAATGTACTTGATTTGGATTCAATGAAATCATTGTAATTGTGTAATTCATGTGACTGAATAACTTTTTATACATTTTATATGAATATTTTTGATTTTGTATTTTTTATGTATTTATGTTTTGATTCTATCATATATATAGGTTTATATTTATCAACAATTGTTTTGTGTCTCGATTAATTACAATAGTTTAATGTATGTATTTCATTTTGAGTGAATGACATCATTGTAATTGGTAGTTGTATGCACTGGATGAACTTCAATATTCTTTGAATGATTTGATTTTGTGATTTTTATGTATTTATTTAAAATGTTGTGTGCTTTGATGTATAAACAAATAAAATCAGAAAATTGTGCTAATATACTAGACATTTTGTAAAACTAATTTTATGTGTAACACATTTTGAGATGGCATTGAAACTGCATGCCTACGTGTAATACCCCGTAATTTTTAAAAATAAAATATTACAATATAAACGGATTTAATGTTTTCGGATCTATTTTGAGAATAAATTAAATTGGGTAGATTTGAAATTTAAGCGAGTAAATTTTTTTAATTAAACATTATGATTTTATAAAAAATAAAACTTGACTGGACATAATGGGTTCGCAAGTGCAATAAAATAACACATAAATAATTTTTTTTGCCACGTGTCGTTCTAGCATAATAAAAAGGTCCAAGTGAAATAAAATAATTAGGATGCATTTAGGGGAGTGTTAGAGACTCGGTTTAATGTTTTAAATATTTAAAATTGGTGTCGGGTTATAGGTATATGAGTTGGGGAGCCTTTGGGCTAATTGGGTTATGGATTCAGGCTTATTTGAAGGTCCAAAAGTTAGGCTTAGGGCCCAACTCACAATTAACACTAATTAAGAGGTTAAGTAGGGATAAATCACTCCCCCACTACCATTCCACAAAACCTTGATTAGTAGCCATGTAAGAGAAAAGGGAGAAACACAAAGGTAAGGAAAAAGGGGGCAAGAACAAAGAAGAAATCAAGGTCTTTCAAGGAGGTTCTTTTCTACAATTTTAAGGAAAGAATTTTCTGGCTTAATTTATGCTTTACAATTTATTTCTTGATGCATATAATTATTTCCTTTAAATTTCTGGGATTTAGGGCTTGATGTATTGTGACACCCCGCCTAATAAAATACCGGGTGATCAATCTTATACCAAATTAAAACATGAGTCTCATATGGTTCATTCTCAGCATCACTGTCGAAAACCAATTTAATTACTAATAACTTATTAGGCTGGCATCAAAATTTTATTTAGCAAATCTTTTTTTACCAAACCAACCAAGTAAAACATTCACACAGTTTATATACACAAAAATTGAAATGAAATAAAAATAATCGAACACTTGGTATAACATAATACAACCAAATCAAATGCCACACTAAAAGGCGGTAAAAGAATAAAAGAGTACAGTGGGTTATAGGCCCGAATGTTTCTACAACACCTCTTATCTAAATTACAAGGATAGAAGCGTCTACAATAAACTTGGTTGCATCCACAGCTGCTACAGCAAGCGTCTGACTCGAAGGAATCATCATCCAGGCATCCCTGTGTCTGGACACCTATATATATATAGAGATAGATATAACAAGAGAGGGGAAAAATAGAGAAACGGGTCGGAGCTCGAGTTTTGAAAATATTTTGCAAGTGCATATATGTCATACATTTTAAAATATGAAATCTCTCATATTTAAACTGGTATCGCATTCTCATGAGATACACCTCGCCCCTCTTCTAATAGTGCACACCTATCGCATACATTTTAACCAAACTAGTTAAGATACCTAGCCTAACTAAACTCTTACATCCATCCTCTAAATCCTCATAAACCCGAGTACTAAGGACTAAACTTCTCCCCATTCCTAACAATGCGCTACGTTTCGTGCGTGGAGTGTCTCGCGAAGCGAAATCCAAACAAGGAACCTCCCGATACACTACTACATGATAATGTTGATTGTCGAGATCCATTAGGCCCTCGGTACATAACACATATTATAAAATCCCGTATATATATAGTTCTCACTAAAACCTATTATTCATATTCATAAAAATCCGGATATAAATCTACCGGAAGGAGAATAACACCTTATTCATTATTTTCACTTTACACATGTCTACTTTATATGATATCTCATTTTCATGTACTAGAAATATACTATAAGCAACAAGTATATCTATACCTATTTTACAATCAAAGGTATGATAACCATCCCGCCAAGCTATAACTCGAGGATGCGGTCTCAAAGTGCCTATCCTCATCTGGGTTTACTCACGTAACCACGGTACCAAGCCAGACTCATTCATGGTCATGGTAAAAATACTAAACGGTGGAGGCAGTCATGAACGGTATGACCTGGGGATATACTCTCCCTGCTCCGCAAGCCAGGGGATTCACCCACATCGCGCAACCTCCCTGGATAGCACTAGAGATATATATAATCTGGTTGTCCATCCCTATGCCCGTGGAACCAGGCTCTAAATACAAATATACAAATCATACACACACACACACACACACACACACACACACATATATATATATATATATATATATATATATATATATATATATATATATATATATATACTGTAACAACATCGTATATATAGTATATATCACTTCTCAATATTTTATGGCTATAAATGCCAAACTCTTATAGCGATAGCCAAAACCCCAATGTTCCCATTCATAAAAGTATATAAGTATTTACACACTTACAATACTAATCCTATAAGTATTTTCTTACTTAAAATATAACTCGCACCTTAATCACTTTAAGGATTTATATATAATCCCGAATATACCAATTCATAATAATTGAATAGTATACACAATAGGTATCTTAATTCCCTAGCTATCGCATCACCTATAATAATAGTCGTCAATAGACGTACCGAATAGCCGCTTAATCCTCTTTAGCCCATATCCTAAATTTCATCCTAATCGCATCCTAGGATTTACTCAAATGCATTCGGCCCATATTTATTCTAACCACATATACATATCTATACACACTTGCCGAAGACCTATCTCGAATGTTACACATCCTAACCATTCATTAAGTCCATATCCCGAATTGTACACTCAACTAATCCAAGGTTCCTTCTCTTAACTCAAGGTTTGTTCACTTATAACCTAAGGTGTATTCACCCTCAAATCCATTATCTAGGAGTCCTAATATCATCTCTAGAACCCCCTATGAAATCTCCAATTCATGGTTTAACTACCCCTAAACTTAAAGGAGAAAACTTTCAACTTCAGCAGAAGCGAATCGATTCGCCCCCTAATGTGAATCGATTTGGCCATGTGAATCGATTCGGTTCAAATCCGAATCGGTTCGAAAGAGGGTTCGCAAACAGGTATTCAAGGGCGAATCAATTCGGTATCAATATGAATCGATTCGGCCTGAGACATCCTTACAGTTCTCCTTGTGCGAATCGATTCGGTCTAGACCCAAATCGATTTTCCCAGTTCGGAGGGCACTGTTTGGGAAATTTCTCAATCTCCAAAAATCCCAAATATCATCCCAATCTCCATTTTTATGGTTTCTAATCTTAACCAACAACTCTATAATCATCCTAACACTGATTTATAACTAACACATCAATTAATTTGTGGTATTAAAACATTTCTCTTAGATTTAAACCCTCAACAATTAAAGCCCTGGTTTTATCATTTCTCCCATTTCTAACTATTTATACACTCCATTAACATTGTTTTTAACAGTAGAAATCATCAAGAGTTAACAAGACATCGATTTGTAAACTCAAAATCAATTTTCCCCAATTCATTTTAAAGGTTTCAACCCAAAATTATCTAGTTTACCAACTATAATATGAGATACACACACTCAATTTAATAAAGCAATTAAACACTTGCCTCGTGGAAAAAATTCGACGACATCGAGTCGAATCCCACGGAGTTTGGCCCAGAATCCCCTTCTCTCTTCCTCTTTTCCTTTCTTTCTTCTCTTATTTCTTTTCTCTCTTTTATTTCTTCTCTTTCTCTCTCTCTATCTCGTGCCTTATAAGAGAGAAAAGGAGTCTATCTCCTTATTAAACCCAAAAATGACTCGTTTACTCAATCACGAGTCCCTACTAGTCCAAAAGTCCCCGAAACTTAGTCACTACCCCCGGATACTCTATTATGACTATCTCGGCCATTTCAAAACCAACTATGCAATCGAAATATCCATCCGAGTCACTTAACTAAAATTCACTAATCAGACCCAACACTTCTCAACATGCGTTTCCTCCAACGTGCAATATTTCCCGTCGATTTATTCAAGTGCAACGTGACATAAAAATATTTGGACTCATTTACTTAGTCCCAAAAGTAAATGTAATACTCATCGGTAATCATCTAACACTCATATACTCCAAAAATTACTATTCATAGTAATTTCCTCTAATAACCAAATTACGCCACTTATGCAATTTAAATATCTATAAAAGTACGGGGTATTACATACTCCCCCCTTACAACAGAATTTCGTCCTCGAGATTCGTATACAACCTGTACCACCAACCTAGGATTGCTAATCATACTACGTCCTAATACACCGAAGTCGAATGGTACTACCCAATGGTACCCTACCATGTACCACCTATCTCAAGGCTTATATTCTAACACACTAGCTTAACGACAAGCTTATCTAAATCTCCATATACTGCGACACTACCTCGGTCGTCTTAACCCAAATAACTCGAAATTTAATTCCTCTAACACCTGGAAATTTATTCCTTCTTAAGGTTAACCCACCAATCTTCTCGTGGTTAACTCACTACAATCTTCCTATAACAGTGCCACTTGCCCCACTGGCCTTATTTCTTAGTAGTCCTAAGATCGATGTGTTTTCCTACACACGTAAAATGAGTACTATCCTAGCTATATCCCTAGTTCCCAAGACCTCTCTCAACTTCCGACATTTTCTCGGTTTCATACATGGGACATCTCGCAAAGTGAAATCCAAACAAGGAACCCTCCTGTTACACTACTTCCTCGCATCGTCAGTCATCGAGATATAATGGCTTAAGGCACACCATCGGGACATTCTAAACCTTACATCGTTAACCTACTAACGTACTTCTACCACTATGTCCTTCCATCTTGGCAAAATGTAAAGTCTAACTAATCGGGGCGCCTACTCTCTGCAAAAGTGTTACGAACATCATACCCAAAACATATTTCCTCTGAATTTGCCTTCTATTCAAGGCCTGGCTATAAGCCTCAACCAGATTTCCTTTACCTTGCCTCACCCACATGCTTGCAGTGAGAGAAACATTTCTAGTGCTTTTCCACAGCACATCTACTTTTTATTAGCCCCTAATCATCACATGACTCTCAGCTAATTTATCATCAAAACCAACATCCTAGCATACAGTAACATCTCTCCACTCCCAACGTCATTAAGGTTCATGCGTGGAGTGTCTCACAAGCGAAATCCAAACAAGGAACCCTTCCGATACACTACTACTTAACTTTTTTGGTCGTGGAGGTATGTCAACGTAAAACATATAAAATACTAAATCCTTCATACCTTATAGAATAAGGTCCCCATGCACTAAAGTCATGCTAGTGAAACATTTACTCATCGAAGTTCCATCTAAACATATAATAAAGGAGAGATCAACCTGTATCCAGGAATCGCGGATTCGATATCCTTACAATCATTAGCCTGCTATCGCTCTGACCAATAAAAAACATATTATGTATAACACATACAAAATGAGTAGGGCAAGCCCAAATATAAGCTCAATATAACAACGCCCGCTTTCCCAACGAATGAAGAAAAATAGTATCGCACTATCACGGAAAGACATATAGATATACCCTCTATAATATTACCGATATTGGCGTAAAACTCGAATCACGCACACGAATCTAGGGTTAACAAAATACTGTGACTCTATCTAGACCATAAAATATACCTCCTTCATTTTAGGTGAAACTCATAATAATAACTTCGCCAATCTCCCTGACTGCTCCAATTGGTTCCCAGACATAGTACACTTGCCTTAATCGAACCAAAACAACTTTAATCAATGCCCCATCTCGAAACCCTATTCTTGTCCTTTAATTTCTATTAGTCAAGGACTAACCGGGTAGCTCTATGCTCTACACCACCACATTCCTCATCTCTAGCCTCCCTAACCATGTTAAGGTTATTAGTATCTTGGACTCTATAGCCTCGATCCTAACAATCACCTTCGTAGTTCCCTCATCTCCTCTTACTAAAGGAAACACACCATCGGCCTCAACTGCCCTGTTTTAATGAATCCCCGGACGGATGTCCACCTGTGGGGTTTCACAAACACAAATTCTCCATAAGTGTTAGCAACACTTGCTAGTGAGCCTATGATTTCACTGAAGGACTCTTTCTTCATTGTACCTACCTTACTTCAGTACAAGGTTCACATATCCATATCACTCTTTATTCACTTTCGACCTCTGATCGACCCTCATGTGAATAATCCAGAAGTTGCATTCTCTTCAATCCTGATAAATCGAAGTAACTTACGGTTAAAGCCATTGGTAAGATTCCTCTATGAGCAAAACATCCTGCTCCCCCAAATATAGTGACTACCGTTCCCACCATTTCGACATTGCTTTAATGAGTGAAAAAAATTTCCTCAAATTTTCACATTTGGGCATTCCTATACCCCGCTCTAAGCCAAAGCTTGTGAGTCCTATACTTCCACTGAATAAAGCTACACTGCCTCCGCAAGACTTAACTTCAACTTATGGTCCTTATCAAAGACCCTTTCAAACTTTTTCCCAATTTACTTCACTGGGTAATTCATGTTTAGCACTACTCTCTACTATAGCAGTACTTGGATAAATATAACTACTACACTCTAGTAGTCGTTGTAGCAATTCATGAAGATGCCACAAAGGGAGTGACCTCAACTGCGCTCCATGTCCCTAACTTCAACTTATAGCTCTAATTAAGCCCCGCCTCCTATGGCCCTCATAACGGCCTCCCCTGGTCACCCTTCATCGATCAGCACACGAATCTCACATGAGCGTGCAAAAGATTTACTATAATCATACATAATAGCATTAGAACGAAATATCACAATAGGAATCAATAATCCTAATAATAAGGCTATATCTCAAATAGAAAGCAACATTGAAAGCATAGTACGTCCGCACAGATTCCTAAGGACACTAGAACCTGATGCTCTGATGCCATCTGTGACACCCCTCCTAATAAAATATCGGGTGATCAATCCTATACCAAATTAAAACAGGAGTCTCATATGGTTCATTCTCAGCATCACTGTCAAAAACCAAATTAATTACTAATAACTTATTAGGCTGGCGTCAAAATTTTATTTAACTAATCTTTTTTTTACCAAACCAACCAAGTAAAAGATTCACACAATTTATATACACACAAACTAAAATGAAATAAAAATAACCGAACACTCGGTATAACATAATACAATAATATAGAATACCGCACTAAAAGGCGGTAAAAGAATAAATGAGTACAGTGGGTTATTGGCCCGAATGTTTCTACAGTACCTCCTATCTAGATTACAAGTATAGAAGCGTCTACAATAAACCTACTTGCATCCACAGCTGCTGCAGCAAACGTCTGACTTGAAGGAATCATCATCTAGGCGTGTACCTGTCTCTGGACACCTATATATATATACATATATCAAGAGAGGGGAAAAATAGAGAAACGGGTCAGGGCCCGAGTTTTGAAAATAATTAGCAAGTGCATAAATGCCATATATTTTAAAATATGAAATCTCTCATATTTAAACTAGTATCTCACTCTCATGAGATACAACTCGCCCCTCTTCTAATAATGCACACCTACCGCATACATTTTAACCAAACTAGTTAAGCTAACTAGCCTAACTAAAGTCTTACACCCGTCCTCTAAATCCTCATAAACCCGAGTACTAAGTACTAAACTTCTCCCCATTCCCAACATTGCGCTACGTTTCGTGCGTGGGGTGTCTCGCGAAGTGAAATACAAACAAGGACACCCCCCCGATACACTACTACATGACAATGTTGATAGTAGATATCCATTAGACCCTCCGTACATAACGTATATTATAAAATCCCGTATATATATAGTTCTCACTAGAACCTATGATTCATATTCATATAAATACGGATATAAATCTATCGGAGGGAGAATAACACCTTATTCATTATTTTCACTTTACACAAGTCTACTTTATATGATATCTCATTTTTATATACTATCAATATACTATAAGAAACAAGTATATCTATACCTATTTTATAATCAAATGTATAATAACCATGCCACCGAGCTATAACTTGAGGATACGGTCTCAAAGTGACTATCCTCATTCGGGTTTTCATACGTAACCACGGTACCAAGCCAGACTCATTCATGGTCATGGTAAAAATACTAAACAGTGGAGGCGGTCATGAACGATATGACTTGGGGATATACTCTCCCTGCTCTGCAAGCCAGGGGATACACCCACATCGCGCAACCTCCCTGGATAGCACTATATATATATATATATATATATATATATATATATATATATAATTTGGCTGTCCATTCCTATGCCTATGGAACCAGCCTCTAAATACAAATATACCAATCATACACATATATATTTATATTCGTTTCATATCATGTATATATACTATAACAACATCGTATATATAATATATATCACTTCTCAATATTTTATGGCTATAATTGCCAAACTCTTATAGCGATAGCCAAACCCCCGAATGTTCCCATTCGTAATAGTAGATACGTATTTACACACTTACAATACTAATCCTACAAGTATTTTCTTACTTAAAATATAACTCGAACCTTAATCACTTTTAAGGATTTATATATAATCCCGAATTACCAATTCGTAATAATTAAATAGTATACACACTACATATCTTAATTCCATAGGTATCGCATCACCTATAATAATAGTCATCAATAGATGTGCCGGATAGCCGCTCAATCTTCTTTAGCCCATATCCTAAATTCCATCATAATCCCATCCTAGGATTTACTCAAATGCATTCAGCCCATATTTATTCTAACAACATAAACATATCTATACACACTTGTCGAAGACCTATCTCGAATGTTACACATCCTAACCATTCATTAAGTCCATAACCCGGATTGTACACTCAACTATCCAAGGTTCTTTCTCTTAACTCAAGGTTTGTTCACTTATAACCTAAGGTGTATTCACCATCAAATCCATTATCTAGAAGTCCTAATATCATCTCTATAATCCCCTACGAAATCTCCATGTCATGGTTTAACTCCCCCTAAACTTAAAGTAGAAAATTTTCAACTTCAGCAGATGCAAATCGATTCACCCCCTAATGCGAATCGATCCAGACATGCGAATCGATTTGGTTCAAATTCGAATCGGTTCGGAAAAGGGTCTATAAATAGGTCTTCAAGGGAGAATCGATTCGGTCTTAATTCGAATCGATTCGGCCTGATACAGGCTTACAGTTCTCCTTGTGCGAATCAATTTGGTCTAGACCCGAATCGATTCGCCCAGTTCGGAGGGCACTGTTTGGGCGATTTCTCAATCTCCAAAAATCCCAAATATCATCCCAATCTCCACTTTATGGTTTCTAATCTTAACCAATAACTCTATAATCATCCTAACACTGATTTATAATTAACGCATGAATTAATTTGTGGTATTTAACCATTTCTCTTAGATTTAAACCCTAAAACCATTAAAGCCCTAGTTTTATCATTTCTCCCATTTGTAACCATTTATACACTCCATTAACATGGTTTAAGATTAGAAATCATCAATAGTTAACAAGACATCGATGTGTAAACGCAAAATCAATTTTTCCAAATTCATTTTAATGGTTTCAACCCAAAATTATCTAGTTTACCAACTGCAATATGAGATACACACACTCAATTCAATAAAGCAAGTAAACACTTGCCTCGTGGATAAAATCCGACGACCTCGAGTCGAATCCCACGGAGTTTGACCCGGAATCCCCTTGTCTCTTCCTCTTTTCCTTTCTTTCTTCTCTTCTTTCTTTTCTCTCTTTCTCTCTCTCTAGTGCCTTATAAGAGAGAAAAGGAGTGTATCTCCTTATTAAACCCAAAAATGACTCGTTTACTCAATTGCGAGTCCCTACTAGTCCAAATGTCCCTGAAACTTAGTCACTATCCTCGGATACTCTATTCTAACTACCTCGACCATTCCGAAACCAACCGTGCACTCGAAATCTCCATCCGAGTCACTTAACTAAAATTCACTAATCAGACCCAACACTTCTCAACATGCATTTCCTCCAATGTGCAATATTTCCCGTCGCTTTATCCAACTGTGGCATGACATAAAAATATTTCGACTCATTTACTTAGTCCCAAAAGTTAATGTAATAATCATCGATAATCATCTAACACTCATAAACTCCAAAAATTACTATTCACAGTAATTTCCTCTAATAACCAAATTACGCCACTTATGCAATTTAAATATCTATAAAAGTATGGGGTATTACATGTTTTTCCTTTGATGATAATTCACACATATAGAGGATTAATTTATATGTAGGGTTGTCTCAGAAATTAGGTATCATAAATCTGAGAAATTGATGATAGAATTCGTAGGATGTTGAGAGTTAATGTAGAGATAATTGACTAACTAGTGATGATAATGGCATTGCAAATTCGTGGACTAAATCTTGATATGACTTTAATGATAAATGCCCTTATTGTGAAATAAATCTAGTTGAAATTTGGAGGATATTTTAGTGTTAAAATCTATAATGGGTATTAATATTGTTAGAATTGAATACACAAATTTTGGGGTAATTTTCTTAGCCTTAGAATAACTGTTATGGAGGGTGGGGACGTTCTGGGTTGATATTTTTGGATCTGGGAAGAAGATGAAGGAAACAACGTGCATCAAATGACATTGAATATGGTTCAAACGACAGTATGAATGGTTCAACAATTCATGTGGTTCAAATGACATTATAATTGATTCAAACGATAGTATAAGTGGTTCAAATGACAATTCATGTGGTTTAAAAGACATTATAAGTGGTTCAAACGACCATTCATGTGGTTCAAACGACATTGAATGTCATTAAATGACATTTCATATGGTACAAACGACAGTGAGGAATTTTTGGGTTCTAGCGATTTTTTTTAAAGATTTTATTTGAGGGATATTAAATCGAGGTAAATTCCTAGGATATTGGAAAGATAGGGATTAAGGATTATTAATATTAATAAAATGTGTCAAACTCATTAGTGGGACATATAATAAATTACAGAATATTAAATTTTATTAAGGGTGTTAAACTTAATAGTGGGATTCTGTGTAACAAATTTTAAAAGGTGAAGATAAGGACCGAATGAGGGGGGTTGGATATTGTAGTCCGGTGACACTACTTAAATGAAAAATAATTAATGTGTGATTAATTAAATTACAACTTAGGATATAGACTTGGGTATTTAGGGCTAGTGCTCCGAGTGTCTTGGCGTTTAGTTATAAATATTTTGTTTAGGAGTCCAAACGAGTGGGTAGAACCATGTTTTGGACAATGATGAATTTATTAAGAAAATAAATATACCCACATTAAGTTGGAGAAATTACAAATAATTAGATGGTTAATTAATTATCTTATGGAATGGGATTTAATAATTTATTATATGATAAATTATTAATAAATGGAAAATGATGTGGACTTTTGTGGAACTCTTGTGGTAATTATAGAGTAATTACCTTTACATATTATATGGGAATAATATTATGTATTATATTATATTTGTGTGTGGAGATACCAGTGGACATTCCTATCGGCTTAGGGGTTCGTGCGTTCGGGCCATTGACCACATGTCGGTACAGGTGGGCTTGACATTGTGTAGGCCATATAGGTACTACATAGAGGCTCCACCCTCGAGGGGTAGGTGTGGAGATGACCCTTCCTGTATCACCACTAGGTATGGGCCGTATATAGGTGTCCTGCATAGGGATCGCCCCGAACTTATGTGTGTTTTGTGGTGTCCGCTTAGGATGTATTGATTCATTGAGACTATTTTCTTAGGATGTAAGGATTCCTTCGGACTTGCCGATAGAGCACGAAATTGACACCAACGGAAGGACTTATATTATTAATTCCCCGAATACTATAGAAATCAATTAAATTGCCTAAGGATGTGGAAAATAAATATTATTCTTGACCCTATAATGCATAATGGGTGTTTATGCCTTATATTAAATACTGATGAGAATGAAATAAATTTAAGTTGACAATTTAAATGTAGGGATTACATTTAATTAATTAATTAATTATTGAGATAATCATTCGATAGCTGAGATGATGTCACATTTTATTATTTGGGACGTATCGTTGCAAATATATCACACTTAGATGAGGGATGAGGTGTTATACGCATGTGAGTGACGAATGGGGGTACTTATTGTGCGTTGAGTGTAATATTATAATTATAAATTATTCAAGTTAATTCTTGCACACCTCGATCTCTGACCCAAATTATAAATATTTTTTCCCTATGTTATTTTTAGACATGGATAGGAGGACGGTTGTTGTACCAGCCTTGCATTCTCTCGGTGCTTGGCAGATTTCTAGATTCTTGACTCTTGGCTCAGAGTTTAGTTATTCTATTTGAGAAAACATTGTAAGGGCACAAGCCCAAGATTTATTTATCTATTTATTTATTTACATCATGTTGGAGTTTAAATTTTAAATTATTGTGGGATTTATTTATTTAGTTGGCGTTGACTGAGATATATTTATTGTCCCTGAGATATTTATAAATTTTAAATTATCAGACTTTTTAAATAATAACAATTATATTGCATTGTGATGAGAATGGTATTAATTGATCGACAAGCCCCATCTTCGGCGTATCGTGCCTGGCCAGCCTTTACGTTAGAAAATGGGGGTTGTTACAGTCGGTATCAGAGCTTGGTTCTGGTGTCCTTAGGATCTGTGTTTGAGCTCGTTACATTCAGCTTTGTGTCCTTTGATGTAGATCCCTATGATTAGGAATCATTATATTCTTTACTTGTCAATATTATTCGTTCAGGAAGGGATCAGTTTCGGAGAGAGAGTCACAGAGACCTTAGTGTGAGTCACTTGCTAGAATTTCGAGGAGATTGTGAAATTTAGTGTCTAGTAATTTAATGGAAGACATTTAGGGAATTTGAGGAAGCGATAATGTGAAATAATGCACCAACAGAGGTTAGTCGATGTAAAATTGGACCCATAGCGAGATGGGCATCAGATTAGAGATAACATTATTTGGGAAAAAGAGACTGGTGATAGCGTCGATGGTAAAGTATGTGTTTTGCCCTATTTTTGGAGTATGTATGATATGTTTTGTTTGATATTAGAACTTAGTGTTCACTTGGGTTATGTTAGTACTTTGGAGAAGTTGAACTCTGTACTTGGGATAGTGTTTTTATGTTGGTTCACCGTGGGTGAGAAGGAAAAATGTTAGGTTGGTTAGTAGTTGTATAAAAATGCCTATAAGGAGGCTTATGCTTATTTTAGGCGTAATTGTTAAACGATGTCGTAGTAAGATGTGTATCCAGTGATTAAACCTTCTTATTTGGGTTAAAAGTATGAAAAGCGAAAGGAATTCATATTTTAGAAGCATTTGGTTACTTTGGGGGTATTAGGACTAGTGGTAGTTCCGATTACACAATGAGGTGTACAATTATGAATAATATTATTTTAATGATGATGTCATTGGTAATGGGAAGTGATATCCTTTATCAGGATGAGTAGTGTGGCCACCCCATCCTCACAGCGGGTAAGAGAGAGAGGATCCTAGGTCCCGCGTGTCCCTCTCGGGAGTGCTTCGACCAGCCTCATTGATGAGGTGAAAAATTTAGAGAGATGGAGTCACCAATCTATTTTACTCAAAACAGATAAAAGAAAAGGGAGCCATCCTGAGGGACAACATCCAAAGACATACCGATAAATACATAACCAAAATGATTCGAAAAGGGTCCGGATGCTAAGTTACGAAATGGGAAGGTGTTCGGCACCCATTCTGCCCTTACGGTTTCTCATGGGTTTTTTGCTATTTTCCTTTATTTCCTCGTGATATGTGTGCATGTGTATATATAGTGGAGATAGGAATCATTGACTTGTATCATGGGAGAGATAAAGCGATACATCCGTAGGAATATTCATAAAAATAATATTTAAAAAATAGGATTTACGCGATTATCCTTGCATTGATCGTTATAATGGAACGATAATGTATGTGGAATAATACGCCACTAAGAAAAAATATATAGAATATAAGAGAATTGATTTTAGAGAAATTAAAAAATAAGAGAAAGAGTAAGAATAGGACTCGAGTCTCGGGTTTTACACCAAGATGCCTACGTAGCCTATAGAGCCCTCAAAGTCCACGTAGTTCGCATGCAAAACAAGGGGTGGATTTTATCTCATAAATCCAACCGGGGGCTTCTCTTATGTGTGTGTGTGTAAAAAGTGTTTTAGTTGTGAGAAAAGTGTGAGAATTCCCGTTTGGAATTTATGAGCAAACCCTCTTTTTCTTATTTTTTGGTTTTTTTTATTTATATGAAAATAAGAGATGTGTAATAATACTAAATAAAAAGTAAATTAGGATATGTGAGATGAGAGAATAAAAGTGCTAAGTAATCAAACAAGTTGATGCAAATTTAAGGAGAGAATTGAGAAAATTGGACCTTCTTAAAGATCTTTGAGCTTGATCTTGAATGTGAGAGAGCAACCCTTGAACTTGGATGATGATGAAGGTTAGTTAATTCACCAAGTTTGATGAAAAGGATGATGAAAAGTGAAGGTTGGAAATGGATTTGGATGGGGAAATCACGCTGACTTCGAGAGAGATTTTTTGGATTTGTTGAGAGTGAGGTATTTCAGATCTGAGCTCCCTTTGAAATGAGGTCAGGCCCTCCTTTTTATAGGCCCAGGGCATTGTCGATCAGCATAGCCCTTGTCCTGCCAATCGGCAGGTGCGTTTAGGCACACTGCCAATAGGCAGGGTCTGGAACCTACCGTTTGGCAGTCTCTTTCAGGCTCCTTTGGAAAATTGGACAATGAGTTTAAACCGTTGATTCGAATCACGCAAGGGGTGAACTATTGGAAAGGTAATTAAAATACCTTTGAAAGTCCTTTGGACTGCTCCCGGGTTCGGGAGTTGACTTTGGATCAAATGTGGCTTGAAAGCGCTCATCAGTCCTTTAAACGGGGGAACTTCGGACATAAACGGATTGTTCGTCCGCATCGTAAGTCAGAATCGTGCACGGGGTGGACTATTTGAAAGGTTATGATATGTACTTTGACATTCCAAAGAGTTTGACCCGATTTGGGGAGCTGACTTGGGTCAACTGAGCTCTTAAAGAGTTTGGTGACCTCTCAGAGTAAAAAATATCGTTCGTCCGTATCGTAAGTTAGAATCACGCAAGGGGTGGACCGTTGGAAAGGGGTTTCTATTCCCTTTGAAGATTCATTCAGTCTCGGTCAAGCTAAAGAATCGACTTTAATCGAACAGAGCCGGGGAGCATCCGATGGCCTCTAGATTAGGTTTAGGGGGAAAACGGGTCGTTCGTCCGCATGGTAAGTCAGAATCGCAGGTGGGATGGACCGTTAGAAAGGGGTTTTAGTGCCCTTAGAAGATTCATTCAGTTTTGATCAAGCTGAAGATTTTGACTTTTGGTCAAACGGAGCTTGGGAGCATCCGTTGGCCTCTAGGTCAGTCCCCGGGGTATGACTTAGGTTGGCTGTGATGAAGGGAGGTGCTAGGGACCTAAGGAGATTTTAGGGGGTAATATAATGGTGTGTCTACAGATCCCCTCGACGGGTGAGTTTGGAACAAACAATAGCCGTCGAATAGACACCGCATGATGCCTTTGAGAGAGTATGACCAATTTAGAGGGTCGAGGCCGATTCTGAGGACCTAAGGAAATGAGGATGACCAATTCAGAGGACCTAAGGAAACGAGGATGACTAATTTAGAGGGTCGAGGATGATTCTGAGGACCTAAGGATGAGGATGATCAATTCAAAGGGTCAAGGCCGATTCTGAGGACCTAAGGAAATGAGGATGACCAATTCAGAGGGTCGAGGACGATTCTGAGGACCTAAGGATGAGGATGACCGATTTTGTGGGTCGAAGCCAATTCTGAGGGCTTAAAGATTAGGGTGACCGATTTTGCAGGTCGAAGCCAATTCTGAGGGCTTCAGTTGAGATGACCAATTCTGCGGGTCGAAGCTAATTCTACGGGCTTAGTTTGTGATGACCAATTCTGTGGGTCGAAGCCAATTTTATGGGCTTAAATTGAGGTGACCAATTCTGCGGGTCAAAGACAATTCTGTAGGCTTAAATTGAGGTGACCAATTCTGCGGGTCAAAGCTAATTCTGCGGGCTTAAATTGAGGTGACCAATTCTGCGGGTCGAAGCCAATTCTACGGGCTTAAATTGAGGTGACCAATTCTATGGGTCGAAGCCAATTCTGTGGGCTTAAGTTGAGATGACCAATTCTACGTGTCGAAGCCAATTCTGCGGTCTTAAAGCTTAAATTGAGATGTTCTCGAGGAACTCTGCTATGGAAATTACCTTGTGGTTTTGTTTTGGGCTGGGGAGCCGATTGCTGGGGAAATCCTTGTGATTTCAGAGATCTTGTGGAGAAAAGGCAAATTTGATGATATAAACTCAACTGGGGAAGTGATTAGGTGGTTCAGGTATTGGATGTATTTCTCGGGGAGGTTTGAGACCTTTGGGGTATAGGAGGTGATCCTTAGAGATCCTCCGGGGACGTTGTCGGAAGGAGATTCACTTGGACTTTGAGAGTTCGGCTGGAGAAATAGGGGTTTCGCTTGAAGGAGTGCGGAATTTTCTTGGTGAAAGTGTTCTAAATCCCTCCTGGGATTTTTAGGAATTTTTTGGGAATTTGTCAGGGCTTTCTGGTATTTTTAGGAAAAAATTTCACAAAATTTTAAGGGGTGCCGGTCGGCATGGTGTGGAGGGTGCCATTCGGCAGTGGCACGATCTTTTGGACAGCCTCGGGAAGGTAAAGGGGCAGTGCCGATCGGTAGGGTTGGGGTCAGTGCCGATAGGCATGACCCTTGGCATCCTATATAAAGGGGGCGAATTTCCTTCATTTTTTACAGCTTCTTTCATTCTCTCTTTCTGTGATTTTCTTCTGCAAATCATTCTAACATTCCGTAATCTAAAAAATGGCCGCTTTTGTGAGCACTACTGTGCACAGGGAGTGGTTAACTGTTGACGACTGGGCGAATGTGGAATGGAGGGCTAGAGTGCCTTTTGCTTTGGGGAGCGAGAACTCTTTTGATGCATTCGAGTCGGTTGCGGATGAGCGAAATTTGCTGCGGGAGCCATCGTGTCATCGTTCCACGAGGGTGGTGAACCCTGACGGTTACCTGAGTAAAGTGACTATTGGTAATTCTTTTTTTTGGTGATTTTTCCCTTTTTTTCTTGGATTCTGACAAGATTTTCCGTTTGAGAGTGTGATGTTTCTCTATCGAACATGTGTTCCCGCGGAACGACGATGCTCAAGGATGTCTGGGAGTATCTTCCACCTATGATGCGTTGGGTGGTATCATCGGCGGGTTTTGGGTTATTAGCGACTGCGCTGGATAAGACGCCTCGTTCGACAACTATCTTATGCGCTCTGGGGAGAGATGGTGGGACACTACCCACACCTTCCATTTTGGCTTCGGGGAGATGACTGTGAATCCCATTGATGTGCAGCAACTGCTGGGGCTAGATTGCGATGGGGAGCAGATAGAGGTGGATCGCTCCCTACGGGTGAGGCCGAAGGCTGTGTGAGCGGCGCTCGGTGATGTGGGGAGGATAATATCTGGGGATTCCATCCGGTTATCCCTGCTGAAGGATGTTTTGCTGAGTACGGTGGTTGATATGGAGGATGGGCTGCAGGTGAGACAGATGGCCCAATTGTTTATCTTGTTAATGTTGGGGGGCTTCATGGTGGCGTCGAGCAGCGACGTCATCCATTTATGGTTTTTACCATACTTGAGGGTGTTTTTGAACATCCCTTTCTATGACTGTGGGAGCCCAACTTTGGCGACCCTTTACTTTTCTCTAGATGCATTCAGTAGGTGCTGTCGGTAGACTTTTACTAGAGCTATGTAACTTCTTGAGGTATTCTTTAATTTGTGTATTTTCTTTTCGTGCATTCATATTTTCCTTGTGTGTCCCATTTTTTATTGTAAATTCTTATCTTTGGCAGACGTGGTTATATGAGGTGATTGGGTGTAATACCCAGCTGATTGCTCTGAAGGATGAGACTGTTGGGAACTTCTGTCTATTGTATCAATGGCGCAAGGCCAATCGGCAGTCGAGGATATCTCTCTCTCTGGAGGCAGTGCGTCAGGTCTTGAATGTCCTGACTAGTGATAGGGTAAGACCTTTCCTTCTTTAGTTCTATTCGTTGTACCCTCTGATTTTGTATTGGCTTATACCTGCTGGGGATTTTCAGGTGACCTTTTACCCTTGGGGGATTGCTATTCAGGACACGGGGTTGATTGGGGTTAACGAATAGCTGAGGCGCTTGCTGGCGCATGATTTTGGCCACTCTTGGTATCTCGGGGAGCAGGTGGTTCGACAAATCACTGAGGAGGAGGTGGTTGTGCCACCTACGCGACCTCTTATGTCTATGAGGCGGGAGCGGCTGCCGCCGGAGGATGCGAGAATCGCGGTGATGCTCGGCAATTCCTACCTTTTATACATCGATACGGACGCACCGTGTGATTATATGGACTTTATGATGAGCTGGCTGATGGCGCCCAACATATATAATGACTTGCCCTTCCCTCATGCGGGTTCGAGTCGGCCAGTGGGATCCTCCCACAGCGGTGGCGATCCATCGACTTCTGCGGCGGCGGTGACTTAGGAGATTCCCTTTGTGCGGTTACATACCCCTTCATACAACATTCGACGGGTTGATGGTTGGATGGTGCCTATGTTGCATCGTCCTCATGCGATGGATCCGGAGGATTTGGGCTTGAGAGAGGAGGTCCTTCATCCTGCGATATACCTTTATGTTCCTCTCTTTCTTTCTTTTTGACTTCTTTTCTGTTATGAACTTTTCTACTTGATACTGATTTTGCCTTTTCTTGTAGTAACTCCGGTTGTCGGACACTTGGATGAGGGATATCATAGACTGGATATCTTCGGCTACTGCCTATATTCGGGATGCGGTTCCTGCTCCTTCTTGCTTGGTGCCGTCTGCTTCATACGAGGAGGAGTCTGCCTCGGGTAGCGGTGGTGCGTCGTCTCATCATAGGGGAAAGAGAGCGCGTCGCAGGTGTGAAGTTTAGGTTAAAGGGAGAGAGAGAAAGAAAGAAAGAGAGAATGTGGGTTCGGGCTATGTCCCGTTTTTTTTTCTTTTCTTTATTTCCTGTAAAATCAGATGTAACACAAAAAATATCAATGCAATGCAATGGAGTTTTTTATTAAATAGTGAATGAATGCATACACATGCGCTTTTTACTTTGCTACTAAGACCGTAAAAAGAAATATTTTTTTGGAATTTTTGAAAGAAAGTTTAAAATGAGAAATTATATAAAGATGGAAAGGGATTTTTGAAATTCTGTTGAGAATATCAATTTTTTATTGGGTTTTTTCGATTTTGATAAAAAAGGGAAAAAAAGAAAATTCCTAAAACAGGGGGTTGCCGATCGACAAGACTCTTGTCGTGCCTATCGACAGGTCAGTCCAATTCCATCAATTCAAAGCTTTGATTGGTACTTATACTTTTTGGGGTAGGATTACCTCTGATTTATGCAGGGCTTATGTCTTTTGTGAGGGTTTTATAAGTATAAAAGGGGTATGGATGGGTCTTTCTTCCTCACACTTTCACCTTCTTCCTTCCCCACATTCTCATTTGCCTACTATTTCTTAGTTTTGCAAGATGGCTCTCCCTGGTAGCATTGAGTTTGATAACTACCTTGAAGCCCTGGAAGCAATGTGCTCTTATAATGTTGACTATGATGCTTTTAACATGCGTCGAGTCTCTTTGTGGCGTAATCAGCCCATAGAATGGAACATGCTGATGGCGGCGGTATAACTTTGGTACCCCGAAGACCATGTATTCCTCTTTGGGTTGGATGAAGTTTGTCCTACCTTCGAGGAATTTTCTAGCATGATGGGGATAAATCCCAGTGTTGCCACTATTCTACTTGAATTTTCCCGTTCTCCTAGGGATTTGTTGGTCGGGCTTCTTCATATTTCACCTTCGGCGGCCAGACTACTGGTTAATGGAGGAATGATCTCCCTTTCGGTGATGTTACAGTCCGTGCAATTACGGGAGGTTGGCGATGCTAGATACACCGGAGCCATTGTTCTGGGCTTGGTCTCAAAATTGTTATTAGTGACTAGGGAACTGCTGGTGGACCCACAACTTGCAACCATTACTTCATGGATGTCATACCGTTATAATCCTGCTGCGGTGATACTGGCGAAGACTTTAAATGGATTGGATGCATGGAAAGAAGATCCTTATGACTTTCTGAGGGGTAGCCCCGTGATGCTGTTCATGTGGTTGTCTGAAAGACTTCGCCTGGTGACTCCTCTAGAATATCCTTTGTCGGTTGTACCCAACTTCTTCTCCCGTCATTTCATCAGTGTTGGTTTGGATATTGAGAGATGGGAGAACTGTCTTGTGGGGCATGGGTCTCTAAATATCTACTGGTCAGTGCCTTGGTGGGGACAATTGCTGCCTATTATGGAACTTGGAGAATATCCATACGGCTAGTTGGTCTCAGACAGACCTCTTTCTATTTCCCTTGGTGTCTTCTGCGCCAATTTGGCTGGGAGCGGGTCGTGCCACCTCAGACACTAGATTTCTTTTCGATAGAAGATTTGACTGAGCGTTTGTGCATGCGGCTTGGCTCTTTATGGGAGAGTCGGCGTCCGTCCACCCGTCCCTCTCAGTCTGTTGGGAGAGTTTGGCATATCCCCGAGGATTATATAAAGTGGTTGTGGAGGAGAGTAATCAACAAGATGTTAGCAGTGGAGACTGGACAAAGGTGGCTTGTTTTATTTAATACCATGAAAGGAGGTGTTGTGGTTTTTTCGAAGCTGGTTCGTGCTTATCGGTCCATGGAACTCCTGCGGCACTCTATTTAGGAAGGGGAAGCTTGGGGACCCCAGGATGTAGATGATGATGACAGAGCAGGCTCCTCTGGTAGTTATGGGTAGGACTCTTGGAGAGTTTATTTTGTAATGGGGAATAAGTGTTGGGATTTTATTTGGCTTTTTAGGAAGGTAGGGAGGGGGGAATTATCCGTTCCTTTTTCTCATGTAATATGTACCGTAATTTTTATTAGTGAAATAAACAAGTTTTTGATCATCCAGCTATGCCTTTTGATGAGTTTTGTATTCTTTAATTATCTATACCGATCGTTAAGGCATATATAATTCTTTTGTTTAAGTACATGTTAGAATGGACTGTTGTTCTCGGAGATAAGAAAAGAATAGTTTTTGTGAAAAAAAAGGGTCGTGCTCATGTAAAATATATGAGCTTCCTACGTACCATTGGGGTTTTGAAATTTTTTAATTTGTTTGAAAATGTTTTTTTTTTGCAGAGGATCAGGTCCACGTAGTTCTGGGTAGAGGGAAATGAAGATTTTCTGTTTTAGAATAAAAGGGAGATGAGAAGAGTCGTAGCGCACCGAGATTTTGGACTGGGGGTAGAATTTCTTGAGACGGTCCAGGTTGACTGGACGAGCCATCTCCTCCCCATTAAAGTCGGTGAGCATGGCGGAACCGCCGGACAAGATCTTCTTCACAAAGTAGGGGCCGCTCTAAATTGGGCTTGAATTTCCCTCAGGGTCCCAGATGGGTTCTACTATTTGTTTGAGGGATAAATCCCCCTCTCGGACACCGCGATCCTTAACTCTATTTTTTAATGAACGCGCTATTCGGCGATGGTACCCTTGTATGTGATACATCACTTTTAGTCTCCTTTCATCTAAGAGGGTCAGCTCGTCAAGACGGCTTTGGCACTAGTCTTCTTTGCTAACTGTTGTCAAATTTTAAAAGTTAAAATTACCGCAAGTGCACGAGCTATTGAAATATAGCGTGTGTAAGTACGGGTCAAACCCACAGAGATTTCGTCAACTTTTATAAAATATCGATTATCCAACTAGACATATGAGTTTGTCAATGTGATTGAGTGATGGAAAAAATAAATAAATAAATAAATGCATGACACAAATTATGTGAATATACCCACAAAATATAACAATAAAAATAAAAATAAAGACGGAATAAACGAACAAGTACAAGAGATAATATTAAATGTGAAAGAATCTAGGACGTCGGTTCCGTTTGTCAATTTTAATTAAATTAACACATCAATTTAATTTCGTACTTCCGAATTTATAACACAAAATATACCGAATCTCGTCGCGTACATTTCGGAGAATAAAACAATACATGAGCTCAAAATATTTTAACGTCTCTTGAATTAGACACCATAAATTCCTATTCCCTCGAAAATATCATGTCTAAAATTTTTAACGTGTATTTAAGCATGAGGTATCAAAACATCTAAGTGCAAGCATAACCCATCAAAAATGACAACTTTAAATTTTTTAAAGCATGAATTTATAATTAATTCGTTGAGGTTTAAAAATACACTCTCGTGTAATTTTAAGTGAATACCGATTTTTTTTTCAAATTAGAACACGTCGGAATATGTACGAAATTAAATTAACATGTGTGGTTTAATTAGTCATGACAAACATCCCCTAAGTCCTAGTAATTAAATTACTCACACAACATATTTGACACACAAATATTGCAAGATGAAAAAAATAATTTTCATTAATAAATGTCAACTTACAAATTTTTGGGTCCAAGACTTGAATTACAATACACAATATGCTCCTCCAAACTGCGCCTCAAAAATACTCTCTACATAGATTTATTTTAGGGTCAATTATTAAATAGTCCCTACTATAAATATATATTTTTTAAAAAGGACACATATTTTTAGTTTAACCCATTTAGTCCCTCAAGCACTCAATATCCTCTTATTTTTAGAGGTCCGCGCCAGCGGCACTCCCTCTCCAAAATATGTGGCAAAGGACTTTTTGAGGCAAAATAAAAAAGTTTGGACTAAATGAGTATTAAAAAATGTCCGAGGGACTATTTGGTATATGTCCCTTTTTTTTATCTCTCAAAGTGTGTCTATTTTTTTCTATCCAAAAGTGTTCCTAAGTGTGTGTGTCACACACACTAACTGTGTATCAAAAGTTTCCTCCCCCAAAAAATGTATGCGTGTCTCTTCTTTTATAGGGGAGAAAAAGATAATGGAGTAGTGGGTTCATGGTTTGTGTGGGCATGTGGGGGTATTTGTAGTGGGCAGGTGGGGGTAAAAATCGGTTTTGGCTTATGGAAATGGGTTTGTGGCTTTATTCCTTCTTTTGGGGAGATAATGGCAAGTGGTGTTTTTTTCTTTTTCTTTTTTTTAATTTAAGGCTTTGGCGTTTTGTTTTGGTTTGGTAGGAGAAAATTGTGGGTTTCATTCAAATGGGTTTGGAAGGGACAAATGGGTATGGGTTTGTTTGGGTGTTGTGAGGGTGTAGGGTATATTGGGTGTGAATGAGTTAGGATGAGTGTGTTTGTGGTGTTTGGGATAAAGGTGACGGTGTATGCGTGTTTAAGTGTGTTGGTTTGTGACCCTAAAAAAATGACACTATCTAAAAAATAAAAAATAAAACTAGAACTAAAATAAAAATAAAATTAAAATCTAAAAATAAAATTCTTATTTATAAAAAGAATAAAAATAAATAAAACGCTATAAAAAGTAAAAGAAAAATCCTAACTAAATAAAATTAAAATAAGATATTATAAAAATAAATTCCTACAACTAATCCTAAGAAAAATAATAAAATAAAATAAATATTAAAAACTAATACAAATCAAAATCAAAATAAAGAAAAATAAGAATGGAAATTAAATCCTAGAAAATTCTAAATAAATTTAAAATAAATCCTAAAAATAAAATGACTCAAAATAAAAATCTAAAAATTAATAAAGGTACAAACTCAACACACATGGGGTTCGGGGTAGGTTTAGGCTCGGTTTAGGTTACGAGATTAGGTTTAACTTCGGGATTGACTTTTGACTTTCTTTCGAATCCAAACTTTGCATGGCCATAAATTCTTCGTTTCAACTCCGATTGATATGCCGTTTGAACCCAGACGTCCCTTGATTCAAGACCTTCAATTTCCATGTTTTGTCCGAGTCCGAAATAAATCTTTTGAATTTACACTTTTGCCCCTGAAGTTGCGTAGGTTCCCTTTTTCATGTTCAATTTGCGTCCCGCCATCGCCACTTTCTTTTTAACTCTGTCAATACTTAGAAATAAACTTGCACAAGAGATTAGAAATAAATATAAGATGTGAGCTTGAAGTTCCCAAAATTGCATTATTAACCCCATTTATTCTTAAATTTGTATTTCTCTCTAAAATAATAAAAATATCTATAAAAGCTCTTTATTTATGATAAAATGGGAATAACAACACTTAGATTCGGGTGTAAATAATACAAAATAATGCACTCATCAAATACCCCCAAATCTAAACTTTGCTAGTCCTCGAGCAAAACTAAGTTTTTAAAATCTAACTCACTTTCGTAGGAATCACGGTTGCACTTAGCATGTGCAACAAGCCGTTAAACCCCTAGGTTGCCCTAGTGGACGAGTTTTGTCTCGTGAGGGTTTATAGTGAATATACCCACAAAATTCAAAAACTTGATTTACAAGAGACTCAAAAGTAATATAATCAAGTTTGAATGCAAACTTCATAAATATAGCAGAATTTCACTTTTCAATTTCAACTTATCGTGTGTGTGCATGGCCAATATAACCGTCCATTTCAAAAGATTTGATCATTACATTTCTTATCCGAAAGTTTGTTTTGATTTCAATGTCTCACACAATGCACTCACAATCGAACACTCGGAAATGGGTTATTTTCTCTCAGTATATGTGAATAAAAGAGTAAATTTATATGAACAAATTTCACATACACATGATCAAGAACGGACTTTTTATAATGGATGAATATGATCTCATGAACGGAAAATCGATTACTTTTTGAAAACATTGAGTCACACCATAGATCCTATTCATCTTCTCTCCACACTTTAACTAACTTCACTTGAGATCAATTAGGACTTTATTTGGCTTTATTGTAGGCTCGAATTTTGGCTAGAAAGAATGGCTTTTCGAGTTCAAAATTTCTGAGAATATAGAGGTTTTTCGGTATTTTGACTTTTAGGCACTTTTTCTCACCTCCATTTTTCTTTTCTCTTTCCTTTTTTTTCTTTTCAAACTCACTTTTTTTTCTTTCTTTTTTTTCATATATTATTCTTGCAACCTCATTTTCTTTTGGCCTTTTTCCAACCTTAATTTTACCCTAGTATTCTCAGAAAATGGGCATGGCTTCTTTTTATGGGTTTTAAACTCCTAGTTGGAGTTGGGTAGGATAGTGGGCTTTCAACAAAAGGCATATCTTTTTTTTTGGCTAAAATGGGCTTGCAATGTAATAATGTAAAAAAAATGTTGGAGTTTGGGCTTTCAAACGAGGGCCTAATCTCATTTCTCAAGTTTCATTAAGTTGATTTGTGTCTCAAGACGACTTACTAAGACTTCTAGTGTGTAAGATTCTGATTTTGACATTCTGTTTTCCGTAATCGAACAAAACAATGAATTTGAGATCATCAACGAATTTATCACTGAAGGGAAGTTTAAGTTATTTTAACTCAGATTGATTTAAATCTCTCGAAAATGATGAATGGCACAATATCTCACCGGGCTAAAATCTCCACATTTATTCTTTAAGCATATTAACTTTCACCTCAAAATCCATTTTTGATCATATTATGTGGCTAAGTGTAATATATTATAAGTTGAGAGATTTATGAATTAATTCTATGTTAAGAAATTGTTTCAAAACTCACTTATATTGAAAATATTTTTGGATTTTTAATTTTTTTTTTTAGCGGAGAAAAATGACCTCAATACCCCCAAACCTAATTTCTACATTGTCCTCAATGTACAAGACAAAAATTGAAAAGGCGAGAAAGATATTACCGTAATGAGGGACTTTCTCCAACACATGTTTCCTGGAAGAAAAATAATTATAAAAAAAACTATAATACAAAAATACGACCCAAGTTATGTTTACTCATGGTATACCGGGTCTTGGAGGAGAATGTCCTCCACTTCCCGATCTCGCAATTCTAGATATGGCTTCAACCTTTGACCATTAACTTTGAAAATTTCACCATTTTTAGGATTCTCTATCTCAACCGCCCCATGTGGGTAGACTGTCCTAACAATAAAGGGATCGGACCATCTGGACCTTAACTTACCAGGAAAGAGATGCAATTTAGAATTGTACAAGAGAACTTTTTGTCGAGGCTCAAATGACTTCTGTAGGATGGACTTGTCATGGAACATTTTCATTTTTTCTTTATACAATTTTGCGTTTTCATACGCATCATTCCGAATCTCCTCTAACTCATTGAGTTGGAGTTTTCGGACCTTTCCTGCAGCAGGTAAATCGAAATTAAAGGTCTTAATGGCCCAATAGGCCTTGTGTTCTAACTCTACCGGAAGGTGGCAGGCTTTTCTGTATACAAGCCTATACGGGGACATTGAAAGTGGGGTTTTATACGCAGTGCGATAAGCCCACAGTGCATCTAATAACCGTAAGGACCAGTCCTTTCGATTTGGATTCACTGTTTTCTCGATGATTAGCTTGATTTGCCTATTAGACACTTCAACTTGTCCACTGGTTTGAGGATGATAAGAGCATCCTACTTTATGCGTGACTGAATACTTTTTTATGAGACTCTTAAATGATCGATTGCAGAAATGGGTTCCTTGATCGCTAATGATGGCTCGAGGGGTACCGAATCGGGAAAAAATGTTTTCTCAAATAAATTTGACTACCACATGTCGATCATTTGTCCGACTCGGTATAGCTTCGACCCACTTAGACACATAATCAACTGCCAAAAGGATGTAAAGATTACCGTAGGATTTCGGGAATGGACCCATGAAATCAATGCCCCAACAGTCAAAAACATCAATAATCAATATGGGACTTAAGGGCATCATATTCCTATGAGTAATCTTTCCTAACCGTTGGCATCGGTCACAACTGCTACTATAGTCATTGGAGTCACGAAAAATGGTGGACCAATAGAATCCACACTGCAAAATTTTTGCAGCGATTTTCTTAGTACTGATATGACCTCCACAAGCTTGGTCATGGCAAAAAGAGATTACGCTCTGAATTTTGTGATCGGGTACACACTTTCGAATGATTTGATCTGGACAATACTTAAAAAGATACGGGTCATCCCAAAAAAAATTCTTAGCTTCCTTTAAAAATTTGGAACGATCTTGCTTAGACCAATGCAGTGGCATTTCACCCATCACAAGATAGTTCACAATATCGGCGAACCACGGAAGTTGGTTGAGAAGGAACAGTTGCTCATCAGGGAAAGACTCATTAAGTGGAAACAAGTCATTGGAAGATTCAACGGTCAACCTAGATAGGTGATCTGCCACTACATTCTCACAACCTTTTTTATCTCGAATTTCAAGATCAAACTCTTGATGTAATAGGATCCACCTAATGAGCCGAGCCTTAGCATCCTTTTTAGATAAAAGGTGTCGTAAGGCCGCGTGATCGGTGAAAATGATGACTTTGGATCCTATCAAGTAAGACCTAAACTTTTCTAGCGCGAATACGACAGCCAAGAACTCTTTCTCAGTGGTGGAATAATTCAATTGAGCATCGTTAAGAGTCCTGCTGGCATAGTATATAACATGAGGAAGTTTATCATCTCGCTGACCCAGAACCGCACCTAGTGAATAGTCGGAAGCGTCACACATGATTTCTAAAGGTTGACCCCAGTCAGGGGGGCGCATAATAGGTGTTGAGGTCAATTCCTTCTTTAGCCTCTCAAAGGCTTGAAGGCAATCACCCGTGAACTCAAAGAGTGTGTCTTTGGCTAGAAGATTGCATAAAGGCCGAGAGATTTTACTAAAATCCTTAATGAATCTCCAATAAAAACCGGCGTGCCCTAAGAATGATCGAATTTCACGCACAGTTTTTGGGGGTGGGAGATTAGAAATTAGATCAATTTTAGCCTTATCAACCTCGATACCCTTTTTAGAGATGATATGACCTAATACTATGCCTTGTTTAACTATGAAGTGACACTTCTCCCAATTAAGTACAAGGTTCTTTTCCTTACACCTCTTCAGAACGAGGGTAAGGTGGTGAAGGCACTCATCAAAATTAGACCCAAACACAGAGAAATCATCCATAAAAACCTCAAGAAACCTTTCGACCATGTCCAAAAAGATACTCATCATGCACCACTGAAAGGTAGCAGGTGCGTTACATAGCCCGAAGGGCATGCGTCGATAAGCAAAAGTACCAAATGGACAAGTGAATGTGGTTTTCTCTTGATCCTCGGGAGTAATTGGAATTTGATTATAACCAGAATAACCGTCGAGAAAACAGTAATAGGGGTGACCGGCTAATCTCTCAAGCATTTGGTCTATGAACGGAAGGGGAAAGTGATCCTTTCGTGAGACAGTGTTCAACTTCCTATAGTCTATACAGACACGCCAACCGGTTTGCATCCTAGTGGGGACTAACTCATTGTTATCATTTCTCACCACTTTAACACCAGATTTCTTTGGAACAACCTGAATGAGGATGACCCATTGGCTATCAAAGATGGGATAAATAATACCCGCATCTAACAACTTGAGCACCTCGGCTCGGACGACTTCTTTCAGTATGGGGTTAAGTCGACGTTGTGCTTCACGAGAATTTTTAGCATTTTCTTCTAAGTGTATTCTATTCATGCACACTGACGGACTTATCCCTTTAATGTCGGCTATGGTCCAACCGAGGGCTTTTTTGTGTTCATTGAGAACATGCAACAACTTACCTTCCTGTTCTTTATCTAGGTCAGACGCTATGATAACAGGCAAGGTACCAGAAGGTCCTAAGAACCTATACTCGAGTGATTCTAGTAACGGCTTCAATTCAAGCGTGGGGACTTTTTCAATCGAGGGTGGAATAGGTGACATGGAAAGTGAGAGGGGCTCAGGTTTAGACTTCCAATTTCCCACTTCCATGATAGGGGCGGAGTCGAGGAGGGCATTGACTTCTTCGATGGACTGCTCGACATCAAATTCGGACCCAAAAAAGGCAAGACAAGATGCTAAAGGGTCGTCATTATAAGTTTGCTCGAAAGTCTCTCGGATGATACTATCAATCATGTCGATATCCACGGGTTCATCATCATCGGGTGGTTGTTTGGCCAAATTGAACACATTAAGGTCCATAGTCATGTTTCCAAATGATAGGTTCAATTGGCCGCTACGACACCGAATGATGGCATCAGATGTGGCGAGGAAAGGACGACCCAAAATAACAGGGATTTGTGCAATAGGATTTGGTACTTGTTGGGTGTCCAAGACAACAAAGTCGACAGGAAATATAAAGTCACCCACTTTAATTAGGACGTCCTCAACAACGCCTCTCGGAATTTTTACAGAACGGTCGGCTAAGGACAAGGTAATCCTAGTCGGTTTCAACTCCCCCAAACCTAGTTTCTCGTACACGGTGTACGGCAGAAGGTTCACGCTTGATCCTAAATCTAGAAGGGCTTTCTCAATGAGGTGCTCCCCTATCTTGATAGAGATTGTTGGAGTACCGGGATCCTTATACTTGATGGGAGTTCGATAAGAAATGATTGAGCTTGCTTGCTCGGCGAGAAAATCTTTCTTGGGTACGTTGGTGCTTCTCTTGAAGGTACAAAGGTCCTTCAAAAATTTAGCGTAGGAGGGAACTTGTTGTATGGCATCAAGCAACGAGATATTGATTTGTACGTGCTTAAATACTTCTAACATTTTATCCACTTGCGCCTTTTTCTTTTGTGGCGCTAAACGTTGTGAAAATGGAGCTTTCGGGATATAGGTCTCAATAGATGGTTCAAAAGATGAGGGCGAGGAAGAAGGCGAATCCAAAGGTGGGTCCTTCTTTTCCTTACCTTTCTCGGATTCACTCATGGTGGGTCGTGAGACATTATTCTCAACTTCTTTACCTGACCTAAGCGTGATTATAGCCTTAGCATGCTCTTGGGTAGTGGACATGCTAGTGTTGTCTTGGATAACATACTGACCCCTAGGCATGTTACCCTTAGGATTAGGCTTGGGTTGGATCGGGAACATTCCTTTATTTCTCTCGCTCAAAGCATTGGCTAGTTGACTCACTTGTACCTCTAATTTGGCAATCGATTGGGTGTTGGCATGCAAGTTTTGTTGTGTGGATTGAAGGACACTTTGCGTGGTCTGTTGGAGTTGCAGGGTACTTTGGGCAAGTAAATTCATCATTTCTTCTAAGGATTGAATCTTTTGGAGTGAAGGGAACGATGGTGCGGGGGTTCTTTTTTGGAAACCCGGGGGTGGGTTACTTAAAGATTGACCTCCACTACCCTGGTATTGACCTTTAGACCATGAAAACTTGGGATGATCCTTCCAACCTGGATTGTACGAGTTGGAAAATGGGTCGTACTTCGGCTTGTTTTGATAGAGGGCGTTTGCTTGCTCGGTGAGAGCTTTATGGGCCGGAAGGGCGGGGAAACTTTCGACGAGGTGGTCGAAACTATCGTAAAGTAAACACATAGGTGACCCTAGATGTTGCACGGCGGCATGTGTGGCTCGGTTACCCTCTTTACTCATTTCCAAGGCTTCTAAACGACGGGCCAAGGTGGCCACTTTGGCATCTAATTCAAAACCTTGTTCTTCTGGTTGAGCATTACCCTCATTAATTGTGGTGGTCTTCGAATCCCGATGGGGTGCCCATCGTTGGGACTTTTGAGCAATGGATTCTAAAAATGACCATGCGTCGGCCTCACTCTTTTCTGTGAAATCTCCACTACACATAAGTTCAAGCATAGATCGAGTAGTGTAATCGAAACCCTCATAAAAAATATGAATTTGACGACCTAATTCGATGCCGTGATGAGGACATTGTAGGAGCAAGTCCTTTAATCTTTCCAGGTACATCCATAAAGTCTCTCCCTCTTTTTGATTGAAAGTATTGATGGCATGACGTATTGCCACCGTCTTTTGGTTAGGGAAAAACTTTTGCAAAAATTCAACACTCAACTGATTCCATGTAGTGATGGAATTTGGTTTAAGTGAGAGTAGCCAACTCTTATCTTTGTCCTTCAAAGAAAATGGAAATAGTTTTAGTTTAACAATCTCATCGGTGAGTTGTTGTAACCTAACCGTTCCACAAATTTCTTCAAACTCACGCACATGGAGGTACGGGTCCTCCTTTTCTGTGCCTCGAAAGATGGGAAGTAAATGAATTATTCCCGACTTGAACTCGAAATTGTTTGCATTGTGTGGGGGAAGAAGTATGCATGATGGTTGAGTTTCCCTATTAGGATACAGGAAATCCTTTAGGGCACGAGTTGGCTCATCTCCCATTTCGGTGAAAATCGAGGTGCTACCTATAATAGTATCGGGAATACTAGACTCCACTCTAGCTAAACGACCCGTAGAATCTCAACACCAACCTAGCATACACCGTACTCACTCGAATTTTTTTTTTTTAATATATTATTTTTTTTTATATATATAAAAAGCAAATAATTTGACACAGGACCACAAAATTCCTAAGCTAACACAAAGCAATTTGAGTTTATCTGAATTAGGTGAGGGGAAGTTCAATTTTTAAGATCTAGTTTCCCGAGATTATTCGACGATAATGGGTCTCCGAAATAATCTCCCTAATTAAAGAGCTCCTAATTCTTGACGAGGGAGAATTTAAAAGACGACCAACTTCGGACTATCGCCTCAATTACCAAATATTTCCTCCAGGTAGGTGGTCGGTACGAAGACTCATTAAAAACCACCAATCCTAGTCAAGGTCAAAATGGCATCGATTTGAAAATTTCGTGTTTGGATTAGCTTTTAATCCTAGCCTTGAAAAGAATATGCCTATGAGCTATGTGACACCCTATGGCCAATGTCTAATATTTTTTAAATTAAAATTATGGCTTGGGTTATGCAGATGCTCGGGTAACTTAATGATTTGTGGGCCAAGGAGGGGTGATTAAATCCCCACCTTATCTTAAAATTGAGTTTTGCCCTTAAGTAAACTTATGCACGTGCTTATTGAAACATGCGAAAATAGTTTCACGTAGGAGCACACAAGACTTACCTCCGGCGTGGACTTTTTACGGTCACTTGTTTACGCCGGGCCGAAGTTTTATTTGACGTCGATCGGAGGGAAACGTCGCCTCCGTTTCAGTCGTCTCCGAGAGTACCTTGTGCGCGTGGTAAGTTGCACAAGTAACGTTAGCGCTTTTCCCACGGTTGCTTGCTTTTTCGATTTTTTCTCTTTTCTCCTCTTTTTTTTCGCCTTTTTTTTCCTACTCTTGTTTTTTTTTTCTGAAAAAGAACAAAAAAAAAAAAATATACCAAGCGTAAAGTGCAAAAATTATTAAATACAAAAATACTTACGCATGCATTTACAAGGAATTTCTACACTAAAAAAAAGAACAAATAATAACCAAAAACACACTATAAGAATGGAGGGGGAAAAAATTATATACCGAAAAATATATATATATATATATATATATATATATATATATATATATATATATATATATATATATATATATATATATATATATATATAAATTATGCTACTGAAATGACTAAAAAAAAAATTCTAATTTTTTTTTTCTTTTTTTTTTCAAATTACAGAAACACGAAAATCTGGAAATTTCCCGGAGAAAAAAAAATTTTAATTTCGAATTTTTCAAATTTTTAGTTGGTTTAAGACAAAACTAGTGTCAAAAACACTATTTAATTACAAAAAGACTTTAAATATTTTTTTTTTTAATTCTGAAAAAAAAATAGCTGCTGGAATATTACTACTTTTTTTTTCCCAAAACTGCTGTAATTTGGAAAAAAAAAAGCTTTAAGTGTTTTATGAGAACCTAGTTGTTTTTTACACTAGTTTGTCACAAAAGTACTTAGAATTTTGGAAATTTCGAAAATAATAATTTTTTTTTTGAAAAAACAAATCCAGGAAAAAATAAATAATTACGAATTTTTACAAATATTTTGGTAATTTATGACAAAACTAGTGTCAAAAACACTATTTAATCACAAAAGACTTAATTTTTTTTTCTATATTCTGAAAATAAATTAAAAAAATTGCTGTTGGAATTTTGAACTTGTAGGATATTTCGTTTTTTTTTTTTTTTTTTTTTTAACTAGTCCGAAAATCAATATTCTTAAAATCGACCGAAATCCCCGGCAACGGCGCCAAAAACTTGTTGTCAAATTTTAAAAGTTAAAATTACCGCAAGTGCACGGGCTATTGAAATATAGCGTGTGTAAGTACGGGTCAAACCCACAGAGATTTCGTCAACTTTTATAAAATATCGATTGTCCAACTAGACATATGAGTGTGTCAATGTGATTGAGTGATGGAAAAAATAAATAAATAAATGCATGACACAAATTATGTAACAAGTATGTAACAATAAAAATAAAGACGGAATAAACGAACAAGTACAAGAGATAATATTAAATGTGAAAGAATCTAGGACGTCGGTTCCGTTTGTCAATTTTAATTAAATTAACACATCAATTTAATTTCGTACTTCCGAATTTATAACACAAAATATACCGACTCTCGTCGCGTACATTTCGGAGAGTAAAACAATACATGCGCTCAAAATATTTTAACGTCTCTTGAATTAGACACCATAAATTCCTATTCCCTCGAAAATATCATGTCTAAAATTTTTAACGTGTATTTAAGCATGAGGTATCAAAACATCTAAGTGCAAGCATAACCCATCAAAAATGACAATTTTAAATTTTTTAAAGCATGAATTTATAATTAATTCGTTGAGGTTTAAAAATACACTCTCGTGTAATTTTAAGTGAATACCGAATTTTTTTTTTCAAATTAGAACACGTCGGAATATGTACGAAATTAAATTAACATGCGTGGTTTAATTAGTCATGACAAACATCCCCTAAGTCCTAGTAATTAAATTACTCACACAACATATTTGACACACAAATATTGCAAGATGAAAAAAATAATTTTCATTAATAAATGTCAACTTACAAATTTTTGGATCCAAGACTTGAATTACAATACACAATATGCTCCTCCAAACTGTGCCTCAAAAATACTCTCTACACAGATTTTTTTTATCTTTCAATGTGTGTCTATTTTTTCTATCCAAAAGTGTTCCTAAGTGTGTGTGTCACACACACTAACTGTGTATCAAAAGTTTCCTCCCCCAAAAAATGTCTACGTGTCTCTTCTTTTATAGGGGAGAAAAAGATAATGGAGTAGTGGGTTCATGGTTTGTGTGGGCATGTGGGGGTAGAAATCGGTTTTGGCTTGTGGAAATGGGTTTGTGGCTTTATTCCTTCTTTTGGGGAGATAATGGGAAGTGGTGTTTTTTTCTTTTTCTTTTTTTAATTTAAGGCTTTGGCTTTTTGTTTTGGTTTGGTAGGAGAAAATAGTGGGTTTCATTCAAATGGGTTTGGAAGGGACAAATGGGTATGGGTTTGTTTGGGTGTTGTGAGGGTGTAGGGTATATTGGGTGTGAGTGAGTTAGGATGAGTGTGTTTGTGGTGTTTGGGATAAAGGTGATGGTGTATGTGTGTTTAAGTGTGTTGGTTTGTGACCCTAAAAAAAATGACACTATCTAAAAAAAAATAATAAAACTAGAACTAAAATAAAAATAAAATTAAAATCTAAAAATAAAATTCTAATTTATAAAAAGAATAAAAATAAATAAAACTCTATAAAAAGTAAAAGAAAAATCCTAACTAAATAAAATTAAAATAAAATCTTATAAAAATAAATTCCTAAAACTAATCCTAAGAAAAATAATAAAATAAAATAAATATTAAAAACTAATACAAATCAAAATCAAAATAAAGAAAAATAAGAATGGAAATTAAATCCTAGAAAATTCTAAATAAATTTAAAATAAATTCTAAAAATAAAATGACTCAAAATAAAAATCTAAAAATTAATAAAGGTACAAACTCAACACACATGGGGTTCGGGGTAGGTTTAGGCTCGGTTTAGGTTACGAGATTAGGTTTAACTTCGGGATTGACTTTGACTTTCTTTCGAATCCGAACTTTGCGTGGCCATAAATTCTTCGTTTCAACTCCGATTGATATGCCGTTTGAACCCAGGCGTCCCTTGATTCAAGACCTTCAATTTCCATGTTTTGTCCGAGTCCGAAATAAATCTTTTAAATTTACACTTTTGCCGCTGAAGTTGCGTAGGTTCCCTTTTTTATGTTCAATTTGCGTCCCGCCATCGCCACTTTCTTTTTAACTCTGTCAATACTTAGAAATAAACTTGCACAAGAGATTAGAAATAAATATAAGATGTGAGCTTGAAGTTCCCAAAATTGCATTATTAACCCCATTTATTCTTAAATTTGTAATTCTCTCTAAAATAAAAGCTCTTTATTTATGATAAAATGGGAATAACAACACTTAGATTCGGGTGTAAATAATACAAAATAATGCACTCATCACTAACCTTGCTCTCAAGCATGACGTGCAACGAGGGTATTTCCAGCTCCACGAGTATGACTGCTTCCATGTCGTAGACTAGAGAGTAAGGGGTAGCCCAAGTAGAGGTTTGGATTGAGGTTCGGTATCCCCAGAGAGCGTATGGGATTCTGTCATCTTACTGATGATGGCTTTGAGGTTCTTGTTGGCAGCTTCGACTGCACCATTGGTCTGAGGTCGGTAGGGAGAAGATTTGTGTCTCTGAATCCCATACTTGTAGACCACTTCTGTGACTTTTGCCTCGAAGTGCAACCTGTTATCCGACACTAGCTCGTGCGGGGTCCCATATCGGCAGATGATATTTTTCTTGATGAATTTTGCCATTTTCTTGGCATTCAGGACTGCGTATGACTCAGCTTCGACCCATTTGGTTAAGTAATTAATGGAAACTAGGATGAACTCATGTTTGTTGGAAGCCTTTGGTGTAACCTTCCCTATGATGTCGATACCTCAGGTGGAGAACGAACAAGGAGAAGTCATTTTGTATAATTCTCACGGAGGCAGATGATGAAGGTTGGAAAACTATTTGCATTTGAGGCATCTTCGGACATAGGCGGTGCAATCCTGGATCATGGTGGTCCAGTAATAGCCTTATTGGATGATCTTCTTGGCAAGCATGTGATCGTTCATGTAGGGTCCGCATTCCCCACTGTGGACTTTCTGCATTACCTCTTCAATGTCATCCCCTGCGATGCAGTGTAGATGGGTTCCATCGAAGTTTCTCTTGAACAGTACTTTATGACAGATGATGTGTTGGGCATCCAGTCTTCGAAGGGTTGCATGGTCTTTCTTATTAGACCCCTCGGGATACCTACCATGTTTGAGGAGGTTCCAGATATCATAATACCAGCAATTGGCTAGCTCGAGATCTTTTGTGGTGACGATCTCAATGTGGTAGCAATAGGTTGGTTTGTCTTGGTTTTGAACTAGGCAAGGGGTCATTATTATTCCTTCGGGCATGTCGACCATGGAAGCTAGGTTAGCAAGGGCATCGTCTATGTTATTCTTTACTCGGGGTAGGTAGTGGAAGGTGATATCTTGGAATCAGGAGGCTAGTTCTTCTAAGTGGGCATGGAAGGGTTAGAGTTTCTCATCCTTGACTCTCCACTTTCTAAGCACTTGACCGATAATGAGGGCGGAATCCCCGTAGACATCTAGGCGTTGAATACATTTCCTGAGAGCAACTTTGAGGCCTACCATACACGCCTCGTATTCAGTCATGTTGTTGGTGCAGGAGAAATCCAACTTGATGGCGATAGGAGTGTGGGAGTCATATGGGGAGATCAGAAGTATCCCAATGCCATATCCCTTTTTGTTGGCAGCTCCGTCAAAGAACATTTTCCATCAAAGGTTATCCTGGGCAGTGCAGAGGATGTTTTCATCTGGGAATTCAGATATCCAGACATCAGCTTCATCCATGGGGTAATCAGGGAGGTAGTCAGAGATAGTTCTTCCTTTCATTGCTTTCTACGTGACATACATGATATCAAACTCGGCTAGGAGCATCAACCATTAGGCCATTCGGTTGGATAAGGCGGGTTTCTCAAGAAGGTATTTGATGGGGTCCATTCGGGATACAAGTTTGATGGGGAAGGCGAGCATGTAGTGTCGTAACTTTTGGGTGACCCAAATGAGCGTGACGCATGCTTTTTCCAAAGTAGTGTAGTTGACTTCGTATCCAGACAATTTGCGACTGGGATAATAGATGGCTCTTTCTTTGTGGGAATCTTTAAGGTATTGGGCTAGCAAAGCCCCAGATGTAGTGTCGGTTATGGTTAGGTATAGGAGCAAGGGGAGACCAGGCTGTGGTGGCATGAGTACAGGGGGTTGGATCAGATATTGTTTGATTCGGTTAAAGGATTCTTGGCATTCCTCGTTACAAACCTTGGTTGAATTATTTTGGAGGAGATTGAAAATGGGTTCGCAGATGGAGGTTAACTGGTTGATGAACCGGCTGATGTATTATAATTTCCTAAGGAAACCACAGACTTTTTTCGTCATTCGGGGAGGTGGCATCTCGAGTATGGCTTCAGCTTGGAAAGATCTGCTTCTATCCCCTTCTCACTGACCATGAATCCCAAGAGTTTTCCCTTTTGTAATGCCGAAGACACATTTATGCGGATTGAGTCTCATCTGATACCGTCGCAGTCGCTCGAAGAACTTTTGGAGAGCGGGAACATGACCTTCTCTAGTTTTGGACTTGATAATCATATCATCCACATTGACCTCAACTTATTTGTGAATCAGATCGTGCAGGATAGTTGTGGCAGCCCTCTAGTAGGTAGCCCCAGCATTCTTGAGACCAAATGGCATAATAGTGTAGCAAAAGGTTCCCCATGGGGTGATGAACGTGGTCTTTTCTTGGTGATTTGGGTGCATCTTGATTTGGTTGTATCCGACAAACCCATCGAAGAATGACTTGAGAGTATGATTGGCTGTATTATCCACGATCATGTCGATATCGAGTAATGAATAATCATCCTGTGGAGAGGCCTTGCTCAAGTCTCGATAGTCTACACACATCTGAACTTTCCACTCCTGATTTTGGCACATGCACTATGTTGGCTAGCCCTGTGGGATATTCGATTACGCGAATGAACCCCACGTTCAACTATTTGACCACCTCTTCTTTGACTTTGAGCGACTATTTGGTGCGGATCTTTCTCAACTTTTGTTTAACCGACTTGTAATCTGGAAGAGTGGGAATCTCGTGTTGAGCTATTTTGGGATCAATGTCGGGCATATCGTCATAGGACCATGCGAAGACATCCACGAATTCCTTTAGCAATTCTTCGAGTTGTGCCCGCTCATGCTCATCAGGGCATCCCCTATCCTAATCTCGCGCAGTTGGTTACTAGAACCGAGGTTAATAATAATAGTCTCTTCTTTATTAACTTAAACGCAGTTATGTTGTTTGTTATTAACCTTATTTAGATCAGTTAAGAATTATTCATTTGCAAAATCATCATCATTAAAATTTTGATTAGAATCTAAACAATTAATGTAAGGCACAACAAGATACTCAAAATCTTTATTTATTTCATTGATAGGGAAAACATCATTGAGAACCTCATCAAAGGAGGTCTCGATTACATTTGAGCAAGGATAGACAACATAAGAAGAAATGGGGTAATCATTGGGATTAGGTGTGAGTTCAATAGGTAGAATTGCCGCAGCATGCCAGTTGAGGAGAGGTGTATCAGCACCTTTAATCAGGTGGGATGGATCCAGTGATTTAGTGCCTGAATGAACCATACAGAGTGTTAGCCCTAGTGTCTGTAAATTGAACGAATCCTCGGAGTCACTTTGCTCAATCTCTTCGATATCTTTGATTGGTGGTTGTACATGATGTTGGTAACTCTCGGCCCATGGGTAGCTGTCTTGGAAAAAGATCTCCATTCCAGGCTTCATCTTCTTATTTGTATGGTCATACCATGGTTCCGGAAAGCCGTAAAAGGGGAAGTCTTCACCCTCTTTGATGCATCGTCCATTCAAGGAGTCTCCTGGGATAGTCTGAGTGTAGTTTATTCTTCTCTTTGGTCGAGACTGGCGGATCATTCTGAGCCCTTGTTCTGATGGTTGATACCCCAAACCACAAGGAGGGAAAGCTTTCTTCAGTTCAATGGGATCAAGTATCCCTTGTTGTCTTTGTCCTAGTTCCAGTCCAGTATGACAACCCGCAATCCGAAATAAGGGGTGGCCAGCCCGATACTCAAACGTAACAGGAATCATGGATGGATATCATTCTCAGCATCACAAATATAAACCGAGTATACGGGAAAACCACCCAATAAATCAGAAGACGGGTTGCCAAAAAGTGTAAAATTTTAAAAAAAGCGGATATGAAAATTTAAACTACAACCCAATCTGACAAGCAAGTGGAATTCCAAAGGATAACATATAATATAACCAAAACGAATGTACACAAATGGACCGAATAAGCTGTCGGTCCACAGCTACACAAGACAACGTACAACGATATAAAATATCTTACATAGTACAATCATTAATCAAATACAAACGTTTGGGCCACACGCCCGAGGGACAAGACCCGATCATATCTAGAATAACAAGAATGAAAGCGTCTAAAACAACATCCTGTAATAACCCGCAAAATCTTACAGCTCGTCGAAAGTGCAGGGAACTTGGGAAAGTCAAGTCGGGTGTCCTTGCGGTGGAGCACCTGAGCGGATACAATAATATATACAACAAAGAAGTAAACCGGTCAGGGCCGGGTTCTATATGATTTCTAGAAGAATAAAAAGCATGATAGGTGTGAATAGTTACACATGAATGATGAGGATGATAAAATGACATGCTATCTACAATTACAAGCAGGAATTGAAGGTAAAGCAATTTAATTTAAAACCCTTCCTTATTAATACAATTTCCATTTCCTTCCGACATTCCTTATTAGGACTAAAACCATATATTCGGTTAAGTCAAGAAGTTATAATTTCTATTCATTTATTAAAACTTCCCATTTTATCTTTCCATTCCTTATTAGGAATATCATGTACATCAAGTGCTCTTTATGGCACATATATTATTCACGTGCTCTTCATGGCACATATCTATGCTCTTTATGGCATTCATCATACGCTCTTTATGGCGTTTATCAACCATCAAGTCCAACTTGATGAAAATATAGTTATATACATATACATATAACGATATCTAAGACCGCCCGTCCGGGTTTCCCCACTGTGCGCGCCCCTAAATGACCATCATCTTCCAGGGCCTAACATAAGACAACCTGGGCACCTATCGCAATACGTCGGGAAGCGGCCATGAGCCTGCGGGATAGTCAAGACCACACCCGGAATCTCCTACCCATCGCAGAAAATATAACAATAAGCGCTCCCATGGCCTAGGACTATATCCACCCTGCATTCATTAGCCAGGGGGCTTCACCTCACGAGCGAACTTCCCTTATGATGTCATTTAGAGAGGTGTGTAACAGTAAATTAACATTTACATTTTATCATCATTTTCATTACCAATTCCATTTCCATTAATCATGAGGTTGGTTCTTTTTATTTAAACCTAACATCATTAAACAACGGGGTTCATTCTAGTTGAACCTATCATCTTTAAACACCTATGGGTTCATTTTATGCGAGCCTAATTCCCATCGAACATTATCATTTATTTTACTTCAAATTACAATTCCAGGCTAGGTCTCCAAATGATCATTATGATCCTAGAAATTACCAAAGTTCATGTAAATTGATAAGCCCATAAGTCTCCAAGTTAGGGCATTTAACTTCCTAACCTCTAAAAGTTGAATAAAAGAAGTAATGCCTTAACATTACTTTAAACCTCCCCGAAATAAACCCCAGATGAACCCATTTCTAATCCAGGGCAACGACCAAACTCCATAACTACTCTAGGACTCTAAGTTTACTTCTTTAAAGAAGTTTCCTAGGTCCTAATCCTAAAGAATAAGGATGAAAATTAAAAGGAAAAAGACCCCAAAACTGCTGGAACCAAATCGATTCACCCCTAGGGCCGAATCGATTCGCACCAGCGAATCGATTCGCTCTGAAAGCGAATCGGTTCGGACAACAAAATTAAGTTTCTGCAAATGTCGAATCGATTCGGTCTTAATCCGAATCGATTCGGACAACAAGACCTGGGATTCTGCATCTATGCGAATCGATTCGCCCAAGGGGCCGAATCGATTCGCCCCTGCGAAAATGCCAAGAATGGCTATGGAGTCTTGAACTCCAAAATTTATCCAACTCCAAAATCAAGCCCAACCGAAATCATTGGCTGCAATTTCTACATCCTAAATCCATCTATCTACCAACCTTAAACATCATTTATCATCCAAATCCATTTTTAGTGGTTAATACCCAAAAATCCAATCAAAACCCTAACAATTCTAAATCATAACAAATTCATAAATATCAAGACTAATTATTCTACTTAAATCATAAATTTGCAAGTAGATTACTTGCCTCAAGTGTAAGAATCTGATTTGATGAAGAAGGAAGCAACAATCCAAGCTCCAATCTCCAATCTCTCTCTTTCTCCAAAGCTTTCTTCCTCTCTCTCTAAGTTAACAATTTGGGGCATAAAAGGAATAGTAAGTCTTAGCAAGACTAAATCGGGCCATAAGTCTAAAATTCCCAACTCTAATAACTAATGCGCGATAAAATAATACGCGATATCACTATTTAAGCCAAAACCAGTCAAAAGTGCCCGAAATGCCAAAATACAATATGGCACTTATTTTGACTGTCTCACACCTACCGGGACTAACTACACTATCCAAATTATCATTTGGAGATTTTATAACTCATTTTACTTCCGGTTTCATAATAAACCAAAATATCATTTTAAATCTTTATGACATTAAAAATCACCACATGAACATTTTATTCACTCACGGGGTAACTATGCAACATTTTAGTAAATATTGTCCTTGTCATAACAAATTAATATTTACTCAACATCTATCATTTTAAAATTAATTACTACACATTGTAAATAAATATAAAGTGGACTATCAGAAGAGAGGGTTATTACATCCAGGCATGATGTGCATATTTCTGATCATCTGAATCACATTGCAGTTGTCATGAGGGTTGTATTATGGACAAACCCTTTCTCTGAAATCGTCCCCTACTAGGAGTAGAAGTGGTTCAGCTCAGAATCCTGAAAAGAGCATATCATTTGACCCGTATTGTATCTCAAGGATGGGACTGCTGGTGCTTGCACCCTCGGTATTGTCGTCGTCACCCAAAATGGTGATGACCCGCGTGTCGGTGAAGAACTTCAATTTTTGATGGAGTGAGGAAGACACACCCTTGATACTGTAGAGCCAGGGTCTTCCGAGCAACAGGTTGAAACAAGCTGGGATGTCAATAACTTGGAATTCAACGACAGGGTTTATAGGGCCAGCCCCTATTACAAGTTTTATGGACCCCATCACCTCCCGACGGATATTATCGTAGGCACATACAGCAGCGGAGGTTGGAGCGAGGTCACTTTCCTTCTGTCATTAGCATCTGAAGGTTCTTAATCGGCAGACATTCAAGGCGGATCCATTATCGACAAGAGAGAGTGGTACGACCTTCACCATAACTTTGACGGAGATATTGAGTGCATGATTGTGGTTTGGCCCAATTCTGGGGATTTTTTCTTCAAAAAAGGATAGCATTTTGGGTAGAGGTCAAGGATCCGACCAAATTTACCGCTTCTTCTGGTGTGGTAGAGGGATGAATTGTGGGTCCAGTGAGCAGTTTGATCAGAGCATTTCTGTGCAGCTGGGAAGACCTAGAAAGCCCCCATAGAGTGATGTTAGCTTAATTTTTCTTCAGTTGATCAAGGCTCTTATTCTCCTCGAGGGTCATTTTCGGCATAGGAAGGTTTTCAACGCCCTTCCCTTTGTCATTGGCTGGTAGTAAGCTTGGGATCTGGTAATGCCTCCCTAATCTGGTCATGTGATTTATCAAAGGAGGGAAGAATATGAACGATGTTTCCTCATCGATCTCGAGTTATTCTGCCACCTTGTTTATTTCCCCAAGGAGTTCTTCAAATGATATCATCCTACACATGTCGGCTACCGGACCAATTTTCTCTTAAGCTTTCTCTTCATTTGAGTCTTCGAATTCTTCCCCCCATCCGGTGGCAATAATTATGTCTTTCCATGTAAAGTCAATGCATTCCACAACTTCAATGGCTTCTTCATATGGGTCTTCCCATTTTGTGGGGATATGTAAGGGTGAAGGGACCAGGCACCCTTATAGCTTCAGATCATCAAGTAACTCGGTCATACTGCAAATGTTATTGGTTTGCCCGAATAATTCTGACATAATCTGGACAACATCATCTAGGCTGACTTCATCAATTGGTACCACCTAACTGTCTGACTCTTGGGCCCATTTTCGTGCTTTCAAGAATAGTGTACTGAACCTCTGACAATCAATGATCATCTGTGAGGGCAATTTCTGCCTGAACTCTAGGAGTTGGTTTAACACTTCTGATAATTTCATACTTCCATTTTTAGAATGGGTACGAACAGCGATGCATGCTCTGGTAAGGAGTGACAGTGCCTGATCAGAGAGGCTAGCAGGGTATAGGAGGAAATATGTGCACATTTAGAGAGGTTTGGGAGAGTATATGGGTGTGATTTGAGTTGAGGGCTCAAATTCTGGGTTATTTTCTAGGAATATGGCATTGGTATGGTTTGGGAGTGGGTTGTGAGTTATGTTTTACTTACGATTGGATGGTGGGGCAATGGTACCCCGATCAATTAGACCTTGGATTATGTTTCGGAGATGAAAGCATTGGTCGGTGGTATGGCCAGCAGTTTGGTGAAAGGCACAATGAGCATCTGCCTTGAAGTTTCTTGGGAGTGGATTTGTCAATAGACGGGAATCCAAGGGTTTAATGAGGTTTCGGCTTAACAGGGCCTTGTAAACTTTGAAGAGGGGAGCATGGAGCTCGGTGTATTCCTTTCGGAATGGGACAGGGCGACTTTATGTTGCCCACGAGGTGGTTGGTTGAGAGATGTTGTTGATGGTTGAGACTAGGGGTGTTCAAAAAACCGACTGGACCGACCGACCGAACCGAACCGAGCCGAACTGACTACTTTTTTTCGGTCTTTTTCTTAATCGGTCCGGCCTCGGTTTATTTTTTTGGAGGACCGACCTAGTCGGTCCGGTCCACGGTTTACAGATTCAAAAACCCTGTTAGGACCGACCCGAACCGACTATATATAAAATAATATATTTTTAGATACATATGTATATATATAAGATAAACAAATAGTGGAAATATTTGTTTTAATATTTGATTAGTTTAAATTATAGTTTAATCCAATACTAGTTTTGTTTTAATTGTAAATTTCGATTTTTTTTTAGTTTTTAATGTTTGGAAAAAATAGATTCGGGTATATTTTTATTATTATAAATGATGTAATTCATTAATGTGAGGACCGACGGGTTAGACCGAACCGACCCTATAAAAAACCGAACCGACTAGGGTCGGTTAACCCACATTATCGGTCCGGTCTCGGTCTATTTTTTTAGAGGACCGACCAAGTCGGTCCGGTCCGAAAAAAACCTTAAAACCGAACCGGACCGGACCGCGAACACACCTAGTTGAGACTGCAGCACTGACATGCTTATCATATTTTTGGGGGGTGAACTGTCCGGACACTTTCTTTGATTCAACTTCTATTTTAGAAAGACCCTCCTCGATTTCTACTCCTGCTTCTCTGAGAGTTCGAAAGTGGGGATAGTATTGTCCTCCCATGGTTTCTCGGACATGGGGTAAGAAGTTCTTTTTCACTATGTTGACTTGTTCTTCCTCGGAAGGTCGATTGGTCATGGTAGATGCTTTTTCCCTCCATCTGGATATGAAGTTACTGATTAATTCCCCAGGGTTCTATTTGAGAAGATCTAAATCACGTCGGGTGACCTCAAGCTCTTCGTTGTATTTGTACTATGACATGAATTCTCGAGCCACATCCTCCCAACTGCGAATTATGGACTCCTCGAGAGATAAAAACCATCGGAGGGCGCTATCCTTCAAAGTTTGTTGAAACAATTGGGCCATCACTTCTTCAGAAGCCCCTGGGAGAGTCATGGAACGGTGATAGCTACGAAGATGAACAATTTGGGGGGTCCACTTCCTCCGAATTTCTCGATATTTGGCATCTTGAACTTCTCGGATAACCTCGCTTTAGGATAAAGAGACATGTGGGTGTAGTCCATGTAATTCCCATAGATTCTGACTTGGTCGAACTTCTTAGTGAGCATCTTGAGATCTTCTTTGACTTTGTTCAACTCTTCCTCTTTCGGATCAATGATCATAGGTAAGTTAGCCCCAGGTTGGGCAAGGTTCGGCATCGAAAGCTGGGCAGGCGGCGTCCCATTAGCAGAAGGGGCACGTGGAGCGTGCTGATACTCTTCAGGAACCTAAATAGGGTCGGGTAGACCCATAGCGTGAGGGAATAGGGCCTCGGGCTCTTGAGAAATAGGAACCTAGTTTCGTTGCATCTCTCAAACCTCACTCTGGAGGTTATCAATCTTGGACACGTGCTGAGCTAAGACTTGTAGACACCTCATTCTATTACCCCCTAACTCTCCTTAGGTCCCTAGTACCTCCCCTCATCACTAAAAATCTAGGTCATGCCCGAGTACTGACCTGGAAGCCATCGGGCACTCCCCGGCTCACCGAGACTCAATGAATCTACAAAGAGCACTGAATACCCTTTCCTTCGGTCCGCCCCGTCCACGATTCCGACTTACCATGCGGTGGAACGATCTGTTTGCGTTCAAAACCTGACCTAGAGGCCACCAGGCGCTCCCGGGCTCTGTTTGACCTAAGTCAACTCTTAATCTCAACCTAGGCTGAATGAATCTTCGAAGGGCACTGAATCCCCTTTCCAACAGTCCATCCCGTGCGTAATTTTGACTTTCCATGCGGACGAACAATTCGTTTGACTCTGAGAGGTCACCGAATGCTTCTCGGGCAAGATTGACCAAAGTTAACTATTCGAACCGGGTCAAACTCTTTGAAATTTCAAAGTACATCTCCTAACCTTTCCAACGGTCCGCCTCGTGCACGATTCGAACTTTCCATGCGGACGAACGATCCGTTTGTGTCCGAACGATTCCCCGTCCAATGGACCGATAAACGCATCCGAGCCATATTTGACCCAAAGTCAACTCCCAAAACCGAGAGTGGTCCAAAGGACTTTCGAAGGTATCTGAATTACCTTTCCAACGGTATACCCCGTGCATGATTATGTTCAACAGTTTGCCCTCGGCGGCCGATTTTCCAAAAAAGCGTCAAGTGCACTGCCAATTGGCAGGTTCCAGACCCTGCCTATCGGCACCTGCCTGTCGATAGGCAGGAAGGGGTCTATGCCGATCGGCACTGACGTGAGCCTATAAAAGTAGGTCTTCACCTCATTTGCAAGGGGATCCCAGATCTGATAAAAATCTCTCTGAACGAATCCCAGAAACCTCTCTCGAAGGCAGCGTGATTTCAACTTCCAAATCCTTTTTTTACTTCCACTTTTCATCATCATTTTCATCAAACTTGGTGAATTAACCACTCTCCATCATCATCCAAGTGCAAGGGCTGCTCTCCAACATTCAAGATCACGTTCAAGATCTTCAAGAAGGTCCAACTTTCTCAAACTCTCTCTTAAATTCTCTTAAATTTCCAATAACTTGTTTTCTTACTTAGGACTTTTATTATCTCATCTCACACATCCTAAATATACCTTTTATTTAGTATTATTGCACATCTCATATTTTCATATAAATAAAAACCCAAAAAAAAAAGAAAAAGAGGGTTGCTCATAAATTCCAAGTAGGGATTCTCACACTTTTTCCATACTTCTCTCACAACTAAAACACTTTTTCTACACACACACACACACTCACAAATAAGAGATCCCCCATTTGAATTTATGGGATAAACCCCACCCCTCGTTTTGTATGCGAACTACGTGGACTTTGATGCCTTTGTTGGCTACGTAGGCATCTCGGGGTAAAACCCGAGACTCGAGTCCTTTTTCTCACTTTTTATCTTATCTTCTATCTTCTTTAAATCCATTTTACTTATATTCTATATATTTGTTCTTAGTAACATATTACTCCATATGGGTTATCGTTTCATTATAACGATCAATGTAACGGTAATCGCGTAAATCTTATTTTCTAATATTATTCTTATATCTTCCTATGGATGACTCACTTTATCTTTTCCATGATACAAGTCGAGGATTCCTAGCTCCATTCTATATATACACATGCACACATATCACGGGGGGAAACATAAGGGAAAATAGCAAATATCCACGAGAGACTAAAAGGGCGGAATGGGTGCCTAACACCTTCCCATTTCGTAACTAAGCCTCCTGTTGACGCCACTAAAATGGCGCAGATAAATGATGAGGATGAGATTGAAGATGAAGATAAACATTCACATCAAACATACAAGAGAGAAAGGTTTTTAAAGTGGTTCGGCTATGAATAAAGCCTACGTCCACTGTTATTTTATTCTCAGGGGTTTACAATAGCACAATATGGTGTAGAGAGAGAGAGGATGTGTATCTTGTGTATGGTGTTTCTTGGTTCTCTCGGATCTCCCCTCTTTTTGGCTAAGGGAATACATGTATTTATAGTGATGGAAGATAAAGAGATTCATTGTATGTAGACATTTATGTCTACATTCAACGAATCTAATTGTTGAATTGCTTGGTATGCTATGTGTTGTCATCTATTCATACAGTATAAATGTACATTAAGGCTCATTAAATGCGATATCATCTTCATTAATGCACATTAAATGCATAGTTATCCTTTGATCTTCCTGGTTGGTATGCCGACCAACTCTCCTCGGGTGCCGACTAACTCTCCTCGGGTGCCGACCAACTCTCCTCGGGTGCCGACTAATTCTCCTCGGGTACTGACCAACTCTCCTCAGGTGCCAACTAACACTCCTCGGGTGCCGACCAACTCTCCTCGGGTGTCGAATATTTCCACGTAGGATGACATGTGTCCTTTTCTGATTGGTCCTCGTAGATGGAGAATTTTTGCGTTAATAGAAGCCCCCAATGCTCCATCCTTGATGGTTTACTTGAAAGGAAGGAGTATTTATTCTGCAGTGTTGCTCCGTGCTCGTGAAATTCTTGATCTACCTTTTTGATTTGTTCAACATAAAGTGCATTATCTCCTGGACGACATATGATGCAGGCTAATCAATGGTTGTTAATCTTTCTTTAGAGGAACTCCGTGTGCTATGTATCACCCCTAGGAATTTGGATGCAGCCATGCCATAGTATGCAGCTTGTAGCTTGTCATAATCTTCAAGTATGTTGATTAGTTTGCTAGCCGACCAATTGCCTCATGTGTCGAGCAACTGAGTGCTAACTTCACGTGCTTGATTCTTCTGATTTATGATCCTCTGAATAATTTGTTGAGCAACATACTAGCTTTTGAACCCAACTCTTCAATCTGATTAGTACCAAGCTAGTGGTGGACTTCGAAACATTTTCATATAACTTCTTCTTCAATGTTGGTCGGGATAGTAGTAGTAAAGATCTCAGTGCTGTAGATGCTAAATTTGACTTCTGAACTTCAATAGTATGTGCATAATAACTCCTGAATATGCCTCCTGAACTTCTGAATGCACCTCCTGAACTTCAATATACCTTCTGAACTTCAATATCAAAAATAATTCCTGAGCAAGAAAAATAACTCATTAATGATGATTGGTCGGGGCCCCGACCGTGTGAGTTTATGGAGTTGAATTTGATGCTCGACTGCATGATGTTATAAGAATGTGCCACCGAATGAACAAATACATCTATAATATAAGCCCTAAGTGTGGAATGTGAACTTTGAATGCTTTTTTCTTGATCGCTTTCACATACTTATACTTTGTTTAAATAAACTGTTTCCGACTAACTGTAGTTGACAGCTTCTTATTTTCGACCAACCTAAGTTGGTGGATTTTTTCTTCCCGACCAACCTTAGTTGGCATTTTTGGGAATAGATTTACTTCCTAACCAACCTTAGTTGGCATTTTTAGGAATAGATTTACTTCCCAACCAACCTTAGTTGGCATTTTTGGGAATAGATTTACTACTTAACTAACCTTAGTTGGCATTTTTAGGAATAGATTTACTTCCCAACCAACCTTAGTTGGCATTTTTGGGAATATATTTACTTCCTAACCAACCTTAGTTGGCATTTTTAGGAATAGATTTACTTCCCGACCAACCTTAGTTGGCATTTTCGGGAATAGATTTACTTCCTAACCAACCTTAGTTGGCATTTTTAGGAATAGATATACTTCCCGACCAACCTTAGTTGGCATTTTCGGGAATAGATTTACTTCCCAAATAACCTTAGTTGGCATTTTTGGGAATAGATTTTTGATAATAAATGATAGAGACTTCCTCGGAGCTGACCAACGAATTGTTGGGAATAAGATATAATAAATGCTGGATACATCCTTGGAGCTGACCAACAGATTGTTGGGAATAAGATAATGTATGCTCGAGACATCCTTGTAGCTGACCAACAGATTGTTGGGAATAAGATAATATAAATGTTGGAGACCTCCTTGGAGCTGAATATATGATTATAAATATTTGTCGAGCTCCATGCTGAAATAAGAATAGAATATGCATCCAAATAGGTATAAAGAATAATTAAAAATAATAAAGTGCCTCGCTGATCTGTTGAGGTAGAATTATATAATGCCGAACAAGAATAAGATCTTCCAGAACATAAGAATATGGCCGAGAATGTTGTCAGGCCTGAATATAAATAAGAATTATCCGACCAACTATCCGTTGGGGGTGAAATACAACGAATGTTGTAATTCTCCTTAAAGCTGAATAAGTATCTTGTCGAGGCACAATTGCATAATGCCGAATAAGAATAATATTTTCTAGAACATAAGAATATGGCCGAGAACTTTGTTGGGCCTGCATATAAATAAGATTTACCCTGACCAACTATCCGTTGGGGGTGACATATAATAAATGTTATAGTTCTCCTCGGAGCTGAATATGATAATGAGTATCTCGCCGAGTTCCATGTTGAGATGAATATACAATATGAATCCCAAGGGATATAGAATAATTTTTGCTTGAGCCGATATCTCCGAGTAATAATAAAATATATAATGCCTCGCTGAGGTGAAATGATAATAGTTTCCAGATTGTTTCCGAGCATTCGTCGACGTTGAGTCTTGTACCTGTAAAAATTAACATCTTGCTATACTATTTGTGTAGGCTGAATTGATTAGTCATGAGAATAATTTAGTCATTCAATAAATATATGATAGGTATATGTTTGGGAAATAAAAATATTAATTTCAAAAAATGAAATAATATATGTTGGCTGATATGTCGAGGCACAATTGCCTGATGTCGAGCAATACTACTTTTCCAGAGGTTTACGAGAGCTTTCATCGGGATTGAATCTCGTCCCTATGAAATTTTAATAGGCTGCCCGAGCACCTGTCGAGACTAGAGAAAATAATTATTATCATGAGAATAATTATCCAGCCAAACAATATGTGATGTGTATCAACCCCAGCATAAAATAATAAAAATTTCAAAATATGAAATAATATTTTTGTGCCAAATGTGTGTGAGATGGACAAATTTTTATCAGATATGCATCATAAATAAGACGTAGAGTTTTTTGTAAAGTTATTTAATCTCCAACAACTAATCAGGTATAAGTTGTTGTTTGAAAATTATTTATCACTTGGTTTTAAAAATATTTTTGGGGTGATCAAAAGTTAAAAAGACTTAAGCCCTCTGTTTGTCCCCAAGCTGAACTCGTGTTTAAAGAAATATCTGGGGTGCTTCGCATTTTTTAATACCCCAAGATTCTACTGCTGCCGACAAACGGCATGGATGTTGTCGACCAACATTTAAGGATATCTCAAGTTATAGAATATATGGTGCCGACCAAGAAGCAAATGGTCCCCGACCAGCTGAGCAATTTCGCCGATCAACAAAAATGGTGCATTGACAGCACCGAACAACATTAGATGTCATCGACCAAAAAGTGGATGGTCGGATAGTTGCCGACCAGTAAATTGAACCCTCCGAATAAGACTGAGATGTCGTCGATCAAGAAGTAGATGATCGTCGACCTGCAATTGGTTCCATCGAGCTACAATAAGAGTCTCTGACCAACAATAAGATACCTCGTAGTTGGATAAAATTATTTCAACGTTGCTGATGGATCTTCACATCTTTTCTTCGACAAACAAAAATGGTCTGGTCAAGCTTCCCTTTAATAAAAGGTGGCCCAAGATGATGCCGACCAACAATATGGATGGCTGACTAGAATATCTCGAATCCTTAGATCAGAAAAATAACATTCGATGTAAAATTTAAACATTAAGAATGTTAATTAAATGAATAATTATTTAATCCACTAGATCGTGTGATTTTGACAAAGAAACCATGGGATGTGATGAACGAGGGGCCAACATATCAAATTTGTGCCGAGAGTCTTAATATGGTCATGATTGTTTTTCTGATCCTCTTTTACAAAAGGTGGGTAATGATTTTTCAGGTGAGAGAAAATTATTTTTTATATTGATCCCTTCCTATTCTCCATTTGTGGAGATAAAAATATGTTGAATGATAGAAGTTATTACCAAATTTATATAAAAAAAATCAATCAATGTGACTTTATTGACATAGATGGAAGATGAACCAAATTAAGTATATAGTTCATAAAAATGAATGCAAACAGACTCAAACTTGAAGAGAGAGAAAATATATCTGGGTCATGATTTCCATGAGAAAACATTTTATTGTCTTTAACCTTTTCCCATTCTCTGATTAAAAATGTGATGGGAATTTGAATAGACGTCAAAGATCTTACAAAATTATCAATGAAAATTATCAAATCTTATCATCGTCGTATATATTGGTATATGCAATCATTTAAAATATTTATTCCATGATATAAAATTGAAACTTGAGAATCAAGCAAAAAGTTATGATTTATGAAATCCACTATTTTTTAGATTTCTAAATAAGAATTAATCTAATAGTTATGATTTAAAAATCATGATATGCAACATTTTGTAGATAAAAATTAGACAATTAATTTATGTATATAAACATAAAAATAATGATTGAATCAAAAGATGTATATATAATTGATTATACGTAGAGAAAATAAAAACTTAGCTTTTGATGGAGAACAACGCTTGTAACACGTTCCCACAGACGGCGCCAATCTGTTGAAGACAGAAAATGGTCCAGGCCATTTTAGTGGCGTCAACAACAGATAAATGATGAGGATGAGATTGAAGATGAAGATAAACATTAACATCAAACATGTAAGAGACAAAGGTTTTTAAAGTGGTTTGGCTATGAATAAAGCCTACATCCACTGTTATTTTATTCCCAGGGGTTTACAATAGCACAATATGGTGTAGAGAGAGAGGATGTGTATCTTGTGTATGGTGTTTCTTGGTTCTCTCGGATCTCCCCTCTTTTTTGGCTAAGGGAATACATGTATTTATAGTGATGGGAGATAAAGAGATTCATTGTATGTAGACATTTATGTCTACATTAAACGAATCTAATTGTTGAATTGCTTGGTATGCTATGTGTTGTCATCTATTAATACAATATAAATGTACATTAAGGCTCATTAAATGCTTTGTCATATTCATTAATGCACATTAAATGCATAGTTATCCTTTGATCTTCTTGGTTGGTATGCCGACCAACTCTCCTCGGGTGCCGACTAACTCTCCTCGGGTGCCGACCAACTCTCCTCGGGTGCCGACTAATTCTCCTCGGGTACTGACCAACTCTCCTCGGGGGCGAACTAACACTCCTCGGGTGCCGACCAACTCTCCTCGGGTGTCGAATATTGACACATAGGATGACATGTGTCCTTTTCTAATTGGTCCTCGTAGATGGAGAATTTTTGCGTTAACACCTCCAAACCCTTCTCGAATCATTTGGTTTCGCACGCACCAGTATGTCTTGGGATGCCACCCTTTGGGGTGGCTTCCCCTTTTTCTTTTGTCTGTTTTGAGTAAAATAGACTGGAGACTCTGAATCTCTCTACATTTTTTACATCACATCTCAAACGACGCCGGCCGAATCTCTCTCCTGAGAGGGACGCGCGAGACCCGAAGGATCCTTTCCCTCTGCGATGGGGATCGGGGATGGCCACAAGACTGTCTTCAGATTCGGCTGCAAAATTGGTGCTTGGTCTGTGTTCTCCATGTAAAGCGGATGGATATTGGACTCGAAAGAAGCAATAGGGGAACAGACGGAACTCCAGGGTGATTTGACTGAAGACCGAAGCCAATAAGGAGCCAGACCAAGGGCGTGCGATCGACCTGAGAAGGCATAAAGCGGGATTTATTTTTGAGAAAAAGATTGAAAATATTTTTGACATTTTTTTTAGATTGAGAGGCAAAATATTTTTGGCTTTTTGATAAAGAAAGGAGAAATGTTTTTGGATTTTTGATAAAGAAAGGAGAAATGTTTTTTTTGGGAGACGGTCTCAGCATGATTATTATCATTATTATGTTCTCACTTATATTAAATTCTCCTAAATGAAAAATGAAATGTCGAACGGGACCCGAGCCTGGAAAAGTTGGGGTTTGTAATATATGCAAATCTATGGTTGGACTTGTAACCAGGCTCACGAGCAGGGTCCCGTTTCAAAAATGTGCGAAAATTTGGGCGGCAGGACGACCCAAAATTTCGACGGAGTTTCGAGTTGAAACCGATAATCTTATATGTGTGGCCTAGGCTTGACACCTATATGAGGGTATGCAGTTGGTTGGGTATATCGGAAAGGGTTCCCCCTTTGGCATGACTTCCACGATATAAGTCTCGCTCTTGTGGGCCATCGGTACGTGTGGACATATACCTGAGTGTACGTGAATTACCTCACTATATACCTCGTGGGGACGGTACATGTGAGAGCGAATTCTATATACTCGGCGCACGCGAACGAGTTCCCTACGATATACCTCCCGTCATGACTTTGGTCAAGTGGTACGATGCAGGGGAACCGTTCGATATATGTCAAAGGTACTTGGCCAATGGAGGGTGAGAGTCATGTCGCTTAGGCTAACTGTGCCCTACCGGACCAGTGCCCATCACGAAGTGACCCTCCAGTTACTGGGTAGAATTTCATCAATAACAATGCTCTTTGGTGATGTCGTGTGAATCATGCATGATTCTCTTATTAGTATCTTATGATGAGAATGCCTTTCTTGATCATGCCAAACAGGGAGCAAAGTACGAGTACCAATGGTATACCAAGTATGGATGGGTGATGCGTGCAACATGTAGATATAAGTGATCCTTGGTGCACGTGGTGCGAAGTGTACATGGAGAATTTTCTACAAGTGTGTGAATAAAAGCATAAACATGAGGTACACATGAAAAAGGGGAACATGGAAAAATGTGGGAAAATATAAACAAGCATAACACCCATGTAAATAGAGTCCAGGCATCGAAATGAAAATCCCCAGCAGAGTCTCCACTGTGGCCATCCCCGATCCTCGCGGCGGGTGAGAGAGAAAGGATACTAGGTCCCGCGCTTCCCTCTTGGGAGCACTTTGGCCGGCGTCATTGATGAGGTGAAAAATATAGAGATATGGAGTCGCCAGTCTATTTTACTCAAAACAGACAAAAGAAAAGGGAGCCATCCCAAGGGACAGCATCCAAAGACATACAGATACATACGAAACCAAAATGATTCGAAAAGGGTCTGAAGGATAAGTTACGAAATGGGAAGGTGTTAGGCACCCATTCCGCCCTTACGGTCTCTCATGGGTTTTTTGCTATTTTCCTTTATTTCCCCGTGATATGTGTGCATGTGTATATATAGTGGAGATAGAAATCCTCGACTTGTATCATGGGAGAGATAAAGCGAGACATCCGTAGGAAGATTCATAAAAAAAATATTTAGAAAATAGGACTTACGCGATTATCCTTGCGTTGATCATTTTAATGAAACGATAACGTATGTGGAATAATACGCCACTAAGAGCAAATATATAGAATATAAGAGAATTGATTTTAGAGAAAGTAGAAAATGAGAGAAATAGTAAGAATAGGACTCGAGTATCAGGTTTTACCCCGAGACGCCTATGTAGCCTATAGAGGCATCAATGTCCACGTAGTTCGCATGCAAAATGAGGGGTGGGGTTTATCCCATAAATCCAACTAGGGGCTTCTCTTATGTGTGTGTGTGTGTGTAAAAAAGTGTTTTAGTTGTGAGAAAAGCGTAAGAAAAGTGTGAGAATTCCCGTTTGGAATTTATGAGCAAACCCTATTTTTATTGTTTTTTATTTTTTTTATTTATATGAAAATAAGAGATGTGCAATAATACTAAATAAAAAGTATATTAGGATATGTGATATGAGAGAATAAAAGTGCTAAGTAATAAAACAAGTTGATGCGAATTTATGGGAATTTAAGGAGAGAATTGAGAAAATTAGACCTTCTTGAAGATCTTTGAGCTTGATCTTGAATGTGAGAAAGCAACCCTTGCACTTGGATTATGATGAAGGGTAGTTAATTCACCAAGTTTGATGAAAAGGATGATGAAAAGTGAAGGTTGGAAAGTGATTTGGATGTGGAAATCACACTGACTTCGAGAGAGATTTTCTGGATTTGTTAAGAGTGAGGTATTTCAGATATGAGCTCCCTTTGCAATGAGGTTGGGCCCTCCTTTTTATAGGCCCAGGGCATTGTCGACCCGCATAGCCTTGTCCTGCCAATCGGCAGGTGCGTTTAGGCACACTGCCAATAGGCAGGGTCTGGAACCTACCGTTTGGCAGTCTCTTTCAGGCTCTTTTGGAAAATTGGACAATGAGTGCAAACCGTTGATTCGAATCACGCAAGGGGTGAACTATTGTAAAGGTAATTAAAATACCTTTGAAAGTCCTTTGGACTGCTCCCGGGTTCGGGAGTTGACTTTGGATCAAATGTGGCTTGAAAGCGCTCATCAGTCCTTTGAACGGGGGAACTTCGGACGTAAATGGATTGTTCGTCCACATCGTAAGTCAGAATCGTGCACGGGGTGGACCGTTTGAAAGGTTAGGATATGTAATTTGACATTCCAAAGAGTTTGACCCGATTTGGGGAGCTGACTTGGGTCAACTGGGCTCTGGAAGAGTTTGGTGACCTCTCAAAGTAAAAAATATCGTTCGTCCGTACCGTAAGTCAGAATCGCGCACGGGATGGACTGTTGGAAAGGGGTTTCAGTTCCATTTGAAGATTCATTGAGTCTCAGTCGAGTTGAAGAGTCGACTTTGGTCGAACGGAGCCCGGGAGCATCTGGTGGCCTCTAGATCAGGTTTTAGGGGAAAACGGGTCGTTCGCTCGCATGGTATGTCAGAATTGCACGCGGGATGGACCGTTGGAAAGGGGTTTCAGTTCCTTTTAAAGATTCATTCAGTCTCTGTTGAGCTGAAGAGTTTTTCTATTTGGTCAAGCGGAGCCTGATAGCGTCCGATGGCCTCTAGGTCAGTACCTGGGGTATGACTTAGGTTGGTTGTGATGAAGGGAGGTGCTAGGGACCTAAGGAGAGTTTAGGGGGTAATATAATGGGGTTTCTACAAGTAGGTTTGTGAATCCATATATATTAATTTAAAAATATTAATAGACTTAGGTCCTCGACCGACGGATCTCAATAACCGACAAAGCTGCGTAGTAGTGTACTGGGAGGGTTCCTTGTTTGGATTGCACTTGTAAGACATCCCACGCATGAAAGTAGAAAATGTCGGGAGCTAGGAGATGTTAGACCCCAGGACATTTTGGATTATTGATTTTAGTATAATTAATTGCATTAGTTTGTGGAAATATAGTGTACCCCTATGGCGATATGCGACTTTAATTGGCATTGGGCAAAAGTGGAATTTACTTGATTACTATATACATTTATTTTTATTTCCATTTTCTTTTAATCTTGGGACAATGAATATCAATAACTGACAAAGTCGTACAATAGTGTCTTGGGAGGGTTCCTTCTTTGCATTTCGCTTGCGAGATGTCCCACGCACGAAATTGGCAAAAATTGGGAGTTGAGAGAAGTCGGATACTAAGATCATTATTTTCTTTCCCATGTACATATATGGTGGTATACTTGGTGTATGGATATGCTTGGTATGAATGATACAAATTAGATGTATATGTTCAATTCATATTTATCAATATTATGTGTGTGTACATACAATGTGTAATACATGAACACCCCCGTGATGTTATGATAGGAATGGGTGAGCCTTTTCTTTTATCTCATGGGATATGGGTATGGAATAATTGGGTGTAAAACTGAGCTAATAACGCGGTTTAGAAAATAAGGTTGGGACTTTAGTGAATTCCGAGGACGAAATTATGTTATAAGGGGAGGAGAATGTAATACCCCAGAATTTTTAGAAATAAAATATTACGATATAAATGGATTTAATGATTTCGGATCTATTTTGAGAATAAATTAAATTGGGAAGATTTGAAATTTAAGCGAGTAAATTTTTTTAACTAAACATTATGATTTTATAAAAAATAAAACTCAACTGGACGTAATGGGTTTGGGTGTGAAAAATAAATAACACATAAATAAATTTTTGGGCGCGTGTCATTCTAGCATTATAAAAAGTCCAAGTGAAATAAAAATAATTTGGACGTGTTTAGTGGAGCATTAGAGACTCGGTTTAGTGTTTTTAATATTTAAAATTGGTCCCGAGTCATATGTATATGAGTTGGGGAGCTTATGGGCTAATTGGGTTATGGATTCAGGCTTCTTTAGAGGTCAAAAAGTTGGGCTTACTCGGGATTAGCACTAATTAAGAGGTTAAGTGGGGATAAACCACTCCCCCACAACCATTCCAAAAAACCTACATTAGCAACCACGGGAGAGAAAAGGGAAAAGAAGTAAGAGAAGGAAAAAGGGTCAAGAACAAAAAAGAAATCAAGGGATTTCTTTTCTACAATTTTAAGGCAAGAATTTTCTTGCTTAATTTATGCTTTACAATTTATTTCTTGATGCATATAATTATTTCCTTTAAATTTTTGGGATTTAGGGCTTGATCTATTTCCTCTGATGATGATTCACACATGTAGATGATTAATTTATATGTAGGGTTGTCCCAGAAATTAGGTATCATAAATCTAAGAAATTGATGATAGAATTCGTAGGATGTTGAAGGTTAATTTAGAGATAATCGACTAACTAGTGACGAGAATGTCATTACAAATTCATGGACTGAATCTTGATATGAATTTAATGATAAATGCCCTTATTGTGAAATAAACCTAGTTGAAATTTGGAGGATATTTTAGTGTTAAAATCTGTAATGGGTATTAATGTTGTTAGAATTGAATATCCAATTTTTGGGTTAATTTTCTTCGCCTTAAAATAACTGTTATGGAGGTTGGGGACGTTCTGGGTCGATATTTTTGGATCTGGGAAGAAGAAGAAGGAAAAAGCATGCATCAAACGACATTGAATGTGGTTCAAATGACATTGAATGTGGTTCAAACGACAATTCATTTGGTTCAAATGACATTATAAGTGGTTCAAATGACAGTATAAGTGGTTCAAACGATAATTCATGTGGTTCAAATGACAATTAAAGCGGTTCAAATGACATTGAATGAGGTTCAAACGATATTTCATATGGTTCAAACGACAGTGAGGAATTTTTGGCTTCTAGCGATTTTTTTTAGAAAATTAATTTGAGGGATATTAAATCGAGGTCAATTCCTAGGATTTTGGAAAGATGGGGATTAAGGAATATTAATATTAATAAAGTGTGTCAAACTCATTAGTGGGATATATAATAAATTACCGAATATTGAATTTAGTGAAGGGTGTTAAACTTAATAGTAGGATTATATGTAACAAATTTTAAAAGGTGAAAATAAGTACCGAATGAGGGGGTCTGGATATTGTAGTTGGGAGACACTACTTAATTAAAAAATAATTAATGTGTGATTAATTAAATTACAAGTCGGGATATAGACTTGGGTATTTAGGGATAGTGCTACGGGTGTCCTAGGGTTCGGTTGTAAATGTTTTCTCTAGTAGTCCAAGTTAGTGGGTAGAACCATGTTTGAGACAATAATGAATTTATTAAGAAAATAAATGAACCCACATTAAGTTAAAGAAATTACAAATAACTAGATGGTTAATTAATTATCTTATGGAATGGCATTTAATAATTTATTAGATGATAAATTATTAATAAATGGAAAATGATGTGGACTTTGGTGGAACTCTTATGGTAATTATAGAGTAATTATCTTTACATATTATATGGGAATAACAATATGTATTATATTATATTTGTGTGTGGATACATTAATGGACCTTCCAATCGGCTTGGGGGTTTGTGCACTCGGGCCATTGACCACACGTCGGTACAGGTGGGCTTGACATTGTGTAGGCCATATAGGTACTACGTAGCGGCTCCACCCTCGAGGGGTAGGTGTGGCGCTGACCCTTCCTGTATCACCGATGGGTATGGGTTGTATATAGGTGTCTTGCGCAGGGACCGCCCCCAACCTATGTGTGATTTGTGGCACTTAGGATGTAAGGATTCCTTCGGACTGTTTGCTTAGGATGTAAGGATTCATTCGGACTTGCCGATAGAGGATGAATTTGACACCAACGGTAAATGCCCTTATGTGTCACATATATGGAAGGACTTATATTAATAATTCCCCGGATACTATGGAAATAAATTAAATTGCCTAAGGATGTGGATAATAAATATTATTCTTGACCCTACAATGCATAATGGGTGTTTATGCCTTATATTGAATACTGATGAGAAGGGAATAAATGTAAGTTGACAGTTTAATGTAGGGATTACATTTAATTAATTAATTATTGAGATAATCATTCGATGGCTGATAAGAGGTCACATTTTATTATTTGGGACGTATTGGGGTGCGAATATATCACATTTAGATGAGGGATGAGGTGTTATACGCATGTGAGTGACAAATGGGGGTACTTATTGTGCATTGACTGTAATATTGTAATCATAAATTATTCAAGTTTATTCTAGGACAGTAACCTAAATTATAAATATTTTTCCCCCGGGTTATTTCTAGACAGGGATAGCAGGACGGTTGTTGTACCAGCCTTGCATTCTCTCGGTGCTTAGAAGATTTCCAAATTCTTGACTCTAGGCTCAAAATTTAGTTATTCTATTTGAGAAAACATTGTAAGGGCATAAGACCAAGATTTATTTATCTATTTATTTATTTACATCATGCTGGAGCTTAAATTTTAAATTGCCGTGGGATTTATTTATTTAGTTGGTGTTGACTTGAGATTTATTTATTGTCCATGAAATATTTATAAAGTTTAAATTATCGAACCTTTTAAATAATAACAATTATATTACGATGTGCTGAGAATGGAATTAATTGATCGACAAGCCCTATCTTCGGTCTATCGTGTCTGGCCAATCTTTACGTGAGAAAATGGGGGTTGTTACACTGCGTCGTTGTTGAAATTGTTTAGTTCCCTTATGGTCGTTGGCCTGCACTAGCGGAATTACACAATCTCGACACATCACGTAAGCATGTTGCTTCAATGTTGTCTCAAAATGCATTATGTGTAGAATTATTAATGTTTACGACTCTTTATGGGTGTACTTCATTTTGAGTTGGCATTGAAACAACATTGTTTGAAGATTAGTTAAATAACTTATGGATATGGGTCCGCGCTAGCGAAATTAATCAATCTTGACATGCCATGTAATGGTTAATAATTGTTTTGTATCTCGATCAATTACAATAGTTTAATGTATGTATTTCATTTCGAGTGAATGACATAATTGTAATTGTTATATGTGCTAGATGAACTTTAATATTCTTTGAATGATTTGATTTTGTATTTTTTTGATGTATTTATGTAAAATGTTGTGTGTTTTGATGTATAAATAGATAAAATCAAAACATTGTGCTAGACATGTTGTAAGACTAATTTTATGTGTGACACATTTTGAGACGTGTAGGTCTCGATTTAAACTTTAACCAAATATTTTTGCTTGAACAGAAATAAGTTGAGGATGAATATGAACCAACTTTCTCTTTTGGAAAAACTCGTTTCAATTTTATCAAACCGAGATGTGACACAAACTAACTTAACCATATTTTATCTTGTTTAATGCTAAGCATGCAACTAGTGATTAAAGCAAGTAAAATAAAGTAAAGCAATACTCACAGGCCATACAATCACTATGACAAAGGTTTTACATAGTCAGACGGTAGTCTTATACAATGAATCGATCCACCCATGAGACTTGACACTCCTTTGATCTTCTACCAATGTTCACAATGCCCATGCAGAAAGTAACCTTATTCTATGATGCTCGTGCACAGCAGTTGCCTCCACGAATGCCTCGGTATCCACCGATACGGCTTTGTGTCGTCTACGATATTGAACACGAAAGTACCTTTTTCAATTCTCCACTGCAAAATGAACAATGTTCAAGTATTGAACAAACCTAACTTGGTGCAACAAAGATCAAATAAACATATGGTAATAATAACTCGAATCTTTGTAACCTCTAAGGATGTGTTTAAGCTTCGAAAACATTAGAAAACTATTACAGAAACACATACTGTTTTAACACTGTTTTTGTTTTGCACAAACTTCAAGAAAACTGGAACATGTATCTATTTACATATATCTTAAGGCAGTGGCATATCTCATTCGATCAAGATACTACGTCGTTTGAGCGACAGCAGCACTCGTTCGAACTACATCGTTTATCGTTAGAACGACGTCACCCAGATTAGAGTCCGAACAAAATTAATCTCTAATCCGTCCTTATCAACTCTTCAACAAAGTGTAAACATATAAAACACTTCTAAAACATTTTAAAAACATTTTCTTTTAAAAATAACATCATTATTTTTGTAAAATTAAATTCCCAGTTTCATTAACATAATGCATTCATACCTGTGTGATCTCGGAATGCAATTAAATCTTGAAGACGAATAAAATTGCACCAATTAAACTTCGGCATGATTAATTCCTTGTAGCTTTGCCATAAAGTCTTCAATTAGTCTTCGACACGTCATAGTCTCGTAGTGATAAAATCTACCTATGACTCAAACATGTTTTTTTCTGAGAATAAGTCAAAACTACATTAAGACTCAATTGGAAATTTGGTCCTTACAAATCTCCCCCTTTGACTATTCCGGGGCAAAACATATAGTGAAATGCCTAAGTTAGGCCTTCAATCCGTATGATGCCTAAATCCCATCCCATAAAACCCAAAAGTAAAAATACATCATCAGGATAAGACTTATAAACGATGGACCAGCAAGCATGAAACTATCTCAGAATGTCGGAATGTGATGTGTACTTAAAATCTCGAATCTCTTTAAGCATACCTATGCACATGAAACAGACAAATACTTAGTGAAGTATGGAGGAACAAATGATATAAATCAATAAGAAAAATAAAATACGAACCATTTTTTATGTGAGCAAAACATGATACCAATATGTGCAAATGTGAAAAGCATATAAATCAGGATATCAAGTCAATCACACAAAACTCACAAAAAGCCCCCTACATAACAACCATCTCTCCCCCTTTCTGTCTCGAATAGACAATATGGTGAAAAGATAAACAAATCTAGCAACCAATTTGATTAAATCACACCACAACAAAACAGATAATTAGTGGCAAAACAATTCGTCACCAAATGAACAAATTTCGTCACCAAAGACATTTGGTGACAAAAAAAATCGTCAATCGTCCGTCATGAAAGCCCCATCGCTAAAGGTTTTGGTGACGAAATACAAATTTCGTCACCAAATAGTACACCTTTTGGTGACAAAATACTTTTTATCATGTAATAACAGGCTTTTAGTGACAAAATTATTTGTAGCAAAAGATCTTATTTTTTGTCACAAAAATGTCAATTTTGTCACCTAATGTATATGATAATATGCAAAATGATTACCATTTGGTGACAAAATTAATATACTTAGGGAACAAAATATTTTTGTCACGAAATGAATTTTATTGTCAAAAAATTATAAATTTAGAACTCATTTTTTTTCATTTCTCATATAGTTATTTAATCAAATAAATTTTAATTATAGAATCAACTAAATTTCATCGACATTATATAAGTAATCAACTACCATCAAATAATAGTCAAAATTAAGGGTCAAAAGATTATACTATTGACACGAAAGAATTCGTACAAATATCTCAAAACCATTGATGAATTACAAAGTAGCCTACATCGTTTGTTACAACACATCAACTACAAAGTAGACTCCAAAAAACAATTCCTAAGGCATTAGTTTCTAACTTTATGTTTCCTAAGGCAGTAGTTTCTAATCAATTACAAAGTAGCCTCCAAAAAATAATTCCCAACAAGTTTGTTAAATTCTCATTGCGTCTTCATCCCAAAAATAATTTCCAAAAAAACGTCCTCATAACTTCAATTATATCGAGTCTTTTGAAGGCTTCTTCTTTCTCATTTTCAGACATGTCCTTCTATTTCATAGGAACCGGGATGAGATTTCGTGCAATAATTCCCAACTCACTTGATAGTTTAGAAGATTGCACCACATTTGTCAGCCTTCCCTTGTCCCTTGCAATTTCAATAGTTAACTTCTTTCCATCTGACCTAGTCAACTTCTCAAGGCCTTTTTCTTTAGGCTGACCACGTATCCTTTTTGTTGTGGTGGAAGCTGAAATTAAAGGATATATTAGTTTATCGAAAACAAGATATAATGAGAATATTATTCTTGTGATAGGTCATCAATCAGATTCTTTTGGATATATAATAAAGCAAGAAGATCAAAGTAGCAATAATACAACATACCATCATAGATACATACATGAATTTATATAATAAAGCTTGAAAATCGAAATAACCATAATATATCTTACCATATAAGATACATATTGAATGTAATAATGTAAATCAGGTATCCAAGTTAAAGAGGTTATTTCCAAGCACTGTTTGTTCTAACAAACTACAATAAAGGGGAATTCTTACTTTGAAGCTGTAAACTTTAACAATCAGATAAACTCACACGAATAGAAACGTCAAACACAATCCGCAAATTGAGTGTAAAGCGCAGAAAGAGAACTCCTTGGAATCAAAATTCAAAGGAGAACCAAAAAATTCAGCATATACTAACATACTCCTAAAAATTTCAGCATACTAACAATTATAACTAAAAATTTCAGCATACTCAAAAAAATTTCAACATTCGAACAAGTAAAAATTAATTAACAACTAAAAACTAATCAATTAATGAGATCAACTGGAATGAATCAGCATTCAATAACAAATGAAACATAATAGTAATATAGAAGTGAAAAAATTACCTCAAGTGAAACTAATTAAACTAAAAGGATAACTACAGTTGCTAATTTTGATTATGTTAGGTGATATAAAAATATACCTTAGCACAAGCATTTTGGATGCTGTTAGTAACTGCCAATACATTTTGATCCTCTCCCACCCCTTCAAGTCACAACTGAAAACACATAACAAACATATTAGACTGAAAAAACTAGACACAAATAATACAATTATCAAAATATGAGTAATTCTAACCATGCACATTTTGCAAAAATAGGTGAAATCGGATCGCACACGTCTCCTCTTCCTATAATAAGTTGTGGATATGTCTTCCTACACTCGCTTGGATACCAAATCTCTGAGAACTAGCCGGGGCAAAATTGAGTTTACAATGTTGGAATTCAACACAAATTATCTAAAAGCTAAAATCATAAGCAAAGAAATGGTGACTAAACATTCTCCATTGAGTAGAATTGATGAATTGGGGATCAAAAATAGGAATTAGACCAACTCTCGAGAAGACGGAAATAAAATGCATTTGGATGAGAGTTCTAAGGGGTGAGCTGGACTTTTTCTCTCCAAATTCCCTTCAAGTCCGATAAGACAAACAACCCGCTCACCTGAATACCGGCAGGTTCATGTCAGTCAAGTTCCTACTACAAGGAAAGAAGTGGACCTGTAGGAAGACATCTTGGGAAATTATAACTGGTTTAAAAAATTAGAACAAATGAATGAAAAATATCAAACATGGACATAATGTTTTACCTAACTGTTACATTTGACTTCCGATTTGAAAACCTTCACCTCTTCATTCGAGGTAACTCAGACCCGTCCACAAACCAATGGTCTCAAAGAGCCAAGCCAGCCAAGTCGAAATAATGTTTATACAACATAATTATGTATATATCCCACAGGGCAAGACCAAAGATTACAACGAAAAACAAATCTATCCATTTTACAACATCAATATCTATAGATTTTAAACAGAATGTTCATAATATACCTCTAAATAGTTTAGGGTCACCAATAAAAATAGGTTTACATTACCTATTGAATGCATCCAGCCAAGTGTACAGAGATGAAAGGGTGCTGGCGTGAGAAGTAGCGGCCCCGGTGTGAGCAACAGCGATGCCAGCGTGAGCAACGAAGGGGGGGTTTTTTTCTCTGAGTAAGAGAAAGAGAGAGTTAGGATAGTTTTGGGGGAAAACGATTTGAGGGTTAGAAGAATGGGTATCTTAATAGATTTTGTTATTTTTTTTTATTAATAAGTGAGGAAATTTTTTGTCACTAATTTTTTTTTTTGTGATAAATTTATTTGTCACTAAATGTACGATAGTTTTGTCACGAATAGATTAATTCAACATTCTAACACGCGGGAACGAGGGAGCCAAAATTTTTAAGACTATTTGGTGACAAATATTATTAATTTGTCACCAATTTAACATCATCCCATACAATTCTTAACGAAATTAATTTTCCTCACAGAAAGGTAATTTTTAGTGATAAAATTACTTTTGTCCAGATTTTTTTTGTCACTAATAAGACATTCTGTTGTAGTGTCAACTCATAATATGCGAGATAAACATGAAACAACAAAGTAAATATGATCAATCAATGTCAAATCAATAGCTAGCAAATAGTACAATCACACAAAGAATATATCAATCCGAGCAGGTGTGATTAAATGACGAATGCAGCAAAATATGTCATCAATCAAAGTATATATATTGCATAAACAATATGTCCAGAAATAACCCAAGACTAAAATGTGATCAATATGCAGCAGGGTACTGAAACTAAAAGTCAAGCAAACAAAGTCAAACATATCCAACTATCGGTCAAACGAGCTAGGGATGTCGCTTGAAGGAGATGCAACATCGCTCAAACGAAACACAATGTCGTTAGAATGACATGATCAAATGTTCACAGATTCCCAAAAATATTAAATAGTTTTGCCGAGTGAAGAAATTTCGTGAAAATTCTTACTGGAAGGGGCTCAAAACTGCGAAACAGAAGCCTATGACTAGGAAAACTCAAAACAAATATGAGTAACATGCTAACATAGAACAGATGTGCCTAAAAATAAACATGGAATGTATGTGCGTGAACTAAAACAAATGAATCACAATTCCAACACATCAAAATGATCAAGAGCTCTAATTTATATCAATCAATCATCAAACTTTATCATAACCATATGTGAAAATTAAAGTATGAGCTTAATGAATTAAATAAACATCATGCACACTAATCCAAAATTTTGACGATTCTATAAATAATAGCGTCATGACACAATTTTCAACATTAGGATTCTTTGTGCAAGCCCATTTAAATTTGTAATTCATCCCAACTCCCTCAAATATATCATATTTTCTTTTGAATGAACAAAACTAATTTGCCCCATTTTTGGCATATGATTCTTTTTTATGCCTTTTCATTTTTTCGGGCTCTTTTAAACGATGGCTTTCACGATGAGTCAAATTTACAATCTTGCAGACTGTAATACCTCGTATTTTTATGGATTTTAATTATGAGATTTGTAAAATTAATTTGGGACAATTAATTAGAAATTAATTCGGATTTAAATACTAGCGAGACGAGTGTTAGTATTTTATTATTATGTTGTTGAATATTACTGAGTGATTATGGTAATATGTGATTACTGAATTTATTAAAATTGTCATAAGTTGAAAATACGACAGTTTCGATAATTAAGTTGGGACGCGCGTGTCATTCGTTTCAGGACCCAATTTAATGGATTTATAAGTATTTTATTTTTATTTCATCCGTATGATCATTTTGAGTGTGCCAACGTGTCCGGAAGGATCGAGATAGTCAGAAAACACTATCCGGGGGTTTTGTTGGGGTCCCGGGGCTTTTTTAGGCGTAACTGACAACCCGGGAGGGTATTTTAGTCATTTTATTTTTTTATGAATAGTGACCCACGAAAATTAGGTGATATTTATCAGCCAACATTAGGGCCACTAGGGCCATTATCTGTCAAAAACAAAGAGTGGGCAACGTGAATAGAGAGGTGAAGTTCCAAGGGCTTCCATGGCCATAACCATCACACACCACCACCATCGCCGGATTTGTGACCAGAAAGAGAGGGAGAACCAACCAATAACGTCATCAATGGATCAGAAATTCTAATCAGAGGAAAATGATTTATCTTGCAAAGATTCAAAGCATATATTTTACATGATAGTGTAGATTTAAAGATTTATCATGAACAGTGAAATAAAATTTGAAATGGGAGAATTAAACATTGAATCCGGGTAGGGTTGCATGTAGTTAAAACTTCTGGCAATATATTAGATACGAAATCATGCTTCATGTGTAGGGAATTACAAAATTTAAATCAGGATTTATGATGTTCTTGAAGAAATTTGGAAGAACTAGGTTTAGAGGAATAATTATGACTTTTGATCCAAGAAACTGTTGATTGAGGATGATTTAATGATTCTAATAATGTTAGAAATTATGTAAACATGTTGGTATGATGATTAGTATACTTGTTTGAGAGTTTTGGACGTTGAAATTGAGAATAAAAGGTGAAAAAAGAGGAAAACTCGTAACTGTTTAAGACAAATCTGGGTTGATACCTGCTTGATCGATCGATCAACTCAAGAATGATCGATCGATCAACCCCTTTTCTTCAATCAATCGACCCCTTCTGATTTTTGAGAATTGTTTTTCCTTAAAGTTTAAAGAATTCCAAAACCGATATTGATTCTTAGGGTGATTAATATAATATTGTGGGACTTGGATAAGGTCAGTAGGGTCTTAGTTATTGTCGAAAAATGTTATAACTTATGGGATTGAGCGTTATAATTACCCAGTAAGGTTGGAATGGGATTGAGCATAACTTTCTTTGGTATAGAGACCTATGTTTAGGATTGTTGATTTCTTTGGTGAGATTTTATTCTCCTGATATGATGTATATGATAGTGAATCTTATTTGCATTCCGGTGTGTTCGTGCCCCGAACAATGCAGTACGTCAGGCGAAGAGAGTTAGGCGGACAACAGGAGGCAAAGATCAGTTGAGGTTATTTAATTTATTAAAGAAGGATGACTGTAGTTGAAGTCACCCATATTATGGCACGGAAGTCCAGGACGGTATAGACGGCTAAGGCGCGACTTGTGACTTCCAGGTACAACTATAGTAGAAAGTGGGGTCGAATTAGACTCACCCAGTAAGGTTGGAATGGGAGAGAAAGAATTAGGCAAAATATTGAAGAAAACTAGTAGTGAAATTGCTAGAAATGTGGAAATGGCGTGTGTTAGCCAACGAAGATAATATATCCAAAGGCTTGGACGTATGACGGAGTATGGCTAATCGAAAGTGAAAATTTGGGGTAAATCTTTCTTGGCTCGTAGGAGCAGAATTTTAATGGTGAGAGGCAACTACCCCACTTAGAAGTGGAATGTGTCGTCAAGAGAAGGCGCATACGTATGGTTTGACCATAAGTTCCAGCATTTGACGTTCAGGGTGAGATGCGAATATTATTATGAACTCACACAAGAGGGTCGGACAGAGGTCACTTTGTGAGAAGAAATTTAATTAATTAGCGAACCTTACACCGGATGAAGTAGGTGAAATGGAGAAGAGGCATTAAAGGTAGAATTCACATACAAGAAGAATTGTTAGCACTTATGGGGAATTCTTCTTGGACGGTCAATGCGGATAGTAATTATGTCGCATTTTGTTAATATGAAGGTAAATGTCTCCCTGTGTGGGAGATATACAAGAATCAAAGAATTTATATAGAGTAAGACTGGGGGAAACGGTGTTGGAGAAGCACCATAAGGGGGAGACCCATCAGGGGACCCGTTAAAATGATTCAGATAGCTAAATTGTTACCGAGCGATGGTGATTTCAGTAAGAGTCATCGAAGCCAGTAGCGTGTTCCTTAGGGTCATCAAAGCTAAGGGAACAACGTAGGTAGTCATCAGAGTCGAAACTACCAATGTTCGAGAGAAGGACCACCTTAACATGGTCAGTGTGACCGAAGATAAGTGGAGTATGTGTAGAGGTATTTTGTGGGGAGTGAAACCCGTGCGTTATAAATGATTCCCGAAGTAAGTATAGGGATAAGGGTATGGTGCTTAGCAAGGGCAATAGTTATTAAAATTTTTAGTTTGGTACAAACAGGTGTGTTAAATCCAGGAACCATTTGTGTAACCAGGGCGATTGTCAGGATAGAAGTATGAGTTATATCCTCAGATGATGTTGCATGTTGTATGTGTCAGGAACGAGTTACTATATTTTTTTATTACTGTTATATTCGCATGAGAGTCGAGTTTAGTGAGTATCTCGGCAATGTTATTATTTATGTGAATATTTTTCCCTAGTATAGTGGAATTTCCTTTATTGTTATCCACGGAGGATGAATGGGTGTATCGATAGTGGTATATACTTTATTTAAATTACTCGTTTTAGTGTTGTAATATGCGAGTATAATATTATACTAATTATAGTTTTACTATAATGTTTAAATCAATAGTGTGCGGTGATTGCAAGTCTATCAGGGTTACTACCTTGGTGTATAATGTTTTGTTCTGGTGAGACCCCATCTGCGAGAGGGTCGGGCTCGCGTTTATATATTTATATATGTATATATATATCATCGAAATTTTGAAAGGTATGATGGTATTGGATAATTGATCCCAGTATGTGTAGGGAATTAATCAATATGATTCGGGATGTAATTGGTTTAACGCTCGGGATGTGGTCATAAGAGGAGTGCATTGTTATATCACCCTTTAGAGATGTGGGAGTTAATACTCATAGTTGTATGTCTGGGGACAGGATTTTGAGAACCCCGATTTTATTTGCATGATGTTCATGGAAGGTGATTTCCATCAATGTTAAGAGATAGTGTCTTTCGTAAGGAGTTGCTTGTTTAAGTGAAATTATGGGAGGAGATGTAACTTGATTGTCAAGAAACGGGAATATAGGGGTACATGTTATGGACCGAAGGCCTAACAGACTCCGATGGCCGATAATACTAGGAAGTAGTGTATCGGGGGGGTTCCTTGTTTGCATTTTGCTTTGCGAGACATCCCACGCATGAAACTTAGCATAAGGTTGGTAGTAAGGAGATGTTTGGCCATTCGTCCATGATTTGGGTACCTCGATCGTTATGGAAGTATGTAGTTAGAACTGAAAGTAAAAGGGTAAATTATGATATAAGGCCAGTAGAGCCAGTTGTTAGTGAGGAAGTCCTGATAATTTTAGTTTTATTTCGGCGGGTCAAAGGATGCAATGAGGTTCAGGAGGATTTATGATTTCAAATTCGGGGGTGATTGAGAATGCCCAAGTGGTATAGCCACGTTACAAATACAGGGGAAATATAGAGTTGGGGATACGTATGAGGCGTATATGATGTTTAAACCCGTATGCACGGGTTATAAGGGGTGTAAACATCCTGATTTTCTAATGTAGTATTCACCGAAAGAAGAGACATAGATGGGTGAAATTATTACTTATGGGATTAATGATGATACGAGAAATCGTACACAGGTAGATCTCGTACCAGCAGATCAAGTGTAAGTGTAGAATAAGTTGATAAAGCAAGTAAATAGATAGAAAACAAGGTATAGAGTGGTTCAGCCCTTAAAATAGGCCTACGTCCACTGTGTTGCTCCGTTCTCATTATATACGATGCACTTTACAATATAAGCCTGCCTAGAGAGGCGTACAAGTATGAGAAATAGGGAGAATACATGGCTGTCGAGGTTCCGGGTGTGCCGGAGGTCAGGCCACGTAGCCCCCAAGTCGTATGTTGAGGTCGTACGGGGAGAGCCGTGCGAGGCTTAAGCAAGCGTTGTAGAGACTGTTCCAGAGGAGAGGAAATCCATCCCTTATTTCGAGGTGCGGTCCTCTATTTATAAGAGTGATGTGAGGTGTCACGTGCTATGAGCACATGGTCCGTAGTTGGTTGCAGTGGAGAGGGATGCGGCCTATAAGATAGATGATAAGTGCGGCACCATATGCTGAACAGAAGGTGTCGGGCCCTCCAAGGGAGGGGCCGCGGCCTGTGTATGTAACGCGAGTTGGTTAGGGCCGCACCCTGTTGGTTAGGGCCGCGGCCTATAAGCCCGCCCATGTATGAGTACCTATCCGCGGCGGGGTGCTATATTTGTCATATCAATTAATATGACGAAATGGAAGTGGTAGAATGGGTTGAGCATCGTAAGAGAAGGTGATAATCAGTATACTCATGTGCAATCAGAGTAGCACGTCCGAATTTGGTGAAAAGGCAGTGGAAAGCCATTTAATAAGGGTGTATCTCTTGAGAAGGCAAACATTTAACTAGTATGGACAATTTGGAGTGGAGTTCCAACCAATCGAATGTTGAGAGTGGATTACGTATAAATAAAGTGATGATGTCAATAAGGCATAAAAAATTCTAGAAACGCGCATCGTGGCGAAAAGTGCAGGAGTTGAAACTTTTGGTATACATAGAGAGAAGAAGCGGGTTATTAAGTATCACTTAACGGGAAGAATTATACGTGAAAGTCGTCATTGATAGGGGTATAATAAGTAGTAGGTCGATGGGGGTAAGATGATCAACCAGAAACTTAGTGTTCGACAATTCCAGTAGTGGACGAGTCGAGTTGGTAAATTTCTTTGATGGGTTGCAATCATAAAATAAGTAACGAGTTCCTTCGAATGTGTGGGAAAGGTTTTCCAAAAGGAGAGAAATTGTTATATCCTTGGGTGATTTACACTATTAAATAGTGATCACGCCGATACGTGGTACTACGCAGTATTATTCAGAACTAGGATGAGATCCCCAAAATCCACCTTCAACGTGGGATATCAGGAAGTAGTGGAGATAACGTTTCGTTATGAGAAGGTTGTATCACCTATAGCCCGAGGAGTAGGCGCAAGGTGATGGGTATAGCTATTCTGGTGGAACTTTATGAAAGCGATTTTGGATTCATTACGATCGTTTCATTTCCAAAATGGGTATAGCTAGTAAGTGAGGTATATTGTGGTAATAAGGAGAAGATATTACCTAATGGTAGAGTTGGGTGAAAGCACCTGTATCTATTCATAGTGGACAAGGTGCTTACTGAGGTTTTGTGTGGGTAAACCTTATCATTCTTTCTCTGGATGTTTAGAGGTGAGCGGATTATCAGAGTTTTGGATTAGTCAGGAGTTAGAGTCCTATGACTAAAATGGGATAACCACTAACAATCGTGAGTGACTACATAAATGCGGGAGTTGATACGAAGTGAGGTGCGGACTCACAATAATATTGAGATATTGGGGCCAATAATGTATAGGCTATTCTTAATCGAGTGTTGTTTGGTAAGAGCACAATGTGAGGTGCATTCATTGAGGTATAATCCTATGACTGATAAAGTATTGAGGCTGTTCAATAAACTTGTTGTGAAGTGGGGGTTGTAGTGATTGAGCCTTACTTTAAATTTTATTTTGAGTGCTGGAGGATACCAAATTTTTCCAGGTATGCCTTACTTTTCTGAATTTGGTTACGAAATTTCGTTATTAGGGGGGAGTATGTAATACCCCGTATTTTTATGGCTTTTAATTATGAGATGTATTAAATTAATTTGGGATAATTAATTAGAAAATAATTCGGATTTAAATGCTAGCGAGACGAGTGTTAGTATTTGATTATTATTATGGTGTTGAATATTACTGAGTGATTATGGTAATATGTGATTATTGAATTTATTAAAATTATCATGAGTTGAAAATACGACAGTTTCGGTAATTAAGTTGGGACGCGCGTGTCATTCGTGTCAAGACCTAATTTAATGTATTTATAAGTATTTTATTTTTATTTCATCCGTATGATCATTTTGAGTGCGCCAACGTGTTCGGAAGGGTCGAGATAGTCAGAAAACACTATCCGGGGGTTTAGTTTGGGTCCTGGGGCATTTTTAGGCCTAATTGGCAACCCGGAAGGGTATTTTAGTCATATTATTTTTTAATGAATAGTGACCCACGAAAATTAGGTGATATTAATCAGCTAACCTTAGGGCCACTAGGGCCATTATCTATCAAAAACAAAAGAGTGGGCAACGTGAATAGATAGGTGCAGTTCCAAGGGCTTCCATGGTCATAACCACCACACACCACCACCATCGTCGGATTTGTGACCGGAAAGAGAGGGAGAACCAACCAATAACGTCATTAACGGATCAGAACTTCTAATAAGAGGCAACTGATTTATCTTGCAAAGATTCAAAACATATATTATACATGATAGTGTAGATTTGAATATTTATCATGAACAATGAAATAAATTGTGAAATGGGAGAATTAAACATTGAATCTGGGTAGGGTTGCATGTAGTTAAAACTTCTGGCCATATATTAGATACGAAATTATGCTTCATGTGTAGGCAATTACGAAATTTAAATCAAGATTTATGATGTTCTTGAAGAAATTTGGATGAACTAGGTTTAGAGGAATGATGATTGCATTATTTTGAATGAATTATGTCCAAATTTAGGCCTTGTTAGGCCCGTTGTATCATAAATAATGAGTTTTTAGAGTCATTTTTGTAAAATAAAGGAAAAATACAAGTTTAAATAAAATTCGAGTTAAAATACAATTTTAGTAACAATAAGGGGTAAAATCGTAATTTCAGAAATTTTATGGGCCTGAAAATAATTTTTAAATGGATATCTAGGCAAAATAAAGTTATCCCTTAAATTTGGTTGAATTTTGAATTAAAACGAGCAATTAATGAATTTCGGGCGGTAAAATATAAAGAGGGGTAATTTTATAAATTTTAAATATTTGTGACCCTAAATTTGAATTAATTATTTTTATTTTTTTGTATTTTTATAGGTACCCCGGAAATTTGTACTACAAAGGAGTCGAAGTGAAAAAAATTGTCAGGATACATCGCGACGCGATGCGACGTGACACGACACGGTTGATACAGCTGGACTAAATAGTTTTTATAAAATCGCTCGAATGTCCGTTGAGGCCGTACCATAGTTTTTCAGAAAGGTATTGACAAGACTCACAAGTTTGAAGTTCGGACGGACATGAGATTTTGAAGTTTTGGAGGTTAAAAGTGCGATTAAAGTTGGTGCTGTGAATAGTGACGTGAATAGTGACGAATTTGGAGATAATTATCCCCAACCTTTTCCAAAACTCCATGAGATAATTATCAGCGCAAATATAACCAATCAGGGAGAGGCCCATCTCATCCAAATACCCTAACCCTAAGCCTATAAATAAGACCCTTTGGTTCATTATTTTGGGGGGGGGGGGGGTTGTAGAGAGAATTGTAGAGAGAGCTTTAGGTGTAGTTTTTGGTTTCTTATTGACGGCCAATAATTATTTTGTGAGTGGAATTTTTGTCAAGAATATTTGTGACACATCAATTGTAAGGTTATTTATTTAATGAAATTGAGTATTCATTCTTGCAATTTTATTATGTCTACAATTATGCTAGCTTAATTTCCTCACTAGGACTAGGTAAAATTTATCATGTGTGATTAATATTATGTGTGATTTAATTTCGTCTTTATTTCCCGATATGTGCTAAACCAAGTTCAAATTTTATATGAGGGGTTCGATTGTACTACTCAAATCATGCTCGAGTCACTATGTAACGGTGATTTTACCGAGAAAAGTGAGGTCGACGCGTGGTTATTCCTAGAAGCCGTAGCGAACAAGTCCCAGTGATGGGCACCCAATAGAGAATCTAGGTCCACCACGTCTAATGAGGGTTTAGCTCACCAAGTTGAAAAAAGTTATGACTTAAATTTCAAAGTGGCCACATTGGCCCGACGTTTAGAAGCTTTAGAGACGAGCAAATAGGGCAATAGAACCGCACCTACGGCCGTTCAACATGTAGGTTCCCCTATGTGTATACTTTGCGATGCATTCGACCACTTAGTCAAAAATCATCCCTCCCTTTCGACCCACAAGGCACGTACCGAGCAATCCAATTCCCTTTATCAAAATAGGCTAAAGTATGACCCATATTCCAATGCGTACAATCCGGAGTGGCGAGACCACCCCAATTTTTCATGGTCCAAGGGCCAATACCAAGAAAGTAGAGCTTAATCTTCTGGTAATCCACCTCCGGGTTTCCAAAAGAATGCCCCCGAACCATCGTATCCTTCTTCCTAAAAGATCCAAGCTTTAGAGGATACGATGAATTTGCTTGCCCAAAGTACCCTCCAATTCCAGAAAACCACTCAAAATGTCCTCCAATCCACCCAACAGAGCTTGCATGAAAAAACTCAATCCATAGCCAAACTCGAGCTTCAAGTGAGTCAATTAGCGAACGCGTTGAGTGAGAGAAACAAAGGAACATTCCCGAATCAACCTGAGCCCAATCCTAAAGGTAACTTACCTAAAGGTCAATATTTTGTGCAAGATAACGTTGGTTCATCACAAACCCAAGAGGATATCAAAGCCATCATCACGCTTAGGTCCGGTAAGGAAGTAAAAAATAATGTCTCACCAGCCATCGAGAGTGAATACGAGAAACTTAAGGAGAAGGAAAATCCACATGTGGATCCAACTTCCTCCCGACCCTTATCTTCCGAACCATCTGTGGAGACCTATGTCCAAAAAGCTCCATTTCCCCAACGTTTGGTGCCACAAAGGAAAAAGGCGCAAGTTGATAAGATGTTGGAAGTGTTCAAGTAAGTAAAAATCAATATCCCACTGCTTAAAGCTATACAACAAGTCCCGTCCTATGCCAAATTTCTGTAGGACCTTTGTACCTTCAAGAGAAACACCAATGTGCCCAAGAAGGCTTTTCTCGCTGAGCAAGCAAGCTCGATCATTTCCTATAGAACTCCCGTCAAGTATAAGGATCCCGGAATGCCGACGATCTCTATCAAGATAGGGGAGCATCACTTTGAAAAAGCTCTCTTAGACTTGGGAGCAAGCGTGAATCTTCTGTCGTACACTTTGTATGAGAAACTAGGTTTGAGGGAGTTAAAACCCACTAATATTACCTTGTCCTTAGCCGATCGATCCATTAAGATACCTAGAGGTGTTGTAAAGGACGTCTTGATTAAAGTAGGTGAGTTTGTCTTTCCTGTAGATTTTGTGGTCTTGGACACACAACACGTACTAAACTCACTCACACAAATCCCGATCATCCTCGATCGACCCTTTTTGGTCACCTCTGATGCTGTCATTCGATGTCGTAGTGGGCAACTGAATCTGTCATTTGGGAACATGACAATGGGTTTGAATGTGTTTAATTTAGAGAGGTCATCATCTGATGAGGGAGAGAATGAAGTCAAGTACATTCAAGAAGTGAACGATGTCACTACCCCATGGGATAGTGACACAACCGATCTATGTGCTTAGCCACCGCTGTCTCTAGATATGAGTCTTAACGATTTTGACAAAGAATTCGGTCCGGTTGATGAGGATCTTATTGTTGAAGTCCAATCTTTATTGGATTCCTTTTGTCATTTAGATGAGAGAGACTGTGATGATAGGATAAATCAATTCCTTCTCTGTGAACGAAAACCCGAACCTTTTTAGAGTATGCTGACACGTGAGGTTTTATCTATCAGTGATGAGATTGAGAAAATCATTCGAGCGTTTCCACCTGGTGACGCATGTTTTGTCATACCGCATTGTCCTGTTCTACCACGTCCACTTGTATCATTTGAGTATTTGGATGAGAATGAGGAAATGAGTAGATGATCGTCCGATTTAGAGCCCTATTTATTCATTCTCGAGTTTGAGGGAAACCTAGGCTTAACGTGTCATTCGGAATTTCATTAAGATAGTCTCTGCGAGACTGGCCATTTCTATTATAATGTGATTGCGCATCTCGATAATTTTACTCACCACATTCATTATGTGCATTCATACGTATACTTTGTCGATTGGGTTGACTCTCAATTGTTCAGACTTTTGATTTATGATGAAAGGAATGTGAGATTGGTTCGAAGTTGTAACGCAAGTGGAAATTCATGGGTAATATCGTCCTTTTACTTATGTACTTTATTTGCTTTGTCCATATTTCTATTTTGAGCATACATTGAGGACAATGTAAAATTTAGGTTTGGGGGTAAGGATGGTATTTTTGAAAAAAAAAATCTGAAAATTTTAAAAAATCCAAAAAGATATTCAGTATAATTGAGTTTTGAAACGATTTCTTAATATATAATTAATTCATGGATCTCTCAACTTATGAAATTTCTACACATTAGCCATATAATATGATCGAAAATGGATATTGTGGCAAAAGTTAATATGCTTAACGAATAAATGGGGAGATTTTAACCCGGTGAGATTTTGTGCCATTCATCATTTTCGAGAGATTTAAATCAATCCGAGTTAAAATAACTCAAATTTTCCTTCAGTGATTAATTCGTTGATGATTTCAATTTCTTTGTTTTGTTTAATTATTGAAAACAAAAAGTCAAAATGTGAATCTTAAAGCACTAGAAGTCTTAGTAAGTCGTCTTAAGACACAAATCAACTTAACAAAACTTGAGAAATGAGATTAGGCCATTGTTTGAAAGATAAAAAATTAAGCCTAAAACTTCAACCTTTTTACATTATTCCGTTGCAAGCCCATTTGAGCCAAAAAGAAAATAAGCCTTTGGTTGAAAACCCATTATCCTACCCAACTCCAACTGAGTGTTTAAAACCTATAAAAAGAAGTCATACCCATTTTCTGAGAATACTGGGGTAAAATTATGGTAGAAAAAGGGCCAAAATCCAAAAGAAAATGAGGTTACAAGAATGATGTGTGAAAAAAAAAAGAAAAAAAATGTGAGTTGAAAAAAAAATAAGAAAATAAAAATGGAAGTTGGAAGAAAAAGTGGCTTAAAGTTAAAATACCAAAAAACCTCTATATTTTCAGAAAATTTTGAACTCCAAAAGCCATTCTTTATAGCCAAAATCCGAGCCAACAATACAACAAAAGAAAGTCCTAATCGATCTCAAGTGAAGTTAGTTATAGTGTGGACAGAAGATGAATAGGATCTATGGTGTGATTCAATATTTTCAAAAAGTAATCGATTTTCCATTCATGATATCATATTCATCCATTATAAAAAATTCGTTTTTGATCATGTATATGTGAAATTTGTTCATATAAATTTACTCTTTAATTCACATATACCGAGAGAAAATAACCCATTTTCGAGTGTTCTATTGAGAGTGCATTCCGTGAGATTTTGAAATCAAAACGAACTTTCGGATAAGAAATGTAGCGATCAAATCTTTTGAAATGGACGATTATATTCGCTATGCACACACACACGATAAGTTGAGATTGAGAAGTGAATTTCTACTATATTTATGAAGTTTGCATTCAAACTTGATTATATTACTTTTGAGTCTTTTGTATTGAGTCAAGTTTTTGAATTTTGTGGGTATATTCGCTACAAACCCTCACGAGACAAAACTCAACCATTAGGGTAACCTAGGGGTTTAAAGGCTTGTTGCACATGCTAAGTGCAATCGTGATTCCTACGAAAGTGAGTTAGATTTTTAAATTTGTTGGTTTGCTCGAGGACTAGCAAAGTTTAGGTTTGGGGATATTTGATGAGTGCATTATTTTGCATGAATTATGTCCAAATTTAGGCCTTGTTAGGCCCAATGTATCATAAATAATGAGTTTTTAGAGTCATTTTTATAAAATAAAGGAAAAATACAAGTTTAAATAAAATTCGAGTTAAAATGCAATTTTAGTAACAATAAGGGGTAAAATCATAATTTCATAAACTTTATGCGCCTGAAAATAATTTTAAAATGGTTATCTAGGCAAAATAAAGTTATCCCTTAAATTTGGTTGAATTCTGAATTAAAACGAACAATTAAAGAATTTCGGGGGCTAAAATATAAAGAGGGTAATTTTATAAATTTTAAATATTTGTGACCCTAAATTTGAATTAATTATTTTTATTTTTTTGTATTTTTATAGGTACCCTGAAAATTTGTACTACAAAGGAGTCGAAGTGAAAAAAATTATCAGGATACATCGCGACGTGACGTGACACGACACGAATGACACAGCTGGACTAAATATTTTTTTATAAAATCGCTCGAGTGTCCATTGACGCCATACCATAGCTTTTCGAAAAGGTATTGACAAGAGTCATAACTTTGAAGTTTGGACGAAAATGAGATTTTGAAGTTTGGGAGGTCAAAAGTGCGATTAAAGTTGGTGCTGTGAATAGTGAGGAATTTGGGGATAATTATCCCCAACTTTTTCCAAGACTCCATGAGATAATTATCAGCTCAAATACAACCAATTAGGGAGAGGCCTATCTCATCCAAATACCCTAACCCTAAGCCTATAAATAGGAGCCTTGGGTTCATTATTTTGGGGGGAGTTGTAGAGAGAGCTTTAGGTATAGTTTTTGGTTCCTTATTGAGGGCCAATAATTATTTTGTGAGTGGAATTTTTGTCAAGAATATTTGTGACACATCAATTGTAAGGTTATTTATTTAATGAAATTGAGTATTCATTCTTGCAATTTTATTATGTCTACAATTATGCTAGCTTAATTTCCTCACTAGGACTAGGTGAAATTTATCATGTGTGATTAATATTATGTGTGATTTAATTTCGTCTTTATTTTTCGATATGTGCTAAACGTTTTAAAATTTTGGTATTCATTTAAAACGACACGAGAGTGCGTTTTAAACCTTCGACATTGTTTGAAAAAAAATCATTTTTATATTTTAAGTATGAGTACTTTTTGATGGGTTATACTTTTATTAAATTGATTGATAACCAATGCTTAAAGACTATATTTTGAAATTTAAAAGTGAACTTTTTAAGGGAATAGGGATTTTAGGCGTCTAAATTTAGAGACGTTAAATTTTATTTTGGACTTCTAACGTGTTGTTTTTTCGAATTAAATACGACGAGAGTCGGTTTAATTTGAGTTATAAAATCGGGAATGACGAATTTAAATTATTGCACATTGTTACTTTAACGTGATAAATGGATCCAACATCCTAGTTTTCAAGCTATCTTGATTATATCTCTCGTACTCCTATTTCTTGTTTGTGTTGCTTAGTTTAATATTACATCTCATCTCCAACCCAATTTAGTCTAGTTGGATAGTCACAATTATTTTTAAAGAAAAAATTGATAAGTCTCTGTGAGTTCGACCCGTACTTACACTCGCTATTCTATAATAGCCCGTACACTTGCGGTATTTTATAAAATTGACAAAAAGGAATAATTATGACTTTTGATTCCAAAAAACTGTTGATTTAAGGATGATTTAATGATTATAATAATGTTAGAAATTATGTAAACATGTTAGTATGATGATTAGTATACTTGGTTGAGAGTTTTGGACGTTGAAATTGAGAATTAAAGGTGAAAAAAGAGGAAAACCTGTAACTGTTTAAGAGAAATTTGGACTGATACCTGCTTGATCGATCGATCGACTCAAGAATGTCGATCGATCGACGACCGATCAATCGGCCCCTTTTTTTCGATCGATCGACCCATTCTGATTTTTGGTAATTATTTTTCCTTAAAGTTTAAAGAATTTCAAAGCCGATATTGATTCTTAGGGTGATTAATATAATATTGTGGGACTTAGATAAGGTCAGTAGGGTCTTAGTTATCGTCGGAAAATGTTATAACTTATGGGATTGAGCGTTATAATTACGAACGGTTACCGAGTGAGGACGGTTTGAGATTTTTCAATTTCGGGACTGAAAGTGGAATGAAAGATAATTTAAGGGATTTTATATTTGTTGAGATAACCTTAGGAACAAATGGGGGGCCTAGTATCCACTTGGGATAGGTATAGGTACCCGAATCCGTATGACAAGACGTGTCGCGTTAAATAAATATCAAGTATAATATCTGGAACGTAAATATTGTGGGTGAGACTAAATATATAGGGGAGTAGTATATCTATATTGAAATTGTATATATACTGGTTGTGTGATTTTCTAGAATATGGATTATTATGTGTATAACATACCTATTATACTTGCTATCACGGGAGGTCGTTCGTAAGAGGATAGTCTGGTCTCGATGTGACCTTCAGGGGGACTTTAGATTGATACCTTAGAACATATGACTTGGAAGGGCTTATCGCTGAATGAATAAGTCTGCTGACCTTGGGAGCGTAGGTATGTGCGTGACCCATGGGTATGTGAACTATGTTCGCCTCCACTATGTGTGATTATTATTAAAACGGTTCCTGAGTGATTCGGAACTTGTGATCCTCACGTACGTGATGTACCAGGATTCGATAGCAAAGTATGAGGGCATCGTAGGTTCTATCCTTGTGGGGTGCCTGATTTGCATATGAGATATTATACGGGTGTATATACTTATGTACTTGTGACCCGTTCATTGTTTCTTAGTAGATGTGATTAACTAAGATATTTGAATGGGCTAAGAAAGAGAATTTAATTAACACTTGAGATAAGTAGTTTAACGAATGCGAATATGGGTTATGAATATAACTTGTTTGGGTATTAAGAGTAGACATCCTATGGTAGAATGCTAAATTAGAAGTGGTACAGACTAGATAGTTAGCGGCATAAGTAGGATGGGTTAAGGGCATACGTTAAGCGTGCACATTAGTTGAGAGGTGAGAAACTCATGTGAGAGTGCGCAACTAAAGTGTTTATAATATGTGTTGTTTAATTGTAATTTAAACACTTGCTAAAATTTTAAACTGTTTTCACATCTGGCTCTGACCCGTTTTCCTCCAAATCTATTTTTGTTTTGTAAAAACATTTTAGGTGCACAACCACAGGGACGCCAAGCATAGGAGTTCCATTCTGATGACGTGTTGTAGCTGCTGTGGAAGGTTCAGGATCTTGGTATTAGACGCCTTCATATTTATCCTTGATTCCTTCAGAGTCATTTGTATCAGTTAGGGAATGTCGCCCATTCTTATTTAGAGGTTATAGTTGCAGACTTTCATTATTTGGGTTATTGGTTTATTTATTCAGACTCTTGTATTGGGACTTTATTTACTATGGCATTTTTATTTGAGTGTTTACTCCAGACTCAGTTGATTTCACTTCGTTAGTTATTCATATGAGATTGTTTATGCAATTGTTGGTTAATGATTTAATTCTTGGTTATTTGTTAACTTAATTAATTAAATTGGACATCTCTCTTTTTAAATATTAGGTGGCTATTAATTAATTAAATGTTTTTCGACAGTGATGCAAAGACTGAACCAACTTGATATTCTGTATTAATTTAATAAAGGAGTAGCTACCCGGTATTTAATTAGACGGGGTGTTACACCGCTCTTTCCCGTGAACACTCATCAGTTTTCCAATTTAATCCTCATACTAAATGGATACTACATGCACACTCCCTCCCTAAGTCTACTTGCGCATAGATGACAAGATTGAGATAAGAACGTCTCACCAAACTCAAATATGCAAGAGTAGTCAAACATCCATATAAACTTGTGCATGTGTGCAATCATGACATATAAACAAAGTCGAATCAAAATGCATATCAACTTCGAAACAACCCCATAATACAATGGTTAAGATCATTCTAAGCATCGATAATTATGACCAAACATCCTAGCCACATGGATAATGGAAGGAAATGGGCCCAATCACACCTATATGCCACGTCAAACATGTTAAATATGACACAAAAAGAACAAAACCAAAACTCTTTTTGTCTGTTTAAAATATTTTGACTGAAATAAAAGAAAAATGTTTTTGTATTTTTCAAAACCAAAAATCTTTTTCTATTTTTCAAAAATTTTTATCAAAAATAAAATCTTTTTGTGTTTTTCAAATAAGATGTAATAAATGAAAAATATAATAGAAAACAATAAACATGTCATAATAATAGCAAAGTACATATCATGAATGGAAAGACTAGCATATGACAAACATGGTAACACTATCATCCTTTAGATTTAGCAAGAGAAGAATCAAGTGCAACCAAATGAGAACCAACAAGTTTTAGTCATAAAGCCTTTAAGTCTAATTTCCTAACCCAAGTAGGTGTTACATAACGCATGTGGGGTTTTGGGAACCGACACGACTTTATTCCTAAACTTTCTAGGAGCATTTATAGGGTCATAGAAAAATCGTCTAAGGTGACCTTTCCTACTGCAATGGGAACAAGTGTAAACGCGGTGGGAATGGTTACCAAAATGTCGACCTTTCCTCACGTTCCTAGTAAGCTCTCTCACACGATTGGTATTGGCTTTGGGAATGGGAACAACTCCCTCGTCATAGCCTATACCAAACCTATCACTCTTGACCTGGACGGTGCTTGACATCCTATCTAATTTCTCCGACCTAAACTCCAAGTAAAACTTAACTCTAGACGAGTCTCTTAAACTCTCCTCCAACTCCATAATCCTAGACTCGAGTAGATTCCTAGACCCCTCAAACTTCAGCATCTCCATCCACGAAGGTCTCTACACCTCAAAAACAAAATCCATTAAAAATGAGTTAATAGGTTACAAACTATTTAACAAACTAAACACACAAACAGGATCTGAAGATATTCTTGTTGTTCTCCTAGCTTTGTACCTTCTGCTCCTTTTTAACTTTACGTCGAATCTAAAGTCATAAATCTCTCAACCAACACTGTTTTAGTGTTGTAGTGTGAAAAATTTGGTTCGCTGGTGGCAGAAACGGAGAGTACTCGTGTTTCCCCATCTGACGAGTTTGAAGATGTTGTTAAGGTATTTCATATATTTTCTCTCTTTTTTATAAATTGGTTGAATTAAACATAAACAGTCTATAAAAAGAAAGACCAACTACAAAGTCTCGTATTGTGGGTTAATTAATGTTTAGTCTCTAAAACATGTTTAGCTTCATATTTTGTTGTTTCATTTCATTTCTAGTTGAATATATTTTTAAAAATAATTTGTACTCCTTATTTTGATGTTATGGCATGCTTAGTGACATTAATATGTTAATTACATATTAAATAATTGAATGTCCTCTTTTCTTTTGTCAAGTCATCCATTCACTCTTGGCAAGTTATAATAAAAGGTTATGTACGGTTTAACTTTTGTACATTTAGTCGCAGTTATATTAGTCTTTATAATTTTCAATTATACATTTTTGGGTCAAAAGATATCCAAATATTCAAAAAGCATCATAAAAATGATGTCAAAAGAGCCCTAGATAACCCTGGAATGGATTGTAGTATTTTTCTAATTTCAAAAGCGTCTCCTTGTATCTATAGTGTATAACAAAAGTTGAAGGCCATCAGCATTGAGGGTAACGCTACCATTTGCCTCATCTTTCTCCGTAGGCAGAAGAAAGAAAAGTTGGGAGCGAAATGCTTTCGTCTCTTTCAATAAAACCTTTTTCTTTACCGAAAGACTGAACAACTCTTTTTCCTTTTATTTCAATCACTAATGAAATAATTGAGTTGGTGTTATATGTACAGGTGGCTCTAGCATCAGGAGCAGGGTCTTATGTGAAGATAGTGAGAGAAGCACAATCCGAATGTGAGATGTGTTGATGCCAAAGGAATGCCCTTGGAACAAGACAAAAAAAACATTCTAAACTAAGTATTGACCTAGAAAGCCTATAAAGTAAGCATCTTTATAATCTGTGTGTGATTTAGCTAGGCTTGGAGGCTCTGTGCAAGCCTCAAATATTATGGACCAATTATAACATTTATAAGGTTTAATTTCCTCCCTCATTACATATTTCAGATTTCTTTCAGGATCACAACCAAATAAGGTTTCCAATGCTATATATCCCACAATTTTAAGTTGGTTGTCTTAAAAAGTTAAAATCAGGGTTGTCAAGACTTTCATTGAGAAGACCTCTAAGTTTCCTGTATTAAAAAGTTAAAATGAGGGTGCTTTAGATTGCAGTTTATGATCCGTTTTATTGCTATATTTTTTTTACTCTAAAATTTCTTTGATTTCTTATCTGGTGCGATTGATCTCTATTTATTTCCGAATTTGTCTAAAGTGGTTTGAAATCACTGAGTTTGCCATTAATCTGGTGTAATTGGTAAGGAATTGGCCAAAGGTTCTGGATTTGGGGAGGGCCCTTGGATTATGGGAGGGCCCTTGAAAAATATTTTTTTTTAAATATGTACTAAGATTGGTAACACAATTTTACCGTTACTAATTCTGAATTTTACTGTTACTATTAGTAACATAATTTTACCGTTACTAATTTTGATCTTTCTGTTACTATCAGTAACAAAATTTACCGTTACTAATTCTGAATTTTTCGTTGCTATTAGTAACACAACTATAGCGTTATTAATTCTGAATCTTACCATTACTATTAGTAACATAATTTAACCGTTACGAATTTCAAATTTTACTGTTACTATTAGTAACAGAATTTTACCGTTAGTAATTCTAATTTTTTCCGTTACTATTTGTAACAGAATTTTACCATTACTAGCTTCGTGCCCGACGCCTTTTTTCTAACAGAAAAATTGTGTTACTAATATATTTAGTAATGGTAAAATTGTGTTACTAATGGCGTATTTTGGTGTTACTAATCTTAGTACATATTTAAAAAAGCAGTCGTAATTGGATTCTACCTTCTTTAAAGAAGTCGTAAAATCATTGTGTTGTGAATCCCTTGATCATTTATGTGGATTTATAATTTAATTCTACCATCTTTAAAGTAGTCGTTAAATCGCTCAGTTCTGAATTTTAAATCATAAATCCAATGAATAGATTTGTAATCACACCATACTAGTATGTCGTCGTTGAAGGGCACATTTGACAATCACATAAGCAAACACCTTAATTTGAAGTATAAAATTCTTCCAAAGTAAATTTGTTCCTTACGAAAATATATATTTCTCCTTATATCTATTAAAGACTTATCTTGCAGTTTTCATCGAGCACTTAAAAATTTATCGTGTAGTCCAATGCATTAAGGATGTAACACTTGTGATAAAATTATACGTGTATTAACACGTCCATGACGTTCACACGTCCATGACATCCATCATCTTTCAATTAAATGAAAAATTTTTGTCAATTTTCATGTAGTGAGGTAAACATAACATTTACAGTTTCTACCTCTTAAAATTGGATTTATTGAATTTTCCCCATATATCTCTATTACTGATAAACATAACACCATTAATTTGCATTGCATTGTTGTCTATTTTTTATGCATATGAGTACAACAACCTCAAATGCAATAACACAAATAATTTAACCCTGTATAAACAGTCACTAAATTGAATGGTTATAACAGTGCACGGTGTAATAATCAAATTTAATGTAAGTAATGGAGAATTAATGTTACGTCACAAGATATTATAATGTTAGATTAAAAATTTACTAACTATATCAAGTTAGTCTATATAGGTAATGTACAAATATATTGAATAATTTAAAAAAAATTATTACAATATTATATATGAGTAGTTATATTTTAATAAATGTGCCTTGATGAATTGACACTAAGCACATTATAAGATATTTGAAGTCATGTCAATACAACTATACTATTACATAGACACCTGACCATTACATTATTATACATATTATTGTCACGTCACGACAATTATAGTGCACATAAAAGACACGTGTAAAAATACATCACCAAAGGTGTGACATATTTTATACACATATAAACATATAATGTGACTAACACGTGATAACACACGTCAACACCATGTCATTATAAGTGTGACATCACGCCATATGGTGAGGCTGAAGTCTTGATTAGTTTTAACCCCATAAATTTGATGTTGTGATGGACCAACCCTTGTTGACGAAACTTGGTTTTATTCATTAAGGGAGGAAAAGTATAGATGAAATATGATATGATATTGAAAATAAAGTCCAAAAATAAAAAAAGAAGTTTTTTTTACATAACCCCAACTTTATAGTACCTTATTTGATATAACTTCCACTTTACTAATGTCTTAGACATACCCCCCCCCCCCAAATATAATAGACTTTTAACTCCGTTAGTAGACTTATATATCCCAATTAGACTTAACCCCTAAACAGTTTTTTTATCAAAATACCCCTCATTTCCTCTTCTTTCCCAAATTAAAATCCTAATTGTCTAACAAACCCTAAATAGTTAATAGTTAATCCATTCACAACCTTAGTAAAGTCCATATTATCATGAAGAAGGAGGAAGTACAAGAACAAATAAATTTTAGCTAATATAATAAATATATGAATATTTGTTCTGACCTGGATGAATTTTCAAAATGCTTGGAGAGCTGACGGGGATTCTTATTTATGTGGACCTGTATTTTTTTGTAAAAATTCTCCAGGGCAATCAATGAAGAAATTATAATGATAAAAACCTATGGTTTACTTCATGAATAAAAAAACCACAGTTTAGTGTATCTTAATGAAATTAGTTCTTGTATAGTGTTGTTTTATGATGATCTGTGATGCACTTCTAAGTCTTATGTATATCTCTATGGTCTTGTAAGCTATTGTGTGTTCTCGTAATATTAATTTGTGCTTTTTTTTTTAAATTTAGGATTTTTTTGGAGAAATAGGGTTTTGAACTAGGGAATGAGATGAAATAAGGGGTATTTTGGTAAAAAAATATTTAAAGGTTTAGTCTAATTATAAAATAAAGGTCTGCTAACGAAATTAGAAATTTGTTAGGTTTTGGGGGCTATGCGTGTGATATTAGTAAATTGGGGGTTATGTCAAATAAGACATTATACAACGGGAATTATGTAAAAAAAAACATGAAAGAAAAGGAAAGACTAAAACAAAATAATGAGAAAAGTAAAAAAGGAAATTGTACATATTAGTGTTATCTATATATCTATATAATATAATACTATAAAATGCAATACAAGAGTTATGCCTCCTCTTCAATTAGACTATCCACGTGTCATCCCTCTCCAACCCCATCTCTTTTTCAACCGTCACTTGACATCCTCTACGTTTATAATTTTTTAGGTCCTTTCACCTTCAAAATATGCTTTCTCTATTGGTCCTTTCGCATTTCTTTCATTCTACTTCTCCATAAATGTGTTGTTCTATTAATGATACCACGCTACTTTCGTATTTCTTTCATTCTACTTCTCCATAAATGTGTTGTTCTATTAATGATACAACGTTCTTCTCTGCAACTAAAACCATACCAAGAAAGACAAATAACTTCACAGGCAAAGCACCATGTTTCGGCCGTTCATATTTTATAAAACAGGGTATCCACATCGCATGAGGCTCTTCCTCTTCATCCGTTCTCATCTTTTTTAGCTCCTCTATACTTCTGTGTAACTCATTGGAAAAGGTGGGAGAGATAAGTTAAAAATATACTAGAAAAGGTGGGAGAGAGAATATAGACCGTCATATATTATGGGCGAATGAAGGAGATAAGCTATTAAAGGCTTCTCAGTTCTATTTATCAACAAAATTGGGTTACATCGCAGGCATCCTCTTTATATCTACTGCCAAAGTTGCCTTCTGCAGAGAAAGATACATCACCGTCCCTTCCCCCACCGGAGGTTTTCTTACAACACCTTTCAAGTTAATTTATTCTCTCTCCCTCATTTTGGTTACAACTTCACTCACATGATTAGTGATTTATTTGTTAAAGATGTAATACTTTCAGTTCGTTTGGATGTAGATTCGGTAAACCATTAAAACTTCGTCGAATCTTCAATGGGTCAGGCTCCATAGATGTTTTCCTGCCCGTTTGATCAATCTCCATGAGTACAAATGTCTATTAACGATCATATGAGTTTCGAATTTTGCTATTGTCGGTGCTTGGCTAGGAGGTAAAAAAATATCAATTCGGTATAGTCGTTGTTAACATGAAGAGAATGTGGTCTTCTCTAAAATTGGGCAATTATGATACGTAGCTTGGCCTCAGGTGACTCCAACTTGGTTCAATCATAATTGAAGATGGGTTTTGTTATGTCTACTGTTTAATAAATACAAAAGTACAAAATTGCGAATTATAATCTAATTACAGAAATAAAACGAAATTATAGAAAATAAAAACTTACTTGAATTTGCAGAAACAATAATATAAATAGAAAAAATAATTCGAGCCTTATGAATTTTCACAGTGTCCTTAAGACAATTTATTCCCTCCAATGTGCTCCGAGGTTGATGAATATTGTCTCCCAAGATAGAATGGATTTTCCAATTAATTATGTAGCACGACAATAATTAATTACGACGAACTCAAATTATGTGGCTTTTACTCAACAATAATGCAACAGATGTGAAAAGAGTTATGCATAAAAAATAATTTTATGGAACAGATATGATAGCATTTTGGAGGAGGGAATTTTTTATTTTTTTAAAAACGGAGGGAGGCATTTGTATTTATAGCAAAGTAAGTGACTCTTGGCAATAACTGATAAAAATAGTTAAACGAATTAACTGTTGACCGTTGGCAATAACTGCCAACAGTTTATTAATTAATTAATTTCGTAATCAATTACAAAAAGTTAAATTAATTTGGCCCAAAAATGTAGGAGATTTTTATAAGCCCAAGCCCGAGCTCGAGCCGAGCCGAGCCGGACGGACTCGCGCGCGTGTGGACCTTTGACCGAAAGTCAACCCGTGCATAGCTTAGGTCATCTCCCCCTCAAAGAGTTGAGATACCCCAAGGCAACCAAGCCTTAGTCCATCATTTGGATTTTATTAACTCATCATTTTCCCACTACTCTTCCAATGTGGGACAAGAGTTAAAACAAACCCAATACATTAACTTTCATTGCTTTGTGAGTCACTTTGGGGACATATTTATCATTCATAAATTCATGAAATTGGACATGTGAATATACTACGTTAATTTCCTTGCAGAGGAGAACGCGTTCGTATATTGTCCCACAATTATCGTAGTGTGGGTCCCACCTAAATTTGAGCTCAAAGTTGCTCAAAATTATGTCCAGAAAAATCTGGACAGCTTTTTCTAAGTCCAAGTTCCAACAATCCCCCACATGAATGATATTTTACTATAAATAAAATAGAACAAATGCTAATGCAGATGCAGACACATGTTGAGTAAAACTGAAGATTTATTGCATCGGGAGAAGTAGCCTAGTGGCCTTGAACTTTCCTTAGTGATATACCATCGGATTTACTTGGTTAATCAGTAGACTTCACGTCTTTAAATCCTCAACCATTTTTGTAAACCTAGATAACAGTATTCACATAATAATTCTTCAACACAGTTGGTTCTCATGTTTGTGTTCATTTTGGCCATGAACACCACTTGGTTCCGTGAGTATTTTAGAGAATATGCCATTTATTATTCTCATAGAAGTGTCCCCCTTCTTACTCACGTAGGTGACTTCTATAAAGTGTATCCTACAATACCCCACTTAGACGTACTAAGATATAGATGTCATTAAAAGCATAACTTATCCTAATTTCGCGGCAGATGTGCACTGTCTCATCTTTGGAATGGATATGATTAAATATCCTTCAGTGCTTACTGAATACAATGTAGTTCGGTTTGCCCATTGAACCTAGATCTTGGGATCTCCAGTCAGCTAGGTTGGGTTGCCACTATATTGATTCTTATTTATTTATAGGCTTTAGACCCATTCCTCTCGATGATCTTTCAACTTGCTCTCGGTTTAAACCTTTTGTAAGTGGATCCGCTATATTATCTTTTAACTTTACATAGTCAAATGAGATAATTCCGTTTGAGAGAAGTTGTCTAACGGTATTGTGTCGATGATGAATATGTCGTGACTTTCTGTTATACACGTGGTTTTGTGCCCTTTCAATCCCTAATTGGCTATTGCAATGTGTACATATTGCGGGCACATGTTTAGACCAATTTGGAACATCCTCTAAGAAATTTCGAAGCCATTCAGCTTCTTCTCCAGCCTTGTCTAGTGCAATGAATTCAGATTCCATTGTCGATCTAGCAATGCACATTTGTTTTGAGGATTTCCAAGATACGACTGCACCTCCAAGGGTAAACACATACCCACTCGTAGACTTAGAGTCTTTTGTATCGGATATCCAATTTGCATCGCAATGTCTTTCAAGAACAGCTGGATATTTTGAGTAGTGCACTCCATAGTTTTGAGTATATTTTAAATAACCCAAAACTCTCAATATTTCTTTCCAGTGATCTCTTTCTGGATTACTTGTAAATAGACTTAGCTTACTTATTGAGTATGCTATGTCCGGTCGTGTACAGTTCATGATATACATTAAACTGTTGATAATACGAGAATATTCTAGTTGAGATATGCTTTCACTATTATTTTTTTCTAGATGTAAATTTACATCTACAGGTGTCTTGGTAAGACTAATATCATACTTCTTAAATTTTTCAAGTACTTTCTCTATGTAATGAGATTGAGATACTATAAGTCCATCCGATGTTCTAGAAATTTTAATTCCTAATATAACATCGGCGATTCCCAAATCTTTCATGTCAAATCTACTACTCAACATTTGTTTTGTAGTTTTGACAATTTCCAAGTTACTACCCATGATAAGCATATCATCAACATAGAGGCATACAATGAAGTATCCATTTTGAATGTATTTAAAGTAAACACATTTATCGCATTCATTAATTTTGAAACCATTTGATAACATTGCATTATCAAATTTTTCATGCCATTGTTTAGGTTCTTGTTTTAATCCATATAGTGATTTAACAAGCTTACATACTTTTCCTTCTTATCCGGGAGCTTTGAACCCTTCAGGTTGCTCCATATAAATTTTCTCGTCTAGTTCACCATTTAAGAATGCAATTTTTACATCCATTTGATGTATTTCAAGTCCATTAATAGCAACTATTGCTATTAACATCCGAATGGACGTTATTCTTATTACCGGTGAATATGTGTCGAATTAATCCAACCCTTCCTTTTGCCTATAGCCTTTAGCTACAAGTCTAGCTTTATATTTATCAATTGATCCATCGGCCTTCAACTTCTTTTTTAAGATCCATTTATAATCTAACGATTTTGAACCTGGTGGAAGATCCACTAGTTCCCATGTATGATTTTGTAATATGGATTCAATTTCACTATTAATTTCTTCTTTCCAATTGGAAGCATCGAGTAAGGATACAGCTTCTTTATACGATTGAGGTTCATTTTCTAGCAAATATGTTAGAAAATTCGGACCGAAATAAGTCGAGGTTTTTGCTCTTTTACTACGTCTTGGTTTATCCTCTATTGATTTAATAGTTGATGAGTACCACTTGTAGTAGCTTGATTTATCCTTTTATACGGACTTGATTCTCGGGTCATGTTATACGGGAATTTATTTTCAAAAAATGAAGCGTCCCTTGATTCAATAACCGTATTTACATGAATATCCAAAATCTCAGATTTACAAACTAGAAATCGATATGCACTGCTATTAGTAGCATGACCGATGAATACACAATCCACGGTTTTTTGCCCTATTCTTACCTTTTTAGGTTTAGGAACCATCACTTTGGCTAAGCACCCCCACACTCGTAAATATTTATAGGAAGGTCTTCGACCTTTCCATAATTCATAAGGTGTCTTGTGAGTCTTCTTGTGAGGTACTTTATTAAGAATGTAATTAGACGAAAGTAAGGCTTCCCCCCACAAGTTTTGTGGAGCTCCTGAACTTAATAACATTGAGTTCATCATCTCTTTCAAAGTACGGTTTTTGCGTTCAGCAACACCATTCGATTAAGGAGAATAAGGAGCGGTTGTTTGATGAATAATCCCATTTTCAAAACAAAATTCCTCAAATGGATATTCATATTCACCTCCTCTATCACTCCCAATAGCCTTTATCGTTTTTCTTAATTGATTCTCAACTTCATTTTTGTATTGTTTAAATGCATTAATAGCCTCATCTTTACAATGTAGTAAATATACATAGAAAATTTTGTGCAATCGTCAATAAAAGTAATAAAATACTTTTTTCCACCTCTAGTTTGAACAAATTTTAAATCACAAATATCAATGTGAATTAAATCTAAAGGTTCAGTTATCCTTTCAGTAGAATGGAAAGGTAATCTAGCTAATTTAGATTCCACACAAATTTCACATTTATGATTTTTATCAATATTAAATTTTGGCAAAAATTCCAAGTTAAATAATCTACGCAATGTATCAAAATTAACATGTCCTAATCTAGCATGCCAAATATTAGATGACTCAATCAAGTAAGAAGAACTAGCAATTTTATTCATTGAAACAGATGTTTTTGGGGTTACGGTAAGAACATTCATTTTAAAGAGCCCCTCATTTATGTAGCCCTTTCCTACATACATGTCATTCTTTGACAACACAAAGCGATCAGACACAAATACAAGCTTGAAACCATGTTTAGTCAGGAGAGATCCAGAAATCAGATTCTTTCGGATATCAGGCACGTGAAGAACATTGTTGAGAGTAAGTTCCTTTCCAGAAGTCATTTTTAGAGCAGTCTTTCCTTGTCCCACCACCTTAGAAGTGGAAGAATTTTCTATAAAGAGGTTCTCCTCATTTTTCAAAGGCTTATAGGTGGAGAACATCCATTTGTTTGCACAAATGTGTCGTGTGGCTCCAGTGTCCACCCACGATTCCTTGGTATTTTCAACCAAGTTACATTCAGAGACTACGGCAGAAATATTCATATCCGCCAAGTCATTGGCGATATTTTCACCCTCAGTTACATTTGCTTGAGGATTATTACGATTTTGCTTCTTAGGCTTACGACACTCGCTTGAGCGGTGTCCAGGTTTACCACAGTTGTAGCATTTGCCTTTGAACTTCTTCTTGTTCTGTTTGGAAGTGCCTTCCCCATCATACTTTCGTTTGTTCTTCTTAGGACCTTCAACAACATGGACCTTCGTTTCCATTGGATTCTTCCCACTTGTCTTTTGAGACTCACAGTTATCTTCTTCGATTGTCAGCCTGACCACCAACTCCTCCACATTTATCTCCTTTCGCTTGTGCTTGAGATAATTTTTGAATAAAGTCAAAGATGGTGGAAACTTTTCAACAATTACAGCAACTTGGAAAGTTTCACTAAGTGACATTCCTTCAGCATGAATGTCATGGAGGATCACTTGGAGTTCTTGCACTTGCGAGATCACTGATTTAGAATTAACCATTTTGAAGTCCCCAGAAAACGGTCGACGATAAATTTCTTCATCCCAGCATCTTCATTTTTGTACTTCTTTTCCAAAGAATTCCATAATTCCTTGGATATTTTGATCGTGCAGTAAACATGGTACAATGTCTTGTCCAAGTAGGCCATAATATAATTTCGACATAGGTAGTCCGAATGCTTCCAAGCATCGACAGCAGCAAACTTTTCACAGTCATCTCCCTCTTGAATAGAGGGACAATCTTCATATACGGACGTACCCAGTTGGCAGGTAGTGAGATAGAAATACATTTGTCCTTGCCAACGTTTGAAGTCAGTCCCATTGAACTTTTTCGGTTTCTCCCCGTGTGGCATAGATACGGGTGCAGTCACATTTGTGTTGGTGACAGCCACATTAGCAGTAATAGTGTTCGTACTTTGCGATTCCATTTCTGTTACAAAAACATAATTTTATCAATGATAAAATTCATATATAAGTGAATTAATCAAAACAGAATACAAAATTATGTGCATCAATTTCCTCCAAATATAATTTACAATAAATGAATTAAAAAAGAATTCCAAATAATATTCAGAATTAAACTATAATATAAACAAAAGTTTATACACAATAAAATCCATGTCACACCAATTTTAATAATAAAAGAAATTCCGTACAAAACATAATTATAAATTTAAGATTAAATTTTTTGACATAAACAGATTTTAACAAAATTTACAAAAAAAAAAAATTATTATGTAAAACAGAATATTCAAACAGTATAGAAATTAATTTATGTATCAAAACTGTTTTAGTAATTTCTGCAATAAAATAATAATTTAATTCAATTTTTTTTTCTTGTCAAAATAGGTTTATTTTCAACAAATAAATTTCTGTAATAAAAAAAATTTGTACACTACAAAACAGTAGAACAAAATATAAATTGTCTTAAGATTGTTATGTCTACTGTTTAATAAATACAAAAGTACAGAATTACGAATTATAATCTAATTACAGAAATAAAATGAAATTACATAAAATAAAAACTTACTTGAATTTGCAGAAACAATAATAGAAATAGAAAAAATAATCCGAGCCCTGTGAATTTTCACAGTGTCCTTAAGACAATTTATTCCCTCCAATGTGCTCCAAGGTTGATGAATATTGTCTCCCAATATAGAACGGATTTTCCAATTAATTATGTAGCACGACAATAATTAATTACGACGAACTCAAATTCTGTTGCTTTTACTCAACAACAATGCAACAGATGTGAAAAGAGTTATGCATCAAAAACAATTTTCTGGAATAGATATGACAGCATTTTGGAGGAGGGAATTTTTCATTTTTTTTTAAAAACGGAGGGAAGCATTTGTATTTATAGCAAAGTAAGTGACTGTTGATAATAACTGACAAAAACAGTGAAACGAATTAACTGTTGACTGTTGGCAATAACTGCCAACAGTTTATTAATTAATTAATTTCATAATTAATTAATAATTAAAGCCCAAAAAGTTAAATTAATTCGGCCAAAAAATGTAGGAGATTTTTACAAGCCCGAGTCCGAGTCGCGTCGGACGGACGGACGCGCGCGCGGACCTTTGACCGAAAGTCAACCCATGCATAGCTTAGCTCATCTCCCATTCAAAGAGTTGGGATACCCCAAGGCATCTAAGCCTTAGTCCATCATTTGGGTTTTATTAACTCATCATTTTCCCACTACTCTTCCAATGTGAGACAAGAGTTAAAACATACCCAATACATTAACTTTCATTGCTTTGTGAGTCACTTTGGGGACATATTTATCATTCATAACTTAATGAAATTGGACATGTGAATATACTACGTTAATCTCCTTGCGGAGGAGAACACGTTCGTATATTGTCCCACAATTATCGTAGTGTGGGTCCCATCTAAATTTGAGCTCAAAGTTGCTCAAAATTCTGTCCATAAAAATTTGGACAACTTTTTCTATGTCCAATTTCCAACAGGTTCAACTTGTGGCATGGTCATGGTGAGGTTAGAGAGGATAGGTATGGTTGATGGAAACTTATTACTGTGAAAATTTGTGTCTGGTATATTCCTTTTAAGTTTGTATGTGAAATTCCTCTGCTTCTCACTTTAGTATCATTCTTATTTAGATATCATATGTTTAAATTTATATTCCTTTTAAGGTTTGATTTTTTTTGTTGGCCCGGGGGGGGGGGGGGGGGGGGGGGGGGGAGGGTTGTTATTGTTTTTCCTTTATTCTCTCATTTTTTAACTTAAACCCAATCGCAATTTAATTTTACAATTATGCTTCTTACTTCACAAAAAGTTCCTTACTCCTTAGAAATCTAATTTCGAACATGGTTGAACTTTTAGGATCAGTTTTTGCTAACAAATAACTTTATGTCGGATATTTTTTTTCGTTGTTTTTTTATTCATGCTTATAAACCAATTTCTATATACATATTTTTATTTTCGTGGAACTAAATAGTTGGGTTTGTTATAAATAAATTTGGTAAGTAATTTTTCTTTTCAAATGACAAAGTTGCCAAATCTCATTGCTTATTTTCTTTTTAATTTAATTAAATTTCACTTTTACTTTCATTAGGAAAACTGCAAACTTATTGGATTTAATTTTTTGAGACATTGGAAAGTCTCTTGACATTGAAATGTTTATTTTTTTTTCAAAAATCATGTATAATTTTAACCTTGCATACACATCCTCTCAAATAATTGAATTACATAAATATTTGAATAACTAATGTATTTTAGCTTTAAGCTTTATATGTACGTAACAAGATATAGTTCTGAAAATAACATTTATTATTACGTGTTTATTGAGTGCAAAGATAAATAATGACGATAATGACTCCAATGGATCATTTGTGTTGGATCAAAGATCAGGTTTTTAGGTATGCAAGGGACGAGTTATCATACTCTGATTCATTATTTGAGTACATGTTTAAATTTCTTATCTTATACGATTTGTGAATTTTAAAAAGTCTGAAAGGATTCTAAATGAACATTTGTTCATGCTTTTGCAATAATGAAATTGAACCCATATGATATAAGCTGTAATTTTTTTTGGATATGTTGAGTACATTGCAGAAAAATAATTATATACCTTTGTTTTTGTTATGACATATAACAATTGGACCTCACTTTTGGTGGTGTTTTCTTCTTATGTTTTTTTGTTCTCTTATTGAATGATTATGGTAAGAAAACGTTGATTTCTTATTCTTTAAAGTTTAAGTGAAAGGTTGACGTTAAAAATCATAAAAATGTCACACGTTGCATCTCACTCGCGCATCGCGCGGGCTTATACCTAGTAGATATTATATTGAAGGAGTCAATGTAATTGTAGAGCGGTTATTTAATTATCATATGTAATTAATGAGATGAAGTTAATGAATCTAATTTAGTCCCATGGACTTAACTACATTAGTTATTCAACTTTAATTTGTTGACCTTTTTTAAAAATCATGGAATTCAAAATTATTTATGAAGATCCTCTCATTCCAATGGTTGCATCTTTGAAAATCATGGAATTCAAAACACATATTTATTGATGACTTTAATACTTTAATCAATAACATGAGAGGATCATCATGATTTTTTTTATATTATGGTTTGTTAGAGGAAAAATGATACTTGCACCGGTTTTTGTGCACCGATTTTGTGTACTGGGTGCACAAAATCCTTGTATATTTGATTAAAAAATAATTTTTTTTAGTTAAATGTACAAGTATTTTGTTCAACTGGTGCACAAAATCGGTGTATGTAACACTGCTCTTGTTAGAGTAAAGTAGAACGTTCATCTTACTTAATGTTATGTAAAATAAATTTAACTCAGACATAGAGTTACTCTTATACCAACACTATATTAAGCCTAATGTGTGTAGACTAAACAACATAATGTATCCAAGATATACTTATTAAGGAGTTTCACAAATGAGTCTCGTTTACCGAAGATATTTTCTCGTCAATCCTATTAAAACAATTTATTTTTTCAATAACTTCCGTTCATACACAGAGTAAATTTTCATTAAATGTTTTTAATATGATTTATTAGAACAGAAAAAATAAAAAAATAAAAAACGTAAGAACTCTTTAACTACATGCTCCATAAACAAGGCTAACTCATAAAAATCTTAACTTATTATTTAAAAGAATAAAGATGACAAATGAGATGATATGCATCCCTTTTCACCTGAGCAGTAGGTGAACAATAACCTACCAAACATGTAACCATACAAAATGTTGAGTGAGTGTGATTACAACCATGTGAATTGATAAGGGGTCATTCTATATACCCACTCTTGTTTATATTTATTGTGTATATTTATTGGGTGCGACTCATTAATATATTGCATTCGCATTGAATCGTATTCATATCCAACTGAATTTTAATTGCATGAGGTCCAAATATGAGTCAGTAAATCACACCCAATAAATGGAAAATGAGAGTGGACTTAAATTTATTGATTGATATACCACTTATATTATGCAAATAATAAATAAAAAAATTTTTTTTGATTGATCCGCACATACACTATTAACAGTCTACTCCCAATTTTTTTTTCTGAGATCACAATCTAACGGACAATATTATATAGAGTTGGGTGGGCTTAGCGTAACTTTGTACACTATTACTTAAAATTATCATCATAAAAAATTCCTTTGAATTTCGAAAAAAACATGAATTGTTATATTAACCCTTATCAAATAAGTGAAAGTCAATAAAATTTGTGAGATTTTCATTTGTCTCTCTCAACTAAATAAGCCATAAGTTTGAACTTTTTTATTTTTTAATTTTATTTTTAATGAGTAAAATACCCTTATCCCCAATGTATTCCCTCTAGATCTTCACAATAATTTTTTCCATTTTCAAACTTTAAAAACCTATAACTTTCGATAAGAAAATTCAATTTTTGAAACCTACCCATTAAACAAGAACTTTATTTAATATTAAATGGGATAATTCAAGATTAGTCATATTAATTGGGTCAAAGATGCATCAAATCCTATTGATTTTTTTTAATGTGCCAAATCCTTTTTCATTATAAACTATATATATTTACACAAATCTACACTTACATATATCAATTTTAAACTCACTTACTCTCTCTCTCTCTAAAAACAAATACATAATCCCACACTCTTTCTCTCTCTCTAAAAACAAATACATAATCCCACACTCTTTCTCTCTCTAGCACCCCCACCTCCACCCTATCAGAGACTCGCCGGATATACCCACCGAAAAAATCCCGTCGGACGCCGTCGGAATTCTCGTCGAAATGTCTCTCTCTCTCTCTTTGTTTTTCTCGCCCGCGCCCAAGACACCATTGCCCGAGCTGGAGAAGAAAACTTTTCGTTGGAAAAAATGGAGTTTTCGTCAGGAAAAATGAAGGTTTTGGAGAAACAGTAAATTTATCTGTTTCGATTTTTTCATAAAAAAATGTCGAATATGGGTGTTGTTTGATAGATCTTGATAAGTACATTCCAAATATATAAATTTTGTGAATTTTTGATTTGTAGTTTTGAAGTCATGGACTTTAAAAGAGATGATGAGTTTTTTTTTGTAAAAAACGAGGTAATAGTTGTCAAAGATATTTTGAGGGTGTATTTATCATTTTAATGTGCTGAGTTGACAAAATACGATCTTTTACACCATGTCAAATGATCTCTTGATCCATTGACCAAGTGAATGGAACTTGATAACTATTACCTCATATTAAATTAATTAAAACAATTGATGTGTTAATTTGTCTAAAGAGAGTAAATATTTCTAATTGTAATATTAATATGGTAAAATCTATAACAACTTACTTTTTTGGTTTTCAATCAATAAATATTATAAATTTTCATGTACGAATCAATTTATTTAGTAAAAATGTTTTTGAAACCTACTAATTGAGACACATCAAATTTTGAAAATGACGCGTTAAATCATTTATTGGGTAGCAAAATACATACATATATATATATATATATATATATATATATATATATGTATATATATAGCATGTTTAAAATATAAGCAGAGCTAGCGCTGTAAATCGGGTTGGGTGTGCCGGGTTGGGATTGCTCAGGCTCGCCCGAACTCACTTACCCATGCTCAAGCCCGAGCTTGGCCCGAATTATTTTTTCCCACCTAGGCCCGAACTCGGCTCATATATATTTAGGACTTCAGGCCGGATTTCAATTTTTTTTGTTAAAAAAGTTTGAATTAATTTTTTTTCTTGTATTTCCATCATGGACAAAATTACACATTAAAATCTAATTGATATTTCATGAAATAAAATATATAATTATGAAATGTATTAAATTAAAACAAGGGAAATAAGAGTGAAAACCTACAAATGCCTAATAAATTTCATACGTTTAGCATAATTTGATCACTAACAAATACCTATTGTGACTTGAGCAAATTATTAAATCAAATACCCATAATGAGATTAATAATAAAATCACAAAATGGAAAATCACATGTAATCTAATGTATTATGACAAATGATTTTTTTTAAAAAGTGGTAAATGAAATAAAAAAATGAAACCTAATTAAACAATGTTAACATAAATATGTTATATTATATAAATTATTTATTTATTTATTTATAAATATGAAGTTCGGACGTCGGGGCTAATTCGTGCTTGGCAAAGTTTGACTCAAACTCGACCGAAAATTCATTCGGGGTTGGAATTTTGGCTCAGGCTCGGCTCGGATCAAACTCAAATAAAGTTCGCCCGAAGATAGGGACCGAACGTATGCGCTTCGAGCCTCGGACGCTCAATTTACGGGCGTAAGCAGACCCTATAGTTACAATCAACTCGTGTCTAACATAACAAATCATGAATTCTTTCATATTTACGCCGTAACCTATTTGCAAGAAATTTGATTGGATTTGTGTAAAAGCATTGATTATTTGTCTTTGAGTTTTCCCACCGATTGGGTTTCTAAGGAAAACATATAAACGATCGGTGATTAGGGATTATGGATCCAAAATCGGCCTCTAAGGTTTTTTTATTTGAAGTTGAAGGGAGATTATTTCGGTATCCTGCCGAGTTTAAGGTTGGCGATGAACGAAAAAAGGCTGCTCAGGTATACGTCTTTATGTATACGTCTTTTCTGTTGAAATTTACATCTTAAGTTGTTTTTCAATCTCAATCTATGTTTACAACTGTTGTTCGTCTTTATGTTCAGTCATTGCAACACCAATTTGAGGTAAAATTTAGATTAATAGATTGTTAATCATTGAAAACAAGAATTTGAATTTAATAATTATATTTGAAAATTCTTTCTAGTTCCTCTCTATGAAATTAGCTTTTCTGAATCCAAACTTCGATTTTAACATGTAAATAACTTTTCATGTAATTGACCCTTTTTTAAAATGAAAATTAATTTCTTTGATTTTTATTTCCATTTTTCTAATATGAGATTTATTGGTTACATGATAAATTCCAGATATTTCAACTAACTAGCAGTTTTCCAAATCCAAGTTATTATCCCCATCAAAACCCATGAGGCTTGGTGGACCCATTTCAATTACCTCATGTTGATTGATTTGGTGAGGTCTTCCCCAGTAATAATGTTTCCAATTACTTACACTGTTATTGCTTTCTTTCACGTTCTCCTCACTCTTTTCTCTTGAGATCCAAACGCATCATTACGAGATCAATGAAAAATGGAAGGCTAATTTACAATTAAGTCCCTTGGTAACAATTTTTAAACGTTTAAGGACAATTTACCATGAGGTCCACTTATTATACCATTAGCGTGGACTTCTACAAGAAGAGAATTAGTGGACCTAAGTGTTTAAAATTTGTTTGTGAGGGACTTAAGAGTACTTTCCTCGAAATGAAATATTCTCATTATCTAAATATTCTTATTGACTTATGTCCAGTTTCCTACTTTCTTTGAGGATGACCTGCAAATCATTTTTCAGATGGGATTTGATGGGAATCCTAATAAAGATACTACTTTACCTTTACAAACATTTCCTTGTGAGTCAGAAATGATTTTTGAGAATTCTTGAAATGTTTGGGAGTATTTTCACTTTGTGTGTATTTTGTTACACGTGTAATGAGGTTAGGGTCTAAAGTTTTTCATAATATGAGTTTTCTTGGGTCCTAAATTCTTGATTAATGCAGTCAGTAGCAGACAAACCAATTTCGTATCCCTTAAATTTATTTTTATATTTACTAAACCTAGCCCTCAAATATTTCACACTTCACCTCCTCTTATTTAAGACCTGCTAGCGCAGTCTCTGTTTTCTTTTTATGTCCACATTTCTTTTAGGATAAAGATCGGATCATATTATGCGACCACGTTGCCTCACTTTGAGTTTAGATCTCTCAATTATTATCTACTTCTTTATATTGGTATTTGACTACTAACATGACTATAATTGTGTTCTTATGCTTAGTATTTTGAACTGATTTTGAGTCTCAAGTGGTATCTTAAAAGGGAAAAAATCAAGTAAGGGACACCTAAATAAAGGCTATATACGAGACTGTTTTATAAAAAAATGTTTTTAAATTTTTTTTTGGATTCTAAATATTTTTGGGTACCCCTAAAAAAATCACCCCAAAATATTTTATTTTGATATTTTTAAAAAAATGATCAATATTTGACAGTTTTTAAGCAATTAAGTCAACTGATTAAATTGTAAAAATATTGATCCATTTTTTAAAATATCAAAATAAAATATTTTGAGATGATTTTTTAGGGGTACCCTAAAATGTTTAAAACATATTTTTTTCCGTACGCCAGGGGGTGGGGGGGCGTAAGTGGCGCCCGTACTTGATTCTCCCCCCCCCCAATCTTAAAAACCGTGAGCGATATCTTTTACTCTAACTTTAACGGAAGTAAAAGATTTCAACTTTGGGATTGGGCGACATGTCATATATATATATATATATATATATATATATATATATATATATATATATAATAGTTATGTTGTGGACATTTGGTAATAAACTATAGTTTTTTGTATTTTCGTCGTATGATCATGCATCCTATAGTACTACTATATTTTTCCAGGATGTTATGTAGTTAAATTTATATTACATGTTTTGAAATCACAAATGCTCTCGAGTTTTTAATCGAGTTTCAATTTTGGTTTACCATCTTTTACGTGTTTGCAATTTCTCGATTGTATATCCTATTCTAACATATAACCCACGCATCGCGCGGGTTTTCAACTAGTATACTATAAAATGCTGTACAAAGCATTAATTTTGGTTTATTCTAACCCTATCCACGTGGCTTAAGACTACACATCTCTCCTTTTCTTTACCATGGTATCCCCTCTCCTCTCTCATCTTCACTCACCAATATCTTTTGCATTTAATTCTTGTCTCTTTATTCTAAAAAAAGGGCTCAACTTTGGAACCCAAACCGTCCAACTATTCACTATAAGCTTTGCACAATCCAGACCGTTTCTTATTCGGTGGCCCTTTCCCTCCCCCTATATGACCTTTCTATGCACTACCCACGTTCTCTCATCTCTTTCTTCAAAACAGGGGTTTAGCAATTCAGGGCCGAACTCGACTGTCTACAAGTTAAAACTCGACTGCCTACAAGTTAAAACCTATCGATCAAAATAGACAACGATTTCAGCCGTGGGATCCACGATCAGGCCTTCACCTGTGAAACAATGAGGTGATTTGTTCTTATATTTGGCTGAATTTGGTTTTTGCGATCCGCCTTTTAATCTGTGTTCTTTACTTCGATTAGGGGTTACAAGTGATTATTGACTATAAGTTTCCATTACGTTTGATGACGTGTCGTGTAAGTTGTGAACTGGTTTCTTTGAGGGGAACTTGGTGAATCCCACAAGCAGACCAATACCTTCACGCCACGAGCTATATCACGTTCTTTCTGTGCCATTTTTGTGTCCGTGTAGAATTATACTATTCAAATTACTGATGTGAGCCATGTGGATCTATTCTGGTTGGGGGTAACCAGGTATAGTGAAAGATATATATTCACGCAACCCAGGTGCATAACTAACAATGCGTTAATTTTTCTTTTGCTGCGTTGAGTTTGGAAGTTCTCTTTTCTTTTTTCAACATTTTTTTCCAAAATTGTTTTGTGATTAATGTGACCCCTTGCTTATTCCAACAATATTGAAGTAAACATCACAGTTGTAATGATAAGAACCCACTATTTTGACGTTTTTATATCTCAGACATGGGCGGGCGTTTGATCGAGTACTAGGGAGGGAGGTGAAGGAAAAGGAGGTTGACATAATGTTGAAAGGTTTCTTTGGTTAATTGATTGTGAGGAGGTTGAGGGGAGTTTGGGGGAATTGAATTTTGGGAGGCGTGAAGCTGGAAAAATGTAGCACCATTTGCGTTTTGTTTGTTTTTCTTTTTTTTTTGGCCTTTCTTTTTGTTTCTATTTAGTTAGTTTTCAATACTAACTCCATCTGTTTAGTTTGTTAACTTATAATTGATTACTGCTGTTTGTTGTGTTATGCGCATAAAAATAAAATGATAGTGTACAAAATGAAATTTTTATAATATTTGCAATTTTGTAAGGACACAAATTTCCAATTGAGTCCATATATAGTTTTGACTCAATTCCGGACAAAAACATTTATTCATAGGATAGTATTTAATTGTAATATTCTCAAGCCTATGAAGTGTTTGTTGAAGACGTAGCGGCAAAGAGTATAAAGCTTCATCAAATATGTCGGTTTGCATGCCTCGTTTCTACGTCATCAACTATAGTTCCATGCTCCCAAGGTATGAATGCAATATTATATATATAGGAGCTTGGAACAAGTTTTATTGGGTGTTAGGTTTAATAAAAACTGTGTTTTATTTTCAGAAAGAATCAATTAGAACTTTAAAATAAGTTTATAAAGTTTTCTGGGCTAAAATCGAATTTTCCAAACTTTCTGGAAGTTCGTTCGATAGGTCGTTCGAACGAGTTTTTCGTTCGAACTAGATGTCGTTCGAACGAGTTTGCCAACGACTTCCCACTAAGGCATACTGGACCTTCGTTCGAAATGTTGTTCGAACGAGATTGTTCGTTCTAACGAGATTTCCAACGAGTTTCTAACGAGTCCATACTGGAGCTTCGTTAGAAGACTCGTTCGAACGAGAATGTCGTTCGAACGAAATGTCGTTCGAACGAGATGCCAGTTTTTGGCAGTTTTTCACCCACTTCCCCACTTAGTTTTTAACCAACCTTTTCAGACTTTATCATGAGCGGGAAGAACATTTTTCAACTTAACTTTTCCATAACTTTTCATCTCTTAGAGAGTGTTTGAGAGAAAAATTGGTTTTAGCAAAATGTTCATGTTTTGAGTGAGATTTTTAGAGAAAAATATACATCACTCTTGTTTACACCCAAATGAGTTTATTCCAAGTTCTTATATACATATCAATTGCTTGGAGTTTGGCACCGGTTTTCTCTGCACCGAATTGAAGAGAAGTTTGCATTGTTTTACCCGCTTGGAGAAAGGCTTCATGTACGGGCAACGGTGACCATATAAAGTCCAATCGGTGGATTCCGAGACCGCGGTGGAGTTCCAAGGTTATCCGCTAGGAAGAGGTGTCTACAAGAAGAAGCGTCGAGGCTTGAGAGGGATCGAGTCGTGTTTTGTAAGCCTTTCTGTCTTGTACTTGTAAATACGTATCTAGTGGATTTGTGGCTAGGGCCGTCCGAGGTTGTTTCCCATCTTGGGTTTTTCCTCGTACATCGCGGGGTAGTGTGATTGATTTATTTTTTATCTGGCTTAATAATTTAGAATGCATGCTTAGGATAATTCAAGATAAAATTTGGTTTAAATTATCACACTGAATTTAATTTGGTGCTAAATTAAATATTGGGTAAATTTTATTTAATTCAAGTCATTTGCTAAAATTGGTGTGGCCTAACTTGGGTATATTGATAATTATGACTTAGGCAAATTCTAGGACTTGAGTTGAATTAATTGGTTTAAGTGAAAATTAATACTTGTGTGTGTTTAAGTTAATTTCACTTGTGTTTAATCTTTAACTTGTTTAAGAAAATTAAAAATCGGTAACTCGTTTGTTTTAGTTGTTTTGTTGAACCATCCTAACGCTTCCGCATCTCGAAATATATAAAAGGAAATTATAAATTTAATTTTAATTGAGAAAATTAAAATCCGGGGATTCACATCGTTTACATTTTTTTTATGTATTATCTGGATATGTTTGAATAAGTCCCTCAACTCTATCTTAGATATTTTGGAATGATATTTTTTCTATTTTTATTCAACTTTGTACATCAAATTATTAAAATATCCCCAATTATTTTTTAGATAATATCAATTAAGTATTGCAAATGGAATAAAAATCAAATTTGTTCGTTTTAATTATTTATAAAAATATTATTTGTTATAATTTTACTCCATTATGTTTGTCCGATTTATAATAGAAAACGTAGTTATTTAATCATTGACTATTAGAAATATATGTAAAACATACTGCATTATATTGTTGTAATGATTTTTCAAAATGACTTTTTTTTTAATTATAATATTTTACATCACTACAAATTGTAATTAAATAACTGAAAGTTGTATTTTTAATTAAAAACTCGCGCTTTTATGCTAATGTAAATAGGAAAGATAAATTTGTTAAAAACTTTGAAAGATATTATTCTATACTCCGCACATTGCGCATCCCCCGTGCATCGCACGAGTTTACAACTAGTAGTAAATAACAGCCGACCTCAACCTCAACTTGACAGTGAGGCTCAAGACTCTTACCATGAGGCCGCCTACTTTAAATCACCTCTCTTATTTATCTCTACTACTAAAAAAGAGCCTAAATCTTTTGAAATGGACAATTGTCCCAAATACCCTCATACAATTAAAAATTCCGCTTATACCCTACGTCCCTCACTTGCAAGTGCATTTCTCCCTCTCGCTGTCATTAGCCTATTCCTCTTCTCTCTCTTTCTCTCTGTAAAATAAATCTAGAGGACACCTAATAGACTCGCCTGAAGAAAAAAAGAAAGCTTCAAAAACTAAAAAATTGCAAAATACAAACTACATCATGGATATTTTCCAAATTTAAAAACCAAGGTTACCCTTTTCCTCACAATTCCATCACTGTTGACCACAACCGTCCGTCGTCGCATGTCCTCCAGCAGTCAGCGCCGTTGTACACTCATCGTCCCCCTGGGACGTTTCTCCCTTAAATCGAAAAAGATGAACAAGTGAGGTATGCATATGGTATATGGTCTTTCTTATTTTCATATTCTCTATTGCCTTTCAAATTTCCAATCCGATGAAAGAAGGTTTTCTTTTTGTATCTCAAGTTTCTATTTTATCGTATTAAAGTAAAATACATATAAGATTTGTTTATTTATCTTTTAAATATATGTTTGTTGGGAATTTTATTTTTTTATATAATGGTGTGATTTGTACTAATCCATATAATAGTACAATGTTTTATACAGTGATGTGATATATAATTATTATCATATGTTTAATTGTTTTCTAGATATATTCATAATTTATACTTGATGATGTATTTGTTTGGTTTGATTTCTAATATTGAGTTTTGTTAACTTGACTTCAAACCATCAATTTTCTTTTTGCGGAGTCTATTTGGAAGATAGAGGTCCAAGTAATCCAGATTATATCATCTCTGGTGAGTTTAGTTCAAGAATTTTAGACTTCCCCAATTATAGTCACGAGTCCTATGAATAATCATATTACATCAATAGCAATAACAATAGCTTATTTGGCTCTATTTTAACCTAATTACTCAAACGAATTTTCGGGAAGTTTTAGTACATTGGGATTTTCTGATAGCTTTCACAAATCCGAGGACTTATCTAGAGGTTCCTTTGAATTTAGGGGTTTAAATAGTTTCAACCAAAGATTATATTGTAATGATAATGATTTGAACCAACAAGATTGTCCCTCAACCGAGTTAGTGTTGAACTTTGATTATTCATCTTCTCAAACTTCTTCTCTTAAGAATTTATATTCTTGTTGTTGATCTCGGATTTATTGTATGATTTATTTGTACTTCAAGTTCTGAAAGTTTCATTTCCATTACCGTTGTTTTCTGACATTTATGCATTATTTGTGGTTTTATTGTTATTGTTTATGTTTGCTTTAGGTATTGTTTCCAATTTTGTATCTGCCAAATTGAAAAAATGTGTCTTCATCATCATCATCCCGAATTAAATTCTTCCTTGGAGGAACCATCTCCTCGCTCGAACTGCTAGATGTGCTCGGCGACTCTCGAGCTTCAGAAACTTCCCCACGATCAGAGGAACTGCTATTACTGGAGCTCCCTTCACCCAAATTTCCGCCAGTACCACCTGCGATATCGTTTTCAGAGCTGCTCTCCTCCTCGTCCAATTGGATATGATCCGCAGCAGTCTCTTCAGAGGTATCAAACTCAGGGATACTATCCACCGGCCTTGCTATAAAATTGGAACCAACGTTCTTGTATTCGAGCAGAAAAGCAGCAGACCGGGGATGCTCGCCGTCAGCTAAAGGCTCCCTGATATTCCAGGCCTTGAGCAATTCAGAGAGACGAACCTCGCTGAGAGAAGGTTTCAAGTTCTTCGACCTCGCTGAAGAAAAAATAGAGAAAAATCAGAAAGATCACAAATCAACAAAAATTAAAAGAGCAGAGCAAAGTCTACCTATGTACTCTTCCCCATAAAAGGTAACAGAGAACCTATCAGACCTCGACCCTTCAAACTGGGGAGAAAATTGCCAGTTTCTAGCAAGAAAACCCTCTTGCCAGTAGTCCTTATGGGAATCAAGTAGCTTTACTACCAATACCCTGTCAGGGGTCCTGGCTTTGAGGTAGAGGATACCAGAACTAGTTTGAGAAAAAGAGTAGCAAAAGCAGACCTCAGCAAGCCCTAACTTGGTACCATATAATTGATTTATTCTATGGATGCCATTAATTATCTTCCATACATTGGGCGAGCACTGTGCAGGAAAAATATTGAAATAGCCAAAGAAGTGCAAGAACAGATTGTTGGGAGGAAAAGTGAGTCCCTCTTGGGAAAGCAACAAAATATGGATCCAATGGGCATCATCTATCTCTCTAACGTTTCTAGGGGGAAAGCGCAGCACTCAATATCTACCCACTCTGGGATGTTATAAAACTTCCTAAATTCGGAGACCGACCTATTCCCAATCTTTGCCATTGGAAAACCCTAGAAAACTACAAATTCAAAGATAAAGTACAAAGAAAAGGCACAAGGGACTTACAAGATGGAAGTTCGACTCGAACGATGAGGAATCACGAGCCCAAATAACAAGGAAGCAACGAGAATGGAGACTGAGAGAAGAAAGTATTAATCGCTAAAGCTCACAGGGAATGGAAGAATGCTGAGAAAGTTGAAACGACGGACGAAAAGTGGCTGCTCTGAATAAAACCTCGAAGTGTTTCTAATCATAGTGCATAGACCACGAAGTGGGTGCCGCCAGAATCAGTCCTCAAATTTTGGGAAAAGTTACACGATACACAACTCAGCCATTATGACAAATCATTTAAGTTTATTAAATCCAAAGCATGGCCCAACAAACTTAGGGGCAATTGTGGGTACATGAAATTAGAATGATGGTCCTGGACGAGTAGCCCACTGGTAGCGGCCCAAAGTCCAGGCCCCTCATACCTTAAACCGATTATGATTTAGTCTTTTCCCACGTTCCCATTAAGAGGCACTCTGAGAAGAGATGGGAAACATGGAGGAGCCCACACCCCCACTCACCAGTACGAACATGTATATAACAAACCCTAGGTCCGGGGCAAAGGACAAGTTGTATTCTCTGTAATCACTCTGCGGAGTATATAGAAATAACACCGACTGCACCACCGTGGACGTAGACACTTGTTTGCTGAACCACGTACATCTTTTGTTGTATGATTGTCATTTTACATTCCTTATTCTTTCTTTGTGATTGCTTTTCTCTTATTTATTTGTGTTGCACAATAATTGTCACCACAATGGGTATGCTCACTATATTATTAATCAATGCAATCTAATGTCTTCAATTACTATTCATTGACATTCGTAGATATATGATAAGAAAAAAAAATAGCTTCCTAGATCCGCTTATGTTAGGCTAAATTGGTTTTCGATGTGACTTCGATCATATTTGGGATATCTTTTGTAGGTGGAAGGATATGACAAATCTATTTGGAGGTGGATTTCTTTGAAAAATATGGTAGAATATGATTAAACCATTATTACTTTATATGATGGTAATTAGTCTATGTTGTGTTTGGTTTTATGGCAAGAATGTCGAACAAAGTCTTATTTATTTTTGTCCCACACAACTGTCATCAATAAAGTGAATGTAATTGAACGATTTCTCAACTGGTTGGATTTTGATCTACAAATTTTCATTACTTTTAGACATTTTAATCTTGCATGGGTTTGTTTGATTTTATATCTAATTAGATTCATATATTGAGTCATTATTCTTTTATATGATGGTAATTAGTCTCTGTTGTGTTTGGTTTTATGGTAAGAATATGGTAGGGGGTCTTTGTTATTTTTGTCCCACACAACTATTGTTTATAAAGTGAATGTGGTTCAACGATTTCTTAACTAGGTTGGGTTTTGATCTACAAATTTTCATTACCTTTAGACATTTTAATCTAGCATGGGCCTATTTGATTTTACATCTAATTAGTTTAATATATTTTCAGCCTTTGTTTATTTAAAGACATATGTTATTACATAATTCCAAAAACAATTCAAATTTGTTTGACTTACGTTGTGTTCCCTATGTTATATATTGATATTTCTATTTACATGAATTCGTTATAGCATGAATTCACAATAGCTTGAGTACGAATAAATGATAAGTTTTACCTCATTTATTAAGTTTTATCGTACGATTATATCTAAATATCCCCATCACTAACGTCATTACTTGGGTTGTCACATTAACGATACTCCCATCCTCTTATCTTTTATTAAATCCTTTGATTTCGTCTTATGGGGAGTTCCATTACCAACTTCATTACTTGGCTACGGATATATAAAATTTTGTCCTATTGGCCACGAGAACTTCAATTTCATGTTGTCCTAAAACACTCGACTAATCAATCACCTAAATTTTAGGGAGCTTTGAAATTCTGTATTTTGTTGATCTTCAACGGTATTGTTTGTTATGACTTTCTCCATGTTTAAGTTTTGGAATTATTTCATAGTGTTTACTACTAACACATACAATTAATATGAATTTCTTTGGTGGTAATGGATGTATTTACTTATAATGTCTTTTTTCTTACCTTTAATGCTTATATTGACTACTCGGATATGGTCTCACGTGCAACGCACGTGGGCACACCTAGTAGTACCAATAGCCATACATATTGGCATGCCAGCCATAACCACTTGTACTCTTTCTCTTTTCCTAATATAACAAATTCAGTTTTTAGTTTTATTGTCTCTCTCTCTCTCTCTCTCTCTCTCTCTCTCTCTATTTATATCTCTCATCTTTGCACTGAGTTTTTTTGGCTCAATAAAAAGGTTAATCTATTATTTCGTCTCGTTCATTTATCATTTTGCACTTAATTCTAATCTCCCATATTTAATTATATGGTTTTTTGAATAATTTCTGTCTGATCATTTTTTTCATCCATCTATTGACTATACAAAAGAGAATCTTTTTTTTTCAATTTGATTGTTTCCTGATTTACATAATTATAATTAGCTAGTTGGTTTTGTAAATTTTTGGTCATGGGCATTTAAAAATATTGATAGTCATCTTAAGATCATGAATTACCATACTAAACCATGATATATTTGTTAAATAAATAATATTGAAAGCAAAACTCCAATTTTTAATCAATTTTGGGAGCTCTGTGTAGTATATTGAAGTTTTTATAATCATTGTTGTTGATGGTAGTTTAAGGATTTTACCTTTTGCCATCAAAAGGATGTGTAATGCACAAATTTGTATTTCCATTGTTCCTGTAAATTTGCAGAAATAAATTATTCATCAGACTGGTAATGATAATTTCTTCTTTTTATGTTTATTATTAGAGACATTTACTTATTAGGGTACCCTAGTTATACATATTTTTTTTATTATGGTGCGCTAGTTTTCATATTTACTCATTGGGGGTCATTTTCACTTTTAGCGATGGTTTATAAGATTTTTAGCGATGATTAAGGTTAAAATGACCCCCAATGAGAAACTACAAATACTTAGTGTACCCCAAAGTGTAAATGATCCTATTCAGTAGTTTGGATGTATAATCTCATTCTTTTCTCATTCCCCTTGTGGTTAGATTTGCATCTTCTGCCAGATTTCTTTTGTAACTTTCAGTCATTAAGTACTCTTTTGACGTTTTTAATTTCATTTCAGCAATCTTTAATTAATATTTTCGAAAGAGAAAAGCAAGGGAATGCTGAAAGGTGCGTGTGAGGGCTCAGAAACCTTTGTCTGAAGTCCACCAGGTTTATACCTTGCGATGCCGGCCCCGCTTCATCCTTGATGAGACTGGGCATACATTTCACAACGCGTTCTCTCCGCGTGCCAAAATGCCCAATGGCCCAACAAGTTATAAAATGCCAGTCGTGTTGATACGCGAGCTGTGCGAAGACAGTTGAACTTCATTGACTAGTTAAAACTCCAGCACTGTTGGTTATTTACATTATATTTGCAGGAGAGTATAGTTATTTGTCTGATATTAGGTTTAGTAGTTTTCCGGTATGGATATCAAAGGGAGTGTATTGACGAAAAGCTATGAATTAGGGAGATTACTAGGTCAGGGCACTTTTGCTAAGGTTTACTATGCGAGGAGTCTTAGAACTGGCCAAAGCGTGGCCATCAAAGTTATAGACAAGGATAAGATTATGAGGTTAGTCAGACACCCTTATATTATGCGAGGAGTCTTAGAACTGGCCAAAGCGTGGCTCATTAATCTGATCAAACGTGAAATATCTGCTATGAGATTAGTCAGACACCCTTATATTCTGCAGCTTTATGAAGTCATGGCCACCAAAACTAAGATTTATTTTGTGTTGGAATATGCTAAAGGGGGTGAGCTCTTCAACAAGGTTGCTAAAGGAAGGCTAAAGGAGGATGTTGCCCGAAAATATTTTCAACAATTGATCAGTGCCATTGATTTCTGCCATAGTAGGGGCGTCTATCACCGGGATTTGAAACCTGAGAATTTACTGTTAGATGAAAATGAGAATCTAAAGGTTTCTGATTTCGGGTTAAGTGCCGTTGTCGAATCGAGGCGCCAAGATGGTCTACTTCACACCACATGTGGGACCCCTGCATATGTTGCACCCGAGGTGATTAACAGGAAAGGCTATGATGGGGCGAAAGCTGATATCTGGTCGTGTGGGGTGATCCTATACGTTCTATTGGCTGGTTGCCTTCCATTTCATGATTCAAATTTGATGGATATGTACAGGAAGATCGGCAAAGCAGAGTTCAGATGCCCCAGGTGGTTTCCACAGGAAGTACGAAGGCTACTCTCGAGGATGTTTGACCCAAATCCGAAAACTAGAATTTCAATTGCTAAAATTAGAGAGAACTTTTGGTTCAGGAGGGGATTGAACTAGAGACCGACGAAAAACGATACAGATAGTAAAGAAGTGGCTTCCGTGAATTCAGACATAGCTTCTTGTTCTGGCAGCAGCAGTAGCAGTGGTATGGCTAGTGACGAAACGCACGAGTCGGTGAAGCCTTTAAGCCTAAACGCGTTTGATATCATTTCCCTCTCCCCGGGGTTTGACCTATCGAGATTATTCGATGAGCCTTGTGTAAAGAAAGAATCACGATTCACTACCTGGTGACCTGCAGAGGTAATCGTCTCGAAACTGGAAGAGATTGCCAAGCATCTGAGGTTGAAGGTGAGCAAAAAGGAAGCGGGGTTGTTGAAACTAGAGGGGTTGGAGGAGGGTAGAAAGGGAATCCTGTCAATTGATGCTGAGATTTTCGAGGTTACTCCGTCATTTCATTTGGTGGAGGTAAAGAAATCTAGCGGAGATACGCTGGAGTATCAGAAGATACTAACAAAGGGTTTAAGACCTGGTCTCCAAGATATTGTTTGGGTTTGGCATGGTGAGCAGCAGACCCGGCAGCCGCAACAACAATTACAGAACCAGTAACAACATATTCAAATTCAGCAGGAGAAGTTGCCTTGATTGTCATACATACATAGCAGAAAATTTCACCGTATATAATACGTATTTGGTATTGATCTTGAATTGTCGTCTCATGTTCCCTTTGGGTTGTTTCTGTTGCATCACTGCATATAATCTCTTCTCTATTATGAATGATAGAAGGAAGATCGTATTTGGGAAACAAAATTGATGTTAGGGAGTTACCAATCTCATTTGACCTATTGTTAAACAATGGATTTTGGCGTGAAAAATTTGTCAGCATGTGATTAGTTATTTTATGTGTACAAAGTTTGTTAATGCTTCTCCTTATCAAATCTGTGTCGGCCTCCATGTTCAAAATTAAGTGTGTGATTTGAGGCTATAGCCTCAAGGCGAGGCTACCCATTGTCATGTTGAGGCAATAGCCTGAAACAATATTTGTAAAACCATAGCCTTCAGTCGATATAGCGGCAGAGTCTAGGATCTTTGCCTTGAGGTCATTTGATTGAGGTGTAGTGTAGCTTCTTTCCTTCGATTTTATTATTACTTCAACGTGTTCACTGAACAAACAATCCTTCTGAGTGAATTCTATGATTTTTTTCACTAAGCGATCTCTCGATTTATTTACATATTGACCTTTATTTACCGACCTTTAATGTAATATATAAATTAAGTAGTATTGTATGTACAGTTAAGTAATGTAATATGCATATATAAACTAATAAAGAAATTTATGATGATTGTATTGATGGGTGATGAAATATAATAAATAATTTATATTTTGTTTACTTTACTAGTTTATTTTTATGCTGGTTGTGATGATAGATCATTTTTATCGTTGTATTACTATTTTTCTTTAAACCTTTTTGGATTATTTTTTCAAATCGAGGCTATAACCTCTCCTCGGTCGAGAAAAACACCTATGAGGTCGCTTAGCTTTGTCCAACATTGGTCTGCCCATCATTTGGATGCTTCTGCTTGTGATGGAGTGGGTTTACCAAAAAAAATCTAAAATGTGTAGGAGAATTGAGGTGCTCTTATATGTATTGAGTAACCCAGGGGGTGTGGTGGAGCGGTAGGGGATCCTCCTCCCTTAATCAAGTGTCGGGGGTTCGATTCCCGCCTTGAGCATAGAGCAGCCTTAAATCTATGGGCCAGCTGTCCCACCCTAAGAGGTGCCTACAATCAGCGAAGGGATTAGTCACTGTGGTACAGTGGATGCCCTAGTATTACCAAAAAAAAAATATGTATTGAGTACACTTTTTATGGTTGCCATAGAAAGAAGAAAAAATAGGATCTCCTGGGATAAGTAGTGCCCAAATCATGTATAGATTAAGTACAAAAATTTCAACAATGCGCACACATCTGTCTGGTTCAAGTAATCTTGTTTGTCTCCTTTTTGGAGCAGGCTAGATAAGTTCCACGTTTTGGCTAGTACTCGTGTATATAGTTACTCTTATCGCCCATTTATTATAAAATCTCATTCCGCAACTTTTCTTGTCATTTAACAAGACTAGATAGGCACAGGCATAGCGTTAAAGCAAGATATTTTATCACTATTGTATTGAATATTATAAATCTTGAAGTTTTGGCATAACTTTTATTTCCCCCCTTATTTTAATACATGTCTTCCCCAGTTTTACAATATTTGCAGTTTTGACAATTTCTTAAAGTCGATGGACGAAAATCTAGTGCGAACATAAAGTGGCCGTATTATATAGTATTAAGAGATAAAACATAATTTGTTTAAAAGATTATCTACTATAAAATAGTAAATGTTAAAATTAAAAAAGGGGAAATAGAAAAATTAATCCTAAAATTTGGGTCCAGTTTTATTTTTGAATCCAATGTTTTAAAGTTTGAATGTTAATCTTGGAGATTTTAATTCGTATAATGCTAACTATTCGTTAAACACATGTTAGGAGACTTAACAGAATGTAAATTTATCAAGTTGATCAATTTGGCTAAAAAAATCAATTCATTAAAAATTACCATAAAAATTATCAACTTTTAGTATTAAAACAAAATTCTAAATTTATTAAAAACAAAAATTAATTAATCCCATTAATAATAAAAAAAAACCACCCATTAAAAATTAAAAATAAATGCGTTGTCTCGAAACACCTTTGCAACCCACCACCCCTAGTGCCCGCTACCCCTCTCCACTACCATAACCCCACCACCAACATGGTACCACTGCCAACCCCAACCCACATCCACCATCACCGACCAACTTCCACGCACAACCAACCCCCTCACCCTCCTTGCACATGAACAAACCAAAATGGGAAAAAAACTAAATTTCGAACTAGTATAAACCTTAAAACTTTCAATCCAACACACAAATATGTTCCACATATATGTAGATACAAATTTGAGCATACATATGTACTTGTGCTTCCGATTGAAGTATACGATAAAATTAATAAAATTCCTCATGTTAACAAGCTCCTCAACCCCGGATATTTTGTAGATCATTGTTTTGTTCACCAGCTAAAAAATAAAGAAAATACGATGTATAACCAACTCCTCAAGCCCAATCCAGTTTCTTCTTTCTTTTTCATACCCAACATAAGCTTACACACTCTTAACAACTTGATGCGGTAATCGAAGAGAGTTGAGAGATCAGAGGTGAGAATATACGTTTTGAACAATCGGATATGAAAATCAAAGAGAGCTAGGAGAGGTGATTATTCATCGAATGAAAAATTAAAAAAAAAATCAATGTGAAAATCGAAGAAATTGAGCGATAAGAGGGAAGAGAGAGATGTTATTCAAGACTGTTTTGTTCATCATTAAATTGGACATAAACCATAATGTTATATCACGTTAAAAACAATTTTGTCATGAATCCATGATGTTTTTATCATCATGCAATCACAAAATAAATTTTTCTATATAACTATGATCAAATCTAACCTTTGTCCATTGCAGTTTATATGGAGAATTGACTTGAATGCTCCAATTGGTTTCTTCCTTGAATCTCTTGCAAAACAGACTAGAATTGCCTTTGTGTGTGGCCAGAAATTTGATGAGGAAATATTAACCAAGGGAATTTCGGATTTTCTCTCCCTCCTTAGAAACGGTGTGCTATGAGATGACTCTAGATGGTGTAGAAGTCTCTATTTATAAGGAAAAGATGGCCGAAATCCTAGTCAATGTGGGACTCTTTTCAAGTTTCCCATTAATGCCACTAACCATCATGTGACTAACAGATAAGATTCACCCAATCTTCTAATATCTCTTATTTATCACATTCCTAATTAATTATCTGACATTTATCAAAACCATTAATTGGGAAAATTCACAAATTTGGAATTTAATATAATTAAAATTAAATAATTAATTTCGACACTTATTATTAATACAATCTCCCACTTGGTCTTAATAATTCTTATAATTAGGTTAGGTATCATAAGGTGCACAATCATTGATAAATATAGTTTGCTAAATCAAATGATTCACGGATGTGAGTTATGGCGGTTCCAGGCTATTCAAGAGCATGGTTCCTTCTATGTACCACAACACCAATGTTTCATTCAACTAAGCCTTTAATATTGGGTGTCATAATGGCCTCATAATGTTCTTTTGAATAAGGACTATTTCTATCAACAGTAATTCATAATCATATGCATGCATTCAGAAAAGACAGAAATAATTGAAATCAGAAACACTTTTATTGAATTCAAGTAATAGTATCAAACAACTAAGCCAAATAGCAATCATAATCTAACTAATCGAGACCCGTCTCTTTGACATGTTCCATAAAGATCTTTGGAAATAGTCCTTTCGTAAGAGGATCTGCTATGTTATCACTCATACTAATGTGATCAATTGACACTCTTTGTTTCTGAACTTCGTCTTTCACTGATAGGTATTTCATCTAAATATGCTTAGTTGCCTTAGTATACCTATCGTTCTTCGAGAAGAAGACTGCTGCGACATTATCACAATAAATCTTCAGCGTCTTAGATACTGATCCCATAATTATAAGTCCTGAAATAAAGTTTCACAGCCATAATCCATGATTTGTAGCTTCGAAGCAAGCTACGTATTCAACCTCCATAGTAGATGATGCAATGACGCTTTGCTTAGCACTTTTCCATGAAATGGCTCCTCCATCCATAAGAAAGACATAGCCCGAAGTGCTCTTCCTATTGTCAAGGCATTCCCCCAAATCTGAGTCTGAATAACCAATCACCTCAAGGTGATCAGTCTTCCTATATGTGAGCATGTAATCCTTGGTCCCTTGCAGGTACCTCAGCACTTTCTTTGCAGCTTTCCAATGGTAAATCCCTGGATTGCTTTGATATTTGCCTAGCATCCCAATGGCAAAACTAATGTTCGGCTTAGTGCAGACTTGTGCATACAACAAGCTCCCTACGAGCGAAGCATAAGGCATGCCTTTCATGTGCTCCCTTTCTAAATCACTTCCAGGGTATTGACTTAAGATGAAGTTATCCCCTTTATGAAGTGGAACATTAATGGGATTGCAACTTTGAATGCTAAATCTTTCTAAAACTTTGTTAATGTAAGCTTTCCGAGACAATCCCAACGTTCCTCGTGATCTATCCTGAGATATTTCTATCCCGATTACGAAGGATGCCTCACCTAAATCTTTCATTTCAAAGTTTTTAGAAAGGTACTTCTTGATTTCACTTAATAAACCAAGATCATTACTGGCGATAAGTAAGTCATCACCATATAGTACTAAAAACACAAACTTACTCCCACCGATCTTCAGGTATATACACCGATCAACAGTCTTTTCCTTAAACCCAAAGGATGTAATGGTATCATGGAACTTAATGTACCATTGACGAGAAGATTGCTTTAGACCATATATTGACTTCTTTAACATACCGACCATGTTTTCCTTTCCCTCCTTTATGAAGCCTTGTGGTTATGCCATGTAGACTTCTTCTTCTAAACTCCCATTTAGAAAAGCTATTTTTACATCTATTTGGGGCAACTCCAAATCATAATGAGCCACCAAATGCTAATATGATTCTTGATGTGTCCTTCTTTGAAACTGGAGAGAAGGTCTTATTATAATCAATGCCTTCTCATTGATTAAAACATTTGGCAACAAGTCTAGCTTTATGTCATTTGATATTGCCTTTTGAGTCAACTTTGGTCTTAAAAGTCCACTTGCACCCAACTCGTTTTTGTCCTTCTGGAAATTCGACCAACTCCCAAACTTTATTGTCATTCATAGATTTTATTTCTTCATTCATGGAATTAATCCATTTATCGGAATCATCACTATTTACAGCTTTTTCATAAGAAACTGGATCATAAATATTCCCTATGTTAAATTCGGTCTCTTGAAGGTATACCACATAATCATACGGAATTGCCGATCTCCTTTCTCTTTGAGATCTTCTTAATCGTACTTCCTATAGTACTTCAAAAGTTTCATCGGTTATAGTCTCATTATGTGGCTGTTCAGTTGGTTGATCATTCACTTGTTGTTCATTGTTATTGATTGGGTCAATGACTGGTTCAACAACTACATTAGGAACAACAGGTATGTTATGAACTCTGGGTACAGGAATTTGTACCCTGACTTCTCGAATGATTACCTCCCTTTCTTTCATACTCCCACTTACTTCACCTTCTTCAATGAATTTGGCATTTTCAGTTTCTATGATTCTAGTTGTATGATTAGGACAGTAGAATCTATATTCCTTCAACTTTTCTAGATACCCGATAAAATGACAAGATAATGTCCTAGGATCCAATTTCTTTTCATGAGGGTTATAGATTCTAACTTTTGCTGGGCAGCCCCACACACGTAAACACCTTAAATCGGGTTTCCATCATTTCCAAAGTTCAAAAGGGGTTTTTGAAACTGACTTACTAGGAACCATATTTAAGATATGTAAAACGGTCTTTAATGCATGTGTCCACAAAAATGTAGGCAATTGGGTCCTACTTATCATACTTCTAACCATTTCTATAAGGGTACGATTATGCCTTTCAGCTACACCATTCTTCCATGGTGATCCTAGCATTGTGTATTGGGCGCAAATACCTAATTTTTCAAAGAGTTTAGCAAATGGGTCAGGGTGCTGCCCTGACTCATCATATCTACCATAATATTCACCACCTCTATCAGACCTATTAATTTTCACCTTTTTGCCTAGTTGCCTCTCAACCTCATTAATGTACATTTCAATGACATTCACAGACTGAGATTTATCATGCAACATGTACAAAATGCAATAACGTGAAAAATCATCTATAAAGGTGATGAAATATTTCTCTCCACCAATGGATGGAATATAAAATGGTCCACATATGTCTGTATGTATTATTTCAAGTAGCTGGGTGCTTCTTGTGGCTCCTTTCTTTGTATGTTTGGTCTGTTTTCCTTTAATACAGTCAACACATACATCATAATTGACCCAATCTAGGTTATGGAGTATTCCATCTTTAATGAGCCTTCAATTCTCGGCCTGGATATGTGCCTTAATTTTTTATGCCACAAATAAGCATATTTTTCATCATTGAGTGTACGTTTCGTACCAACATTAGGATGCAGGGTCACAAGGGTTTCAGAAAAAATCTTTTCAAGATTCAATTGATATAAACCATCTAATAAAAATCCAGAACCAAGATTATTAGAATTTTTAATCAAACCAAAACCATTGTTCTTAAATTCAATCGCAAAACTGTCTAAAGCAAGTTTGGAAACATAAATTAAATTCCTAGAAACTGTGGGAACATAAAAAGTTTCTTACAAATAAAAAATAAATCCAGTGCTTAAAATTAGGCGAAAGACTCCAATAGCTTCTATTTTAGTCTTCGCTTTATTGCCCATGTAGAGAAAATGCTCATTTGCATTTGTTTTGCGGATCGAAGTGAAGCCCTGCATCGAATTAGAAACATGACACAGAGAACCAGAATCAGTCCACCAAGTGTTAGAAGGAGCGTTAATAAGGTTTGATTCGAAACAAACATAAATAAATGGCTTACCATTTTTCTCGAACAAGGCCGTTCGTTTATGACAATCCTTCTGGAAATGGCCCTTATTTTTACAGAAGTGACACTTGTCGTTCTTTTCCTTCTTCACAGCAGCAGTTGATGGTTCAGCTTGATGAGACGACCCAGGACCTTTCTTAATGCCCTTATCGAACTTCTTCTTAAAACCAGCTCCTTTGACTGTAAGATTTGCCACCTGTCCCTTAGTCACATGGCCATTCTGCTGCTTCAGTCTTCCTTCCTCCTGTACCAAATCATTTACATTCCACTTATCTTTTATAGTGTTCTAATTGATTTGGAAAGGCCCATACTTAGGAGGTAGGGAGTTTAGGACGAATTGGACGAGAAAAGACTCATCCACTGTCATTCCCAAAACTCTAAGTGTAGCAGCCAAATTGGTCATCTCTATAATGTGCTCATTCATGGTTCGAGTACCATCGAACCTCATAGTGGTCAGGTCAGCCATCAGTTTCCCAGCAAAGGATTTATCAGCAGTGCGAAAGCGTTCCTAAATGTTATTCAAATACTCTTTCGCTTTCATAGTTTCAGGTAGAGAGGTCTTAATGTTAGCACTACACCAAAAATATCAATCTGGCACGGTTTAAAACTGTGCCAGATAAAATCTGGCACGATTTTGAACTGTGCCAGAATCAGGTGTTCCAAAATGGCCATTTTTTTCTGGTACGGTTTAAAAGTGTGCCAGATTTGACCAAACAAGAATACTTCTGGCACACTTTTAAACCGTGCCAGAATTTGATACTTTTGGCACAGTTTTGAACTATGCCAGATTGAGCACACTTTGATAAACTTTTGGCACAGTTCAAAACCGTGCCAAAATTTGATACACTTTTGACACGGTTTTGAACTGTGCCAAATTTTTGGATAAAAGAAAAAAAATTAATTAATTAAAAACAAGAAAATTCACAAATTGCAAATCTCGCACGTTGTTGATAAACTAATATACATAAAAACTTCAAAATATTACAAGTCTTTTGTAATTCACAGATAAAAAAAAAATGGGCAGAGTTTTCTCTATTTTCTGGCCATTCTAAAACCTGCTAATATAAAACCCGCGTAATATAAAGCCCGCACAACAACAAAATATAACAATAAAATTATAAAAGCCCGCACGGCCATAAAAGTTAACAATAAAACTACAAAAGCCCGCACGACCATAACATAAAAAAATATAATCATGAATATTAACGACATTAAATAAATAAACCCCTTGTTGTAAGCCATTGACTTCTCCTTGTGTTCCACGTGAATAAATGCTAACGATAAAATGTTATCCTGTAAAAAAAATAGGATACAAAAAAAAGACGATATTAGTAACCCAGTAATTTATGAAAAAAGCTTACTCAAGCTAAAAAGTTACATATATGAGTTACAATTATTATTATATTCTCAAATTGAAAATCTTACGCAAGTTATGACTACCTGATCAGTTCCTACGAGTTACATTGATCTCGTGCGAGGTGTTAGTGTCTCTTACGGGATCATTTGGGGGATGGTTTGGGTTTTCACCCTTCAACGACTTGTTTGTAAGCCTAATCTATATATTTTCGAATTATTGTCATATTCTCAAACTGAGAGGCCCGTGACTACGCGGTTAGTTCCTACGAGTTACATTGGTCCCGTGCGAGGTGTTAGTGCCTTTTATGGGATCGTTTGGGGGCTGATTTGGGTTTTCACCCTTCAACGGCTTGTTTCTAAGCCTAATATATATATTTTCAAATTATCATCATATTCCCAAATCGAGAATCCCATGACTACGTGGTCAGTTCCTACGAGTTATATTGGTCCCATGCAAGGTGTTAATACCTCTTACGGGGCCGTTTGGGGGCTGGTTTGAGTTTTCACCCTTCAACTGCTTGTTTGTAAGCCTAAGCTATATATTTTCAAATTATCGCCATATTCTCAAACCAAGAGGCCCGTGACTATGCGGTCAGTTCTTACGAGTTACATTGGTTCCCTACGAGGTGTTAGTGCCTCTTACGGGACCGCTTGGGAGCCGGTTTGGGTTTTCACCCTTCAACGGCTTATTTGTAAGCCTGGTCTCTATATTTTCAAATTATCGTCATATTCTCAAACCGAGAGGACCGTGACTACGCGGTTAGTTCCTATGAGTTACATGGATCCCGAACGAGGTGTTAGTGCCTCTTATGGGGTCATTTGAGTTTTCACCCTTCAACGGCATCTTTCAAAGCCTAATCTATATATTTTCAAATCATCGTCATATTCTCAAATCGAGAGGCCCGTGACTACACGGTCAGTTTCTACGAGTTACATTGGTCCCGTGCAAGGTGTTAGTGCCTCTTACATGGATGTTTGGGGCTAGTTTGGGTTTTCACCCTTCAACGGCTTATTTATAAGCCTAAGCTATATATTTTCAAATTATCGTCATATTGTCAAATCGAGAGGCCAGTGACTACGCGGTCAATTCCTATGAGTTACATTGGTCCCGTGGGAGGTGTTAATGCCTCTTATGAGGCCGTTTGGGGGCTGATTTGGGTTTTCACCATTCAACTACTTATTTCTAAGCCTAATATATATATTTTTGAATTATCATCATATTCTCAAACCGTGAGGCCCGTGACTACGCGATCAATTCCTACGAGTTACATTGGTCCCGTGCGAGGTGTTAGTGCCTCTTGCGGGCTGGTTTGGGTTGTCACCCTTCAACGACTTGTTTATAAGCGTAATCTATATATTTTCGAATTATCGTCATATTCCCAAATTGAGAGAATCGTGACTACGCGATCAGTTTCTACGAGTTACATTGATCCCGTGTGAGGTGTTAGTGCCTCGCACGGGACCAATGTAACTCGTAGGAATTGACCGCGTAGTCATGGGCCTCTTAAACTCTTACGGGGATTGGTTTGGGTTTTCACCCTTCAACGACTTCTTTCAAAGACTAATCTATATATTTTTGAACTATCGTCATATTCTCAAATCGAGAGGTCCGTGACTACGTGGTCAGTTCCTACGAGTTACATTAGTCCTATACGAGGTGTTAGTGCCTCTTATGGGGCCGTTTGGGGGCTGGTTTAGGTTTTCACCCTTGTTTTAAAGCCTAATCTAGATATTTTTAAATTATCATCATATTCTCAAATCAGGAGTCCTGGGACTACGCGATTAGTTCCTACGAGTTACATTGGTCCCGTGCGAGGTATTAGTTCCTCTTACGGGGCCGTTTGGGGGCTGGTTTGGATTTTCACCCTCTAACATCATGTTTTTAAGCCTAATCGATATATTTTCAAATCGGGAGTCACGTGACTACGCGGTTAGTTCCTACGAGTTACACTGGTCCCGTGCGAGGTGTTCGTGCCTCTTACGAGTCTGTTTGGGGACTGATTTGAGTTTTGAACCTCTAATGGCATGTTTTTAAGCTAAAGTCTAGATGTTTTCAAATTATCGTCATATTCTCAAACCGAAAGTCTCGTGACTACACGGTCAGTTCCTACGAGTTATAGTTGTCCCATGCGAGGTGTTCTTGCCTCTTATGGGATCGTTTGGGGGTTGTTTTGGGTTTTCACCCTCTAACGGCATGTTATTATATATTAATGTTATTGGTATGGGGGTTGTGGGGTGGAAGAAAAAAAGCAAGAAATTTATCTAATTAAATAGAATTAGTATGTTACTAAAGTATGACATTATACTTCTAATACCTTAAGGAAATAATAAGTCATCGGAAGACTTTTTATGGGATACTTGAATCCGATAGTAAACATCATGGTCACTACTTTATCTTGGCATTAGTAATTGCAATATGTTACTCAGCAAGCATTCAAAATAGGTACTAGGCTCCTTTCATATTGATATTTACTACGATGATGATATAAATAAAGGTATAATATTAAAAGTATTAAACATATATAATTTTTTATATAATTTATATACCAGATCAGATTAGAGTTTAACATATAGGATTAATATCAATTCAAATTCGACCGATTTACTAATAGGACGAATTATATAAGCTCAACCGATATCCAAATAATATACACAACTAATTGTTTTCTTTACTCTCTTATTCTCCTCCAATACAACATTCTCTAAAAACTTAACTGTTTTCAACCTTGCTATTTCAGAATATAATCCTAGATGTATATTGTAGGGATCATGAACACCCTCTCCTAATGTTTTGAATACCATACTAAATCCTCTTCTAGAGTCTAGCCTCTAAAACACTGCACCAAAAGTCCAGAATTTAAACTCAATGCAATAAACTCCCAACTCCCAAGGTATCAAAAGCAGACCTGAATGCCTACACAAGTATTACTGCTAAGAAGTACCCAAATTACTGCATTAACTGGGTTTGTCCTTTGTCCTGGATAGAAGACATGCTCTAGACATGCTTTTCTCAGATTTCATCTCAAGCAACAACACGTTAAGATTGTTACAAAAGACAATGGCTAGGGACGAAGTAGAAAATGGATACAAAATCGATATGAGCCACAAAAAACATTTGGAGATATTATTAGTCCCCACTTGAGTTCAAGTTTGTTGATGGGTACAACCCTATAGACCGCTTCAAATATATAAGCCTGATGTGAATTGGCAAAATAACCCCCAAAAATTGACCCTGAACTCTTCAAAACACTTTATAACTCGTTTGGCTAACAACCAAGCATGAATATGTATAATGCTTTCTAAGTTAACACAATGCAAAATTATTTGTATGTTAGTGTATGATGACTTATATTCGTGCTAAATGTGATGACTTTTTATTTTCTAAAGAATTCATAAAAAACATCATGAATTGTCATTCAAGTTTCAAATGTGGGCACCCCCAAGAACTCATCGATTTAGAGGATACTTGTTTTTGTTTAAGTCTTATTAGGAAGACAATGAAAACTTGGTACTTTAGGGAGGGAATGAATCTCCTCGCCAACAGCATAATTCAATAATGAAATTATTGGGAGTATAGCAAGGCCTTGCTCCTTTCATATTTATATCATCATCGTAGTATGTATCAATATGTCATATTGATATTTACAACGATGATAGTCGACAGATTGATGCAAAATGAAAATCTATTACACACCAATCAATGGCTAATATGCTACTATTGAAAAATCAACAGCAGTAGCAGATTAACATCAGCATACAACAACAATAGGATAACTAACAGCTACATACAACATCAGCATATACCCCACCAACCTTATTTCAGCAGCAGGCAACATACAACAATATAGTGAATACAACAGCATAGTGTAATATACAATAGCATAGTGTAATATACAATAGCATAGTGTAAACTCTGCAGCAACATTCAAATAGTGTAAGAGCTTGAAAACTTGAATTTTATAAAAAGACGGACAAGAAATAAAGATGAAAAATGAAAATTCAGCAGCTATCCCAGGCTCCAATACATCTGGAATTTTTTGCTACCAAAACTGACATTTGTCATGTGGAAATGAAAATTCAGTTCAAAATGTATTTGTCATCTGGAAAGCCTATCAATTGACAAGCTTTCAATAGACCACAAACAACAACTTGCTAATCGAAGATGACAAAAATTGAAAGAAAATAATAAAGAGAACCTCTGTTTATTAGCCCATAGGTGGATGATTTCAAATTGAAACGACAATGAACATAGAGAGAACCTCTGATTTTTGATTTTTTTTATATTTAAGATTGTGGACTCTATCATCATTGTGTGTGTTATTGGAACCCTATATTTTAAAGTGATTACAATCTCGACATTTTAAAGTTCAAATTTATATATATAATCAACATCGCAAGGAGTGGGAGGTGATTGAGAGGATGTAATCTAAATAGAGGAGTCTAAAGACTCTATGTGTCCTTACTCCGTACTAGGCAATAAAATTACTAATTGTGAGAACGAGGGGAAAATTTTAAAACCCGACACTCTGAATTCAAGTGATAAGATATTAAGCTCACCTCTTAAACTTGCATCAGGGTCTGATGCTATTGCTAGAAATTCACGATGAAACTCTAACATTTCAAAGTCACCTGGTGTCACACCTGAGAAACATGTTTCAAATATAGGTCATTATGTTGGTACCGAGACTGTTGATGCCGTCTCTAACTATTCATCAAGAAATAAAACTTTTCATTCCCCCGTGACTGCAAAGAAATCATAGGTAAACCAATTCATTAAACTGTTCTATGTTATAACTAAAATGAATTTTGGGACCTTTATAATTGTTCCCCTAATTATTGGAATGACAGAGTTTTCTGTGATCTAATGATAATTGAAATCGTCATTCTACACTAAAAGACGACGCATTCTCATTCTTCAATTTGAAATCATCCACCTATGGGCTTTGACATTGTGACAAATTTATGTTCGATAAGTGATATTACTCAAACTTGTGAACCATTCAGATTCATAGAAACGACAATGAACATAGAGATAACCTCTGTTTAGAATGAAGGTTGCACAGTGTATGCATTATTAAAAGCCTCTGTAAACCTCTTTTTGGCCTTATCACCCAACAACTCACTGCGTACATCATTCCTGCTAGAAACAAAAAAAAAGATCCAAATAATAAATGAAATTCAGATAATGACTAAAGCTTTATAGGTTGCTGTTTTTTAGAGTTATGGTCTAAAAGAACTAATGTGAGTTTTTGCTTCCCTCTTCATTTTCTTTTTTCAATGACACACATCCACCAATCTATTTTGAATGTGGTGTGATTCATAACTTTAAAGCATCTGAATCTAAGGAACTTCAATTAGGATCCACTTTTATACTTTTTAACATTATGATAAAGTTCCTCATTATTTAGGGAGTCGCTATCAACGCTCCAAAAATTCTAGCTGCACTTCATTTTGATTTTCAATTTTTGAAAATGACAAATAAACCCTTATCTCATTATTTATCATTTATTCCTTCTCCCTCTTTAAATAAGTGATTTTCCTTTATACCAAAATTAAGTTTACTCATTTTTATTTTTAAATAATAGTTTTAATAAAAAATTCTTTTGATAACTTTTATTTTTTGGTCGCGTATTGTGTCGCATTTTAATTTGGTCGCGTTCATGTTAGATAAAAAAAAAAGATTTCGTGTCATGTCGCGTTCTTGAATCAAGTCATGTCGTGATATATTTGCGTGTGTTCTTGTTGAGTTAACAAAAACTATTTTTCTTTTAGTTACGTTTTAAAACAGAAACACGATCAAATTAAAATCCCACACAATACAACCAAATTAAAATCCCACACAATACGATCAAATCTTTTTTTATTTGGGCGTGTTTCTGTTTTTGTAAATAAATTAAAATAATATTTCATGTCATGTCGTGTTTCTGCTTTTTTTATTTTTTGAGATTCTTTTTTACTTTTGTCTCTTTTTTGTTTGTTGGGATCATTTTGTTCATATTTTTTTTTTACTTTTACTGCTTTTTTATACTTCGTGGAAATATTTAATTTTATAAATTATTTTTGAAATATTTTTATTCAAATGTTGATATTTATGCAGATTTTTAGTAATATTTGTAAAAAAAATGGTTCAATTAGAGAGGAGATGAAGGTTTGAATTTTACCTAAAGAGCATTAAAGATAGGAGGGTAGATTTGTAACTATACAAATTTTTGGAGTGTGAGAAGAAAAGGGTGGAATGCTAATAGCTCCACCCATTATTTATTCAAGATGGACAACTAAAGGAAATATCAATACTTTACAGCAATCGGGTAAGGCCAATTGTTGGGGAAACATAAAAACTACTGCATCAAAGAGAGATTAACACATTACATGCCTTCATCATCCTTGTTAAAAGGAATAAACTAGAGAGTATTACCTTCTAGCTTATCTCGCTTAGGAATTAGGATTTTTTCCCATAATTCATTGCTTGAGTAACATCTTTGATTCTGACAAATTTATATACTACTACAAGAGTTGTATTATCAATGTATACAACCTCGTGTGCTTAACATTACAAGTCCATTCAACAACAGCTATAATTTGAGTTGTATTACTACAAATTTATATACTGCTACAAGAGTTGTATTATCAATGTAGGGTGCCGGTACAAACAATTTAAAAATTGTCAAAAAATATAAGTTACGGGTGAGGAAAGAAATAAAATAATAATATAGCATGATTAGCATATAAATTCATAAATAAAATAACAATATAGCATGATTAGCATATAAATTCAAAAATAAAATAATAATATAGCATATAAATTCTACAAAGCCCAACCATGGGCGATGAACAAGAACTCTACCCTGAACATTACAACTCCGACAACACACCAAGTGACTCATAATGAGCTTTCATTATGCTAGGCACGTAAAATCCATCTATGAATATGCTAGAGTTGTTCCACATACCCATGGTTAATCAGGTTCATCCAAAGCAGCGCATCAATCTCAGAATAAACATAATAAGAAAAACCAAGACTAAAAAGATCATCTTCACCCCCACATAGTGGGAATAAATCAACAACACCACTATGACTCCACCAACCAACACCACTACTTAAGCTGAACCCAACCTATGCACCCCTAAGATGGAAAAGAAACCTCGAGAGACAAACACCCTAGCCTCATTATGTTTAAACCGAGTAGTTCAATTGTTCTCACTGAATACATCGATGAAATGGTATAGAATACACAACTTAGCCCTTATTAATCCTCCAGAAGCATGTGTTGTCGATCGAAAGAAAAAAAAAAGGGTAATAAGAATGTGGGCCACAAAGGAGGCCTTACTCAACCGACTGGGCACATCATCAGCCGATGCATGGAGTATATACAACTCCTTCCTTGTACTCCACTTTCATATCTCTGATCATCTTAGTGCCCTCACTCCTCCGCACGACCACCATACATGTGAGCCCATTAGACCCTCAAAAACCTATGAAAAAATCATTTCCACCAAATAACTCAACACCCACCCACAATCTGGCATAGGAGCACTGCTAAAATGATAACATCCATGCCTAAGAAAATCATGAAATTTATATCGGGAAGAAAGAAAGAAAATAGTTTTTATTTTATGAGAGAAAAATGTGCTCTCAACTATTCTTACTACGTTTCATCATATCATTCCAATTTTAAAAGGCATCGTATGTTATAATATATTGGTAGAAGGCGTGATTTACCTCATCAAATACCTCAAAAATGTCGATGCTTGGTTAGTGAATGGTGCAGACAGTCGTCCTTCCCGCAGCCACCACATTTTTCACCATAAGCATGATGATCAAGAGTCGTCCTTCCCGCGGCCACCACATTTTTCACCGTAAGCAGGGCAATCACAATTGTTCTGGCATCTAATCCGGAGGTAATTAATTATCACCAACCATGTAAATCTGGTACCATAATGAAGGTAGTGAATTATCAAGTTAAAAAGGCATGGGTATTAAAAAATGCATAGGTAGTCCAGAACAAATATATAGGTAGTCCAAAACAAATGCATCGGTAGTCCAAAACAAAATGAGTTGCCATTTAATTCTAATGGCATCATTGCATGAATTAATTAACCCAAGCCCATGAAACTGAAATTCCATTCAATTAAAAATAGGTCGCAATTGATAAAAATCCATTTATACTTGAAATAGAAGAAAATTAAAAGTTCTCTTACTGTAATTTCAAAAATCATGAAATGAAAAGAAGGAGATTCTATCAATTGGGGGTCAATCTGCAGATTCTATCAACAAATTAGAATAAAAAAGTAAAAAAAATCACAATAAAATTGTATACCTTATAATAGAATATTGTTACAATTTGAGGTCAATTTGTAAAAGAAAAGAGAAACAAAATGTATGATTAGATGGTGAAATAACCTAAAACACACAAAAACAGAATATTATAGAAGGTAAAAAAAATTATAATGAAAAAATTTCACCAAATAACAAACCCAATTTTCAGAAAATCTAAGATCCAAAAGTGCTACGAAATAGGGTTCGAATCCAGAGTAAAAGTAGAAAGACATGTAAAAATTTGATTAGAAATAATATAAACTGAAGCCTACATCACCTCCTTATTGGATACTCTGCTCAAACGACTTATGAGAATTAGATTTGCAAATCCAACTAAAAATATTAGTGTTTCAAACAACAAAAATTAAATAGGGGGAAAGAAATACACCAAAACACAACATGGTTTGAATACCCTCATCAATCTTTCTATTTTCTAAGACTCAATGTGTACACAACATGGTTTGGTGCTAGGATCACTTATAAAATCATGAAATGGAAAGAAGTAGAAAAAAAAACTAGAGTCCATAACACAAAGCCTATTGAATCCGTAAGAAGCCAAAAAGTACCAAAACCTACAACACAAATCCTATAAATCCCAATCAGGAACTGAAATCGTAAACAAAAGTAATACATTAAACAAAAATTCTACTTTAAACTAACACAAACATAGTGAAATCGTAAACACAATAAACAAAAATACTACTTTTAAATAAAAGAAATTGAAATCGTAAACCACCCCCAAGAAACCATAAATCCCAATCTGGAATCACGCATTCAAAATTTCTACTTTTAAACCCAAGAAACCATAAATTCCTAAGCTAGAATCATAAAAACCCCCATGTAAAATCTAGAACAAACTATGTAAAACCGAAATCAAAATCATGAAAAAACAACCCAGGATAGGGTGAGCGGGAATGAGAGGGTGAGATACTCTAACCAGGAATAAGAGAGCGGGTGAAATCTTAAACCCACAGAGTTAGTATAATGATTTTTTTAGGCTATTTTTATATTTTAGTCAAGTGTACTCAATTTTGGCACACTTTAAAACATTGTCAAATTTTGGCACTGTTTTAAAGTGTGCCAGATTGTCATTAAACCGTGCCAGAATTTGGCACAATTTTAAACTTTGCCAGATTTTTAATATCAGGGTGTGCCAAATTGATGTTTTTGATGTAGTGTAGCAACAACGCACATTCGCATAAACATAAGGGCCAACCTATTTGATCGAGACCATGATTCATGGACAATAATTTCATCCTCGTTACTGGCATCAATAATATCAGGGGGTTCATCATATATAATTGCCATGTCCAGGTCAAGAACCCCTAGGCTGAGCTCAATTTGCTCATTCCATTCAGAGAAATTAGTTCCATCAAATTTGGGATAGGACTGAGCATGCGAATACAGGTTAATGGGAACTGCAATTAATAACAATGTTCACAAATTAAATTTTACACACAACAATAATTGTAGGGGTCGAATATTGAATTGTTGACTAAAATTTTGGCAGATTTCATTTACATTCTGAATATCACGGAATCAATGTTAATTATCACATATTGTTCACATTGTAAAGATGTACTACCCTATAATTAATTTATTATGGTTCCATAATTTTGGCATCTATGTTTGTTGCCTAAACATTTAATACCATGATTAATGGACTTAATGTCAACTATTCTGTTTTTACAAAACCAGTTCTAACGTTGTTTAATTCAGATATTGGCATGTGTTGCGCCTCAATCCAATTTTATAACTAACATTAGAATAAACCTTTAATGAATGTAAGTGTATTATTCGTACATACAGTCTCAGTTTGTGTTTGGCCTTTGACTTAACTCAAATAAATAGTTGCTTACATGTCCCAACTTAAATATAGTTAATCATACATTAAATATTTACTATAATACGCAATCTACAAGTAATTACCAAGATACCAATAGCAGCTTAAATTCCTCGAAAACGGAATTGCCCAGGTATAGTAAAAACATATAATACATGAATTTTGCAGAAAATGGCAAAAATGAGTTTTCACCATAGAATCGAAGTAAAACATGCCAGCAAATCAAAACCTTTTGCGGAACGTTAAAATTAATTTTCTGTCAAGAGTTATAAGCCCTAAGATTATTTCCTAAAATGACAAAAACGGAGTTTTGAGGGCCTTAATGGACTCTGATTGTCGAAAAACACATTACATCACGGCCAAAGGCCGTGAAATTCGATCATTGGCCCGTTTCCAGTCAACCCACCAAGTTTCAAATCAATCGGACACCAAAAATTTCGAAAAACACTATTCACTGCACAAAAAAAAAATTCTTTCGAAAATCTGTTTCGTGTCAAATCACAGTTTTTATTTAATTAATCTTAAAAACATATCCGTTTTCTTATCATGATTAATAAAAGTGTTTTTCAGAACGCTTACACAGACTTAAAACAATAAAAATCATGCCAACGACATATTAGGGTTCTAATAACACGAAAAATGGGTTGAACAATAATGGGACAGTTATCATAAGATTAAGGACTGTACACAGTAATTCATTCTTAATATCATACATAACAAAATTTTGAATTACTAATTCCTTACTAATTCCAAATTAGTGTATGATTACCATATTGCTTAAAATTCCAGATTTCCAGCTTCAAAAGATCAAAACTATAATAAGAAAAATTTCGTACATGGATATCCTGAGATAATAAAATCGAAAGCTCTGATACCACATGTTATTCAAGACTGTTTTGTTCATCATTAAATCGGACATAAACCATAATGTTATATCACGTTAAAAACAGTTTTGTCATGAATCCATGATGTTTTTATCATCATGCAATCACAAAATAAATTTTTCTATATAACTATGATCAAATCTAACATTTGTCCATTGCAGTTTATATGGAGAATTGACTTGAATGCTCCAATTGGTTTCTTCCTTGAATCTCTTGCAAAACAGACTAGAATTGACTTTGTGTGTGGCCAGAAATTTGATGAGGAAATATTAACCAAGGGAATTTCGGATTTTCTCTCCCTCCTTAGAAACAGTGTGTTATGAGATGACTCTAGATGGTGTAGAGGTCTCTATTTATAAGGGGAAGAGGGCCGAAATCCTAGTCAAGGTGGCACTCTTTTCAAGTTTTCCACTAATGCCACTAACCATCATGTGACTAACGGATAAAATTCACCCAATCTTTTAATATCTCTTATTTATCACATTCCTAATTAATTATATGACATTTATCAATACCACATTAATTGGGAAATTCACAAATTCAGAATTTAATATAATTGAAATTAAATAATTAATTTCGACACTTATTATTAATTTCCAACAAGAGAGAGACGAGAGTTGAGTTATTAAAGAGAGAAGGGAGAAAACATAGAGATGAAAGAGCAATGAAAGATCCTAATGGATCAGATAGTGACCAAGAGACGAGAAAGACATTAGAGACTGATGGTCCTTGGACCACTTTAGGTGGTTGTTGGCAACGATATGGCCAAAGAAAAAGACAGGAGTAGCCACCGAGGGAGGTAGCAAGCGGCTGGGGTGGTTGGCGGCGACAACATTCATTTTCTTTTATTCTTTTTTGTTAATGAGTGTGTTTAGTTTTTTTTTTTAATTTTACTTCCCCTTTTTAATAAATTAAGATGTTTTTTTACTAGTAAGTTTTTATTGTGCTTTTTAATGAATTATATTTTTAGTCTCATGCCAATTGCTAATTGAATAACTTAATGAATTAGATGTCATACATGTCAGCCTGGCTTCCTAGTCAACATATGATCAAGTATCCTAACATAGGTTTAACGAAAAGTTAGAATTACATAAATTTTCATATTTTATTTTTCAAAAGAAAATTAATCTGAAAATTTACCATGATCGCGCACACGACCTCTGGTGTACCACCAAACTATACCACGTTAAATGATTGGTTCACTTCAGTATAGTATTTTTTTTAGATAAAGTTAAGACTAATGTTTTACTGATGACCAAACTTTAGAGAGTATATAGCATAATTTAATGCACACCCTTTATTTTAGGGACATATATCAAATAGTCTCTCGAACATTTTTTAATACACGTCTAGTTAAAGTTTTTCTATTTTGTTCCAAAAAATTCCTCACCACATAAAAACACTCAAAAAAGGAGTTTAGGTGAGGATCGTCGGAGCTCGGGCAGTGAGGGTGGAGGTGGAGCGGGATTGTCACTAGCGCGGACCTTTAAAATAAAAGAATATTGATTATATAGGTGTTTGAGGGAGTTATCGAAATAATTTTTTTTTAAATTAAATGTGTATTAAAAAATATTTGAAAGAATTTTTGATAATTAATCCTTAACTTTACATGTCAAAATATACTTTTTGACAACAACTTTTCAACACACTGTCTTTACCATGCAACACTTTGGTGTTGTGTGATGAGAGAAACACATTATTATGAGTGTCCCATGCTGAGAGGCAACTGTATTAAATGTTTTTTTAGAAAAAATACTGATAATTTATATGTAGATTATCAGGCAACAAGTGGTTTTCTTAGACGTTTGGTGTCCACTATTTGCTTGTGTAAATCTGGTGAACTCCACGTCTACAGATTTTCTGGTGTGATTATTTTTTGGCCAGATGTGAGACTGCATGTTTGTATATGTGATAAGTTGGCTGACTTTTATTAATGACGATGGTTAAGAAATTGAGGGCTCGTTTGGTTTTGTATTTAAAAAAATCAATTTAAATGATGTTTTTAAATACAATTTTAAAATTTAGTTTTTTATGTTTATAATTATTGGTGGGCGTTTGATAAACTTGTTTTTGAAATATAATTTTTCGAAAAATTAACAAGATTGGCAAACATGTATATTTATATTATACATACATATATGTGTGAATATATATATATATATATTAAATTATTCCATACATTAATAATACATGCATAAAACTATATATTAGTAACATGTATCTATTGATGATATTACTTAACATATGGATCTTAGTATATTATATAATTTAATAATATAAATATATGTAATTTCGTGTACATGTAACACCTCGTACTTTTGGGGATAATTAAATTCCATAAATGGGTGTAAATTGGAAATTTGAGGAATTTCTCGGAATAATAATTTTTGGAATTTATGACGGTTGGATGATTGTAGAGGTGTGTTTCGTTTACTTTTGAGATTAAGTAAATGAGTTGGAGTATTTTAATTATATGTCGCAGCAGGATAAAGTGACAGAGGATAATATTTTAATGGGAATACCGCATTAAGTTGTGTGGGGTTAAATTAGTGATTTGCGGTCAAGTACTTCGGATGGAGATTTTCATTGTGCGGTTAGTCTCGGAATGGCCGAGATAGTCAGAATAGTGTATCCGATGGTAGAAATTGAGTTTCAAAAATTTTTGGGCTATTAGGGACTCGTAATTGAGTAAACGAGTCATTTTTGAGTTTAAAGGGATAAAACCCTTATTTCTCGCTATATAAGGAGGGAGAGGGAGAGAAAAAGAGAGAAGAGAGAGAGGAAGGAAGAGAGGGAGAAGAAAAAGGAGATTTCTCGCCAACCTCCGCGGGATTCGAATCGGGGTCGTCGGATTTTATCCACGAGGCAAGTGTTTACTTGCTTATTTTGTTTAAAGAATAAATCTCATATTATAGTTGGTAGATTATAACTATAAAGATTTTTGGGATGGGTTTTGGTGAATCAAAACGGGTTTTCAGAATCTAAAACGAATAAACCCCGAATAATTTCCATTTTGAAAAACTTAGGATTTAATCGAAATTAGTTGTTGGTTTCGGGTTCTAGGATGTTTAGAACCCTTTTTATATGTGTATATGTAGTTGGTTGAGGTTGTAGGATGTTGGGAGAGGAGATAAAAGCTTGGTACAAGCTTTAATGGCCGAAACAGCTTCTCAGAGAAGAAGCTGTCCGAAGCCATCGATCGATCGACGGCCAAGGGTCGATCGATCGATCCTTCAGGATTTTTGGCAATTTTTTCTTGGGATATTTATATGGGATTAATTCCAATTTTAATGGATTCTAGCTTATTTATTGGATGAAATAAGTATTCATTTAGGAATTAAACATGTAGCCATTGAGGGAATTTATGGGGGCTAGGAGGGTGCTATATTGGTGTGGCACTAAGAATTATAGTTTCTTTTGGAAATTAAATAATTAAATAATTGGACATTTGGGGTGCACAAAAAGAGAATGGGGACTTCTAAATTATTTTGGAGCGGGATGTATATCTTGGGTTAGATGAGAAAAATCCCGGACTATTTTATTTAGGGGTGTTCGAGACGAGTAACACCCGAGGGAGTATTTTAGTGTGCAAATAATTAAAGAAATTTGTGCGCGTAGAAGACATAATTATATTTATTATGGTTGAGTATATCCTAAGAGACTACTAGGATAAATTGGTATATTTAGAGAAATTATATAAATCCTTAAATGTGAATAAGGTACAGATTATTTATCAAGTGAGGAAATACTTTTGGGTTTAGTATCGTGAGTGTGCGAATACTTGTATATTATTAATTGTGAGAATCTTTGGGATTATTGGTCATCGTTATATGTGATTGGCAAGTATAGCCATTTATAGTTATCTTTGAGGAAAGATGTGGAGTATATATATACAATGTGATTAAAGTATATATATAATATGATATGATTATGTATATATATCTATGTGTGGATGGTATATATATATTTATGTGAAGCATACCCCCTCTAATACTATCATGGGAAGTTGCGCGGTGTGGGTGAGGCCCCTGGCTGGAGGAGCAGGGAGCGTATAGTCCCCAGGTCATAGCGTCCATTGTTATATTGTGTGATTTTTTTTATTAGGGGTGAGACGTGGTGGGTATGTTTCGTCTCATTTTCGGGGAGGAACTATGACCACTACCCAGACGATGTGACTTATGACCGCGATGTCTGTGATATTGAGTCCGACCGCTGGTCCCCAGGATGGTATGTGAGTGATGTGCTAGAAGATGATAGCATTAAGAGACCGCATCCTCGAGTTATAGCTCGTTGGGATGGTTAGTATAGTGGTGTGTATAGTATATTACTCGTGCATGAGAACAAGATATTATATATATCTCTAATTAGAGTAATGAGATAAAAGGAATAAAGATTAAATTCTCATTGTGGAAGATGTATCCGGACTTTTATTGTGATGTGTATTATAAATGTGTAGGTTAAGTATATGTATTTATATGAGTAAATAGCTATATATATATATATATATATATATATATATATATATATATGTTGTGTACTGAGGGTCTAATGGATCTCGACGATCGACCTTGCCTAGTAGTAGTGTATCGAGGGGGGGGGTCCTAGTTTGGATATCTCTTCACGAGACACCCCACGCACGAACCTGGCATAGTGTTGAGATAGGGGAGAAGTTTAGACCTTAGTACTTAGTTTTCTTAGGATTTCTAGAGGTTGGGGGCGACGGATTAATTAGTCAGCGTAGCTTGACTAGGGTGTTACAAGAATGCGCTACGTGTGCACTGTTAGAAGAGAGGTGAGGGGTAACTCGTGGGAGTGCGTTACCAATTTAAATATGAGATAAAACTTATTATTTTTTTATAAAGCATTTATGCACTTGCAAAATATTTTCACAACTTGGGCTCTGACACGTTTCCATATTTTTCCTCTCTTGCTATATATTATATATAAATATATGTAACAACCCCATATTTTCGAGTAATTATTTTATATATATTTTCTATGTGGGATGATGTTATAAAATAATGGTAGTTGAGCTGAATATTATCTTAATGGATTTAAGAGATAATATTTACTAAGTTTTTCATATTTTCTGTTGAATGAATGTAAATAGCATTATAGTGCATCTTATTGCGTCGTTGTGCTTTAAACGACGGTTGTGATTTATATCCCAATTGGGTCATTGTAAATAATTTAATATGACATTGGAAAATGAAAGTATTGTAGGATTTTTTCGGATGCCAATTTAGAGGGTACGGTTAGTCCGGAAAGGGTTGAGATGGTCGAAATTGGGGCCTAGTAGTATTTTTGAGTTCCGGGACATTCTCGATTGGTGATAATTTAATTATGCTGTTACGAGACTTTTTAATTGTGTAGTAGCATTTAAGGGCTAGACTTATTGAAATTGGGGTATTTTAGTCTTGCTTGAGCATTTGAGCTCATTTTATTTTTTGAACTTAAAGAGAGAAGGAGAGAAGAGAGAGTTGGGAGAAAATGGAGAGAAAAGGAGAGAAATGGATATTGGAGCTTGGAATCGTTGATCCGAGAAGAGAATCCGAGGCTACAAACATGAGGCAAGTTTTTACTTGCAATTATATATGAATTGTGTGAATAAACTGTATAGATAGTTGTGTTTTTTTAGAGTTTTGACCCTAAATGGGTTTTTTTGATGATTTTTGGTGTTTGAACCCTTAATCTTAAGGTTTAATTTGATTTCAGTTGAGAAAATTAGTTAGTATTGGTGTAGGAATGATTTGGTAGAATTATTTGGGGTTGATGTTGAAGGAAATTGAAGAATTTGGGTGTTTGGGGATTTAGGGTTCTTAAACCCGTAGTCCATTTTTGGGAAAATCGACCGGAATCGATTCGCTAAAGGGGGAAGTTACAGGTTTGTGAGGACCGAATCGATTCGGCATATCCGAATTGATTCGGCTGTAGACAGAATGTTGGGTTTTCTTGATCGAATCAATTCGGCCTATCCGAATCGATTCGCTTTCAAGACCGAATCGATTCGACTAGGGCGAATCGATTCGGAATCCTGCTATTTTGAGGGATTTTTCAAATTTTGATTTTTATCCATTTTCTTTTAGGTTTAAGGCCTAGGAACCTTCCCTTGGGAAGTAATAAAGAGTATTAGAGGTTCGCATTAGGGGGATTACCACCCTAGACTAGTATGGGGGTAAATGGTGAATATTCTGGGAGTTATTCAATAGAATTAGGGCTTAGAGGTTTGTGTTCGGGAGATTGATATCCTAGATTAGCATGGGATAATTGGGCTTATCTCAAGGGTTAATTAGTTGAGGTTAATGTTTCGCTTGGTATAGGAAGTTAGCCTAGAACTATCGGAAAGTAGAATGTTAATGATTGGGACTTTTGGGAGAACTAGTATTGAGGAAAATTACCTGTGATGACTTATGGTATTACTTTGGACACTTGGATACTAGTGTGAGAATAATTGTGCTCCGAGTCCGAGGTCATTAATAATATAACTCTGAGAATAAGAAATGCATATTCTAAAATTGGTATTTAATGGATACGTAAATGGTTTTGAGAAGGAAAAAGTAAATATTTTCAAATGGGAAAATAATTTAGTAAATGATAATTTACTCATATACACCTCTCTAAATCGCTATCATAGGGGAAGTTACGCGCATGAGGTGAAGTCCCCTGGCTAGTGAATGTAGGGCGAATATAGTCCTCAGCCATAGGACCGGTTATTATATTATGTGTTTATTTTGCGAAGTGAGGTAATTCCGGGTGTGGTTATGACTCATTGTCTCAGGTATATGACCGCTTCCCGATGTCTCGCATTGTAGGATACCCCTGGAGGATGATAGCCATTTAGGGGCGCATCCAGTGGGGAAACTATGAAGGACGGTCTTAGAATCGTTATATGATATGTAATATAATTATTTATAATAATGTGGGACATTATTGGTGTTAAAGCATTTTATGTTAATAAATTTGCGTTAAATACATTTCCTGGAGGTATAAAGTGAAATGGAAAGTTAAATGGTGTAAACTGATTTTGTAAAGTATTTTGTTAAATAATGTTTCCAAATGAGAAATGAAACGGGTAAGCCATATTGTGTGGAACTGAAAAAGGGAAATTTTAGTAAGTAAACTAAATTATATTTTCTTGCCCTAATGTAGATTCCTTATGATAAGATAGGCATGAGTTTGAAATTTTAGCTAATTCCGTTATTTAAACAGGAAGTTTAATTCCTAATATCCTAGTGCAACGTTAGGATGTGTATTTAATTGAGAGGTGAGGATGTTTCTTACTGCAGAGCGAATACAACTTGTTTAATTGGTTTAGAATTCATGAATATTATGCATTTTATTTGCACATTTGTCATATCAAAACGGGCCCTGACCCGTTTATATTTCTTTTCTTGCATAGTTTTATCTTATGCCCAGGTGCTCCGCTGCAATGGCGCCTTATATGACCCTTATTTCTTAGTGTCAAGGAGTTACAAAATTTTTGTGGGTGTTGTAGGACTCGTATTATAGACGCATTCATCTTTGGTATACTCTAGTTAGGATTATATTAAACACTCACGCAATTTTGCCCAAGTCTTTTATTTACTTTTATATTGTGATAATTATTTGTAATACTCGGTATAACTGTTGTATTGGTCTGTTAACCGACAGCTTATTCGGTTATTACTTGTTGCATTATTATTGTTATTATTACTCATTTGTTTTTATATCCACCTTTTGTTCAAATTGGATTGCCAAGATGTTTTCTTTTAAATTTCAAATTAGATTGACATCCGTTTTCTCAAATATTGGGTGGTTATATCGTATTATTATTATTATTTTCGGAGGTGATGCTAAGAATGGACCATCTATGATTCCTGCATTTATTGGGATATTAGGCTGGCCACCTCTTATTTGAATAAGCGGGTTATCACAGATGGTATCTTCCACAACGCTCAAATTACACACCCGAATCTATGGTTAATAAAAGACGGTGACTCTATCCTTGCCACTCAGAATACACCTCTCTCATCCGAGGTGAAACTCACCATATCTTTCTTGCTAATTACTCTGGCTACTCCAAATGGTTCCCAGATACCATACTCTAGTCTTAACTGAACTAAAACTACCTTACTCTATGCCCCATCTAGGCATCCTATGCTTGTCCTTTAACTCTTACCAGACAAAACTAAAGCGTGTGGTTCTATGTTCCATATCTCAATCCTTTCCCCATTTATGGACACCTTGACCATATTCTATAGCCTTGATATTGACAATCACCCTCATAGTTCCTTTAACTCCCCCAGCAAAGGAAAACAGACTACTGGCCTCAACTGCCTTCATTCCATGAGTTCCCCGGGCCGATGTCCACCAATGTTGTTTTTTGAACACGACTCCTCCATAATTTTTTGCAACACCTACTCGGGAGCCTATCCTCCAGTGAAGGTCTCTTTCTTCCTTGTGCCTGCCTTACTTCGGTGCAAGGCTTCCTTAAACCTATAATTCTTTATTCACGGTCGGCCTCTGATCGATCCTCATGTGAATACCTAGGAGTTTACATTCTTATCATTCCTGATATCCCTAAGAAACTCGCTGTTAAAACCCTCTACAAGGTCCTTTTACGGGCAAAACTTCATGCTCCACCAAATACGGTGACTACCGTTCCCACCATTTCGACACTACTCCAACAGGTGAGAAATTTTCCCCCAAATTTTTACATCTGGGCATTTCTATACCCCACTCTAGGCCCGAGCTTCTGAGCCTTATACTTCCACTGAATGATGTTACACTACCTCCACCTGTCAAAGTCCCAACGTGTGGTCCTTTTTCCTAATTCAACTTAGTGTTCAAATTAAACCCCGCCTCTTGCTACTCTCATAACGGACTTCCATGGTCGTCCTTCATCATACAGCATACGAATCTCAGACGAACGATCGAAAGATTTACTAAAATCCTACATTATAACAGAAGAACGAAAATCTCACCAGAGAAATCAACAACCCTAATCCTAAGGCTCTACGTCAAATCACAATCAACGCAGAAAACATAGTACATCCGCACAGATTCCTAAGGACACTAGAACCTGACGCTCTGATACCATCTGTAACAACCTGCTTATTCAAATAAGAGGTGGCCAGCCTAATATCCCAATAAATGCAGGAATCATAGATGGTCCATTCTTAGCATCACCTCCGAAAATAATAATACGATATAATGGGGGTTGTTACATAAACAGTTATATTTTATTAGAAAAAAAATTGTTATCACTGTTTTTATTTTGTTAAAAACTGTTTTATGTTCAAAACTATTTTTTTTTGGTTAAAAAGCTATTTTTCCAATTTTAAGCGTTTTGTTTTTTGGTTAAAAATTGTTTAAATGTCATCAAATATCATTTTTCGTGAAGAAAATTTCATATTTAGATACGAATTATGTAGCAAAGTCTAATAAATTCATGAAATGTACTATAGTCTAATTAAAAAAATTATAATATTATAAAGTAAAAAATTGAAATAATAATATATTTTATCTTAAAGTATAAATTTAATCTTACCTATGTTTTAAAATCTTATTTTTTTTTAGTTTAGTGAAATGGAAAATGGTATTTTTTCCTTTGCATTTCAAATATTTGAAAAGAATGTGGGGGAGGATGTTAAGGGTATATATATATATTGAACATATAGTAATTTTGGATGAATAGCAATGTTTGGGTGAATAGTGATTTCGTGTGATGCGTGTGCATGGAAAAGGATAATACATGACAAATGTGGTATTTAACTTTAAACGCCGAAATAAAAATGCACGAACCACTCGTATTATGTAAATAAAATATAAAAAGTATCACATACATGTTTTGGGAGTTATTTTTATACATGCGATATGAATCTCACTTTGGTAAAAAATTATATTGGTACAAAAATTATAAGAGACCCTATTATGGAAAAAATGTGTGCTTTTGTCACATAAATGGTATTTTTGTCAAAAAATAAAAATACTCAATTTTTTTTTTTGAAAACATCCTAGAAGATGTAAAATTCAATTCTGATTAATTTTCATGCTTTGCACTTTCTCGAAAAATATCAGGTAGGCATTCGTTTTTCGCTTTTTGGTTCCAAAACTCACATATTGAGTTAAAGGTGGAATATATATATACTAGCGGATACCCGTGCCGAGGGCACGGCGATAAATTTGCCCCCGTGAAAAAAAAACAGTCCATAAAAAAATAAAAAGAAAAAAGAAAAATAGTTAAAAAAATCCATATCTATTTATTATATAAAAAAAAAAAGAAAAAAAAAAGCTTTTAGCATGACATTTCATGCTTGGGCATGAAATGTCAAAAATATCATACATGCATTTTGGCCATCCCCATATGGCTCCATATTATATGGATTGCGGGTGTACATATTCATGGGAAGACTCGATTTTTTTTTTCTTTCCTTAATATAGGTATTGTTCTGGTTTGACCGAAATAGATACATATGTAGATGTATACTTATTTTTTTTTTGGTATCATATCATGTGGTGTCCATGCTAGCTTTAAGTGCATCATGACTAATTAACATTCGCGGTTGGGGACTTTCGCTGATCAAATATTATTTTGACAATGTCAGAATCAAATATGGGATCAAATTTAATCCGCCCTCAAAATAATTCTACTAACACTCTTGTACCACTTTAGAGATGTTATTTTAAAGGCTAGAACACATGGTGGTAATTTGTGTCATAAGTATGTCTTGGCTGCAAGTCTATATAATGGGTATGAACTTTGTTAGTTCTTTTCAGTCGAAAGCCTAGGATTCCTAAACTATTGAATATGTATGTGGCTATGTGTCGGTATATATAATGTTCTATGCATGTCTAATATGGGTTAAAGGTACTTTTATGGGTTTTCTTTAACAAGTTGTCCGGACATATATATATATATATATATGTAAGTTTGATCATTGGTAGAATAAGATATAGGGTAAGATGGTTTAAATGTATAATTTCTTTGTGTTTACAATAATGGCCGAGTAAATCAAGATGTAGTTCGAATATTTATGTCCAAGTTGATTATTAAATATGTGTTAGTGGGACTTAGGCCATGTGAGGAAAAAATTTGGATGGTATGAGTATGGGGTAGGTTTCGGCAAGAGGCCAAATAAATTAAAAAAAAGGAAGGCAAATTTATTTTCTTTATTTTTACGTATGATAAATATTGTTCTGGCCGAAAGTGTAATGTTATAGGTAGTAGGCAAAAGTCTAACCTATATATATCAAACATTCTAAGTAAAAAATTTAGCATTTGGAACTTATCAAATTTTCTCTTCCTTAATTTGTAAGACATAAAAAATAAATCAATCAAACCAAGTCCTAAAACCACCATAAAAACCATCATTTTTAGAGGATTTCTACACCAGTTTAACCATAGTGACATTAATATTTTAGTATCATAAAAAATAGGAGGATTATTCAAAGAGGGAAGCTTCGATTATTTCAAAGTATTTTTCATCTTCATTTCAACTTGATATTATATCACGGTAAGTCACAATTGTTCCTTTATTTTAGAATATACTAAATATATTTGTAATCACATAAAATATATTGTTAAAATTGAAACCTCCATGCACAGATGTAAAATAGAATTAAATTATGTAAATGTTTATGTATGTATATATTTATATGTATATATAATGTTATATGCATGTCTAATATGGGTTAAAGATACTTTTATGGGTTTTCTTTAACAAGTTGGCCGGACACACACACACACACACACACACACACAAATATATATATATATATATATATATATATATATATATATATATATGGATGCAAATGGGATCATTTGGTAAGATAGTTTAAATGTATAATTTATTTGTGCTTTCGATAATGGCCAAGTAAATCAAGATGTAGTTCTAATATTTATGTCCAAGTTGATTATTAAATATGTGTTAGTGGGACTTATACCATGTGAGAAAAAAAAATGTGGATGGTATGAGAATGGGGTAGGTTTCGGCAAGAGGCCATATAAATTAAAAAAAAGGAAGGCGAATTTATTTTCTTTATTTTTACATAGGATAAATATTGTTCTAGCCGAAAGTGTAGTCATGTTATAGGTAGTAGGCAAAAGTCTCACCTATATATATCAAACATTCTAAGTAAGAATTTAGCATTCGGAACTTATCAAATTTTCTCTTCCTTAATTTGTAAGACATAAAAAATAAATCACTCAAACCAAGCCCTAAAACCACCATAAAAACCATTATACATCTCATATTTTTAGAGGAGTTCTACACCAGTTTAACCATAGTGACATTAATATTTTAGTAACATAAAAAATAAGAGGATTATTCAAAGAGGGAAGCTTGGATTATTTCAAAGTATTTTTCATCTTCATTTCAACTTGATATTATATCAAGTTGAGTCACAATTGTTCCTTTATTTTAGAATATGCTAAATATATTTGTAATCGCATAAAATATATTGTTAAAATTGAAACCTCCATGCACAGATGTAAAATAGAATTAAATTATGTAAATGTTTATGTAAGTGTATATATGTATGTATATATTTATATGTATGAATTGAAATATATATAATGTTATAAGGCTTTAAATTTTGTTCAAATATATATAATGTCATAAGGCTTTAAATTTTGTTCCAGATTATAATTGTTTTTAAAAAATTTGCATTAACAAGAATTTTCACGTTCTGACTAAAAAAATTTTGTACTTGAAATTTGGATGATTTATAGCATGCTTACTATTCCAAAATTTACTAATCATGAATATATGTGAGAACCGAAAGAGAATGAAAGAAATATATTAATATTCTAGTAATTCTTTTTAGCTTTTTATATTGTTAAAGACCGAAGAGAATTTTGAATATTTCAATACCTTAAATTATATGATTATTAATTTGGAAGAATGAATATGAAAATATTATCTACAGTAATTATTTATATGTGTTGATAAAATGTGAAAATAATGAATAGTATTCAACGTACAGATATAATAATTACTGAATCACGTGTGAGATATTTTACGTTCAAATATCCTAAGTAAATTCTTAGAGTTCACCACTACTCCGGTATATTATTTAAGGGCTTAAAACTCTTGACTGAACTCGATCACCAATATGATTTTCTAAATGTGCTATATAAGGCAAGGAATGGGTTGGGCCTTTCGTATTTTCTTCTGATGCCCTAAAGCCTTTCGCTCATTTTTTTTAATTATCTGTTGTGTCATAAATGTGAGGCGTGGATCGTTATTGTAGCGCAAACATAATGTATAACCACCCGGAAAAAAATCAAATCCGAGACCGAGGCCCCGGTGCAAGTTTGGATTCAGAGAGGTGTTATCATTATGTCGAGGCATGGGAGAGTCATCCGTGTAAGTCGGACCAGTAGAAGGCCAATGTGGAATGAACTAAGGTGAAAAAAAAAATTAGAAGCCTTAAGTTAAATTTAATTTAAGAGTTTCCGATAATAAATTATGATTTGTTAATTTTAAGAATATTATACTACATTAAAAATTACAAAAAATATATGTTTATAATATTTCTCTGAAATTACAAAAATACTTAAATGAAAACTTTGACTCCATTTGTTAATTATGCCACTTCATTTTAAGAGATTGGACCTTATTATAATAAAAGCTGTGATATCACATGTTATTTTAAATGTTAGGGGTTCAAAATGAGAAAGTTAAGTAAGCAAAAGAAACTACCATCGCCACTAATGAAAAACTATATTTTTGTCCAGGGATGTGAGTGGACCTAGCTATCTTGTTCCGTTGAATTATTAATGGTTGGTATATTATTATTATTATTATTATTATTATTATTATTATTATTATTGTTGTTGTTGTTGTTGTTATTGTTATTGTTATTATTTATGAGTAAGATGGTTATGTTCTTAAATAATTGGATGTTTAATTATGTGATTCATATTAGCATTCAAAATACTGACTCGAGTTGTGTTTGTTCACACTTGGGTGTATCCATTTCAAATGTATGTAGCCAAACATCATAAGTAGTAACAACAATAATTGGAAGCAGTCCGTTGACACAACGTTGTAGAGTAAAACATTTTGAAATCATTGGAGCATTAATTTAAAATTAATTTAAAATTTTTGTTTGTTATTTTGGACTTTGGCATGTGAGTCATCTTTGATAACTATTTATCTTTATGATTCAAACTTATTATCTATTTCATTTGGGACCGTAATATTATGTTGTTTTTCGAAAAATATGTGTGAGATGGGAAAGTTCATGTTATGGCCATTTAAATTCCTGTAATATAAGCATTTGATAAATTTTCCTCACCAAATGGGACGTAAGTCTAAAAATTATATTCACACCGGGATTTTGGGTAATGGAATATTGGTTGATAATTAACTTAATTGAATATTTAATTATCTAAAAAATCAGGTTGTGATAGGTTGGCATCAGAGCTCAAGTTACCCTAGACTCGATGGGTAAAGAGTCTAGGTGATCCATGGATCTCTGAGTAATGGTTTAGTTAGAATCATGCTTATGTTTATGTTTTCTACCAACTAATTTTTTTTGTTGTTTGAATTAAATGGATGGAAAAAGAGAACCCCGTAACACTACGAACAATAATGCTCCAATCGAACATGTAGACATTGTGGCATCTAATACCGCAACAACTAAAGTGAGAGAAATAATGACAGAGTTGCTCCAGGTGGTGCAGAACAACCACCAAAATAATCCAGAGGATTTGTTCGCAAAACCAAATGAAGTCTTTAGGTCTTTAGGTGGTCAACAATTCAATGGTGAAGGCGGTCCAATGACATCCGATGCATGGATCCAAAAGTGTGAGATGACTTTTGAGAAAATATGCATCTCACCAAGGTACAGAAATAAGAGCAAGTCTCTCAGCAGTTACAGGGCAGACCTTTGTTTTGCTGGGGATTAGTGCTTCGTTGACTAAATGTAATATAAATAAAGTGGGGAGACTTCAAGTCTCAGCTCATGGATTAGTTCATTCCTTAGTTCGTAATGTCGCAATTGTAAAAGCAGTTTGAGGACTTCACTCAAGGAGCGATGTCTGTCACTGAATATGTATCTAAGTTTAATGAACTTTCTCATTATGCTCTTCATCTAATAGAAATCTATAAGATGAAGAATAAGAAATTAGTTGATGGATTATGGTACTATATCTCTAAGTCAGTGCTTATGCATTGGCGCCATTTCACTTGGCCTTAGAATTGGAGCAGAAAGATGAAAAAATTTAGAGAAGAGTAGTACGGAAAGGGTAAGGTTGGAGAAACATAAAAAATACTCATTCCCAGCCTCAGTAAAAAAATGTTGGAAAGAGTGTCACCAGATACCATCCTTATAGCATGAGTCGAAGAGGTCAGTAGGTGCAAAGGCTAACCAGCGGTGGACAACTCCAACCGATAAATCAGGGAAATTTTAGGCCCTAAGGTCAACAGGGCCAAGGTTGGGGAGGATAACGTCAGCAGGTTCATCCTGGTCAACGTCAAAAAGGAAACTTTGTTCAGCATAACCAGGGTAACTAGGGATACATGGAGTCCATCCCGTTGATCCTCGCCCATGTGTACCACAAATTGTAGCACCGCCAACAGGGAGAGGTTCACAACAGGGTCAAACAGTGAGTTTTAGATACCAACAGTCAGGGAATATCTCTAGGTATTGTCCTAGGAGCCAGGGAACAAACACTCAAGCAAGGCCCAGCAGCTCTAGCCAAGGTCTATGCAACTATGCTAGGAAGAAACAACGTGCACGGTAAAATGAATCTTTTTCAATCCAAATTTCATGATACTGGTGCTTCACATTCTTTTATATGTAGATAATTTATTAAGAAAGATTATATTATTGCTACCCCTTTATTCATATATTCATGCATTGAGACACCCTTATGAGGATCTGTTATAGTATATGAACAATGTAGAGACTTTGAGATCGATGTTGCAGGAAAAATCCTTTTAGAAGATTTAATTGTATTAGGGTTTAAGGGGTTTTCCATTATCCTTGGAATGGATTGACTCAAGAAACACAATGTATACTTAGATTGTGAAGGGAGGAGTATTCACGTAGATATTCCAAAATTTTCTCCCCTTACTCATAGTTACCAAGACAGTGGTGAATCACTGATGACTAGTTTCCTATTTTCAGTATAAGTATCAAAGAAAGATATAAATGTTATAGAGATTGTACGCGAGTTTGATGATGTCTTTCAGGATATTCCTGGACTTCCATTCAGATGGGATGGGAGGTTTAGTTCAGGATTGATCTTTTACCTGATATATGACCTATCTCTAAGGAAACTTATCGCATGGCACCAAAAGAGCTAGAAGAAATGGAAAAGAATCTAGAAGAGATGCTAAAAAAGAGTGAGAATATCTTCATAGTTTCATAATATTTTTTACTAGTTTTATATTTTCTTAAGTGAGAGTAATCCTTTGAGGTGTGTATAACCCAAGTTCATATGCCCTAGTAATTCACTGTGGGGAGGACCAACGATTTTTGTGTCTAAGAAGGACGAAATTTTGCGCTTATGTTTTGATTACCGTGGTGTAACACCCCATATTTTTTTAGCTTTAAATATTTAATTAATTCCGCAAAATTTAAATTACAAGTGTGCCCTAATTTAATTGAATTAATTATTAAGTGTGATTTCAAATATTAATCGAAAGAGATAATGATTAATATAAACAAAATAAAATTTTCAAAGTGTGTAGTAAATAATACATGATTATTATTATACGTCGTAGCGAGTTAAACGACGGAATTTTATTATATCTCAACCAGGAGTCGGGTATAGACTATATTAAGGTTGAGATTGTGACTTTTAGAAAAGTTATTCGGATAACAATTCTGAGTACACGGTTAATTCGGGATGGGTCGAGATAGTAAAAAAAGAGTATCCAAGGATAGTAATTGGCTCTCGGGATATTTTTACGCATAACCGGGCGCATGTGGGGGTGTTTGAGTCATTTGGGCTGGAACCATAAGCCTAATTTAGGGTTTATCATTTATTTAACCTAAATTAATAAGGGTTGAACGCCAGATAATCATATTCTAACCATAAGAACTTGGGAAAGGAAAAGAGGAAGGAATTTGGGGAGCTTTTAGGAGCAAAATCAAGAGGAATTGTGAGTGTTCTTTGTCAATTCATCTTCTACCTCAAAGGGATCAGACTCTACGAATCTAATGAGGCAAGTGGTTAACTTGTTTTCAATCTAATTTGCGGAATATCACTTCATATCATAGTGGGTGTAAACCATAAATCTATTTTTGGGTGGGTTATTGTATGAAAATGGGTTTTCATGATTTGAATGCAAATTTGAAGATTAATCGTGAAATTGATGGTGAAATATCATGTAGTACTGTTAAAATTATATTCCTATTTGAAACCCGTGATTGGATGTGTTGAATTGATGATTGAAAAATCGAATTTAGGAAGGAGATGGGATAAATGGGAGATAAACCCAAATTCATGAATTATTGGATTAATGTGAGAATCATTGATGTTAAGTGGTGAATTTGATGTTTAGTAAGGTTTGAGAACATATATAAATCGTTATTGAGGTTTGGGTGAGAATAGAACTGAAATGGAAAAGCATCAAAAGGTTAACAATGGAGGAAATTGTAACAGAGTGCGCGAAGGAGAGGAACTGCTCACGGCGAATCGATTCAGTCCCCAAGCCGAATCGATTCAGTAAGGCGAATTGATTCGGCTGCCCAAATTTTGGGGAATTTTTCTGTTGAACCTTAAATCCACGATTAATTGTCGGGGAAACTTTTGTGTTAATTTTCAAATATGAGGAGGGACACATTTAATTTTAGTAGGCTATGTTAGGGGAGTTGTTTGGACAGAAAATTTTCGATATCGGGATGAAATTTCGGGTAGAGTGAGTAAACCCAAATTGTGAACCAGTATTATAAAGAAAATTAGAGTCGGGCAGATAGACTCGGTTATTATAGGCTAGTACTAGGAGAGTTAGGCACGGGTTAGCCGAACTTAATTAACTTTAATTATATTTATATATACGGATAATGTGATTATATATATATATATATATATATATATTCGTGTGCTTATTTCAAATAGGTGTGAATGATATTTATAGGAATAGATACCCCTCTAGTGCTATCATCGAAGGTTGCGCGATGTGGGTGAATCCCCTGCCTCGTGAAAGAAGGGAGAGTATAATCCTCAGGTCATAACGTCCGACATATTATGTTGTTATTCTTTTCGGGGCGATATGACCTCCTCCTCTACGCTTATCATTTTATTACCTGATTCGGTGTGAGTTAATCGTCCCGTGGTATCCGGGTCGGATTGAGTATACCTGGGGTGATAGCATTTTAGAGAAAACATCAGGTGAGTTATTACTCAGGAGGATAGATGTTATACACGACCTATGTGTGAATGTTGTAGTATTATCATACGTATATAATTAGTGGGAATCTTTATATACGAGTAAAATACATGAAGTGAAATTGTATTACTTATATAATTGGTGAAAAAGTTATATGGTTTTATTTGAATGAAATAAAAGAGTTACTGGGCAAAATTACTTAATAATCAATAGTAATTTTACTCGGGCTAGAGTAGAGGATACGGAAGGGTTCATAACAAGACTAATTAGACGGGGTAGTATAACTAGGTGGGTTATGAAGAAAGCGGTAGGCGTACACATTAGTTGAGGGATGAGGATTATCTCAAGGGAGTGCGACACTAGCTTAAGTATGAAAAGTATTCATGCATTTTTAATTACTGCAAGCTTAATCACTTGCAAATATTTTTCAAATGTTTTGGGTTCTAACCCTTGCTAAAAATATTTTCAAAACCTTGTAGGTGTCCAGCCGCAGGGACGCCAGACTTGATTATCTATTCCAGGGATGCGCAGCTGTGGCATATGTGGATGCATGCAGGATTTAAACTAGATGCCTCAGTTGTTCAGTCGAGATTAGGATTTCATTATCTCAGTATTTCATCTTTGGGCATGTTTCCCCTACAGTACTTTATTCAGTTTATTCAGTTCAGACTTGTGTTGGGTTTTATTTATTTATCCATTAATTTGTTATTTAAATTTGGAATTTGTAGCCGATAGTTTATTCGGCAAGACATTTATTTATTCATTTATGTCGCGTAATGGTTTAGAATCCATTATTGTGTGAATGGTTTATTATAATTTCTAGTTATTATTATCTGATATGGAAAATATAGCACCCTACCGCGGATGTTACTCAGGCATGCACAGAAGATTATAGGTCGTGGGCCTACTCAGTACAGGGTGCGTCCCTACTCAGCACGGAGCGACACCCACAATTTTGGTCATTCATACACACCGCAACCTTATATTACATAGGGTGCAGCACCCACGGCTTCAACCTCATATATAGGATGAAGCCTTATGCTATGTAGGATGCAGCCCTATGTCATATAGGGTGCGGTACCCACAGCTCTAGCCTTACTAACAGGGTGCGGCTTTCTCGTTCACAACTCCAGTACAGGGTGCGGCACATACCACTTGGCCTTACATATAGGCCACAGCCTTACACTACAGGGTGCGACACCCATAACTTTAGCCTCATGCATGATGCAGCCTTCTGCTACGCTGGATGCAGCCTTATACTATGCAAGATGCGACACTCAATATGCCTGCCTTACAGGCCGCATCCCCCTCATTCACAGTTTCTCCAGACTTGATATATGTCACGTGCTCAGGGCACGTGACACAGCTCATATACCTCCTATAAATAGAGGTCCACACCTCGAGATTTAGGACAGATTCATTATTCATAATTGGAGGATATATCTTAGAGTTGATCTCTCTCTCCCTCTGCCTCGCCGGGCGCTTTCACTCATAGCACCTCCACCATAGCTCCGGCAACCCGAAATCATTATTATCATGTACTCTCCTTTATTCTCATACTTGTACGCCTCTTTAGGCCTTATTATATTGTACTGTGCAACGCATATAATGAGAATGGAGCAACACAGTGGACGTAGGCTCATTTTTATAGCCGAACCACTCTATACCTTGTATTCTATCTCTCTTTACTTGCTTTATTTGCATATTACATATTTTACACTTGATTTGCTAGTACGAGAACGACTTGTGGACGATTTCTCGTATCATCAATTTGGCACCGTCTATGGGAACGAGACATTTCAATCTTGTTCCTCTGTATTTCGAGTTCTTAAACACCTTATTCTATTCATGGGGATCCTTTGGATCATAATCCCTTGAGTAAAGTTTGGTTATTGAGCTCTGTTTTATATTCACACCCTTAAATGGGTATTTCTTATGTTCAGATCTGCTCTTGGGTCTTCATTTGATGACCTTAGATCTATTTTACATACCCCTGTGATATCATTTCATCTAGATAATGTTGAAAAGCATGATGGGCTTCAGCCCCTCAGGGATGAATGATTAGGGAAGGATTGTATTTACTCCCTTTTTGGTGTTATCAACCTATGATCCAGGGTTTATCATTGAAATTGTGCCATTTTGTTCACCATGAGGGTATTCTGTCATCAATAGACCCTAGTAGGTATGCTTTTCACGCGTTGGGGGAGAAAAACTCAGTTTCTGGGTTTCTATTTTGGGATTGCTCCCTTCGCTGCTTAGACAGGGATGCATCCTGTCAGTTCAACTGCCTTTCATGCCGCGGCCCCTACTAGTGCAGTTCTATTACAACAGCTCCAAATCATCGGGGAAAGGACTCGAGTGGCCTTTAGCTCAACCTTGATGAATATCATTCAAAGGCTGCGGTAGTGCACTTGTGTGCCTTACTGGCTGCGGCCTCGTCAGAATATCATGCACCAGTTCAAACGCTGCATCCCAATTTCCTACTTTGTTAATTCAATATTTCTGTGATTACTCACTTCTGCTAGTTTTGTCTCAGATTATATATTTTGTAAAGACTAACAAAAACAGAAAATGGAAGGAGAATCTAGCCAAAACATAGAAGTCAAAGATGAGATTGTGCAGCTGTACAATCACCTTAACCATATCTATGAGAGTCATGCCTCGCTCCGGACCCAAGTCAACTATTTGACTCAAAGGGTCCTCATGCTTGAGGCCGCAGCCTCACCCAATGTGGGTGCGACACCCAGGATCATTGTTTCCGTAGCCCCAGAAGTTCCATCCGCAGAAGCAGCCAGCAGGAGCCAAAAAAGGAGAATAGAGAAGGTAGAGAGGAGATCTGAGGCCTACACTCCGTTGGCCTTCCCGATTTAAGACATTTTTTAGTTCATCAAAGAGGACAAGCTGCTGAGCTGGCCAGAAAAGCTGAGGGCTCCACCCCATAAGAGGAACAAAGCTATTTGGTGCAGATTCCATCAGGACCATGGCCATGACACTGAGCAATGCTATGCTCTGAAGGATGAAATTGAAAAGCTGATTGGGCAAGGAATGTTGCAGAAGTTCTTCAGAGAGGCTTAGGTGTAAAACCGTGTAATGTGGTTTGTGATACCGATTAAATTTACAAATATCCAATTTGGCACATTTATTTAATTAGAGTCTTCTTTTAAACCAAATAAATTCAGCCCCTAAACATGCATCTATATGTCAATAAATCAACCCATCAAATATAAAGCATGCGATACAATAAATATGGTGAGACACAGATTTCAGGAAAAAAAACTTTCGGGTAAAACCTTTATTTCACTATGAATTCATAAATCACAACTTACATTTGCATAGAGAAATCTGTAATGGATCAACGCACAACCAACCCACAAAGACTCGCAGTCTTGAACTCAACAATAGAATACACGCAGCACCCTCCAAGGACTCGTAGCCCAATCTTCAGCAAAGAATCTTCACGCAGCAAGATCTTCAGTGACACGCAGCCATACAATGTAGAGACGCACTCCACGATAAATGAACAAAAGAAAAAGTTGTGTTCTTGAACACCAAAATAATTCACTAAAGCCTATGGGAGTTTTGTGAATTGAAAACCAAAAAGGGATTAAAACCCTAAAGGAAGAAGACAAAAGAATTTTGCTTTCGCAGTTTTTCTGTTCTGTAAAATGTTGGGACTTCTTAAAGAAAACGTTACCATATAATGAGTATTTATATGAAAATTGTGTCGCCTCAAAAAATGTGCTCGTTCGAACGAGATAGCAGTCTCGCGTGAACGACTTACGAATGTCGTTCAAACAAAATCTCGCGACATCCAATGTCGCTCGAACGAGATGGCTATCTCGCTTGAACGACCTTAGCATCAAAATCGAGGTACACTCCAACACTTACAAAAAATTACTCATTCTCAAATTGGACGAAAAAGTCCGCTCCAACACTTAGAAAATATTTTGTAAAAATATCCCAAAAGCTCTAAGTGAAAAGTTAGGGTATTAAGAACAACCTTACCAAAGTAAACTTCGCGGAGTCTTTTTTTATGAAGAACATGATTAATTTGGATCCGTCTTAATGTAGATTGCTCTTGAATGCTCTTCGACGGTGTAGCTGTATATGACATAATAAATTGATAACAGATTTATAAAATATGTCCTTACAAATCTTCCCATATGTCTATGTCGGTACATACATAAAAATATCCGAATTATCAAATACCAAATTGCCTAAACAAATCTACCCTCCCATGAATAAATTTGCAAGACCTCAAACTGTTCTTCAAAAATCTTCATCAAATCTCAAAGCTTTTCTCATCAGGGTGTGCATTATAATGATCTTCAATCTTCGTGCCTACACACATGAGAAAAAGTAAAAATCTTCGTGATGCATCGAGTTTGAAATGATATAAGAATAAAGCATTAATAAATCAAATCTCCCCCATAATGCAAAAACTCCCCCATAACATGATAATTCTTTCTCCCCCTTTTTATGATGTCCCCAAATAGACAAATAAGAAGAAACAATCAAAACACGGAGTGTCACAAAAAAGGCATAGCAAACATGGATCAAACTACGCGCATGCAAATGTATGTCTCAAAAAGCATTCACAAAAAGTATTTTTCATTTTTCAAATTTTTTTATACAAAAATAAGTACCAAAAATCACACCATGGATTTAAAATAAAACAACCAAGTCATGGAAATGGAATGTATGGGTGTGAACACATTCGATAGGTAAATCAACTCAATCGAGCATATGTGCACGATGCATACGTGTACTCCTAACGAATGAACATCAAAAGTATTCTTAGGTGTAAAAATTATTGAATTTATATGACACGTCTTATGCAAATCAACAAATCAAGGTCAAAGTGATTTCCACACCAATAACGTCCAAAACTATTTAGCGCTTTTCAAGACTTTTAAGGATGTGCAAACCTGTTTTAATTCTCCATCTAAACTCCCTCAAAAATGTTTTCTTTTAGAGGTGATATAAATTCTCAAACTTTGGAGAATTGGTGCAAAAACCTAATTGGCCCATAATTGGTATGAATTTCTTTTTATTGCTTTTAAATTTTTTCGGGATCTTTTAAACCTCTTTGGACCCCGGATAATAAAATTCCTCAATTTTTTAGGTCCAATTTAAACGGTGGATTAGTATTCGCAAAGGCCAAATGAACCTTTCGTAGCCCTTTCCCGTTTTTAAATAAAGCACACAAACTCACAAAACGGTTCTTATATGCACAAATTTCTGATCAATTTTTACCGCGCTTGGTTCGTTTTAGAGGACAAGATTGAAGTGAAAACACCCAACCAACATGTCATAAGACAAGCACAATAATCAAACAAATCCATGCACGTGTGCAATAAAGGAAATCATGAGTCAAACATGTAGGTAGTAACAACGAATTACATCTTAATGACTCCAAACATTATAAAGCACAAAGATGACATGATATATTGTCTTAAAACACTATCAAATAGTCACATGAAAAATGGAATTATGTTGTGACTCGGTCATCCTAAGTGTCCATCCATAAACGATGCAAACAAAATACAAAAATCTTTTTAGATTTTTCAAAAATTTTATCAAAATAAAATCTTTTTGGATTTTTCAAAATATTTCCATATAAAATATACACAAATGATACATACTAGCAATAGGCAAATAATGACATCATGAAATACATCCTATGCTATTAAACAAGTCAAACCTCAATCGTGAGGTGCGGAGGGGTTTTCCAAAGGTGGTGACAACTTATGAAAAACCTCCATCAATTCTTGTGAAGTTTTGACTAAAATCTAAACTTGCTCACCTAAATGTTCAAACTCTCTCATGTAGTCTCCAGGAGGATGTAAAGTATCATGTGTGGGTGCATGTGTGCCAGAAACACGTGCAGTAGCAAAACGTGACACATAACCCAACTTAAAATAAAATTCCCTAAGGTGACCTCTCCTCTTACAATGTGAACAAACATAAATAGGCCTAGGAACACCTCTCTCAAAAACTCTAGGATGTTCTTTCCTAATAGGAATGGGATGCCTAGGTAGGTTAAGGTCAGACTCATGTGAATATGCCACTAAAGTGGGAACCAGCTCGGGTGATAATTGGGAAGTAGAAGCACCGTCATGACTTATTCCTAAATTCTCACCTTTACCCTTAAGAACCACCTTTTCAACCTTCTTAGGTGCGTTCTAAAAATTGACTTTGACCTCCGTGGCACGTTCGAGATCACTCTCGAGTTGGGATACACGTGTCGTCAGACTAGACAACATGTTGGTCAAATCACACTTCTCCTTTCTTAAAACCTCCTTCTCTCTCTCCAAATCTAAAAACCGATAACCTAAATCTCTATTATACTTCTTTGTTTTCAAGGTCTCGATGTACAAATCTCTAAATACTTTTTGGATCTCACTTTCATCTCCACTCTCCTCCTCGCTTTCTTCCTCACTCGAAGAACACAAATCACTATCATCGCTCTCGTGTGCACTCTCGTGAGACAAAGTGTGTGTGCTCACACGACTAGAAAAAGCGACAACCATTCAATGTGCTAAATCACCTCCTGACTCATCTTCCTCATTTCCCTCATTATCACTAAGTGTGGCAGGCATGGCTACTTTCTTCCCTTTCTTTCTAAGCCACGTAGGACACTCAAACGACTTATGCCCCTTACCCCCACATTCAAAACAAGTCACGTTCTTAAAATCTTCCTCACACTCCTCATCTGAGTCATTCTCTTATTCCCTCTCACCGCTTTCTTTGGCCTTTCCTTTCTTTTTATTTTTCTAAAAAAAATTCTTTTTATTGGAAGAATTATTTTTGTTCATGTCGAGAAATTTTTTAAAATTTTTCGCAAACAAGGCCATATCATTAAAATTAAAGTCTCCCTCAAAATCAGACTCACAAACTTTTTCTTTTTTTTTATTAAAATGAGTCTTTAAAGCAATGACGTTATCCTTAGCCTTAATGGTTTTGGGAAACATGTCAATCTCATAGGTTTGAAGATCTCCTACAAGTTCTTCCAACTTAAGTGATTTCAAATTTCCCAAGGAGTTCAAAACAGTGACTTGATGAATAAAGCGTTTTGGAAGAGATCTCAAAATCTTTTTAACGACATGCATGTTATCAATCACCTCACCCAAATTAAAACATATGTTAACAATGTCCGACAAACGTGCATAAAAGTCATCAAAGCTTTCAGACTCAAACATGGTGATAGTCTCAAATTAGGTTGCCAAATTTTGTAATTTTGATTCTTCAACCGCATCCGTACCCTCATGTGTCAATTTCAAAACATCCCAAGCCTCTATAGATGTGGTACACGTTATAATTCGACAAAACTCATCAGGAGTGATATCTCCAGAAATAGCACTCAGTCCACAGGAATTAAAATTCGACATTTTAAAATCGTTCTCAGTCCAATCTGACACAGGTTTTAAAGAAGTGATATTATTAGCGGTGACAGTGGGAGGAGTCCATTCATTTTTGCAAAGCAACCAAACACGCTCATTAATAGCTTTTAAACTAGATTTCATGCGACCTTTTCAATAGTCATAATTATTCCCATAAAAAATAGGTACCTTATTAAATGAACGTTCCATTAGAAAATTTGCGATTTTCCACAAAGTTGATTTAAAAAAAAATCAATATCACACAATTTTACAGAAAATAGGAATACGCGATAAATTAGCGCAACCCGCTCTGATACCAATTCGTAAACCCGTGTAATGCGGTGTGTGATACCGATTAAATTCGTAAATATCCAATTTGGCACACTTAATTAATTAGAGTCTACTGTTAAACCAAATAAATTCAGCCCCTAAACATGCATCTATATGTCAATAAATCAACCCATCAAATATAAAGCATGCAACACAATAAATATGCTGAGACACAGATTTCAAGAAAAAAAACCTTTCAGGTAAAACATTTATTTCACTATGAATTCATAAATCACAACTTACAATTACATAGAGAAATCTGCAATGAATCAACGCGTAGCCAACCCACAAAGACTGCAGTCTTGAACTCAGCAAGAGAATACACGCCGCACCCTCCAAGGACTCGCAGCCCAATCTTCAGCAAAGAATATTCACGCAGCAAGATCCTGAATGACACGTAGCCATACAGTGTAGAGACGCACTCCATGATAGATGAACAGAAGCAAAAGTTGTATTCTTGAACACCAAAATAATTCACTAAATCCTATGGGAGTTTTGTGAATTGAAAACCAAAAAGGGATTAAAAACCTAAAGGAAGAAGCCAAAAGAATTCTGCTTTCGCAGTTTTTCGATTCTGTAAAACGCTGGGACTTCTTAAAGAAAACATTACCATATATTTAAGTTCTCAGAAAGCGTTATTGGCCACGGGGGCCTCAAGCGCCCGGATTAAGCTTTCAGGATGCGTCACTAGCACGGGGAGGTTACTTCCCCGGTAAACATCATTAACTTGGTGGACATGATACTAAACATCATTAACTTGGTGATCTCATATTTGCTTGGGGAAGCTTCATAATACCTAGCTCGGGAAGGCCTGAAAATAGCCCACAAGGGCTAAAGACTTAATTGTCTACGGATAATCCTATATTTTAAGGGGCCAAAGACTTAATTGTCTAAGGATAATCCTATTATAGCCTGGGAAGGCTTTATATATATCCACATAAGCTTGGGGAAGCTTTATAATACCAAGCCTGGGGGGGGGGGGGCTGATAATAACCCAATCGAAGCGACTAAAGGAAAGCCATGAAAGGCAATCAAAGTGACGAAAGGAGGCTGTGTTGCTGTGATAACGAAGCATGCCAAAGCTACAGAAGGATGGCCTCAATTTCCTAAAGGGCTAAAAAGGTGCCGCAACCTTGTTAGTATGGTTGCAACCATAAAGTGAATTCATTCAGAAGATGCGACAGATAAAGGTAGGCAGGATCATTAACCTGCACATCCCTATTAAAGAAAATAAGCGACATTTGGATTAGGATCCAATTGTAAAGATACAATCAGAAAACTACAACAGGTGGGATTCAAACACTCAAAGGTTCCGCGGCCCTGTTCAAGAAGAGGCTGGAGCCTCCATCAAATATATTTATGTGGCAACAATCTACAAGAATTCAAGTAGAAAGGATAAGGTGAATAGAATAGGCCGCAGCTTGTGTGGAAACATTGTCTGTGCTTAGATGCCGCGACCTTATTCTATCAGTCGAACATTCAAGCAAGCAAACAAGATTTTAAATTTTGAAGCATTGGAAGTACAAAGCGGGCAAATGAAACACATAAACCATTGATTTCCAAAAGTGGCCACAACCTTGATAGTAAAGGTCGCAAAAGTTTAAAAGGGCAGTAGCTCCCTATGTTAAAGATCAGAAATTACAAATCTTGGGCAAAAATATTTATGTTATACAGACAAAGGTCGCATCCTTGAATATCAAAAGTTAAGTTCAGAGGGGAGCATCCCTAATAATTGAGAACTAAATAGAAGACTAAGAGGTCGCATCATCAACTTCTACATCTCCTTTCGCTCCTTCTGCGGCAGTCTCAGATTCATCATCCTCAGCCACAGCCCAGCGTAGATCCCATAAGAATGTAACCTCAGATGCTACGACAGGAGTGCAACCCAGTCGCAACCCTAAAGTTGCTATTGGCACCGCGACTTAGGGGTTCATTATGATGAAAATAATAGAAGCAAACGAAAAAATGAATGGCCGCAGCCAGTCACCAAGGCGTAATTAATTTGGGCATAATTTTGCAAGAAGTTGAGTTATTAGTAAGATTTAATAAATTAAAGGCTGCGGCACATTCTTCAGTACTTTGCCACCGCCTATGATCAAACAGGTCGCGGTACATTATTTAGTACTTGACCGCCGCCTAGGACCAAACAGGTTGTGGCACATTCTTCAGTACTTAGCCGCCGCCTGGGATCAAACAGGCTGCGGCACATTATTTAGTACTTGGTCGCCACCTGGGATCAAACAGGCCGCGACACATTATTTAGTACTTGGCCATCGCCTGGGATCAAATAGGCCGCGACACATTCTTTAGTACGCCGCCACCTGGGATCAAACAGGTTGCGGCACATTCTTCAGTACACCGCCGCCTGAGTTCAAACAGGCCACGGCACATTATTTAATACTTGGCCTCCGCCTAGGATCAAACAGTCCGTGGCACATTCTAAAGTACTTTTCCACCGCCTGATATCAAACAAGTCGCGGCACCTTCTTAAGTACTGGGTCACCCCTAGGCTCAAACTAGTTACGGCACATTCTTTAGTACTTCGCCGCCGCCTGGGATCAAACAGGTTGCGGCACATTATTTAATACTTGTCCGCCTCCTGGGATCAAAAAGTTCACGGCACATTATAAAGTACTTGTTCGCCGTTTAGTATCAAACAAGTCGCGTCACCTTCTTAAGTACTTGGTCGCCGCCCAGTATCAAACAGGACGCGTCACCTTCTTAAGTACTAGGTCGCCGCCTGGGCTCAAACAGGTTGTGGTACATTCTTTAAAACTTTGTCATCGCCTGGGATCAAACAGGTTACGACACATTATTTAGTACTTGTCCTCCGCCTGGGATCAAACAGGCCGCGACACATTCAAAAGTACTTGTCCGTATCCTGGTATCAAACAGGCCGCGACACCTTCTTAAGTACTTGGGCACCGCCTAGTATCAAACAGACCACATCACCTTCTTAAGTACTAAGTTGTCGCCTGGGCTCAAATAGGCCGCGACACTTTCTTAAGTACTTGGTCGCCGCCTGGACTCGAACAGGCCACGACACTTTCTTAAGTACTTGGTCGCCGCCTGGACTCGAACAGGCCGCGGCACCCTATTAGTACTTGGTCGTCGCCTGGTATCAAACAGGCCGCGATACCTTCTTTAGTACTTGGCCTCCGCCTAGACTCAAACAGGCCGCAGTACCTTCTTCAATACTTGGCCATCGCCTGGGCTTAAATAGGCCGTGGAACCCTATTAGTACTTATCTGTCACCTGGTATCAAACAGGTCATGGCACCTTCTTTAGTACTTGGCCGTCGCCTAGACTCAAACAAGTCACGACACCTTCTTCAATCCTTGGATGCCTCTTGGTATCAAACAGGCCATGACACGGCTAGATCCTATTTATGTAAGAGGGCACAGGAAGATGAGATTTCGCCTCACAAACTCCGCAGTAGTCATATAATTCAGCCGTAGCCCCAAAATTGCTATCTCTTGGCACTACGACTTGGGGGCTTATTGATATGGCAAATATAGCACCCTTCCGTGGACGTTACTCAGGCATGCACAGAAGCTTGTAAGTCATGGCCCTACTCAGTACAAGGTACGGCCCTACTAAGCACGGCATGGCACCCACAGTTTTGGTCATTAATAAATGTTGCAGCCTTATATTACGCAGGGTGCAGCACCCACGGCTTCAGCCTTATATACAGTATGCAACCCTATGTCATATAGGGTGCGGTACCCACAGCTCTAGCCTCACTAACAGGGTGCGGCTTTCTCGTTCACAGCTCCAGTACAGGGTGTGGCACATACCACTTGGCCTTACATATAGGCCACAGCCTTACACTACAGGGTGCGACACCCATAACTTTATCCTCATGCAGGATGCAGCCTTATGCTACGCTGGATGCAGCCTTATACTATGCAAGATGCGACACTTAATATGCTTGCCTTACAGGCCGCATCCCCCTCATTCACAACTACTCCAGACTAGATACATGTCACGTGCTCTGGGCACGTGACACGACTCACATACCTCCTATAAATAGAGCTCCACACCTCGAGATTTGGGATTGATTCATTATTCTATGGAGGACATAGCTTAGAGCTAATCCCTCTCTCCCTCTGCCTCGTCGGGGGCTTTCACTCATAGCACCTCCACCATAGCTCCGGCAACCCGGAATCATCATTATCATGTACTCTCATTTATTCTCATACTTGTACGCCTCTTTAGGCCTGATTATATTGTACTATGCAATGCATATAATGAGAATGGAGCAACATAGTGGACGTAGGCTCATTTTTATAGCCGAACCACTCTATATCTTGTCTTCAATCTCTCTTTACTTTCTTTATTTGCTCATTACATATTTTACACTTGATTTGCTGGTACGAGAACGACTAGTGGACGATTTATCGTATCATCATTATCTATTAAATGAAAAGATAAAATTTGACAACCGCTTAATTAACTAATATGTGATTAGTAATTAATGGTTTTCGACAGTGATGCTAAGAATGAACCAAATGGAAATCCTTTTTAATCTAATAAAGGACTGATCAGCCGGTATTTAATTGGGCGAGGTGTCACAGATAATATCAGAGCATCAGGTTCTAGTGTCTATAGGATCTATATGGTTACTACGATTTCAACATAACGTTCGTTTGATATAGAGCCCTATCGTTAGGACTATTGCTTTTATCTATACGTTTTTGAGCTATCGTGCTTCTGCTATTAAATATTGTATTTACTATGAACTCATATAACTCGTTTTAAATTTTAGATGCCGCCTAAGAGAGGTAGACCGGCTAAAGTAGCAGCGAGAGATGAGGTGAGAGAGGCTCATTAGGAGTCGAAGGTACAATAGTCGCGACCACCATTGGGGTTAGTGACGACTGCACAAGGGGCCGAGATAGTGGCCCGAGCAGTCAACGCGGCCATGACTTCTATGATCGTCCATTTTCCACAGACTCAGCCACAGACACTAGTGACACTAGTGATTTAGGCCCAATCGGGGACATTATCTTGGAAGAAAGTTGTGGAGGCTTTTCAGAAAGGCCACCCACCGAAGTTTTCGAGGAGCTCGAACGTGATAGTAGCATGTCAGTGGAAGAAGGACCTACAACATCACCTACATATGATTGAGTGCATCGACACTCAAAAATAGATGATTGCCACGTTCATACTTATGGGAGCCTCACTGCAGTGGTGGGAGTCTATTACCACCTCAGAGGAGAGGGATACGATGTCGATAGTAAAGTTTTGGGAGTGGTTCGATCGTAAGTACTTTCCATCAGCTCTTCAGATGGAGATCATGAGGAAATTTAATGACGTTACGCAGGGTGCCCGACCAGTGGCTAAATATGAGGAAGAGTTCACCCGTTTTGCTAACTTTATACTAGACGAAGTGAACACTGAAGAGAAGAACAACCTCAAGTTTATGGATGGGTTGGCCTGGAGGATCAGGCAACATGTACTCGATAACCCATCATTACAGACGTATACGGAGGTTGTTAATGCCGTAATTTTACACTGCCAAGACCATCGCTTCCACCTGAAGGGAATCAAGAGAGCGGGTGAGTCGAGCCAATCAGGCAAGACATGAGGGAGAAGTGCCAGTGGGGCACCTCAACAGCAGGGGAAATATTCCCGGTAGGGGGATCAGGATAAGAGGTTTAGACCAGGAGGCTACCGACTGGAGGGTCAGGGTTTCAAAAAGGTCCATCAAGGTCCTAACTAGCAGTAGCAAGTTCCCCAGGACCGTCGGGGCTAAGGGAACAACGGGGGAGGCTAACAGGGTAGGGGCCACCAGGGCCAGTATCAGGGGAAGCCTCGTCGGAGCCAGTAGGGCCAGAGACAGGGGGAATATTAGGGGTGTCGCTTCATTTGGGGCCAAACATGGCATATGAAGAGAGATTGTCCATAGAGAGCTGGGGGTCAGCAGTAGGGTGCCTAGCAGGGGCAGCAAACATAGATGCTTCTAACAGCACTAGCTCCACCAGCCCCACAGCCATAATTACAGATGCATTATGGACATGTGTATAACGTCTGGGACGTACCCATGCCACCATCACCTCAGGCTCTGCCTGTAGTCGAGGGTACGTTTCCTATTTATGGGCATGAGGGTAGGATTATTTTTTATACACAGGCATCGCATTCTTTTATTGCCAATAGATTTGCATTAGTAGAACATCTTGTAGAGACAGCCAGCACTCGCCTAATGTGTGTCGAGTCATCGTTGGGTAGTGGGTCACTTATTCACTCGATATGTAGAGGGGTGTACATTGTTATTGAGAGATTGAGCTTAGCAACAGACCTTCTTGTGTTAGATATGGAGGGGTATGATGTTATTCTGGGCATAGATTGGTTGGCGGGTTATAAAGTGACAACAGACTGTTACGAGAGGACCATAATGTTCTCCATTTTTGGGCAAGAGATGTTCTTATTGGTGATGCCTCTTCCTGAGGGAGGGTCGTGCATTCACTTATACTACATTAAGGAAGAGACCTCACAGGAGGTAGTTATCCCGTTAGACTCGATTCCAGGTATGAGGGATTCGAGGATGTATTTCAGGAGATACTAGGGTTACTACCCAACTGAGAGATCGAGTTTTTTATCGACCTAGCACCGGGTACGAGACCGATTGCCCGAGTAACGTATCGCATGGCCCCTTCAGAGATGCTAGAGTTGCGAAAGCATATTCTACAGCTTTTAGGGCAGAGCTTTATTCGACGAAGTACATCATCGTGAGGTGCATCGGTATTATTCATGAAAATGAGGAATGATTTGATTTTCTTGTGTATAGACTACAGGGAGCTAAACAAGGTCATGATACGGAATAAGTATCTATTGTCGAGGATCGATAACTTATTTGAGTATTTGAGAGGAGTTGACTACTTCTCTAAGATTGATTTGAGGTCGGGATATCACTAGTTGCACATTCAAGATGAGCACATTCCTAAGACTACTTTTCTATCACGGTACGGGTCATACGAGTTCAAGGTGACGTCGTTTGGGCTCACCATGCACCAACAGTGTTCATGGGTCTCATTACCAGGATATTCAGGGAGTTTTTGGACCAGTTTATGATCGTGTTCATAGACGATATCTGGGTTTACTCTTGCACCGAGGAGGAGCATGCAGAGCATCTGCTTAGGGTTCTACAGACACTTCGGGACCACCAGTTATATGCCAAATTTGATAAGTGTAGATTTTGGCTACTAGAGGTGCAGTTTCTAGGCCACATCGTGTATGATAGGGGCATTATCGTTAATTCGAGTAAGGTATCGACAATAAGGGAGTGTGGACAGTCCACGATACTGACAAAGATACACAACTTTCTGGGGTTGGCCAGTTATTATCATTGTTTCATTAAGGAGTTCTCAAAGATTTGGAGTCCATTGATGAATCTTACTGGAAAGGGGGTGCCGTTTGTGTGGAGTGATTACGGTCTGCTAGCATTCGATGAGCTAGAGGATAAGTTGACATCAAAACTTATACTTGCATTACCTAAGGGAGGGTGGAGTACCGAGTTTACACGGATGCATCTTTGTAGGGACTTGGGGGAATATTGTAGCATGGGGAGAGGTCTATAGCTTATACATCTCACAAGCTTAAGCCCTATGATAAGAATTACCCCACACACAATCTTGAGTTAGAAGCATTTGTGTTTTCTTTGAGGATATGGAGGCACTATCTTCTGGGAGAGCAGTTTACGTTATTCACGGACCACAAACCACTTCAATATCTCTTCACCCAGAAGGATCTAAATATGAGACAAAGGATGTGGCTCGAGTTCTTAAAGGACTACCAGTTTGATATTTAGTATCATCCTGGTAAGGCTAATGTGGTGGCAGATGCGTTGAGCCGACGACCTACGGGGAACTTAGCATAGGTTTGGAAGGCAAAGTGGAGTGAGCTTCAACATGACGATGAGATCGCCAAATAGTGCATGGAAGTTTTAGCTATCACTCTCGAGATTATTATTGGGGTAGTGAAAGCACAGGCGAAGGATCATTTCTATAAGGACAGGGTACGCCAGTTATTAGCTGAGGGTGTAGAGTCTTACTCAATCACCTCAGAGGGAGGCCTGCATTTTAATGGGAGACTTGTGCGACCAAAGGATGAGGACTTAAGACATACGGTTATGACCGAGTCACATAGTTTGAGATTTGCGGTACATCCCGGTGAGGATAAGATGTACCAGGACATGAGGAGGCAGTATTGGTGAGAAGGGATGAAGAGGGACATAATAGAGTTTGTCTCGAAGTGTGTTACATGTCGGCTAGTTAAGGTATACCACTAGAGGCCTTCAGTTATGCTACAACCACTGGAGATTCCCGTGTGGAAGTGGGAGAGTATTTCGATGGATTTTATTACAGGGTTGTCGATGTCGTAGAGGGGTCATGACTTCATTTGGGTGATAGTGGATCGGCTGACCAAGGTAGCCCATTTCTTGCCAGTTCGCACCGATTTCAAGATGATGAAGTATGCGTACCTATTCATTGCATAAATATGGGGTACCGATTAACATCGTGTCTAATAGAGATAAGATCTTTGTCTCTCATTTTTCACAGAGTTTTTAGGAGGCCATGGGTACAGACTTGCGATTGAGTACCACATATCATCCACAAATAGACGGACAGACTGAGAGGGTTAATCAGATGCTCGAGGACATGTTGAGGATGTGTATACTTGATTTCGAAGAGGGATGGGAGAGAGACCTTCCATTGGTAGAGTTTGCATATAATAAGTCTTACCAACTCACCATAGGTATGGCACCGTTTGAGGCACTATATGGGAGACCTTGTCGTTCACCCACTTTCTAGTTAGAGGTGGGGGACAACAAGCTATTAGGTCCAAAGATGATATAGGAGACTACTGCCAAGATCGAGATGATCCGAGGGCGTATTCGAATAACTAGGGATAGGTAGAAGAGTTATGCATATGCAGACCAAAGACATGTTGAGTTAGAGGTTGGCGATCAGGTGTTGGTCCGGGTGTCTCCCATGAAGGGGGTCATGAGGTTCGAAAAGAAAGGAAGTTATCACCGAGGTACGTGGAACCCTTCCCTATTATTGAGAGAGTGGGACCAGTAGCATATAGACGGGGTTTACCAAACCATTTACAACAGATACATGATGCGTTCCGTGTGGCTTCGCTAAAGAAGTATCGAAAGAATGAGAGAGCTTTTTGGCACGTTCCACTCGAGGAGATTGATTTATAGCTAGACGTTTCATACGAGGAGAGCCCCATGGATATTCTAGATCGTAGTGAGCATAAGTTGCGGTCTAAGGTGGTACCATTAGTCAGAGTTCAGTGGGGACACGACAGTGTTAACGGTCGATATGGGAGCGGGAGGATAACATACGAGAGCAGTATCCAGAGTTATTTATCGCAAGTATGACCAAATTTCGGGGATGAAATTACCTTGCAAGCGGGGAAGTATGTAACAACCCGTATTTTTTAGCATTAAATATTTAATTATTTCGGCTAAATTTAAATTACAAGTGTGCCGCAATTTAATTGAATTAATTATTAAGTGTGCATTTAAATATTAATCGGGAGAGATAATGATTAATATAAACAAAATAAATTTTACTAAGTGTGTAGTAAATAATACATGATTATTATTATGCATCGTAGCGAGCTAAACAACGGGGTTTTATTGTATCTCAACCAGGAGTCGGGTATAGATAATATTAAGTTCGAGATGGTGACTTTTAGAAAAGTGACTTGGATGACAATTCTGGGTGCACGATTAATTCCAAACGGGTCGAGATAGTCAAAAAAGAGTTTGAGATCCATTTTCCTCTCTCAAATGGGTCAACCCTTAGGGCAAGAAAATGACTATCTCGACCCAAATTCTTAGGGAAAGAAAATGACTATCTCAAAGTCTTAGGGCAAGAAAACCCAAATGGGTCGAGATAGTCATTTTCTTGCCCTAAGAATTTGGGATAAATGGGAGAAAACCCAAATTCGTGAATTATTGGATTAATGTGAGAATCATTTATGTTAAATGGTGATTTTGATGTTCAGTAAGGTTTGAGAACATATATAAATTATTATTAAGGTTTGGGTGAGAATATTACTGAAATAGAAAAGCTTAAAATCGACTGCCCAAATTTGGGGGAATTTTTTTATTTGAGCCTTAAATTCACGATTAATTGTCGGGAAACTTTTGTATTAGTTTTGAAATATGAGGAGGGACATGTTTAATTTCATTAGGCTATGTTAGGGGAGGTTTTTAGCCAGATTGAAAGTACTCCAAGGCTATGACCTTTTTGGAGATAGTATGAAATGGAGAAAATTTTGGATATCGGGATGGGATTTTGGGTAGAGTGAGTAAACCCAAATTGTGAACTAATATTATAAAAAAATTAGAGTCATGCAGATAGACTCGATTATTATAGGCTAGTGCCAAGAGAGTTAGGCACGGGTTAACCAAACTTAATTAACTTTAATATATATATATATATATATATATATATATATATATATATATATATATATATATATATATATATACAGATAGTGTAATAGTGTGTGTATATACTAGTGGAATGCCCGTGCCTGAAGGCACGACAAAAATTTCCAAAGTACGTAATTGCAAAACGACAAAAATTAAGACTCGTGTCAAAAATTCATGTTCGTTTAAAAAATTAAGACTCGTGTTAGTACTATCAATGAGTTCTTACCATGGTTATTTATGTAACCAATTTCATAAAATCTCATAGACATAATTTTGGATTAATTATTATTATTATTATTATTATTATTATTATTATTATTATTATTATTATTATTATTATTATTATTATTATTATTATTATTATTATTATTATTATTCCCTGACCAAAAAAATAACTAAATTTCTTAAGTAAAAAATTCAAAAAAGTGAAAAACAAAATAAACTTTAAGTAACTAATTATTTTATTTTTAAAATTTACATTTTATTTTAGAATGCAAGTTTTATAGAACATGATATTAACTTTTACAAAGACTTCAACGAAAAAGTGTTCTTAATTAGTTCAATAAACTTTACACCATGGGTTGTATTTACACATTATTTTGATACATGCGAGAATTTTGCCATGAATTTGTCACGACCATTTGTTTGTCCAGACCGCCCTCGCATCTTTCATATTAGTTTCACCAGCATTTGACATGACAAAGTGTATATAAGGGAAATAATCATATAAATTTGTAATCAACAATAGAAGTGCAACATTATAATACATAATGAGCACAAATAAAAACTCAACTAAACATAAGTAATTATGGAATGATTGGAAAAAAAAATAATAACAAAAAAATCTTATAAAACTAAATACTTTGTGTCAAGAATAATTTTCAAGTTCAAATCATAACATCAGTACACAATACCATGTAGTCTCCCCCTAACAAAGTGGGTCTGCATTAAGTTAAATTTTCCTAATAAAAGTAGTTGATTACTTGATTTTTTATCCGATTATATTCAGCAGTACACAATATCATATTGTTTATTATCTGATTTCAACTCATAAAAGTTTGAGCAAAACAATGAGATTTCTCAACCATGTGAGTAAAAAAATAATCACATACACATCCATACATAAACATATACTTTTAACACTACATATTACTCGCACCGATGGCATGATTATAAATTTATAATCGGGTGTATTCAATCAATACACCAATGAGTGGTGTATATGACATGCCCCAAATTTGCAACACTCATTAAATTAAAATAGAGAGAAAATGTGAATATTTGCATTATTACCTTTTACAAAAAAGTGAGATATGACATCAATTTATGAATAGTAAAATTAATCATACCTAGAAAATAGACCCATAATACATATAAAAAATTAGTAAAGAAAACAAACTTCTTGGAGTGTTCGAACTTTCAACCAAATGAATTCACTACAGGGACTCGAATCCGACAATATAAAAGTCTCTTATATAAAACATTATACAATTGGAACTTATCCACAATTATTATTTGAGCGAAAAAAATGTTTACAATAGATTAGAGATCTCTTTCACAAACTCACATAAAAATTGAAAGAAAAATAATGCACTTCTTGATCTACTGACCGAGCTAAGATCTAAAGTAGGATTTATCCATTAAAGAGAAACAAATTCACCAAAATCCTATAACTGAACTCTACTTCGCGATTTAGAGGAAATGAGTGAGTAAAAAAGAGAGCAAAATGTCGCAACTTTAATGTTTCCCGTCGTGGTTGAAGCTAACATGTAGAAAGAGATAAGGGATTTTAGATCAACTTAAAATATATTTCTTATACCAACTCAAAATCTAATTGGAAAAAAAAAAGTCAAAAGAATTTCTTGCTAAAATTCAGTTCGTTAGCTTTAAACTTGAATTCAAACCAGTAAAATAGAAACGAAAAAGAGAATACATCAAACTTGTCAATAAAATTAATTGTAATTTAGTGACTGAAACCCCTAAGAATCTCAAATTAAAAAACTTACCTTGTAACAACAATGTTTCTCATTAACTCATATTATCAACTTATGCTATTTTTTTTTCCACTAAAATATGTAAGAACTAACAAATACGACCATTGTTGGTAGCAACATACCATTGTTGAGTAAACCTTACAAACAAAAAAGAAACTATACCAATATCATTGAGTAAAAATAATAAATCCATATAATATTATCATCAACAATACCAAAACAAAATTGATGACGGCAACCAAATCCAAACGAAACCAAATGACGAAACTGAAACTCTCAAAATCGAACCAAATCCAAACAAAATCGATGACAACAACCAAATCTAAGTCCGGCATTCTGTTCACCTCGTGACTTTTTTACTTCCTGCAACAAAAAAAAGTCTCACCCAAACTCCATTCTTGTAGCAAAAATCCCAAATGCCTCACCCAAACGCCATTCCTACAGCTGCTGACAAGGATAGAACCCCGATTTTGAATTTTCGTTTAATTAAAATGTTATTTCCTTATATATATATATCGATATGCGGAAGCGTAAAGAAGTGTGATGGTTCACAAACAAACGAATTACCAAATTTTAATTTTCTTAAACAAATTAAAATTAAACCGAGAGAAATTAAACTAACGCATTAAAATCAATTTCACTTAAACCAAGTTAACTACATATTGCCCAAATTAAACACGTAGAGATTAAATTAAACCAATTTTTATCTTTTTACCTAAGCATGTGTTCTAAGTGATTTTGCAAAAGATAAAATAAACAATCAATCCACTACCCCGAGATGTACGAGGAAAAACCCACAACGGGAAACAACCTCGAATGGCCATAGCCACAAATCCACTAAGTACAGAATTTACAAATACAAGACAGAAAGGCTTACAACACACGACTCGATTCCTCTCAAGCCCCGACGCTTCTTCTTGTAGATACCTCTTCTTAGAGGATAACCTTGGAGCTTCACCGCGGTCTCGGAATCCACCGATCGGACTTTATATGGTCACCGTCACCCGAGCAAGGAGCCTTTATCCAAGTGGGTAATGCCACAAAAAAAACTCTTCTTCTTTCTTTATGGGATGTAGAAGAAAACCCGAAACTTCTCTTTGAACGGAAGAGATGAACCCGGTGCCAAACTCCAAGCAAGATATATGAATATGGGAACTTGGAAGAAACTAATTTGGGTGTAAACTAGAGTGGTGTATATTTTTCTCTTTGATAAAACACACTCAAAACGAGAACATTTTCCTTAAGCAATTTTGCTCTCAACTTCTCTCTAAGAGATGAAATAGAATCGAAAAGTTAAGTTGGAAAATGTTATTCCCGCACATAATAGAATATGAGAAAAGTTGGTTAAGAAACAAGTGGAGAAGTGGGAGAAAAACTGCTTAAAACTACCAAAAACTGTTCCTGCCTGGCATCTCGTTCAAACGACATTTCGTTCGAATGACATTCTCGTTTGAACGAGTCTTCTAACGAAGTTCCAGTATGAACTCGTTAGAAACTCGTTGGAAATCTCGTTAGAACTAAAATCTCGTTCGAACGACATTTCGAACGAAGTTCCAGTATACCTTAATGGGAAGTCGTTGGTAATCTCGTTCGAGCGACATCTGGTTCAAACGACAATCTCGTTCGAACGACATATCGTACGAACTTCCAGAAAGTTTGGAAAATTCAATTTTAGCCCAGAAAAATTTATAAACTTATTTTAAAGTTTTAATTAATTCTTTCTGAAAATAAAACACAGTTTTAATTAAACCTAACACCCAATATATATATGATTGCATTCTTACCTTGGGAGTATGGAACTATGGTTGATAACGTATAAACGAGGCACGAAACATGTACGATGATGAAGCTTTATGATATTTGCCGCTACGTCTTCAACAAACTTTTCATAGGCTTGAGAATATTACAGTTAAATCAATCCTATGAATAAATATTTTTGTCCGGAATTGAGCCAAAACAATATATGGACTCAATTGGAAATTTGTGTCCTTACAAATCTCCCCCTTTGCTATTCCAGGACAAAAACCAAACAAAAATCCTAAAGGGCCGTCAAGCTCACTAGACTCAAAACATAACCCACCTAAACTTGACTCAACCCAAGGATCAAACGCTTTGCCATTGAAAGATGCCACTTTAGAAGAATTCCTGCACACTTAAGCAAACTCATCAAATGAATATGGAATATCAAAGTATTTAAAGCAACGAAAATAAATACTCCCCCAAAATTAATTCTCCCCCTATCATTCTCCCCCTTTTTGTTCAGGAATAGGCAAAGGATAAAGAACAAATATAAAAACATGTTGAAGCTTAAAGTGATACCAAAACTAAAGTATAATCTTAAAGCAAGGCAAAGGCAAAACAAAATATCATATATATATGTACTAGAAATATATCAAGAAGGTACACGCACATATATATAGATATAAACACACAAATGACATTCACAAAATATAATAGGAGTCTTTCACACTTGTATGGCAAAAATGTGTCATATGGAAATGGAAGTGTTGGGGTGTGAACTAGTAACGATTAAATTTAGACCCAATCACTTAAAACATGTTCACGGAGTTCTCAATTGATTGCAAACTTCATCACATTTGAATATAACCTCATGTGACAATATAAATTGAACTTAATGAATAAACATACACAATGCATACAAGCCTAGCATATTGATAATTCTACAAACCAATAGAGTCATGACATGAGATACGCAACTAGGATAAACGGACATTGTGCAAACCGTTGATATACCATCCAATCTCCCTTAAGAAGCATATATTAATTTTGAATGAATATATCAATCAAACATGGGCCTTGGCAAATTATTTCTCTTTTTAATGCCATATTTTTTGTTTTTAGGCCTTTGGACCACATATTTCTTTTAGGTCCATTTCAAATGGTGGCTTACAATCGCACAGGATCACCGAGTCCTTTCAGAGCAGTCCTTTCGGAGCCCTTCCCCGTGCACATTTATATTTATCATGTTTTCATTTTTTACACAAATCTCACCTACAACGGATTTTGACATGCACTAGTCCTCCTAAGTCACAAATATGTAGATGACAAGATTGGAAGGAGAACACCTCACATAGCTCAAATATACATATGAAGTTAAAATTTCAAAAGAGCTCGTGCATGTGTGAATAGAGGCATATAAAATAGAATCCATTTAAACAACACAAAATCCAACTACTCCATGTAAGCATGGTAAGGATTGATAATCTAAACCAAAGGTTCTAGCCACATGAGAGCGTTAAAGGAGGGATTCAAACACAAGTATATGCCACTTAAAGTGTGTCAAACAAAAATACACACAAAATAAACTCTTTTTGAGTTTTTGACATTTTTAACCAAAAATAAAAATATATACTCAAAAGACAAACAAAAATCATTTGACTTTTTTATTAAGCTTAAATTCCAATAGATAAAAACCCAAAGGATAAACAAAAATCTTTTTGTATTTTTCATTTAAAGTAAACAAAATGAAGAAATAAAATGCAAAAGATACACAAAAATCATTATTCTAGTATGAGATTAAGCATGGTGCATGAACTAGAAAATGATAAACAAGCATACGTTTAGCATGTGAATATAGCATGAAGTACAAAAGCTAAAGTATGCAAGCACTAACACATTCATCCTTTAGATTTAGCAAGAGAGGAAGCATGTGAAAGTAAATGAGAATCAAAAACCCTATTTTGCAAGGCAACCAATTCAGATTTCCTAACCCAAATTAATGAAGAATGACTATCTTGGGATGTAGGAATTTTAATTATATTGGTTGATTTATGTTGGGATTTTCTAGGAATTCATTTAAGATCAAAACAAAATTTCTTAAGATTACCTTTTCGACCACAATGTGTACAAGTAAAGACATGTCGAAAAGATTTACCTACGGTGTGATCTTTAAAAGTTTTCCTAGTAGATTCTCCTAAAATGTTGGTTTTGGCTTTACGAGAAGATTCATTACAAGTATGGAAGCCTAAACCATACATGTCATTATTAATTTGGACAGTTCCTAAGATTTTATCTAATTTTTCCGAACGACACTTCAAATCAAATTTGACATTACTAGAGTCTTTTACTTTATTTTGCAATTATAAAATGTTAGATTCTAATAAAACATTTCGTTCTTCAAAAACAAGAAGCTCTTTTTTTAAGGATTCCATTAAACCCCTAAGGCTATCTCTCTCGCCTTCTACATATTCAAGCTTCTCTTGAAGAGTCCTCTCACGTGTCTTAAGGTCTTCTACCAACATGCTATCATCAATGACCTTGACACGCTCTTTTAAACTATCTTCTAACTTCAAATTAGTTCTTTTCAATTTAATAGATTCTTTATAAAGTTCTTGAAAATCATTTTGAAGTTCACTCACATTAACCTCTTCTTCATTTTCACTCTCTCTTTCTTCTCCACTCTCACTATCATAAAAAATGAGAGAATCATAAACTATAACCTTGGAAGTGTCATGTGTTAACGTTTCATCGATCGATGAGTTCTCACTATCACTCACATGACTAGCCATAAAAGCCATAAAATTTGGCTTAGTGGGGGAATCGGGTCCCTCTTCCTTATCACTATCACTAAGGGTCACATTATATGCAATGGGTCGTTTACCCTCTTTCCTTAGTTTAGTAGGGCACTCAGAAGCCCTATGGCCATAACCCTCACAACCAAAACACCTATTAGACTCGTCCCTATTTAAATTTTCATTAATAGGTTTAGGGATCTTCTCGACTTTAGGAATCTTCTCGCCTTTGTCATGTTTAGAAGTTTCAAATTTCTTAAAATCATTTTTAAATTTATCTTTGTTAAATTTAAGAAATTTTCTAAATTTACAAGCAAACAAAGCCATGTCTTCCGAGTCACTATCACTCTCGCTCTCTACTACTTGTTTGACCTCTTTTCGGGCTTTTAAAGCAACACCCTTTTCAATTTTCTTTTCAGTTTTAGAGGGAAACATATCTAGTTCATAGGTTTGTAAATCACCTACAAGCTCTTCTAATTTCGTAAAGGCTAAAGTTGGTAAAGAATTTAAAATGGTCACTTTTGGAATAAATCTATCGAGTAGGGACCTTAAAATTTTCTTTACAACTCGGTTGTCGGATATTTTCTCTCCCAAATTAAAAGATGAATTGACAATATCGGAAAGTCTAGCATAAAATTCATCAAAAGTTTCATTATCATTCATTTTGATAGTTTCAAATTGAGTGGTGAGATTTTGGAGTTTCAAAGCTTTAACGACACTAGTTCCTTCATGAGGTAGTTGTAGAATATCCCAAGCTTATTTAGCGGTTTCACACGTCATAATACGTCGGAATTCATTCGGTGTGACAGCGCTAAACAAGGCATTCAAACAACAGGAATTAAAATTAGAAAGTTTAAACTCATTTTCAGTCCATCTATCGACCGGTTTGGAAACACGTTCATTTTCAACTAAGTGAGTTGGTGGGGACCACCCGTTAACAACAGACATCCAAACTCTCTCGTCGATAGATTTAAGTGCCGATTTCATTCGCGCTTTCCAATACGCGTAGTTAGAACCATCGAAAATAGGAAATTTTGAAAATGGGGAAAATTCCATTTTAGGCAAAAAATATTTAAAGGATCTTTAACGAAATAATTTATCGCTTTGGCTCTGATACCAATTTGACAAGGATAGAACCCCGATTTTGAATTTTCTTTTAATTAAAATGTTATTTCCTTTTATATATATATCGATATGCGGAAGCGTAAAGAAGTGTGATGGTTCACAAACAAACGAATTACCAAATTTTAATCTTCTTAAACAAATTAAAATTAAACCGAGTGAAATTAAATTAACGCATTAAAATCAATTTTACTTAAACCAAGTTAACTACACATTGCCCAAATTAAACACGTAGAGATTAAATTAAACCAATTCTTATCTTTTTACCTAAGCATGTGTTCTAGGTGATTTTCCAAAAGATAAAATAAACAATCAATCCACTACGCCGAGATGTACGAGGAAAAACCCACAACGGGAAACAACCTCCGACGGCCCTAGCCACAAATCCACTAAGTATGGAATTTACAAATACAAGATAGAAAGGCTTACAACACATGACTCGATCCCTCTCAAGCCCCGACGCTTCTTCTTGTAGATACCTCTTCCTAGCGGATAACCTTGGAGCTCCACCGCGGTCTCGGAATCCACCGATTGGACTTTATATAGTCACCGTCACCCGAGCAAGGAGCCTTTCTCCAAGTGGGTAATGCCACAACAAAAACTCTTCTTCTTTCTTTATGGGATGTAGAAGAAAACACAAAACTTCTCTTTGAACGGAAGAGATGAACCCGGTGCCAAACTCCAAGAAAGATATATGAATGTGGGAACTTGGAAGAAACTAATTTGGGTGTAAACTTGAGTGGTGTATATTTTTCTCTTTGATAAAACACACTCAAAATGAGAACATTTTCCTTAAGCAATTTTGCTCTCAAATTCTCTCTAAGAGATGGAATAGAATGGAAAAGTGAAGTTGGAAAATGTTATTCCCGCGCATAATAAAATCTGAGAAAATTTGGTTAAGAAACAAGTGGGGAAGTGGGAGAAAAACTGCTAAAAACTGTTCCCGCATGGCATCTCGTTCGAACGACATTTCGTTCGAACGACATTCTCGTTCGACTGAGTTTTCTAACGAAGTTCCAGTATGAACTCGTTAGAAACTCGTTGGAAATCTCGTTAGAACGAAAATCTCGTTCGAACGACATTTCGAACGAAGTTCCAGTATGCCTTAATGGGAAGTCATTGGTAATCTCGTTCGAACGACATCTGGTTCGAACGACATATCGAACGAACTTCCAGAAAGTTTGGAAAATTCGATTTTAGCCCAGAAAACTTTATAAACTTATTTTAAAGTTTTAATTAGTTCTTTCTGAAAATAAAACACAGTTTTAATTAAACCTAACACCCAATTAAACAAGTTCCAAGCTCCTATATATATATGATTACATTCATACCTTGGGAGCATGGAACTATGGTTGATGACTTATAAACGAGGCACGAAACCGGCATGATGATGAAGCTTTATACTCTTTGTCGCTACGTCTTCAACAAACTTTTCATAGGCTTGAGAATATTACAATTAAATACAATCCTATGAATAAATGTTTTTGTCCGGAATTGAGCCAAAACAATATATGAACTCAATTGGAAATTTGTGTCCTTACAAATCTCCCCCTTTGGCTATTCCGGGAGAAAAACCAAACAAAAATCCTAAAGGGCCGTCAAGCTCACTAGACTCAAAACATAACCAACCCAAACTTGACTCAACCCAAGGATCAAACGCTTAGCCATTGAAAGATGCCGCTTTAGAAGAATTCCTGCACACTTAAGTAAACTCATCAAATGCATAAGGAATATCAAAGTATTTAAAGCAATGAAAATAAATACTCCCCCAAAATTAATTCTCCCCCTATCAGCTGATCTCACCTCTCCTGTGTGATTGTGATAGAGAAATAGAGAGGTATGTGTATGAAGTGTTAGAAAACGAAATAAGGGTCATTTCACATAAATAATAAAACAAAAAATACAAAAATAGAGTAGTCATTTTTTATCTGAACAAAAACTAAACTAAAATATTTTTTTCTACAAAAAAAAAATGTATACAAATTTGATGAAGAGTACAATACAATAATATACATACCTTCAAATTTGTAGTGTACTGTTGATTATGGCAAAAATTAAAAATTGACTATGGCCCAACACATTCATAAAAAAAATAATATGCAAATCTAAAAGTAAGTATCAATAGAAAATCTAAACTAAAAATAAAATCTAAAAAGATCATTTAAATTAAAAAAATGGATTAAAAAAATTCATATTTAAAAAAAAAACAAATTTAAAAATAAAATCAAATCTAGAACCAAACTAAAGTTATAAACAAATTACCACCGGAGTACATCTTTGATAGCTCGTGCCAACGCCTCGGATTAGATCTGGGTTTCGATTAACCGATGTCGGTTTGCTTCAGATCTGATCAGAGAAGGAGGTGGACAACATACCTTGATCGGCGGTCCTTGGCAGCAGTGGCGAAGAAAACCCAAAAAATATATACCTGAAAACCCACAAAATATATTGCTGAAAACTCACAAAATAAGTTATAAAGTAAGAGATTTACACCTGAAAATCAACTAGTGAAAATCTTGAATATGGAAAAAGTCGAACTGAATAGAGAGAGAGAGATAGTGCAAATCACCCCTACCCTGTTCAGAGCAACATCATCTAGGTTTTGATTTGGGGGTTTCGGTGACGTGTGGAATGGCTAGAAATGGTAATGACTACGATTGTTTATGGGTTAGAGATGGTGGTGTGGTGGTGCGTGGTGGTGCTTTAGGTGGTGTATGGTGGTTCTTTAGGTGGTTTATGGTTGTTTATAGAGGTTTTAGGTTTGGTATTGTCGCTCGGTAGGTGGTTGATGGGGGCTTATCGTCGTTCTCGATAGGTGGTTGCGACTGAGATCTGTCATCAAAAGGACTCAGTGATGGGATTGATGTTGAGGAGGTGAGAGAGAGTAAACATTGTCTTGGTTTGTAGAAGGGGAAGGGAAGTGGATTTTAAAATTTGAAAATGGGATAGTTGGTGGAGTTAATGGGTAGGTTTGATGATGTTTCCTTGGTAGGTGGGAAAGGTTGTTTTCTAGCATGGGTAAGTGGCATAAATTCAAATTAAAGTAAGAATAGTTTGAGGTGTAAATTGTAAGTAGCAGTTATTGTGTGAATTTTAATCTTACGTAGGCTTCAATTTTTGGTGGTAAAATCGTGACCTCTAATTATGTTATCCCTTTATAGGGAATAGTAAAAACACTCTACTCCTTATTATATATATATATATATATATACTAGTGGATGCACGTGCCGAGGGCACGACGATAAATTTGTCCCCGTGATAAAAAAAATAACAAAAAAAAAATTAAAAAATATATATATATAAATTAAAAAATATATATAAATATAAATTAAAAAAATATAAAAAATAGAAATATTTTTAAAAAAATAGAAATTAAATTATTTAAAATTATTTCCCTTTTTAAAAATAATTACTTTCCTTTTAAAAAAATTAAAAAAAAAACACTTTAGCATGATATTTCATGCATGGGCATGAAAGGGAGAAAATATCATGCATAAAATGTCATGCATAAAAGTGGAGATATTTTGCCAAAAACCATGCTCCTTTATTTTATATATATGTGTGTGTGTGTGTGTGTTCTTATTTCAAATATCGGTGTGAATGATATTTATAGCAATACATACCCCTCTAGTGCTATCATCGGAGATTGCACGATGTGGGTAAATTCACTGGCTCGTAAAAGCAGGGAGAGTATAATCCCAGGTCATAGCGTCCGTTATATTATATTGTGATTCTTTTCAGGGTGAGACGTCTTGGGATTATTTTATTGCCTGATTCGATGTAAATTAACCGTCTCGCGGTATCGAGTTTGGATTGAGTATACCTGGGGTGATAGCATTTTAGAGAAAATACCCGGTGAGTTTTTACTCAAGTGGATGGATATTATATACAACATATGTGTGATTGTTGTAGTATTATCGTACGTATATAATTAGTGTGAATCATTATATACGGGTAAAATTCATGAAGTGAAATTGTATTACTTATATAACTGGTGAAAACGTTATATGATTTTATTTGAATGAAATAAAAAAGTTAATTGGCGAAATAACTTCATAATCAATAGTAATATTGCTCGAGATAGTGTAGAGGATAAGGATACAGGGTAGTATAACTAGGTGGGTTATGAAGAAAGCGGTAGGTGTGCACATTAGTTGAGGGGTGAGGATTATCTCAAGGGAGTGCGAGATGAGCTTAAATATGAAAAGTATTCATGCATTTTTAATTAATGCAAACTTAATCACTTGCAAATGTCTTTCAAATGTTTTGGGTTCTAACCCTTACCAAAAATATTTTCAAAACCTTTTAGGTATCCATCCACAAGGACACCAGACTTGATAATCTATTCCAGGAATGCGCAACTGCGGCATATGTGGATGCATGAAAGATTTGGACTAGATGCGTCAGTTGTTCATTCTAGATTAGGATTTCATTATCTCAGTATTTCATCTTTGGGCATGTTGTCCCTATAGTACTTTATTCATTTTATTTAGTTCAAACTTGTGTTCGGTTTTAGTTATTTATCTGTTGGATTTATTATTTAGATTTGAAGTTTCTAGCCGATGTTTTATTTGGAAAGACATTTATTTATTTATTTATTTATATCCTGTGATGGTTTAGACTCCATTACTGTGTGAATGGTTTATTCTAATTTCCAGTTATTGTTATCCGTTAAATGAAAAGATAAAATTTGACACCGGCTTAATTAACTAATATGTGATTAGTAATTAATGGTTTTCGACAGTGATGCCAAGAATGAACCAAATGGCAATCCTGTTTGATTTAATAAAGGACTTATCACCCAATATTTAATTGGGCGGGGTGTCATAAGTGGCTTGAACTAAGTGACGATTAAGAATAAATATCCTTTTCCCAGAATTGATGATCTCCTTGATATGTTGAAGGGAGGAACTGTCTTTTCACAGTTTGACTCAAGAACCGGTTACTACCAGATGGGTGTAGTCGAAGAGGCATTCGCCTTACAACATTTCGCACACATTATGGATTGTATGAACTTCCAATCATGCCATTTGGCTTAACTAATGCTCCAGCTTTGTTTATGGACTTGATGAACCAAATATTTTGACCCCACCTAGAACGATTTGTTGTTGTGTTCATTGATGATATTCTGGTATACTTTCGAAATGGGGAGGAACATAAGATCCATTTGAAGACCATATTGGAGACTCTCACAGAACACAAATTGTACGCAAATTTCAGCAAGTATCAGTTTTGGGAGCCATCTACTAGATTTTTGGGTCACGTGATTTCAGTGGGTGGTATTATTGTAGACCCAGAGAAAGTTGAAGTAATGAAATAAAGGGAAAAAATAACTAATCCCACAGAAGTAAGAAGATTTTTGGGACTAGTTGGGTACTACTGAAGGTTTATCGATAAGTTTTCCCTTATTGCTGCCCCAATGACTAAGTTGACTCATAAGAATAAAAAGTTCGTGTGGATTGTGAGAAGGCATTTCAAGAGTTGAAGCAATGGTTGACCACAACTCCTATTCTTACAATCTCAGTGGGAGGAGGAACACCGGTGGTATTTACCGATGCGAGTGGTACCTATTTAGGTTTCGTACTGATGCAAAACCATAAAGTGGTTTCATATGCTTCCTGAAAGTTGAGGTCTCATGAGAGGAGATATCCTACGCACGACTTAGAATTGGAAGCAGTTGTGTTTGAATTAAAAGTTTAGCGACACTACTTGTTCGAGGAGAGATTTGAGTTGTACATTGACCATAAGAGCCAGAAATATATATTCTCCTAAAAAGAGTTGAATATGAGGTAAAGACGATTGGTTGACACTACACCAAAATAGTCTATTAGTAACGGTATTCTAGTGTTACAAAAGATAATTACTAACACTAAATTTCCGTTACAAAAAAGGCACGGGGAAGCAAAATACTAACACTTTTTTACCACTACTAAATTATGTATTACTAACACATCCGACCGTTACTAAAGTGTTACAAATATATTCAATTCCTTACAAACGTTTACCATTACCAAAATCTTATATTACATTTCTAACTCAAAATTTTGTAACATATATTAAGTTTTATAACGGTATAGGTCTGTTACTAATATTGATGAATTTAATATATATATATATATATATATATATATATATATATATATATATATATATATATATATATATATATATATATATATATATATATATATATATCTTATTATAACCACAATAATGACTAAAATGAAAAAATTAATAAATATTAATCACCAATAAGATGACGTCCAATATTCCATTATGCTAATAAAATAAGTCCTTTACGATCACATACCATAACATAAAGTTTGTGTTATACTAAAATTTTTGTTGTCACCGCGACTACCCAAATAACATTTCAGATGTAGTGGATCAAAAAAAATTTGTAGTGTAACCAAAAAAGAAAAGAAAGAATACAGAAGCCTCATTGGGCTACCCTATCATCTATATTGATCATGTTTCTCAACTCTATTTGTTGACTTTTAATATGTCTCATCACTCATGAAAATCTTCTCCTTCAAAAGACATTGACATGGTGTCTTCTTTCATAAGGCATCTTAGTTTATCTTCATTATAGCGTGTGAAACTTCTACTATTGAATGGCATTTTTTGGATATTTTATTCAAGCATTTATGGGAAATCGAAGGAAAGTTCTCCTTCTTTCAGGTTACATTCCGCAACATGTTTCTTGTCAAATATTTTCATCCACACCATCTGAACTCATTGATGCCTTAAAAAAAGCATAAGAAAAAATGGGAGGGGGGTATGTGAGGGGTGTGGTACTTACAAGATTGACATACTCCATCAAGTTTTAATGTCGGTGGATGGTTGTAATGAGTTTGAAGATGATAATAATAAAATTATAGATGTCACTCTTCATCGTGAACTTATTTGGTGATTTGTACACCGTGTATGACAACCCCCATTTTCTCACGTAAAGTTGGCCAGACATGATATGCCAAAGATGGGGCTTGTTTGTCAATTAATACCATTCTGAGCATCAAACCGTATAAACATATATTGATAAACCATAATTGAGTTTGAATTAATATCCAAAGAGATAATAAAATCAAACATAACAGTAAATATCTCAAACCAACATGAAGTAAATAAATCCAGGGCTTATGTCCATACAAAAATCCCATGTAGAATAAATAAACTGAAGCAGAGTAGCACCTAAACTACAATCAATAAGTCTGTAAAATATGATGAGAAAAAAAAGACTGTAAGGCTGATCCGTTAACAGTCCTGCAAATCTCTATATAGGAGCACCTCGGGAGAAAACATTTAAATTTAGGCCAGTGCCCTAGAGTTGCAAGAATTAACTTATTTACTTTAAAGTGCAATAAATACAGTCGATTCAAAGTAAATATTCCCCCATCGTCTCTCACATATGATAAACATCTCACCCCCCATCTAAGTGTGATATTACATGTATCCAAACAAGTCCCGAGATAATAAATAACAATTGTGCCAACTTTATGATCAAATGCATTAAATATATTCAACATGCTAAAACTAAACCATCTACATTCAAATTATCAACGCCTAAGGTATCCCAGCCTTATATATCTCGTGAAGGTGACATAAACATCTATTATGCACAATATAGTATGGGTCTGTAATTCACTGTCTACGTTCCTAGACAAATTTATCAATCTCATTTAATTTCGATAATTATATATATGTCCTTTCATATATGCGATGCTCAAAGGAATCTACCAGTGGTGTCTCGTTCGTGCTCTATCGATAAGTCCGAAGGAATCTCTATCCAATCAAACATCACAAAACACACATAAGTGGGGCAGTCCCTACGCAGTACAACAGTTCACGGTCCATACCTAGTGGAAACAAAGGATCCCAGCATCTACACCTACCTCTCATAGACGGAACTTCTACATAGTACCTATAATAATGACTTACTCGACGTCTAGCCCACCTGTACCGACGCGTGCTATGGTCCCGAATGCATGAAACCCCAAACCTATAGCACTGTCCACGAACATTGGAATGTCTATACAAATATATATAATTACATATTTTTCTCATGTAATATGTATGGGTAATTACTCTATAATTACCTAATATATCCCACATGATTACTCATAAATATTCACCCACTAGTAAATGATCATCTAGTTAATTATTAATTCCTTATTCTTTAAAAGATTATTTAACCATCCAGTTAAATATAATTTCCCAATTAATATATATGCCACATTTGCATTTTAATAAATTCATCGTTGACCAAAACACCGTGCCACCAACTCGCATGGTTTTCTAAAAATACCTCGGATCCATCCTCGGTACCAACTCAACCTACCCAAGGGCCAAATCTATTCGCCTCCTAGGCCGAAATGATTCACCTTCACGTCCGAATCGATTTGGACCCTGGCAGAAGCCCAGATCTGCTACGTTTTTCTATTGAGGGATTTCTTGATTTCTTCCAAAGATCCATTCAAATGTTAATTCCTTTTTACAAACTGATGAACAGGTCTCAACTACTTAGTACTCATCTTAGAATAATTAATTTCATATATTAACATCAATTTCTTTCCCCAAATCTCATAATTTACATGAATGGGTCAAGACACTTAGCCCAAATTTTCTACCATAATTTCAACTATATTCAAATCTGATTTGGGGCATATTGCATGGGTTCAGAGTCACTAAATTTCCATATATTAAATACATATCAAAACCTCTACATGTGTATCCAACTTTCCAAATTTATCCGAAAATCCTAAAACATCTATCATCCAATTCAACATTTCGATTGTCCTAGATTTTTGGGTTAACCACCTAAGTTCCAATTAGTCCTCTACATACATAAGATTAAATCCTACCATTTAATCACTAAATTTCAAAGTAAAACCCAAAAATCACAGGGGGTTTACTATGATGAGAAGCACATTGAACGTTAAATTAAGCAAGAAAATTCTTGCCTAGATATGCGGTTGGGGAATTATCCCTTGAATCTCTTATTTCTTCTCCTTTTGGGGCTCTGTTTTTCTTCTTTCTTGAGGTGTGGCTCACTACACCAAAACAGTCAACTTGTCAAGGTCTAAAATCGTAACAAGTTAGACTTGTCAAGATCTTTTACTGTGACAAGTCTGGGGGTGACAACTCCCTTTATCACGGTCTTTGACCTTGATAAGTTTTGTCAGGATCAAAGACCGTGACAAAACTGTGACAAAGTAAAAAAATTATCACGATAAAAGATGGTGACAAGTCCGTGACAAGTTTCTTTATCATGGACTTGTCACGATTTTTTATCGTGACAATTCTGAGCAGAATTTTAAAAAATTGTTGGGCCGTATGACCACTGCCACTACCCAACAATATATTTGTACCTGTAATTGCAAAATTATACCTGTTCGGACAACATATATCCAAATAAAATAGAAACAATGTACCAAATCATGGTATATATAATACATATTCCAAATAAAAAAAGAAATACAAATATCCATATCCAAACCAACAAATAAAATAGAAATACAAATATCCAATATCCAAATAAGAAAGATAGAAATAATGTCATGGCACAGGGTCTAGAGTAGGTTGGAGGAGGAAGGAAGTCCACAAGATATCCATTGAGCACCTTATCAATTCACCGAACGCTGCATTGTTTGCGCAACAGCAGAGGTGAGTTCTCCTTTCCGGTCACCACATGAATGACGATCACCCTTGCCTAAATTTCTTGGAGGGAATGTCCATGAACCAGCATACTCGGGAGGAAGGACGTGTTCCTCAACCCCCTCTCTATCCTCTCCCCACAATATATGTCAAGTAGAAACACGCTCTGCCAACCGATTGTTAACATAGGCCGCTCAACGGGAGACAGGATGGTAAATGGATCATAGGGTGACGAGTCTGTGCGTATCGGCGATGAAGCAGTGACATCCTCGTCTACATCTACCTCCTTCCCCTTATCCTTCTCCTTCTACTTCTCCTTCTCCTTCTCATTCCCCTTCCCCAACTAACGCTTCATGAAGGCGTACATATCTAGGACTGTTGCCTCCATCTTTGATAGCTTATCGTCATGGGTGTCCACCTTATGTTCCAACCTAGTGTTGCTCCTCTCCATTCCGATGATCCTCGACTTCCCCACCCGTGAGCTCACCCCCTAGTGCTCACCTTGCGATCCGTCCTGAGCACTTCCGTAGCCAAAGATGCTTTGTCGACATCAGACTGCAACTCATGCACTTCCCGAAACTTTGCTTGAAATGATAAAAAGTACACGATTAGTTAATTAAGTAAATAAAAAAAATTATAACTTAATTGAGAAATTAAACATTTATAACTTACAATCATGGTTACGACGCTTGGGGCCACTTCCTTGTCATTTCCCTTCTTCGTTCGAAGTGCCACATAGGCATCGAGCCTATGTGACCTACCCCTAGGGCCATTCCCCGTCTCCTAAAATACAATAATGTAGAATTAGTAAGTAATGCAAAGTAATTCTAAATTAGAATAACATAAAACTAAAATTAAAGAAAAATTAAAACTTACCATCCTGTGCTCCACCTCGGCGTAAGATGTTCGCCCGGAGTAATGCACATCCAACTTTTTCGCCCGGTTCTCCCTTCCCGATTGGTGAGATGCCGATTTCCGCTCATCGATCTCATTATCGACAAACTTTTTCCACTATGCCAATGGGATCGGCTCCTTCAAGGGGATGATGTTATGTACACTCAGAATGGAATTTTGAGTCTTCTCAAAGTACCATGTCTGTATATTTTTCTTCCACATCTTATATTGATCTCTCAATTGTTCCAATGTGGAGTCATGAACATGTGGGGGCAGGCCGAGTTGTTCCTGTCAAATAAATACAAACCAAAAAGAAAGTAAGTGTGTAACACCCCGTAATTTTGAGGATTAAATATTTAATTATTTTGGTAGTTATAAAAATATTTAAATTGGAGAAACTTAAATTCTTGAGTGGGAGAATTTATTTGAGTGAGCCGAATTATTTATAATTGGCAACTTTTAAGTTTAATTGTTTGAAATCTCGTGTGCCGCATTTTGAGGTCAAAATTGGAGAATGTCAAAAAGTATTTCGGATGGCAATTCTGAGGGCGCGGTTGAGTCTAGATGGGTCGAGATAGTCAGAAAAGAGTACCCGGGGGTAGTAATTGGGTCTTGGGGTATTTTTGGGCATAGCTGGGCCCACACGTAGGGCGAACCTAGGGTTTGAGAGGGAATTTGGGGGAAAGAAAATCAAGAGCCAATTTGGAAATTTTGGAGCCAAATTAAGGGACTACGCCAATGGATCAGACCCTACGAATAATTCCAGGCAAGTGGTTAACTTGTTGTGATGTTTAATTGTGATATTTAATTCATATTTTACTGATGTGTAAACCAAAATCCGTTTTTGGGTATAAATGGGTACAAAATGGGGTTTTTGTTAATGGAATACTTGAATGAATTCAAAGTGAGAATTAATTGTGTTATATGGTTCTGAGTAAAGATATCTGATTTGAATGTGAAATCCAGTAGAAATTGTGAACGAAATTGAGATGAATTAATGGAATTTGGATTTAACGTGTAAAAACCCAAAAATTTTCCCAACCCGGAAAAGTACAAAAATCGTGAGATTTAATTTGAGTTTGAAGTTCTATAAGGTGCCTTGATCCTATTTCTATGTAGATATAGTGTTGATTGTGCTTCTGTTAGACCAGGGGAAGGGATAGAACTTGGAGGTTTTCGTTAATGGTGGAAACAGAGTCTCGGAGAAGACAACCACCTGTTCGATCGATCGACGGCTGGGGGTCGATCGATCGACCCTTCAGGTTTTTCGACAGTTTGACTTGGGGATTTATATGGGTCAAGATTTTAGTTGCAAATTTCCTCTAGCATAATTAGGAGAGAAAAATTAATTATGAGATTAAATTCTTAACAATTATAGGGTGATATAATTGGGATTAGGAGGGTGAAAATTATGTCATGAGATGAACGAATTTTGGGAAATAATTCATAAGTATTGATATTGGGCCGAAGAATAATATTCAGGTATTGTAGTTGGGTGACGCTACATTAGTAAAGGAATTGAGGTGAACTAAATTAGTTATGGGGAAAAATATAGACTCGAAAAATATTAAGTTACGAGCCAAGTGAGCGAGTCCGGGCATAATGGTTGGGCGACACCAAGTATTTAATTAATTAATGTGTAATTAATTAAAATAGAGTCGAACTGTAGACTCGGGAAAGTATTAAATTAATTAATGAGAAATTAATTAAATTAGTGTTGGACTGTAGACTCGAAAAAGTACTAATCTAATTAATGTAGAATTAATTAGATTAGAGTCGGGCTGTAGGCTCGGGGAGATAATAAATTAATTGATGTGCTAATTAATTAAATTAGGGTCAGACCACAGACTCGAATTGGTATTAATTAATTAATGTGTAAATTAATTAAATTAGGGTCATACACAGACTCGGCTTGGTATTAATTAATTAATGTGTAAATTAATTAAATGAGAGTCGAATCATAGACTCGGGTAAATATTATAAATTAATGTGTAAAGTATTTATATTAGAGTCGGACCATAGACTTGGGGAAAATATTATATTAATTAATGTGAATTAATTGAATTAGAGTCGGACCATAGACTCGGGATAATGATAATTTATTAAGTGAGAAAATTAATTTATTTGAGTCAGGCTAGAGACTCAGGAAATTACAGGCTAGTGTTACGGGTTGTGAGTACACGGTGAAGCCGGGTTTATTTTATATATATAATTACAGTGTAGTGATAGTATATATATATATATGTGTGTGTGTGTGTGTGTGTGTGTGTGTGTGTGTGTGTGTGTGTGTATCTATTGTGTGTGCTATTAAATATCAGTGATTAGATATTTATTTAATTATATACTCTAGTGCTATCAAGGGAGGTTGCGCGATGTGGGTGAATCCCCTAGCTTGAGGAGTAGGGTGACTATATCCCCAGGTCATAGCGTCCGGTGTATGGGTGAGGGGCTTATCTCTCTTTCAGGGAAGGAACATGATCGCCTCCACTTCGTTTATGTTTTGGGCCAGGTTGGTGAGCGATCCTAACTTGGGTAACTAGGTTATGTGAGCACACCTAGAGAGATGGCACTTTAGAAGGAATCATCCGGTAAGGGTATATTCGGAATGATGGATATACGTATGATATATGTGTGGATGTTTTAGTAAAGATACGTATAATATGGTATTAAATATTATATATGGGTAATAATAAAGTGTGTGATGTATTTACTTTATATAAATTGTGTCACGGTTATATGCTATTAATTAAGAAGGAATTAATTAAGTTAATTGGTGAGATAACTTATAATTCATGAATAATTATACTCGGGTTAGAGTAGTATGGCAAGGGGAGGTTATACCAGGAGTAGTTGGATGGGGTGGTATAAGTAGGTGGGGTTAAGGTAACCGTTAGGTGTGCACATTAGTGGAGGGATGAGAATGTCCACAAGAGAGTGCGACACTAACTTAAATATGAAGCGCATTCATGCATTTTAAATTACTACAGTTAATTCACTAGTTTAATATTTTCAAAATGTTTTGGGTTCTAACCCTTGCTATAAAACTATTTTCAAAACCTTTTAGGTGTCCAGCCACAGGGACGCCAGGATTGATATTCTATTCCAGGTACATGGAGCTGCGGCATATGTGGATGCTAGCAGGAGTTTGGTTTAGATGGATCCTTCATTCTTTCGTAGAGTAGGAATCTCCTATCAGTTTCAGTTACTTAGGGCATGTCACCCAGAATTCTCAGTATAGTTTTCAGATTTATTTTATTCAGGTGTTGGATGTTTGTATTGGACTATTTACTTTGGTGGTCGATGGTTTATTCGGCATGTCAATTTATTTTGTTCAGTTGATTTAATTTTGTTGTGTGAATGGTTTATATTTTATTCTGCACGTACTGGTTTGTTTAATTAAAGATAAAATTTGGCACCAGCTTTTTGGAATACTAGGTGTTTAGTAAGTTTAAAAAAGGTTTTCGACAGTGATGCTGCCGATGAACCAACTGGGATTCCTATTTTAATTTGGTATAGGACTGATCACCCGGTATTTTATTAGGTGGGGTGTCACAGATGGTATCAGAGCATCAGATTCTAGTGTCCTTAGGAACTGTGCGGCTTTTTACATTTTGGCTTAGCAATCTTTGATATAGAGCCCTATTATAGGATTGTTGTATTCTCATACGTATGCGCATTTACGTTCTTCTGCCAAATTAATATTTGAGGGTGAACTCATACGATTCAATTTTCATTTCAGATGCCGCCCAGTAGAGAGAGATCAGCTAGGGCAGCAGGAAGAGATGAGACTAGGAAGGCTCATCAGGAGCCAGAGTTACCGCAGCAACTGCCAGAGATGATTTCGGCAGCGCAGGTAACTGAATTGGTGGCGCAGGAAGTTGAAGCGACGATGGTCGCAATGGCAAGGTACTTTCCACGAGACCAGCCACAGGCGTTAGTGGTACCAGATGTTCTGGCCCACCCGGGGACGTCAGGGTGGCAGCAAGTACAAGAGGTTTTTTGAAAAAGGGCATCCACCAGAGTTTAGAGGGGGTTCAGATATAATGCTAGCGTGTTAGTGAAAGAGAGATATCCAGTGTCACCTACGCATGATAGATTCTAATGAGGTGCATAAGCAAATGCTAGTCACTTTTAGTTTAGTGGGAGCAGCGCTATAGTGGTGGGAGTCGATCACCACAGTTGAGGAAAGGGATACATTGACTATTACCGAGTTTTGGATACGATTCGATCGCAAGTACTTTCCACCAGCAGTTGAGATCGAAATGAAGAGAAAATTCAGAGAGGTGACTCAAGGGGACTGTTCAGTGGCCGACTACGAGGAAGAATTCACTCGTTTGGCAAATTTTGTACCGGATGAGGTAAGCGATGAAAAAAGGAAGAAAACAAGGTTCATGGATGGGTTAGTCTGGAGGATCAGACGACATTTAATTGGTAATCCCGCATTAGTATCTTATAATGATGTCATTAACGCAGCACTACTACACTGTCAGGAATATCGCTTTCACGTGAAAGGAAGCAGGAAGGGAGTGGAAAGAAGCCAGTCGGATAAAGCATGAGGGAATAGTACCAGTGGGGTATCCCAATAGCAGATAGGGGGAGACCAGGGGCAGGATTTTCGACAGGGAAATCATGCTAAACGATTTAGAGCTGTAGGGTATCGACAGGATGGCCAAAAATTCCGACAAGGCCATCAAGGAAGGAATCATTGGCAGGGTGAACTTGCGAGGACGTGTTTCGTTTGTGCGGAAGCAGGACACATGAATAGAGATTGTCCTCAGAGAGGCAGGGTTCAACTACAAGACGAGGTCTTGGATGTACAGCCACTACAGCAAGTCATGGGTGCATTCGAGTAGAGAGAAGATGCTCCGGAACTCGAGGATCAGCCGTTGTAGCTAGAGTATGGAGGTAATTATTTATATCCTATGGGCATGGGGTATATTTTAGAGTGACAAGGAGGATGTCACAATATAAGAATTATTTTCACTAGAGTTCGCGAGTAAGTTGAATTTAGTGGGTGCACTGGATGTAGCAGCCATAGTATGTAGAAAATTTCCGTGGGGTAACGGAGTTATTTGGTGTTATGCACGGGAGAGTGGAGGTGTACACTGAGAGAAGGTTTGAATTATGCGAGGGGTTACTACTTTCGAGAATTATGGGAATAGGGTTGATGATTGTTTTCCCAATATCGACTGCATAGCGATGGATTTGAACTATTATGGATAGTGGGGTTAAGTTTTGGAGTTCACGACACCAGGGTATGATTGGTACTAGGTATCACCTGAGAGGGCGTCTAGCATATATATATATATATATATATATATATATCTGTGTGTGTGTGTGTGTGTGTGTGTATGTGTGTGTGTGTGTGTTGTATTGCCTGGTGCGATAGGCACATAGTGAGGTCTTGTGTCTCATATTTATTCCCGGTAGGTAGGGATGTTTATTGAAGTGAATCAGTGTGGTTAAATTTATTTACAAGTAGGGAGAGATAGCTCGGGGTTTATTTAGCGCAAGAACTAGTGATAGTAAGGGCACGGTATTTTATGTTGTCTTTAGTAACATAAGGGTAGGCGTATATACTTTTGTGTTAGGAGTCACGTATTTTGGGGTACGTGCTATGGATTGAGGGTCTAACGGATCTCGACGATCGACAATGTTAGGTAGTAGTGTATCGGGGGGGGTTCCTTATATGGATTTCACTTTGCGAGACGTCCCATGCATGAAACTTAGCGCAACATTGGAAGTGGGGAGATGTTTGGTCGTTAGTACATTGGTTGGGTACCCCGGGCGGTATATATATATGTATGTATGCGTGATATGACTAGGGGTTGGAAGTTATATTACAGGTTACGACTAGCATAGTCGGGTAACTTTCGTGCGGTAAAGCACGGGGATAGGGTGTATGGGCACCTAGGTTAATTAAGACAAATTTTGTGCGGTTAAACACGGGTACAGGGTGTATGGGCACCTTGGTTAATTAAAATGCATATTGGTGTAACTTATAGTTAGAAACGGGAGAGATAGATGTAGCGAGCTTAGAGACGCATGACTAGAAAGTGATATTTGAAGCTTGAAACAGTAGGCTTACCTTAATTTCGAGGACGAAATTACTTTGTAAGGGGGGAAGTATGTAACGCCCCGTAATTTTGAGGATTAAATATATAATTATTTTGGGAGTTATAAAAATATTTAAATTGGAGAAACTAAAATTCATGAGTTGGAGAATTTATTTGAGTGAGTGGAATTATTTATAATTGGCAACTTTTAAGTTTAATTGTTCGAAATCTCGTGTGTCGCATTTTGAGGTCAAAATTGGAGAATGTCAAAAAGTATTTCGGATGGAAATTCTGAGGGCATGGTTGAGTCCGGATGGGTCGAGATAGTCAGAAAAGAGTACCCGGGGGTAGTAATTGGGTCTCGGGGTATTTTTGAGCATAGTCGGGCCCACACGGGGTGATTTGGGCTATTTTAATTAGGCCCATTAGGCTAAAAACGGGACTAGTGTTTTAAGACATAAATCTAAGAAAGGAAAATGGAAGAAAACACAAGGGATAACCTAGGGTTTGAGAGGGAATTTGGGGGAAAGCAAATCAAGAGCCAATTTGGGAATTTTGGAGCCAAATTAAGGGACTACGCCAACGGATCAGACCCTACGAATAATTCCAGGCAAGTGGTTAACTTGTTGTGATGTTTAATTGTGATATTTAATTCATATTTTAGTTATGTGTAAACCAAAATCCGTTTTTTGGTATAAATGGGTACAAAATGGGGTTTTTGTTAATGGAACACTTGAATGAATTCAAAGTGAGAATTAATTGTGTTACATGGTTCTGAGTAAAGATATCTGATTTGAATGTGAAATCCAGTAGAAATTGTGAACGAAGTTGGGATGAATTGATGGAATTTGAATTTAATGTGTAAAAACCCAAAAATTTTCCCAACCCATGAGAGTGGAAAAATCATGAGATTTAATTTGATTTTGAAGTTCTATAAGGTGCCTTGATCCTATTCCTATGTAGATCTAGTGTTGATTGTGCTTGGGTTAGACCAAGGGAAAGGATAAACTTGGAGGTTTTCCTTAATGGTGGAAATAGAGTCTCGGAGAAGACAACCACCTGTTCGATCGATCGATCGACGGCTGGGGGTCGATCAATCGACCCTTCAGGTTTTTTGACAGTTTGACTTGGGGATTTATATGGGTCAAGATTTTAGTTGCAAATTTCCTCTAGCATAATTAGGAGAGAAAAATTAATTATGAGATTAAATTCTTACCAATTATAGGGTGATATAATTGGGATTAGGAGGGTGAAAATTATGTCATGAGATGAACGAATTTTGGGAAATAATTCATAAGTATTGATATTGGGCCGAAGAATAATATTCGGGTATTGTAGTTGGGTGACGTTACATTAGTAAATGAATTGAGGTGAACTATATTAGTTATGGGGAAAAATATAGACTCGAAAAATATTAAGTTACGGGCCAAGTGAGCGAGTCCGGGCATAATGGTTGGGCGACACCAAGTATTTAATTAATTAATGTGTAATTAATTAAAATAGAGTCGGACTGTAGACTCGAAAAAGTATTAAATTAATTAATGACAAATTAATTAAATTAGAGTCGGACTGTAGACTCGGAAAAGTACTAATCTAATTAATGTAGAATTAATTAGATTAGAGTCGGGCTGTAGGCTCGGGGAGATAATAAATTAATTGATGTGCTAATTAATTAAATTAGGGTGAGACCACAGACTCGAATTGGTATTAATTAATTAATGTGTAAATTAATTAAATTAGGGTCATACACAGACTCGGCTTGGTATTAATTAATTAATGTGTAAATTAATTAAATGAGAGTCGAATCATAGACTTGGGTAAATATTATAAATTAATGTGTAAAGTATTTATATTAGAGTCAGACCATAGACTTGGGGAAAATATTATATTAATTAATGTTAATTAATTAAATTAGAGTCGGACCATAGACTCGGGATAATGATAATTTATTAAGTGAGAAAATTAATTTATTTGAGTTAGGCCAGAGACTCAGGAAATTACAGGCTAGTGTTACGGGTTGTGAGTACACGGTGAAGCCGGGATTTATTTTATATATGTACACGATGTAGTGATAGTATATATATGTGTATATATTGTGTGTCCTATTAAATATCAGTGATTAGTTATTTATTTGATTATATACTCTAGTGCTATCAAGGGAGGTTGTGCAGTGTGGGTAAATCTCCTGGCTTGAGGAGTAGGGTGAGTGTATCCCCAGGTCATAGCGTCTGGTATATGGGTGAGGGGCTTATCTCACTTTCAGGGAAGGAATATGACCACCTCCACTACGTTTATGTTTTGGGCTAGGTTGGTGAGCGATCCCAACTTGGGTAACAAGGTTATGTGAGCACACCTAGTTAGATGGCACTTTAGAGGGAATCATCCGATGAGGGTATACTTGGAAGGATGGATATGCATATGATATATGTGTGGGTGTTTTAGTAAAGATACGTATAATATGGTATTAAATATTATATGTGGGTAATAATACAGTGTGTGATGTATTTACTTTATATAACTTGTGTCACGGTTATATGCTATTAATTAAGAAGGAATTAATTAAGTTAATTGGTGAGATAATTTATAATTCATAAATAATTGTACTCGGGTTAGAGTAGTATGGCAAGGGGAGGTTATACTAGGACTAGTTGGATGGGGTAGTATGACTAGGTGGTGTTAAGGTAACCGTTAGGTGTGCACATTAGTGGAGGGATGAGAATGTCCACAAGAGAGTGCGATACTGACTTAAATATGAAGCGCATTCATGCATTTTAAATTACTGCAGTTAATTCACTTGCTAAATATTTTCAAAATGTTTTGGGTTCTAACCCTTGCTATAAAACTATTTTCAAAACCTTTTAGGTGTCCTGCCACAGGGACGCTAGGATTGATATTCTATTCCAGGGACATGGAGCTGCGACATATGTGGATGCTAGCAGGAGTTTGGTTTAGACGCATCGTTCATTCTTTTGTTGAGTAGGAATCTCCTATCAGTTTCAGTTATTTAGAGCATGTCGCCCATAATTTTCAGTACAGTTTTTAGATTTATTTTATTCAGGTGTTGGATGTTTGTATTGGACTATTTGCTTTAGTGGTCGATGGTTAATTTGGCATGTCATTTTATTTTGTTCAGTTCATTTAATTCAGTTGTGTGAATGGTTTATAATTTATTCCGCATGTACTGGTTTGTTTAATTAAAGATAAAATTTGGCACTAGCTTTTTGGAATACTAGGTGGTTAGTAAGTTTAAAAAAGGTTTTCGACAGTGATGCTAAGGATGAACCAACTGGGATTCCTGTTTTAATTTTGTATAGGACTGATCACTCGGTATTTTATTAGGCGGGGTGTCACAAAGTGTTAGTTGCTTATAAATATAAATATAAATACACTACCTCTAGTGCCCCCCAGATGCTAGTCTTGAGGTCATTTGGAATGGCCCTCCAATAAGTGTACCCCGGGCCCACGATCGCCTTCTGCAACTCTAGAGATCTAGTAAAAATGTCATCTTATTCTCAATGACGGACCCCAATTTGCTCTATTTTGGAGGCCTTCTAGCCGAGGAGCCCTCTTCGCCTCCGCTACCACACTGGGATGAAGACATTTTCGGCAAAAATTGGTATGATTAGTACAAACATGTATATGGAGTTTTAATTAATGCTCAAATACGATAATAACAATACATACGATATCAATTTTAATTTATTCCAATATCAATACCAATTTATATCAATTTTAATTTATACCAATACCAATACCAATTTATACCAATATATATAACAATACCAATACCAATACCAAATACCAAATTCAATTTACACGCACGCACACTAATCCCCCCCCCCCCCCCCGAACACACACTCGCAGGTCATGGACTTTGAATTAATTGATTAAAATCCTAATTATCGTATTCACTAACCATAAAACCAATTTTGATTCAAATCCAATAATAACAAAGCACTAGAATAATACACCCACTGATTATTACAAGCATTAAAACAATCAAGTACAGATGAATAAAAAGTATTAAATTATCGTCCGATAATAATAAAGCACTAGAATAATACAACCACTGGTCATTACAAATAATTGGAATACTAATTACAAATCTAAAAATTGTTTCAAATTCGGCTTATCATAAAAAATGGATTGATATTCGGTAGGAGAAGCCAAGTCCCACACTACTGTTTAGACGCTTTGGCGCATGTAGGATGATTGACCACGGATCGTTGTTGATATACTCCGAGTAAAACACTTGGTTGACCTTTTGAAAAGCACACACAAATTGCTCATCGCTCACGTGTTTGTTGTTCTTCAACTTGAACAAGTCAACCATGATCAAATTGGTGCCCGGATCAACTTTACAAGCATTTTTATCCTCAACTCTTACCCAATCACAGTAAAATACAATCTCTTTGAAGATTATATAGTCCAATTCAAATATATTTCTAATTACATCATAGTAAGTCATTTTAGCTTCAACGATGTTTTTGTCTTTCGCACTCGCTCGAAAGAAAGTAAGAGCCTTGTGTGAAATGCCCAAGTTCTGTATATTTGTATTTTTTTCGTACACCCTTGCACCAAATATGTAACCATTTAATCGATACTTTTTGTACTCTTGTGCCATGAACAAGGGTCCAGGTGCTAGACGAGCAAGCCTTGATGTCGCATCACCTGTCTTTAAGAGCTGAGAATATAAATAAATTAATTAGGTTAGTTGTAAAGCTTTCTTGTAATGTGACATTTAATAACAACCATTTTCATTATAATTACCTCGTGTGACAACCAGAGCCTAAATTCGCTATCTGATTGTGCTATTATTTTTCATCTTTTATTGTTCTCACAGGCTTCATATTTTGTGCATAGATCATAATGAACATATTACAAAATTAATCATGTATAAAAATTAAAATAATGTAAAAGTTAAAATAATTTAAAATTTCTTTTTCCATTCCTCAACATCTTCAAGTGAGTCAAATAGATAACAAGCTACTTGTTCATGTTGCAAAATCGTTAATTTCACTCGTTTTCCCATCGTATGACCACCCTCATTGATAAACTCATCAATGCCATCCACGCTAGTCGAGTCAGACATATATTCCCGAGTGTAGATTGATGACTCCACGATGATGTATTCCTCTGCAATTTATCCTTCAATGTATCGTGTATTCTTGATTTAATCTTTGAAAACTTTCATCAATATTTCAAACAGATACATCCACCGATATCTAACTGGGTCATAAAGAAGTGCCTCATCGCATAAGTGTACCAACAAGTGAACACTTATGTCAAAAAAAGATTGGGGAAAGTGCTTCTCCAACACACAATTCGCTTCGTTCACCGTTAATTTTGCGGATACTATGTGATCTCGATTGACTATCTTCTCACAAAAAGTGAGTAGATACTAATTTCCATAATAGCCCTCCATAAATCCTTGTGCTTAGAGAAATAATGTTTAATAATAGAGGAACCAATTTCATGATCACATGCCAATCGTGGGACTTGCACTTATGTAAATCATGGGTATCATAATTCACAATACTTTGCAAGTTGACCGAAAAATTAGATGGAACCTTCAAATTATATATTGTGTCTAAAAGAACCTTCCTTTCCTCACTCGTCAAAGTAAATGAACCAGGGGGAATTATTGTTCATCCCCTACCATCTTCTTTCAAACATAGTTGTGGCTTAAGTTTCAACACTTTAAGGTCTTTTCGTGCATTTTATCCATCCTTCGAATGACTCCCCCCATGGCATGTGCCCATAATATGTTCAACAATGTTCTTCTCTGCGTGCATCACATCCAATACATGGCGCACTGGGTTATTCTTCCAATAAATAAAGTCAAATAAAATTAACCTCCTCGACCATGCCTTTCTTGTCTCAGTTTCATTCCCAGTTGGGGTCTTCTTATGCTTGACATTTTGAAATTTAGGATTCTTATCTGGCATTTTAGGGACATAATCAGAAGATTTACTTTCAATTTCTGAGCCTGAAAGTTTTGTTGACGGTAGTCTATGTTCAACCCCGCCCGGTAAAAAATGGGAACCTTTATCAAATCTAAAACTACGAGCGAGGGGTAAAAACCTCCTACGGCAATGGTATACATTTTTTGAGCTTACGGGGAGACGAAGAGATTCAGTCTCCTCTCCACAAATAGAACACCCCAAATAACCATATACTACACAATCGGATAATGTCCCATAAGCTAGAAAATCATGAATTGCCCACATCAACATAGCTTTCAGCGTAAACTCTTCTTTTCTAAAAGAGCTAAATGCTTGCACATCCTTTTCCTACAATGCATTTTATTATTTTACCAAAGGAGCCAAGTAGACATCTATGTCCACACTTGGTGCCTTTAAACCAGGTATCTACAAAGATAGCATCGAAAATTCAAGTCTCATACACTGTGAAGGAGGGAGGTTGAGTGGGGCTAGGATCACTGGCCATATACTCTGATTGGTGCCTAGATTTCCAAATGGATTGAAACCATCTGTTGATATTGCCAAAATAATGTTATGCTGTTCTCGAGAAAAATCGGGATACTCAAAACTCAACCTCTTCCAAGTTGTAGAATCAATAGGATGATGCGTGATATTATCCCCTGCTTCTCCCCTAGCATGCCAAGTCATTGCCTCTAATATCCATAGTACATGAAAAACAACTTTAATCTAGGCCCAACGGGAAAATATTTCAACACTTTTTGAGGCACTTTTGAGCTTGTGCCTTCATTTCCAGTAGATTGGAGATATCTAGGTTCATCTCACACTAGACAGCTATTGAGATTTTCAAACTCCTTTCGATATAGTACTCAGTCATACACACAAGGATGAATTAATTTATACTTAATTCCCAAACCTTTCGAACTATTTTTCATAGTAGGATAGCTATTTGGAAGCGTATTCTTCTTGGGTAGCAAGCCCTTCACCCAATTTAAAATTTTGTCATGCTATTGCCCGACAAACTATATTGGGCCTTCAAACTATGCAAACCAGCCATGGCGTGTAAAGTTGTTTGATCTTTCTCACAACCAGAGTATAATGGTTGGGTCGCCTTAAATTTTAAACTTTGGTAGTCATCGTCATGGTTTATCCCGATATCTTTATGAGCAAATGAACCTTGTACATTGTCAGTGACCTTATTCTCTTCCCCTTCATGAACTCTATACGCGTCATTAACTAAATCCTTTAGCATATTATTATCTACATTGTCATCATCCCCTTCTACATCTATCCTAATTGTTAAAGGTTGTTGTGAAGATTGCTTAGGGACAAAAGGAACTTTTGGTTCCCCGTCAAAAAACCCAAATTCAATAACTATCTTGGATACCAAATATTAACAAATATAGTTCAACTGTTTTCCACTCAAACACCTTGCCATTCTTACACCTAGCACACGGACATAGAAACTCTTCATCATTATGATATCACTTTGCGTATTTCAAAAATTCATTAGCACCTCTGCGAAACACATCCCCTAATCCATTTGTCTCACACATCCACTCTTTGTATTTAGGATATCCCATCACAGCTACTACAAACAATCACCTATTACGGGTAAAAAGTGTATTCATGGATTAGCATAAACAAAAGTGTGAACAATTAGTTCCCATTAGTATAAACAATCACCTATTGAATGTGTACGCATAAGAACTAGAAGGCTAGTTTATATGCGCACTATATGTAATTTAAATTAGTTATAAATGTTACATAACCGTTATGTCGTGCATTCAAATGAGAATACATGTAGGGATGCACACTCTGAAGCAAGTGTTATATAAGAAGTTTACTTAATGTAAATTTATTCGTGCACTCAAATTCAAATTCAAATTCCTATTTCCTCCATCTACTTTAAAGGGTTAGTGGTCCTATCCCATTGAAGACCACAAACTTCTGTAATATACTTGACAACTCATGCACATTGTTCCAATTTGAGGGAAATTCGGTAGCATATCCCCATAGTTCTCCAAGTACACGATATAGATCCGCAAGTGTGAGTGTTATTTCAATTTATCACTTGAAACAACACTTAACATCGCATCATTTAGTATTTACCCAAAGAACATTAAGATATGGTTGCAGCACTTCCCCCAAAAGTAACAAGTTTAAGCCACTAAGAATATTATTATACAGAAACTATAAAATCCCAAACTTTCCAAACGGGACAATTCGAGAGATCTCATTCCAGGGGTAATGACTCTCGAATAGGTCTAAGGGCTATTGAATGCATACGCATAAGAACTAGAAGGCTAGTATCTATGCGCACTATATGTAATTTGAATTGTATTTCATTTAATTATGCCTTATCACAATTCGAGAGATTTCATTTAATTATGTAATTTAAAGTATGTTTCATTTAATTTAAAGTACGCATAAGAACTAAAACTTATACCAATTTATACCAATATCAATACCAATTCAAATTCAATTTCAATTTATACCAATTTATACAAATATCAATACCAATTCAAATTCAATTTAAATTTATACCAATAATAATACCAATTCAAATTCAATTTCAATTTCAATTTCAATTTCAATTTCGTTCAATTTCAATTCAATTCAATTCAAATTCAACATCTATACAAATCCACTTCATGTTATAAGGTTGAGGCACATTGAATCGTCTAATTCAAATTCAAATTCAATATCACACACACACACACAATCACATGCACCAATTCACACACACACACACAATCACACGCACTAATTCACACACACACACCCTACACACCTACACACACTCCCCCCCCCCCACACACACCTACACACACACCCTACCCCCACCACTGCCCCACTGGCCACTACCCCCCCACCCCCACACACCTACACACAGACACACTCAAACACACAGTCCTACACACACATGCACATACACACACACACACACACATACACACACACACACACACACATACACACACACATACACATACACATACACAAAGGAAGGAGAGAGAGAGAGAGACCTGAAACGTAGAGAGAGAATTGTCGCGCGCAGAGAGAGAAAAATGATAGGAAATGAAAACGGTGGGAAAAAAGAGGGAATATGGTTTTTAGTTAAAAGAGTTATCACGGACCTGTCAAGGTCTTTGACCATGGCAAGTCCGTGATAAATGTACTTGTCACGATCATTGACCGTGATAAAAAAACGCGTGCTTTTTGTCACAGTCAATGACCGTGACAAGGTTGTCCGGCTCAAAGGTGACAATTTAGTCTTTTTGGTGTAGTGGCTGTTAGGGTCATGCATTTGACTAAGTGTGGGAAGTGTTAATATCCCATTAATCTTATATTAGAGTCCCTAATCTCAAGTTGGGCTTATTTCGTCAATTTTGGAACCCATAGTTAGTCTGGCCCAAAAGTTTCCCAACTTATATACCTCCACCCGGGACCATTTCTAAAGGTTTAAAACACCTAAACAAGCCCATATAGCTTCCCGAAATGTGTCCCAATTATTTTTATTCCACAATTATATTTTTAACTGAGTCACACATCATACATTAATTATCTACCACACATGAAATTATTTTCCATTGTAATTATTCACATAAAAATCAATCTCACTTGATTATGGCATAATAAAAATTATTTGTTCGCAATTAATAAATTACATTCATCGATTAAATTTAATTTCCACAGATTTTAGTTTATTCCAAAAAAATGGTTTCATTTATTCTAGAAAAATACGATGTATTACATTCTTCCCCCTAATAACGGGATTCTGTCCTCGAAATCTAGAAGAGTATGTATCTAGCTAGAAGAGTTCAGGACATTTCGTGAGCATGTCATCCTACCTCTCCCAAGTCAACTCGTCCTCCATATGGTGTCGCCACTGCACCCGAACTAAAGGAATAAATTCGTATCACAATCGCCGCTCCCGACGGTCCAAAATGGATATTGGTCTCTCCTCGTAGGTAGCATCTAGATGGAGCTCTATCTCATCAATATCGATATGATGGTACGTTATGTCGTCTCTAAGGAATCTTCGTAGTGCAGATATGTGGAAGACGACGTGCATCCACTGTAAGTTATCTATTAATCCCAATCAATATTCTACTGGCCCAATCCTTTCAAGAATAAGGAATGGCCACACATATCGGGGAGTTCGCTTCCCTTTCTTCCCAAAACTCATCACTCCCTTCATCGAAGACACCTTAATCAACACCTGATCCCCAATACTAAAGTCTAAGTGTCTCCTGCCTACATCTACATAACTATTTTGCCTGGGTAATTTGTATCCTCGACCGAATCATCTCTACCTTCTCTGAGGTGTCATGAATGAAATTTGTCCCAAGTAACTTGTTCTCCCCCACCTCCAACCAGCATGAGGGTGAACCACAAGGTCTCCCATAAAGCGCCTCAAACGGTGCCATCCCAATCCTGAACTGGTAGATGTTGTTGTACGCAAATTCCAACGAAGGCAACCAGTGTTCCAAGCTCCCCTTAAAGTCTAATATGTACATCCGTAACATGTCCTCAAACATCAAATTCACCCTCTCCATTTGCCCATCGATCTGAGGTTGTATGAGGTGATCAATCTCAACTCAACCCCTAAAGTCTGATGAAAGCTCCTCCAAAAATGGGACACAAACTTCCTATCCCTGTCAGATACAATGTTCAGCGGTACCCCATACAGTTTAATAATCTCTACGAGGAAAATTCTAGTGTCTTTCTCTGAGATGTAATCTATCTGAATTGGTAAAAAGTTATCCACCTTCGTGAATCTGTCGACGATCACCCAGATGGAATTGTGCCCCCTCTGTGATCTAGGTAGCCTTATGATGAAGTCTATATAGATGCTCTGCCATTTCCACATTGGGATCTCCAAATGATACAACACACCTACATGACGCGGATGGTCTACCTTCACTAGCTGACACATAGATTACTTGGACACAATATCTACTATGTCCCTCTTTATCCCGCCCCACCAATACTGACGTCGCATGTCGTGGCACATATTATCCCCTCCGAGATGTACTGTAAAGCGTGAGCTATGAGCCTCAGACATAACGGCTCGCCTCAACTTCTCATCATCTGGGATAACTAGTCTGCCATGGAATCTCAATCCACCATCCGACCCAATAGAATAATGCTCCGCTCCCTCGGCTAATAACAGCCAAACTCGCTCCTAGCAAAGCTGATCTTCTATCTGTGCCTTCACCATCTGAATAATGATCTCAGGTGTGAGGTGAGAACTGCCTAAATGCACGAGTCAAGTTGTCATCCCCACGAAGTGATTTCCAATTAGCCTTCCATATTTTCACTAACTCCATCATCGGCCTGCGGCTCAAAGCATCCTTTACGACATTCACCTTCCCCGAGTGGTATTGAATGTCGAACTGGTAGTCCTTCACAAATGCTAGCCATCTCCTCTTCCTTATGTTCAACTCCCGTTGTGTAAACAAATACTGTAGGCTCTTATGATTCATGAATAACTAGAACTTATACCCTAGGAGATAATGCCTCAATAATCTCAATGCAAATACCATGGTTGCTAACTCTAAGTCGTGGGTGGGGTAATGTCCCTCATGAGGGTTAAGATTTTGTGAAGCATAAGCTATCAGTCTCTCCTCGTGCATCAAAACACCTCCAGGTCCCCTCAAGGATGCATATGTATAGACCTTATAGTCTATCACTGCCCAAGGTAGTGCCAGAACTGGTGTTGTACTCAATATAATCTTCATCTCATCAAACGCCTGTTGGCACGCATTATCCCATACAAACGGTACTTATTTCCTTGTAAAATTCGTGAGGGTCCCAGCTAGGTTGGAGAACCCTTTAATGAATCAATGGTAGTACGCAATTAGTCCTAAAAAGCTGCGTACCTTGGTAGGTGTAGTGGGTTATTCCCACTCCATCACTGTAGAAACCTTCATCGGGTCCACTAATATCCCCCTCTCAGACATAATGTGGCCCAAGAACTGCACCTCTCATAACTAAAAACCGCATTTCTCAAACATAGCATCCAACTGGTGGTCCCGTAGTGTCTGTAAGACTACCCATAAATGTTGTGTGTGCTCCTTCGTGGTCCGAGAATAAATTTGAATGTCGTCAATAAACACTATGACGAACTGATCCAAATAGTCTCTAAGTACCCGTTTCATCAAATCCTCTAGTGCATTGGTTAGCCCAAAAGGGATAACCAAACACTCATATGACCCGTATCTCGTAAGAAACATCGTCTTTTAGATATCTTGCTCCCCGACTTCCAACTGATGATAATCCGACCTCAAGTAAATTTTAGAGAAATACACAACACCCCTCAGTTGATTAAACAAATCATAAATGCAAAGCAACAGATATTTATTCCGTATGGTGACCCTGTTCAACTTCCTGTAGTCGATATAAAGTCATAATGATTTGTCCTTCTTCTTGATGAATAAAACTAGATCACCCCACGTCTAAGTACTCCTCCTAATGAATCCCTATCCCAATAACTGCTCAATCTGATCCTGAAGCTCCCTCATCTCCAGAGGATCCATGGGTCTCGTACCCCCAATCAAATCAATCGTGAAGTCTATCTCCCAACTAGGTGGCTGCCCAGGGATATCCCCAAACACATCCAAAAACTCGCTAACCACCGGGATGGAATCTAGTGACACCACGACCTCTGAAGAAGTCTCCTCCTCGATATAATATAAGTGCGTGCTCGAACCACCACCAGGGTGTGGCATCGCAATGAGGTACATCTCTTTCCTTGAAATGGCAAAGATGATGGACCTATCGTAACTGTCAACATTTACTCTCTATGTAGCTTGTCAATCCATCCCTAAAATAACATCGTACTCATGCATATCACGTACCAGTAAGTCATATACAAAAGTGAGTCTCCCTATCTTAATCCTTATACCCTAATATACCGAATGTATGGGTGCCCCTCTGCCCACTGGTGAGTCTATATGTAGTACGATATCAGAAACAAAGTCTACCATCCCAGTTTCACATGCAAAAACTCATGCTAATAAATGAGTGAGATGCCCCCTTGTTAAATAAAATACAACCTACGTGCCCAAAGATACGGAACATACCCTCAACTGCTTGAGCTAGCGCTGGCCCCTCTACCGACATAATGTGATAAACCTGTTCGTACTGTAGCAGTGGCGGCTATCCTAGAGGTGGGGCGACGGGTGCTAAAGAGGCTGGTGCAGTAACTCCTGGAGCTAGTAAAGGTGGACGTTGTCCCTGTGGCACCTGATGTCTCCTCTGACCTCCCTGCTCCTGAGGTGCATGTTTACCCCTAGGACACCACCTCGACGTATGGCCCCTCTCTCTGCATGTGTAATAATTCCCATGAAATGGGCACCGTTGTGCTTATCGCCCCTACTCGCCTCGACCCTGATGGACTTTGTGCTGTTGTACCTTCTATCCTTGGGCCATGGCCTTGCCTATTTCGATCATCGGAACCCTTTAATCTCTTATGATGATCTACGAATGAAGTACCCCTGAATCGATTGATCCCGGGTCTACTACCCCCACTCGTCTTGCCCTACTGGCTCGATGACTCCTCTCCATGTCTCTTCTCTTCCTTATTTTTATGGAAGTCCTTGTGATCCTGATAGTGGAGAAGTGTGGCGTTCACCATCTAATTATATGTGGTGAAGGTTTGGTTCCCCAGTAGAGCCTTCCTAATATGCCAAGTTGATCCCTCTATGAAGCTGTCCATCTTTCTCTTCTCAGTATTCACGTCTTCCTTTGTATTATACGAAAGGGCAGTGATCTCTTCCTCGTACTCCGTAACTAAATGACCCTCCTTTCGGAGCTCCATAAAGAGGATCCTCATCTCAGACTGCATAGTTTGGGGAAAATACTTCCCCTCAAACCTCTCCCAGAACTCATCAATCGTCAAGTTATTCCTCTCTACAATCGATGTGATCGACTCCCACCACTGGAGCGCGACCCCCATAAGCCTAAATAAAGCTAACATTTTCTTTTGCACTGGTGTACACTCCACCATCCATAAATGTCTTTGAATATCTTTCTTCCACCTGCTTGCCACTAAAATATTTGGACTACCCGAGAACTTTGGAGGCTAGCCCTTTACGAAGGCCTCCATAGCCCTATCCCAAACTAAACCCTATGCCTGGGATGGTATGGACACCTGCTGTGGAGGTGGTGGTGGTTGTTGCTGAGCCTGTGGCGGTGGAAAGTATTGGATCATGGATGCTATAGTAGTGGAAATTTCTTGGGTCACAATAGTGGGGATCTCTATCGAAGTGATCAAATGTGGGGCTGGTGGGACCTGCGACTACTGTTGTGGCTCCGGCTGAGCCTCCTCCTCTATAGAGGTTGTGACTATGCGCCAAGGTCTACCCCTCCGTCCGTTTTCCACTTGAAATCAAACAAGGTTCAAATTAGTATAAATAGCAAGAACACAATGAACCCTAAGCATAGGCTCTACATATCAAAGGAGATAATGAAAAACGTAATGAACGTAACACAGATCCTATGGACACTAGAACCTACATGGTATGATACCAACTGTAACAACCCCCATTTTCTCACATAAAGGTTATCCAGACACGATACACAGAAGATGGGGCCTAGTTGTCAATTAATACAATTCTCATCATCAAACCATATAAACGTATATTGATAAATCATAATTGAGTTTGAATTAATATCCAAAGCGATAATAAAATCCAACATAACAGTAAATATCTCAAACTAACATGAAGTAAATAAATCCAGGGAACATGCCCATACAAAAATCCCAAGTAGAATAAATAAACTGAAGCGGGGTAGTACCTAAACTAGAATCAATAATTTTGAAAAATTTAATGAGGAAAAGGAGACTATAAGGTTGATCCGTCACAGTCCTGCTATCCCCGTCTAGGAGCACCTGGGAGGAAAAAATATTTAAATTTGGCTTAGTGCCCTAGAGTTGCAAGAATTAACTTATTTAATTTAAAGTGAAATAAATGAAGTCGATTCAAAGTAAATATTCCCCCATCGTCGTTCACATAGGATTAACATCTCACCTCTCATTTACCTGTGATATTACCCATATCCAAACAAGTCCTGGAATAATAACTGACAACTGTGCCAATTTTAATATCAAATGCTTTAACTATAGTCAACTTGCTAAAATGAAACCGTCTACAATCAAATTATCAATGCCCAAGGTATCCCAATCTCATATATCTCGTGAAGGTGACATAAACATCTATTATGCACAACATAGTATGGGTCTCTAATTAATTGTCTACGTTCCTAGAAAAATTTAACAACCACATTTAATTCGGGTAATTATATATATATATATATATATATATATATATATATATATATATATATATATATATATATATATATATATATATATATATATATATATATATATATATAAATATATGTGTGTGTGTGTGTGTGTGTGTGTGTGTGTGTGTCCTTTCATATATGCGATACTCAAAGGCATCTAACAGTGGTGTCTCATTCGTTCTCTATTGGTAAGTCCGAAGAAATCTCTATCCAATGAGACATCACCAAAGACACATAAGTGGGGCTGTCCCTGTGCAGTACACCAGTTCGCGGCCCATACCCAGTGGTGGCAAAGGAATCTCACGTAATGTGTATAAGTAATTACTCTATAATTACCTAAGGTATCCACTATGATTTCTCATAAATATTCACCCATTAGTAATTGACCATCTAGTTAATTATTAATTCCTTCTTCTTTAAAAGATTATTTATTAAATATAATTTACCAATTAATATATGTGTCACATTAGCATTTTTAATAAATTCATCGTTGACCCAAACACATCCCACCAACTCTCATGGTTTGGTAAAATACCCCGGATCCATCCCTGGTCCCAACTCAACTTTCCTGAGGGACCGAATCGATTCTCCTCCTAGGCCGAATCGATTTGGACCTGAGCAGAAGCCCAGATCTATTATGTTTTTCTATTACGAGATTTCTTAATTTCTTCCCATGATCCATTCTAATTGTTAATTCCCTTTTCCAAACTTATGAACAAGTCTCTACTACTTAGTTACATTTCTTAGAACAATTAATTTCATATATTAACATCAAATTCTTTCCCCGTATTCTAAAATTTACATGGATGGGTCAAGACCCTTAGCCCAAATTTTATACCATTATTTCAACTATATTCAAATTAGATTTAGGGAATATCACATGGGTCCAAAGTCACTAAATTTCTAGATCTTAAACATATATCAAAACCTCTACATGTGTATCCAACTTTCCAAAGTTATCCCAAAAATCCTAAGGCATCTATCATCCAATTCAGGATTTTTATTACCCTAGATTTTTGGGTCAACCACCTGTGTTCCAATTAGTCCTCTACATACATAAGATTGAATCCTACCATCTAATCACTAAATTTGAAACTAAATCCCAAATAACACAAGTGGTTTACTACTGTGAATCAAGAAGTACATTCAACGTTAAAGTAACCAAGAAAATTCTTGCCTCGATATGCGAATGGTGAATTTTTCCTTGAATCTCTAGTTTCCTCTCCCTTTCAGCCTCTGTTTTCCATCGCTCTTGAGGTGAGGCTGCTAGGGTTATGCATTTGATTAATTTTGGGGAGTATTAATTTCTCCTTAATCTTATATTAGTTCCAAATCCCGAGATGAGCTTATTTCTCCAATTTTGGATCCCCAAATGGGCCCAAACCCATCGTTAGTCTAGCCCAAAATTTTCTCAACTTATATACCTATACATCGGGACAATTTTTAATGGTTTAAAACACCTAAACCAGCCCATATAACCTTCCGAAATGCATCCCAATTATTTTTATACCACAATTATATTTATAACCGAGTCACACATCATACATTAATTATCTACTACTGTAACAACCCCAATTCTCTCACGTAAAGGCTAACTAGGCTCAATATGCCGAAAATGGGGCTTATGAACAATTTATTCCATTCTCAACACTGAAGGAATAAAAATGTATTTTTAGTTGTATAAAAATCCACAATGAATAAAAACATCATAATAAAACTCATTTAATACATAAACAATAAAAACGGAATCATCATACAGCGTCCATAAATGTAAAACTAAGTACAACTGGCATAAATAAACACTTGGGCTTATGTCCGTACAAATCCCATTATGAAATAAAATGATAAAAATACTGAAGTACAACCTATACTAGAATCAATGGAGTGAAATCCACTACGTCCAACGCAACTGTAATCCTGATTCATCGCCAATCCTGCTATCCTCGTCATTAAGAATATCTGGAGGGAAAACATTTATAATTTGGGTAAGAGCCCTAGAATTGAAAGAATTCTTCACTAGTAAATATGAATTTTTTTACTAACTCATACTTCACGTCTCTCCATTGACGCTCACATGTAACAAGTACCTCACCTCTCATCTAGAAGCAGTCCTACTCATATCCTCAATCAAAATACGAATTGTAACTTCCATTATTTAATCAATCATGTAAAGAATAAGCCATCTAGCTATGCAATAATTAAAAGTGGCTACTCATATCTGATACCCCAATCCACGAATATATTTCATTATATTGATTATAGAATTTACATAAACTCGGTGCATATTCTTATGTCATAATATTCTGTAACCCATTTCTATCTCTTCAGACCATTTAATGATTTAATTCATATTCATTGTCGTCTACACCGTTAGACCATAAGTTTCATTCTCTTAGATTACCAAATTATTATTCTCATTAATAATTGGCTAACCCCATTATTAACTGTCATTAATTATTGTCTACCGCATTATTCATTAGGACTCATCTCAAACCTTAATTATCCACATCATTTTATTAACCCGACTTTATAATCATTAAGCATTGTCTATATCTTTATACTAAGAGGGTTATATTCCCATAAAAGGCACACCACAATGTGTGTGTTTATACACACACACACACACACACGCATTTCCTACAACTCATAACTTTAGCCCATTTCGTGCGTGAAACATATCGTAAGCGAAATCCATCGGCACAAGACTAAATAGGGAATCATAAAAATTGACGTTTACATAAATCATTTAAATTCCAGTTTGTGACATTGTCAAGCGAGGCCTCATCACACTTAAGAAAACACTACTACATAGCTTTGTCGATCACTAAGACCCAATTGGCCTAGGACCAAACATGAATCAACATGTTAACCACAACATTCTAAAATTTTCCAATTTCCAAACAAACCACTCATCCTTTATAAGAGTTACATTAAACTCCTTTAGAGTCAATCGAGCCTATCGTCCCCAACACTTAAATTACCACAACCTAGGTGGGATATTTTCCGCACGTATTTAATCTATAGTGCACTTAGTCATTTCTAAGTCTCCAAAGGCATACCCATGCAAATTAGGTCTTCCATTACCACTTCAGTAATAACGTCTCGATACAAACATTAAACATGATCATATAAAATCTCAATAATCGAAGATATCACTAGCCTTACTTCTACTTTGTTGCTTATACTCGCTAAGGCAACACTTTCCCAAATCATACAATTATGTTATCTCCCAACACTTTCCCCCACATAAAGGACCCTTGCTCTAACCTGAGCATAACTCGATTTATCCCATAATTTCGAGTTTATTCACAAGCATCTACCTCCTTGGGTTATCAAAATTCTAAATCACATTCACATGTTGCTTCCCTAAGCATACTCAAATTCTAAAGGTCTTCGTACGACTTAAGTTCCCATCGAATTTCATTGTTTCAAAACTAGGCTCACCCATAAAAAAATTCTAACAATAATCCCCAGGACTGCGATAAACACCAATTTTTTTACCAATCTTATCTTTCCGACAAGACCACAACTCATAAAAGTCCACATAAAATTAACATATTCCTATTAACGATGAATTCATTCCTAGAATAAATTTATACTCCGACATAGCTAACAAATAGGCCTAAAATAAACATAAGTCTCTCATTATACATATTTATGCATCCACGCACCCATGAAACAATATTCCTCCTCACCCACGACGGATCAATATGAAGCAATTTCCCATATACAAAGTCTATCTTTTTAATAACCCCTTTTTTCTCACATAAAGGCTGGCCAGGCATGATATACAGAAATAGGGCTTGATTGTTAATTAATACCATCGTTAGCACAAATACGAATATAAAATAATTATTATTTAAGGCCCAAATTTGAAAAGTCACAAATACATCCACAATAAATAGATAGATCCAAAACACCAACAATAAAATAATGAATCCAACTAGAGTAATATAAGTCTCAACCAACATAAAATAAAAGTCCCGGGCTTATGCCCTTACAAAGGTTCCCAAATAAATAAATAAGTACGACAGGATAAGCACCTATACTAAAATCGAAGAGTCTAAAAACAGAAGCACAAGTGAGATCGCAGAACTGATACATCACAATCCGACTATCCCTGTATAGGAGCACCTGGGGAGAAAAATATTTAAATTTGGGTCAGAGCCCGAGGTGTGAAAGAATTAACTTAATTAATTTATGATGCAATAATACAGTCAATGCACAATAAGTATTCCCCCTTCGTCACTCACATGCGTATAACACCTCACCCCTCATCTAAGTGTGATATTATTCGCACCCAAATACGTCCCCAAATAATGGATTTCGACATCATCTCAAATTTATAGAATCGATATATCGATAATTAATTATTTAAGTGTAATCCCTACATTTAATTGTCAGCTCCCATTTATTCCAATATCATAAGTGTTACATGTAAGTCATAAACATCTATTATGGATTATAGGGTCAAGAATAATACCTATTGTCCACATTCTTAGACAACTAATTTTATTACATTAAAGTCCGGGTAATTATTAATATATGTCCTTCCATATATTTGACACATAAGGGCATCTACCGTTGGTGTCTAATTCGTGCTCTATCAGCAAGTCTGGAGGAATCCCTTATCCGAAGCACACAACACAAACACACACAAATTGGGGGCGGTCCCTACGCAGGACACCTGTACATGGCCCAAACCTAGCGGTGACACAGGAAGGGTTAGTGCCAACATCTACCTCTCGTAGGTGACACCTCCACGTACTACTGATATGACCTACACATTATCGAGCCCACCTGTGCCAACGTGTGGTACACAGTCCGAACACGCAAACCCCCGAGCTGATAGGAAGGTCCACTGGTATGTCCACACAAATACAAAATAGTACATATTATTATCCCATATAATATGTATAGGTAATTACTCTATCATTATCAGAAAAGTTCGACCAAAGTCCACAGCATTCTCCATTTATTAATAATTTATCATCTAATAAATTATTAATTCCATTTCATAAAAATAATTACCTAACCATCTAGTTAATTGCAGTTATTACTAATTAAAGTGTGGGTGTAACATTACTCCATTAATTAATTAACCCACAATCTATAATTCCCTTTCCTCAATTCTTATACTACTGTTCCATTTTATAAATGAAGTTTAGAAATTCACTGAACTCCGGCTAAGGCAAAAAGGAACGAAAAAGTCCAAAATCCACCACGTTGCTCGAATGACCGGGGGGTTCGTTCGTGCGACTTAGCACGTCGCTCGAACGACGTGCGATGTCATTTGAGCGACCCTTTGTCTTCTTCCTTACGCTACTTTCTCAATTCTGTTCTTCCCAAATCCATTTCCAAAACCCAAAAACTGATTAACCTAGCAACAGTTATAATAAAGCCTAGGAATTAAACCCAAATCTTATATGTTCGAATCTAACAACCTTCATCAGTTAGGCTTTCATGATTTAAAACTTTCAATATCCAATCAGATGCAATTTATAGTAATGAGCATTTATTAGGGATTCTACATCATAATTTCAACCCATTAATTATCAATAAGGAATCTCTACATTGATTATTCAATTACCCCCAAATAACTATCAAAACTTAAGGAAATATAACATCAATAGTAAGATTTTCTATACCTAATTTCTGGGACAATTTCTACATATAAATCAGTCCTCTACATGTATTGTTCATCATCAAATTTAAACATACTCGGCCTATTCCTAGAAATTTAAAGGGAACAAATATGATGCATTGAGAAATATTTTGAAAACACAAATTAAACAAGATAATTATTTCCTTAACATTATAGAAGAGATGTCCCTTGATTTCTTCCTTTGTTCTTCCCCTTTTCTCCTCTTTTTGGTATTTCTCCTTTCCGTTCTCGTATCTGTTGTTTTAGGTTTTCTCTAATGATAGTGGGGGAGTGGCTTACCCCCACTTAAATTTTAATTAAGTGGCTAATCCCGAGTTGGGCCTAAAACCCAACTTTTGAACCCCCAAATGGACCCGAATCCATAACCCAATTAGCCCAAAACTTACCCAACCTATATACTATTGACCCGGGACTGTTTTTAAAGGCCTAAATCACCTAAACGAGCCCATATGTGTCCCGAAATATGATTTAAATTATTTATGCAAATAATAGGTACTTTTAATTGTGTCACACATAAATTTCATATTTTTCTTCATTATATGTAAATGCCAAATTCATGCACATAACAATTAGTCCCACACAAATATAACCAACTCACAAATTTCAACTATGATTTTTTTTTTAAATAGAAATCTTATTATGCCGAATTTCCAAAATTAATTATTTATTCTAAAAATGTTATTTCATTATTTATTTTAGAAGAAAATACGGGGTGTTTTTTAGGATCAGAGCATGGTTCTAATGTCCTTAGGATCTGTGTTGCGTTCATTACGTTATGCATTGTGTTCCTTGATATGTAGAGGCTATAGTTAGGACTCATTGTATTCTTACGATTGATACTAATTCGAACCTTGTTTGCTTTCAGATGGCAAACGGACGTAAGGCACAGACCGAGGCGAGTAGTTCCACCGGTTGAGGAGAAGGAGGCTCACCCAAAGCCACTGCAGGCCCCATAGTTGATCACCCATGCTGAGATAGCCACTATTGTGTCTCAGGTAGTATCTACGACGATGGAAGCCATGCTTCAACACTTTCCACTGCCACAGGCACCTCAGCAGCCACCACCACAGAAGGTGGCTATACTAGCACAGGCACCGGGTTACATGTGGGACCGAGCGATGGAGGTCTTTGTTAAGGGCCAGGCTTCAGAGTTTGCAGGAGGATCCGATATATTGGTTGCGAGTCGGTGGAAGAAGGAAATCGAGAGGCACTTGCGGATGGTTGAGTGAACACTAGTTCAAAGCAGCTGTTAGCTTTATTCAGATTGGTGGGGATGCTCTTAAGTGGTCGGAGGTGATTACGACTGCTGAGGAGAGGGATAGCCTCACTATTGGTCAGTTCTGGGAGAGGTTTGAGGGTAAATACTTTTCGTTAGCCATGAAGTTTGAGATGAGGAAAAGATTAACAGAGCTTAAGAAGGAGGGGTATACTGTCACCGAGTATGAGGAAGATTTCACGCCCTCTCATACTTCGCCAGGGAGGATGTTCATACTGAGAAGATGAGAATGGATAGATTTATCACGGGGTCAGCATGGCATATCAGGAAGGCTCTTTCTGGGAATCCATCCTTCACGACATATAACCAGTTGGTTAATACTGCACTTCTCCACTTCCAAGATCATAGGGATTTTCTGAAAAGCAAGGGGGAGAAAAATCAAGGGGGAGAGTCATCTAGCCAACAAGACAAGGCGAGTGGAGGAGAAGGATCCGAGGCCCAACAGCATAGGGGCACCCCATCCACTGATCAGAATATGAAATTTAGGGGATAAGATGACCATCAAAGGAAGGTCCAGGGTCAGGGAGGACAGGGCCATCAGGGTCTGCACTACAGAGGCCCGTAGGGCCAACAGTACAGAGGCCAGCAGGGCCGATGAATTGAGCGGGGTCCATTTAAGGTAAATTTCTATACTTGTGGTGAGAGGGGCCACACTTCGAGGAATTTCACGTGAGGGGACCAGGAAACCCAGGGACAGGGAGGTTTTAGAGGACAACAGGTGCCTCAGTGATAGTACCCATCGATTCCGGCTCAGGGAGGCACTGCGCCAGCCACTCCAACGCCCTTCGCCCCACCTCAAGGGAGACAACCACTACAGTATGGGCAGGTCTATCATGTCACAATAGCAGATGGGCCAGCACCTCCACAGGCAGTCGAGGGTATATTTCCCATTTTGGCCATATTGGTCGCATTCTTTTTTATACGGGTGCATCGCATTCTTTTGTTAGCACGGGGTTTGTATAGGAGACGGGTATGGTAGATTTTTACTTAGATGTTATTTTACACATAGACTCACCACTGGGTAGAGAAGAAACCATACGGTCAGCGTGCGGGGTACCGGTATCAAGATAAGTCGACTTACCTTTGTTGTTGACTTACTAGTACTTGACAGGCAAGAGTACGATGTCATTTTAGGGATGGACTGGCTAACCACTTATAGAGAATGTGTGGATTCTCATGGGAGGTCCATCGTCTTCACCATTCCGAGGAAGGAGATGCACCTAGTTACGATGTCGTACTTCGGGGCTGGGTTGATCACGCATTTGTACTACATCGAGGTGGATACTTCTTTAGAGGTTTTGGTGACGCTAGATTCCATCCCGGTGGTGAGAAATTTTTCTGATGCTTTTGGGGAGATTCTGAGGTTACCACCTAGTCAGGGGATTGACTTGATTATGGGCACGATACCTATTGTCCTTACTCCGTATCAGATGACTCTGTTGGAGAGGAGGGAGCTACAAAAGCAGATTAAGCAGTTGTTAGGGTAGGGGTTTATCAAGAGGAGTACTTTGCCCTGGGGTGATCTAGTGTTATTTTTCAAGAAGAGGGATGGATCCTTACGGTTTTGTGTCGACTATCGGGAGTTGAATAAAGTCACTATTTAAAATAAATACCCGCTGCCACGTATAAATAATTTGTTTTACCAGCTGAGGGGTGCTGCGTATTTTTCAAAGATTGATTTGAGGTTGGGGTACCACCAGTTGAGATTCCGGGAGCAGGACGTCTCAAATATAGCCTTTCTTACTCGATACGGGTCATACGAGTTTTTGGTGACGCCATTCAGGCTAACCAATGTACCAAAAGTATTATGGACTTAATGAACCGAGTGTTCATGGAATTCTTGGATCAGTTTGTTATCGTATTCACAGACAATATTTTGATTTATTCTCGGACTGCAGAGGAGCACGCAGAGCATCTACGGGTGGTCTTACAAATGCTTCAGGATCATCAGTTGTACGTAAAGTTCGAGAAGTGCGGGTTTTGGCTGAGAGAGGTAGATTTCTTGGGCCACATTGTGTCCGAGCGGGGGATATCCGTGGACCCAGGGAAAGTTTCTACCATGATGGAGTGGGGATAACCCACTACACCCACTGAGGTGCGAATCTTCTTAGGATTGGTCGGGTACTACCGTTGATTCATTTAGGGGTTCTCCAAAATAGTCGGGCCCTTAATGAGTTTGACGAGGAAAGGGGTACCATTTCTTTGGGATGAGATGTGCCAGCAGGAAGACTAGATTGACTACCACACTAGTTTTAGCGTTGCCTCGGGCAGGAGTTGATTACAGAGTTTACACAAATACGTCCCTTAGGGAACTTGGAGGGGTGTTGATAAAGGGGGAGAGACTGATAACTTATGCTTCCCAAAATCTTAAGCCTCATGAGGGACATTACCCCACCCACGACTTGGAGTTCTTTTGCCTTGCGAGTATGGACACACTACCTCCTAAGGGAGAAATTTTAGTTTTTCACAGAACACAAAAGCCTGCAGTACTTGTTCACACAGTGGGAGCTGAACGCGCAACAGAGGAGGTGGCTAGAGTTTGTGAAAGATTATCAGTTTGACATTCAGTACCACCCGAAAAAGGCGAATGTCGTAGAGGATGCATTGAGCAGTAAGCTATTTCTGGAGTTGGCGGCAGTGTGGAAGGCAAAGTGGAGGTCATTTCATGGGGATGATGACTTGACCCGAGCATTTATGTCAGTTCTCATCATCACCCCGAGATCATAATTTGGGTGGTGAAAGCATAGGCGGGAGATCAGCTTTTTCCAAGAGCGGGTGAGACAGTTGCTAGCTGAGGGGGTGGAACACTTTTCTATCGAGTCAGATGGTGGTTTGAGATTTCAGGGGAGACTGGTTGTCCTGATGATGAGGAGTTGAGGCAATCCGTCATGTTGGAGACTCACACTTCACTCTTTATGTTAAATCCCGGAGGGGATAAGATGTACCACAACATGCATCGTCAGTATTGGTGGGCCGGTATGAAAAGGGATATAGCCGAGTTTGTGTCCAGGTGTGCTACGTGTCAACTAATGAAGGTGGATCGCCAGCGTCCTGCAAGTACTTTGCAGCCTTTGGACATCCCAGTGTGGAAATGGGAAAGCATATCTATGGGATTTATTCCTTGGCTACCTACTTCGCAGAGGGGACATGATTCGATATGGGTGATATCGAAAGATTGACAAAGGTGACTCATTTCTAATCGGTCAGGACAGACTATAGCTCCGAACAGTATGCCAGACTCTTCCTTGCAGAGATTGTTAAGCTGCATGGGGTACCGCTCAACATAGTGTCAGACATGTACATGACGTTTGTGTCCCACTTTTAGAGGAGCTTTCAGTAGGCTTTGGGGGAAAAGTTGAGACTGAGCACGTCATATCATCCTCAGATCGATGGGCATAAGGAGAAGGTGAACCTGATACTGGAGGACATGCCACAGATGTGCATTTTGGATATTAAGGGGAGCTGGGAGCAGTATTTTCCTCTAGTGGAGTTTGTCTAAAACAATAGCTACCAGTTCATGATAGGGATGGCACCGTTCGAGGCACTCTACGGTGTCCTTACCGTTCACCCTCATATTGGTTAGAGGTGGGGGAGAACAAGTTACTTGGGCTAGACTTCATTCAGGAAACCTCAGAGAGGGTAGAGATGATTCAAGCCACGATACGGATTGCCTAGGATAGGAAGAAGAGCTATGTGGATGCGGGTCGGAGACAGTGTCTCCTATGAATGGGGTGATGAGATTAGGGTAGAAAGGGAAGTTGGCTCCTCGATAGGTGGGACCATTCCTTATTCTGGAGAGGATTTGGACCGTAGCATATTGGTTGAGATTACTGAATTACTTACAGTGGATGCACGATGTTTTTCACATATCTTCACTGCAGAGATTCCTTAGAGATGAGGTGGTGTACTAGAACATTGATATCGATGAAATTAAGCTTCAGCCAGACGCTACTTATGAGGAGAGACCGGTAGCCATTCTGGACTGACGGGAGTGCCGACTTCAGTCCAAGGCTGTTCCTTTAGTTTGGGTGCAGTGGGGCACCATCGGGAGGACGAGTCGACTTTGGAGAGGGAGGACGATATAATTACAAAGTATCCCGAACTCTTCTAGCTAGGTACATACGTTTCTCGATTCCGAGGATGGAATTCCATTATTAGGGGGAAGAATGTAATATTTCGTATTTTCTTCTAAAATAAATAATGAAATATTATTTTTAGAATAAATAATTAATTTCAGAAATTGGACCTAATAAGATTTTTATTCAATAAAATTTCACATATGAAATTTATGATTTAGTTATATTTGCGTGTGACTAATTTTTATATGCATGAATATGGCTTTTACATATAATGAAGAAAAATATGAAATTTATGTGTAACACAAATTAAAAGTACCTATTATTGACATAAATATTTCGGATCATATTTTGGGACACATATGGACTCGTTCAGGTGATTTAGGCCTTTAAAAACAGTCCTGGGGCAATAGTATATAGACTGGGGAAGTTTTGGGCTAATTGGGTTATGGATTCGGGTTCATTTGGGGGTCTAAAAGTTGAGTTTTAGGCCCAACTCGAGATTAGCCACTTAATTAGAGTTTAAGTGGGGGTAAACCACTCCCCCACAATCCTTAGAGAAAACTTTAAAAAAAATACGAGAGAGGAAAGAAGAAATACAAAAAAGAGGAGAAAAGGGGCAAGAACAAAGGAAAAAATCAAGGGGCATCTCTTCTACAATTTTAAGGCTAAGAATTATCTTGCTTAATTTGTGTTTTCAAAATATTTCTCAATGCATCATATTTGTTCCCTTTAAATTGATGGGATTAGGTTGAGTACGTTTAAATTTGATGATGAACAATACATGTAGAGGACTGATTTATACGTAGAAATTGTTCCAGAAATTAGGTTTCGAAAATCTGAATACTGATATTAGATTTCCTTAAGTTTTTATAGTTATTTGAGGGCAATTGAATAATGAATATAGAGATTCCTTTTTAATAATCAATGGGTTGAAATTATGATGTAGAATCCCTAATAAATTCTCCTTACTGTAAATTGCATCTGATTGGATATTGGAAGTTTTAAAATCGTGAAAGCCTAACTGATGAAGGTTGTTAGATTCAAACATATAAGATTTGGGTTTAATTCCTAGGCTTTATTATAACTGTTGGTGGGTTAAAAAGTTTATGGGTTTTGGAAGTGGATCCGGGAAGAACATAATTAAGAAAGTGGCGTAAAGAAGAAGGCGAAGGGTTGCTCAAATGATGTCGCACGTTGTTCGAGCGACGTGCTAAGTCGCGGGATTGAACCCCCCAGTCATTCAAGCGACGTGGTGGATTTTGGACTTTTTTGTTTCTTTTTGCCTTAGCCCGAGTTCAGTGAATTTCTAAACTTCATTTATCAAATGGAACAGTAGTATAAGAACTGAGTAAATGGAATTATATATTTTGGGTTAATTAATTAGTGGAGTAACGTTACACCCACATTTTAATTAATAATAATTGCAACTAAGTAGATAGTTAAGTGATTAAATTTAGGGAATGCAATTAATAATTAAATAGTTGAAAAATTATTAATAAATGGAAAATGTTGTGGACTTTGGTTGGACTTTTATGGTAATTATAGAGTAATTACCTATACATATTATATCGGATAATAATATGTACTATTATGTATTTGTGGGGACCTACCAGTGGATTGCCCTATCGGCTCGGTGGTTCGTGCGTTCAGATCGTGTACCACACGTCGGCACAAGTGGGATCGATGATGTGTAGGTCATATCAGTACTATGTGGAGGCATCACTAATGAGAGGTAGATTAGGTATGGATCGTGTATAGGTTTCCTACGTAGGGACTACCCCCAATTTGTGTGTGTTTGTTGTCCGCTTAGCATAAGAGATTCCTCCGGACTTGCCCATAGAGCACGAATTAGATACCAACGGTAGATGCCCTTCTGTGTCAAATATATGGAAAGACATATATTAATAATTACCTGGACTTTAATGTAATAAATTTAATTGTATAAGAATGTGGACAATAGGTATTATTCTTGACCCTATAATGCATAATAGATGTTTATGCCTTATATGTGACACCTATGAGATTTGAATAAATGGGAGCTGAGAACTAAATGTAGGGATTACATTTAAATATATAGTTATTGATATATCCATTATATAAATTTGAGATGATGTCAAAATCCATTATTTGGGGACGTATTGGGGTGCGAATAATATCACACTTAGATGAGGGTCGAGATGTTATACGTATGTGAGTGACGAAAGGGGAATACTTATTGTGCATTGGCTGTATTATTGCATCATAAATTAATTAAGTTAATTCTCTCACACCTCGGCATCTGAGCTAAATTTAAATGTTTCCCCCCAGGTGCTCCTAGACAATGATAGCTAGATTGTGATGTATCAGTCATGCGGTCTCACTTGTGCTTATGTTTTCAGATTCTTCGATTCTAGTTTAGGTGCTTATTATTTCGTACTTATTTATTTACTTGGGAACATTCGTAAGGGAATAAGCCCAAGACTTTTATTTTATGTTGGTTGAGACTTATATTACTCTGGTTGGATTTATTATTTTATTATTGGTGGTTTGGATCTATTTATTTATTGTGGATGTATCTGTGACTTTTCAAACTTGGGCCTTAAATAATAATAACTTTATATTCACATTTGTGCTAGGGAAAATTGACAAGCAAGCACTATCTTCGGCGTTTCGTGCCTTCCAGCGTTTACGTGAGAAAATAGGGGTTGTTACAATCTTATCCAATGTATTAAAAAAGCCCAAGTGAACACTAAGTCCCAATATCAAACAAAACATATCTCATATACTCTAAAGTAGGGAAAAGAACATCATTTTCGCAATTAATTTAATCTATAACCTGATTCCCATCTCGCTGTGGGTCCTCGCCTAAACGAACTAACCTCCGGTTGCGCACTATTACACATTATCATATCCTTAATTTCCTCTCAATGTCTTCCTTTCAATTACTAGGCACCAAATTTTCTGAATTTCTCGTACTTCAAGCAATTGACTCACACGAAGGTCGCTATGGCTCTCTCTCCCAAAACTAAACCTTTGCCCGAACGGGTAGCAACGAATCACAAAGAATGCGATGATTCATAATCATAGGGCTCTAGATCAAAGGGCGCAACGCAGAACGCGACAAGCTCAAGCACAAATCCTAAGGATACTAGAATCGTGCTCTGATACAACCTGTAGCAACCTCCATTTTCTCACGTAAAGACTGGCCAGGCTCAATACGCTGAAGATGGGGCTTATCAATAAGTTATGCCACTCTCAGCACAGAAGGCATAATTTTTTTTTAATTATATCAAAATCCACAATGAATAAAAACATCTGAATAAAACTGATTTAATACATAAACAATAAAAATTGAATCATCATACAACGTCCATAAATGTAAATCTAAGTACAGCTGATATAAATAAACACTTGGGCTTATGCTTGTACAAATCCCATTATGAAATAAGATGATAAAATACTGAAGTACAACCTATACTAGATTCAATGGAGCGAAATTCACTACGTCCCACGCAACTGCAAGCCTGATTCATCGTTAGTCCTACTATCCTTGTCATTAAGAATACTTAGGGGGAAAAACCTTTATAATTTGGATCAGATCCCTAGAGTTGCAATGATTCTTCACCAGTAAATATGCAATTTGTTACTAACTCATACTTCACGCCTATCCATCGACGCTCACATGTAACGAGTACCTCACCTCTCATCTAGAAGCACTCCTACTCGTATACTCAATCAAAATGTAAATTGTAACTTCCATTATTTAATCATTCGTGAAAATAATAAGTCATATAGCTATGCAGTAACTAAAAGTGGGTACTTATATCTGACACCCCAATCCCCGAATAGATTTCATAATATTGATTGCACAATTTACATAAACTCGGTTCTTATTCTTACGTCATAATATTCTGTAACCCTTGTCTATCTCTTCAGATCATTTAATGATTTAATTCATATTCCTTGTCATGTAAACCATAAGTTTAATTCTCTTAGATAACCAAATTATTATGCTCATTAATAATTGGCTACCCCATTATTCATTCTCTTGAATTATTGTCTACTTTCTTAGACTACTCAATTATTATTCTCATTAATAATTGTCTACAGCATTATTCATTAGGACTCATCTCCGACCTTAATTATCCATATCATTTTATTAACCCGTCTTTATTATCATTAAGCATTGTCTACATCTTTAGACTAAGTGAGAAAATTTCCATATAAGGCACACCACAATGTGTAAATATATATATATATATATATATATATATATATATATATATATATATATATATATATATATATATATATATATATATATGTGTGTGGGGGGGGGGGGGGGGGGGGGACACACAAAGGAATATACCATTGGTGTCTAGTTCATACTCTATCAGCAAGTCTAGAGAAATCTCTTATCCTAAATAGATATAACAAAACATACATAAGTTGGGGGCAGTCCCCACGCAGGATACCTATTCACGGCCCATACCCAGCAGTGAAAAGGGTTGGTCAGCGTCATCACCTACCTCTCATAGATGGTGCCTCTACATAGTACCTATATGACCTACACAATCGCCAAGCCCACCTGTGCCGACATGTGGTACCCGGTCCGAACGCACGAACCCCCAAGCCAATAGGATGGTCCATGAACTCAAGTATGTCTATACAAATAATATAATACATATTATCATCCCATATGCACAATTAGTTAATCTATAACTACTTTAATCCAAGGAAATCTCAATTCATATAAATAAATAGTCCTTCCAGCTTAAGCATGACATTTTAGCTCGTTATTACATAACACATTTTTAAGTCGATATCTTACGACTATTTCCCGATTAAATATTAAGTCCCGCACACCTCCTTTTTTACTTAAAATCACATTTACTTCGTCATTTATTTCCCTTTAAATTTATAGTCACAGTTATTCCCAAACTAACCTTTCCAAAGCATTATAGGTATAGTTCTTCCCAAACTAACATTTCCAAAACATTATAGGTATAGTCATTCCCAAACTACCCTAACCAGAAACAATTATAGGTTTAGTTATCCCCAAACTAACCTTGCCAATACAATCAATGATTTTAGTGTGTTCTCCTCTTGACTTATAGTTAAATCACTCGAGATTAACACCAATTATTCGCTTCCTATTACCTTTTCAATAAGGTTTATATGTACATATGTATAAGGAGTCAACTACAGTAAATAAGGGTTATATGTACATATATAAGAAATCCTTTAATATGGGTAAGTACTCTCACTCAACCTACTATCACATCCGTCGTTAACCATTTAGACTTAGCCCCCTAGGCTTAGAATACATTCCTACTAAACATCGTTATACGATAATTATTTAAAGAAATTAATTTTAAATTTTAACCCTTTACATTCTACTTACCTCAAATAAGTGTTCCCTTGTTATTTTAATTCACCTCGAATTAATCATAATATTATTACTGTATGCCTTAGGATTTCACCCTCCATGTACCCCTACCGAAATTGCCCAAATCAACGAGGTATATCTTTATTATCTAACCCACTTAGTTCATATGTCTTTATTCAAGAATTTTTATGTAACTCATTTTATTCGTATCGATAACTTGCATCCTAAGTTACCACACATCCACACCTATAGTACAAACTCATTCCCGTTAAAAATGAATTTAGGTCCCCAATAAAACTCTTCATAAGTTTTTAATAACCATTGGCCCTCACTTGGATAAATGCCCAAAGCTTAAACCATCAAAACAAGCAAAACTGGATTCATGGGCAAAATCTAGTCTTAGTATCCAATTTCCTTCAAGTCTCTCTATATATGCGACATACAAAGGAATCTACCGTTGGTGTCTAGTTCGTACTCTATCAGCAAGTTCGGAGGAATCTTTTATCCTAAGCGGACACCACAAAATAAACATAAGTTGGGGGTGGTACCTACGCAGGATACTTGTTCACAACCCATACCCAGTGGTGAAAAAGGCTGGTCAACGTCGCCACCAACCTCTCGTAGATAGAGCCTCTACATAGTACCTATATGACGTACACAATCGTCAAACCCACCTGTGCCAATGTGTGGTACCCGGTCCGAACGCACGAACCCCCAAGCCGATAGGACGGTCCACGAACTCAGGTATGCCCATACAAATAATATAATACATATTATCATCCAATATGTATAAGTAGCTACTCTATAACTACTTTAATCCAATGAAATCTCAATTCATATAAATAAATTGCCCTTCCATCTTAAGCATGACATTTTAGCTCGTTATTACATAACACATTTTTAAGTCGATATCTTACGACTATTTCCCGATTAAATATTAAGTCCCACACGTCGCCTTTTTGACTTAAAATCACATTTACTTCATCATTTATTTCCATTTAAATTTATAGGCACAGTTATTCCCAAACTAACCTTTCCAAAGCATTATAGGTATAGTTATTCCCAAACTAACCTTTCCAAAACATTATAGGTATAGTCATTCCCAAACTACCCTAACCAGGAACAACTATAGGTTTAGTTATCCCCAAACTTACCTTGCTAATGAAATCAATGATTTTAGCGTGTTATCCTCTTGACTTATACTTAAATCACTAGAGATTAACACCAATTATCCGCTTCCTATTACCTTTTCAATAAGGTTTATATGTACATATATATAAGGAGTCAACTACAGTGAATAAGGGTTATATGTACATATATAAAAATCCTTTAATATGGGTAAGTACTCTCACTCAACCTACTATCACATCTGTCGTTAACCATTTAGACTTAGCCCCCTAGGCTTAGAATACATTCCTACTTAACATTGTTAAATGGTAATTATTTAAAGAAATTAATTTTAAATTTTAACCCTTTACATTCAACTTGCCTCAAATAAGTGTTCCCTAGTTATTTTAATTCACCTCGAATTAGTCATAATATTATTACTGTATCCCTTAGGATTTCACCCTCCATGTACCCCTATCGAAATTGCCCAAATCAACTAGGTATATTTCTATTATCTAACCCACTTAGTTCAGATGTATTTATTCAAGAATTTTTTTGTAACTCATCTTATTCGTATAGATAATTTGCATCCTAAGTTACCACGCATGCACACCTATAGTACAAACTCATTTCCGTTAAAAACATATTTAGGTCCCCAATAAAACTCTTCATAAGTTTTTAATAACCATTGCCCCTCAATTGGATAAATGCCTAAATCTTTAACCATCAAAACAAGAAAAAATGGATTCCTAGGCAAAATCGAATCGATTGGCTTGGGAGCCGAATCGATTCGGATCTGGGCAGAAGCCCATATCTGACACGGAATTGCCTTACGATATTTTTGTCATCAAAATCTCCTTCATCAATTATTATTTCTATTATCCAAAAACTTAAAGAGAGACATGGATAGACTCCAAAACGTCATAAGATCATTATACACAAGATTGAACCCCGAATCCAACTCTTGATTATCATCAAATTATCAAGAATTTGTCAAGAACTTATGAACATAACATTTTCAGATTTCTTGTTATATTACTCCATTACTTTGCATATTTGTTGAAAGATTCCTACAACATGTTTTCCAAATAATTTCTCAATTTAAATCACATGAATACAGATTTAATACAAAGGATTATGGATCTACGCATGGATCACATGATAATCATGAAATTTTACACCAATATGAAGATCTCTAATTATGCAGTCTTAAAACATGATTCAACCTTAAATCTAGGCATGGAGTTAAACATTAATATAAGAATAGCACAAATTGAATTAGAATGGCAAGAGAATCCTTGCCTGGGATTGTGAGGAACCTCTCTTCCTCCTCCCAAGGTGTCCTTCCTCCTCCTCTTGGGTGGTTATGCCTAGTGTTCTTAGATGTAACTCCCAAATGAGTGGGTTAACTCTAAATAAATTATGTTAATCTTCAATTCCCGAGTTCAACCTTATGCCCCAACTTTGGATGCCCAAATGTGCCCAAATAGATTATTTAATTAGCCCGATAATTATGCAACTCATATAGATATACCCCGGGACCATTCCTAAGGGTCTAAAATGCCCGAACGAGCCCATAATACCTCTCAAAGTGTGTCCCGAATATTTTTATATAAAAATATATTTTAATTATGATGTGACACACGTACATACTTTTTATTAAAAAAAAATCTTTTTCTTTTTGATTTACTCCAAATCGTTAAAGTCCAACTCTATAATTTATAATTAATACTGAGTCTAATTACTCACAACTTTGATTAATTAATTTCACCAAATTAAATTAATTCCCATTAATTATTATTTTACTAAAAAAATTACTGGGTATTACAACTACACATGCAATTATTTTCCATTGAAATTATTCACATAAAAATCAATCTCTCATGATTATGACATAATAAAAATTACTTGTTCGTAATTAATAAATTAATAAAAATCAATCTCTCAGGATTTCCACAATCCTGTTCTTGTGCGAAATAGTCCGCATTTTAAGAATGCGGACCGGACATGTGTCACCTGGCGGTGAGCCCAGAAAAGAGAGAGAGTGTGCCTATAATTGAGACGATAATTTCCAGGGGCACCGTTAGGTGACACATGTCTGGTCCGAATTCTTAAAATGCTGACTAGTCTGCACAAGAGCATTATATATATATATATATATATATATATATAAAGAGAGAGAGAGAGAGAGAGAGAGAGAGAGGATCACATGAGGTCCGTCAGTTTGAGGTCTATGAATGAGGTCTATTTTTTTAAAATAGTAAAAAAAATATTTTGGGACTGATTTTTTTTTATGATTTTTAAACATTTCAACAAGGCTAGATAAAAAAAAATCAACTCAAAATGATTTTTTTTACTATTTTAAAAAAATCGGTCAAACTTTGTCAGTTTTTAAGAGCTTAAAAACTGACATTGTTTGACCGATTTTTTTAAAATAGCAAAACAATTCATTTTGAGCTGATTAGTTTTTTATGGTCCTATTGAAATGTTTAAAAACCATAAAAAAAAATTTATCCAAAAAATATTTTTTTTACTATTTTAAAAAAAATGGACCTCAAACTGGGACCACACTTGATCCTTTCCCTATATATATATATATATATATATGTGTGTGTGTGTGTGTGTGTGTGTGTGTGTGTGTGTGTGTGTGCGTGTGTGTACAAACTTGGTGTGCATGAGACCTGTCTCTCTCTCTATATATATATTTTTGAACACCACCACACATACTCCATACACACTTTCTATACACGTCAAATAAGACAAGATAATAGAAGTTTGTACTTTGTTCTCTGACCAGACCTATAACAATAAGATATAAAATTTCAAAGCACTGAATATAGAATATGTGTACCAAAGTGGGTACAAATATCTTTATCCTATATTTTTTAGTGATTCTACACGTAAAGAGGATTCGTACAGAATCGTCTGTATAGACTAACGTGTCATGTTTGTATTGATCCGTGCCTGGGTTCACTTAAGGCACAAATCAATTCAGACATGACACGTCAGTCTGTACAGAATATTCTGGACAGAAACCTTCGTACAAATAGAATTTTTATACATTTGTTGGATGAATAGTAATTTCATATGAATAATAAAAACCGAAAAAGAGTAGTAGTAATGAGTTCTTAACTGAGATTGTGTAGTGCTCTTTGGCCTTTGCAATGATTAAAAATATAAAAACAAAATAAATGACCACCCCATGCTTTGTATAATTTCTTGTTTAATATATTTTTTCTGAGGAAAACGGAGAATAAAAGTACTGAATCACGGTTTCAACAGTTGAAAATAACTAAAATTAACATCACGGTGAAGTAGGGTTCCCTTTGGATTTGAATTTATCATAAAAGACATCAGTTAATAAGGCTGCAAACTCTAGCTTTCATGAGTGCTGTTTCTTTATTTGTGTTTGGTTTTGTTGGTCGGCTGGAAAAATAGCGGGTTATTTATTTATTTTTTGGCAATTTACAGATAGATTTCTTGATAATAATTTTTAAAAATTTAAGGATAATTTATTATTAGGTTCACATGTTTTGCCACTAGCATGGACTTCTACAAGAAGCGAATTAGTGAACCTAAGTGCTTAAAATTTGTCAAAATTCCTTTAGTGTTTAAAATTTGTTTGTGAGGACCGTAAGAGGACTTTCCCCTATTTTTTTTATCAGTTTTGTAATGTGTTTTTACTTTTTTCAAATTTGGCAATACACTTTTATTCTCTTAAATCTCCGTCAAAAATGTTCATCAAGCGTAATTAATGTAGACATTTTTAGTTTTCAACCTCTTAAACCTCTGTATTTTTTTTTTTTTGTTATACACTCCCAATCTCTTAACTCTCCAAGTTTTTCTTATTTTTGTTTAAAAAAACTTAATTGACATGTAGTAAAAAAAATTAAAAAGAGTGAAAATAAGAAATTTCAGGATTATTTTTTTGTTATTTAAAATTATTTTTACCAATTACAAAATAGCTTTTTTTTTGTTTTGTAAAAGACATCTTTTATAGTTTATAATACCGTTAATTATTACACGGTGACGGTAAAACAAGTATTGCAGAAAGAGTAAATGGATTGATGAGTGATTTTTTTTCAAGTCTTTGTCATGTTTATGTAAGTATAATTGTTTGGTACTGTAGTTTTCAGTGTAAACTATGGTTTAATAATCTTTTTATCAGCAAATGAATAGCATGCACGATATTAAATAGCTTTATTTTCTTAATTATATTGTCAGCAATGCATGATAAAGGGTGAATGTTACTATAAAAATTAATGGTATGAATACTTATTAAATTTATCTGTTTATAAAAAGGCATCGAGAAGTTATAAATTCTAAATCTTTCACAAATTTAGCATAGGCTTTGGGTTAATCTCAATTTCGAAGTATATAACCAAGAACGTGGTTTACAACATACCATTTCTTGTGACATGTCACATGTGTAGTTATGATTTAGATATTTTAATTTTCATAATGTCCATATTTTTTATGTTTGATTAATGGTCTAAATAGAAAACGATCCATTTGGATCATACTCTCGGGTTCCCCGGAATTGGTAACATCCTGATCCATTTACATTATGTATATTAAACTATACTTTATATTTATCACAATCCCACGCTACGCATATCTTAAAAGTTTGGTTTACTTAATGGAATAAGATAAGTTAGTGCGTTATTTTAAAGTGTACTTCAATTTACACAACACAATTTCTTACTATTTTACGTATTTTTTTATTTATTATTTTCTTAGACTTCCGGTGCCCTTTTTATTTCAATTTTCAAAAGCCATTTGGTAAGCGGTGCCCTTTAGTTTGTGTCTCCGCACTATAAATATCATGTCTAGCTTTTAGATTATATAGCTCCAAAACTCTTGTATCTATTGTAATGGATTGTAGCCATACAAGTGTCCAGTCAATTTTCGGTTCACTGGTAGAGAGGGGCAAGACAGTGACATCATTACCAAAAGATGGAATGAACGATTTTATAAAATCTATCATATTGAGGAACCCAGAGAAGGAACCATTTTACGTTATGGACTTGGGTGAGGTAGTGTCCCTCATGCAATAATGGACTCACAACCTCCCAACAATCAATCCGTTTTACGCGGTCAAGTGCAACCCGGACCCATCACTTCTAGCTTTGTTGGCAGGTCTGGGCACTAGCTTCGATTGTGCTAGTCGGGTCGAGATTGAATCCGTTTTGGCACTTGGAGTATCCCCCGGATAAAATAATCTTCGCCAATCCATGCAAACCGGAGTCTCACATCAAACATGTCGCGAGTGTTGGGGTTAACCTAGCGACCTTTGATTCGATCTACGAAATCGAGAAGATCCGACTACATCATCCGAAATGCAATTTGCTTGTCCGAATCAAGCCTCCTCACCAGGGTGGTAAACATGACATGGGGAAAAAATACGGCGCACTCCCAAACGAGGTTGAGCCGCTACTCCAAGCCGCAAAAGCGGCAGGGCTCCTTGTATTGGGTGTCTCGTTCCACATAGGTAGTGGAGGTGTGGACCCGCAGCCATATCTAAGCGCCATCGCAGAGGCTAGAGCCATTTTTGACACGACGGCTCGGCTCGGGATGGCGTCACTGACCTTGTTAGACATTGGCGGTGGGTTCTCAGCTGGATCACAATTTGAACTCGCCGCTAATGTCATTAAATCCGCCCTAGAAGAAAATTTTCAAAACCAAACGGTTTTAACTGTAATCTCGGAACCCGGGAAATTTATCGCTGAGACCTCTTTAACCCTAGCTACAAACATAATTGGAAAGAGGGTGAGAGGTGAGGTGAGAGAGTATTAAATAAATGATGGTGTTTTTGGATCGATGAATTGTGTATTATACGACCCAACAACGGTGTTGATTGCGACACCATTTGCATTAACATCAAACCCTTCATACCCCACTTGTAGTGGAGAGACGACTTATTCATCTACCGTGTTTGGCCCCACGTGCGACGGACTTGATATTTTAATGGTGGGGGAACATTTACCAGAACTCCAAGTGAATGATTGGTTGGTCTTTTCCAACATGGGTGCGTATACTTCTGCAAGTGGGAGTAACTTCAATGGGTTCAACACCTCATCTATTCCGACTCACCTCGCCTATTTGTCTTCAAACTAACTTAACGCGTGCGTGATTGGATTGCGTGGAAAAATTGATCGTTCCAAAAAATGTATTAAAATGCGTTATGATGTTGTACTTTTAACAAATTGAGATTAGGTTTTGAAGGAAAATTTCCGCAAACAAACACATCCAATGTTGGAAAATATGGTATCAAACATGCCATAAATACTGTAAATTTGCTTGAACCGTGGATGTTTCAAGGATCGCCCAAAGTGATTTAAACCCCCATGGCTCCTAAACTATCTAAATAGTTCATATTAGTCCATAAATTAAAATTTTAGCCAATTTAACCCATAAACTAATTTAGCATTAATGTCAAACAACCGTTAGAAATTTGCAACAAATATACTTTAGGTTCATAGGGGTCTATATATAAATACACACACACAAACACGAAGAGAGACATTAGTTGTGTACGTTATATATAATGTAAAGATATATACACTCAAAGTATGTGTTAAACCACGATACGACACAATGCGACACGTAATTTTTGTTTCTTAACTAGCACGAACATAATCTAAATAAATTGTGACCCAATAAAATAATGAGAAGACACAAATTATTTTTCCCCTCCCGAATATGAACCAAATAAGACATGACACAATCTTTTTTTAACCTAACATGAGACGCCCAATTAAAACATGATGCGACGACACAATTTATTTTCTTCATCTAACTCTAATGCGATAAAAATAAAACACGATACAATTTTTTTAACCTAACACGAGACGATCCAATTAAAATGGGAAACAACATGAAATTATATTTTTTACTTAACAATAACACGACATGACAGAAAATCATTTTTTACTTCACATGTACTAATTAAAACACTCCATGATACGAAATCTTTTCTTCTTTAAGTAACATGAACACGACCAAAATAAAATGCGACATAACAAAAAATTGTATTTTTTTTACGTAACAGGAGCACGACTCGAAATCTTTTTTCGTACCTAACATAAATATGACCCCAAAGAATGCGACACGACACGACGCAAAATCATATTTTTTACCTACCAAGAACACAACCCGATTAAGAACAGTGTGTTTAGTTAGGTCATTTTTGCGTTAGGTAAAAAAAATCATACCGTGTCGTGTTTAATTCCATCGTATTCATGTAAATTAAAATATATAAAGATTTCATGTTGTGTTGTGTCGTGTTCTTGTTCGGCAGGGCCGGCTCTAGGCATAGGCGGGTTAGGCCGCCGCCTAGGGCCCCCGATTAATTAAGGCCCCTTCCGGGGAAAAAAATTTTTAGGTATAAAGAAAAGAAAAAAATTAGGTATAAAAAAAAATAGGTTTAAAAAAAATTAGTTGTAAAAAAAAAGGCCCCCCAAAAAAAATTAGTTATGAAAAAAATTAGAGTTATCACTTAAAAAAGGGCCCTCAAAAATATATTTGTTCTATTTAAAATAAACTCATACACTGAACCCAACAACAACATAATAATTCACCCACACACTAAAAAATAAACTCACACAATAAACCCATCACCATAGCCAAACCCAACCCATTACTTATTCTATTCTAACCCTAACTCTTCTATTTCTCTCCCCACTTTTTTCTCTAACTCTTCTTCTCTTCCTCTCTTCTTCTCTCTCTCACACTACTCTCTTTCTCTACTAACTAAAGCAAGAATAAACCCTCTCTTACCCCCCCCCCCCAAAAACCCTTATCCACCCCTGCCCCACCCCACCACCACCACCCCACCCCCCAAAAAAGTAATTTTTACCCCCCCCCCCCCTCCCCCCCCCCCCTTTTAATTGAACTAACCCCATCAAAATAAGGGTTAAAAATCTAGGGTTTCAATTTCTTCAATTTCATAAAGTTAGGGCTTGATTGGAGATTGTTTGAAGTTTGTTTGTGTAAGTATATATTATTCATTGCTTTGTTACATTTCTACTATATGAATTTGTTTGTTTTACTACTAATATTTGTGTTGTATTTTTTTTTTGTAGATTCCAATTTGTTATTTGGGCATTTACAAATTAAAACTTGAGATTGCTCTCAAATTGGTTACAAATCAGGTTCTAATTTTTTTTGTAGATTCCAATTTTTTTTTTTAGAATCTTGTGATTTTGTGATTAATTTTTTTTTTACAAATTACACTTGTTGTTGTGTAAATATGTCTACTAGAAAATATCCCTCCGGTCACGAAAAAAGAAAAAGACAAAAACAAATTGAAGAAGAAACATCAAAACTAGCGGGTTCACTAAATAAATATTTTAATAAAAAAAAATAGATTTTGAACATCAAAATATAGAAGATTTTCAAAATTAAAATTAATAAAATCTTACCTTCGTTCTACCATGTCACAAGAAAGATTAAATGGATTAGTCATGTTATCAATTGAAGAAGATTTGTTAACAACAATAAATTTTGATGATTTAATTGATAGTTTTGCATCGAAAAATGCGAGAAGAACACATTTTCTTTAAAAAAAATTAATATAAAGGGCGCCAAATTAATTGTTCTCCTAGGGCCCCTAAAATTTCAGAGACGACCCTGTTGTTCGGGTTAGGTAAAAATATACGATTTCGTGTCGTGACGCGTTCTTTTGTGTCGTATTCATGTTAGGTTAAAAACAGAAGCCGTGGCGTGTTCGTGTTATGTAAAAAAAATATGATTTCTTATCATGTTGCGTTGTATCTGGGTTGTGTTCGTGTTAGGTTGAAAAAAAAGATTTCAACTCGTTTGGTGTTTTGGTTTAATTGAGTCGTGTTCGTGTTATATATAAATGGGAGTTCTTGTGGCGTCGCGTTTTATTTGGGCCATGTCTGTGTTAATTAAAAATTAAAAGATTATGTAACAACCTCAATTTTCACGTATGTATTTTTAGTGTAAATTTGAACTGTCAATTTCTTTCTTTCGTTCACCTAATTTTAACAATACGATTATCCTTAAAGTTTTTCATTAGATTTTTAAATATTTGGTCGCGCGAAAGTTTGATGTAAAATAGTCACTTATGCTACACTGCATGGGTCACATAAGTGTTAATATATAATATTTCGGATGAATAGTGATTTCAGTAATAAATTATGTGTTAAACAAAAGTTCCATGTTAAATTATACGTGCAAAAAATAATATCCACTATACGGAGGTTGTATTTCGTCTTTTCATTATCTGTAAACATTATATTGACATTAGGAGAAGAAAAGAAAAAGTGTTCTCCCTCTCTTGAAAAAGATGATTGGCGCACTGCAAGAATTTGCACCATTAGCAACATACAAATTAAGTTGCTAAAGTTATAAATATGTTGCTAAAAGGTATTGGCAACATATTTTGCTATGTTGCCAGCTTGTTGCCCATTGCCTGTCTAGGAAACTCTTTGGCAACACATCAGACATGTGTTGCTGAAGGTATACTTTTGGCAACACATAATTGTGTTGCAAAAAGTATTTTATAATTTATCAAATTTATAATAAAAAATATTATTTGTGTTGCCAAAAGTCACTCAACAACAACAAAAATAGTTGTGTTGCCAAAGGCATAGCCTTTTGGCAACACAAGAGCTGTGTTGCCAAAAGCTATGCCTTTGGCAACACATGAGCTGTGTTGCCAAATGTATAGCGTTTTGGCAGCACAGCTCATGTGTTGCCAAAAGGCTATACCTTTGGCAACACAGCTCTTGTGTTGCCAAAAGTTATCTTTTCGCAACCAAATATATGTTGCCATATCCAAAGTGATAGATGTAGATAATAACTTTTGGCTACAAAAAATTGTGTTGCCAAAAGTACTAGATTTTTAGTTATCACCTATTATTTTTTTCACAATTGGAAACATTTTTAAAATTGCACTTTTTTCATTTAACGTAAACCTCATAATCCAAAATAACATTGCAGATTTGTCAAACAATCATAAGTAAAACAAAATTCCACAATTTTCAACCAAATCTCATAAATATGAATTACAAAATAATATTTCATCACAATCCAAGTATAAAGGTACAAAATAAATGCCTCCCAAATACGAACATAACAAATCCTAACATATCAAAAGATGTAAACATGATCTAACCTAATACAACAACACATCAAAAGATGTTAAAATAATCCACGTAAACTAAAATGACGACGACAATATGGCTCCCCTACACATAAGAAACCCCAGCTCCAAGCCACCACGAACATATTAACTCCAAGCAAAATCCATCATCAACCTGCACAAAATACAAAAATAAATGACTACATGAGTTTTTATAACTTCAAATGCATGTATGTTTGACTTAATCAATTTAAAATACTATTTAATTTCAGAAAATTTCAGCAGAGTTTCCTTTGTTTATTCATGAAATCCAACCTGTTTTTAACATTAAAATAAACCCAACAGCAAAAAACACAGCTAAATCACCATTAAATCCCTTTCACCGATTTAATATCTAAAAATAGTATCCGAGTAACTACATAAACTTAATTAAGTATCCGAGTAGCTACGTACCTCGATCCTCCGTATCCATTGACTTTTTCATGTGTCGCAAATTCATTTTTATTCTACACAAAATACAAAATAAATTATAATCTATCCGACTTCAAAAATAATAATAATTTATAACTATTATAGATATATATATATATATATATATATATATATATATATATATATATATATATATATATATATATATATATATGGTGCGATGTATCATTATCTAGCGGATGCCCGTGCCCGAGGGTAAGGCGATAAATTTTCCCCCGTGATAAAAAAAAAATTAAAAAATATATATAAATATAAAATTTAAAAAATATACATATTTTAAAAATATAAATTAAAAAAAATATTTTAAAAATATAAATTAGAAAAATATAAAAAATATAAATATTTTTAAAAATATATAAATTACATTATTTAAAATTATTTCCCTTTTTGAAAATAATTGTTTCCCTTTTAAAAAACAGAAACAAAACCCTTTCTATTAAAAAAATAAAAATAAAAACAAAAAAAAACTTTTAGCATGACATTTCATGCATGGGCATGAAAGGAGCAAATATCATGCATGAAATGTCATGCATAAAAGTGGAGATATTTTGTCAAAAATCATGCTATCTTATTATATGGATATGACAGTATATATATATATGTACTGTATATATATGTTGTAATATTAAAAGTATATATATACTGTATATATATGTTATAATATTAACTGTATACAGTATATATATGTTGTAATACATATATGTATACAGTTAATATTATAACAGTTAATATATATATGTATACTGCATATATATAGTATATATATGTTATAATATTAACTGTATACATATATGTATGTTATATATACTGTGTATATACATATATATATGTGTATATATATGTATATACACATGTATACTGCATATATATAGTATATATATGTTATAATATTAAATGTATACATATATATATGTTATATATACTGTGTATATACATATATATATGTGTATATATATGTATATACACAGTATAATATATATATACACAGTATAATATATATATATACTGTTATATATATAACAGTGTATATATATAGTATATACTATATATATATAACTCTCCTCTTTGATAATCAACATGAACAACAAAGAGGAGAGTTATAAATACCTCTGTAGCAAATTGAGCATAAACTTCACCTCAATAAAAGCAAATCATTACCAAAAGTTAAATGAAATTGGCTTAAAATAATAAAGATTATATACTAACAAAAATCATTTTTGAAATGAATCAAGTTAAAATATGAATGAACGGCGGCACTCGCAGCCATGTCCCATCGCCATGCTGACTGGAAATAGCAAGAAGACAGACTACAAACCTCCCTTATTATACCGATTACAAACTCAGACTCTCTTGTCAGTCGTGACAATCCAGGAGCTCACCTTTATGGACGGGCCTGCTTTAATGCTCAGACTTGAGTTCATAATGAAACATCCCAAATAACTATAAAAACATGTAATAACATTAGAATGCACAATGATAATCTTATGGAACATATAAGCTGAAGGCATCATATTAGTATAAACAGGGCATACGTGGAACATCATACTATTAAAAAGTGATGCTATCTTGACCCCCTCTAAAACAAAGACAACACATATACAAATACTATATTGACCTCCTATAAAAAAAGAGGTGAAAAGTAAGCATATGCCTCTATCGTAAATGTGCAGCCCATTACGGTTTCATCACAGAACTCCAAACATAGAAGAGAATGGTTAACAGATAATGGGCTCATAATTTTCTATATTTGTAAGATCGTAGAATTACACACATACATAGATTCTATATTTGTAATTAAATTTATCATTTTTAAAACTCTTGTGAAGACAAAGTATGACCAACTTGATTGAATATGTCTACTAATATTGCAACCACAAATAACTTTTACATCGCATCCGAAAAGAATGATAACCTCCTAAATATTACCTCCCAACTTTAATTACATCTTCAAATAATTCATTGTCATCATAGTTGCTACCTTGGACAAATAGGCGCTGCAATATAAAATTTTAAAACTGATAATTCATTGTCATCATATGAAGCTCAAGTTTGCAATCAAAACTGACATTTGATGTCAGGATAAGTTGGAATAAATTCTCGATAAGTTGATGACAGAATACCCCTGTAGTTGAAACCAAATAGAAAAAGGTTTCTAACGTGACTTCTAATCCTAAACAGTTATGCGGTGAACACTGAAAGCTCCCTTGTAGCTTTGATTTCAAACTATGGTCAGTAGCTTTGATTTCGCAAATATGAAGCTCACGTCTGACCTCTAATCTCGATAAGTTAGAATAAATCAAAACTTTTCTGCTACAAGCACTGTTTAGGATTACAGGAAGCTTCTGCTATGAACACTGGAAGCTCCCCTTCAGCTTTCTCCAACTTAAATCCCATCAAGTGGCCTCCAGATAGTTCTTCATGAAGAATTCTACCCATGCTAGGCGATCTTTAAAGAAAATTTCCCATCCCGACATTTGCTTTCTGGAGGTAGTGCCTACCCAGGGTTCAAAAAATTATAGAAGGGAAAATCTTTTCCTTATTTGCCAAAGCATACATTAAGGCTCGAATGATAGGGAGTATGTGCAGTCCTTGGATTCTTAGATTTAGACCTTTTGGCTTTCAATGATCTAGCTCAATTTTTTTCTTATGGTTATATCCCAGCCCCTCAGTGTTGGAATGATAGGGGACTTTAATGGGATCACTGATCCCTTATTGGTTTTTTTGAGGTCTATTCCTAGTCAGTACTTCATCTTTTTCATCATGTGTGTGACGTTGTAGCACTCGTACTTGGATTAGAGCGATGGAATATGTTCCTTGGTGCCATTAGAGATGACTTGTACATGCAGTTCTAACTGGAAACCACTAATGTAAATGTCCTTACCTTTGTATTGAATTTATAGGACTAAAGTATAGGTTCCTTCTCCTCAGAGTAAGTCGGTATCACATGACAAAGCGATTAAGTTTTCTCCATAGAAGAATTTTAACTTTTGATGTAATAAAGAAGTAACCTCACTAATAGCATTAAGCCATGACCTACCTAATAATAGGTTAAAGGAGGTCGGTATTTTAATTACTTAAAACTCTGTGAAACTATCGAGCGGGATAATTACTAGTTCCTACGTGTCACATTGGTCCCGTGCGAGGTGTTCGTGACTCTTAAGGGACTGTTTTGTGGTTGTTTTACATTTTCACCATTCGATGGCATGCTTTTAAGCTTAAGTCTAATTTTTTACAAATTTACGTCGTACACTCAAACAGGGAGCCCCGTGACTACCCCGTCGGTTCCTACTAGTCGTATTGGTCACGTGCGAGGTATTCGTGATTCTTACGGGACTATTTTGTGGTTGTTTTATGTTTTTACCCCGCGCATAACTGTTTGAAAATTTATGTCATACACTCAAATCGGGAGCCCCGTGACTATGCGGTCGATTCCTACAAGTCACATTGGTCCAGTGCGAGGTGTTCGTGATTCTTACGGGACCTTTTTGTGGCTGTTTCACGTTTTCACCCTCCGATGGCATGTTTTTAAGATTAAATCTAATATTTTGCAAATTTACATCGTACACTTAAACTGGAATTCCCGTGACTACGCGGTCAGTTCCTACGGGTCACATTGGTCCCGTGAGAGGTGTCTGTGACTCTTACGGGACCTTTTTGTGATTGTTTTCCGTTTTCACCCTTCGATGGCATGTTTCTATGTACAAGTCTAATTCTTTGCAAATATACGTCGTACACTCAAAATAGGAGCCTCGTGACTACGCGGTCGGTTCCTACGAGTCACATTGGTCCCGTACGAGGTGTTCGTGACTCTTACAGGACCATTTTGTGTTTGTTCTACATTTTCACCCTTCGAGAGCATATTTTTATGCTCAAGTCTAATTTTTTACAAATTTACGTCGTACACTCAAACTAGGAGCCACGTGACTATGCGATCGGTTCCTACAAACCACAATGGTCCCGTGCGAGGTGTTCGTAACTATTACGGGATCATTTGTGGTTGTTTTACATATTCACCCTTCGTTGGCATGTTTTTATGCTCAAGTATAACTTTTTGCAAATTTACATCGTACCCTTAAATCGGGAGCCTCGTGACTATGCGGTCGGTTCCTACGAGATACATTGGTCCCGTACGAGGTGTTCGTGACACTTATGGGACCGTTTTTTGTTTGTTTTACGTTTTCACCCTTCGATGGCATGTTTTTATGGTTAAGTTTATTTTTTTGCAAATTTACGTCCTACACACAAACCGGGAGCCCCGTGATTAGGCGGTCGGTTCCTACGAGTCACATTGATCTCGTGCGACGTGTTAGTGACTCTTATGGGACTGATTTGTGGTTGTTTTTCATTTTTACCATTCGATGGCATGCTTTTATGCTTAAGTCTAATTTTTTGTACATTTACGTCGTACACTCAAACAGGGAGCCATGTGAGTACCCCGTCGGTTCCTACTAGTCGCATTGGTCCCGTGCGAGGTGTTCGTGACTCTTACGGGACCATTTTGTGGCTATTTTACGCTTTCACCCTGCGCATAACTGTTTGCAAATTTACGTCGTACACTCAACCCGGGAGCCCCATGACTACGCGGTCGGTTCCTACAAGTCACATTGGTCCAGTGCGAGGTGTTCGTGATTCTTACGGGACCTTTTTGTGGTTGTTTTATGTTTTCACCCTTCGATGGCATGTTTTTAAGATTAAGTCTAATATTTTGCAAATTTACGTCGTACACTCAAACAGGGAGCCCCGTGACTACCCCGTCGGTTCCTACTAGTCGCATTGGTCCCGTGCGAGGTGTTCGTGACTCTTACGGGACCTTTCTGTGGTTGTTTTACGTTTTCACCCTGTGCATATCTGTTTGCAAATTTAGGTCATACACTCAAACCAGGAGCCCCGTGACTACGCGGTCGGTTCCTACAAGTCACATTGGTCTAGTGTGAGGTGTTCGTGATTCTTACGGGACCTTTTTGTGGTTGTTTCACGTTTTCACCCTTCGATTGCATGTTTTTAAGATTAAGTCTAATATTTTGCAAATTTACGCCGTACACTTAAACCAGGAGCTCCGTGACTACGCGATCAGTTCCTACCGGTCACATTGGTCCCGTGAGAGGTGCTCGTGACTCTTACGGGACCATTTTGTGATTGTTTTACGTTTTTCACCCTTCGATGGCATGTTTCCATGCTTAAGCCTATTTTTTTGCAAATTTACGTCGTACACTCAAACAAGTAGCCCCGTGACTACGCGGTGAGTTCCTACGGGTCACATTGGTCCCGTGCGAGGTGTTCGTGACTCTTACGGGACCCTTTTGTGACTATTTTACGTTTTCACCCTTCTATGGCATGTTTTTATGCTTCATTCTAATTTTTTACAAATTTACGTCGTACACTCAAACCGGGATCCCCATGACTACGCGGTCGATTCCTACGAGTCACATTGGTCCCGTGCGAGGTGTTCGTGACTCTTACGGGACCGTTTTGTGGTTGTTTTACATTTTCACCATTCGATGGCATGTTTTTAAGCTTAAGTCTAATTTTCTGCAAATTTACGTCGTACGCTCAAATCTGGAGCACCGTGTCTACGCGGTCGGTTCCTACGAGACACATTGGTCCCGTGCGAGGTGTTCGTGACTCTACGGAACCGCTTTGTGTTTGTTTTACGTTTTCACCTTCGATGTCATGCTTTTATACTTAAGTATAATTTTTTATAAATTTACGGCATACACTAAAATCAGGATCCCCGTGACTATGTGGTCGGTTCCTACAAGTCACATTGATCCCGTGCAAGGTGTTCATGACTCTTACTGGATAACATGTTTTTATGCTCAAATCTATTTTTTGGAAATATACGTCGTACACTCAAACCGGGAGTCCTGTAACTAACCGGTCGGTTCCTATGAGTCACATTGGTCCCGTGCGAGGTGTTCGTGACTCTTACGGGATCGTTTTGTGACTTTTTTACGTTTTTAGCCTTCGATGGCATGTTTTTACGCTTAAGTCTAATTTTTTACAAATTTACGTCGTACACTCAAACCCGTAGCCCCGTTACTGCGCGGTGCGTTCATACGGGTCACATTGGTCCCGTGCGAGGTGTTCGTGACTCTTACGGGACCCTTTTGTGACTGTTTTACGTTTTCACCCTTCGATGGCATGTTTTTATGCTTAAGTCTAATTTTTTGCAAATTTACGTCGTACACTCAAATCGGGATCCCCGTGACTACGTGGTCGATTCCTACGAGTTACATTGGTCCCGTGCGAGATGTTCGTGACTCTTATGGGACCGTTTTGTATTTGTTTTATGTTTTCCCCCTTTGGTGGCATGTTTTTATGCTTAAGTCTAATTTTCTGCAAATTTACGTCATACACTCGAACCGGGATCCCCGTGACTATGCGGTCGGTTCCTACGAGTCACATTGGGCCCGTGCGAGGTGTTCGTGACTCTTACGGGACCGTTTTGGGTTTGTTTTATGTTTTCACCCTTTGATGTCATGTTTTTATACTTAAGTCTAATTTTTTGCAAATTTACGTTGTACACTCAAACCGGGATCCCTGTGACTACGTGGTCGGTTCCTACGAGTCAATTAGTCCCGTGCGAGGTGTTCGTGACTCTTACGGGACCGTTTTGTGGCTGTTTAACATTTTCACCCTTCGATAGTATATTTTTATGCACAAGTATAATTTTTTACAAATATACATCGTACACTCAAACCGGGAGCCCCGTGACTACGCGGTTGGTTCCTATGAGTCACATTAGTCCCGTGCGAGGTGTTCGTGACTCTTACGGGACCGTTTTGTGATTTTTTTACGTTTTTACCCTTCGATGGCATGTTTTTATGCTTAAGTCTAATTTTTTACGAATTTACGTCGTACACTTAAACCCGTAGCCCCATTACTACGCGGTGAGTTCATACGGGTCACATTAGTCGCGTACGAGGTGTTCATGACTCTTACGGGACCCTTTTGTGACTGTTTTACGTTTTCACCCTTCGATGGCATGTTTTTATTCTTAAGTCTAATTTTTTGCAAATTTACGTCGTACACTCAAACCGGGATCCCCCTGACTACGCGGTCGATTCCTACGAGTTACATTGGTCCCGTGCGAGATGTTCGTGACTCTTATGGGACCGTTTTGTGTTTGTTTTACGTTTTCCCCCTTCGGTGGCATGTTTTTATGCTTAAGTCTAATTTTCTGCAAATTTACGTCGTACACTCGAACCGGGATCCCCGTGACTAAGCGGTCGATTCCTACGAGTCACATTGGGCCCGTGCGAGATGTTCGTGACTCTTACAGGACCGTTTGGGGTTTGTTTTACGTTTTCACCCTTCGATGTCATGTTTTTATGCTTAAATCTAATTTTTTGTAAATTTACGTCGTACACTCAAACTGGGATCCCCGTGACTACGTGGTCGGTTCGTACGAGTCAATTAGTCCCGTGCGAGGTGTTCGTGACTCTTACGGGACCGTTTTGTGGCTGTTTAACATTTTCACCCTTCGATAGTATATTTTTATGCACAAGTATAATTTTTTGCAAATATACATCGTACACTCAAACCAGGAGCCCCGTGACTACGCGGTTGGTTCCTATGAGTCACATTAGTCCCGTGCGAGGTGTTCGTGACTCTTACGGGACCGTTTTGTGTTTGTTTTACATTTTCACCTTTCGATGGCTTATTTTTCTGCTCAAGTCTAATTCTTTACAACTTTACATCGTACACACAAACCGGTAGCCACGAGACTACGCGGTCGGTTCCAACGAGTCACAATGGTCCCGTACGAGGTGTTCATGACTCTTACGGGACCGTTTTGTGGTTGTTTTATGTTTTCACCATTCGATGGCATGTTTTTATGCTCAAGTCTAACTTTTTGCAAATTTACGTCGTACACTCAAACCGGGAGCCTCGTGACTATGCGATCGATTCCTACGAGTCACATTGGTCCCATACGAGGTGTTCGTGACACTTACGTGACCATTTTGTGTTTGTTTTATGTTTTCACCCTTCGATGGCATGTTTTTATGGTTAAGTTTATTTTTTTGCAAATTTACGTCCTACACACAAACCGGGAGCCCCGTGACTACGCGGTCGGTTCCTACGAGTCACATTGGTCCCGTGCGAGGTGTTCGTGACTCTTATGCGACCGATTTGTGGTTGTTTTACGTTTTCACCCTACGATGTCATGTTGTTATGCTTAAGTCTAACTTTTTCACCCTTCGATGCCATGTTATTATGCTTAAGTCTAACTTTTTTGCACATTTACCTCGTACACTCAAACCGGGAACCCCGTGACTATGCGGTCGGTTCCTACGAGTCACATTGGTCCTGTGCGACATGCTCGTGACTCTTACGTGACTGTTGTATCTGTTTTACATTTTCACCCTTCGATGAGATGCTTTTATACTAAAGTATAATTTTTTGCAAATTTACGTCATACACTCAAACCGAGATCCCCGTGACTACGCGATCGATTCCTACGAGTCACATTGGTCCCGTGCGAGGTGTTTGTTACTCATACGGGACCGTTTGATGGTTGTTTTACGTTTTCACCCTTCGATAGCATGTTTTTATGCTTAAGTCTAATGTTTTACAAATTTACGTTGTACACTCAAACCGGGAGCCCCATGACTACCCGGTCGGTTCCTATGAGTCACATTGGTCCCGTGCGAGGTGTTCCTGACTTTTAAGGGACCATTTTGTTGTTGTTTTACATTTTCACCCTTCGATAGCATGTTTTTATGCCCAAATCTATTTTTTTGTAAATATACGTCGGACACTCAAATCGGGAGCCTTGTGACTACGCGGTCGGTTCCTACGAGTCACATTGGTCCCGTGCGAGGTATTCGTGACTCTTACTGGACCGTTTTGTGTTTGTTTTACGTTTTCACCTTTCGATTGCATGCTTTTATGCTCAAGTCTAACTTTTTGCAAATTTACGTCGTACACTCAAACCAGGAGCGTCGTGTCTACGCCATCGGTTCCTACGAGTCACATTAGTCCCGTGCGAGGCGATTGTGGCTCTTATGGGAACATTTTGTGGTTATTTTTTTCTTTCACCCTTCGATGGCATGTTTTTATGCTCAAGTCTAATTTTTTACAAATTTACGTCCTACACTCAAATCGGGAGCCCCGTGACTACGCGGTCGGTTCCTGCGACTTACATTGGTCCCGTGCGAGGTGTTCGTGGCTCTTACGGGACCGTTTTGTGGCTGTTTTACATTTTCACCTTTCGATGGCATGTTTGTGACGAGTTCGTGTCGAGTTTTTTTACACAAAGTCGAGTCACATTCATGTAAAATGCGGAAATTATATTAACTTGACGTTTGAATACAAAATCCATTAAGAACTAATAGATACTATATTCCCTGCCTAATAATTAACAATTTCAATAGTTACAATTGAAAAGTAATCAAAAATTTCTTAACCCAAGCATTTCTTAATTGGATCATAGTTTCTTAATTACTTTTAAGTTGAATTATTCAAATTGTTATCAAATGAAACTACGCACAATATTTCGTAAACAAAGATGACAGTTTAAATGAAAAGTAATCACATACCTAAAGGGATGAAATGATTCTATACATGAACTCGATGTATACCTGATAAAAAATCACCAAAAAGTTTAAGAGCTCAATGTGCAGTGGCGGAGCCAGGAATTAAGTCTGGGTGGGGCACATATCCTTGACGGGGGTTCGGGGCTACCGATCCTGATTTTTTTTAAGGTTATTTTTACATTTTTATAAATATTTAATTAATAATTTGTATTTTTAGAGAATTTTAACTCAAATTTTTAGGGCATCAATTTGATGAAAAAAACAAAGGCATATTTCAAAATCCTAAACAATAATCAATTTTAACAACTCAATATAACAACTATAATACTATGAGATTCAGGAAAAATAACTTAATAAACTCTAATAACATGCAGAAATGCACCACATACTAATAGCAATCCACAAAACAATAAATAAATCACAGCCCAAAAACGACTAAATCAAACTATATCAAATCATAAGATTAAACCAAATTAAAAACTAAACTTACAAATTAAACACTAAACATTAAACTTACAAAAATGTAAATTTCTTTTTTCCACCAAAAATCCTCACTTGCCAACCCCAGCCAAGGCATAGCTCCGTCCCTGTCAATGTGCCATTGATTATGTAAGGGTAGAAGCTCCATCAAATTCTTAGAGATCTGAGCATATGCAATAATAAAAGCAGAACAGGCCAAACAAAAATAATCAAAATGTCAAGCTTACCACAAAATTTATAGAAAACATCTGTGCACGAAGTCTTTTTTGCCAAATGTGTATCTTAAGAACCATAACTAGATATGTTCGTCTTTGACGAGAGAGAGAGAGAGAGAGAGAGAGAGAGGCGTAGCTTATTCAAGCTATGGTCGACCAAGCTTCATCTTTGACGAGAGAGAGAGAGAGAGACAGCAGGACGGAGGAGAAGGAGGAGAGGGAGAGCAAGACGGAGGAGAGGGAGAGCAGAGGTTAGGGTTCGGTTTCGGTGAGCGGAGGTGAGGGAGAGTTTTTTTTTTTAGCCTTTTAGTTAACTTAACGGCCAACAAAAATAAGTAACAAACAAATAAAATACTTTTGGTATCACAACTTTCTTTGTTGCCAAAAGTATGATATTTTCCACAACCCACTCCTATGTTGCCAAAAGTTAAGTCATGTTTGGCAACAAACAAATATGATGCTAAAAGCTGAAAAATTTCCCCCTTTTATTTTTCTAGCTTCCCTCTTGAAATTTTAACCTTTGGCAACAAGTTTTATTTTATGTTGCCAAAAGTACAATGTAAAATGGTCTTTTGGCAACATAAATAAGATTTTGTTGCCAAAAGGGTATCTTTGGCAACAAAAATAGGTTGTGTTGCTAAATATTGTTGCTAATGGTGCAAATTCTTGTAGTGGCGGGAGGGGTGAATCTGGCACCTTCTCTGATGGGTTGCCTACGGTAGTTTCTCCCTCTCTCCCTTACTCGATTTTCTTTCTCTCACCTCTCCCTCTTTATGTCGGTGTTTTGGTCATGGGTTATTGTTTGGTTGAGTTAGAAGGGGTGGATGTTGGTGGAGGTTTGGGGTTGTGTGTGCTAAAGGTGGTTTCGGGTAAATGTGGTTGTGGTGGTGGTATTGTGGCTTGATGGAAGGAGGTGGGAATGGGTCAGTTATGATTTTTTCCCCTTTATATTTCCTTTTTCTGTTTTCCATAGAATAAGTTTTACATATTTTTAAGTTAATCTTTTGTTGTTTATGTAACTATCCAATATATTTCTCTTATGTCACTTCTCAATTCTCGCGTGATTAGTGTTGAAAAATAAGAATTAGAAAGTGAATTGACTATGATTTATATGTTAGTTCACCAAAAGGATTGGAGTACTTTGTTTGATACAAGATTTTTTTTTTTATCAAACTATATAGATATGCCCAAATATCCACACACATACACTATATATGTTGGGTGGTATATTTTTGGGAAAATATATTACCAAATGGAGGGGTGGTCAACCGTCTGGGAGTTTCATAATTTATATAAACACTAGTATAAAATGTATATTTTTAAAGAATATTATATTTAGTTATTAATAATATTATAATTTGCCTGATCAGAGGTTTTTCCCAACTCCTCCTTATTATTTTATTGAATTGGAAGATGAAACATTTAGTAAATTATTTTCCAAGGATTAGAGAAGGAAACCGAAACAAAATGAAATTGTGAAACTAAAATGCGATGTGATTTTCATCAATTTATTCATTTTATATCATATAGCTCAAATTGGAACTTTTGTTCACACAGGAGAATGCATCCTTGGTATAAAAATCTTTAAGCATCTCAAATGTACGAGCAAGGGTTTGAGCGCCGATAAGAGCGATTAGAATTGTTTGGATACAACAAACTTAAAGAGAAAAAGGTTGAATATATATAATTTACGTAGTGAATATTCTTCTCTATTCTCACTTCTGTTGACCTCTGTCCTATTGGATTTCTTTCACTCATTGATTTATTTCATCTTTGTTATTTCTTTCATAGGAAAGCGAGATTTTAAAGTTTTTGGGATATATGTGGAATCATCTGACATGGGTTATGGAAGCAGCAACTATAATGGCCATTGCTTTTTCACATGGACGGGTAAATTTATATCTTACCATTGTTTAGATTTAAGTGCCATTTCACATTTAGGAGTATTGTTGAAAATTGTATTATGCCGTGTTTTTTTCTTATACAGATTTTTGTCGTGTTGTGTTTTAATATGAAAAAGGTAAAAAAATGTAGAAAAACTTTTATAAAAACTATAGTTGTCCAAATATAAATCTTTATTTTTGCAATATGTAAGAAAAAAAATGAAATAAAACCATTATAGCAACTTTTTTTTAATCATCATCTATGATGGGATCGATTTCGGTGAACAAATTTAGGAGTGTCACGGGTCTAGACGGGAACATCTGCTGCGTAATTATCGTCATTTTTTTGTTATTTTCTCACATTCATTTGGCTTCTCTCATAATCCTCAATATCAATTTCTGTAAGTTTCCAATTTGATTATTTTTTATTTATTTGAATCTCATGTCATTCGATCAACCCATTATTTGATTTTACATTTACCCCTTGTGAATTTGGTTCATACATACCATGACCTCCCGTGAGGGAAAGTTTTTGACATCTCCATCCCACGGATTTAAGATTATTATTTTAACAATACTTTTTCTTTTAGAAATTGATCCCTTTTTTTAGTAAAATCGGGTTTGATACATTATTTAGGCAACATAATGTATCTTGATTGAGTGCTTGAATTTTGGGTTGGTAGGTATGACGTCAAAATGGTGGTAGGTATATGGTCAGTATGAGTGTCATTCATATATGTTTCAAGGAGATTGATTTGCTGTCAGATGTCACATATGAGGAGATACCCGTGGCTATTATGGATCGTATTGGGCATAAACTGCAGTATAAGGTTGTGCCACTAGTCAGAGTTCAGTGGGAACACCACAGTGTGGATAGGTCAACTTGGGAGCGGGAGGATGACATGCGAGAGTAGTATCTAGAGTTATTTACCATAGGTATGACCTAATTTTGGGACGAAATTCCCTGTAAGGGTGAAGTATGTAATACCCCATAATTCTGAGTATTTGAATATAATAAATTCGGTAAATAATTAGTTTTATTTTAAATTATGCGAGAGAAGTAATTTAATTGAATCGAATGATGATGTGATTATTTAATATTAATCGAGATAAAGGTAATGATTAATATTATGAGTTTAAATTACTAAGTGAAAATAGTAATTAACGTATGGAAATTATTACGCATAATAGCGAGTGACAATGGCATAATTGGAATTATCTCAACCGGGAGTCGCGCGTACACTTATTTGGGGTCGAGAAGGAATAATTATGTAGAGTGACCTGTATAATGATTTTGAGGTCACGGATGACTCTAGAAGGTCAAAATAGTCAAAATAGTATACCCAAGGGTGTCGATTGGGTCCAGGGGCATTTTTAGGCTAAAGCGGCATCGTATATCAACGTTTTAGTCATTTGGGAAATGAGGGTTAGGAGACCTACGAATTTCTAACTCTTTTATCAGATGTTAGATAAGCGGGGCTAGGGTTAGAAACTCAAAATACAACGCGATTCCATTGGAGAACAAAATGAGAGAATTCTTGGAGGTTTTGGAGAGTTCTTGAGAGGTTGTAGTGTGTTCTTCCACCCTAATCAAGCTTGGAGTGAGGATTGGAAGAGAAGATCATCAATCCATCATCCCAACCACGTAATCAGACCCCACGGATCAAAGGCAAACAGTTTATTGCAATTCACTATGAAGTTATAATATCCACGAGATTAGGGTACCAATTATATTGATTAAATGAATGTTCTCGGAAGAAAATATTGACTTTATACATGTTATGGGTAGGGATTTCAGGTAGAATGATTTAATATCTGTAGAGGGTTAGAAATCATAAGATATGTGATTATCACCACGGATGAAATCTGAGTTTTTTAATGAACATGTGGGAAGAAAACAAAACTAGAGTTTTTGATGGTTATTGAGTTTGATTCATTATTGACTAAATTTTATGAGGATTTAATGTGTTTAGAATATTAGAAATCATCCTAATGCATGTAGAAAAGGATTGGAAAAGTTGGTTTCGAATTTGGTAAAGAAACAAATAAGACACATATGTGAAAATGGTGAAAAACGCATGAAAAATCAACGAACAAGATGACCTGGTGCATATAGAATCGATTCGTCCCAAGACCTAATCCATTCGGCAAGGCGAATCAATTCGTTATTTGGGCAAATCGATTCAACCCTTCCAGTTTTGCCTATTTTGCATATTTAAGCCTTAAAACTTTGTGTAAATGATTGGGTGACCTTTGGGGCCTCTTTAAATCATTACGAGGGACTTATTTGATTACAGTAGGACCTTGATAAGGTCATGTGGTAGTCTCAGGGAGAGAGTTTAGACAAGAATGATTCAAGCTTAAATTGTATTTAATTTGCGAGATTGAGAATGTAATTACGGGAAAGCATGAGTGAGCTTATGGCATGAACCAGTAGGTTAAGGAAGACTTAGGTACTGAAATAGAACAAGGGGTAACTAGGGACAATAAAGTATAGAATAATACTCCATTAAATAAGATATTGAGAATAATCGTAAATTGAATGCACGGTGAGTATTCGAGTGATATATACTGCGTACAACTGATGCAAATTAGGTTGTGTGAATACCTACTGAATATATATATATATATACACACACATACAGATGTGAATATTCTACTTATGTGTGACAGTGGAAAGTTAGATAGTGGATATCTAAAGATTGAATTAAGTAGTGAAACTTAATTAATGGAAAAATCAGAATGTAAAAGAAATGATAATGTCAACTAGTATAACGTATGAGAAACGTTAACTAACGATTGAAATACTGTATGGGTGGTACGGTAACAGAGATTTAGTCGAGTTAGCTTCGGTAGAATGGCTTGGTGGGCTAAGTAGAAACGTTAGGAATGCATAATTGTTGAAAGGTGAGGAAACTCAAGTGAGTGTACGTGAACCTAACATGTGTAATCAATAAGTTGTTTTAAATTGTGATAAATACTTGCTAAATATTTTCAAAATATTTTGGGTTCTAATCCTTGCAATAAAATCTTTTCAAGAATTTTTAGTCCAGCCACAGGGATGCTCGACTTGATGATTTCTTACAGGGACGTATAGCTACAGTGTTGTGGCGGCTTGCACAGTTTTGATTAGACACATCTATCATTTCATTCCTAGCATAGGGGTTTAGTCTAGTATTTCAGTTTGGGCATGTTGGCCCTATTTGAGATATTATTCATTTAATATTTCAGTTTCAGACTTGCATTCAAATTTTCTTATGAGTTGGATTTATTATTTGGTCTAGGTTTTGAGCCAATGGTTTATTCGGCAAGTGTTTATTTATTTATTTACTTGAGATGATTTGGACTCTAGTATTATGTGAATGTTGTAATTAAGTTTTCCACATATTATTATTTATCTATTTAATGAAAGATAACATTTGGCACCGACTTAATTAATTAATAGGTGATTAATTTAATAAAGGTCTGATCACTCGGTATTTAATTAAGCGGGGTGCAACAACCAAGTAAAAAGTTTCGTGGCATAACATGTCAGTCTACTTCCTAGTTAATACTCATGCTTATTGAAAATATAGCACAAAGTTCTGGGGTGAACTAAATTAATAAGGTGCATGATATTAGTTATTAGATGAGAATAGTTAAAATTGATCCTTTAGTTTAAGTATAAATACAAGTGATAAATTCAAGTTTAAATACTGGTGATAAATTCAAATACTGATGATGGTTAACAAAATATGTAGTTAGGCAGTATAATAACATGCACATACTAAGAGTAAATAGTGACTACCACATAGTGATATCAATAGCAGTATGTCAAATACGCAAAGTATAATATTGAAAAGGTAGGAAAAACCTACTTGTGGTTTGCGAGCTTTACGTTGTCATTCAGAAATCTTTCGTTGTTACATTCTAGTTCCCGTACTCATTTGTACTCAAGGGTTTTAATGAGAGTGGTTATATTGGTGTTTTGGCAAGAATGGTTTGGTATGATATCGTACACCATTCGGTAAATACGATTAAAACTTATTCTATAACTATGATTTATAGTTTATGGGTAAGTATAACATAAATATATCACGTTTAATTGATAATGGTACGAATCCAAGTTATATAGATGGTTTAATACGGAAATTGTTTAACATGGTTGGAGAATTCGGCTATAACTTTTTTTATTTCTCAAATCGAACTCACACCATTTTAGTAATTACATTACTAACATGATAATTCTCTTTTGTCGATGAAAAATAAGTAAAAAATACCTCGGTAATGGAATAATAAGATTTTTCAGAAAATTAATGTTAAAGGAAATCAAACGATTTGATTTGTTAAATATAATTTCAAGTTGAATAAATAATAATTTTATATTCAAACAAGATATTATCCTAATTAAATATTACTTTTGCTCTGACAAAAGTTGATATTTATGGTTTTCATTTATATTCCTCGAATATATTAATATGATTATTTATTATCCGTGACACGATTTTTTTTAGAAAAAAGTTGAAAATTTGCCCCCTTATTTGGTCAATAATCCAGTGGTTGTGTCACTTCTAAAATTAACCAACACAACAAAAAAATATCCCAACACCTGCATAATCACAATATCACTCGCAACATAGTCTCGGATTATAACGATGACATAACCTTGAGTCATTTGGTGTCGTAACTCGTTAAAACATATTTTCTAAAAAAATGACATTTGAGTCATGTATACATTTTTAGAAAAAAAAACACGATTACTCGTACGTGTTTGGGGATTCGTGCTTATGAAAAATAAACGTAACCGCATATAAACAGGGACAAAAAATATAACAAAAAATACCAATTGATATTTCCTAATCCAAATACCCAATTTGCAATAGCCCCAAAATTAAACCGAGTCAGAACGAATTTGACACAAAATAGCAATCCAATGAACTGTGTTGGAATAGTTTGTGATTCTAGGTATGTGAGCATATATACGTATCGTTAGCCTTGAAATTTAAATTCTTAAAATTAATGTGATGATTAAATTAAATTCCCAACTAAAATTTAAATTTAAATTTTAAACAAAAGCAAACTTCAAATTTAATTTATTCAAAATTAAAATTAAGTTAAACTTAAAGTGAAATTAAACTACTGAAACAAATTAATTTCCACTTAAACAAAATTAATTCAACCCAAGTCCTTAAATTTCCCTAAAAATGATTTATTCCAATTTTCAATATAGTCCAAACCAAATTTAGCAAATTAAATTTTGGACGTGAATTAAATTAAACTTACTCAAATTATCCAAACTTACTTTTGTACCAAATTAAATAAGTGTGATGATTAACTAATTTTTATCTTGTTTATCCTAGCATGCATCTATGGTGATTTTTGTAAGACAAAAATAAACACAATCACACTACACGGCGATGTACGAGGAAAATCCAAGTGGTAAAAAACCTCAGATGACCCTTGCTTAACGAATCCAGTAGGTATGATATGTTTACAAAGACAACGACAAGAAGGCTTACAACACTCGACTCGACTCCTTCAAGCCCCGACACTTCCTTCACTCTTCAACCTCTGCCTTGTAGATAACTCTGGAGTCCACCGAAATCTTGAACTCCCCCAATGGAGGCACATAAACCATCAACCACACATGGTGCCTTTCACCATGTGAGAACACCGCATCAAACACAAGTTCTTCTCCTTTGCGGGTAGAGAACATACCCAAACTTCTCTTCTTGTTGGTGTAGAGAAAACCCGGTTCCAAACAAAACTCTCCAAGAAAAATATATATAAGTATAGGCTTGGATCTAAACAAACATGGGTGTATGAGTGTTTTTGTAGAATTTTAATCCATTAAAATCATAAACACAAAGTGGAACTTTTTCTTTCAAGAATGTTTCTCTCTCTTTCTCTTGGAGGAAATGAAAAAATTATGTGAAAAAGTATTTCCCACACTTAGTTAATTAGGAAAACGAAGTGGTAAAACAAGTGGTTAAGTGGGAAGTTATTAAAAAACTGTCAGAAAACTGCCCAGGTCGTTCGAACGAGTTCATTCGAACGACATTTCAGAAAACAATTCCCCAAACTCATTTGAAGTTCGTTCGAAGTCTCGTTCGAATGACTTTGTTCGAATGAATTTTCTAACGATAATGTAGAGAATATAAGCCAAAGTTATTGGAAAACTCACTCGATATCTCGTTCGAATTACAATCTCGTTCGAACGACAATTCGAACGAAAAAATAGAAAAAATATATTTTCACGTTTAAGCCCAAAAACTTCTAGAAAAAAGTTCTAAAGAGATTTTTTGAAAATGAAAATTCATAAAAAGTATTTTATGAAATACATCCAATAAAAGTTCCCAGCTCGTATATATATATATATATATATATATATATATATATATATATATATATATATATAACACATTCATACCTTTGGAGTCTTAGAATCCTCAAATGTTGATGATGTGAAACATGTGGCACGAAACCCGATAAGGATGAAATTTTAATTCTTTGCTTCTACGTTTTCTACTTCTTCAAACGTCATAGGCCTAATAGGAACAAACATCTATCCTATGACTCAAATGGTTTTGTCCAGAATTAATCTGAAACTACATATGGACTCAATTTGAAATTTGTGTCCTTACAAATCTCACCCTTTGGCAATTCCGGGACAAAACCCAACCAAAAATCCTAAAGGGTCGTCAAGCTCATATAGACACAAAATCCCACCCAAAGCAAAATAAAATACAGACGCTACGACTCGACCCAATGATGCTTTTTCGGCTTTACTGAATTTTCTACTAAAAAGAATTATCTCCACACTTAATTACACCATCAAACGCATAGGGAATATAACAATATTAAATGCAAAAAATAAATACTTCCCCTCAATTAATTATCCCTCTTTATCTACTACTGTCTAGCTAAAAAGGTTGTGCAACTCCCCCTAAGTTAGATCTCCCAAACTAAAGGTTTTGATACCATTTCTCCCCCTTTTTGTTCAGGAATAGACAAAGGTTTATACTCTAACTTATTTCTCCTCCAATTAAAGAAAATACCATTTCTCCCCCTAAAATCTAAGTAAGGGATATAAACAAAGAAGAAACAAGATTAAAATGTTAAGTTGCATAAATAGGAACAATAAAGCACATGGCAACAATAAAATGCAACTAATCCACACAATAACAAAAGATATCAACTATGATGTGATGAAAAAAAATGATACCAATTAGACTGTAATAAACGTAAGCATGGGATATCAACCAAAGTTAGCAACAAGATAGATAACATTATGACATCAAAGCATATATGGACTATCAAGCAAGGCAAAGACTCAAAAACAAAAAAAAATTACCATGTATATATATATATAATGAACATCATTATCGCACATGCACATATACATAGGTATAAACACCACACAGGACAGAAAATACAATAAGCGTTTCACACTCGTATGGCAAAAATGTGTCCAAATACATGTGTTAAATGGAAGTTAAGGGGTGTGAACTAAGGACTAAAGGAATATAGACCCAATCACTTAAACATTTTCACGGAGTTGTCATTTGATTGCAAAATTTTATCACATTTAGATATATTAGCATGTGACAATATAGATTGAACTCAATGAACAAACATACACAATGCACACAAGCCTAGAATTTTGATGATTATATAAACCAATACTTCCTAAGGTTTCCTTCCAATTTGAATCACAAGATGCTGAGATAACTCATCTCCCACCAAACGTTTGTGTATTTCTTCTAACCATGTTAACTATAAGGATGTAAGGGGATGGAAGCTACCTATGTCCTCCCCTCTTCTTGATAAGGCATCTGGTACTTTGTTTCTCCTTCCTTTTTTTTTATAGATAATAGTGTAATCAAATCCAATCAGTCTTGTTAACTATTTTGGCTACATCATTGGGGAGACTTTCTGATCTATAAGATTTTTTAGGCTTTGGTGTCTGTTTTGATTTGGAAATAGTGACCATAAAGGTAGGATCCCCATTTATCGATAGCATAGATAATGGCCCAAATATCCTTTCTGTATGTAGAAAGCTCCATCTTCCATGGTGGCAATGGTTTGCGGAGGAAAGCCAAAGATCTGCCATGCTTCATTAGCGCTACAAAAATACCGTCATGAGAAGCATCGGTTTCTATACCAAAATCCTTAGTGAAATTAGGCAAGTCCAACACCAGGGTGGCAATCATGGATTGTTTAAGAGTGTTAAAATGTCTTTAAGGCAGTGAGGGTCCATTTGAATAGGTCCCTACATAACATTTTTATTAAAGTCCTACTAATAAAATGATAGTTCCATACAAACCTTCTATAGTATATTGTAAGGCCCCAAAAACCTTAATAGAGATTTTATTGATTTAGTAAAGGGCCACTCCAGCATTGCTTCTAATTTTGTCTTGTCAGCAGCTACACCCCCTTTGGATATGATACACCAGATATTCTAACTGATTTTGGCTTAAATCAGCACTTACCTTTGTTTGCAAACACTATGTTGCCTTAGCAATTGTAGAGTAATTTTTAGATGCAATTTATGGGTCTCCATATTAAGACCATATACGAGTATATCATCGAAGAACACTGAGATAAACCTCCCCGAGTGAGCTTTGAAGAGTGTATAAATTTAATCCTTGAAAATTAGAAGGTGCATTTGTAAGGCCAAATGGCATTACCAAGAATTTATAATGCCCTTTATGGGTCAGAAAGGATTTCTTTGAAATGTCATGTTCACTAGGGGTGTGCAATGGAACAAGAAAAACCAATAAACCGAACCAAATCGGGTTCATGGGGTTATCTTGGTTTGGCTTTTTCCCATGACGGTTCAGTTCGGTTCCAAAATTTACAGAACAAAATTTTTCGGTTCGGTTCCCAATTCCACCACCAACACAAACCGAACTGTACCATAAACAGATCCGATTTGAAACCAAACTAAGAACTTAAGCCAAACTAAAACTGATCCGGTCTTAACATGTTATTTTTATCTTTATATATATATATATATATGAAAAATGTTGCTTTCTCTTTACTTTAAAGGTTTTAAATTAATTTTGACTTCTGGGAATTCGATAATCTATAACGTTTTCTTATGGGGCTTTTTTAAGTTATATTTGAGGAAAATTTCTTTTTTTTGTCATTTATTTTAATATATTTTTGGATCCAAGAACCGATTAGAACCAGCCCAAGAACTGGTAGTTTAGATTGGTTTGGTTCTAGACATAATCGGTTCGCTTCAGGTTCCAAAAATGTGAAACCGATCAACCTCGATTCCGGTTCCGATTTTGGGTTAATAGTGGAACCAAATCAACCCGAACCGTGTGCACCCCTAATGTTCACACAACCTATTTTTATGATGACCTAACCTTAAGTCAAGTTTAGAAAACACACTGACCTCTTGCAATTCATCTAGAAACTCTTCTATCACCAGAATAGAAAACTCATCTTTAATAGTGAGATGGTTTAACTCCCTATAATCCACACACATTTTCCACGATTGATCCTTTTTCATAACTAATAATGCAGGAGATGTAAATGGGATACAATAAGGTTTGACAGATTAACAATTCATATACTATTTTATCAATTTTAGCCTTGGTTCAGAAAACATAAAAAGCTCAAACCAAACGAGCATAAAAGGATATCATAAAACTTTGATCAATTTCATAATCATTATGCAATTTAGGAGAAGAATAAAATTGAGCAAACAAGTAAATTATATGAGGGGCTCATATTCAATCAGGAGCTATCATAATTTACATTTTTCAAGATTCAACATAGATACATGGATTAGGATGATTGTGTGGATCTATATACACTTTCAAAGTAACTATTTCATATGATTTACAGATAAAAATAGTATAGCTAAAAGATAAAACCTACCCTAAAATAATCCAAAATCACTTGCTACGAGATGAGAATATTAATGATTCTTGATTATCGTGTCTGAACTAGACCATCAACGTCCCATCTATTGAACATGTCACCAAATTTGACATTATGATAATTGTAAGAATTATGATATGTGTACCCTCACTATATGTGAAAGATTCGTGATAATTGTAAGAATCTCATAGCTCTCCGATTTCAAATTAATATTTTGTAGAAATATAAATTTAGAAGAAAGAATTATATTTCTCATGCATATCTTAAAACTACTTCTCGTACATGAATTTATACAGATGATGAAGAGTGAAAAAAAAAACAAATAAATTTAAACTCAAGCAAGCCAGATGTAAGTGCCCAACAAAGTAGGGAGTCTTCCATCAGAATAGCAGAAGAGACGCTGAACAGTATAACAAAGGAGGACTGATTTAAAATTTTAAACTGATTCCAAAAACTAATTTAAACTTAATCAATATCCTTGATATTCCCCCTCAAGTGAAGGCTGGATGCATTGCAGACACCGAGCTTGGAATGTAAAAATTAAAACTGAGGAGTGGCTAAAGGCTTCGTAAAAATGTGAACAAACTGATTTGCAGAAGTGACAAAGTGAGTGACAAGTCTTTCTTGTGCAACTTATTCCCGAATAAAATGATAATCAAGTTCAACATGCTTGGTTCGCGCATGAAGAATAGGATTAATAGTCACGTACAAAGCATTGAGATTATCATAATAAAATGTAAGATCTTGTGAAAGAGGAATGGCAATGTCATGTAAAAGATAGGTAAGCCACATAAGTTCAACAGTAGCGGTAGTAAGAGATCGGTATTCAGCTTCACAACTAGAACGAGCAACTGCAGGCTGCTTATTTGAGGACCAAGAGATACAATTTTCATCAAGAAACATACAAAATTCAGAAGTCGAGATGCAAGTAAGTAGGCAACCCGCCCAATCAGCATTAGAAAAACCATATAAACTAAGAGAAGATTGTGCAAGTAGAGGAAGTCCAGATGTAGAGGTTCCTTGCAGATAGCGTAAGAGACGTTTGACCTGAAGAAAGTTAGATTCAGTGGGAGAGTGCATAGATTAACAAATGGTGTTAACTGTATGGGTAATATCTGGTCTGGTTAAGGTAACATACAGCAGCGCACCACCAATAGAGAGGAAGGGAGTGGGATTAGAAAAAGGTGGAGAGGGTGTGGAAAAGTGTTTTATGTGTAGAGGATTTTGAATAGGATTACAGTGAACCATATTGGCTTTGACTAAGACACTATAACAAAAAACATCATTTATGTCTGTTTAAAAAAAGACGTTATGTCAGACAAATGTAAATTGATACAAATGATATTTATTTATGTCAATTTAACTTTAAAGGTACACTTTTATCTCAATTTAAGTAAAATTGAGATAAAAAAAATAAATCATTTATATCATTTTTATATATAAATGTCATAAATATAATGTTAATTATTTTAGCCTTCGAGTCAAAACTGAGTTAAATGGAAAAAGGAGCGGGTTTTTTTTCACACTCCCGCTCCAAAATTTGTTCCTCAAAATTATTTGGTAGGTCTCTAATGGAGGGCTCTCTCTTTCTACAACTCTCTCTCTCTAGACCGCACGACTCCCTCTCGCACGACTCTCTCTCTCGCACGTACATATTCTTTGCTCACCTACTGCGTCGTCGAGGCTCCATCATGCAGGTACAAAAAGCTCTTGATTTACTGGCTTCGATTTGTGTATATGTGTTTGTGTGTGTGAGATTTGTGTATATGTTATTTGTTCTTAATTTTTTGTATGTGATTGTGTATATTTGTTTGTGTGTTCTTGATTTGTTTATACGGGATTTGTTCTTGATTTGTTTATACGGGATTTGTTCTTGATTTGTGTGTTTGGGATTTGTGCAGGGGCGTCCCCATTAAGTCCCGAGTTTGTGCGGACACACCCACATAATGTTTGGGATTTTTTTTTATATAAAGTGTTCTTTTGAAATTATATGGGCCTTGGTATAATTTTCCGAAGTAAAATGCAGCTAAAAATGTTGTTAGATAACCTAGGAGCGACCTCTGTATTTATTTTAAAATCTTTTAGAAAAACCCACTTAGTTGTACAGCACCTTGCGATATTTGGGCTATTCTCATTTTAAAGAGCAAAAACCCTAACATTTAAAAACCCAATGTAGCAGCCTATGTGCACACCACTGCTAAATTATGTATTTCTTTTTGTGGTTTATCAAATACCAATTTCAAGTTTTGATGTCTTGATAAGTTATTTGTCTCTTTCTTTAATGGAAGTGGCAGCCATTTGAATGGTTGTTGTCATGTCGTAGTTTGATTAGATTTCTAAAACAAACATTTACATCTTAAAATGATCCTTTAAAACAATTTCTGTTAAAAATTTCCTTTACATGCCTTAGTTTGATTAGATTTGCTGGTGATTAGGTGCACATTCTTATTTTTGTTTGGGTATTGTTAAAATTAGTGGGGTGTTGTTAATATTAATTGGTTATTATTTTGCACTTCCAAATTTAATTGGATGTTGTTATTTAGGGTTTGAAGTTGATTTCGTATTGTTCATTTAAATTAATTATTGTTATTTAGTACCTGAATTTTTTTATTTGGAGTTGTTGATTTTATGTATTATGATAGTATAATGGAAATTTATAGCAAATACAACCTTTAGAATTTCATTGAGATCAAATGAGAAAAAAATGTTTATGTTGATTTTGTAATTTTGGATAACTATTTGACTAATTTAGTTTATATTGATTAAATATTTATAAGAAAAAATAAAATAATGCTAAATTTTTTCGCCTCGGGGCTCCCGTCCCCGAACCCCCGACAACCATTATAAGTTTCCCACCCACTGGCAAAAAATCCTGCGTATGCCACTGGATTTGTGTATATGCGATGTGTGTATATGTCTCATGAATTCAATAAAAGCACTGTTCAACCACTATTTCCCATCATTTAACTTATCCCTTTAACAAGAATATGAACACGAACTATACTAAGAAGGTACTGTAAGTTTATAGCAGCAGCAATGGTTTTAGTCTTTGCTAAACTTCTGGTGTTATATCTGCAACTACTATTAATGGTGTCCTTTGCTCAATCAAATCTTCTGATTGTTTTGGCTTTACAATAAAGGTACACTATTTTTTTCTTTAAGTTTTCTCCAGACAACTTTTCAATTTATGGGTGAACATTTCTTGCACAAATTTATGTTCTGATGTTTTACGTCTTATTTTATTATTGTTGTTGCTATGATAGTACTTGCAATGACAATTTAATTCTCTGCGGGCACTTAATGCATGATATTTAACAATCATGTGGGTTTCATACATAGTTGTAATCACCCAAACACTGATAATTCGAAAGTACATTTTTTAGCATTGTTGTCATGTTTGTGGAGATAGGGGTTAACTAATCACCTATTTTTAATATGTATGTTAGTATTTTATTGAGAATCGTGTACCAGTTAACTTTTACCCCCTGGATTACTGATGATAATAATATCCTCCACTAGAGGAGCTTTGTTTTATAGTATCTTCCAAAATTATGTCGCAATATATATTTCTCTATGATGTTTTTGGGCAACTGGAAAATATAAAAAAGATAATGAAATTATGAAATTCTGTAAAGTATATTAAAATTGTTGGTTAAGCCGTATTCTTAGTTTTAGAAAGAAAAATTCCATATATGTGTGGGCATGGAATTGCTATTGAAATGAAGTGAATGGTACCATATATTGAAATTCAAAATAAGATAATTCACATTAGGAAACCGATAATTGCTACGAATGATGAAGTGAGAGAGCACTAAAATTAGCAATGATTTGTAACTCATTAACACTAACTGATCAATATTACAGATTCGCAATATTTTTATTATTATGCTGTCACTTGTAAGAAGTTTCAGAGTCCTTGTTTACTTTTATAGGTGCTAAAAGATGCTCAATACCTAATTCCAATACAATCTAACACATTTTATTAAAATCCAGTTATGGTGCTTGTACATGCAATTTTGAACCCCAATTACACTGTCATTCGACATTTGCTCACTACTATTTTGACGTAGCAATACGTATACAAACATTTAGATAAAAGATGTATTGGAAAAAGGAATAATGTACAAAGCCTATTGATGATAAGGTGATAATAACCAAGTAGAGAGTTTAAATAATATTCAAACATCATGTTTTTATAGTATCCCCATTAAACTCAAATATTCATTGGATACCAGAAGATTTCCATTACTCCATGAATGTGTTCATGACTGACAATTATATTGCCTGACCCATTTATTGAATGTTAAACATGTGGCATTTCTTGTGTACAAGTATTAGTTATTTCTAAACACTTCACTATCTCTTAATGAGGTATAACAAGGGTTGCTTTAATCAATTTTCTTCCATTCATGTTTGCATAAAAAATTCTCAGTTTTCTCAAGCAAATATTGATGATATATTTAAAAACTTGAAATTTATGATTGATTCATAAAAGTGGGTTCTTTTCATTATATTTATTTGTTCATTATATGGTGTATTGCCATATAGACTTATTTTTATATTTGAATCTGTCACTTTGATGTGTTTGTTTCTTTCTTATTTTTCTTGTATGTATATCTTCTCATTGGCAACCTTAATAGAGCAATGATCCTTGATGAACTATCGTAATAATTCACTAGGCCATTTAATAGGTAATAACTCATCCAAGTCTATATTTTAGAATACTTTCTTAACAGTTATTTAGCATAGTAGCCAAGAACTCTTACCCTTAGAGGACACTTTTGAACACAGTCGTTTGGCAGAAATAGCCACAACTCAAACCTTCAACGCTTTTAATTTCTCGTTGATTGACTTCAACAACCCATTGGCAGGATCGGCAGTATCATATTGTAGGTGTTTAGGTATAATAATTTCAGGTGACTCGCTACAGTTGTGTTCTTGTCTGTATCAATAGAAGGAAAATTTTTGTACTATAGGGTGTGTTACGATATGTTAAAGTTTGGTTTTGAAATTTTAGGTGACTCGCTACAGTTTTGAAGTTTTGTTTTAGTATGTATATCATACACTCTCTAATGCCTCACTTGTGTGCTTTCATTAATTTTTTGCATTGCTTCATAGGTTCTTGTCCCATGCTTATACTATGTGCTTTCATTATATTTTAGGTATATAATCGCTAATGGTTATTGCTTGTATGTATAATATGTATAACATCATAGTATAATTTTTATAATAGTTTTATGAATTGAAGTTCTTCAATGATTGTAATTGGTTTTGGTTGTATAGTATTGTGTGTTGTGTTAGTATTGTTGAGTTGGTTAGTTATAATTGATTGAGTCTTATTACTGTTAGGTGTTGGTGTATTTGGTAGTTATTGTGATAGTTTTAGAGGGATATTATGCTTTCTATGATATTGTTTAATGTTGTGAATGTATTATGTTGTATGATATTACATTATGTTTAATAATTACATATCTTTTATTGCTTATATCTCACTCGGGGTGGTTTACATACTTAGGCCAGAATGGACAGGTCTTGGATGAGTAAGAATAGATTATCAAAAGAATACATAGAAGGTGTTGATAATTTTCTTAGGGTTGCTCAAAATGCCTCCTTGGATGAGAACGTCATGCGAGGCCCTTGTAATCAATGTGAGAATAGATTAAAAATGGGTGTTAAAGAAATCAGACAAAATATTTATAGTTCGGGTATCGATCCAAATTATACTCTATGGAAATGGCAGGGAGAGGAGGATCATCGTGAAACACTACCGGATGTTAATATGGGTGATCGTGTCTGTGAAGATCATAATATGGATACCATTGAGGATGTTGAAGAGTTTATTGACATGGTGGAGGCTATAAAAGAAGACTTAATAGGAAATGCAGAAATTTTTGTAGATGCGGAGAAGCCATTGTATGAAAGATGTAAAAAGTATACAAAGTTATCCACTATCGTCAAGTTATTCAATCTTAAAGCAAAGAGTGGTATGTCCGATAAATTCTTTTCAAATATGTTGCTAATCATTTCCGACATGCTTCGGGATGACAATGTATTGCCTTAATCCAATAATGAGCCAAAACGTTGCTTATCGGTATTTGGAATGGACTTTCAGAAGATACATGCATGTCCTAATGACTGTATACTCTATAGAAAAGAGTATAAAGAAGTTGTTGAATGCCCCACTTGTGGAACATCTGGGTTCAAACAGAAGAAGAATTTGAAAGAACTAAAAAGGGATGAGGGGAAACGAGGTGTTCCTGTGAAAGTGTTATGTTACTTTTCACCCATTCTGAGATTTAAAAGGGGGTTTCAATCTGCAGAGACTGCTAAGTCTCTGACATGGCATGCAGATAATAGAATTGTTGATGGTTTGTTGCGTCACCCAGCAGACTCACCAACTTGGAAATTAGTTGATGAAAAGTGGACCGATTTTGCAGCAGAACCAAGAAATCTTCGATTTGCACTATCAGCGGACGTAATTAATCCTTATAGTTCCCTTAGTAGTAGGTAAAACTTAATGGACGGTTATGTTGAACACATATAACTTTGAACCGGAATTGTGTATGAAGAGAAAGTTTACAATGTTGACTATGTTGATATCGAGTCCAAAACAATCGAGAAAAAATATAGATGTTTATTTGGATCCATTAATAGAAGATTTGAATACCTTATGGCATGAAGGAGTTAAAGCGTATGACATTTTTTGACAGGAATCTTTTACTTTGCGGGAAATACTGTTGTGGACAATTAATGATTTTTCAGCATATGCATATTTATCTGAAAGTGTTGTTCAGGGCTATAATGCTTGTCCAATATGTAGTGAAAAAATATATTCCACCAGATTACAACACTGTGGAAAGTGCGTTTATATGGGACATAGGATATACCTTCCACAAAATCATCCATTTCGAATCCAGAAAAAGGCTTTTAATGGTGAGCAAGAGTTCCAAGCCTCCCCTGAACCTTTAACCAGTGAACAAATATTGATAAAAGTTGGGAGACTTAAGGTTTTATGGGGAAAGAAGGTAAAAAAGGTGAGGGCAGTTAATTTGAAGTAATCATCAAAGCGTAAGAGATCGAGGAGGGTAGTTAATGGGGTTGAAAAAGGCGGTCCTAGAAACGTTGGGGTTGAAATTTTTTGGAAGAAGAAATGGATATTTTTTGAACTTCCTTATTGGAAGGATTTGCGTATTCAAGATAACTTAGATGTCATGCACATTGAAAAGAATGTTTGTGATAGTACCATTAAAACCTTGCTTAATATTCCAGGGAAAACAAAAGACGGGGTGAAGTATCGACTCGACCTTGAAAAAATGGGCATAAGAAGTGAGTTAGCACCACATGTTAATGAAAAAAGGAAATACCTACCGCCAACATGTTATACATTATCAAGAGAGGAAAAAAAATGTTTTGCCAAACTTTGCATGACCTTAAGGTCCCGACTGGGTACTTTTTAATTTTAAAAGCCATGTCTCCATGGAAGATTTGAAGTTGTATGGCTTGAAGTCTCATGATTTCCATATTCTAATGCAATAATTTCTTCCAATTGCAATTCGACCGATGTTGCCAAAACATGTGAGATATGCGATCATGAGAGTATGATCTTTCTTCAATGCCCTTTGTGCCAAAGTAGTGGACTTGCAAAAACTAAAAGAAATTCATAATGAAATTGTGATCACATTTTGTTTACTGGAAAAATACTTTCCACCATCCTTCTTTGACATTATGGTGCATCTTGTAAGGGAGGTCGAACTTTGCGATCTTGTTTTCTTTCTATGGATGTACCCAATTGAAAGGTTAGGTCAATCTACTTTACTATCATGTATTAATATAAGTAAATAAGTGTACATATTTAGTTTTTTTTTAATGTGTTAGGTACATGAAAGTATTAAAGGGTTATGTGAGAAACTGTAATCGCCCCGAAGGTTGTATTTCTCAATGTTACATAGTAGAAGAAGTTATTGAGTTTTGTTCCGAGTTCTTATCGGATTAGATTCAATTGGAATTTCGACGAGTAAGGCTGATGACAACCGATAGGAGGCTCGAATTTCGTTGAAGTTGATCGCATGTCCTTGGAGCAGGCACATCTTCATGTGTTACATAACACGAATGATGTTCAACCTTATATAGAGTATGCCTTTCCTAACTTCCCATTAATATGAAGTTAGTTACTCACATACTTACCTCTAGATATATTAATAACTAATGTTGCGTTACTCATTAATACATTGTTAGGGAGCATGAACAGTACTTGAAAGAAACCCATCCTCGAAAAGGGAAAAATAAAACGTGGCTTGAAGATGAGCACAACCGCACATTTATCCATTGGTTACGTAAAAGGGTATGATTAATTTAGGGACATGTCGACATCTAATACCAACTAGTGGAAAATAGTGGCAAAGTGTAAAGTAAAACTAAATAGTTGGTGAAGTTTATAAATAAAAAATAAAGTGGGAATAAAGATGAAATATCCCATTACTTTAATATGTTAATTTGAATTTTGTTTTGTAAGTAATTAAAATTCTTATATTAATAGGTTGAGTTTGAAGAAGAACTCCCAAACAACAATATCTCAGATGACTTAAAATGGATTGTTCGTGGACCTCGTCGAGATGTCATCAAAGTTCACGGATATGTTATTAACGATATTCGTTACCTAACAAAGGATCGTGATGATGCACGAGTAACCCAAAACAGTGGAGTGAGCCTAGTTGCTAAGACGTTGAAGATAGTTAGTGCAAAGGACATCAATCCTGTTCGTACTGATATGATTTTCTATGGTGTTATAATGGAGATATGGATACTTGACTATTTTTCAATTCAAATTCCTTTATTCAAGTGTGATTGGGTTGACAAAAAAAACGGAATTAACATAGACGAGATTGGTTTTACATCCGTCGATCTTGATAGAGTTGGTCATAAATCCGATTCTTTCATCTTAGCCTCTCAAGCGAAACAAGTTTTCTATGTTCCAGACCAAATTAATCCTAAATATTCAATTGTATTGTCAAATACTCAAAGGGGTTACTATGATAAATATGATGACGATGATGGATGTCTCGGGGATGATATTTGCACTAAAGTTTTGCCAACTATTGAATCTTCTGACGTGGTTGAGGAATCTTCTGAAACTTATTTGCGTGAAGATTGTGAGGGGACATGGATAGACAATACAATAATATAATTATGTTAGATGATACTATGATGCTTAATATTTGAATTGTCCTTTATTATTAGGTATAATTGCTTAAAATGTAAACTTGTTTGGTGAAGTTGCCCAACTTTTTTATTTTTGTGTGGAACCTACAACAATTGATTATTGGAAATTGAATGTATGGAATATTGTCTATATGACATTTGTTCTAGAATATGGTTTATTATTTTTGGCTTAATATTATGACAATTGTTCTCCTGTACATTTTAATTAACATATAATGAAATGATGAATTTTAATTTATGGTACATTTCAATAATTGTATTGTTCGAGTATTTATGACTTACTTGTATTAGTGAAATCTATATTATCACTCTTTTTTGTGTTTCAACAGCTCGATTTCTTCAACTTGAAATGGGAGACATTGACCTCGAACTAGTGGGGAAACCTTCACAATATTGTAGTAAAGGTAGAGGTGCGGCGAAGCTAAAGCGATTGACTAAAATAAAGAGCAGTGAAGAACGAATAAGAGTTGTACATAACGATCTTGGGCAACCAATAAGTACTAGAAAAAAAGAATTCTCAAGTTATGGGGGTTTGATGGTGAAGTGCTTTGTGTCGATAACTTATCCAAGTTGGCGTAACATGCCAATCAAATTGAAGAATGATTTGTGGGAGGCAATATATATATATATATATATATATATATATATATATATATATATATATATAATATTGTTTTATGCATTTTTGTTGTATGTATGTGCGGATATTAAACTGACGCGCATCAAACTGGGATCCCTCTGGTGCCAGGCCTGCTATGACTGCAAATAGAACAACCTTTCATGAGCAAAAAATAACAACTTTGCAACAAAAGGCATGCCTAAACATTAAAATCACCGACTCACAAAGTACTACACGTCTAAACCTGTTAACCTTTTTTTTAATGCGTGTGTAACTTTTCTGCTCTAATTTTTTTTGTACCTTATTATATATAGATGTGTGTTTGATGTGTGTTGTTGTTAATCGTAGTCATTTGGTATTGACGTCATTCTATTTCCCATGTTGATTGTGTTAGCATAGCATGCATATGTAAATAAATTCAATAATTTATTGTTTATTGTATTACAAGTACAGGAATGCTTATATAAAGTTGTGTGTGGTGTTATTAGAATGAGCTCATATTTCTTGTACTATATACTCTCTCTCTCTCTCTCTCTCTCTCTCTCTCTCTCTCTCTCTCTCTCTATCTATCTATCTATCTATCTATCTATCTATATATATATATATATATATATGCATGTGTGTGTGAATAAAACGAGACGAGGAATGAGAAAGTAAAAACAGGGTAATTATGTAAAAACAGGGCAATAGAAAGTAAAAACAGGTATATGACCGTGAAACAGGTACAAAGTCTATTCTTTCATTATTTTAGTGCATTTTGTATCATATGAGACCAATATCAAGAGATTGCAATTGAACATTATGGATTTTTTTGTTTAAAAAACATGCAACATTCAAAAGGAAAGTGAAAATCCTTTACAGTTCCCTTATGATTACCAAAACTTCGTATTATTCAAGTGCTAATGGCCAATTTTCTACCCATGTCACAAATGAAAAATTATTGTGCTTTAAAGCCCCAAATTGGATAAAAAATCTTACTATTCCTCAAATTATTAACATATTTTTTATTGATTTTTTCATTTATGAAAGAGCATCCTTAAGCTTATGCACCATATTAAACCAATAAACACGGGCCACCCTAAAAAATTGCCATTTTTGAATTCTACAGAACTTTAAATTGATACAGGCTATAATATGAAACAAAAGTTAAAGGATTATGGCAGCAGTTTGGGACAGCAGTAGTTTGTTACTATTAGTTTGTTTTATGGCAGCAGTATCAACAGTTAGGGGCAGCAACAGCATCAGTGATAGGCACTCATCAATGACGGGGTAGATGAAACAACCCCACCAGACTTAACTATCTTTGTTTTGTTTGAAACTAATTTATCACCTGCTTAGCGCTTCTTGGACTCCGATGCACTCTTATAGTGTAGATAGGTCTTCACTTTCAGTGACACTTGCAACCCATAATATATAGTGTTCTTCTTGTGGCACAACCATCATTTGTGTTTGTCTTTTCAATACAATCAAAGACTAAAGTCAATTGCCCTGAAAATATTAATTCCAAAACATCATCAAAGCATAGCTCATGAGTCAAAATAAAATTGATCATGAAAAGTTATATAAAAAAAGTATAGTAAAGTAAAAAAATGTGGGAAGAGTCCTAAATGCTCGAAAATAGTTCAACACCTTAATTTTGCGTATTGATTCTAAGATATGTATTCAACATCTTTCTTTTTCAGATCAAATTTGATATTGATCCAAATAACAAGAGGATGGTATTGTCCTCTATGGGTTGCAGTTGGAGAGCGTTCAAAACAAACCTCACGAGACTTTGGATTAGACCATTGAGACACCAATGCCATCTTCTCAAACATCCTCCACCAAAATACGAGAAATTCATTAGTCCGGATGTGTAGACTAAATTGTTTTGCAGTCGGCTAACCAAAGGATTTGAGGTATAATTAAAAAAACAGTTGAAGATTTGTAGGGTACTTTTTCTTTTTCTCTTCTAATTTGTTGATTTGATTTATAAGATTGTAAGTGAGGCATAAAGGGAAAAGAGATTCAAGGTCACATACAATCATCGTATGAGCAAGAAGGGTTACGTCGGTCTTGCTTAAGATTTGGTATGTTTTAGTTTGAATATTTTCATTAGATTTATTATGGTTTTGAACTTCAACATCGAATTATTCTTTAATAAATTAATTTTTTGTTTTACAATTGATACCAGAAAAAAAAAATGGGTTCGGAATATGAAGATGACAGAAGTTTCTTATGGTTGAAAGATCGTGTAAAAAAGATGGTGAATATGGAGATGATTCATTAAAAGAGGTGACAGATAAAATGGTTGGTTTTTATAAATTACGACATGAGTTCCTTTATTTGATAATTTTTAGTGTATGATTTGTAATTTTGATAATGTTTAGATGATATTCTAAATGATTGAATCTACTTCATTGTAGGCTGAATTGAAAAGACAAGTTAAAGATGGTTGTTTAATCATCGAAGGAAGTAATGATGTTCTCACTATGATATTGGGTACTCCCGAACACTCGGGCCGTGTTCGGGGGTTGGGATTTGGAGTTGTTCCCACAAGGTACTTCAATCTTCCAAAGCATGGTTCCAAGAGACATATTAGTGAATTATAATATGAATTAAGATAAGCGAAGAAAAGATTAAAAGATATGGAAGCTCAGTTGAAGTTAATAAATGAGCCGGTTGACGCAACCCCAACAGTCGCACCTCGATCTGAGAAAGTTGCTTCATACATGCGTGAAAGTGAAATTATAAAGCGTTCCTGTTCAAGTGGAAAAATTACAACACAGTCACTTTCTTCGAAGGTATAATAACACAAAGATAATTATACAAATGCATACCATTAAGGTTTAGTAATTTTTGTTGTAATTTCATTTTGTTTTTGTGTTTCTTTGGCATATGTCAAAAATGGGGGTGTAACACATAGTGAAAAGTTACCACCTCATTTAGTAGCTGCTGTCAAAAGTAAGAAACCTTCTTCGATAGTTGGTAATAAAAGTACAAAACACGCGTCTTCTTCAAAGGTAATGGGATCACTTTTCATGATGGTGATAACTTTGTAATTTTACCTGGTTGGGTCAGTAGGGTACTGAATTTTATATAGTTTACTCGGTTAGGGCCAATAAATTACTGAATTTTAATACATTGCTGAATTTTAATGTGATTATTTTTTGTAATATTGGTTAGAGAATGTAAGTTGGCTATTGGCAATAAAACTAACATCGTTGCCGAGGGGATCGTATTCGAAAGGAATGGACCGAATGAGAAAATTCATAATATAGCGTTGGGAGAAAATAATGTTCGAGGTTCCATTTCTAAATTTATTTCTTCTAGTGCCATCCTCCCGATACCCGTTCCAAGTGAAATGTATTTTGTGAAAGATGCTATTGGGTCATATGTTGCTTGGCCCAAAGAGTTAGTGTTGTTAGGATTTGAGGTAAACTATCGGTTCTGATGTTTATTTATAAGTCTATGTTTGACATTGCTTTCTGACATTTCACATGATTCAATGCAGAATGAAATGGAAGTTGGGAAAAAAGTAGGCCATGAGAAAGAGAAGGATTTCTTCAGTGAAAGTAGATCTGATATAGTTAAAAAAATGTTGATTGCGATTTGATAACCGCCTTCACCCATAATTTATTGATAATGAAGATGAATCAAATGACGATTCCACTCGAGAAAGAGATGTTTGGAGAAGATATGGGACAATGCTATGTTTTTAAGAATGATTTGTTGGACTTTTGTGCATTGTTGCATACATGAGGTATAACTTAATTCAATCGTGTTATTTAAGATGCATTATTGCATAGATGAGGTATAACTTAATTCAATTGTGTTATTTAAAATGCGTAGTGACTAATTTAGTTACTTACTTTTTCAGGTTATTGTATGATAAGTTTCAGTCCTCCCAAGAAGGGTTTCAGTTCTTTAATCCCGAGTCTTTCAATGGTACAAAAAAATTTAACTTAACTCGACTTATTGGAAAAAGGTTGGAGAATGCAAAAAAAAGTCAGATTTGCTTCATTCCTTACAATCTCGAAGATATGTAAGTAGTTAAATGATTTCATTCCTTAGATTCTGTAAACTATATAATTATGACCATATTCATTTTACAGGTTCCAATGGGTATTGATTGCCGTTGATTTGTCCACAAGAATTATTTATTGGTTGGATTAATTGAATACGGTATCACGTGACAAAGATAAGATGTGTATCACTACGTGAGTATAATATAATTTTTAATTTTGTTTGACATGCATTATGAGTACACTATTATTGTGATGTCCTTGTACACATCTTTGAATTCTCTTTATATGTAATGGGATTAACACATTGAATATCGATGGGAAAAGACAGAACGCATCGTGGAGTTGTATTAAGGTAAATTTTATCAGTGTTTGTATGGAAAATTCTTTTCGAGAAAATTCCTACTTTACATCCTCTATGTTGATTTTTGATATCATTTGGAGGAACAAGAACCTAACCATTTTTAAAAACCATGCTCCATCTATTCTGTATTAAAGAGATGTTTAAGCACGGGGCTGCTATATGTGTGTGTGTGTGTGTGTGTGTGTGTGTATATATATATATATATATATATATATATATATATATAGCATGGCTGCTATATCAAGGCTGCTATATAGCCCACTTCCCTGGTTGGAATGGGCTTGGTGGGTGTTGGTTAAAACTGGTTTCTATTGTGGTTGAACCAGGTTAGATTTGAGAGGGTCAGGTGGTTAACGAGTATGGGGTAGGTGGTGCTAGTTCGGGTTAGTTTAGTGGAGGTTCGTGGGGTATGGTAGGTGGGTAGCAGCTGGGGGTATAAGGTTGGGTTTATGATGGGTGTTAGGTCAGGTTCTGATGGTTTATTCAAGGATTGAGGTGGTCTCTAGCTCAGGTTAGGAAGTTGGGTGGAGGGTGTTTAAGTTGGGTCAGATGTTGGGTCGCCGGGCATGGTAGCGGGTTGGTTCAAGGTCAATGGGTGGAGGTTGGGTTAAGGCAACAGGTATGGTGGTATTAGTGTCAAAATTTTATGTTCTATCAATTATGTTTTATCGTGTTAATCATGTGTTTACTCTTGTGATCGTTTATATATATATTTAATTGGGTGTGAAATTTAGTAGTGACATTTCATGTTTTACTTGAGTCATTTTTGTGAGATATAAAAATTGTATTATGCCGTGTTTATATCCATAAAAACCTTTATCGGGTGCGAAGCAAGTCGAACCTCTGTGATGAATCCCATAAAATGTCAATGCCATGATTATACATGGGTTGATTTTTTAAGAGAATATTGCCAATGACCTCTTGATTCTAGTGTTCAAGCGTAGTCTCCGATTATTGAACGGAGTTTTCCCTATCTAGAATAGTTTGGTCAGGGAGTCTATCATATAATTAAGTTAATACATTACACGAATACAAAACCGAGTTCACAGAGAAAAGGAGGGTTCAAATGTTGAATGAATATTCCTTTAGCCACGAAGTTGGCCTGATGGAGTTATGACTGCATAACCAAATCTGCATAGAGAATCGCCCGACTATGTTCATCATTTGAAGCTGATTGCAGAGGAATTGCATTCCTCTATCTTACTTTTATAATTAATTGGGGCTTGAATCTGATTGGATTCAAGAAAAAATTCGAGTAATCACAGTCGGAGTTCTCCACTATCAGATTTGTTCTGGTTTCAATAATAAAATTATTCTTAAAGATGGGTACGAATTTTCTATTGAAGATGGGTTTAGACCAAATCCATGACTTGATTGTGATACCTCTAGTAAAGAACTTCTAGTTAGATTCAAGTTGATAGATGTAGAGGAAGGGATATGGGGATGTTCAATTAGGTAAAATATAATATCAATCAAAATGTGATGCCAGAGGCTTAAGAGGTTGCAATTCCATTAAGGAGGAGGGGAAAGGGTGGAATATCGATGGAAACTACCTCGAGGGTAGAAATGGGAAGATGACTATATACAAGGATAATAATGTCAATAGTGTGTATCTAAAGTTTTCTACACTTTTTAAGTAGTATATATTGCTTCTTATACATACATATATTACTTGCTCCTAGACATTACAAAACAATCTTCAATTAATGTTACTAGACACTCTTCAATTGTGATTTTCTGGTGACAAATCTTGAATAAACTCTATTTTTAAACTAGTGTTTTTTGAATGTGCTCAATGTAGTTGAACCTAAAAGTGAAAATAGGCAACTGTTAAGGGTAGGGGTGGCAATTCGGGTTAGTCGTGTCATTTTTGAGTCGCGTTGATTTTTATTTGAATATATGTTTTTGGTACTCTTAAATCTATACAATCTAAACGTGTCAAGTTCGGGTCATTTTGGGTTATTACCATAAACGGGTTATCGTGTTAAAAATTGCCAGCCCTAGTTAAGGGTTAGGACTTGGACATTTTTGTCTCCTGAGCAAACACATATAGTATGCACTCATGTGTTGTGGGTTTCATTTGGTGTGTTGTAGGTTCTCTCTAGCGTGCATGTGTTATATAAGTAAGTCCGCATGGAGTAATGTATTTTAAGGGGTCCGTATGAGAGACACACTCTTTACCTCTCTCTATATATATATGTCTAAGCAGGTATATATATACAGGTACACAAGTTAGTTACCGATTCAGTTACACAAGTTAGTTGGACGACACCTGTCCAACTGCCCAGGGCCCATAGTACTTTTGGGGAAAGCTTACGATTCTTTCTCATAGCCACTGTAGGGATGGCACTTTAGGTACAAACATTCACCCACTTGAAAAGAACTTACCTTTTGTCATCATAAAACTTCATCCTTGCTTGAGCCTACATTAGGCTCTCCTTTAAAATCTATGAGGTTGCCTTTATTTCCATTTAAAATTGATTTAGGGATCTAGGTGGGTTATTGAGGTATAGGCAAATTATCCGGGTAGACATACAGAGCTTCAAATGGAGTGGTGCCATTAGAGTTATGGTATGGAGTATTGTACAATCATTGGACTGAAGGCAGGGTCGGTCCTGAGATTTAGAGGACCTCGTGCGAAATTAAAAAAGAGAGGCCATTTTGATTTAGGCTTAATAATAATGCTTTTTTTTCTAACTTAGTATAACACATCATACAATTATAAATTTATATCTCAATATGAATTACTGTATTGTTGTTTTGTAAAAAAATTACAACCAATTCAAACTTAATAAAAAAATCAAAACAGTAGCACCTGACTTTTGTAATGTGTTAAAAAAACCTAGAATTGGTATTGTAAAGACATTGTTTGAGAATGGGAAAAAAAACGTCACAGATTTATGACAGAGAGAGAGAGATGAGAGCACACAAAAAAAGAGATAAATGAGGTGAAGGAGATTCTGTCATTCATTTTATTTTACTTTCACAAATCTCATCAGCACTCTGAATAATTATAAACAGTTCTCTTTTGTGCCCCTAAACATATGGGGCCCTTATGTAGCATACTAATAGCAATTTTGAAGAAGTTCCTTGTGCAGTAGCCCAGATGGCACTTTCCTAGGGCCGGTCATAACTAAAGGTAAGCACTTAGTCCATTTCTTTGGCCTGTCACTGGTCATACATCGGAGATCCTTTTCAAGGGATTGGTATAATCTTTCAGTTTGTCCATCGGATTGGGGTGCTAGGAAGATGAGTGATTTAGTTTGATGCTTACAAGTGAAAATGATTGGGTTCCGAGTTTGCTAATGAAGATGGGATCTCTATCTGAGTCAATGTTGTTAGATAACCCGTGAAGTTTATGAATTTCATCAAAGAAAAGTTAGGCAACCATTTGGCCTGTATAGGGGTACGAGAGAGGAATGAAATGAGTAAATTTTGCGAACTTGTTCACTATTACCATGATGGTGTTCTTCCCTTCAGAAGATGGTAACCCCTCAATGAAATCCTTTGAGATATTAACCCAAGGATTTGATGGAATGGGTAGGGGATGTAAAAGCCCGAGCTAGACTATAATTTCTCCTTTATTTGTATTTCTATGGAAAGTATCACAAGTCAGATACAAATTCAGTGATTTCCTTCTTCAATGTTGACCAATAGAAGAATCCCTCTATTATTTTGATAGTAGCTTTAATGCGAGAATGTTCCCTAATGTTTGAAGCATGCTTATCCTCTATCACCTTTTGCCGAAGTCTGCCTTGCTTGCCTTTACGGCCAGAGTACCCTTTGCCCTATATATATATATATATATATATATATATATATATGGTAAAAGAATTGGGATTGCTGATGTACTATCCGACCGATGCAGTGAAATGGTTTTACACGCCTTGCTATATATATAGCAGCCTTATATATTTTGTTGGTGTATTTTATATTTTTTAAACATGGTGGATAGTCCTGTATATAGATGAAACTTAGACCAATTTTTTTTAAAGTTTTTATAATTGTTTGTGTTGTAAAAAAAAATCTTCTCGGCTTGTACTGTTTTATTATTTGTATGGTAATAATGTTTTGTGTTAACTAGTGCCCAATGCAAGGAAATGATAATCTTCATTGCGGATATTTTGTGTTGAAGTTCATGAAGCACTTAATGGAGGATCCTTCCATACCTTTTGAAACAAAGGTATGTTACCAATGTTTTCTATTTTTCTCTTATTATATAAAATATTGCTTAGTTATTAACTATAATATATCGTAATAATAAATTCAATTCCATCTTAAATTTTTTAGATGAGAAGATTGCTCGATAAAGCTATGTACACATTGAATGAGCTAAATGAAGTTCATTTGGAGTTCATTGAGTTCATTACGGATTATATACATTAGGTACTTCCAAATAACTGTATATTGGTATGTCGTCATAACAATTTATTGAGTTGAACGTGTTATGATGACAATTATGTTGATTATATTTGATTGCAGGGTTACTCATTTGGGTTGGATAGCATTGAGAACAAACTTGATCGATTTTTACGTTCGACACATCCTACATTGGGTATTGTGGATCTTATGCTGTAGTTTGTAATGCTAGTTTTTGGATATTACGATGTATCATCACTATTTTTAGGATATTATCACGTAGATAACTAGACGTTAGCTAATTTTTGGAAATCATCACGTAGCTCACATACTAGCTAGTTTTTGGATATGATGTAGCTCACATCAATATTTACATTTATTGATGGAATAATGATTTTTTTTAAAATTTTTATATTAACGTTTATGCCAGTTTTAAAAAAACTCTCATAAAATTGCTAAAACTGAGATAAATGTGATGTTATTTATGTCATTTTTTCATGAAAATGTGATTAAAAACATGTTGAATCCTGTACTTTTTATGTGTGTTCTTAAAAACTGAGATAAATGTAATCTTATTTATGTCAGTTTTACGAACATTTATGTCAGGGCTTTATATGCCAATTTTGAAAATTTCTAAAACTGACATAAATGGTCATTTATGTCAGTTTTTGACTGACAAAAATTGCCATTTTTTTGTAGAGGGATTGAATATATTTTTATTGACAAAGGGAAAGCCCACCAAAGAAAGGTTGAACCTCTATACCCAAAAAATAATGAAGATCACCCAAATCAGTGAGGGCAAATTGAGATGCTAGGTTTGGGGTGATAGATGTAAGATGAGAAGAATTGCTACTAGTGATAATGATATCATCGACATAAAGCAAGAGAAGGACTGTACCAAGAGAAGTATGCATCACAAAAAGTGAAGAGTTAGCTTTGCTACAAATAAAGCCCTACGATAGAAGATGAGAGATGAAATGATCAAACCACGCAGGTGGAGCCTGCTTTAAACCATAAATAACTTTATTAAGCTTGCACACATGATGAGGAAAGTGAGAATCTGGAAAACCAGGAGGTTGCCTCATATAAACATCTTCAGTTAAAATGCTATGAAGAAAAGCATTTTTGATATCCAACTGCTTCAAAGGCTATTTGTGAGATATAGCTAGGGAAAGAATAACTCGGATAGTAGCCGGCTTGACAATCGGACTAAAAGTTTCACCAAAATCGACACCTTCAATTTGAGTAAACCCTTGTGCAATAAGTCTGGCCTTGTATTTGTCCAGAGAACCATGTACTTTAAGTTTTGTCTGAAAGACCCATTTGGAACCAATAAGGTGCATATGAGGTTGAAAAGGAACTAATGTCCAGGTATGGTTCTGATGAAGGGCCTAAATTTCAGCTTGCATGGCATATATCCCTTCATGATATTTAAAGGCAGTGACGAGAGATTTTGGTTCAGGAAGAATGGTGGATGCTAAAAACGTAGTGGGATTTTTTTTTGAGCGAGTAACCATTGGGTGTATAATGGTTTTGGGTGGCCTATGTTTACGGGTTATGGAATATGTTGATGGTAAAGGGGAGGAAGGTAGGGATAATTCAATGGTAAGATGAAGAGGGGATTTTTGAATATCAACTAAAGTGGGTGATGTAGGAGATTGAGGTAAATCGATGGAAGGAGGCGCTTAAGTAGGGGTAAGAGGATAAGTAGGTACATATGGTAAGGGATGGGGAGTCATATTAGTGGGTAAGGTTTATGGGGAAGGACAAGTGAGATTGGAAGAGCTAGTAGTTAGTGGGTTAGGCCGGCTAGTATCTGTAGTAGATGGGAAAGAGATATCAAGTGAATTAGGAAGGGTAGGTAATGTACTTTCTGCAGTGGGATGTTGACAGGTAATGGGTATTGGAACCGTAGTAGGTTCAGGCAAAGGTGCAAGTGGTGGGGTTTGATTTTGAACTTCACTTGTGGGTATCTTAAAAAATTTGTTGTATGTCACCTTATCTATAGAAAAAGATTTATTTTGAATTTGTGGAGTGGTGACATAAGGCAAAAAAAATTCATCAAAAATCACACGCCTTGAAATAAAAATTCTTTTGGTGTGAGGTGGATAGCATCGATAACCTTTGTGAAGATAGTTATATCCAATAAAAACACATAGATATGATTTTGGTTGAAATTTATTTTGAGTTTTATTCCGAAGATATGGAAAGCATCGATAACCAAAAACACGTAGTGATGAGTAATTTGGATTAACACCATATAATTAAAAAAATGGAGTGATGAGTTTTAATGTTGCAGATGGGAGTCGATTTATGAGATATGTAGCACTTAAAAATGCTTCAACCCAAAGAAACATATGAAGGTTATCATGAAATAATAAGGTCAAACCAGTTTCAACTATGTGTCGATGCTTTCGTTCAACTACACCATTTTGTTTCGGAGTTCCCGGACAAGATATAAGTTTCACAATCCCATGTTGATTAAGATAATTAATGAAATCATCACTTGCAAATTCACCACCACCATCACATTAATTTTTTTTATTTGCTTCTCAAACTGATTTTTAATCATCTTGTGAAAAGTAAGAAATACTTGATGAAAATCATATTGTTGCTTCAACTGATAGAGCGAAGTATACCGAGTACAGTCATCAACAAAAATCACATAATATTTAAAGCCTTGAGAAGACAAGATAGGAGCAGGTGACCATAAATCACAATGAATCTTTTCAAAAGGATTCAGAGAAATTTGATCATGTTGTCCAAAAGGAAGTCTACAACTCTTGCCTAATTGACAGCTTACACAAACACAAGGTAATTTATTCCAGTGGTCCACATGTAATACATGAGACTTATTTAAAATTCTTAAAGACTTTGCTTGAGGGTGTCCTAATCTTTGATGCCAAAGTTTATCACTAGCTTTTCCATCATGAATAACATTGAGAGCTTCTTGGTGACTTTCTTCAGAAGTATATAGTGATACTCTCCTAATTCCCTTGTCCATCACTTGATGGGTCTTCTTGTCCTTAACAATAAATCCATTATCATCAAATTCCAAAATATACTCATTATCTTATAATAACTGACTAATAGAAATAAGATTCTTTTTTATTTCTGGCACAACCAAAACATCTTTGAGTATTAAATTTTTATTTAAGAACTTATCACCAACATGTGTAATTTTTAAGTTGGACCCATCTCTAATAATAACTTTGTCATTTCCATTATAAGGAGCGAGTTTTGAGAAATTGTCAGTAGTGTTTGTCATATGAGATGTTGCGCCTGACTCAATATAGAGTGCATTATCAATTTGTGGCTCATAGTTAGAAGAAGTCATTGTTGTAGGTGGTTGAGCATGTGATTGAAAAGAATAGCCCCACCTGTAAAACCAACTTGGAGCAGTGTGATTAGTTATACCAAAAATTCGATAAGCAACAGCGTTGGAAATATTAACTTCAGTTTTATCGTGTAAGGACACCAGTTGTCGTTGAACAACACCTTGACTTGAGTTTTCAGAAGTATTTGGTAGTTGTCCTATATTGTAGGACTGCATTGGAAAACTTCTAAAATCAGATGACCCTTGCTGAAGAAAGGACTGTGGTCCTTGCTGAGTTGGGAAACTAGAGGCCTGACATGGATGGAACTGATGTGTAGAGGGTCTATACCCACGTCTTCATGAATTAAAAGAGCTATATTGTCCCTGCGGATATGGCGTACCATAACCTCTATTGTTCTTGTAGCGACCTCTGTTAAACATTTGAGATGGTTATCTCTTAGTCGTAAAGGCCATTAAGTGATCTACTGCTTGTGATGGAGTTCCAGAGAAATGATTTGAAGTTTCGTCTCTAATTTCAAAACCTTTTAGAGATGTAATTGGTTGAGAAAGAGAGTGGTATGGTTGTTTACCTAGCATGACAGTATGAAAATTCTGATATTTAAACCCTAGACGTTTTGCAAAATTTATCACCTTATTGTCTTCATCTAAAGGTTTATGAATGGCTGCTAAGCCATCACACAATCCTTTAAAACTTTTGATATAATCTTCAAGTGATCTTCCTTCCATCTAGATGTCATGCACTTATTCTTTTAATTAAAATTCCTTCTCTTTAGATGATTGTAAAAATATTTCTTCTAGTCATTGACATGTTTCTTTTATAGTAGCACATCCCAAAACAAGAAACATACATTCTTCTGTGAGAGTACCACCAATCCAACTTCTGATAATAACTTCTTTCTCTTCCTATTGTTGATATTCTTTTTGTATTTTCTCCTTGATCATTGCACTTCTTTGGTGGTTCTTATGAGTTAAAGCTTCGAAATATCTTTTTTGAGCCTTTAGTGGCTAAAATAAGGTATCAAATTTCTAGTTGGAAAACTAAAATGTTATCTTCTGGAGCTAGGACTGTCCTAATTAAGCATGTGTTATCATCGTTTCCCTTATACATCATTTCTTCTTTAGTGCCAACTAGAAGAATTATTTCCTCTATTGAAGCGATGCTAGCTAATTTCTTCTGGAGTCCTAATATGGGAGAGAGAAGACACCATTGGTGTAAATGGAGCTTATTAACTAAGACGACTAATGAAGGTGGTGTGGGGTTTCGAAGTCTTTGGGATATGATTAAAAGTTTTTCTATTATATTGTGGTGGAAGTTTAGAAGCAATAAATCCCTTTGGTCTGATTTTATGACAGCTAAGTATTGTAGAAGAGATCATCCTTGTGTAGCTAATGGGAGAGTTGGGTCTCATACGTGGAAAAGAATGTGTTTGATAAGATCTTCAGCAGAAGTAAACATGAAATGGCGGCTTGGATAAGGCAATTGCAGTATTTTTTGGGAAACTGGAGTCCAATAGGCCCTTTAAACCAATATGCTTCTGATGTATCTCATCTCAAAGTGAAGGAGTTATGGTCTGATAATAGAAAGTGGGATTTGGCCAAATTAAATGAGGTTTTTCCTCTCTAGATTAGTTACCAAATAATAAACTCCTATATTCCTGTTCGAGATCAATTGGATGATATAATTTGGTTAGGTACAACTGATGGGAGTTTTTCGTTACAGTCTGCTTGGGAGTTAGTAAGATATCATTCTCCTCTTTCTTGGTCTTCAGTTTTTACATGGCAAAAAGGTTTGCCTATGAAATTGTCCATTTTTATATGGAAATTATTGAATGGTTTGCTTCCTTTAGATGATAAACTTTACTCCATCGGGTGGTGTGGTCCATCAAAATGCCATTGTTGTGAATTTCCTCATAATGAATCTTATGATCATGTCTTTATTACTGGGGATATTGTTGTTAAATTATGGCGGCATTTTGGAGGTATAATGGGGATTCCAAATACTAGAACTGTCATTCGCAGTAGATGTCTTCTATGGTGGTCTTCAGCAGCTAATTCTTTTGCAGGTTCATACCAAAAAATGATGCCAGTAATCATTTGTTGGAACTTGTGGTGTCAAAGAAATGAAAGCAAATACAACGGTTCTACTCCTAATTTGTCTCGGTTGATTGTGAAAATAGAGGAATATTGTAAGTCCATTTTTAAATTGATTCCTCATGCCTCAAAGGCCTTCTCTATTTATTACTTAGAAGATGTTTCCTTTCATAAAGATTACATTTGGGTTAAATGGAGACCTCCTGATAAGCAAGTTCTAAATCTCAACATAGATGGGAGTTCAATAGGTAATCCAGGCAGAAGTGGTGGAGGTGGGATTCTTCGAAACGTACACGGAGATATGATATGGGCTTTTTCCCATCATTTTGGTATTAAAACCAATATTGAGGCAGAAGCCTTAGCCATCTTAGAGGGTCTAAAATACTACAGGGAGCTTAAGGATTATCAATTAATTATTGAATCGGATTCAAAGATCTTGATTGATGTGATAAACAATAATATAAAGTGTCCTTGGAAGATTAGAGATGTAATTGAAGAAATTAATATTCTAGCTTCAGATCTCACCTTATCATTTTTTATGTTTATAGAGAAGGAAATCAACCGGTAGATATCACTACACCAAATCTGCCGAATTATCAAGGTCATTGACCTTGACAAATTCAACTTGTCAAGGTCAATGACCGTGACATTTCGAGGCGAGACAATATTTTTTGTCACGGTCGTGTCACGGTCGTGTCGCGGTCCATGACCGTGACACGTTTGTCACGATTTCTAACCGTGACCCTTTTTAAAAAAATTGTCACGGTCAATGACCGTGACAATTCTGGGCAAAATTTTAAAAAAATCTACTGGGCAGTATGGCCACTGCCACTGCCCAGCAGTATATTTGTACATGTTATAGCAACGTTGTACTTGTTTAAACATCATATATCCAAACAAACTAAAGATAATGCAAATATATATTCAAAATAGAAACTATTTAAGAAGAAACAACATCATCATCAATTATCTCAAATCTACAAACTATTTGCATGGAAAGGAGATTTTGTACCACGACGCTCGGGGACACCTCCTTATCCTTCCCTTCTCGCCTACCCTTAGGTCCACTCCCTGTCCCCTGAATTGAAATAAAGTAAAATTAGTATCCGCCCCTCAAATATAGATAAATATAAATCGTAATTGAAATCGAAATCGAAATTGACATATAAATATAAATACATTACCTGTAGTGTCACCCAAACAGCTAACTTGAGCTCATATGGAACCTACTTCCAACTAATGTACCCCGGGCAATCGTGTCAAATATAATTCTCTTCATATCTAAACACTAAGAAATGCCATAATCCTATGGAGTTATGCGTTGCAAATTCCTTCCAACCGTTGTGTAGCCAAAAATCAGCAGTTGAAGTTGTCAATTCCACCTTTCAATGGTCTCCCATGTTTCGCTAGAAGTTCCAAGTGGTGGGGTATGGAAAGTGGAATTGACAACTTCAACTGGTGATGTTTGGCTACATAACGGTTGGAAGGAATTTGCAGAGCATCGCTCCATGGGATTATGGCATTTCTTAGTGTTCGGATAGACGAAGAGATTCAGTCTCCTCTCCACAAATAGGACACCCCAAATAACTATGTACTAATCACCTATTAAAGGTAAGAAGCGTATATTCATGGATTAGTATAAAAAAACTTAGATGTAGTTGGAATATTTATGTATTAATCTCCTCTACACACACGCACACTACACAAGAGTGAAAATGATAAAGTGCAGATCAATTAAAAGCATTAAAAATGGATGTTTCGGTACAAATTGAAATATTTATTACAAATTGAAAAATTGTTTCAAATTCGGGTTATCATAAAAAATGGATTGATATTCGGTAGGAGAAGCCAAGTCATCCACACTACTATTTAGACGCCTTAGCGCGTGTTGGACAATTGACCACGGCTCGTTGTTGATATACTCCGAGTAAAACACTTGCTTAACCTTTTGAAATGCACAAACAAACGGCTCATCGCTCACGTGGTCATTGATCTTCAACTTGGACAAGTTAACCATGATCAAATTGGTGACAGGATCAACTTTACAAGCATTTTTATCCTCAACTCTTACCCATTCACAGTAAAATACAACCTCTTTGAAGCTTATATAATCCAATTCAAATATATTTTGGATTACACCATAGTAAGTCATTTCAGCTTCAACGAGGTTTTTATCTTTTGCGCTCGCTCGAAAGAAAGTAAGAGCCTTGTATGAAATTCCCGAGTTCTGTACATTTGTACTTTCCTCGTACACTTTAGCGCCGAAAATGTAATCGTTCAATCGATACTTTTTGTAGTCTTGTGCCACGAAAAAGGGTCCAGTGGCTAGACGAGCAAGCCTTGATGTCGCATCACCCATCTTTAGGAGCTGAGAATATAGATAAATTAATTATATTAGTGGTAAAACTTGAGTGTAATGTAACGTTATATAACAACTGTTTTCATTATAATTACCTCTTGTGTCAACCATAGCCTAAATTCGTTGTCTGATTGTACCATTGTTTTTCGTCTTTTATTGTTCTCACGGGCTTCATATTTACTGCATATTACAAAATGAATTATGTATAAAATAATCTAAAATAATGTTAAACATTATAATAATCGAAACTTACTTTTTCCATTCTTCGACATCTTCATGTGTGTCAAATAGATAACGAGCTACTTGTTCATGTTGCAAACTCGTTAATTTCACTCGTTTTCCCATCACATTACCACCATCATCGATGAATTCATCAGTGTCATCAATGCTGGTCGAGTCAGGCATATATTCCCGAGTATATATTGATGACTCCACGGTGATGTATTCCTATGCAATTGATCCTGCAATATATCGCGTATTCTTGACATAATCTTTAAAAACTTTCATCAATCTTTCAAACGGATACATCCACCGATATCTAACTGGACCACAAAGACGAAGAGATTCAGTCTCCTCTCCACAAATAGGACACCCCAAATAACCATGTGCTACATATCCGGATAATGTCCCATAAGCTGGAAAATCATGAATTGCCCACATCAACATAGCTTTCAGCGTAAACTCTTCTTTTCTAAAAGAGTCAAATGATTGCACACCCTCTTCCCACAACTCATTTAATTCTTCTACCAAAGGAGCCAGGTAGATATCAATGTCATCACTTGGTGCCTTTGGCCCAGGTATCAAAAAAGCCATCATCGAAAATTCAGGTCTCATACACTGTGAAGGAGGGAGGTTGAGTGGGGCTAGGATCACTGGCCATACACTCTGATTGGTTCTTAGATTTCCAAATGGATTGAAACCATCTGTTGATATAGCCAAACGAATGTTGCGTTGTTCTCGAGCAAAATCGGGATACTCAAAATTCATCCTCCGCCAGGCAGTAGAATCAATAGGATGACGCATGATATTACCCCCTACTTCTGCCCTAGCATGCCAAGTCATTGCCTCTGCAATCCATGGTACTGTGAAAAATCGCTTTAATCTAGGCCCAACGGGAAAATATTTCAATACTTTTTGAGGCACTTTTGATCTTGTGCCTTCCTTACTAGTAGATTGGACATATCTAGGTTCATCGCATACCGGACAACGATCGAGATTTTCATACTCCTTTGGGTATAGTATGCAGTCATACACACAAGCATGAATCTATTTATACTTCATTCCCAAACCTTTCAAATTGTTCTTCATAATAGGATAGCTATTTGGAAGTGTATTCACCTTGGGTAATAAGCCCTTCACCCATTTCAGAATTCCCGTCACGCTATTGCCAGACAAACCGTACTGCATCTTCAAACTGTGCAAACCAACCGTGGCATGTAAAGTTGTTTGATCTTTCTCACAGCCAGAGTATAACGGTTGGGTCGCCTTAAATTTTAAACTTTGGTAGTCATCGTCAATTTTTATCGTGTTATCTTTACGAGCGCTTGAATCTTCTACATCATCAGTAACCTCATTCTCCCCTGCTTCATAAACTCCGTACGCATCATCAACTAAATCCTCTAACATATTATGATCTACGTCGTCCCCTTCTACATCTATTCTACTTGTTGAAGGTTGTTGTGAAGGTTGGTCGGGACAAAAGGAACTTTCAATTCACCGTGAAAACTCCAAAATCGATAACTATCTTGCATACCCGATCTTAACAAATGTAGTTCAACTATTTTCCACTCAAACACCTTACCATTCTTGCACCTAGCACACGGACACGGAAACTCTTCATCATTACGACATCTCTTTGCATATTTCACAAATTCGTTAGCACCTCTCCAAAACACATCCCCCATTCTATTAGTCTCACCCATCCACTCTTTGTATTTCGGATATCCCATCACAGCTACCACAACTAAACACCTATTAAAGGTAAACAAAACTTAGATTTATAGTATGTTTTATTTAATTATCCCATCATTTAATTATCCTATTAAAGGGTAAGTGGTCCTATCCCATTCAAGACTGCATTTTTCTGTAATATACTTAACAGCTCATGCACATTGTTACGATTTGAAAAAAATTCGACAGCATGTCCCTGTAGTTCTCCAAGTACACGATGTAGATTGGCAGGTGTGAGTGTTATTTCAATTGGTCAATTGAAATAACAGTCACACTTGTCAATCTAGTATGTACCGAGAGAATATTAAGATACGACTACAGAACTTCCTCCAAAAGTAACAACTTTAAGCCAATAAGAATATTATACAGAAATTATGCAGTCTCAAACTGTCCAAACGGGACAATTAGAGAGATCTCATTACAGGGGTAATGATTCTCGAACGGGTCTAAGGGCTATTGAATGCGTATCTATGCGCTCTATATTTAATTTCAAGTATGTTTCATATAATGGGTTAATTCAAATACAAAAATAAATTCATGGGTTAATTCAAATACAAAAATAAATTCATGTGTTAATTCAAATACAAAAATACAAATTCATGGGTTAATTCAAATACACACACACACACACACCACCACCCCCACTCACCACATACACACACACCCCCACCCCCACCCACCACACACACACACACACAATAGCCCCCCACCCTTCCCCACCTCCCTCCACACCCCCCACCCACCAGACATATACACACACACACAACAGCCCCACCCCCTACCCCCACCCTGCCCGCCCCACCCCCTACCCCCCCCCCTGCCCCACCCCCCCCCCCCCACACGCACACACACACATGCACATATACACACACACATATATATATACACACAAACATATATATAAATGGAAGAGAGAGAGAGAGAGAGAGAGAATTAAACCTGAAAGTAGAGAGAGAGAGAGAGAGAGAGAGAGAGAGAGAGAGAGAGAGAGAGCAACGTAGAGAGAGAGGGGGGAGGGAACGGCGAGAGAGAAAAAAGAAGGGGGAAGGAGTTTTTGCTGCAAAAGTTGTCACGGTCATGTCAAGGTCATTGACCGTGACAATTATTTAAAGAATTGTCACGGTCAATGACCGTGACAAGTCTGTGACAAGTAAATTTGTCACGGCCTTGTCACGATCATTGACCGTGACAATTCTTTGTCACGGTCGTGTCAAGGTCAATGACTGTGACACAAAACACGTGTTTTTTATCACGGTCAATGACCTTGACAAGGGTGGCCGGCTGAAAGGTGACAATTTTGTCATTTTGGTGTAGTGTATTTTGGCTAGTATGGGAAGCAAGTCTCAATCTTCTTTATGGTCTCATGATATTAGATCATTCCAAAGTCAGCTTAGAGGAGCAATCAAAGTGGATAAATGGGGCATGCCTACTGTTAGAATTAGAAAAGTTTATGAGTAAGTCACTTTTTATAGATTTTCATAGGCATTCGACATTAAATAGAATCCTATTTATTCTTGTAAGGGCTTTATTTATAAAAAGCCTCATTTATGATTTTAAAATGTTCTCTCAGCTTGTAAGCTACCAGGACAGGGCTTTTCTGTCCCAATTGGTCTAATTAAATTGGGTGGGGGTTCCATCCCTCTTCAATAAAAAAAAAAAAATCTGGTTTCAACTTAATAGTACAAATTGCAATTAACTGATGCAATGAATTCATGTTGAGTTGAATTCCATTTGTGTTTGATGAAGATCCAGATTCCATAGAGCTAAGAAGCTCTGATACCATGTAGAAATATAAATTTAGAAGAAAGAATTATATTTCTCATGCACACCTTAAAACTACTGGTCGTACATGAATTTATACAGATGCTGAAGAGAGAAAAACAAAAAAACTAAAAGATCTAAACTCAAGCAAGTAAAATGTAATTGCCCAATAAAATATAAAAAAATTCAGCCGAAAAATATTTTTTTTTACTATTTTAAAAAATTGGTATGAACCATTGGTATGTATCGTTTGGTATGTACATGAGACACACACACACACACACACACACACACACACACACACACAGATATATATATTATACTGCTTGTGTGCGGGCTAGTCCGCATTTTAAAATTGTGAACCAGACATGTGTCACCTGACGGTGTGCCTAAAAATTATCGGCTAATTTTTTCAAGCTCTTTCTCTTTTTCTGGGCTTACCGTCAGGTGACACATGTCTGGTCCGCACTCTTAAAATGCAGACTGGTCCGCACAAGAGCAGTGTTCTCTCTCTCTCTATCTCTCTGTGTGTGTATATATATATATATATATATATATTCTAAAATATTCGAGGCGTGGAGGCCAAGTCTTAAGCCTTAGAAGCGTAGGCGGACCTTAGGCGTAAAAAGACGTTTAAGACTTTTTAATATTTTTTAACCATAACAAGGCTATTAAAATACTAAAATTGTATATATTATAAAAATATGTCAGAATATTTGTAAATTAAATTACTAATTGATTATGTTGGATGAGATAATGTCCGAGTAGTAAAAAATTCTTCAAAAGGCGATATCGTTTCACGAAATCATTGTTGTTTTTAGAAAAAAGTGAGCCTTAAAGGTTTTACCAAGAATAAGGCGTAAAAAACTTAAAGCATGGTGTTTCTCCCAAGCCTCAAGCCTAGGCGATTTATTTAGAACACTGATATATATATATATATATATATATATATATATATATATAAAAAAAAAATAAGGAGTAGAATATTGGTTACCATTAAATAAGTTGACAACTTAATTAGAGGCTAGGATTGATTCTTAAAAAGTAAGATCCAATGGTTGAGATTAATTAATTCTACACTACCTACTTTGCCCTTCAAAAATTTGAGTTCCCCCTCTTTTTCTTCTCATTACTCAATTCCCCCTCTTTCACTTTAATTCAAATACAAGCCTATTTTGGTAAACATACCAAAAAACACACCCTCACCCATCTCTCCCATACACTCACCAAAACCCTTTCTCCTCTCACATCACGATTACCAACGAAACTCCCACTCTCTCTTCAAACATCATGATTATTCTGGAATGAGAATATGGTACTCTTTCTCTCTCCCTACGTGTGTGCGTGTGTATTTGGGTTTTAAGATTTCCATATGAAGGTTATAAGAATGATTGTTGTCTTTAATGGTGTTGAAATTTGAGGTTTAAATACATAACTTGGGCTTTCATGGTGTCTGACTTTACGAAAAATGGTTGGTGATGTTAGTGTTAGGTTGATTCCATTTTTGAAGGATGCTAGGGGTTTGGTTCCTTTTTTAAGGAGATGATGGGTTTAATTCAATGTTTTTTGACAACTTTTTGTTTATGTTTTCCCGATCTAATTAGTTTGTTTTTGCAGATCTAATTTTTTTCGTATCTAATTAGGTATACATTCTGTCTCTGATTGGAACTGTGTGTTTATTGTTTAAATTAGCCTTTTGCAAATCTAATTTTTTGTTTGTGTTTTGGTTTTATGTTTTTTTAGATTAAAATAATTAGGTATACATCCTCTCTTTAATTGAAACTTTGTGGATTTCATTAATATATTATTTGTGTATGATTCTTGATTAATCTATATTATTTCAGATATGTTGTTTTAGGTAAGGTAAGAGGTTTTGAGAAAAAAATTCTTACTTTAACATCATTTGTTGTTCCTGGGTTCAAGACTGGGCAACACTGGCTCACAATAGGGGAATCCCCCATTTTTTTTATGTCGTATGTTGACATCTAGAATGTAGAAATTGTTGAATTCTAGCCAAATGAAACAATGGCTGCATCCTCTCTTATGGCGCCTTTCTTTGTTACAATTAGTTACTATTGTAACTAATATTAGATTTAGTTTTATTTTACTATCTTTGTGGCTATGGAACGAAATAAGGGGTGGGGGGACTTTAAAATTCTTAAAACCTATGCTCAATTTTGTTATAAATCATTTTTTGGTTTAAGCATGGGATATTACAGTAGATAAATTGACATTGGCCCATAATGCCTTCATCAATCTTTTTCCTTTAATTACATCTCTTGGTATCTATTGTTTTATAGGTTGTACTTTGGTATGAAAAATACGATTGCTCTTTGCTTTGATATACTGATTGTTCTTTCATTTTATATACTACACAGTTGTAGTTGGTGCCAAGAAAAGAGTGGAAGATTATCCACACACTACTAATTTATGAATCATTCTCCTTATTTGTGATATTTGTTGGAAAAAAAGTCTTTAATACTTAGTTTGCAGATAAGGTGAACGGGGCTTCTCTTAAGGCTAGAAGTGGTTTCCATGAAGACTCTAAAGTTGTGACAGAAATTCAAAGTCGAGAAATGAGCGATGCTAGAATTTGGGATGATAATTTTGTGATGTAACTATAAATAGGTTTGTTTTTTAAAGTTGGGGATGATCCATGTTTGAAACTTGAATCCTAGAACAACAATCTCATCTATTTCATGTTTTACACATATTTCAAATTGAGTTTTCGTAGTTATAATTGGTAATGATAATAATATATTTACATATATTTAAATTCTAAATTTATTTTCGTTTTGTAATTTTAGTAGGTAGTTTAGACTGTCATTATGGCGGAGGAGTTCTGATCCATAAATGCATAACTGAATACCAAGTATGGTTCTATATATATGTCTCTCCCTTCTCATTCTCTATTTTTTTCAGTCGCGAGATATTTTCCCCTTCACCTATATGTGTTTGTTAAAAGTAAAAGTTTCTACAAAGTTTGGTTTTATGAGGACTTTGTGTTTTATATAGTGCCAAAATGAATATATACTCATATATTGAGGAGTTCAATTTCATAATATCATTTACTTCGACATTTTCATAGAGACTTGCTAGAATTGTTTTTTCTACAATGGGCAATCTTTTATTTATAACCACTATTCATAGTAACACAAGAGTTCCTTTTATGCATTACATGAATCTTTTCAAAAGGAAATAACTCAAATGCTATTGTGGTTTCTTGATGTTTGAAAACACGATTATATTGATGAGCTAGAGAGTGTGAACTTTTTTCTAGAAAGTACTCTGCTTCACTGTTATCCTCTATGCTAGAGTTTGGACGGAGAAGCTGCGTTGCTGACCTCTATGTCTGCGCTGCTATTTGCACTATGTCTACGTTGTTTTGGTCCATGTCTACGCTAAGATTACAAGGTCAGAAGATTTTTTAGATTCCTTAATTAGGATTACAAGGGCTTTAACTATGGGAATTTATCAAGGGTATCATTTTGAGGCAATGTGGTGATTCCATGACTCGGGATTCCAGTTTTTTGGATCGCACTTTCGATAATATATTTTCCAAGGTAGGGTCTGGTTTGGCCTCTGCTGTTGTTGGGAGCTTTGCAAAGAATATGGTCATGGAGTTTTATTCGGAGGGGCTTAATTCGAACAATTGGGCGAGTATTGATAAGAATTTGTTGATGTTGTATGTGGTAAAATGTGCAAAGAACTCATTGGGGATTGTATCCAGTTGTTTGTGAGCACTACTGTTGTGGTTTATCTTGGCAAGACGATGCATATTAACACATGTGATGAATTATTTTCGGGATTAACTAACCCCGAGCATGAAAAAGAAGTGAAAGAAAGGTTGACATCAATTTGTAATGGTACGGTAGAAACACTTTGTAATTTTTATTTCATATTTAATGCCCCTGACTTGGAACCTACACTTGGCCTGACCTGATTATTCAAAAATGCAAACTGACTATGAACCTATGCATTAAGTCTAGATTTGATGCCCCCGGTCCCTGCTAACAAACAACACATTATCAAATAGAGCCTTCAGTTTATATCTTCTTTATCAAAAGAATAATCTTAGAGGGACTAATATTTCATTCTCTTTTTCTTTTCAATTGATGTTTCAAGTGATTATAGGTTCCTACACATTGGATGAAATCGGAGTATCCTCGGATCATTACAAGGTCTCCTCACTCCATTCTCTCTGTGTTTCATGCCTTTATTACAATTTTGAAACTTTTAGAATCTTGATTTTTGGTTTAAAAATTTGATATGCCTGGTATTACTATTAACAGTAACACCATTTGATACTCTCCATATGAAGATCTTTTGTGTTTCAATCTTCTCTGCTACGTGCATCCATATATCGTTGCTTTTAATTCTCTGTTGATTCACTTCCTCCATAATCATCTCCATTATCCTTATGGACTTGCCTCTTAACTCTATGTTGTGTTTTATTTATGTGTGTGAGAGTATTTAACGTTCAGTGGCGGACTAGATCAGTCAATTGATTTTATAATCTACGATTTTTTTCATAGAAAATGCAGTGGGTAAACTTTCTTAATAGGTAAAGTTAATTTAGTTATTTCCTTGACAACTATATATTCTACCCCCTTAACTTGAATTCTTGGTTTCACAACTTTTCGAAGAAATGACTTGATGATTTCTATGTTACATAAATGACATGCTCAAATAAATTCGTATAAAATACCATGACACAAAAGAATTTCTTTAATTCCAAATTATTAAATGCTCAAAGTTTAATATGAACTAAATTCAAAGGTTTTTCTTTACTTTGTCAGCATCAACAAATAGATCTGAGTCAAATAACAAAAAGTTTCAATATGCAAAACACTCCTCATTCAAAATTGATTACTTATTTTCTTTTCTTTTATAAGTATGTGCACTCATTTCAAACGATGTGTGTTAAATCTTAAGCCCCTAACCGTTTACCGAACGTCAATGTTGTACTAATTAAGATACAACCATTGTAACTATTGGTTGTATCCTACATGACAGATGTTCTACTTATTTATTTTGTCTATTTTGCAGGTATCCCCTATATTCTCTCTTATTCCGCCCACATAAGGATTTGAGGTGAGTTGTTAAAGCTTTATTAGAACTATGATTAAAAAATATGTGCTTCAGATAGGTTGGATGATCTTCAAGTTAAGTTTATACTTTTTTGTCTCTTTTAACAATTGATAGTGTTTCTACTGCTATTAATCTGTAAAATGTTATTAATCTATGAGTTATTATAGTATGTAATGGATATCTTAGTATGGGAAGTTGGCAAGGTATATGGCTATATGAGCATCGCGATGAAGTAACTCCACGCAAAGTTGTGGTTACCTTTAATGGAATTTAAATTAAGTTGTGTAATGAAAAGTTATACTTTTATGGTTTGGTGATGACAAAATCTTATGTCAAAGGGGAAAACTATGTTTTTTCTAATTTTCTTTACATGTTAACATAGTAGAGTTTCATGTTTTAAAAAAAATGTAATGTTTTTATTATTTCTTACAGTGTTCTAAAACACTATAAACCCATATGTGCCGAGTTTGTGGGTGTTGGGTTTCATCTAAAAAGATGAATTTATTTTGTTAGGGTTGGTGTTCTATTATATGAAACAGTGAAAAATGTACGCATGAACAATTTGATTCAGTTTAAACCAGTAATTTTCACTACACAAAATCTGCCGAATTGTCACGGTCATTGACCTTGACAAGTTGGACTTGTCAAGGTCAATGACCGTGATAATTCTTGGGGTGATAACTTTTGTTATCACGGACTTGTCAAGATCATTGACCGTGACAAGTTCATTAGACTTGTCACGGTCCTTGACCTTGACAAGTTTTGTCATAGTTAAGGACCGTGACAAACCCGTGACAATGTTTAAAAAACTATCACGGTCAATGATCGTGACAAGTTCATGACAACAATCATTTGTCACGGACTTGTCACGGTCAATGATCGTGACAATTCTGGGCAGAATTGAAAAAAAATCTGCTAGGCAGTATGGCCACTGCCACTACGCAGCAGTATATTTGTACCTGTTATAGCAACGTTATACCTGTTCAAACATTATATATCCAAATAAAATAAAGATAATGCAAATATACATTCAAAACAATATGCATCACGATATAATCCGAATAGAATTCAAATGTAACAACTTAAAATAACAATTCAATTAAAATAATGTCACTAAATGTCTAGGGTAAGGTTAACTTTGAGGAGGTGAGTAGTCCACACGATATACGAATTTATACACCCAAAAATATACATCGTTCAACATTGTTCGCGCAACCACAAGGGGGAGTTCTCCTTCCCGGGTATCGCATGCATGACGAGCACCTTGGACTCGATGTCTTGAAGCAAACGTCCATGAACTGGCATACCCTGGATGGTATTCGTGTCCCTCAACCCCCGCTCTATCCACTGGCTATCTAATATGTCCAGTATAAACACCCTCGGTCAATCAAGTGTCAACATCGGTCGGTTAAAGGGATCCAAATAGGGGAGTGGATCATCAAAGTCCGCACATGTCGGCGATGAAGCAGTGAGGTCCACATCCCCGTCATCCTACATCTTGTCCTCCTAGACCTCGTCCTCCACCACCTTATCCTTCCGTTTTCCCTTACGGTTTTTGTTCAACGAACGCTTCATGAATGAGAACATATCTTGGACCGTCGCCTCCATACGGGACAATTCGAGAGATCTCATTACAGGGGTAATGACTCTCGAACGGGTCTAAGGGCTATTAAATGCGTATGCATAAGAACTAGAAGGCTAGTATCTATGCACACTATATGTAATTTCAAGTATATATAGATTGTTCTTTATACAAAGTAATTTTCAAAAAAAGTTGAAAAATCCCACCCCCATATGGACAATAATCCAGTGGGCATGCCACTTTTAAAATTAACCAACCCGACATCGATTCACTATAATCTAACCACAATGTCAACAACAAATGTTTATCCCGTACTCGTTCTAATTTGTCTACTCAATTAATTATTTTCATCAATTAAACTAACAATTAAAGTATACAATTATTAATTGACTAATTTACAATGAGGGGCAATCCTACTTTCATATATTAATTTACTAAAAAAATTAATAATCAATCAATTCGTTTACAAGGGACACTACTTGCATATGAGGGAAAATATCTAATAAACCAATCAAAATTTAATAAAAAAAATTAACAAGCCCCACCCCCGCCCCCATTTCCCCTTGCCCCACCCCCACCCCCATCCCCCTTCCGCACACACACGCGCGCGCGCACACACACACACACACGCACGCAGCCCCACCTCCATCACACCCCCCGCATCATTTCTCCCTCCCGCACATACGCACAAACACGCACATACACGCACACTACACACACATATACACACATGTGCACATACACACACATATATACACGCAGCCCCCCCAGCCCTGTCCCCTCCCCCCAGCCCCACCCCTTTCCCCACCATACACAACCCCCCCCCCCTCCCCACACACGCACACCCATATACACCCCCTCCCCTCCCCTCCTCATCCCCCAGCCCCCACCCACCACACACACACACATATATACAAATGGAAGATAGATAGATAGATAGATAGATAGATAGAGAGAGAGAGAGAGAGAGAGAGAGAGAGAGATAGTGGAGGGGAAAAAAGCGATGAGAAAAAAAGGAGGGAAAAGAGTTATTTGCTGCTAAACTTGTCATAGACATGTCACGGTCTTTGACTGTGACAATATTATAAGAATTGTCACGGTCAATGACCGTGACAAAGTCACTTGTCACGGTCAATGATCGTGATAAAAAACGCGTGTTTTTTATCACGGTCAATGACCGTGACAAGTCTGGCCGGCTAAAGGGTGTCAATTTGGCCTTTTGGGTGTAGTGTTTTTCTTTTAAATACTTTCTGAATGAACTTGATCTATTGGCATTTATTTCGCAGTTCCCATTACCATCTGCCAGAAAAACAAACAATCTTCAAGAATGAAAAGAAATCTTGGATATAAAAGTTGTAAACAATATATAAATTACCTCATTGATTCAACCAGAATTATCACAATGAGGAAGATCAATGAGCCTTCGAACAGGTACCACTATTGGAGCATGTCCAATAGAAAATGAATTCAACTTGATATTGTGGCCATCTGTATATATGCATATTGCATATATGCATCTGTATATATGCAATCTGCATATATGCATATTGCATATATGCCATATGCATATATGCAATGCATATATCCAATGCCTATTTGCATATTGCATATATTCCATATATGTAATATGCGCTCCATGCATAATGAAATGGAACAAGAAATTAAAGAGAAAGCCCAAATCAAGGAAGAAATGGCTTACCAATACAAAATTTCCAATTTTGATTGAGGTTGCATGTGCTATTCAGAGAAGATTGGACCTAAGGATGAAGCGGCTATACAAAATTTGTAATTTCGAGGAATATTTGTACGTATTGATGTCGACCTAAATACGTATATACAAAATGGACCCAAGGCTGCAACTGCTATCCACTTTTTTTTATAATTTTGTAGGTATTAAAACTAATCATGTTTATTTATTTTATATATTTATCACTTATTTTCATTAATATCGGTTGGTATAGATACATGGTATTAGGAAATAATCTTGATGTTTCACTTTTGATATGAATACAAGCTACAAGAGGTGAGAAGAACCCCTAAAGGAGGCCTCTCAGTCATGCCTGATGACTTTAATAAACCTCTGCCTATAGCAAGAAGCTAACGAGAGTACTTCCCTATCTGGATAATGTGCTTATTTCTAACCTGAAAATAGTGAAAGTGGAGAACAATCCCCTCCAGGTGAAGATAATGGAAATGAAAAGCTTCATTCTTCACTTGATCATCCTTAAGATGAGGAAAACTTCTAAATCGTAACGAGATAAAGCTCTTTGACTTCAATATTGATATAGTTTAATTTTCATACCTATGTTATTTCACTCTGTTTCACTTTTGTGTTTATGAAATTTGGTACATTCGTCTTCTCAGCATATCAATTTATCTTGATTTGGTACATATTATGAGGTAGATTACGATTATTGCTCAATTTTTTTTGTTTAATTTAATTGACTCATTGTTTGGGCAGAAAGAGGTACTTGGTACAACTGATTCTTCATTTTTTTTTCTTCATTTGCAGACAGTTTCATTTTTTCTTCAATTGACTCAATGTTTGGGCCTCAGAATGCAGCATAGGGACAACTGAAAATAACTCTACATCTTTCAAAGCTCTTTTTAGTTAAAGTAGCAACCAGTGCCCAATGCTCTATAGATGTGCCAAAATCAGGAGATCACATGAGCATATCTGGAGAGAATTTGACTGCTACGTCTGATATTGAAGTACAGTTGTAACTTTGAGTATGGTTATTTCATTTTTGAATTGTCTAATTCATTTATACGTGCCTTTTTTAGTCTATATACTATACACCTTGGACATTATATGATTTACTTCTTGCACATTTTTGAATTGTTCGATATATCAGGTATACTGTATCCTCCTGTTTTGTTCTCCATTACACAGTTGCTGCTAATGTTCGATATATCAGGTATATTCATTATGCAATTTTTATAAATTGTATGAGTTGTTTCTCATTCTTATTTATTTTTTAAATCACATTGCAATAAATGATTTCGTTTTTAATATCATACATACTTCTGTAGGTCGGTCCTATATGTGGTTGAGTATGAGGGTAAATAGCTATCTAAACTATTTTTGATATCATACATACTTCCATATCAGTATGGATTTATACTTCTCATGAATTTTTAGAGTGGTGAATTTGTATAACATATGAGGGTAAATAGCTATCTAAACTGAATTTGTTATTTTTTTAACTACCTTTACTCTAAACGTTATTTATATTCGTTACCATGGAATTCTTTTACACTTCTTAACTAGGGCTTGAGTCACTTTTACTCGAGGTTTGAGTTAGTTATATTTTCAGACTCATGTTTCTCAAAGCCTAATGTTTGGAAGACTTAATGTTAAAAGAATAGTGTAATTTTGTTTAATCAAATATTTGATGAGGTGGTGGTGAGCTACAGTGTTGTACATTTTTTGGATTGGATATATGTATTTCATGATGTTTGTATTTCAAAATTCATCAATGGTATGTTCGTAAATATCACTCACATCATGACTACTCCATATTTTTCTCTTTATAACACTCTCTGTGAATATGTATATTTGTTGAGAGATGACTCATAAGGCCAAGCTCCGGAACGACATATGTTCAAACTCAGGTGGATGAAATGTATTATCTTTTCTATTCTTTAGATATGATATTGGTTTCTTTTTGTTTCTTACATTATTTAGAATTTTGACATAATATTTCTATATTGCTTGCATAAATAGTAATTCTCGGTCAAAATTCTCCATACGTTGTCACCTCGATAATCTCTAAAGCTTTGAAGGATATGGCATTCTCATTCAGCGAGGATGATGGAGAAGAAAAAGAAGCGTCTGAAGCCCTCGAACCTAAGTTGATATATATGTGATTTTTTTACAAACATTGTTTTGTTGAAGTATTTGTTAGACGAATTTGAGATCATTGAATATTATTGGATTGGTTGTTATTCCTTAAGAGGGTGTGTGGCCATCCCCGATCCTCACCATACGGGCGGGCGCGCGAAGGAAGGATCCTCGGGTCCCGCGCATCCCTCTCGGGAGTGCTTCGGCCGGCGTCGTTTGAGATGAGGTGTAAAAATGTAGAGAGATTCAGAGTCTCCAGTCTATTTTACTCAAAATAGACAAAAGAAAAAAATGAAGCCACCAAGAAGGATGGAATCCAAAGACATACTGGTGCATGCGAAACCAAAATGATTCGAGAAGGGTTCGGAGGCTAAGTTACGAAATGGGAAGGTGTTAGGCACCCATTCCGCCCTTTCGGTCTCTCATGGATGTTTGCTATTTTCCCTTTTTATTTCCCTCGTGATATGTGTGCGTGTGTATATATATGGTGGAGATATGAATCCTCAACTTGTATCATGGAAGAGATAAAGCGAGTCATCTGTATGAAGGTATAAAAATAATATTAGAAAGTAAGATTTACGCGATTACCCTTACGTTGATCGTTATAATGGAACGATAACGCTTATGGAGTAATATGCCACTAAGAACAAGTATATATAATATAAGAAAATTGGATTTAGAGAAGATAGAAAATGAAAGAGAAAGTGAGAAATAGGACTCGAGTCTCGAGTTTTACCCCGAGACGCCTACGTAGCCTATAAAGGCATCAAAGTCCATGTAGTTCGCATACAGAATGAGGGGTGGGGTTTATCCCATAAATCCAAATGAGGGGTCTCTTATTTGTGAGTGTGTGTGTAGAAAAAAAGTATTTTAGTTATGAGAAAAGTGTGAGAAAAGTATGAGAATCCCTATTTGGAATTTATGAGCAAACCCTCTTTTTCTTATTTTTTTGGGTTTTTATTTATATGAAAATAGGAGATGTGCAATAATACTAAATAAAAAGTATATTAGGATATGTGAGATGAGATAATAAAGAGTGCTAAGTAATAAAACAAGTTATTGTTAATTTAAGAGAAAATTGAGAAAGTTGGACCTTCTTGAAGATCTTGAGGTTGATCTTGAATGTTGGAGAGCAGCCCTTGCACTTAGACGATGATGGAGAGTGGCTAATTCACCAAGTTTGATGAAAAGGATGATGAAAAGTGGAAGTTAGAAAGGGATTTGGATGTTGAAATCATGATGTCTTCGAGAGAGGTTTTCGGGATTAGCTGAGAGAGATTCTTATCAGATCTGGGCCTCCTTTGCAAATGAGGTGAAGACCCCCTTTTATAGGCCCAAGTCACTGCCGATCGGCATAGACCTAGTCCTGCCTATCATTTGGCAGTGTGTTTCAGGCGTTGAGGGCAAACCGTTGGTCAGAATCGTGCACGGGGCAGACCGATGGAAAGGTAATTCAGAGACCTTTGAAAGTCCTTTGGACCTCTCCCGGGTTCGGGAGTTGACTTTGGATCAAATATGGCTCGGAAGAGTTTGTCAATCCATTGGACGGGGAATCGTTCGGACGCAAACAGATCGTTCGTCCATATGGTAAGTCTGAATCGTGCACGGGGCGGACCGTTGGAAAGGTTAGGAGATGTACTTCGATATTCTAAAGAGTTTTGCCCGGTTTGGGGAGTTGACTTTGGTCAACCGGGCCCTGGAAGCATTCGATGATCTCTCGGAGTCAAACGGATCGTTCGTCCGCATGGTAAGTCGGAATCACGCACGGAGTGAACCATTGGAAAGGGGTTTTAGTTCCCTTTGAAGATTCATTCAGCCTCGATCGAGGTGAAGAGTTGACTTAGGTCAAACAGAGCTCGGGAGCGCCCGGTGGCCTCTAGATCAAGTTTCGAACGCAAATCGATCGTTCGTCCGCATGGTAAGTCAGAATCGTGCACGGGATGGACAGTTGGAAAGGGATTTCAGTGCCCTTTGAAGATTCATTCAGCTTTGGTCGAGCTGAAGAGTTTGACTTTTTGGTCAAACGGAGCCTGGGGGTGCCCGATGGCTTATAGGTCAGTACTTGGGACATGACGTGGGTTTGTAGTGATGAAGGGAGGTACTAGGGACCTTAGGAGAGTTAGAGGGTAACAGAATGGGGTGTCTATAGGGTGGATAGTCCAATAAACAAAGGGGATTATGTCCAATTTTTTTAAATGGACATTTCGATTTTTTAAGGTACAATGTGAATTCAGTTGATGAATATTATATATTTCATGTTATATGTGAATTTGTTTGATGAATGTAGACTTTTGAATGTTGTTGAAAAATTTGTTATTTGTTAAGCAGGGTGGATAGTTCTATACACAAAGGAGATCATGGTCAATTTTTTAAAATTTACACTTTGTTTTGTTAGGGAACGATATTTTTTCCGTTTTGCAATTACATACTTTGAAATTTTTTGCCGTTTCGCGATTAAGTACTTTCGAAAATTTTCGTCATGCCTTCAGGCACGGGAATTTCGCTAGTATATACACACACACATATAAACTTGTTGTGCATGAGAGTTTGCCCCTCTCTCTCTCTCTCTCTCTCTCTCTCTCTCTCTCTCTCTCTCTCTATATATATATATATATATATATATATATATATATATATATATATATATATATATATATCAAGGTTCTGAAAAACGCAGGACGTGATTGAGGTGTGGAGGCCAAGCCTTAAGCCTTAGAACCCTAGGTGGATGTTAGGAGTAAAAATGCGTGAAAAGGCTTTTAGGCCTTCTTAATATATTTTAATATTTTTAACCATAACGAGGCTATTAAAATACTAAAATTGCACATATCGTAAAAATATGTCTGAATATATGCAAATTAAAAGACTATTAGATTATTTTGGATGAGATAATTGTCCGATTTGTAAAAAAAAAATTTAAAAGAGGATATCGTTTCACTAAAACACCGTTATTTTTAGAAAAAAGTACATCTTAAGGATTTTACTAAAAATAAGGTATTAAAAGCTTAAGGAAAATCATTTTTTCCAAGCGTCGACCCCAAGAGAAGCCTAGATAATTTTTTTTTAGAACACTCGTATATATTTTGGATGAATACTAACTTCGAATGAATAGTAAAAACAAAAAAAAGTACTGAGTTCTTAACTGAGATTGTGCAGTGCTCATTGGCGCTTGTAATGATTAAAAATATAAAAACAAAATAAATGACCACCCCATGCTTTGTATAATTTCTTGTTGACCACCCCATGCTTTGTGATATCTCTGGCCAGACCCTCAGCCTCTCGAAATCTAAAATCTATGTCTCCCCTAATATCTCCAAGTTGAGTGCTTGTAACATTAGTAGAAGCTGCGGGATTAATATCACTAAAGTCCTTGGCATGTATCTTGGTGCCAACCTCATCCATGGTAAGGTCACTACCAACCACTTCAATTATATCATTGATAAAGTCCAAAAGCGGCTATCGGGTTGGAAAGCCAACCTCCTATCCTTAGCCGGCAGGACCACCCTTATCAATGCTGTCACTACTACCATCCCCGTCTATAATATGCAAACCGCGATTTTCCCTAGGAAAATCAACGAGAAACTTGATAAAATTAATAGGAATTTCCTCTGGGGAGACAGGGATGACAAGAAAAAGATTCACCTTATAAATTGGAGTACTGTTTGTCGTCCCAAGGACTTGGGTGGTCTGGGGATCAGGAGTAGTGATGAGAACAATCGTGCCATCGTCTCCAAGATTGGTTGGAAAATTCTCAATGATAAAAACTCACTACGGGTTCGGGTGCTTAGTGCGAAGTACAAGACTCATAATAACCCCGACAACTGGACCAGGAAAACGCAGGCATCCCATATCTGGAGGGGTATCCTTATATGTAAAAAAGATATTGTTAAAAATACCAAGTGGGTGATTGGTGACGGGATGTCTACAAACATCTTCAATGATTGGTGGGTGGGTAACTCCCCCATACTTAAGACACACAACAACATCCATGTGTCTCGTGTTTGTGAACTAATCAAAGATGGGTCCTGGAAGGAACAACTTATTACTTACACCTTCAGTCATGATATTGTTAATTTAATTTTGAGTACTCCCCTCCCCCACACTCCCGATAAAATTGACTGCCCTAGTTGGGGCCCAGCTGCCAATGGAAAGTTTATTATAAAAATGGCTTACGAATCCCTGGTGAATATTGACCTTAATACTTCTTCCCTTATTAACTGGAAACTTATTTGGAAGCTTAAAATTCCCCAAAAACTCAAAACTTTCCTCTGGCTCACATTTCATAAAAAATTACTTACTAATTGTCAGAGATTTAAAAGACGCCTTGTTGATTCCAAAAAGTGTGAGTTTTGTGAGTATGATGAAGATATTGAACATGTTCTCAGAAATTGTCACCTTGCCACTGCGGTGTGGGAAACCATCTACTCCCCTCATGAGTGGAATATTTCTAAAAATACTTATTTTGTGGACTAGATTAGTGAGAACATATGGGATAATCCGGTTCAGAATGGCAATGTTTTTTTTATCACCACTCTTTGGCAATGTTTTTTTTATCACCACTCTTTGGCACATTTGGACTGCACGTAATAAACGCATCTTTAATAAGTCTAATATCACCCCGAATATGGTTTGTACGAGCTCTAGTACCCTCTTAAGGGAGATACAGTTCATTAATTTTACTAAAGCTAGTATTTACCATAGCCCGGGTAATATTCCTAACATCTCTCCAAGTGATGATACCTTTTCAGGATATGAGATTTCCACAGATGGCAGTTATGACCCGTTTAGCAAACTTGGTGGATTTGGTGGAGTGGTCAGCAGCAACGAACTACGGTGGATCCTGGGATTCAATGGAAAGATTATCGGTGACAGCAGCCCCATCAAGGCCGAATTCGTGGGAATTCTTCATGGTTTGAATTTGGCAAAAATTAAGGGTTGGACTGGGTGCTTACTTCGTAGCGACTTCTTGGAGGCCGTGCATATCCTCAACAGACAGGGCCATCAGAACCACCCACAGACTAATATCATTGAGGAATGTATGGATATCATGACCGAGATGGATATAAAAGTCACCCATATCAGACGCTCTAACAACTTATGGGCGGATGGCCTGGCTAGGCTTGGGAGATGTCAGACACATGACTATGCTGAGTATGATGAGGTCCCGGAGGCTCTTCTCTGTCTCCTTGACCATGCTGATCGGGGTAAAACTAGGGTTGTCCTTCAGGCTTGTTCTGATCCCACTTACCACACTGCTTCTTTTGGCGGTTATATCCTGGATGACATGGGGCATTGGAAGGTCGATTTCTACGGACGACTTAGGGGTACCCCATCTTTCCTTCGTGCATTGATGGAAGGCCTCTATCACAGCCTTAATTTGGTGAAGATGCGCGGGTGGAGGAATATTCTTGTGGAAACCAACTCGCATGAGCTAATCGAGATATTCAAGGGTGTTCAGTACCGGGAGACTGAATTTGAGAATATCAGGATTGATTGTTATGAACTCATGAGGATCGTGGGTGTGGACTTCATCTATGCTAACCCTGGTATGATTCGGGGTGCGGACTGGTTGGCGCGCGAGGCGAAAGTTCAGGAGGAAGCCTTTGTGGAGATCGAGGAGGTGCCAGTTGGCTTGCGGTGGATCCTGAAAAATCCTTTGATGTAACTAGGACCCTTGTCTCCCTTTGTTGTTGTCTCTTTATTGTGATGGTGCTTTTGGTTGCCTCTAAGGCTTATGTTTCTTTGCATTGTAATCTTGTTATAATCCTTTAATCTAATTTCTATGTTTACCAAATATATATATATATAATTGTTTCAGAAGTGTACGGAGAATAAAAGTACTGAATCACGGTTTCAACAGTTGAAAATAACAAAAATTAACATCACGGGTGAAGTAGGGTACCCTTTGGATTTGAATTTATCATAAAAGACATCAGTTAACAAGGCTGCAAACTCTAGCTTTCATGAGTGATGTTTCTTTATTTGTGTTTGGTTTTGTTGGTCGGCTGGAAAAATAGGGGGTTATTTATTTATTTATTTTTGTTCGATTTTTTTTATATGTTTCGGAATGTGTTTTTACTTTTTTCGAAATTTGCAATACATTTTTATTCTCTTAAATCTCGGTCAAAAAAGTTCGTCAAACGTAACTAATGTAGACATTTTTATTTTTAGTTTTCCACCACTTTTGTGACTGATTTTGTACTAAACCTCTGTATTTTTAATTTTTCTTTTGTTATACACTCCCAATCTCTTAAACTCTCCATTTTTTTTTTATAAAACAACTTAATTGACACATAGTAAAAAAATTCAAACAAATTGAAAAGTGTGAAAATAAGAAATTTCAGGGTTATTTTTTTGTTATTTAAAATTATTTTTTACTCATTCTAAATTAGCTTTTTTTTTGTTTTGTAAAAGGCATCTTTTTATAGTTTATAATACCATTAATTATTTTTTTAATTCTAAAACATTAAAAAATTTGTGTATTTCTTAAAATATTTTTAAAAAATAAAAATAAAAAATAAATTTTGTTTCTTTTCTAAAAACTATTTTTTTATGAACAATAATTTTTTAATTAAAAAAAAACTATTTTTAAACAATGAAAATAATTTTTTTATATTAAAATTGATGTTTTCAACATGTTTAAAAATAAAATTTGTTTTAGCTCTTTTAAAATTTAAAAAAATGTTGTAATTGTTTTATAAAAAATTAAAACTGTTTTTTTAGTAAAGTATTTGTCAAAAAACTTGTTTCAAACAATAAAAACTTGTTTTTATTATATGCCATTTAAGATTTCTTTTCAATAATATTCTAAAATTTGGAGAGTTAACAGATTGGGGTTATATTGTAATTTATTATAAAAATGGGGATCTCTCACAAAACTGATCATAAAAGGGAGGGGTGAAACTCAAAGTAACCGAAAAAAAAGCTAATAAAATAGGAGTTTTTCATTTATGACTAATATTTTGTTTTTTTACTCTTAGTCCAGTTACACAGTTTATGGTACTACATTCCCTCACTCTTAACGTCTACCTTATAAATTAAGATATACGAAAACTTAACACGTATATATTATGAAAGTTTGTGTATACATTATAATATTTTACGTATAAATTACAATTTTCTCCAAATTTTTTTAAAAAAAGATGTATACTTTACAAATTTTATAATATACAATACTAAAAATCGGATATACATTAAGAGAGAGGAACGTTAGTGCTCAAACAATACGTTAGTAGACTAGAAAAAAAAAAAAACTTGCCAACCAAGGAGTTAAGCAAAAAAAAACGAATAAAAACTTGTGTGCCCATATACATTAATAATACGAGTCCCAAAAAAATTCTCAAATCATTCCCCAAATGAAGTGTGATTGCATTAAATGTTGTACTTTTCATTGCAATAATGACACAGTATAATACTTGAATGTTATGTCAACCCATTTGTAGAAATATTTGAGAAATTAAGTTGGTACTCATAGCATCATTCGATCCTATAGGGCTACATAGAGAGTCATATAAGTATAAACAGGCCCAGATTTGGTAAGCTGCTTTTATGTCTTATGACATTTAGGCTTTTAAAATATGGTTTTCTAATTTGAAAACAAGTCTGTTGGTTGTTTTCTTATATTTATTACTCGTGATGGTAAAACAAGTATTGCAAAAAGAGTAGATGGATTGATGAATGATTTTTTTTTTCAAGTCTTGCTCATGTTTATGCAAGCATAATTGTTTGGTCCTGTAAAGTTTACAGTGTAAACTAGGGCTGTGTTTTTTTTTCCGAACTTTCCGATTTTTCCGATTTCCGATCCGATTTTTTCCGAATTTGGAATGAAATTTTAGTTTGCCGATTTCCGATTTCCGATTTTTCCGAAAAAAATCGGATTGGAAATCGGAAATAATTCTGAATTTCCGATTTTCCGATTTTTCCGATCCGATTTTTCCGATTTTTTTTCGAATTATTTCCGTTTTTTTGGAATTATTTTTCGATTTCCGGTTTTTCCGATTTCTTTTCCGATTTTTTGAAAGTTTCTCATATCCCACATCGGTTGGGAGAGGGAGAGGGCTCCAAAATATGCTCTATAAAAGGAGAGTCCTCCTAACTTCTACACAAATGAAAAATGAGCCAAATCCTCATGTGTTTACATGTTGGGTTAAGCAATTTTCATTATTTCTTTAAAATGAGAATTTCGAGTAATCGAAAATCCATAATTTATTTTTTTGAAATTTTGGAATTTCCGAAATTTCTGGACTTTTAATATATTTTGTGAATTTAGGTTTTTTCCGATTTTTCGATTTTTCCGAATTCGAATTTTTTTTTAATTTTCCGAAAAAATCGGATCGAAAATTGGAATAGTTATTTTATTTCCGAAAAAATCGGAATTTTTTCCGAATAGGCATTTTCCGATCCGATCCGGCCGAAATACAGCCCTAGTGTAAACTATTTCTTACTATTTCGTTATTTTAAAGTGGACTTCAATTTACCCAACACAATTTCTTACTATTTTACGTATTTATTTATTTATTATTTTGTTAGACTTCCGGTGCCCTTTTTATTTCAATTTTGAAAAGCCATTTGGTAAGCGGCGCCCTTTAGTTTGTATCTCTGCACAATAAATATCATGTCTAGATTTTAGATTATATAGCTCCAAAACTCTTGTATCTATTGTAATGGATTGTAGCCATAGAAGTGTCCAGTCAATTTTGGGTTCACGGGTGGAGAGGGGCAAGACAGTGACATCATTACCAAAAGATGGAATGAACGATTTTATAAAATCTGTCATATTGAAGAACCCAGTGAAGGAACCATTTTACGTTATGGACTTGGGTGTGGTGGTGTCCCTCATGCAACAATGGGCTCACAACCTCCCAACTATCAATCCGTTTTACACGGTCAAGTGCAACCCAGACCCGTCACTTGGCGGGTCTGGGCACTAGCTTCGATTGTGCCAGTCGGGTCGAGATTGAATCCGTTTTGACACTCGGAGTCTCCCAGGATAAAACAATCTTCGCCAATCCATGCAAACCGGAGTCTGACATCGAATATGCCGTGAGTGTTGGTGTTATCCTAGCGACCTTTGATTCGATCTACGAAATTGAGAAGATCCGACTACATCATCCGAAATGCAATTTGCTTGTCCGAATCAAGCCTCCTCACCAGGACGGTAAACATGACATGGGGAAAAAATACGGCGCGCTCCCAAACGTGGTTGAGCCGCTACTCCAAGCCGCAAAAGCGGCAGGGCTGATTGTATTGGGTGTCTCATTCCACGTAGGTAGTGAAGATGCGGACCTGCAGTCATATATAAGCGCCATTGCGGAGGCTATAGCCATTTTTAACAGGACGGCTCGGCTCGGGATGGCGCCAATGACCTTGTTAGACATTGGCGGTGGGTTCTCAGCTGGATCACAATTTGAACTCGCCGCTAATGTCATTAAATCCGCCCTAGAAGAAAATTTTCAAAACCAAACAGTTTTAATTGTAATCTCGAAACCTGATAAATTTATCGCTGAGACCTCTTTTACCCTAGCTACAAACATAATTGGAAAGAGGGTGAGAGGGGAGGTGAGAGAGTATTGGATAAATGACGGTGTTTTTGGATCTATGAATTGTGTATTATACGACCCAACAACGGTGTTGATTGCGACACCATTTGCATTAACATCAAACCCTTCAAACCCCACTTGTAGTGGAGAGACGACTTATTCATCTACCGTGTTTGGCCCCACGTGCGACAGAGTTGATATTGTAATGATGGGGGAACATTTACCAGAACTCCAAGTGAATGATTGGTTGGTCTTTCCCAACATGGGTGCGTATACTTCCGCAAGTGGGAGTAACTTCAATGGGTTCAACACCTCATCCATTCGGACTCACCTGGCCTATTTGTCTTCAAACTAACTTAACGCGTGCATGATTTGATTGTGTGGAAAAAAATTATTATCCCGAAAAATATAGAAAAATGCGTTATGATAGGTTTTCAAGGAAAATTTCGGCAAAGAAACAATCCAATGTTGGAAAATATGGTGTGAAACATGCCATAAATACAATAAATTTGCTTGAACTGTAAATGTTTTAAGTATCTCCCAAAGTGACTTTGACCCCCATGGCTCCTAAACTATCTAAATAGTTCATATTAGTCCATAAACAACCGTTAGAAGTTAACAACAAATATACTTTAGGTCCACATGGGTCTATATATAAATACACACACATACACACAAAGAGACGTTAGTTGTGTACGTTATATATAATGTAAAAATATATGAATTAAAAGTATGTGTTAAATCATAATACGACACAATGCGACACGTAATTTTCATTTTATAACTAGCATGAACATTAAAATAATGACACGACATAAATTATTTTGGATCAAATACCAAAAACTCTTTCAAACATTTTTTAATACAGAGTCCAAGCTTTTTATTTTGTACCAAAAAGTCATTTATTCTCTTATCTTTAAAGGTCCGCGCCAGCAGCTTGGTAAAACGTTTTTGGCATGATGGACTTTTTGGTGCAAAATAAAAAAGCTTGGACTAAACGTGTATTAACAAAAGTTCGAGGGACTACTTGGTATCTGCCCCAATTATTTTTCCCCTCATGAATACGGACCAAATAAGACACGCCACAATCCTTTTTTCTCCTAACATGAGATGACCCAATTAAAATAGGATGCGACACGATTTTTTTCTTTATCTAACTCCAATACGATAAAAATAAAACACGATGCAATTTTTTTAACCTAACACGAGACAATCCAATTCAAATGTTAAACAGCATGAAATTATATTTTTTTACTTAATAATAACACGACATGACATAAAATCATGTTTTGCTTAGCATGAACTAATTAAAACATGGCACGGCACGAAATCTTTAACACGACCAAAATAAAATGCGACACAACTGAAAATCGTACTTTTTTACGTAACAGGGACACAACTTGAAATCATTTTTCGTACCTAACATGAATATGACCCCAAAGAATGCAACACGACACGACGCGACGCAAAATCAAATTTTTTACCTTCCAAGAACACAACCCGATTAAAAACAGTGTTTAGTTGGGTAATTTTCATGTTAGCTAAAAAAAATCATATCATGTCGTGTTTAATTTCATCGTATTCATGTTAATTAAAATATATAAAGATTTCATGCTGTGTATGTCGTGTTAGGTAAAAGAATACGATTTCGTGTCGTGTCGTGTTCTTTTGGGTCGCATTCGTGTTAGGTAAAAAAAGAAGCCGTGGCGGGTTCGTGTTAAGTAAAAAAAATGGATTTCTAATCGTGTTGCGTTTTATTTGGGTTGTGTTCGTGTTATGTGGAAAAAAAAACATTTCAACTCGTGTGGTGTTGTGGTTTAATTGAGTTGTGTTTGTGTTATATAGAAATGACATTTCTTGTGGCGTCACGTTTTATTTGGGTCATGTTTGCATTAATTAAAAATTAAAAGATTATGTAACAACTTCAATTTTCACATATGTATTTTTATTATAAATTTGAACTGTCAATTTATTTCTTGGGTCATTTGCTATTTGGGTTACGTTTGTTTATAATATTTTGTGTTTGGGGTACGCTAGTTTACGTTATAGTTACATGAGTGTTATTTTAATGGAAACTATCAGTTGACTTACTTGACCATTATATGACATCTTTAACAGTTGTCTCTCACATGGTAAATGACATATTTGCCCTTGAAACTAAAGTATAAAAACTATTTAATATTTATTAAAGTTTTTTAATTAAAAATGTTTAATAAAAAATGTTTACTATTAATAAAAATTGTTTGATGTGAATAAAAAATGTTGTTTAATAAGAACTGTTTAATACAAACTTTTTAATAAAAACTATTTAATGAAAAGTGTTTAATATTTGTAAAAACTGTTCAATATTTCTAAAAAAAAAAGTTTTATAAAAATTGTTTAATATTTATAAAAACTGTCTAATATTTATAAAAAAATGTTCAATGTTTCTAAAACCTGTTTAATATTTATAAAAAAAAAACCATTTAGTCAAAACTGTTTTCGAAATTGCATATATATAAATTATAAGGTTTAAATATTAAGAAAAGAAACTGTTAAAAAATGTGGTTAAAAATTATTAAAAATAATTTCTGAAAATTATTAAAAAAATGTAAATTTTTCATATGCTTTTAAGAAAAAAATATATAAACTGCTTTTTTTATATATACATTGTTTATATATAAATTGATTTTTTATATATAAACTGTTTATATACAAATATCCAGCCAAAAAAATATATTTTTGTAATATATTTCCAAAATATATTTCAAAACTCTGGCCAAAAAAATATATTTAAAAAAAAAATTCCACCCAAAACAAAAACATTTATATATAAACTATTTGTATATAAATAAGAAAATATATAAACTGATTTTTTATATATTTTCTATATCTAAATAAAATGAAATGATTTTCCTATATAAACTGATTTTTTATACATTTAAAATATATATAAACTATTTATACAAACTGATTTTTGAAAACATTTAAAATAATTTTTTTCTAGCAAAAAGTAAAAAATAAAAACGATTTCAGTTAAAAGAATATATTTCCAGAAAAAATAGCATTTTCCACAAATTAAAACGATTTTCAAAACACCACCCAAAAAAATATTTCTAAATATAAATAAATAATATTTGAGCAAAAAAAATATGAAAATGCATCACAATCGATTCCAGTATAAAATATGAAAATGCAAAAAATAAATAATTATAAAATAAAAATGATTTCACTTTAAAATTATTTCCAGAAAAAAAATGATTTCGAACTCTAAAAAATAAATTCTAGTATAAAAACATAACCATTTTCATTTAAAAAAATTGTTTTCAGAAAAAAAAAACGTTTTTAATCAAAGAAAATAATTTCTACCCAAAAAATAATTTCCAACAATAACTGGCCATCAAAGAAATGCAGTAAATAGATGTTGGTTGGAGAAGAAGAAATGCAACAAACCTTCGGCCATCAAAACAATGCAACAAACCCCCAGCCATAAAAAAATGCATTAAAAAAGTAAAAAATAAGACTGATTTGAGTTAAAATATATATATATATATATAAATATTTCCTGATAAAAAACATTTTCCACCAATTAAAATGATTTTCAACAAAAGAAATTTCTTTTCCCCAAAAATAATTCCAGCGAAAAAAATGAAAATAAAACTTATTTCAATTTTAAAAAATTATTTTTAGAAAAAAAATGCCCTTGCGGTAGACCTGTTATTTTTCGGCCATATACAAATTATTTTCCATCAGCTTCTTGATTTGCCCCATGGCAGAGAAGGTGTTAGATGGCACAAATCCAAGTGTTTTTTTTTATATTTTTAGGGTATGAAATATATGGAAGAAGCTTGGGAGAAGAAATAAATGGAAGAAGATGAAAGGTGTGATTTGGGGGGAAAAAATGAAAATGGGTAAGACGAAATGAAGTAGCTTAACCATGTTCCCAAAAATGAAGAGCTTAAAGATGGTGTAGACGGCTGAGAGAGAGAGAGAGAGAGAGAGAGAGAGAGAGAGAGAGAGAGAGAGAGAGAGAGAGAGGATTTTAGGGTTTTAAAGATGAGTTGTATTTAAATAACAAGGGTATTTTGGATAGTTTACAATAGAGAATAAAGGTTTTAGACGGCTGGCAACCGTAAATGTTAAAATAACACTCATGTAACTATAACGTAAACTAGGGCCTTAAATTTTTACATAAGATTTTTAAATATTTGGTCACGCGAAAATTTTATGTAAAATAGTCACTTACGTTATATTGCATGGGTCACATAAGTGTTAATATATATATATATATGTGTGTGTGTGTGTGTGTGTGTGTGTGTGTGTGTGTGTGTGTGTGTGTGTGTGACAACCCGCCTACTAAAATAATAGGTGGCCAGCCCAATACTCTAATAATCACAGGAATCATAGAATGTCCATTATCAGCATCACTGTCGATTAAAATAATAGTACGAGATTACCACCAATCATTTTAGAAAACGGACTGTCAATTTTAAAATTTTAATAAGTAAAAGAAAAACACTTAGACAATCCCATTTGTAAAAACGGTAGATATAAAAAAACGATGAATAAAGAATGACAGTATAATAAATAATCACCGAATAAGCTGTCAGTGAAAAGACCAATACAAATAATTACACCAAGTATTACATTTCAATATTTACAATATAATAAATGAGTGCACTGCATTGGGCAACACGCCCTAATAAATAACTGAACATAACTAGAGTACAATAGAAAGAAGCGTCTAATACAATTAACCTACAACATCCGCAATATGCTGTAGCCCCACGACCACTGGAATGGGAATGTAAATTCGGGTGTCCATGCGGTAGAGCACCTCTCCTTTGATTAACACCATACTACTCCATCTTACCTAAGAAATGCACCACTCGCACCTAAGTTGGAAAGTCCCACTAACATACTAGCCAATCTCCTTGGCCTCTACCACTGGTTCCAAGACACGTCATTCTAGTCTTATCCGAACCAAACTACTTCCATCAATTTTCAACTAGGTGTCCCAAGTCTAGTTCAGTGAGTCATTCCCGGGTGGAGTTCCAACGATAGGGTCTCACGAACACCACTTCTCCTAAAGTGTTAGCAACACTTACTCGTGAGCCTATCATTTTCACTGAAAGGCCCTCTCTATGGGCAAAACATTCTGCCCCACCATAAAGAGGCGACTACCATTTTCGCCACTTCAACCTTACTCAAATGGGTGAAAGGTTTTCCTCAAATCCTCACACCTGGGCACTTCTATACCCATCTCTAGGACAAAACTCTCGGGCCTTACGTTCTCACCGAACGAGGTTACACTTCCTCTATCCAACCGAACTTCAACATGTGGTCCTTGTCAAGGACCTGTCAACTCCGAATTGACATCGCTTGGAATCCCAAGCATAGTACCACTCTCTACCGACAGCGGTACTTGGGAAAACAATTTCCACTGTACTTAGTAGTCACGATGAGAGAGCAGCTATAGCGGAAATATTGCGACTTCTCAAATAAAAACCAATTTTAATTAAACCCAAATTTTAGTTAAACCCTAAGACATGCATCTAGATGATTTATCAAATAAAATATAGCATGCAGGATAAAACAAATAAATTTAAGGGAAAATCCCCCATAGGGGCAAAACCATTATTTTCACTATAATTTGTAAGAAAATGGCTTACAATCGGATTACAATGAAAATACAAGTTGACTAAGAATTACCCTCGGGTATCGGATTCTGTAGTCGCGGCTGGAACTATCCCTTTCCAGTAGGGCAGCAATGAATCCACACGCAGTGAACCCACATGAACCTCAGTCCAATCAACAAAGGAAGAACCGCAGCACTCCTTAATGACACGCAGCCATGAAACTTTGTAGAGACTCCCTCAGCAATGACACGCAGCCCTCGGTTGCAAAGATCTCTCCATAAAGGTTTGAACAAACACAAGGTTGTGTTCTTGGGTTACCAAAAAGATTCACAAAGGATTGGCAATTGTGTGAATCAAAATATGAGTCTTGGGACTCAAAAAATATGAAGACTAGAGGTATTTGGACTCTAAAAAACGTCTTCCAAAGTCTTGCAAAACTGCTCCCCCGAAGGTGGTTTAAATAGCAAAACATATGAAGAGTTTTGCAAAATAAAAACACTGAAATTCTATCCAGCGTACAGGTACCCCGAACCGGTTCGCCCCCGGACCGGTTCCCATGCGGTTTGGGGTACCAATCTGGTATGGGGTATAAAAAACAGCATTCTTCAAGGAATTTTCTCCAACTTCAAAAGGTCGTAACTCCTTCACCGTAGCTCGGATTGAGGTGCCATTTCTTCCAGTATCTTCGTTGCGGCGAGCTCTTCAGCTTTCTAGTTGACCAGACCTCCGGACTATGGATGTGAAATTAAGAAAGTGCCCTTGAACTCTCCTATCGTGCCTTTTTTCACTGTTTTGACTTCCCTTGCGTACCACTTGCATTAAGTCCCTAAAATCTTGAAACGTGAAGTCGTTGAGGCAGATGTGGGACACATTAATGGAGATGTTGAATGCTTGATTCCCGGAATTTGGATAGAGGCTGTCATGTGAGATCGTGAGGTGACGTGCCAAATGTAGCGGCGTACGACATACACAAATGTAACATGTTGGACATGAGAAAAATGTCCTTACAAATCTCCCCCTATGTCTATGCCGGTACATACATAAAAAATCCGAATTATCAAATATGAAATTGCCTATACAAATCTACCCTCCCATGAACCCAAAACTGGAAAAGGTACAAATGAATAGTCTTCATCGTTTGTTCTTCAAATCTTCAGGAATCTCAAATATTTTCTCATCAGGGTGTGCAATTCAGAGATCATCAATGTAGTACCTACACACATGAGATAAAGAAAAATACCAAGTGATGTATCGAGTTTGAAATGAGATAAACATAGATACCAATATATGATAAGCATAAGTCAAATCTCAAAAACTCCCCCAAAATTCAAACTCCCCCATAATATGATAATTCTTTCTCCCCCTTTTTATGATGTCCCCAAATAGACAGATGAGAAGAATGAATCAAATAAGCAAAATCGGGGTGTCACGGTATACAAAACAGGGAATCAAATAATATGGTAATCATGCTCTTGCAAGGAGATGCTCAAACAAATATTCTCAAACTATTTTTGAATTTTTCAAATTTTTCATACAAAAATAAGATACCAATATGAACAAATATGAAACAAAAATCACACCATGGATTTAGACTCAAACAACCAAGTCATGGAAATGGAATGAATGGGTGTGAACACATTCGATAGGTAAATCAACTCAATCAATCATATGTGCACGATGCATACGTGTACTCCTAACGAATGAACATCAAAGGTATCCTTAGGTGTAAAAGATTTGTTGAATTTAAATGACATCGTCTTATGCAAAGCAACAAATCAAAGTCAAAATGATTTCCACACTAATAACGTCCAAAACTATGTAGCGCATTTTCAAGGATTTCAAGGACGTGCAAACCCGTTTTAATTCTCCAACCAAACTCCCTCATATATATATTCTTTTAGAGGTAATCTAAATTCTCAAACATTGGAGAATTGGTGCAAAAACCTAAATGGCCCCTTTTTGGCATGAATATATTTTTATTGCCTTTCAATTTTTTTGGCCTCTTTTAACCTCGTTGGACCTCGGATAATAAAATTCCTCAATTTTTTAGGTCCTTTTTAACGGTGGCTTTTGCGCAAAGGATAGATAATTACCTTTCGCAGCCCCTCCCAGTTATTCAAACAAAGCACACAAACTCACAACACGGTTTTTATATGCACAATTTCCTTATAAAAAATTATCGCGCTTGGTTTGTTTTAAAGACAGGATTGAGATGAAAACACCCAACCACCATGTGATAAGACAAGCACAATAATCAAACAAATCCGTGCATGTGTGCAATAAAGGAAACATGAGTCAAACATGTAGGAAGTAACACTTAATTACATCTTAATGACTCCAAACATTATAAAGCACAAGGATGAATTGACCTATATTATCTCAAAACACTATCAAATAGTCACATGAAAAAAATGGAATGATGTTGTGACTTGGTTATCCAAAGTGTTCATCCATAAACGGTGCAATACAAAAATCTTTTTGGATTTTCTCAAAATTTTATCAAAATAAAATCTTTTTGTATTTTTCAAAAAAATTCAAAAACAAGAATTTATACAAAAAGTACAAGTCATCACACTAGTAAAAATATATCATGAAACCACAACTAGCGTATGACAAACATGCAACCACAATCAACCAAAAGATTTCACATGGGGTGAATCACGTGCAAGCAAACGGAAATCGTGGACAAATAAACCATAAGCCTCTAAATCCAATTTTCTAACCCAAATTGATGTGTAACAAAGTGTGGGGGTTTTGGGAATCGAATTTATTCTTTCATTAACCTTCCTAGGTCTATTTAAAAGCTTGTAACCGCAATGTGTGCAAGTGTAAATCGGGCGGTGTGTGTTACCTAAAGGTGGCCCTCTCCTCAAATTTATCGGTTGCTCTTTCTGAATTTGCCTAGGTGGGTCTCTCCTAATGATCCTAGAAGGTTCTCTCACAATGTTCTTAAGGGGTGCTTTCCTAACAACTTTAGGTGCCTCTTTCTTAACAAACCTAGGAGGCTCTCTCACACGTGTGGGAATGGGTGCAACATATTTTTCAAGACCAATCCCACCCCTATCTGTTTTGATCTCGATTGTGCCTAAAATCTTATCAAGTTTTTCAGACCTAGACTCCAAATCAAATTTCACTTTACTTGAATCTTTCAATTTCACCCCAAGTTCACCTATCCTAGATTCAAGTACTCGTTTAGAATCCTCAAACTCTAAAAGCTCCTTTTTCATAGTCTCCATCAACCCTCTAAGACTATCACTCTCACCCTCGACGTACTCAAGCTTCTCTTTCAAAATTTTCTTATGTGCCCTAAGTTATTTAATTAAAAAATCATTATTTTTTATGGCACACTCTTTCAATTGAGCTTTCAATTTCAAATTTTCTTTCTTTGTTTTCAAAGTTTCAGCATAAAGTTCATTGAAAGCAGTTTGTAAGTCATGCTCATCTACACTTTCCTCCTCACTTTGATCCACACTCCCATCACCTTCACTATTATTACTAATCACATGGATGGGAAACTCTCGCCTAGAAGCATAAAAAACTTCTTCTTCCGAATCACAATCACTAAGGGTAGAAACATGAGAAATCGGTTTATTCAATTTCTTCTTTAAATTTGTGGTACACTCATGTAACGTGTGACCAACACCCTCACAACAAGGACACCTCTCAGATTCGTTTTCAACAGAAGATTTAAAACAAGAGTTCGTGTAAATTTTCCAATTAATTTTTTCAAAAATTTGACATCGAAGATCATCAAAACCATCAAAAGCCATTTTTGTGAAAAATCAGGATCAAAACACAATAACTTAGTGCAACAGGTTCTGATACCAATTTGACGACGTGAGAGGACAAATTGTATAAAAAAAATCCTTTAAAAATCAGGATCACGCAATAAATTAGCGTAACCCGCTCTGATACCAATTTGAAAACATGAGTACACAAATTGTATCAGAAAGTAAATCCTCAAAAAATCAGGATCACGCGATAAATTAGGGTAACCCGCTCTGATACCAATTTGAGAGAGCAGCTACAGCGGAAATATTGCGACTTATCAAATAAAAACCAATTTTAATTAAACCCAAATTTTAGTTAAACCCTAAGACATGCATCTAGATGATTTATCAAATAAAATATAACATGCAGGATAAAACAAATAAATTTAAGGAAAAATCCCCCACAGGGGCATAACCATTTATTTTCACTATAATTTGTAAGAAAACGGCTTACAATCGGATTACAATGAAAATACAAGTTGACTAAGAATTACCCTCGGGTATCGGATTCTGTAGTCGCGGCTGGAACTATCCCTTTCCAGTAGGGCAGCAATGAATCCACACGCAGCGAACCCATATGAACCTCAGTCCAATCAACAAAGGAAGAACCGCAGCACTCCTTAATGACACGTAGCCATGAAACTTTATAGAGACTCCCTCAGCAATGACACGCAGCCCTCGGTTGCAAAGATCTCTCCACAAAGGTTTGAACAAACACAAGGTTGTGTTCTTGGGTTACCAAAAAGATTCACAAAGGATTGGCAATTGTATGAATCAAAACATGAGTCTTGGGACTCAAAAAATATGAAGACTAGAGGTATTTGGACTCTAAAAAACGTCTTCCAAAGTCTTGCAAAACTGCTCCCCCGAAGGTGGTTTAAATAGCAAAACATATGAAGAGTTTTGCAAAATAAAAACACTGAAATTCTATCCAGCGTATAGGTACCCCGAACCGGTTCAGGGGTACCCCGAACCGGTTCCCCATGCGGTTTGGGGTACCAATCTGGTATGGGGTATAAAAAATAGCATTCTTCAAGGAATTTTCTCCAACTTCAAAAGGTCGTAACTCCTTCACCATAGCTCGGATTGAGGTTCCGTTTCTTCCAGTATCTTCGTTGCGGCGAGCTCTTCAACTTTATAGTTGACCAGACCTCCGGACTATGGATGTGAAATTATGAAAGTGCCCTTGAACTCTCCTATCGTGCCTTTTTTCACTGTTTTGACTTCCCTTGCGTACCACTTGCATTAAGTCCCTAAAATCTTGGAACGTGAAGTCGTTGAGGCAGATGTGGGACACATTAATGGAGATGTTGAATGCTTGATTCCCGGAATTCGGATAGAGGCCGTCATGTGAGATCGTGAGGTGACGTGCCAAATGTAGCGGCGTACGACATACACAAATGTAACATGTTGGACATGAGAAAAATGTCCTTACACACGACAACAATGTTAAATAATGATACAAATGGAGAGACCTCCAAAGCGGCCCTCATCCCCGACTACAACCTACAGCTTATAGTAATCCCATCCTATGTCGCCTTCACAACGGCCTTCCTTAACATCCTTCATCTAACGACTTACAAGTCTCACACGAACGCGCAGAAGATCTTCGGGGTTCTCTTATCATAGCAGGAGAATGGAATCTTACAAGAGAATTCAACGACCTTAATCTTAAGGCTCTAAATCAAATAGAGAGAAACGCAGAAGACGTAGAACATCCGCACCGATTCCTAAGGACTCTAGAAACTAATGCTCTGATACCATCTTTGACAACCCGCCTACTAAAATAATAGGTGGCCAACCCAATACTCTAATAATCACAGGAATCATAGATGATTCATTCTCAGCATCACTGACGATTAAAATAATAGTACGAGATAACCACCAATCATTTTAGAAAACGGACTGTCAATTTTAAAAATTTAATAAGTAAAAGAAAAACACTTAGACAATCCCATTTGTAAAAACGGTGGATATAAAAAAAATGATGAATAAAGAATGACAGTATAATAAATAATCACCGAATAAGTTGTCGGTGAAAAGACCAATACAAATAATTACACCGAGTATTACATTTCAACATTTACAATATAATAAATGAGTGCAATGCATTGGGCAACACGTCCGAATAAATAACTGAACATAACTAGATTACAATAGAAAGAAGCGTCTAATACAATTAACCTACAACATCCGCAATATGCTGTAGCTCCATGACCACGGGAATGGAAATGTAAATTCGGGTGTCCATGCGGTAGAGCACCTCTACGGAAAGGAGTATATGCAGAAACAAAGAAATATAGTTATGGGTCAGGACCCGATTTGATATGATTACCATGTAACTAAAATGCATGACAGTTAAGTGCGTAATTCTCTCGCAGATAACAGTAATATTTCTCACCTCTCAATCTAGCAGTAACCTAGCGCAATATCATGAGATGCTCTAGTTAACCCAAGTATTAAGGGCTAACTTCTCCTCAGTTTCAACACTATGCCCTATTCGTGCATGGGGTATCTCGCAAAGCGAAATCCAAACAAGGAACCCCCCCGATATACTACTACTTAGGCAAGGTTGATCGTCGAGGTCCATTAGATCCTTAAAACGAAATAATCAATAAATAAATATGTGTGTGCATAAGTGTGGGAGTTCACATCTACAGCTACTCAAGGAATATAAAAATAAACCCATCCATCATCTAATGGCACAATTCCTAATTTCTTTATTTAGGAATATATATATATATATATATATATATATATATATATATATATATATATATATATATATATATATATATATATATATATATATATATATATATATATATATATATATATATGTGTGTGTGTGTGTGTGTGTGTGTGTGTGTGGTACAACATTTTATCAAATGTTTACCAAGTCAATCTTATTTACCAATTTTATTTCCTTTCTTCCATCCAGGAAGAATACATAATTTAAAGCAAGTTTTATTATCATAAAAAGTGCTTTATCTCTTTTCATAAAACCCCACTTCCCTTCTTCCATCCAGGAAGTGTAATCAAAAGTCATTTTTATTAGCATAAAAATACTTTTGTATACCATATGCTTCCATTTCCCTCCTTTCTTTCGGGAAATGTTATCCGAAGCCAAACCATATATCCCATTTCCCTTCTTCCATCCAGGAAATGTAATTAAAACCAATCCATTATCATGAATTGCTTTAATAAATCTAAGACCGTCCCTACGGATTTCCCCACTGGACGCGCTCCTAAATGACTATCATCTTCTAGGGCCTATCTATACAAGATAACCTGGGAACCTACCAACGTCGGGAAGCGGCCATATTGCTTGCGGAAAAGTCAGGACCACACCCAGAATCCCCTAACCAGCGCAATAATATAAATGCCCATATGGCCTAGGGACTATATCCACCCTGCTCAATAGCCAGGGGGATTCACCACAACGCGCGCAACTTTCCTTATGATAGCGATTTAGGGAGGTGTGTAATCCATAAATTAACATTTATGAAAAACTTTACTTTTCCTTTTTAAAACATCATATTTTACATTTCCAAAAATCACCCATTTGTACTTATTCATTTAGTACCACATTTTATAATGTGCATCCTTTATTCATTTAAGTCATATTTTATTAATGACATAAGACCCAAAATGCAATCATCCTCAAACTAGCCTCCCGGACTACAATATAATTTCCTAAACCATTAAAATGAATCTCCCTGAGGGAGTGACTCCTAAATGTCTCACATTAACATTTTATCTTCAATTTATCTTTAGGTTAATCTCCTATTTCATTCATACATCAACCTATAAAATCTAGTCCTCGGGGTAAGCCCAAATATCCCATCTTAGCCTAGGACATTAGTCTACCGAACACAACCCTCTAGGACTCTTAATTACTTCCCAAAGGAAGGTTCCTAAACCTCGAACCTAAAAGAAAAGGGCTAAAAACAAAACTAGAAAAATCTCACATTTTCAGAAGGGGTCAATCGATCGACCCCTGGCCGTCGATCGATCGAAGGCCTTGATCCATCGATCCCCCAGGCTCAATCGATCGATTCTGGCGGACAACTTCTTCTCCGAGAAGCTATTTCGTCCATTGACGAAACCTCAAAGATTTTATTTGCTATTTCACCCAACCACAACAACAAATACTACTATAACATCATTTCGACACATCAAATAACCAATTATTTCTCTTCAAATCAAATTAAACTACAAGATTTAGAGTTAAACACAAAAATCAACCAAAAACCCATTTATGGTTGATCGAGTGGAAAAACCGAGCGTTTGTGTAATACGCTAGTCGTTGTTAGCGGCTTCCAATCTCAATACAAAAAAACCTAAACTTGTAACTACACTTCTTAAGGAGTATAGTGGCGAGTCTGGGTACCGAATCCACAGGGAATGGTTTATAGAATTTAATTGATTTATTACTTCTAAAGAAAAAATGAAAAAGATGATGATGGTTGACAAGGGGAAATAAGTTGGAACAAATTTATAAAACTAATTAAAATGAATGAGGAAATAGGTTGGAATACAATCCCCCAATCCCTAGTAATTACCCATTAGAATACTAGAATTGTAAATTATAAATTTGAATGAATCCAGTCTTTATAGATCCTAAGCATTACATATATGAGGTTCAAGCCCGCATCATATGAAATCAAAGATAAATATAAAGCGGTGCTAAATAATTACACGCACATCATAGTCTTAAATATCCCAAGTACCTAGGGCAAGAGATATTAAAAGATCTAGGATGATTGTGAACTTCTCTTACACGATTCTTTCAAATTTAAATTTAAATTCTATTTCCTACGTAGATAAATTACATCGGGATGGGTTCATGCATCCCAACCCTTAAAAATTAGCTAAACATGATGAAAACAAAAGAAAACTCTAACAAACATTGTTAACAATTTGCAAAACAATTGAGAATTGAATGGAAAAATAAAATAGAGAATAGAAATTGATACTTGTATTTAGCAAGAGGAGAAAGAGATGAATTTGAATCCAGCAAAACTTCTTCTTCAAACTTACAACTAGGGTTTATGAAAACTTCTACCAAAGAAAACTACAATCTAACTTTCTCTCTCTAATCCTACTCCTACCCTCTAGAATTTGACTCCCTCTCTCTAGAATTCAACTCCCCTTGAAAATGAGGTAGAGCTTGGTCTTTTATAGCACCAAGTTGCATGAATTTGGCATCAAATTTCTCTTGTGGCACAATTTTTCCAAGAGTTGCACTGCATTAAATGCATAATTAATTACAAAAATCCGCACATCTAGACTCTTCATTATCACGCAACTTCAAAACATCGTAACTTCTTCACCGTAGCTCGGATTGAGGTGTCGTTTTTTCCAGTATTCTTGTAATTTAGAGCTCTTCAACTTTCTAGTTGGTCCCACCTTCGCACTAAGGCTGAAAAATTACGAAAATGCCCTTCAACTCTCCATTTCTTGGTTTCTTTCACTGTTTTGAGTTCTCCTTCGCACTAACTTGCATGAAATACCTGTACAACACATGAGAAATACACAAAACACGAAATACTTGCCAAAAAAGGTTAGTAGCATAAATAAGAGACAAATCCAAGATAAATACACTGCACGGGATCATAAAAATACTGAAATTAAGGGGATAAATATGAAGAATATGTGCCTAAACACACCCCCTAACTTAGAACTTTGCGCGTTCCGAGCAATGTAAATGAATCTAACCAAAAATCCACTCTTGAAAATTCTTTTATTGGGATAAAATTCCACTTTCCCAGGCAAGCGATTGCATTTAGCGTATGCAACAAGCCTTTAAACCTCTAGGTTACCCTAGTAGGACGAGTTTTGTCTCGTGAGGGTTTGCAGTGAATATACCCACAAAATTCTTTATTGACTCAAATAAATATCAAAATACTTAAAAATTGTACAATTTAAACTTTTTGAAAAATAATCAGCATAAATTCATATTCAAATGTCTCAAACCATAGTGTGTGTGTGTGATAAGCCAAAAATTAAACCTCAAATTTCCACCGATTGATCATTACATTACTTTTCGAAAATTCGTTTTGATTCAAATTCTTACGGATGCACTCACAAACGAATCACTCGGATTGTGGCTATTTTCTCTCGGTATGCATGATATAAAGAGTAAATATAATGGACACAAATTCATGCATACAAAATTGAAAAGAAGGAAATATATGGTGCAAAGAACTCATCATCGGAATACAGTTATTAGGAAATGGGAACCTCATCTCTTAATCACACCATTTTAATCTCTCATATTATCTTTTCATGTCTTAGCTCTCCACGCAGTAATTAATTTCGCCATTTGGACTCAGTTAGGACTTTCTTGGGTTAAAAGGTGTAAAGGGTAAAAATGGGAGTTGACGGAATGTTCGTAATTGGAAAATGTCCTTATGACGTCTATTAGTGCTTTTTCGGGCATTTGCTCATTTTTCTCTTTCTTTTTCTCTTTTCATTTTTTTCGTTTTCTTTTTTTTTTTTCTTTTTTTTTCTTGCCATTTTTCTTTTGAGCACTTTTTTTCTGTTTCTCTCTTGCCCATTTTAATTGCACAATTTGGACTTTATTTGATGAATTTTCTCAATTTTTCCAATTCCGGACTATTTGGGTTTTTCGGGTTATCAAACGAAAAGATAAATTTTATTTGGCTCAACTTGGGTTGCAAAGGGATAATTTTGTTTTTCACAACTTTTTATGGCTAATATTTTTGGGTGACAAACGAGGGCCTACTTCATTGTCCAAATTGCTAATCACCTTACCATATGCATCTCGAGATTAATTAAGTTTAGAGATATATTTAGCACGAATTTCGAGACAACATTTCACACATTTCCCATAACCGATCAAAACAAAGGATTGATATCATCAACGACTTATTAAAACGCTGAAAAGAACTTTGAGTTAATCATAAACTCAGATTGATTTTAAAAACTCATAAAAAATTGATAGGCTCGAAATCTCACCGGGTTGGACTAATCTCCACACTTATTCGTAAAGTCGTCAATTTTCTTTCAATTTCCATCTTTGGTCAATTTTGGCTTAGTGCATTTTGAATTGTACAATTTGAGACTTTAAATAGAATAAAGGTGATATTTTTGAAAAATTTAAATTCCAATTTTTATTTATTTTGAAGAAAAATATTTTTGGTTTTTTCAAAATTTTTCAAATTTTTTTTTATACACATATATATGAATATAAGCAAAGTTTTATGAATACGCACCTGTCATCCCCCCGAACTCAATGATTTGCATTGTCCTCAATCAAATGGATAAGAGAAATAATGAAGACAATATGAAGAGTGCGATAAATAAAACAAGCAAATTATTAAAATGCAACAAGACACTAGATAACACTTATACATGACTCAAAAATACAACAAAAATCACCCCATACGCGTCGGGGGTGCGGCGATCGCTCATCTTTCTCAAATCACCCGACCCCTTGCACGGGGTACGATGCTCTCCTCGTTTCTCCCGTCTTACCATCATAAGTGAATAGCCGAACAAATTTGGGCCCGCGCCCATAGATAAAGGAAAGATCGGGAGATGTATTAGGATCACGTGGAAAAGGATCCTCTTGTTGCGTAGCACGTGGGTTGGTCTCTAAATTGGACGAGATTTGAGTCGTATCTTCAAGTACCTCCTAAGACTCAAAGGGTATGGGTGGATGTTTGGGAAAGAGAAATGCATCAATGCTATTATCCCACTCGCTTTCGTCTAAATGACGAAATGAGGCCCAGAAAGATTGGACTTCAGCATTTAGGCTTTCATCCACCTGTCCAAACTCCCTCTCAAACTCTGCTAAGCTCAACGCCTCTAGCTCACACTCGTGCTTGAGGTCCTCAACCGGCCTTTCGTGCTCACTCACCGAATGATAGGGGGTGTGGGTGGGTTGATAGAGCCTCTCCCGACACACTCTAAATCTCCTCTTTCACTCTTGTTCATGGGCTCACTCGTGCTCTCGATTGCATTAACTAAACATACCTCCCCTACCTTGCTCTCGATGTTGTAACCACTCCTCTCATTGTGTGCGACACAACCTTCCCCTAATGGATCTTCCTTGTAAGTTCTTTCTTGCTTGTGTGCTTCCCCCAAAAAATCCAACCCCCGCGGGTCCTCTTCATCATCCTCTCTCTTAGAATTATTAAAGATATTTGTGTCGAGGGTCATGTTCCCGAAAGTTAATTGCATACGCCCACTTCGGGTATTGATAAGAGCATTAGCAGTAGATAAAAATGGACGGCCAAGGATAACGGAAACATGATTACTTGGGAGAACGGAGGATTCTTCGTCCCAAATGACAAAATCCACCGGGAAGTAGAAAGTGTCTATTTGAACAATCACATCCTCAACAATTCCCCGAGGAAACTTCACAGAACGATCCGCGAGCTGGAGAGTCATTTTTGTGGGCTTAAGGGCCCCCAGTTCCAGTTTCGTATAGATGGAATAGGGCATAATGTTAACACTCGCCCCGAGATCTATTAGAGCTCTCTCAATTCGGTTCTTCCTCATGATACAAGAAATAGTGGGTGCACCCGGATCTTTATATTTTAATGGAAATTCACTCGACAAGACTGCGCTAACATTTTGGGCCAAAGAGACGTTCTGGTTTACCTTTAGCTTGCGTTTCACCGTGAGTAAGCCTTTAATAAACTTAGCATACGCGTGAATTTTCTGTATAGTCTCGAGAAAAGGTAAATTGACTTTTACTTGCTTAAGGACTTCCAGAACTTCATCACGGGAGGTCATTTTGGAGTGAGAGACCAATCGTTGAGGGTATGGGGAAGCGGTGGGGGTGATGGCCTTGGGTCCACTAGTGTTTTCCTCCTCCTCACTCTCAATTAAAGGGGCATCTTCGGCCTCTCTTGTGTCGGGCGAAACCTCTTTATCTTTAGATGTAGTGCGTGGGGGAGGTAACAAATCAACTATTCGCCCACTACGCAGAGTGGTAATAGCGCTACATTGCTCTCGATGGTCGTGGGATGTAGTGCCAATACTGATTTGTCCTTGGGGAGGGGGTCTTTGGCCTTGAGCTGGGAATTTACCTTTCTCCTGAGTATTCACTGCAGATAGCAACCTAGAGATGCTAGTATGCATTTCAGCGAACATTCGATCATACTTAGCAGAGCTCTCCTTTTGGGATTGAATAAGGTGATTTATGTTGTCTTCAAGAGATCGCCTCGAAGGGGTAACATACGGACCAGGAGGTGGTGTCTGCAAAGGAGGTTGCATTGGAGGAGCCATATGCTGAAATTGAGGAGGGGTTTGTGGCAAAGTCACATGTGGATGAGGCACCATCCCCCCTTGTGGTTGTCCATAGTTGAAACCAGGATGATTCCTCCAAGATTGATTATATGCACTCCCTTGAGGTGCATTAAAATTTTCACGAAACCCTCCTATCGCCTCTACTTGCTCAGTGTACATTGCCTTGTAAGCAGGGATGGTAGGACATCCTTCGGTAGAATGACCAGCAGCACAAATGTCACACACTTTCTCCTTTCCTGTTTGCACGGGTCCAGACACATCTCTCAATCGCATATCTAGCATATCTCTGAAATTCTTCTCCAATTGGTCAAATTTTCGATCCAACAAAGTGTCCTTGTCCAAGTGATAAATACCGGACGCAGCAGGCAAGTTGGACACTTGTCGATTTCTATTTTGACTATTGGGATAAGAAGTATCCCATGCTTGGGTAGTTTCTGCCACATATTTCAAATGAGCCTCAGCATCGCTCGTACTTAACTCCCAAAAAGGTCTCTCACACATGGTTTGAACAAGTTGTTTAGACGCTACAGTAAGGCCTTGATGGAAAAATGAAATCAGATGATGAGGTTCAAAACCATGATGGGGGCACGCATTAACTAACTCCTGATATCTCTCCCAACACTTATCAAAAGCCTCATTCTCATTTTGACGAAAAGCTTGGATTTGGGCTTTAACAGAATTGGTTTTGTGTTGTGGAAAAATTTTTGAGATAAACTTGTTTTGCATATCTCTCCAGGATAAAACAGAATTTGGGGGCAAGGACCATAACCAAGTTTTAGCTTTATCCTTTAAGGAAAAAGGAAAGAGCTTCAACCGGAATACCTCTTGTGGACAAGCTTGGTCTCCAAATGTCTCACACGTATCTTCGAATTCTCGAATATGGAGATATGGTTTTTCCGAATCCATCCCATGAAATGTAGGAAGAATTTGGATCATTCCATTCCGAAAGTGGAACTGACCGGCATTATACGGGAGTAAAATGCAACCAGGGGTAACAGTTCTCTCCGGAAATAAAAGATCTTTCATGGGTTGATATGGTACATCATCCTCTCCCGCACCAACACCGACACTACCATGATCCGACATATCGCTACCGAAAGGTTCAGAATTCTCACTCAGGGTTTGACTCAAAGAACGACTTGTGATGGCATTATTAGGTGAAGGAGGTGGAACCCAAAAACGAGGAGACTCAGAATTTTCAGAACTGGCTTCGGCAATAGGATTTTCGTGAACTTGGGTGGGAGATAAATTCTGCATATAAGCACATAAGAGATGAAATTAAATTTTTATTTATTTATTTATTTATTTATTATTATTTTATTTATTTATTTATTTTTTGAAATCACTTGTAGATAAAAATAACTTTCTTGAAAATTTAACAATTTCAATCCCCGGCAACGGCGCCATTTTGATCGAGTGGAAAAACCGAGCGTTTGTGTAATACGCTAGTCGTTGTTATCGGCTTCCAATCTCAATACAAAAAAACCTAAACTTGTAACTACACTTCTTAAGGAGTATAGTGGCGAGTCTGGGTATTGAATCCACAGGGAATGGTTTATAGAATTTAATTGATTTATTACTTCTAAAGAAAAAATGAAAAAGATGATGATGGTTGACAAGGGGAAATAAGTTGGAACAAATTTATAAAACTAATTAAAATGAATGAGGAAATAGGTTGGAATACAATCCCCCAATCCCCAGTAATTACCCATTAGAATACTATAATTGTAAATTATAAATTTGAATGAATCCAGTCTTTATAGATCCTAAGCATTACATATATGAGGTTCAAGCCCGCATCATATGAAATCAAAGATAAATATAAAGCGGTGCTAAATAATTACACTCACATCATAGTCTTAAATATCCCAAGTACCTAGGGCAAGAGAGATTAAAAGATCTAGGATGATTGTGAACTTCTCTTACACGATTCTTTCAAATTTAAATTTAAATTCTATTTCCTACGTAGATAAATTACATCGGGATGGGTTCATGCATCCCAACCCTTAAAAATTAGCTAAACATGATGAAAACAAAAGAAAACTCTAACAAACATTGTTAACAATTTGCAAAACAATTGAGAATTGAATGGAAAAATAAAATAGAGAATAAAAATTGATACTTGTATTTAGCAAGAGGAGAAAGAGATGAATTTGAATCCAGCAAAACTTCTTCTTCAAACTTACAACTAGGGTTTATGAAAACTTCTACCAAAGAAAACTACAATCTAACTTTCTCTCTCTAATCCTACTCCTACCCTTTAGAATTTGACCCCCTCTCTCTAGAATTCAACTCCCCTTGAAAATGAGGTAGAGCTTGGTCTTTTATAGAACCAAGTTGCATGAATTTGGCATCAAATTTCGCTTGTGGCACAAGTTTTCCAAGAGTTGCACTGCATTAAATGCATAATTAATTACAGAAATCCGCACACCGAGACTCTTCATTATCACGCAACTTCAAAATATCGTAACTTCTTCACCGTAGCTCGGATTGAGGTGCCGTTTTTTTCAGTATTCTTGTAATTTAGAGCTCTTCAACTTTCTAGTTGGCCCCACCTTCGGACTAAGGATGAAAAATTACGAAAATGCTCTTCAACTCTCCATTTCTTGGTTTCTTTCACTGTTTTGAGTTCTCCTTCGCACTAACTTGCATGAAATACATGTAAAACACATGAGAAACACACAAAACACGAAATACTTGCCGAAAAAGGTTAGTAGCATAAATAAGAGACAAATCCAAGATAAATACACTGCACGGGATCATAAAAATACTGAAATTAAGGGGATAAATATGAAGAATATGTGCCTAAACAATGGTTTAAACCTCCAAAAGTAACTATACATGCAAATTTATCGCACTAAATCAATATCTAGCAAGTAAGAAACTTGCCTCGAGGTTCGTAGTCTCGGATCACCTCCGGTAGCGACGAAATCCGGCCAAAATCTTCCATTTTCTCTCTTTCTCTCCATTTCTCCCAACTCTCTCTTCTCTCTCTCTCTCTCCTTTGGTTTCTCACACAAAAATGAAGAAAAAGAAAGGGAGTGGGGGGACTTATACGGGTCTCAAAACATAAATCTCCACTTTTAATTGCTAATACACCACTAAAATGACTCGTAACCACTTATTTGAGTCATAACCCCTTAAAAATGCCCGAATTTCAAAAATTACAACTGGGCACTTATTTCGACTATCTCGACTATTCTAAAAACAACCGCACCACCTATTTTGGCATTCGAAAAAGTGTGAACTATTTTTATGTTCCAATTTCATTTCAATTCATTAATTTTTACCCAAATTTAAATATAAGTCATAACCGTCGTTTTACATAAAACGACGCAATATAACACAATATAATGTTATTTACCTTCTCATAATGGTAAATAGACAAAACATAGTAAATATTATCCCTAAGTCTCATGGGAAATAATATTTACTCCAACATCCCCTATTTTATAAAATTTGCCCATCAGGCAAAATAGTATAAAATAGTCGCCCAAAAACCTGGGTTGTTACAATATATATATATATATATATATATATATATATATATATAGTTAGTTAGTTATCGGATGAATAGTAATATTTAGGTGAATAGTGATTTCGGTAATAAATTATGTTTTAAACAAAAGTTCCACGTTAAAGTTTACATGCAAAAAATTTTATGCACTATACGGAGGTTAAAAATATCAAATACGAAGTTGCATGCCGTGTTCGGGCATGGCTTGTGGCATATGTGACGCGCATTCGTGGAAAAGGATAATAAATGACAAATGTGGTATTTAACTTTACACGGGGAAATAAAAATGCACGAACCATTCGTATTATGTAAATAACATATAAAAAGTGTCACTGACACGTTTCAGGGATTATTTTTGTATATGCGATACGAACCTCGCTTTGGTAAAAAAATATATTGGTACACAAATTATGAAAGACCCTATTATGGTAAAAATGTGTAATTTTGTCAGATGAATGTTATTTTCGTGAAAAAAAATACCCAAAAAAAATTCCGAAAACATCCACAAAGATGTAAAAATTAACTCTCGTCAACTTTCCTATTTTACACTTTCTCGAAAAATATCGTTTAGGCATTTGTTTTCGGCATTTTGATCCCAAAACTAACAAATTAAGTTAAGGGTGCAAGAGTAATATTTATAAATTTTTGAGTATGTAGTATTTTATTCAAACTTATAATTATGAATATATAGGGGTAGGTGTACATATTCATTAGAAGACTCGGAAGTTTTTTTATTTTATATATTCTTCTTGTTTGGCCGAAATAGATACATGTGTACACGTGTAGATGTATAAGTATGTATATTATTTTAAAGGTTAGAATACATGTTGGTGTTTTTGTGTTGTAAGTATGCCTTGGTACCAAATATATATATATATATATATATATATATATATATATATATATATATATATATATATATATATATATATAGAGAGAGAGAGAGAGAGAGAGAGGCTCTCCAACATACCTCATTAAACATACCTAGCAACATACTTATTTTTTTAAAATGGTAAAAAAAATAATTTTGAGTTAATATTTTTTATATGGATTCATGATAGTTCAATGCGCTCCAGTAAAAAAAATCAGAACAAAATAATGTGTTTTGATATTTTTAAAAAATAGGTAAAAAAATTGACAGTTTTAAAAGGTAAAAAATGACAGTTTTTTTAATTATTTTTTAAAAATATCAAAACATATTATTTTGTTCTGATTTTTTTCATAGGGGTACATTTAAATATTATGAATCCATATAAAAAATATCAACTCAAAATTATTTTTTTTACTATTTTAAAAAAAAGTTGTCAATTTTTTTACCTATTTTTTAAAAATATCAAAACACATTATTTTGTTCTGATTTTTTTCATAGGGGTACATTTAAATATTATGAATCCATATAAAAAATATCAACTCAAAATTATTTTTTTTTACTATTTTAAAAAAAAGTTATGTTGTTAGGTATGTTGCTAGGAGGTATGTTGGAGGGCCTGACTCTCTCTCTATATATATACAGGGGCGGATGGAGCTTGAGCCCAAGAGGGGCCATCCCCCCGGTTGGATAACTACAAAAAAAAAAATTGATAAAAATAGCCAATGGTCAGCAGTAATTTTTCATTAAAGAAATTTCATGAGTCATCCTATAAAAAATGGCTATTGAAATAAATTTCATGAGCACTAATTTGTATCTATGTTTGTGTGGTCTCAAATTGTTAATAATGATTGAGAGTAATTGTTTGGGCATTGTAAAACTATAATTTGTTTAAAATTAGAAATAACCCCCCAAAAAATCGCCTCGGGCGCTCCCACCCCCGAACCCCCGACAACACTCGAAACTTTCGCATATGTAATTTTCAACCGATTTGGCCCCGGTTGGACTAAAATCCTGGATCCGCCACTGTATATATATATAGAGAGAGAGAGACTTATACAAACCAAGTATACATATTTGTTGGCGTAAACCAATTTTTTTAAATATTAAAAAAATATATTTCTGTTAATTTTTTTACGTAATATTTAAATATTTCAAACGATCTATATAAAAAAAAAAGAGCTCGAATAAAATCTTTAGAAAAAAGGGTAAAATTTTTGCAGTTTTTCCGTCATTAGATAAGAAGAGGGTATGGGTTAATACGCATTGGAGACCGGGTGGTAGGGTGGTGGTGAGATATCTGAACCCATCTTACTTTTGTTTCATATTTGCTTCAGAACAGGAAGCGAATAGGATCTTGGGGATGAAAAGTGGGCTGTGCATGGAGCCCATTTTTTTCTGGATAAGTGGCATCCGTTGGGATGCTGTTCGAAAAATGGGTCATAGGAAGAAGTTACACAAGCAGGTCGCAGACCCTTAAACCTTAAACCTTAGGATCGGAGCTACAGCTGGTAAGGATGTAGCGGAGGGGACCTGTACGACAGCAGCTGGCTTAGCTCTTAAGAATGGGCATCATTTAATGGTGTCAGATGGTGAGTTTTGTTCCAACTTAGTTCACGTTGCCCATGCTATAGTTCCTTTCAATAATTCTACAAGTCGTGTGCCCCCCTTAGACCATTATTGTAAGCGATGGTCTAATTCCAACTTTAATAAGATGAGTCCTTGTCTTACCTCGGGTAAAGTGTTCAAAAAAGGAGTGTTAAACAAAAAACATAAGCCTAAGGGGGAGATTAAGTGGAAAGCAGGGTTGAAAAAGACATTAATTGTGTGTCTGGAGGCAAACATTGCTTTGATATTGCGGCTCCGTGTGTAGGCGAGTTCGAGAGTGGTGGCAGGGGTATGAGGTGGAGGGAAATGCGTCTTTTAGATTGGCGACTAAATTGTACTGCCTTAAGGGGATATCATTCGATAGAATAGAGATGTGTTTGGCAATGTGAGGGGAGTGATAGAGCATGTCTTGGAGGATATTCGAGTTCTCGCCGAGAAAGAAGTGGTTGGTGGTCTGTCGAGGGAAGAAAATGTGGCGAGGGTCAAGAAAAAAAGGGAGGTGGGGAAGCGTCTGATTCAGGAGGAGGTGAGTTGGAGACAAAAGTCTAGGGCACTTTGGCTTAGGGAAGGTGACAGCAATACTAATTTTTTTCATAAAGAGACAAACTCACATCTTCGCTTTAATCATATCAGGAAGGTCGTAGTAGGGGGAGTGGAGTTCACCGAGGAAAGTGAGGTTCGTAGGGAGATCAGTCAGTTCTATGAGAGATTGTAGACGGAGGAGCCATGGCGACCGAAGTTGGATGGGCTTCCAGTGGCAAGCATCTCTAGGGATGAGGTCATTCAGTTGGAAAGGATGTTCATAGAGGTGGAGGTGGTCCACGTTCTGAGGTAGATGTGTGGTGATAAGGCGCCTGGTTCAGACGGGTTCACTATGGCTTTTTTCCAGCAGTGTTGGGAGGTCCTCAAGGTGGATGTGATGGCTATTTTCAACAAGTTCTATGATAGGGGTTACTTTTTGAGAAGTCTAAATGCCACGTTCATTACTTTGGTCCCTAAGAAAAGGGAGGGGGTATAAATGTGAGAGATTTCAAGCCTGTTAGTTTGGTCGGTAGCGTGTATAAGCTCATTTATAAGGTTTTGTCAGTCAGACTTAGAAATGTGATGGATCCTCTTATTTCGGATGCTCAGAGCGCATTGTGGGTGGTCATCAGATCCTTAATGCTGCACTGGTAGTTAATGAGTGCATCGAAGTCAGGTTGAGAGGTGGGGATCCTGGTATTCTATGCAAGTTTGACATTGAGAAAGCATACGATCACGTGAGCTGGGAGCTTCTTCTTTATTTGCTCAGGAGGATGGGGTTTGGGGAGAGGTGGTGCAGGTGGATAAAATGTGTATTTCCTCCATCAATTTCTCTGTACTTGTTAGTGGGGGTGCCTGAGGGGTTCTTCTCGAGTTCACAAGGTCTTAGACAGGGCGACTCATTATCCCCCTTCCTTTTTATCCTGGTTATAGAGGCTTTTTCTCGGATGATGCGTTGTATAGTGGAGGGTGGTCTTGTTTTAGGGTTTTTGATCGGGAGCTCTGTTACCCATCCAGTTGAGGTCTCTCGCCTTCTGTTTGCGGATGATACTATTATATTTTGTGGGGCATTCGTGGATGAGGTCAGGTCATTGCGGTTGCTTCTGGTGTGTTTTGAGGTTGTGTCGGGTTTGCGTATGAACCTCCAGAAGAGTTATTATCTCGTGTTGAGGGGAAGTGGGGGAGCTTCTTTGCTGTGGAAGATCATTTGGAAGTGTCATGCACCTCCTAAAGTGTGCTTCTTTGTGTGGACCGCTGCCCGGCAGGCCATTTTGACTATTGCGGGGATTCAGAATAGAGGAAGGAGGATGGCCAGTAGATGTTAGTTATGTAAGAAGGAGGAGGAGACAACCAATCACCTCCTTCTACACTGTCAGGTATCTAGGGGTCTTTGGGATTTGTTTTTCTCTTTATGCCAGATTATTTGGGTTATGCCTCGTACGATGTGCGAGGTTTTGGCGGCTTGGAGGAGGCCTAGGGGTTGGTTTGGCCCTCAGTTGGTCTGGATGTTGGTCCCTTATTGTATTTTTTGGACCATTTGGCAGGAGAGGAACATGAGATACTTTGAGGGTGTCGATCCTGATCCTTCTCGGATTCGGTACGATTTTCTGAGTCTTCTCCTTACTTGGTATAAGAAAAGACACGTCTCATCTCTGTCTCTCTTTCTTGAGTTTTTGGAGGAGTAATCGGGCCTTATGTAGTTATTTTTAGGTTTCGGCCCTGCACTTCTTGGCTTTGTATACTTCCTGTATACGGGATTCCTCCCCCTTATGCGTTTTTTTCTATTGAATCATTTACTTATAAAAAAAAGTACTTTAAGAAATTCGAAAATTTGACCGATTTTTTTAAAATAGCAAAATATATTATATTGAGTTGATTTTTTTGTATGGGTCACTTGAAATGTTTAAATATCATATAAAAAAATTTAGCTAAAAAATATATTTTTTAGTATTTAAAAAAAATTGATATGTATATTTTGTATGTATTAAAATCTCTCTCTCTCTCTCTGTATATATATATACAGAACTGCTCCTGTGTAGACTAGTCCGGATTTTAAGAGTGCTGACCAGACATGTGTCACCTGTCGGTGTGCCCAGAAAAGGGAGAGAGTGCGCCTATAATTTAGCCAATAATTTCTAGGCTCACCGTCAGGTAAAATGTGTCTGGTCCGCACTTTTAAAATGAAGACTGGTCCGCACAAGAGCATTATTATATATCAGTACTACTCTTGTGAGGATCAGTCCGCATTTTAAGAGTGCGAACTAGACATGTGTCACCTGGCGATGACCCCAGAAAATAGAGAGAGTGTGCCTATAATTTCGCCGATAACTTCTAGGTTCACCGCCAAGTAACACGTGTTCGGTCCACACTTTTAAAATGCGGACTGGTCCTCATAAGAGCATTATTATATATTAGTACTTCTCTTGTGTGGAGTAGTCCGCATTTTACGAGTCCGGACCGGACATGTGTCCCCTGACAGTGAGCCCAGAAAAGAGAGAGAGTGTTCCTATAATTTAGCCGATAATTTCTAAACTCACCGCCAGATAACATGTGTCCGGTCTATACTTTTAAAATGCGGACTGCTCCGCACAAGAGCATTATTATATATCAGTAATGCTCTTGTGAGGACCAGTCCGCATTTTAAGAGTGCGGACCGGACATATGTCACCTGGCGGCAACCTCGAAAGAGAGAGAGAGAGAGTGTGCCTATAATTTAGCCGTTAATTTCTAGGCTCACGGCCAGGTAACACGTGTCCGGTCTGCAGTTTTAATATACGGACTGATCCACACAAGATAATTATTATATATTAGTATTGTTCTTATACGGGTCAGTCCGCATTTTAATAGTGAGGATCATATATATATATATAAGGCTCCCGCTTTATTACAGTCTCATAGAGATAAATGTCATTTGATTTTACCCATATTTCTTTATAATACGAAGTTATGCATATTTGAGCCTAAAACCTTCCTAGGATTCCTTAAATATATGTATCTAATATCTTCGCCATGTGGAGGGATGACGAGAACGATTCCAAATCGATCGCCATCCATCACATGGCGACCTCATTTTGGTCGGTTGTTTAGTCTATAAAATTTCCTAGTACCAACGCAATTTGCGTTAATTAACTCACTCTAAACGCTATTCATTTGTCATCCACCGGATGTTAAGAAATAGGGTTTAACAATGTTCAACCCACTTCAAACAAAAATATGCTTCCAAAAAAGTAAGAACATGCAACATTGTGCGAGATTTGAAGTCGTAGGTGCTCAACACATGAAAGTGTAGTGTTCTTCCTTTCAAGTGGTCCATAGCCTCCAAAGATTAGCTTCTCATATAATTGTTTAATTGTATAAGGTAATGGGATCCATTAGTTTAATAAAAGGAAAATGATAACACGTGATTTCGGGCACATTTGAGCCCCAAAATAGTAAATATAAGAGCTCTACATGAGTATTTGTGTCCTATTAAATGCATGTTGAATCTCTATCCCTACTAGTTTTAATTTTTTTTTTGTGTTCTTAGAACACATGTGATCATTATACTTAATAAAAAGGAGGATGATTAGGAAAAAAAACTAACATGAGATAATGAAAACTTATGAAGCCCGGATGCGGAGGCAGGAGACCTAAGATTATATTTAAAATCATTTTTTTTCTTAGGTGACAGCCAGAATTCTTTTAGAACTTACACAATTTATCTTGAAATCATTAACCATATTGTCCAATTCATTATATTTTTTAGAACTTACTCCAGGGAAATGCTTTTTTTCCTTGCATTCTTAATAAAATATATTTGTTTGCAAAAAAAAATTGGATGTGTTTGATTTCCATGGAAAATAGTTGTTTGGACTCTTGTTTCTCTCTTGTAGTACCTTGATTGCAAACACCTTATATAAGCACAACACTTATTCACCTAACAAGTACCTTATCTCAAACCTCACATTTATTGAAAAATAGTTCTTATCCAGCCACCAAAGAAATGGTTTCCATGAAAAATAGATAAAGTAAGACTAAAAACTCATACATTTTTTCATTCATTTTCCAACTTCTTATCCAAATGAACCATTTTTTATGCATTTTCTATGTTTGCAATCAAATACACTTTGATGAAACATGAAATCATGAATAGAAAATGAAATCAGTGACTACTATTTAATCTTCATTTGTGTAAAATAATGAAACTATTAATGTCATAGTAGTGCATTTGAACACATCAAATATATTAATACTGACAGGCCCGTCATGTTTTGACCACCACAATGATATATCGTGAATGTATTTAAAATAAAATCAGTGCCAACTAACTGATCTTCATTAGTATAAAACAATGAAACTATTGATGTCATAGTAGTCCTTTGAACACATCAAATATATTTTAACTAAAAAGTTTGTCACGATTTGACCGGCACAATGATGTATCGTGACTGGATTGGTTGGTGTGTGAGTTACCAATAAATGTAAATCATAATTGTGTGTGCCAAATGCTGTCAATATAACATACTAGCAAATTACATATGCTAATGTTAAAATGTCATTATGGGTATTGTTCTAAAGCTAAAATGTCACTGTTTATAGTACACAGATGGCTCTCTCTCTCTCTCTCTCTCTCTCTCTATATATATATATATATATATATATATATATATATATATATATATATATATATATATATATATAACAAGAAAAAAGAATAACCTAACTCAAACAGGCTCAGGTTAAGCAGTGGCAATAGAAGAGAAAAAATAAAATAATAAACTCGAACAACACCTAGAGATAGGATTTTAGCAAAAATGACAAATTTGGTGTCATGGTCACAACTCATCCCAGTAATAAAATCGAGTAATTAGTGTCAACGGCACCAGAGAACGACCCACTCCGAATAAAGTCTCTGCAAAAGGCAAACAGATGGTGAAATAATGCTAGACAAACATGTCAATAACACTAGAGCCAAGGAGGGAGACTTTAAATCTAAGGGAACTATAAAAAGATATACCTTAGTTAAAGTGAGAGACCCCCCCCCCCCCCCAAAAAAAAAAAAAAGGACAAAAGTCCTTCTGAGTGTCTACCCGGGACGAAAAATCGCTAAGACAGTTGGACCCCCCCCCCCCCCCCCAAAGACTTGATATCTGTACTAAAAAAATACAAAATTCTCCAAATGTAGACAAGAGATAAGACTCCAAACGGAGCCTCGAAATACAGAAAATATAGAAAAATACAACATAGAAAAACAAAAACCAAACTGAAAATGGATAGTTCTTATCACAACCACTCCGATTTTCTTTTCGATAGGGTCTTTAGCAGTTGATGAAACCAATATACTCGTGTGTCCATTTCGACATACCAAACTTGGTGAGACTCACAAAACAGTTTTGGATTTTTTTGGTATTAGTTTATATTTGGATAAACGGAAGACCGAGTGATCCTCATGTAAGGACAATTTTTTATATTTAGTCAATTTGTAGTGTTAGCTAATTCTGTTGATCAAAATACGTACTTTGTTCGGGTGTGTATACTCAAGCCTACGAGTGAAGATAAGCTAGAGGCCGCATTTGTTTAAATCACGTTCATATTTTACATCACGCCACTTTCTCATTCCCAGATTTATATGACTCTTTTGATATTTGGAGAAACATGTTTCTAGGCTTTAAATGTTTTTAAAATGATTTTTGAAAGTGTTTTAAAAAAAATATTAGATTTTTTCAGGCCGTTCTGACGACTTTTCACATGTCGTTCAAACGAGGTCCTTAATATCGTTTCAACGAAAGATCCAATGAGTTTAATAATCGAAAGCTTTGCCTTCACTAGAATCTCATTAGATAACTCGTTCGAAGCTCATTCCAACGAGATTGGAACCTTTGTTCAAACAAACTTAAAAAATGACATAGTGAAAGTTTTGCTTTCTAGCTAGAATCTCATTTGATATCTCGTTAGATTCGTGTTCGAACGAGATCATTTACGTCACTTGAATGAGGTACCATGTTGTTCGAATTACCCGACATGCTTTTCAATAAATATGGTTTTGGTTCAGTTTTTCCTCCTTCCCACGTTTTCAGAAAAACCTATGTTTTAAAGAAGTGCGTTGTAGCAGTTTTGAATATGTCTTCTTCATGCCTCTTTAGGCTAAAAACACTTTGAAAACTCCTATCCAAATATCCTTTATTATTTATGATCAAGTTTTCAAAATCCAAAACCATGTAATTCATCAAATGTTTTAGGTCGTGCGGTGGATCATCTACTGCCAGAGACAATAAAAGCCATCGGTAAATGTTAAGGCAAAGAGTTACTGTAAAGTCGTGTTGGATTTCACAAAGCTCTGAACGAAAGTTTTGAAGACCGATTTTTTTTAGTCATTAGGAGTCAAGTTTTATAAGTCAATTGAATCTTCTTATAAAATCATATCTATAGTTAATTTTTCTAGGCCGGGTATCCGAGATTTTTTTCATTTGGGTTTTTCTCGTACATCGACGACTTATGGTTTGTTTATTTATCTTTGGAATCGAATCTTGCGTGATCACTTAGTAATTATGTTAACAATATTAAAATTGGAAAGAAATGAGACTTCCTGTATAGACGGTTACTTAATTGTTGAAGGTGTTTACGAAATGGGATAGATTAAACGAAGTTAAACTTAAAGAATATAACATGTCTTTATCAAATTGGTATTAGAGCTTGTTTCTAAAAATTACTTAGATGAATCCTGACATGTTTGATGGAACTAATTACATTTATCTCGTTATGATATTCCATTAAATATCTCTTATGATTTTTTGCTATATATGCAATAGTCTAACATTCCAGGTCCATGTTTTATCCATTTGTCTTTTATGGGGAAAAAAGGGAGAACAACTTTAGGGGGAGTTTTGATTTTATTGATTTATTCCATTCTATTTATACTCCCATGCATGTGAGTAGGAATTTTTCTACATGTACGTCCTACAGAAGCATCACGGAGATCTTTTGCGGCTGGGATGTTAGGTTATCCCGTGTCTTTTCCTTTTTGGCTTAATGTGGGTATTAGATTGGATTGATGGCCTCACTTAGTGATTCAATATTTTGTTTGTTCTTTGTCCCGTAATATCCGAATGGGGAGATTTATAAGAACAAATTTCCACATTGAGTCAATTTATAGTAATGGCTAATTCTAGTGATCAATACACGTGGTTTTTTAAGGTGTTGTGTACTTAAGCCTATAAGTGAAGATAAGTTAGCAGTTATATTTTCTCAAGTCAAGTTCATATCTTACATTGTGCCGCTTACTCATTACCAAAGGTATATAACCTTTTGGTATTTGGAGAATAACATTTTGAGGCTTTAAATGTTTTTAAAAGTGTGTTGAAAATTTTAGATTTTACCAAATTTTCTAATATATTTCACATGTCATTCGAACGAGGCCCTTTATCTCATTTGAATGTGAGATCAAACGAGTTAATAATTTAAAGCTTTGCCTTCATTAGAATCTCATTAGATAACTCGTGTGAAGCTCGTTCCAAAGAGATTGATGTTCGAATGAACTTTAATCGAGGTATAATGAACCTTTCCCCCCTCACTTGAATATGGTTTGATAGCTTGTTAGATTCATGTCCGAATGATATCTTGTACTTCATTTAAACGAGGTACCATGCTGTTAGAATGACCCGACGTGCTTTTCAAAAATTCGATCTTTGTTCAGTTTTTCCTACCTTCTAAAATTTTCAGAAAACCTGTTTTTAAAGAAGTGTGTTATAGCAGTTTTGAATAAGTCTTCTTCATGCCTCTTTAGGCTAAAAACACTTTGGAAAAGCCTCTCCAAATATCCTTGATTGTTCATGATCAAGTTTTCAAAATCAAGACCCACATAAACTTTTATCCATCACATGTTCGTGGTTGTGTGGTGGAATATGCACTATTGGAGACGATAAAGGAAAATGGTGGATAGCGAGGCAAGGAGTTGGTGTGAGGCAAGGAGTTGTGGATAGCGAGGAAAATGGTGGATAAAGGAAAGTTTCCATTTGGGTTTTTCTTTGACATCGACGTCTCGTGGATTGTTTTTTTTATCTTAGCAATTGATTCCTTCATGTTCATTTATAGTGCACCAAATCCTGTGCTTGGTCACGACCTTGGGGTCAAGAATTAAGTCCATGACCAGCTGGTCACGGCTTAAAATCGTGACCATATCAAACTCTGGCGTGACGAGATCCATGACCTAGTGTGGTCATAGATTCTTTTAGAGATGGTCACACACCAAATCCTTGACTATGTGGGTAGTGAACCATAGCCATGACCATTGCATGACCATCATGGCGCTAAATTCACACTAAATTTTCTTTCCAAGTATAGTCACGGACTAAGGTCGTGACCAGCCCCATCACCAAGGCCACAATACACACACAGAGGGTCACGACTTTGGGCCTCCAAATTAGTCACACGCATTGGTCACGAACTAAGTCCATGACCATTTCTATACCGACATCCTGACCATGACTGATGATGTGTTAAAAATTAGGGTCACGAAGGTTGGTCACGACCCAGATCTGTGACTAGTGTCTTTATACTAAAAGATGAAACCAATTTTCATTTTTCACTTGAAAATTTCCAAACCTAAATCTTTCCCTCTCTCTGACAATTTTTGGTGATTTCAAAGTTTTCCAACCCTAAACATTTCAATCTCAATCTCAAAGGTAACACTTAAACCCTAATATTTTGCATTTGGGTATTTGTGCATTTGTATATATATATATATATATATATATATATATATATATATATATATATATATATATATATATGTGTGTGTGTGTGTGTGTGTGTGTGTGTGTGTGTTTTTTGTTTATGTGTGTGTATGTATATTGTGTGTATTTTTGTGTGTATGTGGGTATCGTGTGTGTATTATTTGTATACTCTGTGTTTTTATTATGTGTATGTGTGTGTGTATTTGGGTATGAATGTATTTATATGTGTATATGTGTGTGTATTTGACCTGTTTCACACTAGTTGTAGGATATTGGGTATTTAAGAAATTTTATTTTTGGTACATGAGTGTGTATTTTATTTGTTTTGTTTCAAACAAGATATATGTGTGTGTATTTGATATGTTTCAAACTAATCGATTTGAAACTAAATATAGGTTTAAAATTAGATATTTAGGAAATTTAATTTTATTGGTTACCAAACAATTTTTCTTCTCTTATTTTCATTTTATAATGTTAAACATATACATTAGTTAACTTGATACAACAGTTTTTTTAGGTATATTATTGGTGAAATTGGTTAGTACATTATCAATTCTTTTAGCAATTCTTTAACTCTTTTATCAATATTAAGCATACAAAGTATCAACAAATTTTAGCAATTCTTTAATTCTTTATTTTAAATATGAATTGGGTATTTAGGAAATTTTATTTTGTAGGTTACCAAATAATTTTTCTTCTCTTATTTTCATTTTACATTGCTAAATATATACATTAGTTAACTTTTCGTGACATTTTTTTTAGTTATATTGTTGGTGAAATTTTTGGTTAAATTGGTTAGTACATTAGCAATTCTTTTAACAATTCTTTAATTCTTTTAACAATGCTAAGCATATAAATTATCAACAAATTTTAGCAACCCTTGAATTCTTTACTTTAAATATGAATCGTATACACATGTGCACACTAATTACTGTGTCATTTTATGAAATTATCATATACACAATTGAAACCATAATCTTAATGTATATGTTTAATGAGAAATGACAATACTTTAGTGAGATATTGTGATTATGGGTATGTGTTTAATTACATAGATGATATAAGGAGTACAGTATCATTATTAGTTATTAGTTTGGTTGTTGGATGCTATATTGGATTTCTTGGATTGCTAATACACACATATACTTTTAAACTATCTCATAATAAACCTTAACATGATGTGTCGTAGCACTTATGGTGGGTTGTTTTTTGGATTTTACATCGGTGAACTCCAAAATGCAAGGGGTTCGGAGAAGGGTAGTGATGAATCAAAACCTTAATCAAACTAATATACCCTTATGCCTTATATATTAGAATGAATAGTTATGAATGAATTAGAATCCTTATTTGTAGAACTCATATTCATGCCCTTATATATTTTTTTCGGGAAAAATGAGGCATGGAGATAATCAATGACAACAAAAGTGCGAGAGGTTGGAATTGGACCGCATACATAACTCTTTTACTGTGATATGAATCGATTATCACATATTTAAAGTTATAGTAAGCTAACCACTTGCCTCTATTGATTCGTAGTGTCTGATCCTTAGAGGTGGATGATGATATGGCGAAGAAAACACTTACTCCTTTTTTATTTAGCTCCCAAAATCTCCCTTTTTTCACCCTTCTTTTTCAGTTGTGTCTGCCCCAAACTCTCTAACTTAGGTTTTATTATGCTAAACCCGAAATTAAGCTTATGGGCCAAATTAAAATGGCCCAAACACTCCCATCTGGGCCTGATTATGCCTAAAAATGCCCCGAGACCGATTTACTATCCCCGGGTACTCTTTTCAACTATCTTAGCCTAACTGAAATCAACTGTGCACTCAAAATTATCATTCAGATTATTTTACTAAAAAACCCTGATAAGAATTTTTTTTCCATATGTATCGTTGTAGTGCAAAAGCCACTCTCAAAATTCTCTTGAGTACCTACAAAACTTGTTAAAAATTCACTATTGCTGTAAGTACGGGTATCAATCCCACTTTCAAGGTGAAACAATAAATGTGAAAACATGCAATTCCAATTTTTTTAGGAAAATATATATTTTTTTATTTTTTTTTTAATTTTTCAAACAATTTCAAGGGAAAAATTAACTAACAAATGATAAAAATTATAAAATGACTAAATAAAGAAAAATAATGTGCAACCGAGTGTGAAATATGTGAGAAGGTTAAGAGATGGGATTACACTGCATTTTCAATTATTTTAATTTATCAATCTATTAATTTGAAATATTTCGAGATAATATTAAATCTATAATCTAACTCTCATTAAAATTATAAACTTAATAAAATCTTTTTCAGAAAATTAATTTAAGAATGTCACACAATGAAAAATTAGGACTTATACTATTTTCAGAAAATTACCCGCTAGGATCAATTTAACGAAAACAATATCAATCTTCAAATATCAACACCGAATTAATATTCAAATTTCGGAAAAATCTATCTCTAGTTCGATTCCTAAATTCAAACATTAATTGTTCAATTAATTTACTAACTCTCGCTACATAAATTAATTGATGACAGTTAAAATTAATTTACCTAGAAATATAAAATTAAATAAACCAATTAATTAAACTAACATCATACACAGTGCATCCCACCCCTTGAACGGGGTGTTTAGCCAAACATTCTCATGTGTGCATAAACAATAATAAATAATATGTCAAAAGAGAAATAAATTGAAAAGAGAGTGTAGAAATAGAATACGCAATTTTTTTCCACAAATTTATCTTGAAATGCCCCTTGATATGCGTCCAACTTCTTCACAATTTTCAGCACTTGATTACAAAAAGAACACTAAAAACTAAACCTAAAAATTATTCTAAAGCTATACTATTTTTTTTGTATTTTTCTGGAATTTGTTCATGTACCTACTATGTAGATATTATACACTGTCTCTCTCTCTCTCTGCGTCTCGTTTTCTTTTTGTGCTGAGAGTCTTTTTTTTAAGCTTCATTCCTCTTTCCTTATAGCCCATGACTTCAATTGGATGGAGATATTTTGTAGGGATTTGATTTTGGCTTGGGGATGATAATGGATTTTTGTTGGATCGAAATGGGGTATTTCCGATTTTCATGGGATATGGGTTTGGCAGAGGCGGATATGGTCGCATTTTGTCGGTTTGCAAGTGGGTTGGGCAGCGCTTTGTGGGTATCCGGGTTAAAGGGCTGACGCAGCTGGAAGTCCGGACTGGGGTTACTGGGCCGCGGTTTTGGGTCGGTTTAAGGTGGAGTGGGGATCGGCGTTGGTCTCGGGTTGCGGCAGTGGTTTAGCGATCGTCGGCGCAGGTTTGATCGGAGGTAGGTGTGGCTGGGCTGGAGATCGCAGCGGCGACCGGGTTGTAGATCAGCGTCGAATTTTCGTGGGTCGGAGGTTGCATTTTTGTTTCAGGCGGTGGTTACGCCGACCGGGGTTGGGGTATGTCGTCGGCGGGTTCCGACTTAGTGGTTTTGGACTCGCGGGTTTGGTGGAATGGGGATCGGGTAAGTGGTTTTGATTTTGGTGTTGGTTGGTGAGTGGTTATGGAGGTGAGAAGTGGGTTGGAGATGATGAACAGTAAAAGGGGGATTGGTTTATTTGGTGTGGGTGAGGTGTAGGGTGTATTGTGGGGATGAGGGTGTGTAGGATATTTGTGTATGTGTTTTTATTTGTGACCTTTAAAAAAATAACACCTTCTAAAAAAATAAAATAAAACTAAATAAAATAAAAACTTAAAATCTAATAAAACTAATAAAACTAAAAAAAAAACTAACATTTCAAACTAAATAAAAAATAAAACTCTATTAAACCTAAAAAATATAATCCTAATAAAATAAAACTAAAATAAAAGAAATTAAAATCTAATAACACTAGAAAATAAATTCCTAAAAACTAATCCTAATAAAAATAAAATAAAGATTAAAAATTAAAAACTAATAAAAATCAAAATCAAAATAAAGAAATAGAAAAATAGAAAAATAGAAAATAAATCCTAGAAGTTTCTAAATAAATCTAAATAAATCCTAAAAATAAATTGACTAAAAAGAAAAATCTAGAAAAATAGTAAAGGTACAAACTCAACACACAGGGGGCTCGAAGAATGGTCTGGGCTCGGTGTAGGCTTAGGTTTGGGTTGCGGGACTGTTTCGGGGCATCGGATCATATTGAGGCAAGCGCATAATGGACTTCTCACTTCATGGTCTCTTTGGATTTCTTCGATGCATGCTTTTGACCTCTTCTGCATCGCAATTGACTGGATTTAGCATTATTTAACACTGCAACTGCGTATTGACCTGCAAAATGATAAAATACAAACATAAGGCCAATTTTAATTAAAACGAGCGACTAAAATGCATCTATTCGGTGTATAAAATATACACTTTTGGGTGCTTATCACATTACCCCCAAACAGAACATTGCTAGTCCTCGAGCAAAAAATAGAGCGAAAACAGAGATAAGTAACCAAAAGTGTGCCACTTTCGTAGGCACTGGCGATTGTACTTAGAATGTGCAACAAGCCGTTAAACCTATAAGTTTCCCTCCAGGATGAGTGGTGTCTCGTGAGGGTTTGCAGTGAATATACCCACAAAATTCAAAAGCTTATTTGAATGCAGTTTCTGAGTAGATGATAAAATGCTATACAACCCAACTTTAAACGGACATCAAGGAACACCGTATTCAACTATCAAAATAAGATATAAAATTACTTAATACCAAAAGCGTAATCCTTCCTAAAACTCCGCGTGTGTAGTGTGAAACAATCTTAAGTATCATTAGAGTAATTCTTAGATCACCTATATAGTATCAACGTTTTGACTTCAATTCTCACTGGATATAACTCTCTGAATCAAACTCTCTGAGAATTGGGTAAGTGTATCTCTCTAGTGTGTGAGGAGGTGAGTAAATATAAACAAGTTCAAACGTCTCACACACTTTATAAAAAAAAAGACGGATACGTGAAAAAAAATCTGATCTCATGAAGGAATGCTAACCACTATGTCGAGAATGTCGAGTTATTCACCATATAATCTTTTCGTTTGCCCGAACACTTTACCAAGGGTGAAAAATGTCATTTATGAAAGGTATGAGGGGATAATGAAGAAGATGAATGATGGGGTGTTTTGAGAAGAGTGTGACACACTTTGATTGACTATTGTCTTCATCTTTTGAATTTATGATCGCATATTTATTTTTCCTCTTTTTTATATAATTTTTTCTTTGCTCATTTTTCTATTTTTTTTTATTGCGATGCATTTTTCTTTTCATAACGAAAATGAAAATAATTTACATTGATAATTTCAAACACTCTTTTTCTCAAACACGATGGTAATGATGTATGGTATTTGGGATATATGGATAAGAGTAATTTGAAAAATGATAATGGGTGAATGATAATGTGATAGGGAAAATGGTACGTGTATGGAAAATCGGTTTAGTGCTCGGGACAAACTACAAGATACATGTTTCTTACAACTCTAAAGTAATGTCATTCTCAGTGATTAAGCCAAATTTGAACAAATGATGAGATCATGCAATGACTAAATTTAGGACCCAAAGAATGTTGAGTCACTTTGTGACTCGGAGATACGTAAAAACCCTCAAAAAGGTGAAAAGCTCAAATCTCACAGGTTTAAGTCGCCACTAGTGATCTTTTAAGGCTTTCTTGAGAATATCGTTACTCTTCAACTTTTGATTGTAAACGTGATAGTAAATTGCTGAGTTTAGGAATTCATGGTGTAAGTACGCTTTAAGAGGTATTAATTAATTTAAGGTTAAAAGCATAATTTTTGGGTTCGAACACGGGTATTTCAAAATTTCTAAAAGAGGGATGATAGACAAATCATATAATCAAAATGTATTTTTAACTGCACAACAAGTTTAAAATCACTTGTTTCTGAAAATTTTCAAAATAAGTACAATTTTGATAAATTTCCCACCCCCAAACAAAAAGGAACATCGTCCTCGATGTTTAAAACCATATATAAAAATGAAAAGCATAAGGGAGGAAAGATAGTACCATAATGAACCACTAGTGAAATGTACCGCACTCTGGAGCATAGATGAAACCTGAAGAACAGAGGCGATACAAAAATATGCACATGTTTATAAATCATGTGAAAATCATTGGGTGGTGTGAAACACCACCCCCAAACAGGGTAAGACTCATACTAAAAAACAATGAATGATGGGCTGCCTCCTGGTAGCGCTAAGTTTAACGTCTTCATCCAGACCGAACCAAGCTCACCCTAAAGACGAGATCTATGAAAGTGCGAGGCGACAGAAAAATTGGGTGATGAAAATCACCCCCAAACAAGACTGAAGCGTCAGTCTTGTTGGATAAAGGCTAAAAGAGGTAAATGCACTTGTATAGCAAAGTGCAGCACTCGATGCAAAGCATTGGTGGACCATGGGTGGGTGGGTATTAGGGTAAGGCGAAGATGGGAAAGGGTGAGGGTGAATAGGCATCGGTCACGGGCCTTATTGAGCGTAAATGTGAGGGGAACAAGGGTCCTATAAGAATGGTGCTCCAGTTGGATTGGGAGGCAAAATGGTTTGGCAATAATAATGTGTTGGCCCTCAGAGAAAGTGCATGACCATTCTATAAATGGACGATGATAATGGTCATGTCGTGACACACCAGGGAGCTGTCGATGAAAAAAATCAACACCACGAGGAAGTGGCGTGCATAAAGTAACAAGCTCAGTGTCACGGAAGATAAGAGTAGCATAAATACTCTCATAGATAGTGATGTCGATGAAAAATTCACAAATGGGATCGTGGAGCACTAGGGTGGAGGGTGGGTGTAGGTGAGGACCTAAATACGTAGATGGGAACAGGTGAGGTGAAATAGCAAGGTCCAAACCAAGTGGTGGGGTGGAAGGGACAGTGGGTGGATCGGGTGGGATAAAGGGTGGGGGAAGATGATCTAACTCACGAGTAGGAGACACACATTCCTCATGAGGCGCGGAGTGATCCTCAAGGTCACTCGTAGGAGGAGGTGTGAAAGTGAACGAGGGAGTGATCAACTTATCCACCAATGTGTCACTAGTAGTGGTGGTAGAATCTAACGAGGCTTCCAAATCCAAGATAAATGAATCAACAGTAATATCTGACTCAACGGGAGCCAAGCATGGTGGGATAGGATCCATATCCCGAGCAATAGAAACCATCTCGGATTCAATATCAAGAAAATGGTGAGCATTCGTAGCTGGAGCTAACCTAGGATGAAGTGGTTCCTTGGGAAGACACGCAGTGGGCTCAGTAGGTTTAGGCTCGGGCATAAGTAAGGATTATATGGAAGGGGAAAGACAAACCGCAATGGTGGGTTTGAGAGGGTAGGGTGGAGTGGGATCAGTCTCACAAACAGTGGATAGGTCAACACAATTGTCAACTTGGGGCTCGGACCACTGGGTGGTCTCAACTGTAAGATTCTCAGGATGATAGGGTTGGTCACACTCAAAATCGATGGCACAAGATGACACATCATCATCCCACACGGGTGCAACAATGAATTGACTGGTGGTGAAATCCGACTCGGTCGCACACTCAAATGAAGTAAACCCGTGTTTAAGCCGTTGAAGGGATTCATTTTGAGATTGAAGAGTGTGCGCAAACTTGTGTAAGAGGCTCTTGAGAGCGGATGTGCAAGGTGATGGGGAGATGTCGGTGGGTGGCGGTGGTGGGAGGTGGACACAACTCGCTAGAAACACTAGGATGTAGAGAATACTCATATGAAGTGTGTGGAGAAGGGTCAAGTTGTTCATACACGGGAGAAGCATCTCCGTGAGGGACAAAAGTGTGATCAGCATGAGGAGCATATGAAGGGGACTAATAGGTATGAGGTGCACAAGGTGGCGATGACGACTGTTGGAAATCGTAAGGATCCACAACATGGCGTTGGTATTCATATTGCATGGAAGGATGATCAGGCCTCCATGAATAGCTCGGGTACTCATACCCCTTGACATTAGATATGTCGTGACAATATGTCGAGGGTGGGTCCAAAACAGTGTCATATGGATACAGATGTTCCAAGGTGGATTCGGATGGAGAGAATATAAATGGGCACTCATGGGACAAGTGATCGCTAAGCAAGCAGTGTGTGCACGACGAAGAATGTGATGGGTTGACACTCGTCACCGGAGGCGGTGGAGTAGGAGATGTGTGCATGGACGACACACTAGTATCAACAGTGTGCGTTTGAGAGTTAAAGCCCTAAATTAATGAATCAAGGGTCGATTCGAGCTTATCATCAAACAAACTTCGAGAGAATGTGAAATGGCCAAAGTATTCCCGTAAAGGACGTTCTTCGGCCATGACAAGAGGAATATTTTTTTGTTTTTAAATATTTTTCAAAAGAAAAGAAAATATTTTTGTGATTTTTGAAAATAAGAAAAGGAAAATGTTTTTCGTATTTTAAATATGAAAAAAAAAGAAAAACTTTTTGGGATTTTTGAAAATATTTTAAAAAAGAAAGGAAAATATTTTGGGGATTTTTTTCGAAAAAGGGGAGAAAATGGACTCTTGATTTGAGCGAACTAACGAAACCCGACTACCGAAAGAATTGAATTGGACACACACGAGTCAAGAAAAACTCCTAATGAGTATGTAGCCAATTATTATCTTTAAAATTAGTGAAATGGGTTGTCAAATTTTAATTAAGTCCGCGGGCGACAAAATTTACGGAATTTATCTTTGTGATCGCCTATTGCAAAAATGTGTGCCTATGGGGCTAGCTAGTTGATTGATTTTAAATTTAATGACAGCTAGGGTAGCAAACAATGGATAAGCGAGTTAGTCGGGTGATGAAATCCCTTCTCGTTACAATGATCGGGTCCAGATCTTAGGTAAATTAATTCATCAAACCATTCAATTTAAGTGCGATGCAGAAATTAAAAGCACATAGGAGCAATTAATCACGCACAAAATGAACTCGCTGGCAGGAGAGTCGCGAGGGATAAAAAAATTATACCTCCCACGGTTTTGACACACGTGGGGTGAAGACCGAGTTGAGTCGACCGAGAGGAGATCTCGCCTACCTCAGTCGTTCTCGGGAGTCCTACCGACCCAAAGTAGAGAGGCTTCAAAATCCTCGCCTTGGACGCCCTCTCTCTACCTTGTCCGATTTTTCTTTTCGCTTTTTTTATATGAATAATTATTACAAAAAAATCGGTGTCAAAATGCACCCCAAATGAATACACAATCTTAAAAAAAATCCTATACAACCAGTCTAAGGATGAGGGAGGAGGAAGAACTACACTAAAAAAAAAATTACAAGTCTTCAATCATGTCTCCACGTCAAGAAAGCGGCAATGATGCCATTTGATAAGAAAGATTTTTGCTTATGTATCGTTGTAGTGCAAAAGCCACTCTCAAAATTCTCTTGAGTACCTACAAAACTTGTTAAAAATTCACTTGTATTGCGGTAAGTACGGGTATCAATCCCACTTTCAAGGTGAAACAATAAATGTGAAAACGTGCAATTCCAAATTTTTTTTATGAATATATATATATATATATATAGGAGAAGGCTCACCTACATCATGCTCTATACATCACCCATGCATCACGCCTAATTCTGGGCCCTAAAAAACTTTTTTTTTCAAATTTATATTTTTCCCTTGAAATTAACCTTCCAATCAACCCATATGCAAAAAATTAGGTCAAAATACATTTTGTAGCTATTTTTAAAAAATCCACAAAAACCTGCTAAAAATACCTTATTTTTAAGGGTCTGCGCCAGCAGTTTTTTGTGGATTTTTTAAGAATATCTACAAAATGTATTTTAACCTAATTTTTTGCATATGGGTTTATTGGAAGGTTAATTTCAAGGAAAAAATATAAAATTTGAAAATAAAGTTTTCAAGGGCCTAGAATTAGTTGTGATGTACGGTGTGATGTATATATATATATATATATATATATATATTTTAATTTTTAAAACAGTTTCAAGGGAAAAATTAAATAAAAAAAATGATAAAAATTATAAAATGACTAAATAAAGAAAAATAATGTGCCACAGAGTGTGAAATATGTGAGAAGGTCAAGAGATGGGATTACACTGTATTTTCAATTATTTTAATTTATCAATCTATTAATTTGAAATATTTCGAGATAATATTAAATCTATAATCTAACTCTCGTTAAAATTATAAACTTAATAAAATCTTTTTCAGAAAATTAATTTAAGAATGCCACATAATGAAAAATTAGGGCTTATACTATTTTCAGAAAATTACCCGCTAGGATCAATTTAACGAAAACAATAGCAATCTTCAAATTTCAACACCGAATTAATATTCAAAATTCGAAAAAACCTATCTCTAGTTCGATTCCTAAATTCAAACATTAATTTGTTCAATTAATTTATTAACTCTCGTTACATAAATTAATTGATGATAGTTAAAATTAATTTACTTAGAAATATAAAATTAAAAAAATCAATTAATTAAACTAACATCATACACAGTGCATCCCACCCCTTGAACGGGGTGTTTAGCCAAACATTCTCATGTGTGCGTAAACAACAATAAATAATATGTCAAAAAGGAAATAAACTGAAAAGAGAGTGTAGAAATACAATACGGAGTTTTTTTCCACAAATTTGTCTTGAAATGCCGACATGCGTCCAACTTTTCACAATTTTCAGCACTTGATTACAAAAAGAACACTAAAAACTAAACCTAAAAATTATTCTAAAGCTAAACTAATTTTTTTTGTATTTTTCTGGAATTTGTTCATGTACCTACTATGTAGATATTATACACTATCTCTCTCTCTCTCTCTGTATCTCTTTTTCTTTTTGTGTGAGAGTCTTCTCTTTTTTTAAGCTTCATTCCTCTTTCTTTATAGCCCATGACTTCAATTGGATGGAGAGATTTTGTAGGGATTTGATTTTGGCTTGGGGATGATAATGGATTTTTGTTGGATCGAAATGGGGTATTTTCGATTTTCATGGGATATGGGTTTGGCAGGGGCAGATATGGTCGCGGTTTTTCAGTTTGCAGGTGGGTTGGGCAGCGCTTTGTGGGTATCAGGGTTAAACGGCTGACGCAGCTGGAAGTCCGAACCAGGGTTACTGGGCCGCGGTTTTGGGTCGGTTTAAGGTGGAGTGGGGATCGGCGTTGGTCTCTGGTTGCGGCAAAGGTTTAGCAGTCGCCGACGTAGGTTTGATCGGAGGTAGGTGAGGTTGGGCTGGCGATCGCAGCGGCGATCGGGTTGTAGATCGGTGCTGGATTTTCGTGGGTCGGAGGTTGCGTTTTTGGTTCAGGCGGTGGTTACGCCGGTCGGGGTTGGGGTAGGTTGGCGGCGGGTTCCGGCTTAATGGTTTTGGACTCGCGGGTTTGGTGGAATGAGGATCGGGTAAGTGGTTTTGATTTTGGTGTTGGTTGGTGAGTGGTTATGGAGGTGATGAACTGTAAAATGGGGATTGGTTTGTTTGGTGTGGGTGAGGTGTAGGGTGTGTGGTGGGGATGAGGGTGTGTGTAGGATATTTGTGTATGTGTTTTTATTTGTGACCCTTAAAAAAATAACACCTTCTAAAAAAATAAAATAAAACTAAATAAAATAAAAACTTAAAATCTAATAAAACAAAAAAAAACTAACATTTCAAACTAAATAAAAAATAAAACTCTATTAAACCTAAAAAATATAATCCTAATAAAATAAAACTAAAATAAAAGAAATTAAAATCTAATAACACTAGAAAATAAATTCCTAAAAACTAATCCTAATAAAAATAAAATTAAATAAAGATTAAAAATTAAAAACTAATAAAAATCAAAATCAATATCAAAATAAAGAAATAGAAAAATAGAAAATAAATCGTAGAAATTTCTAAATAAATCTAAATAAATCCTAAAAATAAAATGACTAAAAAGAAAAATCTAGAAAAATAATAAAGGTACAAACTCAACACACACGGGGCTCGAGGAATGGTCTGGGCTCGGTGTAGGCTTAGGTTTGGGTTACGAGACTATTTCAGGGCATCGAATCATATTGAGGCAAGCTTAGAATGGACTTCTCACTTCATGGTCTCTTTGGATTTCTTTGATGCATGCTTTTGATCGCTTATGCGTCGCAATTGACTGGATTTAGAATTATTTAACACTGCGACTGCGTATTGACCTGCAAAATGATAAAATACGAACATAAGACCAATTTTAATTAAAACGAGCGACTAAAATGCATCTATTCGGGGTATAAAATAGATACTTTTGGGTGCTTATCAGTCCCTATCTCGACCTCAAATATAGTATATTCCCGACTCTCGGTTGAGATAAAATAATACCATGTCACTATCACTCGTTATGACGTAAAAAATTATTACCATGCACTTAATAATTATTTTCCATAAATATTAACCATTGACTCTCTCGATTAATATTTAAATAAACTCGTAATAATTAATTCAATTAAATAATGACACACTTGTACTTTCAATTAGCCAAATTAGTAAAATATATAACGCTTAAAAATACGGGGTGTTCCATACTTCCCCCTTACAAGGGAATTTCGTCCTCGAAATTAGGTCATACTTGCGATGAATAACTCTGGATATTACTCTCGCATGTCATCCTCTCGCTCCCAAATCGACTCGTCTACACTATGATGTCCCCACTGAACTCTGATTAGTGGTACCGTTTAGACCACATCTTATGCTCACTACGATCCAAAATAGCCACGGTTCTCTCCTCATGCGAGATGTATGGCTGTAAATCAATCTCCTCAAATGGAACGTGCAAAAAAGCTCGCTGTCTCGTCCGATATTTCTTTAGCAAAGCCACATGGAAAATGACATGTGTCCGCTAAAGATGCTCCGGTAAACCTAATCAATATTATACTAGCCCCACTCTCTCAATAACAGGGAAAGGTCCCACATATCTCGGTGCTAGCTTCCCATTCTTGTTGAACCTCACGACCCCCTTCATGAGAGACACCCGAACCAACACTTGGTCGCCAACCTCTAACTCAACGTGTCTCTGGTCTACATCGGCATAACTCTTCTTCTTGTCCTGAGCTATACGAATACGTCCCTAGATCAGCTCGATCGTGGCAGTAGTCTCCTATATCATCTCCGGACTCAAAAACTTATTATCCCCCACCTCTAACTAGTAGGAGGGTGAACAATAATGCCTCCCATAAAGTGCCTCAAACGGTGGTATGTCGATGGTGAACTGGTAAGAGTTATTGTATGCAAAATCTACCAACACAAGGTATCTCTCCCATCCTCCTCCGAAATCTAGAATGCAAATCTTCAACATGTCCTCAAGCATCTGATTAACTCTCTCAGTATGTCCGTCTGTCTGTGGATGATATGCAGTACTAAGTCGCAAGTCTGTGCCCATGGCCTCCTGAATGCTCTACCAGAAGTGTCACAGAAATATCTTGTCTCTATGAGACACGATGTTAACCGGTACCCCATGAAGCTTAACTATCTCCGTAATAAATAGTTGCACGTACTGCATCATCTTAAAATTGGTTTGAACTGGTAAGAAATGGGCCACCTTGGTCAGCCAATCCATTATCACCCAAATGGATTCGTGACCCCTCTGCGATGTCGGCAGTCCCATAATAAACTCCATCGAAATGCTCTTCCATTTCCACATGGGAATCTCCAGTGGCTGCAGTATCCCCAAAGGCCTCTAGTGCTCTACCTTAACCAATTGACAGGCAACACACTTTGAGACAAACTCTTCTATGTCTCACTTCATCCATGACCATTAATATTATCTCCTCATGTCCTGGTACATCTTATCCCCATCAGGATGTACCGTAAATATCGAACCGTGGGACTCAGTCATAACAGCATGCCTCAAACCCTCATCCTCAGGCACAACTAGTCTCCCATTAAAACATACGCCTCCCTATGAGTTGATCGTGTACATCTCTGCACCCTCAGCTAATAACTGACGTACCATATCTTGATAGTATTGATCCTCCACCCGTGCTTTCACTACCCGCATAATAATATCGGGAGTGATAGATAAAACTGATATTCACGCACTAGTAATATCATCATCATGTTAAAACTCACTCCACTTCGCCTTCCGAACCTCGGCCAACTACCTAGAGGGTCTCCGGCTCAACGCGTCTGCCACCACGTTAGCCTTAGTAAGATGATACTGCGTATCAAACTAGTAGTCCTTCATGGATTTTAGCCATAACCTTTGCCTCATATTCAGATTCTTATGTGTGAAGAGATAATGAATTGACTTATGATTTGTGAACAATATAAACTGCTCCCCTAACAGAGAGTGTCTCTATATCCTCTGAGCAAACATAATCGCTACTAACTCAAGGTCGTGTGTGGGTTAATTCTTCTCATGGGGCTTAAGCTTTCGAGATGCATAAGCTATGGACCTCTCCTCTTACTGCAATATACCCCCCAAGCCTATACAGGGATGCATTCATGTAGACGCGATACTCCACCCCACTCCTAGGCAATGCAAGTACGGGTGCTGATGTCAATTTATCCTTTAGCTCATCAAAGGCTAGCTGACAGTGATCATTCCATACAAAAGGTACCCCCTTGCGAGTCAGGTTTGTCAACGGACCTGCAACATTTGAAAATCCCTTAATACAGCGACCAACCCTAAAATGATGCGAATCTTTGTCGGTGTCGTGGGTTATCCCCACTCTCTAATCATCAATACCTTACTCGAATCAACAATAATATCCCTGTCAGACACGACGTGGCCAAGAAACTATACCTCTCGTAGCCAAAATCCACACTACCCAAATTTGGCATAGAACTGGTGGTCCCAAAGTGTCTATAAGACCCTATGCAAATGCTCTCCATGCTCCTCCTCAGTATAAGAGTAAACCATAATGTCTTCTATAAACACGATCATAAATTGGTCCAAGAACTCCCTGAATACCCTGTTCATGAGATCCATGAACACTATTGGCTCATTAGTGAGCCCAAACGGCATTACCCTGAATTCGTATGACCTTTGTCGCGATAGGAAAGTGGTCTTGGGAACAACCTCCTCCCGAATGCATAACTGGTGATATTCTGATCTCAAGTCTATCTTGAAGAACTGCACAACCCCTCTCAACTGATCAAACGGGTCATCGATCCTTAGCAACGGATATTTATTTCGTATCGTGACATTGTTCAACTCCCTATAGTCCACACATAATCAAAGGGAACCGTCCCTCTTCTTCATAACAACATCGGTTCACCCCACGATGATGTACTCCATCGAATGAAACCCTACCCCAATAGCTGTTGATTCTGCTCCCATAATTCTTGCATCTATGAAGGGTCCTTGAGATATGGATCTCAAGCAATCGACCTCGTATCGGTGCTAAGTCAATAACAAACTCGATCTCTCAGTTGGGCGGTAACCCTTGTATCTCTTGAAATACATCCTCAAAATCTATCACTACTAGAAGCGATTCTATCAGAATCACTTCCTCCTGTGAGGTTTCCTCCTCAATATAGTATAAGTGGCTGGACGACCCTTCCTCAGGAAGAGGCATCACCACTAAAACATCTCCTGACCCAGAATGAAGAACACTATGGTCCTCTCATAGCAGTCTACCATCTCCCTGTACTCCTTAACCAATCCATACCTAGGATAACATCGTATCCCTCCATGTCTAACACCAAAAGGTTCGCTACTAAGCTTAGACTCCCAATAATAATGTCCACACCTCTACATACTGAGTGTATAAGTGACCCACAACCCAATGGTGACTCTACACACATATGGCGAGTGTCGGTTCTCTCTAAAATACTGAATGCTTGTGCAAATCTAGTATCAATAAAGAAATGTGATGCGCCCGTATAAAAATAATCCTACCCTCATGCCCATTAATAGGAAACGTACAATCAATTACTGGCTACGCCTGAGGTGCTAGTGGCATAGGCACGTCCTAGAGGTTATGCACATGCCCATAATGTATCTGCCCCTGTGACCGTGGTGTTGGAGGCCTCTGTGCCTATTACCTTTGTTGGGCCCCCTACTGTATGGACACTCTTTCTTCATATTCCATGTATGTTCACAAATGAAACATTAACCTTGAAAGTTCCCTGGCCCTGCTGGCCCTAACGAGGTTGTCCCTGATGCTGGCCCTGGTGACCTCAACCCTACTAGCCTCCTCCATTGTTCCCTTAGTCCTGGCGTCCTGAAGGAACCGGTTGCTGCTGGTTAGGACCCTTCTGGACCTGCCTTAAACCCTGACCATCTGATCAATAACCCCCATATCTGAATCTCCTGGCGGAATACTCCTACTAGGAGTCCTTGCCCTGCTGCCTGCCAGCCTTTTGCTGTGCTCCGCTAACAGTACCCCCATCTTCCTTGCCCTGCTGGTTGGGTTCACCTCCTCTATTACTTTCCTTCATATAAAAGCGATGATCTCGACAGTGCAATAATGCTGCATTGACGACATCAATATACGTCACTAATGTTGGGTTGTTGATCAAGTGTTGCCCGATCCTTTAGGCTAAACCATTTATAAACATATCTTTCTTCTGCTCCTCGTTGCTCACCTCGTCTGGCACAAAATTAGCCAAATGGGTGAACTCCTCTTCATACTTTTCCACGGAGTAATCACCTTGGGTCTCCACTGCTGGCGTAAAATACTTGTGATCAAACCGCACCCAGAACTCAACAGTAGTCATCATCTCTCTCTCCTCAATGATGGGACTGCAATGCTACTCCAGCAAGTCTAAAAGTATCTAACATATGATTTTTTGTCTCACTACATTCCACCATGCACAGATGGCGCCGTATATTATTCTTCCACTAACACGCCTCAACCACATCAGAGCTATCCTAAAGCTTGGGCGGGTGGCCCTTCTAAAATGTCTCTCTGATTCAGATCGAATTATATTAGTACACAAGTTATATAAAATTTGATAGAAAAATCAAGATATCTCAAACACGCAAAGATAAAAGCAACAATCCTAATAATAGGGCTCTATATCAAAAAAACGATATGTAAAAAGTCTAATAAGCAGTACAGATCCTAAGGATACTATAACCTGATGCTCTGGTACCATATGTGACATCCCTCTTAATTAAATATAGGTCGATCAGTCCTTTATTAAATTAAAATAGGATTTTCATTTGGTTCATTCCAAGGTTCTAAAAAACGCGGGGCGTGACCAAGGCGTAGAGGCCAAGCCTTAAGCCTTAGAAGCCTAGGCGGGCCTTGGCATAAAAAGGCGTGAAAAGGCGTTTAGGCATTTTTTAATATATTTTAATATTTTTTGACTATGACAAGGCTATTTGAAATACTAAATTTGTACATACCTTAAAAATATGTTTAAATATTTGTAAATTAAAATACTATTTTTTTAAATACAAAAAAAAAAAAAAAAAAAATTCGTCTTTTCACGCCTTACTGCTAAAAAACTTGCGTTTTTTCACGCCTTACCCCCAAAAAACGCACGTTTTTTCACGCCTTGCCCCAAAAAACGTTGACCATCGTTGACCACGCCTAGGGCCAAAACTTGGCGTATCTAAAAAGCCTCGCGCCTAGGCGTGCCTTGGCGCCGCCTAGGCGCGTTTTTTAGAACACTGGTTCATTCTTAACATCACTGTCGAAAGCCATATTAATTACTAATCACCTAATTAATTAATTAAATTGGTGCCAAATTTTATCTTTCTTTAAATTGGTAAACACGCAGCAAGAAAAATAAATTAATCCATGTGCACAACCATTGATTCTAAAGCAATACTAAATAAATAACTGAAAGACTTGCCAAATAAACCATTGGCAATAAATCCAAATTTAACATAATAATCCAACAGATACATAAATAATCCAAATACTCAATCTGAAAGTAAAAGGACAATACGACCTTAATGAAACTGTAACTGAGATGAGTGATAAGCACCCAAAATTGTACAATTTATACCCCGAATAGACGTATTTTTATTGCTAATTCTCAGAAATTTGGGTCTTATGTGCTTAAATGTTTATCTTGTAGGTTAAATGTCCGTTTGCAGTGTCAAAAGTTATATATTGAGGCAAATGCACGTTGAATGGTGCTAAATACCCTTGTCTGGTATCCTAGCCTCCCCTAAACCAAGCATAAATCTAGCCTAAACCTACCCCAAACCCTGTGTGTGTTTTGTTTGTCCCTTTTTAATATTTTTAGATTTTTAGTTTGAGTCATTTTTTTTAGTATTTATTTTTGATTTATTTAATATTTTCTAGGTTTTGTATTCTATTTTTCTATTTTATTTTTATAATTTAATTTTATTTTGATTTTTATTAGTTTTTGTTTTATGACGATTAGTTTTAGTAGTTTTTTTTTTAATTTATTAGATTATATATATTTTAGGACTTTAGTGTTCATTTAGATTTTACGTTTTTATTTTCTTTTGTTTTATTTTAGTTTTTATATAAGCTTAAGATTTTATTTTTTAATTTTAATATTTTTATTTTTATTTTCTTTAGTTTGTTTTATTTTTAGTTAGATTTTACTTTTATTTTTAGTTGAGTCTTTATTATTTTAAGGGTCCAAATTAAACACACACACAAACTTATCCTACACCCTATTACACACAAACACCCTCTCACCCACACCCACATTTCCATACACTCACCCACACCCTCATTTTACTCCCATACACCTCACACACACTAACCGCCCATTCCATCTTCAACCCCCAACCTCACTCTCTCTCCTCTCTTCTCCATTGAAACACCAACCTCCATTTCCTAACCTTTATTCATCATAAACCCCTACCTGCACATCTCCGGTCGGCATCTACCCCACTCTAGCGCGCCCCCTGTGAGATCTCCTCAACCCAGGTCACCATTTCCCATCCCCTACCCGCCTCGGCCGACCTGAACCGCGACCCGGACCGGCCCAGCTACAATCCCCTCAAACCGCGACCAATCCTCTCACCTCCTGTCCCACTGACCCGAGCCCCTACCGTCGCCGACTTACCCCCCTGCGCCCCCGACCTTAACCCACCTCCGGCGCTGCGTACCAGCCCCTGCCATAACCCGACGCCGGACCTGTTTAACCCGGAGACCCCCTTGCTCAACAACTCCTGCTGCTACAACCCAAACTTGCACCCCCTTCAACCACCCCGACCTGCAAACCGGAAAACCGACGGACCCTCAACCATCTCCAGCCCAAACTGCTGCCCCCTCACCCATGTCCGGTGACTCCAACCCGCGAACCCGTATCCCGATCCCTGTCAAACCCGAACCTCCTGTTCCAATTCCGACCCGACTTCAAGACGCGGTTTCAAACCATTTCATCCGAGCCAAGACCCACTTCTCCAAGCCAAAATCGATTTATCTCCTGCAATTCCAAAGCAAGCCAACAAACCCAATTAAACTCACATGTGATTAAAATCCACTAATCACCTTTTACCCAAAAATACCCCCAACTAACCTATTTAACCCAACTTCCCATTATACACTCTAAAACCAAATCTAATTGTGTCACCCCATTTAACCCCCATGACCTCACACTCCTCTCATCATTTCCATGCACACTGTCAATTTCCTAAAAAAACCCCCATGCTCCATGTGCCTACTATAAAAGAAGACTCAAGACCCCATTTAAAATGACCTTTTAGATAGGAATTTTTAGGGAAAGAATTGTAGAGAGATCATTATCATTTTGTAAATAGTTTTTGTTTTTATTTTTATTTTTTTAGAGATTTGGTGAGATTTAATTGTGAGTAATTGAATTGTATAGAAGATGATATAGTTCAAATTGCCAATTACAAGGAGATTTGTTGAAGATTTGTTCTCTTTCTCTACTCTTTTATTATATATGCCTTTGATTATTGGTTCATCATGTTTAATATCGTGTTAGGCTAATCCCCTTTTAAGGGGTGGGGGAAACCCTTATTTGTTGTTGTTTTAGTTTAATTAGTTTGATTACTTAAAAATTCCCTGGGAATGTTATTTTGATCCCTCAGCCTTAAATTTACGTCTCGAGAGAGGGTAAATGATTTTCAAGAGAAAATCAAAATTCTAGTTATAATACCCATTTTGGATTCGAACTAGAGATAAGGGTTTCTTAAGTGGGGTATTATAACTTGAATTTCAACTCTAAATTTATTTTCTAAGATTGACATAAATTTTAATTGATTGATCCTTGCGGGTGATTAATTAAAATGAGTGCAGATCTATTTTTCTAGAATTGTGGGGTGTTAAACTTAATTTTCTAAAAGGTTACTATTAAAATTACATTTGCAACGAGAGTTGATTTCTAAGTTTGATATTAATTTGGGAGAATTCAATTAATTCAATTAATTAATTAGAATAACTAAAATTTGTGTTGTAATCCCACTCCTTGATTGTTCTCACAATTATTTACCTCACTTTATCTCTTATTTTAGTTTAGACTTTATTTTTCATTTTAGTAACTTTCTAGTTAGTTGTTATCATATCATATTTAGTTTAGTTTAGTTTAAATCATCACCTCACCCATTTGTTTTAATATGTGAAAAAGCACAAAAAGAAAATAAAAACTGAATTACAATTGAATTTGTCTCTAGCTTACCCCCTGGAAGTGGATTGATACCCTTACTTACCTCTACACTTGAGTTTATTATATTTTGTAGGTATTTGGGATTTTGACTAACTTGGCTTTCAACAATGACATACAAAAAGCAAAGTTATCAAATGGCGTCGTTGCCATTCTTGGGAGCGTGAAGCACTTGGAGGGGATTTCATATTGTAGTTCATTTATTTTTCACACTTTGTTGCATTTTAGTACTATTTTTATATTTTTAGAAGGCTTGTATTTAGGATTATTCTATTCTTGGCTTGTATTGCAGTGCTTAGAGACACTTTTATTTTATTTTTCATTTTAAAACATGTAATAATCGATGAAAGCGTGATAGGGAAACCGGACAAGGTAGAGAGTGTCCAAATGCATGATTTAGAAGCCTCTCTATCTTGGGTCGGTAGGACTCCCAGGGACGACTGAGATAGGCGTATTCCCCCCCCCCCCCCGTTTGACTCAAATTTTTCGGCACCCCACGGCCTAAAAATCGTGGGAGGTACATTTCTTACACACTCGCGCCTCTCCTGTTAGCGAGTTAATTATTGTGTGTACTTGTGTGCTCTTGTGTGATTTTATTCTCGCATTTATATTTTGAATGGTGTGATGAATTAAATTACTAAGACCTACACCCGATCACTCACGAGAAGGGATTTCATCATCCGACTCAGTCGCTTATCATTGTGTGCTACCCTAGCCATCACTAAATTTAAAATCAATCAACTAGGTAGCCCAAAAGGAGACAATTTTGCAAAGGCGATCAGTCAAATAATTCCGTGATTTTTTATTGCCCACGGACTTAATTAAAATTTGATTACCCTTTCACTAAATCTAAAGATAAAAAGTTGGCTATGTGCTAGTTAGGAAATTTTCTTGACTTGTGTGTGTGTCCAATTCATTTTTCGGCAGTCGGAGTGTAGTGAGTTCGTCCATTCAAAGAGTCCACCTATTTTCCCCACCTTTTCTTTAAAAAAAAACCCAAATCCAAAAATATTTTCTTTCTTTCCTTTTAGAAAAATCCAAAAATGTTTTCTTTCCTTTTAGAAAAATCCAAAATTATTTTCTTTCCTTTCGCAAAAATTTAAAAATAAAAAAAATATTTCTCTCCTCATGGCCGAGGAACGTCCTTTACGGGACTACTTTGGTCATTTTCCATTGACACGCGACACGTGTGAGAGTGATTTCGAGCCGTCTCTTTATGAGATTTTTCGTGGTTTCGGCTCTCTCACGAGTTCCCTTTATACTCTTGACCCGTCCATGCACGCACCTCACTATCCATCACCCTCGGTGTCAAGTGTCAACGTGTCTCATCCTTTGTTGTGCACCCACTGTTATTATGCCGATCACATGTCCCATGAGTGTCCGTACTTGTCATATCCATCTGAAACCACCATGCAGCATGTGTATCCATTTGGCACTATTTTGGAACCCACCTCGGCCTATTATCCCGCTATACCTAATTCCGAGTTGTGTGAGTACCCGAGCTATTCGTGGAGGCTTGATCACCCTTCCACTCAATACGAATCCCAAACCGATGTTATGGATCCTCACACATTCCCACAGTCGTCATAGCAACCTTGTGCACCCGTTAACGATCAGTTCCCTCATTACGCAACCCATGAGTATCAACCATTTGACCATCACGAAAGCGATCCTTTCATGCATGATGAACTTGGCGCCACTCCACACATTTCATTTGAGTATTCTCCATACACTCATGATAGTAGTGCATTGTGTCCACCTCACCCACCGCTACCACCCGTTACCCCACCAACACCATCCACATCCGCTCTCGAAAGCCTCTTGCAAAAGTTCATACTCGAGAAAGAGAAAGCCACTCAAATTCAAACTCAAGCTCTCTAAAGGCCTGAACAACGATGAAATAAAATTGAGTGTGCGAGATATTCGGCCATTCCCATGGATCGACCCATCGTTGCAACCGACTGTGATGATGATGTGTCCTCTTGTGACACGAATTTTGAGTGTGACCAACCCTACCACCCTGAGAATCTCGAAGTTGAGACCATCCTATGGTCCGGGTCCCAAGTCGACAATTGTGTTGACTTACCTTTCGATAGTGAGACTGATCCAATCCCACCATGTCCACATGAACCCCCCTTTGAGTTTCCCACTCCCGAGATATCCAAAAATTTGCCAGAGCTTTTACCTGATGCCCCAATTGCCCGTGTCTCTGACATGACCATATCTTTTAGCTTCGCTCCAGCTACGAGTGCTCACCATTGTACCAAGATAACGTCAGAGATGGTTCCCACCTCTCTTGATATGGATCCTACCCCGTCATATTTGGCTCCCCTTGAGCCGAATATTGATGTTGATCTATCTATCTCGGATCTTAATGCCTCGTTAGACCCTTTCACCATATTGGATAGAGACATAATGGTGGATACGTTGATAACTCACTCATTTATTTCCACACTTCCTCCTGCAAGTTCCCTTATGGATCACTCTGCGCCTCATGAGGAGTGTGCGTCTCCCACTCTTGAGTTGGATCATCTTCCTCCACCATTAATCCCACCCGATCCACCATTTATCCCACCCGACCCACCATTTATCCCACTCTTTACCCCACCCATTGTTCCTTCCACCCTACTACCTGGTTTGGATATTGATTTTACACATTTCAAGTTTCCATATATAGTTTTAGATCCTCACCTGAAACCATCCCCCACCCATGAGAGTATTTGTGGTGCTACTCTCCACAGTGACACCGAGCTTGTTACCCTATGCACACCACTCTCTTGTGGTGTTGATTTTTTCTATCAACAACTCCCTGGCGTGTCACGGTGCGACCATTATCATCTCCCATTCATAGAACGGTCGTGTGATTTTTATGAGGCCCACCCCATTCCTATGTCCACACCATTTCGCCTCCCTCACCAATTAGAGCACCTATCTTATAGGGCCCTAGTTGCCCTCACCTTTAAGCTCAACAAGGCCCATGATCGATGCTTAATCACCCATGCCTTTTTCACCATTACCCTGATACCCACCCACCCATGGTCCATCGATGCTTTGCATCGCGTGATGCACTTTGCTATACAGGTACATTGACCATTTTAGCATCCATCCAACAAGATTGACGCTTCAGTCTTGTTTGGGGGTGATACTCATCACCCAATTTTTCTGTCGCCCTCCACTTTCATTGATATTATCTTTAGGGTGAGAATGGTTCGGTATGGCTGAAGACATTAAACTTAGCGCTACCGGGAGGCAGCTTGCATTTCTTGTACCAGTCTCATCCTGTTTGGGGGTGGTGTTTCACATCACCCAATGATTTATCATGCTTATAGACTTGTACACATTTTTTCTTATCATTTATTCAGGTTTATTCTTGGCTTCATCTGTCCACTTCATTAGCGGTTTTTTCATGGTAATCTCTTTCCACCTTACGCTCTCAATTTTAAAATCATTTTAGTTAACATCGATGACGATGTTCCTTTTTGTTTTGGGGTGGGGAATTTTATCAAAATCGTACCTCTTTTGAATTTTTTTGAGTTTTTAAACCTGATTTTTAAAATTTCGTGCAGTTTCTTTCATCTCAATCATTGATGTGAATTTTTAATCATCCATCTTTCTATGCCTAGGAATCAAGCTAGAGAATTTTTTTTTCTAAATAGCATATGTAATACATCCCAAGGCATTTTGAACTATGAATTTCTAGACTCAACAAAAATTTGCGCACTTATCATGTCAATACAGTTTAGAGTTGAGGAGTACTACAATTCCAAAGAGAACCTTAAGGATCACTAGTAGAGACTTTAGCTTGTGAGATTCGTGCCTTTCACCCTTTCAGAGAGTTTTACGCAATCTACGAGTCACAAGTTGATTCAACTTCGTTTGGGTCTGCACTTTAATTGTATGATCTCATTATTCTTCATTTTTGGCTTGATCACTGAGAATGGCATCTTTTTCGAGTTGTAAGAAACGTGTGTCTTTAAGTTTGTCCCGATCACTAGGTTTTCATCCATTCACCTACCACTTTCCCCCATATCACATTTCCATTCACTCACCCATTACATTTCCATGTTCTTCCATATTCCCATATATTCCCCTCCCCATCATTCCCCACTCATTTCATATATCATCCATCATCATTTTCAAATAAAAGAGTGTTATTCCAAATGTTAAATGTCTTCATTGTTTGTTTGAAAAGTGAGAGAAAAAAAGAAAAAAAAAAGAAAAAAAGAGAAAAACATAAAAATAGCAAAAATAGAAGAAAAAAATAGAGAAAAAGAAAAGAAAAATCGAAAAAAAAGAAAAGAAAAGAAAGGAAAGAGAGTTTGTAGTTAGTAGTGGGTTTTGAAATAAAGACATTTGTTCTTTATAGTACACTCTTCTCGCTCATCCATCATACATCCATCATTTAACACATCCATCCTATTGTACCTCACCTCATATCCTATCCTTCTCATTTCATTTCCTCCTCACCCATTATCATCCATATTTTTCCCCAGGTGTTCGGGCAAATGAAAGTCAACGTGGTGAATAACTCGACATTCTCACTATAGTGATTAGCATTTATTTCATGAGATCACTTTTCTTTCAAATTGTTCGTTCTTTCTTATGTGTGTGTGAGACGTTTGAACTTGCTTACATTTACTCGCATCCTCACACACAAGAGCGATACACTTACCCAAATCTCGTGAGTTCGATTGAGAGAGGTATATCCGTGAGATTTGAAGTTGAAGCGTTGATTCCAACAAGGAAATCTAGGAATTACTTGTGACACCCCGACTAATTAAATACCGGGTAGCTACTCCTTTATTAGATTAATCCAAAATGCCAAGTTGGTTCAGTTAATAGCATCACTATCGAAAATATTTTAATAATTACTAACCACCTAGTATTTAAAAAGTAGGTTGTCAAATTTTAGATTAAATCTGATTAACATGCAGTAAGTGAAATATAAATGAATAATGTAACCATTCACAATAAAGTCCCAATAGTGTAATCAATAAATAATAAAGAGTCTGGGGGAAATACTCCTCACAACAATCCCACAACTGAATAAAAATAAAACAAGGCTAAATCCTGAATTAATTACAATCCACAATCTGAGTAACTGAAATATAAAATGTCTCTAAAAGAAATGGGCGACATGCCCTACAGATGATGAAACTGAATATGGAATCAAGACTAAAAGGAAGCGTCTACTGTCAAGGCCCTGTAACTTCCACAACAACTACAGCTCGTCACCTGAATAGAATTCCTATGCATGGTGTCCTTGTGGCTGGGCACCTAAAAAGGTTTTTACAAAAATAGATTTGAAAGCAAACGGGTCAGAGCCCGAAAGTGGAGAGTATTTTAAAACCGCAAGTGCTTTAATAACATTAAAACAATGAATGCAAACTACATGTTAGGACGTGCACTCACATGAAATACTCACCTCTCGACTAATTGTGCACTCCTAACGTACCGTACCCATCCAAGTGATATTCATATCTAACTAAACCGACATAATTTCTAACCTTTCTACTCGAGTCCCACTATACCATCCTACATTATCAATTAAAACAGAGGGCTTTACTTAAACTTGGATTCTCAATTATTAGCAATACAACTCACCAGAGGTTATCCCACTTTTTATCTTCTCAAAGCGTTACCATAATTATACTCATAATTCAAACATAACAATTCTTTTCATTTAACCGTATATTAATCACATCATAAATATACAATACTATCACCCCGAGACTAAGCTTCGGTGCTCACATACTCTGCTATCCATCCCGGTACATCACGTACATAAGGAACACGCATTTCGAATCTCTCAAGAATCGTTCTCAGATAATAGCAAATCACAAACAATGGAGGCGAACACAGTCACATCACATGGGTCATGCACATACCTACGCTCCCACGATCAGTAGACTTATTAACTTCCCAATAAGTCCTTCTCTGACCTATGTCCTCGAGGTACCAATCTAAATCCCCCCCATAGGCACACAAAGATTAGATGGCCCTAAGCGAACGCAAACCTCTCGTGATAGCGAGTATGGTAGGTATGTCATACACATAAAATCATATATACTAAGCATGAAAACATCTTAGTAATTACCATAATTTATTAGAGGTATACTTCTCATTCTCATACCAACTTTTAGTGTCACACAATTCATATGTCCGTTTTATATGTATTTAAGTCATCATTTATTCTCACATCGTGCTTAGTCACTCACGTCCTAATCCACAAGTATCATTTGGTTCAAATCACTATTCTACATTTTTCTCCTCAATACACTACACCAAATCTGCCCATTTGTCAAGGTCATTGACCTTGACAAATTCACCTTGTCAAGGTCAATGACCGTGACATTTCGAGGCGAGACAACTTTTTTTGTCACGGTCGTGTCACGGTCATTGACCTTGACAAAAAACTCGCGTTTTGTGTCACGGTCGTGTCAAGGTCAATGACCGAGACACGTTTGTCACGGTTTAGAACCGTGACAAAGCCGTGACCCTTCTTAAAAAAATTGTCACGGTCAATGACCGTGACACGCCCGTGTCAATTTTGTCACGGGCGTGTCACGGTCAATGACCGTGACAATTCTGGGTAGAATTAAAAAAAAACTGCTGGGCAGTATGGCTACTGCCACTGCCTAGCAGTATATTTGTACCTGTTATAGCAACGTTGTACCTGTTCCAAACATCATATATCCGAACAAACTAAAGATAATGCAAATATATATTCAAATAAGAAACTATTTAAAAAGAAACAACATCACCATCATTTTATCTCAAATCTACAAACAATTTGCATGGAAAAGAGATTTTGTACCGCGACGCTCGGGAACACCTCCTTATCCTTCCCTTCTCGTCCGAATAGCCACATAAGTATAGATCATATGTGGCCTACCCTTAGGGCCACTCCCTGTCCCCTGAATTGAAATAAAGTAAAATTAGTATCCGCCCCTCAAATATAGATAAATATAAATCGTAATTGAAATCGAAATCGAAATTGACATATAAATATAAATACATTACTTGTAGTGTCACTCAAACAGCTAACTTGAGCTCATATGGCACCTCATTCCAACTAATGTACCCCGGAAAATCGTGTCAATTATAATTCTCTTCATATCTAAACACTAAGAAATACCATAATCCTATGGAGGTATGCGTTGCAAATTCCTTCCAACCGTTGTGTAGCCAAAAATCAGCAGTTGAAGTTGTCAACTCCACCTTTGAATGGGGTATGGAAAGTGGTGGGGTATGGAAAGTGGAATTGACAACTTCAACCGGTGATGTTTGGCTACATAACGGTTGGGAGGAATTTGCAGAGCATCGCTCCATAGGATTATGGCATTTCTTAGTGTTCGGATAGACGAAGAGATTCAGTCTCCTCTCCACAAATAGGACACCCCAAATAACTATGTACTAATCACCTATTAAAGGTAAGAAGCGTATATTCATGGATTAGTATAAACAAAACTTAGATGTAGTTGGAATATTTATGTATTAATCTCCTCTCCACACACGCACACTACACAAGAGTGAAAATGATAAAGTGCAGATCAAGTAAAAGCATTAAAAATGGATGTTTCGGTACAAATTGAAATATTTATTACAAATTGAAAAATTGTTTCAAATTCGGGTTATCATAAAAAATGGATTGATATTCGGTAGGAGCAGCCAAGTCATCCACACTACTATTTAGACGCCTTGGCGCGTGTTGGACAATTGACCACGGCTCGTTGTTGATATACTCCGAGTAAAACACTTGCTTAACCTTTTGAAATGCACAAACAAACGGCTCATCGCTCACGTGGTCATTGCTCTTCAACTTGGACAAGTCAACCATGATCAAATTGTTGACAGGATCAACTTTAGAAGAATTTTTATCCTCAACTCTTACCCATTCACAGTAAAATATAACCTCTTTGAAGCTTATATAATCCAATTCAAATATATTTTGGATTACACCATAGTAAGTCATTTCAGCTTCAACAAGGTTTTTATCTTTTGCGCTCGCTCGAAAGAAAGTAAGAGCCTTGTATGAAATTCCCGAGTTCTGTACATTTGTACTTTACTCGTACACTTTAGCGCCGAAAATATAACCGTTCAATCAAAATTTTTTGTACTCTTGTGCCACGAACAAGGGTCCAGTGGCTAGACGAGCAAGCCTTGATGTCGCATCACCCATCTTTAGGAGCTGAGAATATAGATAAATTAATTATATTAGTGGTAAAATTTGAGTGTAATGTAACGTTATATAACGACTGTTTTCATTGTAATTACCTCTTGTGTCAACCATAGCCTAAATTCGCTGTCTGATTGTACCACTGCTTTTCGTCTTTTATTGTTCTCACAGGCTTCATATTTACTGCATATTACAAAATTAATCATGTATAAAATAATCTAAAATAATGTTAAACATTATAATATTCGAAACTTACTTTTTCCATTCTTTGACATCTTCATGTGTGTCAAATAGATAACGAGCTACTTGTTCATGTTGCAAACTCGTTAATTTCACTCGTTTTCCCATCACATTACCACCATCATCGAGGAATTCATCAGTGTCATCAACGCTGGTAGAGTCAGTCATATATTCCCGAGTATATATTGATGACTCCACGGTGATGTATTCCTCTGCAATTGATCCTGCAATATATCGCGTATTCTTGACGTAATCTTTAAAAACTTTCATCAATCTTTCAAACAGATACATCCACCGATATCTAACTGGACCACAAAGAAGTGCCTCGTCGCATAGGTGTACCAACAAGTGAACACTTATGTCAAAGAATGCTGGGGGAAAGTACTTCTCCAATACACAAATCGCTTCGTTCACAGCCAATTTTGCGGCCACTATGTGTTCTCGATTCACTACCTTCTCACACAATAGGGAGAAGGTAATACTAATTTGCATAATAGCCCTACGCAAATCCTTGTGCTTGGAGAAACAGTGCTTAAACAATAGAGGAACCAATTGCATGATCACATGCCAATCGTGGGACTTACACTTATGTAAATCATGAGTAACATAATTCACAATCCTTTGCAAGTTGGACGAAAAAGTAGATGGGCCCTTCAAATTATATATTGTGCCTAGAAGCACCTTCCTTTCCTCACTCGTCAAAGTAAACGCACCAGGGGGAATTATTGTCCTTCCCCTACTATCTTCTTTCGACCATAGTTGTGGTTTAAGTTTTAACGTTTTAAGGTCTTTTCGTGCATTTTCATCATCCTTCGAATGACTCCCCCCAAGGCAAGTACCCACAATATGTTCAGCGAAGTTCTTCTCTGCATGCATCACATCCAATACATGGCGCACCGGGTTTTTCTTCCAATAAGGCAAGTCAAATAAAATTGACCTCCGAGACCATGCCTTTCTTATCTCAGTTTCATTCCCAGTTGGGGTCTTCTTATGCTTGACATTCTTAAATTTTGGATTCTTACCTGGCATATTTGGGCCACATTCAGAAGATTTACTTTCAATTTATGAACCCGAAAGTTGTCTCGGCGGTAGCCTATGTTCAACTCCGCCCAATAAAAAATTGGAAGCTTTCTCAAATCTGAAACTATGAGCTGGGGGTAAAAACCTCCTGTGGCAATAGTATACATTTTTTAAGCTGGAGGATAGACGAAGAGATTCAGTCTCCTCTCCATAAATAGGACACCCCAAATAACCATGTACTACACATCCGGATAATGTCCCATAAGCTGGAAAATCATGAATTGCCCACATCAACATAGCTTTCAGTGTAAACTCTTCTTTTCTAAAAGAGTCAAATGATTGCACACCCTCTTCCCACAACTCCTTTAATTCTTCTACCAAAGGAGCCAGGTAGATATCAATGCCTTCACTTGGTGCCTTTGGCCCAGGTATCAATAAAGCCATCATCGAAAATTCAGGTCTCATACACTGTGAAGGAGGGAGGTTGAGTGGGGCTAGGATCACTGGCCATACACTCTGATTGGTGCTTAGATTTCCAAATGGATTGAAACCATCTGTTGATATAGCCAAACGAATTTTGCGTTGTTCTCGAGCAAAATCGGGATACTCATAATTCATCCTCCACCAAGCATAGAATCAATAGGATGACGCATGATATTACCCCTACTTCTGCCCTAGCATGCCAAGTCATTGCCTCTGCAATCCATGGTACTGTGAAAAATCGCTTTAATCTAGGCCCAACGGGAAAATATTTCAATACTTTTTGAGGCACTTTTGAGCTTGTGCCTTCCTTACTAGTAGATTGGACATATCTAGGTTCATCGCATACCGGACAACGATCGAGATTTTCATACTCCTTTCGGTATAGTATGCAGTCATACACACAAGCATGAATCGATTTATACTTCATTCCCAAACCTTTCAAACTGTTCTTCATAACATGATAGCTATTTGGAAGTGTATTCACCTTGGGTAATAAGCCCTTCACCCATTTCAGAATTCCCGTCACGCTATTGCCAGACAAACCGTACTGCGTCTTCAAACTGTGCAAACCAACCATGGCATGTAAAGTTGTTTGATCTTTCTCACAACCAGAGTATAACGGCTGGGTCGCCTTAAATTTTAAACTTTGGTAGTCATCGTCAAGTTTTATCGTGTTATCTTCACGAGCTCTTGAATCTTCTACATCATCAGTAACCTCATTCTCCTCAGCTTCATAAACTCCATACGCATCATCAACTAAATCCTCTAACATATTATGATCTACGTCGTCCCCTTCTTCATCTATTCTACTTGTTGAAGGATGTTGTGAAGGTTGGTCAGGGACAAAAGGAACTTTCAATTCACCGTGAAAACTCCAAAATCGATAACTATCTTGCATACCCGATCTTAACAAATGTAGTTCAACTGTTTTCCACTCAAACACCTTACCATTCTTACACCTAGCACACGGACACGGAAACTCTTCATCATTACGACATCTCTTTGCATATTTCACAAATTCGTTAGCACCTCTGCGAAACACATCCCCCATTCTATTAGTCTCACCCATCCACTCTTTGTATTTCGGATATCCCATCACAGCTACCACAACTAAACACCTATTAAAGGTAAACAAAACTTAGATTTATAGTATGTTTTATTTAATTATCCCATCATTTAATTATCCTATTAAAGGGTATGTGGTCCTATCCCATTCAAGAATGCATTTTTCTGTAATATACTTAACAGCTCATGCACATTGTTACGATTTGAAAAAAATTCGACAGCATATCCCCTTAGTTATCCAAATACACGACGTAGATTGGCAGGTGTGAGTGTTATTTCAATTGGTCAATTAAAATAACAGTCACACTTGTCAATCTAGTATGTACCCAGAGAACATTAAGATACAACTGCAGAACTTCCTCCAAAAGTAACAACTTTAAGCCAATAAGAATATTATACAGAAATTATACAGTCTCAAACTGTCCAAACGGGACAATTCATGAGATCTCATTACAGGGGTAATGACTCTCAAACGGGTCTAAGGGTTATTGAATGCGTACGCATAAGAACTAGAATGCTAGTATCTATGCGCACTATATTTAATTTCAAGTATGTTTCATATAATGGGTTAATTCAAATACAAAAATAAATTCATGGGATAATTCAAATACAAAAATAAATTCATGGGATAATTCAAATACAAAAATAAATTCATGTATTGACCACATACACACACACACACACACTATCTAAGCTGTTCTATAGGTATAAAAACAATTATTATCCAATTATTATCCAACTATTATCAATTATTTATTTTGAATGTAAATAATATTCAAAACCCCACCCACCCCCACCCCCTCCCGATGTTTATTATCCAATTATTATCCAACTATTATCAATTATTTATAAAATTGATGTCTACTTTTAGTGTTGTGTATATATGTTAGTCCTCGGCTTTTTTTATTGAACTTTTAGTTATTTAGTGTATTGTAGATTGATGAGGCCACACAATGAGCACACAATGAACTACTATTTCGCCTTTTACTAAAGAATATCATATGCTCACAAATAGGCGGCATACGCCCATTTTTTTAATTGTTTATACCCCCTCCCCCACCACACACCACCTGATGATGCTTAAACCCCTTTTGATAGACGGCTCTCTTAGTATTTTTTTTGTCTATACTATCAAGTGTTCAACTAGTTTGGAGAGTTGTACCAAACAATATTAGTTGAGATCCAACTTCAGATTAATTCAAGACATAAGACCCTAAAGGGAATCCTATCTGCAACAAGATTCTAGTTAGTAAAGAAGACATAACAGAATATGGTGGAATCCACTACACTACACACCCATTCTCACACTTAAAAACCATTTAATAATATTTAAAAAATTCAAAACCATTTAATAATATTTAAGCACTAAAATTAATTTAATTTAATTTAACCTAGGAATTAATCAAATATTTTTATCATATGTTTACTAATGCTAAAATTATGAAAAATGATATTTTGAGATAATAATGTGTGAAAATTTGTTTTATGATTTTTTTCTTAACTGAAAATTATTTAGGGGTATTTTTAATTGAATATATACACATTTTTAACTCTTTAAAAATTACATTTTAGTCCTTTCTAAATCTTAGGGAGAGTTTGGGTTGTGTTTTTCGGCCATAACACCACACACCCCCACCCCCACCCCCTCCCCCACCACACACCACCACACACACACACACACCCCACCCTACCCCACCCCTTACCCCCCTCCACCAAAACACACCACCACACACACACACACACCGCACCCCACCCCACCCCCTGCCCCTCCACCACCCCCTCCCCCACCCTGCCCCACCCCGCCCCACCCCCTGCCCCCCTCCCCCACCACCTCCCCCACCCTGCCCCACCCCACCCCACCCTGCCCCACCCCCCACACACGCACACACATACACACATATATATATACACATACACACATAAATATACAGACAAATATATATATAAATGGAAGAGAGAGAGAGAGAGAAATTGGACCTGAGAGAGAGAGAGAGAGAGAGCAGCGTCGAGAGAGAGAGAGAGAGAGAGGGAGGGAACGGTGGGAGGGAAAAAAGAAGGGGGAAAGGGTTTTTACTGGAAAAGTTGTCACGGTCGTGTCAAGGTCATTGACCGTGACAATTAATTGTCACGGTCGTGTCAAGGTCAATGACCGTGACATAAAACGCGTATTTTTTTGTCACGGTCAATGACCTTGACAAGGCTGGCCGGCTGAAAGGTGATAATTTGCCCATTTTGGTGTAGTGATATGTCCCAAATCTCTAAAATGTACAATTCAGTTAACCCAAGAAAGTTATCTCATCAATTAAACAAGGTTACGGGACACTAGAATTCAAATCAGGCCAAAAAGGTCATTCTGTCAACTCGTTAGAAGTCTCGTTCGAACGAGGTCGTTCGAACGAGAGTTCGTTCGAACGAAGTGGGCATCTAACGAGATCTCATTCGAAGGAAAGGAATCGAATGAACATCCAACTCGTTAGAGGGAAAACTGTCAGCTCATTAGAAGCTCGTTCGAACGAGATCGTTCTAACGACCTGGGCAGGTCTTCTAACGAGGTGACAGTTTCGAGCCCAGAATTTTCCTATCTCGTTTTTCTCAATTTTCTTCACCTCTAATCTCATCTAAACATCATTCCAACAATAGTTCAAGGTTTCTATTCATTCCTAAACATACTTAGGTCATATTTTAACACATTTATGGGGTCAAATCATCCTAAACCACATCTAATTATCAAATCTCCCCAATTTTCCCCAAACCTTATGAATATGAACCCTAGAATTTCAAATCATCAATTTCCATAGATAAATCCATTTTTGTAACATAAAAAGTAGTAATTCTTTTAATCTAATCACCCAATAACAATTCTACATGCAAACCTATATCAAAATCTGAATTTATTACTCCAATTTCATGGTTTTTTTTTATAAATCTCCCAACACAATACAAATATATCAATTTTCTAAGCATGGAAGAGGCATTCACTTGAAATTAACGAAATTAAACCACTTGCCTCGGATTGTTCTCTGAATTTGGTGTAGAATGAAGAAGGTTGCTCTATCTCTTTCTCTCCCAAGGTTGAAGGTTGAAGGTGGAGGTTAGGGTTTTTCTCTTTTGGGAACCTCTCCTAACTTCTCCTAAAACTCCCGTTGCCCTCTAATCAGTTAATTGCTGGTAATGGGTTAGTGGGTTATGAATTTCCCTATTTTTAATTCTCAAAATTCGTTGGTCAAAATTCCCCAAATTCCAAAATTACCAAAATACCCTTTTAAGTTGCCGGTATGGCCCAATAATGCCCCGGGACCCAAACTAAACCCCCGGCTAGTGTTTTCTGACTATTTCGACCCTTCCGGACGCGTTGGCGCACTCAAAATGACCATTCGGTTGATAAAAATAAAATTCACTTTTTAATTAAAATAATTACATTCTTGACGCGACTGTCACATGTGTCCCAACAAAATTTCCAAATTGTCGTATTTCTATCTCGCGACAATTTCAATATTTTCAATATTCATATATTGCCATATATATACATTAAAATCAAATACCAACTCGCATCTCGCTAGTATTTTATCCGGATTAATTCTCAATTAATACATATTTAATTTAATTAATTCCATAAATAAATATCCATAAAAGTACGGGGTATTACATTACTCTTGTGATACTCGACCCGTTTTGACTGATTCACACCACACACGTTGAGTTCTAGGAAGGATGTGCCTTGTGAATTTACTTAGTTGTACTTTTTACACATTCTTGCTTATATTTCTGAAAATATTTTCTCATGTGATGGATTGTGCGATTATTCTACGTCTAATAAAAGATTGATTGCCCTTCAATAATTTTTTGCAATTAAGAATTTTGTGGGTATATTCCCTGTAAACTCCCACGAGACACAACTTGTCCTATAGTGCAAGCTATAGGTTTAAAGTCTTGTTGCACATGCTAAGTGCAATCACAAGTGCCCGCGAATGTGGTACACTTTTGGTTACTTATCTTTCTCTTTCTCTCTATCTTATTTCTCGAGGACTAGCAATGCTCTGTTTGGGGGTGGTGTGATAAGCAACCAAAACTGTACAATTTATACCCCGAATAGACATATTTTTGTTGCTAATTCTCGGCAATTTGGGTCTTATGTGCTTAAATGTTTATCTTGTAGGTCAAACGTCCGTTTGCGGTGTCAAAAGCTATATATCGAGGCAAATGCGCGTTGACTGGTGCTAAATACCCTTGTCTCTTATTCTAGCCTACCCTAAACCAAGCCTAAACCTACCCCAAGCCCTGTGTGTATTTTGTTTGTCCCTTTTTAATATTTTTAGATTTTTAGTTTGAGTCATTTTATTTTTTTTTAGTATTTTTTTTTATTTATTTAGTATTTTCTAGGTTTTGTTTTCTATTTTTCTATTTTATTTTTATAATTTTATTTTATTTTGATTTTTATTAGTTTTTATTTTATTAGGATTAGTTTTAGTAGTTTATTTTTAATTTATTAGATTTTATATTTTTTAGGACTTTAGTGTTCATTTAGATTTTAAGTTTTTATTTTCTTTTGTTTTATTTTAGTTTTTATATAAGCTTAGGATTTTGTTTTTTAGTTTTAATATTTTTATTTTTATTTTTATTTTCTTTAGTTTGTTTTATTTTTTTGTTAGATATTACTTTTATTTTTAGTTGAGTCTTTATTATTTTAAGGGTCCAAATTAAACACACACACACAAACTTATCCTACACCCTATTACACCCAAACACCCTCCCACACCCACATTTCCATACACTCACCCACACCCTCATTCTACTCCCATACACCTCACACACACACTAACCCCCCACTCCATCTTCCACCCCCAACCTCACTCTCTCTCCTCTCTTCTCCATTGAAATACCAACCTCCATTTCCCAACCTTTATTCACCATAAACCCCTACCTCCACATCTTTGTCGGCATCTACACCACTCCGACGCACCCCCTGTGTGATCTCCTCAACCTAGGAACCCAGGTCACCATGTCCCAGCCCCTACCCGCCTCGGCCGACCTGAACCGCGACCCGGACCGGCCCAGCTAAAATCCCCTCAAGCCGTGACCAATCCTCTCACCTCCTGTCCCACTGACCCGAGCCCCTACCGTCGCCGACTTACCCCCCTGCGCCCCTGACCTCAACCCACCTCCGGTGCTGCGTACCATCCCCTGCCATAACCCAGCGTCGGACCTGGTTTACCTGGAGACTCCCTCGCTCAACAACTCCTGCTGCTACAACCCAAACTTGCACCCCCTTCAACCGCCCCGACCTACAAACCGAAAAACCGACGGACCGTCAACCATCTCCAGCCCAAACTGCTACCCCCTCACCCCAGTCCGGTGACTCCAACCTGCGAACCCGGATCCAGATCCTTGTCAAACCCGAACCTCCTATTCCAATTCCGACCCGACTTCAAGACGCGCTTTCAAACCATTTCATCCATGACAAGACCCACTTCTCCAAGCCAAAATCGATTTATCTCCTGCAATTCCAAAGCAAGCCAACAAACCCAATTAAACTCACATGTGATTAAAATCCACTTATCACCTTTTACCCAAAAATACCCCCAACTAACCTATTTAACCCAACTTCCCATTATACCCTCTAAAACCAAATCTAATTGTGTCACCCCATTTAACCCACATGACCTCACACTCCTCTCACCATTTCCATGCACACTCAAGCCAATTCCCCAAAATACCCCCACGCTCCATGTGCCTACTATAAAAGAGACCCCATTTAAAAGGAGCTTTTAGATAGGAATTTTTAGAGAGAGAGTTGTAGAGAGATAATTACCATTTTGTAAATAGTTTTTGTTTTTATTTTTTTTATATTTGGTGAGATTTAATTATGAGTATTTGAATTGTATGGAAGATGATAGAGTTCAAATTGCCAATTTCAAGGAGACTTGTTGAAGATTTGTTCTCTTTCTCTACTCTTTTTATTATATTTTCCTTTGCGATTATTTGTTTATCATGTTTAATATCATGTTAGGCTAATCCCCTTTCAAGGGATGGCGGGAAACCCTTATTTGATGTTCTTTTACTTTAATTAGTTTGATTACTTGAAAATTCCCTTTGAATGTTATTTTTTACTCCTCACCCTTAAATTTACGCCTCGAGAGAGGGTAAATGATTTTCGAGAAAAAATCGAAATTCTAGTTATAATACCAATTTTAGATTCGAACTAAAGATAGGGGTTTCTTAAGTGGGGTATTATAACTTGAATTTCAACTCTAAATTTATTTTCTAAGATTAACATAAATTTTAATTGATCGATCCTAGCGGGTGCTGAATTAAAAGGAGCGTGGATCTATTTTTTTAGAGTTGTGGGGTGTTAAACTTAATTTTCTAAAAGGTTACTATTAAAATTATATTTGCAACGAGAGTTGATCTGTAAGTTTGATATTAATTTGGGAGAATTTAATTAATTTAATTAATTAATTACAAGGTTCTAAAAAACGCGGGGCGTGATCGAGGCGTGGAGGCCAAGCCTTAAGCCTTAGAAGCCTAAGCGGGCCTTGGCGTAAAAAGGCGTGAAAAGGCGTTTAGGCCTTTTTAATATATTTTAATATTTTTTAACCATAACAAGGCTATTAAAATACTAAAATTGTACATATCATAAAAATATGTCTGAATATTTGCAAATAAAAATACTATTTGATTATTTTGGGTGAGATAATGGCCCGGTTTGCAAAAAAATCCTTAAAAGGCGATATCGTTTCACTAAATCATTGTTTTTTTTAGAGAAAAAGTACACCTTAAGGGTTTTACCAAGCATAAGGCGTCAAAATCTTAAGGCGGGGCGTTTCTCCCAAGCCTCAAGCCTAGGCGTGCCTAGGCAGAGCCTAGGCGGGTTTTTTAGAACAGTGATTAATTAGAATAACTAAAATTTGTGGTGTAATCCCACTCCTTGAGAGGTTATTAAATGGAGATAATGAGAGTAGATTAGATATAGAGGAACTTAATGAGACTCGAGAAAATATATTTTTTCGCAGAATTAGGACATCAGAGGTTAGGATTGCTATAAAAAAGATGAAAACATGGAAGGCTTTAGGACCAGATGGTATCCCTATTGAGGTTTGGAAGTTCTTAGGGGAGGATTGAGTATCATGGCTTACAAAATTATTCAATAGAATTTTAATGACTAATGCCCGATGAATGGAGAAAAAGTGTTTTAGTACTTATTTATAAAAATAAAGGGGTCATACAAAGTTGTTCAAATTATCGTGGTATTAAGTTAATGAGTCATACAATGAAACTTTGGGAGAGAGTGATTGAATATAGATTGAGATTAAAGACAATAGTATCTGAAATCAATTTGGGTTTATGCCTGGGACGTCAACAATGGAAGCAATCTATTTATTGAGGAGATTAATGGAGAGGTATAGGGAGAAAAGACGGATCTTCATATGATTTTTATAGATTTGGAGAAGGCGTATGATAGGATACCCAGATATATAATATGATGGGTTATACATAAAAGAGGAGTGACTCACAGATATATTGATGTCATCAAGGATATGTATGATGGTGCGATGATTACACTAAGAACATCAGCCGGAGAAAGTAGTGAATTTTCAATTACGGTAGGTCTACACCAAGGTTCAGCATTAAGTCCTTATCTCTTTGCACTTGTTATGGATGAGTTGATTGGACAAATACAAGATGAGGTGCCATGGTGTATGCTATTTGCAGATGATATTGTTTTAGTGGATGAGACTAAGACAGGGATAAATGCTAGGTTGGAATTATGGAGAGAAACTTTAGAAACAAGAGGATTTAAAATAAGCAGAACTAAAACAGAATATGTGGAGTGCAATTTTAGTAGTAATAGGAGGAAAAATGGATATGTGGTGAAATTGGAGGGTAAAGAGATACCTAGAAACGATCATTTTTGTTATTTAGGTTCGATTATCCAAAAAGATGGAGATATTAGTGATGATGTTACTCATAGGATTAGAGCAGGCTGGGTTAAGTGGAGAAGTGCTACCGGCATTTTGTGTGATAGGCGTATACCTTTGAAGTTAAAAGGTAAATATTATAGAACGGCCATTAGACCCGCCATGTTATATGGAACAGAGTGTTGGGCAACCAAGAAACAAAATGTGCAGAAAATGAGTGTGGCGGAGATGCGAATGCTAAGATGGATTTGTGGTAAAACTCGAAAGGATAAAATTAAAAATGAACAAATTCGTGAAACAGTAAAAGTAGCTCCTATAGAAGATAAATTGAGAGAAAATCGACTTAGATGGTTTGGACACGTCAAGCGTAGACCAATGGATGCTCCTGTAAGGAAGAGTGATTTAGTTAGTATTGATGGTAACACAAGGGGTAGAGGTAGGCCTAAATTGACTTGGTGGGATATTTTAAAAAAGGAAATGATGTCATGTGGTTTAATCGACGATATTGCACTGGATAGATAGGAATGGAATAATTGGGAAAAGGCTTTGTTGAGTTGAGTTGAGTAACTTTCTAGCTAGTTGTTATCATATCATATTTAGTTTAGTTTAGTTTAAATCATCACCTCACCCAATTGTTTTAATATGTGAAAAATCACAAAAAGAAAATAAAAAGTGAATTACAATTAAATTTGTCTCTAGCTTACCCCCTTGGAAGTGGATTGATACCCTTACTTACCTCTACACTTGAGTTTATTATATTTTGTAGGTATTTGAGATTTTGACTAACTTGGCTTTTAACAACGACATAAAAAAAGAAAACTTATCAATGAGATCCCTAATCTAATCCAACTCCAGCATGCATCCACATATACCACAGCTGCGTATCCCTGGAAATGAAATCTCAAGTCTTGCGTCCTAGTGGCTGGACACCTAAAAGGGTTTTAAAAATATTTGCAGCAAGGGTGAGAAACCAAAACATTTTGAAAATATTTAGCAAGTGATTAAGTTTTCAGTAATTAAAATGCAAAAATACTTTTCATATTTAAGCTAGTGTCGGAATCACTTGAGATAGTACTCACCCGTCAACTGTTGTGCACACCTACCGCTTTTCTTATAACCCTCTAGCTACACTACCCCATCTAAGTAGCCTTGTTATAAATGCTTACTAACACTTAACTCTAGCCCAAATATTTTTTTAATGATTTCTAAGTTATTTCTCACATTAACTTAAATTATAATCTTTAAATAACTATATAACAATTTCACGAGTTATATAAACAATACCATTTCACTCTAGGTATCTCACTCATATATAAATATGTACACTAATTATATACGTGTAAATACTACACATTCACACACATGTTGTGTGTGTGTGTATATATATATATATATATACACACACACACACACACTAGTAGAATGCCCGTGCCTGAAGGCATGGCGAAATGTTTCCAAAGTATTGAATGTATAAACAATGCAAGTCAAGGGTTTTTTACAACACGTGAAAATAATTTATAAAATATGGGCAAAATTACCTTTATTTATATGACTATCCGCCCTGTTTAGAAATAAATTAGTCCACAACAACATATTATAGCACTATCCATCCCGTCACAACAAATCACAAATATTGTGTATGAAATTATTTTATAGTTTCTCAATCCCGTGCCCGAAGGCAAGCACAATTTCTAAATTATCACTACTCTTCCCAACTAATATATATAGTACAATAACAATAATAATTGTTCACCCTGTTTATAAAAAAAATACTACAATAATAATAATAATAGTATATATTAGACCTCGCATAAACATCATCAATTATTTATCTCGCAACTTCATGTAGCACAATATACTGTTCAAATTTCAAAGAAAATCAAATTAAAGCCTAGTTATTATGATAACATAGCATGTTGAGGCATTACAAATCTCATTGCGCCCAACTTGTGTTTCCATCCGTGACTGTAATATGCCATGCTTCTTGTATCACCCACATCACGTCTTGTTCATTCATCATTACAAAGTGCTTGTAACTAATATTCATCTCCATCTCTCCTGAAATGAAAACAAAAAAATAGGGGAGTAATATGCCTAGACAGAAGGAGACAAGTCTGGTTTACAAAATAAAAACACACATAAAATAATAACAACTTTTGGCATAAAATCTTGGCAATAGTACCAACATATATTTTTAAATAGATGAAGATGTATAAGAGGAAGATGAAACAGACCGAGATGCATCAGACTCGGATAGTGCTTGGTCCATTTAGGTTAACTTGGCAGTGCTTGGTTTTGCTGCTGCTGGTATATTTTCGGACATTGGGCTGCTACTTGTCTATTTTAAGACATTGGTTTTGTCAACATAGTTGCTGCCCATGACAAACACCAAGTATTGTCATCCATTATTGTAAAATGTTTCCGCCTTCATTGTCAACATAGTTGCTGCCGAGGACAAACAGGCGCTGCAATTTAAAATTTCAAAAAATATATAATTAGTAAACTTCAGTACATATGTAACTATTTAAATTTTAGTACAAATGCTGCAGAGTATTATCATCAACCAAAAAAGAAGTCCAAAAAATTTTCTACAGTAACAAAGAAATATCTTATTATAGAAATCACACAAGTATAATCACTAGCCAAAAAAGAAGTCCAAGAAATTAACCCACAAAGGTGGAGAGAGTGTTCAAATGTTTCTCTCCTCTCTTCTGTCATTACTTTGCTCATGATTTCATTATAATGGAAAGAACCTCAAATGAATGAGTTGAAGACCCATTACCTAGTTTGTTTCATAATCCAAACACCGTGGTTTTGAACTCTGATTTTGCACCTGAAATACAAATAAAAATCGAATAAAAATGAAAAGCCAAAAATCGAATTGTTATGGAAGTAAAATAGACCATTTGTTGAGGTCATTTAATCAAAAGGTCAATTGTTGAACAACTTCAATAGAAAAACTCTATTTTGAATCCAAAATCAACAAACTCAACCTTAGATTATTAAGCTCCAGACATATTCTGATCATTGAAGTTATTGAACAACATAAGTAAGAGTGAACTTCTGTTTTGGAAGGGGGACGCTTGCTCTGATTTGTACCGTGTGCTCCCATAGCTTACATATTTACAAATATATTCTGCATAAATGACCAAAAATCAAATGAATCCATATAAATCGTTGGATCAAATGATAAAAAAATGTGGTAATCCGCACCAAAAGTCAAAGCTGAATAAACGTGCATCCAAATATGAATGGAACCATAAATCGAGAAGCCAAGCCAATAAAACTTTGATCTTTGGATAAAAACGTATCAAAATATCTTCATTAATCCAAAATAGCTCAGATCTACCAAATAATAGTTGTTATCTACTACAAACGTGACCGCTAAAGACTAAAAAATAGTAAAATTCCATTAAAATGTTATTAATAAATGTATTATATTTCAATACATACAACACGTGTTCAAACCTCCATTCCCATAGTCACAGCGTCGCTAGCGGGATAAAACTTAGTCCAAAACCATTTGTTCTCGCACATGGGTATACATAACGAAAACCCATTTTTTATATCCCTCATTCGAACATTTATGAGCAGGATCAATATCTCTCGATAGCAAACATAAGCCGGATTATGAATGGTAAGATCTCCAAGAACGCTAAGGACACCGTTCAGGAATGTGTTTCCGAGTTCATCAGTTTCATCACCAGCGAGTATGTTATTGTGATTAAATGAAAAAAAACATCTGCTTGTAGAAAGAAGAAAAAGAGAAGGAAAAAAACATGCTTAAAAAAACACCTGCTTGTGACTAAATGAAAAAATAAACACATGCTTGTAAAAAGAACAGATGTTCATCAGTTTCATCACCAACGAGTATCGCAATTTCATTTATAAAAACTAATAGTGTTTAATCCTGAACTCTCTAATGAATATTAACTAATAAAAACCCACAGAATCTCTTGGTTATTCTATCAAGCATCTAATCTTCACTCATATAGCCGTAGGAGTAAGGACCATGGATGAACTAATCATCACCGTCATCTTGGATAGAGATAGAGAGAAAAAAGCACTTGGGTCTCAAAACTCTTTTTGTTTGATCCTCGCACATCATATGGACTTTGATGATCATCAAGACATGCTAATGTAACCACAAAAAGTTACTCTTGGATCTTGATTGAGTGTAAATCTTGGGTTTCCTTATACCTTTACACTTGATTGACTAAAAATCACAACTAAGAGACCATTAACCGCCATATAAATAAATCAGTAAAAAATTAAGAGAAAATAAATCAGTAAAAAAAAGAAGACAAAATGCAATATTCATTGCAAAAACACCAACGTAAACAAACATTAACTACCATATAAATAGTTGTTGACAGTCCAAGTTCCATGAAAAATATCTCACGCTCATAAAATCAATGTAGAATGAAAGGAAAAGTATTGATAAATTCATAATATTTTTCTCAATCGGGAAACAAAAATATATTCAACAGGTTAATAGTACTTCTGTTAAAAGTGTTGGTCTGTGAAAATCCCATGTGCAGCTCTATTTGGCCTTTTAGTAGTTGGCTAGTTTCGAATGGGTGGATGGAAAAAGTGGTAACTCATTCTTGAACAGCAACAACATATAACAGAGGATAATTAGCCCCGTGTTCGAAATTATAAGTTTGAAACCTAGAGAGGGAGATGGAACCTTTTTTAAACCAAATTTAAACTGTCGTGTTGTGTATCCAAGATGAGATATGCAAAATAACCAATAAAAAAAATTATATTGGGGAAAAATAATGAGTTTAAATGAATAAAATAACTCATAATACCAAAGGATGACAAAATTCTAGTCAGTAAATCATAATTAAAGTCAATATAAATACGTCATTATCAATACACCCCACTTTGTACCTACTTTTCCACAACTTAGCACAGCTGAATCAAGATTTGTACATAGAATATGCATTTTTCCTTCTGCCTCTCCAAATGGACAACTTACATAAATATAAGTACTCCTCAGATTTCAATCCTAAAATGACTGATTTGTGGCGAACCTTGTTCTGATTTAAAACCCAAAAATCCATAATAAGAACACAAAAGGTAGAACACAAACATGTATATGGGGAAGTCAGCACACAAACATGTATCATAACACAAAAGTTAGCACACACTTATGTTTTGGTAGCCATGAGAACTCTAAGTATTCATTAGATCATTAATGTAGGAAAAAATATATAACTTCAGTAGAACTCTAACCATGGATATAGCTCATTGAATATATAACTTTTTTTAATGTACGAAAAGAAACTTAAAAATTAAAAAAAAATTCTAATATACCAACATAAGTAACAACTTAAAACATGCATTTCATTTCTAAATGTAATGAAAAAAAATCTGTAATAGGAAAAAAAAGAGCAAAAGGGAACCTAAATCAAACTCCAAGAATTATATGAAATCCAACAACATGCATTTCATTTCTAAATGTAATGAAAAAAAATCTGTAATAGGAAAAAAAGAGCAAAACGGAACCTAAAGCAAACTCCAAGAATTATATGAAATCCAACAACCTGAAACATATGGAAATTCGGTGTGAAATGATTGAAATATATTTAAAAATTTCCAATTTAGCGATGAAACTCATTTTAAGCTTTAACAGTAAAAGAAATATTTTAAACCAAATAAATCCGAAACTTACACAAAGGTAGTCCATTACCTGAGATTTGAACGCGGGGAACTTGAAGCATGGAAATGTAATATTATTTAGAGTTTCCATACCTGTACATGTCCGTGGTCCAGTATTAAATGCGGGGAACTTGAAAGATGGCTCGTGCTTTAGTGAAGGACATTTAGGTGAAGGCATATCATAGATTACTGCTGTTGCTTCGTGGTAGGAGCAGCCTGTGACAGAAAATGTTTTGCAGACTGCAACAAATAATCAAATTTATGGAACAAAATGAAAAACCAAATAATCGAAAACTCACAACAAATTAGAGAACCTCCTTGTTAGGACCTCTTCAATCACACACCTCTTCAGTTTATGTTTTAAATTGTTAACATACAGTGACATAAAATGAATATAAGATATAGAACTTGTGAAAATATTGGTCCATTAACCTTATGAAATTGATCATAGAAAAAAGAAATCAAGTATATAAATTGAATAGCATATATAAAATGTATATAAAATCCTATTGGACACATTTTTTTTTACCAAAAGTTAGGGGACTGAATTAGGTGGAGGCTCACCTATGACCTCTAATCTCGATAAGTTAGAACAAATCAAAAGGTTTCTGCTGCGAGCACTGTTTAGGATTAGAGGTCACGTCAGAAACTGTTCTGCTGCGAACACTGAAAGCTCCCCTATAGCTTTCTCCACCTTAGAAAATGTTCTGCCATACATAATATGGCCTCTAAAAGTCATTTTAAGGTATCCTATCATCAACTTATCCTGATAAGAAGAGTAGTTGGTAGGAGAAGGGGATAAAGAAAAGGAATGTGAGAAGTTGTGGGTTGATTGTCGAAAATCGAAGATTGAGTCAGGTAAAATCGTCGGCATTTTTTGGGGAGACTATCATCATTTTGATTTTGTATTTGAGATAAAGTAAAAGAGGTTGAGGATTCAAATGCAATGTCGATGGCTTTTACTTCTTCCTCTGTCAAGGCCTGTTCCCAAATCAGAGAATATGGGAGATGCCATTTCAGCTTCAATAATTGGACATCACGTTCTTGTGTTTTTTATTTCAACCCCACTAAATCCCCAGGATAATGTTAGTCGAATTTGAAAAATAGAAAAAAATGTAACGAATTAGAAAAAGTGTGGTTATGAACAATGGTATTATGAAGAAAACTGTCAACATACCTTGAGTTTTAACCGAAGATGTAATATAATCACAACATGAGTATTAAAAAGGCTAACTTTGGAAGAATCGTTTCCCATGTAATATAATCACAACATATATTGAATAAGTATAAGCTTTCCCATGTTTCATTGAACTAAAGGCTTAAGAGCCCATACCAAGTTGAATCGAATATTAAAGATTGAGTTAATACACCTTAAACATAAGTTTAAAACTCCACGCCCACTGGCATATGTTAATCCTCATGGGGTTGAAAAAAAGTCAGTTGGAAAAAAAGACAATTCAAAAATGAAAGATAAAACACTGAAGATGTGTATTAAACCTACACATGTTTCTTGTAATGAACACAATTCCCCTTTCACTTAAATAAAGCCCAAATATACAAAAAGTAAGTATCTACGCGAATGAAGTTTGAAAAGTATACAAAAACCAATCTCCTTTTAAACTAAAAATTTAGAGGATTATGGTTCCATTACATTTTACCAAATATTTAGATGGACGAAACATTCACTGATGTTGAACACTTCGTGGTTTATATGGTCATCTTCTCTAATACAAACTTGTATAAAAAATATAATTAGTTGAGAAGACATAATAAAAGTTATTTAAAATGAATTTTCCTCTACTACCTCTGTCTTGTGATTCCAGTCATTCTATTCCAGTCATAACAAATTGTCATCAAATCCCATCAAGTGGCCTCCAAATAGTTCTTCATGATGAATTCTACCTCCCTTTCAGATTAAGTAGTTCTTCATGATGAATTTGCATACGAAATTAACATGCAAACATTAGCTTAGGAATTTGAGCTTAAAATAAAAAATAACTATAAAGAAACTACATTTCATTTCAAACAAATTAATTAAATATCCAATGCAACGCACATTATTAACATCTCAGGTTGAATTATAGTCCCGTAGAAAGGGAGAAAACAACAAAATGAAATAAGATAAGTATAAATATCACCACCTGAAATATATTCAAACCTAATGAATATTATCACCAAACATATAATGAATATTAACATTCAAATATTGACAATGAATCTACCTATAATATATTCAACCCTAAAAAAACTGACACAAATGCTAAAGAAAAGCACAAATAAAAGTCTGAAACAAAATTATCCCCAAAGGAACTTTGGAACTCAAATATTAACATTTTGAACACATATGCCAAATAGTGTTTAAAAAACAACACGGGGGACTCAAATCACCTAAAATTGTAAAAATCAAAACTAAAACACTAAAATCCAAACTGAAAAAACAAACTAAACCCCTTAATGTTCGCACCCAAAAAAACTTAGTAAAGAACTTGAAGATGAAACAGGACATCAGGAAATGATAGAATCTAGGTTTTGAATGGTGGAATCTTCAATACCATGTTAAAAAAACAAATCGAAACCCCAAAATACCTCACAAATAATGGAGCATACCTTAAGCAGAGAAAGGATAGGCAACATGGAGGCGGTAGGTGAAAAGGCATTCACACCATGAAGAAAAAGAAAAATAAGATGAAGTGGGGATCGTTCGAGTTATGAGAGAGTTTGGTTCCATGAGAGAGAAGGAGTGAGATCGTGAGAAGGTTAGGGGAAGGAGAAGAGGATGTCCCTATAAAAGTACCCCTTTACTGTTGTCTTACGATAATAACCCTTGTATTTAAATTAAAGTAAAATCTCCAAGTGTAAAATGAGGGGGAAAATAAATTTTAATGGGGTGAAATTGTAATTGCAATTAGAGTAGAAAATAAAGTGTGGTGAGGTATATAACCTTATAGTATACATGCTGATCTCACCCTCCATTCCTTGCTTAGGTGGCTTCATCCTCACCTCTAGTTAAGTTATCGACTTATGGAATAGTGTCAACTATTCTACTCCTTATTATATATATCCATCGTCCTAAGTAAGAACTCACCGGATTCTTTCTCTAAAATACTATCACTTAGATATACTCAGTCCACTCGGATACCCCGATATAATTATCTTATCGAATTAGAAAATAAAAATAAACGTAGTGGAGGCGGTCATAGTTCCCTAGTTATGACACCCAATCAAACCCAAAGCGTCTCACCCCGAAAAGAGTCACAATATAAATTAATGGACGCTATGACTTGGGGATTATACTCATCCTTCATTCACTAGCGAGGTGGTCCACCCACGTCGCACAATCCCATATGATAGCATGAAAGGGTTATGTATATATACAAAATATGTTACACTGATATTTAATGAGCAAACAGTAATATATATACAATCGCACTATCCGTATACATATTTAATAATTTAAACCCGGCTAACCCGTGCCTAACTTTCGTAGCACTAGCCTGAAAATACACAATTCTATATCCCGACTCTTATTGTAATTAATTTAAAATTTATTAAATTTATTTAGGTAGTGTCACTCAAATACAATACCCATACACATCCACGCGGCCCAAACTTTAAGTTATATGAATTCTATTTCACTAAATCCGTCAATAAATTAAATCACTAATATATTCTCATAAGGTAAAATGATGTCCCACAATCTCCCAATAAGTTTTTCGCATCCTTATGTTTAAAATGTCTATCAGAAACCCCTCCATTTTAACCCCCAAACTAAATGGGGGAAAATAGCACTATCGGGTCCCCCGAACCGGTTCGACCTGACCCCAGAACCGGTTTGCTTAACCCCCAGAACCGGTTTGCCCCCAAATTCGAGCTGGTTCGCTGTAACTAGTTTGCAAACCTTCTTCTTCCCGGATTCATTTTTCCTCCTATGTCAAACCTTTAAGCTATTTATTTCCTCTTAGATCGTCATCCAATCACAACCAAAATTTTATATACATAGAAACAGACTCTAATCATCTTAGAAACCATTAATCACAAATTACTTCACGTACAATCCCATATTTTCCAATTTGGGTTTTAGTCAAACGATTATGAATTTGACTTTATAATACGACATTTGTCCCCAATTTCTACTAGGTTTATCATAGAATTCAGATTTCTATGTCCTAGAATCATATAGCATCACCAATCTCACTTTTAATCTCCCCAAAGTGTCCCATTTAAGGAACCCAATTTTATGCAATTTTCCACCCAAAAAATGGATTTTTAATTACACATACTATGATATGAATGGATTGCCATATATTTAAAATTACAACAAGTTAACCATATGCCTCTATTGATTCATAGTGTCTTATCCTTCGAGGTGGACGATGATTTAGCGAAGAACACACTTACTCCCTTTTGATTTGGCTCCAATACTCTCCCCCTTTTCACCCTCTTTTCTCCTCTGCAGAACGAGGATTTTATTTTTGAGTTGTGTCTACCCCAAACTCTCTAACTTAGGGTTTATTATGCTAATCCCAAAATTAAGCTTATAGGCCAAATTAAAATGGCCTAAACACCCCCGTGTGGGCTCAGTTATGCCTAAAAATCCCCGAGACCCATTTACTACCTCTCGGTACTCCTTTTCCACTATCTCAACCTATCCGAAATCAATCGTGCACTCAGAATTGTCATTCAAATTATTTAGTAAAAGCCCCTATCTCGACCTCAATATAGTTTATCCCTGACTCCCAGTTGATATAAAATAATACCACGTCACTATCACTCGTTGGGACTTAAATAAATTATTACCATTCACTTAGTAATTATTTTGCATAAATATGAACCCTCAACTCCCAGTTAATATTTAAATAAACTAATAATAATTAACTCAATTAAATTATGACACACTAGTAATTTAAATTAGCCGAATTAATTAAATATATAATGCAAAAAAATATGGGGTGTTAGAGTTATTAATCTCAGTTCTAGTAGCCAACTACGCGAGATTAGGATAGGATCCACCCTTAATGAGCATGAGCGCGTGCAACTCGAAGAACTATTGAAGGAATTTGTGGACATCTTTGCATGGTCCTATGACAACATGCCCGACAATGATCCTGAGATCGCCCAAAAAGAGATTCCCACTCTTCCAGAATGTAAACCGGTTAAACAGAAACTGCGAAAGCTCCACGCAGAATGTTCGCTTAAGGTTAAAGAATTGTTGGTCAAACAGTTGAATGTAGGCTTCATCCGAGTTATCGAATATCCCACATGGTTAGCCAACATTGTACCCATGTTGAAATCAGGAAGGAAGGTTTGCATGTGTGTTGACTACTGAGATTTGAACAAAACATCTTCGAGAGACGAATACCCACTAACCAATATCGACATGATCGTGGACAACACGACCATTCTTTCTCTCAATTCATTTTCTGATGGGTTTGTCAGATACAATCAGATCAATATGCACCCTGATCATCAAGAAAAAGCCATATTAATCACCCCTTGGGGAACTTTTTGTTACACAGTTATGCCATTCGGGCTAAAAAAGCAAAAGGGCTACCTACCGAAGGGCTGCCAAAACCATCTTATATGATCTGATACACAACAACATTGAGGTCTACTTGTATGATATGATTATTAAATATAAAACTTGAGAAGGTCATGTTACCGCCATTTGGAAGTTCTTTGAACGACTGCGACAAAACCAGATGCGACTTAACCCACAAAAATGTGTATTTTGGGTTACTAAAGGAAAGATTTTGGGATTCATGGTTAGAGAGAAGAGGATTGAAGTAGATCCTATCATAATGAAAGCCATACTCAAAATTCCACCACCTCGAGAGGAGAAGGAAGTCTGCGGGTTCTTGGGAAAAATACAGTATATTAGCCAGTTCATCAACCAGTTGACTTACATTTGTGAACCCATATTCAAACTCCTCTGAAAGGATTCCACCAAAGTCTGGAATAAAGCTTTTCAGTAAGCCTTTGATCGAATCAAGCAGTATCTAACCCAACCTCCAGTACATATATCGCTACAACCTGATCTCCCTCTACTCCTATACTTGACCATAATAGACAGCTCAGTAGAATCCCCAAAAATCCTCTGAAATTAAAATGCTTCCCTAGTAGGGATACATAAACTTCTTCTCAATCCACTACATAATCCCCAGACTGACATCTCTTCCCCAGCAATGTCTAAAAAAGGGTAAACTTAAATTTCCCCAATAGAGTTATATCCCACGATACAACTTACGGTCCTCATAATTGACCTCGATCCTCAACATTAGTCACCTCAACTTAAAGTCCTCATAATTGGCCTCGACGCTCATAATTGGTCTCCTCCACTAAAGGTCCTCAAAATTTATGTCGAACCAACGAATTGGTTGCCTCTACTTTAGGTCCTCAGAATTGACCGCGAGCCACAGAATTGGTCACCACAACTTAAGGTCCTTAGAATTGGCCTCGACCCGTAGAATTGGTCACCTCTACTTTAGGTCCTCAGAATTAATCGACCTGCAGAATTTCTTGCCATAACTTTAGGTCCCCAAAATTGACCTCGACCCGTAAAATTGGTCGTCACAACTTAAGGTCCTCGGAATTAATCTCGACCCAGAGAATCGGTTAACACGACTTAAGGTCCTCAAAAATTGAACTCGACCCTCAGAATTGGCCGCCTCTACTTACGGTCCTCAGAATTGACCTCAACCGTCAGAATTGGTCATCTCTACCTAAGGTCCTTAGAATTGACCTCAACCCTCAGAATTTGTCACCTTTAATTGAGTTCCTTAGAATTGGCCTCGACCCTTAGGATTGTTCACCTCTAATTAAGGTCCTCAAAATTTACCTCGACCCTTAGAATTGGTCACCACAACTTAAGGCCATAAAAATTAGCCTTGACCCTCAGAATTGGTTGCCTCTACTTCAGGTCCTCAGAATTGGCCTCGACCCTCAAAATTGGTCACCTCAACTTAAGATCCTCAGAATTGACCTCAACGCTCAGAATTGGTCATCTCTACTTAAGGTCCTCAGAATTGACCTCATTCCTTAGAATTGGTCGCCTCTACTTTAGGTCCTCAAAATTGGCCTCGACCCTTAGAATTGGTCACTCCTACTTAAGGTGCTCAGAATCGACCTCGGCTCATAAAATCAGTCATCTCCATCATTTCCTTAGGTCCTTAGAATCAACCTATTTCCCAATCATCACGCGGTGTTTATTCGACAACTTTGACTCGTTCTAATCTCATCCGTCGACAGGATTTGTAGACATCACATTCTCGGACCCCCCTAAGTCTCTAATTAGCTCCCTAGCACCTACCCATTCAATACAAGCCCTAGGTCATACTCTGAGTACCGATTTAGAGGTCATTGGGCACTCCTAGGCCCCATTTGACTTCGATCAACTCTATCTTCAGAGTTAAAGCTCAAAAAATCTTTGAAGGGCTCCAAATCCCCTTTCTAATAGTCCGTCCCGTACATGAATCGGCATAATGGTTCGAATGAACGAAACATTTTACTATAGAAAAGCAATATAGAGGCTACCAAATGCTCTCTCGCCTAAATTTTACCTCAATCAACTTCATCATTAGAGCCAAAGCTTAATAAATCTTCGAAAGGCACTAAAACTGCTTTCCAATGGTCCTCCCCGTGCGTCAAATGGCATAACCGTTCGGATGAACGATCTATTTTCCCCCAAAAATTGACCTAAAGGCCACCGGGTGCTCCCGAGCTTTCATTTGACCAAAGTCAACTCTTCAAATCGAACATTAATGAATGAATATTCGAAGGTAACTGAATACCCTTTCCAAATATTTTCCCCGTGCGCGAATCAGCCTAACGGTACGGACGAACGACCCATTTTACTCTGAAGGGTCACAACGTGCTTTTGGACCCCGTTTGACCAAAGTAAACTCCCTAAACCGAGAAAATCTCTTTGGAACATTGAAGTACCTCGCATAACCTTTCCAACGGTCTACCTCGTGCGTGATTCGGACTAACGATTTGGATGAACAATCAATTATCGCCCGATTATCTCCTGTCCAAAGGACCGACGGGCACTTTCGAGTCCCGTTTGAACCAAAGTCAACTCCCGTACCTAGGAGAGGACAAAAGGACTCTTAAAGGTATTTGAATTACCTTTCCAATGGTATGCCCCGTGCACGATTTGGATTTACAAATTGCGTTCAACGACCATTTTTTTGAACAAATTTGGACGAGACTATCGATTGGCAGGTCCATTTTCTAGACTATTAGAAGTGTGTCTAGGGTCACCTACCGATTGGTAGGGCTAGGACTATGCCAATCAGTAGTCACCTACCTTAAATAAGGACGCCATGAGCTCACTTCCAAGGAACACCTCAGATCCATCAATATCAGTGATCTCCGCAACATTCTTCCCCAATCAACGAAGTTTCCTTGTTTGAAATTCCTTTACACCTTTCATTCCCATCATTCTAATACCCAATTTAGAAAAAATATACTTCTCTCTCCTCTAAAATTCATCCCAACTTGCAAGGAAGATCATCATCAATCACGATCAAGCTTCAGGTCTCTAAAAAAGGTCCAACCCCCCCTCTCTCTCTCTCTCTTTAAATTTCTTTATTTTTGTATTAGTTATATAAATTCTCGATTTAGCTTTTACTTTAGATCATACACATTTATAACTCATCCTTTATTAGTTAAATTTCACATAATTTGTTTTTTATAAAAATTCCAAAACAAAGAAAAAGAGGGTTACACCTATGAATTTTGACGAAATTTTCTGTCACATTTTATCAAAACTAAAAATATATTTTCTACACATACTCATACAATAAATTCCCCTTTGAATATATGGGATAGGCACCACCGTTGTACTGCATGCAAACTACAAGGACTTTGATGCCTTTATAGGCTACGTTGGCATCTCGGGCTAAAATCCGAGACTCGAGTCCTATTTTCCTATCTTCACATTTTCATCTTCTTTCCGTGCTATATATATATATATATATATTATCGTTTCACCATAATGTTCAATTTCTCAATAAGCGCATACATCATATTTTATAATTATTATTTGGGAACATTCCTATAGATGGCATCGCTCCATCTTTTCCATGATATGAGTCGAGAAATTCCGATCTCAACTTGTATATACACTCACACACACTTCATGAAGAAATTAAGGAAGATAGTAACATAATCCCATGAGAGACCAAAAGGGCGGGATGAGTTCCTAACACCTTCCTATTCCATAACTTAGGCCCGAACCTCTGAACTATTGGTTTCGTAAGCATCAGTTTGTCTTTGATGCCACTCTCATAAGGCACCGAAAATTTCTTTTACCTCTTTTGTGCAAAATAGGATGGAGACTCCATCTCATTATTAACCCACATCAATGACGATCGAAGCACCCCTGTGAGTAGTGACGTGACGTGAGACCTTTATTTATTTCCTCCCTCAATTTCCTCCCGAAGCGGCCCACGTGAAAAAAAAAAGACAGGGGGAGATCATCTCCGAGGATGGACACAGGACCTGAATTTAAAAATAGGCACACTTGGACTTGCCGCACGCATGGGGGGGGGGGACGCCCCTAACTGCACCTAAATGGCACCGCGAGTGGCATAGACACCTCGCACATCCAATGTAACACGTAGCAACCGACCACACAGTCGCAGGACTTCCGATTTGAGAATAGGACCCAAATTTGAATATAGTAACAGTTAAGATTGAAATGTTCTGTGAGGGGGTGGACATCCCAAACCCCACAAACAGAATCGCCGGTGACATAAACACCTCGAGCGCGTCCAACATAGCACTTAACAAATGGTCGTGCAGTCGCGGGACTCCCAGTTTTATGGAATAAGACATGAATTTGAAAAATGGAACACTTGGGATTTGAAACGTGTCACGTTGGGGAGTTCACCCCCAAACAACACCACGAGGGGCACGAACACCTCGAGCATGTCCAACGTAACACGTAGAAACCGATCGCATAATCGTGGGACTCCCGATTCGGGAGTAGGACCCGAATTTGAAAACACACACACACTTGGGTTTGAAAATGTGTAGCGAGGGGGAAGATGCCACCAGCGGCCCCTAAATGGCACCGCGAGTGGCACGAATACCTTGTGCACATCCAACGTAACACGTAACAACCGATCACATAGTTGCAGGACTCTCAGTTTGAGAATAGGACCCGAATTTGATAATAAGAACACTTAGTTTTAAAACGTGCCATGAGGGGGCGAACTCCCCTAACCCCCCATATGGAATCGTGAGTGGTAGGAACACCTGGAGTGCATCCAACGTAGCATGTAATAACCAATCGCACAGTCGCTGGACTCCCGATTTGTCAATAGGACACGAATTTGAAAGCAGGCACACTTGATCTTGAAAATATTCCGCGAGGGGTCTGACACCCCTAATCTCCCCTAAAAGGCACCTTGAGCGCTTCCTACTTAACACGTAGCAACCGTCCTCATAGTTGCGGGACTCAAACAACCCGTAAACACTTGCCTGGTTGAATAAATCAGACGATCTCGTGCCGGAATCCTCCAGAGCTTGGCCGAAATCTCCTGTTCTTCTTCCTTTTCTTCCTCTCTCTTATTATTTCTTCTTTTATCTTCTTTATGTCATGACGTATAAGGGATAAATAAGGGTTATCCCTTTATTAAACCCAAAATTGATTCGTATACCCAAATACAAGTCCCTACTAGTCAAAAAAGTCCTCGAAACCCAAATACTACCATGGGTACTCTATTATGATTATTACGGCCATTTCGAAAACAATCGTGCACTCAAAATCTCCATCCGGGTCACTTATCAAAATTTCACGTCTTAAACCAAACACATCTCCACACCTGTTTTCCGAATAGAATAACATCACCTGTCACTTTAATTCACCTGCGACATGAAATACAAATAGTCCATCTCATTTACCTATTCCCATAAGTAAATATAAAACATATAAATATTAATCTTTCACTTGTAAATTAATATTTACTATTTACTTTAAATTATCAAATTATTAAATCAAACCAACTCATGTAATTTAAATATCCATAAAAGTAAGGGGTATTACATAATCTATATATAATCATAATTTATATATTAATAAAAAAAATCAGAAAATGATATTAGTAAAATTAGTTCTAGTTTAAATAGCTGAACTAATATTATTTTTGGATGGGTGAAGAGAATTCAAAAACATCAAATCATAAATCAAAAATGTGTAGAAAAGAAATTAGACTGTATTGAAATCAACTTAAACAAAATTGACCAAAAAATTAGCCAACTAGGATCAATCTCAAATGTAGACGTAAAAGATGAAACAAAACAAAAGATTGAAAATCTATTAATAAAAATAGATAATCATAAACAACCGAAACAAACTGGAATAAATCATCCGGGAGAAAATGAAATCCCTAGATTATATAATGGTATCGAAGAAATTAAAATTCTTCAAATAGAAGAATCTAATTACAATGAATATTTAAACATTAGAGAAATATTAAACTTGGAGATATTTATATAAAGACCCCACTTTAAATATTTCTGAACGTAATAAACTTATTAAACAAATACTAACAACACATTTGGAACATAAAAGATTATTTCAACACTATCAGCATGAAATAAACCAATATACATCTAATGAAGATGAAAATGATCCACCACATACAATAAACATTGTAAGTGATGGAAAGAGAAAAGATGAAGAACCACTAAAAGAATTCTATAACTTGGAAGACTTTGAATTTTTTTTGCAAAAGCCTACAATTGAAAAAGAAGATTTTCTTAAAGTCTGCAATACTTCTACAAGTGGAAATAATACTTCTATAAGTGGAATTAAAGAAGAGGAACCAAATCCTTTTTTCTTAAGAAAAAATGATCTAAGTGAACATAACATATCACAAAGCGGAATTTACCTTGATCTAAGGCCTATACCTTTTAAGGATCAACAACAAACCATTGAAGAGTGGGAAGAATCCATGTCCATACTCATTACGAACTATAAAAATACATGGTCTAAAGAAAAAATTTCAGGCTACTTAGCTGTAACACTTTAAGGAGATGTGTTACAATGGCTACAATAATGGGAAAAATCTAAAGAAGAAAAACAGTAAAAAGCTGAACTTGTACAAAATTTCAAGACTTTTGATGAAATACAAAAAGACTTGTCAGATTAATAAAAGAAAATATACTAGGATATATTAGAGAACCCAGAATCCAAGAGAATGCACGTTATATACTATCTAATCTAAAATTATGTAATATATGTCAATTTGAAGAATTTGTTGAAATATATAAAAAATATTGTTTCAATATCAATCCACCAGATAATAAATATTGGCTGGAATAATTTTTCTTATAAACTCCCAAGACCATGGCATGAAATATCTTTAAAACATTATCCAGATTGGTTAAAAAAAATCAGAAACAAACATAATATTGGATTCCGTATTAATTGGGTATTAAGACAAATATCCAAAAAATGCGCCGATGTAAAAGCCAAATGTGACACCCCGACTAATTAAATACCGGGTAGCTACTCCTTTATTAAATTAATACAAAATGCCAAGTTGGTTCAGTTCATAGCATCACTGTCGAAAACATTTTAATATTTACTAACCACCTAGTATTTAAAAAGTGAGTTTTCCATTTTAAATTAAATCCGATTAACATGCAATAAATGAATTATGAAAAGTTAACATAACCAACACAATATAGTCACAATAGAATGACCAACCAATAATAATGAGTCTGGAGGAAAAAACTTCTCACAATAAACCAAATTCCGAAATAAATAAGTGCAAAGTCTGCATCATTAAAATTAATTACAACCCAAAGTCTGAAATAACTGAATAAGTAAGATGTCTCTAAAAGGAATGCGCGACATGCCCAACAAATGATAAAAACTGATAATGGAGTCAAGATCAGAAATGGAGGCGTCTACTGTCAAGGTCCTATAACTTCCACAACAGCTACATCACGTCACCTGAATATAACTCCTATGCATGGTGTACTTGTGGCTGGGCACCTAAAAAGGTTTTTACAAAAAAAAATAGATTTGAAAGAAAACGGGTCAGAGCCCGATTGTGAAAATAATTTAAAAACATGCAAGTGTTTAATATCATTAAACAGTGAATATAAAGTACATGATAGTGTGTGCACTCACATGAGTTCCTCACCTCTCAACTAATTGTGCACTCCTATCGTACCCGTACCCATTCTAGTTGTTCCTCTATCTATCTAGTCCAATGCTAAATCTAACATTTCTATATGATATCCAATTTAAATCCCAACATCTTCTATTTAATAGAGTATTGTACCTTATTACACATCTTCCCCACTTTAGCACTACAATATATTAGAAATCTTACATTTTCACTTTACAAACCGTTGCTAATATTTATATTCACAATTATTCACGACAATTCATGTCAATCAACAGTATATTATTCTCAACAAAAATATACAATACTAGCACCCCGAGACTAAGCTGCGGTGCACACATACTCTGCTATCAAATCCCGGTACATCACGTACATGAGGATCACGTATTCTGAATCTCTCAGGAAACGTTTCATTAACAACAATCACAAACAATGGAGGCGAACATAGTTCACATCACATGGGTCACGTACATAACTATGCTCCCATGATCAGCCGACTTATTAACTTCTCAATAAGCACTTCTCTGACCTATGTCCTCGAGGTACCAATCTAAATCCCCCCCCCCCCCCCCCCCCCGTAGGCACACAAAGATTAGATGGCCCTAAATGAACGTCAACCTCCCATGATAGCGAGTACGGTAGGTATGTCATACACAGATAACTACATATACTAAGCATTCTCACATCTTAGATATTACAATATTTTATTAGTGGTATACTTCTCGTTCTTATACCAACACTTAGTGTTATACAAATCACAAGTCCCCGGTTTATATGTATTTACGTTATCAATTATCCTCACTTCGTGATTAGTTACTCGCTTCCCAATCCACAAATGTCATCCGGTTCAAGACACTATTCTAAGTTTTACTCCTCAATGTACCCAATCTCCCAACTATACCCACTAGTTAATAAGGGAAGGTTATCTCACCATTTAAATAAATCTACGGGATACTAGAAATCAATTCAGGCCAAAAAGGCCATTCTGTCAACTCGTTAGAAGTCTGGTTCGAATGAGGTCGTTCGAACGAAGGGCTTTGAATGAAATACCAACTCATTAGAAGTCGTACTGTCATCTCGTTAGAAGTTCGTTCGAATGAGGTCGTTTGAACGACCTGGGCAGGTCTTCTAACGAGATGGCAGTTTCAACCCAGAAATTCCCAAATCCGTTTTTCTCAATTATTCTCTCCTCTAAATCCACCCTAAGACCATCCAAATTATGTTTTAACATATATAAACCATTTCTAATCACCCTAGATCATTCCTTATCATATTTAAGGGGTCAAATCTTACAAATTATCATGGAATTAATATGAATCTTCAAATATTTCCCCAAACCCTATGAACATGAACTCCAAATTTTCTTATGCCTAATTACTCATGATAAATCCGTTTTTAAATCATCATATATAACTATTCAAGTATTAAATCATTCCATTATCATACTACATGCAAATCCTAACCCAAATTCAAGGTTTCTCCAACAAATTTCATGGGTTTTCTTCAAAAAGATCAATATAAGATAATTCCTACACTAAGCATGGAAGACATATTCAATGCATTAAAAATACTAGATCACTTGCCTTATATTGTTCTTCGGAATTTGATGTTGGTGAATGAAGGTTGATTCTCTCCTTTATCCACAGATTTTCTCCCAAGGTTGAAGATGGTGGTTGGAGGTTTCTTTTTGGAACTTCTTCAAACTCTCCTATAACTCCCGTAGCCCTTTTACTCAACCAATGTAGATAATGGGCTTAGTGGGTTCCTAAATAATATATAATTAACTCATAAAATTCGTAGGTTTTAATCCCCAAAATTTCAAAATTACCAAAATACCCTTTTAAGTTGCCGGTATGGCCCAAAAATGCCCCGGACCCAAACTAAACTCCCGGCTAGTGTTTTCTGACTATTTCGACCATTCTGAACACGTTGGCGCACTCAAAATGACCATTCGGTTGATAAAAATAAAATTCACTTTTTAATTCAATTAATTACATTTTCGACGCGACTGACACATGCTTCTCAACTAAATTTCCCAAATTGTTGTATTTCAGTCTCGCGATAATTTTAATATTTTCAATATTCATATATTGCCATATATACACATCGTAATCAAATACCAACTCACATCTCATTAGTATTTATATCCGGATTAATTTTCAATTAATTCACATTTAATTTAATTAATCCCTTAAATAAATATCAATAAAATTACGGGGTATTACATACTTCCCCCTAATAACAGAATTTCGTCCCGAAATTCAAAACTAAAAAGTACCTGGTCAAAACAACTCTGGATAACGTTCACGCATCTCATCCTCGCGCTCCCATGTGGACTCCTCAGCATTGTGATGCCGCCACTGAACACGTACCAACGGTACTATCTTTGACCGCGGTTTCTGCTCGCTTCGGTCCAAAATAGCAATCGCCCCCTCCTCGTACGAACTATCGGGCTGGAGTTTGATGTCCTCCAAAGCAATGTGAGTATGGGCCAAATCGTCCCTAAGATATTTCCTAAGCGAAAAAATATGGAACACATCATGAATCCTATGCAAGTGCTCCGGTAATTCAAGTCTATACCCAACTGGCCCAATCCGCTCGATGATAGGAAGTGGCACCACATATCTCGGTGCCAGTTGCCCCTTCTTCCCAAAATGCATAATCCCCTTCATGGGGGATACTCTGAGTAAAACCTGGTCTCCCACATTGAATTCTCTGAAGAACCTCTTTGCACCAGCATAGCGCTTCTGCCGGTCCTGAGCTACCCGAATGCGACTCCGTATCAATTCTATCCTTGCCGAAGTGTCCTGAATCACTTCCGGGCCAATGAGTTTGTTATCCCCCACCTCTAACCAACATGCTGGGGAACGACAAGGTCTACCGTACAACGCCTCAAATGGAGCCATGCCAATGGTGAACTGGTAGGAGTTATTATAAGTAAACTCCACCAGTGGAAGGTATTGCTTCCATCCACCCCCAAAGTCTATGATGCACATACGCAACATGTCCTCTAACATTTGATTTGTACGCTCAGTCTGCCCATCGGTCTGCGGGTGATAAGCCGTAGTCAACTGTAATTCAGTGCCCATGGCCTCCTAGAAACTCTCCCAAAACCGTGAAACAAATATCTTATCTCGGTCAGACACGATATTTAGGGGCACACCGTGAAGTCTCACTATTTCCGTAATGAAAATCTGGGCATACTGTCCCGTAGTGTAGTCTATCCTTACGGGTAGAAAATGAGCAACTTTGGTCAACCTATCCATAATTACCCAAATGGAGTCATGTCCCCTCTGTGACGTAGGTAACCCCGTGATAAAGTCCATGGATATGTTCTCCCATATCAACGTCGGAACCTCTAATGGATGTAGAAGTCCTGCCGATCTCTGATGATCCACCTTTACCAACTGACAAGTGGCGCATTTAGAAACAAAGACGACAATATCTCTCTTCATTCCGCTCCACCAATACTGATGTATCATGTCTTGGTACATCTTATCCCCACCAGGGTGTACCGTGAACCATGAGCCGTGTGACTCTATCATCACCTCGTGTCGCAAGTCTTCCCCTTTCGGAATGACCAGTCTCCCATTGAAGCGTAATCCCCTGTCTGAGCTAACGGCATAGGACTTTGCTCCCTCTGCTAGTAATCGAATTATCTGCTCCTGACAGAACGAGTCATTTTCCTGGGCCTTTACCACTCTCGTAACAATCTGCGGTGTAACAGTCATTACAGGCATGAACGATCGAGCTACTGCATCCTGGTGTCCCAACTCCTTCCAGTTTTTTTTCCACACCGCGGCCACCTCATCTACTGGCCTACGGCTCAACGTGTTTGCTACTACGTTAGCCTTCCCCGGGTGGTATTGGATATCAAACTGATAATCCTTCATAAACTCAAGCCATCGTCTTTGACGCATATTTAACTGCTTCTGTGTGAAGAGGTACTGTAGAGACTTGTGATCCGGGAACAATCGAAACTTCTCCCCCAGGAGGTAATGTATCCAAATCCGAAGGGCAAATACAACTGCCGCTAACTCCAAGTCATGGGTGGGGTAATTCTTCTCATGAGGCTTAAGCTTACGGGAAGCATAAGCTATGGCCTGACTCTCCTGCTGCAACACACCTCCAAGTCCTTGTAAGGACGCATCGGTGTAGAGTAGATACTCAACTCTTGGTCTCGACAATGCTAACACAGGTGCTGAGGTCAACTTGTCCTTCAACTCATCGAATGCCAACTGACAGGCATAGCTCCAGATGAATGGCACACCCTTATGAGTCAGATGTGTCAAAGGGCCCGCTATCTTTGAGAAACCCCGAATAAACCTCCTGTAGTATCCTACTAGGCCCAAGACACTACGGATCTCAGTCGGTGTCGTGGGCTGTCCCCACTCCCTCACCGCGAATACCTTCCCCGGACCTACTGATATCCCCCGGTCTGAAATGATATGTCCCAAAAGCTGAACCTCCTTCAGCCAAAACCCACAGTTCTCATACTTTGCATACATCTTATTTTGATGTAGCGTCTGCAAAACCTGCCTCAAATGCTCAGCATGCTCCTCTTCTATCTGGGAGTAAACCAGAATGTTATCAATGAAGACAATGATGAACTGGTCTAGTAACTCTCTGAACACCCTATTCATCAAGTCCATAAACACGACTGGAGCGTTGGTCAAGCCAAAAGGCATAACCCGAAACTCTTAGGAACCTTATCTCGTCAAGAAAGAAGTCTTCGAGACGTCCCGCTCCCTGATACGGAGCTGATGGTATCAGGATCGTAAATCAATCTTTGAGAAGAAAGAAGCTCCTCTCAACTGGTCGAATAAGTCATCGATTCGGGGCAACGGATACTTATTCCGTATCGTGACCTTATTCAACTCTCGGTAATCTACACACAACCTCAACAATCCATCCCTTTTCTTTACGAATAACACAAGGGAACCCCACGGCGAAGTACTCCTCCGAATAAATCCCTAACCCAACAACTTTTCAATCTGATCTCGTAGCTCTCTCATCTCTGCTGGAGCCATACGATAAGGTTTGCAGGCAATAGGCCGAGTGCCTGGTATCAAATCGATCACAAAATCTATCTCTCTACTCGGAGGTAGTCCAGGTATATCCTGAAATACATCAACGAACTCACTAACAACGAGTATCGAATTAAGTGGTATCACCACTTCCTTAGAGGTATCCTACTCTATATAGAACAAATGAGTAGACGATCCTCCCTCAGGGCGAGGCATCGCCACTAAAAACATCTCCTGCCCGGGAATGACTAAGATAATACTCCTACTAAAACAGTCAATCATGTCTCGGTACGCGACTAGCCAATCTATACCAATAATGGCATCATACTCAGTCATCTCTAACACTAACATATCCGCGGGTAAAGTAAACCTCCCGATATCTATACCCACACCTCTACAAATAAGCGAAATCACGGAACCTCTACTCAACGGTGAATCTACACAAGTAACCGTGCTCTCGGCGGTGTCTAACAACCCAATGGTGCATGAAAATCTCATGGCAACGAAACAATGTGTGGCCCCCGTATCAAATAAAATACGCCCCATAGTCCCCTGGATAGAGAACATACCCTCAATGGCCGGTGGATCCTGTGGGGCTACGGCATGCTGGAGTAGATACACTCTCCCATTCTGAAGCTGTCCCTGCTGAATTGGGACTACTGGAATGGGTGGTAGTGCTTCCATCTGGGGTGGTGCTGGGAGGGCGGCGGGAAACATAGGCCTCTGTGACTCATGTTGGGCACCCTACTGCTGCTGCTGTGGGGCCCTGCCCCTGTCCGGACAATCCTGGCGTTTGTGGCCAGTCTTGCCACAAACAAAACACTTCCCTGGGAAGTTTCCCCCCGCTGTCCCTACTGTCCTCAGCCCTGGTGGCCATTACCATTCCTCCCCTGGCCATGCTGGCCCTACTGAAACTGCTGCTGCTGACCATTCTGACCCTGCTGGCCCGGCTGGCCGTTCTGACCCTGATGGCCCTGTCTGAAACCTCCCTGTCCACTTATGAAACCCCCAGATCTGAATCCCTTATGATCCCCCTGTTGGGAACCCTGATCACCCTGCCTTTGCTCTCCCTGAGCAGATTGTGCCCCGCTGGCACAATTTCCCCCGGTCCTGCCCTGTTGGCTGGACTCCCCTGATCTCTTGCTCTCAGACATGTGGGAGCGATGATCCTGGAAGTGAAGTAATGCAGCGTTAACCACATCAGGATAAGTGGCCAACGAGAGATTACCCAATAAGTGCTGACGAATCCTCCAAGTCAATCCATCCATAAACTTCTGAGTCTTCTTTTCCTCAGTCGGTATCTCATCGGGAACAATGTTCAAGAGATTAGTGAATTCGGGCTCATACTCGGCCACGATCCTCCCCTCCTGTTTGAGGTTCATCAATTTCCTCCTCATTTCGGTGTGAACAGCTGACGGAAAATATTTGCGATCGAACCGCACCCAGAACTCCTGAATAGAAAGGGTGTCCCTCTCCTCTGCGGTGGTAATGTACTCCCACCACTGCAATGCAGACCCTACTAGCTTGAAGGTATCCAGTATCTGCTTCTGAACATCTGTGCACTCGTACATCCTTAAGTGCCTCTGAATGTCCTTCCTCCACTGACTGGATACCACAACATCGGAGCTACCTGCAAACTCCGAAGGGTGTGCTTTCTGAAAAGCATCACGGACGTGTTCCCAAGCAGACGGGAATGCATGAGCCTGTACTGGAGCAACTGCCGGCATCTGGGGTGGTGCCTGTTGTACAACGGCTAGGGCGGCATTTACCGCTTGGGCTACAATAGCTGCAACCTCTGCGGCATTCATAGTGCCCTGAACTGGTGCAGGCTGTGGCTCTGGCTATGCATCCTTAGGAACTCGCTGCGCACGTCGTGGAGGCATCTGAAATAAGAGTAAAGTCTTATAAGTTCGCAGTCATTATCTCAAAATAGCTGAAGAGAGATACACACACAAAAGAATACAACAGTCCTAAAATATAGGGCTTTACATCAAAGAGAGCTCAGCGGAAACATATCAAGCCGTACAGATCCTAAGGACACTAGAACCTGATGCTCTGATACCACCTGTGACACCCCGACTAATTAAATACCGGGTAGCTACTCCTTTATTAAATTAATACAAAATGCCAAGTTGGTTCAGTTCATAGCATCACTGTCGAAAACATTTTAATATTTACTAACCACCTAGTATTTAAAAAGTGAGTTGTCCATTTCAAATTAAATCCGATTAACAAGCAATAAATGAATTATTAAAATTTAACATAACCAACACAATATAGTCCCAATAGAATGACCAACCAATAATAATGAGTCTGGAGGAAAAAACTCCTCACAACAAACCGAATTCCGAAATAAATAAGTACAAAGTCTGCATCACTAAAATTAATTACAACCCAAAGTCTGAAATAACTGAGATGTCTCTAAAAGGAATGGGCGACATGCCCAACAAATGATAAAAACTGATAATGGAGTCAAGATTAGAAATGGAGGCGTCTACTGTCAAGGTCCTGTAACTTCCACAACAGTTATAACACGTCACCTAAATAGAACTCCTATGCATGGTGTACTTGTGGCTGGGCACCTAAAAAGGTTTTTACAAAAAAAAATAGATTTGAAAGCAAACGGGTCAGAGCCCGATTGTGAAAATAATTTAAAATATGCAAGTGTTTAATATCATTAAACAGTGAATATAAAGTACATGATAGTGTGTGCACTCACATGAGTTCCTCACCTCTCAACTAATTGTGCACTCCTATCGTACCCGTACCCATTCTAGTTGCTCCCCCATCTATCTAGTCCAATGCTAAATCTAACATTTCTATATGATATCCAATTTAAATCCCAACATCTTCTATTTAATAGAGTATTGTACCTTATTACACATCTTCCCCACTTTAGCACTACAATATATTAGAAATCTTACATTTTCACTTTACAAACCGTTGCTAATATTTATACTCACAATTATTCACGACAATTCATGTCAATCAACAGTATATTATTATCACCAAAAATATACAATACTAGCACCCCGAGACTAAGCTGCGGTGCACACATACTCTGCTATCAAATCCCGGTACATCACGTACATGAGGACCACGTATTCCGAATCTCTCAGGAAACATTTCATTGACAACAATCACAAACAATGGAGGTGAACATAGTTCACATCACATGGGTCACGTACATACCTACGCTCCTATGATCAGCAGACTTATTAACTTCTCAATAAGCACTTCTCTGACCTATGTCCTCGAGGTACCAATCTAAATCCCCCCCGTAGGCACACAAAGATTAGATGGCCCTAAACGAACGTCTACCTCCCATGATAGCAAGTACGGTAGGTATGTCATACACAGATAACTACATATACTAAGCATTCTCACATCTTAGATATTACAATATTTTATTAGTGGTATACTTCTCGTTCTTATACCAACACTTAGTGTTATACAAATCACAAGTCCCCGGTTTATATGAATTTACGTTATCAATTATCCTCACTTCGTGATTAGTTACTCGCTTCCCAATCCACAAATGTCATCCGATTCAAGACACTATTCTAAGTTTTACTCCTCAATGTACCCAATCTCCCAACTATATCCACTAGTTAATAAGGGAAGGTTATCTCACCATTTAAATAAGTCTACGGGATACTAGAAATCAATTCAGGCCAAAAAGGCCATTCTGTCAACTCGTTAGAAGTCTGGTTCGAATGAGGTCATTCGAATGAAGGGCTTTGAACGAAATACCAACTCATTAGAAGTCGTACTGTAATCTCGTTAGAAGTTCGTTCGAACGAGGTCGTTTGAACGACCTGGGCAGGTCTTCTAACGAGATGGCAGTTTCAGCCCAGAAATTCCCAAATCCGTTTTTCTCAATTCTTCTCTCCTCTAAATCCACCCTAAGACCATCCAAATTATGTTTTAACGTATATAAACCATTTCTAATCACCCTAGATCATTCCTTATCATATTTAAGGGGTCAAATCTTACAAATTATCATGGAATTAATATGAATCTTCAAATATTTCCCCAAACCCTATGAACATGAACTCCAAATTTTCTTATGCCTAATTACTCATCATAAATCCATTTTTAAATCATCATATATAACTATTCAAGTATTAAATCAGTCCATTATCATACTACATGCAAATCCTAACCCAAATTCAAGGTTTCTCCAACAAATTTCATGGGTTTTCTTCAAAAAGATCAATATAAGATAATTCCTACACTAAGCATGGAAGACATATTCAATGGATTAAAAATACTAGATCACTTGACTTAGATTTTTCTTCGGAATTTGATGTTGGTGAATGAAGGTTGATTCTCTCCTTTCTCCACAGATTTTCTCCCAAGGTTGAAGATGGTGGTTGGAGGTTTCTTTTTGGAACTTCTTCAAACTCTCCTATAACTCCCGTAGCCCTCTTACTCAACTAATGTAGATAATGGGCTTAGTGGGTTCCTAAATAATATATAATTAACTCCTAAAATTCGTAGGTTTTAATCCCCAAAATTTCAAAATTACCAAAATACCCTTTTAAGTTGCCGGTATGGCCCAAAAATGTCCCGGGACCCAAACTAAACCCCCGGCTAGTGTTTTCTGACTATTTCAACCCTTTCTAACACGTTGGCGCACTCAAAATGACCATTCGGTTGATAAAAATAAATTTCACTTTTTAATTCAATTAATTACATTTCCGACGCGACTGACACGTGCGTCCCAACTAAATTTCCCAAATTGTCGTATTTCAGTCTCGTGACAATTTTAATATTTTCAATATTCATATATTTCCATATATACACATCATAATTAAATACCAACTCACATCTCGTTAGTATTTATATCCGGATTAATTTTCAATTAATTCAGATTTAATTTAATTAATCCCTTAAATAAATATCAATAAAATTAGGGAGTATTACACCAAAAAGGAAGTAAAAAATCAAATCACAATTTTAAAAGCTGGATATAAATGCTGTGCTAAAATTTTAAAAGGAAACTGGAAAATAAGATGTAATTAAGCAAGATTTTTAAAAACATCTAGAAAATGAAAATTCAAATGGAAACCTTGGAAAAATAATCATCTTTTTCAAAAAATAAGAAATATATTAGAAAAAAGAAATGTAAATGTCACATATGTAATGAAGAAGGCCATTATACACCAGAATGCCCAAAGAAAGGGAAAAGTGCAAAAAGAATGATAAAATTTCTTGAACAACAAGAATTTGAAGTTTGTTTTGGAGATGAATTTATAGGTATTTCTGATAATAAAGAAATTATAATACCCCTCACTTTTGAGCATTTATTATTACTATTAAATTTCTTTATGAGTGTGATTTAATTTAATTGGGAAATAAATTAGAAATTTAAGATCAATAGTAATTTTAAGGAAGACTTAATATTTATGTCAGTATTAATGGCTGGTTTTGGTTATTTCTCAACCAGGGCATTTGTGTGAGTCATATAGAGTTAGGTCAGGATTTTTATTATTGGGACTTTGAATGTTAATTTGGAGTGTACAGATGATCTGGGATGAGGAGAGATAGTAAAAATGGTTACCCGGGGGTTTTATTTGGGTTTCGAGGTCTTTTTGGCTAGTTGAACTCGAATTGGGGTATACGAGTCATTTTAAGGGTGTATTATTATTTAGAGTTGGGTTAATTTGGAGAAAGGGTTATTTAGTATTAGTAGAGTTAGGCTAATCTCATTGTGAGAAAACCCTCGAGAGAAAGAGAGAGAGAGCATAAGAAGAAGAGAAAGAGAGGAGAAAGCTTGGGAGGTTTGAAATTTCCGGCCAAATTCGTGATTTCGAGGAAGATTCAGACTCTACTACTTTGAGGAAAGTGATTAAACTTGCTAAATGATTATGTGTGTGAGTTATTTCATAATTTTAATGGTGATTTAGTTAATTTTGAGATTGAATGGTTAAACCCTAGAATTAGTTGATAAATTCTTGAATTTGATGATATATATATATATATATATATATTGGGTTGGTTGATGAAGATCGCGGGGACAATATATGGGATTGGTTTTGTTATTAGGATATTGTTGGAGTGAAGAAGAATTGAGTTTTAGAGATATAGGGTAAATCTTGTAAAGTGTAGAAGTAAGTTTTTGGGTATAATTCTCATAAGAATAATGTTGTACAATACTGAACCGGTCCGGGTAAGAGACCATCAGATCGGTTCGTTTTAGCAGTGGACCAGTTTGTTTTTTAGAAGCATCGGATTGGTCTGATCATAAAAAGTTTTCCATCATTTTTAAGGAGCCGAACCGATTTGTTATTGGGGACCCTCGGTTCGGTCTGGTCACTGCAGTTTGTGAATTCTTATGTTACTCATTTCTAATTGGGTTTAGGGCTAGGAAACCCTCTAATATGATATGATAAATATGTTTCTGAGATAAAAGGTGGGTCTATGACATGACACAATTGTAGGGTTACATCGAGGATATTATGGAGGTATATTTGGGAGTTTAATATATCGAATCCTTTTGTAAATTCTTCGGGAAGTAAGAATTTACTTAACGACGGATATGGGCTAGGTGAGAGAGGGATATTGTGTGTCCTTAGTATTATTAAATTGGGTGACTTTTCATATCATAAGTGTGATGGATTAGAAATGTTCAAGTGAGGGATTGTATTTTAATATGAATTTGAAATGATCATTTGGATTATTAACTAGTGTATGGTGCAATATTTACATATAGCTGGGATTATATATATATATATATATATATATACACATTCTGATATGTGATGGTTTGTATATATGATATGTTTATATATATGGTGTGTATCATATATATTATGTGGTGCATACCCCTCTAGTTCTATCATGGGAAGTTGCGTGATGTGGGTGAATCCCCTGGCTTGAGGAGCAGGCAGAGTATAGTCCCCAGGTCATAGTCGTCCATTATTTAAATTGTGTGATTTTATTTAGTGGTAAGACGTCTTGGGTATGATTCATATTATTTTCAGTGAGGAACTATGGCCACTTTCCATACGTTGTGATTTGGTTTATACCAAGTCGGTGTGAGATTTCGACCACTAGTAACCCGGGATGATATGTGAGTAATTCCTTGGAAGATGATAGCATTGTACAGACTGTTAGTATACATATATTATGTGTGATATGTATGTGTACTTGCTAGATAATGATAAATCTTGTATAATACGTGCGAGTAATATTATACAAGCCTTATAGATAATTTGTGATATCATAATATTATAACTAGAGAAAGTTATAAAGATGTTTATTACGTTTTGTTATTTGTAGCATGAGAGTAAATGAGTATACTCTTACGCCGAGAGACGGAAAGTAAGTGGTACGTATTATGCACTAAGGGCCTAACGGATTCCCCTGACTGACAATGTTAGGTGGTAGTGTATCAGGGGGATTCTTTTTTTGGATTTCGCTTTGCGAGACGTCCCACTCACAAAACTTAGCGTAACGTTGGAAGTGGGGAAATCTTTGGCCATTCGTCCTTGGAGTCACGTACCATAATGAGGAAAAATATTCCTCAAGCATTAAAATTTATGTGTGATATATCATCTTATAACTAGAAAATGTTAGAATAAATAAATTTGTAAAATCACGAAGAATGCCATCCAACGAAGACATTAAGACGTATATACGCTTATGGGAGTTATGCTTAGGCTTAAGGGGGTATTATGCATAGATTGAGTTGGGTAGCTTAACTTAAGATAAAATGTACACGTTTAGGTGCGCGCTATAGTTAAAGGGTGAGGTTGAGTCTCAAGAGAGTGCGGCACTAATTTAAGTTATGGAATTTTGCATTTATAATTATGATGCATTTATTGCACTTGCTATAAATCTTTTTAAAATTGGGCTTTGACCCGTTTACATATTTTCTCTTTTTCTATATATTGTTATATATTTTAGGTGTTCCTCCACAAGGACGCCAATGATGTGCATTCATTCCAGGGTCTAAGGAGCTGTAGCATGTTATGAGATTCTATTATAGTCGCACCTCATTTTTTTTAATTCTAGTTAAGGATCAACTGTTGTATATCGGGTGTGTATTGCCTAAGTTGTGTATCGATGTGTATACCTTATGTTCCACATGATGTATTGTATGGTCTGTTGCCCGACATCTTATTCGGGTATATCTTTTTGTTGTACTATTAATTTCTACATATTCACATTTAATAGTTGTTGCTATAGTTGTAATTGTGATTTTTATGTTAACGCTTCTCAGTAGAAGTTGATAGTTTTGTTTGTTCTGGATGGTTATGTATTTATTTATCATAATTTGGCATCTGCTTTTTTCAAATTATGGGTGGTTGATATATTCTTAGTTAGAGCGGCAATGATGTTGAGGATGATCCATTTGTGATTCCTGCTTTATTATAGTAGAGGGTTGGCCACCAATTATTTTGATAAGTGGGCTGTCACAGATGGTATTAAAGCATCAGGTTCTAGTGTCTTAGGATCTGTGCGGGTTTTCTACGTTCTTCGTAGAATTTTTATCATAAAGACCTATTATTAGGACTGTTGTGTTCATTATGTATTGACGATCTTCTGATTTGACCAGTTGTTTGAATTGTGTGCTAATATAGTTCGCTCTTGTTTCGAATGCCGTCAAAAAGAGGTCTCCCGGCTAGATCAAATAGAAGGGCAGAGAATGTGTAACCCCAAGTGCCTCGAGGGACTCTGACTGCAGCGTAGGTTGCCAATATTGTGGCTCAAGCAGTCAATGCATCCATGAATGCCATGGCTCAATAATTTCCTCAGGCTCAGCAATAGGCTGTAGCGCTGGTATCTTAAACTCACATGGGGCTGTCTATGTGGGAGAGAGTTAGGGAAGCTTTTTAAAAAGGACATCCTCCAAAATTTTAAGGGGGAGCCGATGTGGTCATAGAAAGTCAGTGGAAGAAGGACATTCAATATCACCTTCGTATGGTAGAATGTAGTGATGCTCAGAAACAAATACTTACCACCTTTAAGTCAGTGGGTGTGGATCTCTAGTGGTGGGAGTTGGTTACTACCTCATAGCAAGGGATACGATGTCTATATCATATTTTTGGGTTCGATTTGATCGTAAGTATTTCCCTTTGACAATTAAAACAGAAATGAGGAGAAGATTATTTGAGGTAAAGAAATGGGAAAAGATGGTGGCAGAGTATGAAGAGGAATTTACCCGTTTGGCGAACTTTGTGCCTGACGAGGTTAATATGGAGGAGAAGCGTATATCAAATTTTTGGGAGGTTTAGATTGGTGAATTCGATAGCATTTGTTACGGAACTCAAAATTGTTGACTTTTATCGATGTGATGAATGCGACATTCTTACATTGTAAGGATCCCGTCTTCATTTAAAAGGTAATAAGAAATTTGGGAACCCAAACTTGGCAAGTAAGTCAAGAGAAAGTGGTGCCAGTGGGGCACATTCGTTATAATAGCAGAGGAATAGGCAGAATGGGTAGGATCTCCATTTAGGGGCTTCATGTAAGAGGCAGCGTTCAGGAGGCTTTAGATTTGACGGTTGTGGTGTCAAACAAAATTATCAAGGGTCGTAGCAGCGTTTTATTCCTCAGGTCATACAGGAAGGATTTGCTGGAAAATGTTTTTTTTGCGGGGAGATAGGCCATATGAGGAGAGATTGTCCTGAGAGAGGTAGGGGACAACTAGTTGATGAAGTTTTGGAGGCACAACCCCTACAATAATTAAAGAGCGATTTTGGACAATAGAACTTTGTTCACGGACCCATTGATGAGGCGAGGCACTTATGTTATGGAGGTAATATATATATTTTTTTCTGATAAGTATAGGGTATGCTTTAAGTGACATTGGGGGCGTCACTCGTTAGATTATCACTAGAATTTATGAGTGAGTTGAATTTAGTGGGTGGTTGACAATTATAACTATATTATGTATAAATAGTGACCATAGGGTAGCAGGGCCCGTTAATTTCGCATACGTGAGAGCATCGTATCGCGTTATGCCTTGAGAAGGTATGTGCATAGACTATTTGATTCTTGTGTCGGTAGACATAAATTTATTATATCACAAGTCCATTGGTAGGCCTACGAGGCCAAATGTTTTTAAACTGAGGTCCTGATCTAACAGATCTTAGTAACCGACAAAGCTACATAGTTGTGTATCGGGAGGGTTCCTTGTTTGGATTTCTCTTGGGAGACCTCCCACGCATGAAAGTAGCGAATGTCGAAAGCTGAGAGAGGTTGGACCCTAGGACATTTTGTATTATTTTTTTTATAATTAAACGGATTAAATTGTTGGAATTTAGTGTGTCCTGTGGCGATTTGAGAATTAGAGTGGTACATGGGTTAGGTACCTCGGTTATTGTGGAGGCATGTAGTTAATGATGAGTGGAAGTTATATTACGATTGAAAGCTAGTGGAGCCGAGTAATGATTGTGCTGGTCAGTACGTATATAGGGTATATGTGCGCCCTAGTTAAATAATGTTTTACTGTGATCCATTATTAGAATGGGAGGAAATTGGGGCTTTGAACTAATAGAGTTTATCTAAATTTTGAGGACGAAATTCCTCTGGGGGGTGGAAGAATGCAATACCCCTCACTTTTGAGGATTTATTCTTAGTATTAGATTTCTTTACGAGTGTAATTTAATTTAATTGAGAATTAAAATAGAAATTGAAGATCAATAATAATTTTAGGGAAGAGTTAATATTTATGTGAGTATTAACGATGGGTTTTGGTTATTTCTCAACCAGGGTATTTGTGTGAGTCATATAGAGTTAGGTTGGGATTTTTATTATCGGGACTTTGAATGTCAATTTAGCGTGTTCGGATGATCTGGGATGGGGAGAGACAGTAAAAGTGGTTGCCCGGGGGTTTTATTTGGGTTTTGGGGTCTTTTTGGCTAGTTGAACTCGAATTGGGGTATATGAGTCATTTTAAGTGTATATTATTAATTAGGGTTGAGTTTATTTGGGGAAATGGTTATTTAGGCTTAGTAGAGTTAAGCTAATCTCACTATGAGAAAACCCTAGAGAGAAAGAGAGAAGGAGCAAAAGAAGAAGAGAAAGAGAGGAGAAAGCTTGGGAGCTTTGGGATTTTCGGCCAAATCCGTGATTTCGAGGAAGATTCAGACTCTACTACTTTAAGGAAAGCGATTAAACTTGCTAAATGATTATGTGTGTGAGTTATTTCATAATTTTATTGGTGATTTAGTTGATTTTGAGCTTGATTGATGAAGATAGTGGGGACAATATATGGGATGGGTTTATATGTTAGGATATTGTTGGAGTGAAGTAGAATTGAGTTTTAGAGATGTAGGGTAGATCTTGTAAAGTGTAGAAGTAAGGTTTTGGGTATAAATCTCGTTAGAATAAAGTTGTACATCACCGGACCGGTACAGGTAGGAGACCATTTGATCGGTTTATTTTAGCAGTGGACCGGCTCATTTTTAAGAAGCATCAGATCGGTCTAGTCATAAAAAGTTTTCTGTCAGTTCTAAAGAGCTAAACTGGTTCGTTTTTAGGGACCCTCGGTTCGATCCAGCCACTGCAGTTTGTGAATTCTTGTGTTTCTCCTTTCTAATTGGGTTTAGGGCTAGGAAACCCTCTAATATGTTTATGAAATAAAAGGTGGGTCAATGTCATGACACGATGGTGGGGTTACATCGAGGCTATTATGGAGTTATATTTTGGAGTTTAACATACCGAATCCTTTCGTAAATTCTCCAGGTAGTATGAATTTAGTTAACGATGGATATGGACTCGGAGAGAGAGGTATATTATGTGTCCTTAGTATTGTGAAATTGGGTGACTTTAAATATCATAGGTGTGATGGATTAGAAATGTTCAAGTGAGGGATTGAATTTTAATATGAATTTGAAATGATCATTTGGATAATTAACTAGTGTATGGTGCGATATTTACATATATCTAAGATTATATATATATATATATATATATATATAGATAGATAGATAGATAGATAGATAGAGAGAGATAGAGAGGCTCCTGTGCACACTAAGTTTACACATGTGCTGGCGCACACCAATTTTTTTAAAATATTAAAAAACATATTTTTGAGATGATTTTTTATGTGATATTTAAACATTTCAATGGACCCATATAAAAAGAATCAGCTCAAAAAAACTTTTTTTGCTATTTTTAAAAAATCGGTCAAACTTTCGGAGCTTTTAAAGTGCTTAAAAATAGTGAAAGTTTGACCGATTTTTTGAAAATAGCAAAAAAAGTCTTTTTGAGTTGATGTTTTTTATACAAGTCCCTTGAAATGTTTAAATATCACATAAAAAAATAAAACTCATTTTTTTTTACTATTTTGAAAAAATGATGTACAAACTTAGTGTGCACAGGAGCCTGTCTGTGTGTGTGTATGTATATATATATATATATATATATATATATATATATATATATATATATATATATGTGTGTGATATATATTATATGGTACATACCCCTCTAGTGCTATCTTGGGAAGTTGCGCGATGTGGGTGAATCCCCTGGCTTGAGGAGCAGAGAGAGTATAGTCCCTAAGTCATAGTCGTCCATTATTTATATTGTGTGATTTTATTCAGGGGTAAGACGTCTTGTGTATGATTCATCTTATTTCCAGTGAGGAAGTATGGCCGCTTCCCATACATTGTGATTTGGTTTATAACAAGTCAGTGTGAGAGTCTGACCGCTGGTAACCCAGGATGATATGTGAGTAATTCCCTGAAAGACGATAGCATTATAGAGACTGTTAGTATACATATATTATGTGTGATATGTATGTGTACTTGCTAGAGAATGACAAATCTTGTATAATACGTGCGAGTAATATCATACAAGCCTTATATATAATGTGTGATATCTCAATATTATAACTAGAGAAAGTTATAAAGATGTTTATTATATTTTGTTATTTGTAGCATGAGAGTAAATGAGTATACTCTTATGCTGATAGACTGGAAGTAAGGGGTACGTACTATGGACAAAGAGCCTAACAGATTCCCTCGATCGACAATGTTAGGTTGTAGTGTATCGGGGGGGTCCCTAGTTTGGATTTTGCTTTGTGAGACGTCTGACGCACGAAACTTAATGTAATATTGGAAGTGGGGAAATGTTTTGCCATTCGTCCATGGATTCATGTACCATATTGAGGAAAAATATTCCTCAAGCATTAAAGATCATGTGTGATAGTGATATATCATCTTATAACTAGAAAATGTTAGTATGAATCAATTTGTATAATCATGGAGAATGCTATCCAACGAAGACATTAAGACATAGATACACTTATGGGAGTTATGATTAGTATTGAGGGGGCATTATCCTTAGATTGAGTTGGGTAGCCTAACTTAAGATAGAATGTATATATTTAGGTGCGCGCTATAGTTTATGGGCGAGGTTGAGTCTCAAGAGAGTGCAGCACAAATTTTAATTATAAAATTTTGCATCTATAATTATGATGCATTTTAATGCACTGGCTATAAATCTTTTTAAAATTGGGCTCTGACCCTTTTATATCTTTTCTCTTTCTCTATATATTGTTATATATTTTAGGTGTTCCTCCACAAGGACTCCAATGATGAGCATTCATTCTAGGGTCTAAGGAGCCGCAACATGTTGTGGGATTCTATTATAGTCGCACCTCATTTTTTGTAATTCTAGTTAAGGATCAACCGTTGTATATCAGGTGTGTATTGCCCAAGTTGTGTATCGATGTGTATACCTTATGTTCCACATGATGTATTATATGGTTTGTTGCCCAATAGATTATTCAGGTATATCTTTTTGTTGTACTGTTAATATCTTCCTGTCCATATTTAATAGTTGTTGTTATGGTTGTAATCGTGATTTTTACATTAACGCTTCTTTAGTAGAAGTTGACGGTTTTATTTATTCTAGATGATCATGTATTTTTTTATGATATTTTGGCATACGCTTATTCAAATTATGGGTGGTTTCTATATTCTTAGTTAGAGCGACAGTGATGCTGAGGATGATCCATTTCACATTCGTGTTTTATTATAGTAGAGGGCTAGCAACCCGTTATTTTAATAAGCATGGTGTCACGAAAATATTATATGAATTATAATCAGATTAAGAATCATTTGATGATGAAGTCATATTTATGTATAATGCGACAGAAATACGAGATTGTAATGAAAATGAGTTACAAACACTAACTCTTAGAGATGCCGTTGGTGAAGAAATAATTTTTACCAAAGAACGATTAGAAGAATTTGAAAACTAAAGACGCCTTATTCAAAAACAAGATGTCTATAAATTATCAAAGTTCAAAATATTCTCAACAAGAATATTTGAGATATTTAACGGAAACACCACAGCTGGATCAAGTGATGGAGAAACAACAAAAATTACACTATTTGATAAATAGAAAATAAAGCGTTGGAAGAAAAAACATCAAGAAAAAAATATATTGATATTAGATTAATCCAAATATGTGTCATTGCCTTATTTAGACAAGGTATCGATACACCTGTAGCGGTTTTGGTCTTAGACAAAAGATTCAATAATTATCTTAATGCAATCATAGGAGGAGTACTATCCAATTTAGTTAATGGAGTTATCTGGTTGAATATAAAACCAAATTTGTTTATCGAAATTGAATATCGTAATATTAAGGATTCTGTCCAAATAAAAATCCAAACTAAAGGAATAGGAATGAAAGACACTTCTAGGAATATGTCAATCCATTGGAAAATAATTCATGTATTGATTACACTACCATAAACGAACACACATTTTGTGGATGGAAATATAATAGAAATATTTGGATTTAGACCATTTGATTCAACAATCCAAACAAGATGAGTTGGAGAGATTTAAAAGTACCAAAACAATGGATACTACCACAAATTGCAGAAGAACTTGAAAAATTGCAAATTACTGTTGAAGTTCAAGTTTCTTGAAATAATGTTTATTTTAAAAATAACAGTCAGACTGTCACAACAAATTTTCCTGAAAATGATTGGGAAAAATTAAAAGGCAAAAATCATATAAATTTTTTAAGAGGAGAATCTAGAAAAACAATTGCTATGAATTCAAACACTGATATTGTGTACTATTACGAATTGAAACACTAATATTTTGAGTTCTATTTACTTTTCATAAAACCCATATACCTATTATTGTTTCAAAGCCCATATTACTATTTGCCGCTAAAGCTATTTGATTAGAAATAGGCGTTTGGGAAACTGGTTTTAGGCACGTGAAACAAGATAATAGGAGCTCTTAGGTACCAATGAAAGCCAAAATGAAAGAAAAAACGTTAATGTTTCTTTACAATGTTTAGCTCCATGCTCAGATAAGGAGAATATATGTATAATCATAATTTACATATTGAGAAAAAAAATTAAAAAATGATATTAGTAAAATTAGTTATACTTTAAATAATTTAACTGATATTATGTTTGGATGGGTGAAGAGAATTGAAAAACATCAAATCATAAATCTAAACTGTGTAGAAAAAAAATTAGACTGTATTGAATTTAACTTAAACAAAGTTGACCAAAAATTAACCAACTAGGATCAGTGTCAAATGTAGACTTAAAAGATGAAACAAAACAAAAGATTGAAAATCTATTAATAAAAATATAAAATCATAAAAAACCTGAACAAACTGGAATGAATCAATCAGGAGATAATGAAATCCCTAGATTATATTATGGTACCGATGAAATTGAAACTCTTCTAATAGAAGAATTTAATTACAATGAATATATAAACATTAGAGAAATATTAGACCTGGAGATATTTACATAAAGATCCGGTTTAAATATGTCTGAACGTATTAAACCTATTGAAAAAAATATGAACAAAGTATTTGGAACATGAAAAATTATTATAATATTTTTAGTATGAAATAAACCAATACTCATCGGATGAAGATAAAATTGATGTGACACCCCACTTATCAAACTAACGGGTGTCCAGTCCTCTACTAAAATAATTCAGGAATCTCAAATGTCTCATTCTTAGAATCACTGACGCAAAGAACAAAAATACAACTAACCACCCATAAATTAAAATAGAGCGGATGCCAAAAGCTTCCAATTATATAACACATTTACAACCCTTAACGCCCATTACAAAACATGGACATGTATATAATATTGATACAACAAAAAAAAATAACCGAATAAGCTGTCGATTAACAAACCCACACAATATATCAAATATCTGAAATATAAAGTATATATATCCATAAAACACTTGGGTAACACATGCCTAATTAACAATTGTTGGTTATTAACTAGATTAACAAAAAAGAGATGCGACTACTTCCTAAGATTTGGCCGAATCTGAGTCCTCTTCGTAGTTGCGGATATGGCCGCAAAATCCTAGGATTTGTCTTCTCTTTCTTTTCTTTCTTAGGTTTATCTTAAGTGGGCTTTCTCACAAATGAGATTGGCCAACTCTCTCATAAGCCTAATAATCCATATCTTTATTAATCGAAACTTTAAATGATAATACACAAGTAAAATGACTCGTGTACCCCTATCCGAGTCTAACTAGCCAAAAATATCCCGGAACCCAAATACAACCCCTGGTCACTAATTTTGACAATCTCGACCCATCTCAGATCAACCGTGCACTCCAAATTGTCATAAAAGATTCCGACAATAAAAAGTCCTTTCCCAACCTCATATAGCTCACACATATATGCCCTGGTTGAGAAATAAACAATTTCTTCCTCTTATAATCACACAAGATGCACTAGCATTAAATATGATTCTATTCACTTTAACACACTAGTAAATATACAATTTACATAAATATTAACTCTTATACATAAATCAATATTTATCTTAAATTCCCATTTTAATTCTCAATTATATTACATCACACACACACACACACATAAGGTAATTTAATGCTGAAAATAAATGCTCAAAAGTAAGGGGCGTTACAAATGATCCTCCGCATATAGTAAATATAAGCGATGGATAGAGAAAAGCTAAAGAGCCACTAAAAGAGTTCTATAACTTGGAAGACTTTGAATGATTTATGAGAAACCCTTCAATAGAGAAAGACGATTTTATTAAAGTCGACAATACTTATACAATGTGAAATAATACTTATATAAGTGGAATTAAATAAGAGGAACCAAATCTTTTATTTAAGAAGAGATGCTCTAAATAAACATAACGTATCACAAAATGGAATTTTCCTTGATCTAACGCATATACCTTTTAAGGATCAAGAACAGACCAATGAAGAATGGGCACAATCCATGTCCATACTCATCACGAACTATAAAAATACATGGTCTAAAGAAATTTTTTTACACTGCTTAGCTGCAACACTTCAATGAGTTGTGTTATAGTGGCTACAACAATGGGAAAAATCTGAAGAAGGAAAACAGCAAAAAGCTAAACTTTTACAAAATTTTAAGACTTTTGATGAAATACTAAAAGACGTTGTCAGGTTAATAAAAGAAAATATAATAGGATATACTGCAGAACCCATAATCCCAAAGGAGGCACGTTACATATTATTTAAACTAGAATTATGTAATATATGTCAATTTGAAGAATTTGTTGAAATATATAAAAAATATTATTTCAAGATCAATCCACTATCACATCCCATAATTTTGAGCATTTAATATTTAATTAATTCGGGTAATGTTAAATTATAACTTGTATCGTAATTTAATCTAATTAATTATTATGCGTGCATTTAAATATTAATCGAGAGAGAAATAATTAATATTGATGTAATAGAAAATTACTAAGTGAATGGTAATATCATTGGACATGATAGCTAGTAATGGTGACGTGACATTTATTTTTTCTCAACCGGGAGTCGTGTGTGAACTAATTGGGTCGAGATAGAATTTTTTTATAGATTAATTAGGATGACGATTTTGAGGTCACGAATGAGTTCGGAGAGGTCAAATTAGTCAAAATAATATATCCGAGGGTACTGATTGGGTCCTGGGCCCATACGGGGATATTTTAGTCTTTTGAATTTAGCCCATAGGCTTAATTTCGGGATTTGGGGGTAATTAACCTAGGTATATGAGAGTGGGAAGAAATTATTGATACCAAATTACAATATTTTGAGAGAGGAGAGAAAGGAGAAAAAAGAAGAAGGAAAAAGGGAGAGAAAAATCACTCCGGGCAAGTTTTTCGAGAATAAGTCGTAGGATTTAAACCACCAAGGCCATTACTTTCTTAATTTATTTGAGTTGTAGTTTGTAGTATTAATAATTGAAATCTTGATAATAAATCTGGGTATTTGAGCAATCATTGTGTATGGATTTGATTTGTAAATTTCAGGGATTGTAGATGTGGAAGATGGAATAAACCATTAATGGTACTTATGAATTTGTGAGAAATTTGGGTTAAAAAGTAAGTTGGAGAAGTTTATTATCGTGATTAAAATTAGTTTATGAAACGTCTTAATGAGATTTGTTAGGAATATTTATGATAATGAGGTTTTAGCCTTAAATGAACGAGTAAGAAGCCTTGGAAATTGGGAAAAATGCATTTTAGCAGTAGTAGCGGGCATCAGACCTGAGGGGACCGGTCGATCGGGGTCCTTGGGTCAAACGACCGAGGGTCGATTTAAGCCTATGGCGTGGGGAAGTAAGACGAAATTTGATTTTTCTATTTTCTTTTTATACTTTTTCTGAATCTTTAAATGGGCATAACTTTATCATACATACTCAGATTTATGTGTCATTTGTAGCCACGCGTACATAGTTAAGAGGTGTACGCAACCCTTTGAAAATTATTATTTAGACATAACATATGAAAGGTCTAAAATACCCTTGAAGATATAATGAATGACGAAACTTGCCCAAAATTTAAACCAAAAATTGTAGCGACCTAGTGAGACTAATAGGGACCTATTCTAACATATAAGAGGCGAGAAGTAAAATCCTATAGTTAAAACAAATATCGGGGTGTAGTTAATTAATGTGGGATATGGAAATTACGAACGGACTCGTGAATACTTGGAATACACACACACACACACACACATATATATATATATATATGTGTGTGTGTGTGTGTGTGTGTGTGTGTGCAAATTGTGTTATTCAAATTGCACTCAAGGATGCTTTCCAAGAGGTTGCATATAGTGGGCGGTCCCACTTGGCGATTCCAGCGGGTTTTGGATTGTACTTCAGGTTATAGTGCTCAGGTGGCACCTACCGTGATGAGAGGGGGACGTGACGTGGGTCTTTCAGGAAGCTGCATTGAAATTCTAAGGCCACACCTCTATTATTTGTTTACGATTTGGGATCTGTGGTGAGATTCCTACCTGGTGACCAGAGGTGATACTAGATGTGCCAGCACCCGATAGCATGTACGAGAAATGCATCTAATAGAACCACGCTATGAGGATGCGGTATGTATATATATGCGTAGTGAGTTATATGTGTATATATTTATAGGTGATGTGTGACTACCTATTGACACTACTAATGTAACACTTTGTATATTCATATAGACGAGGGTTATATGTATTATACTAGTTATGATAGTATGTTTAACTTATATCAGGGTAGTTATCGGGCTAGTGTAGGTAGTTACTATGTATAGTTGAATAGAGTAATGAACAGATAGGATAAAATGAATGCAATAGGTGTGCACTGTAGAAGAGGGGTAAGGTTGTATTCAAGAGAGTGCAATCGTGAAATCGATTATAAACACTTTATACTACGCATTTCATTTTTTGTAATAAAATGATTGCTAAACATTTTTAAATAATTGGGCTCTGACCCATTTTTAAAACATTTTCTTTCTTTAAAAATATTTTTAGGTGTGCAGCCATAGGGACACCAGAATTGAGATTCTAATCTAAGGACAAGCAGATGTAGCATATGTGGATGCATGCAGGAGATTGGATTAGATGAATATTTCCTTCATTACTAAATTAGGGATTTTATTTCAGGTATAGTTCGATTTAGGATGTTTTGCCCATTTATTCTCGAATTCAGTTTTGGAGTATTTATTTATTCGTTGGATTATTATATGGGATTTTGATTTATAGCCAATGGTTTATTTGACCAGTCAATTTGTTATTTATTCAGCATTATGTTCAGACTCAGTGATGGTGTGTATGGATTTTTTAGTTTTATTCTACATGTTTATTTATCTGTATAATGAATGATAAAATTTGGCACCCGTTTAATTAATAAATTAGGCGGTTAGTAATTAATAAGGTTTTTCGACAGTGATGCTAATAATGAACCAATTGGAAATCCTATTTGAATTTAATAAAGGACTGATCAATTAATATTTAATTAAGTGGGGTGTCGCAGATAGTATCAGAGCATCATGTTCAAGTGTCCATAGGATCTGTACGGCTTACTACGATTTTAGCATAGCGTTCTGTTGATATAGAGCCCTATTGCTAGGACTATTGCTTTTATCTTTATGTGCTTGAGATTTTGTACTTACACTGTTAGATTTTTTATTTTGAACTCATAAAACTCATTTTAGATGCCTCCTAAAAGAGGTTGACCCCAGAGCAGCGGCCCAAGATAAGGTGAGCAACGCTCACCAGGAGCCAAAGGTACCGCCACCATAACCACCCCCTGGGATGATCTCGACTGCATAGGTGGCTGAGATAGTGGCCCAGGCGGTCAATGCAGGGATGACAACTATGGTCATAAATTTTCCAAAACCCCAGCCACAGCAGCCAGTGGCTCCAGTCAGGCCCACCCGGGGCCATCAGATTGGAAAACAGCTAGGGAGACCATTCAAAAGGGCCACCCACCAGAGTTCGAGGGAAGTTCAGAGGTGATATTAACATGCGAGTGGAAGAAATACATGCAGTGCCACCTGCATATGGTCGATTGCAATGAGGTACAGAAATAGATGTTTGCCACATTCAGATTAGTCGGGACGACCATATAGTGGTGGTAGTCGATGACCACTACCGAGGAGAGGGATACGATGACTATCACCGAGTTCTTGGTACGGTTTGATCGCAAGTATTTTCTTCCAGCATTTGAGGCCGAGATGTGAAAAAAAGTAAGGTGCCAAACGAGGAAGAGTATGACACCGAGTTTAGGGTGATCATTTTGTGGTGGAGTATGAGAAGGAGTTCACCCTTCTTGCTAATTTCATACCAGACGAGGTGAACAATGAGGGAGGAATAAAACGAGGTACATAGATGGATTACCCAGGAGGATCAAGCAACATTTATCGGTAACCCAACATTAGTGACATATGTGACAACCCACCCAGTTAAATACCTGGTGATCAGAACTTTATAAAATTAAATAGGATTTCTATTTGGTTCATTCTTAGCATCACCGTCAAACTTATTAATTACTAACCACCTAATGATTAATTAAGTCGATGTCAAAATTTAATCTTTTGAATTAACCAAACAATAAGTACAATAAGAAACCCAAACATAGCCATCGCAATATAATGAGTCTAAACATATTACAAGCATCTGAATAAAGTGTTAGCCGAACAAATATCTACTAAAAAACAATTAAACAATTGTAAATTCGACACATGGAAAGTATAATCAATACATGCTAATCCAAAATAAAAGTACAACTGCCATGAGCAATATGCTCGAAAGTACAACTGAGATACTATCCCTATCTAGGAGGGAATAAGATAAGCGTATAATGAAAGTCCTACAACACCCATATGTACCGTAGCTATGTACCCAAAAATAAGATCAAGCCTGGCACCCCTGTGGTCGAACACCTAAAAGGTTTTAAAAATATTTGATAGCAAGGGTTAGAACCTAAATCATTTGAAAATATTTAGCAAGTGAATTAAATTGCAATAAATTAAAATGCATAAATGCTCTTCATATTTAAGCTAGTGTTGCACTCTCTTGAGGACCAACTCACCCCTCAACTAATGTGCGCACCTATCGTTTTTCTAGATAACCCTCCTAGTCATTCACCCCAAAACTAGTGCGTCTTATATAATTACTTTATGTTAGCCTACTCTAACCCGAGTAAATTTTATATATGATTTATAAGTTGTATATCACATCAACTTAACAAATCATTATTTTCATTTACGATCATATAACGTTTTCATGAGTTATATGGTAAAGAGTACAATTCACATCACGTATTTTACCCATATATAATTATCTTCACTATACGTATACACATATCATCATATTATAGCATTCACACACATGCCGTAAATACATAACCATCCTCCCATGTAAGCACTCACCGGATGCTCTCTAAAATTCTATCAATCTAGGTATTGTCATCCACCCGGACACTCTGACACAGTTAGCTCCCCGAATTAGTGAAATAAAACCGATGCAGCGGAGGCGATCATAGTTCCCTCCGAAAATGAGATATAATCATACCTAAGACGTCTCACCCCTAAATATGAACGATATGACATGGGGACTATACTCACCATTCTCCTCAAGCCAAGGTATTCACCCATATTCCATAAACTCCTATGATAGCACTAGAGGTTATGCTTTTACTAAATATATGATCACCGATATTTACAACCACACACAATATATATAATTAAATCCCAGCTCTCCCGTGCACAAAACCCGCAACACTAGCCCAAATTATCCTCGAGATTATATATCGACTCAATTTTAATTAAACACACATTAATTAATTTATTACCTTGGCATCACTCAACCAATCTTCGGACTCACTCACTTGGTCCAAAATAAAATAATCAAAATTATTTTCAATAAATCTTACAAGCTTATTAATTTATGGTTCTTAGATCACTCAAATTAAGACTTAATTACCTTGGTATTTCTACCCTAATTGTCCCTTTAATATTTCCCACAATTAATCCATCTCCGTAGTCACTAGCAAACCCAAACCCCAAAACAGTAACCTAACTGAACCCAACACCAAAAAGGCGAAGAATGGAATGGCGCCTAGAGGACTCACATTATTCGAACGAAGCAGCATGTCATTTGAATGATAGAGGCTGTCACTCGAACCAGACCCAGGTCGTTCAAATGACCCTGGGCTCTCTCCTCCTCCTTCATTAGCCCAAAATTTGTCCGCTATTGTTGACTAAAAAACCCAATTTTTGTTCAGATTTTACCTCATTAAACCCTTTAAGATTCACACTAAACTCACCGATTAAATACCCTCCATCTAAATAGAACCCCCACACAAATTGGAGATTAATAAATCAAATTTCCAAATCCTCTATAGATTTCAAATCTAAATTCATTTAAACCCAAATTTATATATCAAATCAACCCAAAATCACGTGTTCTCATTACACCTACTATGATAAGAATTGAAATCTAGAATTAATTTAAAATCAAGTTTAATCACTTGCTTTGTAGAATTTGTAGGGTTTGAATCTCTTGTTGTAGATGATGGGCTTGATGAAGAATGTCCACACGTGTTCTTGCTTTAGGCTCCCAAGGTTTATCTAATTTCTATCTCTTTTGTTATCTATTTTATTAGGGTTTCTTAAATGAGTTATGGCTCACCCCTCACTTTTAGGGTTTAATAGGTCAATCCCGAGACCCATTTACTACCCACGACACTCTTTTTCAACTATTTCGACGAATTCGGACTCAATCGTACACTCAGAATTTCCATTCGAATTATTTGACTAAAAGTTAATATTCACTGATTAACTTATTAAATTATTACTATTCATGTAGTAACTTTAAATTCCATCAATATTAATCGTCTACTCACTGAATTAATATTTAAATAATATTGAAAAATAATTAATTAAATTAAATTATGAGATGCGAGTAATTAAAATTCTATCGAATTAATTAATTTATAAAAGCCCCCAAAATACAAAGTGTTGCATACTTCCCTCCTTACAAGGAAATTTCATCCCCTAAATTAGGTCGTACCTGCGGTGAATAACTCTGGATACTGCTGTCGTATGTCATCCTCCTGCTCCCAAGTACGCTCGTCGGCACTGTGATGTCCCCACTGAACTCTGAGTAGTGGTACCACCTTAGACTGTAGCTTGCGCTCACTACAATCCAAAATAGCAATGGGTCTCTCTTTGTATGAGATATATGGCTGCAAATCAGTCTCCTCGATTGGAACGTGCCACAAATCCCTCTCGCTCCTCCGATATTTCTTCAGTGATGCCTCATGGAGTACATCATGTATCCTCTGAAGATGCTCTCGAAAACTTAGTCTATAAGACATCAGTCCCACTCTCTCGATGACAGGAAAAGGTCCCACATACCTCTATACTAGTTTCCCCTTCTTGCTAAACCTCATCACTCCCTTCGTGGGAGATACTCGAACCAACACGTGATCACCGACTTCCAATTCCACATGTCTCCGATTAGCATCGACATAACTCTTTTTCTTATCTAGGGCTATCCGAATACGTCCCTGAATCAACTCTATCTTGGCAGACGTCTTCTGAATCATCTCTGTCCATAATAACTTGTTGTCCCCCACCTCTTACCAATAAGAGGGTGAACGATAAGGTCTCCCATAAAGTTCCTCGAATGAGGCCATGCCAATAATGAATTGGTACGAGTTATTATATGCAAACTCAACCAATGGAAGTTATCCCCCCCCCCCCCCCCGCCCCGCCCCAAAAAAAAAAGTCTAGAATGCACATCCTCAGCATATCTTCCAGCATCTAGTTTAGCCTCTCAGTTTGACCATCTGCCTATGGATGATAGGCATTGCTCTACGACAAATCTTTGCCCATAGCCTCCTGGAAGCTCTTCCAGAAGTGAGATACAAATATTTTGTCTTTATCAGACACTATGTTAACCGGCATACCGTACAACTAAACTATCTCCGCTATGAATATCTACTCATACCGCATCGTCTCAAAATCCATGCGAACTGGCAAGAAATGGGCTACCTTGGTCATCCGATGCACTATCACCCTTATGGAATTGTGACCTCTCGACGATGTTGGTAACCCCGTAATGAAATCCATAGAAATGATCTCCCACTTCCATACGGGAATCTCAAGTGGCTGCAACATCCTTGAAGGCCTCTGGTGGTCCACCTTAACAATATGACATGTGGCGTACTTTGAGACAAACTCTTTTATATATCATTTTATCCCCGACCACTAGTACTGCCCCCTCATATCCTGGTACATCTTATCCCCATCGGGATGTAGCGTGAATCTAGAGCCATGGGACTCGGTCAAAACGGTATGACTTAAATCCTCATCCTATGGCATGACCAACCTCTTATTAAAACGTATCCCTCCCTCTGAGATCATAGAGTAAAAATCTACACCCTCTGCTATTAACTGTCCAACCTTTCTTAGCAAAACGGATCCTATTCCTGTACCCTCACCACCCACACGAAAATCTTGGGTGTGATCACTAAAACTTCCATATATGCCTTGATGACCACATCGTCATGACGAATTTCACTCCACTTTGCTTTCTAGACCTCTTCGAAGTCCCCCGTTGGTCATTGGCTCAACACGTGGATGATACTCAATATCAAACTGGTAGTCCTTCACAAATTCTAGCCACCGCCTCTATCTCATGTTCAGATTCTTCTGTGTGAAGAGATACTAAAGTGACTTGTGATCTGTGAATAATGTGAACTGCTCTCCTAGAAGATAGTGCCTCCATATCCTCAAAGCAAAAACGACCGCTAACAACCGAAGGTAATGGGTGGGGTAATTCCTCTCATAGGGCTTAAGCTTCCGAGACGCATAATCTATAGCCCTATCCTCCTACTACAACCCACCACCAAGTACCTGCAAGGATGAATCCGTATAGCCACGGTACTCTAATCCTCCCCTAGGCAAAGAAAGTATGGGTGATGATGTCAACTTGTCCTTTAGCTCATTCAAAGCCAACTGACACTGATTACTCCATACAAACGGCACCCCCTCGCGAGTTAAATTTTTCAATGGGCCCGCAATCTTTGAAAACCCCTTAATTAAACGGTGATAATACCCGGCTAACCCCTGAAATCTATGAATCTTGATCGGTGTCATGGGTTGTCCCCAGTCCCTCGCCGCCGATACCTTACTCGGTTCAACAGAAATACCTCGGTCCAAAATAATGTGGCCAAGTAACTGCACCTCCCGTAGCCAAAACCCACACTTCTCAAATTTGGCATATAACTAGTGATCCCGTAATGCCAACAAAACCATACGTAGATGCTCTTCATGCTCCTCTTCCGTGTGCGAGTAGACCAAGATGTCATCTATGAACGCTATGATGAACTGGTTGAGAAACTCTCTGAAAACCCTGTTCATTAGATCCATGAACACTACTAGAGCATTCGTGAGACTAAATGGCATCACCCAAAACTCGTAGGATCCATATCATGATAGGAAAGCAGTCTTAGGGACGTCCTACTCCCGAATACGTAACTGATGATACCCTGATCTCAAATCAATCTTTAATAAGTACGCCGTCCCTCTCAACTGATCAAACAGGTCATCGATTCTTGGCAAAGGATACTTATTACGTATCGTGACCTTATTCATCTCTGATGCGACTTAATATTTATCTCAAAAGTGCGTATTTATCTAGGCTCAAGTGCAAGCCTTGTCGCTCAAGTAATAACCCGGTAAGTCGGGATCGTCTCCACAGGGATCGAAATTGCCAAACAATAACAAGAAAAATTACTAAACCTTGAAATGATTTCTTAAAAGAAATACAAAGATGATTGATTTTTGGGAAAAGTTCTAAAAATTTACTTATGAAAAAAAATTGGAAATTAACAGCGAAACTTGGCTTTAACAATTTAGAGAAAATTAGGGTAGGGTACAATCCCTCAATCCTTAACAAATTATCTTTTAGAATATTAGAATTATAAATCAAAATTCTTGATTAAATCCAGTCCTTATAATCTCTAAGCATTACATATATGAGGTTCAAGCCCGCATCATATGAAATCAAAGATCAATATAAAGCGGTGAACGACAAATTATACATACAAAGCATTCTTAAACATCTCAAGTACCTAGGGCAAGAGAGATTAAAAGATATGACAATGCATATATGATTTTCATTCACGATTCAATCAATAATTTCATTTATTTTCTAATTTTCCATACAAATAATTTGTATTAGGATTGAGTTCATGTACCCCAACCCTTGGGAAATTAGCTACTCATGATTTGGTTGAAAAACAAATTCACATATGAAATTATGAAACTGCAGAACATTGTAAGAAATTTGCAAAAATTAAAACACAAGAGAATAGAATGATATTACTTGAATTCAGCACAAAAACGGAATTGGGAAACAGAATACAAACTAGGGTTCATGCAAATCTTGAAGAAAATGGAAATTTGACCTAAAAATCTGACCTAAAAAATCTCTCTAAAACTCTCAACCCTAGCCTTTTTTTTTCAAATGATGTAGAACTTGGCTTTTTATAGCACAAATCATCCAAAGTCGGTCTCCAAATGTGCTTGTGGAACAAGTTTCACAGCTACGCACTCATCAAATCTGCACAATAAATGGCAAATTAATGCCAGGATTTCGCATGCCCGGATCGGTCTGGGATCGGTCCGATATCCATCGGATCGGTTCTTTTATTTTCTTCCGGATCGGTCCGATTGTTCTCGGATCGATTCGATTATTGCTTCCATCGGTTTGTCATCCATCCGGGGTGCACTGGACTTGGGCAGATCGGATCGGTCCGATTCCTACCCGGATCGGTCCGAATTTCTTCTTCTTTGACTTTTTCCTTGCAGCTTTGACTGGCCATAGCTTCTTATCTAAACCTTCGATTTGGATGTCGTTTCTTCCTATGCTCTTGTGAACTCATTCTCTTCAACTTCCCTTTTGGTGTCACTTTCGAATTCTGAATGGAATTACACTTTTGCCCTTAGACATTTCTTGCTTGCATCTTTTCTTTTCTTTTGGATTCTTTCTTGCATTCCGTTCCTGTAAACTTCATCCAAATTATACAAAACCTAGGGAAAGTTGTTAGGAATAGACAATGGAATGATATGGCATAAAAATGGCTCAATTACATTGTTCGATATATTAAAATCACTAAATTAAGGAGCTAAATTCTGAAAAATTTATGCTTGGTCAATCTCCCCTATAGTCGACACACTGGAAGAGTGAACCATCCCTCTTCTTTACAAACAGCACAGGATCACCCCATGGTGATGTGCTTTGCCGAATGAAACCCTGGTCCAAAAGTTACTGAATTTGTTCTCTCAACTCGGGCATCGCTGAAGGGGCCATATGGTGAGGTTGTAAGGAAATTGGTCTCGTACTCGGTGCTAAATCAATAATAAACTCAATATCTCATCCGGGTGGTAACCCTGGTATGTCCTGAAATACATCCTCAAAATTCCCTATGACAAGAATTGATTCTATTGAAATCACCACCCCCTGTGATGTTTCTTCCTCAATGTAATATAAATGGGTGTGTGATCTTGCCTCGGGGAAGGGAATCTCTATCAAGAACATCTCCTATCCCGGAATGAAAATACTATGTTCCTCTCAAAATAATCCATCATCGGCCTGTATCCTGCTAACCCATCCATTCCTAGGATAATATATATCCCTCCATATCAAACACTAAGAGATCTTCCGCTAAACTTAGTCTCCCAATGACAATATCTACTCCTCTACAGATCGAGTGTATAAGTGACCCACCCCAATCGATGACTCTACACACATAAGGAGACTATCGTCTATCTCTAACAATCCAACAACTCTAGCAAATCTGGTCCTAATGAATGAATATGATACACCAGTATAAAAAAGAATCCTACCCGCATGCCTATAAATAGGAAATGTATCCTTAACTGCTGGCGGTGCCTGAGGTGCTGGTGGAATCAGAACATCTCGAATGTTGTACATATGCCCATAGTGCAACTGACCCTACTGCAATGAAGTGGGTGGAGCTGGTGCTATTGGGGGCATCTTTGCCTGCTGTCCCCGTAGGGCACCCTGCTGTGGACCCCTACCTCTCTGTAGGTACTCTTTCATCAGATGGCTTGGATCCTAAGCAACGCCTCTGAAAGTCTCCCCGATGACGGCCTTGCTGTCCCTAACGAGGTTGTCCCTGAAATTGGCCCTACTGGCCTCCTCCATGGTTCCCTTGGCCCTAATAGCCCTGAGGAATGTGCTGCTGATTCGAGCCCTGCCTAAACCCCTAACCTCCGGGTCAAAATCTCTTACCAGGATTCCTATGACGGGTATCCTGCCCCTGTTGGCATCCTGTCTGTGGTGCACCACTAGCAAAACCCCCAATTTCCTTGCCTTGCCTTGCTGGCTCGGCTCACCTCCCTTCTTGCTTCCGTTCAGGTGTAAGCGATGGTCCTGGCTATGTAACAAAGTTGCATTGATAACGTCTAAATATGTCTCCAAAGCAGGGTTCCCAATCAAATGTTGCCTGATCCTCCAGGCCAAACCATCAATAAAATTTTCCTTCTTTCTTTCCACGTTGCTCACCTCGTTTAACACTTAATTATCCAAATGGGTTAACTCCTCCTCATACACCGCCATAGAATGATCACCTTAAATCACCTCCCTGAATCTTCTCCTCATATCGACCTGAACTATGGGAGGAAGTAATTACGGTCGAACCGCACCCAAAATTCGGTGATAGTCATCAAAATTCTCTCTCCATTAATGGTTGTCAACTCCAACCACTGCCCTACTCAGCCTGAATATAGCTAGCATCTATCTCTGAACCTCACTGTAGTCGACCATGTGCAAGTGGTGATACATCTCCCTCTTCCACTGATAGGCTAAAATCACCTATGCACTGCCCTGAAACTCCAAGGGATAGACCTTCTGAAAGGCCTCCCTAACTCTCTGTCACTCCGACAGCCCCGCGTGGGACTAAATTGCTGGAGCCACTGGCTGCTATGGCTGGGGCAGAGGAAATTGTGTTTCCATGGCTGTTATGGTGCCATTAACTTCTTGGGACATAATATCAACTACCTTCACCGTGGATACAAACCCCGGTGGGGCCTGTGGCTGTGGGATCTCGGGCTCCGGATGAGCCTCTCCCTCTCCGCCTCTAGTGGTTGCCCTTGCGGGTCTACCTTTCCCTCTCCTAGGCGACATTTAAAATTCAAAACAAATTGTATTAGTTCACTATTAATACAATTTTTAATAGCAGAAGTACAATATCTCAAGCATAAAGATGAGTCAACAGTCCTAATAATAGAGTTCTACATCAAAATAACGTTATGCTGAAGTCGTAGTAAGCCGTACATATCATATGGACACTAGAACCCGATGCTCTGATACCATCTGTGACACCCTTCCCAATTAAATACCGGGTGATCAGGCATTTATCAAATTAAGGAGAATTTTCATTTGGTTTATTTTAGCATCACTGTCGAACTTATTAATTACTAACCACCTAATGATTAATTAAGGCTGTGTCAATTTTATCTATTGAATTAATCAAACAATAAGTGCAACAAGAAACCTAAACATAACCATCATTATATAACGAGTCTAAACATATTACAATCATTTGAATAAGTGTGATCCGAATAAATCTCGACTAAGAACAATTAAACAACCATAAATCCGACACATGGAAAGTATAGTCAATACACGCTAATCCAAAATAAAAAGTACAACTGCCATGAGCAACATGCTCAAAAGTACAATTGAGATACTATACATATATAGGAGTGAATAAGATAAGAGTATAATGCAAGTCCTACAGCACCCACATGTGCCACAGCTACGTACCCAGAAATAAGATCAAGCCTGGCGCCCTTGTGGTCGAACGCCTAAGAGGGTTTGTGAAAATATTTGATAGCAAGGGTTAGAACCCAAAAAATTTGAAAATATTTAGCAAGTGAATTAAATTACAGTAAATTAAAATTCATGAATGCTCTTCATATTTAATCTCGTATCTCACTTTATTGAGGACCGACTCACCCCTCAACTAATGTCCACACCGATCGTTTTTATATATAACCCTCTTAGTCATCTACCCCATAGCAAGTTCTTATTACATAATTCTTTTATGTCACCCTACTCCAACCCAAGTATATTTAATATATGATTTATAAGTTGTATATCACATTCACTTAACAAATCATTATTTTCATTTACGATCATATACCATTTTCATGAGTTATATAGTAAAGTTTACAATTCACATCATGTATTTTACTCGTATATAATTATCTACACTATAAGTATATATGTATCATCATATTACAACATTGACACACACGCCATAAATATTTAACCATCCTCCCGAGTAGTCTCTAATCGAAGGTTCTCTATAATGCTATCAATCTAGGTATACTCATCCACCCAGACACCCTGACATGCTTAGCTCCCCGAATTAGTGAAATAAAATAAACGCAACGGAGGTTGATGATGCTGTAAATATCACCACCCTTCAAGGTGTTTGTAAGATCAAATCAGTGATAATAATGGAAGCTCCAGTATATACTAAATATAAGAGATTAATACGAGGAGAAGAGGATGAACACCAATATATAAGTGGTTCAGCTAATTAGGCCTATGTCCATTGTGCAAGTGAGTGAATAAGGTCACTAAAATACAACACTAATGGCCATGGATACAATCTCTCAAGATTTCTCTCTCTACTGTGTAATTGGACAGAGTTTCAGCTAGGGTTGTTAATTTCGGACCCCCCCCCAAGGTAGGAGAAGACAAGTATATATAGTGTTTGGGGGGGTGTAATGTACCCCCCATGCATGCAATGAGCATGTGTGTTGATCTAGCCAATCTAATGAAGACATCTATCACTGTCACATGTATAGAATGATGATGAAATATTCCCCCACGTGAGGGGATTGATTCGATTACAACTGATTTTGTCTACATGTTCTTATCCTTACATATGCTTAGAACTGCTCGGCCTTGTCCTTGACTGGTACAACCTTGGCCTGGAAGAGTATGAGGTTGATGAAGTCTGGGTGCTTCTTTATTCGAGGTTATTCACGATGTCCTCAGCCAGATAAGCTAGCCGAGATTAGGTTGGAACAGTTGTAACGTTGACCTGGGCCGATGATAGGGCTTCCATATGGTTCTACTATATGTTACTACCGATCTCGACCGTTGACATTAACGTCGGTCGAGACTGATATTGCCGTTGGAGAGTAGCTGAACATGCAGTCCTTGAAGACGTTGACTGATGCCTAGTCGAGGTTAATGTATGAGGTATAAATCTATGTCAGCTGTGGACAGCCTGATGGATATCTGACCTCAATAGTCATGAAGGCCTCGGCTATTGCCTGATGGTGGGGTAACTAGTAACATCGGCCATAGCCGAACTTATGTTGGACGAGATTGTTGGTCTTTAGTCTTGACCCCCTATTACCTCGACCGTCCTACTAGCTGAGGTTGGGTCCTCCGAGCGGTCAGGTATGCTTTGGGCATATCAATCACCCCTAGCCCTTAGTTATCTATGGGAAATAGCTGACTAAGGGGTATGCAACTCTGAGGTTGTTCTTCCTTTTATGCCAACCTTTCTTTTGCCAAGTGTTAATTACTGAAGTGGATTGTGTGTTGGGAAAGTGCAATGATGATGTCCTTTTGGGCTCCCAAGGCAATGATGGGCCTTGGGATTTGTGCCAGCATGGTTAGGGTATCTTCGCTCCTCATTTCTTCTCACTTTCCTGCCTGAGACCCCTGTGCTCTCTCTCTCTTCAAGAGTTCCACCGTTGCTGAGTTTTGGGATTTTCCTTGGTTTTTAATCCTCCTATTCTTCATCTCACACTTACTCAGGTACTATTTCCATCTTGTCTTTCAATTTTCAGCCTTATTTCTCTATTTCTTGCATTTTTCGGCGACTACTGGTATTTTTTGGTGGTCGTATGAGTTTTTCGGTGAGACTTTGAGTTTTTCGGTGACCTTAGTTCTTAGCTTGAACTTGGTTTGAACTTGATCAAAACTAGGGCTTGATCCTTAGTGTAGCTTGCGTCTAGTTATTTATTTTTCGTTTAGGGTCCAAGTGTAAGGTCTTATTCCTATGCTCAGACCTCTTTATAAATTTATTGAGGATTTCCTTTCTCTTAGAGATAAGACCTTTGCTAAGATTAGGCAGATATAGCAAGCCCAAGAGGAACCTCGTAGGGATGAGGCCTTTCCCCTCAGACCTATTTTCCCCCCACCTCTGAAGGTGGTATACCCTGAACCAGTTGAAACTGCTGAGCCATCAGAGGATCCGATTGATCCCTCGCCCATGTATGAGTCTGAATCGTCGACCTCAAACCCTATGTCTGTAGATTCATTTCAAGAGGCAATGGATTTCTCCATTAGGCAAGATCAGGTCCCTGATTCGACCGAGGTCCAAAGTTGCGCCTCATCCTACAATGGTTCTAGAACTTCACGGACCTCTTCTGATGTTGAAGTTATGGGGCCGAGAATGGATGTGCCCCCAATCATTGACACTATTCATCTGTCAGTAGCCACAGGGGCTAAGTTCGCTCAGAGGTTCCCTGATGGTGCTCCTATGCCTGCCGAGGCCGACGTTGACAAGGATGAGGATGACTTTCTTCTTATATGGCTTTAACTGCACACCAAAGAACTCTCTCTCCTCCACCGCCGTCGTTGGTGTATGGGTGAAAGAGCCTTACAGTCTTCTTTCTGTTTCTGAGATCGTTTACAATAATCGAAATGAAAGAAATCCTACAGTTCACCACCATCGTCGTTAGCTGAACCCCGCTTGCCATTTAACCAACTTACCGTCGGCGGTCTCGAAATTTGGTTTGCCGGAAAAGCCACATTCCCATCTTGGAGCTTTGAGCACGACTATTTCATTGGGGGGAAATGAAAGAAACGAAGGCTACTAAATGAGAAAACCAATGCCACATTTTATTTTTTTAAGATTGAACCTGGTCACGGCTCTCAGCCGTGACCCACCATAAGAAACACCAACGAAACTAAAAGACCCATCAAACTGCATATGGTCACGGCCCATAGCAGTGACCCATGCCAAGAAATGGTCACGGCCCCTAGTCGAGACCCCCAATGTGTGTGTTTTGTGCTTCGTCATGCCTATGGTCACGACCCAAGTTCGTGACCAATCCCCGACCAAGCTTGGAGGGAATTTGTAACAACCTGATGCTTTGGAGATGATAATTTATTTATTTTGGGATAAATAAATATTATTTTATTTGGAAGATTGTTAAATTGGCATTTGAGGTCAAAATTTGAAGTTGTTAGAAAGTGTTTCGAATGGTAATTCTGAGGGTGTAGTTGTTTCCGGAAGGGTCGAGAAAGTCAAAATGACTGTACTTGGGGTCTATTTAGGTTCCGAAATATTTTTTAAGATCGTTTGGCTCGAATTAAAGTTACCGAGTCATTTAAATTGTGTATTATCATTTAAAGTGCATATCTTGGGAGATAAGGCTTAAAAGCCTACGGGAGAAACAATTCTCCTTAGAGAGAAAGAGAAGTAGAAAGAAAGAAAGAGAGAAGAAGAAGAAAGAAGAAGAGAAACAGAGAGAAAGTGGAGATTTCCGGCATTTACGCGATCTCGAGGACGGATCAACCCCTACGAACCCGAGGCAAGTGATTAAACTTGCTAAATAATTGTTGTGTACCATTTATTTCATGATTTGTGGATTAAATCTTTGGGTTTTAGGTTTAGTTTGATAAAACCTAACTTTTGGGTATAATCTTATATTTGTTTTGTAGAAATGGATTTGAGGTTTTAAATTAGTTCATATGTGATCTTGGATGAATATTGATGATATATATATGTGATTGGGTTGAAGAGAAATGAAGAGAAAATGATTAAAATGAATTTTGGGGATTTTAGGCTAAATAAAAAGTAGCCATTTTCGTGAGTTCTATAGAGCCGAATCAATTCGAAAATATGCAGTTGCCCAGGTCTGAGTGACTGAATCGATTCGGACCCCAGCCGAATCGATTCGGCCTGAGACAGAATCCCAGGTCTGATGACCCGAATCGATTCGCCTTGGAGGCCGAATCGATTCGCAGGCCCGAATCGATTCCGAAACAGGGCCTTTTGAGGGATGTTTTTCTAGGGAGAATTTCATTCCATTTTGTTCGAGGTTATCGATTGGGAACCTCTACAGGAATCGTATGGAGTACATTTTGGAGATTTTTAGGAAGTTTCCCTTATAAGAAATTATTGGAGTCGTATTGACTTAATTTTAGGAATACCTATTAAAGAATATAGCGTATACTAAGTGGGGAAGCCCACTAATATTGAAGATTCCTATTTGGAAATAATTATGATACTATATGAAAGAGAGAGAATGCGTTTAGTGATATTGGATTTTAGTATCAAATCCCAAATGGGATAAATTTAAAAGGTTCACGTGATTAATTGAACCATATTTCATATTGAGAATATTAATGCCAATAAATATGCATACGGATATAGAAATATCTGTAACGATGATTGATTTAGGAGATGTCTCACACAATGAGAAATGCTAATTGAGGTGCATTAGGATAGATAATATCCTTAACATAAATCGAATTGAGAGACAAATCATAACTAGAAGTGATGCGAGAACTTCAAGTGAGAAATAGTATAATGTATACTAAGTGGGGAAGATGTGTGAGAATTGAAGATTAGTATCTCAAGAGAGAGAGATATACTAAATAATAATATATTTCATCTATGCTTAAGAGCATACTATCAATATGTAAATGATGTGACAGGTACACCTTATATTATGGTATATCTTTATATGATGTGATGATGTATGTGTACCTTATGTGATGGTATATATATATATATATAGTGAAGCATACCCCCTCCTTGCTATCAGTGGGAAGTTATGTGCGATGAGGTGAGCACTCTGGCTCGATGAGCAGTGTGTAGATATTCCCCAGGTCATAGTCGTCCATGGTGATTATTATGTGATATACATTTATTGTTTTGTGGGAGAGAAGTCGTGGGTATGTGTCGTTCTCACTTCCTGATTAGGAACTATGACCGCTTCTCGGACGTTGTGTGTGTGAGTTGATCACGAGGTGGGTGTCGTTTAGCCCCACCAGGTGGTCCCCAGTTTTCTACGTGGTTTGGGCAACTGGAATATAATAGCATTGTGAGCCTGCGTCCTCGAGTTATAGCTCGTTTGGATGGTTATTATATTATTGATGTGATTGGTTATTTGGGTATCGAGGGCATAATGGACCTTAACGACCAACATTGCCAGGAGTAGTGTATCGGGGGGTTCCTTGTTTGGATTTCGCATTTGCGAGACGTCCCATGCACGAGCCGCAGTGTAATGTTGTGAATTGAGGAGAAGTTAGTCCTTAATGCTCATATTCATATATATAGTATATCTCGACGATCTACAGTGCCAGAAGTAGTGTATCGGGGGGGTTCCTTGTTTGGATTTCGCATTTGCGAGACGTCCCACTCACGAACCAAAGTACACTGTTGAGAATTGGGAATAATTAATTAATAAATGGAAAAATGAGAAATTGGGTTACATGCATCATGCATTGAGGGCATAATGAATCTCGAAAATCAATACTGTCAGGAGTAGTGTAACGGGGGGTTCCTTGTTTGGATTTCGCTTTGCGAGACGTCCCACGCATGAAACGCAGTGCAGTATTAAGACTTGGGAGAAGTTTAGTCCTTAGCAATTAGATGCTAATAACTCATCTATATAATTGTATATTGTTGGCATAACTATCATATGAGAAATTCTAGTAAAGAAGATGTTTATGTTATTGTATGATTGGATTGGAAAACGGGTATGTAAACCCTATATGTTAAGTAGGTGAACAAATGAAGGAGAACCCTAACATTATAAGTTAAAGTATATGGTTTAGATGGAATTCGTATAAGTGTATATTTGGGATGGTTTTTAATTGAATATTTCAATGGGATTTAGTTAGATTCAATTGCCTAATTAGAATTTGGGCATTTATTTGGAGATCACGTGCATACGTTTAGTTGCGCGCTTTAGTTGAGAGGTGAGTTGTATTTTTATGGAGAGCGCGACTCCATTAAATAATGTCATAATGCATTTATAATTATTATGCATTTTAATGCACTTGCTATAAAATGTTTTCAACTCAGACTCTGACCCGTTTATATTTTCTCCTTCCATGTATATATATATTGTACTATTTTAGGTGTTCCTCCGCAAGGAGGCCATTGATGTTTATCCATCCAGTGTATTAAAGGAGCTGTGGCAGTAGCAGACTGTTGCGGCATTTTGATATAGTCTATTCCTATCTTTTGTATATCTAGATTAGGATTCAGTTGTCTCTTTGGGTCTATACTCAAGTGTTGTAGTTTAACACTTTTATATTTTTCCTTCTCAGATTATTGTATTGTATGTGACCCGACAGTATATTCGGGTATTTCATTTTAGAGATTGTGTTGTACTCTTGTATTCGTCTCTTTACATATTGGAGTTTGTTTGTATTACTCATCATAGTTAGATGTTGTATTGTTGGTATATGGTTGCATGGTCGGTTTTAATTGGTGTTAAATTAAAGTTTTAAATTTTTGGCATCCGCTTTTAATAGTTTCGGGTAGTTAGCCTTATATTACTTAGTATTGTCAGTTGATGTTGAGACTGAGCCATCTAAGATACCTGATTTAATGTAGTATAGGACTCGCCACCCGTTATTATTTTGAGCGGGTTGTCATAGAATTTTGGCGCGAGTTTGACGCTATGATGGTCACAACCTAGTCACGGCCCAAGTCCGCGACCACCAAGTCCGTGACCACTTCTATAGCATCGATAATTTAGTGTGATAATAAATATGGTCACGCCAAATATTGAGTGGGTCACGGCCCAAGTCCGTGACCAGAGGATTTGGTGTAGTGGAGATTGACACCCATACAAGAAGGGAATTTCCTAACTTAAAGATAGTAGAGCCGATGGAGTATAGGCTCATCGTTTGAGGCATTGTATGGTCGGGCACCATCGAGTTAGAGATTGGTGACCATAGAGAGGGATTCCTAGCACGGGCCACTCAAGGAGACTGATTTGTAGCTAGAGATCTCATAGGAGGAGAGATCCAAGGCTATTTTGGGTCGCAGTGAGCGAAAGCTACGATCTAAGGTGGTAACACTAGTCAGAGTTTGATGGGGGCACAACATTATTGACGAGTCTACGTGGGAGCGGGAGGAGGAGATGTGAGAGCAGTATCCAAAGTTATTCATCCCAGTTATGACCAAATTTCGGGAACAAGATTCCTTTGTAAGGGGGGGGGGGGGGGGAGTATGTAACACCCTTTATTTCTGTGCATTTAATATTTAATTAAGTCAAAATTTTTTTAAATTACTTGTGTGTCGTAATTTAATTTAATTAATTATGGTAATATTTATTTAAATATTAATAGGAGAGTAATGGTTAATATCTTGGGAAATTTAATTACTAAGTGAATAGTAATAATTTAATTACGTCATAACGTGTATTAGTGATGTGACATTTATTTATCTCAGCCGGGAGTCAGTATAGACTAATTTGGGTGTGAGATAAGGATTTATATAAATTAATTTGGATGTCAATTCTAAGTACACGGTTGTGTGCAGATGGGCCGAGATAGTCGGAAAAGTGTACCCAGGGGTAGTAAATGGGTCACGGGGAATTTTTAGGCATAACCGGGCCCACACGGGGGTGTTCGGATCACTTGGGCTTGGCCCATTAGGCTAAAAACGGGATTTGTGTTTAATACCTAAATGTGAGAGTGAGAAAATGGCATAAACAAAAATCTAAAACCTAAGTCTTTGAGAGGAAGCCATATGGAGCAGTTAGAGTATAATTGGGGATCTTTTTGGAGACAAGGCTAGGCACGAATTTGGGGTGTTCATCATAAAGCTTGCCTCTACACCAAGGGATCAAACACTACGAACCCAAAAGTCATGTGGTTCACTTGTTGTGATGTTTAATTGTGATATTCAATTCATATTTTAGTTATGTGTAAATCAAAATCTGTTTCTGGGTATAAATGGGTACAAAATGGGGTTTTTGTTAATGGAACACTTGAATGAATTCAAAATAAGAATTAAATTGTGTTACATGGTCCTGGGTATAGATATATGATTTGAATGTGAAACCCAGTAGAAATTATGGACAAAATTGGTGGAATTTGGATTTAACGTGTGAAAACTCAGAAATTCCCCCAAATTGGAAAAGTAGAAATTCGTAAGACTTAATTTGAATTTGAAGTTCTATAAGGTGCCCTGATCCTATTCCTATGTAGATATAGTGTTGATTGGGCTTGGGTTAGACCAGGGGAAAGGATAGAACTTGGAGGTTTTCATTAATGGTGGAAACAGAGCTTTGGAGAAGACAATCACATGTTCGATTGATCGATCGATGAATGGGGGTCGATCGATCGACCCTTCAAGTTTTTTGACAGTTTGGCCTTGTGATTTATAAGGGTAAATTTTTTGGCTAAATCTCCTACCTAGTAAAAATAATAGAGAGAGATTAAATATGGGAGTTAATGCCTAACAATTATAAGGGAAATATAATTGGGATTGGTAGGGAGATTACGTGTGACACATCACGAATGAATTCTGATGAAATAAATTCTTAAGGATAAAATATGGAACTGGGTGGATAGGTTCGGGTATAGTGGTAGTGCGACACTACCTACTTAAATTAATTATGGAGTAAAACTAATTAATTTAGAGTAGTGGTATAGACTCGGGTGATATTTAATTTCGGGCCAAGAGAGCGAGTCTGAGTACATTGGTTGGGCGACACCAAAAGTATTAAATTAATTAATGTGCAAGTGAATTAAATTAGAGTCGGACCATAGACGCGGGATTTATACGTAGGCTACGGGTACGGATTTTTGTACACGGTAAAATCGAGATTTAAATAATGATATATATATATATATATATATATATATATACGATGTTTGATAGTGTTTATATATATATATTATGTGTGCTTATGAATATCAGTGACTAGATATTTATTTAAAGTTTATGCTCTAATGCTATTATGGGAGGTTGCGCGAAGTTGGAATCCCCTAGCTTGAGTAGTTGGGCGAGTATATCCCCAAGTCACAGCATCCGGTATATGGGTGAGGGGCTTATCTCACTTTCAGGAAGGAAATATGACCGCCTCCACAATGTTTATATTCTTGGCCAAGTTAGTCAGTGATTTCGACTTGGGGTAACTAGGTTAAGTGAGCATACCTAATGGGATAACACTTTAGAGAATACATCCAGTAAGTTATTACTCGGGAGGATGGGTTATATTTATATTCAACATATGTGTGAATGTTGTAATATGGTTCTACGTATATAATGGGATAAATAGTTATATACGGGTAATTAAATACATTAAGTGAATTGAATTAATTATATATGGGTTATATTCGTATTGAACATATGTGTGATTGTTGTAAGATAACTTTACGTATATAATGGGGTGAATAATTATAAACAGGTAATTTAAATACATGGAGAAAATTGTTTTATTTGTATAACTAGTGAATGTTATATGGCTTTCAAGGAAAGATGATTAACTAAGTTAAGGTGATAAATAACTTATAAATCATGCATTAAAAATACTCGGGATTGAGTAGGGCGGTTGACAAGAGTTATTTCAAGTATCTAGTTTCGGGGTAGAGGACTGGGTAGGATATAAGGGAAGCGTTAGGTATGCACATTAGCTGAGGGGTGAGTTGTCCTCAAGGAAGTGTGACACTAACTTATATATGAAGAACATTCATGCATTTTATATTACTACAAGTTAATCATTTGCTAAATGTTTTCAAAATATTTTGGGTTCTAGCCCTTGCTATCAAATATTTTCAAAACATTTTAGGTTTCCATCCACAGGGACGCCAGACTTAATTCATTCCAGGGATACGCTACTGCAGCATATGTGGATGTTCCAGGATTTGGATAGGCTCTTCTATCTTTTCTATTCATAGTGTGGGGATCTAGTTCGGTTTACTTCGAGCATGTTGCTCCCTGATTTATTTTGTATCTCTTTCAGATTGTTTGGGATTTATTATTTCTATTATTTACGTTGGTTTTGGATTTTAGACGATGGTTTGTTCGGCAAGACCTTTGTCATTATATGTGATGATTGCTTATATCTGCATGGATTGTGTTACTTTAAATTCCTCATTTATTTTATCTGGATTAACAATGATCAAAATTTGACATCAGCTTTTGAATACTAGGTGGTTAGTAATTTTTATAAAAAATTTGACAGTGATGCTATGTATGATTCATATGAGATTCCTGTTTAATTAGATATAGGACTGATCACTCAGTATTTCATTGAGCGGGGTGTCACACATGTGTCACCAAAATCACGAGTGCACCACCAACATCATATGGTCCTTTTTCCTCCCATAAAAACATGTTGGTAGACGGATCGTTTTGAATTAGCTATTAATGAAACCTTAAAAATTGAACATTAATAGAGTGAAAATACCTAAAGTACAATTGTGTTTAAATGATCTTCCCATATAGTACATCCTGGTTAGACAAGGGATTAAAGTTGAGTTGTGGTTTTATACTTAGAACTTGAGTTGAGCCCAAACTCTAGTAAACTTGTGAAAGATTTATAATTTACAACTTCTCGTGTCTTAAATCAAAAGATGTCTTTTTATAACTAGAAAAATTAGATATGTATTCATAAATACTTTTAAGAATTTCCAAAGTTTCATTCATTTTTTTATCATGCATTGTTGACAATAGAATTTAAGAAGTGAAGCAATTTTATTGAAAAGTCGGACTCTCCAACATATCTCATGTAACATACCTATGAACATATCTATTTTTAAAAAATACTAATAAAATGTATTTTTTAACCAAATTTGGTATACATGATGTACATAGTAAGCATATCATCTACAAAAAAACATCAAAAATCAACTCGGAAGTGGGTGAGATTATGGAAAAATTTTGAACGGTCGAAAATGCACATATGTACCCACATTTCATTTCAACCACTTCCATGGTGAATTTTTTTTATGATTTTTTTCATAGATGATTTCCTCATTGTGTAGATCATGTATACCGGATTTGATTGAAAAATACATTTATTTTATTATTTTTTAAAATTGGGTATGCTCATAAGTATATTGCTAAGAGATATGTTAGGGATCCTGACTGTTTAATTTAATATTATACTTGGTACTCATTTCTTGATAAAAGATTATTAAACCATAATTTACGGTACCAGACAATTATGCAAGACTCTTAATAAAAATCACTCATCAATCCATTTGCTCTATTTGCATTTCTTTCCATACAACCACGATGTAATAAATATTACAAAAACAACACTAGATTTGTTTTCAAATTAAGAAGATAAATTTAAGACAAAAATATTACGCTAAATCTAGGCATGTGTGTACTTCTATGACTCTCTATGTCACACAAAGTTTTATTCAATTTTTTTGTTCCACTCCCTAATTGCTATTTCTTTTGCTCTAATTCACTAATATATTTTTCGGGCAATAAGTTATCTCTCCTTTAATTTATTTTTGATACTTAGTATTATATACAATAAATTTCCTAAAGTATACATGGCTTTTTTACATTTTTTTTGCAGAAAATTGTATTTTGTACGTAAAATATTATGATCCCTTTAACAAATTGAACGGAAATGGACCAATCTACAACTAAGAGGCAGATTGGATGTCTTCAATGGTAAATTTAATCTCCAAAGGGACCACAACTTTAATGATAATTTGTTATCATTTTCCACATCGGAACCCGTGATTTGGTACTTTTTGCTCCAAAAACAATAATTTTGAAATTTAAATTCAATCAACGATAAAGATTGAGTAATTTGATTTATTAATTATGTTCAATAAAAGAATGAAATAATAATTTAGGACACTCCAAAAAAAACTATTAATTTGGGATAGACGGTCTATAAAGCCAATTTAGATTATAAAGTTATGGGAATTTACAATTAGGTCCCTTAGTAACAATTTTTAAACATTTAAGGACAATTTACCATTATGTCCATTTGTTATGCCACTAGCATGAACTTATACAAGAAGAGAATTAGTGGACCTAGGTGTTTAAAATTTATCAAAATTCCTTTAATGTTTAAAATTTGTTTGTGATGGACCTAAGAGTACTTTCCCCTAAAGTTATTCACCGTAACAATACTCATGAGTTGATGATTATTCAAAAGCATGTATTCAATTCAAAGGTATCCACCATTTATACGAGTATTAATTAAGAAATAAAAAAAATTCTTCAAATTTATATTTTACCAATGATGATTATTAATTTGCAATGAAAGACGCCGAATATTTGGAGTAAATGTTGATTTTTTATAAATTCTATTGTCGAGGTTAAATGAAATGGTTTAAGAACACACTATTTATGCTCCAACAACCCAATTACTCATCTTCAACCAATATAAATGGTTCACGCATTAGGCTCGAGTCATATCACTTGTGAGTGAGTGCTTATTCATTTAGTTTATTTTTTTAATAAATTGTAGCTTTGTAAAAAATGATTTAAGTTAAGTGAAACATATTTTTAATGATAATATTTATTACAAACATTTAAATAGGTGACTATAAAGTTTTTTATCACACCTGCAGGTTGGATAATAAAATATTGGTTTGGATAAGTAAAACACTTTTTTAATGATAATACTTATTATTTGATTTTCCAAAAATTTGGTTGTGAGTCTCACACTTCAAAGTTAAAACCTTCCACGATATTATGAAGAGTGGTTCAATATTTGATAATCTTGACTGTGAGCTACTTTGAGAAGATGTCTTCCGGGACCTACTTGCAAGCGGCATAAAGTCCAGCAATGGCCTTTCTCTCCCATCACTGTTACGGTGGATTCCGATCTTAGGTCACACTTCTGTGTGGAGGGTGACTCTTGCTTACCTAGGGTGTCTTTCTTTTGCAGATCCCTAGTGGGACGACCGGACAGTAAAGATTCCATACAGCTGACTATCGAGAAAATGAAGGCTTGGGTTCAGGAGCATTGAAAAGCTATAGGAGGTACGGTGACTCGCTACTTGAACTCTTCCTTTTTTTGCTTTGTGTTTTCATCAGAGAAAGAAGCAGAGAGGCTCCTTAAACATAAGGCTTGGTTCATTCATGGGACTCCACTCTACCTGGATAGGTGAAACCCTCTAGGGTGCAGTACAAAATCTTGACAGTGTCTGAGCTACCGGTGGATTTGGGTGATGGGTCTTACCCTCCATTTTTGTGGAGAAGAATCCTTTCAAGCTATTGGTGATAGGTGTGGTGGTTTCCTTAGTTTCGAAGAGGATACTCAGGCTGGGGAAGAGCTCAAGTGGGATAGAATCAAGGTCCCGGAGTCTCTTAATATTCCTAAGGTAGTAACTGTCTAAGCAGGTGGATGGGTTTTTATGTTGCCCATTTGGGTTGAAGAGTCGAGTTTTTGTTATTTTGGAGGAGATGTTGACAAACATGGCAAGGAAGAGGAGCACCTAGTAGGGGGTGCACTGTTGTGAATGTACCAGAGTAGGTGGTGTGAGTTACCTCTACACCTTCGCTGGAAGCCTCCGCTAGTGGTGTCGTGGATGATATTTAGGTAAGATTCTTTTTACTTATTCTTTGAGAGAGAAGAATTTGTTCTCACCATCCAAGTCTTTGCACACTGCCTGTTTCGCAAACCTTATTCAAGGTGGAAGGATTAGTCTCATGGTGCGCGTAAGCTGGCCCAGGGATTACCCTTCGCATAAAAAAAATGTTATAAGGGTGTAGGCTAAGGCGAGTTTGGATGGTCTACCTTTGGGGACTCTTAGTCAGATTCCAACCAGACTTCCTTATGTGGAAAAAATGGAAAACAGTGGTTTAATTTAAATACAATCGTCCCTATTTTAAATTCGGGAACTGTGCTAAAAAATGGTGCATTCCAAAAAAAAGTCGGGCATAAAGGGGATTCGTTTTATGTAAAAAAATAAAGGGATGGGTGTGGTAGACTAGAGTATAAAAGTTGCGCCTGAAGGTGAGAATTTTAACGTTTGTGAGCATTCCAATGCTAGCAATCCCATATGTAGTGCTCCTATTTGTGCACCCCATACGGTTATCCTTAGATGTGGCCCTCTTGGCATGGTTCTAGAAGAGGGGCAAATAGTGTTGGAGGAGGAGGCGATTGTGATGGATTTTTCTAGTATCTTGGGGGATTCTTTGAGTGGTACGAAGTTTTTGTGTGATCTGGAAGGCTTGTCCCTTAAGTTATGGGTAGAGCTTGGGGGCACGGAGAGTGTGGGGGAGGTGTCCGGAGGGTAGGAGTTTTGAGAAAGGGCTTGAGGGTGAGGGTGAGGTCGAGGATTGGGTTTAATAGTATGATTGGAGGATTTAGCAAAATTTTTTGGACAACTTATTTGGGGAATGAAAAGGTGGCACTGAGGTTGTTCCATAGTATAGAGGAGAGGCGGGGGTTAGGGTAGGCGGTAGAAGGGGGGGGGGGGGAAGGAGAGGTAAAAAGTAGTCTTTAATGAAGCTACGCATTATTTTATGGAATGTGCAGGGACCGAATGACCCTGGTAAAAGAGGAGCGGTGAGTGGAGCCTTATAGAGGTGGAAGCTGGATATTGTCTGTTTATAAGAGACTAAGATGGGTTCAATGGACAAGGAGATGGTGCGATCTATTTGGGGAGGGCGCAGGATAGAGTGGTGTTGTCTTGATTCGAAGGTGGTGTTAGGAGGGATTATCATCTTAAGGGATAATAGGGTGGTGTAGAAAATTGATGTCTTAGTGGGGTGCTAGTCTATTTCTTGTTTATTTAGGAATATAGAGGATGGGTTTATATGGAGCTTCTCGAGGGTCTATAGGCTTGTGGAGGACTTGATTTGTTAGAAGATGTGGGAGGAGTTAGCAGGGGATAGTAGTGTCTGGGGGGTTCCATGGTGTACGGGGATGATTACAACATTTTTAGATTCCCCTTTGAGAGGAGTGGTGGGAGGAGATCAGAGTTTTTTATCCGGGATTTCTCAGATTGGAGCTGGTGGACCTTCCTTTGGAGGGGGGCTCTTCACTTAGTCAAGTCATAGGGATGACCCATTCCTTTATCAGCTTGATCTATTTTTACTCTCTAATGAGTGGGAAGAGTATTTTACGGCGGCGACTCAATCTTGCCTTCCGCGGGTTACCTCTGATCATTCTCCAATTCTCCTAGAGTTCAGTGGTCGACGGGGTGGGAGGGCACCGTTTAGGTATGAAAATATGTGGCTTAAGGAGGAGGACTTTGTTGATAGGGTCAAAGAGTGGTGGCGTGGGTATGAGGTGGTAGGGAATGCGATCTTCATAATGATGGCTAAATTGTTCCGGCTCAAAGGGGATCTTATTCGGTGGAATGATGATGTGTTTAGGCATATAGGGGGAGTCTGATTAAGCATGTAAATGAGGATATCCGGGGCATTCACGAGAAAGAAGGGCCGAATGGTCTTTTAGGGGAGGAGAGGGCGGCTAGGGAAGAAAAAAAAAAGGATGTGGGGAAGAGACTGATTCAGGAAGAGTTATGTTGGAGGCAAAAGTCTAGGGCCCTTTGGCTGAGGGAAGGGGATAGAAACACTAAATTGTTTCATAGAGTGGCTAACTCACATCCTCGCTTTAACCATATTGGGAAGGTGGTTGTTAGAGAGGTGGATTAAACTATGCAAAGTGAGGTTTGTAGGGAGATCAGTCAGTTCTACGAGAGACTGTATACAGAGGAGGCGACCCGACAACCCAAGATGGATGAGCTTCAAGTGGCAAGCATCTCGGGGGATGATGTTGTTCAGTTGGAAAGGGTGTTCACGGAGGAAGAGGTGGTCCATGTTTTGAGGTCATTGTGTGGGGAGAAGGCGCCAAGTCTAGATGAGTTCACTATGGATTTTTACCAGCACTGTTGGACGGTTATCAAAGAGGACGTGATTGATGTGTTCAACGAGTTCTATCATAGGAGTTACTTTTTGAGGAGTATGAACGATACTTTCATTAATTTGGTTCTCAGGAAAGGGGGAACGACGGATGTGAGAGACTTCAGACTAATTAATCTTGTTGGTAGTGTGTATAGGCTCATTTCTAAGGTCTTATCGATAAGGCTTAGAAAGGTTATTTATCCTCTCATTTCTGAAGCTAAGAGCGCTTTGGTGGGTGGTCATTATATTCTTGATGCGGTGTTTGTTGAGAATGAGTGCATAGAGTCTAGGGTAAGGAGTGGGATATCGGGTATTATTAGCAAGCTTGATGTTGAAAAGGCTTATGATCATGTGATCTGGGATTTTCTCTTTTATCTTATGAGGAGGATGGGATTTGGGGAGCGGTGGATAAAGAGATGTGTCCCCTCTGTCAATTTCTTTATCTTGGTTCCCCCGAAGGTTTTTTCTTAAGATCTCGTGGGCTGTGGCAGGGCGACTCATTGTCCCCTTTCCCCTTTATTTTAGTTATGGAGGCATTTTCTCGGATGATGAGGCATACGGTTGAGGGTGACCTGATTGCCAATTTTCTTATTGGGAGCTTTCTACATCATTCTATGATGATATCACACCAGTTGTTTGCAGATGAAACTATTATATTTTTTGGGGAGTCTGTGGATGAGGTGAGGACGTTGAGGTTGCTGTTGGTATCTTTTGAGGTTGTGTCGGGCTTCATATCAACGTCAGGAAGAGCGAAATTATTTCCATTGGAGAGGTGGACAACACCAGTTATTTGGATAGTGTTCTTGGGTGTAGGGTCGACTCGCACCCCTTTACTTATCTTAGCCTCCCATTAGGGGATAAGTTTAAGTCTACGGTGAATTGGGACCCAGTTTTTGAGGGGGTTCAGAGGATATTAGACAATTGGAAGCACATATATCTTTCGAAAGGGGGCAAGTTGACTTTGATCAGAAGCATTTTATCAAGACTTTCAACATATTTTATGATTGTTCTCTTCGTGTCGGGTTCTGCTGGCAAGAGGCTCGCAAGTTGATGAGGGAATTCCTGTGGAGAGGTCATGTTGATCAGTTAAAATACTACTTGGTTAGTTGGGATGAGGTAAGGAGGGTGAGGCCAGGGTGAGAAGTATTGTTCACTTCAATAAGGCTTGCTGGGAAAATGGTTGTGGAATTGTAATAGGGAAGATGACAGGCTGTGGAGGAAAGTGATGGTGGCTAGGCATGGGGAAGATATATTTGGGTAGGTTCCCACGATGGGGCACTCTTCTCATGGGGTGGGTTTCTAGAAGTTCCTTGCACGAGTGTGGACATATTTCACTAAGTCGATTTCCTCCAGCTCGGGAGAGGGAATCTAATGAGGTTTTGGAAGGATAGATGGGGTGACGGTGGATCTCTGGAGGACCTTTTCCCATGGATGTATCATATTGGGAGGTATATAGAGGGATCATGTGGTTTGGTACCCGAAGTTTAGGTGGGGGCTGCGAGATTGGGAGCTGAAGGAGGCGATTGCATTCTTTGAGCGGATGTTCTCAGTGCATATTCCACTCATTGGTGTGGATAGATTGAGGTGGAAGAGTTCTAAGGATGGTATCTTTTCGATTAATAAGTATTATTATGATCTTAGGGGTAGCGGGAGTGCCTATCTTCCTTGGAAGTCTATTTGGAAGAATCATGCACCCCTTAAGGTTAGATTCTTTGTGTGGATCGCAGCCAGGCAGGCAATCTTGTCTATCGAGGGATTGTAAAGTAGAGGAAGGAGGTTGGCCAACAGATGTTGGCTGTCCAAGAAGGAAGAAGAGATGACCCATCACCTTTTTCATCACTGTCAGGTGACTCGTGGTCTTTGGTATTTATTCTTATCCTTAGCTCAGATTGTGTGGGTTATGCCTAAGACGGTGAGCGAGGTGTTGGCAGGTTGGAAGAGTCCGAGAGGGTGGGTTGGTCTGAGGGGAGTTTTGAATATGGGTCCTCATTTTATCTTCTATACTATTTGGCAGGACATGAAATAGAGATGCTTTGAGGGGGATGTGTTGGTTCCGGCTGATATGGCAAATATAGGCCCCTGTCACGTAAGGACTATGATAGGTATGCGTTGAAGTCTTACTAATGCATCCTTACATACACAGGTTGCGACCATACAATATAGGGTGCGACCTCTTATACTATAGGATGCATCCCCAATCTGTCCTCTTAGTTGGTCGCATCCCTCCATATTCACAACAACAATAAAACACCTACATCTCCTATAGATAGAGGTCCACACCTTGAGATTAAGGGGACTGATCTGATCCTGATCCATATTCATTCCTTATACCGATACCTAGCCCAGAGACCACTACACTGGTGGAGGCATTTTCAAAGACTAAACCCCTCGGTACAGCTTCGGGGCTACTAATCAGCATCACGATCATCTCTCCAGCACTCCCGAAACCATCATAGACATGTATTCTCTTCTCTCACCTACATTGTATGCCTATTACGACATTATAAACCTGTACTATAGTACATATAATGAGAATGGGGCATCAAAGTGGGCGTAGGCTAATTTTAATAGCCGAACCACTCTATATCTTATCTTTTATCTCTCTTTACTAGCTCTTTTTGTTTATTGTGTACTTTACACTTGACTTGCTAGTGCTAGAATGACAAGTGGACGATTTCTCGTATCATCAATCTGGCACTGTCTATGGGAAATGAGGTACTTCAATCTTTTTTCTCTATATTTTGGGTTCTTAAACACCTTATTTATTCATGTGGCTCCTTCGGATCATTATCTCATGGGTAAATTTTGGTTATTGAACTCGCATTTTGTATACACACCCTCAAATGGGTATCGCATATATTCAGATATGTCTATGGGTCTCCCTTTTATGACCCTAGATCTATTTCTACAATATCACGATGATGTTACCTCACAAAGATAACACTGAAAAGTGTAAAAGGCAATAGCCTCGCAAAGGTGGGTAGCAAGGGATGATATATATTTTCTCGTTTATTACTTTCTCAACCTATGATCTAGGCCTTCCCACCATGATTGCGCCATTATTGTGCACCAAAAGGTTTTTCTTCCTGGGATAGACCCTAGTAGGTATGTTCTCCACATATTTCATGGGAAAAACTCAGTTTTTGAATTCCAATTCAGGGAGTGCTCCTTCTGCCCAAGAAGGGATACAACCTCGTAGCTTAACTCCCCTCTTGTCGTAGCCCCTATTAGTGTAGTTGATTTAGAGTAGCTTCAAATCATTGGGGAGTGGAATCAGGTGGACTCAAGTTTAACCTTGGCATATTCCACTCAAGGGCCACGTCAGTGCACATATGTGCCTTACTGGCCGCGGCCTCAGCAGTAAAATCATACAACGATGCAAACGCTGCATCCCAACTTTATATTTAGTTCAAACTATGTTCTGTGATTACTCACTTTTTCTAGTTTTGTCTCAGATTATATATTTTTTAGACTAACAAAGCCGAAAATGGAGGGAGAGTCCAGCCAAAGCGCAGAAATGAAGAACGAGATTGCTTATCTGTACAACCACCTCAATCATCTGCACGACAGTTACGCCTCACTCCAGACTCAGGTCAACTTCTTGACCTAAAGGGTTTTTATGTTAGAGTCTGCGATACCCAAAGTTGTTGGCCAAGCTATAGTGGATGCAACCACAAAAGATAATATCTCAAGGGCCGCGGCCCTGGACCAAAATAGTTAGAAGAGGAAAGTTAAAAAAGTAGAAAAGGGATTTGAATCCTACACTCCACTGATTTATGAAATTGAAGAGGTTTTGGAGCTCATCAAAGAAGAGAGATTTCTTTGTTGCCCTGAGAAATTGAAGTCCCTCCTCATAAGAGGGACATGACCAGATATTGCATCTTCCACAAGGACTATGGGCATATCACTGGCAAATGTTTCGTGCTGAAAGATGAGATCGAAACACTTGTGAGGCAGGGACTGTTGCAGCAATTCCTGAAAAATTCTTAGAGTATGCATCCTTTACCAAACATGCCATATGCTTACCCCACCTTAGTCTATATTTTTGTTAAATCTAAAGTGTTGTCTTTACGACACAAGCGTTGTATTTCCTTACAAACTTAATATATATATATATATATATATATATATATATATATATATATATATATATATATATATATATATATATATATATATATGAAATTAGGCTTACTTTGTATTGTCCTAACAAAATCGTATCTATATATGAAGAATAGATTTACCCATGTTTTATCTATTGATTTCCCATTTATAGAAATCTTATGAATGACCTTAGTCTTGAACAAATTTCAAGGGAAAGATGGCGTGTTATCTCAAAAGATTATTTATTTCAGAAGTGATCAAATGGTTCAAAAATTCCAACCTTATTTGTCTTACAACGCCACTCATGGTGCAAGGACATATTCTTATATTCATAAGGCCAACCATCCTTCTGTGTATGCTACTATCAGCTTCGAGGGATCAAATTTCCCCCACTCACCTTTCGGGATGCGTCAATTGGCCCGGGGAGGCTTGAAAATGTCCTATATTTTAGCTTGGGGAAGCTTTATAGTACCTATCCTCGGGAGGCCTGATACTAACCCACAGGGGCCGAAGACTTAATCGTCTATGGATAATCCTATATTCGAAGGGGCAGAAGACTTAATTGTCTACGAATAATACTATATTTGAAGGGGCCTAAGACTTAATTATCTACGGATAATCCTATATTTGAAAGGGCTGAAGACATAATTATCTGCGGATAATCCTATTATATCCTAGGAAGGCTTTAAATATATCCAGACTTAGCTTAGGGAAGCTTTATAATACCTAGTCCGGGGAGACCTGGTAATAACCCAATCAAAAGGACAAAGAGGAGCTACGAAAGTGGTTTCATTATAAAGAAACTAAAGGAAGGCCACGAAGTGAAATTGAAGCGACTAGAGGATGTTGTGATACTAACATCATGAAGCATCATAAAGCTACATAAAGAAGTTGGCCTTAGTCCAACATGTTGTCATAAATTTCTTAATAAGGGTCGCAGCCTTATCAATATGGTTGTAGCCATTATGGGGTTCATTCATTTACTCATGTGGAAAATGATAGAGAAAAAAAATGGACTAACATCCAAACTGCTCAGATGCTACCGCAGGACTTCAAACCAATCGCAACCTCTGAATTGTAATAAAGACTTTAAAAACTGACAAAAGTTAACTAAGGAAAAGCAAGTTAAGCTGTAGCCCCAAAGCCATTATTCTTTGGCATCGCTGCTTGGGGGATGACCCACAATATATGGGGTGAAAATTTTGAAAAATCCAAGGAAAAATAAAACAGGCCGCAACCTACCTAGAGGAACCATTTACAAGGTGTTGTCGTGGCCTTGTATCAACATTTTAGTTCAATTATTGAAGACGCATATTTGTAACTTGTTCATTCAAGCAATTAATTATGTGGAGGCAAAATTCATTCAAATATAAAAGAAGATAACAGAAGAATAAGCAAAGGAGAAATTAAGCAGTTAGATTAAATGTTGCAGCCTTGACTAAAGGTTTTAAAAGTTAACAAGTACAAAAAAATGGCCATAGCCTAAATAAAGTTCAGAGGTTTTAGAGGCTGCAGCCTAGGGTTACAAAAAAGGAGAAATTCGTAAGTCTAAGATGCTGCATCATCCTCGATGTCTCCGTCTTCACCTTTCGCGATCGTCTCAGTCTCCTCATCATCTGTCTCAGCCTCCTCCAGTAGCTTTCTTGCTCTCTTCTGCCGCAACCCTCATCTTAGCTACACAAGCACTATGCTTCGTATCACTAACACTCCAGCACATAACCTGATCTTTGGCATTTGGGAAGTTTTAGGCCACCCTATATCTCAGTTCTTGATAGCCACGGATGTATGCCTTGTTGTTGGTGAGGAAGAAATCTTTTGACTTTTTATAGTCCTCTACAGTAACCTCTGTGGTATCCTTGACGTTTATGGAGTGAGAATCATCCATATGCTTAAAGGTTCTGGTATGCTCCGTCTCCCTCTGTATATAATTCTCTTAAAGTTCTTTCAGCTGAGACTCAAGACTAGAGGCATGTAGGGAAGCTTCTGGAGTCTTATTCTATTCAACCTGGTGAGACTCCACGACCATTTTCATCTTTACCTTAGCATTATTTATTGCCTTGAAAATAGAATCGAGGTCCATTTGTGCTGCTTGAAGTGCCTCGGCAGCAGACACTTTGCTAGCCTAAAATGAAGAATTCCTGGCATTCTCCAGGTTAGTGGCATGCACCCTCTCTGTGGCCTCCTTCATCTTGTAGAGGCCTTCATATTTGAGCTTCTGAGACACCACAACATCCGCGGACTGAAAAGATAATTAATGTCAGAAGCAAAACATGAAGTATAATAAAAAAGTATGGAAAATGCAAATTTGAACTTACCCCCAGCAGTCTGTGGAGAGCATATTCTTCAATATGCTTATGGTTCTCCGCCACCAGGTGGTCCAAGTCCATGTTATTAGTAACCCTCCAAATCTTATGGATCGCCCTGGCAGTTGTGTCGTAGGATGACCAAGGATCTGGTTTCCACAAATGGGGCCGCCGACGACCATCTGGGCTAACATTGGCACGATTTTGAGGAGGTGCTAGGTAGGCATTAACACCCATTATTCTTGTAGGAGAGGGTGAATCTGAAGTGTTAGTTTGTGAGGTGTCGCGACCTTACTACGGCATAGACCCAAAAGGCATCAAGACTGCCATGGTCAGTTGACTGCCAATGTCATACTCAAATTGTCCTTTAGTCCTTTATTGAGGAGCAAACTCCTCAACCTGAATTATGGGTGGGGCAGGAGCAGTTTGGTTGCCCACAGTGGGTGCGATAAGCCGATTGGACTTGGCCCTTTTCCTCTTCTTTTATCTAGCTGCGTTATTAAGGGCAACCATTTCCTCATCCATTTCAGCCAATTGAGATGCTATGAGCTCCCTATCTATCTCCTCATCTGAAGCAGAAATGAAATAAAGTCAAAATTTAAAGGTTCAAAAATACTTGCCGCGACATTAATAAAGTGATTAATACCTTTCACAACCATAACTTTGGGTAGAGATTTGTTGGTGAAGTAACCTCCCTCAAAAATTGAAGCTGAAGTCACTAAGGTGCTAAACGTTTTGTCCTTAGGATGTACTTTCACGACTCTTTCTATTCTGCTCTCGTGCCGCTCACTTAGTGGAAAATTGTCAAGTGCTGCATAAAAGTTCAATGTTAGTACAAAATAATAGAAGGAATACACTATGGAAATAGGACGCGACATGTATTCAAAGGTCTACAGCCTTTACTTACCTAGTTTGGATGGGCGTCCCCATTGTCTCAGCATCCTGAATGATATCTCTCTCTTAGACTCATCTAAGTGGATCTCCCATCCTCCAGAGACATATATATACTTGACCTTCCAGTTTTTTACACTAGTGGGTCTGCCAGTATAAAGGGTTTAGTCATTGTCGCGAAGGGCGAAGTAATAATACTATGTGAATTTTACAGAGTTCTCATTCGGTCTGTAAAAGGGGAAGAACTCCGCGGGAGTTATGTCCCTCCTAAATTTATTCTTCCATAGCACTATAGATGTGAGAATTACCCTCCAGCCATTGGGATCTAGTTGGGCTGGGTCTAGCTTCTTGGTATGGAAGATTCTCCTAATTGGGACTGGCACAGGTAGTCGCAGCCCATAAATGAAAGGATGGAGGGGGAAGGAGACCCAGTCATCAGCAAGAGTGGTGCATGGCCTTTGTTCTGTGGAGGGTTCTAAGAAAATTACATTCGCTGGGAACTCAAAAGCCTCGGCAACTTGGTCAACCCATTACTGAGTCATGATGTTGAGGACGTTTAAGGTTGTAGGGGGTCTCTCTATTCTGTTTGATGGGCCAACAGGTGCGTCCCAAGCTTCTGAAGGCCCACTAGCCGCGAAATCACTATCCATAGGGTTGGTGCTTGAGTGGTTTTCCTCTTCGATTACCTCAGTCTCTTTCCTACAAGTGGAATTCGCGGAGTCAGAATCTAAAGTGACTTAATTTGGTCAATCTTTTAGCATGTAAGGCCCAAATGTCCTTAAAGGACGCACAAAAGGGAGTTCGTGAGGAGAAACTCCAAAATCTTTATTCTAGAAATCCTTTAGAAATTCATCAGGATTCTAACTCATATGGCTGCAGCAAGACTTGAAAAGTAGAAAGTCCATTGTTATGTGTTGCAACCAGTATGGTCAAACAAGCCTCTTAGACACCATGACAGGAACATCATAATAACAAGTTTGGAAGTAAAATAGAAGCTTCAAACATTTTAGGGAACTACACTAAGTTTTGGGCTTTGGAATCCTAGAGATTATAATAGCTACTATCGCGACACATTGTTTTGGGGAAGGGGGCATTATGTATGTCCTAATATGCCTCATTCCTTTAGTTCATTGGCAAAAATCCACTGCTACTAGCCTAAGGCTAAACCCTAAGGGAAAAATGGAATTTATCATACACGTATTGACATGAGGCAGCTGCCAAATAGTATAAGAATGCTACCCGCCATGGCCAAACTCCTAAATAGTTTGATAACGAAGGTTGCCTAACCTAAAGATCAAAGCACTAGAATTTGAATGGTTTACTCAAGAACATCAAGAACATAAGGGTATGTTTTTAATACTTGCACTACACTAAGGCAAACAAATTTGTTTCTACGCATGTACAGGGAATTCAAAAGCCCTATAAACCTCAACCAAACCAATTATATATACAACAAATTTGATCATACGCAAGTCAACAAAGTTTCATTTATTGAGTCAACATGGATTTAGCTGTTTAGTTCATCAATTGAAGATTGATTCAATTTAGCAGCCAAATGAGTTCATTTCAGCATGAATTTAGTAGCTCAACTAGCAATACAATTCGGGTTTAGTTATTTAAAATGGTTCAGCAAAAATATGAATTCGTAAATAGAAATCAGGAAGAACAATCAATCAACAAGAGCAGTAAAAAAAGATGAAATCATGGAGTTTTGATTTATTACCTGCAAACCAACGAGAAAAAAAGACTTGGGTGTTGCTCAGACTTGAAGAACCAGTTTCTCAACCTTGAACCACTTGAACAATTGCCTGAAGATCGCTGGAAAGCTCAATCGGAGAAATGGCATAACTTTTTTCTCGATTTGCTCTCAAGTATTTGTAAAAGTAATGAAGGCCACTGCCAGTTGCCATTTATATAAGATTCCATGGGAAAACTAAGCATCGCATTTGAATTGATGTGGTAGCTTAGGAAGAGAAGACTTTACTATTCAACCGCAGCCCCAATCGTTATCTCTTGGCACTACAACTTGGGGGATTATTGATATGGCAAATATAGGCCCCTACCGCGGAAGGACTATGATAGGCATGTGGCGAAGTCTTACTGACGCAACCTTACATACTCAGGTTATGGCCATACACTATAAGGTGAGGCCTCTTATACAATAGGATGCGTCCCCAGTCAATCCTCTTAGATGGTCGTATCTGAAGCACCTTATACTCTTGACTCACTTGAGTCTACATTGTATAAGTGCTCATCTAGTTTGGAAATTGTAACAAAATATTGAGTCCCATTCCCCAGATGCCATAGAACCTTAGATACTACACTTGATGCCTCACTTGATTCATTTAAAGCTAAAATTCTCAACTCCACACACACCAGGATTGCATACATTCATATATAGTGCATTAATTGATTGTGTGAGTTAATTCCCTTTTAAAATAAGGTTTTAATATTTTTGGGAATTTTTAAACAATTTTTAAAATGATTTTGCTCACAATAAAAGGTGGTTTTATAAATGTTTGGGGTCATTTTGTAATTTCTAGTTTTATCTAAACATGCTGAATGTTTGGTTGGGTAGAATCCGAAAGCGCTTGATACTTGAGGGTGCGTGTGTAATTATTTTAGAGCACGCATTTGAGATTAATCTGAGCCCTACACCTGTCATTGTTATACCGGCCTGATTTGTGTTTGTTGGTAGACTTAGAACCTATTTGCAATCTCAGCTATTTTAATCAATGATTTGCATGCGTTTTTCCCCAATCCTTGTGAATCCTTTTTAGATCAATCAACGTATGTTTAAATCATCGCTTTTGTTAAATCGTTGGATGAGAGTCAACAGTCTATGACAAATTTTCAACCATTGGATTTGATATCTTATTCTCGAACCTTCCTCATTGAGTATAAAAGGAGGTTGGGTCTCAGCATTCAAAGACTTTTGCCAGTTCGTCCAAACTGAGAGAAAAATAGAAGATAGAGAAACCAGAGAGCAAACCCTAAATCGTTCAAAACCTAATAAAATTTTTAAACCCTAAATTCCGTTTCCAAAATCAGTTTACACCAAAAACCAAACCTAAGTGTTTGAGAGTTATTTTGGTAGTGGTTTGAAGGCAGTTCATGGTTTGAATCCTCTGAGTTTGAGATCTTGTAACCAACTTACGCATTTTAGTTTGATCTCTATTTATTTCTTATAGAAACTGTAGATCTTGCTATTTTATGTTATATTACACTTAGATCTGCATTTTTACATTTCTCATCTTGAGAAATAAGATTTGTTGATTATTTTTCTGCAAATGTTTTTCACAACTCTAGAATCAACAAATTCTTTTCTATTTCTAGTTCTTATGAAACAAGACTTCTGATCTAGTTGGAATCACAATCTGTGGTTTTCAATTCCAAAAATATTTTCAAAACCCTCTGAAATTGATTAAGACCTTGAACCGTCTTTCGAGCAAGGTAACCTTGGATTTTGGGTTAATTTAAAGATCAAGAAAGTCATTTGTTTCTAAAGAAGAGAGAAACTAGAAAACTTATTTATTGAGATCTTTCTGTAATTTATTAGGACTTGATTGTATAAATAAGTGTGCATGTGTGCATGCATGTGCTAGATCACTTTCACAAACACTTGTCACACTACAACACAACAAGTGTTGGGTATAAGATCTTGAAACGTCAAAGAGTAGACGTAAAGCTAAAACAAAGTGTTGAGGATTTAGCAAGATGAGAAAATTAAATCAACATCAGAACTGCAGGAAAGTTAGAATCAACCAGTGGGTACATATTCTAAACTTGTATAGGTCTGTTTTATTTGCATGTGTGTTAAATATCCTGTAATTTGTATATTTTGTTTTAGTGGATTTTTAGTTTGTGACATAGAAGTCACCCTGTATGTTTCCTCAGTTGGGTGAGGTTTTACCACATTAAAAACTATGTGTACTTAATCTTCCTACATCTCCTCATCTCATTCTTGTTGGTGTGATGATATAAACTGTTTTAGTTTTGTTTTTCAAAACTAGTTACATAATCTTGATCATATCTCATACATTTTTGATTAAACACATCTTGTGGTTAATCTGTTTTGATTTAAAGAAAAGAGTTTCTCTAAAAAAGAGTTCGGAGTTACTTAGACAATTTAAGCTTGAATTAAACGGCTTAAGTGACGGATTTTCAATTGGTATCAGAGCATGGAAATTTCTTTTAAAGATCTTGTGTTTCTGAAATTGTTTTCTTAAAATCAAACAATGGACGAGAAAAATGAAAGTTTTGGTAACTTGACCAGACCTCCTCTCTTTGATGGAAACAACTTTTCTTACTGGAAAGTAAGGATGGTTGCTTTCATACATGGAACCTTGGGAGATGATGTCTGGGATATTGTTGAAAATGGATATACTTATCCTATAAAACCAGCTACTGAAGGAAGTAATGAGAGGATTAAGAAAGTATTAAGTGGATTCACTCAAGAAGAGATACAACCCTCTCAAAACAATAACAAAGGCAAGAATGTCATCTTTATGTATATAAATGAACATGAGTTCAAAAGGATCTCATCTTGTACCACTTCTAAGGAATCTTGGGATACTCTGATTACTGCTCATGAAGGTGACACTAGAGTTAAGGGTGCTAAAAGACAAATGCTTCTCCAAGAGTATAACTCTTTAATCATGTCAGACTCTGAATCATTTGATGACTTTTACATGAAATTAACTCACATTGGGACCAAATTACATTCTAATGGGATAACCTATGAAAAAAATGAAATTGTTTCGAAAATTCTATGGTCATTGCGAGAGAAATTTCATAACAAAAGATATGTTATTAAGGAAATGAGAGATCAAAATCTCACTCCTGACTTACTCAGTAGCCAACTGAGAACTGTGGAAATGGAACTAGAATTCAAGAAATAATTAACCCAATCCCATAGGAAATAGACTAGTTCTAATTTGAGTGCTTCCTCTAAACTGATAAGACCTGAGCTTCGCATTCCCAATAATGATTCATATTCTGATGAGGAATGTGATATGAATAGTTTGGAAAACCAAATTGCCTTAATGTCAAAGAAGTTTAAAAAATTGTGAAATTTAGAAACAAAATGGCAACCAGACAAGGCAAGCCAAATTATCCAACTCAATCTAATCACAAACCTCATGAGAAAGGTCAACACAAACATCATAAGGACATTCATACAAGACCTAAAAAAGACTTTAAGAATATTGAATGTTTTAGACGTGGAAATTGGATCATATAGCAAAAGACTGTAAAGTTAACTAGAACACAATCAATAAACATACTAGGGCCAACATTTGTAAGACATGGGATGATTCAAGTGACTCTGAGAATGAGGAACCTGAGTCATCTGAGGTTTTTTATCCTTGCATGTCTTTCTTTGATAAGATAATCTATAATTATGATATGCTTGTGCCTCAGTATGAGAATGATGCTAATAGCTCTACTTTTGTTGTTATGAATCATGCTGCTACTAGTTTAGATGCTTTAATTTCTGAGAACAGTACTAGTTCTACAACGAGGTGTGTGAGTCAAAGGGAAAGCGATAATGATGATGTCAATGTGTGTGTGAGTTCAAGAATTGAATCCTTAGGGGTCACTTAACACACTAGACATCGTGATTCGAACACTGAAGACCTCCCTGATGTTCACACACTTTATGCCAAAACTCTTAAGAAAAGTTCTAGACTAGAGAAGATAATGAAAGATCTGACTAAGAAACTGGAAGACCTAAGTCTAATGGTTTAACTTAACGCTAAAGAGTAAACTACCCAATGTCTAACTCAATAAAATGAAGTCAAAATTTTTGATCAAAAATTGAAAGATTTGATCGAAACAAATGAAACTATGGAGAAAAAATATAAAGGGACATTATTAGAATTGGAACCAACTAAAGAAAAGAGAGCAACTGTTTTAAAAACATTTTCTATGTTTGAAAATAATTCCAATTGTTTTGATGACTTTGTTGCTGATTCAAAAACCGATTCTGATGATCGAATTGGAATATGATTTTGCCCAAATTTAAAGACACGAATTAAAAACTTTGTATTAATCAAGTTTGTGTCAGGTGGCAAAATACCTATGGAAACATGTCCAGATTTTCAATCACTAAAAGATGAGTTTGATTAAAAACATCAAAAGATGGATATTAGGGAATCAAGTAACTCTAAGTGTGAAAGTCCACCTAAAGCTAAATACGTTTGCCCTCCTATTAGGAAGAGTGATTCTTCATTTCAAACTGTACTCCCTAGGAATAAGGTTCAAAATCAAAATTCCATGAAACCTAAGTTTAGAGACGTTCCTAAGGAGATACCTTCTTCAAGCAATTTGTATTGCTCTTATTGTGACATATTCGGACATTCTTTTGAAGGTTGCTACTCTAGACATTTAGTTAATCATGTCTATAATACTCCTTTATACCAAAACATTAACTACTCTTGGAGAAGCCGTAACAATTATGTTCTGCCTAGACGACTTGACAAAAACTTTAACTATAGAAAGAGAAATACCAAACCTAAAAGATCATCTACAAGAAGGATTCCTAGGCACTTTTCTAAACCAAATGCTCATATCCTCCATAAAACTCAAATGCAAGCGAAAAATATTTTTCAACAAAAATTTAATGCTCACAAGTTTTATCAAATGAGAAAAAATATGCGTAAAACAAAAACAAGAGCTATTTGGGTTAGAAAAAATGAGATATTGCCCTGGGTGAAGTATAATATTGTGATTATTGATTTAAAAGATGAACACACCTCTTATGGTTGACATTTAGACTCTGGGTCCTCAAAACATATAACTGGGGATGATACAAAACTTTTAGACAAAACCAACTTTGCTGGAGGAAAAGTTATTTTCGGTGATGGTGTATCATCTCAAATCATTGGCAAAGGACACACTCAAAGAAGAAGGAATGCCTGTGCTTGAAAATGTTCTTCTAATAAAAGGTCTTAAGGCCAATCTACTTAGTATCTCACAATTTTGTGACTCAAATCATACTCTCACATTTTCAAAGAATAATTGCAAGATTTTAAATGAAAAAAGTGAGTGCATAATTACAGGATTCAAGACTCCTGGCAATTGTTATACTGTCATGAATAGTACTGAAGTCTGTAACGTTTCCAGAATTGATGACATTTAAATATGATCAAACTCTTTTTGTCAAACATTTTGACAAAGATATCATTATAGCTCAAGTCTATGTCGACGATATCATTTTTGGATCCACGTCCCCTTCAGAAGTTAAATCTTTTTTCTGAAATTATGCATAAAGAATTTCAAATGTCTCTTATGGGGGAGTTGCACTTTTTCTTGGGTTTTCAAGTCAAATAGAATTAAGAAGGTTTATCTGTGTCATAATCGAAATATGCTATAGATATTGTCAAAAAATTCGGTTTTGAAAGTGCCAACGAAGCTAAAACTCCCATGAGTACTACCGTCAAATTATCTAATGATGAGAGAGGTAAATCCATAGATCCTACTTTATATCGTAGTATGATAGGAAGTTTACTATACCTTACTACCACGTGTCCTGATATTATGTACGCAGTTTGTGTGTGTGCCGATTATCAAAATAATCCTAAAGAGAGCCACCTGGCATGTGTAAAAAGAATCATTAAATACAAAAAAGGCACTCTAAATTTGGGACTTTGGTACACCAATGATACTCCTAGTACTATAATAGGATACACTGATGCTGATTGGGTAGGGTGTACTTATGATAGTAAGAGAAAATCAAGAGCGTGTTACTATATTGGTAACAATTTGGTAGGATGGAGTAGTAAGAAACAAAACTGTACTTCGTTATCTACAGTTGAATATGAATCACTAGATGCTAGTTGTTTTTGTACGCAATTACTTTGGCTTAAACAAATGCTAAATGATTCTGGCATTAAAGAAGACGAACTGCATCTCTATTGTGATAATCAAAGCGCAATCAATATCTTTAAAAATCCTGTTCAACACTCGCGAACAACTCAACTCAACTCAACAAAGCCTTTTCCCAATTATTTGGGGTCGGCTACATGAATCCTATTTTTCCATTCCATTCTGTCCAGTGCAATATCTTCGGTTACACCACATGATATCATGTCCTTTTTTATAATATCCCACCAAGTTAATTTAGGCCTACCTCTACCCCTTGGGTTACCATCAATACTAACTAAATCACTCTTCCTTACAGGAGCATCCATTGGTCTACGCTTGACGTGTCCAAACCATCGAAGTCGATTTTCTCTCAATTTATCTTCTATAGGAGCTACTTTCACCGTTTTACGAATTTGTTCATTTTTAATTTTATCCTTTCGAGTTTTACCACAAATCCATCTTAGCATTCGCATCTCCGCCACACTCATTTTCTGCACATTTTGTTTCTTGGTTGCCCAACACTCTGTCCCATATAACATGGCGGGTCTAATGGCCGTCCTATAAAATTTTCCTTTTAACTTCAAAGGTATACGCCTATCACACAGAACGCCGGTCGCACTTCTCCACTTAACCCAGCCTGCTCTAATCCTATGCGTAACATCATCACTAATATCTCCATCTTTTTGTATAATCGATCCTAAATAACGAAAATGATCATTTCTAGGTATTTCTTGACCCTCCAATTTCACCACATCTCCATTTGTCCTCCTATTACTACTAAAATTACACTCCACATATTCTGTTTTAGTTCTGCTTATTTTAAATCCTCTTGTTTCTAAAGTTTCTCTCCACAATTCCAACCTAGCGTTTATCCCCATCTCAGTCTCATCGACTAAAACAATATCATCTGCAAATAGCATACACCATGGCACCTCATCTTGTATTTGTCCAGTCAGCTCATCCATAACAAGAGCAAAGAGATAAGGACTTAATGCTGAACCTTGGTGTAGCCCTACCGTAATTGAAAATTCACTACTTTCTCCAGCTGATGTTCTTACTGTAGTCATCGTACCATCATACATATCCTTGATCACGTCAATATATCTGCGAGTCACTCCTCTTTTATGTAGAACCCACCATATTATATCTCTGGGTATCCTATCATACGCCTTCTCCAAATCTATAGAAATCATATGAAGATCCTTCTTTTTCTCTCTATACCTCTCCATTAATCTCCTCAATAAATAGATTGCTTCCATTGTTGACCTCCCAGGCATAAACCCAAATTGATTCTCAGATACTGTTGTCTTCAATCTCAATCTATATTCAATCACTCTCTCCCAAAGTTTCATTGTATGACTCATTAACTTAATACCACGATAATTTGAACAACTTTGTATGTCCCCTTTATTTTTATAAATAGGTACTAAAATACTTTTTCTCCATTCATCGGGCATCCTATTAGTCATTAAAATTCTATTAAATAATTTGGTAAGCCATGATACTCCATCCTCCCCTAAGCACTTCCAAACCTCAATAGGGATACCATCTAGTCCTAAAGCCTTCCCTGTTTTCATCTTTTTTTAGAGCAATCCTGACCTCTGTTGTCCTAATTCTACGAAAAAATATATCTTCTCGAGTCTCCCTAAGTTCCTCTATATCTAATCTACTCCCATTATCTCCATTTAATAACCTCTCAAAGTAGTTTTTCCATCTTTCCATAATTTCATCATCTTTGACTAGGACTCTCGAATCATCACTTTTGATGCACTTAACGTTATTGAAATATTTTGTTTTCCTATCCCTAAGTTTAGCAAGCTTATAAATACTTTTTTCCCCTTCTTGTGTTCCTAATTTTGTATAAAGATCATCATACGCTTTTAACTTAGCATCTCTTACCACTTTCTTAACTTCCTTTTTAGCCCATTTATATTTCTCAAAATTCTCTTCATTTCTATTTGTTTTCCATTTTTTAAAGCACTCCCTTTTAATTTTTACTATATTCTGTACTTCTTCATTCCACCACCAAGTTTCTTTAGACTGTGGCCCTTTTCCTTTTGATTCTCCAAGAATTTCTTTTGATATTTTCCTAATGCATGTGGCCATCTTATTCCACATTATGTTAGTTTCTTCTTCACAATTCCATGTTGCTTCATTTAATACTTTATCTTTAAATAGTTCTAATTTCTCTCCTTTTAAATTCCACCACCTAGTTCGTGGGTTAATCTTCACTTTTCGCATTCGTGATTGATTTTTAATATTTATATCCAACACCATTATCCTATGTTGTGAGGTTAAGCTCTCTCCCGGGATAACCTTACAATCTTTACATGTTAATCGGTCTCCTTTCCTAGTAATGAAAAAATCTATTTGGCTCTTATGTGTTCCACTTTTATAAGTTATTAAGTGTTCAAGCCTCTTTTTAAAACATGTATTTACTAGTACAAAATCATAAGCCATCGCAAAATCTAATATAGACTCTCCCTCGTCGTTCCTATCTCCAAAACCATGTCCGCCACGCACTATCTCATATCCTACACGATCTTCTCCTACATGGCCATTAAAATCTCCACCTATATATATTTTCTCACCTAGGGGTATTTCTTGAATTAGTTCATCCATTTGTTCCCAAAATTGTACTTTAGTGTGCTCATCTAATCCTACTTGAGGTGCATAAGCACTAACAATATTAATAATGTTTTCACCTAATACCAATTTTACAAGTATAAGCCTATCACCTTTCCTAATAACGGTTACGATATCGTCCTTAAAGTTTTTATCTACTATTATTCCAACTCCGTTCTTATTTCTATGTTTTCCTGTATAATATAATTTAAATCCTGTATTTTCTATTTCTCTAGCTTTCTCACCGACCCATTTAGTTTCTTGTAAACAAGCTATGCGAACTTTTCTTCTTCTCATGGTATCTACTAACTCCATCCCTTTTCCTGTCATAGTCCCTATGTTCCAAGTCGCTAACCTAAGTCTAGTATCCTGGACTAGCTTCTTTACCCGCACACGTCCAGCTTGTTGCAGGAACCCTTGTGTATTTATCGTCGCATCCGGGCGCCGATGCGGCGCCCCTTGCCTATTTTTCGAGACACCCGGTGGCAGGCGCAACGCCCCTTGCCTATTTTTCGAGACACCCGGTGGCAGGCTCAACGCATCGCTAAAGGGGAATGCCCTAGCATTAGCACGTATATTCATAGGATTCATGTTCATAAGGATCTGACAAAGTTTTACGCTGGCTGTCAGCTACCTAACGCAACCCTCCTCCTTTTTCCGGGCTTGGGACCGGCAGTGTCAAAAAAATAAGAAGTTAAGCACGACACAGGCGGAGTTAACACTCGCGAACAAAACATATAAAAATTAGATATCATTTTATACGCGAATTAGTTGAGACTAAGGAATTATAAATTAATTATCTTCCTACTGATTTGCAGCTCGCAGATATGTTTACAAAACCTTTGGATTCCAATAGATTTGATTCTTTGCGAAGATCAATAGGAATGGTTTGCACTGAATAAACTCGTGTGGTTTAAGTATTTTTTTTTTCCTTTGTCCATTTGAGACAAAATAGGGAAGAAATTTTAGTCTGATGAGTTCATTTTTTCTTACATATTTCTAAAAAGCTTGATATTAGTCTTATTTGCAGGAATATGTACCATTGTCTTCAACATATGTTATTAGGGTATCGGTTTGTCATTAGTTGAGTTATGTAATTTTCTTTTTCTAGGATATGGGTAGATAGAATGTTTCATAGGAATAGGCTTTTCTTATTCTTTTCGTATCCCTACGAATCCTTGATGACCCAAAGGAGATTTTGTCTCATATTTCCAAAGGGGGAGATTGAAGCACCTTATACTCTTGACTCACTTGAGTCTACATTGTATAAGTGCTCATATAGTTTGGAAATTGTGACAAAATATTGATTCCCACTCCCTAAATACCAAAGAACCTCAGATACTACACTTGATGTCTCACTTGATTCATTCAAAGGTAAAATTATTAACTACACACACACTAGGATTGCATACATTCATAAATAGTGCACTAATTGATTGTGTGAGGTAATTCCCGTTTCAAATAAGGTTTTAATATTTTTGGGAATTTTTAAACAATTTTTAAAATGATTTCTTTCATAATAAAAGTTGGTTTTATAAACTTTTGGGGTAATTTTGTAATTTCTGGTTTTATCTAAACTTGCTGATGTTTTGTTGGGTAGAATTCGAAAGCGCTTGTGACTTGACGGTGCGTGTGTAATTATTTTAGAACACGCATTTGAGATTAATCTGAGCCCTACACTTATCATTGTTATACCGGCCTTATTTGTGTTTGTTGGTAGACTCAAAACCTATTACAATCTCAGCCCTTAGATTGTTTTCATCAATGATCTGCATGCATTTTTTCCCAATCCCTATGAATCCCTTTTGGAATAATCACCATATGTTTAAATCACCGTTGTTGTTAAACCGTTGGATGAGAGTCAACAGTCCATGAACAAATCTCAGCCATTGGATTTGATCTCTTATTCTGGAACCCTCCTCGCTGAGTATAAAAGGAGGTTGGGTCTCAGCATTCAAAGACTTTTGTCAGTTCATCCAAACTGAGAGAAAAATATAAGAGAGAGAAAACATAGAGCAAACCCTAAATCATTCAAACCCTAATCTCATTTTCAAACCCTAAATTCCTTTTCCAAAATCTGTTTACACCAAAAACCAAACCTGAGTGTTTGAGAGTTATTTTGGTAGTGGTTTGAAGGCAGTTCGTGGTTTGAATCCTCTGAGTTTGAGATCTTGTAACCAACTTAAGCATTTAAGTTTGATCCCTATTTCTTTCTTGTAGAAACTGTAGATCTTGCTATTTTATATTATATTACACTTAGATCTGCATTTTTACGTTTTTCATCTTGAGAAATCAGATTTCTTGATTATTTTTTTGTAAATGTTTTCCACAACCCTAGAATCAACAAATTCTTTTGTGTTTCTAGTTCTTATGAAACAAGACTTCTGATCTAGTTGTTATTGCAATCGGTGGTTTGCAATTTCAAAAATATTGTCAAAACGCTCTGAAATTGATTAAGACCTTGAACCGTCTTTTAAGAAAGGTAACCTTGGATTTTGGGTTAGTTTAAAGATCAAGAAAGTCATTTGTTTCTAAAGAAGAGAGAAACTGAAAAACTTATTCATTTAGATCTTTCGGTAATTTGTTAGGATTTGATTGTATAAATAAGTGTGCATGTGTGCATGCATGTGTTAGATCACTTTCACAAACACTTGTCACACTACAACACAAGAAGTGTTGGGTATAAGATCTTGAAATGTCAAAGAATCAATGTAAAGCTGAAATAAAGTGTTGAGAAGTTAGCAAGCTGAGAAAGAAACATCAACATCAAAGATGCAGAAAAGTTAGAATTAACTAGTGGCTACATATTCTAAACTTGTATAGGTCTGTTTTGTTTGCATGTGTGTTAAATAGCCTGTAACTTGTATTTTTTGTTTTAGTGGATTTTTGGTCTGTGACTTAGAAGTCACCGTGGATGTTTCCTTAGTTGGGTGAGGTTTTACCACGTTAAAAACTATGTGTACTTAATGTTCCTACATCTCCTCAGCTCATTCTTATTAGCGTGATGATATAAACTGTTTTAGTTTTGATTTTCAAAACTAGTGACATATTATTGATCACATCTCGTACATTTTTTTTATTAAACACATCTTGTGGTTAATCTGTTTTGATTTAAAGAAAAGAATTTCTCTAAAAAAGAGTTCGGAGTTACGTAGACAGTTTAATCTTGAATTAAACGGCTAAAGTGACAGATTTTCAATTGGTATCAGAGCATGGAAATTTCTTTTAAAGATCTTGTGTTTCTAAAATTGTTTTCTTAAAGTCAAGAAATTGACGAGAGAAATGAAAAAGTTGGTAACTTGACCAGACCTCGCCTTTTTTATGGAAACAACATTTCTTACTGGAAAGTAAGGATGGTTTCTTTCATACAAGGAACCTTGGGAGATGATATCTGGGATATTGTTAAAAATAGATATACTTATCCTACAAAACCATCCAGTTAAGGAAGTAATGAGAGGATTATGAAAGTATTAAGTGAATTCACTCAATAAGAGAAGCAAGCCTCTCGAAACAATAACAAAGGCAAGAATGCCATCTTCATGTCTATAAATGAACACGAGTTCAAAATGATCTCATCTTGTACCACTTCGAAGGAAGCTTATGATACTCTGCTTACTGCTCATGAAGGTGAGACTGGAGTTAAGGATGCTAAAACACAAATGCTTATCCAACAGTATAACTCTTTAATCATGTCAGACTCTGAATCAGTTGATGACTTTTACATGAAATTAACTGACATTATGACCAAATTACATTCTAATGGGATAAGATATGACACAAATGAAATTGTTTAAAAAATTATAAGGTCATTGACACAGAAATTTGATAACAAAAGATATGCTATTGAGGAAATGAGTGATCAAAATCTCACTCTTGAATTACTCAGTAGCAACTGAGAACTGTGGAAATGGAACTAGAATTCAAGAAACAATTAACCCAGTCCCATAGGAAACAAACTAGTTCCAATTTTAATTTTCTTCTAAACTGATAAGACCTGAGCTTAGCATTCCCAATAATGATTCTTATTCTGACGAGGAATGTGATATGGATAGTTTGGATAATCAAATTGCCTTAATGTCAAAGCAGTTTAAGAAAATTGTGAAATTTAGAAACAAAATGGTAACCAGACAAGGCAAGCCAAATTATCCAACTCAGTCTAATCACAAACCTCATGAGAAAGGTCAAGACAAACATCACAAGGACATTCATACGAGACCTAACAAAGTCTTTAAGAATATTGGATGTTTTAGCTGTGGAAAATTGGGTCATATAGCAAAATACTGTAGAGTTAACTTGAACACGAGAAATAAACATACTAGGGCCAACATTTACAAGACATGGGATGATTCAAATAACTCTGATAATGAGGAACCTGAGTCATCTGATGTTTTTTATCCTTGCATGTCTTTATTTGCTAAGATAATCTGTAATGATGATATGCTTGTGCCTCAGTATGAGAATGATGCTAATAGCTCTACTTCTATTGTTATGAATCATGTTGCTACTGGTTTAGATGCTTTAGTTTCTGAGAACATTACTAGTTCTAAAACGGGGTGTGTGAGTCAAATGGAAAGCGATAATGACGATGTCAATGTGTGTGTGAGTTCAAGAATTGAATCCTTAGGGGTCACATCACACACTACACTTAGTGATTCGGACACTGAAGACCTCCATGATATTCACACACTTTATGCCAAAACTTGTAAGAAAAGTTATAGAGTAGAGAAGATAGTGAAAGATCTCACTAAGAAACTAGAAGACCGAAGTCTAATGGTTAAAGTTAATGCTGAAGAGTACATTACCCAATGTCTAACTCATTAAAATGAATCCAAAAATTTTTATCAAAAATTGAAAGATTTGATTGAAACAAATGAAACACTGAAGAAAAAATATAAAGGGACATTATTAGAATTGGAGCAAGCCAAAGAAAAGACAACAACTGTTCTAAAAAAATTGCTAAGTTTGAAAATAATTCCAATTGTTTTGATGACTTTGTTGCTGATTCAAAAACCAATTCTGATGATCAAAGTGGAAAAAGATTTTGCCCAAATTTAAAGACACAAATTAAAAACTTTGAATTAATCAAGTTTGTGTCAGGTGGCAAAAGTCCTATGGAAACCTATCCCAATTTTCAATCACTAAAAGATGAGTTTGATCGAAACCATCAAAAGTTGGATATTGGGGAATCAAGTAACTCTAAGTGTGACAGTCCACCTAAGGATAAATACGTTTGCCCTCCTATTAGGAACAGTGATTCTGCGTTTTAAACTGTACTACCTAGGAATAAGGTTCAAAATCAAAATTTCATGAAACTTATGTTTCGAGACTTTCCTAAGGAGATACCTTCTTCAAGCAATCTGTATTGCTCTTACTGTGACATATTTGGACATTCTTTTCAAGGTTGCTACTCTTGACGTTTAGTTAATCCTGTCTATAATACTCATTTGTACCAAAACTTTAACTACTCTGGGAGAAGCCGAAATAATTATGTTCTGCCTAGACGACCAGGAAAAAATTCTAACTATAGAATGAGAAAGACCAAACCTAAAAGATTATTTACAAGAAGGATTCCTAGGCATTTTTCTAAACCAAGTGCTCATATCCTCCATAAAACTCAAATGTATGCGCGAAATATTTTTCAACAAAAATCTAATGCTCGCAAGTTTTATCAAATGAGGGCAAATATGCACAAAATAAAAACAAGAGCTATTTGGGTTAGAAAAGATGAGCTCTTGCCCCGGATGAAGTGTAATATTGTGATTACTTCATTAAAAGCTTAACACACCTCTTCTTGTTGGTATTTAGACTCTGGGTGCTCAAAACATATGACTGGGGATGATACAAAATTTTTAGACAAAACCAGCTTTGTTGGAGGAAAAGTTATTTTCGGCGATGGTGTATCATCTCAAATCACGGGCAAAGGACACACTCAAAGAAGGAGGAATGTCTGTGCTTGAAAATGTTCTTCTAGTAAAAGGTCTTAAGGTTAATCTACCTAGTATCTCACAATTTTGTGACTCAAATCATACTCTCACCGTTTTAAAGAATAATTGCAAGATATTAAATGAAAAAAGTGAGTGCATAATTACATGATTAAAGACTCTTGGCAATTGTTATACTGTGATGAATAGTATTGAAGTCTGTAACGTTACCAGAATGGATGACAACGAAATATGACATAATAGGATGGGTCACATAAATTACGATAGTCTTAATAGATTGTCTTCACAAGAAATAGTTAGAGGAATTCCAAAAATCAAACCTATCTCTAATATTGTCTGCGAATCATGTCAGAAAGGAAAAATTGTTAAGGCACCTCATAAGAAAGTTAAAGATACCCTTACCTCTAAACCCATGGAGCTCGTCCATATGGACCTAACTGCTCCTTCTCGTACTGTTAGTCTATGTCGACACAGTTACATTCTTGTTACGGTACATGATTTCACCAGGTTTACATGGGTAGCCTTCTTAAAACAAAAGTCAGACACTTTCAGAACTTTTTTGAAAATCTTACTTCGTATTGAAAATGAGAAGGACACTCAAGTAAATAGAATTCGTAGTGATAGAGGAGGAGAATTCATAAATATATGTATTATAGAGTATTGTGACTATAATTGTTACAAACATGAGTTTAGTGCTCCTAAAATTCCTCAACAAAATGAAATTGCTGAGAGAAAGAATCGTACCCTACAACAGATGGCACGCATTATGATTCATGCCAAATGTTTACCTAAATATTTTTGGGTAGAATCAATTCGTATTGCGGGTTACATCATTAATAGGGTCTATATTAGGAAGAATTCTAAACAAACTCCCTACGAACAATGGTATGGGAAGAAGCCCAATCTTAAATACCTTAGAACTTTTGGTAGTACTTGTTATGTCTGCAAAGACAGAGAACACTTATCCAAATTTGAGACTCGTGGAGATAAAGCTATCTTCCTAGGATTCACCTGACATTAGAGCATACCGTGTCTATAATCTTCGTACAAATACCTTAATGGAATCCATAAACGTTGTTGTAAGTGACACTACTGTTGAGAGTAAGACTGGAGAACTAACTATTGTGGAAGATTCTGAAATTATTTTAAAAAATGGCTCTCTAGAATTAGATTATTCTTTACCAACTGAGACACCTTAAGTACCTAACTGGGTTTCTAAAGATCATCCCATGGATAACGTTGTTGGTAACTCTTATGAGCTACTACGTACGAGATCTAAATTAAGAAACTATGCTCATTATGCATGTTTTGTCTCCCTTGTGGAACTAATGACTGTAATTGAGGCATTGAATGACCCACAATGGATTTTTTGCCATGGAGGAAGAACTTATTCAATTTGTCACTCATGATATTTGGTATCTTGTACCTAGGACTGATCATAAAAAGGTTATTGACACACGTTGGATATTTAAAAACAAATCTGATGAAAGTGGGATAATCATTAGAAATAAAGCCAAATTAGTGGCTCAAGGATATTCTCAAATTGAAGGAATAGATTTTAACAAGGCATTTTCTCCAGTTACTCATCTAGAATATGTTTGTCTTCTCTTTGCAATAGCCTATTACTTACACTTTAAACTTTACCAAATGGATGTAAAATCATCCTTTCTTAATGGAATCCTGACTGAAGAGACCTATGTTGAACAACCATAAGGGTTTATTGACGCTCAGTATCCAAATCATGTTTATCGTCTTAAAAAGGCGGTGTATGGTCTAAAATATGCGCCAAGAGCTTGGTATGTGCGTCTTTCCAACTTTCTCTTATATAAAGGTTTTAATAGAGACAGAAATGATCAAACTCGTTTTGTCAAATATTTTGACAAAGATATCATTATAGCTCAAGTCTATGTTGACGATACATTTTTGGATCCACGTCCGCTTCAGAGGTTAAATCTTTTTTCAGAAATTATGCATAAAGAATTTCAAATGTCTCTTATGGTGGATTTGCAATTTTTCTTGGTTCTTCAAGAAAAACAGAATTCAGAAGGTTTATCTGTGTCATAATCGAAATATGCTATAGATATTGTCAAAAAATTCGGTCTTGCAAGTGCCAAGGAAGCTAAAACTCCCATGAGTACTACGGTCAAATTATCTAATGATGAGAGAGGTAAATCCATAGATCCTACTTTATATCGTAGTATGATAGGAAGTTTACTATACCTTACTACCGCATGTCCTGATATTATGTACCCAGTTTGCGTGTGTATCGATTATCAAAATAATCCTAAAGAGAGCCACCTGGCATGTGTAAAAAGAATAATTAAATACATAAAAGGAACTCTAAATTTGGGACTTTGGTACACCCATGATACTCCTAATGCTATAAAAGGATACACTTATGCCGATTGGGCAGGGTGTACTTATGATAGTAAGAGAAAATCAGGAGCGTGTTACTATATTTGTAACAATTTGGTAGGAGGAAGTAGTAAGAAACAAAAATGCACTTCATTATCTAAAGTTCAATATGAATACCTAGCTGCTATTTGTTTTTGTACCCAATTACTTTGGCTTAAACAAATACTAAATGATTCTGGCATTAAAGAAGACCAAATGCATCTCTATTGTGATAATCAAAGCGCGATCAATATCTTTAAAAATCATGTTCAACACTCGCGAACGAAACATATAAAAATTAGATATCATTTTATACGCGAATTAGTTGAGACTAAGGAATTATAAATTAATTATCTTCCTACTGATTTGTAGTTCGCCGATATGTTTACAAAACCTTTGGATTCCAATAGATTTGATTCTTTGCGAAAATCAATAGGAATGGTTTGCACTGAATAAACTCGTGTGGTTTAAGTATTTTTTTCCCTTTGTCCATTTGAGACAAAATGGGGGAGAAATTTTAGTCTTATGAGTTCATTTTTTCTTACATATTTCTAAAAAGCTTGATATTAGTCTTATTTGCAGCAATATGTATTGTTGTCTTCAACATATGTTATTAGGGTATTGGTTTGTCATTAGTTGAGTTATGTAATTTTCTTTTTCTAGGATATGGGTAGATAGAATGTTTCATAGGTATAGGCTTTTCTTATTCTTTTCGTATCCCTACGAGTCCTTGATGACCCAAAGGAGATTTTGTCTCATATTTCCAAAGGGGGAGATTGAAGCACCTTATACTCTTGACTCACTTGAGTCTACATTGTATAAGTGCTCATATAGTTTGGAAATTGTGACAAAATATTGATTCCCGCTCCCTAGATACCAAAGAACCTCAGATACTACACTTGATGTCTCACTTGATTCATTCAAAGGTAAAATTCTTAACTACACACACACTAGGATTGCATACATTCATAAATAGTGCACTAATTGATTATCTGAGGGAATTCCTTTTAAAATAAGGGTTTAATATTTTTCGGAATTTCTAAACAATTTTTAAAATGATTTCTTTCATAATAAAAGTTGGTTTTATAAACTTTTGGGGTCATTTTGTAATTTCTGGTTTTATCTAAACTTGCTGATGTTTTGTTGGGTAGAATTCGAAAGCGCTTGAGACTTGAGGGTGCGTGTGTAATTATTTTAGATCACGCATTTGAGATTAATCTGAGCCCTACACTTATCATTGTTATACCGACCTGATTTGTGTTTGTTGGTAGACTCAAAACCTATTACAATCTCAACCCGTTGATTGTTTTCATCAACGATCTGCATGTCTTTTTTCCCAATCCCTGTGAATCCCTTTTAGAACAATCAGCGTATGTTTAAATCACCACTTTTGTTAAGCCGTTGGATGAGAGTCAACAGTCCATGAACAAATCTCAGCCATTGGATTTGATCTCTTATTCTCGAACCCTCATCGCTGAGTATAATAGGAGGTTGGGTCTCAGCATTCAAAGACTTTTGTCAGTTCATCCAAACTGAGAAAAAAAAAAGAGAGAAAGCAGAGAGCAAACCCTAAATCGTTCAAACCCTAATGTCATTTTCAAACCCTAAATTCCTTTTCCAAAATCTGTTTACACCAAAAACCAAACCTGAGTGTTTGAGAGTTATTTTTTGTAGTGGTTTGAAGGCAGTTCGTAGTTTGAATCCTCTGAGTTTGAGATCTTGTAACCAAATTAAGCATTTCAGTTTGATCCCTATTTCTTTCTTGTAGAAGCTGTAGATCGTGCTATTTTATGTTATATTACACTTAGATCTGCATTTTTACGTTTTTCATCTTGAGAAATCAGATTTCTTGATTATTTTTTTGTAAATGTTTTCCGCAACTCTAGAATCAACAAATTAATTTCTGTTTCTAGTTCTTATGAAACAAGACTTATGATATAGTTATTATAGCAATCGGTGGTTTTCAATTTCAAAAATATTTTCAAAATGCCCTGAAATTGATTTAGACCTTGAACCATCTTTCGAGCAAGGTAACCTTGGATTTTGGGTTAGTTTTTTAGATCAAGAAAGTCATTTGTTTCTAAAGAAGAGAGAAACTGAAAAACTTATTCATTTAGATCTTTCGGTAATTTGTTATGATTTGATTGTATAAATAAGTGTGCGTGTGTGCATGCATGTGTTAGATCACTTTCACAAACACTTGTCACACTACAACACAAGAAGTGTTGGGTATAAGATCTTGAAACGTAAAAAAATCAACGTAAAGCTGAAACAAAGTGTTGAGAAGTTAGCAAGCTGAGAAAGCAACATCAACATCAAAACTGCAGAAAAGTTAGAATTAACTAGTGGCTACATATTCTAAACTTGTATAGGTCCGTTTTGTTTGCATGTGTGTTAAATAGCTCGTAACTTGTATTTTATTAGTTTAGTGGATTTTTGGTCTGTTACTTAGAAGTCATCGTGGATGTTTCCTCAGTTGGGTGAGGTTTTACCACGTTAAAAACTGTGTGTACTTAATCTTCCTACATCTCCCCATCTCATTCTTGTTGGCGTGCTGATATAAACTGTTTTAGTTTTGTTTTTCAAAACTAGTTACATAATCTTGATCATATCTCATACATTTTTTTATTAAACACATCTTGTGGTTAATCTGTTTTGATTTAAAGAGAATATTTTCTCTAAAAACGAGTTCGGAGTTACTTAGACAGTTTAATCTTGAATTAAATGGCTTAAGTGACAGCTTTTCAGCATCCCTCCCCATTCACATCAACAATACAACACCTACGTCTCTTTAAATAGAGGTCCACACCTCTTGATTAGAGGGACTGATCTGATCCATATTCATTCCTTATACCGATACCTAGTCCATATACCACGGCACTGGTGGAGGCATTGTAAATGACTACACCCCTCGGTACAACTTGGGGGCTACTCATCGGCATCATGGTCATCTCTCTGGCACTATCGGAACCATCATAGACATGTATTCTCTTCTCTCAGCTACATTTCACGCCCATTACGACATTGTAAACCTATATGACAATACATTTAATGAGAATGGGGCGTCAAAGTGGACGTAGCCTCATTTTAATAGCTTAACCACTCTATTTCTTGTCTTTTATCTCTCTTTACTAGCTCATTTTGTTTATTTTGTACTTTATACATGACTTGCTGGTACGAGAATGACAAGTCGCCTATTTTTCGTATCATCACCGACTCGTTTTCGTTATTGTTTTCTAAGCCTTATTCTCTTTTGGAATCGAAAAAGGGTGGACACGTCATTGTCTCTCTTCCTTGAGTTTTTGGAGGAGGTTCAAGCATTAGGCTAGTCTATTTTGGGTTCCTACCCCTTGCATTCTTTATTTTGTATACTTCCTATATACTGGTTTCTGCCCCCTAGGCTAGTTTGTTCTATTGAATCATTTACTTGTCAAAAAATATTTGATAATCTTGAATAGTTTAAATGAGATAAATAATGACCTAAATGATTTTGACCCATTTTGAAAATCAATCAAAAATGTAATTAATGAGGCGCTTTTCTAATATAATATGTGTTTTTGAAAAAAAAAAATAATAAGAATTAAACAAGAATCTTTCATTAATAATGTAAAAACCTTAAACTCATAGTGACTTGGAAAATGCAGAACAAAACAAGATGATCGAGGCTCATCTTCGGGACAAAAATACAACTTAGCCCTCCTTAACACCCCTCATAAGATAGGCACACGGGGAGGGTGGATCAGATTTCAAAAGATATGCTATGAGCATGTGTTTTCAATATCAAGGGAAATTGGGAGTCATATTTTCCTCTGATTGAGTTCACTTACAACAATAGCAATATATATACGATTGATACCTTCAAGAAGATTCAACGGATTCGAGACTGAATCAAGACTGTCAAAAGCCCATAGAAGTGCAATACAAATTATTAGTTATTGTTTATTTGAGTTCTTCATTGGGTAACATGTGATTTTGAAATAATCTCCATACCAGATGAGAGTGTGTATTGCGTACTGAAATGGAGACCCATAAAAAATTATTTTTGTACACCTAAAATACCATGTTAAAAAATTTACCCAAATTTTAAACAACCATTATCACATTTCATCTTCTTTAAGCATATGGATGACAAAAGATTTGGAAGAGGTAAATAAGAGCACAACAACATGTATACGAGGAAAAAAATTCACTGATGGGAAAAACCGCAGGCAAATGTAAGATCTCACTAAACTTGGTAAAGACATATATGGGGGACTAACGACTTATACTCCTTCCGTGCTAACTCACACCTTCCTACTTTTCCACCAAATTTTTGCAAGATGAAGACTCCTATCTATCGATGGATAATCTCAACAACTCGATGTCATGACATGCGTCAGTAATGTTATGCAAGTAGTTGTCGTCAGACTTCAGAGATAATGAATGACATGAACTTAGAAATAGAATGTCAAATATCACAATTCTTCTTGTTTAGAGAAAAACCCAAAGTGTATAAAAGGTTTGATTTTATGAAAATGAGTTCTTAATGAAAATTTTCTTCTTCTTCTTTAATATTGATCAACCTCTAAAAAGAAAAGTGGTTAAACTCATAGAATATAAGGGAAAAATATGAACTAGATTTTGAAAATGGGTTCACTTTTTTCCACAAGTATGCTCTTATCTCCTTAGAAAAGGAAGAGAAAATAGAACACACAAAAAGACTGTTTAGGTATTTGTCCTTGAAAGATATATGAGTTATTTTGAAAGTAATTACAATGAAGGTTTATATAAGGAAAACCACAAAAATGGGTTTACGAGATATGAAGAAAAACCAAAGGATACATTTCTTACACAAGGCCTGCGTGGGAGAGTGATTGGGGGCTAGTATTTCTAATGAGCATTCCAAAAATGTTTTTTCGCACAAAAATCAAGAAGACAATCAAAGATCCTCATAATAGATTTACGGATCTGTAAGCGTCACTGGAGGTGTTGCTATAGTGAGTAAAAGTATCGATGCAGCGAACCAGCTTCGATATAAGTCACGCAGCTATACCCAAATTTTTATGAGTGACTTTTAGGAATATTGTCGGTCATCTAAGGGAGTATCGCTGCATCGAAAATCTCATTGTGGCGATGTTTCAGCAATAATATCCTCCCGCCAATATTAAGATATTTTTCTAAAGTAACTTTTCCATTTTCACTCAAGCGACGCAAATTATCGTTGCAACGAAACTCGTCAATTTCGCTCATTTCTAATTGTAATTGTCTTTAGAATTTTTAAATATTTTTTACACGAGCAAGATCATGGTGGAAAAACCACATGATTTTAAACACATACAAGTTTTTTCCAGGATGTTTTGAAAATGGTTTTGTAAAAACATACGACGTGTGCGAGGTACTTCTTCAATATACTTTTCATCCAATAATGTGAACGCAAGATAACAGGGATGATCAAAATCGACTTTAAGATCTTAAAGGTTTATAAATCTTTCTAGAGAAGAAAATTAGGAACCCAAGTTGTTTTGTAAAATTGGAATAAGAAAAATACCTATAAGGGCACAAAGGAGTACATGAATACTCTTACAATCTCCCCCTTGATCTTTTATGTTGATAAAACATAACCACCAAAGATTACAAGCAATATAATAAAATCCTATCAACTATGAAATAAAGCCCGACCAAGGCATAAAAAGATAAAAATTACAAATGCTTACAACCCAAAACTAGAAGATACATTATAAAAGTACTTGGAGCAAGATTTTCTGAAACAGGCGAGCAAACATCATCAAAATATGAATGTGTGAAGAGATACATAATATGTAAGAGTTATTAATACATGATCTAAATATGAATTATATAATAACATAGAATATAAAACAATATTTTAGTTTTACTTTAATTGAAAACTTCCCCATTTCTATAATAACTTCTCCCCAAAACTTCTTCCTTGGTTTGTTAAGGAACTACACAAAGAAAAGTAATAAGAAAAGAGAATCATTTAAAGCATAAGGATTGCATAAAGTCAATAAGATAGAGCTAAGGTAGTATACTATATGAGAAAATTTTATTAATCACAATTTTAGATATGAAATACATAGTGAACAAAAAAATTTAAAAACCATTATTTGGATAAGGAAAAATATAGTTTAAAATTTTCTACTTACCAAATATTGTAAGATATATGACATTTGTTCATAACTAAGAAAAGATTATCTCAAAAGGCTTATAACATGATGAGGTTTATCAACCAAGAACATAAGATCATATCTCATGTGAAAAATAAAAACGAAGAATACCATTGAAAGAGTAAAACAAAGCATGAGTTCAATTAAAAATGACAATCTAAGAACAATGGACCCAAAGCTTTGAAAGTAGTGAAAATTTCCAGTAACTTTAAAGATATTTTCAACTAACACTTTATCTTCCTCAATTAGCGATTTAGCTAAAACTGTTAGTTTCGCATTCTGGATGTTACTCATTTTTTGGATGGATACATATCTTTGAGACATCTCTTTATTCAAAATATTTTTGCATGTGGAAGCTTTCATACATTCATTACTAAGATGGGTACTATTTTCAATTTTCAAAAGTATTACAATCCAATTAAAGTTTTATCTCTAACCACAACATCTCTCATTATTTTATATAGCATTTAGCTTTTCAACTTAATTAAATCATGATAAATTCTCACACATACACACTTGAGGATAATGGACTCTCTCACACAAATATTTGAAGCTTTGAACCATTTGTAAAAGATTATATAACTCTTTTCTTCATCATAAAGTGGTATCTATAATGTATAGTGCAGTGTAAAGAGCAATAATATATGACCCCGTGTCACTAATAAAAAATTTCACAAAGATTATAAGACTTTGTAAGAAAATAAAAATCGTTTTTATGAAGCAAAAAATCATTTTTATCTAAACAGAAGGGAAAAAATTCAAAAATTAACCATTGGATATACAAAGACATGTTAAGAAGTATATAATATAAAGAGAATATAAATGATTGTATTTAAAAAATATTTTTATGGTAAAGAATACAATCAACTCTTATAAAAATGAACAACATGACATATGATATAAAATATAACGAGATAAAGAAGCAGAGACCCTAGACAAGTTATTAAATTGTTTAATCAACATTGGAAATACCTAATGATGGCCTAAAAAATTCAAATCTGGTCCAATTAAGAGATTTAGTTAACATATTCGCTAATTGAAGATCGGTAGAAACATAGCTTAAAGACACGACTTTTTCTTCAGTAAGATCTCTAATAAATGGTGTTGAATTTCTATTTTCTATCTTCGAAAATATTTTGTAGGATCTTTTGATATACTAATACCACTAGTACATCACAATATATAGCCATGCAATCTTGACCAATATTATAATCCTCTAACGTTTGTTTCATCAAAAGGAGTTGAGCACAACAACGTCTCGCCGCAACAAACTCTGATTCAACCATGGAAAGTGAAACACCATTTTATTTATTAGTGTGCCAAGAGACTAAAAAACTTCCAATATGTAAGCATTGTGTCAATGTACTTCTCCTCCCATCAACATTACTCGACCAATCGACATTGGCAAAAGCTAACAAGGAAGTGTTGGTATTCCTTAAATAAAAATCTTGGACAGTAAACATTTATCCGCCCAAAATCTTGAATGGTAAATTGTTTTTAGCGCACACTACTGGGGACCATTCACACAATTTATAGCGAGTAGATCTGTGTTTGGCCGAATCGAATCAGAAAATGCCACTTCGAAAAAATATTACTCCGATTTCCGATTCATTTTATCGGAAAATAAAAAAATCCGAATGTGGAAAAATTGAAAAATGGGCAAAAAATAAAAAATTCACAAAATATACTAAAAATACAAAAAAATGGGAAATTCCAAACAAAATAAATTTAATATTTGTTATTACGCAAAATCCTCATTTTAAAGAAGAAAAAAATATGTTTGACCTACTATGTAAATACTTGAGGATTTGGCACAATCTTTCATTTGTGTAGAGATTAGAAGGATAATCTCCTTTTATATAGCAGTAATATGGAACACATCCCAACCGATGTGGGATATAAGAAAGTTTCAAAAAATAAGAAATAAAAAAATAAATTTGGAAAAATCGGATCGGCATGGTTTCAGAAGAATCGAATCGAAAAAATTGAAAAATTGGAAATTAAGAATTATTTCCAATTTCCGATCCGACTATTTTCGAAAAAATTTGAAAATCGAAAAAATGAAATTTAGCAAACTAAAATGTCATTCCAAATTCGGAATAAATCGAATCAAAGATGGAAAAAATCGGATGTTAAAAAAACACAACCCTATTAGCGAGGATATAAGTTCGCATTCGTTCTACATTTTTGTGCAATGAATTGTGCATCCTATGAATTGTGTAGCTTATCATACCCACTTTTACATTTCCCTTTAAGTGTGGTTGAAATTTAATATATAACTATTTTTATAGCAATTCACCCACTTAAGAAACGTGTCATGTCTTAACTTTCACTTCTCATTATTGAGTGTTTATAAAAGATTAGTCACTCCACGTGTCACCTTATTTTCTCCTCCATATTATCGCAATCCCGTAAAATAACCCTTCCTTGTGTATCTCTCATCTACATGCCTCCCTCTCTTTCAACTTTTCCTATCCCTCTCACTCTCTATCATTTTAAACCTATATCTATTTGTTATAAATGGTTTTTTTATTTACAATGTATGTTTCAACATCAGATATGTAGATGGAAATACGCTAGGGACAATTTTTTTTTTATAAAGAATGATAGATATTTTTCTCTTAATGGAATGAACAAAAGATTGACGGAATACTAATTCTTATCTATATAAATTATCTCCTTTGAACTATAACCCTTATAATCGACCACATTTGCTTTGCCGAAGTCAACGTCAGAATCTTCGAGGATACCACGATCTCTCCAGATTTAATTATGACACCCCACCTATTATAATACTGGGTGGCAAAACCTTATTAAAATATAATAGGAATCCAATATGATTTCATTCTCAGCATTAGTACGTAACAAGTAATAAAAATACAAAATGAATAAAACCATAAATACAAAAGGACAAATAGACTAAGTGAATGCATAAATCAATAATTGTGAACCGAATAAACCATTGGCCACTATAAATAACTATCCAAAATAAATGAAAATAGGTAAATATTGAATATATCTGACATAAATAAATCATGTTCTGCTACAGGAAACACGTCCAAATAGAAAATGCTGGAAATAAACTCAGTCCTATCTTGATAAAAATGAGGTAAGGTGGCTAAATCAATCTCATAGCATCCATAGCTACTGCTCGCAACGGAATGAAAGATCTAACCTTGTTGTCCCTGTTGTTGTTGCACACCAAGGGTTTTGAAAAACAATAAAATAGATTTACCCGTAGGTCAAAGCCCAAAAATGTTTGAAAATATTTTGCAAGTTTTTAAATGCTTTATGTAAATAAAATACGTAATGTATTACTTTCACAATTAATTTACCGGTCGCACTCACATGAGACAAAACCTCACTTCTCGTTTACAGTGAGCATGTAACGCAATCATTTTATTATTGTTATAATACTACTTAGTATAACTAGGACAGTAACCACTATCAAAGCCAATCCCACTAATGATCACCGTTAGATAACTATATACTACCCTGGCTAGGTATACTATCATAGTTAATAACATATCGACACCAATGCTATTACTAAAAATACACACAATATTATAACATAGTTGCACCTCTGCTATAATACATATACCCACAACATCTCGAATACACATTAATATATTTCACTCGCTATATAAATCGTATCCCCAAAGAACTAACCCTGCAGATACATCCCTCGTGTGCTATCGGGATCGAGGTATACCACAAACCATAACTGGGCCATCAGGTCATAATCTCACCACCAAAACCCAAACGTAAACACAATCAAACAAGGAAGTCATAAATATACATCTTGGGGTCGCAACCATAGAATATCGCACCCAATCGGTCTACAAACAAACTCTATCCTCACACATGGATAGTGGCCATGCAAGAGTAATATGACCTGAGGAATCAATCCAACACCTCTTGGTCAACGCCAGGGTGGACTGCCAACTATGTGCAACCTCCTAACGATAGCACTACTGAGTAGGTATGTTTAAAAAATACACATCAATCACACGTATATATAGAGGTCACCCACAATACGTTTGTATGTGTGTGTGTGTATGTGTGTGTGTGTGTGTGTATATATATATAATTATATAATAAAAGAGGAGGGATTTTTTGTCTCTCTCAATTAACGGTTCAGATTACATCTTGGGAAATTTGGTCTTTATCAACTCATGGTTGAGATTTAAGCAACTCACGGATGAGTTTTGGAAACACGCCTGAAAAAATGTCTCGCTTGGCTCTAATCAATATCTTTTTTCGTATGACCCTAATCAATGTCTGTCATGACTGAAAACACGCCTCGCGTGGCTCGAAAAACATTGTAAAGGGTTTACGCTTTAATTTGAAACACCAACCTCTTTCTCTCTCTCAACGCTCAATGCTCAAGATTACATCTTCTCTCCCTCTCAACGCTCAGTCATGGGTTTCAAAATGAGGTAATTGCTTGGCCCTGTGAAGGTTAGTTTTTATGCTGAAGCTTAGTGTTTTATTTTTTAATTCTTGGTCCCTGTGAAGCTTAGTTTTTAATTTTTATGCTGAAGCTTAGTTTTTAACTCTTGGCGGGGTTGATTCGGCCTTCATTTTAGCCAATGCCCAGTCGTCTTTCGATTATGTTAAAAACTCAAGATTTGTGATCAATTTGGTAAGTTGAGAGAGGCTTTTTGACAACAGATGGGTCGAATTAGTGTGGAAGAAGAAACTGATTAAAGAGGTTAAATGGGATGGAGTTTTTTTGTTTATTCCGGTGACTGGAACCTAGAAATTGTGTGTAAATATGGATATAAATAAGATATACAATATCGATTTGCTGCTTTTAAAGGCAGAAGATCAAGGACCTTCTAATTTCTTAACTCTTCAATGGATTTGTTCCCTTCTCTCATCTGTTTGGTTTCATGTTGTCTGTTCTGAGTCCGTTCCGTTACATTAGACGAATTCCGTTAACTGTCGTATGGATGCGGTGTGTGTACGTGTTTGAGATATATGTTTCGTAAGTGGTGTTCGTATACGTCCTCGTATTCGTTCATTAGAGGTGACGCATATTTATTTTTTTTGGAATTTGTTATTTATTAATTTGTTCTATTTAATTGACATACTCTTTTGTTTGTATTTGTTTGACAGGTTGGAAATGAAGGGGAATCCAGTAGGTGGTTCTAGGTCGATTTTGGAGAAGAAAACAAACTGGACAAAAATTGACATTCATGAGCCTGCCTCTTTTTTATTTGAGGTATCAATATACTTCTATTAGTTAGTGGAATCTCTACATTCATAGGAATTTAAAGGTATTATTATTTTCAATTGAGATTTATATTGGTGTTGACTCTGTGCATTTCATTACTTCAATTTATTGGACTTCAATTTAGATTATGCATTACATTAGTTTTATTAATGGAGTCTGATTTTATTTCTCTAAAGGGAAACTCTTCCAGAAATCGCGATGTGTATAACAAAGTAAGTTACCAATGAGAAAATTAATTCACTGATTTATGCTAATCACTAAGGTTTATATAATAGTTGACTAGCTATTTCAATTAACTAAATATATATTTTATTTTGTAGAAGGTCACATTTTGAAAACTACGGCCAATCATTATAGTGAAGCATGTAGGATGACCTCAATTGATATATATGTGATTTTTTTATGAAGTTTGTTTCATTCAATAAGTTGTTAGATGAATTTGGTCTTTTTGAATATTGTTGGATTGTTTGTTACCCCTTAAACGGGGTGAATAGTCCAATAAACAAATGACTCTATATCCATTTTTTAAAATTGACTCATTATTTATTTGAGGCACAATGTGAATTTGGTTGATGTCATATTATATGTACATTTGTTTGATAAATTTAGACTATTGAATGTTGGACAATTTATTATTTGTTAAATAGGGTGGATAGTTTTATAAATAAATGATATTATGGTCATTTTTTTAAAAATTATACTTTGTTTTATTGGGGAACGAAATTTTTACCGTTTTGTAGTTACACACTTTAGAATTTTTTATCGTTTTATGATTACGTACTTTATATATTCTCTTCATATGGTGTGAGAATTTCAAATTACATATATTTGCATGTATTTTGATTAAAAAAAGTTTCAAATTTTATACATTAACAAAAAAAATTTATCACCGTGCCATCGACATGGGTACAAATTCACAGGAAAAAATTTATCGTCGTGCCATCGGCACGGGTACACCCTAATATAGGAGGAGTTTTTTTTTGTCCTCCCCAACTGATGGCGCAGATTTAATATTATGGTCTTTATCGGTTTGTCACTTATAGAACTAGAAATAATTAAGGGTTTAAAAATTAAGGTTCTGAATGTTGTTCCAACTGTGCTTGGTTGTAATCAGTATTCGAAAATATTCGAAACATTTTCACAATCGTGCCATCGGCACGGGTACATCCTAGTATATATATATACAAAGTACTAAATAGATACGAAAATCCTATAACGTACTAGTCTAACCAATCTAGAAGTTTGAATCGACTTTCCCATGATATAGTTTGGTGTTCACTCACTTGAATTACTAGTTTGTCTTGCTCGAACCCATCTAACCATTGGCCTATCACACGTACTAAACCCTGGAAATATTTTCGAGTGGTCCCAATCTACCCCTAAAGCCCATACATCCATTTCCCAAGCGCTAATCGGTCAAAACACCATACAAAAAAAATACGAGTAGGCCATCAAACCGAACCAGTTCGCTTTGAAGACTAAATTGATTCGCTCCGCCAATGAACCGGCTCATTTTACAAGGTTGGCAGACATCTTCTTCCTCGCGTTTTCACCTTTAAAACTATCTAATGGAGATCCCAGGCTTCCCAAAACCTTAAATTGATAACCCAAATCAATATATTATCAACCCATAAGTATCCTAACATCGAATTAAACCCAAATCCATCATTTAAACACAAGGATTCCTAATCATTCATTAATCCAAACAACTAGGAATCAATCAAACCTTGAAATTTATTTATTTTTAACAACATATATATATATATATATATATATATATATATATATATATATATATATATATATATATATATATATATATATATATTCTCATGTTCATTCATATAAACCTAGGTTTATAGAATGCATTTCCCATCCATTCATCATAAATCATTTTCAATTAAAAATCAGAGATTAAACATAATTTGAATATGTTCAACTGATTATCAAAGTTTACTTCCTTTAATCTTAGATTTGGTTCCTAATGTGAATGTAATTAACTACATAATATGCAATATAAAGCAAGTAAATACTTAACTTATGGATGAATCCGACATCTTTTTACGTAGGGATGATTCTAAATTCCGTAGATGTTTTTCTACTTTGTTCTCTAGGTTCTCTTCTCCCTTTTTTCCTTAATCCCTTCTCTGAAGGTATTTTTTTAATCAAAATTTTGCAGAGGCCAAAAGTGAGGTTGTCATTCACCTCTCAAAACCTTATATACTCTTTAATTATGCCTTAATACCATTTTTAGATTAAGCCCTAAGAGTACAAAGACCACTATACCCCCACACGGGCTCTGCTACGTCAAAAAAGCTCCTAAAACCCATTTATAACATCTTGGTACCTATTTTGGACTATTTTGATCCATTTTGGATCACCAGTGCACTCAAAAAGGTCATTTGAGTCACACATCAAACATTATATCAACATCTCATTAGTCGAGCTTGACACGTGTTGTGATATCCGTACTTTCGAATAAAGTTAATTAAAAACCCTAATCCCCTACAATTCTTATTTTACCCCTCATAGAATATGCAAATTCAAAAGTACCCTCAGTAAGGATAAAACTACCCTAAAAAATGTAAAAATTTACTAAATTTCTCAAGTACCCCTTAAAGCCTTAACATTTCCAAAATAACCCCTGAACTTTTCAAATATGAACCGCTAGACCCAAACTTTATATCAAATTAAAGCTTTAGACTTCAACTAATTATAAATTAAAAATTCGGCACTTATATTTCCTTGAAATTACGATAAATTTTACAAAAAATACCCTATTTTGAACCAAATAAGTATATACACTTCCAACCAAGGACAAAAAACTAAACAACCAATATTTTCACATTCCACCCTCACCACATCGGCCTCCACATATGCATAATAATACAAAAACACATGTAAACACCATGCTTACATGTGAAGTTCAATTTCTCATTAACTCGTCTTCTTAAACATGGGAAGAATCCACCTCCCAAATGATCCAATACGTTCTCCTCTCTGTACCTTATAAATTCCCCACCATTAGAAGCTCCAAATCCCACCTCTTAATTTTATCTAAAAATAAAAAAATTCCCTCTAAACAGGTTTTCTATCATTTTATGCATCAAAACATTTTATATGTTGATATTAGACACATATCAATCAAAACAGTAGAGATTTAATGCCCAAAATGGCCTCTGTGTAAAGAAACCAGAGAAAAACTCCATTGAAGCTTGAGTTTCAATGGCGGAATTTGATTCCTTTACTTTAAACAAACCAGTTTCAAAGAATTAGACTCTTTCAATTTTAGGGACTCCTTCTTCATATTTCCAATCATTACTAGAAGGTTATCTCACTCTCCCTTAATAAAAACAAACTTATCCCTAAGATCCTTCTCACGTGCCTTATAATTATCAATCAAAATATTTTTATTCTGTTTGGCACAAACACAAACCCTAGAATTTTTTAAGTCCTCTAACTCTTTTTCCAAAATAAGGATGTGACACCCCGACAAATTAAATACCGGGAAGCTACTCCTTTATTAAATTAATACAAAATGTCAAGTTGGTCCAGTTCATAGCATCACTATCGCAAAAAGTTCTAACAATTACTAGCCACCTAATATTTAAAAAGTGAGTTGTCAATTTTAATTAAATCCGATTAACATGCAATTAGTTAGATTATGAAATGATAACTTAACAACCACAACATAGTCACAAGAGAATAACCATGGAATAATAATGAATCTGGACGAATACTCCTCACAACAATCTGAATATTGAAATAAGCCAATACAAAGTTTGAATCATTAATTAATTACAACCCAAAGTCCGAAATAAAACTGAATAAATGAGATGTCTCTAAAAGAAATGGGGAGACTTGACCTATAGATGAGTAAATCTGAAATAAAGTTAAGATAGAAAGTGGAGGCGTCTACTATCGAGGTCCTGTAACTTCCACAGCGGCTACAGCACGTCATTCAAATGGAACTCCTATGCTTGGTGTCCTTGTGGCTGAGCACTTAAAAAGGTTTTACAAGAAAAATAGATTTGAAAGCAAACGGGTCAGAGCCCGATTGTGAAAGCAGTTTAAAATACAGTAAGTGGTTAATATTATTAAACAATGAATATAAAATACATGATAGTGCGTGCACTCACATGAGTTCCTCACCTCTCAACTAATTGTGCACACCTACCGTACCCGTACTCGTTCTTATTGTACTCATATTTAACTAGTCCAATGCGTAATCTAACATTACTATACGATTCACAATTTAATCTCCGACATCTTAATTTAAACAGAGAGTTTTACTATTCTTCTTAGTTCTCAAAATTAGTAATACTAATCACTAGGAATTTTCCAATGTTACCTCTACAAAAAGATTGCTAATATTCACACTTACCTTTATACATGACAATTCACTTCAATTAATAGTATATTTTTTTCATCATAAATATACAATACTAGCACCCCGAGGCTAAGCTGCAGTGCACACATACTCTGATATCGAATCCCGGTACATCACGTACATAAGGACCAGGTATTTCGAATCTCTCAGGAATCGTTCTGACCAGTAACACACACAATGGAGGCGAACATAGTTCACATCACATGGGTCACGCACATACCTACGCTCCCATGATCAACAGACTTATTAACTTCTCAATAAGTCCTTCTCTAACCTATGTCCTCGAGGTACCAATCTAAATCCCTCCGTAGGCACACAAAGATTAGATGGCCCTGATCGAACGTTGACCTCCCGTGATAAACAAGTATGGTAGGTATGTTATACACAAATGACTACATATACCAAGCATTCACACATCTTATATATCTTAGAATATTAATAGAGGTATATTCCTCGTCCTTATACCGTCTTTTAATGTTATACGTTTACAAGTCCCCGATTTATTATACATTAAAGTTGTCAACTCTTCTCACGCCGTAATTTTAGGTACTCGTCTCCTAACCCATAAATGTCATCCGGTTTACTACAAGATTCTAGGTTTTACACCTTAACGTACTCCAAATCTCACAATTATACCCACTAATCAATAAGGGAAGGTTATTACTCCAATAAATAAGTCTACGGGAAGTTTGAAATAAAGTCAGGCCTAAAAAGGCCATTCTGTCAACTCGTTAGAAATCTCGTTCGAACGAGGTCGTTCGAATGAATGGCTTTGGACGAACTACCAACTCATTAGAAGGGATACTGTCATCTCTTTAGAAACTCGTTCGAACGACCTGGATAGGTCTTCTAACGAGATGGCGGACTACGCCCAAAAATCTCCAAATTCGTTTTTCTTCATTCTTCTCTTCTCAAAATCCACCCTAAGACCATCCAAAGTACATTTTAACGTTTGTAAACCATTTTAAGTCACCCTAGGTCATTCCTTAACATACTTTTGGGGTCAAATCCTTCTAATCAACAAGCAATTAACATAAATTCCTAAATTTTACCCCAAACCCTATAAACATGAGCCCAGAATTTTTTTATTCCTAAATACTCATCATAAATCCGTTTTTTAAATCATCAAAGTTAAGTTTTGAATACCAAATTTCGTCCATAATCATTCTACATGAAATTCCTAACCAATATTAAGGGTTTCTACAACAATCCCATTCGGTTTTCTCCGAAATATACACAACATAAGGTTTCTACACTAAACATGGAGAAAATATTCATTGCAATTAAAAATATCAAATCACTTGCCTTAGATTTGTTCTTCAGATTTGTTGTCGGTGTTTCAAGGTTGATTCTTACCTATTTTTGGTCACAATCTCTTCCAAAATGATGGTGGGGAGATGGTTTTGTTTGGAAACCCTTTTTCCTCTTTCTAACTTCTCTCAAGAACTTCCGTAGCCCACTTTCTCACTTTTGGGCTGATAATGTCCTTAGTGGCTCTTTTAATAATATCTATTTTAACACTAAAATTCGTGGGTTTTAATCCCTTAATTTTTAAAATTACCAAAATACCCTTCTAGGTTGTCGGTTTGGCACCGAAACTAAACTATTAGCTCGTGTTTTCCGACTATTTCTACCCTTCAGGACGCATTGACGCACTCAAAATGATCATTCGGTTAATAAAAATATAATTTACTTTTTAATTTAAATTAATTCATTCCTGACGCGACTAACACGCGCGTTCCAACTAAATTTCCCAAATTGTCATATTTCTGCCTCGTGACAATTTAAATATTGTCAATACTCATATATTACCATATATACTCAGAAATATTCAAGTTTAACATCGTAATCAAATACCAACTCACATCTCGCTAGTATTTATATCCGAATTAATTCCCAATTAATTCTCATTTAATTTAATTAATCCCTAAAATAAAAATCAATAAAATTATGGGGTATTACATACTTCCCCCTAATAATAGAATTTTGTCCCGAAATTCGGAACTAAAGAGTACCTGGTAAAAATAACTCTGGATAACGCTCGCGCATATCATCCTCGTGCTCCCATGTGGACTCCTCGGCATTATGATGCCGCCACTGAACACGTATTAATGGTACTATTTTTTACCTCAGTTTCCGCTCACTGTGGTCCAGAATATCAATTGGCCCCTCCTCGTAGGAACTATCGGGCTGAAGATCGATGTCCTCTAAAGCAATGTGAGTATGGGCCAAATCATCCCTAAGATATTTCCTTAGCGAGGAAATATGGAACACATCATGAATCCTATGCAAGTGCTCTGGTAACCCAAGTCTATACGCAACTGGCCCAATCCTCTCGATGATAGGAAATGGCCCCACGTATCTTGATGCCAAATTCCCCTTCTTCCCAAAATGCATGATCCCCTTCATAGGAGATACTCTGAGTAACACCTGGTCCCCCACCTTTATTTCTCTGAAGAACCTCTTAGCATCAGCATAGCTCTTTTGCCGGTCCTGAGCTACCCGAATATTGCTCTGTATCATCTCTATTCTTGCCAAAGTGTCCTGAATCACTTACGGTCCAAGGAGTTTGTTATCCCCCACCTCTAACCAACATGATGGGGAACGACAAGGTCTACCATACAATGCCTCAAATGGATCCATGCCAATGGTGAACTGGTAGGAGTTAGTATAAGCAAACTCCACCAGTGGATGGTACTGCTCCCAACCATATCCAAAATCTAAGATGCACATACACAGCATGTCTTCCAACATTTAATGTGTTCGCTCTGTTTTCCCATCATTCTGCGGGTGATATGTCGTACTCAGCCGCAACTCCGTACCCATACCCTCCTGGAAACTCTCCTAAAATCGTGAAATAAATATCTTGTCTCGGTTAGAAATGATATTTAGAGGCACCCCGTGAAGTCTCACTATCTACGCAATAAAAACCTTGGCATACTGTCCCGTAGTGTATTCTATCCTCACGGATAGAAAATGAGAAACTTTTGTCAACCTATCCACAATTACCCATATGGAGTCGTGACCCCTCTGTGATGTAGGTAACCCCGTGATAAAGTCCATAGATATGCTCTCCCATATCCACATCGGAACCTCTAATGGCTGTAGAAGTCATGATGGTTTCTGATGGTCCACCTTTACTAGCTGACAAGTGGCGCATTTAGAAACGAACATGGCGATATCTCTCTTCATCCCGCTCCACCAGTACTGCCGTCTCTTGTCTTGGTACATCTTATCCCCACCAGGGTGTACCGCGAACCGTGAGTCGTGCGACTCTTCCATTACCTTGTGTCGTAAGTCTTCCCCTTCCAGAACGACCACTCTCCCATTGAAGCGTAATCCCCCGTCTGAAGTAACGGTATAGGACTCGGCTCCCTCTGCTAGTAATCGAACTATCTGCTCCTGACAGAACGAGTCATTTGCCTGGGACTTTATCACTCTCGTAACAATCTGGGGTGTAACAGTCATCATAGACATGAATGATTCGGCCACTGCATCCTAGTGTCCCAACTCCTTCCACTTAGCTTTCCACACCTAGGCCACCTCATCTACTGGCCTACGGCTCAACGCATCTGCTACCACGTTAGCCTTCCCTGGGTGATATTGGATATCAAACTGATAATCCTTCACAAACTCAAGCCACCGACGTTGATGCATATTCAGTTCCTTCTGCGTGAAGAGGTATTGTAGGGACTTGTGGTTTGTGAACAACCGAAATTTCTCCCCCATTAGATAGTGTCTCCAAATTCGAAGAGCGAATACAACTGCCGCTAACTCCAAGTCGTGGGTGGGGTAATTCTTCTCGTGAGGCTTAAGCTTACGGGAAGCATAAGCTATGGTCTGACTCTCCTGTTATAGCACTCTTCCAAGTCCTTATAAGAACGCATCGGTGTAGACTAGATACCCAAATCCCGGTCTGGGCAATGCTAACACAGGTGCTGAGGTCATCTTGTCCTTCAACTCATCGAATGCCAACTAACAGGCATCATTCTAGATGAATGGCACACCTTTGCGAGTCAGATGTGTCAAAGGACCCGCTATTTTTGACACATCTATAGTATCCTGCTAGGCCAATGAAACTACGGATCTCTGTCGGTGTCATGGGTTGTCCCCACTCCCTTACCGCGAATACCTTCCCCGAATAAACATATATCCCCCGATCTGAAATAATATGCCCTAAAAATTGAACCTCCTTCAGCCAAAATCCACATTTTTTGTACTTTGCATAAAGCTCGTTCTGACGCAGTGTCCGCAAAACCTGCCTCAAATGCTCGGCGTACTCCTCTTCTATATGGGAGTAAACCAGGATGTCATCAATAAAGACGATGACGAACTGGTCTAGGAACTTTCTGAACACCCAAATCATCAAGTCCATAAACATGGCTGGAGCGTTTGTCAAGCCAAAAAGCATAACCCAAAATTCGTAGGAACCATATCTCGTCAAGAAAGAAGTCTTCGAGACGTCATGTTCCTGATACGCAACTGATGGTATCCCAATCGCAAATCAATCTTTGAGAAGAAGGAAGGCTAGTGCAGGTAATTATAGTGTTCCATTGAGGGAAGGACTTACTTTGCGGAAATGCTTTGCTATAATGTAAAGGATTTGCATAACTGAAGAGGTTCAGAGTTAAGCAAATTTATTGTTGAACAAGGAATTCAACTCAGATTTGTGCTGGTTTTAAGATCAAGTGGGTTGGTGAGAGTATTGTATTTGTTGAGGCCTTGTGTCTTGAACATAAGGTGTTTGTTTGGCGTGTCGAAAGACATGGAGCTATTATATATTATAATGTTATATAGGCCTTCGGGCAATACGAAATCTTTAATAAAACCTTGATCCTAGTTCAACTAATCTCAATCCCTGACATAGCTACATAGTAGTGTATTGGGAGAGTTCCATGTTTGGATTTTGCTTGCGAGACCTCCCCGCATGAATGCAGCGAATGTCCAGAATTGAGAAGATTTCAACCCTTGGAAATTTCATACTTTATATTCTTAGTAAGATACTATATAATAATCTGTTAAGGATTTGTACTGCCATTTGAGGCTTGTAGAGCCGCGTTATGTTGCTACGAGTTAAGCTCGGGTATGGGGTGTATGGGTGCCCTGGGTAGCTAGTTTGATTTTAAAGTTCATATGGTTCGATGTGAGAAGTGGGAGAGATATGTATAGTGATCTTGAGGGTAGATGTAAGGACTAGATGAGATTCGAAGTCCTAGGCAAAACTTAAATTTTGCGGACAAAATTCTTGTAAGGGGGAAGTATGTAATACCCCGTGACTTTGGGACTGAGAAATTAAATTTTGGGGAGAAATAAAATTTATTTAAATTGGAGAATTTTAAAATTTGGTAATGGAGGTCCAAAAATTGAGGACATTATAAAGTATTACGGATGTTGATTTTGAGTGCGCCATTGATTTCAGATGGGTCGAGATAGTCAAAATGATTGTCCTTAGGATTTATTTCGGTTTCGGAATATTTTTAAGTCAGTTTGACTCGAATTGGAGTAAACGAGTCATTTAAACTATGTATAATCATTTAAAACTGGGATTTGTCTTTTAAAGGTTTAAGAGGCTTACGATTTTAGCCTATCTCATTTGTGAGAAAGATAAAAAGAGAAAGGAAGAAAGAAAGAAGAAGAAAGGAGAGAGAGAAGAGAGAAAAAGCTTAGAGATTCCGGCCCGTACGCGATCTCGAGGATGATTCAATCTCTACGATTTTGAGGCAAGTGTTTAATCTTCTAAATAATATATTTGTATATTTTTTTTCATAATTTGTGGATAAAAGAATTGAATTTTAGGGTTTAAAGGCAAACCCTAATCTCTAGGGTGAAAATCTTACATTTGAGGTTATATAATTATTGGGTAGTTATACGATGAGTTTTAAGGTTATAAACATGTTTAGGATGAAGATTTATGGGTGTATATGTATATATAGTGTGAATTATATATATACTAATGGTGTGAAGCATACCCAACACATGTTATCATGGGAAGTTGCGCGATATGGGTGAGTCCCTGGCTTGAGGAGCAGGGTGTGGGTATTCCCCAGGTCATAGTCGTCCATTATTAATTGTGTGATTTTATAATTTGGGGATGAGAAGTCTTGGGTATGGGTCGTTCTCAATTCCCGGTTAAGAACTATGACCGCTTCCCATACGTTTTGATTTTGTTTTGACCACGAAGTAGGTGATATTTAGTCCTATCGATGGTCCCGAGGATGGTATGTGAGAGATGCCCTAGAAAATGATAGCATGGTGCAGTATTTTGGTATCCTATAACCGTTTATGTTATGTGTATTACAAGGTATACATTATGTGTGGTATGTATATGTGGTTATAGGAATGAATGGTTGCTTATATATTATATGAGAGGGGGGTGTTTTACTGTTCCAAAAGTTCTACGATTGGGATCAAATTTTTTTGGGTGATCTAATGGTTTGGAATTGTGCCATGTAGGATTTTACCATTGTGACATGGAAAATGAGACAATGCTCACTTAATTCCAAACCACCCCCCCGCTCATTCATTTTCCTCTCTCTCATTTCTTCCATCTCTCCCTTTCAACATAAACCCTAATACTACCATTCCCGCCGCCACTCTCCACCTCTCCCGATCCCTCCAACCGCCTCCCTCCACCTCTTCTGATACCTCTAGCCATTGCCTCCCTAGCCTCACCCATTTCCTCCCACGCTCGCGCCCTCTAGGTCTCCTGATCCCTAAAGCCTCCGCCTCCCTAGCCTCACCCGTCTCCTTCCCCGCTCATCCGTCTCCCACTACCTCTTCCTCTTCGTCTCCTATCTCCCTAGCCCCTCCCCCTCCACCCCCACTCACGAACAGATACCACATGACCACACACCCACACACACACAGATCTCACACACGTACATATCTCATATTTTTTTTGTTATTGTTTTTTGTTTGCAGAACTATAACGTTTGAAGATTTTTTACAGAGTTCAAAAACTCAGCACTACCCATTACCGCACGGGTAATCTCCTGTCTCCCTCATCCTTTTTTTAATCAAACTTCCTCACACATGCACATATCTCATGTTTTTTTGTTGTTATTTTTTGTTTACAGAACTATTACGCTTGAAGATTTTTTACAGAGTTCAAAAACTCAACAGTACCCGTTACGCTTGAAGATTTATCACTACAAGAAAAAGTCTTTTCCACGACACCTGATATGTGTCGTGAAACTGTTTTCACGACACATTTTATGTAGTCGTTGAAGAGGGGTGTCGTAGAAAGTTACCTTCTATATCGACACATTTGTGGTGTCGTAAAACTATTTCACGACACCTGCCAAGTGTCGTTGAACAAATATCCAGGACACCTAGTTACTAGTCGTAAATAGCCACCACACCTTTGTGGTGTCGTAAAACTATTTCATGACACCTGCTAATTGTCGTTGAAACAATTATCCACGACACCTAGTTACTAGTCGTAAATAGCCACGACACCTTTGTGGTGTCGTAAAACTACTTTCACGACACCTGCCAATTGTCGTTGAAACAATTATCCACGACACCTAGTTACTAGTCGTAAATAGCCACGACACCTTTGTGGTGTCGTAAAACTACTTTCACGACACCTGCCAATTGTTGTTGAAAATAATATCCATGACACCTGATATGTGTCGCAAAAGTCATTACCCAAAAAAACCTTCCACGGCTATTTATTGTGTCGTGAATGTTATTTTACGACTGAACGTACGTGTCGTTCATATTGTACACGACTAAATATAAGCGTCGTTATTATCATTTTACGATGTATAAAATATGTCGTTAAAAGGGTATAATTTTTTTTTTTATAAAAACCAGCTTCTCAAATGCATGTTGCTTCCACATATATGATAGCATCACAATTAACAATTCCACAATTCATAAAATTTAAACCAAACTTATATAATTAAGAGGAACTCATAGTATGTACTCATAACCATAATATCAAAGTCATGCCCAAAATAGTTGAATGAATATATATTTGGGTGTTACAAGCCACATAAAAACATGGGATTATAATGAAACGAGCATTAGCCTAACAAGTTAAAATGCAATCTTCCCTAAAAAAATAACTAATAGCATTCTTCAAAAATATTCCTCCCAAAATGCCTTCAACATCATCCAAAAATAGGTACCTGTTCAGAAAACAATTTTATTAAATAGTCTCGTAAATTAACAACACACTTGTAATAAAAAATAAAAAATCAAAGTATACCTTCAATCCAAAAAGCAACGAAGAAACTCCATACCCACTTGATTCCTTATATTTTTCTGAAATCGATACAAGAGAATGTCAAAGAAATATTCTTAGAGTAAAATCCAAGAACTGTAACTATTCCACTCACATTATTAGTCAAAACGAATGTATCGATGTGGCCATGCTATGGTACTTCCTTTTGCATCATCAAGTATGGAAAATGCATCCGAGTATCGAAAAACTGGCACTTTGGGCACTAAAATTTCAACAACCCATACTTTATAGCAATCAGGCCCAAGGATTTGGTGGTGCACTAGTGAGTCTGGGTCTGTAGAATCACGTTCTGCGCTTGCCACTTCTTCTCCGGTCCCCAACCAATGCAACAATTTGCAAGGAGAATTTCTTTGTGGAGCACTTTTTGCGCATGAACTTTCACGATTACACTAATAAATAGTACAAAGAAAACAATTAAAAAAATTATTAATGCAATTAGTAAAACAATTTAGACTTAGATAATTCATTAACAATAACCTGTAGAGTATGTGCATGATTATGCATGTCATCCCCACCACCCTCATGTTGACCCTATAGAAAATGCAAGTGAAGTATATAAAAACAAAACAAGGGAAAAACTATATGTATTGAATCATATTTAATTTTAAAAAATTACCACATTTCTTTCATTTCCTTGTGTCATTCGACTTTCCATGTGCATCTTCCATTCCAAAAGTTATTGAATTTGAGTTTCAAGAGTCGTTACCCTTGCATTACTATGTAACGATGCATCTACCTTCGTAGGCGTCACCCCAAATCCAAGACCTCGGACATGACTCGGACGTTCAGGAGCAAGCACCTTTACTAATGCATCATCTCTCAACGATGTTGAATCATGAGACGGAATTTTTTCCATCTTTTCCTAAAATAAATACAAGAATTCAACATATTTAAAAAATATAATAAACACATTGTAGCTTTTAAAAAAATTGTAAAGTGTTGTGTAAGTGTTTAAGTCGTTACTATCGCTTCACCAACAACTTGATTAACCGGATTGCCATTTTCTCTCCTATGTCCCCTTATCCAAACATCAACACGGCGTATAGTTTTATTTGGGTCTTCAGCTTTCTACAAAATTTTAAAATATAGAATCACGAAATAATGTAAGCTACTTATGAAGTATACAACTTTAAAGGGGAAACATACCATGTTTTCCTTAAGTCTTGCATAGCCTCTACGACTAGTTGTGTGTGGATGGATTTGCTTTGCTCTAGCCTCCTTATGCTTTTCACTTATTTCCTATTAAAATAAGAGAAATCATATATAATTGCGAGAAATACAAGAATACTAAAAGTGGACTTTAGTCTATTAACAACAATAAAAAATAAATAATCAAATTCACTTGCATCAAATTCAGGTGACAAACGAGATTTAACAAATGCATCCCATTCATTTGACTTCATTCCAGGGGGCTTGAGTAATGTAAGATGGCGAGTGGAATTTGGTCCTTTAGCTTCTTCTCGTATCTGTGTTGATAATTTTGACTTATAATCTTTCCAAGCTCTGCCCGTCTGACCCAAAACAATGGCCTTTCGACATTCTTCAAGGTTATATTTTTGCTGCATCATAAAGAACAAATACACTATATTAGTTACAATTCAATATGTACAAAGTTACATTCAAAATATTACACAATTGTGCAAAGGGTAGAGAAATAAAACACTCACAGTAATAAACTCCCATATTTGATCCTTGGTGTCACTTGTCACCTTATCCCAACCTTCATGTGTTACTGGTACGCATTCTCGTGCTAAAATCCCAATCATAGAACTAAGTTGGATGGAATTGAGTCCAATTGGTTGCCCAAACTCATTGAATTCTACCTCTTTACGGTCTTTTATCCCAGTTGCAATTACATTCAATTTTGATGCCCCCCGCTTCTTTTTTTTGCCCTTATCAACAGAATCAATGTTGGGTACTTCATCCGCATAAATTTCTTCCTCCGCATGTGAGTTATAGATTTCGCATGATATTCTTGCATCCTCATTCTCATTACTTGTAGTTCAGCTCGATCTCTTTCCCCTAACAACCTGTTTTGGATACACACAATATACATGGAATGTAGTGTAAATTATATGGACTTCAATAACACATATTACAAAGTTTAAATTGAAGAGATAATGGACTCATAACTCACCTCTTTAAACATATCCGCCGTATTCTCAAAAAGTATATTTTTTTCTATTCACTCCACTTGACAGGCAAAAAATTAGAAAAGTTAGTACAACTCGGTACAAACACAGTAACATTACTAGTAAGATATATATTCACTTGTAATGTACGATTATAATATTATATTGTATACATATTTTTTCTAGTATACATGTGTGATTTAGCAACACATTATAGGTGTTCTGTTCATAACACATTATAAGAGCAACTTAAAAGTGGCGCCAATCATTCCATGGGTTATATGTGTGAGTTTATGTGCGTGAGAGAGAGATAGAGTGTGTGTGTATGTGTGTATTTATATGTGTGATAGTGTGTGCATGTGTGTGTGTGTGTGTGTGTGTGAGAGAGAGAGAGAGAGAGAGAGAGAGAGAGAGAGAGAGAGAGAATGTGTGTGTATGTGTGTATTTATATGTAATACTGTGTGTGTATTTATATGTAATAGAGAGAGAAGAATTGACAAAACACGAAGGCAAAAAAAAATTACGAACGAAAAAGTAAGGAACTATAGGCAAGAGATGAGATAGAATAAATAAGGCTCCTCATAAGAGTAAATAACTTTCTAAATACACATGATGTCCTGTTGATTCCATGACCGAGAAAAATAAATCGAATGGGTAATGTAATGCGTTAGAACTGCTTAAAGAATTTTGCAAAGGCAGTTAATTGATTTTAGAAACATTAGAGGACTTGGAATAAGAGATCAAGATGTTGAAAGGGAGGCAAACTACTTGAAATAAAACTCTAATGTTGAAGAAAGTGTTAGATTACCAAATTTATAGTGTGTTAAGGTCGATAATTATTGTAGTATTCATCAAGCAAGATGAATAATGCAACCTGATTCACAATTGTTTGTGTCAGTTGTTTGCTTCATTGGATAAGTGTTTTTAATCTCAACCAATGTAGTTATTAGCTTACGTTTGAAATTGATCTTATCAGTAAGAAATTAACTTCATTCTTTTATGTTATTAAGAAATTGACAATTTGAGAAAACACTGACTTCAATTTATAAATGTTAACATTCATCAAATACTGATCAGTATAGGCATTATATTTGTAATTGAATGCATAAAAATTGTTATTATAGATACATAAATGAAGTGAGGTGATGAATAATTACATATATGGGGTTGATTATTTGAATGGAGTTGGATTAACAGCTTAAGCTGTTGGAAGGTAGCCAAACTAATTGAAATACATCTCTGATTTTGAAGAAAGCGTTAGATGATCACATTTATAGTTTGTTAAGGTCGATAAGTACGAAATTAACCTCCTTATTTTATGGTATTAAGAAATTGACAATTTACGAAAACAAGAAATTAAATTTATAACTGTTACCATTCATCAACTACTGATTAGTATAGGGATTAATTTCGTAATTCAATACATAGCAAATATTATTATAGATACATAAATGAAGTTAGAAGATGATTCATTACATATATGGGTTTGATTGTTTGTATATGTGTGATAGTGAAAGAACTGGCATCGTTGGCCTGTACTTTCCAATCAATCTTGCAGCCCTGCCAGACGAAGTGAAGCAAATTATTACAGATGCCTTCACCTTAATGGAAGCACGTACCGCATAAGAAGAAATTGATTCTAAGTGAATCATTGGTTCTCCAACATATTTGAGGAGATATTAGCAGCAATCTCAGGAAAGTGTTGGGTAAAGATATGGGGGATTTGCCATTGATTATTGGAAATGAGAGTGTGGACTTTAAAAGAAGAAAGATTCAGTCCAGTAGTGCAACTGAGAGGTTCTCCAAGCCAGTTGTCATTCCAAAGGTCAATAAGATTGCCATTTCCCAGTCCACCTAAAATGAAGTTGAATGATGTGTAGGGATTAGACTCAACAAAGTTGAATCTAGCTTTGAAGAAGGAGCTCCAAGGGTTAGAGGAGCAGAGAATATTCCAAGCCTGCTTAAGACAAGCAGCTTTGTTAAGAGATATTACAATTCTAAGACCCAATCCACCATTAGCCTTGGGGGTACAAACAGTTTGCCATGCAACAGTAATGGAGGGTTGCTGAGTGACACAGCCAGTCCAGAGGAAATTCATAATGCAAGTTTGTATCTTTTTCAGAAGACTCATAGGCCATTTATATAGCATAAAACTGGAGATGCTTTACTTTGGGTTGACCTCTGAAGATTGGAAGTTTTGAGGAAGAATAACCTATTTATTCTTTCTTTTTTTTGTGGGGGGGGGGGGGGGGGGGGGGGAGGAGAAACTGTGTGTATATATAAACAAAAGGGGAGCAACAAAGGAAAGTAACCTCAGAAACAAAGGCCTAGGGGCATTCCCCAAAGGCTAGACAATCAATTAAGACCATAAGGCCAAACAAGTAAAACAAACTAGCTATAGTCTAGCATGTACTCAGGGATATTCAAGTACATACAAGTTATCCAATTTTCATAGGTTCTCCTAGATTTCTTCCAAGTAAGGAATTTAACTATAAACATATTTTCAATTCACCCCATAATGGTTTCCAAGGTTTTGAATTTGTTATTGAGACATCTAGCATATCTTTCCATCATATGCAATAGATAACAACAGAGAAGGATAAGGTTTTAAATTTGTTTGTGAAACTCTTATCGTCTTGGCTGGTGATGGCCATCTACAACTTATTATCCCAACTTTGTACCTCTCAATAGCATTGGTTACTTAGTAATATTTCCTCCCAAACATTTTTAACCAAACTGCATTCAGAGAACATGTGGTTATAGGTCACTTCTTTAATACCACATATGCCACATAGATCATTTTAAGTAATCCCCCAGCTGTAGAGTTTAACTTTGGTGTTGGTGGCTCTCCTACATACCATCCAGGCAATGAAAGAACATTTAGGAATACACACCCTGCTCCAGACCACCTTGCTCCATATAAAATATGGCAGGGAGGGGGATAAAAGTTTCCAAGCAGAGGAGATAAAGAACTTCCCATTATTATTGGCCTGCCAATAAACTTTATCTTTTTCAAGCTCACAGATGGTAGGCAGGTTGGCATGCTTGATTTCATTGATCTCCCATGTGAGTGTATATGGACATCTCCACTCACAAAGGTGGATAAAATCAGAGACTTTTTCTTTCAAATTTCTAGCTGAGACATTTATTATTCTATCCCCGTATAGAGGATGACGAGGGCCATTAGGATGCCATTGATCAAACCACATGAAGGTATGAGTTCCATTACCAATAATGATCTTTATTTGAGTTTTAAACTTATCCCTCAATTTGAGAATATTCTTCCAGCTACATAAAGCATCAGTTGATATACTTATTTATGTTCTTGAATGAAATTGATGAAGTTTGGCATAAGATTAGGAATTGGAAATTTTGATTATAATAATAATGTTTGTAATTTAGTGAGCATCCTTGAACACGTATACGATATAAAAATGAATCAGATTACCGTTTAAGAGGATGTAATTACAACCTGACGTTATTGTTGGGACATAATTGATTGAAGTAAGCATGGTATGAGAAATAAAAAATAAGTTTGGATTATACACTCTTGTTAGTAAAGTATGAGGACTGGTATTTTGGGAATATGAATATGGTATTACTCAAATATTGGAATGAAAAGATCCATATTAAAACATGTAAAATTATTAGGCCGAAAATAAAGAAATAATGGTTATGATGTGGTGGACTTTTATATATCATTGGAATGCATTTAATAGAATGCATTCCAAATTTTGTAAATACAAGGATGTGGATATTAATAGAATTTTATTCTATTGAGCTTATAATGGTAGATTGCCATAGTATTAAAAGGGTAAAATATCTACTATTGTAGTTTGTGGGTGATAAGTAAATTATAACACAGACTTAAGGAACTAAAATATGATCGGTAATGGGACGAGTATGTCTAATCAAATATAGAAGTAAGATTCTTATTAAAGTCTTAATAGACCATATACTGGCTCACATAAAATGAGATAACTATATAGGATTATCTGGAACATGAAAATGATAAAAAAGAGTTGGAATAACTTACTAGATTTTGATATCGAAATTACACACATACTAAATCAAAGTTCTTAGATAAATATGCAAGTTCTTAGATAGGCACACTTTTTCCAAGCTTTGTTATATGCTCTGTACCCATGGTATGTTAGTGGACACGAGAAATATCAAAGTTGAAGAGATGGCCGCGATTTTCTTGTACATACTTGCTCACCATACTAAGAATCGAGTGTGCATTAGAGAATTCAAACATTCAGGAGAGACCATCAGTAGATCTTTCAATAAGGTGTTACAAGGAGTTATATTATTGCAAGGGCACTTACTCAACACACCAGTTGCAGTCTCTGAGGCGTCGGACGATTCTAGATGGAAATGGTTCAAGGTATATAAACACGCTTCATTTTAATTCTCATATGATATTTGTGGGAATGAAACTTGAAATTCTAATAATTCTTGTAGAATTGCATAGGGGCATTAGATGGAACTTATATTCGGATTAAGGTGTCAGAAGTTGATAAACCTAGATATCGTACAAGGAAGCATGATGTTGCAACAAATGTCTTGTGCGTTTGCTCTCATGACATGCAAATTAATTATGTATTACCAGGATGGGAGGGATCCGCACAAGATTCGCGAATACTTAGGGATGCAGTCAGTCGCCCAAATGGTTTGAAAGTTCCTAGGGGTATGTTTACAGATTAATTACATTATTTCAATAAATATTCCAAAGGGTATTATCTACTAATCTTTAGTATGATTATAGGTTTCTATTACCTTGTTGATGCCGGATATCCAAATGGTACCGGATTCCTAGCTCCATTTCGAGGTCAACGGTATCACTTGAATGAGTGGAGTAATGACTATCAACCTCAAAATTCGGAAGAGTTTTTCAATATGAAGCATTCTCAAGCGAGGAATATTATCGAAAGATGCTTTGCAAAACTTAAGCTTAGGTGGGGGATCCTAAGGAGTCCGTCATGGTATCCCGTGAGAACTCATAATCGGATAATCATTGCATGTTGCCTCATTCACAATCTTATAAGGCAAGAAATGGCACATGATCCATTGGATAGTGACTCAGACGAGGAGGATTCCCCAAATTTCTACGAACCAATTGGTGAACCAATCACTTATATTGAAACCTGCGACGAATGGACTAATTTTCGTGCAAACTTAGCTACTCAAATGTACAACGAGTGGAGGGGATCAAGGAATGCATAGATTTAGTTTAGTGAATGAAAGAAATGTGAATTTCATATGTATTTTAATTAGACTCTGTTTTGTAGGCTTGATTAGTAATGAAGGGACTGCATTTTTATGATGTGTGTTCTATTTTCTTGTAATGTTCTGTTTTCAGCTAACAATATATATATATATATATATATATATATATATATATATATATATATATATATATATATATATATATATATATATATATATATATATATCAGTTATGTGCGTAAATTATCAGTTCTGTGATGAGATTTTGATGAGATTTTGGAATTGGGGATACCAAACACACACTAAATTATACACTACCATTCGAGATGCTCTAAACAACACTAGTACAATAGCAAGAGAAGAATTTTCAATACTAGTCGTATGGTATGCAACTGCAAGGTGTGAGGATCTTACCTAGTCGTGATTGCCATTCAGTTAAATCAACGGACTCATAAAGATAACTGAAACTCAGAAATGGAATACATTTCTGTAGTTCATTTTCTGTGCAGTCAGTCCTTTAACATCAGCATACATACTATTCATTGCCACAAATAAAGGAGAGCCAACAAAAGCTCCAATAGCTCCAGCTGTTAGCCCATAACAAGCTTCTTCATAAAGAGTTAGTGGCCTTCCATCATTGGCAGCTTCAACCTTTTTTGACAAAATCCTACCAAAACAAAGGACATATAAGCCTTTCCATTACTAAACTAATAAACAGTCTCTCAAAAGATCTAATCAACTTATACCAATAATTTCATTCAAGAGTTTGTGAGCACACAACTTGAGGCATATAAACAGTTTTGATGCTCAACTATTTTTATATATAAGAATAGATTTAGTTGAAACAGTTTTACCTTAGTTTTGTCACCAAACCCTGTGCATTATCAGTTCATTCTACCATTCTGGACTACTATAACTAGAATTGGGACTACTGTGAACATCCTTGCATTTATTTCCTTGTATGCTCAGTTCTGTTTTTAAACTTTTGCTGTTTCAGTCTATTAAATAACATTCTCAAACCATTATATATTTTGTTGGCCAGCTTATGTTTTTTTCATGATATTATTTTCATGATAAAAACAGAACTGTATGAGTTCTGTTTAACATAATTACATGGCAAAATGTGAATGTATATAAACCAATTGAGCAGCAGATTGTAAAGGGTTTGAGTTCTGTTTAACATAATTACATGGCTTACTTTTAAACTTTTGCTGTTTCAGTATGCTGTTTCAAAGACTGATATGACTTATAAAAGTCATATCAGTTCCATAACAGCTGAGCTTGATTAACTTGTTGAGTTTTATTGCCATATCTACAAGGTTCAACATATATCACAGTTATCAATACAAGTAATTACCTGAAACAGGTAAGAGTGGAATGAAATTAACTCAAGTTGGGATCAAAATATATTCTCAGTCATTGGGCTATTATTTTGGAATGTGCGGGGTATTGGTAATGCCCCATCAATTCGCAGACTTAAACGAATTGTCAAAATTCATGATATTGGTGTTATGGCACTTCAAGAACTGAAATATGAAGAGACAAATATAGTTGATCTTTGTACATGAATTAAATTTAAAGGGGTCATAGCTAACATTAGCAATAAGCACGGGCATACTATTGACTCACTGGGTGCCATAAGCATGGGCATCTACTACTGTGGTTATTGACATAAAGTACACTTGTAGAGATTGTTCCATTTGCTATAAACAAAAATAACAGTTCATTAATCTAAGTTTACATCACCATGCACAAACTTTGTAAATAAATATGAATTTACCATAAGTATGCTAATGTATATATTCATCAAACAAACTTAATGTCTACATGCTTAAATTAAATAACAATCACACAATAACACCCTCACAATCTATCCTCATAAGAGCCTCATCGTCATTTCTCTCGTTATTGTCAAGTTTTGAAACATCAATTGGCAAATATGATGTGTAAGCACTCTCATCATACGTCTCCAGCTCATGAAAGCCTCGTGGCGGTGCCTTGAGAACCACATACCAATTTGATATTCCACTTTCTCTCGAATAAAATACTTGTCTTGCTTGTGATGCTAGAACAAAAGGATCTTTTTTTAGCTGATTTTGTCCTTGGTGGAGGTTAACTAAAGTGAATCCATCGTCAAATTTAACACCATTCGAAATGTTAGCCCAATCACATTGAAAGATAGGCATTCGAAATTTGTGAAAGTCCAACAAAATTATATCCCGTATAATGCCATAATATGAAACATTTGCAACAACGTGTGTGGTATCCCTTGCACTAGATCTACATATAGTCTTTGACTCGAAAAAAACTCCACTATCTTAGGTGGACTTTTCAACCATCGATGTGTGAAATCGTTTGCCATTTATTATGTAGCCTGAATATGAAATAGCATAACGTCGTGGCTCAACTGCTAGCCACTTTAGGATTGTTGATACTTCAGTTGTGTTTGCTTGAACCTTAATCGGTTTAAAAGATCATAAATGAAATTATATGAATTTTTATATACATAACAACATTAGACTCTTACAATGTACAATGTAAAAATTGGCCTACCTTGTTCATAAACCACGAAGCGAATGTCTCGATATGTCTTTTTTGTAGCATAGTCCCATCTTGGGATAACCTTCGATTGGAATGCTTTAGCTCTCTCAAATGCATTCTAATATGAACGTAGAGGAATTTTAATAACAATATTAACGATAACAAAAGTTATAAATTTTATATGACGAGCATCATTTTACTCACTCTATATATGGCTCAACTTCAAGATTGTTAAACAGCACATAACGATGGGCAATTTTTAATATGTCATCGGACAATGTTATTGGCTTCCCCTTAGAGATAGGTCGACCTCCCAGTATTGTCTCATCTTCGAACTCTTCATTTCGAGATTGCGGGACACCTATTTCTGCTATTTTTTTTAGATACATGCTACAAAACCTTACACACTCGTCAGCCAAATAATTTTTTGCTATGCATCCTTCAGGTCGCGCACGGTTCCTAACATAACCCTTAAGTACCTTCATAAACCTAGTGACAAACCATATCAAAAGAATAGGAATATAACATCTATTTACTACATATTTAACTTGTTAATAAGAAAAAAGTTAAATACATTCTAAATTACCTCTCAAATGGGTACATCCATCGAAATTGTACAGGCCCACATAATCGAGCTTCTCGAGCTAAGTGAATTGGTAAGTGAATCATAATGTCAAAAAAAGAGGGAGGGAAGTACCTCTACAACATGCATATAATCTCTACGATATCTTCCTCTAATTTTTCCATTCTTCTTTTATCGATCACTCTTTAACATAACTCATTAAAAAATGAAGATAAGCGAAAAATCACTTGTCTTGGCCCCTTTGGTAGCAATCCCCATATAGCAACTGACAACAATTGTTGCATTAAAACATGATGATCATGGGATTTCAATCCCAATAACTTACATTCTTCCATTGAAACACAATGACTGATGTTGGAGCTATAACCATCAGGTAACTTTAAATCATATAGTCTTTGACAAAAAACTTTCTTTTCTTTCTTTGAGAGTGTGTAAGGTGCTGCCGGCAGGTAAAATTTATTCCCTTTTGGTTGAGGATGCAATTCCTTTCTAATGCCCAATTCTTGCAAATCTTCACGAGACTGGAGGCCATCTTTCGATTTTCCCTTCACATATAACAATGTGGAAATGAGGCTATCACTTATATTCTTCTCGATGTGCATCACGTCCAAATTATGACGCAAATCTAATGCCTAGAGAAAAAAAAATGAGGGAGGATTAATATGAAAAATAAATATCCTAAAACTTTTAATAGAATTTCATTAAGTTAGTGTCTTAGATTATGAGTTAAAATATACGTACATGCCAATACGATAAATCAAAAAATATTGACTTCTTTTTCAAGAACGCCTTCTTCCTCTTACGCTTCTTCCCTTTACCGAAATCATTTTCAACACCCTTCAAAGCATCTAAAATTTCTTCTGCATTCAAAGGTTTTGGTGGCCTCCTCAATTCTTCATATCCGTCAAACCAACTCTTTTTGGTAACCCTCCATGGATGGTTCATTGGAAGAAAACGTCTATGGCCCATATACACCGATTTCATACTTTTTGATAACCGTAGTGAGGATGTGTTAGGACCACAAACTGGACATGCAAGTTCCCCTTTTGTGGTATATCCAGCTAAATTACCATATGCGGGAAAGTCATTTATTGTCCACATCAAAATAGATTTCAAATTAAAAGTAGATTGGCTAGATGCATCATACATCTCCACCCCATTATTCCACAACTCGATTAAGTCATCTATAAGTGGTTGCAGATATACATCTATGTCATTTCCCGGTTGCTTTGGCCCCGGTATAAGCAAAGTCAACATCAAATTTTCCTGTAGCATGCATAACCATGGGGGAAGATTGTACACAGTTAAAATTACGGGTCAACAACTATAGCTCGAGCTAAGATTATTAAAGGGATTAAATCCATCCGCTGCAAGTCCAAGCCTAAGATTTCTTGGATCAGATGCGAAATGAGGCCATTTTTTATCAATCGTGTCCCATGCTAATGAATCAAGTGGATGTCGCATCTTGCCATCTTTGCTTATGTGAGTTGAGTACCACTGCAACTGCTCTCCTCTATCTGATGATAAAAACATCCTTTGAAATCTTGGGATTATTGGAAAGTACCGCAATACTTTTGCAGATACTCCCTTCTTAACCTTCTTTGTGCGTTCGTCGACTTTCCACCGCGAGGAGCCACATTTAGGGCATTTGTCCAAATGTTCATACTCTTTTCTAAATAAACAACAATCATTAATGCATGCATCTATCTTCTCATAGCCAAGATCAAATTCCTTTAGAAACTTCTTCGTTTCATATAAAGACTTAGGAAGAACGTTATCCCCAAGCAACATTTCATGTAGAGACTCAAGAAGTTCATTAAATCCTTTATCAGAAAGTCCGTGTGTAGCTTTATGCTTGTATAAAGATGTAATTGCTGACATCTTTGTATACTTTGTACACCCTGGATATAAAGGAGTCTCGGCATCTTTTAACTTTGGTTTAATACTTTCATCTCCTCTTTCAAAACTATCATCAGCAAAAACTGCATCTTGAACATAAGCATCTCTATACATCCTATGTAAATCTGATAATTCAATATCAATATCATTTGAGTATGAAGAAGTCGAATGTTCTCCATGAAATACCCACTTCTTGTACGTAGGATCAAATCCATGTAGGTGTTCAAATAGTTCTTCCTGATCTTGTTGGCAAAGGTTTTTACATTTTCTACAAGGACATATTATCATATCAGGATTTCTAGCAGTTTTCTTGGCAGATTCAATAAATTTGTACACGCCATTTTGGTACTCCTCGGTATGTCTACAAATAACAAAAAAAAGCATGAAATCATAATCACATCTCAATTTTTGAACAGTGTTCATTCAAAAAAATACTTTAGGTTTTCTAATATATGTAAACGTATATGCATGCGTGTAATAATAATAAAAAAAACCTTGGAAATCTCAACCAATCTTTTTCCATCTTGGGTTGGACACTTGCTAGTTTCTAGTCTGTTTGCACCATCAAACATTAATATTGAAAAAGAGGTAAAATGTCAACAATTAACGGATAAAATGTCATGTTCTTTTCAAATATATTTACATTCTACAAAATCTCAAATTTAGTCACATTCTACTAAAGAACGTTAGATTAGTCACTATCTACAAAGGTAGATTGAAATAGATATGTAGTTAGATCATCGAGGATACAAATTAACACGAATGGACTATAGACATATTTGCCTTATTTATGGTTTCCTTGAGTATAGAAGTAATATAAACACCCACACTCAACAATACATATTCATACACCTAAATCAAGTTGACTTATTGTAATATACATATGTTCAAAAATATCAATGTGGGTATATTCACTTAATAATTTCAAAGTAGGAGATACATAAATGAAGCAAGATAAAGATACCTATATTAAATCTGATTTGTAGTGTCTGAATACTGCCCAAAACAATCACCTGCAAAATAGAACAATGATCAACAACAAAAATTAAACCAATAACAATGCCATATATATTAGCATCCAACCTTGTTCTTGCGTGCATATGATAGATGCATTTGTTTATTTGATCCCAAATAATCAACAACAGCAATTAAACCAATAATAATTTAGTCCAAAGCAACAAAGAAATCAAATTACCCATCCCAAATAATCAACACCAACAATTAAATTACCCATTCCCACCCAATTTGCTTTCACCCATGCCCATCGCAAGCATTGATGTTCTCTAACCAAATTTGATTTCCATCTCCCAAATGTGGGTAGCAATGGGAAATTTAATATCCACGATTAGAAAATTTGATTTCCATAAAGGTGTGTTAAACTAATTATCCACGATTATAAAATTTACCCCTTAATATTTTTAAAGCTCCTAAATTGTAAATCCAACTCTAGCTTACTTGAAACACAGTTATTAATTTGGGATGACTACATAGGAAAAAATGAATATTAATTCGGAGAATGTGATGATACTAACTTAAAAATAAATTATCTTTTCCCAAGATTTTCATTTGTCCTATGTTCATATATATATATATATATATATTCAACCACAAAAAGGTATAAACAATGTGAAAATCAAAAATCTGCAATTACAATTAATTAAGATTCAATGTTTGTATTTAATTATAATAAATAAGTAGATATAAAATTAAATTTGTATTAGGTAATAGTAAGAATTAAATTTAGGATTACTCTAGAATTAAATTAAGTATTAGGTAATTGTCAGAGCCTTATAGGAAAATTGTTTACTCCAAATAGAATTTGGGTTAGTGGCCGCCACTCCTAACGTCTTAACAGGGTATAAATTACAGACGACAACAAAAAATTTCAAAATCTTTGGCCCATGTAGTTTCGTCTCACGCACACAGTCAGGTGAAGAGAGTTGGATTTGAAGATATAAAAAAGAAAAAAACAGGTGAAATCTTGATTCATATAAACACTTAGATAAATATTTCTTGCAAGAGAGAAAGATTACCTTATATTAATGCACCAGCTCTGTTTCAATGGAGGAGAGGTGTGTCAATGGAGTTCGTACCATTGTCAATGGAGGACGGAAACGGCTATGGAGGTTTTGTATACGAGGTGGAGAGTTTGTTGAATGGGATTAGGGGGAGTTTTTTAGGGGATCGTGCGGTGAAGCCGTTGGGATATTATCCCTAATTTTTTTTTTCTTTTTTTTTCCATATGCGCGACTACTTCTCCTTCTGTTTCTCTTTCTCTTTTCAGCGCCGAAGTATTTTTTTTTTCTTTTTTCTCTTTCTAGCGCCAAACTATTTCTTTTTTTTTTCATATGAAGACTAAAACTTTTAGTGCCAAAAGTGGCGGCAAAAAATATTTTTCTAACAATCACGACACGTCAATCACGACACGTCCCTCAAAAAGTCATGGAAAGAAATTGACAACACCTAACAATGTGTCGTCTTTAAAAAAGGATGACATATTTATTTTAGATGTCGTGATCTTTATTATAATTGAATTATTTACGACACTTTTCAAAATTATGTTGTCTTTATCTATTTTTCACGACACATTTTTATAAGGTGTCGTCTTTATCTACTTTTCACGACACATTTTTACAAAGTGTCGTAAAACTTATGTCGTGAAAAGTACTTTTTCTTGTAGTGTATATAAGGTGTGTATGTTAATTTTATTATTACAAATTGAAGCAATTGACAAATTGATTAGATTACAAAAGATTATATAAAAAAACAAAGGGGGTATAACTTTATATGTCTTAATAAAAGGTATAACTATGATTATGAGTCTTATCAGCCTGTTTGTTACATTTTTCGAAACCAGGAATTTATAAATTACTTAGATTTACACTATACCCATATTGTATATTGTTCTAACACGCTCAATCAAATCAAATGGGGTTTATTGTTTTTTTACTCAAAAAGATTTTTTTAGTTATTTTATATATATAGTCAAGTTATTTTTCTTTTAGTTTGAAGACATGCTCTACTAGGTAAGAACATAAAACAAATTCTTATGTTCATAAGGCTACTAATGGTAGGTCTCCCATGTGCTTGGCACATTTCTTATATGTGTGTTTTACTTATTTTTTTCCTTTAATTTTTATTGTATCACAGTTGTTGGATGGATTGTGAATTGAGCTGTAAATTGAAAAAATCTGTTGATACTATCTGTAATTATTTTCTGTTTGTATTCTATATATTTACTCGCACATATCAATTTGTTTTGTAGAAATATTTGTTTCGCAGGATTTTGTTATTATTTTCTGTTTGTTTTCTATATATTTACTCGCACGTATCAATTTGTTTTGTAGAAATATTTGTTTCACATGATTTTGTTAATATGTCGCAATTTTGAAATATATCCATAATTCTAGGAGTATATTCGTGTAAAGGTAATCTTCTTTCTTATCATCCTAGGTTTTTATGGGACTAAAATTTTATGAATTTTTGGTTATTGTTTGAGATTAAATTTGTGGTTTTGGTGGTGTTTTTGTGCTTCTCAGTATGGTATTTATCCCACTCTTAAATGTTTTCTTTCCGTTTTGGTAGTTCTGTCTAAATTGTCAAGTGGTGATAATTTAATAGTTGCATCCTAATATTTGAAGACTATATTAACCCTATTAAATTTTTGTAGGGTATGAATGTGATGATTTTATCTTTTAATGAACAAAAGTCCATTTTGTCGAAGATTAAATGATGACATTTTGTTATGTTGTTTCTTTATTTTTTGACCTTTAGGTGTGGTTTACATGCTCCCACAGTACCAGTAGGTCTACCCCCAATTCATTTTCATATTCTTATTTATCAATTGCATCTATAATTTCATGGTGTGGTTTTATGAGCAACTGTGTTATAACTGAATTTTTTCCGTTATTGGGTGTATTGAACAAAAATAAAGTTGCTAATTTCATTTCATGAGACATAACAGCAAAACAAAAAAAATCAATTAATTTCATTCACACGACAGTGGAAAAAACAACCCAAGTTGCTAATGCATATATGCTGCTGCATTGGTAATTTTTTTTTAGTTTATATACTTATTTTATGCATTTTTCTAAATGTTTTTATTTGCTGAAATTTTTTATTGGCTGAACTTTTCTATTCGCTGAATTTTTTTATTTGCTGAATTAATATTAGCCTAATATTAATCCTTTGCTAATGTGTGTGAGGGATCCTTCTTCTTCAATCGATTCTCACACATAATCTTCAATTTACTCTAATGGTGTTTAGGAACATAATCCAATTTTCCCCCTAAATAATACTAACATTATGAATCATTAAGATGTTGTAATCTCCAGTAGGGCTGATTTTGGTATGATTCATTCAATAACAGGACTGATTTGGTTATGTACGATTCATTCAATAGCATGATCGATTTTGTAATAGCAGCCCTTTTTCTTAACAATTCAATAGCATCCCTTTTTCTTAATTTAAAGTAGTCTGGACTGATTCAATAGCATCCCTTTTATAGTGTGAAAATTAAAAACTGTCCTAATTTTTTTTATTAATCATAACATGTATAGTGTTCCGTCTCTTTTCATACTTTGTCTCCGTATTTGGCGATATCCAACTCGCCTTTTGAGGAAAATAAAAAGATGATTAGTATTCCTACGGTGACGTGTTATGTATTACAACTTATGTTTTGGAGGATGGGAACAAGACCAGTAGCCGTGTTTTCCAACTTTGTTGTGTGTTCACTCGCGAGAATGGAGGTATCTACTCAACTTTTTATTCTGGGTTAAGTAAATAGTCATAACAAGTGAAACGTTGGTAGTTTTTTGTTATTTAAATCATAATTTTGTACTACAATAACAGTTATGGGGAAGTGGTCATGGAGTTGCGTTTGCAAGGATTGGCGCAAAGTTGAATGCAACAGAGTGGATCTAGAAACAAATGGATGGCGCAAGGTTCAAGGCAAAACGCATGTAATGTGTGGCGCAAGCATCGACATAATGGAAAAAATAATATTTTTTTTATTATATTTAAAATTCATTGTCGTGGTAGTATTATTTTATCATCATTTTGTTGGTAATGTTGCTAATAATGATTCTTTTGTTGGATAATATATTGTCCGGGAAGGACCTGAGTTTTGGTTTCTTAAATAGGTGGATAATCCTATAAATAGAGAAAATGTTGCCCAAATTTTTTAAAACGTGTACACAATTTTGTGTTTATATTAAATTCCATGACTACAAGTCTTAGTCGACGCAGTTTTTTGGATTTGTTGTCGTTAAAAAACTACGATGGCATGTTTATTTTTAGATTACACTTTGTTTTGTTGGGGAATTAAATTTTCGTCATTTTGTAATTACACTTTGTTTTTTATTTATAGTTATTTATTCTTATCAATCAAATTGTTGCTTTGTATATCAACTCGAGTTGGAGATGGTTGAGGTCGTGGGTTGAACAAAAAAGTGGCAGGAGTCCGAGATGGAGGTGTTGCGTGGCCACGTTGTTCCATGTTTTTTTTTCCAAAAGGGGGTTACTTATTTTTAGGTAATTGTATTTCAAATTGTTGGACACAACAAACTATGCTTTCATCATTTTTAGTATGCATAGTTGTGTATAATTACATTATAGGTTAGTGTAATTTGCATTAAAGAATTTGTGGGATGAATTTGGGCTCTTTGTATATTGTTTTATTGGTTACTACCCTTTGAGGAGGGTGGATAGTTCAATAAATAAAGGAGGCTCTGTCCATTTTTTTAAATTGATACTTTGTTTATTTGAGGCACAATGTGAATTCAGTTTATGAATATTGTATATATCATGTTATATGTGAATCTGTTTGATGAATTTAGATTATTTTTATATTGTTGGACTATGTGTTATTTGTTAAGCGGGGTGGATAGTCCTATGGAAATAGGAAATTATGGCTAATTTTTTTAAAATTACACTTTATTTGGTTGGGGGACGAAATTTTTTTCATTTCTCAAATACGTACCTTGAAAATTTTCATTGTTTCGCGATTATGTACTCTGGAAATTTTTTTCGTGCCTTCAGGCACGGGCATTTCGTTAGTATATATGTCCTATAGGTGATGGTGATACGAATTTTCTAGCAGTACATCTTGGGTGATTTCAGTGTACTAGTTGATCAGGGTCGAAGGATCGTGCTAAGAGACAATTGCGGTTATAGCGACCCAAGGAGTTAGAGAAAGATTCAAGTTATGTTCTTAGTTACAATGCTCGTTATTAGATTGTTTCATTAGTATGATATGTGTGAATGACATAATGGATCCCTACGATCGACATTGTCAAGGAGTAGTGTATCAGAGGGTTCCTTGTTTGGATTTCGCTTTGCGAGACGCCCCACGCACGAAATGCAGTGCAATGTTGAAAATGGAGAGAAGTTGTGTCTTAAGTATTTGAATGTATGTTGTTTAGAGAATAAACTCTTATATTCAAGCTAAATGCTAATGTGCGACGTATTAAGACTTATAACGGGTTTATGTTTATAATTGGAACCATTAGAGCCGAGTAAGGCATATATGTATATGTATATGTATATGTATATGTATATGTATATGTATATGTATATGTATATGTATATGTATATGTATATGTATATGTATATGTATATGTATATGTATATGTATATGTATATGTATATGTATATGTATATGTATATATATTAATGTGGGATTTAAATGGAAAGAATTTTTGGGTTATATCAAGATCGCAGGTCATGGGGGTATGGGTCGGGCGTATGATAAGTTAGGTTGTCCTTATATGGGTGGGGTAACTTATTTAAGGTTCCAAGATATGCCTAGGAGCACGCTGTAGATGAGAGGTGATTTTGGGGTTTCACGAGAGTGAGACTCCACTCTAATTATGAAAGAGTGCATTTAGATTTATTATGCACGGTTAACACACTTGATAAATATTTTTACACCTCGGGCTCTGACCCGTTTCTTTTGCTATATATGTATGTATATTTTACTACATATGTCCTACCGCATGGATACCGGATGCTTTTCTATCCAGAGTCTTGGGAGCCATAGCAGTTGCGGACTGTGGCGGGATTTGGTTTGTAGTTTCTTTCTACTTCTTTGTAAATCTATATACGATTCATTTGTATATTGGGTTTACACCCAAGAGTTATTTGTAGATGTTTATACTTCTTCTTTAAGGATGTTGTACTATTTATGACCCGACAGCTTATTCGAGTATATCTCCTTGTATGTACTCAATTCATGTTATTCTAGAACTTTCTTTCATCATCATACTTGTGCATATTACCTTTGTTAGTAGATGTATATTGTTGGGTTGTTATTCGTTGCATGTTTTATTTTAAATTTTTGGCATACGCTTTTATAGTTTCAGGTAGTTAGTCGTATCTATTTTAGTATAGTCTGTTGATGCTGAGAATGAGCCATTTGAGATTCCTGATTAAATGTATTATAGGGATGGCCACCCGTTATTATTTTAAGCGGGGTGTCACAGATGGTATCAGGGCATCAGGTTCTAGTGTCTTTAGGATCTGTGCGGGTTTTTTGCGTTCTTACACAAGTGTTCTTGATGTAGAGACCTACTATTAGGATTATTGTGTTCCCTACGAGTATCTTCTTCTACGAGGTGTACTCATTTGAACGACGTTCTGACACAGTTGATTTCGTCTCAGACGTCGCCAAGAATATTTCGTCTAGAAAGGAGAAAGATGAGAGATGCGATACTCATAACAGATCTTGGGTACGCTTTGAATGGAGGTATTCTTTTTTCGCAATTCAGGTGGAGATAAGGAGGAGATTTCTAGCGGTGACTCGAGGTGATCTAACGGTGGTCGAATAAGAAGGAGAATTGACTCTAATGGAGAATTTTGTGACCGATAAGGTAAGTATTGAGGTTAAATAATTAGTGAAGCCCTTGGGAGGTGTGTGGCGTTGTTTCAAATGTCATGAGTATCGTCTTCTTGGAAGAAGGAGTAAGTAATCTGGGGACTTGGGTTCATTGAGTAGGACTGAAGGAGTTGTCAGGGGTCGCAATAGCTCTTTGTCCTTCGGGATAGTTAGGGAAGATTTTTGGGAAGATGTTTCTCTTATGGAGAAATAGGCTTTAGGAAGAAAGATTGTCCTGGAAGAAGTAGAGGACTTTGAACAGGGATTCAGGGATGAAGCGAAACAATTAAAGTGTGGAAGTATAAGGTAGTACACCTTTCTTTAGGTTTAGTTCATGCTTTGCGCGACATTGGGGAGGGTCACATGTAAGGTATAATGAGTGGTTAGCCGCTATAACCATAGTGTGTATAGAATTTCCTACGAGGACGGAGTGAGCTAGTGTGGCCTTTGTATGGCGTCTTTTGAGATCATAGCCCCTCTCGTGAGGAGCTAGTAGAGAGCTGTGTAATTGAATTCTGGAAGTGCGTACTTTTAAGGTTTATTGAGTAGTGGTTATAAGGTTATTGTTTTATAGATAAGCTACTGCAGGTAATTGTAGTGTTCCATTGAGGGAAGGACTTACTTTGCGGCAATGCTTTGCTGTAATGTAAAGGATTTGCATAGCTAAAGAGGTTCAGAGTTTAGAATATTCATTGTTGAACACGGAATTCATCTCAGAGTTGTGCTGGTTTTAAGATCAAGTGGGTCGGTGAGAGTATTGTATTTGTTGAGGCCTTATGTCTTGAACATAAGGTGTTTGTTTGGCGTGTCGAAATACATGGAGTTATTATATATTATAATGTTATATAGGCCTATGGGCAATACACAATCTTTTATAAAGCCTTAATCCTGGTTCAACTAATCTCAATCCCCGACATATCTACATAGTAGTGTATTAGGAGGGTCCCTTGTTTGGATTTTTCTTATGAGACCTCCCCCGCATGAATGTAACGAATGTCGGGAATTGAGAAGAGTTCAACCCTTGGAAATTTCATACTTTATATTCTTAGTACGTTACTATAGAATAATCTGTTAAGGAGTTGTACTACCATTTGAGGCTTGTAGAGCCGCGTTATGTTGATACAAGTTGAGCTCGGGTACGGGGTGTATGGGCGCCATGGGTAGCTAGTTTGATTTTAAAGTTCATATGGTTCGATGTGAGAAGTGGGAGAGATATGTATAATGATCTTGAGGGTAGATGTAAGTACTAGATGAGATTAGAAGTCCTAGGCATAATTTAAATTTTGCGGGAAATTCTTGTAAGGGGGGAAGTATGTAATACCCCGTGACTTTGGGACTGAGAAATTAAATTTTTGGGAGAAATTAAATTTATTTAAATTGAAGAATTTTAAAATTTGGTAATAGAGGTCCAAAAATTGAGGACGTTATAAAGTATTACGGATGATGATTTTGAGTGCGCCATTGATTCCGGATGGGTCGAGATAGTCAAAATGACTGTCCTTAGGATTTATTTCGGTTTCGAAATATTTTTAAGTCAGTTTGACTCGAATTGGAGTAAACGAGTCATTTAAAGTGTGTATTATCATTTAAAACTGGGATTTATCTTTTAAAGGTTTAAGAGGCTAACGATTTCAGCCTATCTCATTTGTGAGAAAGATAAAAAGAGAAAGGAAGAAAGAAACAAGAAGAAAGGAGACAAAGAGAGGAGAAAAAACTTGGATATTCCGGCCCGTACGCGATCTCGGGGACGATTCAACCTCTACGATTTTCAGACAAGTGTTTAATCTTACTAAATAATTCATTTGTATATTTTATTTCATAATTTGTGGATAAAAGAATTGAATTTTAGGGTTTAATGGCAAAACCTAATCTCTAGGGTAAAAATCTTGCATTTGAGGTGATATAATTATTGGGTAGTTATATGATGAGTTTTAAGGTTAGAAACATGTTTGGGATGAAGATTTATGGTTGGGAAATGGTTTAGGGGAATTTTGGAAAGTTTGGGTTTTGGAGAAATTACCCCATTTCGTGGCTTGTTGCACAAGCCGAATCGATTAGCCCCTAGCGAATCGATTCACTATGTTGAAGAAGCATCAGGTCTTTAGGGCCAAATCAACTCACCCCTTGCGAATCGATTCAGTATGTAGCAGGCTTACATGTCTAGTCTAGGTGGGCCGAATCGATTCGTTGAGGCCAAATCGATTCGCTGTTGGGACCGAATCGATTCAGAGGGGCTAAATCGATTCGAAAATAGGGTAGTTTTGAATAATATTTCCTAGGGAGAGTTTTACTCCTATTCCCTTGGGCTTATCGATTTGGAACATTATAATTTGATGAAAGGGGATATGATTTGAAGGTTTATAAGGGGTTTCTTATATGATATGATGGTGGGGACACATCAAACTATTTTGGAGAAAACAAATATGTGCATATTGGAGATTATTGTATTGATATAGTATGGAATTTTCTTTGAGAATGGGAGTTCTTTTTAGAGGTCATAAGTGAGCCTAGATATGACGCAAGGTTAAGGACCCTTTGAGATAGTTGGGAGGGTACGGCATGGAATTGTAGGTCCATATTTGTGTCGAATCCTTATAGCGATGGGATTCTATTTAAGATATGATTTGGGGACCAATGAGAGCTAGAGGTCGCGTATCCTTAGTGATGCTAAACGAAAGGAATAGATCATAAATGTGGTAATGTTAGGGGTTCATACGAGCAATTGAACCTTAGGAAGAATTGAGACGGATTGGTTCATACTATCAACTAAAATATGTTGTGTTGTAAATCTAGTTGGGATAGTGGTTATATATTTGGATGTGATTAACAATGGGGATTCAAATAATTGATGGGATCATAAAAATAAATTTAGTCTTGAGCTTAAGGCTTACAAATTATTGGTTGTGTGAGTAACAATTGGGATTCTAATACTTCAGAGGATCATGTAATAAACCTAGGATGAAGGTTGAGGTTTGTATACTATTAGTTATGGTATACCAATAGTCTGAATCATTATTAGGTATATTGATGCGATTTCGGATATAAATGGGATGCGTAGGGATTGTTACCCACATTAAACTTTGGGTTGATAACCTTAATGTTGGATATATATATATATATATATATATATATATATATATATATATATATATATATATATACTATAAGACTATTCATATCATAGGGGTAATGGATAAATATGCATCAAGTGAGGGATCGTATTTATATAACGAATTAAGTTAACACGCTTGAAACGACTTCTAGTATATTGAGGATTATGTACACTTATAGCCGAGTTTGTAAATTCTCATACATACGGACGAGAGATAGTGTGTATATATGTGTATATGTGGATATATAAATGTGGAAATATGTATATGCGTGTGTACATATGGCATGAATATCTATACCGTGCGTGATGGTTTGATTACATGATGTGATCATATGGGTGTATATATATATATATAGTGTGTGAATTCTATATATACTAATGGTGTGAAGCATACCCAACACATGCTATCATGGGAAGTTGTGCGATGAGGGTGAGACCATGGCTTGAGGACCAGGGTGTGGATATTCCCCAGGTTATGGTCGTCCATTATTAATTGTGTGGTTTTATATTTTGGGGGTGACAAGTCTTGGTTATGGGTCGTTCTCACATACCGATTAGTAACTATGACCGCTTTCCATACGTTGTGATTTGGTTTTGACCACGAAGTAGGTGATATTTAGTCCTACCGGTGGTCCCCATGATGGTATGTGAGAGATTCCCTAGAAGATGATAGCATGGTGTAGTATTTTGGTATCCTATAACCATTTATGTTATGTGTATTGCAAGGTATACATTATGTGTGGTATGTATACGTGGTTATATGAATGAATGGTTGCTTATATATATATATATATATATATATATATATCCTATAGGTGATGGTGATATGAATTTTCTAGTGGTACATCTTGGGTGATTTCAGTGTACTAGTTAATCAGGGTTGAAGGATCGTACTAAGAGACAATTGCGGTTATAGCGCCCCAAGGAGTTAGAGAAATATTCTAGTTATGTTCTTAGTTACAATACTTGTTATTAGGTTGTTGCATTAGTATGATATGTGTGAATGACATAATGGATCCCTACGATCGACATTGTCAAAGAGTAGTGTATCAGGGGGGTTACTTGTTTGGATTCGCTTTGCGAGACGCCCCACGCACGAAACGCAGTGCAATGTTAAAAGTTGAGAGAAGTTGTGTCGTTAGGTATTTGAATGTATATTGTTTAGAGAATAAACTCTTATATTGAAGCTAAATGCTAATGTGCAACGTATTAAGACTTATAACGGGTTTATGTTTATAATTGGAACCATTAGAGCCTAGTAAGGCATATATTTTTATATATATAAATTAATGTGGGATTTAAGTGGAAAGAATTCTTGGGTTATATCAAGATGGCAGGTCATGCGGGTATGGGTCGGGCATAGGGTAAGTTAGGTTGTCCTTACATGGGTGGGGTAACTTATTTAAGGTTCCAGGATACACCTAGGAGCGCGCTGTAGATAAGAGATGAGTTTGGGGTTTCACGAGAGTGCGAATCCACTCTAATTATGAAATAGTGCATTTAGATTTATTATGCACGGTTAACACACTTGCTAAATATTTTTACACCTCGGGCTCTGACCCGTTTATTTCTCTCTTGCTATATATGTATGTATATTTTACTACATGTGTCCTACCGCATGGATACCGGATGCTTTTCTATCCAGAGTCTTGGGAGCCGTAGCAGTTGCGGACTGCGGTGGGATTTTGTTTGAAGTCGCTTCCTACTTCTTTGTAAATCTAGATATGATTAATTTGTATATCGGGTTTACACCTAAGAGTTATTTGTACCTGTTTATACTTCTTCTTTACAATTGTTGTACTGTCTGTGACCTGACAACTTATTCAGGTATATTTCCTTGTATGTACTCATTTCATGTTATTCTATCACTTTCTTTCATCATCATGCTTGTGCATTTTACCTTTGTTAGTATATGTATATTGTTGGTTTGTCGTCCGTTGCATGTTTTATTTAAAATTTTTGGCATCCGCTTTTATAGTTTCCGGTAGTTAGCCTTATCTATTTTAGTATAGTCTGTTGATGCTGAGAATGAGCCATCTGAGATTCCTGATTAAATGTAGTATAGGGCTGGTCACCCATTATTATTTTAAGCGGGGTGTCACGGGCATGTTGTCTTAGCATGATTATATTGGCATTTTCTTTTAGCATAGGCTTATTTTTCAATTAGATTATGAAGCTATATTAGTTTGTTAGTCAGGTATGCCATGTTTAAACCTATAACGTTTTTTTTAAGATATAAGCTTTAGGATGCTCCAGAATGTATTGGTACTATAGATAATGAATTGAATATTGATTGGTGTGTTTTTGAGTTTTTTTAATAATAAAATGCACTTAAAATGTATTTTATTAAAATTTAGCTGTTTAAAATTTATTTACAATATTAAGTCAATTTTCCCACTTTAAAGTACCTGGTATTTAAGAAGATATCTACGGTTTTATGTTCGGTGATGGACCAACTTTTTTTTACCGTTATTTTTTTACTTAAATCTGAAAATGGTTAGTAAGGTGGTTGTACTTCCTTAGGATTAAAAGCAAGATTTGATGGTCTCACCTTATCTTGAGCACAAGGCTCAAGTAAAAGGACACCTACATCATATCTGATAACTAGGCTCAATAAAAGGATGGTCATCTATTTTAAATAGTAACCATTTTCCCTCTTTCAGTACTGACATCTTGATTTGTGGGTGTTATCTATCAATTGTTGCTCTCACTTCTTAGTTGCAGGAGAGAGAGAGACAATTTTGGGGCAAGTCTCCAGCTTAATTTGTTATGAAGCTTGGATATTTGATTTCAAGGCATGCTTAAATTGTAATCTCGATGGGCACTATCGTGGCTTCAGCGTTCATGCGTAACCTCAACACCTCAGATAGTCTTCCAGGATACGAAATCACCCTCACCCTTTCGTGGATTGGAAAAATCAGCCTCACCTTCCATGCTCTAAATTTATTTTTAATTTCAGTAATAAAATTTTTAGTTTTTAGATTTATTCCCTTGATGATTGTTATATTCTTCCTATTTGAGTTATAATACTAACATTTTTTTTAGATTATTATCAAAAGGTTCTCATTTGGTTTTTTGCATCTCTTATATGCTTTTTATGTTGAAATTGTAACTTATGATGTTGCTTATGTAGTTGTTGCATGTTGTTCAATCTTTTATATGAAATTTGATACACATGTATGCGAGTCATTGAATTTGGTAGTTTGAAATGTAATTCTATAAACTTTTTAAATTTCTTAAACTTGGTTTGAAGGATTACCTAAGCTTTTTAAAATTCAATAAACTTTTTATATTACATGATATTTGGAGGTGTTTTAAAAAATAGTTATGAAATTTAAGGATTAAAAACAAATCTCAGTTTAATTTGTAATTTGTGAAAGATTGAATTAAGTAGTGATGGTACACGTTGTGACTAAAAGTACAAAGTTATGTTGTGACTAAAAGTACAAAGTTATGTTGTGACTAAAAGTACAAAGTTATGTTGTGGCTAAAAAATCTCAGTTATAATTATATTATGACTAAAGGTAAAAAATTGTTCCTAATTGGAATTATTACCTGTCGTACTAATGAAGGAAGTAGTTTGAATAATATGTAGGAGGATGTCATTTATCTCAATAATTGGAATTGTTACAACACATGGGAAGAAACAATGAACACCATTCCCAACAATATTATATGGGAGGCAAAACACTAAAATAAATTATTATGCTTTATGTTTTTTGTAATTTAATAATGATTATATAGGTTTTGATTTTCTATATTATATATGAAACGAAAGTTGAACATTCTATTAATTTTGTCATTTAATTAAAAAAATTCTTATACCGTGCCATCGGCACGGGTACACCCTAGTGTATATATATATATATATATGAAGTAATGAATATATACGAAAATCGCACAACGTATTGGTCTAACCAATCCTGAAGTCCGAACTGAATTTTTAATCAAATAATTAAGTGTTCACTCAATTGAATTTTCGGTTCATCTCAACCGAACCCATCTACACATTGGCCTATCACACGTACCTAACCCTAAAAATATTTTCCAATAGTCCTAATCTAGCCCTGAAGCCCATATGTCTATTTCCCCAACACTAATGGGTCAAAATGATGCCCAACCAAAATCCGAGCAGGCCAGTAAATAGAACCGATTCGCTTAGCAGATTGAACAGGTTCGATCAATCGAATTGGTTTGCTTGGCCGTCCAAACAGGTTCGATTAGTTGAGATAATTATCTCCCCAAGTGAATCGGTTCAGTTTACTGGGCTACATGTCATCTTCCTCCTCGAGTTTTCCTCTATAAAACCCTCCAATAGAGGTCCCATCCCCCTAACACCTAAAATTGATAATCCACATCAATATATTATCAATTCATATGTATTCTAACGTAGAATTAAACTTGATTCCATCATCTAAACACAAGGATTCCAACTTATTCATTAATTGAAATGGCTCAGAATTAATCAAACATTAAAATTTATTGATTTCTAACAACCTATCAATATTCTCACGTTCATTCTCATAAATCTAGAAATATATTAAGAGTTTTCCATCCATTCATATTCATCTTTCAATCTCAGATTTGGTTCCTAATCAATTATGAAAGTAATTAACTACAAAATTTGCAATCTAAAGAAAGTAAATACTTGCCTTATGGATATGATCCGAAGTCTTGTTATGTAGGGATAATTCTGAATTCCAAAGATGTTCCTTTACTTTCTTCCTTAATCTCTTCTCGTAAACTCTTCCTTAATCACAATTTTGCAAAGGCCAACAATGAGGTTGTCATCCACCTCTTTACATTAAAACGTACGTGTACAAAGACCAATATATCCCCATACGGGCCCTACTACGTCCGACCCCCCCCCCCCCCCCCCCAAATACCCAATTATAACACTCGGGTACCTATTTTGGACCATTTTGACCCATTTCGGATCACCAGTGTACTAAAAAAGGTCATTAGAGTCACCCAACAAAAAGTCCACAAACATCTCATTAATCGGGTCTGACATGCGCATACAGTACGCATCTCCCATAAAATATACAAATTTGTCGATGTACCTCTCTGTTGACATAATTTAATAAATCATCGTTTTTCAGTCATATACGACATATGATAAATCACATATCTATTTACTTATCACATGCAAGTAAATAATAATAATAATAGTAATAATAATAATAAATCCTTAACTCGCTTAATAATATTTATCGAACTCAATTTAATTTCCCTAGTTAAATTAATAATTAACTGCACATGGAAAATAAATTTCTCATTTGTAAACACCCCATTCTGTTACTGCCTAAACTCTACTTAGGTCCCTAGCACCTCCCTTCGTGACTACAAACCCAGGTCATTCCCCGAGTACTGACCTAGAAGCCACCGGGCGCTCCCGAGCTCCGTTTGACCAAAAGTCAAAGTCTTCAGCTCGATCGAGACTGAATAAATCTTCAAAGGGCACTGAAACCCATTTCCAACGGTCCATCCCACGAGCGATTCCGACTTAACATGTGGACGATCGACCTGTTTCCCCCTGAAACTCAATCAGGAGGCCACCGGGCGCTCTCGGGCTTTGTTTGACCTATGTCAACTCTTCAACTCGATCGAGAAAAAATTAATCTTCAAAGGTCACTAAAACCCTTTTATAATGGTTCGCTCCGTCCGTGATTTCGACTTACAGTACGAACGATCCATTTTACTCCGAGGGGTCACCGAATGCTTCCAGGGCTCGGTTGACCAAAGTCAACTCCCTGAACTGGATCAAACTCTTTGGAATGTCGAAGTACATCTCCTAAACTTTCCAACGGTCCACCCTGTGCGCGATTCAGAGTTACCATGCGGACGAATGATTCGTTTGCGTCCGACAATTCCCCGCTCAATGGACTGACGAATGCTTCCAAACCATATTTGACCCAAAGTTAACTCCCGAACCCGGGAGAAGTCGAAAGGACTTTCGAAGGTCTCTGAATTACCTTTCCAATGGTCCACCCCCCGCGCAATTCTGATCAACGGTTTGCGTTTTGTGGTCGATTTTCCGAAAAGGCTTGAAAGACACTACCAAACGGCAGGTCCAGACCCTGCCTATCAAAAGTGTGCCTAAACGCACCTGTCGATTGCTAGGAACAGGGCTATGACAATCGAAAATGCCTCGGGCCTATAAAAATGAGGCCTGACCTCACTTGCAAGAAGGAGGCCAGATCTGATAGATATCACTCTCAACAAATCCAGAAAATCTCTCTTGAAGTCAGCGTGATTTCCACACCCAAATCCCTTTCCAATTCACTTTTTATCATCCTTTTCATCAAACTTGGTGAATTCACTACCCTCCATCATCATCCAAGTCTAAAGGCTACTCTCCAACATTCAAGATCAAGTTGAAGATCTTCAAGAAGGTCCAATTTTCTCAACTCTCTCCTTAAATTCTCAAAAATTCGCAATAACTTGTTTTATTACTTAGCACTTTCATTATCTCATCACACACATCCTAATATAATTTTTATTTAGTATTATTGCACATATATTATTTTCATATAAATAAAAACCCAAGAAACAAGAAAAAGAGGGTTTCCTCATAAACTCCAAACGGGGATTCTAATACTTTTCTTACACTTTTCTCACAACTAAAACACTTTTTCTACACACACACACAAAAAAAGATAATCCCCCGGTTGGATTTATGGGATAAATCCCACCCCTCGTTTTGCATGCGAACTATGCGGACTTTGATGCCTCTATAGGCTACGTAGGCATCTTGAGTACAACCCGAGACTCGAGTCCTATTTTTACTTTTTCTCTCATTTTCTATTTTCTCTAAACTCCACGCTCTTATATTGTATATATACATATATTTGTTCTTAGTGGCGTATTATTCCACATGCGTTATCGTTCCATCATAACGGTCAACGTAAGGATAATCGCATAAATCCTATTTTCTAATATTTTTATACCTTCCTACGGATGACTCGCTTTACCTCTTCCATGGTGCAAGTCGATGATTCCTATCTCCACTATATATACACATGCACACATATCACGAGGATAATAAAGGAAAATGACAAAAACCCATGAGAGTCCAAAAGCGCGGAATGGGTGCCTAACACCTTCATATTTCGTAACTTAGCCTCCGGACCTTTTTCAAATCATTTTGGTTTCGTATGCATCAGTATGTCCTTGGATGTTGTCCTTCGGGATGGCTCCCTTTCTTTTGTCTATTTTGAGTAAAATAGACCGGCGACTCTATCTCTCTACATCTTTCACCTCACCCAAATGATGCCGGTCGAAGCTCTCCCGAGAGGGACGTACGAGACCTAGGATCCTCCATCGCGCGCCCGCCTGCTATGAGGATCGGGGGGGGGGGAGATGGCCATAGTGGCGACGCTGCTGGGGACATTCGTTTAGGGCTAGACTCTATTTACATGGATGTTATGTTTGTTTATATTTTACCCCAATTTTTCATGTTCCCCTTTTCATGTATATCCCATACTTATGCTTCTATTCACACACTTATAGAAAATTTTCACACCAAGTGCACCTAGGATCACATATATCCTCATGTTGCACGCATCACCCATACTTGGTATACCATCGGTACTCATACTTTGCTCCCCGTTGGGCATGATCAAGAAAGATACTCTCATCATAAGATACTAGTAAGAGGATCATGCATGATTCACACAACATCACCAAAGAGCATTGTGATGGGCGCTGGTCCGGAAGGGCGCAGTTAGCCTAAGCGATATGACTCTCACCTTCCGTTGGCTAAGTACCTTAGACGTACATCGAACGGTTCCCCTCGCATCGTACCGCTTGACCGAAGTCATGACGGGAGGTATATCGCAGGGACCTCATTCACGTACGCTGAGTATATCAAATTCTCTCTCACATGTACTGTCCTCACGAGGTATATGGTGAGGCAATTCACATACACTCAGGTATATCAAATGGCTTGTCCACACGTACTGATTGCCCAAAAGAGCAAGATGTATATCGTGGAAGTCACGCCAAAGGGGGGAACCCTTTCCAATTCACCCAACCAACTGAATACCCGCATATAGGTGTCAGTCCTAGGACATGCATATAAGATTGCCAATTTCAACTTGAAACTCTATCAAAATTCCGGGTCGGCCTGCCGCACGAATTTTCGCACATTTTTATAATGGGACCCTGTCCGTGAGCCTGGTCACAAGTCCAGCCATAGCTTTGCATATATTATAAACCCAATTTTTCCAAGCTCGGTCTCGTTCGGCATTTCATTTTGCATTTAGGAGAATTAATACAAGTGAAAACATAATAATAATAATAATAATAATAATAATAATAATAATAATAATAATAATAATAATAATAATAATAATCATGCTGAGACCGTCTCCAAAAAAAAAATTCTCTTTTTTTTATCCAAAATCCAAAAACATTTTTTCCCTTTCCTTATCAAAAATCCAAAAACATATATCCTCTCTTTATCAAAAATCCAAAAATATTTTGTCTTTCAATCTAAAAAAAAGAAAATATCAAGAATATATTCATCCTCTTTTTCTAAAAATAAATCCCATTTTACACCTTCTCAGGTCGATCACAAGCCCTTATCCAGACTCCTTATTAGCTTCGGTCTTCAGTTAAGTCACCCCAAAGTTCTGTCTGTTCCCATATTACTCGTTCTGAGTCCAGAATCCATCCGATTTCCATGAAAAAATAGATCAAGTACCTGTTGTGCAGTCAGATCTGACGTCAGTCCTAGCTCAGCTTGTATCCAAGATTGACAACCTCTAAACCGAGGTCCGAGAGATGAAACAAAAGTAGGTTCCCGTTCCTCAAGAACCTAAGGCCCTATTTCCTCGTGCTATGGATCTACCCGAGCCAATCTAGGTTCTTAAAAAGTATCATCACGCTCCACATGTCCCTCTTATTAATGGGCCATCGCCTACCCAGCTTCCGATGCCGAATCTTTGCCAACATGGGGCTAACTTGCCTATGATCATTGATCCGAAGGAAAAAGAGCTGCACAAAGTCAAAGAGGACCTCAAGATGATCACCAAGAAGTTTGAACAAGTTATAATCTTAGGGAATTATATGGATTACACCCACATGTGTCCTTATCCCAAAGCGAGGTTACCCGAAAAGTTCAAGATGTCGAATATCGAGAAATTCGAAGGAAGTAGACCCCCGATTGTTCATCTCTGAAGTTATCACCATTCCATGACTCTACTAGGGGCTTCTGAAGAAGTGATGGCCCAATTATTTCAGCAAACTTTGAAGGATAGCGCCCTCTGGTGGTTTTTGTCTCTCGAAGAGTCCAGAATTCGTAGTTGGGTGGATGTGGCTCGAGAATTCATGTCACAGTACAAATATAACGAAGAGCTTAAGGTCACCCACCATGATTTAGAGCTGCTCAAACATAACCCTGGAGAATCAGTCAGTAACTTCATCGCCCGATGGAGGGAAAAAGCTGCAACCATGACCAATCAGCCTTCCGAGGAAGAACAAGTCAGCATAGTGAAGAAGAACTTCTTACCGCATGTTCGAGCAACGATGGAAGGACAATACTATACCCATTTTCGAGTTCTTAGAGAAGCAGGAATAGAAATCGAGGACGGTCTTGCCAAATAGGAGTTGACCCAAAGAAGGTGTCCGGACAGTTCACCGCCAGAAAATATGACAAACCTGCCAAGGCTACAGTCTCAACCATCAACAACATCTCTCAACCAAGAACATCATGGGTACCGAAAATCCGCCCTGTCCAAGTCCGAAAGGAATACAATGAGGTCAATGATCCTCTCTCCAAAGTTTATCAAGCCTTGTTAAGCCGAAACCATATCAAACCCTTAGATCCCCGTCCATTGCCAAATCCACTCCCAAGAAACTTCAAAAAAGATGCTTATTGTGACTTTCACCAAACTACTCGCCAAACCACCGACCAATGTCTTCACCTCTGAAACATAATCCAAGGTCTAATTGACCGGGGTACCATTGCCCCACCAGCTAATCCTAAGCCAAAACTACTCACAACCCACTTCCAAATCATGCCAATGCCATTTTCTTAGAAGAGAACCCAGAATTTGATCCCTCACCTCAAATCACACCCATATACTCTCCTAAACCTCTCCAAAATTTCCCATATTTCCTCCTACACCCTGATAGCCTCGCTGATCAGGCACTGTCACTCCTTAACAGAGCATGCATCGTCGTCCGTTATCGTTCTAAAAATTGAAGTATGGAATTGTCAGAAGTGTTAAACCAACTCCTAGAGTTCGGGATGAAATTGCCCTCACAGATGATCATTGATTGACAAAGGTTCAGTACATTGTTCTTGGAAGAACGGAAAAGGGCTTGAGATTCAGATAGTTGGGTAGTACCGACCGATGAAGTCAGCCTGGATGATGTTGTCTAGATTATGGCAAAATTATTCAGACAAAATAACGACATTTGCATTATCACCGAGTTATTCGATGCTTTGAAGCTACAAGGGCGCCTGGTCCCTTCACCCTTACACATCCCCACCGATTGGGAATACCAGTATGAAGAAGCTGTTGAAGTTGTGGAATATATCGACTTTATATGGAAAGACAGAATTGTTACCACCGAATGGGGGGAAGAATTCAGAGATTCGAATAGAGAGCAAGCTTTCGAGAAAACTGGACCGATAGCCGACATGTGTGGAATGATATCATTTGAAGAACTCCTCAAAGAAATAAACAAGGTGGAGGAAAAACCCAAGGTCGAAGAGGAAACGGGATTCATGTTTTTCCCTTCTTTAGTAAATCACATGACCAGATCAGGGAGGCATTACCAGATCCCAAGCTCACTACGAGCCAACGACAAGAGGAAGGGCATGGAAAACCTTCCTATGCCAGAGATGATACTCAAGGAGAGCAAGGTCCTCGATCAACTAAAGAAAACTCAAGCTAACATCACTCTGTGGAGGCTTTTCATGTCTTCACAGCTACACAAAAATTCTTTCATCAAGTTGCTCACTGGACCCACAGTTCCTCCCTCTACCACACCAGAAGAAGTAAATTTGGTCAGATCTTTGACCTCTACCTGAATGCTATCCTTTTCGAAAGAAGAAATCCCCAAGATTGGGGAAAACCACAATCATGCACTGAACATCTCCGTCTAAGTTATGGGGAAGGTTGTGCCACTCTCTCTTGTCAATAATGGATCCGCCTTGAATGTCGCTCCAACCTGCGCTGTTGTGCATGCTTACGATAATACCCATCGGGAGGTGATGGGATCCATAAAGCTTGTAATGGGGGCTATCTCTATAAACCCTGTCTTCGAATTCCAAGTTATTGACATCCCACCGTGTTTCAACCTATTGTTAGGATGACCTTGGCTCCAAAGTATCAAGGGCGTGTCTTCCTCACTCCATTAGAAATTAAAGTTCATTGCCGATGGACGGGTCATTACCATCTTGGGCGATGATGACAATGCCGATAGTGCAAGTACCAGCAGTCCAATCCTTAAGATACAGCACGGGTCAAATGATATTGTAAGGACGTAAATTTCCAATTGAGTCCATATATAGTTTTGGCTCAATTCCGGACAAAAACATTTATACATAGGATTATATTTAATTGTAATATTCTCAAGCCTATGAAAAGTTTGATTGAAGACGTAGCGGCAAAGAGTATAAAGCTTCATCATCATGCCGGTTTTGTGCCTCGTTTATACGTCATAAACCTTAGTTCCATGCTCCCAAGGTATGAATTCAATTATATATATATAGGAGCTTGGAACTTGTTTATTGGGTGTTAGGTTTAACTAAAACTGCGTTTTAATTTTAGAAAGATTTAATAAAAACTTTAAATAAAGTTAAAAAGTTTTGGTGCGAAAATGAATATTTTCTGACTTTCTGGCACGTTGTTCGAAGCACACTGTGATCTCGTTCGGACGAGATTATAATGTCGTTCGAACGAACTGGCATCTCGTTCGAACGATATTGCCAGGTCGTTCGAACAAGACTTCTAACGAAATTCCACTTTTCAACACTGGAACCTCATTAGTAAAGTCGTTCGAACGAAATGCCAAAGTCGTTCGAACGATACCCAATGTCGTTCGAACGACTTTCCAGGCGGGAACAGTTTTTTGACAGTTTTTGGCAGTTTTCTCCCATGATCTCCACTTCTTTCCCCCACTATCTTTTCACAGCATAACTATGTGCGGGAATCACTTTTGAAAAGGTAATCTTTTTCATATCCTACTAACTCCTAGAGAGTATTTTCTGAGTAAAATCAAAGAGGGAAAAAGATCATGTTTTGAGTGTGTTTTTATCAAAGAGAAAAGTATACACCGCTCTAGTTTACACCCAAATTAGTTTCTTCCAAGTTCCCATATTCATATATCTTGCTCGGAGTTTGGCACCGGTTTCATCTCTTCTTTTCAAGGAGAAGTTTCGAGATTTATTCTACATCCCATAAAGAAAGAAGAAGAGTTTTTGTTACAACATTACCCACTTGGAGAAAGGCTCTTAGTTCGGGTGACGGTGACCATATAAAGCCCGATCGGTGGATTTCGAGACCGCGGTGGAGCTCCAAGGTTATCCTCTAGGAAGAGGAGTGTACAAGAAGAAGCGTCGAGGCTTGAGAGGGATCGAGTCGTGTGTTGTAAGCCTTGTTGTCTTGTATTTGTAAATCCGTATCTAGTGGATTTGTGGCTAGGGTCATCCGAGGTTGTTTCCCGTCTTGGGTTTTTCCTCGTACATCGCGGCGTAGTGGATTGATTGTTTATTTTATCTTTTGCAAAATCACCTAGAACGTATGCTTAGGTAATAAGATAAAATTGTTTTAATTTAATTCACTATTAATTTAATTTGATGATAATTAAATTTTGGGTATTGTGTAGTTAATTCATTCAAGTTATTTAATTTAATGGTTAAAATTGGTTTGGTCTAATTTGTTTAATTGATAATTATGACATAGGCAAATTCTAGGACTCAAATTAATTGGTTTAAGTGTAATTTAATTTAATTGGTTTAAATTCTGTGTTCGTTTGTTTTGTTGAACCGTCTTAACGCTTTCACATATCGATTTCACATAAAAGGAAATAATATTTAATTTTATTAAAGAAAATTAAAATCGGGGGCCTCGCATACTTTCCAACAAATATGCTCCTATCAGGATTCCGAGTTGAACCACTTCTACTCCCAGCAGAGGACAACTTTAAAGAAAGGGTTTGTCCAGAATACGACCATCATGGAAACGTCAATGTGATTCAGATGTTCAGAAACATGCACTTCATGCCCGAACTGGGGCTAGGACAAAGACAACAAGGGATACTTGAGCCCATTGAACGAAAAAAGGCTTTCCCTCCTTGTGGTTTAAGGTATCAACCTTCAGAACAGCAACTCAGAATGATCCTCCTGTCTCGACCAAAGAGAGGACTAAACTGCGTCTAGACTATCCCAGTTTACTCCTTGAACAGACGATTCATCAAAGAGGGTGAGGACTTCCCCTTTTGTGGATTTTTGGAACCATGGTATGACTATACAGACAAGAAGATGAAACCTAGAATGGATATCTTTTTCCAAGACAGCTATCCATGGGCCAAATATTCCCAACACCAAGTACAACCGCTCATCAAAGATACCGAAGAAACTGAGGAAAGTGACTCCAAATATTCCTTTAGCTTACAGACACTGGGGATGACACTTTGCATGGTTCACTCAGGCACTACATCACCAGATCCATCCCAACTGATTAAAGCTACTGATACACCTCTCCTCAACTGGCATGCCACGCTAGTTCTACCTGCTGAAATCCGCCCTAATACTAATGTTTATCCCATTTCTTCTTCTATTGTCTATCCTTGTTCAAATGTAATTGAGTCCTCTTTTGACGAGGTTATCAATGTTGTTTTTCCTATCAATGAAATAAATGAAGATTTTGAGTATCTTGTTGTGCCTTACACTAACTGTTTGGATTCTAATCAAACTTTTGATGATGATGATTTTACAAATGAACAATTCTTAACTGATCTAAATAAGGTTAATATTGTTGTTGTTAACCTCGGTTCTAGTAGCCAACTGCACGAGATTAGGATAGGGCCTACCCCTAACGAGTATGAGCGTGTATAACTCAAAGAATTTCTAAAGGAATTCGTGGGTGTCTTCGCATGGTCCCATGACGATATGCCCGGCATTGATCCTGAAATAGCTCAGCATGAGATTCCCACTCTCCCAGATTATAAGTCATTCAAATAAAAGTTCAGAAAGCTCTGCACCGAATGGTTGCTCAAGGTCAAAGAAGAGGTGGTCAAACAGTTGAACGTAGGCTTCATTCATATGATCGAATATCCCACGTGGCTAGCCAACATAGTGCCCGTGCCAAAATTAGGAGGGAAAGTTCCAATGTGTGTAGACTATCGGGACTTGAACAAAGCCTCTCTAAAGGATGATTATCCTCTACCTAATATCAACATGATTGTGAACAACATAGCCAGTCATGCTCTCAAGTCATTCATCGATAGGTTTTCTAGATACAACCAAATCAAAATGTACCCAGACCACTAAGAAAAAACTGCATTCATCACCCCATAGGGAACCTTTGGCTACACTGTCATGCCATTTAGTCTCAAGAACACTAGGGATACCTACCAAAGGGCTGCCACAACCATCATGCATAATCTGATTCATAAAGAAGTTGAGTTCTATGTAGATGATATGATTATTAATTATGCTAGAAACAGCACCACCCTTAAAGGTGTTTGTGAGCTCAATTCAGTGTTAACAATGGCAGCATAACAATATGTGAATACATGGTAGAAGGAGGTGAGAAGAAGAGGATGAACACGGACATATAAGTGGTTCATCGAATTAAGCCTACGTCCACTATGCAAGTGAATGAGTGTAGTCACTGGAACTAGGCACTAACGGCCATAGATATAATCTCTCAAGCTTTCTCGCTCTACTGTATATTTGGACAGAGTTTCAGCTAGGGTTGTAATTTTTTGGATCCCCCTCCATATAGGAGAAGGCAAGCATATATAGTGTGGGGGGTGTAATGGACCCCTTATGCATGCCAGGAGCATGTGTACGTTTATTTAGACAATCTGATGAAGACATCTTTCACTGTCACATGTAGAGAATAATGATGAAATATTCCCCCACGTGAGGGGATTGATTTGTTACAACTGATTTTAGTACACATATGCGAGTAAAGACTCCGTTGTCTTTAATTGATACCAACCTCGGCTGGAAGAGTACGAGGTTAGTGAAGTCTGGCTGTTGCCCAATCCGAGATTATTCATGATAGTCTCAGCTCAGTAAGAAAGTCGAGGTAAGACAAGAGGAGCCATAACGTCGGCCTGGGCCGAGCTTATGTAGGAGTATTGTAACATCGACTGATTCCTAGCCGAGGTTGGTTATGATGATGGTGTAGTCCTTGCTTCCTCGGCTTATACCCAGCCAAGGTTGTTGTATGAGGTAAATGTGATGTCGGCCTTGGGCGCCCTGATGAATAACTGCCTCCATGGATCATGGAAACCTTAGTTGTTGTCTGACTGTGAGGCAGCTAGTAACGCCGTCCATGGCCAACCTTGTAAAGGAAGAGACCGCTGGTTACCAATCTGGGGCCCTTCTAACCTCGATCGTCTACCTGGCCGAGGTTGGTGTCTCTCCGCTTTGGGGTACATATAGGGCATATCAATCACCCCTAGCCCTTAGTTACCTATGTGAACAGTTGACAAAGGGGTATGTATGTCCGAGGTTGGATTTCTTTAAGTGCCATTACTTTCTTGATAGCGTGCCTGACAAGTGTGATGACGTTGATTGTCTTTTGGGCTCCCAAGGCAATGATGGTCCTTGGGATGCGTGTGTTCATATTTTAGGGTTTAAGCCCCATTTCTTTCTCTTTCTTCTTCATTCCTCTCTTTCTCCTGCCTTGGTTATCTCTGCAACTCTCTCTCTATAAGAGCTTGGCTGCTGCATTCAAAGGTTTCCTTGTTTCCATTCCTCTTCTCCTTCATTTTGCACTTTGACAGGTATAATCTTCAGTCTACTTTGCCATTTTCATCCTTTAATTCTTGTGTCTTCATTTTCCGGTGAGTTTTTTAGGTTTTTCGGCCACTGTTTTGCATTTCTGGAGACTGTTTGAGTTTTCCAGTGGCCCTTGTTCTTGACTGTTCTTGATTATTCTTGTTTAAAATCCCAGCTTGATCCTTAGTTATGTTGAGTCAATTTGTTTATTTTTAGCTTGAGTCTACAAGTGTAAGGTCTTCCCCATATTCTTAGACCCCTTTATCAACTCTTAGCGGAATTCCCTTCTCTTAGGGAAAAAACCTTAGATAAGATTAGGCAAATAGAACGTGCCCAAGAGGAAGCTCGTAGGGCAGAGGCATTCCCTCTCAGGCCTATATTCCGCCCCCCCCCTTTGAAAGTGATATACCCTGAGCCCTTTGTGCCTGTAGAGGTCCCAGTAGAACCTGTTCCGATGTCTAAGTTTGAGTCGTCAACCTCAGACCCTATGTCTATGGATTCTTTCCAAGAGGCCATGGACTATTCCGTCCTGATGGACCAAGCCCCTGACCAATCCGAGGTTTCTAGCCATGCCTCGTCTCATAAGAGTTTTAGGACCTCGCATTCTTCCTCCGATATCGAAATTATAGGGCCTAGTGTGGCTGTTCCGCTAATCCTTGACTCTATTCCCCTGTCCGCCGCCACAGGAGCTAAGCTCAGAGGTTCCTTGGTGGTGCTCCCTCGTCTTCTCAAGCCGACATTGATCAAGATGAGGATGATGATAGTGAAAGCGATGTTGACTCCTCGGAGGCAGCCGAGATAGAGAGTATTGTCAGCGAAATTAACCTTCTAGCCTTCAGACACCTCTATTCTATAAGTCAGTCCATAAAACTTAGGAGACCTTTAAGGGATGAGAGGGCCTTCAGCGGCCAAGATGGTGAGATTTGCTTATATGAGCAGATGTTTAAGTTAGGATTTCGTCTTCCCATTCATCCAATAATCAGGGCTATATTGTCCTATATTAACTTAGTTCCTTCCTAATTATCACCCAATGTCTGGAGGGTGATAATTGGAGCTATAAACTTATGGAAGGAAGTCCATCATTCAGACCTTCCTGTCTAGGTCTTCACAGGGTGCTATATCCCCTCCTCTTCCAGGAATCATCCGAGTTACTACCACTTTTTAGCTTGAAAGTCAAATAAGAAGATGTTGCAGGTTACCCAAACTTCGAACCACAATTGAAAACCACGATACTTTTTCGTGTCTGGGCCGTGGGAGTTTGTTCCCTGTGCCCCCTCTTCATCCCTAGAGTTGAGGATACCCCTGAGATGGTGAAAGGTATCAATAGCAGCTAGGGCCAACCCTGAGCTAAGCCAAAATAACCTTCAGAAGGTTAAAGACCTTCAGGATTAGGGGGAGCATAGTCTGCTGGTCAAGTACGAGTTTTTAATGACCCCCTAATACCTCTCTAAGACTAGCCTTGGGGGGAGTCCTCTCATCTAGCTCCGTAAGTTATTTTATTATTTCAACAAGTTATACCTCTGACTTTGTTATGTCTATGATTTTCTAACTCAGACCTTTCTGTTTGAAGAGTGCCCAAAAGGAATTTATGACGACCTCTAGGAGATGGCAGCCCCTAATCTTACCAAACTTGTGAAGAAAGCAGGTCTCACTTCACCTCTTCCTCCTCCTCCTATAACTTCCAGGGCTGAGGCCTCTAAGAAGAGGAGATCTACTGACCCTGCCCCTGAGGATCAGAGGAAGAAGAAGAAAACTCAAAAGGGGGATCGTGCTATCCCCATCTCCTCTTAAGACGTGTTAATTACTCGTCTAGAGCAACTGAAGATTGGTGACAGTCTTATCGGTAAGAGTCCGAAGGCCTTGGATGTTATCTGCTCAGTCATGAACGACTCTGACAAATGCTTATGTCACTCTCTAAACACCCTTTTGATGGACGAGTTTGCCCTTCATCGATCTATCCAAGTAAGACCTTGGACTTTTGCTTTTGCTGCTGAATTATATCCAAGTGTAACATCGGCTTTGAATTATATCAGATTTTGAACTGACATTTCTTCATATATTTTGCAGGGTCTCCTCACTATGCACCAGTTTGTTGACTGGATTCTGAGGAAACTTACTCTGATTGAGAAGGGTAAAGAGGCCCAAAGGACCGAGGCTACTCTGAACGCTGAAGTGGAGCGTCTGAAGGCCTCCTTAGAGAAGTCTGAGGCTAGTGTTAAGCGGCTGGAGAAGGACATGGGCAAGCTTAAGAAGGATCATAGCTCTCCCCTGAAGACTCAGGCTAACTTTCTTCAACACAAAATCGATGTTGCTGTGAAGGCTGCTTTGGATGACGCCTCAGAGAAGATTTTGGAAGACTATAAGGTCTCTGATGAGGTTTGTCATCTTTGGCTTCGAGTACCTCGGAAGGGGTGTTAAGGCCACTGGTAAATGGGCTGTGATGAAGGAGAAAGAGTCAGGGAGCCTGGAAGCCTCTGACTTCATTAGTCTGGGTTACGCTGATCCTCATTTCGCTCAGGCCTTATAAGAGGTCAAGGAGGAAGGAGGTGCCACCCCTACCGAGACTTCTCCTCAAGAAGATACCAGGACTGAAGACGTTGGTCCCCAAGATGATGCGGTAGAAGCGACCAATCTCGGCGAGGGAAATGGGGGCATGGCTGCTAACCCTGAAATTACAGACACCTAAGTCCATGTTGTGAAGATCTTATAATTTATTATTTCTGACTCAATCTGTAACTTCTGATGATAATTTATGTTACCTTTTGGCTTGTAATTCTTAACCTCATGCTATATCAACCTCTGAAAAGGGCTTTATTTATTTAATTGCTGAATGTTCTTTGAATGGTTTTCTATGTCATGCAATGTGTTTGTGTTAAGGCCTGAAGCCTCAATATAATGGTGTCTTCGTAAGCCCCATAAATAATTTTTCACCAAATTAATGATGTCTAAGGTCTGAGCTCATCCAAATTTTATGTCTCGCCTCAGACCTTGTCACCAAATTACGATGTTATAAGGTTCGAGTTCATCAACTAAGATGTTATCTCCATAAATAATTTTTCACCAAATTAATGATGCTTAAGGTCTGAGGTCATCCAAGTATGATGTCTCACCTCAGACCTTGTCACCAAATCATGATGTTATAAGGTCTAAGGTCATCAACTAAGATGTTATCCTCATAAATAATTTTTTCACCAAATTAAAGATGTCTAAGGTCTGAGGTCATCCGGGTATGATTTCTTACCTCAGATCTTGTCACCAAATCATGATGTTATAAGGTCTGAGGTCATCAACTAAGATGTTATCCCCATAAATAATTTTTTCACCAAATTAATGGTGTTTAAGGTCTGAGGTCATCCGAGTATGATGTCTCACCTCAGACTTTCTCACCAAATCATGATGTTATAAGGTCCGAGGTCATCAACTAAGATGTTATCCCCATAAATAATTTTTCACCAAATTAATGATGTCTAAGGTCTGAGGTCATCCGGGTATGATATCTTACCTCAGACCTTGTCACTAAATCAAGATGTTATAAGGTCTAAGGTCACCGACTAAGATGTTATCCTCATAAATTCTACCATTAGAGCGTAATAAACTAAGAATTGACACGGAAACTGATCTTATCATTAATAATCTCTTCATAAGATGATACATTTACATAGAAACTCTTGCAACATCATATGTAATACTTTTTTAAATGATCAGCATTCCAAGGATTGGAGAAAGGTCACCCTTCAAGATTTTCTAGCCTGTAGGTCCCGGGTACAACCTCTTCAATCACTTTGTAAGGACCATGCCAATTTGGATTAAGCTTTTTTGCTTTCTGTAACGTCTTCTTCATCACTAGGTCTCCCACGGCTATGGGTCTTGATTTTACCTTTTGATTGTAGAACTTTGTTGTTCTTTATTGGTAAGCTGCCTGTCTGATCTCTGCATCTTCCCTTCTCTCTTCAATCAAATCTAGGTTAAGTCTTCTCTCCTCCCCATTTTTCTTGGGGTCATAGGTCTGAACCCTGTGAGTAGGGAGTCCTACCTCTATGGGTATGACGACCTCTGAGCCATGTGCTAATACAAATGGGATTTCCCCTGTTAGTGTCCTAGCCATTATTCTGTAGGCCCATAAAATAACATAAACCTCTTCAGTCCATCTTCCCTTAGCTTCTTCTAACCTCTTCTTGATCCCATCAAGGATTGTTCTGTTTGTGACTTCGGTCTGACCGTTTGCCTGAGGTCGGCCAGAAGAAGAGAAAAATTGCTTTATCCCAACTCTTTTGTAATATTTTTCAAAGGAGGAGTTCTTGAACTGCGTTTTATTGTCCGGGATGAGGGTGTTTGGGAGGCCATATCTGCATGTGATGTACTTCTAGATAAATTGGAAGTTCTTCTGCTCTATAATCGTGATCATCGGCTCGGACTCTACCCATTTGGAGAAGAAATCAATGGCAACTATCAAAAATTGGTAATTATTTGCAGCCCTTGGTAGGGGACCCACCAAGTCAATTCCCCATACTACGAATGGCCAAGGGGAACTGATTTACGTCATAGTCTGATGAGGTTGATGGGGGATAGTGGAGAATCTTTGACATTTATCGCACCTTTTCATGTAGGCCGCAGCATCCTTGGCCAAGGTTGGCCACCAATATCCTTACGTAATAATCCTCTTGGCCAAAGGTCTTCCTCCTATGTGACTGGAGCAAGAACCCTCGTGTACCTCCTGTAGGATGTGGGGAACTTCTGTGGGATGGACACATCTGAGGAGAGGTAACATAAATCCTTTCTTATATAGGACGTCTCCTATTATTGAGAAAGATCCTCTCTAACTTTGATTCTGACAGTTATCCCTCTTTGATATATCTGATAAGGGGTCCATCCATGAGTCCCCTAGGTTCAAATTGAGGCAAGGGTTACTAACCTCTTCTTCTTCAATGGTCGCCTTTGGCAAGATCTCGACTGGAACTGTACTTCTGATGTCTGTCCTTGTTGCTGAAGCCAGCCTTGCTAATGCATCTGCTTTGCTGTTATTTTGTCAAGGTATTCTATTCATATTTACCTCTTCAAAACCTTATAGTATCATTCTTGCCCTCTTCAGGTATTTGGCCATCCTTTCATCCTTGGGCTCATAAACTCCCAACACTTGGTTAACAACTAACCTCGAGTCACTATGAAGTAGGAGTCGTCTTACCCTAAGGGTATTTGCCAAGGAGACGCCTGCTATCATGGCCTCATATTCTGACTCGTTGTTTGATGCCTTGAAGTTAAACCTTAGGGCGTATTCAACATTGGTACCATCTGGAGCTGAAATTATTAGCCCTGCACCGCTTCCACTTTCACAAGAAGATCCATCGACAAAAAGGTTCCAAATATCCTTATGCGATGCGAAGCTCCCTTCTAACATGATTCCGTGCTTGAAGAGGTACCGGTCTTCCTCATTCTCGGCTACTCCATTCCTGTCTCTCTTAGATACAACCTCTTCTAGGTCTCGGAATATGTTGCTGTTTGATCCCTCTGTAATCTCTAGGTTATTCTCAACCTTAGTATCGTCCCATGTGAACTCAACAACAAAATCTGCAAGTTCTTGCCCTTTAATGGCCACCCTGGGTTGATAAGTAAGGTCATACTCCCCCAACTCAATGGCCCATGTCATCAATCTACCTAATTTCTCGGGTTTGTGAAGGACCTGTCTTAGTGGGGAGTCAGTAAGGATGACGATAGAATGGTCTTGAAAGTAGGGCTTCATCTACTTAGAAGCATGTATCAAGGCGTAGGCTAACTTTTCCATCTGAGGATAATTCTGTTCAGACCCTTGGAGGGCCTTACTGTTGAAGTATACAGGCCTTTCGACCCCAACGTCTTCCCGTACTATGGCTGCACTTATAGCTGATTCATAGACTGCTAGATAAACATACAACTTCTCTCCCACTATGGGCCGAGAAAAGAGCAAGGGATGTTTGAGGTAGGACTTCAGTTGGTTAAAAGCCTCATCACACTCTTTATCCCACTCGAATTCCTTTCTAAGCACCTTAAAGAACGGAAGACACTGGTCCGTCGCTCTAGAAATAAATCTGTTGAGTGCAGCTATTCTTCTAGTGATCCTCTGAACGTCCTTGATACTCCTTGGCATCTTCATGTCAAGCAAAGCCTTGATTTTCTCAGGGTTTGCCTCTATTCCTCTCTAATTGATAATGAATCCAAGTAATTTCCCATATCCTACCCCGAAGACACACTTCGCAGGATTAAGTTTCATTATGTACAAGTCCAAGGTATCAAAGGTCTTTTCTAGGTCTGCCACGTGAGTGCAGGACTTTAAACTCTTCGTTAATATATCGTCTACGTACACCTCCATAGTCTTTCCTATTTGATTTTCAAACATCTTATTCACAAGATGTTGGTACGTTGCCCTCGCATTTTTCAAGTCGAAGGGCATATCCTTGTAGCAATATGTCCCTTTCTCCGTGATGAAGGCGGTATTCTCTGAATCTTCGGCATCCATGAAAATCTGGTTGTAGCCTAAATACGCATCCATGAAGCTCATGAGATCATGACCTGCAATGGCATCTACCATCTGGTTGATCCGAGGTAAGGGATAGGTGTCTTTTGGAAAATACTTGTTCACGTCGGTAAAATCTATGCACATCCTCTATTTTCCGTTGGATTTGGGCACAATGACTACGTTTGATAACCACTCTGAATATATGACTTCCCTGATAAACTCAGCCTCTTCCAACTCTGACTTCCTCCCGGATGACATCGTACTTCTCCCTAGAGTAAACTCTTTGTCTTTGTTTGATTGGCCTAGCATCCTTAGTCACATTGAGCCTGTGTCACATAACCTTAGGGTTGATGCCAGGCAAGTCCGCGTGACTCCAAGCAAATACACTCTTCCTCTTCCTCAAGAAGTTTATCAGCTCTTGCTTGATTTCCTCTTTTAATTCTTTGCCTACCTAGATGGTTTTTTCATGTTCGTCCTCATTGAGGATGATGAATTCTACCTCTTCTGTGACCTCTCCTTTCTTCAACTTCGTTTCATCTCTAGGGTCAAGTGTATCAATGTTATACGTGGTAGTTGCTCTCTTATGGGCCTCTATCTCTTCCGCTGAGTTGAAGTAGAATTCTCGTGCTATGGTATGGTCGCCCTGCACTTCCCCTACCCCATAAAGGGTTGGGAATTTTAGCATCTGGTGGACCGTCAACGGCACGACCTCGAACTCCTTAAGGGCTACTCTTTCTATGATGAGGTTATAGGACGAGAAGATGTTTTCATCCATAACAAAAAAATTGATCTTCCGGGTTAACCTCTTAGACCACTCATCGCCCATTTGCACGTCCATCTCATACATGACCAATGGATGGACCTTTTTACCGCTGAATCCCATTAACGGATGACGATAGGGTACCAGCCTAGCTCTGCTAAGGCCTAGGCTTTTGAAGCATGGCTAGAACATCACATCTGCTGAACATTATCCATCTAGAAGAATTCTCTGTACCTCGCATCCATGCACTCTAGTTATGATTACCAAAGGGTCATCATGTGGAGCTAGTATGCCTTTGAAGTCGAGTCGGGATAACCCGACTATAAGATTGTCCATATCCACCTTCTTTCTCTTCTTCTTAGTTTCGGAAGACGTTTGATTTACCACTTCAAGTTTGACCACTGACTTGGCCTCTACCATATGAGATTTCGGTCCGCCACTTCAGAACCACCCCCTACGAGTCCTTCGCATATGGTGTTAACACCAAAGGAGATCATACCAATCCTCTTCACTGGGGCATTGTCATCTTTTGGTGGGAGGTCTGGATCATCCTCATCATCACCACCCGAGTCATCGTCTCTTCTTGTTGGGGTATCGTCACGACAACTGTCATTTCTCTTCTTTTTAGGATCATCTCTTCCCTTTTTAGGAGCCTTGCCATCAATATATTTCCTTAACCTTTTAGATTTCAACATCTTCTCAATCTCATCCTTTAAGGCGAAGCACTTGTCTGTAACATGGCCATGGTCCTGGTGGAACTCGCACCATAAGTTCTTGTTGCTCTTATGCGGAGGAGCCTTAAGTTTCTCTAGCCATCTCAGAGACCGATCATTCTTGATTTCATTGAGTATGTGTTCACAGCTCACAGTTAGAGGGGTATAGTGTGCGAACTTGTCGTTAGCTGACCTCTTCTTTCCGTCTTTCTTTCTTTGGAACTTCTCGCTGCTTCCGTCGTTCTCATCCTCATACTTTACGTCCATAGCCTCTTCTACGTTCATGACCTTACCCAAAGTTGCTAATAGCTACGTCATGGACTTGGGAGGGTCTTTCGTGAGTTTCCACAACAACTTCCCTTTCTGAAGACCTCCTATGAGGGCGGTCGTGGATATATTTTCTTCGTAGTCTTCCACCTCAAGTTTTTCTTTGTTGAATTTGGCGATGTAGTCTCTTAGGCTCTCGTTCTTGCCTTGCTTGACATATAATAGATGGGTGGTCTACTTTTGAGGTCTTACCCCAAAATAGAAACTGTGAATGAATCGTTCATCCAAGCCCTTGAAGTTCTCAATTGAATTCTTCGGAAGAGAAGTAAACCAGATGTGTGCTGCTCCCGTCAAAGTCCCTGAGAAGGCCGGGCACTTCATCTCATCTAGTATTGAGTAAATGTCCGCCACTGACTGGTACATCTCAATATGATGTATAGGGTTGGTGCTACCATCATACTTGGGACACATCGTAGGCGGTTTAAACATAGCAGGGGTTAGAAAACTCACTATCCTGGCCACTAATGGGGAGATTTCTGAGAAACCTCTTTGTAGTGAGCCTCGGCTTTTGATGAGGTCTCCTATCTTTTCTTCAAGACGTTGGATGGATTCATTCCATGGTCTTGCAATTTCGGCCTGGACGAGGTTGTCTCCAGCCACCTCCAAGGGGTGGACTGAAGGTTCCCCAGCCGCAGCACGATGTCGGTTGCTGACCTCTTCCTGGTCTCTACCTCGTCCTATGTGGGGTCGGCCTTGATGAGGCCGACGTTTCCCCTCTTCCCTTTGTGAGTCGGCTGCACTTCTCGACCTAGACAACCTCTGTCTTAGGTCATTTACTGGGCCAAGCCTTTCGAAGGCTGACCCTCTACTCAATTGGGTAAAAGATGATCCTCTTTGTTCGGCTTCTTCACCTCTTTTGTCCCCATAACCTCGGCTCTGCTGGATAGGTCAAACTATGTTATTTGAGACCTCATATGGATCCCAAAAATCTTCTAGAACATCTTTAGCCTCCAAATCGTCATACTTATCCTCCGGGAAAGGGTGTCCTTGCCTCCCCAGGCGTAAATGCCTAGGGTTAGCAATGTCCCTCCTCCACTGGGGCGTAGCTTAGTCTTTTCGTGGTGCCTGGGGTGGTCCCCTGGCTTCAGGATGGGGCTGAACAGCCATCGGAGTAATCATCTCCGGTGAGACTCCAAGTGATCTCATCATATTTTGACTGATTTGTCCGAACTTCTCCTTCATTGCTTGTTGCGTTGCAGCCAAAGACCTCAAGGTTACTGCCGCCTTCGCCATTTCGGACTGAGGCCGTGCCTGGCTAGAACTAGGTCCTCTAGCACCAGGTGGTGGAAAAGGTGGTGGTAATTCTGGTGCCATACCTTAACACTAAAGAGCTGGTGTAGTAAATGATCTTAATACCTTAAAGGACCTCTTTCAAAGGTGAAACATCTCCACACATGGGGTGAGGCCTGGTTCACCACCAGAGTCTCCGATGAGGTTAACCAGAAAAAGAGGAAGAGACAGCTTCTCATTCCCACAGACAGCGCTAAAATGATGATGCTAGAAATAGCACCACCCTTCAAGGTGTTTATGAGCTTAATTCAGTGTTAACAATGGCAGCATAGGAGCATGTGAATACATGGTAGAAGGAGGTGAGGAGAAAACGATGAACACTGACATATAAGTGGTTCAGCCAATTAGGCCTACGTCCACTGTGCAAGTGAATGAGTGTAGTCACTAGAACTAGTCACTAACGGACATGGATACAATCTCTCAAGCTTTCTCCCTCTACTGTATATTTGGACAGAGTTTCAGCTAGGGTTATAATTTTTTGGATTCCCCTGCATATAGGAGAAGGCAAGCATATATAGTTTGTGGGGGGTGTCATGCACCCCTCATGCATGCCAGGAGCATGTGTGCGTTGATCTAGCCAATCTGATGAAGACATTTGTCACTGCCATATGTAGAGAATGATGATGAAATATTCCCCCACGTAAGGGGATTGATTTGTTACAACCGATTTTAGTACACGTGTTCCCAACCACACATATGCGAGTAAAGACTCGGCTATCTTCGACTGATACCAACCTCGGCCTGGAAGAGTACGAGGTTGGTGAAGTCTGGCTGTTGCCCAATCCGAGATTATTCATGATGGTCTCAGCTCAGTAATAAAGTCGAGGTAAGACAAGAGGAGACATAACGTCGGCCTAGGCTGAGGTTATGTAGGAGTATTGGAACATCGGTTGATTCCCAACCGAGGTTGGTTATGATGATGGTGTAGTCCTTGCTTCCTCGGCTTATACCCAGCCGAGGTTGCTGTATGAGGTAAATGTGATGTCGGCCTTGGGTGCCTTGATGAATAACTTCCTCTATGGATCATGGAGACCTTAGCTGTTATCTGATTATGAGGCAGCTAATAACGTCAGCCATGGCCGACCTTGTAAAGTACGAGACCGCTAGTTGCCAATCTGGGGCCCTTCTAACCTCGATCATCTCCCTGGCCGAGGTTGGTGTCTTTGAGCTGTGGGGTACATATAGGGCATATCAATTATCAAGTCCAAAACTAAATAAGGTCATTTTCATGATCTCCGGAAGTTCTTCGAACGACTACGATAGTATCGAATGAGACTCAATCTGTAGAAATGCGTCTTTGGCATTACAAATGGAAAACTCTTGGGATTCATGGTCAGTAAGAAGGGGATAGAAGCAGATCCCGCCAAGCTAAAATCCATACTTAAGATGCCACCTCCCCGAACGGAGAAAGAAGTCTGAGGTTTCCTTGGGAAATTACAATACATCAGCCAGTTCATCAGCCAGTTAACCTCCATATGCGAACCCATTTTCAAACTACTCCGAAAGGATTTAACTAAAGTTTGGAACGAGGCATGCCAAGAAGCTTTTGACTGAATCAAACAATATCTAACCCAACCCCCGGTACTCATGCCACCACATCTTGGTCTCCTCTTGCACCTATACCTAACCATAACCGACACTACAGCTGGGGCTTTGCTATCCTAATACCTTAAAGATTCCCGCAAAGAAAGATCCATATATTATGCCAGTCACAAATTTCCCAGATACGAGGTCAACTACACTGCTTTGGAAAAGGCGTGTATCGCACTTGTCTAGGTCACCCAAGAGTTACGGCACTACAATCTCACCTTCCCCATCAAATTTGTATCCCGAATGGACCCCATCAAATACCTTCTTTAGAAACCCGCCTTATCCCGCCGAATGGCTCGATGGTTAATGATCCTAGCCGAGTTTGATATCTTGTACGTCACGCTGAAAGCCATGAAAGGAAGAACCATCTCTAACTACCGCGCTAATTACCCTATTGATGAAGCCGATGTCTGGGACTCTGAATTCCCAGATGAAAACATTTTTTGTGCTGCTCAAGACTGCCTTTGATGGCAAATGTTCTTTGATGGCACTTCCAACAAAAAGGGATATGGAATTGGGATACTTTTGATCGCCCCAGATGACTCCCATTCTCCCATCTCCATCAAATTGGATTTTCCTTGCACCAACAACATGACTGAATATGAGGCATGCACGGTAGGCCTAAAAGTTTCTATCAAGAAAGGTATTGAATGCCTAGACGTCTACAGGGATTTCTCCCTCATCATCGGTCAAGTGCTCAGAAAGTGGAGAGTTAAGGACGAGAAGCTCCAACCCTTCCATGCCCACTTAGAAGAACTAGCCTCCCAATTACAAGACATTACCTTCCATTACCTACCTTGAGTAAAGAATAACCTAGACGATGTCCTTGCTACCCTGTCTTCCATGGTCGACATGCCCTAAGGAATCACGATGACCCCCTTCCTTGTTCAAAAGCAAGACAAACCAACCCATTGCTACAACATCAGGCTCGTCACCACAGAAGATCCTGAGATGGACAATTATTGGTAATATGATATCTGGCACCTCCTCAAGCATGGTAGGTATCCCGAGGGTTCCAAAAAGAAAAATTGAGAAACTCTTCGAAGACTAGTGTCAAAGTCGTCTTGACGAGCTGACCCACCTAGAAGAAAGGAGATTAAAAGCACTATACCACATATAAGGGTACCATCGCCGAATAGCGCATTCATTGAATAAGATAATTAAGGACCGCGGTGTCCGAGAAGGGGACCTAGCCCTCAAAGTGATCATAGAACCCATCTGGGACCCCAGAGGGAGATTCAAGCCCAATTGGAGCGGCCCCTACATTGTCAAGAAGCTATTGTCCAGTGGTTCTGCCATTATCACCAACTTAGATGGAGAAGATATGGCTCATCCATTCAACCTGGACCGTCTCAAGAAGTTCTACCCCTAGTCCGAAATCTCGGCACGCTACAACTCTTCTCGTCTCCTTTCTATTATAAAAAAAAAAAGAAATCTCTTCATTTCCTTCTACCCAGAACTACGTGGGCGTGATCCTCTGCAAAAACCATTTTCAAACAAAATTAAAAAAATTCAAAATCCCCAGAGGTACGTAGGCAGGTCATACACCTTACATGAGCACGACCCTTTCTTTTTCACAAAATACTATTCTTTTCTTAACTCCAAGAACAACAGTCCATTCTAACATATACTTGAACAAAAGGATTATGTATGCCTTAGCGATCAGTATAGATAATTTAAACAACACAAAACTCATCAAAGGGCACAACTAGATGATCAGAAACTTGTTTATTTCACTAATAAGAAATTTCGGTACAGATTACATAAGAAAAGGAACGGATAACTCCCTTCCCCCTACCTTCCTAAAAAAGACAAAATAAAATCCCCACATTTATCCCCCATTACAAAATGAACTCTCCAGGAGTCATATCCATAGCTACCAGAGGAGCCTGCTCCGTCATCATCATCTGCATCCTGGGTCCCCATGTTTCCCCTTCCTGAATAGAGTGTCGTAGACACTCCATCGATCGATAAGCTAGAACCAGCTTCGAAGAAACCACAACACCTCCTTCCATTGTGTTAAAAGAAACAAGACACTTTTGTCCAGTCTCCACTGCCAACAACTTGCAAACTACTCTCCTCCACAACCACTTCATATAATCCCCAGGGATATGCCAAACTCTCCCAACAGACTGAGAGAGACGGGTCGACGGACGTCGACTCTCCCACAGAGAGCCAAGACGCAGGCGCAGACGCTCGGTCAAATCCTCTATCGGAAAGAAATTTAGTGTCGGAAGTGGCACGACCTATGCTCAACCAAATTGGCACAGAAACCGCCAAGGGAAATAAAAAGAGTTATGTCTGAGACCAACCAGTTGCACATACGAGTATTCTCCTAGCTCCAGAACAGGAAGCAACTTTCCCGACCAAGGCACTTACCAATACAAATTTTGAGCCCCATGCTCCACAAGACAATTCTCCCAGCTCTCAATAAATAGGCCAACGCTGAAGAAGTGACGCAAAAAGAAGTTGGGTACAGCCGACAAAGGATATTCTAGAAGAGTCACTAGGCGGACTCTTTCAAACAACCACATGAACAACATCATGGGGCTACCCCGCAGGAAGTCAGAATAACCTTCTCGCCAGGCATCCAGATCATTCAGGGTCTCTGCCAGTATCACTGTCATAGGATTGCAACGATATGACATCTATGAAGTAATGGATGCAAGTTGCAGATCCACCAGTAGTTCCTCAGTCACCAGCAGCAATTTTGAAACCAAGCCCAGAGCAACGGATCCAGTATAGCCAGCATCACATACTTCCCTCAAATGTACGGACTGCAACACCACCGAGAGGGAGATCATTCCTCCATAAAATAGTGATGTAGTTGTCGAAGGAGAAATATGAAGAAGCCCAGCCAATAAATCCCTAGGAGAATGGGAAAATTCGGGTAAAGTCGCAGCAACACTGGGATTTATCTCCAGCATGGAAGAAAATTCCTCGTAGGTAGGACAAACTTCATCCAACCCAAAATGAAATATATGGTCTTCGGGGTACCAAAATTGTACCGCCTCCATCAGCATGTTTCACTCAATTGATCGATTGCGCCACAATGAGACTTGACGAATGTTGAAAGCATCGTAGTCCTTGTTATAAGAGCACATCTCTTCCAAGGCTTCGAGGTAATTAGAAAACTCAATGCTACCAGGGAGATCCATCTTGCAGGACTAAGAGATAGTAGGCAAGTAAGTAAGAAAGTGAAGGTGTGATGAAAACTGACACACCCCAACCCAGTTACTTATAATTAAGTTTGAAAGTCAAAGTGAGTCAAACCATAATTAATCTAACCAAACCATAATCACGAGTTTTGATTTCAGAGTCATCATTGTAAATTCATATAACTGAAAACCTTTTTACAACATCAGGGTAATCATGTCCATAAAAACTTTCTTGAAGGATAAGTTAACTTAATTACATCATTTAAATTTACACAAAATCATGGTTTCTCCCATTCCTGGCTAACCCAACCCGACCTCCTAGATTTGGCAGTGACATCGCGTTACCTGAAAAAGGTGAACATAGGAACCATGAGCAAAAATAGCCCAGTGAATGCATCACTACTGCATAAATTTACATGCAATATATCATGTCCATATAATTATGAATTAACTTATCCGGCTCATTCATAATGAATGACCAACTTTTTCGAATCATGATTCACATATCCTGTCTAAATAGACAATTCTCCCCCATTCCTGGTCGAGGAGTAACCCCTTGTCATTAATAGACAAATCTCCCCCATTCCTGGTCGAGGAGTAACCCCTCATTTGGGTAAATCGAAATGAAAAATTTCATATTCATTATATTATGATCATATCAATACCACGATACAAATATCTCTTTCCAGTGAGTACACTCACCTTGGTTGACAACTACGTATTCAGGTTTCCTTCTGGTGGAGCTGAACTGGGTTGATTAGGCCTTACACCTGTCAATCCAACTAAATCAGTACTGAACCTCAATCATAAATATTATCCAAACATAATTATGTAACTTTCCATGGCTATACATCAACAATATAATTCCAATTAAGTCACATTCCATAAAACATAGGTAAAGGCAAACAATGATGTACATATTGATAAAGTTATGCACATTCAACCGTAGGAAATACCTTATGAGGAATTTATAACCAAAGTCAAGTAAAATTGAAATTATACTCCTCAATGTATATACACATGAAACATGTACTCAAAGTACCCTTTGTAAGGACGAAATACAAACATTCATTCAAGGGGTACCCAGTATGGCCTGAAATTATGGTCTTACATACTCACCCATCCTATATTCCTAAATTGTACAAATACAGGGGTCCAAACTCATCAATATGAAAACATATATGAATATACTATCCAGTACAAGTGACGGTGTAATTTTTCAAGCTTCCTAGGGCAAGTTATGACCATTTCTCTACAACACAAGAAATCTTCCCTACAAGCTCCTCTATTGCTCCTTCAACTTCCAAGAATTTTCATAATTTTTCTCCAGCATAACTTTCAATGATTTTCAACCCATTTTTAGTACACATACTTGATCGTACAAAATTAAAGTTTCATAATTGTTTGACTTCATTTGCTATCTCAAAAGCTTGACTAAACTCAGGTCATACCGAAATGAAGTATAAAAACAGAAACCATGTACCAAATTGAAATCATTATTACGGCCTAACCACAAGGAGATAAATTCTAATTTTCGGATATGATATGAATATAGGAGTCTAATTTTATATCCAATTGGAATTTCTCAATTCAAATAATCACGTAAAGAGATATGCAAGTTTGAATACAAGGGGTTTCAATACAAAGCAATTTTAAGGGTTTCTAGACTCAACTTAACATAAACTTGCATCTAACCATACATATATATAAAGGGTTGAAACTTTCATAAACTTATGATGATTTATATCATATAAATCAGTAATATAAGATAAATAACAAGAATTACAATTAGGATTACCTTCAGGGCTTTTTACGTAATTTCTACGAATTTTTCTACACTTTTTCTCCTCACTTTTCTTCCTTAACTTCTACTTTCTCTTTCCCTAAGCTTAAAACCCTTTCATGGCTGGTTTTGGCTGAAGGATAAGGATATTTCAAGGGTATAAGGTCGGCCAAAGCTGCCTCCCAAGCCAACGAATCAAATTAAACCATTTGGTTTAATAAAAGACAAAATACCACTTAAAGGGAATTGACATATTTGCCCCTTCTCGTAATTTCGACCTAACTTCTTCCTCGAGCATCCGTTTGATGCACCGTTTGTTGTGTTACGACCCTAACTCACATGTCTACAACTATTTAGTTTTCACTTCAAGTCAATTTTAATGTTACAATGGTCAAAACTAGTCTTAAACAGGAACATTTCTATCGAAAATAACCAAATCTTGTGTTCGTACATAACTCGACATTTCATGATTTATGAAAGTAGTATTAGACTAAACATAAGCACTTAATATTAGATATACTAATAATACATTATTAATATCACATAATATAAACATGATTTAAATATAATTTATCAAAATTATATTCGGGTTGTCACAACTTCCCCCCCTTAGAAAATTTCGTCCCCGAAATTTAATATAAAGGTCACTTACCAAACAAGTGGGGATACTGTTTCCTCATGCTATCCTCCGTTTCCCAAGTTGATTCTTTAACTCCATGGCTCATCCACATAACTTTAACTAAGTGAATAACTTTATTCCTCAATACCTTCTCCTTACGATCAATAATTTCCAATGGTTCCTCGATGTACGACAAGTCTTCCTTCAGTTCAATTGGTTGAGTTTTCAACTGATGAGATGGATCCGCCAAATACTTACGAAGCATCGATACATGAAACACATCATGTAAACGGGATAAATCTGGAGGTAATGCTAATCTATAAGCCAAGGGCCCAATTCTTTCCAACACTTCATATGGTCCAATGTATCTTGGACTTAGTTTCCCCTTTTTGCCAAATCTCATAACGCCTTTCCACGGTGAAATACGCAGGAATACAAAATCTCCCTTCTGAAATTCCAATGGATGCTTCCTCTTATCTGCATAAAATTTCTGCCTGCTTTGCGCTATCTTTATCCGTTCCCGAATCATTTTGATCTTTTCAGTTGTCATATCTATCAATTCCGGACCCAAAATTTTTCTTTCACCTACTTCATCCCAACACAAAGGCGTCCTACATCTCCTCACATATAAAGCTTCATAAGGAGCCATACCAATGGTGGACTGATAACTATTATTATATGAAAATTCCATCAATGGAAGATGATCATCCCAACTACCCTTGAAGTCAAACACACAAGCTCGTAACATGTCTTATAATATTTGGATCGTCCTTTCTGATTGCCCATCAGTTTGTGGATGAAACGCAGTGCTGAACTTTAAACTTGTGCCCATGGCATTCTGGAGACGAGGCCAAAACTTGGAAGTGAATGTTGGATCTCTATCTGATACAATTGACACTGGTGCCCCATGTAAACGGATAATCTCATCAACGTACATACGTGCATACTTGTCAACAGTATAGGTGGTCTTAACTGGGAGAAAATGAGCTGACTTCATCAGTCGGTCTACAATCACCCAAATATAATCATGCCCCTTGGTGACCGGGGTAATCCTGTAACAAAGTCCATCGTTATATGCTCCCACTTCCATTCCGGAATAGGCAAAGACTGCAATAATCCTGCCAGCTTCTGATGCTCTTCTTTCACTTGTTGGCATACTAAACATTTAGCTACGAACTCTGCAATCTCACGTTTCATATTGTTCCACCAGTAATATTCTTTCAAATCTCTGTACATTTTGGTACCTCCCGGATGCATAGAGTAAATAGAACTATGTGCCTCTTCTAATATATCTTTCTTTAAAGGTGGATCATTAGGTACACAAATCCTATTTTTATAACACAACGATTCATCATTCTTAATTTCAAATTCACTCTCTCTACCATCCCGAACTTCTTGTTTCTTCTTCTCAAGGAATGGATCACTGGTCTGCAAATTTCGTATGCGCTCGGCCAATAAAGGTCTCACTGTGACATGTGCTAATAATCCTCCACTTTTTGAAAACTTCAATTCAATCCCCATCAATGCCAAGTCAAGAATATTTCCAACATGAGCATACCGTATGCAACCGAGAATACTGAATGATTTCCGACTCAAATCATCTGCTACCACATTGGCCTTCCCAGGATGATGATGAATGGTACAGTCATAGTCTTTAATCAGCTCTATCCAATGCCTTTGTCTCAAATTCAGTTCTTTCTATGTAAACAAGTATTTCAAACTTCGATGATCTGTAAATATCTCACAAGTTTCTCCATACAAGTAATGTCTCCACAACTTTAAAGCAAAAACAATGGCTGCTAGCTCCAGATCGTGTGTAGGTTAGTTTCGTTCATGCGTCTTTAATTGTCTGGAAGCATATGCTATTACCTTCCCATTCTGCATAAGAACACATCCTAACCCCTGAAATGAAGCGTCTGTATAGATCACAAAACACTCATTCCCACATGGAATAGCAAGTACAGGGGCTGAAACCAACCGCTTCTTTAATTCTTTAAAACTCCTTTCGCATTCTTCATCCCACACAAACTTCACTTCTTTACGGGTCAACTTTGTCAATGGTAATGCTATTGCTAAAAATCCCTTAATGAATCTACGATAGTAACCTGCCAATCCTAGGAACCCCCTAATTTCTGTCACATTCTTAGGACTCTCCCATTCAACAATTTCTTCCACCTTCTTTGGATCAACATATATCCCATTTCCCGAGACAACGTGCCCTAAAAACACAATTTCATTCAACCAAAACTCACACTTGCTGAATTTAGCAAACAATTTCTTCTCTCTCAAAATCTGCAATACAAGTCTCAAATGTTTCTCATGTTCCTCCATGCTACGTGAGTAAATCAACACATCATCTATGAATACAATCACAAATGAATCAATGAAAGGGTGGAATACCCGATTCATCAAATCCATAAAAACCGCTGGAGCATTAGTTAATCCAAATGGCATCACCAAAAACTCATAGTGCCCATATCGAGTCCGAAAAGCTGTTTTGGAAATATCACTATCCTTCATTTTCAGTTGATGGTAACCCGATCTCAAATCAATCTTCGAAAATACAGTGGCCCCCTGTAATTGGTCAAACAAATCATCGATACGAGGTAGAGGGTACTTGTTTCTAATGGTCACCTTATTCAGTTGTCGATAATCAATACATAATCGCATTGTCCCATCTTTATTTTTCACAAATAACACGGGTGCTCCCCATGGTGAAACACTAGGCCGAATGAAACCTCTGCTTATCAGATCTTGTAATTGCACTTTTAATTCTTTTAACTCCGCTGGTGCCATTCTATATGGAGCAAGAGAAATTGGACCAGTACCTGGAATTAATTCTATAGAAAACTCTACTTCCCTATCGGGTGGCAATCCTGGCAATTCCTCTGGGAAGACATCAGAAAATTCTCTAACCACTGGTATATCTTCAACTTTAAGTGTTTCCTTACTAACATCAACAACATAAGCTAAATACCCTGTACAACCTTTACTCAATAACTTTCTACTCTTAATGGCTGAGATAAGACAATTAGGGACAACAATCCTTTCTCCTGTAAACTGAAACTCAGGTTCACCTGGCAGATGAAATGTAACTTCCTTTCGAAAACAATCAATGGAAGCATGATACGATGATAACCAATCCATCCCCAGTATAATATCAAAATCCCGAATGGCCAACAGTATCAAGTCAACATAGAAATCTCGCTCACCCATTCGTAAGACACAATTTTTATAAACATGCTCAACCAGAATCACACTTTCCATTGGGGTAGAAATATATAAGGCACAATTGAGGAATGAACATGGTCTACCCAAATATGAAATAATATTTAATGCCACAAATGAATGCGTAGATCCAGGATCAATGAGTGCATATAAATCTTTGTTTGCAATAGAAAGTTTACCTGTAACCACTTCCGGGGTAGCATGGGCATCTTGTAGCGTCATCGCAAACACTCTTTCTCCTGCCTTCGATCCAGTTGCTTGTTCTGTACCTCTCCCCCTGGTGGCAATGCCTGGAGAAGATCCTTTATGAGGCCCCACACTACTGATTGAAACTATTCTTGCCCACATAGGACAATTCTTTCTCCAATGACCCTTTTGGTGACAGTTGAAACATTCTATATTCAGTAACTTTGGGCAATTTCTCTTTATATGACCCGATGACCCACAAAAGAAACAAAGATTAGCATCTCCTTGTGCTGAAACTCCTGAACCTCTTCCACCACTAGCCTCACCCCTTTGCAAACTACTTCCACCTCTACCCTGTTGGAATTTCTGCCCTCCAAACCTCGAATATTCTGTACCACTACTCTTTTGATAATTTGGATCAAATCTGAGTCTCTTTACACCTCGCTCTCGATTTCCTCTAGCTTCATTCACGTCCTTTTCTACTAGCATGGCTTTGTTCACCAAGGAGGAATATTTAGAAGTCTCTAAAGCCGATAATCTAGATTTAATGACTAACTCAAGCCCGTCAAGAAATCGGCTACACATGTCTTCCTCATTCCGTATAAACCTCGATGCAAACCGAGATAAGGCTGTCAGTTTAGCTTCGTATTCTCTAACTGTCATACTCCCCTGATTCAACATAAAATATTCCTTCTCCTTTTGTTTTTGATACATTGGGGGAAAATACTTATCATATAAAGCTTTGACAAAAGCATTCCATGAGTTCACATTCCCACCTTCTGGAGTAATCAACAAATATTTTCTGGCATCCCACCAATATTTAGCTTCTCCTTTCAGCATATACGTCGCCAAGGTCACTCGTTGATTTTCAGGCATCTTCATCACCCCAAAGATAAGTTCAATCTCTTTAACCCAGACTTCTGCCTCTGCGGGATCAACTGCTCCTTCGAACGATGGTGGGTTCATCTTAATAAATTTCTCATGTGAAGTACTTCTTTCTTCCCGCCTCCTCAGCCCTAGCCAAGGCTTGTGCCTCTAGTTGCCTGGTTTGTTGTTCTTCCACATGAGCCATAAATCTAGCTTGTTGCTATGCCATTAGAGTCAAAGCACGTGCCATTTTTTGCATGTCTGTCAATTGTTCTAGGTCAGGTTCTATATTTCCATGAACAGGTTGTTCAACCACTGCTTCCGCTGCCATATTTGAAGCCTCATCTTCTATTCTCTCATTAACATACCCTCGTTCCATTCTCTTATATCTGAAATGAATCAAAGATATAACAACATGCATATATACATATTTTTCCTACCATAATCGTTAGTATCAAACAAAATATACTTTTAACATTCACTGCCAAATCTAGACTCTTCTCACTCCAGAACCTCTAAAACCTAGGCTCTGATACCAAAAGCTGACACACCCCAACCCAGTTACTTATAATTAAGTTTGAAAGTCAAAGTGAGTCAAACCATAATTAATCTAACCAAACCATAATCACGAGTTTTGATTTCAGAGTCATCATTGTAAATTCATATAACTGAAAACCTTTTTACAACATCAGGGTAATCATGTCCATAAAAACTTTCTTGAAGGATAAGTTAACTTAATTACATCATTTAAATTTACACAAAATCATGGTTTCTCCCATTCCTGGCTAACCCAACCCGACCTCCTAGATTTGGCAGTGACATCGCGTTACCTGAAAAAGGTGAACATAGGAACCATGAGCAAAAATAGCCCAGTGAATGCATCACTACTGCATAAATTTACATGCAATATATCATGTCCATATAATTATGAATTAACTTATCCGGCTCATTCATAATGAATGACCAACTTTTTCGAATCATGATTCACATATCCTGTCTAAATAGACAATTCTCCCCCATTCCTGGTCGAGGAGTAACCCCTTGTCATTAATAGACAAATCTCCCCCATTCCTGGTCGAGGAGTAACCCCTCATTTCGGTAAATCGAAATGAACAATTTCATATTCATTATATTATGATCATATCAATACCACGATACAAATATCTCTTTCCAGTGAGTACACTCACCTTGGTTGACAACTACGTATTCAGGTTTCCTTCTAGTGGAGCTGAACTGGGTTGATTAGGCCTTACACCTGTCAATCCAACTAAATCAGTACTGAACCTCAATCATAAATATTATCCAAACATAATTATGTAACTTTCCATGGCTATACATCAACAATATAATTCCAATTAAGTCACATTCCATAAAACATAGGTAAAGGCAAACAATGATGTACATATTGATAAAGTTACGCACATTCAACCGTAGGAAATACCTTATGAGGAATTTATAACCAAATTCAAGTAAACATGAAATTATACTCCTCAATGTATATACACATGAAACATGTACTCAAAGTACCCTTTGTAAGGACGAAATACAAACATTCATTCAAGGGGTACCCAGTATGGCCTGAAATTATGGTCTTACATACTCACCCATCCTATATTCCTAAATTGTACAAATACAGGGGTCCAAACTCATCAATATGAAAACATATATGAATATACTATCCAGTACAAGTGACGGTGTAATTTTTCAAGCTTCCTAGGGCAAGTTATGACCATTTCTCTACAACACGAGAAATCTTCCCTACAAGCTCCTCTATTGGTCCTTCAACTTCCAAGAATTTTCATAATTTTTCTCCAGCATAACTTTACATGATTTTCAACCCATTTTTATTACACATACTTGATCGTACATAATTAAAGTTTCATAATTGTTTGACTTCATTTGCTATCTCAAAAGCTTGACTAAACTCAGGTCATACCGAAATGAAGTATAAAAACAGAAACCATGTACCAAATTGAAATCATTATTACGGCCTAACCACAAGGAGATAAATTCTAATTTTCGTATATGATATGAATATATGAGTCTAATTTCATATCCAATTGGAATTGCTCAATTCAAATAATCACGCAAAGAGATATGCAAGTTTGAGGGTTTCAATACAAAGCAATTTTAAGGGTTTCTACACTCAACTTAACATAAACTTGCATCTAACCATACATATATATAAAGGGCTGAAACTTTCATAAAATTATGATGATTTATATCATATAAATCAGTAATATAAGATAAATAACAAGAATTACAATTAGGATTACCTTCAGGGCTTTTTACGTAATTTCTACGGATTTTTCTACACTTTTTCTCCTCACTTTTCTTCCTTAACTTCTACTTTCTCTTTCCCTAAGCTTAAAACCCTTTCATGGATGGTTTTGGATGAAGGATAAGGATATTTCAAGGGTATAAGGTCGGCCAAGGCTGCCTCCCAAGCCAACGAATCAAATTAAACCATTTGGTTTAATAAAAGACAAAATACCACTTAAAGGGAATTGACAGATTTGCCCCTTCTCGTAATTTCGACCTAACTTCTTCCTCGAGCATCCGTTTGATGCACCGTTTGTTGTGTTACGACCCTAACTCACATGTCTACAACTATTTAGTTTTCACTTCAAGTCAATTTTAATGTTACAATGGTCAAAACTAGTCTTAAACAGGAACATTTCTATCGAAAATAACCAAATCTTGTGTTCGTACATAACTCGACATTTCATGATTTATGAAAGTAGTATTAGACTAAACATAAGCACTTAATATTAGATATACTAATAATACATTATTAATATCACATAATATAAACATGATTTAAATATAATTTATCAAAATTATATTCGGGTTGTCACAAAAACACTCCAGCCCTACCCCTTTTTATACTTGAGAACCCTCACAAAAGACATAATCCCTATAGAAATCGAAGGGAATCCTACCCCATAAAGTACCAAAAAGATGAAAAGGGAACTAATCAAAATCTTTGAATTATGGGACTGGACTTAACTGCCGATTGGCAGGGCAAGGGGCTTGTCGATCGGCAACCTCCAATTTTGGAAATTTTCCTTTTTTCTTTTTTTGTCAAAATCCGAAAAACCCAATAAAAAATAAATTGATATTCTCAAATAGAATTTCAAAAATCGTCTTCCACCCCTATATAATTTCTCATTTTTAAAACATTCCTCAAAATCCCAAAAATATCTCTTTTTACGGTCTTAGCAGTAAAGTAAAAGCGCATGTGCATGCATTCACCATTAACAAGAGATAATAAAAAAAAATCACATTGCATTGCATATATATATTCTTCTGTGTTACATCAAATTTTGCAAGGAATAAAAGAAAAGGAAAAAAAACAACGGGACTCAGCCCAAACCCACATTCTCTCTCTCTAACCTACCCTTCACCCCTAAGATCTTCCACCCCTGCGACGCGCTCTCTTTCCCCTACGGCGAGATGACGCACCATCGCTACCCGAGCCAAGTCCTCCTCGGACGAAGTAGACGACACTAAATAAGAAGGAACCGGGACCGCATCTCGAATATGGGAAGTCGTCGAAGATATCCAGTCTCTGATGTCCCTAAGCCAAGTGGTCGACACCCGGACTTGCTACAAAGAAAAGGCAAAAATCAGTATCAAAAGAGGGATCAAAGTAGAAAAAGAACCAAACAGAGGAAGAAGGTATACCGCAGGATGAAGAACCTCCTCTATTAAACCCAACTCATTTGGATCCATCGCGCGAGGACAGTGTAACATAGGTACCATCCCTCCATTAGCCTGTCGAATGTTGTACGAAGGGGTATGCAACCGCACGAAGGGAACCTCTGAAGTCACTGTCGCCGTAGATGCCGATGGACCACCGCCGCTATGGGAAGACCCCACCGCCTGACTCAAACCCGCAGGAGGGAAAGGCAAGGCAGCATAAATGTTGGGCGCTATCAACCAGCTCATCAAAAAGTCCATATAATCATACGATGCAACCATATCAGTATACAACAGGTAGGATTGGTCGATCATCGCTGCGATCCTCGCATCCTCCAGTAGCAACCGCTCCCGCCTCATAGACACAGGAGGTTGTGCAGGTGGCACCACCACCTCCTCTTCAGCAATCTACCGAACCAACCGCTCCCCGAGATACCAAGAATGGCCGAACTCATACGCCAGTAAATTCTTTATCTGCGCATTCACCCCGGTCGCTCTCGTATCCTGAATGGTTGTCCCCGAAGGGTAAAAAGTCAGCTGAAAATTCCCAACAGGCGTAAGTCAATACAAAATCAGAACATGCCAAAAACCAAGACTGAAAAGGAAAGAGTCTTACCCTACCACTGGTTAGGCCATTCAAGACCTGACGCACCGCCTCTAAGGAGAGGGATCCCTTCGACTGTCGATTGGCCTTTCGCCCTCGATACAATCGACAGAAGTCCCCAATGGTATTATCCTTCAGAGCGTTCAACTGTGTATTCCACCCAATCACCTCATAGAACCACGTCTTCCAAAGACAGGAATTCACAATCAAAAAGAGACGCATAAGGAAAATGCGAATGCATGAAAGGAAAATGCGCAAAATTAAAGGACACCTCGAGGAGATACGTTGCTCCAGTAAAAGTTTACCGATAGCACCAGCTGAATGCATCCAAAGAAAAATAGAGGATCGCCAAAGTGAGGCTCCCCCAATCATAGAGAGGGATGTTCGAAAATATCCTCAAATACTGTAACAACCACAAATGGAGGACGTCGCCGCTCGACGCCACCGTGAAATCTCCCAGCACTAGCAAAATGAACAATCGGTCCATCTGCCTCACCAACAACCCATCCTCCACATCAACCACCCTACTCAGCAGACATCCTTTAGCAAGGGCAGCCGGATGGAATCCCCATAGACTATCCTCCCTACATCACCAAGTGATGCCCTCACCGCCTCTCGACTCACCCTCAAAGAGCAATCCACATTTATCTACTCCCCATCACAATCCAGCCCCAGCAGCTACTGCACGTCTATGGGAGTCACGGTCATCTCCACAAAATCGAAATGGAAAGTATGGGTAGTATCCCACCATCTCTCCCTCAGAGCGCACATGACCGTTGTCAAACGAGGCGTCTCATCAAGCGCAGACGCCAACCTCCCAAAACCCGCTGAGGATACCACCCAACGCACCACAGGTGGAAGATGCTCCCAGACATCCTTAAGCCTCGTCGTCCCACGGGCACGCATGTTCTACAAAGAGATATCAGACTGTCAAAATAAAAAACCTCGTTAAAATTTAAGAAGGAAGGAAAACTCATCAAAAAAGAGAAGAATGCCAAAAGTCAGGTTACTTACATAACTGTCGGGGTTCACCACCCTCGAAGAGAAATGATGCGACGGCTCCCGTAGCAAGCTCCGCTCATCTGCAACCGGATCGGATGCATCAAAGGTGTTCTCACTCCCCAAAGCAAGAGGCGCCCTGTCCCTCAGCTCCACGTTCGCCCAAACATCAACGGTCAACCATTCCCTATGCACTGTAGTGCTCACAAAGGCAGCCATTTCTTAGAGATCGAAATGCTAGAACGATTTGCAGAGGAAAATTGCAGAAAGAGAAAAGGCCAGAAGCTATAAAAAATGAGAAGAAGTTGCCTCCTTTATATAGGATGCCAAGGGTCAATGCTGCCCGCCGATCGTCACTGACCCCTTACCGTCCCGAGACAGTCCAAAAGTCCATGCCACTGTCGAATGGCACCCTCTGCACCATGCCGACTAGCACCTCCCTTAAAATTTCGTACAAAAATTCCTAAAAACTCCTGAAAAATCCTCAGAAAATTCTTAAAAATCCCAGGAAGGATTTAGAACATTTTCATCAAGAAAATTTCACACTCCCTCAAGCGGAAGCCCCATTTCCCCAGTGAAACTCTCAAAAACCAAGTAAAACTCCTCCCGCCGACGTCCCCGAAGGGTCTCTAAGGATCACCTCCTATACCCCAAAGGTATCAAACCTCCTCGAGCAATACGTCCAATACTTAGACCACCTAATCACTTCCCAGTGGAATTTACGGCATCAAATTTGCCTTTTCTCCACAAAATCTCCAAGATCACAAGGGTTTCCCCAACAATCAGCTCCCCGGCTCAAAATAATATCACGAGGTAATTTCCCCAGCGGAATCTTGGAGAATCATTCTCCTCATAAATGTCTCCAAAGGACGCTCTAAAATTTCCCCAGCTCATTCGCTATTCCCCAACGGAACCCGAAATCTAATCTTTATCCTCTCTTAGGTCATAATTGACCTCGGTCTTGGATCGTCACCTTAGTTAGGTCAGAATTGACCTCGGTCCTCGGTCGACACCTCTATTAGGTCATATTTGACCTCAATCTTGGATCGTCACCTTAGTTAGGTCAGAATTGACCTCGGTCCTCGGTCGTCACCTCTCTTATGTCAGAATTGACCTCGGTCTTGGATCATCACCTTAGTTAGGTCAGAATTGACCTCGGTCCTCATTCGCCACCTCTCTTAGGTCAGAATTGACCTCGGTCTTGGATCGTCACCTTAGTTAGGTCAGAATTCACTTCGAACCTCGATCGTCACCTCTCTTAGGTTAAAATTGACCTCGGTCCTCGGTTATTACCTCTCTTAGGTCAGAATTGACCTCGGACCTCGATCATCACCTCTCTTAGGTCATAACTGACCTCGATCTTGGATCTCCACCTTAATTAGGTTAGAATTTACCTTGGTCCTCGATCATCATATCTCTTAGGTCTAAATTGACCTCAGTCTTAGATCGTCAACTTAAGCCCGTATAATTGGCTTTGACCCGTAGAATTGTTCATCCCTACTTAAGCCCGTAGAATTGGCTTTGACCCGCAGAATTGGTCATCCCTTCAAGCCCTCATAATTGGCTTCGACCCACAGAATCATTCACCTCATCTTCAAGCCCTTAGAATTTGCTTTGACCCACAGAATTAGGTTACCCTCACCTTCAAGCCCTCAGAATTTGCTTCGACCTGCAGAATTGGTCATCTCATACTTAAGCTCTCAGAATCGGATTCTACCCACAGAATTGGTTATCCCCAGCACGCTCTGTAGGTCCTCAGAATCATCCTCGACCCTCTGATTTTGTCATCCTTGCTCCCTTAGGTCGTCAGAATCGGCCTCGACCCTCTGAATTGGTCATCCTCCCTCAAAAGCATCATGCGGTGTCTATTCGACGACTATCGTTTATTCAAAACTCACCCGTCGAGGGGCTCTGTAGATACCCCATTATGTTACTCCTTAAACTCTCCTTAGGTCCCTAACACCTCCCTTCATCACTATAAACCCAGGTCATACCCTGAGTACTGACTTCATTTGACCAAAAGTCAAAGTCTTCAGCTCGATCGAGACTAATTTAATATTTGAAGGGCACTGAAGCCCCTTTCCAACGGTCTATCCCGTGCACGATTCTGACTTACCATGCAGACGAATGACCTATTTTCCCCTGAAACTCAATCAGGAGGCCCCGGGCGCTCCTGGGCTCTATTTGACCTAAGTTAACTCTTTAGCTCGACCAAGACTGAATGAACCTTCAAAGGTCACTGAAGTACCTTTCCAATGGTCCACTCCGTGCACGATTTCTGCCTTATGGTACGGACGAATGATCTGTTTTACTTCGAGGGGTCACCGAATGCTTCCAGGGCCCAGTTGACCAAAGTCAATTCCCTGAACCAGATCAAACTCTTTAGAATGTCGAAGTACATCTCCTAACCTTTCCAACGGTCTGCCTCATTCGTGATTCAGACTTACCATGCGGACGAACGATCCGTTTGAGTCAGACGATTCCCCGTACAATGGAATGACGAATGCTGTCAAGCCATATTTTACGCAAAGTCAACTCCCGAACCCGAGAGCAGTCCAAGGATTTTGAAGGTCTCTGAATTACCTTTCTAATGGTCCACCCCGTTTATGATTCTGATCAACGGTTTGTGTTATGCGGCTAATTTTTCGAAAAGGCCTGAAATACACTGCTAAACGGCAGGTCCCAGACCCTGCCTATCGACAGTGTGCCTAAATACACCTGACGATTGGCAGGAATAGGGCTATGCCGATCAGCAATGACCTGGGCCTATAAAAAGGAGGCATGACGTCACTTGAAAGAAGGAGGTCATATCTGATAGATATCAATCTCAACAAATCTAGAAAACCTCTCTCGAAGTCAGCGTGATTTCCACACCCAAATCCCTTTCCAGCCTTCACTTTTCATCATCCTTTTCATCAAAATTGGTGAATTCACTACCCTCCATCATCATCCAAGTCTAAAGGTTGCTCTCCAACATTTAAGATCAAGCTCAAGATCTTTAAGAAGGTCTAATTTTCTCAACTCTCTACTTAAATTCTCATAAATTCGCAATAACTTGTTTTATTACTTAGCACTTTCATTATCTCATCTCACACATCCTAATATACTTTTTATTTACTATTATTGCACATCTCTTATTTTCATATAAATAAAAATCCAAAAAATAAGAAAAAAAGGGTTTGCTCATAAATTCCATACAGGAATTCTCATACTTTTCTCACAACTAAAATACTTTTTCTACACATACACACAAGAAAAAAAAAAGAATCCCCAGGTTGGATTTATGGGATAAACCCCACCCCTCATTTTGCATGCGAACTATGTGGGCTTTGATGCCTCTATAGGCTACGTAGGCGTCTCGGGGTAAAACCCGAGACTCGAGTCCTATTTTTACTTTTTCTCTCATTTTCTATTATCTCTAAACTCCACTCTCTTATATTATATATATACATATATTTGTTCTTAGTTTCGTATTATTCCAGATGCATTATCGTTCCATCATAACGGTCAACATAAGGATAATCGCATAAATCCTATTTTCTAATATTTTTATACCTTCCTATTGATGACTCGCTTTACCTCCTCCATGGTGCAAGTCGATGATTACTATCTCCACTATATATACACATGCACACATATCACGTGGAAAATAAAGTAAAATTAAAAAACCATGAGAGACCTAAAGGACGGAATGGGTGCCTAACACCTTCCCATTTCGTAACTTAGCCTCCGGACCCTTTTCGAATCATTTTGGTTTCGTATGCATCAGTAAGTCCTTGGATGCTATCCTTCGGGATGGCTCCCTTTCTTTTGTCTGTTTTGAGTAAATAGATTGGCGACTCTATCTCTATACATCTTTCACTTCACCCAAATGACACCGATCGAAGCGCTCCCGAGAGGGACGCGCGGGACCTAGTATCCTCCAACGCGTGCCCGCCTGTCGCGAGGATCGGGGGGGATGGACACATCATTAAAGTAAGGTGTATTACATTGACCTGCTATCGAATCCATACTGGAATCTCCTTTGGATTATCCTGCTATCGAATCCATGCCAGAATCTCCTTTCGATTATCCGCCTTGGTTCTTTGAAAATTCAACTGGCATTGAGAATTTTAGGTTCAAGATTCTTTTGCTTTGTGATATATATATATATATATATATATTGCATTTTTATTTTTGGTAGAGATAGATAATTTTTACATTTTTTTGGTTCATTGGAGAGTAGTAAATTGGTTGGGCAATGAAAGTTATAATATTTGTTGATGAATAGTGAATGTTTTTTTATTGTAAAAAGAAGAAGAAGCTGTGAAGTTCTTTTCTTTCTTTGAAGTTCTGAATGAGTTATGCCTTTTTGGTTGTTCATTGTGCTAAAATGTAGAATGCGAGCTTTGATATAAGTTTGTAGGGTTTTTTTGCTTGAAGGATATACAAATAAAAGATTTCCTTATAATTTGTGCAGTATTTTTTGGTAAAGATTATACAAATAAACACAATATTATACTACCCATTCAATTCGCTAAATATAATTACACTTTTTTGAAATGTTTTGAGCTAATGGAAAACAAGGAACCTTTAAACCCAACTAAGGACTTCTTCAATGTCTTCTTTCCAAAAGTTTTTCTTATTTTAAGGTTAAAAAACATTATATATCTTATCGACATATTTTTAAAAATTATGGACAAGTTTATCTCATGCATTCAATTTCATCTTAGTGATGTGTTAGCTTTGTAAAGATGGTATACATACAAATAAGCAACGTGGGTTCTCATACTTGTCCACCTAAGATAGAATAACTTTTTTAGGATTTGTACATGTAGAAATTTTGATTGAAATTTCTATATGACTCACTATCCACATCACATTCACCGTTACATCAAAAGCCTCATTGGAGTTGTGGTTTACCTTTTTCTATTTCTAAGGTAGAAAAATCGATAGATGGCAATAAAAATCAGAGATGGACTAACATAAACATGACTCAACTTTTAGTTCGAAAATCTCGAGACAAACAAGCTATGTACGTAATTTTCAATTAATTTTCTAACATATTTCCATATTATATAAAATTTTCACACTTATGTAATCCAATACATTACCGATACAAAATAATTTAAATTAATATTATTTTCTGTCTTTTTATCGTGTCATTTTTTTTTATAATTTCTACCCCTATTTGGGATTCATCTTGTAAGTTTAGTGATATTTTATTTCAAAAGTAACTTGGTCTGAAATTTATCTCTAATATTTTTTTTTTTGTAATTACAAACTTCTATGGTGTTGTAGGCATGCTTCATGAACAATTTATACTTTTTATATCAAATATAACATTGTTTTGTATTTGTTTAAAAAAAATACCAGGTCATATAATTTTATATGAATGTATCATTTTATGGATTTATTAACATTTTTTATTCACAACCCAATCGAAAGAGGTAGTTGTTAATATGAATGTATGAAAAATATCCACGCTAATTATACATGGATAGAGTAAGGTAACTTATACATTGAGTTTTTCGGTAGATATGTTTATGGGTTCTTAACTATCAAAATCACTCATCAGGGTGGAGTATTTGCTAATGAATTTATTTTGTATACTTTAGTCGAATAACTATATTTAATTTTATGAGTTTCAATGTAATTTGTTTATTATGATTGATTACCTTAGTTTTGTGTAGAATTTCATACGTTCATTAGTAAGTCCACTACTATGTTTTCAATTTTTTGTATTAAACTTATATGATTCAATGAGATTTAATTTTAAGTGCTCAAAGAAAATTAAGGTTTTCTATGAGAACCTCAATTTCAATTTTGGGAATTGATATTGGAATACTATTGTTTCGATTGTAACAATTTGGAACTAAATTAAAATATATTTCAAGGCATCAAATTGGGCTTTTATGAATATTTTCCTTCTCATATATGTTCCCAGTGTTTTACTTATTTGAATGGTGAGATTATGTTTTTTAGTAAGGAAATGATTTCTTATTACTTTACGATTTGATATGTGGGTTTATTGTGCAATTGTCATTTATTTCTTGTATTGTAGTTATTTGTAGATGATTATAATTAAGAGGATCATTCACATTGAATTTGAATTGTTAGATCATACTCCAAAAAATCTTCTTATGCACCGTTTATTATGTCATTTTTCTTTACTTGGTGTGTTAAAGCACTTTATAGCTAAATAAAATGCATCAGGCATCATGCGAGTTGCATGCTAGTTAATATTACTTATTACGTCATTGGAAAAATATTCCATTGAACATTCTAAACCTTACACAAAGTATTTAATCTATCCCTAAGTAAAGATCCATGTTTGAATATCATTATATCAAGCATTTTCTAAAATATGTTTATAAAATATACCACTTTCAATCTATGCAATTTTAATTGAGGACAATTATTCATAGGTATATATTTATTGATTATAAATAAAAATATTTCCTTCTATAAAAAAGCATTTTCCCATCGCAATTCATATTCTCTCTCTCTCTCTCTCTCTCTCTCTCTCTCTCTCTAGCTGACCCTAACCCTAATTAGGGTATTCATGGCAAACTCTATACCTTCATCCTACAAAACACTTGAGATCAAACCCCCCGATCCTCAAACCCATGGAACAAATTCTTTGCAAGTATATTGAAAGAATATTATCCATCCCATGGGATTGTGACACCCCTCTGAAATAAATAACGAGCGGGCATCTCTATAATAAGATAAAACATGAATATCAAGTGGATCATCCTCAGCATCACTGTTGCGCAGACAAAAAAAAATCTGACTGACCAACCAAATTGAAATAAACGAATGCCAAAATTTCAAAAACATACAAGGAATTACAAACCAGCATTTAGCATGACTACAAAACATAATAATATATACATGAGTACAACAAAAGATATACCCGAATATGTTGTCGGGTCACAGACAAAACAACATCCAGTTTATTAAAATAAAAATGAACTACATATACAAAAAACCCTGGGGTATACACCCGATATACAAAATAGATTCTTAACAGGATTTTAATAATATAGGAAGCGGAAACAATAAAGTCCTGTAACATTCCGCATCTACTATAGCTGCAAGGACCCTGAACAAAATCATCATCATTGGCATCCTTGTGGAGGGACATCTAAAATAATACAATATATGTAGCAAGAGAAAAGATATAAACGTGTCAGAGCCCGAGGTTTGAAACTAATTTTAGCAAGTGAATTAAAATGTATAATAAATATGAATGCACAAATTTCATAATTAAAGTGATGTCGCACTCTCTTGGGACTCAACCTCACCCCTCATCTATAGCGCGCACCTAACGTATGCATATGATCCTCAAAAAGCTACCTGATACGTTTCTAGGGATAATTTAACTTAAACCTAGGCATAATCCTCCTTCACGTAACTCACTATATCTAAAACATAACCATATATCTACTTCTTCTATCGTCTTTTAAGCTTACGCCCAAACTTATAACTTAATATATCTCAATTATTTTTTCTCGATTTCAACTATTAACTTCACAAGTTATTAGCATAAGATATCACACGTCATCATTAATGCTAGAAATATTCTACCACTAAAAACATATATACCCAAGAACTAAGGACCAATCATATTCCGAAGCCCAACAATGCGCTAAGTTTCTGGAAAACAACCTTAATACTAAAAGCTTTGTTTACAAGTTTAATAACAAACAGTTATAAGTTGAGTAAACTCCGAATAAACTTTTTTGGCAAAACTCTTTTTGAAAATAACACAAGATGTGTTACTAAAAGCTTTTTCTGAATATATGGATGAAATTCGACAGTTGATTACATTCTGTTTAATTTTTAATAAACATCTACTAATGTTACCATGCAGTCCCAATCACAACAACAGTTAAGAACATTCAAAGAAATAGACACAGGAATTTTAACGTGGTAAAACCCTTAAACAAGGGAAACATCCATGGTGCCCTCTACGGCACAAAACAAAAATCCACTAGAATAAAAATCAAGTTACAACACTTAAGAAAACCACAAATATCCTCACCTAAGTTCAGAATGTACCTACACGAGATTCTCTACTCCAAAGATATTCTGACTTGGAACTTGATCTTTTCTTGCTGCTTCTTTGTTTTCTCCTTGATCTCGTTCTGTTTGAATTCTGATTCCAACAACTCTATCAAATATAATATTCTCAAACAGAACCACAGTGTCTAAGTGTTCATGTGAGATAGTGTTTGTGATGTGCTACTACATGCAAACATGCAACTCACCCTCTCAAGATTTATACAAACTTTCCTAACAAATTACAATAGTTCTAAATGAAAGTTATTTCTGAATATTGATTTTTCAATCAAAGACTTCTTGATCTTTTATTTACCCACAGATCTCAAGGATACCTTACTCAGAAGACGGTTTAAGGTCTTAAACAATTTATGGGTTTTGAAAATATTTTTGAAATTATAAACCTCCAATTGAGATCCAAACTAGACTAGAAGTCTACTTTAACAAAAAAAAATCAGACTCAACATGCAAAGACTGATTCAACAAGTTTTGATATAAAACTTATTTTTAGATCTGTACGCCTTAGAACTTTAGCAAGAGTTATTTTGTGTTCCTTTTATTTTTATACACTAGTATTTCACAAAATATGAAATAAAAATTAAAAACACACAACTCACTAGATCTGAAAATTTATTTTTGAAACTAAAAGTTTTATTTTAAAAACTCGTTGAGACAGAATAGATCTAAAATATCATATCTAAAAAGAGAAACATAAAATAAATGTGAGATATTATCTTTTAGAAAAACTCAGTTTCAACAATGAGAAACTTAAGTCTTTCTTAGAGATGAGTTCTGAGAGAATCACATATTTTGAAGAGGTCTTCAAAATGAAAACACAACACCAAGAACACAGAAACCCTAAATGGATCTGACTTTTGAAAAAGGGTTTTCTGGTGTTAGGAACAGATTTGGTTTTGGGAGAAACACTCAAGGGTTTGAACTACGAAGAAAACTTAGTGTTTATTCTTCTGATCTCTCTCTTTTATTTCCCTCTCTTTCTCCCTTCTCTCTCTTCTCTCTACCTTCTCTCTACTCTCTCTTTTCTATCAAACTTAACAAAATGGCAAAAGTCTCTAAATGCCGAGGGTTAATCCCTTTTTATACTAAGCGTAGAAGGATCGAGAACTTCAGCTTCAATCCTATGGCTGAGATTAAGTCTAAATGAGTTGACTTAAATCCAACGGTTAAACACAGGCGGTGGGTTAAATGATCATTGATTGGGTAAGGATTGGTTCACATGGATTGACTTAAATCGCATGCGGTACGTTGATTAGAATGATCCAAGGGTTGAGGATGTGTACGCATTATGTGTCTACAAGAAAACACAAATCCAACTGATATGCAACCAACACGTGTATGCACCAGATGTAAACAAAAGTGCTTGTTAAAAATAATTACACAGCACACCTCCAATTCTCTAGCACTTTCGGATTCTACCCAGCAAACAATCAGTATAGAAAACAAGTTTCTAAAATTCAATTTATACCCACAACACTATTCAAAAACACATTTTAATTAATTCAAAAATCATTTAAAAATTGTTTAAAATTATATAAAATGATTTGCATTGAATTAAATTGATTTTACAAAGGTTTGAATTAAATAGATGATATGTATGATGCAGTGCAAGTGTCCTATTTGTGGTTTTAGGGTTTACAATTAACTTCCCTTTGAAGGTTCTCTTGGACTGGATTTCTTCATGGAGATTGTACCTTTGAGGATATGGAGTTCTCAAACTATTCTAACCTATTTTGTCTAGATATCCAAACTATTTGGAACTCCTATATATGCAGACTCAAGTGAGTCAATATATAGTGTGTTCTCAGTTTCGTGCGAGGAACGTCTCAGAAAGAGAAATCCAAACAAGGACCCCCCGATAAACTACTATCCAACATAGTCGATCGTGAGAATCTTCTAGGCCCTCAGTCCATAGTACGCACCCTTTACCTCCAAATCTATTGGCATAAGATCATACTCCTCCACTCTCATACTACAAGGAACAAAACATAATATACTTCTTTATAACGTTCTCTAGTTATAATATTAAGATATAACACACTACCTAAAAAGCTTGTATAACATTACTCGCACGTATTATACATGATTGATCATTCTCTAACAAGTACACATACATAACACACATAATATGCATATACTAACAGTCTCTACAATGCTTTCATCTTCAAAGGAATTACTCACACATCATCTTGGGTACCAGCGGTCGGACTCTCACACCGACTTGGTATAAACCAAATAGAAAATGTACGAAAAACGAACATGGTTCCTCAATAGAAATACGACTAATCATACCCAAGACATCTTACGGGCGCCGGGACCTAACCTCGTCGACTCTGGTCCCCCTCCCTGAATAAAATTCACAATATAAATAATGGATGACTATGACCTGGGGACTATACTCTCCATGCTCCTCAAGCGAGGGGGATTCACCCACATCACGAAACTTCCCATGATAGCACTAGAGACGTATGCACCGCATAGTATAAATCATACACACTAGATTTACGTTCAATCACATCATATATACGAACCATCACACAACGTATATACATTCATGACATATATATATATATATATATACACACACACACATAATATCTAATGTTCTCATGAATAAAAGTAATGAGTCCGGCTATATGTATATAATTCTCATTATATTAACTGATAAACTCTCGCATACCTTCCTAGTTCATTTATTTTCAATCCCTCACTTGAAACTTACAAGTCCATCATGCCTATGATATGAATAGTCACCCAATTTAATTAACACTAAGAACACACAACCTCTCTCCCTAGTCCATATTCGGCATTAAGTAAATTCCTACTACTCGAAGAATTTACAAAAGGATTCGGTAGGATAAACTGCAAAATATACCTCCATAATAACCCGAAACAATCCTCAAGAGAATCCTCATTCCTTGGAGGATTACTAAGATAAAACAACACAATTTACTCTTATATACCTCTATCATGGCCCCCAAAGTGGCCTCTCTTTTACATCCTAATATGAACCCTCATAATATCTTATAAACATGTTTACTACCCTATAATAGAAGGTCCCTAAGTAATAAAACCAATTGAGAAGGGGTAAAACAAGGGCTGTCAAAAAGCAGTGATCGGACTGGACCGAACCGGGGGGTCCCCAAAAATGAACCGGTCATGCTCCAGAAATTTGATAAAAAAACCTTTCATAACCGGACCGATCCGATACCTCTTAAAATTGAACCGGTCCTATTTTGTGCATATTTATTACCACGGGATTCGTACCCAAAACCATACTTCTACTTTTTGGATAATCTATTCTACATCTCTAAAACCTAATTTTATTTCATTTCAACAATAACAAAACATCTAAAACCCAACCCATAAATTATCCCCACCATTTTCATCATCAAAACCACAAATATAACCCTTAAATACAAGATTTACTCATCAAATTTTAGGGTTTAACCATAGAAGCTCAAAATTAACTAAATCGCCAACAAAAAATATGAGACAACTCAGACACAATTATTTAGCAAGTTTAATCTCTTGCGTCAAAGTTGTAGAGGTTGAGTCTTCCTCGAAATTACGAATTTTGTCGGAAATCCAAAGCTCCAAAGCTTTTCTCTTCTCTTCCTCTTATTCCTTATCTTTCTCTCTGCCTCGCTAGGGTTTTCTCACAAAAATGAGATAGCCTCATTCTTCCAAGACTAAATAACCCTTATCTTTAACAACTCCCAAATTTAAATGATAATACACACTGAAAATGACTTGATTACTCATATTCGGGTCAAACTAGGTCCAAAATATTTTGAAACCCAAATAAAAACCCCGGACAGCCGTTTTGATTATCTCGACCCATCTCGAATCAATCGTGCACTCTAAATTTTCATCCGATACTCCAAATAAAATAAATTTATTTTACCCCAAAATTAAATTCTGATGTCCTCGAACACACGGGGTGTTGCAATCTCACCTCCTCATAAAGAATTTCTTCCCCAAAATTCGGATAAGTCCATTAATTCAACATCTAATTTACCTCCATGATCGTTACACTGAGCTCAAACACTCTCCAATAGCTAATTTATCAAAATAATATACAACTAGGGCGCCCATACACCCTATAACCGTGCTCAACTGCACAATCATTGCCCGACTGCACTAGCTTTAAATTGTAGCATAACTCCCACTCACAGTTTCAATTATATGCCTGAAATAACCAAGGCACCAACCCAATAACTAATCTCAATCCCATATTGCCACAGGGATACGCTAACTCCCAACAATTAATTCGTTAAATCATAATAAAAATAATAATTTTGAATATGTCTGAAGATCTAACCTTTCTCAATTCTTTACATTCGCTAATTTCATGCGGGGGAGGCCTCGCCAGTAAAATCTAAACAAGGAACCCTCCCAATACACTATTGTGCAGCTCGGTCGGGATGTAGATCGATCAGACTAGGACTAAAGTTTTAAAAAAACTATTTTTAAATCAATCTATATGGCTCTATAGGTCGAATATATATAATGATATAGAAAATAACTTTATGATTTCTAACACACACAATTTAATAATATGCCAAATACACTAGGCGTCAATCAATACGATGTTCTCACCAACATTAAGTTCTCAACTCGCATACAACCATGAGATAAAACACTCCGCTCAACAATGAACCCGCTAAGCCCTGAATCTCGTCAGTAAAAAATTGAAAAGTGCGACTATGTGATAATTGATTAACTTTGCAAATTTCTAATTTGACACACTTATTTAATTTCATCCCCTAATCATGCATCTAAAGGCAAGTGTCAACCCATAAACAAATAAAGCAAGAGACACAAAATTAAGGAAAAATCCCCGAAGGGCAAAACCTTTTATTTCTAGAACTTTGAAAAATTCACAAGATCATTGACTTACATACAACCTGATAATCGCCCACAAGTGTAAAGCATGGTGTCTTTGTCAAACCTTCAAAGCAACGGCTAGAAACAGTGTCGGTTGGAATCTCCCGCAGGAACTCCAGGTGGTCAGTAAGGAAGAAGAGAGAAGGCTTCTCCACAAGGGTTGAACAAACCAAAGTTGTGTTCTTGGGTTGCAAAAGATTCACAAAGGTATGAAAAGTTGTGTGAATCAAAACATGAGTCTTCAGACTCAAAAAGGTGAAGACTTAGAGTATTTAGGACTCTTAAAATCGTCTATAAAAGTCTTACAAAATAACTCCCCGAAGTTGGTTCAAATAAGAAAACCTGGTCGGGAAAAATCTCAACAGAATCTGATCGAATTTATCCCATGTGGATCGGTTCGCTTCTGAGGCCGGATCGGTCCGGGGTCGGACCGATTCTTTTTTGAAAGACCCTTCTTTGGTTTGCAATTGATCCGGGGTTTACTGGTTTGAAGCAAAAGCGGATCGGTCTGACTTGAGGCGGACCGGTCCAGAGGCAAATCAGTTCTTTTTCCAGAAGGGCAGATCGGTTCCTTTTTGAATGGGGCGGACCGGTTCGGTATATGCTAAAAATTGATTCCTAATTTATGAAGCTTTGATATTCGTATTTGTTGATGTAGAAGAGATCTTAAATTTCTTCAACGGTGTAACGGCGTACGACATACATATAGACAATTGACAAAAAATGTCCTTACAAATCTCCCCCTATATCTATGCCGGTACAACATAAAAACATCTGAATTATCAAATATTAAATTGCCTATACAAATCTACCCTTTCATGAACCCAAAACTGGAAAGATACAAATGAATAAGACTTCATCGTTTGTTCTTCAACTCTTCAGGAATTTCAACATTTTTCTCATTAGGGTGTGCAATATATTGATCTTCAATCTTTGTACCTACACATATGAGACAAAGAAAATACCACGTGACATATCGAGTTTGAAATGAGATAAACATAGATACCAATTTATGATAAAAACATAAACTAAATCTCAAAAACTCCCCCATAATATGATAATTCTTTCTCCCCCTTTTTATGATGTCCCCAAATAGACAAATGAGAAGAATGAAGCAAATAAGAAAAATCGGGGTGTCATGGTACACAAAACAGGGCATCAAAATAATAAGGTAAACATGCTCTTGCAAGGAGATTCTCAAAAACAAATGCACAAACTATTTTTGATTTTTCATTTTTTCATACAAAAAAAAAGATACATTTGAAAAAGAATATTCTACAAAAATCACACCATGGATTTATACTCAAACAACCAAGTCATGGAAATGGAATGAATGGGTGTGAACACATTCGATAGGTAAATCAATTCAATCAATCATATGTGCATGATGCATATGTGTACCCCTAATGAGTGAACATCAAAGGAATCCTTAGGTGTAAAAATTTGTTGAATTTCAATGACATCGTCTTATACAAATCAAAAAATCAAAGTCAAATGATTTCCACCCCAATAACGTCCAAAACTATTTAGCGCATTTGCAAGCATTTCAAGGACTTGCAAACCCATTATAAAATCTCCAACCAAACTCCCTCATATATATTTTCTTTTAGAGGTGAATAAACTAAATTCTCAAACTTTGGAGAATTGGTGCAAAAACCTAAATGGCCCATAATTGGCATGAATTTCTTTTTATTGCCTTTAAATTTTTTTGGGGGGGCTCTTTTAACCTCTTTGGACCCCGGATAATAAAATTCCTCCATTTTTTAGGTCCAATTTAACGATGGCTTAGTATTTGCAAAGGCAAAATGAACATTTCGCAGCCCTTCCCCATTTTAAAACAAAGCACACAAACTCTCAAAACGGTTCTTATATGCACAATTTCCTTATCAAAATTTATCGCGCTTGGTTCATTTTAAAGGACAGGATTGAAGTGAAAACACCAAACCAACATGTGATTAGACAAGCACAATAATCAAGCAAATTCGTGCATGTGTGCAATAAAGGAAACCATGAGTCAAACATGTAGGTAGTAACAGTTAATTATATCTTAATGACTCCAAACATGTTAAAGCATAAGGATGAATTGACCTATTGTCTCAAAATACTATCAAATAGTCACATGAAAATAATGGAATGATGTTGTGACTCGATCATCCTAAGTGTTCATCCATAAACGGTGCAAACAAAAGACAAAAATCTTTTGGGATTTTCAAAAAATTTCAAAAGAAAAAATAAATCATACAAAAATGATACATACTAGCAATAGGCATATAATGACATTATGAAAAGTATCCTATGCTAGTAAACAAGTCAAACCTCAATCGTTAAGTGAAGAGGGGTTTTCCAAAGGTGGTGTCAACTTATGAAAAACCTCCATCAACTCTTGTGAAGTTTTGACCAAAAACTTAACTTGCTCACCTAAATTCACAAACTATCTCATGTAGTCTCCGGGAGCATGTAAAGTATCATGTGTGGGTGCATGTGTGCTAGAAACACGTGTAGAATCAAACGTGACACATACTCCAACTTAAAGCAAAATTCCCTAAGGTGTCCTCTCCTCTTGTAATGTGAGCAAACATAAATAGGCCTAGGAACACCTTTCTCAAAAACTCTAGGATGCATTCTCCTAATAGGAATGGTACGTCTAGGTGGGTTAGGGTGAGACTCACGTGAATCAAACACTAAAGTGGGAACCGGCTCGGGTGCTAATTGGGAAGTAGAAGCACCATCATGACTTATTCCTAACTTCTCACCTTTACCCTTATGAACCACCTTTTCAACCTTCTTAGGTGCGTTCACAAAATTGACTTTGACCTCCCTGGCACGTTCGAGATCACTCTCGAGTTGAGATACACGTGTCGTCAGACTAGACAACGTGTCGGTCAAATCACACTTCTCCTTTCTCAAAACCTCCTTCTCTCTCTCCAAATCTAAAACCCGACGACCTAAATCTCGATTATACTTCATTGTTTTCAAGGTCTCGGTGTACAAATCTCTAAAATATTTTTGGATCTCACTTTAATCTCCACTCTCACTTGCGCTTTCTCCCTCACTCGAAGAACACAAATCACCATCATCGCTCTCGTGAGACAAAGTGGGTGTGCTCACACGACTAGAAAAGGCGACAACCATACCATGTGATAAACCTTTATCAGACACATCTCTCTCATCACCCTCACTATCACTAAGTGTGGCGGGCATAGCAGTTTCTTTGCCCTTTCTCCTTATCCTAGTAGGACACTCTCTAGCTATGTGCCCTTTTCCCTCACACTCAAAGAACCTGATCTCATCTTCCTTGTCACTATCTTTGGCCTCCACTTTCTTTTTATTTGACTCAAAATATTTCTTTTTATTGGAAGAATTTTCTTTATTCATTTTGAGAAACTTTTTAAAATTTTTTGCAAACAAGGCCATGTCATTAAAATCAAAATCTCCCTCAGAATCGGACTCAAAAACTTTTTCATTCTTTTTCTTATAATGAGTCTTGAAAGCAATGCCATTAACCTTAGCCTTAATGGTTTTCGAAAACATGTCAATCTCATAGGTTTGAAGATCTCTTACAAGTTCTTCCAACTTAAGGGATTTCAAATTTCCCAAAGAGTTCAAAATAGTGACTTTAGGAATAAAGCGCTTTGGGAGAGATCTCAAAATCTTTTTAATGACACGTGTGTTATCACTCACCTCACCCAAATTAAAACATGTGTTAACAATGTCTGACAAACGTGCATAAAAATCATCAAAGCATTCAGACTTAGACATGGTGATAGTCTCAAATTGGGTGGCCAAATTTTATAATTTTGATTCTTTAACCACGTTCGTACCCTCATGTGTCAATTTCAAAACATCCCAAGCCTCTTTAGACGTGGTGCACGTCATAATTCGACAAAACTCATCAGGAGAGACAGCTCCAGAAATAGCACTCAGACCACGGGAATTAAAATTGGACAATTTATAATATCTTCAGTCCAGGCTGACACGGGTTTTAGAGAGGTGATATTATTAATGGTGACCGTGGGAGGAGTCCAACCATTTTCGCAAAGCAACCAAACACCCTCGTCAATAGATTTTAAAATCGATTTTATACGAGCTTTCCAGAAGGCATAATTAGACCCGTCAAAAATAGGCATCTGATTATATAAGTGCTCCATAAGAAAATTTGCGATTTTTTCACAAATTTGATTTTAAAAATCAATATCACACAATTTTGCGAAAAATAGGAATACGCGACAAATTAGCGTAACCTGCTCTAATACCAATTTGAAAAGTGCGACTATGTGATAATTGATTAACTTTGAAAATTTCTAATTTGACACACTTATTTAATTTCACCCCCTAATCATGCATCTAAAATCAAGTGACACAAAATTAAGGAAAAATCCTCGAAGGGCGAAACCTTTTATTTCTAGAACTTTAAAAAATTCACAAGACCATTGACTTACATACAACCTGATAATCGCCCACAAGTGTAACGCACGGTGTCTTTGTCAAACCTTCAAAGCAATGGCTAGAAATAGTGTCGGCTGGAATCTCCCGTAGGAACTGCAGGTGGTCAGCAATGAAGAAGATAGACAACTTCTCCACAAGGGTTGAACAAACAATAGTTGTGTTCTTTGGTTGAAAAATATTCACAAAGGTATGAAAAGTTGTGTGGATCAAAACATGAGTCTTGGGACTCAAAAAGGTGAAGAATTAGAGTATGTAGGACTCTTAAAATCGTCTATAAAAGTCTTAGAAAACAACTCTCCGAAGTTGGTTTAAATAAGAAAACCTGGTCCGAAAAAATCTCAATAGAATCTGATCGAATTTATCCCAGGCAGATCGGTCCACTTCTGAGGCCGGATCGGTCCGGGGTCGGACTGGTTCTTTTTTGAAAGACCCTTCTTCGGTTTGCAATTGATCCGGGATTTACTGGTTTGAAGCAAAAGCGGATCGGTCTGACTTGAGGCAGATCGGTCCGGAGGCGGATCGATTCTTTTTCTAGAAGGGCGGATCGGTCTGGGGCGGACCGGTTCCTTTTTTAAAAGGGAGTACCGGTCCGGTATATGCTAAAAATTAATTCCTTATTTATGAAGCTTTGATATTCGGATCCGTTGATGTAGAAGTGATCTTGAATTTCTTCAACGGTGTAACGGCGTACGACATACATCTAGACAATTGACAAAAAATGTCCTTACAAAAACCATTACCTCATCTCAGAATATCACCACAAGATACACTAATTCACAACTGGGCTTCAATAATTACATGCATCTCGCCAAACAATAAAACGATAGTTTTACAGTTACCACTCAAAAAGGCCTAATAGTTGCATTCCAAAAAAAATAATAACTCTACTAGCACAACTCGAAACAATCTATTCTCCCAAAAGATACCATCTAAGCGACACACTTACCCTCCTCCAGGTAATTATATATATACAACTTGGTTATCATGGCCAACCACTCACTAAATTCGACCCATTTGCGAATTCTAGAGATAGCAATCTTACAAACGATGTTCCCAATATTACTCAAGGCAAACTCTATACTTAATAGAAAAAAGTAGTTCATATATTACCTCCATAGTCTAACTTCCTTGCCTCTTTAATGGGTCCCTGATCAAAGTTCGCTTTTCCAAACCCTCCCATAAATTGTTGTAGAGGTTGTGCATCCAGAACCTCTTCAAAAAGTGTCCATTTTCCCCTCTCAGGACAATCCCTCTTCTTATAGCCTATCTCACTATAGAAGAAACATTTACCAGTAAATCCTTCATGTCCACCCTGAGGAACAAAACACTGCTGCGACCCTTAATAATCCTGTCTTGTGACACTACCATCAAATCTAAAACCTCCTGAACGTTGCCTCTTACTTGAAACCCCTAAATGGAGATTCTTCTCCATTTGTCTATTCCTCTGTTGTTGTGATGATTGTGCCCCATGGGCACCACCTTCTCCCGACTTACTTAACATGTCCGAGTCCCCAGACTCCTTCTTCCCTTTTAAATGAAGACAATGATCCTAACAATGTAACAATGTTGTATTCATCACATCGGTCAAAGTCAGTAATGTCAGGTTCCCCAACAAATGCAGATGAATTCGCCAATCTAAACCTCCCAATAACTTTGATATACGATTATCCTCCTTATTTACCTTGTCAGACATAAATTTCACCAACCGAGTAAATACCTCTTCATACTCAGCCACCGTCTCATCCCCTTACTTCATTTCTAACAATTTTCTCCTCATTTTCGTTTGAATAGACGAAGGGAAATATTTATGATCAAATCAAACCCAAAAATCTGATATAGACATCGTATCCCTCTGCTCTAATGTAGTGACCGACTCCCACCATTGGAGAGCGTCACGCACTAACTTAAAGGTGGCAAGTATTTATTTGTGAACATCACTACATTCCATTATACGAAGATGACGTTGAATATCCTTCTTTCACTGACTTGCTATACCCACATCGGCTCCCTTTTGAAACTCTGGAGGATGACCTTTTTAAAATTCTTCTCTAACTCTCTCCCACACAGACAGTCCCATGTGAGTTTGAGCTATCGGCGCTACGGGCTGTTGCTGAGCCTGAGGAAATTGTTGAGCCATGGTGTTCATGGACGCATTGACTACTTGAGCCGTAATATTGGCAACTTCCTCTACAGTCATAGTACCTTGGGGAACATGGGGCTCCACGTTCTCTCCTCACCTATTTACTTTATCCAGGCGACCTTTTTTTGGCGGCATCTAAAATAAAAGAGAATTGTATCATCACACAGTTCAATAAGTTATGCATCGCAGAAGATCGTAAACGCAATATGAACACGACAATCCCAATAGTAGTGCTCTATATCAAGAAAGCTCATGGAAGAACGTAGAAAACCCGCACAGATCATAAGACACTAGAACCTGATGCTCTGATGCCACCTATGACACCCCGTTTAAATTAATAACAGATGGCCAACCCTATACTAAGATAAAACAGGAATTTCAAGTGGATCATCCTCAACATCAATGTCGCACAAACAAAAAAAAATATGACTAACCACCCAAAATGAAATAAATGCATGCCAAAATTTCAAAAACTTACAAGGAATTACAAACCAACATTTAACATGACTAATAAAAAATAATTATAAATACACGAGTATAACAAAAGATATACCCGAATATGTTGTCGGGTCACAGAGAATACAACATTCAGTTTATGAAAATAAAAATAAACTACATCTACAAACAAGCCTTGGGTATACACCCGATATACAAATTGTATTCTTAACTAGATTTTAAAAATATACGAAGTGACTACATCAAAGTCCTGTAACATTCCGCATCTTCTACAGCTCCAAGGACTCTGAACAGAATAAGCATCAATTGCGTCCTTACAAAGAAACACCTAAAATAATACAATATATGTAGGAAGAGAAAAGATATAAATGGGTCAGAGTTCGAGGTTTGAAAATAATTTTAGCAAGTGTATTAAAATGCATAGTAATTATAAATGCACAAATTTCATAATGAAAGTGGTGTCGCACTCTCTTGGGCCTCAACCTCACCCCTCATCTATAGTGCACACATAACATATGCATATGAACCTAAAAAATCTACCCGATATTTTTCTAGGGATAATTAACTTAAACCTACGCATAATTCTCCTTCGTGTAACACACTATATCCAAAACATAACCATATACCTACTTCTTTTATCGTCTTCAAAGCTTACGCCCAAACTTATACCTTAATATATCTCAATTATATTTTCTCGATTTCAATTATTAAATTCACAAGTTATTACCATAAGATATTACACGTCATCATTAATGCTAGAAATATTCTACCACTATAACACATACACCCAAGAACTAAGGACCAAACATCTCCGCAAAACCAACATTGCGCTGTGTTTCGTGCGCGGGACGTCTCACAAAGACAAATTCAAACAAGGAACCCCCCCCCCCCCGATACACTACTATCTAACACTGTCGGTCTTGAGAATCTACTAGGCCCTCAGTCCATAGTACGCACCCTTTCCCTCCAATCTATTGGCATAAGAGCATACTCGTCCACTCTCATGCTACAAGGGACAAAACATAATATACTTCTTTATAACTTTCTCTAGTTATAATATTAAGATATCACAAACTATCTAACAAGCTTGTATAATATTACTCGCACGTATTATACATGATTTATCATTCTTTAACAAGTACACATATATATCACACATAATATATGTATACTAACAGTCTCTATAATGGTATCATCTTCAAGGGAATTACTCACACATCATCATGGGTACCAGCGGTCGAACTCTCACACTGACTTGGTATAAACCAAATCACAAACGTACGGGAAGCGACCATAGCTCCTCACTGGAAATACAACGAATCATACCCAATACGTCTTATTCCGGAGTAAAATCACACAATATAAATAATGGACGACTATGACCTGGGGACTATACTATCCTTTCTCCTCAAGCGAGGGGGATTCACCCACATCGTGCAACTTCACATGATAGCACTAAAGGGGTATGCACCACATAATATATATCATACACACTAGATATACATTCGATCACATCATATATATGAACCATCACACAAGGTATATACATTCATGCCATATATATATATATACACACATAATATTTAATGCCCGCATGAATACAAGTAATGAGTCCGGCAATATGTATATAATTCTCATTATACTAATCGATAAACTCTCGCATACCTTCCCAATTCATTTATTTTTCAATCCCTCCCTTGAAACTGACAAGTTCGTCATGCCTATGATATGAATAGTCACCCAATTTAATTAACACTAAGGACACACGACCTCTCTCACCTAGTCCATATTCGGCATTAAGTAAATTCCTACTACTCGAAGAATTTACAAAAGGATTCGGTAGATTAAACTCCAAAACATACCTCCATAATAACCCGAAACAATCCTCAAGAGAATCCTCATTACTTGGAGGATTACTAAGAGAAAACAACACAATTTACTCTTATATGCATCTATCATAGACCCCAAAGTGGCCTCTCTTTTACATCCTAATATGAACATCTTATAAATATGTTTACAACACTATAATAGAGGGTCCCTAGTTAATAAAACCAATTAAGAAGGGGTAAAAAAGTTCTAGCAAAAAGAATGACCGGATCGGACCAGGGTCCTGAAATTTGACAGAAGACCTTTAATGATCGGACCGATCCGGTACTTCTTAAAAATGAACTGTTCCAGTTCTGTACAAATTTATTCCCATGAGATTTGTACCCAAAACCTTACTTCTACTCTTTACAAAATCTACTTTACCTCTCTAAAACCCAATTTTATTTCATTTCAACAATAACAATTCATCCAAAACCCAACGCATAAATTATCCCCCCCACCCCCATTTTCATCATCAAAACCACCAATATAACCCTAAATACAATATTTACTCATCAAATTATAGGGTTTAACCATAAAAGCTCAAAATCAAGTAAATCACCAACAAAAATTATGAGATAACTCACACACACAATTATTTATCAAGTTTAATTACTTGCCTCAATGTTCTAGAGGTTGAATCTTCCTTGAAATTACGGATTTTTCCGGAAATCCAAAGCTCCCAAGCTTTTCTCTTCTCTTCATCTTCTTCCTTAGCTCTCTCTCTCTCTCTCTAGTTTTTCTCACAAAAATGAGATAGCCTAACTCTTCCAAGACTAAATAACCCTTATATTCAACCACTCCCAACTTTAAATGATAATACACACTTTTAATTACTCGTTTACTCATATTCGGGTCAAACTAGGTCCAAAATATTTCGAAACCTAAATAAAACCCTCGGACAGTCATTTTGACTATTTTGAACCATCCCAAATCAATCATGCACTCTCAATTTTCATCCGAGACTCCAAATAAAATAAATTTATTTTGCCCCAAAATTAAATTCCTATATCCTTGAACACATGTAATGTTAAAGAAATAGGAGTTAAACCACTATCTAAGTTTAATGGTGAACAGGCTATTTTGTTTACCAATGAAGAAATGAACAAGCTTTCCTCTCCTTGTAAACATTCCATTGTTGGTAACTTTGTCATGGAAAGCCTTCAATGGATATTATTAGGAAACAACTTTGAATAATTTGGCCTAAAGGCAACATTCCAAATAGGTTTTCTTGATAATAAACATATCCTCATTGGGGTTAATTGTGAAGTAGACATCTGGCTTTAGATTAAAGATGAATGGTATGTTTGAAAAAACCCTATGAGGACTTTCAAATGGATTCCTCATTTTAGAACATATCAAGAAAGACCAATTTTTTTGACTATGGGTGTGTTTCCCAGGTCTCCCAGTGCATTTGTTTACAAAGGAAGTCTTGTTCTCAATCGCACAAGCAATAGGAACCCCTATCATACTTGACAACTCGACAAACAATATCAACATAACTAATATGACAAGGGTATGTGTGGCAATTGATCTTCAAAATCATAGTCCCCAAAGACTATGGATTGGAGGTGGTGGCTTTGGATTTTGGTAACCAATTGTATATAAAGCTCTACCAAACTATTGTAATTACTATTATTAGAGGTGGTGGCTATGGATTTTGGCAACCAGTTGATTATGAATCTCTAACAAACTATTGTAATTATTGCTATAAGTTGGGCTATTAAGAAAGTAATTGCTTGTTCAAAAATAAATAATTTAGGGAGGAGTAAATCATGGTGATAAATAAAAAGGAAGCAGTATCACCAAGAGGAGGAGTCATCACGAAAACTATCAATGATCTATAAGCCTACAAAATTAAGGATAAGACTAAAGAGAATATATCTAATATCCCCCAAAGAGAAGGAGTTAACGAATATATTAGTAGGAAAGTTATAAGAATTAGTGATTAAGGTATTCAAGAAGTGGATTATTATTAAGAAAAGATTCAAGGAGAAAATAACCAATGGAGATTAAAGCTAATGGGAGAGGTTTTGAATATTGAAAAGTAAGAAATTTCTACACCTAAAAGATAATCAAATGCAAAATGGAGAAGAAGACAACCAGATGGAAGAAGGAGAATGGAGAATGGAGTGAGTATTTAGAAAGCAAGGAGTCATTAGAAGAATTGGATTTAAAAGTTCTTCTCTATCCCAATAGAAGACTGTTTCAGGTGGTGGATAGGTATTATAGATAGACCCTAAGATAGGCAAGATCAAGGATGATAAAAGAAGTGAAATGAGGAGATATTATTATGGCAATGAGGAAACATACCATCATATAGACCCCATTTGGGAAGAACTCATCTCTTTTTCATAATCGCATATAGAAAATATTGCAGCATATAGAAATCAAAGTAGGTGATCCCTAAAAAGAAAAAAGGTAATGAAGCAGTTCCCACTTTAGATCAGATGGTAAGTTATATAAAAGTCCCCCTTAGAAAATAAATATAAAGTAATCAATGGAGTAGTAATTAAAAATAGAACAACTAGATCAGCTAATAAAGTAGCTAAAAAGGCCCTCTAGCCAAGTCCCAATGATTAGATCGATTATATGCAATGAAAGAGGGGATGGAAACAAGTTCGCAAGAAGGAGAATAAAAAAACTTTGTAAGTTCCACAATATTTCATTCTTAGCAATTTTAGAGTCTATGATAGATAGTTCTAAAATTGAAGATACATGGATAATTTTAAAATATGAAGGGTTTTCCTTTAATTATGTTAATAAAAGTTGGTGTTTCTGGAGACATCGGATTTGATGTGAAGTTATATTTGATGGTGATTAAAATATTCTTATCAAATTAGATTATCATATTCTTTTAATGGTTATAGGATTCAATGTAGTTTATGCTAGGTGTACTGTGTATGAGAGGGAAAACTTATGGGACTCTATTGATCATAGTGCAGTGTTATTTCATAGAATGCCTCTTATTATAGTGGGAGGCTTTAATATTGTAAGTAATAGTCTTGAAAGGGAAGGAGGTAATGATATAGATTTGGGAGGTGTTTCAAACTTAAATGATTGTATATCTAGTTATTCTTTACAAGATTTGGGGTAAATCAATAAATGGTTCCATGATTTTGGAGAGACTAGATAGGGGAGTTATAAACCCAATCTGGCTTAATTATTTTCCAAACACCACCCTTCACCACCAAAATAGAAATTGCTCTGACCATTCTCATTTACTCTTCACCATACAAAATTCTCAAAATACTATTATTAAACGAATCAAATTCTGAAACATTTAGAGTGAACACGAGGAATTCAAATTGGTTATAGAGAATTTATGGCAGCAGCCAATGTTTGGTAAATATATATTTTTTTTGCATTTAAGTTAAATAGGATAAATTTTACTTTGAACGGTGGAGTAAGGAAGTTTTCAAAAACATTTTTAAAGAAATTAAACAATTGTAAGACTCTTTTATTTAAGAGGATCTAGCCTTGGAGTATGATCCAAGTGGAGATTAAAGATCCAAATGCTTTAAGTTAAAAGCAGATCTTAATGCATCCCTTACTAAAGAAGAAATCTACTAGCATAAGAATTCAATGTGTCAATGTATCAAAGATGGAGATAGGAACACTAGATTATATCATGCCCAAGTCAAGTAGTAGAAACAAATCGGTCGGATCACAAAATAAAAGAAAAAGATAGAAGATGTCTCGAGAGTAAAGAGGATATTTTCTAACTCCTTTATCTCTTATATTTCAAATTTATTTGTTGCATGTAGCACGTAAGAGACTCGTTTATTGAAAGAAATTCGTAAGTTAGTGTCTTATCAGATGAACAACAGCCTAGACTCAGTCCCAAAGGAAGATGAGGTTTTGAAGGAAGTTAAAGATCTCAGTTCAAATAGCTCAGTTGGTTCAGATTGCTTCAATGGCTTCTTTTATGTGCATTGTTGGGAGACGTAACACCCTGCATTTCTAAGTATTTAGAATTGGATTAATTCGGTGATTTTCACAATCTCACGTGTGCCGTAATTTAGTTGAATTAATTATTATGTGTTGATTAAAATATTAATCGGGATAGATAAGGATTAATGTTTATGAATAAATTACTAAATAATTATATTACATCATACCAAGTGATAGTGACGTGACGGTGTTATACCTGAATCGGGAGTTGACTATAGACTATATGAGTTCGATATAGGAAATTATTGTAAAGTAACTCAGATGGAAATTTTAGGTCGCAGTTGGTTCCAAATGGGTCGAAATAGTAAGAATAGTGTACTCGGGTGTGCTGATTGGGTCTCGGGATAATTTTAGACCAACCCAACACCAAATAAGGGTGTTTCGGGCATTAAAGAGTCTAGGGTAGATGGAAATCCGAAAATTTAATAATTATATCATCCCATTGGAGTGGTAGGCTATGGTTATAACACTTTAGAGAGAGGAGGAGGCATAGGAGAGGAAGATTATAAGAAAAATAGGCCTTCCCACACCATTCTACACCACAGACATCGTCGGAATCGAGATTAGAGTAAGGGAAGAGCAACTCCATCATCAATTAATAAATACCAGACCTGGGGGACTAAGGTAAGCTTTTATCTTGTGATTTATTTAAGCATGTTATAACACCCATGTAGTGTACGGTTTTGAATTCTTGATTTAAAGGATGTTCTTCGAATTTAGATGAATAAAACTCATGATTTGGGGTAGGATTGCATGTAGAATTAATCTCTATATTTAAGTTGTACGAAATCTGATAATTGAGATGGTATGAGAGAATTATTTCTGGGTTTTATGAAGAACATGCATGAAAAGAGAAAACTATGGTTGTGTAGAAAGACCTTTGATGAATTCTTGTTAATTATTGATTTAATGATTTTTTAATGAAAGAGATTCGTTAAAACCTATTTGTATACTCATATTTGATGTTGTATTAAACTATATGGGTGTTTGGGTACGATTTATGGAGGTTGTGTCGGTTAAAAATGGTGAAAATGTAACAGTTAAACGAAGAAGATGAATAGTAGCATTTTGAATCGATTCGGCTCAAGGAGAGTATCAATTCACTAAGGGAATCGATTCAGCCTGTTCACCGATTCAATTTAGTTACCCATATTTTCCCGTTTCTTTTGTGTATGCCCTGAATTTGTTAATAATCAATCGAAAGACTTTTGGGTTATTATTAAACTATAGTGAGGGACATAGTAAATTACAGTAGACTATGCTAAGGTTTGGGTTTAACCAAAATGAGAGGATTAAGGGTAGGATCTTTGGGCATAATATGAAATTAAAATAATTTTGGGAATCGAAACGGGTTAAGGAGAACGTGAGTAAACCCAAGTTGTGAACCACTAGGATAGAGATGTATTAGCTACTGATATTAATTAAGGGGTTACTATGACCCTTCGTATAGTGAGCGATACTCAAAAGAATATACAATAAGATGTTAAAATTTTAAATTGACAGCATGTTTAGTAATCGAGAGATATAAATACTACATACAGGATATATTATGGGTTGTGTGTATGCCTATACTGGAGAAATTTATAGGTTGTGTGTGTGTCTATACTGGGAATATATATATATATAGGTTGTGTGAATACCTATTATGTGATTTTCTATGTGTGTGAACATACCTAGACTGTTTGCTATCATGGGAGGTTCTACACAGCGGGTGATCCCACCTTAGCGATTACAGCGAGGTCTGGATTTATGCCCTAGAATATAGAGCATAGGGCGGCTCACTATGTGTTGCGTATTAGTGGGACCGGCGTATCATTTGGGTACGTTAGGCATGTTCATAGAGGAACGGCTTAGAACTATGTTCGCCTCCATTGTGTGATGTACGAGAGGTAAATGGACTTGATAGCAGAGTACGCATGCATCGCAATTGTCATTTTGGAGGATGTTATAGTTGTATATATTATAGTGTGATAAATATATACACATGTGATTATTATACTTACATATGATGGTAGAAAGATAGATAGCGGATTTCTAAAAGAAACTTGAGTGTGATAAAACTAAATTAATAGTGTTATAATATGTGATTATTCCACTTATGTCACAGTAGGAAGATAGGTAGTGTATATCTAAAAGTGACTTGAGTATGGGAAACTTAATTAAAATGGTTCAATGATAATATGCGTGAGACATTAGTTATTAATAATATGATAGCGTGTTGTATGGGCAGTATGGGAGAGTTGAACCTTTTGTGGTTAGTTAGATATGGATGTCTAGTTAAGCTAGATAGCATATCTAGGTAGAATGTGTTAGGTGTGCACTGTAGTTGAGAGGTGAGGAAACTCAATGGAGTGTACGTGGGACTAATGTGTGTATTTAATAACTATTTTAAATTGCAATTTAAATACTTTCTATATATTTTCAAAAGGTTTTCTCGGGCTCTGACCCATGTCAAATCCATTTTTCTATTTTTCCAAAACATTTTAGGTGTCCAGCAACAGGGACGCCAAGCTTGATGACTCGTTCCAGGGATGCATAAATGTAGCACTTGTGGAGGCTTGCAGTATTTGATATAGAATCTTCAATTATTCATTCCTAGATAAGATTTCATTTCAGTATTTCATTTGGGCATGTTTTTCCTTCAGACTATTCATTATTTCAATTATTCGATATTTATTAGATTTGGTTTGATTTACTTTAGACTTGTAAATTGATTTTATTTTGGAAACCGATGGTTTATTCGGTATTATTTTATTCCGTTATTTATCATGTGATGTTTTAGACTCTATAATTTTATGGATGGTTTAAATTATTTTATTTCGCTTGTTGTTATGTGATTAATGAAAGATAAAATTTTGACACCGACTTAATTTAATATAGGTGGTTAGTAATTTAAAAACTTTTTGACAGTGATGCTAAGAATGAATCAAATGATATTCCAGTTATTTTGATATTGGACTGATCAACCGTGATTAAAATAGGCAGGGTGTCAAAGGAGATTATTAAAGAGTATTTTATTAAATATATTCAATCCTTCTTCTTAGGTGTTGAAATACGAAAGTCTTGAAGGACCACCCATATATGCCTCATTCCAAAAATTACAAGACCTTCTTTCTAAAAGGATTTTAGACTTATTAGTCTATGTAACTTTGGTTAAAAGGTTATTTCTAAGATTATCAATTCAAGATTGAGCCCAAGTTTACCATATATAATTTCTTCATACCAATCAAGATTTGTGCAAGGAAGAAGTATTATAGACAATATTCTATTGGAGAAGTAAATGATGCACTTAATTGATAGGAAAGATAATGGATGTAACCTAATCATCAAGTTAGATATGACAGGGTCTCATGGTTTTTTCTTATTAAATCCTTAAGGGCATTTAGTTTTTTACAGACTTTCATTGACCTCATATGGATATTTGTTTTTTCCTCACGGGTCTTAGTCATTTATAATGGTTATACAATGGGATTTTTTAAATACTCTAGAGGGTTAAGGTAGGGGATCCAATTATTATGGCAGAGTCATTCAGTAGAGGGATCCAAAGTTCAATGTTAACTGGTTCATTGTGTCCTTTTTTCTCATCCAAGGGTATGCCCATTGATAAGTCATTTGAGCTTTGTAGATGATGTCATAATCTTTACAAGTGGAAAGAAAAGGAGCCTTAATTCCTTGATGGAGTTCTTGGACAAGTATGAAAGGAAATTAAGTCAACTAATAGGTAAGAAGGAGAGTTGCATTACTTTAAGTTCCTAATTTTCTTTAAGCAACGGGGCAAGAATTGCAACTTTCACTGGTTACAAATTTGAAAAAGGGCCAATTAAATATTTGGGGTGTGCTTTGTTTAAAGGTAGAAGGAAATATATTTTTTTATCCCCTTGTTCAATCTCTAGACTCAAAGATCCATAGTTGGAAATCAAAGTTTCTTTCAATAAGAGGTAGACTAACTCTGATCCAATTATTTCTCTCCTTAATGGATTTGTTAACTTTATTTTCCTCAAATACTCCAAAGAAGACAATTCATTTAGTTAAAAAATGATGAGTTTCTTTGCTTGGTGGGTCAACAAGGATTATGGTAAGAAATTAAATTGGATTGGATATGAATCAATTTTTTTTCCAAAGGAAGATGGAGGTTTAGGCATTGGAAGATTGGAATATCTAATGAAAGATGCTAATCTAAATTTGGCTTGTAAATTAAGAAAAGGATCGGGTCTATGGGCAAGCTTTTGTGAGAAAAAAATTATCCTCACTTGAAAGGTACAAAGGGTTCCATGGCCTTTAAAATAATTTGTTATGTTGGGATGTTATGAGTCTGATTCAGATTGGATTGCAGATCATCTGGTTTGGAAACAAACTCAAAATGGTGCTTTTATATTCCATAAAAATGTCCATTTTTTCCTTTTACTAGAAATACACCAAAATATTATTTTCTTACATTTTTATTCCTTTAAAATGTCCATTATTTCCTTTTACTAGAAATACACCAAAATAGTATTTTCTTACATTCTTATTCCATAAAATATTTATTATATATTTTTCACTAGAAATATACTAAGATGACACGTCTTAGATTTTTATTCCATTATATATATATATTCAAATTTATTAGCAAACACACTGGAATAATATTATCATACATTTTTATTCCATAAAAATCTATAATTTCAGTTTTATTAGCAAACACACTACAGTTACATACTAATCCTAATATTTAACATTCAATAACAACAAGAATACAATATACCCCAAAACAGAGTATTAAGTACAAAGGTAGTTTATCCCACCTCAAATGAAGCCCAAAACAGTGGAAGGTATGAAAGATCAAGGAAGATGACAACCCCCACCTCCTAAGGTGGCCTTAAGGAGTTTTCTAACACCACCAGGTGTGCCTCCAAGAAAGCTCCATTAAACCCTTTACAAATACATCCAACAATACATACATCTTCTTCTGTCAATATCTCCTCAGACACCCATAAAACCACCCAACAAATACTTCTCTATTTTCGTAGCTCCATGGTAACAGGTGTGTAAGGGCAAATTTCCAATCGAGTCTATTTTTAGTGTTGGCTTAATTCTGGACAAAACTAATTGAGTCATAGGATAGTAGTTTTTTATATCCTTTAAAGCCTATGATGTATGAGTTGAAGACAGAGCGGCCAAGAGTTTGAAGATCACATCATTGCAGGTTTATGTGCCAAGTTTTTACGTCATCAACATTTCATTATTTCCAAGGTCTCTAGAGGTATGAATGCATTTCATACATAGTGAGCCTTGTATATTTTTTATGGGTGTATTTTATTAAATTTGTGTCATAACGACTTTTTAGGTTTCCCAAAAAATCATTTTCATTCTATACATCAAAGTTTTCGGGCTTAAAATGCATTTTTGAATTTTTTGAAAATTTGTTCAAATGAAACTGGGTTCTCGTTCGAATGAGATGCCCAGGTCGTTCGAACAAAAATCGAACGAGATATCAAATGAACCTTGATTATTTTTTCTAATTTTTCATTACATAATTCGTTAGAACGACATCATTCAAACGCGATATCTAACGAGACATCAAACGAGATTTTATATTTTTTCTCTATTTTCTCGTTAGAAGCTCGTTCGAATGACCTGGCGGTTTATTGTGCAGTTTCGTCAGTTTTTATTTTAACCGTCCATTATGCCCACTAACCTTTTAACACTTTTATTATGTGAGGGAACAACCTTTTTCCATAGACTTTTGAGAGACTTTCTAAAACATTGAGAGTAAAAAGATTTCTTCCAAAAGTCCCATTTTTGTGTTAGTATTTTCATGGTTTAATATCTACTAAAAACATAAAGTTTACACCCATGTTTAGTTTTATCCAAATTCTAAATATATATTTTCTTTGAGATAACCATTGTTGGCACCGGGTATTTTTCTCATCCAAAAAAGAGAATTTTCCTACGGAGGAGTCCGTTTTGAAGAAGATTCATGGTGGGCATACGTTGGAGAGCTCTTCGTATGTTTTGACGGTCGATTTTGAGACTGCGGTGAATTCTGATACTGCGGTGGATTCCGGAGTTAACGACTAGGAATAGGTAGAAGAATGAAGAAGCGCTAAGGCTTGAAAGGGAGTCGAGTTATTGAGGTAAGTCTTTTGTCGTGTCTTTTGTAAAATTGTACCTATTGGATTTGAGGCTGGGCCGTCCGAGGTTTTTCCCGTTGTGGGTTTTCCTCGTACATCACGGAGTTGTGTGTTTTGATATCTTTTTATCTTGCAAACTCACTTAGATGCATGCGTAGGAGTAAAAAGATAAAAATTGGTTTAATCTCAACTTCAGTGTAATTTTGGTCCTAACTTAATTTGGGTAAGTTTAATTGAATTTAATTCAATTTGCAATATTAAAATTGGCAAAATGCTTGCTTTAGTTTGTTTGGCATAATTTAGAACTTGAATTGCATTAATTTTGTTTAATTTTGATTAAAAAAATTTAAATATTTATTTATTTCAGTTTAATTTGATTTTAATTTTTAAGAAATTAGAATTTGAGAACTTTAATTGTTAATCTTAAAAGAAGTTTAAAATTAGGGATATTTTGGGGACCATAACCCCTTTCAGATTGGTATCAGAGCATATAAGTTAGGTAAATCACATTCTCAAGTAGGGAAATAAGTACTGGTGTGAGGGTATTTACTATACTTAAAGGAAATTAGATACCCACTGAGAGAAATATGAGAGTGTTTACGGAAAATTAAAGAGCTGATTTTGTGTTGTCTACTGCCAAAGACCTCATTCTTTATACCCACAAAAATCCCCATAAAATAAATAACCTAAATTGTCTGATGTATCTCCAATAGTCCATGTTGAAGCACTGTCAGTGGAGAATTGATCAACAGTTAAAATGGAGACAACAATGGCAGGCCCAACTTACATCAGACGTCATTCGAACGACCGTTGGCATCGCTAGAATGACCCCTTCGTGCTACGTCCTAAATTGCTTCAAGTGATGTCCTACACTGCACAAAGTCTCTTTTCTTTTACTATTCCTTTTCCTTTATTTTCTTCTCTAATTATTTACACTCCATAATCCACTAATTCCCATTTATTTAATTCTTTATGTTACCCAAAAATACTTATAATTATAATTTGTTTGTCTTCGTATAAATTTCCTATATAATTAAATAAATTTATCGCAACGGGGTATTTCATTTTGGAAGATTATACTCATATTACACTCGATGAAGACGAAGTGTCCATGAGAAGATAAAGAAGAAGTGGAGATTTTAAAGACATCTTTATCTTGTACATATCCATTTTCGAGTTTCAGAGGGTATTAGGATATTGTATATCTCTTAGGGGATTTTCATGTAATTTTGTTTTTGGTTTTATGTTTGTACCAGAATAGCCAAAAAGAGGGAGATTTGTCCGAGCGTAATTTTCTCATAGCTTACATATTTTTTTGCATATCCCGCTACCGTTTGATTCAAGCCGTCATGAAGTCCGAAGATCCAACATCTCCAAATTTCAAGTATTTCCATACTATGAAGGCATAATTCTATTAAGTTTAAACTTATTCTTTGAATTTATTCTGGGATGTTTATTTTTATTAAAACTGGAAATAGGACTTTTTCTTTAAAAATCGAGGCAGCTTGCATTATTTAAAAATTTTCAACATGCACATATCTCGTTCAAACAAGATTAGATTCTCGGTCAATTGAGTTTCCAATTTTGTTAGAAGTGTCATCTGAATTTTAATTCGACCGAAAATCAAACGAGGGCTTTTGTTTTAGGTCGTTGGAACTTCATTCAAACAAGATGGTGGATTCATTCGAACAAAATTAATTTCATTCAAACGAAGTTCCATTCTCATGCGAGCGAGCTTCAAAATTCTTTCAAACAAGTCGTCACCTCGAAATTTATGTTTTCCTTATAAATACTTGTTTCGTGTTTATTTTTGTTAAGACTTTTGACAGATCATTTTTTGAATATCTTTTACAAAAGTTCTTCTTTGTTTAGTATTCTAAAACACTTTTTAATTCACAGCTATCTATTCTAAAATTATTTTTGTGAATTCATTTAAACCGTATAGTTTATATCTTGCTTACACCTTTGTGGAGAAGTAATCTCTATGGCTAACTTGTGATACCCGGGGGAGTTCACTACTGAAGACAAAGGCTGATCGATGGATACCGAACGTGGAAGGCCAAGTGTGTACTTCTCTGGACAGAGTGGTTTTCTTTAGATATTTATGAATATTAATGCATTATACTTTTAGTAGTTGTCAAGTAGTTTGTAAGTCGGTTGCCTTATAATATTTCTAAAGTGTTGAATAAAGGTTTTACCCAAAAGTTTTTTTTTCCTGAAACCTTGCCTTTGTTGAATGCTTGATGTGATTAATCTATTTTATCACATATTGTATGTTTAAGATAAAAATATAAAATTGATTAAGATGAAAAATTGGAATTTTTATTTGTGACCATCCTTACCTAGCACATTTGTTTCTGCATTCTCATACGTTCTTCCTAGGTTTCCAGGTTTGTCAGCTCGAGAATGTAATATTCATACCTCAATCCAAATATAAAAGAGACCTTGTGAAGAAACTCGAGTTAGACTCCGCTACTCAAGCACCCCTGTGAGTACATTGGCTAAGCTTAGCAAAGTCGCTTTATACAAGTATGTAGGGCAAACCCTTTATCGGAGCATGATAGGTAGTCTTATCTACTTGACTACTAGTTGTCTCGATATAGCCTCTAGAGTTGGAGTCTGTGCGCGATACCAGGCGTCCCCAGAAGAGTCACACTTACACGCTCTTAAACGTATTTTTAAATACGTGAGTGGGACTCTCTTATATGGCATTTGATATTCCTTTAATACCGATGAGCGATTTTTCGCCAATTTGAATATCGATAGGGCTGGGGATGTAAATGATTGTATGAGAACTTCGGGGGGGGGGAGGGGGGGGGGGTCTATTTTAGGAGTGTTCCTATCTCATGGTTGAGTAATAAAAAAAAACTCTATATCTTTGCCCTCGACAGAGGTTGAGTATATTATCGCCATGAGTTATTTCATGGAGATCTTATGGATGAAGTAAATGTTATAGGATTATGGTATTTCACAAGGCACGATGACTATTTCCATTGATAATACGAGTACAATCCATATTGCCCGTAATCCGGTCCAATATTCATGCACGAAGCACATTAGGATACGAGAGCACTTTATTCGTGACCTAGTTAAGGAGAAGGTCGGTCCTTGAGCTTTGTGAGCACCGATTGTCAGTTAGCCAATATATTCACGAAACCTTTAGGTGCACTTCGATTTGATGATCTTAGGAAATCCTTAAGTATTTACACTGTTGACAGAGTTCGGGTACTTTATCTAGTGTAGGATGATTCTCATGATTATATCTCTTATTCCTATTGCTAGATTGTCTTATTATTGTAATATCATTGTATCTATATTTTTTCCTCTGATATAATTTTCAAAAAATCCAAAAAGAATTTTTATGAATTTTTTTTAAAAATACAAAATGATTTTTAATTTTTAAGAAAAAATTGAAAAAGGAAAAATGATTTTATTTTGATAAAATTTGGAAAAAGACAAAAATAATTGTGTAATTTTTTTGTCACCTTATGTGGATGAACATTTAAAATGTCCGGATCACCCATTCATTCCATGTTTTCACATGATTATTTCATAGTGTTTTGAGATATGACATCATTTCATTTATGTGCTTAATAATGTGTGGAGTCATTGCGTTGATCTTTGACGATTACTTGCTACGTGTTTGACTCCTAGTCACCTTTATTGCACATGTGAATGAACTTTTTTTTAACATTGTACCACCTGTCACTTGTCAAACACCATGTTCTCATCTCAAGTTTCCTTTAAAACGAACTAAATGTAACAACGGGATAAAAAGTTTTGAATGTAAGAACCATTGCACGGATTTACATCATTTTTTCGGAAAATATTATTATATTTTAAGCAATGGAAAGGGTCTAGGATAAAATGTTTTTGCGTTAAAATCCACCATTTGCAGTAAAAGATCCTAAAAATATTAGAGACACATAAAAAAAATAAGTGATAGGCCAATTTTTTAATCATTGATGGTTCGTTACAGAAGAATATTAGTTTCTTCAAAAATAAGTGAAAGTATTCTGATTTATGTGATATTTTGATGGAGTTAAAGTTGAAGATCAATGGGTTTGCACAAATAAAAAATTCTTAGAAAACATTACATAGTTTTGGTGTCATTGGTGTGAGAATCTCTTTCGTTCTTGATATGTTGATTAGGTTAAGTAAATTTCATATGAGTTCGCCAATTTTACACCTTAGGTAGACTATGAGATCTTTCATTAGTAGTATCTCAAAACTTCATGCACATATTTTATGAATGTCTACGTTGATTAACCTATGGAAAATGTTCACACCCCTTAACTTACACTTTCATGATTCGGGTATTTTAGTGCTAATTCATGATGTGTTGTATTTCTAAATTTTATACTTGAAAAAATTTGCAAATTTTCAAAAATAATTGGATGCCTTAAAGATTATCATCATATATGCTTACCTGAATATACTTTTGTTGGTATCTTATTTCTTTGTGTGACGTTTATATTTCATGTTAAATTAAAGGTGAGTTTTTAATTTTATGATTAAAACTCTATGCGTCATGGAATCTCTTTGTTTCATATGTGCAGGTTTCTTAAGAATTGATAATGAATTCATGGACTATGTCGGATGAAGAGAAAGTTTCCCAAGGGAAGAACAAGTTGAGATTGAAGACAAAAGTTTTTCCTATGCCATTCCGTTTGGATTAGAAATTATTGTCAAAAAGGGTTTTTTATTACAATTTGGGGTTCGGTTTTATTTTGTACCGGAATTGCCAAATGGGGAGATTTTAAGGGTAAATATTTTAGCTTTGGCTTTAATTTGTATTTTGGCATATCCCATTACAAACCGTCATGTCGAACCGAACTCCAACATCTCTAAGATCGAAGACACCCCTACATCTCATGAAGGTATAAGACTTTAGGTGTTCACAAATTTTTTGAATCGTATTTGGGATGCTATTTTTATAAAACTGAGACTGCAGTTTGAAAAAGATTTAAAAAATTAAAAAAATATATATTTTTTCCTTATTCTAACGAGATTGAATCTCATTCGAATAAAAAATTATCTTCGTTTAATAGTACTTCGAACAGACATCTAACGAGGTTGGGACTGCTTCACAAAGAATTCTCGTTAGAAGCTTATTACATACAGATTTGGAACGAAATGAGATTTTTGTCAGATCGAGATGCTTCCTCGTTCAAACGAAAACCTATTCTCGTTCAAACGAGCCTGATTTTCGTTCGAATGAGCCACCGCCTCAAAAATTGTGTTTGACTTATGAATACCTATTTTTATCTCTTTTTCAAGAGACTTCGGAAAAAATGCAAACAACATATATCTGCTAAAGTTTTTTATATTTTATGTTACAAAAAAATTTCCAATTCACAATCTTTACATCACCATATGATTTTTGAATCTTTATGAAACCCTATAATTTCAATACCTTACATACACATTGCGGAAAATTAATCTTTACGGCTGACTTGTGAATCGAGGGTTCGCTACTGAAGAAGGAAGAAGGTTGATTGGTGGATACCGAGGGTTGACCACTACTTGTGGACTGCTCTGGACTGAGTAGTATTCTGTTAGAAGTTTTTAATACTCAACTTATCCCACTTAGTTTAGATAAGTTTTTGTAAGTCATATGTCTATCCAAACTTACGATAGTGCTGAATAAAGGTTTGACCCTTTTTAGGGATAGTTCATTCACTACATTGTTAATTGTATGTGTAGTTTAATTATTGTGATTGGAAAAATTATTGTATGAAAACCTAATTTAATGAAAGATTAAAATTTTGTAAAAATTGGATTTGTATGTTAGGTCATTTAATTAAAAAAATGGTCCATTAGTTCGTACGCACTCTTAATTGTTATGTAGCATAGAGATCGGATCACAAGTTCGCGCTTGGGTTGGAAATGCGCATAGTATTATACTTAGATAAGGGGTGAGATACTTAAGGCATGTGAGAGCCGATGGCAGGTATTGTAACACCCCGTAAATTGAAGGACATTTAATTGAATAATAATTTGGGAAAGAAATAATTTATTTTATTGTGAGGAATTAAATTCTTGATTTGGGAAATTTTTAAATTTGAGAAATTTATTAATTTGGCGAATTGAGGTTTGATCATTTGGACTATTTTGTGTCGCATTTTGAGGTAAAAAAATTGGAGAATGTTATAAATTAATTCGAATGGAAATTTGGAGTGCACGGTTGAGTCTTCATGGGGCGAAATAGTTGGAAAGGAGTGTCCATAGGTATAATATGGATTTTGGGACCTTTATAAACACATTGGAGCTCCCAAATAAGTATTTGGGCCCTTTTTAAAAGGCCCATAAGTCCAAAAACGGTATTGCAGTTAATAACCCTAATTGTGAGAGGGTGAGGGAACTTTAATTCATTTTTAGAACACTAAATTGAGGAGAACCAAATAAGAGAGCAACTAGAGGAGATTTTGGGAGATTAATTCGAGAACAAGAGAGGAGACCCTTGAATCAACCCATCATCTTCATCAAAGGATTTAATGCTACAAACCCTCAGGCAAGTGGTTTTACTTGCATTTGATTAATTTCACTTTCCTATTCATATTATAGAAGGTGTGGATTGAATAATATCTTAGAGTTAATTATATATTTGATTTTGGGGATTTCATGATTATGATTTAAAAATTTATAGAGATGATAAGAATATGTAGATTTTGGCTCCCCAATATGTGTAGATGATGTAGTTAGATTGAGAAAATCAAATGGGTGGATTTAGGATGAATCTTGGAAGGTTTTAGGGGATTAATCTATACAAAATCGAAGGTTTTAAAGCTTTAATGGCGGACTGGTTTTTATGGGCAACGAAAGAGGAGAGAGAACACTAGGGTTGTTCGAACGACCTGGTGTCTCATTCAAATGACAACTAGTTTCGTTCAAATGATATGGCTGGTCGCTTGAATGACAAGATTGATTCTGAAAGATTTTTCCCCTCCCCTGATTCAGACCTGATTGTTAATTTTTGATTAATGGTCCCTATTTTGGGAAGAATCTAAATTTTAGGATTATAATTTAGGGTTTGAATTTGTTGAAATTACCATGGATTAGTAGAGGACAAATCCAAAAAGATATTTAAGGTTTAATTTGTGTAATTGTGAACCTTGCACTTTAAGTGGGCAAACTTATTTGATAGAAATTGAATGAAAATTTGGGGATGCTAATTTTTGGGTCGAGCGAGTGAGTCCGGGTGTATTGGTTGAGCGACGCCAAGATAATTAATTAGTACGTGATTAATTCAATTGAGTGGGGATATGGTCTAACCCTTCCTATTAAATATTTTCAAAATCTTTTATGTGTCCAGACATAAGGATGCCAGAATGTTCTATTCCAGGGTTACGCAGCTACAACACATGTATATGTTACAGGACTTTGACTTAGTCGCTTCAATCATTTCATTTCTATAGTAGGATACGATGAGTATTCCATTTGGGTATGTCTCCCTATTTGTTCCATTTTATTTCAGTTAGATAAATATTCAGTTATTCCTCTTGTGGTTTATTTCTGTTATTTGATTTGTAGCTGGTGGTTGTCTCGGCAAGGATTATATTGAATTATTTTTTCTATTACTGTTTCAGTGATTGTGTGAATGGTTAATTATATATTCTTTCGCATGTTGTTAGAAATGTTCAATAAAAAGATAAAATTTGGCACCATATCTTTTGAATACTAGGTGGTTAGTAAGTTTTTAAAAAATAATTCGATAGTGATGCTAAGAATGATAGACCGTAGGATTGCAAGTTAATAAAAGACCGTAGGCAGAATATACAAGCATGGATAGGAGATTTGGCTAGGACAAATGGTGTCGTTGTCGTCAAGGTTGTACATTTACATATTGGTGTCAATGCTCACACGAAAAGGGATACCCAGTAGGGGACCCAGATTAATGATCGAGATCACTAAAATTTCTACCAAGTGATGGTGGGTTAAGTTAAGGCCGCTAAGGCCACCAATAAGTCCCAGGTAACCAACGGAGCCAAAGGGACAATAGGAATAGCAATCAGGATCAAGACCAATAGGCCCATGAGAAGGACAACCCTAACATGACCGGTGGGACCATAGAGAGGGGAATGACACAAAGAGGTGTCTTATGTGTAAAAGAGTATAAACACATGGTTAGATCTTCTCCGCAGCAAGTCTTGGGACATTAGTGGGATTTCTAGCAAGGGCATCCTCTAGAAAACTTTTTGGTTTGATTAGGATGAGGGTGCATATCTAATAACCATTAAGCCGACAGTGTTATGGGAACTGAAGGTATGAGTTTTATTCCGGGATGATTGGGGTATGTTCTGTGTGACGCGAGCGGGTCACAGTAATGTATTATTACTTGATTCACATGAGAAACAAATTTAGGGAGGTATCGTTAATCTCACTAGTATGTGTATATTTACCATGGAGTAGCGGGGCGCTCTTCAGTTCCACTTGTAAGGGAACGGGTGGGTAAACTGAGGATTAGCTCATTTGAGAGGTGATATTCGAGGTTTGGGTTTATCCTGGGTACGGATGGGTTCGCAATGGAGGCGATTATACCAAGGCTATCGTGTTCATTTTTCCATAGCATGATGCATATTTTGTGATGTCTCACCCGAAAGAGTGTCGAGATCGCGGAGATATTTTGTGAAGTAGACTTCAAAGAGTACAATTGTCTAGTTATATTGGATCCCGGTGGGTAGGACTTTTACTTATGAGATTCAGAGTATGTAGGGTTATTATGGAGTGGAGATATTTAGCTCATTATTAATATTTAGAGCTAAGGGCTTAATGATAGTTCAAGAGGAGTAATATATGACTCCTTTAGAGACACGGGAGTCCATGATAGACTTGTGAGTATAGGGGCAAGGTTTGAGAGCCCCGGGGATATGCTTTGGGTTCTGCAAAAATCAAGGACTGACAATGCTGAGGAATAGTGCATTAGGAAAAGTTCTTTTAGTCTTTGCTAGGAAGTGTTATACGCATAAGCCTTGATAAAATGCCGAAAGTGGGAAGACTTCATAAGATTCAAGGTCATCGAATTTAATGATAATTACTGAACGGGTGGAGAAAATACGTTGAGCAAAGAGCCACTAAGAGATAGGGCCAGTGGAGCCAGGAATTGTTGAGAAAGAAACACTAGGAAAACATGCACCACAAGTTAATAGGTGGGGCAATCTTGGGAAAATTGAATAGTAATGAGTAGGGTCATCAAAAACATTTGGAGGATATAGCCATGTCTAAAATGTTGGAGTGAAACTTGAGATAAGTATGGTTACGTATGTGATGATCGGAGGTTTGTGCAAATATGCACAAGATATAGGGTGTATGGGCACCCTGGGAGGAGCCACAGTCTCTACTTTGAAGATACTTAGCAGACTTGGAGAGGAGACGCAAAGGCGATGATTTTGGGTATATCCTGGAGGAATGGGAATAAGATGTTCCACGGATTATGAAACGTTGAGCATGGGTGTGTTTGGAAGTGACACTGAGTGTGTCACAACCTATGGTTTGTTACGAATGGGATTCATGAGTGAGACGGATATTAGTGAATGTGTCGGCCGAAATAGCCATACAGTATATATTCAAGTACAGTGGGATATTGGAGTTATTTGGTGTTAAACACAAGAGAGTGGAAGGTACACAAAAGGGAAGGTTACATTATAACATATATTTCTACTTTCGAGAAGTATGGGAGTAGCGTGGATGTTTTTCCAAGTTTCAACTGTGTAGCTATAGTTTGGGGCTATTGCGGATAGTCATAGTAAGTCTGGGTGTTCGCGGTACCAGGGTATGAATTATCGTTGCTAGGTCACACCTGAGATAGGGTCGAGCATATATATATATATATATATATATATGTGTGTGTGTGTGTGTGTGTGTGTGTGTGTGCGTGTGTGTGTGTTAAATGTGTTGCATATTAATGTACTAGCGGAATGCCCGTTCCTGAAGGCATGGAGAAAATTTTCCAAAACATTGAATGTGTAAATAATTTAAGTTAAATTTTTTTACGACATAAATGTGATTTTTTTATACCCGTTTTTCCTTAATGTTAAATCATAATTTGGCTCCAAATTTGTGTCTACGCCACGATGCCATAATTTGATATCAAAACATTAATAAATATCCCAATAGTATTTTGATTTATAATAGTTTTTTTCATAATTAATACAATGTCATGGCTTACATGTATTGATAGGTAAGAGTGTACCTTCTAAGGTAAGGTATACAATGAGGATGCAAAATTAAGGGATATAAGTTTTTTGATTTATTTTGTTTTGTAACAAAATTAAAGGTGGCATCAATTCTAATTAACTAAATAATTATATTAACACACTAAATTTAGCAACTCAAGACTATTTTAGAATTGACTCATACCTTAAGCCAAACGACTTTAACCAAAGTTTATTAAAAAATAGAAAACTGAATAGGATAAAATAAAATTTACAAAATCTAATTATCTATTTAACAAATTATCATTTTGTGTAAATTTTATTGATGAATTAAAATCATGCCAAACGTTTTAATAAGAAAATTTTATTAATTCTTGTTTCACGCGTTCAATTTTTCATTATGTAAGACTCATTTGTGTAGACATTTTATATATTAAATTGTGTATTTTGTTGCCAATGTATTGTGCTCACCTACTGAGTTTGGTGAACAGATTTGTACTTTTGCCTATTGTAAGGAACTATGAAATCCTATATCATTGATTTAGAAATGAAACCTTGAGCCACTCGCTCATTCTTTTCGGTTAAAGGATGTCCTCTAATAGCATATCAGTATCTTAAATCATTAGCCAGTGAAATTAATAATTTCCTTGAAATGTCCTTTCTTGTTACCTTGTAAAAATTTATAGATAAATTTAAAATTATTCTTTTTTCTAAACACAAATAAAAATAAATAAATTATGAATCAAAATAAAAATCAGAGAAGTGTAAAAAAAATCGGCATGGTTTCCTTTGTTTATTGGACTAACCACCCTCTTAAGGGATAACATGAAATCCAACAATATTTAATGATCTCAAAAGTTAAATTCATCAACAACATTTAAAAAGTCCGAGTTCATCTAACAAATACTTCATCTTGGTTGTCACAATACCCCCATCCAACATATTTGTCCCTTCTTCCATACTAATGATTTTCCTCAGCGTTCGACTCGTTCTCCTAATGTTTTCAGAGTACTTTATCTGTGCATTTAAACCAAAAGTCAAAAGTAAGCACTTTAAAAAAATTAAATGCTAGTGAAAAAAGAATCAAATTGAAAACATATGACATGTGTTGTGTATTATATGCAGAAAAATGGATAAATTAGAAGTGCCTCAATAATAGTGTTTTTTTTCTTTTGGGGGGGGGGGGGGGAATGTGAAGAATTTGGGAGTGGAAATTTCTTTAGTATGCAGATGTTACAATAATATGGAAGAACTTGAACATCTATATTATAAACTGAGAGAGTCATCAATCTAGCCACTTACTTCATAACTGAGGTCTTTAAGAAGCTGAGTTGCTATAATAGCCAAGAACTCCTGCCACGGGAGGAAAGGGAGCTCAAAATTGTGAAGGCAACTGAGCAAGTTTTGAACTACCTGCAATATAAATTAACTCATTAATAAGACAAATCAAGTTAATATAAAGGACAAACACTAATTATCAAATGTTTTCTTGGCTAAGAGTTGCTGCACAACTCTGATAAACTTTTCCAGATCAAGACTTGTTATTAGCTCTCCTGCCTTCACAAAAGGAAATTTCTTAATCGCTAAACATGCCTATGTTATATTTAGGGGTGTGCAAAAAAACTGACCGAACCGAACCGGCCCAAACCGAACCGAAATCGGCGGGTTTTTTTAGCTCGGTTCGGTTTGCGGTTTAAGGATTTAAAAAACCAAGAGTATCGGTTTGGTTGTCGGTTTAGACAAAGAAAAAACCGATTCGAACCGAACCGACATCAATATTATATATTAAAAACCCTTAAATATCTTTTATTTTTATATCCAAAAACCATTAACCAACCTCCAAAACCGACCAAACCCGAAAACCAACCTACAAAAAACCGATCAAAACTGAAAATCGATTAAACCGAACTGAAACAGAAACCGAATCGAACCCGACAGTTTTTTTCATCATCGGTTCGGTTTCGGTCTGATTTTTTCCAAAACCGAACCGATCGGTTCGGTCTGAATTGCGGTCCAAAATCGAACCGAACCGACCCATGCACACCCCTAGTTATATTATTCAATTCACAAAATGTTAAACCCGCTTAATTAAATTTCAAGTAGAATGCATTTGGTATGATCTGCCAACACAATCCTATCGATATCACTATAAAAAACACACCAAATAAAAAGCATGTATAGAAAGAAAGGTGTATCTCGAGTTAACTATCAAAAACACAACAATACATATTACAATGAACTCTATAAAAAACTGAGGCAATGATAATTTATACCCAATCAGAAGCTGCTCATATATGCACAACTAGATGCCATCAAATTGCAGATCTCAGAACAAAGAGGATTCATACCTAGCATATAGGACTTTGAACCTCTGTTGGTACACGAACAAATAAAAGAAGCAGCCCCAGATCATAATTATAAAAAGGCAATGTATCTTAAATAAGCTTCTAGTCCTCAATAACCTTTGAGTTTTTTTCTTGGATATACATTTTGTTTTTTTGCAATTAGGTGCAAAACTGGTGATTGGATATAATTTAATTCTGACAATAATCCGTCGATTTTCTGTATAGTAGAAACAGTGGGCAAGATAAGCCAACATTGCGTAATTCTGTTGGAAGCATGATATGCAATTTTAACATGTTTTGTTTTTAAAAGATTTAATCATAATAAACTTCACCTGGGTTATAATATCAATATCTTCTGGGTTGAAATATGTGGCAACTTCTAGATAGAAGAGAGTTCTTCCTTCATAATTGAATAGGCTGGCTTGAAGTGGATCTTTGGTATTGAATGAAGATCTCTAGTTATTAAGTAAGCCAGTTTGGTTTATTAGGACGAACCCTTCTATATAGTCAAAAGAAACGTAAAAAATGAGATATAGGACGAACCCTTGGATGATATTAGATGCTCTTGGTCCTTGGAAAATATGAAAAATCTGAATACAACATTCTTATCCATTTCACCTGTCAAAAATGATAGATTATGTTGAAAATTACTTGTTTTACTAATTTGGAAAGTTACCGCACATCCTTTGTAAAATATTTTCCACCTAGGAGAAAATTAAGATGGTGAAAAGTATTTTTCATCAACTGGTAAATAAATTTGTTCATTGTTTTGTCCAGAATCACGTAATTATAGTGTTTACTATTATTAACAACTTTATGCGATCAAAATTTTTGTTGTCAAATTTTAAAAGTTAAAATTACCGCAAGTGCACGGGCTATTGAAATATAGCGTGTGTAAGTACGGGTCGAACCCACAGAGATTTCGTCAACTTTTATAAAATATCGATTGTCCAACTAGACATATGAGTGTGTTAATGTGATTGAGTGATGGAACAAAATAAATAAATAAATAAATGCGTGACACAAATTATGTAACAATAAAAATAAAGACGGAATAAACGAACAAGTACAAGAGATAATATTAAATGTGGAAAAATCTAGGACGTCGGTTTCGTTTGTCAGTTTTAATTAAATTACCACATCAATTTAATTTCGTACTTCCGAATTTATAACACAAAATATACCGACTCTCGTCGCGTACATTTCGGAGAATAAAACAATACATGCGCTCAAAATATTTTAACGTCTCTTAAATTAGACACCATAAATCCCTATTCCCTCGAAAATTTCATGTTTAAAATTTTTAACGTGTATTTAAGCATGAGGTATCAAAACATCTAAGTGCAAGCATAACCCATCAAAAATGACAACTTTAATTTTTTTAAAGCATGAATTTATAATTAATTCGTTGAGGTTTAAAAATACACTCTCGTGTAATTTTAAGCGAATACCGAATTTTTTTATTTCAACTTAGAACACGTCGGAATATGTACGAAATTAAATTAACATGCGTGGTTTAATTAGTCATGACAAACATCACCTAAGTCCTAGTAAATAAACTACTCACACGACATAATTGACACACAAATATTGCAAGCTGAAAAAAATAATTTTCATTAATAAATGTCAACTTACAAAATTTCGGGTCCAAAGCTTGAATTACAATACACAATATGCTCCTCCAAAGTGTGCCTCTAAAATAATCTCAACACAAATTTTTTTTTTCTCTCTCAAAGTGTGTCTTTTTTTTTCTCACTCTCTCGTCACTTTTTTTTTGTTACCCCCATGGGGTGATGTAAGAATGGGTATTTGTAGGAGTTTAGTGTGAGCATGTAGTGGGAGTAGTGGGTAGGTGGGTTTGTGGATAAGGTGGGGGTGTTTGTAGTGGGTATTGGGTTTTGATTTTATTATGGATGTATTGACGTGGAGAGAGAGGATGGGAATTTGGAAGATGGTAGGGGTAGAGGTATTGGGTGTGTGAGGGTGTATTGGTTATGTGTGAGAAACGTGTGTGCTCGCGTTCAAATGATCAAACCATATATAAAACACTTTTAACACAAACAAACCCTAAACATGCAGCAGTATGTGATTGAATAAATAGATAATCTACGCAAGAACATTCAAACACATGCAATTAAGGAAAAATCCCCCTCAGGGGCAAAACCATTTATTTTCACTATAATTTGTAAGAGAACGGCTTACAATCGGATTACAATGAAAATACAAGTTGACTAAGAATTTCCCTCGGGTATCGGATTCTGTAGTCACGGCTGGAATTATCCCTTTCCAGTAGGGCTGCAATGAAGAAGAAGAACAGTCTCCTCCACAAGGGTTGAACAAACCAAAGTTGTGTTCTTGGGTTGCAAAAGGATTCACAAAGGTTTGGCAATGATGTGTGAATCAAAACATGAGTCTTGGGACTCAAAAATATGAAGACTAGATGTATTTGGACTCTCAAATTCGTCTCCTAAAGTCTTGCAAAACAACTCCCCCGAAGTTGGTATTTATAGGAAAAAATATGAAGAGTCCCACGTTCTTAAAACTCTAAAATTCTATCCAGCGTACAAAAAAAAAACAGCATTCTTTAAGGGATTTTCTCTATCTTCAAAAGGTCATAACTCCTTCACCGTAGCTCGGATTGAGGTGCCATTTTTTCCAGTATCTTCGTTGCGGCGAGCTCTTCAACTTTATAGTTGACCAGACCTCCGAACTATGGATGTGAAATTACGAAAATGCCCTTGAACTCTCCTATTGTGCCTTTTTTCACTGTTTTGACTTCCCTTGCGTACCACTTGCATTAAGTCCCTAAAATCTTGGAACGTGAAGTCATTGAGGCAGATGTGGGACATATTAGTGGAGATAATGCATGCTTGATTCCCGGAATTCGGATAGAGGCCGTCATGTGAGATCGTGAGGAGACGTGCTAAATGTAGCGGCGTACGACATAAATAAATGAAACATTTCGGACATGTGAAAAATGTCCTTACAAATCTCCCCCTATGTCTATGCCGGTACATACATAAAAAATCCGAATTATCAAATATGAAATTGCCTATACAAATCTACCCTCCCATGAACCCAAAACTGGAAAAGGTACAAATGAATAGTCTTCATCGTTTGTTCTTTAATTCTTCAGGAATCTCAAAACTTTTCTCATCAGGGTGTGCAACATATAGATCTGCAATCTTCATACCTACACACATGAGACAAAGCAAATACCACGTGACATATTGAGTTTGAAATGAGATAACATGGATATCAATATATGATAAAAATATAAGCAACATCTCAAAAACTCCCCCAGAATTCAAACTCCCCCATAATATGATAATTCTTTCTCCCCCTTTTTATGATGTCCCCAAATGGACAAATTAGAGAAATAAATCAAATAAGAAAGTGCGGGGTGTCACTAGGATAAAAACACACCATGAATAAACAGAAAGCAACCAAGTCAATGATAGCGTAAATGAAGTGGTGTGATCAAATTCGATAGGAAAATCAATGCATACAAACATGACATATGTGCACGATGAATATTGGATATTCCTAGCGAATGAACTCAAATGCTTCCTTTGGTGTAAAAGAGTGACAATATAAGATATTGACTCAATCAAATCAACAAATTAAAGCTCAAAATGATTTTCACACCAATAACGTCCAAAATGATTTTATGCTTTTTCACGACTTTCAAGGAAGTGCAAACCCGTTTAGATTCTCCAACCAAACTCCCTCAGATATTGTATTGAATAGAGGCATTCTAAATTCTCAAACTTTGGAGAATTGATGGTGAAACCTAAGTGGCCCATATTTGGCATGAATTGCTTTTTATTGCCTTTAAATTTTTTCGGGCTCTTTTAACCTCTTTGGACCTCGGATATTAAAATTCCTCCATTTTTTAGGTCCTTTTTAACGGTGGCTTTTGCGCAAAGGATAGATGATTACCTTTCGCAGCCCCTCCCCGTTATACAAAAACACACAGTCTTACCAAAACGGTTTTTACATGCATTCCAATCTTGTCAAGTTTTATCGCATATTGTACATTGTATAGACATGATTGAGATGAATACACGCAAGCCAACATGAGATAGACAAGTGCAATAATCAAATATAGCCGTGCATGTGTGCAATAAAGGATATAGGAGTCAAACATGTAGGAAGATATCACTAATTACATCTCAAAGACTCCAATCAATGTAAAGCACATGGATGAAATGATGTAGCCTCTCAAATCTCTATCAAACAGTCACATGGATAAATGGAATGAAGTTGTGACTTGGCTATCTTACATGCTCATCCATAAAAGAAGAAAAATACAAAAATCTTTTTGGATTTTTTCAAAAATTTGGAAAAAAAAAAGAAATAAAATCTTTTTGTGCTTTTCTCAAAATTTTTCTTAAAGGAAAATCTTTTTGTATTTTTTTTCAAAAGAAATATAAAAAGCAAAAGGAATAAAACAAAGCTGTACAACAAAGTAATGGTACATATAAAACAGACTAGCAATAGGAAGCATATGATATGAACATGAAGAAGCATCCTATTCTAGACATAGACCAACCCCTCAGTCAACTGTGCAAATCCCTAAAGATTTCCTAAGACTCTCAAATCTAAGGGCATCTAAAGGTTTCGTGAAAATATCGGCTAACTGACGGTCGGTAGGAACAAAACTCAGGGATACGACTCTCTCTTCAACTAACTGACGAATGAAGTGCTCACGTATCCTGATGTGTTTTGTGCGCGAATGCTGAACTGGATTGCGGGATATGTGTATCGCGCTCGTGTTATCACAGGAAATGGTCATGGTGTCCTGTGATATCCCATAATCCTCCAGCATTTGCTTCATCCACAAGAGTTGTGTGCAACAACTCCCGGCGGCTATGTACTCAGCCTCCGCAGTGGACAAAGAGATGGAATTTTGCTTCTTGCTCAGCCAGGAGACAAGAGCCCCAGCCCAATCGGCATCCGAGTAGGCGGACAGACGGTCATCGGTATCAAAGGAATACCAAATCCCGTATGAGAGAGTCCCACTTACGTATTTAATAATACGTTTTAGAGCAAGTAAATGTGACTCTTTTGGGGATGCCTGATAACGCGCACAGACTCCAACACTAAAGGCGATGTCGGGACGACTGGCAGTCAAGTAGAGGAGACTACCTATCATACTCCGATATAAGGTTTGCTCTACGTCCTTGCCTGAAGTGTCCTTACTAAGCTTGGTAGTGGTACTCATAGGTGTACGTGCATGCTTAGCAGAGTCTAAACCAAAATTCTTCACTAGGTCTCTAGAATACTTGGATTGGGAGATGAACATCCCATCCTCTAGCTAACGAACCTGGAGACCAAGGAAGAATGTAAGCTCACCAACCATGCTCATCTCAAACTCACTTTTCATCTCCTCCTCAAAGTGGTGAGCATGCTGGGAGCATGTGGATCCAAAGACTATGTCGTCCACATAGACCTGGGCAACCAAAATAGCACCGTCATCTCTCCTGACAAACAACGTCATATCTACTCCCCCTCTCTTGAAGCCACGAGCTAAGAGATAAGAAGTAAGCCTCTCGTACCAAGCACGGGGTGCTTGCTTCAAACCATACAAGGCTTTCCTCAGATAGTAGACGTGCTCAGGGTGCTGAGGGTCTTCAAACCCTTTTGGTTGTTCCACATAAACCTCCTACTGTAGAATGCCATTCAAAAAGGCACTCTTGACATCCATCTGATACACCTTGAAGCGCAGATGACATGCGATGGCGAGCAGAAGACGGACGGACTCAAGCCTCGCAACAGGAGCAAATGTCTCCCCAAAATCTACACCCTCTATCTGTGTGTAGCCTTGAGCGACCAACTTAGCCTTATTTCGGATTATGGTACCATTTTCATCCATTTTGTTCTTAAAAATCCACCGGGTACCTATCACATTAATCTCACTAGGTCGGGGGACAAGTTCCCAGACATCATTCTTTTTAAACTGAAGCAACTCATCCTGCATAGCAGATATCCAGTGTTCATCCTTGAGTGCTTCTTTATGGTTCCTGGGCTCGACTTTGGACGTGTAGCAAAGATGGCTAACAACGTTCTCTAGCTGAGCACGAGTCTTGACCCCTAGAGTGGGATCACCAACAATGGCAGAAGGGTCATGACTCTTGCGAACCCAAGCAGGTGTGTCCCCTAACACAGGAGTAGGGTCCACAGAGTGTGAGAGAGGAACAGGTAAATCACTGTCAGAACAATCCTCATCCTCACACTGAAGGTTAGGATCAATAACCGTCGGAGGTTCGTCATCTTGCACGGTGACGTTTATTGATTCCAAAATCTTAGAGCTCTTCAGGTTAAAAACCCGGTACGCTCTGCTATTCGATGAATATCCTAGAAATATTCCCTCGTCGCTTCGGGAGTCAAACTTTCCTAATTGCTCTTTATCCCGTAGGATGTAGCATTTACTCCCAAAGACACGGAAATATGCCAGGTTGGGCTTCTTGCCAGTCCACAACTCATAAGGAGTGTGAAGTGTGTGTGGACGCAGATACACCCTATTCACCGTGTGGCATGCAGTAGAAACTGCCTCTGCCCAAAATCTCCTAGAAACTTTACGACCTAGAAGCATAGATCTAGCCATCTCTTGGATCGTTCTATTCTTTCTCTCAACAATCCCATTTTGCTGAGGAGTTCTCACAGCAGAAAACTCATGTTTGATCCCAAGGCTATCACAGTACAAATCCACCTTTGCTTCCTTGAATTCAGTACCGTTGTCACTACGTATTCTGTTAATAGTGACACCGTGTTAATTTTGCAGGACACGGCACTTGGTCGTTAAGAAATCTACAACATCGGATTTCACTCTCAGAAAACCTACAATGGAGTATCTGGAGAAATCATCTACCATCACGAGGATGTACCTCTTACCACCTAGACTCTCAGTACGAGTGGGACCCATAAGATCCATGTGAATCAACTCCAAAACACGAGAGGTGGTAATGGAATGTAACTTCCTATGAGGACTACGAATTTGTTTTCCCAACTGACAGGGTCCACAAACGGTCGAAGTTGACTTTCCAAGAGATGGTAAGCCACGTACTAGGTCCTTTTTAGATAAACGATTGAGATCTCTAACGTTCACGTGACCTAGACGTTGGTGCCACAGATCCATAGGAGTGATCGTGGCGCTGTTGCAGACAAGTGAGGATGTGGGCTCAGTCCCATAGCAATTATCCTCGGTCCTCACCCCTTGCATCAAAAGTTTACCGACTTGATTGTAGACTTTACACGCGTCCCGGTCAAACTTTACTGCAAAGTTAGTGTCGCACAGCTGGCTAATGCTGAGAAGGTTTGCTTTCAAACCTTTGACGTACAAAACATTTTCTAGCTTAGGAAAACCAGGTAACTCGATAGTACCTCGTCCTATAATGCTAGACTTACTCCCATCTCCAAAGGTGACTCTGCCATCTTGATAATCCTCAAGAGTAGTAAAAAAATGAGGCATCACCTGTCATGTGTCTGGAGCACCCACTATCAAAATACCACTGTGAGGTATTATGTGCTTTGAGAGCAACATGAACAACAAAGGCTTTTTTATCTTTCTTAGGCACCCAAGCAGAGATGACCTTTTGTTTGCCTTTGTTGGTTTTAGCTGGAATGTAAGAAGCATTCACTAACGGCGAAGACATCCGTCGGAATTCTTTCATCAAACTCTGAGTCGTGGCAGCTAAGAACTCAACTCGCTCTCTCAGACTAGAAAACTCATCAGTATGTCGTGGTGAAGCAGTAGTACGTCGTGTCCGACCCATGCTATAGCAAGTTTCCCTAAGGTGGCCTTTTCTTTTGCAATAAGTACAAAAGAGCTCAGTCAAAGGCGGACCTTGGTTTGCTTTTCTTGGTCGAACTCTCCTTCGAGGTTTTTTACGGTGACCATAAGGAGTTGTAGTAAACTCAGGAACTGGTCCAGGTGCAATTTGCGACGTGGAGGCACCATCATATCCAATTCCTTGACGATCACCAAAACCTAAAGCGGGGCCGAGGAGCATCTTTCCCATCTTCCCAGATCTGTCCTCGATTTGTACCTTGACTTCCCGTGCTTTCTCAAGATCATGAGTCAGCTGGGCAACAAGGGCTTCAAGTTTCTTCCGAGTCTCCACGGAGGAATGGAGCTGACTCGTAAGACTAGCCACTTGCTTGATCAAGTCCCCTCTCTCTTTCTCTAGAGTACTCTCTCTCTAAACAAATTCTCATTCTCGACACAGGTAGATTCTCTCTCTCTCAGGGCGGTGCAGGTGGAGAACTCTCTTTCTCTCGCTTTCCTTAAATCTTCCTCTAGGCAAGTGATCTTAAGAACTAACGCTTTGTTACGCTTTTTAGTTTTAAAAGACTCAGAATATAACTCAGCGTAGGTGCGTTGTATATCACTCTCGCTCTCACTTGTGTCATCCTCCCCCTCACTCACATCGATCTCACTGTCGAGGTGTCCCTGTGAAGCATCATCCTCATCGTCGTGAGGAGAACTAGGAGTGCTCACTTGGCTGGCCATGAATGCGGTGAAGTTACACTCATGCGGTGACTCATCTCCAGAATCCACCGTCTCGACCTCACTGTCGTCACTAAGGGTAGCATTAAGGACAGCTTTCCCTTTCTCTCTATTCAGACGATTGGCACACTCAAAAGCTCTATGACCCCTACCATCACACTCAAAACATCTCTCACTTTCTTTCAGAGAAGGATTTTTGGAAACTTTTTCATTTTTCTTTTCAAACTTATTTTTCTCAAATTTCTTTTTATCTTTAAAATTGCCATTTTTCTTAAATTTGAGAATCCTCTTGAAATTTTTGCGAAAAGAGCCAAATCATCTAAGTCAAAATCGCACTCAGAATCTGACGTGTCAGTCTCTCTCTTTCTAGATGACTCTACCCTCTTTCTAGCTGACCCCTCACTCCTTCTCTCTTGGTCTTTAAGAGCAATTCCCTTATCTTTAGATTTAGCATTTTTAGGGAACATATCAATTTCATAAGTTTGCAAATCTCCTACAAGTTCTTCCAATTTTAGCGTATTTAAATTACCCATAGAATTTAGCACAGTGACTTTAGGGATAAAACGCTTAGGCAAAGAACGAAGAATCTTTTTAACAACTCTAGCATTCGGAATTTGTTCACCAAGATTAAAACTAGTATTCACAATGTCAGAAAGTCTAGCATAAAATTCATCAAAGCATTCAGAATCATGCATGGTGATTGTTTCAAATTGAGTTGTCAAGTTTTGCAACTTAGACTCTTTCACAGCATTAGTTCCTTCATGGGTGAGTTGTAAAACATCCCATGCCTCTTTTGAGGTGGTACACGTCATTATGCGTTTGAACTCATCAGGTGTGATAGACCCAGAAATAGCACTTAGACCCTTAGAATTAAAAGATGACCATTTAATTTCTTCATCAGACCAAGAAATGTCAGGTTTCAAGTTGGTCACATTATCAACAGTCACGGTGGGAGGAGTCCACCCTCGTTCAACCAAAATCCAGACACGTTCATCAATGGCTTTTAAAGCCGACCTCATACGGGCTTTCCAATAAGCATAATTTGTCCCGTCAAAAATAGGCATTTTATAATATGACTTCTCCATTTGAACACGCACTTTTTCAAAAATCAATTTTTTCAGAAAATTGATATCTTAGAAAAAAAATTTGCGGAAAAAGGAATACGCGATAAATTAGCGTAACCTGCTCTGATACCAATTTGAGAAACGTGTGTGCTCGCGTTCAAATGATCAAACCATATATAAAACCCTTTTAACACAAAGAAACCCTAAACATGCAGCAGTATGTGATTGAATAAATAGATAATCTACGCAAGAACATTCAAACACATGCAATTAAGGAAAAATCCCCCTCAGGGGCAAAACCATTTATTTTCACTATAATTTGTAAGAGAACGGCTTACAATCAGATTACAATGAAAATACAAGTTGACTAAGAATTACCCTCGGGTATCGGATTCTGTAGTCACGGCTGGAATTATCCCTTTCCTGTAGGGCTGCAATGAAGAAGAAGAACAGTCTCCTCCACAAGGGTTGAACAAACCAAAGTTGTGTTCTTGGGTTGCAAAAGGATTCACAAAGGTTTGGCAATGATGTGTGAATCAAAACACGAGTCTTGGGACTCAAAAATATGAAGACTAGATGTATTTGGATTCTCAAATTCGTCTCCTAAAGTCTTGCAAAACAACTCCCCCGAAGTTGGTATTTATAGGAAAAAATATGAAGAGTCCCACGTTCTTAAAACTCTAAAATTCTATCCAGCATACAAAAAAAAAACAGCATTCTTTAAGGAATTTTCTCTATCTTCAAAAGGTCATAACTCCTTCACCGTAGCTCGGATTGAGGTGTCGTTTTTTCCAGTATCTTCGTTGCGGCGAGCTCTTCAACTTTCTAGTTGACCAGACCTCCGAACTATGGATGTGAAATTACGAAAATGCCCTTGAACTCTCCTATTGTGCCTTTTTTTCACTGTTTTGACTTCCCTTGCGTACCACTTGCATTAAGTCCCACAGAGGCAGATGTGGGACATATTAGTGGAGATAATGCATGCTTGATTCCCGGAATTCGGATAGAGGCCGTCATGTGAGATCGTGAGGAGACGTGCCAAATGTAGCGGCGTACGACATAAATAAATGAAACATTTCGGACATGTGAAAAATGTCCTTACAATGTGTGTGTGTGAGTGGGTTGGTTTAGGTGTAGGATAGTGTGTAGGTTAGTTAGGTGTGAGTGTGTGTTTAATTTGTACACCTAATAAAATTTAACCAAATTATTTACGACTCAATTAAAATTACAAACTAAAAAATAAAAGTAAATAAATAAATTTTAACCTATAGAATAATAAGAAACAAAAAAATAAAATAAATAAATAAAATTTTATAAAACAACAAGAATAAATCTAGAAACAATAACATATCATGACATTGAAAAAAATGTACAATGACTCAAATAAAATAAATAACACTAAAACGTCACTACGACATATAAAATGACACACTCTAAATAATATTTACATAAAATAATTAAACAGTCGAAAAGTAAAAATAAAGACCCTAAAAATAGAATAAAATAAATATTATACACGTATAAATAAAACTTCACCAACAATATGTACATGACGCAAATAAAAATACATAAATATATAAATACAAACTAAACATACACACACAAGGTGTAGGTATGGGTTGGGCTCGGTTTAGGGGTCGATTTTGGTTAAGGGATTGGGTTTAACTTTGGGGTTGACTTTTGACTTTCTTTCGGCTTCGAACTTTGAACGGACATAACTTCTTCATTTCAACTCCGATTGACACGCCGTTTGAACTCAGGCGTCCCTCGATTCAATGCCTTCAATTTTCGTGCTTGCTCCGAATCTGAAATAAGTCATTTGAATTTACAATATTGCCCCTGAAGGTGCGTAAGTGACCTTTTCATACTCAATTTGCGTCCGGACTTCACCGCTTTCTTTTTAAACCTGTCAATACTCAAAAACAAACTTGCATAAGAAATTAGCAATATAAGATGTGAGCTTGAAGTTCCCAAAATTGCATTTTTAACCCCATTTATTCTTAAATTTGTATTTTTCTATAAAATAGCAAAAATAACTCTAAAAGCTCTTTATTAATGATATAACGAGACTAACAAGTCCTAGATTTGGGTATAAATGATACAAAATAATGCACTCATCAATTTTCAACTCCCAATAAGTGAATATTTTTCAGTTTTACCATTATACTTTCCACTCAGGTGAAAAAATATTTCATCCTGAACCAAATGGAGATTCAAAGGTACAGGAACTTGTTTTACCATCCTAGGTGCTGGTTCGAGAGATATTCTACCTCGGGTGATGATACCAAAATGTCCCAGTCCTCCAAGAACACCATAGAAGAGGTCAGCATTGGGCTTTTGTGTACAGGTAATCACCTCTCCTGTTCCTGCACTCGAACACCAATCAATTACTCCTTTACTGTATTATGAAATATAGACACCTTTAGAGAGTGAGTATGAGAGTACCTTCTTCGATAAATAGATGAAAATAATATTAGAACCGTAAAAAAAGAAAAATAATATAGATCAGACAAAAACTAAACATTTCATTATCCATTGAAAATAATGGTAACCAAACATAACTTAACTGAAACGTGTCCACAGAACACCGCTTATCTGAAACGTGTCCTTAGAACACCACTTATCTGAAACGTGTCCACAGAACACCGCTCGAATGTCCTCGTTGATGGATCATCAAGTCTCGCTGCATAAACCTAAATTATCAAAATTAGATTGTCCTTATGCTCACAGTAAAAGAACAGCTCCTCGCATTCTATCAATCAACAAACAGAAAATGAGGTTAGACACATTCTTGGGAAAAAACATTGCCCCGCCAAATATATAAACAACCATCTATAAAATATACAAACAATTGTTTCAATAACCACCCATTAAACAAATCTAACTTTATTGAGGAACATAAAAAAATGCACAATAAAAATAATTATACATCATTTGATGTATACTAACCAGTTTGCACATCTTCAATGAAGTCTATTGGTCATTTGGTTAAGCAAATGAAAATTAACAATGAAAATGTTGAAACTTCACCTAACAATTGAAAGATAACTTACCTTTTAAATCAAATCAGAGTTAAAAATATTTACAATTACCTGTATGTAGGACAGTTGTGAGAAATTTAGGTTCTGTATTGGATAGCTATAGCTCATGTATGTAGGACTGATCATCGCAGCTACCTGTACGTAGGATAGTTGCAGCTCATGTAAACAGATAACTGTAGAAAATTCTCAATTGTCCAAAATTGTTTGGGTTTCTTACGCACGGTAAGAAATGGTCTCCACTTAATATCTCAATGGAGATTTGTTTTTTTAATGGGATAATTTCTTCAAATTTGTAGCCTTTTTTCTTATCGTCTGATGCAGATTATGGTATGTCCTATGTCCTGCTCTTGATTTATAGGGCCTTGAAGAAGACATATTATGTAACCTACAGTTTAGAGGGCTATATGTAATCCAACAAATCAACAGATCAGATGTAATCCAAAAGATTATGTAAACTACATATTAGAGTGCTATATGTAACATTTGATGCAGAACTCAATTAAACCAACAGAGTCCCTCAATAGAGTGTCTCAAACAGAACTCATATTCGTATGATTCATAGGTTCTGCTTCAGAACCAACATTCTTATTTATAGGTTCTTCTTCTAAAAATGGAAGCCATTTGAAGCAGTATTCAGTAAATACCTATACATCATTGTATAAAAATAAACAATGGATAAAAATACGCATAAGAATACGTTGATAAACAAATTCATAAAACCACTTATACCCCTAAATTCCCAGAATAGAGACACCTTATTAAAAACAAAAGAGAAACTGAACAGTTTTAGTATTTAGGGCAATATGAAATACTATAAAATAGATTTGAGTGACTTGATAAGATGAAGAGCAATATTCCCAAAAGATTCAAAACCACATCCACCAAATAAAAAATAATAGTCAACATAATAATACAATATACTCCAAATAAGAAACAACAGTTGACAGCCATTTCACTACCAGCTAAGAACTAACATCCGTCACATTTTGTTTATAACATGGAATATAAATACATGGACATAAACCGTCATTGCATTTTAAGTTGTAAACTTAAAATGCAAACATAATGACATAACTATAATTAGTGTCAGTTTTGATTCCTAACTCATCTAATAGTGATATAATTATTCTCAAAATGTAGAATCTAAATGTTTCATGTAGTGCTAAAAGTTAAAATAGAAAAAAATTGAGTTAGGCACTTTGACGAACATTTCATGGGAAAATGAAAATATGAGACATTTGACAGACTTTTTGCATAAGAAACTGATGACTGAAAAAAAGATAAACTACACCAAAATCTCAAATCCTTCAAGACCAAATTAACATGAACATCAAACCCTGTATAAGGATTTAATAAAAAAAAATTATCAAGTGTTAACCCATACACCTGTATGGAATAGCAAAAATAAAGGATGAGTTTAAGAGGAAGCTTACCTTTAGATTTCGAACCCAATAATTACTGATTTGGGGATGTTTGGTGCTTTTGAATCCAAAAACCATAATAGTAGTATAAAACATGAATGATTGATTATAATCGATTAGTAAAGACTTCAAACCCCAAAGAGAACCTGTAACACTCAAAACCTTAAAATTGGAACCTTAAAATTCTATAAGAATAGATTATGATTCTAAAATTCTAACTAAAACGTTAAAATTCTAACCAAATATTAACATTCAAAATCAGAAGTAATAAAATCGTAACTAATACCTGGTGTTCAATGTAGAGAGAGGTCATCGTGTAGAGAAAGATGCGTTGGCTGAAGGGGATGAAGGGTATTGAGGAGAAAAGGGTGACTAAGAGGTCTAACATTGTAAAGGTGTCTATGGACTATAATACCCTTATTTTGGAATTTTGAACAAAGGGGGAAATCAAATAGTGTTTTAAAAGTGTGGGAAACCAAAAATTTAAAGGGAAAAAATGGTAATAGGGGTATTTTAATTCCAACCCTTGATTTCTTGCATGGTGTTTTAATCCTAGCCCCTAATTAGCTTATGATCTTATTGAATAGTGTCCAAATTCTACTCCTTATTATATAGATTGAAACTGGTAATTTAAATCCCGGGGAGTAGGGACATTTCTGAGGTGATTCAGGTTGAGTTGAGTTATTGTCGAGCGGAGAGATATAGCTCGGGATTTATTTTCGCGCAAGGAAACTAGTGATAGTAAGTGCACGGTAGTGTATGTTGTCCTTTTTAGCATCAGAGTGGATATGTATACTTTTATGCTAAGAGGAGGGTATTTGGAATGTTATAGATGCGGGATTGAAGTTATATTACGATTTAACGGCTGGTAAAATCCGGGTTTTATTTAGTGCGATTAAGCACGGGTACAAGGTGTATGGGCGCTCCGATTAATTTCATTCTCTTAAGAACTTTATGTATCAATGCTAAGGGTAAGTGATTTCGAAACTAGTTGAGACTGGGAGTACTAGGCTTATCCTAATTTCGAGGACGAAATTCCATTGTAAGGAGAAAAGTATGTAACACCCCGTAAATTCAAGGACCTTTAATTAAATAATATTTTAGGAGAGAAAAAAATTATTTTATTATGAGTAATTAAATTCGTGATTCGGGAAATTTTTAAATTTGAGGAATTTATTAATTTGGCGAATTGAGGTTTAATCATTTGGACTATTTTGTGCCGCATTTTGAGGTCAAAAATTTGGAGAATATTATAGATTAATTTCGGATGGCAATTCGGAGTGTACAATTGAGTCCAGGTGGGTCGAAATAGTTAGAAAGCAGTGTCCATAGGTATAATATGGGTTTCAGGTCCTTTCTAGACACATTTGAATTCTCAAATAAGTGTTTGGGCCCTTTTTAGAAGGCCCATAAGCCCCAAAACGGGATTGAAGTTAATAACCCTAATTGTGAGAGGGTGAGAAAACTTTAATTAATTTTTAGAAGACTAAATTTAGGAGAGACAAAGAAGAGAGCAGCTTGACGAGATTTTGGGAGATTAATCCAAGAACAAGAGAGGAGACCCTTGAATTAACCCATCATCTTCATAAAAGGATTTGATTCTACAAACCCTAAGGCAAGTGGTTTATTAATTGCACTTTTATATTCATATTATAGAAGGTGTGGATTGAATAATATGTTAGGGTTAGTTCTCTATTTGAATTTGGGGATTTCATGATTATGATTCAAAAATCTATAAAGATGATAAGAATATGTGGATTTTACTTCCCCAATATGTGTAGGTGATGTAGTTAGATTGAGAAAATCAAATGGGTACATTTAAGATGAATCTTAGAAGGTTTTGGGGGTATAATCTGTACAGAATCGAAGGTTTTAAAGCTTTAATGGCGGACTGGTTTTTCTGGGCAACGAAAGAGGAGAAAGAACACCAGGGTCGTTCGAATGACCTGGTGTTTCGTTTAAATGAAAACCAATGTCATTTGAATGACATGGCTAGTCGATTGAATGACCTAATTGATTCTGACATATTTCTCCCCTCCCTTGATTCAGACTAGATTTATAAATTTTTATTAATGGTTCATCTTTTGGGATGAATTTGAATTTTGGCATTATAATTTAGGGTTTGAATTTGTATAAATTACCCATGGATTAGTAGAGGAGAAATCCAAAAAGATATTTAAGGTTTAATTTGTGTAATTGTGGACCTTGCACTTTATGTGGGCAAACTTATTTGATCAAAATTGTATGATAATTTGGGGATGTTGATTTTCGGGTCGAGCGAATGAGTCCGGGTGTATTGGTTGAGCGACGCTAAGATAATTAATTAATATGTGATTAATACAATTGAGCGGGGATATGGACTCAAGTGCAATTTGGACTAGTGCTATGAGCGTTTAGGCACGTATTTGGTCGAGTTAATTTATTATAGGGATATATAATAGATTAAAAAATATTCGAATATAAAAACGGTGTTAACCGTAAAATGTGGGATTGAGGAATAAGTTCTACATGATGAGATTTCGGGCCGATGGTATAAGTCTAGGTAATCAAGTTGGGTGACACAAATTAAGTAATAAATGAATAATTGTTCGAAATTATGTAAATATCAAGTCGGTAGGTAGACTTGGAAAGGTTAGGATAGTGTTACGGATATAGTACATGGGTAGCCTCGATTTGATATATATATATATATATATATATATACGGTGATGTGGAGTATATATATATGATTTCTAAATATTTTTGTGTATAGTATTTATAAGAAAGCATACCTACTTTAAAGCTATCATGGGAGGTTGCGCGATGTGGGTGAATCCCCTAGCTGGTGAATGTGGGGAGAGTATAATGACCATGTCATATAGTCCGTATTATTAGGGATGAGGCGTCTTGGGTATGGGTCGGTCTCATTCCCGAGGGGAACTATGGTCGCCTTCTATACGATTATTTTTCTGATTTGAAAGTGCCATGCGTTAGGTTTCGGGTGGATGAGTATACCTAAAGGTGATAAAAATTAGAGAAAGCATCTGATGAGAGCCTACTTCGGAGGATGGTTAAATCTACAACATGTACGTGAATGTTGTAATATAATATTACGTATATATGGCATTGTTATATACGGGTAAATACAGGATGAGAATACTATAAATTATATAACTTGTGAGATTGTTATATGGTATTAAATGAGAAATGATTTAAATAAGTTAGTGTTTTGAATAGCTTATAAAAAGTATACTAAACTCACTCGGGATAGAGTAGTGCGAAGAGTAGGATATGTATTCATATATATGACAAGACTAGTTCAGGGTAGATATCTAGATGGGTCATGTATAGGTATGTTAGGCGTGCACATTAGTCGAGGGGTGAGGTGGTCCTCAAGAGAGTGTATGACACTAACTTAAATATGAAGAGCATTCATGCATTTTAATTTACTGCAATTAAATTCACTTGAAAAATATTTTCAAATGTTTTGGGTTCTAACCCTTGCTATAAAATATTTTTAAAACCTTTTAGGTGTCCAGCCATAGGGATGCCGAAATTGTTTTATTCCAGGGTTACGCAACTGCGGCACATGTGGATGTTGCAGGACTTTGACGTAGACGCTTCAGTCATTTCATTTCTAGAGTAGGATCCAGTGAGTATTCCATCTGGGCATGTCTCCTAGTTGTTCAATTTTATTTCAGTTAGATGATGTATTCAGTTATTCTTCTTGTGGTTTATTTTTGTTATTTGATTTGTAGCTGGTGGTTGTCTCGTCAAGGATTATATTTATTCCTTTTCTGTATTACTATTTCAGTGATTGTGTGAATGGGTAATTATATATTCTTTTGCATGTTGTAAAATAAAAAGATAAAATTTGGCACCATGTCTTTTGAATACTAGGTGGTTAGTAAGTTTTAAATAATGTTTTCGACAGTGATGCTAAGAATGATCGAGATGAGATTCCTGTTTAATTTGATATATGACTGATCACCCAGTATTTTATTAGATGGGGTGTCATAGTTATGTAAGATTAATTAACTGTATTATTATTTATTGATTTTGTAAGTTAATTCTTGCAACATTAGGGCTCTGACTGGAAATTATCAAAATTTTATTCCAGGTTTTCCTAAACTGAAATAGTAGGGCTGATAGAGGATCAGACTTGCACTTTCATTTGCATAGCAGATTCAGCTCTTTAATTATAGCATAGGTTACTACTCTTTTTTGTTCAGTTTTTATATTTCAGTGAATGTATGGGCTTAAGCTAAAGACTTATTTATTTCAGTTATGATTTATGAGAGCTGGGACTTATACACTATTCAATTTATTATTTCATGATTGCTATCTTGTGCATGGAAGTTTCAAATTAAAATTTTATTTTTATGATTTGATGCTAAGAATGGTATGAATTATTAGACAAGCTCCATTTTCGACGTATTGTGTCTGGCCATCCCTTACGTGGAAAATGGGGGTTATTAAAAAAAAATCTTGGGTGGTTCAAAGGACCATAGCTTCACAATAAATGGGGATGAGGAACCATGCCCCAATGCCTTTCTATCCAGGTCCTTGGGATTTCGAGCTAGATTTGGGTTCAACCTTCTTTCTAACTCTTTCTAGATGAGTCACCTGAGTTTGTCATTACTTACTCTATTTGTCGGTGCCTATGGATGGACAGGTTTGCTACTTTATGTTGACTCGGTGGGATGGAACTGATGGTGACTGGGGTTGATGGATTTCTCCTAGGGGTTTCATGCCGTTGGTTGCAGTGCGTCATGCGAGGGCCCTCGAACTAGAGGCCTTCCCATTTTGATATGAATCGTGATTTTTTAGATGTCGAGGCCATCAGGTGTGATTTTATTGGGTTCGAGAACCAAATATGTGATCTTTCGATTGTTGTGTTATTTTTCTCCTCAAACTGGCGATTTTTTTTATCATGATCATCCGATCTTTCCTCATAAATGTTGGCCAGACAGGAAGCGCCTCTTCCTTCCGGTCGCTCGACCGATGGTGTGCGATATCAATGGTTAGGCCATGGTCTCCCAGGAGATCGCCACGTGGGCGTATAATGTCATGGTAGATAATAAAATTCAGGTCGAAGATTTAAATATGTTTCCAATTCCATTCAATTTTTTTTATGGAAAATTTAGAAATCGGAAAATTTGGAAATTGAGAATTTAAAAATGAAGCCAAAATAAATTTAAAAAAATCCGATCGGAAATCGAATAATTTGGAAGTTGAGAGATAATTAACACCCTTATATCTATGTGTGTGTGTGTGTATGTGTGTGTGTGTGTGTGTGTGAGAGAGAGAGAGAGAGAGAGAGAGAGGTGGTGGGGTGAAGGTTGACTGCCGATGGACGTGGGCGACTTCTGGGTGGACAGAAGGGGGAGGACGGAGCTGTGTGTATGAGATGGGTTTTTAGTGGTGGGTGGTTGCACACGAGACTCTGTATTTGGGTTTTATCTTTTATCTTTTATTATTTTTAGTTTCTAACTCTTTTAATTAGTTTCTCTTTTTTATTTATTCTTCTTAATTCTTTTCTATTTTAAAAGTTCATGTGCAAGACACATGACCATCAAGTGTAACATAAACTTAACAGAAAAGGTATCAAACTCAAACTCAATTAGTAAAATATAACAATGTCAAATGTGAGTAACAATCTATGTAATATAGTAAAAAGTAAACTTAAAATTAACGTTAGCACATATTAATGCCTTGTGAAAGTGTGAATCATGTTTGAAAAAAAATGCGATTTAGTTACATTAGTATGTTTAAGACTTAAACAAGTTATAGGGTATCCTTATGTTTAATCTTGTAACTTATTTTTCTTAACGCTAAAACTTTATTTTCAAGAATTAGATTATTTTATATTGATTTTTCCTAGACCGTACTTCATTTGTACAAATTTTAATATAATATTTGTGATGTTCAAATAGATTATGTTTTTTTCCCGCCGAACGATATATCTTTACCCTTATATGATGCGAATCAACACGTGGATTTGAATATATCAAGGAGTGCAATTAAATTATAAATTACTTAAAATGAATTCGAAAAACTGGAGGTTGAATATTGACCAATGCTTTTTCCCCAAATTATTTACCCCATTTTTTTGCTCATGGTAACATTTTTCTTGAAATAGAAGACGGATTGGCACCGTTGCATGCCACTATAATTTTTTCATAGCATTATACTAGTAATTAAGGCATTTTTTTATTGTGTAGTAGTGTCACTATACAACGACGCACAAAAAGATTTTTGCCATTGTCCAGTGCACTCAAATTCGGGAAGACCATAAAACATACAAAAGGAATACCAATGACGAGAATACTATTTCTATATTGAGAAACACTAGTACAAAGAAAACTCATTTTGCTAATAGTTTCATGAACAAAAAGTTTTCTCCTTCAATAGAGAACATGGATGCATTCCAAAGTTTCTTGCTGAACTATATAAATATTTTTCCTATTTTCATGTTAATTATATGCTTTCAATTTATTTATAATAAATGGACTCAACTTGAATTTTCCCACATATAATGTGAATAGATAAAATAAAAATACGCGAAAAACCTTTTTTATATGGGACTTTTAGTTTTTGTTGAAATTATATATTAGATGTCAAAAATTTGCGCAATTTTGGGGTTGACCTCATTTGGTTTTCATTATTTATTTTAACCTCTGCGTTTTGACTTTTTTTGCCTCTGTCCCCCATTTCTCTCAAATCCGTTAGTCAATCTTGTTTGAACGTTTGCTAACTCAATTGAACACACCCAAACAAATCTATATTTTTTATTTAAAAAAAACTCTATATAAATTCCAATTAGGGCTAAACAAATCTATATACAATATAATAAAATAGAGTATTTTTGAGCTCTCATTGTGGCACTTATCAATATATAAAGCCTCCACTTTTATTACTTTCATCAATCTCTCTCCCTTCATTTATATATTTCATTTTATCTTCCTTCATTTACCTCTCTCCACTTTCATTATAGCCACGTATAACTCCCCCTCCTTTTCCCTCCTTTATCTCTACACGTCATTCATCTCCTTGTGTCAAACGATTATTTTGTCATTCCGTGAAAAGTCCCACCACATATTTTTAATTAGGATAATTCTATGCTGCCACATAAAGATAGACACATTTTGTAGACACGCTGATGTATCGTATTTCTATTGGATTGTGTCTGGGGTGCACGCCAGTGGGACTCAAGTAGAGCCCCGACACAAGCCAATGCGAATGCGACATGTCAGTGTGTCTATAAAATATGTCTACTTTTGTGTGTCAGTGTAGAATAACTCTTTAATTAACGTTTAGTCTAAGTTTTTTTTATATTGTTCCAAGAAGTCTCTCATCATATAAAATATTCACAAACACTCAATTTTCTCTTATCCTAAACTTTATGAAAAATTTATCAAAAAATAGACGAGGGACTTTTTGCATAAAAAAAAATAAGGTATATTAAATGCCAAATATAATTAGCTCTTATTGAATAAACATTAATTGTCCATTTTATTTATGCCGTTTTTTTTAAAATTATGTTTTTATTCACATTTTTTAGTAACCTTCATTTAAATCGCTTGCGCATCGCACATATAATAAAATAAATAGAAATTGCAATCATTCATAAATTAATGATGTTCAAGTTATGAGCTAATGTTGTTTAATGGTTTTATTTAGCTCCGACATTTCACTTGAATACTCATATAATAAGGTAAGGTTAATTATATTAAGTCTTAACAAACTAATATTGATTTTTATGAGGGCACTCAATATAAAATTGATTTAAACTTATCATATAGTTCTTCCATCATAAATGTTTTGACAGATTAAATTCATTTGAATACTATAAAAATATGAAGAAATTTTTAAAACACACAATAAGGTTCAAGTAGCATAGAAATTTTAACTTGAGATTTTTGGTATTTTATAGATCAATTTGTGTAACAAAACAAGGGTTTCTTTACATTTAGTTTTAATTTTTAGCAAAACCAAGAACGATTTTACTTATATCACTCTTTATTCATTAAATGAAGAAAAAAGTATATTAGTATTAATTATTACATCCTTGAAAAGATATTCAATTGAGCATCTAAATCTTGCACCAAGTACTGACTCGATCCCTAAGTAAGGGTCCCTGTTTGAATATCGTTATATTAAGCATTTTTCGAAATATGTTTATAACAGACAACACTTTAATGAATGCAGCTGTCACAACTATTAACAGTAATACTCTAAAAGCAATTGCATTAGAAAGTCATTTAATTTCTTATTGTAACCATTAACGTTTGAATTGAATCTTTTCTATTTATATTTTTAAACTTGCATTAGGGATTTTAATGTTAATATTAATTAAACTATAGATATTGAAAGATATGTGGTATTTTAAAGATTATCAATACATTATAGAATACCATCATCTAATAAATTTAATTGTTTCAAAAATTACAATGAACAAACCGTTTGGTTTTCTGGTTTCCCCGCATAAATACAGTTATTGTTATGTGGTGGTAGTAAGTTGTACAATATAAATTGATCGAACCTGTAGAGTTTGTACATTATCTAAATTTGTGGATTTAAAAAATGTTGGTTTTAACGAAGTTAAAAGTTTTTAGACATAAATGGGGGCAATATGGGTAGAAGACAAGGGAAATTGAGATGACAAATGGTCAAACCATGTTTACTTGCGGAACTGTGAGAACGAGGTCAAAAGTTAAAAAATTCAAAATTCGATGGTTAGACTGAGTAATGAAACAAAATAGTTTAATCCAAAATTCGATGGTCAAATCCAAAATAATCCTAAAAACTTTCCTACATAGTTTAAAGAAGTGCAATTTTTTCATTTTCAATCTATTGAGTTCAAATAAGCTTGATACAGGTTGATTATCCAACAATTACTTCTTAATGGAAAAAAAAAAAGACCCAACAACAATCCATTTATGACATGTTTAATAACAGATTTTCTAGCTTTGGATTTCTAAACCAAGTTTTGCCAAAGTACAACAACATAATGCATTTTATATATTTATTGGATAGGTAATTTTTTCACCCACTCCAATCAAGCACATGTTAATTTAGTTTAAGGATAAATATGCGAGGTGGGTCAGAATAGATGAGGCGTTGAACCCATTGAAGTTAGTCCTAGTTGCGGAAGTATACGCACCCATGTTGGAAAAAACTAGCCAATCATTCACTTCCAATTCGGGTAGTTGTTTTCCCGTCATTACAATATCATCTCCGTCGCATGTGGGACCAAACACAATAGAAGAATAAGTTGGTTCTCCACTACAAGTGGGGTTCGAAGGATTTGACATCAACGCAAATGGGGTCACCATGAACACAGTTGTAGGGTCATATAATACACAATTCATTGATCCAAAAACACCGTCGTTTATCCAGTACTCTGTCACCTCCCCTCTCACCCTCTTCCCAAAGATGTTAGTAACTAGGGTAAAAGCGGTTTCGGCAATGAACCGACCAGGTTCTGAGATTACTTTTAAACCCGACTGGTCTTGGAAATATGTTTTTAAAGCAGATTTAATGACATTCGCGGAAATTTCAAATTGTGATCCAGCTGAGAACCCGCCGCCAATGTCTAATACAGTCATTGGTGCCATCCCCAGCTGAGTCGCCTTGTCAAAAACGGCACTAGCCTCCGCGATGGCGCTTAGATATGCTTCTGGGTCTGCATCTCCACTACCTATGTGGAATGAGACGCCCAATACAATGAGCCCCGCCGCTTTTGTAGCTTCGAGTAGCGGCTCAACCTCGTTTGGGAGTGCGCCACATTTTTTCCCCATGTCATATCTACCGCCCCTACGAGGAGGCTTGATTCGTATAAGCAAATTGCATTTCGGATGATGTTGTTGAATCTTCTCAATTTCGTAGGTTGAGTCAAAGGTCGCTAGGTTAATACCAACACTTGCGGCGTATTTAATGTGAGACTCTAGTTTGCATGGATTAGCAAAGATTATGTTATTTGGAGAGACTCCAAGTGCCAAAACGGATTCGATCTCGGCCTGACTAGCACAGTCGAAGTTAGTGCCTAGACCCGCCAATGATGCGAGAAGATACGGGTCCGGGTTGCACTTGACCGCATAGTATGGATGGACGGTTGGGAGGTTTTGAGTCCATTGTTGCATGAGGGACACCACCACACCCAAGTCCATCACATAAAATGGTTCCTTCATTGGGTCCTTCAATATGATGGATTTTATAAAATCATTCATTCCATCTTTTGGTAATGATGTCACAATCTTGCCCCTCTCCACCAGTGAACCCAAAATTGCCTGGACACTTTTATGGCTACAATCCATTACAATAGATTCTAGAGTTTGGGAGATATAAAAACTAAAAACTAGACATGATATATAGATATAGTGCGAAGAGACAAAGTCCCCACCATCTATTCAATGGCCTTTGAATAATGGAATAAAAACAGCACCGGAAGCCTACTGTTCATCTTTTGTTTCATATCGAAAGTGATGGGATGAAAAAAATCTAACTCAAATCTCATTGCTGAATTTTTTAAAGTTGATAAAATTAATAATAAATTATTAATGATTCAATCAAATATGATTTAATGATTTTAAACGAAAATCACGTTGTTTTAAACATCTTGCGTAAATAAATTTTGGTGACAAACCCAAAATGTTTTATGTGGACAAATTTACCCTTGATATCTTATTTTTTCTTTTTGTGCTCAAATTTTTAAAGGGCGTCCCTCAATATATAAATCCATCCTAGATGAAATTAATATATTTGGAACGCTCTCGACATGATCTATCAACAATACCAAAATGATATATAATTTTGATGTTTAAAATTTGTATTTTTGCATTTTGTTTTTTGACAAATTTTCTAGTTGTGAAGGATCTCATTGTGAAATTTCATACTGAATTTTTCATTTCGATTGTAATTTGAAAATTTGCGGTTAATAAATTGTCATGCAAAATTTCACTTTGAAAATTTCACAGTGACATATTCAAATGTGAAACTTCACATTGCAAATTTTGCAATCTCATATTTTCACAGTCACAATTTTGTAGGAGGAAATTTATATTGACAATTTTCATGTGGGAATTACCAAAAATTCATCAAACACTAGCCAGGGTCACATGGGGGGCGTCAAAGGTTCACCGGAGTCACAGGTTATCCTAGAGCATCACCGGAGTCACATGGTGTCATTGGATGATCGTTGGAGCATCGCCGGAATTGCAACACCGAAGGTTTGACAGAGAGACGCCGAAGATCTATAGGGGGTTGAGTTAGAGAGATAAAATGAATAAATGGACTTCGTCCTTCTCATTAATCAGATTCTTAATCTTTTGTTGCATGTTGCATGTTGCACATAATTGTATTCAAGGTGAATGCGTGAAGGCCTTTATTATTTATTCAATTATGTTAATCCACTTCGAGAAAAAGTCCTAAAATTTTAATTTTGATAAGTTATTTAGAATGAAGTGTCACTAGTTAGTCACACATTTACATTGGATGTGTTACATCTTGAATACAAAATATAAAATACGATCATCAATTACAGAACGAAAAATATTATTTTAATTTGTTACATTTTATATAAGTATGAGTGTCAAATACATAAGATAAAATATGATTGTCCCATCCTTTAAAATGTGATTGTCACGTGTTTTACATTTTGATGCACATAAACTATGATAGTCACGTCCCTTAAAATGTGATTGTCATGTGTTTTACATTTTGATGCACATAAAATTTTATTATGGGGTGTGTTACATTTTAAGTACAAAACGCAAAATATATACACAAATGTGTTGCATTTCAGATATAGGTCTTAATAATATAGGTTATAAGACCACACTCCAAAAATTGCAAAGGTAATTACGCGAAACTTTAAAACAATTTTGAGCCTCAAAATTTGTGCCTTAATGGCACAAGACCATATTGTTTTCCTTTAAATTTATCATGAAAACGATTTAATAAAATTAAATCAGGTACAAAGAAGAATATCAATGGTTCAAACAAATTGTTCGCATATCAAAGCGATGGTGTATTTTATTGAATTATAGGGAGAACGTACGAAGTATTAAGTGAATAATGTCTTGGGTGCTACATTAACATGATTATGAACAAACTAATTTTGAATTAATTTATGGGTGTTAATTGAAATAGTCTCCAACTCAATTTTATTAAAGCAACTCCACATGCGCCAATGAATTAATTAAGCACTAAACCAATTGAAGATTCCTAAACCAAATATACATGTGTCACTAAAATCACGAGTGCACCACCATGGTCATGTTTTAAATCAAAAGATGCCTTCTTTTAACTAAAAAAATAAGATAAGTATTCGTACAGTTTTTCAAGTGTTCTTAAAGTTGCATTCATTTTATTTATCAAGCGCTATTTAATTTAATAGACTCTTCAACATATCTCACTTAACATACTTATTAATATACTTATTTTTAGAAATACAAAAAAATGTATTTTTCAACCAAATTTGATATACATAATCTACATAGTAAATAGATCATCTATAAAAAAAATTCATTCAATTCGGAAGTGGATGAGATCATAAAAAAAAATTTAAACGGTAAAAAATGCACATATATACCCACTTTTCATTTCAACCACTTCCGGAGTGAATTTTTTGACTATTTTTTTCGTAGATGATCTCCACGTTATGTAAATCATGTATACCAGATTTGGTTGAAAAATACATTTTGTTATTATTTTTTTTAAAATGGGTAGTCATAAATATGTTTCTAAACTATATGTTGGAGAGCATGAATTTTTAATTTAGTATTGTACTTGCTACTCATTTCTTGATAAAAGATTATTAAACCTTAGTCTACAGTACCTGACAATTATGCAAGACTCTAAATAAAAATCACTCAACAATCCATTTGCTCTATTTGCATTTCTTGCTATACAACCACCGCGTAATAAATATGACAAAAACAACCACTAGACTCTCAATGTCAAACAAATTTTTATTCGATTTTTTCGTTCCAACTTCCAAATTACTATTTTTTTTTTTTTGCTCTAATTCACTAATATATTTTCCGGCTATTAAGATATCTCTCCTTTAATTTATTTTTCGATTTTTAGTATTATGTACAATAAATTTCCTAAAGTATACATAATTTTTTACATTTTTTTTGGAGAAAATTGTAATTTGCATGCAAAATATTATGTATACACAAATATTTATAATATATATATATGTTAAATTTCTTTATATCTTAACTTGTAAAGTATATCTTACGAGTGAGAAACCTTAATATTCAAAATATATGCGAGTGGATAAGAAAACCCTAATTCGGCCTTATTGGACAAGAAAACTTCCATTTTTATTAGCTAATATTTTTTCCTTTTTTTTTGTCAACGACAAAATCAATCACAAAAAAGGAAAATCACTCATGAAAGCTACATTTTGCAATCTTGTTACCCGATCTGTTAACAAATTGAAAGGAAGTGGACCAATCTACAACTAAGAGGTGGAACCCCTGATTTGTTATCATTTTCAAAGGGACCCAAACTTTACGAGAGCAAACGTCAATCACTTATTTGTTACTGGAGCAAACGCCTTCTAATCTAAGGTTGAAATCTTGAATAAGTTTGGGGTATAGTTTGTAGATGAAAGGGAGTAATTTTGAAGAGGTCTTCTGATTGAAAAGTTTGAAAAAAGTGATTTGAAAAACCAAGCCACGAATTGATTGATATATAAAAGATTAAGAGTTTGATTAAGAAAATAGTTCTAATAAGATACAAACACTAAAACATTTATTCCGGACGATCGGACCATTGGAATTGAACAAAATTTTATAGAGAATTAGCTGAAGATGAAAAGAAGCTACAGAAAAAAATTCAGCTCGATCAGACCGTTCAATATTTTTAAATATTTTTTTTTGCTAGACAATTTTATGCTTTGAGGACTCTCAGAGAGTTTTATGTTTTGAGGATTCTTCTATATAATAAAAATGCAATTAAAACTCCATTTTAATTCCGATTTCGAAGTCATTTGAAATTCTCGCCTTAAAAAATAAAATCCAACATATTTGGGCAACAAAAATAATTTTACCAAAAACTTTATTTTTCCTCTTTATTTTGAAAATACCCCAAAAATTACGCGGGTTGTTACACTTCCCCACTAACAATGAAATTTCGCCCTCGAAATTCGCCGAATGCCTAACTCTAAAAAAATCAGGCCAACAATCTCCAAAAATAAACTCGTCACCAAAAGTAAATTCTTCACATCTAATCTAGATGCCTAACATAAAACGATCATCTAAAGATTCTATTTCCAAAAATACGGCCCACAAAAACACAACAGACCCAAAATTCAAGACCCGAGGGTTGTCGTATACCTAAGCTCTGATACCATTCTGTAACACCCCGCTCGCCCGGGGAGAGCGAATGGAGCGCTACTCATCGATAAACACTAAATCAATTCCACAAATCACAAGGTATAGAGCATCTAAATCCCATAACAAAAAGAGAAACCACTAATCTCAAATCTCTTCAAATAAATACAACAAATCTCTCGAATTAAAAATACAACATCTAACTCCAAAAAATAAATACAAATCTCCAATGCTCTATACATCAAAATAATACAATCTTCTCATCTCTTGTATTAAAATTCTTCCCAAATAATCCACGCTAAAATCATCCCAATTGATCCATAATACTCAAATCCGTGCTCACCTGCCAACTAAGAAAAAGATGGGGAAGTACACAATACGACAGGAAATATGCTCAACAATAGTATGTTAGCGATGAATAAAGTGCAACAATACGAATACGAATATTCAAATCAAATGCGAGTCTCATAAGCATTTATATCACTATAATTTCTCAACAACACATTAACCGGGTCACCAAACCTCACCACCGTACCGCGCCTATGCATTTCTTTTAGCATATCCGGAAAAAGGAATATTGGCGGGTGCCCAACTTCCGTGCCATATTAAAATCTTCATGACAACATGCTCAACACCAAAAATAACACCACATGAATCAAAATTATATTCCAACAAATATTTCCAGATTCCAATGAATTTAGAAATTCAAATATGAGTCAATAATCACAAGAAAACAACGAGAATAATACTCGCGAGATTAAGGAACATATTGTGTAAAATCCCATACCTCAAAATCATCACATAATTCAGCCTCAAAATATAATCACACCATCACGTTCCTCTCGCAAAAATAATCAAATCTCGTTATAGCCCAAACTCGAGAAAACACCAAATAAGCCTTTTAATCTAAGGTTGAAATCTTGAATAAGTCTGGGGCTATGGTTTGTAGATGAAAGGGAGTAATTTTGGAGAGGTCTTCTGATTGAAAAGTTTGAGAAAAAGTTATTTCAAAAGCCAAGCCACGAATTTGTTGATATATAAAGGATTAAGAGTTTGATTAAGAAAAGAGTTCTAATAAGATACAAACACTAAAATATTTATTTCGGACGATCGGACCGTTGGAATTGAATAAAAATATACAGAGAATTAGCTGAAGATGAAAAAAAGCTACAGAAAAAAATTCAGCTCGATCGGACCGTTCAATATTTTTTAAATATTTTTGTTTGCTAGACAATTTTATGTTTTGAGGACTCTCAGAGAGTTTTATGTTTTGAGGACTCTTCTATATAATAAAAATGCAATTAAAACTCCATTTTAATTCTCGCCTTTAAAAATAAAATCCAACATATTTGGGCAACAAAAATAATTTTACCAAAAACTTTATTTTTCCTCTTTATTTTGAAAATACCCCAAAAATTACGCGGGTTGTTATAGATATTCACAATATGCGCACATATAAACATAACATAATTTATGAAAACATAATACATAAAACAAAATTTAAACTTATAGAATTTATGTAATGTAACTTTGATTTAGAACTTTCTGAAATTATAGTTTAAGCTTTAGAAACTTAGGTAAGAATTTAATGTTTTGTTTTGAAATTTGTTTGAGAGCATAATATGAATGGTTTCAAAATATTTTATGATCGTCATATGTATTAGTTGATGTTAGTTTCCAAATAGAACTGAAGTATATCAGTGATTGAGAAGAGGCTCGATTTTATAACAATTGTAATTCATAATTCACACTATAGACCTTAATATTTATTTCTATGATTCATAATTCCCATATGTACCTACTTTGATTTTCTTTAAAAGTTATAACTGCTATGAGGTCGATACGATTCCATATGCATGCATTTTTAGCCTGACTGGAATATATGACACACTTTTAACATGCCTAAAATCAATATTACAAAATATATGATCTTGTTCTCGCATATCTATGTGTAAATAAATTGAGTTTCTTTTGTTATTTTGTTTAAAATTAGATGGATAAAAGTTGGATGCACGAAAAGGATCGATTTTGTGAGAAGTATGTGATGGGAGTTAGATCATTCATTCGATTTTTGAAGAATCATATGGGGTAAAAGAATGAAACTAGATGTCCGTGTTGCGATTGCTTGAATATTGATGTTAGAAAAATTGATGAAGTGGAGGATCACTAGTTTTTTAAAGGTTTTTGCACAACTTATACTCAATGGATATATCATGGGGAGCGCTCTTAACACTTGGTATATGGTAGTGTAAATGCCGATGTAGATGGTGATGATGTTGATGAAGAGATAACAGACAATGCAGAGCATAATGGTGACGAAATGCATGATATGTTAGAATACATACATAGAGGAACATTCATAGATACTATTGGTCCATTTGATTCGTCTCATGGTGATTCTCCCATAGATGTTGGTGGTGGGGAGAAGAAAAGCTTCGAAAAACTATTGAACGAAGCTGAACGTTAACTTTACCCCAATTGTAAAAAATTCTGTACATTGGATTTTCTTGTCAAGTTGCTAAACTTGAAGGTAATTAATCACTGGAGTGATAAATCACTCAACATGTTGCTCGAGCTATTGAAAGAAGCTTTTTCGGATGGTGAGATCCTTCCAAAGTCATATTATGAGGTGAAAAGCGTTTTGCGTGATTTGGGATTAGGATATGTGTCAATTCATGCTTGAAAAAATGATTGTTCGTTATTTCGAAAGGAATTTGAGAATATGCAAGAGTGTCCAATATGCGGGGAGTCTAGATGGAAGATCAATGACGAAAAGGGTAAGCGAGTTCCACATAAGGTGCTTCACTACTTCCCGCTAACACCAAGACTTCAAAGATTGTTTATGTCAGAAAAAACAACCGAGGATATGAGGTGGCACAAAGAGAAGTGTGCAGATGATAATGTGTTAAGGCATTCCGCTAACTCTAATGCTTGGAAGGAATTTGATAAGGAGCATGAGTGGTTCTCTCTAGACCCTCGTAATGTGCGGCTTGGCCTAGCGAGCGATGAGTTCAGAGAGGAAACGATGTGAAGAGATCCACACTTTGTTTGCTATTGTTGCTACTCCTGTAGAGGGGGGTGTTGGGGGGGGGGGGTGTAACTACTGTTATGGAGGGGGTACATGAAGGAGACCATGGTGGAGCGACATGTGGAGGCAGTTGAGGAGGGTCATTTTGAGGAGGAGAGTTATGATGCGGAGGAGGGTCATGGTGATGAGGAAGTTTATGATGCTCCTGATGAGGAGTATGTTGCTCACGATAATACTCCTACTCAGGTGGGTGTTGATGACCCTAAGCCATCAAACCCATCAAGATTTCTACACAAGACCGCCGCTGAGTATAGTAAGAAGAAGAAAGCTACGAAAGTTGTCGCCTCGTATGCGGCTTATGGGGGTCCTAGTGATTTTCTGTTGAAACATTTCAAGGATCACGTTGCTTATGACATATGGACTAGTTCGGTGGTAATCACATTTATGATCTAACTTATGATTAGCGTTTGATATAATTCCCTTTGGTAAGTGTTGATATAATTTCTATTTCTATTGTAGGTTGAACAGGTGTCGTTGCTTTGCATCAATCACTGGACAATGATCCGTGAGTGGGCATTCACTGATCTTTGTGAGCGTTTGCAGAGGAGGGGGTATCTAGGGATAAGATAGACAGGTTGATTAAATGTAGCCACAACTACATAGAATATGCTCTTGTTTCAGTTTTTATCTAGCGGTGGAATCCGAAGACCAACACCTTTCACATGCCATTCGGGGAGATAACTATCACCTTTGACCACGTAGCGCAAATCCTGCGTGTACCTATAGTTGGTGACCATCTGTTTATCCTGCACACTGTAATTGAGGATGAGGAAGATGTTGAGGTCCCGTATGCTATTACATTAGGCGTTACCAAGGACGATGCCTAGCAATAATGCATTGAGTCGTGTGTTGTGCACTTGAACTAGGTTACAGAGAATTTTAAGCAACAAACGAAGGACACGAATGCCACTTCTCAAGTAAAATACTACTATGCCAGGGCCTAGTTACTTTACATTATCGGGTGCACTGTTTTCCCTGATAAGATGAAAAATAAATTTTTTGTCTTTTACCTTCAAGTTTTAAAAGACCTGAAGAACGTTGGCAAGTTGGCTTGGGGAATGGGTATCTGGCGCACGGGTATAGGCAGTTCAGCCTAGCCTCTCGCTCCAGTGTTAAGCAAATCAGCGGTTGCGTCTCTCTACTTCAGGTAACTAATATTCTATTCTTATAATTTTTCTAATTTCATTTTGTAATTTCATATTCTAATTTCATTTTGTAATTTCATTTTGGATGTCTTGTAGTCATGGATCTATGATCATTTGTCTGGATTGGGCGGCTATCTCAACATGGATTTTGATGACACAATGCCCAGGATTGTAGGTTAGGCCTTGAAATCTGCCTCCCAGAAGATTTCTTTTCAAAATCTAATCAACTATCGTGAGCACCTAGATGACATGTTTGTAGGGAATGTAAGTGATTTACTTTTAGTATAAGTCTACGAGTTTTCTTTAAACTTAAATATTATAGTTTTGATTATTTATATGTATTTTGGGACCCCTATAAAGATGCTAGGGATACTTATCCACTTCCCGATGTATCGTTTCATAGTGGAATCATTATCCATTTTGATGTAAGGGAGCCATACTACCCAGAATGTTGTTTGAGACAGTTCGTTCGGCTCCAAATCATACCCCACAAGACCATGACACCTTAAGGGATGAGAGGGGAAACAAGGCCGCTCGATACAAGGTGAACTTCGATATGCAGAAATGGTACAAGGAAAACTGGAAAGACCACCTTCTATCAAAAAGTCTAGGTCGGTGTCCGTATCGAGTCCCTGGGACTGTAGCATCGATTACATGCAGTGGTTCCTATCCAAATCCTATCCTATCGTTCAAAAGCCCGCTTTCTGGCAGTCCAAAAAAAAGAAAACATCTTTGGTAAGTTTTATTTTTTTACTCATTTCATTACTTTTAACTAATTTGTCGTACTTACGTGTATGATCTTCGATAGTCGGACGAGGTACAAAAGGCGATGGAATTATTGAAGAATAACATAGATGATGGGATTGCTACAGATCCTGGCAGACTTCTTTCATGCAATGTTCAAGCGTACGATATACTTGATGCAACTATTAGGGTGGACCGGTCGATTGTCATCGAAGTGTTAGGTAGAAAGAAAAGTAAAAAGAAGGGAAGATAAACTGAAAAGGGCAAAGGAAAGGAGAAGGTTATTTAGGGTGCAAAACGAAAAAGAAAATGAATGTGTACAGGATGCCTTGATACCTAGTTTTATTCTTATATGTCATAATTGATACCTAGTTTAGTTTGTTTTTGAAAGTTGGTTCATATTTATGTATGAACTTAGGAAAATGAAAACTAGTTGAAAGTTTGTTGATATATATGTTTTGCAAGGGTGTTTTAGTAAAATGTATTTATATTTTTCGATAGCATTTATATGTTTGGATAGCTTTGGAATTGCTTTGGAATAAAAACATTAGCATTTGGACTGAAAAGTTACAAGTATACTGTAATAGCTTTGTAATAGAATTTATATGTTTGAAATGGAAAATGCAGCATTTGTAAGTTTGAAGCATTTATAAGTTTTGAATGGAAAATGCAATATTTATAAAAATGAAGCATTATATAAGTTTGGATAGCATTATATAAGAACAAGGAAATCCCAATGAATGAATGTGGTTTTTATCTTGTTTGAAACTTTCGACTTGCCAAGTTTGAAATGTTGGAAATGCAATCTTTGGTTCGCTACAAACATAGCAAAAAAAAAAAGCTTCACTTAGCATGATTGTAGCGAATGAAACTAAACGCACAACAAGGAAATCCCATTATTAGGGATGTTTATGCTGAACCAAGTTCAAACAGAACTTGGTTGGTATAAACATCCCTAACAGTGGGATTTCATTGATGGAGGCCTAGTTTCATTCTCTATAAACATAGCGAGAAACTTCCCTATGTTCTGCATAAACATAGGGAATGAAATTGGTTTGACATAAACATCCCTAACAGTGAAATTTATTTGTTGGGGACCTAGTTTCATACACCACCAACTTACATTATCAACAATTTTGATACATTGCCAACTTACATTACCAACAAGTTTAATAAATCACCAACTTACATTACCAACAAGTTAATTTTATTACCAATAATAACAATAAGTTTAATACTTTATCGACAAGTTTAATACATCAACAACTTTAATACATTACTAACAAATTTTATACATTACAATAACAATCAATACCAATTATAATCCACATACTGTTACATGTTTTCAAAAAATAAATGATATCCACAACTAGTTAATGTTGATAGGTTGATCGTTAGTCGCTATATCCTTTGGCCAGATTTTTCGAAACTATGATACTTGATCCGTGCATTTATCAATCCATGGTTTTACTTCGGGCAATGAAAAACTATGCAAGTGTCTTGTTACCGATGGAATCGGACAACCGTGCTTCAACTTCAGAACGATAAAGTGATTCCTGAAAACATGAGCAGTCTCCATGAACATTAGATGTGCGATTCGTTCATGTCTCATCGATAAAAATGTAAGACAATGTCTCTTCGAGATGAGGACACACACACATTTATATTTTTCAGCCAAGAAGTAGCCACACTGTGACATGATCATCCAAGACTTTCGCATACAAGGGCTTGTATAATCGTCAACATATGTAGCATGGTTTCCAGAAACTAACTACCAAAACAGTGTGCGTAGAGTTCATTATTTGTCAAAACTTCATCCATCAAGTCTGATCTCACCTATTTCCATCCATCGGTTCCAAACTTTAGACATGCAACAACGCATTTAAACCTATTATTTTCATCTGCATCAACCTCTACGATATCTTCTACGGAACCTTTATAAAAGTCCACTATCTCATTGATGTACTTCTTATATGTGGGGGTGTAGTTAGGACACCATGGGGTGGGGCGGGTGAACTCCACAAAATCAATTTTCCTCTTAGGCCATTGGACAGCACGATGTTCTTTCTTCGTTGAATCCTTAGCTTGTTCGAAGCCTGAGGGATCCCTTTTGGTTAACCTCTCATGATTTTGCTCACGACGAGTTTGTTTTTAACCTCTCGACCGACCCTTCCCGTACTTAAGCACAAATGACTCAAATAGCCCAGCAGTGGTGGGATACCCTATGTCCTTCAGTTTTCATAGCATAGCCCTTTGCTCATCTAGATTTGACGTTTCCTATATCTGTTTAAATAATATCATTTCCATCTCATAATCAACCATGTGGTACCTCGTTAACTCGGGCACCATTATTAATTTGCACCAATGTGCATCCACCCTCCCTAAAGGAGATCCAACCCTCCATCCGATAGATGACCAATTCATGAGCGCACGATATATCATAGACATTGCGCACCACATGTAGGCACGATTGAAAATCCATGCTAACAGTGTCACAAGTTTTTAGCTACACACAATTAGGTCAATGGCGTAGTGCGAAACTGAGAATGCGGGATGTGATACCAATATATGAATTCACAAATTTTCAATAGATTAAACCTTTTTAATTAGACTCAATCTTCAAACTAATTTTAATTAACCCTAAACATGCAACTAGATGATTTAATAAATAAAACATGCAATCACAGATTAAGAGAAAATCAAATTCAGAAAAAATCTCCGCTATGCAAAACCTTTATTTTAATAATGTTTGCAAATCACAACTTACAACACATTAGAGAAATATGCAAAGAACTCCCTCAAGAATCAACATAGATCGCAACCTAGAACCATCAATGACTCCCTCGAGAATCACAAGAACCGCAGCTCCTCCTTCAGCAGTGAATACCCTCGAGTATTCCCAAGTCAGTAATAGAGATCGCACTCCAAAAAATAAACTTCGTAACAGAAGTGTTTGGTTTCCAAAGAAGATTCACAAAAGTAATTGGGATGATTTCTGTGAATCAAAAAACATTTTTAGCCCAAACAATTTAAGACTTAATTACAGTAGTTATGTAGTTTTCGTTAATCAAAAGTCTTGATTGAAAAGTCTCATGAAACAGGTATTTATAGGATAAATAAAAATTTTGAGGCGGAGCTGGTCATTTGAATGACTTCTCAATGTCGTTTGAATGACATTAAGATGTCATTAGATCCTCTAAGGAACGACCATAGAAAAACTACATAAAACAAATAAAACAGTGTAAGGTCATTTGGAGTAGGGAAGGAACGGTTGGAGAAATAACCAAGGAACGACATATGCATGTCGTTTGATCCTGCCATTTGAACGACATCAGCATGTCGTTTGAACGACATTGCTTTATCATTTGAACGACTGAAGAGGAAGTTATATTTTTTAATTGTCCGCATATAGGTCTTTCTGGAAACATTTGAAGTTAGAAAAATACGTCATTTAGATTTAAAATAGTCTAGAAAAATATCCCAATACTTAGTAAAAAATCTAAGTAACTCAAAACAAAATATATACCAAAGTATAACTCATGTCGCATATATATGAAGATGCTTGATATTCAGATCCCTCTTCTAAACATATGAACGTGAACTTCCTTTGAAGGTTGTAGCGTGATACGACATACTCAATGTAAACTAGGGACTATGGAAAATCTATCCTTACAGATCTCCTCCTATGTCTATGCCGGTATAAAATAAAAATAATTAAATATTAATAAATTTACTATACAAATATAATACCCTCCCATGAACCCAAAAGTGGAAAGATGCCAAAAATGAAAGTCTTCAAAAAAATCCTCGACTTTTAAATCGTTTTGATTTCCTTGAGCTTCTTTTTGTGTGCTTTCTAAATGATCATCAAAGTCCTACACACCATAAACAAAGCAAATACCTTCGTGCCATACCTAGTTTGAAATGAGATAAACATAAATCAAATATTACAAATCAAATCAAACCTTCCCCATAATTCAAACTCTCACTCCACCATAATAATTCGTTCTCCCCATTTTTATTTGTTTGAAATAGACAAGGAAAAGAATAGAACAAAATAAATACAGAGTGAGTCGCGACAAGCATATCGAATCATCATAAATATATCAAATAAGTTCATGAAAGGATAAACTCAAAAGGTTCCACAAACTATTTTTGATTTTTCAAATATTATTCAAGAAAAAATAATTTACACAAATAAGACACCATGAATTTACACTAAAATACCCAAAATGAGGAAACGGAATGAATGGACGTGAACAAATTCGCTAGGAAAATCAACTCAAACATTCATAACATATGTGCACGATGAATATGTGTACTCTTAAAGAATGGAATCAAAATCATCCTTAGGTGTAACAATATTCAATTAAAATGATATAGACTCAATCTAATCAACAAATCAAAGTCTAAAATAATTTCCGCACCAATAACGTCTAAAACTATGTAATACATTTTCAATACTTTGTTAGGACGTTCAAACCCGTTCATTTCCAACTAAATTCCCTCTTTGTAGAAGGGTGTTTCAATCTTGTCCAATATATTTTGGGGTGAGGGTCCCTCGAAGACCCCCCAGCCTCCAGAAAATATGGGACGCAGAACCTCCAGGGTCCCTCAATCGTAACAAATATATAAAGGGGACGCGGAACCCCCAGGGTCCCTCAACGGCAGGAAATATATGTGGGATACGGAACCCCAGGGTCCCTCAATGGCAGAAAATATGTATGGGAGGTGGAACCCCCATGGTCCCTTAACGGTAGAAAATATGTATGGGATGCAGAACCCCCAGGGTCCCCCAACGACGAAAAGTAGACGTGGGACGCGGAACCCTCAGGGTCCCTCAATGGCAGAAAAAACATTTGGGTGAGAAATCCTCAGGGTCCCTCAACCTCCAAAAAATATTTGGGCGCAGAACCCTCAAGGACCCCTTCCCTCAACTGCAAGAAAACATTTGGTTGAGGAACCCTCAGGGTCCCTTGACCTCCATAAAATCTTGGGTAAGGAACCATCAAGGTCCTCCCCCTCAACTTCTAGAAAACAAGCCATGATGAGGGAGTGGCTACCATGATCAACCCCTAATCATGAAAAGTCATTCCTTAAAAGAACAAAAGTACTAACACTTACTTTCTTATACCGGTAGCGTAATTGAGCAGGCAAGGCTCAAATAGGACAGTTGGGATCTCTTAGGAGTTTTGGCTTGGCGTCTGAGGAACAAGGTTTGTCGAGAAATATCAACCACTTAGCACTTTAACATTGAGACAATACTAGTAAAAAGACCCTAGGGTCACCCAACCCACACACACCTCACAGTCGCACACAGCCAAGGTGAGCAACCAAAATGGTTGCTCACAAGAAATGAATATTTTGCAAAATGATTATAGATAAAAGGGGGTCCTCAAGTCCCACTCAAGTTTTCAAAGATTTTAGAGGAGGTGGCCCCAAGTCCACCCTCTCAAACTTATAAAGTTTGTAACACAAGTTACCGTTTCAAAAGATATTTACCAAATAAGATATTTTGTCTTCAAGCGCAAACATATTTGCTTTTTGACTTTAGTTTGCACCAGGTGGCACCTGTCAGAGGGGATAGGTGACTGCACACAGGTAGGGACAAATGGTACATTTCATACCTTGTCCCTAACCAACCCTATCAATTTTCGTGCCTAAAAGTTCCAACTCAGCCCTAGTGCCCAAGTATAAATAGAACCCCTGGGTAAGATCAAGAAATATAGAAAAACTCGATAGCACCGTTACTCTGTCAAAATCACACCAGAATCTCCTAGTATTCTCTCCCTGCTCTCTCTCTAAGTGTTGAGTGCCTTCTTCTTTCGCTCCCCACTGATAACCATCACTCTCAGGAGTTCCTCTTGAGCAAAGTTACTATTATTATTGTGAAGTTCATCTTCTTACAGGGAGGGAGCTCCATCTTGAGTTCCATTTTTACCAAAAGGAGAAGGTTTTACCAGAAGCTGCTCTAGAATTTCTGGAGAACCTTGAAGCTAACGGTCATTAGAGTGAGTCATGCCTCACCCGATTCAGTATCTTACCAGAGCCCAGTCTCACTACACTACACCAAATCTGCTGAATTATCATTGTCATTGACCTTGGAAAGTTAGACTCGTCAAGGTCAATGACCGTGATAATTTTGGGGGTGACAACATTTTTTTATCACGGACTTATCACAGTCATTGACCATGACGAGTTCATTAGAATTGTCACGGTCTATGACCATGACAAGTTTTGTCACAGTCATAAACCGTGATAAACCCATGACAATATTTAAAAAATTATCACGATCGATGACCGTGACAATTCTCGACAGAATTAAAAAAAAAATCTGCTGGACAGTATAGCCACTGCCCAGCAGTATATTTGTACCTGTTATAGCAACGTTGTACCTGTTCAAACATCATATATCCAAATAAAATAGAGATAATACAAATATACATTGAAAACAATATGCATCACGATATAATCCAAATATAATTCAAATGTAACAACTTAAAATAATTCAATTCAAATAATGTCACTACATGTCTGAGGTAAGGTTATCTCTGAGGAGGTGAGTAGGCCACACAATATACGAATTGACACACCCATCAATATACATCGTGCTGCATTGTTCATGTAACAACAAGGGGGAGTTCTCCTTCTCGGGTATCACATGCGTGATGAGCACCTTAGACTCGATGTCTTGAAGTAAACATCCATGAACTGGAATACCCTGGACGGTATTCGGGTCCCTCAACCCCTGCCCTATCCATTGGTCATCAAATATGTCCAGTAAAAACACACTCGGCCAACCAAGTGTCAACATCGGTCGGTTGAAGAGAGCCAAATAGGGGAGTGGATCATCAAAGTCCGTACGTGTCGGTGATGAAGTTGCGAGGTCCACATCCTCGTCATCCTGCACCTCCTCCTCCACCACCTTCTCCTTACCTTTCCCCTTATGGTTTCCTCCTAATGAATGCTTCATGAATGAGAACATATCTTGGACCGTCGCCTCCAAATGGGACAGTTTCGAGTCATGCGAGTCCACCGTTCGAGCCAACCCGATGTCGCTCGTCTCCATTCCGATGATCCTAGATTTGGCCACCCGCGAGCTCACCCCCCTTGTCCTCCCCTTGCAATCAGCGCCAAGCACTTGGCTGAGTGGGTCTATGGACAAAAATGCCTTGTCGGCATCAGACTGTGACTCATGTACTTCTTTAAGCTTTGCCTGAAATGATAAAAAGCACACGATTAGTAAAATAAGTAGATAAAAAAATTATAACGTAATTAATAAAAAGTAAACTGTCGGATTACTTACAATTGTGGTCGCGACGCTCGGGGACACCTCCTTATCCTTCCCCTTCTTCGTCCGAATAGCCACATAAGATCGAGCTTATGTGGCCTACCCCAGGGCCACTCCTTGTCCCCTGAAATAAAATAAAGTAAAATTAGTATCGGCCCTGCAAACTAAAATAATGCAGAATAATATATTTATGTAGTTATAGAAAAATTAAATGTTACCATCATCCTATGCTCCACCTCGGCGTAAGACATCCGGCTTGAGTAGTGCACCATCTTTTTTGCCCGATTTTCCCTCCCCGATCTCATTCTCAATGAACTTTTTCCATTGTGCCAATGAGTTCGGCTCCTTCGGCGGGTCGGATTCACGCATTCGGATAACGGACTCTCGAGTCTTCCCAAAGTACTAGGTCTGCATATTTGTCTTTCACATCTTGTGTTGCTCCCTCAACTGCTCCAAGACGAAATCGTGTAGCTTTGGATCTAGATTGAATTCTTCCTGTCCAACAAATACAATGTTAGTTGCGAATAAATATAAATATAAATATAAATATAAATATAAATATAAATATAAATATAAATATAAATATAAATATAAAATGAAATCGAAATCAAAATCAAAATTGTAATTGTAATTGAAATATTCATATAAATATAAATATAAATTCATTACATGTAGTTCCACCCAAATAGCTAACTTGATCTCATTTGGCACCTCCCTCCAACTAGTGTACCCCGGGCAGATGATCGTCTTTACCGGCTCGAGGGATCTCGCTAATAGCCCCTTCTTGTTCTCGATGGCCATCCCCAATTTTCCATATTTGAGGAGCCTAGGGGCCGAGGAGCCCTCCTCGCCTCCGTTACCACCGAGCCCAGACGACATCATCACAATCAGCATCATCATCCTCGCCTTAATACCTGAAGGAGACATTTGCTGTTAAAAATGTTGTTATTAGTACAAATCAAAATGAATTAGAAGAAGACATGCAAATATGTACAATTACTACAAATCCAAATGAATTGTTACTATTTAACACCTCAATTCTGAATTCCAAAACAACAACATCTAGCTCAGAATATGTACAATTACTAAAAATCCGAAACATCCCCACCCCCACCCCTACACAAGAGTGATCCGAAGCATCTAGCTCATAATATGTACACACGCACACTACGAAATAGTGAAAATGATAAAGTGCAAATCAATTAAAAGCATTAAAAATGGATTGATAAAGTACAAATTGGGATATTTATTATAAATTGAAAAATTGTTTCAAATTCGGGTTATCATAAAAAATGGATTGATATTCGGTAGGAGCAACCAAGTCATCCACACTACTATTTAGATGCTTTGGCGCGTGTAGGACAATTGACCACAGCCCGTTGTTGATATATTTCGAGTAAAACACTTGGTAATGACTCTCGAATGGGTCTAAAGGCTATTGAATGCGTACGCATAAGAATTAAAAGGCTAGTATCTATGCGCACTATATGTAATTTCAAGTATGTTTCATTGAATTATCATACTATATATATATATTGTTCGTTATACAAAGTAATTTTCAAAAAAAGTTGAAAAGTCCCACCCCCATATGGACAATAATCCAGTGGTCATGCCACTTTTAAAATTAACCAACCCAACATCGATCCACTATAATCCAACCACAATGGCAACAACAAATGTGTATCCCGTACTCCTTCTAATTCACCTACTCAACTAATTTTTTTCATCAATTAAAGTATACAATTATTAATTTACTAATTTACAATGAGGGGCAATCCTACATGTATATGAAAGGGGCACTAATTATTAATTTACAAAAAAAAATTAACAACCAATCAATATTAAATCAATCAATTCTTTTACAAGGGCAGTACAATATGAGGGTCAATATCTAATAAATCAATAAAAATTTAATTAAAACACACACACACACACACACGCACATATACACCCCCTGCCCTACCCCTCCCCCCCCCCCCCCCCCCGACTGCCCCTGCCCACCACACGCACACACACACACATATATACACATGTACATATACACACACACACACACATGCACATATACACACACACACACGCATATATACACACATAAACACACACACACGCACATACACCCCCCCTCCCCTCCCCCCAGTCCTACTGCCTCCCCCCACACATCTATATACACCACACACACACACACACACGCACATTTACACACACACGCACATATACATACACATATACATAAATGGAGGAGAAATAAAGAGAGAAAATATACCAATGTTTAGAGAGAGAGAGAGAGAGAGAGAGAGAGAAATGGAGGGAACAAATTCGGTGGGAAAAAAAGAAGGGGGGGGGGTTTTACTGACAGAATTATCACGGACATGTAACGGTCAATGACCGTGATAAAAAATGCATATTTTTTTATCACGATCAAGTCTAGCCGCTAAAAGGTTGGCAATTTTACCATTTTGGTGTAGTACTACCCTCTTACATTTGGCGACTCCGCTGGGGACACTACACCAAAAACAGGAAACTGGCACGGTTTAAAACAGTGCCAAACGCAATCTGGCACGATTCAAAACCGTGCCAGAATCAGGCGTGCCAGATTTTTTGGCGCGGTTTAAAACCGTGCCAGATTTTCCAAACTGGCACGCTTTTGGCACGCTTTTAAACTGTGCCAGTTTTTTAATCTGGCATGCTTTTGGCACGCTTTGAAATCGTGCTAGATGTTAAATATGGCACACTTTTGGCACACGCCGAAACCGTGCCAAATTGTCTATTTTCTGGCATGCTTTTAGCATGGTTATAAAGCGTGTCAGATTGTTTTATAAGCGTTCTCATTTTTATGCATTGGCACGGTTTTGGCACTGTTTAAAACCGTGCCAGATTTTTCAGTTGCTTAAAAAAATAATAATAGGAAACAAATCTGGAAAATCTGCAAATTCCAAATTCGGTAGGAAAAATATTTATTATTTGCAGAAAAAAATCAAGAAAATTCACAAATTATGAATATCGCAGGTTGTTGATAAACTAATGTGCATACAAACTTCAAAAAATTACAAAAGTTAATACCAATATAAAGCCGTACATGACCATAAAAGTCGACAATAACTTCAAAAAATTACAAGAGTTAATAGTTCCCATATAAAAAAAAATTGGGCAAAGTTTCCTCTATTTTTTTAGCATTCCAAAACATGCTAACAAAAAATCTGCCCATATAAAGCCCGCACGGCCATAAAAGTCAACAATAAAACTACTACAACCAGTACGGCCATAAAAATAAATGATAAAACTACTGAAGCCTGCTCGACCATAACACAAAAAATAGAATCCTGAATATTAACAACACTAAATAAACAATCCCCCTATTGTAAAGCATTGACTTCTTCGTGCGTTTCAAGTGGATAAAAGCTAATGATTGAATGTCATCCTACAAAAAAAAATAAGACACAAAAAAGATACAATATTAGTAACCAAGTCATTTAAAAAAAATATCATATTCAAGCAGAAAATTGCATATACAAGCAGAAAAAGTGCATATATGACTACACGGATAGTTCGTACCAGTTACATTGGTCCCGTGCGAGGTGTTCGTGCCTCCTACGGGGTCGTTTGGGGGCTGGTTTGAGTTTTCACCCTTTAACGGCCTGTTTTCAAGTCTAAGTGTGATTTTTGCAAATTATCGTCATACTCTCAAACTGGGAGACCCAAGACTACGCGATCAGTTCCTACAAGTTACATTGGTCCCGTGCGAGGAGTTCGTGCCTCCTACAGGGTCGTTTGGAGGCTGGTTTGAGTTTTCACCGTTTAACGGCCTGTTTTCAAGTCTAAGTGTGATTTTTGCAAATTATCGCCATACTCTCAAACCGGGAGATCCGAGACTACGCGGTCAGTTCCTACAAGTTACATTGGTCCCGTGTGAGGTGTTCGTGCCTCCTACGGGGTCGTTTGGGGGCTGGTTTGGGTTTTCACCCTTTAACGGCCTGTTTTCAAGTCTAAGTGTGATTTTCACAAATTATCGTCATACTCTCAAACCGGGAGACCCGAAACTGCGCGGTCAGTTCCTACAAGTTACATTGGTCCCGTGCGAGGTGTTCGTGCCTTCTACGGGTCCGTTTGGTGGCTAGTTTAGGTTTTCACCCTTTAACTTCCTGTTTTTAAGTTTAAGTGTTGATTTTTACAAATTATCGTCATATTCTCAAACCTGGAGGCCCGTCACTACGCGGTCACTTCCTACAAGTTACGTTGGTCCCGTGCTAGGTGTTCGTGCCTCTTACGGGACCGTTTGCGGGTTGATTTAGGTTTTCACTCTTTAGTGGCTTGTTTTCAAGTCTAAGTGTGATTTTTGCAAATTATCGTCATAATCTCAAATCGGGAGACCCGAGACTATGCGGTCAGTTCCTACAAGTTACATTGGTCCCGTGCAAGGTGTTCGTGCCTCCTACTGGGTCGTTTGAGGGTTGGTTTGGGTTTTCACCCTTTAACGGCCTGTTTTAAGTCTAAGAGTTATTTTGGCAAATTATCGTCATACTCTTAAACCGGGAGACCCGGGACTACGCGGTCAGTTCCTACAAGTTACATTGATCCCGTACGAGGTGTTCGTGCCTCCTACGGGTCCGTTTGGTGGCAAGTTTAGGTTTTCAACCTTTAATGGCCTGTTTTTAAGTTTAAGTGTTGATTTTTATAAATTATCGTCATATTCTCAAACTGGGAGGCCCGTCACTACGCGGTCTGTTCCTACTAGTTACGTTGGTCCCGTGCGAGGTGTTCGTGCCTCTTACGGGACCGTTTGCGGGTTGATTTAGGTTTTCACCCTTTAGTGGCTTGTTTTTAAGCATAATCTATATATTTACAAATTATCATCATATTCTTAAACCCGGAGTCCAAAGAGTACACGATCAGTTCCTACGAGTTATATTGGTCCCGTACGAGGTGTTAGTGCCTCTTACGGGGTCGTTTGGAAGCTGGATTGTGTTTTCACCCTTTAACGGCTTGTTTTTACGTTTAGTCTAGATATTTCCAATTTATCGGCATATTGTCAAACCAGAAGATCCTTGACTAGGCCGTTAGTTCCTATGAGTTATATTAGTCCCTTACGAGGTGTTCATACCTCGTACATGGTCGTTTGGGGGATGGTTTGGGTTTTCACCCTTTAGTGGCTTGTTTTTAAGCATAATCTAGATATTTTCAATTTATCGTCATATTATCAAACCGAAAGACCCGCGACTATGCGGTCAGTTCCTATGAGTTATACTAGGCACTTGACATGTGTGAGAAAAAACAAAACAAAACAATACTACTTTATAATGTAATAATGTATGTAATCATTCAATTTATATAAAATTGGATGATCAAATAAAAAATATCATAAAGTTTACCATGATATGTGTAGGTAGTAGCATTGCACCCCTATCCGGATGCTCACTCATTGTGAAATACCAAATCTGAAAAAATATTTACACATTGTCAAACTTAAAGACAAAAGTGAATAAAGGAAAAAATTGAATAAAAACATGAAAATGATTAAGTTAAATATCATAATGATGGTCATAACGAAGTTTAAATTGAAAGTCCTGAATCTCAACATCCCTCTCATTATAATTAAGAGCATTTCCAAAACCACTGGGTGTGAAATTCTTGGAAAATCATTGTTCTTGAATCCAGGAATGAGTGTTAAAGATAGAATCAGGGGCACTATGAGGTCAAGTTAATATGTCGTTAAAATAATTGGTTAATTTATACACTCCGTTAATTTGCCGTTAAAATATGAGGGTCACTATGACGGCATTATTTTAACGGCATATTGCCCCTGAACCGTTAATTTAAGTAGAGAAAGGACTCAAGTCAAGAACACGAGACAAAGAAAATGATTGTAAAGTTAGTATAATAGATCATAATATTCAAGAAACAAATGTAAATATAATTGGCCCTTGCCTCAGCCTCCCTTAGACGACTCTCTACCTCAGTTCTGGATTCATTATTGTCCCTTGCCTCTGCTAATGGCTTAGCTTCCCTGGTTGCGCTCAATGCATTTGTATAGAATTCCTTTTGAGTTGCAAGCTCGGCTTGGTGGTTTTCTATTGTTTCTTGCAGTAACTTCTCAGTTGTTGCCTTGTCCCTTTTATACTGACTACTTGATTCGCTTCGACCTAGAAATAGTCCAAACAAATGCATAAAAAATAATAAGAATCATTTATTTAAATATTGTTCAGGGGCAATATGCCAATATGGTCCTCGAAGACGTCACCTAAATATATATAAGCACACACAAAATAAAAATGAAAAAGATTGAATCACACCAAATTCAACCCAATTAGTATCCTCACCCTGTCAGCATAGGGAAAATATAAGGCCGCCCAACTTCAGGTTCACAAGATCCTTGCACCACAGCAGTTAAATCATCCATAACCTCATCAACTCTTTGTTTTTGAAATAGTGTGTTTATAGCCATTTTAGATTCATAGATTTTACCTCCGTGCATAAGTTAATGTGTGCAACTCAGCAATAGGCAAACGACATCAATAATATGCAATGTAAGTGAAGAAATTAGAATGCTCACTTGGGCGTTTTTACCAAATAATTGGCGTGCAACCTAAAACAGTTGAAAATAGAAAAAGAAAAAACAATTTATTCAAAGTCATCATTTGATCTATAATTTTACCGAAACATCAATAGGAAATATTAAAAATCAAAATGTAGTAAATATAATACGAAAACTTGCGTATTCTTTAGAACGTAAAGTCTGAACCCTCATCACTCCGATTGCATTTCTCATCAGCCAATCATGAGGAATGGAATCCACCAGTGGCAATAGATTAAATCAAATCATAAATACCGAAGTTTAAGTAATAAAATACCTAGAAACATGATTATTACTATCATTAACATGAATGCATATACCCGTAATTTCACAATAAAATAACTCAAAGCAATATTTTAGTTTTAGAAGCAAAAATAAATTTTATAGGGTTCAAACTTTATGATAGGCAACAGTTGAATATATCAAAATACCGAAGTCAGATGAGAATTACCTCTGACAGAATCGATAAGAGAGAAATATATTTTGGGAATCATCCACTTCGTTAGTCTACTCTCGTCTTTGGTCATTGATGGATTCTCCACCATCAGTGGAGAAGCCAATACCCCATAACTCCTCCATCTAATCCAATACCCCATAAATCCAAACTCCATTTTTAATACCCACTTCGACCATAACCCGGATACCCACCAAAGGCGACCACCCCATAATCTCAGGCTACTCCGGCCGGTCTCAAAACCTCCAGCGCCGGCAATCTCCATCAAAGTCGGCGACCTTATCACTCCATATTTGGCCAAGCTTCCTACCCAAACCCGAGTTTAGATCGGAGCTGAATGAAAAAAACCCAGATGCAAACCCAATTTCTACAACCACCTGCAGAACCCGGATTCAAACCTTTACCCACATCTCCGGTCGGGAACACCAAGTCGAACCTCCATCTCAGGCGACCCAACCCGACCTCATATTTCCCACCAACCAAACCCGTGACCCAGTCCAACAATTCGAGCAAATCCATCTCCATACCCATACCTTTCCAAACCTTATCAAATCCAACGATTTATCCATCAGTGATGGAGAGAGATGGAGATCAAGTCTTGTGTGAGAGAGAGATGGTCTTCGTGGAGAGGGAGCGGGAGAATGACTGGGTTGAAAAGTTACCTCCCTCAAAATGAAAATCAAATGAATATAATATTTGGTCTTTTAGTTAACCCTTTCAAATTTGACACACTTTTGGCACGCTTTAAAACCGTGCCAGATTCTAAAACGGTTTTAAACCGTGCCAGTTTATGCTAAAACCGTGCCAAATTCTGGCACGGTTTAAAACCGTGGCAGAATCCCCTTGCCACGGCGTGCCAGATTGGCATTTTTGGTGTAGTGGGAGGTATTCTTGCTTTAATGGACAAAGAAGGTTTCAACATTTCTAAGCATCCCATTTTTGAAGACATTTCGTCTGGGAATTGAAGTCAAAGTGACCAGACCACCCAGGAGGAGGTGGTGGTGATCGGAGCTAAAGCACCTGCTCCTCTGAGAGGGCAGACCAGCTCATCGGCTATAACTCTAATGGAAGGTATGAGCCTTATAATCATGTTTTTTGAGTTTATGAAACAAAACTACGTGGACTTGGCAAGTTTAAACCAAGGCTATGTAACACCAGTAGCAGCCCCTATAGAGGGGCAGGTACTGCAGTGGCAATTCTGGTAGAGATTGCTCTGCCGTGGAGGGCGGCGCTGGACCAAGTTGTGACACCATCAAGTTCACCAAAAGAAAAGGGTAGGAGTTTGGAGGAGTCATCCTCCAAAGTTGTTACTATGGAGGAAGTAAAGAAGCTGCTGTCCTCCTCTCAAAGAGAGAGTCCTCATTTGTATGAAGAGTCACAGGACCCCTACCCATAGGACGTGAACGAGAAGCCATACCCAGAAGGGTATATTCTACCAACATTTATCAAGTTCAGTGGAAAAAGGGAGAATCCAAGAGATCACATGAAATTGTTCTTTGAATATCTAGGAGTGCATGCCAATGACAAATATCTGAGGTTGAGAGAGTTCTCCAAGACCCTCATAGGGAAGGCCTATACATTGTACTCCCATTTATCACCCAACAATATCTCTATATGGGAAGAGATGCACCATCATTTTCTCCCAAAGTTCTTTGTAGCTGAGGATGAATTCACAATGAGACACATGGCACAAGAGGTTCATAAGCCTGGTGAGGAGATAATGTCGTATATCAAACGTTTCCGTAAAAAGGCACTTGATGTCCATGAGGATGTAGCAGAGGCAAGGCTGCTGTAATATATATGTGTTGAGGGACTCTTGGAGGAATACAAGTTGCATTTGATCAATGAAACTGGTGATGGAACTTTTAGAAAGTTCACCAAGGCTGCCAGCAATATAGCCATGATAATCAATCCAAGGACCTCAAGTTGGAGGACGCAAGTGCCACTGAGTTTTGGAAGGTTTTAGGTTTTGAGGAGATAAGCAATCAACTATGTTGATGGAAATCCCAAAGGCAATAAGGTAGGGTCCGGGGCCAGAACCAACATCCTAGGAAATAAGAGAGTTTGGGGAAGACGCCCCACCGTCGATACCTTGCAGCGTAACAGAGGTTATGGATTGTTATCATACCTTAGTGCGGGAAGGGGATAGCAGGTCCCCCTAACTTTAATGGGGAAACTCCAATAGTAGCTGATAAATCCAATCCCAAGTATTGTGAATTGCACCACTGGGTGAAACACTCCACCAAGGACTATTACTACTTGAAGAGGATCAACGGTGAGCAAGTGGAAGGTGGTACCTTGCAGATTCCTCCGATGGACGTCATTGAGAATCCTCTTTGAGCACATCACTTTGGCACTGCCAACATGGTAGTGGCATATGATGTAGAAGCAACTCCAGAGTTTATGGAGTGGGAGAGTGATGATCAAATATGTGAAGAGTTGGAAGGTTGTCACTAAGCAGCAAATAAATAATTGAGCTAGAAAGGAAGCGAGAGGAGTGGTTCTTCACTCCGAACCAAGAAGAAGATGAAAGTGAAGAAATTGAGTAGGTAAACCCCCCAGAGGGTGAAGTGGATGTCATCCTCGCTCTGGATGAAGGGGGATATCCGAGGAAGAATATGTTTGTAATGCCATGACATATAAGGTTGACCTAGATTCTGAATACGTGGCCATAGCGAGGAGCCTCGACTTTAAGTGGTTCTTCGACCAAATAGGAGTGAAGTATAACACCATAGTAGTCATCACAAGGAAAGTTTTAAAAGTTGTGCAACATGCGGAGACCCCTCATTGAATTTGCAGGGGGCAATTAGGAGGTTGATCAAGAGGTATACTTCTTAAGTGGTATTCTTCAAGGCAAATAGACAAGTGCCTTAATTCCATAACCGCCCATTAAATGTTATAGGTATAATCAATGAAGTCTCATTCCCAAGGGCATTAATGGATGGAGGAGCATTTATTAATATCATGCCCATTAATATGTTATATGAGACGGGGATAGACCAAGAGAAGACAGTGTCGGTGCCACTAGTGATCTCAGGGTTTGACAACGCTGGAATGCAATTCCTCGAATATGTGAATTTAGGAATGAAGTTGGATAATTTCACATCCCACATCAAATTCCATGTCATAAATGATAATACCAATTACCAGCTGCTCATTGGGAGGATATGTATGTATACCCATGGCATAGTTTCCTCTACCAATCATCAGTGTGCAAAGGCAAATATCCGAGGAATATAGATCATAATCAAGGCAACACAAAAACCCTTCTTTGTTGAGGAAGACCATCTGGTGGATGTGGAATTCTATATGGAACTAGATGCAGAAATAAAGAATTATGTGAGAAGGCTAGAAGAGAAGCAAGTGTTTGGAGGAAGTTCCCAGCCAAAGAAGTCTGTCCATGATTTTTTGGGGGGAAGGGTGATCCCACACATAGCAAAAGGCAAGAGGAAGGTGGAGGAGGTATCCAAACCTCCTTAAACTTTTAAAAAAGTGGTCATACCCGATGGTAAAGTCCTATACCGATTATAACGGTTATTGCGCGAATGGCATTCTGGGACTAGAGTGTTAACCCGACACCAGAGTGTTTTCATGATGGATGAGTCTCACATCATTGAACATGTGGAGGAGCCAAAGGAAGCTTTAGAATGCATACAGAATGGGCCTAGGGAGAAACTACAAGAGTTATATGAGATCAAACTGAGGTAGAAGGGGGTGAAGGCAGACCCATTCTAATCTCCAAAAGTCTGAACCCAAAATAAAAGGAAGAGATCATTGGCTTGATCAAAGAGTTCACCGATATGTTTGCTTGGAAGTACAAGGAAATTCCCGGGATAGACCCGGAGATGAGCTCTCATAGGTTGAATATTCTTTCCAGTGCTTTTCCAAGCAAACAAGCAACACGCACTTACAAGGCTGATCTGGACTTAAAGATAAAGGCAGAGGTGGAGAAGCTGTTGGCAGCAGGGTTCATCAAGCCTATTCAGCACCCTACATGGCTCTCCATCATAGTACCAGTGGCGAAGAAAGATAAAAGCCAATTCCAAATTTGTGTCAATTTTCATGATTTGAACCGAGCATGTCTTAAGGATGAGTTTTCTCTACCAAGCATAGATAGCTTAGTTGACACTACCGCAGGCCATGAGATGTATAGCTTCAAGTATGGGTACATTGGCTACAACCAGATTAAGATGGATTCGGCTGACACGGAGAAGACTGCCTTTCGCATGCCACTAGGAAATTTCCACTGCATTGTCATGCCATTCGGATTGAATAATGTCGGAACCACGTCTCAGAGAACCATGATGACAATCTTCCATGACCTGTTTCATGATATACTAGAGTTTTATGTGGATGATCTGTTGGTGAAATTTAAGAGAGAAATTAATCACATACAAGACCTCCAGAGAGTGTTTGAAAGGTGACACAGGTACAAGATGCGGATGAACTCCTCGAAGTGTGCTTTCGGGCTCACTGCAGGGAAGTTTTTGGGATTTGTTGTTAATAGATAAAGGCAAGTTGATGTAGAGAAGATGAAATCCATAGTAATGATGTCGCCCCCGAAGAGCCAGAGGCAGCTCAAGAGCTTATTGGGAAATGTATCTTACCTGAGAAGGTTCATACCTACTCTAGTAGAGGTAACTCACCCATTTACACCCTTACTGAAGGAAAAAAGCCAAATGGGTATCGGGGGAGTAACAAAAGAAAGCATTTGAGAATATTAAAGAGATTTTATCTTCTCCATCCATGATGATCCCACCCGAGTCCAGGGCACCACTACTACTCTATCTCACCTCACCATAAAGATCCATAGGGGCACTGTTAGCCCAAGAAAGGGAAGGAGTAGAGAAGACAGTGTACTATTTGTCAAGATCAATCTCAGGAATAGAATCTCAATATACCAACGTGGAGAAACACTGTCTTGCCTTGGTGTTTGTGGCTCAGAAATTGAGACATTATCTGTTAGCTTTTACAATTCATATAGTTACCAAGTGTGACCCTATCAGGTACCTCTTAGCAATGATGATACTTGTATGGCGAGCATCAAGATGGTTCTTAATCTTATCAGAATATGATCTGAAGTGTATGGTGCCCAAAGCCATCAAAAGTCAAGCGGTAGTATATTTGTTGGTTCATTTTCCAAGTTGAAATTTTGAGCCCCCCGATGAAGAGTTGCCGGGGGAGAATTTCCAAGCAAGCATGGTGGAAAAAATGGAAAAATGGGCAATGGAGTTTGATGGATCGTGTGCCCAAGTCATAGGAGGTGTGGGAGTCATACTCTCGAACGACAAGGAAAAGATTACCCTCTCTTTCAAGTTAGACTTCAAATGCTCAAATAACGAGGCTGAGTATGAAACGCTCATTTTGGGTATGTTGGAAGCACTCCAAAGGGGCATCAGAGTGTTATACATCCGGGGGGACTCTAACTTGGTGGTGAAATAGGTTAATGGGGAGTTTTCTCTCAATCATGCTAATTTGGCACCCTACAGATACATCATCCAGAGGTTGTTGGGGCAATTTTTGGTGGTAACTATTGATAGGCATGCAAGAATAATGAATAGGCATCCCGACGCACTATCTGCGATAGCATAAAAGTTAGACATGGCTGAGATAGAGGCAACGATCACAGTGCGATGGAGAACAGTGCCTACCACAGTAAAGTCTTTATTCCCAAGTAGTGAGCCGGATGATTGGAGACACCTAGCTGTGAGACAGCTAAAAATAAGAAAGGGGACAATGAAAATGTTAGAGTTAGCCAACTACCACCTGCTGCAGGGAACACTTTACTTCAAGATCCCTGGAGGGTTCTTAACTAGGTGTGTTGGAGAACAAAAAGCTAAAGAGAGGTTGACAGAGATGCATGAAAATCATTATGAGGATATTGATATCTCGCTTTATCACCGGGTGCAATGAGGGGGATACTACTGGCCCACCATGAATGCAGAGATTGCTCGTCTACAGTAAGGTTGCTTAAAGTGCCAAACCCATTTCGACTAGCCAGTAGAAGCTAATTTCATGGAGGCCTTCGAAGATTGGAGGCAACCATATATGGCATACCTGAAAGCCTGTGAGTTTCCCACGAAGAGAGCAGATGAAATTTATCTTCGGAAGAGGGTAGCTCGTTTCTACCTGGTGGAAGGGGAGATCTAGAGGAAAGACTATAATGACAAGGCACTTAAGTGCATAGCTAAGAAAGACATAGGGTGGGTGTTGAAGGAAGCTCCTGAGCCCTCCCATATGGGAGGTGCCAAATTGTATGAGCAACTGATGACATTGGGGTATTATTAGCTGACCATGGAGGCTGACTCCACTAGTTATGTGAAGAAGTGAAGATATTGCCAAGTACATGGCAACATGGTGCATGCCCCTTCTGTCAGCCAACAAAGTCTAGCAGCTCCCTACCTCTTCCACACATGGGCGTTCGATCTCGTGGGAAAGATCAACCCGTCCTCACATGGGAAAGACTTTATCATTGTAGCTACAGGATAAACTTCAGGACAAAAGTGTTTGAGTTTTAAACAATATTCACAAAAGTAATTGGGTTAATTTGTGTGAATCTAAAAAGGTTTTTATCCCTAAAAAGTGAAGACTTAATTGCAGTAGTTCTGCAGTTTTCGTAAATAAAAAGTCTTGATTGAAAAGTCTCATGAAGTAGGTATTTATATGCTAAATTTTTTTTTGAGGCGACACTGATCGTTTGAACGACTTCTCAATGTCATTTGATCGAAATTAAGATGTCGTTTGATCCTCTAAGGAATGACCATAGAAACGACATTAAAAAAACAAAACAGTGTAAGGACGTTTGAAGTAGGGAAAGAGCGACCTAAGAAACGACCAAGGAACAACATATGCATGTCATTTGATCATGTCGTTTGAACGACATCAACATGTCGTTTGAACGGCATTGCTTTGTCATTTGAATGACTGAAGCGAAAATTATATTTTTTAAAGGTCCGCCTACAGGTCTTTCTAAAAATATTTTAAGTTAGAAAAACGTCTCATTTTAATTTAAAACAATTTAGAAACATATCTCAATACTTAGTAAAAAATCTAAATAACTCAAAACAAAATCTATACCAAAGTATACCTCATGTTGCGTATATGTTAAAGATGCTTGATATTCAGATCCGTCTTTTTAAACAAAATCTATACCAAAGTATACCTCATGTCCCATGATGATCACGATACTCATCTCCCCTCTCACGACCTATTTGTAGATGTTCTTTATGCATTGCAGAAGGTGCGTGTGACTTGGTGATAACGGTTAATGTTTTACTGGATCGGGCTTGCTCTTAATCCGAGGAGACCAATGCTTGCCGAGTGGGAAATACCCAAAAATAAAGAATAGAAATAATCAATACATTATAATTATAATATATAAAAATTTACATCTTCATTAAGCAACGTTATAATACATGGTCAGTAAAGAATGTTGCACTTACATCGACTCCCACAGAACCATCAACTCTGTTATGGGGTATCGACATTGACTAACACCTCGTCAAATAATAGGGAGTTGAAATCCATGAAGGCATGCATAGGTAAAAATATTATTAAATCACAATGCTCGAATTTGAATCACAACATTTCAATGACAACATTGAATCATAAAGGCATCATGCATAAGTGCTGCAAATAATATAAATGCAACGTATGTTTGAATTCCATTGTGTGTTTGAATCCCAACATTGAATTATAAAGGCATCCTTCAGGGATTTCATTTATAATTGTATTTGATAACATAATTGCAATGTATGTTTGAATTCCGTTGTATGACTAAGGGCCCCCACATCATTGAATCACTTGCATAAGTTTGTATGTTTGTATTTCGTTCAGAATGAATATACCGAATATATTTCATTAGGTCGAGGTAAATGTAACGAATCAGGCTATAAAATTATATAGTTGGTTCGGGGTGATTATACCCAATTTTGGGCATCAGGTGGGCATAACTATGCCGAATTATGCAAAGTTAGTCGACATGTTTATACCGAATGGACTGAGTTCGAACAAAAAAAATATAAGGTTGGTTCGGGAGGTTTACCCTAAGTTTTTGCGTTTAGGTCGGGACCCCGACCTTGAACCACTATACGTCTTCTGGGATCTTTTAAATTTTCAATCCTTATGAATAAACAAATATGTATGTAATGGGACCCAAAGTTTACCTCAAAAATGCGATTTGGGAAGTTGTCATTTTCTTTTGAGGTGTTTCCATTATCTAATGGTGGAATATCCATTAGTATTTGAGTATTTAAATAACAAACCCTAGTTATTTAATAATTTTATTGAAGATAGTTGGTGTGTGGGGAGAAAACTTTAATAATATTGTTAAGGATGGTTGGTGTGTGGAGACCAAAGGAAGAAAACTTTAATAATGTTTAAAATGGTTTATTGGATTAATGGAGGCAAAACTCTTGGCTTTTGTGCAGAAGATAAAGGGAGAGTTTGGAGTATAGTAGACAGAGAGAGATAATGTATGGTATTTTGTGTTGAAAATGGTGTGTAAAAAATATATATATTATGTGGTAGCCCTTAGCAAAAAAAAACATTGTTTGTGGTATTTTGAAGTAATAGTTGCGGTGCCCTTAAAAACATCCTTAAAAATAACAATTTTAATTTGGTTCATTAATTACGTCCAATAAGAAATGGATAAATAATTTGGAATACCTGAAAAAGAACAAAAGGAAAATTAATTTGGGATAGCAAGTGTATAAAACTATGTTAGATTATAAAGTTGCTCACCATAACTAAACTCATGAGTTGATGATTATTCAAATGTATATATTCAATTCAAAGATATCCATCATTTATATTTATACGAGTATAAATTAGGATATAAAATCTTTTCTTAAAATTTGTGTTTTACAAATGACGATTATTAATTTGGAATGAATTGAGAAATACAAGGAATATTTGGGGTAAATGTTGAATTTTTACAAAATCTATTGTTGAGGTTAAATTACATGGTATAAGAACACACTATTTATGCCTCGACAACCCAATTACTCATTTTCAACCGATATAAATTGTTCATGTGTTAGGATCAAGTCATTTCACATGTGAGTGGGTGCTTGTTCATTTGGTTTATTTTTATAAATTATTTATAAATAATTAGGAGAAAAAGCCTCTCTTAGGCCATCTCCAGAGGGCAATGCAAATGTATACATTTGCATTGTATTCTTTCACACTGGGTAAGGGATTGTGCACATCTAGGAGAGAGAAAGGCTAACGGATGTGCAAACTTACACGGCCGGAAGACATTATGTTAGAGGGGGGGCCCACATCTGGGCGGCTAAAAGACATCCGCCCAGAATGTGGGCGGCTAAAAGACATCCGCCCAAAATTTGCATAGGCCCCGCGCGGTAACCTTTCATCCGCCCAGAATTTTACCAGGAATAAAAAAAAAATTAATTAGGCAAACGGTTTCAGTATAACGGTAATAAAATTATAACGGTAACAAAAATTAAAACGGTAACATTTATTTTTGTATATATACATTATGCACCCCTAGAATCTTTAACATCAAAACTTTGATATTTAATTTTACTTATCACCAATTCAAAAAATATTTCTATGGATACTCCTTCACAAAGTACTCCGCCAAGTTCTAGTCGACTACCAAATTTCACCCCACACGACGAGGTGTTACTTTGTCTGGCATACATTAAATATTCTATAGATAGTCGTATGGGGACTAACCAATCACGAGCAACCTTGTGGGAAAAAAATACCAACGAATATAACACAAGCGAGGGTGTTATTTACAAACGAACCGAGAATGCGTTGCAGGGAAAATACAGAAAAATTAATGCTGAATGTTTGTTGTATACGTCGACTTTGTCCAAAGCTTACGGAACCGGGAAAGATAGCGGCACGACGGAGGTTACGTGGGTAATTACAATTAAATTCAAGTTTTTTATTTATTTATTAGTAAATTCTTAAATTGTCATCACTAATGCGGGAATTTTTCATACAGATCGAACGAGCTAGAGATAACTTTTTAAGCAAAGTAGGTCATAAATTCAATTACGACCACTGCTACGAGGTGCTCAAGGACTTGCCAAAGTATTCCATGTCAACCACCGGTTCACAATATACGGATGAAGAAAATAATGAGAGCCCGCTTCATTCGAACGACAATGAATCAAGGGAATTCAATAATGCTCTTAGAAGACCGGAATGACGTAAAATGGCAAAACATAAAGGAAGGAAACGAGCGGCCGCCAACAGTGCGGCTATAAACACATCCCTTTTAGAGAACTCTGAAGAATTCAACACACTTTATGACAAAAATTCTGCAGAATCACAAGCAATCAGGAGAACTCTAAATGAAAAGATTGATGGTTTAATTTCAATCCGCACCAAAGAGTTTGAATCTCAACTCCAACGTGACGAAGATCAGATTATTTACATGGATACAACTAAATTCACTCCCCAACAAAATGCCTTTCACGAGATGCGAATGAATCAGATAATGCATCGTCGGTCTCAAGCATATCGTAACTTCTTAGATTAGATAATTAGATTTGGCCGGGTTCTTTATGTAATCCAAATTTAGTAGTTATTAAATTTTGTACCAATGTTTATGAATGACTATTATTATCAAACCAAATTTTATTTATCACGAAGATAATTGTTATAATTGCCCATAATGGATAAAAATGAAATTACAATCAAGTTGATGATTCTGCATGACGAATCCAAATGTGTTCCTTAAGATCATCACGTAACTGGTTATGAGCTTCCTTGTTCCACATCTTTGCCTGACGCACCTGGTACTGATAATGGCCAGCGAGACTCTGCCTGCTTAAGCATGGGGGTGGGTCACGTAAGGGCAGGTCAGCTCGCCATGTCCCGTCACGCAACTCCTCCTCGACAATCATATTGTGTAATATGACACAAGCCTTCATAATTACACGTAAGTCTTTATATTCCCAAAAATTAGCCGGGTTACGGATAAAGTGGAACTATTGTTGTAAGATCCCAAATGCCCTTTCCACATCCTTTCGGGCTCCTTCCTGAGCTCGTGTAAACACCTTTTGTTTTTGAGTGACTGGTCTCTTGAAACTATTGACGATAGTTGCGATAGGCGGATAGATGCCATCTGCAAGGTAGTAACCTGTGTCATATGTGTTTCCGTTTACTTCGAAGTGCATAGGGGTGCGATTTCCTTCTAGAAGTTCTTCAAACACGTGAGATTTGGCAAGAACATTCAGATCATTACATGCACCAGGCATCCCAAAGAACGAATGCCAAATCCAAGTATCATTAGATGCCACTGCCTCTAAAATAATAGTGGCAGCATGACAATGTCCTTGATATTGTCCTTTCCATGCATGTGGCCAGTTATTCCATTCCCAATGCATGCAGTCAATGCTCCCAATTATCCCGGGGAAACCGCGTCGTTCATTTTTGGGCTGCATACGGGCAATATCTTCGACTGTAGGTGTGCGACAATACTCCGGGCTAAACACCTTCACTATAGACCTGCAGAACCGTTTTAAAGTCTCAATCGCTGTCGTCTCGGCTATTTTTAAATATTCGTCCTGTAAATCCCCGCATCCACCGTACGCCAACATACGAAGTGCACAAACAATCTTCTGGTGAGAGCTTAATCCCATTCGTCCAATACAATCGGCTCTCTGTATGAAATATGAATCTTTTTCAGAGCATGCTTCTAGAATACGATTGAAGCTCGCCCTGTTCATCCTGAACCTACGTCTGAACATTTCTTCAGGATAAGTGGGGTTCTCTTGGAAATAATCTTTCCATAAATTACGATGACCCATCTCTCTATCCCTATACACCGTTCTTCTCTCATGTATTTCCCTACCACTGTGTAGTAAGGACGATTGATATATTGCACTCTGCAATCTGTTGTGGATCGCGACGGCTTCATCATCTGAGTCAAGATCATAAGATTGGGCGATCTGCGCTAATATCATCTCCTCTAGATCGTTGTTAGACATTTTTTTTATGGACTTGGGAAAAAATATTATATGAGTAGGAAATATCGTTATGCTCAATATCTATCTAAGTCAATTATTTATAGTATTGAACGGTACTTGAAAAGAACCGCCCAAAATTGAACGGTAAATAAAGCTCTTCTGACTTGTTCATGATGTGACCACTCGTACTTGGATGGTAAAAAAAGAATCGCCCAAAATTGAACGGTAAATAACGCTCCTCTGACATGTTCATAGTCACTTTCAACTGACATATGATGTGACCACTCGGACGGTAAATAAAGAACCGCCCAAAATTGAACGGTAAATAACGCTCCTCTGACATGTTCATAGTCACTTTCAACTGACATATGATGTGACCACTCGTACTTGGACGGTAAAAAAAGAACCGCCCAAAATTGAACGGTAAATAACGCTCCTCTGACATGTTCATAGTCACTTTCAACTGACATATGATGTGACCACTCGAACTTGGACGGTAAATAAAGAACCACCCAAAATTGAACGGTAAATAACGCTCCTCTGAACATTTATTCATCCATTTTCTTCCGTTTAAATAGATCGTCTCGTTATTAGTTATAGCGTCAATAAGATATAGCTATACTAACTTCAGATCATAAACTACAAAATGCATAACCAATTGTACATGCCTGATGAAGATTCACCCTCCTTAACCCATGTTCCCCTGAAAACTATGTCAGGGCAAAAACTTCCGTACTATAACTGGTCACCGCCAAAACAAGTTATGCGAAATGAATTCCTCTCAAGTGGGGGGATAAGAAGGATGCAACAGGTCAAGAAGAAAAATTGTAAGTCTAAAGCGTCAACATCATTTGGAGATGACCATGATGAGGCGGCCCGCAATAATGTTGCACAAGTGTTGACTAACCTAGGGATCTACCAAGATCCCCATGGAGGTGGTTGGTTTGGTGAGAAAAGGGTGTTTGAAAACATCCCTATATGTACACTCCATTCCTTAGGCGATGTTAATCATGTGATGAAATGGTTAACTTCGACGAAAGGAAATATTCCATGGGATGATCATTTGAAATGGCCTAGGTTATTTGATAGACGTTGTGATTTGGAGTGTTATTGTCAGTGGCATGGTTTACCTGTGCCACAGGCAAAATCGGCAACATATTGCAAAGATGTAAAGAAAGATAATGAAAAATGCATTCGTTTATTGGAACGCGAAATTGCACAGATGGAGAAAAGGCTAGAGCGGTGGCATTCTAAACATTTGATAAATACTGAACTCGACGATCCAATTTATGAATCGGATCCGGAACTCCCTGATTACAAAGGTCTAGATTCGGACTTGGATTTTGTACATCATCTACCTAGCATGTTGATGGGGGATGGGAATGCCTTATGTTGTGTTCCGTGGTTGCATAGGAAATAAAAAAGATAAGATTATGTAATTTTTTTATGTTTTTATATGTTAGTATTAATAAATTATAGTTGGTATTAATGTCACATGTTAGTATTAATAAATTATAGTTGGTATTAATGTCACATGTTAGTATTAATAAATTATAGTTGGTATTAATGTCCATGATTGTAACATAAAATAGTAAATGGAAAATACACTGGAAAATTCCATCGTAAAAATACACTGGAAAATTACATATGGAAAATACACTTAAAAATGAAATTTACATTGGACGTCCTCCCTCATATTGGCCATAAGGAAATGTGTTGAAAATCCCAAAAATGTCATCGGCAAGAGATGGTTGAGAAGACGATCCTAAAGGATCTTGGGAGGGTGGTTGTGAAATATTGGGAGAAGCAGTACGATATTCATCTCCATATATATATGGCGGTGTACATTGCGGAATGGGGTAGTGTTCCGGGGCCGAACTCGGTCCCGCCCCACGTAGAATTGCAATTTCTTGATCTTTCTCACGAATTTGCCTCTGCAACATAGTCTCTCGTTCTAACGTTAAGGACCTTGTTTTTCGGATGAAGTCCTCTCTATAATAAACCATATCAAGCCATTGTTCGCGTGAGTAAAATTCAGCCGGAGCCAAGTCATTCGCCGCACTTGGTGGATCTACCTGAATAAATGTTGTGCCAATTCCACTCATATGTGTCACCTCAAGTTCCAGTGATAACGGTATCAAACTCGAGGAAGAAGGTTGACCCTGTGTGTTGTATGAATGTGGAGCTTGACATCTATCTGTCGGTGCGATGGGTACTCGTAAATCATGTGGTACCATCGAGGCAAACCCAACCCCGTCATGGTTCTTCCACCGAATTAACGAAGGTAATATTGGACCCTTAGTTACATCTCTCCAGTATGTAAGCCATTCATCCTGCCCTGTGATTGTTACATTAGCAATTGCAAGTTGCCAATTGCCAATATGTTGCATATATATATTAAGAGGAATGAATGCCATTGGATATAGTGGGTTATTTGGGATAGCAATGTGGCTTGTCATTTGACGGTAACAACGGTCTCCGAGATACCAACTCCCACCTAATTCCGGATCAAAGAGCATGTACCGTCTCTGAGCAAAATCATGAGCAATTGCAGCAGCAGGAAACTCGTTTTGCGGCAATTCCATAAACGGTTGCCATATAATTGACTCGGGTGATCGCATTTCGAGTTGCTCCTGCATAACTGAACTTTTAAAACGCATTTGACCCTGAACATTATCGCGATTATTGATCCCCCATCGTAAAATACGCGGCCATCTTTCCACTGCATCATTGTGCAATAGGGGAGCCATGGTGTGGAGGTACTCGTAACCGTAATACTGCGATTTATAAGAATAAGCAATTAATAAATTTGTATTTTCATATAATAACTATATTTATATTATTTGAAAAAAATGAAATATTAACTTCGTAAATACTTTACCTCTATTAATTGCCCAAAACAATTAACCGTTTTCTGGACATTTGCAGCACATGCGTCTAGTGCGTAGTAAACTCGGGCAAGAATGGCAGAACCCCAATCTTTCGTAGCCATGTCATTTATGTCGTCTAAATAAGTTGCCCAATCCACAAACACTGTATTGTGTCCCGTTGGAAAAAATATGGAGCTCATGACATAAACAATAAAAGCTCGAGCGATTTGATTCGCGTTCGCTAATCTATGCTGCGAATCTTGTTGGCGCCAATGCAACATGTATTGTTTTAGCGTTGCACACGAAATATTTCGTCCTTTGTACTGTGGGTGGCCTATTCCAGGATAATATAATTCAAATATTTCCTCCACCATAAAAGGACTAGAATGAGGAAATGGTGGCAAAATTGGATTGGTACCAATTTCAATTCCTGAAACGGTTAAATTTTACAATGATTAAAAGTTGCAAATATGATATATAAATAATTAACATAAAAAAAGTGCGTAGCAATATATTGATAAATTACCGGTTAAATGAAAAAAATCAAACGGGGTGATCCCCAATTCCACTGATGGTAGCTGAAATGTGTGTGTTCTCTCCGACCACCTACTAATTAAGGCACCGGTCATTTGGTTATCTGAGTTGGGATAAATTTCATTGAACAAATGACTGAACCCGAAATTATTTATGGCGTCTCGGACTGCAGGAACGTCGGATAAACTTGCGTACACTTCAATCGGACCTTGTACACTACCACGCATGTGAAATTGACTATCATTTACTTGTGCGTTAGGATCAATAACTGTGTCCGTCGCACGAGGTGTTTCGTCAGATAATCGAAATAAATTTCGATAAACGATTGGTAAATTGGGTGGTCGAGGTGGGTTTTCATTTGGTTTGGCCTTTTTGCCACACCATTTTCTTTGAATGTGAAACATTTTGATGACTAAATAATTTGGTACAAAGGTATTTTTTTTTAATGAAAGATATATTGTGGGTATGATAAATAATGAAGGTAGATGTGTGATTTATATAGGGGTTTTTTTATAATAACGGATAGTTTTTTATAACGGTTGAATTATAACGTCTGGATTTTAACGGGCAGAAGAGGTTTGGAAGTTGGGCGGACAAAAGACACCCGCTCAAACCTTGGGCGAACAAAAGACACCCGCCCAGCCCTTGGGCGGCCAAAAGCCTCCCGCCCAGATTGGTTTTACACATTCCCCACTATGGCAACCGCACTCCACAATCAACCCAAAAAATCTAAATTTGCATTGTTTGTGCATCTCCCATTGGAGATGGCCTTAGGGGATCTTACAAGCACTAAAGAAAATTAAAAAAATAAGAAAAACTTACGAAAATGTACGGTGTCTTGCATGGTCAGCCTGATCATGTGCCAAATGAACAATGACACAGGATCCAGTTTAGAAACCCCGTGGTTGGGGGTGTTCATCCATTCCAATATGTTCAGGGTTGTGTTCACCCATTGGAAAGTCTTTTTGGGTAGCAGCCTTTTTAATTAGTGCATTCAACAAAACTTCTGCCTCCTCTTTATTTATGTCCAACGTTCTAGAAATAGACATCACATACATATCTTTTTCACCCGAATCGTGGAGCTGAACATAATTAGCTGGACTTTTCGTTTGTACCATAATTGTAGGAGCCTTAGAATTTTCAAATTCCACATTTTTCTCAGCATTGTTTGCTCCATTTAATTTAGCAATATCCAATGAGATCTTAACAATCTCATTAGTTTGAACAACTTCATAAGAAATATGTTGCGTTTTGGATCGAGTTGGATCAAAAGAACCATTTTCTTGAATATGAGAATTTTCTTAAATCTCACACAAACATTGGACAATGATGACACAAACGAGGATGGAGAAATGTTTGGACACAAATGCATAGGCTTGAAGAAACCTATTTCAATTATTAAAGGACCAGGCATCCATACTTTTTGCATATCCTCCTTTGGATTCAAAAAATACACCAAAAAAATATCTTAACTTTTTGTGTAATCAACCATGGATGTTGGGTTTTCCATGAAGCTTTTAGCTGTTACTTTAGACTTTCTGCAGAAATTGGCTTGTGCCCTTTTGCAATAATGAGTCATCCCAATAACATGCTGCATGCTTCCAAAGATTCTTTGTATACATCATTCAAGATCTTAATAATTGGAGTGTTGTTACGATAGGTCAGATTCGGGAGATTAGCAAAATGAGGAGAGAGATTTTCAAATGACATGAGTGTAGATGCTGAATTTTGCATCAGCGAGTTACCATAGCTTTCCTTATCATTTGGCAGCACTTGAGAAAATGACGATTTTGGATGATGGCAAGAGTTAGAAACTTCCATAATTAGCTTAAAGGATGTACATATGAAGTTCAGCAACAAGATCCATTCGTTATTTCTCAGCCTATCTGCTTATTTTTCTGATAAATGTTAGTTTTATATAAAAATGATTAGTCAAGTGAAACATTATTTTAAGGGGCATATACCAAATAGTCCCTCGAAATAAGAGACTTTTTGGTACAAAATAAAAGGCTTGGACTAAATGTGTATTAAAAAATGTTTGAGGGACTTTTTGGTATTTGATCCTTCTTTTAATGATAATTTTTATTAAAATTTAAATAGGTGACTATAAAGTTTATTGTCACACCTAGAAATATTGGTTTGGATATTTTCCCAACATATTATTTGATTGTACAAATATTGGGTCGTGAGTCTCACAATTGAAAGTTAAAACCTTCCACCATAATATGAAAGATATTGGGACTCTTCAAATATAACCCATTTGTTTTGGGTTCAATGATTCAATGTTTGATAAATTTGAATAGTAAATGAGATAAATAGTGACCTAAATGATTTTGACCCGTTATGAAAATCAATCAAAAATATAGTTATTGAGATGCTTTTTTAATCTAATATGCTTTTGTGGGATAAAATAATAATACTTAAACGAGTATCATTCATTAATAATTCATAAAACTTAAACTCACAGTGACTTTGAAAGTGCAGAATAAAACAAGATAGTCGAGTCTAGTCTTTAGGAGGCTTTGGGGACAAAACTACAGCTTAGCCCTTCTTAACACTCCACAGAAAGATAAGCTGGCGGGGAGGGTGAATCAGATTTCGAAAGATATGTTACAAGCATGTGTTTTGAACTTCAAGGAAAATTGGGAGTCATGTTTGCCTATGGTTGAGTTCACTTACAACGATAGCCATAAAAATATGATTGATACCTTAAAAAAGATTCAACTAATTTGAGATCGAATCAAGACTGTCTAGAGCCCATAGAAGTGCAATACAAATGATTGGTGATGATTATTGGAGTTCTTGATTGGGTACCATGTGATTTTAAATCTTATTTAAGCATATGGATGACACAAGATTTGGAGAGGTAAATAAGAGCACAACAACAGATGTACGAGGGAAAAAATCCACTAATGGAAAAAACGTCGGGCTAATGAAACAATCTCACTAAATTTCGTAAAGACTTACAGTGGGGACTAATGGCTTATACTCCTTCCGCACTAACTCACAACTTCCCACTTTTTCACTAAATTGTAGTAAGTCGAAGACTCTTATCTGTCAATGGATAATCTCAATAGCTCGATGTCATGTCACACGTTAATAATATTGCACAAGTCTTAGTCGTCAAACTTTGAAGATCACGCATGATATAAACCCCGACATAGAACCTCAAATATCAAAATACTTCTTGTTTAGAGAAAGATCCAAAGTGTACAAAAAGTTTGATTTTATGAAATTGTGTTCTGGGTAAAAAGTTTTGTTGATACTAATGAACCTCTAAAAAGAGCAATGATAAAATTCATAGAAGATAAGGGAAAAAGACGAACTAGATTTTGGTGGGTTCACTCATTTCCACAAGTACGTTATTATCTCCTTAGAAAAGGAAGAGAAAATAAATCACAAAAAAAATACTCTTTAGTTATTTTGCTCTTGAAAGATATGAGAGTTCTTTTGAAAATAAGAGCAATGAATATTTAAATAAGTACAACCACACAACTAGGTTTCTTAAATGCCAAGATAAATCAAATGACACATTTCTTACACAAGACATGTGTGAGAGAGTGATTCAGGACTAGTATTTTCAATGAGCATCCCAAAAAAGTGATTTTGCACAAAAATCAAGATGATAATCAAAGATCTTTATGATAGATTTGTGAATCTGTACGTGTCATCGGAGGTGCCGCTATAGTGAGTATGTGCATCACTGCAGCACAACTACTTCGATGCAAGTCGCACATCAATAAATAGATTTTTTACGAGAGCTTTCTAGGAAAGTTGTCGACCACCTAAGGGAGTATTGTTGCAGCGAAAATCTCGCTGCGACAATGTTTCCGGGATAATATCCTCATGAAAATCTTTAGAGATTTTTGCTAAAGGAACTTTTCCGTTTTCGCTCAAGCGACACAAATTATCGCTGCAACGAAAAGCGTCAGTTTCGCTCAATTCTGATTGCCTTTAAAATTTTCAAACATTTGTTTTACAAGCAATATCAAGGTGGCAAAACCTCATGCTTACACACACAAAACGTTTTTACCAAAATATTTTGGAAATGGTTTTGTTAAAAAACTCAAAGTGTGTGAGGGAATTCTCCAGTATACTTTTCATCCAGTAATATGATATGCATAATAATAGGGATGATCAAAACCGACTTTAAGATCTTAAAATCTTATGAATCTTTCCAGAGAGGTAAATTAGGAACCCAATGTATTTCATAAAATCGGAATAAGAAAACTACCTATGATGACACAACTGAGTATATGAATACTCTTACAATCTTCCCCTTAATCTATTATGTGTAATACCTCGTATTTTTATGGCTTTTAATTATGAGGTTAATTAAATGGAATTGCTTTTAATTTGGGATTTATTAAATTAATTTGGGATAATTAATTGGAAAATTAATTCGGATTTAAATGCTAGCGAGACGAGAGTTAGTATTTGGTTATTAATATGTTGTTGAATATTACTGAGTGATTATGGTAATATGTGATCATTGAATTTATTAAAAATGTCGTGAGTTGAAAATACGGCAGTTTCAGTAATTTAGTTGGGATGCGTGTGTCAGTCGTGTCAAGACTCAATTTAATGGATTTAAAAGTATTTTATTTTTATGTCATCCGTATGAACTTTTTGAGTGTGCCAACGTGTTCGGAAGGTTCTAGATAGTCAGAAAACACTAACCGGGGGTTTAGTTTGGGTCCCGGGGTATTTTTAAGCCTAACCAGCAACCCGAGATGGTATTTTGATCATTTTAAAAATTAAGGAATTAAGACCCACGAATTTTAGAGTTTATTTGTATATTATTAGAAAAGCTATTAGGGCCATTATCATCCAAAAACAAGAGAGTGGGCTACGTGAGTTAGAAGGAAGTTTCCAAAGGATTTCCAAACCAAAACCACCACCCACCACCACCATTTTCGTCGGAATTGTGGCTGGAGAAAGGAGGAGGACCAGCCCTAAACATTATCAAGGAATCAGAAGCAACGTTTCTCAGGCAAGTGATTTATCTTGCAAAGATTCAAAGCATATAGTCTACATGTTTTTATAGATTTGAAGATTTATCATGAAGAATGAAAATTGAATGGATTTGAAAGGTTTAAAATCATAATCTGGATAGGACTTGCATGTAGTAAATGTTGGAGATGATAATAACCACGAATTTAGGATTTATGGGTAGAGAATTATGAAATTTGATTGAATCATATGATGTTCTTGAAGAAATAGGAAAACTAGGTTTTTTTTATGTAAATTGGGTATTTTGATTCAAGTAATTGATGTTATAGGTTGATTTGATGAATCTAAAACGTGGGGATGATGTAAACATGTTAGTAGGTTGATTAGTATATTTAGTTGGGAGTTTTGGACGTTAGAATGAAGAGTTTGAGGTGTAAAAAGTGGAGAACCCGTAACTGTTAAGAATTTCTGGTCTGATACCTGCTTGATCGATCGATCGACTCAAGAGTGTCGATCGATCGAACCATCGATCGATCGACCCCTTTTCTTCGATCGATCGACCCCCTTTTGATTTTCGACAATTTTTTCTCTTTAAGGTTTAATGATTATTCCAAAGCCGATGTTGCTTATTAGGGTGGTTGATATTATATTTTGGGACTTAGATAAAGTCAGTAGGGTCTTAGTTATTATCGGAGAATGTTATAACTTATGGAATTGATTGCTATGTCTTACGAGGGTCTACCGAGTGTGGTACGATTAGAAAGCATTCGAAATGAAATTATAACGGGAATTAATGATGATATAAGATTACGGGCAGCAACGGAGGGGTTTCAAGTACTGAGTTGACATTAGAAACCAATAAGAGACCTGGTAACCTTTTGAGATAGGTTTAAGTACTCAAATTAATACGGCGAGAGAGTTATCAAACGGAAAGTATATTATGTGTAATGTTCGGGGTAAACTTGCAACGTATGAGATTAATTAGATGGAATGTGTGAACATCTATATTGATATATGATTACTTAGGTTGTGTGAATGCCTAGTGTATGGATTTCTTGTGTGTATAACATACCTACCATACTTGCTATCACGGGAGGTCGTTCGTAAGAGGATAGTCTAGTCTCGATGTGACCTTCGGGGGGACCTTAGATCAATACCTCAGAACATAGGGCTTGAAAGGGCTTATTGCTGAATGTATAAGTCTGCTGACCTTGGGAGCATAGGTATGTGCGTGACCTATGGGTATGTGAATTATGTTCGCCTCCAATATGTGTGATTTGTATTTAGACGGTTCCTGAGTGATTCGAAACTTGTAATCCTCACGTACGTGATGTACCGAGATTCGATAGCAAAGTATGAGGGCATCGTAGGTTCTATCCTTGCGGGGTGCCTTAATTTCGTATGAGATATTATTACGGATGTGTATACATGTACTTGAGATTTTTCAGTTGTGTTGCTTAGTAGATGTGAATAACTAAGATATTTTGAATGGGTTATGAATGAGAATTTAACTAAATCTTGAGATAATTAATTTAATGAATGTGAACATGGGTTATAAATATGGCTAAATTGGGGGTTACGTGTAAATACTCTATGTTAGAATGCGAAGGCAAGAGTGGTACAAACTAGTTAGATAGTGGCATAACTAGAATGGGTTAAAGGCATACGTTAGGCGTGCACAATAGTTAAGAGGTAAGAAACTCATGTGAGAGTACGCAACTAACGTGTTTATAATATGTGATGTTTAATTGTAATTTAAATCACTTGCTAAACTTTAAACTATTTTCACATCGGGCTTTGACCCGTTTTCCTCCAAATCTATTTTTGTTTTGTAAAAACCTTTTAGGTGCCCAGCCACAGGGACGCCAAGCATAGGAGTTCCATTCTGATGACGTGTTGTAGCTGTTGTGGAAGTTACAGGATCTTGGTAGTAGACGCTCTCATTTTATTCTTGATTCCTTCAGAGTCAATTGTATCAGTTAGGGCATGTCGCCCATTCTTATTTAGAGGTTGTAGTTGTAGACCTTCATTATTTCAGTTTTTGGTTTATTATTTATTCAGACTCTTGTATTTGGACATTATTTACTCTGGCATCTTTATTATCGGAGTGTTTACTCCAGACTTATTTGATTTCATCTCGTTAAACATTTTTATGAGATTGGTTATGCGATGGATGGTTTATTAGTTAAATTCTTGTTTAATTGTTGGCTTAATTAATAAAATTTGACATCTCTCTTTTTAAATATTAGGTGGCTAGTAATTAATTTAATGTTTTTCGACAGTGATGCTAAGACTGAACCAACTGGAGATTCTGTATTAATTTGATAAAGGAGTAGCTACCCGGTATTTAATTAGACGGGGTGTCACATTCCGTTAACAAAATACAACCACAAATGATTACAAAAAAAATAATAAAATCCCTATCAATTATGACACAAGACCCGACTAGAGGCATAACAAGATAAAACTTGCAAATGCTTATAACCCCAAAGCTAAAAGATACATTATCAAAGTACTTGGAGAAAGATTTACTGAAACACACTTGCAAAATATCAATGGGTGAAGAAATTCATAATATGAAAGAGTTAGTCATAAGAGATATAAATATATATAGTATACTAACATAGAATATGAAACATCATTCAAGTTTTCTCCTAAATACGAAAACTTCCCCTTTTTTATAAGAACTTCTTCGCAAAACTTCTTACCCTTTTTGTTAAGGAAGTAGATAAAGAAAATTAATAAGAAAAGAGAGTCAGTTAAAGCATAATGATCACATGAAGTAAATAAGATAGAGCTAAGGTAGTATACTCTATGAGAAAAATTTATTAATCACAAATTTAGGTATGCAATACATTGTGAACAAAAACTCCTAAACATCATTATTTGGATAAAGCTAATAACATGATGAAATTTATCAACCCAGAACATAAGATTATATCTCATATGAAAAAAAAAGAATAACATTGAGTAAATTCAATCTTGAGTTCAATTAAAATTAACAATTCAAGAACAAATGACTCAAAGTTTTGATAGTAGTAAAAGTTTCCAATAGCTTTTAAGATATTTTCAAATAACACCTTTATCTTCCTCAATGAGGGATTTATTTAAAACTATTAGTTTCATATTCTTGGTGTTACTCAATTTTTGGATGAATACATGTCTTTCAGACATCTCTTTTTTGAAAATATTTTTGCATGTGGCGACTGTAAGGACAAATTTCCAATCGAGTCATTTGTTATATTGGCTTTATTCCGTTGGACAAAACACTTTTGGGATATACTGCATCAAGGATCATTCAACGCAAAGATTCAAGCATCGCATCCAAAGTTCATGCGTTATCAATATTCATGCCATGCTATCTATCCTACGAAGGTATATGACCAAAATACAATTTTATGTGTTGGAGTATTTTGACTAATCAAGAATTTTTCAAATAAGAAAATGTTCGTAAATAAGCAATATTAATATTGAAAAATCCTTGAAATCAATTTGGACAATTTTGAGCAAAATTCATAATCTCGTTCGAAGTTTAATCCAGGTCGTTCGAACAACCTGGATCTAACGACTTACCACAGCCTACACTGGTGGCTCATTAGAAGTTCATTAGAAAGGTCGTTCGAACGAGGTTTCTAACGACCTCTATAATTCTATACTGGCACGCCGTTAGATATCTCGTTCGAACGAGAAGTCGTTCGAACGAACTCGTTCGAATGAGTTTTTGCCAGGTCTGATTTTTTAAACTTATATTTGAGCAGTTTTTTCCTAAAACTGTTTTTGCCCACTACTTTTTCAGTTATTTTCATATGGACGAAAATCAGTTTTATATGTCAAGGAAGTTCATTTTTGAATGAGAACCTTTTCCACAACTTCCCTCTTTTTGATAAAAATCAACTCCAACATTTTTATCATCTTTTAAACAAAACCCCTTCATTCAAATTCACATTCAACAAGCAAGTTTGCGGTGGATCTCTGCATTCAAGCTTTGAGGAGACGGTGGTTTTGGTCTTCGGTGGATACCGCAACACGAGGGGTGTTGAGCAACACGTTGGAGCTTCGAGGACTACAACTTCAGAGGTCAAGGACGGCATAAGCGAGTAATGAGTGAGTCAATGTCTGTAAGTCTTTTGAGTCTCTTGTAAAACCTATTGTTGTAGTGGATTTTGTTTAGGCCTAGCCGTCCGAGGTTTTTCCCATTTGGGTTTTCCTCGTACATCGGCGTGTTGTGGTTGGGATTTTCGCATTTCATTTTATTAACTCACCTAGATGCATGTTTAGGATAAAATGAATATAATTGGAATTTGTTCTTGCAAACTTGTGAAACTGCGTTTAAATTGAAATTGAAGAATACCACTTTATATCTAATATTAAAATTGGATTTCGTGTGTGTGTATTCTACGAATTAAACTAAGATCATACAACCTTGCAACTTCAAATTGGTATCAGAGCTTGTTTCTAAAAGTTATTTAGATGAATCCTGGAGGTTATATGGATAGTTTTTCGTCGAATAGACTACCTTTGTTTGATGGAACAAATTATACCTATTGGAAAACACGTATGAAATCCGCTCTTAAATCTATTGATGAACGTGTTTGGGTCACTGTTGAAAGAAGATGGTCCCCTCCTACTATGGTTGTTAATGATGAACGTATTTTGACTACTGTTGAACAATGGAGTGAGGAAGATTTAAAATGGTGTAACTTTAACTCTAAAGGATTAAATGCCTTATTTGGTGTCGTGTCTCCCGATGAATTTCATCGTATAATGACGTGTGAAACGTCAAAGGAAGCTTGGAACATTCTCCAAGTTACTCATGAGGTAACTAGTGTTGTTAAAGCATCAAAACTTCAAAATTTAACTACACAATTTGAAACTATCACTATGAAAGAAACTGAAACTTTTGATGAGTTTTATGCTCGTTTATCTGACATAGTTAACTCTTGCTTTAACTTATGTGAAAAAATACCTGAAAATCGAGTTGTTAAGAAAATACTTAGATGTCTTCCTAAGCAATTCATTCCTAAAGTCACTGTTCTTAATTCTTTAGGAAACCTAAATACTTTAAAACTTGAAGAACTTGTTGGTGATTTGGAAACATATGAACTAGATATGTTTCCTAAAGATAACAAAGGGAAAGATAAAGGAGTTGCTTTAAAAGTTAAGAAAGTTGATGTGTCTGATTCTGATGAGTCTGACTTTGATTCTGATGATATAGCCTTATTTGCTAAAAAATTTAAAAAATTTCTCAAGTTTAAAAAACAAAACTCTAAATTTGAAAAACCTAAATTTGAGAATAAAAACAAAGGAGGAAATAAAAAATTCACTAATCAGGATTCAAAGAAGTTCAATAAAGACAACTTTAAGTAGGATGATTCGGAGAGATGCTTTGAATGTGAGGGACGTGGTCATAGAGCTTTCGAGTGCCCCACAAAACTTAAAAGACAAGGCAAAGAAAAAGCCGTTTACAATGCTACTCTAAGTGATAGTGATAATGAGTCTGAAGACTCTGATAACCCGTCTAAAAATAACTTCACTGCCTTTATGGCGAGCCTTGATAGTAATTCGTGTGAGTCATACCTTAATGTTGACAATTCTGAACAAAATCTAGAGGTTGTTTCTACTCATTCTACCAGTAGTGATGAAAAAGAGAGTGATAGTGATATAGATGAGAGTGAACTACAAACTGCTTATTCCGAACTCTACAATGAATCTCTTCGCATTCAAAAAGTCAACAAAAGATTAACCTTGAAAGTCTTAACTTTAGAAAAAAGAGTTGAAAGGCCTAAAGGAGAAGGAGGCTTTAGTTAGTCAACTCGAGGCAATTAAAATATCTCTTTCTGAAAAGCTTATCATGATTGGTAAAGAAAAATGTGACTTGATTATCTCCTTAGAAAGTGTTAACAAATATCTTAATGAGTCTCTAGAAATTAGAACATCTCTAGAAGCTAAAATAGCCCAACTTGAAAAAGATCTCGAGTCCTCTCGTGAAGTTAAAGTCACACTCGAGGACAATTCAGGAAGAATGGGAAAATTATATCTAGGTCCTGTTTTAGGATATAAGGAGAAAGGGTATCAAGAGAGAAAGGGTATAGTTTATGAAGAAGGAAATTCTTCAAAAGTCAAATCTGAACCTATTGCTAAGTTTGTTACAAAATCTAAAGTTCCTAAAGTAAATCCCACTAAGAAACCTTTAAAAGTCGGCCCAAAGCAACCCTATGTATGCTCATATTGTCACAAACGGGGTCATCTTAAAGATTTTTGCTACAAACTTGGAAAGAACCCTCAATTCACAAATTCAAAACAACCCTATAGCTCCTTAGCTAATCTTAAGAGTTAAGTCGAGTATCTAGTCAATACTTCTAAAAATCTAATGGAAGAGTTTCTTAGGTTTTCTAAAGTCCAAGGAAATAACTCTAATTATAAGACTAGAGCCAATCAAGGAAAGAAAACTACTCAATCTTGGGTTAAGAAAATTCAAACCAAGAAAGCATTTGTCGCTCACGTTGCACTAAAGGCACAAAATACCTCTCAATGGTACTTTGATAGTGGTTGTTCTAGACATATGACTGGCGATAAATCTCTATTTACCACTCTCGAAAACCATAAAGATGGTAAAGTAACTTTTGGGGATGGTAGCAAGTCGCAAATCATTGGTAGAGGTTCTATTGAAATCTCAGGATTACCTAAACTAGAAAATGTCCTTTATGTTGATGGTCTAAAGGCTAATTTGATAAGTATTAGCCAACTATGTGATGATAATCTTGATGTGAAATTTAGTCAATCGGAGTGCATCGTTTATGATCAGTCAGGTGAATCGATTTTACATGGTGTTAGAACTAGTGACAATTGCTATGGAATCATTCCAAAATCTTCCTTAGTCTACAATAATGTAAAAACCTCTTCTACCAAACTTTGGCATCAAAGATTAGGTCATGTTAACTTTAGAGATCTTGACAGACTTGTGAGAAAGGAGCTTGTTCGAGGTTTACCACCACTAGGAAAGCTAACGTCCACCATTTGCGGACTGTGTCAATTTGGAAAACAAATTAAAAGTCCTCATAAAAAGTTAAACTCGATAACAACATCTCGTGTCTTAGAATTGGTACACATGGACCTTATGGGTCCAACTCGTACCGAGAGCATAGGAGGGAAAAGATACATCTTGGTTATGGTGGATGATTTCTCTAGATACTCTATTGTAGGTTTTTTAAGAGAAAAATCTGAAATAGTAGACGTTCTTACTGTTAAATGTAGAGCTCTCCAAAATCTTCACGGTGTTACCATAAAGAGCTTTAGGAGTGATAATGGAACCGAATTCAAGGAATCCGGTGTGAATGCCTTCTGTGATGAAATAGGAATAAAACATGAATTCTAGGTCGTTCGAACACCTCAACAAAATGGTATAGTTGAACGAAAAAATCGAACGATCCAAGAAATGGCAAGATATATGCTCCTTGGAAGAAATGTGCCCCGTAGGTTTTGGGCCGAAGCGGTTAACACTGCATGTCACACAGTAAATAGAGTTTATTTGCGTCCTAACACTAACAAAACTCCATATGAATTGTGGACGGGTAAGAAACCAAATTTGTCATATTTTAGAGTGTTTGGAAGTCCATGCTATATTCTTAGAGATAGAGAACTTCTAGGGAAATTTGACTCGAGGAGTAATGAGGGTATTTTCCTAGGATATTCTCAAAATAGTAGAGCATTTAGAGTTTTCAACTTAAGTAACTCTAAAGTAATGGAATCCATAAATGTTGTCATAAAAGATGATGCTCCAGCCACACAAATTAATAATGAGGAAGATTTGTCATGTGAGTGTGATGTTGTGTTAAATGTTGAAAGTATTGATTCTCTAAATGATTTGGTTGTCCCAACTACCGAGAAAAAGGAAGTTACTCCTTGGGTGCGTAAAAATCATGACACTTCACAAATTATAGGAGATCCCGAGGTAGGTGTCAAGACTAGGGTGCAATTAGAAAATGAAGTTACCTATTTATGCTATACTTCAACAATTGAACCCAAAAACTATAAAGAAGCATTAAAAGATGAACATTGGATTAATGCTATGCAAGAAGAACTGTTTCAATTTAAGAAAAATGATGTTTGGGAATTAATCCCTAAGCCTTCTAATACCAATGTCATTGGCACTAAATGGATTTTTAAAAATAAAATGGATGAAAATGGTGTCATTGTTCGAAATAAAGCTAGATTAGTTGCTCAAGAATATACCCAAATAGAAGGTGTTGACTTTGAAGAAACTTTTGCTCATGTTTCTAGGTTAGAATCGGTTCGTCTTTTACTCTCCATAGCATGTCACCTTCAATTTAAATTATATCAAATGGATATCAAAAGTGCCTTTTTAAATGGTATTATTCAAGAGGAAGTATACGTTGAATAACCAAAAGGGTTTGAGGACCCAAAACATCCTACTCATGTATTCTTTCTAAAGAAAGCTTTATATGTCTTAAAACAAGCTCCCCGTGCTTGGTATTAAAGACTCACCTCTTATCTCCTTTCTCGTGGCTTTTTGAGAGGGGGAGTAGATATGACACTTTTCGTTCGGCGTGACGAAAAAGATATCCTTGTTGCTAAAGTTTATGTCGACGACATAGTGTTTGGGTCTACGTGTGATAAACATACTCAAATTTTTTCAAAAGAAATGCCCAATGAATTTGAGATGAGTATGGTAGGTGAACTTACTTTCTTTCTAGGTCTTCAAGTTCGTCAACTCAAAAGTGGTATATTTTTGTCCCAAACTAAGTATGCTAAAGACATCGTTAAGAAATTTAAACTCGAATCCGCTAAACATGCTCGTACTCCTATGAGCTCCTCTATTAAAATTAGTAAAGATACTGACGGACAGGATGTAGAGCATACACTTTTTAGAAGTATGATAGGTAGTTTACTTTACCTAACTGCGAGTCGTCCAGATATTTCATTTAGCGTAGGAGTTTGTGCTCATTATCAAGCCGCACCAAAAGAGTCTCATTTACTTGATATTAAACGTATCATCAAATATGTTAGTGGGACCCTGTATTTTGGCATTTGGTACTCTTTTGACACCAATGATTGTCTATCGGCATATTCAGACGCCGATTGGGCAGGAGATGTTGATGGATGTAAAAGTACATCTGGCGGTTGTTTCTATTTTGGAAGTGCACTTGTCTCGTGGATGAGCAAGAAACAAAATTCTATTTCCTTGTCCACGGCGGAGGCCGAATACATTGCCGCCGGGAGTTGTTGCACTCAACTCATTTGGATGAAACAAATGTTGGAAGATTACGGTATTTCCCAAGGCACTATGACCATATATTGTGATAATACTAGTGCAATTCATATTTACCGTAATCCCGTTCAACATTCTAGAACCAAGCATATTAAGATCCGTGAACATTTCATTTGTGACTTGGTTGAAGAGAAAATTGTTTCTCTAAGCTTCGTTCCTACCGATCGACAATTGGCCGATATCTTTACTAAACCTCTAGATGCCCTTAGGTTTGAAAACCTTAGGAAATCAATTGGGGTTTGCTCCATTGATTGAGATCGAAGTCGTTTATCTAGTTTAGGCTGCTACTCTTGTATATTTTTATGCCTATGAACTAGATTTCCTTTGTATATATTTTATTCAAAATCTCAAACCTATTTTTTCTTTATTTTCAAGGAAAACGGGAATGGTTAGAAAAGCTATCAAAATTTTTGTCCATATGGCTTTATGATCGGTGTATTCAAATCCCTATCTTTTTCCATGTTCAAGTGGCTTTCGATGAATAGTTAATCCATACATTGTTTATCTTGTGCACAATAATGCTCTTTTATGATATACAATTTTGTGATTTCCTCACATCTTTGCCTTTTGCACACACCGTACACGGAATATTACGAATATCTTGTTCACATTGTTCTTGCAAAGTGAGATATGATGTTGTCTTCTCAATCCTGTCACATCCCTTATAAGCAATCGAAATTGTGCATGATCATCCGTTGCCCGGATTGAAACAAAATGATAATATTCTTCCGGTTGTTTTTTGTTTCAAGCAATGGAATCGGGCTGCGAAACACATAAAAGTTTTTGCGTGAAAAGCCACCATTTGCATTCTTATTTGTGTGGCTAAAATAGAGGCATTGAAAATGATATATATATATAATGCCAAAGCCAAAATAATAGGCTTGGTTGAGTCTTCAAAAAGATACGTCTCAATCTATTGTTACTCATGGGAGATATAAGTTGAAGATCAACGGGCATGCACATTTCATCAATTTATTGTTTTCTCCTTGTGACATTATTGGCGAGAGAATCATCTATTTTGTATGCTTGTTACATTCGTGGTTAAGTGTTCAACAATATTTCATTTTTTACACAAGGCTAATCTGAGTGAATATTGCACGTATATATTGTTTGGCATTACGCACTTGTACAATGTTGTGGCTAAAAACTTTCACTCGTATTGTTCACACCCCTACATTCTCGCTCCCACTATTTGGATATGTTTCCTCAAGCTAGGATTAATAAAATCACATTTTGGCATTATTCTGGCCATCCCAATTCCTGATATTATGGTATTTTTCACTATATTTTATGATATTTTTATTTTAAAATTTTTAATTTTCGTTAGAAATTCTCGTTCGAACGAGATTTCTAACGACATCCATAACCCCCATTCTGTCTCTTCGTTTGAAATATTGTTCGAACGACAAATTTCGTTCGAACCAACTTCTAACGAGTTATCTCTCGAGTCCAAACTGTCTCGTCGTTCGAAATATCGTTCGAATGACAAAGTTCGTTCAAACGAACTTCTAACGAGTTATCTCACGAGGTGAAACTGTCTCGTCGTTCGAACAACATCACTCGTTCGAACGACCTGGAGTTAAAATGGTCCGATTCTCTTCCCCATAACTGCAGCCCACGTTTCCCAATACCCTTTCCATTTTCCCAGACCTCTCTTCCATTTTATCCTCTCTTCCATTTTCCCCTCTCCTTTTCTTTCTCTCTCCCACGTTTTTCCCTCTTCCCACTCTCTTTCTCTTTCCCCTATTTCATTCTTCCTCAAACCTTCATCCATTCCTTCATTTACCGATTTCTGCTGCCTCTTCATCCTCCATTAATGGTAATTTTTTTTCTTACTCTTTTGCTCTCTTCCGATATATATACTTCTATATATATATATATATATATACCCCTCTATTCCCTTATATCTATATATTCCTATCTATCTATATATATATATATATATATATATATATATATATATATATATATATATATATATATATATATAGATGTATATATATGTATATATATACATATATATCTATATATATATTTATATATATCTATTTGCTGTTGGGGAACATCTCAACATCGATTTTTTAATTTTTTCCCAACATTTGTATATATGCATGTGTGTATCTCTCTCATTTTTTTTGGGGCTATCTTCTTTTGTGTATTTGTATATGTTGCCCCTGATTAAAATATATCCCATGAATATTTTTTTTCCCAAATGAAAATTCAGTTACTATTCATGGAATTTATTTTAATAAAAAAAAAATTTCCTTTAATTTTTTTATTTCTACAGGAGAATGGGAATTATGCTGATTGGTTGTTGGTTTCTTGGTGTAATCGGTGGTTTGGTTGGACGTTGTTCGGGTAGGTTATAGTTTCTATCATTTTTCATGGCCCGTAATCGTCACCAACGGCGCATAAGCGATTCCCTCGAGGAACGCACCTCGTCCTCTGATGAGGAATCCCGTGCCATTCCCGACCTTAAACTGCGTTGGCGGACCCTTGCCAAACATACCCTATATCACACTCAAGGGTTCGCTACCCGTTCCGTTGTTAGGGAGAAAGTTATTAATCTCCACTCTCTCCACGGCACAACTGTGCATTCGTGGATTTCCGATTTAGGGTGGGACCCTCTCTTCTCTCTCAGGGATGTCATTTTTCCCGACCTTGTTCGGGAATTTTATTTTGGCCTGATCAACAGGGATACTCACCTTTACTGTAGGGTGCGTGGTCGGGAGATTATAGTCTCTCCCGACTCAATAGCTCAACTCCTTCCCCTCCCTCGGGTAACTAATCCCTCTTTCCCTTGGACATCCGATACATGTCCCGATCCCACTCTTGTCTTTAGTACTGTTTTTAGGTTTCTCCCTCCCGGCACAGTCACTATTTTCCATAAAAATTTACATCCTGACTTTATGGTCCTTAATTGGATCGTATGCGCCTGCCTTCTCCCCCGTGCCAACACCACTCAAATCACAAAATAGCACGTGGACCTCATGTTTGCTATCAGCATTCGAGCTCACATTGACCTCCCCTCCTATATTTTTAGTGTGATTCGGTCTGTTAGGATCCTTCCCTCCAACCCCACTTGACAGGCCCTCCCTTTTGCGGTCATTTTCAATCGTTTTTGTCTTACCGCCGGTTGCCCCCGTGTCTCCACCGATATCCCCACCGCTAAATACCAAACCGTCGACATGACCTCCGTTAGTCGTTCTTGTGGTCATTTTCCACCGGATACACCTCCCCTTACCCCCTCCACCTCTTCCCACTCTGCCGCTTCCTCTCACCCCGCCCCTAGTCGTTCCGCCCCCTCCCGCTCTATCCATCGCCCCTCACCTTCCCCTATTCCCGCACCCGTCGCATCGGAGGATTTTCTATTTTTCCGTTCACAGGTTGAACAATTTCAGGAGGATCGCCGTCAGGACTGGGCACTTATGCAGGAGCTTATACTGACTATGTAGCAGGGCGCGAGGCCCAAGCCCATCGAGATGCCGCTCGGGACGAAGCCCAAGCCCGTCGAGATGAAGCCCAGGCTCGTCGAGACTCTCTCCTTTTAGAGCATCTTGATGCCATCCGCCGTCTGGAGATGCGCCGCGGGGCAGGCTCTTCCGGCACCCGCTCTCTTCCCGATGACACTCCACCCGATGCTCCTGCCTCTTGATGTGCTTGGCTCATTTCATGTTTATTTTTTTGTGAGGATGAGTGATTTATTACTCTCGTGTATTGGATTAATTATTTCATTGTATGAACCTTCACTATTTCCCCTTTCCCCCTTAATGCATTCTCAGTATGTTCATTGTTATTCTTCATTATTTCTATTTCCTACTTTGTAGTCTATTCTCTTTTCTATTGCAGGCCCCTAATCCCTTTGTCTTTTCCGGGCAAAAAGGGGGAGAAACTTTCATTCATAAGAATTCATATATAGGGGGAGTTGGATAAATTTGGGTAATTTAATTAAATATTAATATTCATTGAATTTAATAATAATTGAAGGTAATTATAATTGAATTTCCTAATTGATTTTAATGTTAACCATATGCATAATTTAGGGGGAGTTAAACTCTTAACATTGAATATTGAGACGTTCATGTACCATTCACAAAATATGCTATCACATTATCTTATATAATTACTCTCTATTTCCCCATGCGTTTATGAATTTGTTGTTTCATGTGTGTAGGATACATATCCTACTCCTTTGTAGCTCGTCAGTCTTGTCTTTGTGTCCGTCTTTTTTTTTGGGTTTTTGGGATGGGCCTTAGAAACGGCTTGACGGCTGCCTTAGCAAATTCTGTCTTTTATTTATTTTTATTATTCTGTTTTGTCCCGGAATAGCCAAAGGGGGAGATTTGTAAGGACAAATTTCCAATCGAGTCATTTGTTATATTGTCTTTATTCCGTTGGATAAAACACTTTTGGGTCATACTGCATCAAGGATCATTCAACGCAAAGATTCAAGCATCGCATCCAAAGTTCATGCGTTATCAATATTCATGCCATGCTATCTATCCTACGAAGGTATATGACCAAAATACAATTTTATGTGTTGGAGTATTTTGACTAATCAAGAATTTTTCAAATAAGAAAATGTTCGTAAATAAGCAATATTAATATTGAAAAATTCTTGAAATCAATTTGGACAATTTTGGGCAAAATTCATAATCTCGTTCGAAGTTTAATCCAGTTCGTTCGAACGACCTGGATCTAACGACTTACCACAGCCTACACTGGTGGCTCGTTAGAAGTTCATTAGAAAGGTCGTTCGAACGACCTCGCTCGAACGAGGTTTCTAACGACCTCTATAATTCTATAATGGCACGCCGTTAGATATCTCGTTCGAATGAGTTTTTGCCAGGTCTGATTTTTTAAACTTATTTTTGAGCAATTTTTTCCTATAACTGTTTTCGCCCACTACTTTTTCAGTTATTTTCATATAGACGAAAATCAGTTTTATATGTCAAGGAAGTTCATTTTTGAATGAGAACCTTTTCCACAACTTCCCTCTTTTTGATTAAAATCAACTCCAACATTTTTATCATCTTTTAAACAAAACCCCTTCATTCAAATTCACATTCAACAAGCAAGTTTGCTGTGGATCTCTGCATTCAAGCTTTGAGGAGATGGTGGTTTTGGGCTTCGGTGGATACCGCAACACGAGGAGTGTTGAGCAACGCGTTGGAGCTTCGCGGACTACAACTTCATAGGTCAAGGACGGCATAAGCGAGTCATGAGTGAGTCAATGTCTGTAAGTCTTTTGAGTCTCTTGTAAAACCTATTGTTGTAGTGGATTTTGTCTAGGCCCAGCCGTCCGAGGTTTTTCCCATTTGGGTTTTCCTCGTACATCGGCGTGTTGTGGTTGGGATTTTCGCATTTCATTTTATTAACTCACCTAGATGCATGTTTAGGATAAAATGAATATAATTGGAATTTGTTCTTGCAAACGTGTGAAACTGCGTTTAAATTGAAATTGAAGAATACCACTTTATATCTAATATTAAAATTGGATTGCGTGTGTGTGTATTCTACGAATTAAACTAAGATCATATAACCTTGCAACTTCAGACTTTCATACATTCATTACTAAGATGGGCATGCTTTACAATTTTCAAAAGTAGCATCATACAATTAAAGTTATATGCCTAACCACACCATTTATCATGATTTTTGTATAGCATTTTGCTTTTATAGTTCTTCAAATCATGATAAATTCTCACACATACACACTTGAGGATAATGGACTCTCTCACACAACTATTTGAAGCTTTGAACCATTTGTAAAAGATTGTGCAACTTTGTCCTTCCTCATAAAGTGGTTTCTATATAATGTGTAGTGCAGTGTAAAGTGCAATAAGATATGAGCTTGTGTTTTCAATAAAAAAATTCTCAAAGATTATTAGACTTTATAAGAAAATAGAAATTTGTCCTATGATGCAAAAAATCATTTTTATCCAAACAAAAGGAAAAAGTATTCAAACTTTTAATATATAAGTTCGGTGGGATTGTGAAAAATATGAACTATAATTAGATATTCAATATATTCTAATATAAATAACGGACGAGAATAAAGATATTATTCGAATCCAAGTGTTTATTGAAATAAGTAAATGTATGTACAATCCGAACGGAAAAGAATGTGAATATATGAATAGTGATTTTTTGAATGAATCCGGACAATTAATAATATGATATTCCGTCCACTTCCATCTGTTTATTGTAAACATAATCAAAAGAACACATAATTAACAAATTTATATGGATCCATAAATTTAACTCATGAATACCCAATTATAGATGTTATTTGTTCTATGATCATACAAGATGTTATGTATTATATATAACGTTAGGATCTTAGATCAACATGATTATCACATATAATCATTATGCAGAACATAAAATGATATTATAATAACATACCTCCATCATGTAATAAATGAAAAGATTGACGGAGCTGTCGACCTTAACAATGTCCGATCAGTCTTATCTTCATATTATGGCTTCATCTTCTCATTGTGAAAAACGTGTTTCAATTTCAGCGCATTCTAGCGATTATATCTTCCTATATGGTCAAAACACTATTTTTCAAATCAACTATCATTGAGATTGAAATTTCTCTCCCATATCCTATAATTTCATCATGATGTCTTTTAGTGTGTTTGAATGATGTAAAATGAGTCACTTATTTATAGGCAGGGACATGACCCAAATCTCCAGGAGTCACTTAATCTCAACCATCCATCAAGGTAGATACCTAAGAGTCCTTTTGACTCCTAGTATTTGGAGTATCCTTTCATTAACCAAAGTGACTCTTAGTATCAACATAACTATGGAGCAAATTATGGAGAATTATTATTTAACATTATTCTAACATTCTCCCACTTAGTCCATAATTATCATAAGGCGCGCAATAATGTTTGAGTCAGCCTTAAATGTATTTTCATAAATACCTCAACCAAACAAATCATTAATGTGAGTAATGGCGCTCACAAACTAATTAAAAAAAACATGATTGCTTCCATGTACCACCATATTATACCTCTTCCAACAAGGTCTATAAATTGGATTATTCAATAATGGCCGTATAATGTCTTAAATAAAAGACTATTTCTATCACATTCATCAATTCAGATGCATGTAAACTTATATTGCAAGATAAAAATTGAAATGTTTAGAATAAACTATAATTGATATAAAATATAGTGTCAAAAATTAAGCACCAAACAATTCACAACACTTGTACTTAATTGGCTACATGCAAACCCATATCTTAAGCATGCTTCATGAATATTCTTTGGTGATAGCCAATTATTAGTGGATATGCTATGTTAACACTTCTACTAATGCGTTCAACTGACACTTATTGTTTTCGAACTTCTTCGTTAATATATAGGTAGTACATACTAATGTACCTAGGTTCTTTAAAATACTATCAATTCTTCGTAACGAATATTGCAATGGCATTATCATAATATTTCAACAACTTGGTAATAGTGTGAGCAACTCTAAGTTTCGAAATAAATTTCTACAGCCATAATTCATAAATTATAGCCTCAAAGTATGCTACATAAAATATTTAATTGCTTCTCACTCTTTCATAATATTGGCCACTTGGCCAAAGCAATCCTACTTAATCAAGAACGAACAATTATCGTAAGTGCGAGCATATAATATTCTAGGCATCTCATTACTTCATACTCTAAAAAAAATTTATTTCTCTAATCTAACATTCGTTACTAAGAGAAATCCAAGAAATATATAAATTTACACCCACTGGATTCAAGGTATATATATTAATGAAAAATAAATAAAGTATTCTTAAAAATACCATTGGTGAAAAACTGACATAAGTTTATACAGATCTTTTTTTAAACTCTAATAAGTTTTTACACTAAATGTAACTCTTAAAATAAAAGGACCTACTAAAGCCATAAGAATTTCACATTTTAAGGTATAGGTGAAAATATTTATTTACACCCCTTTTTCTAATGATAATAAAAACTTTGACCACAAGTCTAGCTTTATATTGTTGATTATCACGAGGGGCGTGTTCTAGTCTAGGGGTGGAAGCGGTACGGGTTTTTACCGTACCGTACCATTTTGGTCCGAAAAAAAATGGTTTGGGTTTCATATATTAGAATACCAGAAATCGGACTTACCGAAACCGAAATTACTGAAAAAAGTTTGTTGGTTTTGGTTTTAATATTTAAAAAACCGATTTACCAAAATTACCATACCGAATTTACCGAAACCAGAAAAATCGTATCGAAATTACCGTACCGTACCGAATTTATCAAAACCAAAAAAAACCGTGCCGAAATTACCGTACCGTACTGAATTTACCAAAATTACCGTACCGAATTTACCGAAACCAGAAAAAGTTGGTTTTGGTTTTAATATTTAAAAAAGTTGGTTGGTTTTGTTTTTGGTTTTTTGGGGCTTTTAGTGCTGTTTACCGAAACAAAAAAAGATGAAACCAGAAATCAGAAAAAACCAGAATTTACCGAAATCATAAAAAACTAAAATTACCGAAAAAACCAAAATACCGGTCGGTTTGGTTTTGGTATTGATTTTGGTATATCGGGTGATAAACTGGTACAGTTTGGTTTTACCATCCAGAGTTTGGTTTTGGTATTGGTATTTACTATTTACCGACCAAACCTTACCACTTACACCCCTATTCTAGTGTTAAAGACCCATTTACACTCGACTCTAGTGTGTTAATTAGGTAAACGCCATCCTAAACTTCATTTTGGTCGATTAATGACAATATAATTTTTGAAACTTGTGAAAATAAAATTATGATATTTTCGTATTCCTCTATCAAATTCACATTCTTTTGATAAATCTCATAATCACTGAGACTAGCAAACTCATTTGAGAGATTCTAAAAATTATTTGTATCTATTAACCAATCGAACAATTAATTTGGATGTTAAGGTAATGACAAGAGTATCTTAACTTCTTTTATAACCACATTAGGTGATTTGATACTTCCACTGATTTCACCATTTTCTAAAGAATTTGACATTTTCTATTTCAACAGTAAATAGTGTACCCTCTTGAAAGTATAGAGACATAATTGTAAAACTCAATTCTTTTAATGGATTCGAAATCCATGCATGTAATAGACATTCCCAATCATGCGGGAGTGTGAATTTGGGTAAGTAAAGTGGTATTTTTATAATACACTTTTAGACATATATCTAAAATTTTTTCTGAATAACTATTTATTGTGTAATAATTGAAAAAACAATTCAACTCAATATTATTAAAATAACTATAGGGAGGCATTAGGGATGTATACGGATATTCAAAAATCTATAATCATTAGATTTTTGAATCCTTAATTTCACGGAGAATGGATCGGGTAGTATGTTTAAATATCCTAAAAAATAAATAAGGATATGAATAGTATATGTATTTGTTACGGATAATTCGTATCCGAAGCGGAGTATCCACATTTACGAATATTTATTTTCTCGTATATTCATATCTGTTGAATATTTAAAATTAAATTTAATATAATTTATTCTTAATTATGTAACTTATATTTATATATTTATTTTATAATATAAAAGACCCACGCCATTAATTTAACGATATTTTATTAGTTGGACCCTATGGAGGTCTGATTAAAATATAATGTTGATTGTGGCTCTTTAACAATCAAAACACTCCTGCAAAAGTTAATTTTACACAACCACAAAGGACATCTTTGGAATGGGTTCCACAAGATCTCTATTTAGAGTATGAACATATCTCGGAGCGTCTCTTTGTGATGCTCGAACGTACCGAAATTGATAACCGTATGATCTAGTTCTCTTGTTGCTATTATTTATTTTTCCCTTATGTAACAAAAATAAATAAATAAATGGGCATGCTTTCATTCGAGTTACCAATATTAGAGAGTTGCCGCCATCATCGTCCTTTAATTGAGTGAAAAGACCAAGTTACTCATTAGGTAGACTAAAAATTAGTGGAGTTTCATGTAAAATGGGCGAGGTATTGTCGTGATCTCTAACTCACACAGATGTGCCCAAATAGGTTCTTTTTTCTGAGCCTTATTTCATGTTTAAATAATTGAGTCTTAATAATCTAATCTAATGAAAAGTTGAGTCAACAAAATTAAAGGAAAATAAATTCTCACATAATTTGGAAGCATTCCAGTTTTTATTAATAAGCATTAGAATCCTAATGATGTTTTTGTCATGAACATCATTATGTAATCACTTCATCACATATATGTATCATTGATTTCTTCAAAGTTGGACTTTGCCTCAACAAAGATCATCAAAGGTGAGATGGCCTTATGTAGGTTATATATATATACTAGGTGAAAACCCGCGCGATGCGCGGGATCGTCATGGGGCATTCATACAAATAAATGGATGAATAACCAATATGAAGGTTAAGATCGTAAATTGTAGTTAACGGCCATTAAAATTGAAAAAGATTATTATAGAAGACATAAAAATGTATTTCCTTGAATTGCCAAAATTATTATACTATATATTTAAGATTAAGATTAACAATAGTATAAGAATTTTTCAACTCCTATATTTTAAATATTGATTCTTAACAATCAAATTAAAGGTATATAATGAAAAAATAAAATGACCAATTTACGTTTAGTTCCTAGGATCTAAGAACATTTACACCTAGTTCACTTTATTTTTTTCATATTCTAAAAACTTTCTTGTCAATTTTTTTGGCAAATATATATTTTTTTAGTTTAAAACTTTTGAGGGATTGTTGTGTATTTTTAAGTTTTAAACTTTTACTTGGTTATTATTTTACCATTTTATTTGGTTGGTTATATATGTTTCTTTATAGTTGGTTTTGACAATTTCAAATCATTTGGATTGTATCATACCATTAATTCTCTAGAACAGCTCCAGTTGAGCTTGTCAGTTCAAAGTTTAAAAATCCATGTATGAATATGATTGATTTTTCAGAAAACTAAAGTAACAGAACCAAAACCCAAAAACTCATTATATAAAACTTGAAACCCATGTTTCATTTCATGAAACTAATCAATTTCTACCTAATTTCCAAAGAAAATAAAACGGACAACACAAAATGAAATACAAATGTATACCAATAAAACAAAATATAGTATTTTTCCAGTAATTAATCTCTCTACACTATAATCTATGTTTTGAAAAAATATTTCCATATTGGGTATTCAAATTTGAGAATATTTTGTGCTTATGTGTTAAACTTATGATTTGATAATTTTCTTATAATCCTAATTAGTTTAATAAAGATGAAAATAATATTTTATTCAAATATTTGAATTTTCAGACTAAAAAAAGAATACAAAATTAACATCTCTTAGTCATTTCATCAAACACCCTCTAAACACCCCTCTAATAAATACAACCACCATAAAAAAACAAAAGGTACTCCCTACAAACAAATTCCAATCAGGATCTAATTTAAAAACCAACCCATGAACCACTTTTCCCCTCCAAACCTCATGATAATCATAACATAACTTGAGTAGAAAAGGGAAAGTATGATCATAGACTTCCATATGTATCCACCATCTTTAATGACCTATTCAATTAAAATACAATAACATCATTACCATCATATAATCAGAATGATCTAAACCACAAAAAGTTGTGTCAATTTAAAAAACTTACAATGGGTATAGATTTATTTCCAGATATTTCTCTTTGTATTGCTCCCTAAAATCTATCCTATATTCACATACATCAATCAAATTGTACTAAATAATTAATTGATTATGAACCAAAAGTTTTGAGATCAGTTCCATACATGAATACGAAGAAAACACTGCCAGGCATCTTGGGCTTGTTAGAATCATTTTCGACCTTTCCTTTCTTAGCTATTTGTGTGGATTCTCTTTTCTTAATAGGAAGCCTACAAATAAAAAAATATATCCAGTGATTAAGCTAGCATCTACATAGATATAAAATAAATGGATGACAGATAGGAAAATTGATATTTGAATATTTGAAGTCATTTTAATCTTTTCAAGACTTAAAAATAAATAAAAAAAATTCTTTAAAAAATGACCATTTTAGAGGGGTGAATCCTTTTTTTGGAGCTCAATTGAAATATTTGAAATATCTGAAAACATTTGAGTTAGTGGAAACAATTTTTAATCCAACTTTTATTGTTTCCATATTGATCTTAAGGTTATAAAATAGTCAGCACCAAAATATATTTTGCATAGGTAACATACATTTTGGTCACACTCCCAGGATAACCCATACTCAGCACTCTCAACACCTCAAAACAAACAACAGTCTTACTCATTGGGGAAAGAACGAAGATGAATTTGATACCTGGAATCAACATAATTGGAAATATGAAGATGAAAGTAGTTTAGCTCAGCCATCACAAGGCAACCAAAATTTGGCTGGAGAAGTAGTGACAATGGCTCAAGATGTAGTCAAAAGAATGCTAGCCAAAGGATATGTATTGAGTAGAGACGCATTAGGGAAGGCTAAATCTTTCTATGAATCCCATCAAGTTTCATCAACTGCAGTGGCCAAGTTTGCTAATCTGAATGAGAGAAATGGACCCATGGATAAGATATTTACAAGGGCTAAAGTTATTAGAATAGTAGAACAAAGGTACCACATTTCGGATGCCACCAAATCAGCTGTATTAGACACTGGTAGAGTAGCTGTAGCGACTGCAACACTATGGTCAACAGTAGTTCTTCTCAAAGGAAGCTCTTTGGATGTCAGATGCTCTAAGTTGAGCCGCTAAAACTGCAACTAATTTGGGTAGCCGTGAAGTTAGAAAATGAAAAACTTGTTGAAAAAACTGATATATGACTTCTTGTTTTTGTATAGTGCATAAAAGTTGTAGTTTATGGGTTAAAAAAACTTTCCCATCTCTCTGACCCATTCCCTACCTGCCAACATTCAACCCCAAACCCACAAACCCGCTATCATCATATTTTATCCTTCAAATACCAAACTCTCATACTTTAAGAAATAAACCAAGTTGTTGAATTTATTTGTCAGATAAGGAAAGAAGCAATCAAACAAATAACATTCTCATACTTTAAGAATGTCACAAATCTTACATCAGACGATCATCGAAATAGACAAAAATCTCATTCAGAATAAGAAATAAAATAAACGATTAACATAAGTTAGTTAATTCTTATATTTTTCACAATCAAAATAAGTGTTAGAGACATGGAAATAAACTAAAAACCACAAGGTTTCTGAGTTATATAAGAAAAAAAATGATTAACCTAAGTTCTCTGTGAAACTTTTTGCTATCGTGTAAACGGTAATTGACTAAATCAAAGATAATTGAGTTCGGACTAACAAAATAAAGAAACCCATTTAACCCAATTTCATCACCATATTGTTTGCAATCATTCAGCAACGACTCTAACAAAAGTCGATTATCAAAGTAATTTCATATCTGAGCAAAATAAGTAAAAAACATTTAAATAAAGTCCCCAAAATCCCACACCCCTGTTTCTAAACCCGACCTTACCCGCCCTCAATCACCATCCAACCCAAGACACCCCACCGAACTGCTGTCGCCATTATTACTATCCCCCAATTTCTCCTATACATGCTCCCATAAAGACTAGACAACCTCTTTTCCTTCCTCAGAGATTAAATATGCTAAATGGAACCAAAGTCGATCGAGTTTGTTATCCAAAATAAACATTTCAAACCAAATGAACAAAAAAATAGATACCCCACGAATAGAAATCGAACTCAGAATTAACATAGACATATAGGGTTTTATTTTTTATCAAATGTTAAACTTGGAAAAGGGAAGGAACGAAAGTATAAGCCATATCATACCCACAGTATCTCTTCTTAAAAATTAGAAGAAAAACCCCATAAATAAAAAAAGAGAACAATAGTATGAGATACCAAATATAAGTTTTTGGCTTAAACCCCATATGAAAATTCAGGTTAGAGAGAGAGAGAGACAAAGAAAACATAAGCGATGACCAAAATATCGATTCAATCTGCAAAATAAATCATAGAATCCAAATTAGATTTTCATGAAATCGGTGTCTGATAGTGTTGTAGTGAGAGAAGAAAGAGTTTGTGGTGTCGTAGGAAGAGGATATAGGTTTGGTGCTTTGATATGGAAAGAGAGTCTTGGAAGGGATAGAATGAGAAGGATCTGTGACACCCTCTTATTAAAATAAGAGGTGGCCAAACCGATACTCTAATAATTACAAGAATCATAGATGTCCCATTCTTAGCATCACTGAATTACAATAAGTATACGAGATAACCACAAATTATTTTAGAAAATGGATTGCCAGAATTTATTTTGTGAGTTAATGAAAAATATTTAAGCAATCCAATTAAAAAGAATGTGTATATAAATAAAGATAGATAATAATTCAGCAACTATATACATCAAAATGATCGAAATCTGTCGGTTAACTGACCCTTATAATAAGGATTACACCGAGTATTAAAGTACAATATCACATTATATAATACAAGTACAAAACTTGGGTAACACGCCTGAATGTGTAACCGATCATAACTAGAATAGAAAAAGATAGAAGCGTCTATATCAAATGTCCCATAACATCCGCAAGGTGTTAGAGCTCCAGGACACTAGGATAGAAAAGTCAATACGGGCGCCCATGCGGCGGAGCACCTGGGAGAATATAAGATTTATGAAAAATAAAGAGATATGAACGGGTCAGGGCCCAGTTTAATATGATCACTAAGTGAATAAAGTGCACGACGGTAATGAATAAGACAACATAAATAAGCTTGTCTCGCCCTCGATAATTAATAATCAAAATTCTCACCTCTCAATCTAAAAGCACAACATAGCGAAATATCAATGATAACAATCAATAATCATTTATGCAAGAGAAATAGGGATAAAATCTTAATTAATGAGATTCCATTTCTGTTTTACACAATTTTACTTCACCGTTACTTTTCTCATTAGGAAACTTATTCAAAGAAATTTACTTCATAAAGATCTTTATCATTAGTAAAATCCCACTTTAATATGAATAGTTATATTTCATAACATATAACGATTCTAAGACCATCCTTCCGGGTTTCCCCACTGGATGCGCCCCTAAATAGCTATCATCGTCCAGGGCCTATCACCAAGACAACCTGGGCATCCTACATTGCGTGATGTCGGGAAGAGGCTATAAACCTTCGATAGTGAGTCATAACCACACCCGAAATTACCTCACTTCGAATAATAATCACACAATATATAATAACCGGTCATATGGCCGAGGACTATATTCACCCTGCATTCACTAGCCAGGGGACTTCAACTCATGCGCGTAACTTACCCTAGTATAGCATTTAGAGAGATGTGTATAAGCAAATTATCATTCACAAGTTATTCCCATTTTAAAATATGCATTACGTTTTTATCCGGAGCCATAAGCGTTTAATGTCATCATTATAAACTTCAACGTTTAATAAATCCCCAAATTAACCTCCGAGAAATAATGACGTTACTATAAGCCACCAAGCTAGTATACCTCAATCACATATCTATATTTAAACAATTGTATAATCCTACTCTTCCCTAGTCTCAAACTAGTTTACTCAAGAAAGAACTACCCTAATGTCTATTAAATAATCCCCGAGATAAGCCCAAGTATCCCCTTTCTAATCTAGTGTGGTCACATACCTAATATAAATATCTAATACACTTTATTACTTCCTAAGAGAAAGTTCCTAGGTCCTAAAACTACAAGAAAAGGATTAAAAACTAAGTTAGAAAAATATCCCAAAACAACAGGAATTTTGAATCGATTCGTCGAGGGCCAAATCGATTCGGTCTTGAAAACGAATCGATTCGGATAGGCCGAATCGATTCGATCAAGAGAACCCAACATTCTGCAAACTTCCGAATCAATTCGAATAATTCGAATCGATTCTCCCAACACAAACCTGTAGCCTACCTCTTTAGCGAATCCATTCGCTAAGGGACGAATCGATTCGCCTGGGACAGAATGCCCAGTTTCGGCTATGGAGTTTAATGCCCCAACTTTTCCCAAACTCATTTCTCTTCCATTTTACCCACACCATCCATCATTAATCCAACCAAAACAATCCTATATACATAGTAACTACTATAATTCACACAATAACTATCTAAATCAAAGTTTAAGGGTTCAAACACAACAATGTCTCTAAAACCCATATTTGTTCAATTATTCCCAATACACAACCATCACTACAATTTATTCACCTTAAACCATATATTAGCAAGTAAGAAACTTGCCTTAAGCTGAAATCTCGGATTCCCTTATGGTAGATGCAATATCAAACCCAATTTCTTCAATTTTTCTCATTTCTCTTCTTTTTCTCCACAATTCTCTTTTTCTCTCTTTCTCTCTATGTTTAAGAAGCATACATATGAGAATTAAGAGGGGTTGCAATACTTAATCTTGCCCTTAGCATTAATTCCCATCTTTAAATGTTAATACACCATGAAAATGACTCGTAACTACATAATTAAGTCATAATCTGTCAAAAATGCCTGGAACCCAAAAATACAATATGACACTTATTTTTACTATCTCAACTATTTCGGGACTAACCGCGCCCTCTAAATTGGCATCCAAAATAATATAAATCATTTCAAGTTCTAACTTCATTTTAAACCATAAATGCCGTTTAAAGCACAACGACACTATAAATCATAACATGATGCCATTTACATTCACTCAATAGTAAATATTCAAAATTTAGTTAATATTATGTTTTAAATTAGTTAAAATAATATTTACTCCGTTATCCAATATTTTATATAATTACCTCACATGGTAAATTAATATAAAATAAATTACTCAAAAGTAAGGGTTATTACATACTCCTCCCCTTATAAGGAAATTTTGCCCTCAAAATTTAGGCGTACCTTGCAAAAAGAGATGTGGATACTTTTCTCGCATATCGTCCTCACGCTCCCACATTGACTCCTCGGCATTGTGATGTCCCCATTGGACCCGAACTAAGGGCACCACTTTAGATCTTAGCCTGCGCTCCCTGTGATCTAAAATTTCAACGGGTTGTTCTTCGTATGAAATATCGGGCTGCAATTCGATGTCATCTAAAGGGATATGACAGTGAGCTCCTTCACACCTCTTATACTTTTTCAGGGATGAAACATGAAACACATCATGGATCTGTTGTAAGTGTTCCGGTAAGGCGAGTTGATAAGCTATTGGGCCTACCTTAGCAATAATAGGAAAACGGCCTACATAGGGCGGCGCAAGCTTTCCTTTCTTCCCAAATCTCTTTACACCCTTCATTGGCAAAAATCTCACTAAAACTTGATCTCCCACCTCCAGTTCCACATTCCTTCTATTTGCATCAGTATAACTCTTTTGACGATCTTGAGCGATTCGAATGCGATTGTGAATAAGTTCAATCTTTGAAGAAGTATCTTGGATCATTTCAGGTCCAAGAAATTTACTATCCCCTACTTCCAATCAACAAGTAGGTGATCTACACGATCGACCATAATGATTCATAGGGGGCCATACCTATAGTGAATTGGTACGAATTATTATAAGCAAATTCGAGCAAGGGAAGTTATTGTTCCCAACCTCCTTTGAAATCAAGCACACACATTCTGAGCATATCCTCCAACATTTAATTGACTCTTTCCGTTTGCCCATATGTTTGAGGGTGATAGGAGGTACTTAACTTCAATTCGGTTCCCATAGCTTCTTGGAAATGTTGCCAAAAATGGGAAACAAAAATTTTGTCTCGATCGGAGACTATATTAATGGGTACCCCGTGGAGTCTAATAATATTCGCAATAAATAGCCATGCATAACGAGCAGTATTGTAGTCTGTACATACCGATAAGAAATGTGACTACTTGGTTAAGCGATCAATGATAACCTAAATGTAATCATGACCGCTTTGTGACATTGGCAATCCCGTGATGGAATCAACTGATGATCTACTTTCACCAGTTGACAAGTAGTACATTGGGAAACAAATTCAGAAATATCTTATTTTATACCCGCCCACCAATATTGACGGTACATGTCTTGATACATTTTGTCTCCACCAAGATGTACTGCAAAGTTGGACCCATGAGATTCTGTCATTACGGCTCGTCCCAAATCCCCTTCGTCCGGGACAACAAGTCTCCCGTGGAAACGTAACCCACCCTCAGAACTTATAGAGTAGGATTCCGCTCCCTCAGTTAATAATTGGAGTATACGGTCCTGACAACCTTTGTCCCTTCCTTGAGCTTCCACAACCCTTGCCACTATCGTAGGCGTAACGGCCAACGCCGATATAAATGCCCTTGCCACCGCATCCTCTTGGCTAAGTTCTTTCTATTTAGCCTTCCATACCAGTGCTAACTCCCCCTCGGGTTTCTGACTCAATGCATTCGCCACTAGATTAGCCTTACGCGGGTGATAGTGAATATCAAATTGGTAGTCTTTCACAAACTCCAACCACCGATGCTGTCGCATATTCAAATCTTTCTGCGAAAAAAATATTGCAACGATTTGTGGTCCGTGAAAAGACCAAACTTCTCTCCCAAGAGGTAATGTCTCCAAATCTTCAAGGCAAAAACCACTGCATCATGTTCCAAATCATGAACTGGATAACTTTTCTCATGCGGCTTTAGCTTGCGAGAAGCATAAGCAATAGCCCGATGCTCTTGTTGTAACACACCTCCCAACCCTTGCAGAGATGCATCTGTAAAGACAAAATATTCCAATCCTGGCCTCGGTAATGCAAGTACTGGAGCAGAAGTCAACTTATCTTTCAAGTCATCAAAAGCTAGTTGACAAGAATCATCGCAAACAAACCTCACTCCCTTCCGAGTTAGATTTATCAAAGGGCTAGAAATTTTAGAAAAACCCTTAATAAATCTGCGATAATATCCAACCAAACCCACAAAATTGCGAATTTCTATAGGTGTCGTGGGCTGAACCCATTCCTTCACCGCAATAACTTTACTCGAGTCCACCGAAATACCCTGAGTTGTCACAATGTGACCTAGAAACTGTACTTCCTGTAGCCAAAAATCACACATCTCAAACTTGGCATATAATTGATGATCCCTTAACATTTGCAGCACCAATCGTAAATGCTTAGCATGATCGTCTTCCATTTGAGAATACAATAGGATGTCATCAATAAACACGATAACAAACTGGTCTAGGAAGTCTCGACACACTCTATTCATAAGGTCCATAAACACTGCAGGAGCATTGGTTAGCCCGAAAGGCATAACCAGAAATTCATAGGATCCATATCTAGTTAGAAACGCAGTTTTGTACACGTCTTATTCTCGTATCCGCAGCTGGTGATACCCCTACCTCAAATCTATTTTAGAGAAGTACGACACTCCTGTGGGGTGAAATTTATCCTAGAGATAATTTTCAACACACACCTCTATATTAAGGTATTTGCTAAAAATGAAAATACTCAACATAGAGGGGTGGGGAGAATTTTATCACACCAAGCTTAAAACTAATTTTGAGATCTCTCATCAAATGGGTCTTCTTCTTCATTTTATATGCAATGGAGCAAAGGGGCATAATGGTAAAAAGGTAGGGAGTGCATGTGGAAATAGTGTTGGGGTGGGCATCATACAAATCACACGACCGTTCTATGAATGGACGATGATAATGGTCACGCCGTGACACACCAGGGAGCTGTGGATTGGAAAAGTCAACATCACAAGAGAGTGGTGTGCATGGAGGAACAAGCTCGGTGTCACGGGAGTGGAGAGTAGCACCAAAAATACTCTCGTGGATGGAGGATGGTTTTAGGTTAGGATCTAAAACTGTAGATGGAAACTGGAAATGTGCAAAATCAAGATCCAAACCAGGTGGTGGGGTAAAAGGAACAATGGGTGTAGGATAGGTGTAGTTTAGTGGGTGTGTAATAAGGGTTGTGTGTGTGTTTAATTAGAACCCCTAAAAAATATAAACTAACTAATAAAATAAAACTATAAAAACTAAAAATCTAAAAATTAAATTTCTATTCTAAATAAAATAACATAAAGACTCAATAAAAATAAAAATAAATGAAATGAAAATAAAAATAAAAATATAAATCTATTAAATTTAAAAACTAAAGTCCTAAAAAAATATAAAATCGAATAAACTAAAAATAAACTACTAAAACTAATCCTAATAAAAATAAAACTAACAACTAAAAGCTAATAAAAATTAAAATAAAGTAAAATTATAAAAATTAAAATAGAAAAATAGAAAATAAAATCTAAAAATTCTAAAATAAATCCTAAAAATAGAAAAGACTCAAACTAAAAATCTAGAAAATAATAAAATGACACAAATAAAACACACACGGTTTTGGGGCAGTTTAGGCTAGGATTAGGGCTCGGGTGAGGTTCTTGGATAAGGGAGAGATATTAGCTCCATAAAACGCGCAATTGCCATGAAATATAGCTTTTGACACCACAATTGACGTTAAGCCTGCATGATAAACATTTAAGCACATAAGACCCATATTGTCGAGAAATAGAAACTAAAGTACATCTATTCGGGGTATAAATTGTACAGTTTTGGGTGCTTATCAGGTGTCCCTTTCCTTTTGCTTACCTCCCGATGATTGGGACGAGGGTAGTGCTTCCCCTCCTACGCCATTGCCTCCTGACTTACTCGCTTGCCCCATAACTAAAAATTTCTTACTACCTTGTACATCCAACCGATGATCTTGACAATAAAGTAATGCGACGTTCATCACATCCCCGAATGTTTGTAAATCTAGATTTCCCAGCATGTGTTGTCGTATCCTCCAATGTAATCCTTCTATAAACTTTGATATTGTCCTTTCCTCCGAAGTTACCTCATCCGACACAAAACTAGACAAACGAGTGAATTCCTCCTCATACTCTGCCACCAAACGTTCACCCTGAACTACATCTTGAAGCTTCCTCATCAATTCTTATTGAACGGCGGGAGGAAAATACTTTCGGTCAAACAAAACCCAAAAGTCCGATATAGTCATGGTATCTCTTTGTTCTGGCGTGGTCATCGACTCCCACCAGTGTAAGGCTGCTCCCACTAGTTTAAAAGTAGCAAGGATTTATTTTCATTCCTCACTACAATCTAGCATGCGAAGATGGAGCAGTATGTCGTTCTTCCATTGGTTAGCTACTATCACATCGGAACCACATTGAAATTCTGGGGGATGACCCTTTAAGAGAGATTCCTTGACTCTTTCCCATGGATAAGGTCCCCTAAGGGCTTGTACCTCATGAACCCTTGGTTGTTGTGCTCGAGGAATTTGCTGAAGCACGACAGTCATCGCCGCATTAACCGCCTGGGCAACAATATTAGTTACATCAGTGGCATTAATAGTTCCTTGATGTGGCGGTGGAGGACCTACATCATCTTCTATAACTCTATTTCTTCTCGCAGGGATACCTCTCTTAGGAGGTGTGGCCATCCCCGATCCCCACCGCGTAGGAGAAGGATCCTTCAGGCCCCTCGCATCCCTCTCGGGAGCGCTTCGGTCGGCGTCGTTTAAGATGTGGTGTAAAAATGTAGAGAGATTCAAAGTCTCCAATCTATTTTACTCAAAACAGACAAAAGAAAAAAAAGGGAAGCCACCCCGAAGGATGGCATCTAAAGACATACTGGTGCATGCAAAACCAAGATGATTCGATAAGGGTTCAGAGGCTTAGTTATGAAATGGGAAGGTGTTAGGCACCCATTCCGCCCTTTCGGTCTCTCATGAATATTTGCTATTTTCCTTTTGTTTCCCCCCGTGATATGTGTGCATGTGTATATATAGAATGGAGGTAGGAATCCTCGACTTGTATCATGGATAAAAAAAAGTGAGTCATCCGTAGGAAGATATAAGAATAATATTAGAAAAAATAATATTTACGCGATTACCCCTACGTTAATTGTTATAAGGGAACGATAACGCTTATGGATTAATACGTCACTAAGAACAAGTATATATATAATAAAAAAATGGATTTAGAGAAAATAGATAATAAGAGAAAAGGTGAGAAAAGGACTCGAGTCTCGGGTTTTACCCCGAGACGCCTACGTAGCCTATAAAAGCATCAAAATCTACGTAGTTCATATACAAAACGAGGGGTTGGGTTTATCCCATAAATCCAAATGGGGGATCTCTTATTTGTGAATGTGTGTGTGTGTGAAGGAAAAGTGTTTTAGTTGTGAGAAAAGTGTGAAAAACGTGTGAGAATCCCTATTTGGAATTTATAAGCAAACCCTCTTTTTCTTATTTTTTTTTGTTTTTATTTATATGAAAATAAGAGATGTGAAATAATGCTAAATAAAAAGTATATTAGGATGTGTGAGATGAGATAATAAAAAAGTGTTAAGTAATAAAGCAAGTTATTGAGAACTCAAGAGAATTTGAAGAGAAAGGTGAGAAAGTTGGACCTTCTTGAAGATCTTGAGTGTTTAATAGTAGCCCTTGAGCTTGGATGATGATGGAGGGTGGTTAATTCACCAAGTTTGATGAAAAGGATGATGAAAAGTGGAAGTAAAAAAGGGATTTGGGAGTTGAAATCACGCTGCCTTTGAGAGAGGTTTCTGGGATTCGTTGACAGAGATTTTTATCAGATCTGGGACCCCCTTTAAAGTGAGGTGAAGGCATCCTTTTATAGGCCCAGGTGAGTGCCGATCGGTATAGACTTGTTCTTGCCTATCGACAGGTGCCGATAGGTGGGGTCTGGAACCTGCCGTTTGGTAGTGTGGTTCAGGCTTTTTTGAAAAATCGACTGTCGAGGGCAAACCGTTTGTTAGAATCACGCACGGGGCATACCGTTGGAAAGGTGATTCAGAGACCTTTGAAAGTCCTTTGGACCACTCCTGGGTTTAGGAGTTGACTTTGGGTCAAATATGGCTCGGAAGCATTTGTCAGTCCATTGGATGGGGAATAATTCGGACGCAAACGGATCGTTCATCTGCATGGTAAGTCCAAATCGTTAATGGGGAAGAAAATTGGAAAGGTTAGGATATTTACTTCGACATTACAAAGAGCTTGACCCGGTTTGGAGAGTTGACTTTGGTCAACTGGGCCCGGGAAGCATTCGGTGACCTCCCGGAGTCAAACGGATCGTTCGTCCGCATGGAAAGTCGGAATCGCGCAAGGGATGAACCGTTGGAAAGCGTATTCAGTGCCCTTTGAAGATTCATTCAGCCTCATTCGAGCTAAAAGTGTACATAGGTCAAACAGAGCCCGGGAGCACCCAGTGGCCTCTAGGTCAGGTTTCGGACGCAAACAGATCGTTCGTCCGCATGGTAAGTCAGAATCGCGCACGGGGTGGACCGTTGGAAAGGGTATTTAGTGCCCTTTGAAGATTCATTGAGTCTTAGTAGAGACAAAGAGTTTGACTTTTGGGTTAAACTGAGTCGGGGAGTGCCCAATGGATTTCAGGTCAGTACTCGGGACGTGACCTGGGTTTACAGTGATGAAGGGAGGTACTAGGGACCTAAGGAGAGTTAGGGGGTAATAGAATGGGGTGTCTACAGATCCCCTTGACGGGTGATTTTGGAATAAAGGATGACCGTCGAATGGACACCACATGATGCTTTTGAGGGGGAATGACCGATTCAGAGGGTCGAGGTCGATTCTGAGGACCTATGGAGTGTGCTGGGGATGACCAATTCTGCGGGTCAAAGCCAAATCTGTGGGCTTAGGGTAAAGGTCTACCGAGGTCAATTCTGACCTAAAGAGTGGTGACGATCGAAGACCGAGGCCAATTCTGACCTAACTTAGGTGACGATCCAAGACCGAGGCCAATTCTGACCCAAGAGTGGTGACGACAGAGGACCGAGGTCAATTCTGACCTAGCTCAGGTGACGATCCAAGACTGGGGCCAATTCTGACCCAAAAGTGGTGAAGACCGAGGACCGAGATCAATTCTAAGCTAACTCAAGTGACGATCCAAGACCGGGGCCAATTCTAACCTAAAAATGGTGACGACCGAGGACCGAGGTCAATTCTGACCCAACTTAGGTGACGATCCAAGAACGGAGCCAATTCTGACCCAAGAGTGGTGACGACCGAGGATCGAGGTCAATTCTGACCAGACTTAGGTGACGATCCAAGATCGGGACCAATTCTAACCCAAGAGTGGTGACGACCGAGGACCGAGGTCAATTCTAACCTAACTCAGGTAATGATCTAAGACCGGGGCCAATTCTGACCCAAGAGTTGTGACGACCGAGGAATGAGGTCAATTCTGACCTAACTCAGGTGACGATCCAAGACCGGGGCCAATTCTGACCCAAGAGTGGTGACGACCGAGGACAGAGGTCAATTCTGACCTAACTCAGGTGACGATCCAAGATCGGCGCCAATTCTTACCCAAGAGTGGTGACGACCGATGACCGAGGTCAATTCTGACCTAACTCAGGTGACGATCCAAGATCGGGGCCAATTCTGACCCAAGAGTGGTGACGACCGAGAACCGAGGTCAATTCTGACCTAACTCAGGTGACGATCCAAGATCGGGGCCAATTCTGACCTAAAAGTGGTGACGACCGAGGACCGAGGTCAATTCTGACCTAACTCAGGTGATGATCCAAGACCGGGGCCAATTCTGACCCAAGAGTGGTGACGATCGAGGACCGAGGTCAATTCTGACCTAACTCAAGTGACGATCCAAGACCAGGGCCAATTCTGACCCAAGAGTGGTGACGACCAATGACCGAGGTCAATTCTGACCTAACTCATGTGACGATCCAAGACCGGGGCCAATTCTGACCCAAGAGTGGATAAAGATTGGATTTTGATTCTGCTGGAGAAAGAGCTTTGTGATTTTGATCTGAGCTGGGGAGCTGATAGCTGGGGAAGCTTTTAGGAGACCTTGCAGGGGGGAATAACCTATTTTGGGTGCTGTAAGAGAATTCCGCTGGGGAAGTGATCAGGTGATCCTTATGGATCCTCCGGAGCTTTTTCGGGAGGAGTTTTCACTTGGTTTTTGAGGATTCCACTAGGGAAGAGGGGTTCCACTTGAGGGAACGCAAAATTTTCTTGGTAAAAAGGCTCTAGATCCCTCCTGGGATTTTTGGGAATTTTCCAGGGATTTTTGGAGGCTTTCTGGTATATTTTTTTTAGGAATTTTTGTACGAAATTTAAGGTGGGGTGCCGATCGACATGGTGTGAGAGGTTCCATTCGGCAGTGACACGGTCTTTTGGGATACCTCGGGAAGTCAAGGGGTCAGTGCCGATCGGTATGGTAGGGGGAGATGCCGATCGACATGGCACTTGGCATCCTATATAAAGGGGGCGAATCCCCTCATTTTTTTCACAGCTTCTTTTGCTTTCTCTCTCTCTGCGATTCTTCTGCAAATCATTCTAGCATTTCGATCTTCAAGAAATGGCCGCTTTTATGAGCACTGCCGTCCACCGGGAGTGGTTGACCGTTGATGACTAGGCAAATGTGGAGTGGAGGGCTAGGGCGCCTCTTGCCTTGGGGAGTGAGAACTCATTTGATGCGTTTGATCCTGTTGCGGATGGGCGGACCCTGCTGCGGGAGCCATCACATCATCGCTCTTCGAGAGTGATCCCCGGTGGTTATGCAAGTAACCTGACCTTTGGCATTCCTCTCTTTTTGGTGGATTTTCTTGCTTGACTTTTGATGAGACCTTTCTTTTTCCAGTCCGATATTTCTTTGAAGAACATGCGTGCCCGTGGGACAACGGGGCTCAAGGATGTCTGGGAGCATCTCCCACCTGTGGTGCACTGGATGGTAACATCAATGGGTTTTGGGCGGTTAGCATCAGTACTGGATGAGACTCCTCGTTCGACAACGGTCTTGTGCGCTTTTGGAGAGAGGTGGTGGGACACTACCCACACCTTTCATTTTGGATTCGGGGAGATGATCGTGACCACCATAGACGTTCAGCAGCTGCTGGGGATGGATTGTGATGGAGAGCAGATAGAGGTGAATCACTCTTTATGGGTGAGATCGGAGGCAGTGCGTGCTGCACTTGGTGATGTAGGGAGGATAGTTTCTGGGGATTCTATCCGATTGTCCCTACCGAAGGATGTTTTATTGGGTAGGCAGATCGATGTGGAGGACGGGATGCAAGTGAGGCAGATGGCTCGGTTATTCGTTCTTCTGGTACTGGGAGGTTTCATGGTGGCGTCGAGCGGCGACGTCGTTCATTTGTGGTTTCTGTCATACTTGAGGATGTTTTCGAACATCCCTTTCTATGATTGAGGGAGTGTGACCTTGGCGACCCTTTACTTTTCTCTGGATGCATTCAGCCGGTGCTGCCGGCAGACTTTTACTGGGGCCATGTACCTTCTTGAGGTAGTCTTCAGTTTGTGCATTTCTTTTCATGCATTCGCATTTTCCTTATGCGTCTCTTTTTGCTTGTGAATTCAGACGTGGTTCTATGAGGTGATTGGGTGCAACACCCCGTTCATTGCTTTGAAGGATGACACTATTGGGGACTTCTGTCGCTTGTACCGATGGCGTAAGGCCAATCAACAGTCGAAAGGATCTCTCTCCCTGGAGGCGGTGCGTCAGGTCTTGAATGACCTGACTAGTGGTAGGGTAAGACTCTTTCCATTTCAGTCTTAGTTTTTTCACCTTCTGATCTTGTATTGATTTATGCTCGCTTGGATATTTTCAGGTGACCTTTTACCCGTGGGGGACAGCCATTCAGGATGCGAGGGCGATCGGGGTGAACGCGCGGATGAGGTGTTTGCTGGCACATGAGTTCGGCCATTCCTGGTACCTCGGGGAGAGGGTGATTCGCCAGATTGCTGAGGAGGAGGTGGTGGTGCCACCCGTGCAGCCTCCTACGTCTATGAGGCAGGAGCGACTGATGTTGGAGGATGAGAGGATTGCGGCAATGATCGGCGAGTCCTACTTGCTATACACCGATACGGCTGCGCTGTATGACTATATGGAGTTTGTGACTAGCTGGTTGATGGCGGCCAGCATATATGATGCCCTGCCTTTACCTTCGATAGGTTCGATTTGGGCGGTGGGATCTTCCCACAATGACGGTGGTCCGTCGGCATCTAGGGCGACGGTAACCTCGGAGGTCCCTTTTGTACGTATGCATACCCCTTTATACAACATTCGGCGAGCTGATGGAGGGATGGTGCCTATGTTTCACCGTCCTCATGCGATGGATCCGGAGGAGTTAGGTTTGACAGAGGAGGTCCTTTGACCTACGGTATACCTTTTTGTTCCTCTTTTACTTTCTTTTCTTTTTTGGTCATTTCTGCTTTGATACTGATTTCACCTTTTCTTGCAGCAAGTCCGGGTGTCGATCACTTGGATCAGGGACATTAGAGACTGGATCTCTTCGGTGACTGCCCATATTCGGGATGCGGTTCCCGTTCCTTCTTACTTGGTTCCGTCTGCTTCGTCCGGAGAGGTATCGAGCTCGGGTAGTGGTGGCGCATCGTCTTGCCATAGGGGGAAGAGAGCACGCCACAGGGGTGGAAGCTCTTGAGAAAGAGAGAGAAAGAATGTGGGTTCGGGCTGAGTCTCATTGTTTTTGCTTTTTTTTTTATTTCCCGCAAAAATGATGTAACACAGAAAACAGATATATGCAATGCAATGGAGTTTTTTTTACTATCTTTTATTTAATGATGAATGCATGCACATGCGCTTTTTACTTTGCTGCCGAGACCATAAAAAGGAATATTTTGGAATTTTTTGAAGTAATGTTTTTTACTAAAAAGGGGGAAATTTCATAAGGAGAAAAAAGGGATTCTTGAAATTCTATTGAGAATATCAATTTATTTTTATTGAGATTTCTTGATTTGACAAAAGAGGAAAAAGGGAAAATTTCTAAAAATGGGGGAGGTTGTCGATCAGCAAGCACCCTAACCTGCCTATCGGCAGTTCAGTCCAGTCCCATCAATTGAAGGCTTTGATTGGTACCCTCTTCAGCCTTTGGTACCCTATGGGGTAGGATTCCCTCCGATTGTTTGCATGGATTATATCCCTTGTGAGGGTTTTCAAGTATAAAAGGGGGTAAGGGTGGAGTGTTTTCATCACACCTTTGCATTCTTACATACTTACCCATTATCTTTTAGCCTTGCAAGATGGATCTCCTTGGTAGCATTGAGTTTGCCAACTACTTCGAAGCCTTGGAAACTATGTGCTCTTATAATGTCAACTACGATGCTTTCAACATGCGTCGAGTGTCCTTGTGGCGCAATCGGCCTATTGAGTGGAATATGTTGATGGCGGCGGTACAATTCTGGTACCCCGAAGACCATGTATTCCGCTTTTGGTTGGAAGAAGTTTGTCCTACCTACGAGGAATCTTCTTCCATACTGGGTGTAAATCCCAGTGTTGCTACGGCTTTGCCTGAATTTTCTCGCTCTCCCAGGGATTTGTTGGCCAGGCTTCTTCACATTTTGCCTTTGGTGGCTAGATCATTGATTGCTGGAGGAATGATCTCCCTCCCAGCGGTGCTGCAGTCCGTGCATTTACGGGGAGTAGGTGATGCTGGCTATGCTAGAGCCGTTGTTCTGGGCCTAGTTTCTAAATTTCTGCTGGTGACTGGAGAGGTGCAAGTGGACCCACAACTTGCAGCCATTACTTCATGGACGTCATATCGTCGCAATCCTGCGGCGGTGATACTGGCGAAGACCCTGAATGGCCTAGATGCCTGGAGAGAAGGCCGTTCTGACTTTTTGAGGGGTAGCCCCATGATGCTGTTTATATGGTTGTCTGAAAGATTCCGCTTGTTGACTCCTCCAGAATATCCCTTGTCGGTCGTACCCAACTTCTTTTCACGCTACTTCATCAGTGTTGGCCTGTATGTTGAGAACTAGGAGAATTAACTTGTGGAATATGGGGCTCGTGGGCTATATTGGTCAGTGCCTTGGTGGGGACAGTTGTAGCCTATTCTGGAGCTAGGAGCGTACTCATATGTGCGACTGGTTGGTCTCAGGCAGACCTCTTTTTACTTCCCTTGGCGGCTTCTGCGCCAATTTGGCCGGGCACAGGTTGTGCCACCTCGGACACTAAATTTCTTTCCGGTAGAGGATTTGACTGAGCTCTTGCGTCTGTTACTTGGATCTCTGTGGGAAAATCGACGTCCGTCGACCCGTCCCTCTCAGTCTGTCAGGAAGGTTGGCATGTCCCCAAAGATTATATGAAGTGGTTGTGGAGGAAAGTAGTCAGCAAGATGCTGGCAGTAGAGACTGGACAAAGATGGTTTGTTTTATCTGACTCCATGGAAGGTGGTGTTGTGGTTTTTTCGAAGATGGTTAAGGGTCATCGATCCATGGAATGTTTACGGCACTCTATTCAAGTAGGGGAAACTTGGGGTCCTCAGGATGTGGATGATGAGGGTGCAGGATCCTCTGGTAGTTGTGGGTAATACTCTTGGACAGTTTATTTACGTAATAGGGAATGTATGTGGGGATTTTATTTGGCCTTTTTATGGTAGTGGGGAAGGGAGTTATCCGTTCCTTTTCTGTATATAATCCATGCTGAATTTTCTTATTAATGAAATAAACAAGTTTCTGATCATCCAGTTGTGCCTTTTGATGAGTTTAATGTTTTGAATTATCTATATTGATTGCTAAGGCATACATAATCCTTTTGTTCAAATAATTTTAGAATGAACCTCCGTTCTCGGAGGTAAGAAAAGAATAGTATTTTGTGAAAAAGAAAGGGCCGCACTCATGTGAGGAGTATGAGATGCCTACGTACCTCTGGGGTTTTTTGAAAAGTTTTAAAATAGTTTTTTGTAAAGGATCAGGCCCACATAGTTCTGGGTAGAGGGAAATGAAGAGTTTTTTTTTTAGAATAGAAGGGGGATGAGAAGAGTCGTAGCGCGCCGAGATTTCAGACTAGGGGTAGAATTTCTTGAGAAGGTCCAGATTGGCTGGACCAGCCATCTCTTCCCCATATAAGTCAGTGAGCATGGCGGCACCGCCGGATAAGATTTTATTCACAATGTAGGGGCCGCTCCAATTGGGCTTAAATTTCCCTCTGGGGTCCCAGATGGGTTCTATTATCTCTTTGAGGGACAAATCCCCCTCCCGAACACCGCGGTCCTTGACTCTCTTGTTTAATGATCGCGCTATTCGGCGATGGTACCCCCGTATATGGTAAAGATCTTTTAATCTTCTTTCATCTAGGAGGGCTAGCTCATCAAGACGGCTTTGGCACCAATCTTCTTCACTAACTTTTCTTTCGAGCATGACGCGTAGCGAGGGTATTTCCATCTCCACAGGTAGGACTGCCTCCATGCTGTAGACCAGGGAGTAAGGGGTAGCCCCAGTAGAGGTTCGGATTGAGGTTCGATTACCCCAGAGGGCCTACGGGATCCGATCGACCCAATCCCTACAACTTTCGGTCATCTTGCTGATGATGGCTTTGAGGTTCTTGTTGGCGGCTTCAACTGCACCATTGGTCTTAGGTCGGCAGGGAGAAGGTTTGTGTCTCTGAATCCCATACTCATTAACTACTTCTGTGACTTCTACTTCAAAATGAATCCCGTTATCTGATACCATCTCGTACGGGACCCCATATCGGCAGATGATATTTTTCTTGAGGAATTTGGCCACTTTCTTAGCGTTCAACACTGCGTATGACACAGCTTCAACCCATTTGGTGAAGTAATAGATGGCGACCAGGATGAACTCATGTCCATTTGAAACCTTTGGTGTAACCTTCCCTATGATGTCGATACCCCAGGTGGAGAACGGCCAGGGAGAGGTCATGTTGTATAATTCTCGCGGAGGTAGGTGTTGAAGATTGGAGAATTATTGGCATTTGAGGCATCTCCGGACATAGGCGGTGCAATCCTGGGTCATGGTGGTCCAGTAGTAGCCCTATCGGATGATCTTCTTATCAAGCATGTGACCATTCATGTGGGTTCCACATTCCCCGCTGTGGATTTTTTGCATTATCTTCTCAATCTCAGCCCCTGCGATGCAGTGTAGATGAGTTCCATCGACGTTCCTCTTGAGTAGAGCTTTATGACAGATGATGTGCTGGGCGGCAAGTCTTCGGAGAGTTATTTGGTCTTTCTTGTTGGAACCCTCGGGATACCTACCATGTTTGAGGAGGCACCAGACATCATAGTACCAGCGATCGGCTAGTTCGGGATCTTCAGTGGAGGCAAGCTCAATATGGTAGTAATGGGTCGGTTTGTCTTGCTTTTGAACTAGGAGGGGGGTCATTGTTATTCCCTCGGGCATGTCGACCATGGAGGCTAAGGTGGAGAGAGCATCAGCTAGGTTATTCTTTGCCCGGGGTAGGTAATGGAAGGTAATATCTCGAAATCGGGAGGCTAACTCTTCTAATTAGGCATGAAAGGGTTGGAGATTTTCGTCTTTGACTTTCCACTTTCTGAGCACTTGACCGATGATAAGGGCCGAATCCCCGTAGATGTCAAGGTATTGAATACCTTTCTTGAGAGAAACCTTGAGGCCTACTGTGCATGCCTCGTATTCCGTCATGTTTTTGGTGCAAGGGAAATCCAATTTAATGGCGATGGGAGTGTGGGAGTCATCTGGGGCGATCAGGAGTATCCTAATGCCAAATACCTTTTTATTGGCAGTGCCGTCAAAGAACATTTTCCATCGAAGGTGGTCTTGAGTGGTGCAGAGGATATTTTCATCTGGGAATTCGTAGATCCAGACATCTGCTTCTTCTACAGGGTAGTCAGCGAGGTAGTCAGAGATGGATCTTCCTTTAACTACTTTCTGTGTGACGTATATGATATCGAACTCGGTTAGGAGCATCTAACCATAGGGCCATTCGACTGGATAAGACGGGTTTCTCAAGCAGGTATTTGATGGGATCCATTCGGGATACGAGTTTGATGGGAAAGGCGAGCATGTAGTGTCGTAACTTTTGGGTGACCTAGACAAATGCGACACATGCCTTTTCTAAAGCAGTGTAGTTGACCTCGTACCTGGAAAATTTATGACTGGAGTAATATATGGCTCTTTCTTTACGGGAGTCCTCAAGGTATTGGGCTAGCAAAGCCCCATCTGCAGTGTCGGTTATGGTTAGGTATAGGAGACCAGACTGTGGTGGCATGAGTACTGGAGGTTGGGTTAGGTATTATTTGATTCGGTCAAAAGCTTCTTGGCAGGCCTCGTTCCAAACCTTGGTTGAATCCTTTCGGAGTAGTTTGAATATTGGTTCACAGATGGAGGTTAGCTGGATGATGAACTGGCTGATATATTATAATTTCCAAAGAAAACCTCGGACTTCTTTCTCTATTCGGGGTGGTGGCATCTCAAGTATGGCCTTTATCTTTGCAGGATCTTCTTCTATCCCCTTTTCGCTGACCATGAATCCCAAGAGTGTTCTTTGGTGTTAACCATGTGAGAGTGGAGGAGTTACACTAAAAGGATGGTTGCATTATACGAGAGATTTCTACTTTCGAGAATTATGGGAATAGTGTGGATATTTTTCCATGTTTTAACTGTGTATTTATAGTTTGGGGCTATTGTGGGTAGTTATAGTAAGACTGGGTGTTTACGATAGCAGGGTACCCCTTTGTAGCGGCGAAGACACATTTTTGTGGATTAAGTCACATCTGATACCATCGCAATCATTCGAAGAACTTTCGGAGAGCGGGAACGTGACCTTCTCTAGTTTTGGACTTGCTAATCATATCATCCACATAAACCTCGACCTTTTTGTGAATCAGATCGTGCAGGATGGTTGTGGCAGCCCTTTGGTAGGTAGCCCCAGCATTCTTGAGACCAAATGGCATAACAGTGTAGCAAAAGGTTCCCCATGGGGTGATGAACGCGGTTTTTTCTTGGTGGTCATGGTGCATCTTGATTTGGTTGTATCCAGCAAACCCATCCACGAATGACTTGAGAGCATGACTGGCTATGTTGTCCATGATCATGTTGATATTGGGTAGCGGATAATCATCCTTTGGACAAGCTTTGTTTAAATTTCGGTAATCTACACACATTCGAACCTTTCCTCCTGATTTCGGCACAGGTACAATGTTGGCTAGCCATGTGGGATATTCGATCACTCAAATGAAACCCACGTTTAACTGTTTGACCACCTCTTCTTTGACCTTAAGAGACCATTCGGTGCGGAGCTTTCTCAATTTTCGTTTAAACGACTTGTAATCTAGGAGAGTGGGTATCTCGTGCTGAGCTATTTTAGGATCAATGTCGGGCATATCATCATAGGACCATGCGAAGACATCCACGAAATCCTTCAGCAATTCTTCGAGTTGTGCACGCTCATGCTCGTTAAGGGTATCCCCTATCCTAATCTCGCACAGTTGGCTACTAGAACCGAGATTAATAGCAATAGTCTATTCTTCATTAACTTGAACGTGGTTATGTTGTTTATTATTAACCTTATTTAGATCAGTTAAGAATTTTTCATTTGCAAAATCATCATCATCAAAAGTTCGATTAGAATCTTAACAATTAATGTAAGGCACAACAAGATACTCAAAATCTTCGTTTATTTCATTGATAGGAAAAACAACATTGAGAAGCTCATCAAAAGATGTCTCGATTACACTCAAGCAAAGATAGACAATAGAAGAAGAAATAGGGTGAACATTGGGGTTAGGGGAGATTTCAAGGGGTAGAACTAGCACAGGATGCCAGTTGAGGAGAGGAGTATCAGTAGCTTTAATCAGACGGGATGGGTCCATTGATGTAGTGCCTGAATGAACCATGCAGAGTGCCAGCCCCAGTATCTGTAAGTTGAAGGAATCTTCAGAATCACTTTCCTTAGTCTCTTCGGCATCTTTGATGAGCGGTTGCACACGGTGTGGGAAACTCTCGGCCCATGTTTAGCTATCTTGGAAAAATATCTCCATTCCAGGATTCATCTTCTTATCTGTGTGGTCATACCATGGTTCTGGAAAATCACAAAAGGGGAAGTCCCCGCCTTCTTTGATAAATTGTCCATTCAAGGAGTCCCCTGAGATATTTCGGGTGCAGTCTGATCTTATCTTTAGTCAAGATTGGTGAATCATTCTGAGCTCTTGTTCTGATGGTTGATACCCCAAGTCACAAGGAGGGAAAGCTTTCTTTAGTTCTATGGGCTCGAGTATCCCTTGCTGCCTTTGCCCTAGCCCCAGTCCGGGAATGAAGTGCATGTTTCTGAACATCTGAATCACATTGACATTTCCATGAGGGTCATATTATGGACAAACCCTTTCTTTGTAACCGTCCCCTACTGGGAGTAGGAGTGGCTCAACTCGAAATCCTGATAGGAGCATATCATTCGACCTATGCTGTATCTCGAGAATTAGATTGCTTGTGCTTACACCCTCGACATTTTTGTCATCACCCAAAATGGTGATGACTCACCCCTCGGTGAAGAACTTCAATTTCTAATGGAGTGAGGAAGACACACCCTTGATATTGTGGAGCCAGGGGCGTCCGAGCAATAGGTTGAAACAAGTTGGGATGTCAATGACTTGGAATTCAACGACAGGGTTTATAGGGCCAACCCCTATTACAAGTTTTATGGAGCCCATCACCTCACGATGGGTATTATCATAGGCATGCACAGTAGCGGAGGTTGGAGCGAGGTCATTTTCTTTCAGGCCTAAACACTTGAAAGTTCTCAGAGGGCAAACGTTCAAGGAGGATCCGTTATCGACAAGAGAGAGTGGCACAGCCTTTCCCATAACTTCGACGGAGATGTTGAGTGCATGATTGTGATTTGGCCCAATTTTAGGGATTTCTTTTTCAGAAAATGATAGCATTCGGGTAGAGGTCAAGGATCCGACCAGATTTACAGCTTCTTCTGGTGAGGTAGGTGGAGGAACTATGGGTTCAGTGAGCAATTTTATTAAAACATTTATGTGTAGCTTGGAAGACATGAAAAGTCCCCATAGAGTGATGTTAGCTTTAGTTTTCTTCAATTGATCAAGGATCTTGCTCTCCTCGATGGTCATCTCTGGCATAGGAAGGTTTTCAACGCCCTTCCCTTTGTCATTTGCTGGTAGTGAGCTGGGAACCTAGTAATGTCTCCCTGATCTGGTCATGTGATTTATTGAAGAAGGAAATAACATGAATCCCGTTTCCTCATCAATCTCAAGTTGTTCTTCCACCCTATTTATTTTTCCGAGGAGTTCTTCGAATGATTTCATCCCACATATGTCGGCTACTGGGCTAGTTCTCCCTGAAGCTTGTTCTTCACTCTAATCTCTGAATTCTTTCCCCCATCCGATGGCAACAATTCTGTCTTTCCATGTAAAGTTGATGCATTCCATAACTTCAACGGCTTCTTCATATAAGTTCTCCCATTCTGTGGGGATATGTATGATTGAAGGGACCAAGCGCCCTTGTAGCTTCAAAGTGTCAAGTAACCCGGTGATACTACAAATGTTGTTGGTTTGCCTAAATAATTCCGCCATAATCTGGAAAATATCATCCAAGGTAACTTCGTCGGTTGGTACTACCCATTTGTCTGAATCTCGAGCCCATTTCCGTGCTTCCAAGAACAGTGTGCTGAACTTCTGGCAGTCGATGACCATCTTTGAGGGCAATTTCAGCCCGAACTCTAGGATTTGGTTTAACACCTTTGATAATTCCATATTTTCATTTTCAGAATGGGTACAGACAACGATGCATGCTCTGGTAAGGAGTTAAAATGCCTGATCAGCGAGGCCAGTAGGGTGTAGGAGGAAATATGGGAAAATTTGAAGAGGTTTAGGAGAGTATATGGGTGTGATTTGAGTTGAAGGATCGAAATCTGGGTTTCCCTCCAAGAAGATGGCATTGGTATGATTCGAAAGTGGATTGTGAGTAGTGTTTGTCTTAGGATTGGCTGGTGGGGCGATGTTACCCTGGTCAATGAGATATTGGATTACGTTCTGAAGGTGAAAGCATTGGTCGGTGGTATGATCGGCAGTTTGGTGAAAGGCACAGTGAGCATCGGTTTTGAAATTTCTTGGGAGTGGATTTGGCAATGGACGTGGATCCAAGGTTTTGATGAGGTTTTGGCTTAACAGGGCTTGGTAAACTTTGGAGAGGGGAGCATAGAGCTCAGTGTATTCCCTTTGGATGGGGGTAGGGCGGATTTCTGGTGCCCATGATGTGGTTGGTTGAGAGATGTTGATGGTTGAAACTGTAGCACTGGCAAGCTTGTCATACTTTCTAGGGGTGAACTATCCGGACACCTTCTTCGGTTCAAACTCTGTTTTAACGAGGCTTTCCTCGATTTCTACTCTAGCCTCTCTGAGAGCTCGGAAGTGGGGATAGTATTGTCCTACCATCGTCGCTTGGACATGGGGAAAGAAGTTCTTCTTCACTATGTTGACTTGTTCTTCCTCGGATGGCCGATTAGTCATGGTAGCTGCCTGCTCCCTCCACCGGGTTATGAAGTTACTGACTGATTCTCCTAGATTCTGTTTGAGCAGCTCTAAATCACGACGGGTGACCTCAAGCTCTTCGTTGTATTTGTACTGCGACATGAATTCTCGGGCTACATCCTCCCAGCTACGGATTCTGGATTCTTCAAGAGATAAGAACCATCGGAGGGCACTATCCTTCAAAGTTTGCAAAATAATTGGGCCATCACTTCTTTAGAAGCCCCTAGTAAATTCATGGAACGATGATAACTGCGAAAATAAACAATTGGGGGTCCACTTCCTCTGAATTTCTCGATATTTGGCATCTTGAACTTCTCGGGTAACCATGCTTTAGGATATGGAGACATGTGGGTGTAGTCAATGTAATTCCCAGAGATCCTGACTTGGTCAAACTTCTTGGTGAGAATCTTGAGATCCTCTTTGACTTTATTCAACTCCTCCTCCTTTGGATCAGCGACCACAGGCAGGTTAGCCATAGGCGGGGCAATGTTCGACATTGGAAGCTGGGCAGGCAATGGACCATTGGCAGGAGGGGCACGTGGAGCATGATGATATTCTTCTAGAACCCAAATAGGCTCGGGTGGACCCATAGCACAAGGGAACAAGGCCTCGGGCTCTTGAGGAATTGGAACCTGGTTTCGTTGCATCTCTCGGACCTCAGTTTGGAGGTTGTCAATCTTGGACACGAGCTGAGATAGGACTGTCGTCAGATCCGGATGTATGACTGGTGCTTGATCTGTATTCTCCATGGAAGATGGATGGATTCCGGACCCGGAAGAAGTAGTAGAAGAATGGATAAAACTTCGGGGTGATTTGACTGAAGATCGAAGCCAATAGGGAGCCAGGCCAAGGGCTTGCGATCGACCTGAAAAGGCGTAGGATGAGATTTATTTTTGAGAAAAAAAGGGGAGAAACTATTTTTGGATTTTTGATAAAGAAGGGAGAAATGTTTGTGGATTTTTTTTTTGATAAAGAAAGGAGAAATGTTTTTGGAGACGGAACTCAGCATGATTATTATGATTATTATGTTCTCACTTGTATTTAATTCTCCTAAATGCAATGCCGGACGGGACCCGAGCCTGGGAAAATAGGGGTCTTAATATATGCAAAGCTACGGTTTGGACTTGTAACCAGGCTCACGGACAGGGTACCGTTTAAAAAATGCACGAAAATTGGGCAGCAGGCCGACCCGAAATTTGGGCAGAGTTTCGGGTTGAAATCGACAATCTAAAGTGCATGTCCTAGGTTTGACACCTATATGAGGGTATGCAGTTGGTTGGGTGAATCGGCATGGGTCCTTCCTTTGGCGTGACTTCCATGATATACGTCTTGCTCTTGCGGTCAATCGGTACATGTGGACAAGCCATTTGATATACCTGAGTGTACGTGAATTGCCTCACCATATACCTCATGGGGATGGTACGTGTGAGAGAGAATTCGATATACTCGACGTACGTGAACGAATTCCCTACGATATACCTCCCGTCATGACTTCGGTCAAGCGGTACAATGCCGGGGAACCGTTCGATATACGTCGAAGGTACTTGGCCAATGGAAGGTGAGAGTCATATCGCTTAGGCTAACTGTGACCACCAGCGCCCATCACGAAGTGACCCTCCAGTTACTGGGTAAAATTTGGTCAATAGCAATGCTATTTGGGGATATCATGTGAATCATGCATGATTCTCTTATTAGTATCTTATGATGAGAATGCCTTTCTTGATTATGCCAAACAGGGAGCAAAGCAGAAGTACCCAAAAGTTACACCAAGTATGGATAGGTGGTGCGTGCAACATGGGGATATATGTGATCTTAGGTGCATGTGGTGCGAAGTGTACATGGAGAAATTTCTACAAGTGTGTGAACATGAGCATAAGCATGGGATACACATGGAAAAGGGGAACATGCAAATATGGGGGGAAACATAAGCAAACATAGCATCCATGTAAATAGAGTCAAGCCACAAACAAAAACACAAATCCCCAGCAAAGTCGCCACTGTGGCCATCCTCGATCCCCGCCGCGGAGGAGAAGGATCCTTCGGGTCCCGCGCGTCCCTCTCGGGTGCGCTTCGGCCGGCGTCGTTTGAGATGTTGTGTAAAAATGTAGAGAGATTCAGAGTCGCCAGTCTATTTTACTCAAAACAGACAAAAGAAAAAAAGGGGGAGCTACCCCGAAGGATGAAATCCAAAAACATACTGGTGCATGAGAAACCAAGATGATTCGAGAAGGGTTCGGAGGCTTAGTTACAAAATGGGAAGGTGTTAGGCACCCATTTCACCCTTTCGGTCTCTCATGAATATTTGCTATTTTCCTTTTGTTCCCCCCGTGATATGTGTGCATGTGTATATATAGAATGGAGGTAGGAATCCTCGACTTGTATCATGAAAAAGATAAAGCGAGTCATCCGTACGAAGATATAAGAATAATATTAGAAAAAATAAGATTTACGCGATTACCCCTACGTTAATCGTTATAAGGGGACGATAACGCGTATGGAGTAATACGTCACTAAGAACAAGTATATATATAATATAAAAAAATGGATTTAGAGAAAATAGAAAATAAGAGAAAAGGACTCGAGTCTCGGGTTTTACCCCGAGACGCCTACGTAGCCTATAAAGGCATCTAAGTCCACGTAGTTCCTATACAAAACGAGGGGTGGGGTTTATCCCATAAGTCCAAATGGGGGATCTCTTATTTGTGAATGTGTGTGTGTGTGTGTAGGAAAAGTGTTTTAGTTGGGAGAAAAGTGTGAAAAAAGTGTGAGAATCCCTATTTAGAATTTATGAGCAAACCCTCTTTTTCTTTTTTTTTTTGGGTTTTTATTTATAAGAAAATAATAGATGTGCAATAATGCTAAATAAAAAGTATATTAGGATGTGTGAGATGAGATAATAAAAAAGTGCTAAGTAATAAAGCAAGTTATTGAGAACTCGAGAGAATTTGAAGAGAAAGGTGAGAAAGTTGGACCTTCTTGAAGATCTTGAGCTTGATCTTGAGTGTTGAATAGTAGCCCTTGAGCTTGGATGATGATGGAGGGTGGTTAATTCACCAAGTTTGATGAAAAGGATGATGAAAAGTGGAAGTAAAAAAGGGATTTGGGAGTTGAAATCACGCTGCCTTCGAGAGAGGTTTTTGGGATTCGTTGAGAGAGATTTTTATCAGATATGGGCCCCCCTTGAAAGTGAGGTGAAGGCCTTATTTTATAGGCCCATGTGAGTGCCGATCGGTATAGAACTGTTCCTGCCTATTGACAGGTGCCGATAGGTAGGGTCTGGAACCTGCCGTTTGGCAGTGTGGTTCAGGTTTTTTCAGAAAATTAGCCGCCGAGGGCAAACCGTTTGTCAGAATCGCACACGAGGCATATCGTTGGAAAGGTGATTCAAAGACCTTTGAAAGTACTTTGGACCACTCCCGGGTTTGGGAGTTGACTTTGGGTCAAATATGGATCGAAAGCGTTTGTCGGTCCATGGGACGGGGAATCGTTTAGACGCAAACGGATCGTTCGTCCGCATGGTAAGTCCAAATCATGCACGGGGCGGACCGTTGGAAAGGTTAGGAGATGTACTTCATCATTCCAAAGAGCTTGACCCAGTTTGGAGAGTTGACTTTGGTCAACCGGGCCCGGGAAGCATTCGGTGACCTCCTGGAGTCAAACGGATTGTTCGTCCGCATGGAAAGTCAGAATCGCGCACGGGACGGACCGTTGGAAAGGGTATTTAGTGCCCTTTAAAGATTAATTCAGAATCGGTCGAGCGAAAGAGTTCACATAGGTCAAACAGAGCCCGGGAGCGCCCGGTGGCCTCTCGGTCAGGTTTCAGACGCAAACGGATCGTTCGTCCACATGTTAAGTCAGAATCGCGCACGGGGCGGACCGTTGGAAGGGGTATTCAGTTCCCTTTGAAGATTCATTGAGTCTCGATCGAGACAAAGAGTTGGAATTTTGGGTTAAACTGAGTCGGGGAGTGCCCGATGGCTTTCAGGTCAGTACTCGGGACGTGACCTGGGTTTACAGTGATGAAGGGAGGTACTAGGGACCTAAGGAGAGTTAGGGTGTAATAGAATGGGGTGTCTACAGGAGGCATCTGAGATGAAGAAACAATTGAATTAGAATACTGTTAAGAACAATATATCTTTGCATAAGATCGCCAATGTAGATAAACAAAACAGTCCTAACAATAAAGTTCTATATCAAAGAATGCTATGGTAGAGCGTGAAAAGTGCGCATAGATCCTAAAGACTCTAGAACCTGATGATCCGATACCATTTGTGACACCCCGCTTATTAAAATAAGAGGTGTCGAGCCCGATACTCCAATAATTAAAGGAATCATAGATGGTTCATTCTTAGCATCACTGAATTACAATAAGAATACGAGATAACCACTAATTGTTTTAGAAAACGGATTGCCAGAATTTATTTTGTGAGTTAATGAAAAACATTTTATCAATCCAATTGAAAAGAAGGTGGATATAAATAAAGACAGATAATAATTCAGCAATCGTATACATCAAAATGATCGAAAGATTTCGGTTAACAGACCCATACAATAAGGATTACACCTAGTATTAAAGTACAATATCACATTATATAATATAAGTACAAAACTTGGGCACCACGCCCGAATGTGTAACCGATCATAACTAGAATACAAAAAGATGGAAGCGTCTATATCAAATGTTCCATAACATCCGCAAGGTGTTACAGCTCTAGGACACTGGGATAGAAAAGTTAATGCAGGCATCCTTATGGCGGAGCACCCGGGCGAATATAAGATTCATGCAAAAGAAAGAGATATAAACGGGTCAGGGCCCAGTTTAATATGATCACTAAGTGAATAAAGTGCATGACAGTTATGAACAATTAGACAACATGAATAAGATTGTCTCTCCCTTGATAATTAATAATCAAAATTCTCACCTCTCAATCTAAAAGCACAACCTAGCGAAATATCAATGATAACGATCAATAATCATTTATGCAAGAGAAATAGGGATACAATCTTAATTGATGAGATTCCATTTTCGTTTTACACAATTTTACTTCACCGTTCCTTTTCTCATTAGGAAAATTTTTCAAAGCAATTTATTTCATAAAGATCTTTATCATTAGTAAAATCCCACTTTAATACGAATAGTTAAATTTCACAACATATAACGATTCTAAGACCATCCTTCCGGATTTCCCGACTGGATGCGCCCCTAAATATCTATCATCTTCCAGGGCCTATCACAAAGACAACCTGGGCATCCTACATCACGTGACGTCGGGAAGTGGCCATATATCTTCGACAGTGACTCATAACCACACCCGGAATTACCTCACTTATAATAATAATAATCACACAATATATAATAACCGGTCCTATGGACGAGGACTATATTCACCCTGTATTCACTAGCCAACTAACTTCATCTCATGCGCGTAACTTCCCCTATGATAGCATTTAAAGAGGTGTGTATAAGCAAATTATCATTCACAAGTTATTCCCATTTTAAAATATGCATTACGTTTTTATCCGGAGCCATAAGCGTTTAATGTCATCGTTATGAACTTCAATGTTTAATAAATCCCCAAATTAACCTCCGGAAAATAATGACGTTACTATAAGACACTAAGTATATTATACCTCAATCACGTCTCTATATTTACACAATTGTATAATCCTATTCTTCCCTAGTCTCAAACTAGTTTACTCAAGAAAGAACTACCCTAATGTCTATTAAATAATCCCCGAGATAAGCCCAAGTATCCCCTTTCGAATCTAGTGTGGTCACATACTTAATATAAATCTCTAATACACTTTATTACTTCCTAAGAGAAAATTCCTAGGTCATAAACCTATAAGAAAAGGATTACAAACTAAGTTAGAGAAATATCCCAAAACAACAGTAATTTCAAATCGATTCGCCCAGGGCCGAATCGATTCGGTCTTGAAAACGAATCGATTCGGATAGGCCGAATCGATTCGGTCAAGAGAACCCAACATTCTGCAAACTTCCGAATCGATTCGAATAATACGAATAGATTCGCCCAACAGAGACCTGTAGCCTACCCCTTTAGCGAATCAATTAGCCTACCCGTTTAGCGAATCAATTCACTAAGGGGTGAATCGATTCGCTTGGTCCAGAATGCCCAGTTTCGGCTATGGAGTTTAATACCCTAACTTTTCCCAAACTCATTTCTCTTCCATTTTACCCACACCAACCATCATTAATCCAACCAAAACAATCCTATATACATACTAACTACTATAACTCACACAATAACTATGTAAATCAAAGTTTAAGGGTTCAAACACAACAATTTCTCTAAAACCCATGTTTGTTCAATTATTCCCAATACACAACCACCACTAAAATTTATTCACCTTAAACCATATATTAGAAAGTAAGAAACTTGCCTTAAGCTGAAAACTCAAATTCCTTTATGGTAGATGCAAGATCAAACCCAATTTCTTCAATTCTTCTCATTTCTCTTCTTTTTCTCCACAATTCTCTTTCTCTCTTTTTATCTCTAGGTTTAGGAAGCATACACATGAGAATTAAGAGCGGTTGCAAGACTTAATCGTGCCCTTAGCATTCATTCCCATCTTTAAATGTTAATACACCATGAAAATGACTCGTAACTACATAATTAAGTCATAATCTGTCAAAGGTGCCCAGAAGCCAAAAATATAATATGGAACTTATTTTGACTATCTCGACTATTTCGGGACTAACCGAGCCCTCTAAATTGGCTTCCGAAATAATATAAATCATTTCAAGTTCCAACTTCATTTTAAACCATAAATTCCGTTTAAAGCACAAAGACACTATAAATCATAAGATAATGCCATTTACATTCACTCAATAGTAAATATGCAAAATCAAGTGAATATTATCTTTTAAATCAGTTAAAATAATATTTACTCCGTTATCCAATATTTTATATAATTACCTCACATGGTAAATTAATATAAAATAAATTACTCAAAAGTAAGGGTTATTACCGGATCTTTGTCCCTTAGGTTACCTATTAGAAGATAGAAAGAGAAATTAAAAAAAGAAGCCTTAAGGTTAATTATTGAAGCTTCCACGTGGACACCTTAAATGAGAGGGGGCATTAACTCATGTATAGCATTTTAGACTATTATATAGATAGGCGAGCCTCGAAATTATCGATTAAATTATAAGCACACACTCTCTCTCTTTTCTGGGCTCACCGCCAGGTGACACATGCCCGGTCTGTATTATTAAAATCCGATCTGGTCCGCAAAGAGCATATATAAACAGTCCTGCTCTTGTGCAGACTAGTCCGCATTTTAAGAATGCGGATCGAACATGTGCCACCTGGTGGTGAGCCCAGAAAAGAGAGAGAGTGTGCCTATAATTTCTAATCGCACCGTTAGGTGGCACATGTCCGGTCCGCATTCTTAAAATGCGGACTAAACTGCACAGGAGCATTATTATTTATATATATATATAGTAGTGCTCTTGTCCGGACTGTCTCGCATTTTAATAGTGCAGACTCGACATGTGTCACCTGGCGGTGAGCCCAGAAAAGCTTGAGAGAGTGCCTATAATTTAGCTGATAATTTATCGGTTTACCATCAGGCAACACATGGCCGGTCCGCACTGTTAAAATATGGGAAAGTCCGCACAAGAGCATTATTATATATACTAGTTTTAAACCCCGCGCGATGCGCGAGCGTAGTATAATTTTATTCGTAAAATTTATGACACATAAATAATATTATCATTACATTTAAACTAATGTTAATATGAGATGAAAAAATAAATAAAAAATTTGGGACATATGAACATGCCTTTATTTTAAAATTACAAATTAACTATATATTTATATTTTTTAGTACAGATGGTAGTTCTATGATTAGTATACACTAAACACCGAGATACTTTTTTTATTTAAGACATAATTACATTTTTATGTCTATTTGACACATTATATAAGTATTAATTAATAATAGATGGAGAGAAAATGGATAGTCATATATAATCACAATAATTACTATCATATATATATATATATATATATATATATATATATATATATATATATATATATTTCAAAACATTTTACTTAGGCACTTAATCAACTTTACATAAATTATACTTTAACCCATAATTTTTAAAAAATATAATGAATAGTATCATGGATATGATAGACAGAAATGACAAACAATTAGAACTTGTGTGTTAAGAAAATAAAGCATAAAGGGTATAATTTGTATAAAAAAATCTGAAAATGAATCAAAATAAAAATATCAAACCTTATAACAAAGCACAAAAATAATTGTGCAATCACAATATAAAAAGAGAAAAATCCAAAAAGGAATATTATATATTTTATTTAAAAAACAATGTTATTAAACATGGAAGTATACCTCACTTCCTTTAAAATAGAGCAACATACACCATATGCTTCTAACTAATTAAATTCACATCATATGCTTCTAACTAATTAAACTGACATTTCTATATAAAGATTCAATCGAAATTATCTTAAGAAAAACACTATTTCAATCTTCACATAACACATTCTACTTAAACAAAATCACAGTCTATTCTATGGCTTCTTGTCAATTTTGTAAGGATTTTTTACTATTTGGGGTCCAATACTTATTTAGAGTTTTATTCCATTTGTTTACATTCTACTCGTTTGGAATTCAAAATCGACAAAAAACGTTAGTTAGCTAGTTTGATGGTTAGTTGACTCATTTTCCAATCAAAAAGACTTTTTTACCCATTAGTATAAGTATTTATTAGTGTATTAAAACAAATTTTACATTATATCTTATTGTTTTAAATAGTAAAACTTTTTTTACTAACACTTTTTTATAAAATGAGAAAGTTTTATAAAATGAAAAAGTTTTATACCCTTTTTTTATTAAGTATTTTTTTTTTAAATCAAAAAGTTTTAGAAAATCAAAAGTTTTTTTTATAAACTTTTTTTAGCACTTTTTTTTACAAACATTAAAAAATATTGTTTTTAACTGTTTTTATAAACGTTGAAAAAACTTTATATAAAAACAATCTTATACAAACAGTTTATGAATGTCAAAAGTTTTTTTGTAAATTGTTTTCAACTTTTTTCATAAAACCAATTCTTTATATGAATAAATTAAAAACGTAAAAAACATTTAATATAAAAACATTAAAAACACTGTTTTTTAACAGTTTTTTGTATAAACGTTAAAAAAAATTATGTAAAAACACTGTTCTTAAAAAAAAAAAGAACTCTTTTAAAAAAATATTAAAAAATGGTTTATATAAAAACAACATTTTTTTAAAGAGAATTAAAAAACTGTTTTTGAATGTTTATAAAAAACATTTAAAAATTCAGTGTTTTGTAACGTTTTTTAAAAACAGTGCTTTTTCCTTAAAAAAATAGTGGTTTATATAAACAGTTTTTTAACATTTATAAAAAATAGTATTTTTAACATTTTTATATCATCTGTTTTTGAATGCTTTACGTAAAAAAATAATTTTATAAAAAAAGTAGAAAAAATTGTTTATAAAAAAACCGTGTAACGATTATAAACTGATTTTTTTTAAAAACATTGATTTTATATAAATTGTTTTTTGATGTTTATAAAAAACTATTGTTTTTAACGTTTAAAAAAAGTGTTAAAAAAATAATCCAAAAAAGAGAGAAAGTAAGAATAAGAGAGAGAAAAACTCTTATAGTTTATATAAAAACACTTTTTGTTAAAAACACTGTTTTTTAAAAAGGTTAAAAAAACACTATTTTTTTTACTGTTTTTTATATACGTTAAAAAATTGCTTATACAAAAACCCTTTTTTTGAAACAGTTATAAACATCAAAAGGTTTTCTAATAAACTCTTTTTAACTATTTTTTATAAAATCAATTTTTTTTTATAAAAAGACATCAAAAATGTTAAAAAAAAGTTTTTATCAACTATTAAAAACAACTTTTTATATGAATAGTTTTCATATAAAATGTTAAAAACGTTAAAAAAACAGTATTTTTCAACGTTATTATATAAACTGTTTTTTAATTGCTTTTGACTTAGTTTCGTAGTTGGATTAAATTGAAGGAGAGAGAGAAAACTCAATAGTTCAATGCATCTATTAAATTGCTTGTATAGTATTTTATAGAAATATAAAATATAGAGTGTCACGTGGACACTCTCAATGAGGAGGAATCTTAAATGCTCATAAATGCCTTGTTTTGCATTTTATAGTATATAGAGATATGGAGTGACCATTCCCATTCCTTTATAAGTTTCCCCCACTCCATTTTTATGTTGAAATATCCAAATACCCTCGACACCTATCTTCTTTCATTCTTTCAAATTAGATCTAAGTTTTATGTATTCATCCGTCCTTTCTTCTAGTCTAAGAATAAAGTTACATCAATACACATTTTTACTCAAAACTCATACCCACCTAATAAGACAAAATTAAAAGGGTCCCACTTTCTTATCCCAGCTAAAACAAATTCCATATTTAAAAAATGAAGAATGCATTTTCAATAAAAAAAAAGGGACTTTGTAAATTTAGGACTTATTGTAATATGTATTTTGAAAATAGGACAACAAATATTTTGTTTATAATTCTAGTCCCTATTTTTGAATAAAGCCGCTGGCGCGGACCCATTTTCATAAAACGTCAACCAATCACAACACGCCACGTGTCCCTTTAATTTGAAAATAGGGACTAAAAATGGAAACGAAATGTTTGTTGTCCTATATCCATAATCGATATTATTTTAAGTTCTAAAAGTACTTAATCTATAAAAAAACTATTTTTTCTCACAATTTTTTTTAGAACACTGCTTTTAAAGTTAATTAAACTATTGTATAAATTATTTAAACCATCTTAAAATATACGCAAATAAACATAGATACTTATAAAAAACAGTTTCTTTATTTATCAGGGTTTTTTATAAAAATTAAAAACCATTTTGATTATAAAAATTTTGTTTATTACAGAAAACTGTTTTTAAAAAATAAAAAATATATTTTGTATAAAGACCGTTTCAAATTTTATCACTATTTTAAAAAATAATAAAAGAACATTTTAACTATTTAAAAAAAATTAAAGTTGTTCATTTTAAAATTTTATTTTATAAAAACTGTGGGTACCTCGATTTATCATTCTGGCCCAAGAAGAGTAGCCCAATCTAAGCGGCCCAAAGTCGGGAAGCCTCATGCCCCAATTCATTTAGTTATGACCTAGTCTACTCCTAAAATCTCTTAAGGAGATATACTAGGAGTTGTGGATTGACGTGGGGAAGTCCAACATCCCCACTCCCCGAAAACAAACATGTATATAACAAACCCTTAGCCCGGGGCAAATGGCATGTATTATTTTTCCTGTAAAACACTCCCCGGAGTATGGAGAAATAATATTGAGAGCATCACCATGGACGTAGGCATTCTTGCTGAACCACGTAAATATTGTGTTGTGTCATTGGCGTTCTTTACATTCTTTATTTATTTTGGTGATTGCCTTTTCTTATTAATTTGTGTTAAACTTAATTTTCGCCACAATTGGCGCCGTCTATGGGAAACGTTTGTCTTCCTTTAAGAAAGACCTCACCAGTAAAGAATTTGGAATGTCTGGTCATAGTAGCAATGCCACTCAAGCAGGGGATATCCAAGAGCAGCCTACCCCTCGCAGGATCAGGTCTGAGGTTCGACGTTCAGATCAAAGGGCTCGCCCAGAGAAGCAAGCCTCAGAAAAAAGCCAAGGATCAGCGAGGTCTGCACAAATCTCCAGGTTGATCGATGCCTATGAGGAAAGGCTTCAAGAGCAAGGGGATGCCGCTCGCAAGCAAGAGGCTGAGAATGCTCGCCTCAAAAGAAGATTGGAAAGGATAGAGAAAGAGCTCCATCATAGCACCATGCGACGTCAATGCCGCACTCCTAGCCCTCAGGCGAGCAAGTCTCGCAGATGAGGAAGGAGCCCTAGACGAGAATCCTAAAGAATTGAGGAACATGAATCGGACGATGACTTGCTCAAGCAATATGGACAAGCTTGTCGTTGCAGGAGGCCAGCTCGAGGAGATGAGGATATACGAAATTTGGTTCAGAGAGAAATGGACCAGCACCCAGCACATCGGGGTGCTAAATCTAACAGAGAGCTAGCCCGATGAGCTTTCAGGACTCAGATGAAATCCCCTTTTTCAAGGGAGATAGAAGAATAAGCCCCCAAGAAGTTCATAATTCCAAGATTCAAGATCTATGACAGAAAGACTATCCCTATCGATCACGTTAGGTAGTACAGGTAGGCCATGACTCTCTAGAACCACAGGGATGCACTAATATGATGGAACTTTCCCTCTAATTTGCACGATGTGGCCTAGAAATGGTTCGAGAGGCTCCCTCACAGATCCATCAGGAGCTTTGAGTCCCTGGCAGAGCTCTTCACGGCCCGCTTCATTACCAGCAGCTCCCATCCAAAGAGTATGGATGGCTTGCTAAAAATAAAGAAGACACCCTAGGAGTGCCTTAGGGACTACACAAAAAGGTATTGGGAGTTGTTCAATGAGGTCGAGGACTGTTTGAAGCAGGTAGCAGTAGCATCTTTCAAGATTGGCCTACCCAGCTCTTGTCTCTTGCACTAATCCCTCACTAAGAAGGAGGCCACAACCATTGATGACCTGATGGCTCGCATCGAGAAGTCTGCTAAAGTTGAAGATGTGACCTTCCTCAATGCAGGGGAAAATGGTCGAGCTAAGCTCGCTGCCAAGGGTAATGACAAGGCTAAAAACCAGAAGAAAGGGGGCAAAAATGGGGGCAAGGGTAGCTCCAAGAACGAAAATAGGAACGATGTTTTAAAACAATTTCAGGCAGAAAACACTGCCTTAAAAGAACCAATTTACAAGATCCTAGTGAAGATCAAGGACGATCCATTTGTTAAGTGGCCCAGAAAGATGGGAGGAGATCCCTCAAAGAGGAATAACGCGCTGAGATGCACTTTTCACAACGAAAGAGGACATAAGACTGAGCACTGCAAGGCTCTTAAGTCTCACCTGAAAGAGTTAGCCCAGACCGAGCACCTGAACGAGTTTATGGAAAAAAGGAAGAGAAAGTTATTGCCAATGGAGAAACAAGGCCCGACAATGTGCTCGAGGACGATACTGGCCATGAGCTCGTAGTGATTCATGGGGCATCTGATCTAAAGCAGATTCAGGAAACTCAACTTGGATGGAAGTGAAAAAGCTTACAACAATAATGCAAGATTTTCAGATCGATCCAGTAAAGACACAGTCAGGGAAGCAACGGAGAGAAGTTGACGTTGACAACAGTAAACACATCGTGTTAAGACCTAGTGGGGGTAAGAATTCCACATCATGCCGCTTTGATCATTACCCTCATGATAGTCAACTATGATGTCGGCAAGTTGCTCGTCGACCAAGAAAGCTCATCCGATGTAATATATCTCGACCTATTTAGAAAACTGAAGTTAAGCGTTGCAGACTTGAGGGAAGCCACTGTTCCTCTGGTTGGCTTCGTTGGGAAAGTAACTATCCCTTTGGGAAAGATCGTGCTTCCAGTGAGGGAAGGAAGTGTCTCCATAATGATCAAGTTTCTGGTAGTCGACATTGACTCACCCTACCAAGCTATCCTCGGCAGAGGATGGCTACATGTGATGAGGGTTGTCCCCTCGACCTACCATTAGAAGCTCAAGTACATGACTGAGCAAGGAGTGATCGAGATCCATGGAGATCAAGCGATGGCAAGAAGGTTCTTTATAGCATTCATTCACCCAAAACCAGATAAGAAGGATGAGAAGGCCAAAAAGAAGATTGAGGAATATGATGGTTTAATACCTTCAAAATAGTAGCTAAAGTATGGAAGACCCGGAGTGGAGGAGACCAAACTCCTCCCGTCTGAGCGGGTCATTGAGAACCTGGAAGAGGTCGCATACGGTGGTAGAAAAAAAGACAAGATGTTCTTGATTAGAGCTTCTCTCACAGATTGAGAGAAGAAGGAATTGACGGTACTACTGAGAAGAAATCTAGATGTTTTCACGTGGTAACCGTATGAGCTTCCTGGAATTGACCCCAGTCTGGTTTTCCATCGGTTGCACGTCGACCCCACCTTTAGGCCTATCACGCAGAAGGCACAACGAACTACGCCCGAGAAGGCCAAGGCTCTAGAAAAGGAAGTAGAGAAGATGATAGATGTAGGATCCATACGGGAAGTTTAATTCCCTAAATGGCTATCCAACCTAGTAGTGGTTCCAAAGAACAATGGAAAATTGAGAGTTTGTATCGATTTCATTGACCTTAACAGGGCATGCCCTAAGGACAGTTTCCCCCTCCCAAAGATTTACCAGTTGGTGGACACCACAGAAGCTCATGAGAGAATGAGTTTCATGGACGCATACTCGGGGTATCACCAGATTCCTCTGTATGCACCAGGCCAAGATAAGATAACGTTCATCACCACTGTCGGGTTATACTGTTACAAAGTTATGCCCTTTAGGCTAAAAAATACAGGAGCAACCTACCAGAGACTGGTCACCAAGATGTTTTAAGACTAAATGGGAGATACCATGGTAGTCTACATCGACGATATGCTCGTCAAGATCAGGCACAAAGGAGACCACCTCTCAGACTTATCAAGGAACTTTGAAATCCTCAGGAAATAACGAATGAAACTCAACGCGAGCAAATGTTTCTTCGGTGTCCAGTCAGGAACATTTCTCGGGTACTTGGTTAATGAGAGAGGCATTGAAGCGAACTCGGACCAGATTGATGCAATTAATAAGGTACAACCTCCCCGCACGATATGAGATGTATATAATCTCACGGGCATGCTCGCCTCCTTGCATCGGTTTATCTCGAAGTCCTCCAAAATGATCCATCCATTCTTCCAGATATTGAAGAGAAGCAAAACAGTGGCGTGGAATCAAGATTGCTCGAGAGCATTATAAGAGATTGAAGCTTATCTCAGCACACCACCCTTACTCGTAATACCTCAAGAGAATGATTCCCTATACTTGTACCTTGCCTTCTCCAAACGCGTCGTCAGTTCTGCATTGGGATGCGAAAAAATATGAATCCAGTACCCACTCTACTACGCGAGCAAGACCCTATTGGACGCCGAGCAGCTATACTTACCACTGGAAAAGCTCGCCTTTGTAATAGTGGTGGCCTCGAGGAAACTGAAGCACTACTTCGAAGATCACTCTATCATCATCCTCACATCACACCCCCTTAAAGAAGTCCTGCAAAAAGAGGATCAGTTCGGCAGACTATTGAAGGGGTCAGTCGATCTCGAACGATTTGACATCCAATTTCAATCAAGGAATGCAATCAAGGGGAAGGTCCTCGCCGACTTCATCGTGGAGTTCACAGGTGAATAGCATTACGACCAACTTCAATCCATGGATTAGATGGAAGATCACTCAACAGGAGGCGTTTGGCGACTGTTTATTGATGGAACCTCCAACTTAAAGGGGCAGGAGTAGGCATTGTGCTCGTTACCCCAGAAGATAAAATTCTCGAGCAGGGGATCAGAGTTAGATTTTAACCCTCCAATAATGAGGCAGAATACGAGGCTTTTATAGCAAGCCTGTAGAAGGCACAGGCATTGGGTACAAAATAACTACAGGTGTTCAGTGACTTAAAATTGATCTCCAATCAGATAAGTGGGGACTTTAACACGAGGGACGAAGGAATGGAATCCTACCTCACCTTAGCAAAGAAGTTAATGTCCAACTTTGAGGAAGTCAGTGTCTAACAGTTTCTCAGAGGACAAAATGATCATGACGACGCCCTACCAGCCTTGAGTTCAGCAATCGACTCCGACATAAAGAGAACAATCCCTATAGACTTCCTCGCCCTACCGAGCATCAACCAGAGCCAAGAGCTGCCAGATATGGGCTATGTTATCCAGATTGAATTAGCACCAAGTTTGATGGAGCCCCTGAGGGACTATCGGAAGGATGGTGCACTATCAAACGATAAGAAGGCCGCTCATCAGATAAGAATCAAAGCTGGCCTCTTTCACTAATCTCCTGAGGGAAAGCTATATAAGAGATCATTCACCAGCCCTTACCTCTAATGTGTTCACCCAAAGGACGTCGAGCAAGTTTTGCGCCAGCTTCATGAAGGAATCTGTGGGAGCTATATTGGAGGGAGATCGCTAGCTTTCTAAGCAATGAAGGAAGGCTATTGGTGGCCATACATGCAGAGAGATTCTAAAGTATATGCTCGCAGGTATGAGAAATGCCAACTACATGCTCTTATGGTCCACCAACCTGCCAGTGACCTAAGACCACTTACCATCCCCTGGCCCTTTGCCTAATGGGGAATGGACATCGTAGGCCCTCTTCCTACCGCTGCCGGCAATCGTAAGTATCTATTGGTCGCGACAGATTAATTCACCAAATGGATTATGGCAGAGTTACTGGGGAACATCAGAGACGCAGATATGATGAGATTCATATGAAAAAACATAATTACCTACTTTGGGATCCCCAGAACCATCATCACTGACAACGAAATGCAGTTCGAGAGCAGCCCCTTCCAGAGTTTTTGCAATGACCACGGGATCAGGCACCATTTTAGCTCGCTAGCCTACCCCCAGAGCAACGTCCAAGATGAAGCTTCCAACAAAATAGTGATCGATGGATTGAAGAAATAACTAGAGCTAGCCAAAGGCACATGGGTGAGCAAGCTTCCACATATCCTGTGGGCCTACCGCACTACCCCACGACGAGCAACTGGTGAAACCCCATCCGCACTAACATATGGAATGGAAGAAATCATCCCTTTAGAAGCTGGCCTCCCAACCATCAGGTCCACCCTGGTCGACCAGGGCCAGAATGATGCAGCATTACTCGCTGAACTTGACCTAGCTGATGAACGCAGAGAGCTAGCCCTAGTGAGACTAACGAGATATTAGCAACAGCTCGAAAGGCACTATAACAAGAAGGTCAATCCAAGGTCATTCCAGGTTAAAGACTATGTCCTAAGGAAGGTCCTTGGAAGTGTAGTAAAACCATCCAATGGCAAGCTAGGTCCAAACTGGGAGGGATCATTCAAGGTGACGGGAGATGACCTGCAAGGAGCCTATCACTTAGAAACGCTGGAGGGCAGAGAGATACACCGAGCTTGGAACGCAGCTAACCTAAAAAAATTCTATTTTTAGTTTTTTCATTCATCTTTTATCACATTATTGGAATTGGCAACTCATTTTTTATTATCTTTAATAAACGATTGTTCGACAGTGGCATTTTATAAAGTGTTAATTTTATATTGTGGACTTCATAACTTGCACACCTTTTCCAAGTAACATGCACATTGCTCGGTATATAAAAGCAGGGAGTCACCCTCCTCAAGTTTTTATTATGAAAAATGAACAACCTCTTAGCATTGCCCCTGGAAATATATGAAGCCCTACAGGGAACCCTTAGGAAGTTCGGCCAAATCGAATTGGTCACCGAACAATGTTTGGCTCAGAAAACCTAATTGGATAGAACATCCAACACCAGGTGTGTCCTCGCCATTGCCACACTTAGGCCTAAGGGAGTGTGACGATACGACCTAAAAGGTAAAGTGGGGCGAAATGGTATCTCATAAGCATACTGGACTGGGAGCATATTCACACAACAAAACAACTCTACCCACATCAAATCTAGTCGGATACGAAGAGCCCAGATAATCAAACGAAAAATTAATGAAGTGAAAAATACACAACACATGTTTAGTCTGCAAATCGCCCAAAACATAAATATTTTATTACTTCATTACATTTACAAAAAGTTACATTAAATTAAGTAAATCTCAATGAGGATTAGGCCTATGAGCAAGATAATCAGCCACTTGCGATCTTCGGCCGTTGTCCAGATGAGGAGTTAATTATTCCTCAACTTCATTCGCATCTAGCTCCAATAGCTGCCCGGGGATAGCATCTATAGGGACCCACTGGTCATCACACCTGAAAGGATTAGGCCTCAGAGTTGAAGGAGAGATCTCATCACGATACCAGAGCATTGAGTTCCAGGGGACCTGTAGCTCCCCGAGGGCACTCAACCATCCCCTAATAAAGGATATCTCTTCGACCTCTGCCAACCTCATCGGAGATCTGTCCAACCCTCGTCATAACCATCAGCCCACACTTGCTGAGATCCTTTCTTGAATAGATGCCTCAGTCGCGTGACATCTCTTTGAAGCCCAGCAGCTATCACATAAGCTTGATAAACATCTCCTCGAAGCTTGTCCAGCTCCATAGCTAGACCCCCGACATCTGTACTAGCTTGCCAACCAGCTGATGAAGTGGAACCTCACAAAACTTGAGGAGTGGCACTCGACACTGTACCATCTCATGGACCAGTCGATAAATAGGAACCTCATAAAACTTGAGGTGAAATGCTCGGTGCGTGCTCCCTGAATTGTGACACCTCCCTCCTCAGAATTTCATTCTCTTATTGAAGAACTTCTCTGACTTGATTAATCTTGGAGGCATCCAGAAGTTTAACTCTCAGAGTATTAACTTCTTCTTGGATAGAGGCACCAACCTCTTCCATCTCCTGGAGCCTATCTTTCAGTTTGGGGACGAGCTCAGACTGGTCCTTAAAGCTCTTTTTACTCGACCTAAGAGACTTGAAAATCCTTACAAAGGCTTGGCGAACTTGACTGCTCACATTAGGACCAAGGATCCTTTCCAATTGAGAAGTGGCATGTATATACTCATCTACATCAATCAACTACAAGCCATAAAAAGAATTAAAGACTAGAAGAATCAGTATGCAGAAAGGAAAGTGTCTTCATTTCATTAAAATAGAGCGGTCCAATTACATCAGTAATCAAAATAACACTACAAATGGAAAAAAGATACGAAGAGGTTCCTCCGAGCAGGCTAGCTAGTAACCTCAGTTGTCTCTAAGGTCGTTGGTTGCTTTCCCTTGTCCGTAACAGTAGGAACACCTCCCTTAGAAGGGGCATTAGTAGGAACGATCTGAGAAGCAGGAACACCTCCCTCAGAAGGGGTGCTAGCAGGAATAATTTGAGAAGTAGGGACACCACCGTCAATGGCTGGGGCAGGCACCTCATCCATAACAGGCTTCAGGCCTAGATCATGCTCGTCAAATAATAGAGAATCGATGTCCATAGCAGCAACCAAAAAAGCCTTATTCCAACCCTTCCTGAACTTCAATCGGTTGATGTAGCCTATCTGAACCTCAATATCCTTGTACGCAGCATCCCACCCGACATTGTACGAGCTCTCTTCCACATTCTCTGCCAGCACCCTATTCTCTCCACCAAAGCTAACTTGCCCTTATAGACCAAGTCATTGGATTGCCACATCTTGTTGAGTTCTTTAATCGCCGCCTCCCTCACTCGATTGGCTTTAGTAAGGGTGAGATTGGAAGACTTCTGAGCATCGTTGGCAGTCTTCAAATTGGCCTCCAGCTCGACACTCTTCCCCTTCATCTCGACTTTTTATTTCTCCAAATCAGCATTCCTCTTCACTATCTCGTCGAGCGTACGATAGAGGATGATGAATTCAGTCACGAACTACAGAGAAGGGAAAATATCAAAGGGAAGCATTAAACAGAATGTTACAAGCATAGAAAAGTGGAAGCACACTTACCAAGGCTAGAATCTGACTCACCTATAGATCTAACTGGTCGGTCCCCATTGGCTTCTGACAATCAGCAGGCAAAATTGCTCTCTCGAGTAGTGTGGGAGCCAGTTGAGAAGAGAAGGAAACATAGGCCCCCTCAAGCAAAGCAGACACTAGCACTAGAGCTTGCCCTGCCTTCATCCTCGTCTCATCTCTCCTTCTCTCCTCTTCCCTCTCCTTCTTTTCCCTCTCAGCTCTCCTTCTTTCCTCCATCTTCCTCCTCTCCTCCACTATCTTCTTATCCTCCCTCTCTCTCTCTCTCTCTCTCTCAACTGTTCTTCTTCCCTCCTCTTATTTTCGTTGATAGCTGGCCGAGAACTAGTGGCAACTTCCCCACTACCAGACTTCTTCTTCTTCAATCGCCGAGAAAGAAGCACGTCATCATTATCATCATCCCGAATCAGGTTCTTCCTGGGAGGATCCATATCTTCCTCGCTGGAACTGCTCGATTCACTGGAAGACTTTAAAGTTTGTGAAACTTCTTCTGAACTGGAAGATCCTTCACCCTCAGAGCTCCCTTCACTAGAACCACCTTCAGCACTGCCCCTGTTATCACCTTCGTTATCCTCACTAGAGCTACTCTCTTCCTCATCCAATTAGATAGGATCTGTAGTAACTTCCTCGGTGATATCTAGCTCAGGGATGCTGTCTACAGGTCGCGCGATGAAGCTGGACCCAATGTTCTTATATTCCAAGAGAAAATCCATCGATCGAAGATGTTCATCGTCTGCCAAGAGTTCCCTGATATTCCAGGTTTTGACCAACTCAGTAGCTCGAACCTCACTAAGAGCAGTTTTCAAGTTCTTTGTCCTCGCTGAAAAGAAAGAGAGAAGAATATAAGAGAAATCATACATTAACAGAGGATTGATGAGCAGAAAAAAAAACTAAGCCTACCTATGAACTCCTCCCCATAAAAGGGGACCATGAACCTGTCAGACCTCGACCCCTCAGTATGGGTAGGAAACTTCTAATTTCTAGCAAAAAAACCCTCTTGCTAGTAATCCTTGTGGGAATCACGTAGATTTACTACCAATACCCTATCAGGACTCCTGGCCTTGAGGTAGAGAAGACCAAAACATGTTCGCGAGAAAGAATAACAAAAGTATATCTTAGCAAGCCCTAGATTGGTGCCATAGAGCTGATTTATTCAGTGGACACCAGTAACAATCTTCCAGACGTTTGGCGAAGACTGTGTAGGGATAATATTGAAATAACCAAAGAAATGAAAAAACAAATTTCTTAGAGGGAAAGTAAGACCCCCTTTGGACAGTAAGAGAACATGAATCCAATGAGCATCCTCAATCTCTCTAACATTACGAAGGACAAGAGCACACTCAATATCTACCCAATCTGGAATGTTATAAAACTTCCTAAATTTAGATACCGACCTATTGCCTATTTTCGCCATTTACAAACCCTAACTACAAATGCGAAGAAATTTTAACAGAAAAACAAAAGAGAAAGAGCAAGAGGAACTTACGACGTAAAAACATAGCTTGAAACGGTGCAAAGTCACAAGCAAAGACGATGAAGAAGATTGAAATTGGAAGATGAAGACCTGGTAATGAAAGAGAAACAACGGGAGCTTGGAGAAGGTTGGAAATATGGAGAAACTTGAAGTGACAACAATAAAATACTTCTCCGAAGGATTTTTAAACGTTTCTAATCATGGTGCACAAGAAACGAAGCGGGTTGCCGCCTAAATCAGCTCAGAAGAGGTGCTTCAATCTTGGAAAGTATTGCACAATTTACAAAAACGCCATTATGACGAATCATTTAAAATTATTGAGCCCGAATTGTGGACCAACAACTTTTGGGGTAATTGTGGGTACCTCGAATTATCATTCTGGCCCAAGACGAGTAGCCCAATCTAAGCGTCCCAAAGTCAGGAAGCCTCACGCCCCAATTCATTCAGTTACGACCTAGTCAACTCCTAAAATCTCGTAAGGAGATATTCTAGGAGTTGTGGATTGACGTGGGGGAGTCCAACACCCCCACTCCCTGGAAACGAACATGTATATAACAAACCCTTAGCCCGGGGGAAAAAGGCATGTATTTTTTTTAGGTAAAACACTCCCCGGAATATAGAGAAATAATATCGAGAGCACCAGCATGGACGTAGGCATTCTTGCTGAACCACATAAATATTGTGTCGTTTTATTGGCGTTCTTTACATTCTTTATTTACTTTGGTGATTGCCTTTCCTTATTAATTTGTGTTGAACTTAATTGTCGCCACAAAAACTAAAAAAATATATGTATAATATAAAAACTATTTTTCACAAAAAATAAACTGTTTTATCTCTTAAAATTTATCTTTTTCTATAAAAAAAAACTGTCAAATTTATGTGAAATTATTTTATAAAAAAAATTGGGAAATGTTTTCTATAAATATAAATAAAACTCTAGAAAAAAATGTTTTCTACAAATACAAAATTAACAATGTTGACGTTGATACAAGAAGTATTTTTTATTTTTTTAAAAAATGTTTTTTATAATAAACAGTTTTTTTGTAATCAAAATAGTTTTTAATTTTATAGGTGAGTTTTGGAGGAATGAAAAAGGGATAGTAAGTTTTGAGGGTATTAGGATCTTTTAATATAAAACTGGACTAGGGGAAACTTATGAAGGAGTAGGAATAACTTGATCCTATATATATTGTATTCATGAAAAATAATGATAATTCACCCTAACAAAATAATTTAAAAAATAGGTAAAATAATAAGAAACTTTTTATTTAAATTGAAGTCCACTTTAAAATGACACACTAAGTTCTTTTATTCGATAAAGTAAATCAAACTTTTAAGATATAGGTGTGGTGGGATTGTGAAAAATATAAAGTATGGGGGTTTTTATTTAAACTAGGTTTTCCTCGTTGGAGCCTCGATTAAACATATCCCCCTTTAGTTCGGCTGAGAAGTTTTCAACATCCCCACATTCGCGATTTGCCAAAAAAAATAATAAAATGGGCATATTTTACCAAAATATTTTTTAGACATTATCCATCTTATCTTTCTCATCCGATACCCAACAATAAACTTCAACAAGATCCATCATCTCTCATTCGAAGGAAGCCATGGCCGGAACAAGGATGAGTGAAATATAGATGAACTCGAATCCTCAAGCGGGTTTTGATGGTGAGTGAAATATAGATGGGTTTCCCACCATTTATGGTTTAACTGAGATTGTGATCCTTCCTTCACGTTATTACTAATGTTGGAAGAACTATTTGTTTTTACTGTTTTGATTCGTATGTTTATTTGATAGGTATTTTTTCCATTTGTTTGCTGAGAGAATAGTGTTGGCTAATAACTTTTGTTAATTACAGATTGGTACACCGAAAGGGTCCTATATTGGATTTAATTTAATAAATCAATTAATAATTTTTATGGATCAATAATACAATGCATGAACATATAATATATTATTTAAATACATGACCTTAATCTACATAATTATCACATGTGTCCAAAATAGGTTTGAAAACATACCTAAATCAGGATTAGATTTGACGAATGAAGAGGTAGCCATTAGTGCCTCCAACTTGGATTATAATTTTCTTCCCCTAGCCACAATGATAGAGTTTAGGCCACAATTTATAAGCAGGGAGAGGTCCTAAACCCCAACAGTCATGCGATCTTGATCGTCCATCACGATTAGATAAAAAGTTTTTCTTAATTTAGTTTTTAATCAATAATTGTTTATTTATTAACCAAAAAAGTTTTTGACTATTTGGTATATTATAGTGACCTTTTATTTACCAAATATGATTTATTTTGTAATTTAATAATGAACCACTCAATAGGCTTATGAATTTAATAATTCTAACATTCTCCCACTTGGTTCATAATTAATATAGGGCGCGTGATCTCTCGTCATCTGATAACTTGGTTTAGATGTGTCAGTCATTGTCTCCAAACGCCGAGTCTCAAAATTTCCTTGAATTACCTAAAAAAGACTTCTTAAATAACTAGTATTGTGGTAAGTACGAATATCAATCCAACTTTCTAGTGAAGAAGCAATTATTGTGAACACTTGCAATTCATTTTTTTTAATTATTAGAACTCTTTTTTTATATTTTAAAAAAAAACAACTTCAAGGGAGAATGAATCAGTTAATGCCAAAATCATATGCGATTAAATAACTATTAAATTTGAAATAAAACCGAGTTTAGAATTGTGAGAAGATACAAGAGGTGGGATTACACCGCGTGATCAATTCTGTTTAATTTCCTAATTTATTTATTTGAAATATTTCGAGGTGATATTAAATTTACAATTTAACTCTCGTTACAATCATAAATTCAATACTACCATTTTCAACAATTTAATTTGGAAATGCCACTATATAACAAAATTTAAGATTTACACTCTTTTTAACAAAATATACGCTAAGATTAATTTATTAAAAATTATATGAATCTTCGAAATCCAACAACGGATTAATATTTAAATTTCTAGAAAAATGACTTATCTCTAGTTCGATTCCCAAAATCAAATATTAACATTTAAAATTAATTTACTAACTCTCGTTATATAAATTAATTTGTGACTATTCCAAATTAATTAGTTAAGAAACATAGCAATTACATAAATTATTCCAAAGAGTAAAACTACATGTACCCATTAAAAAACTGAAAATGTGTACCCACCTAACAAGACAAAAATTGGTACAAGCTTTTAATTTAGTGGATGGGACCCATTTCTATTCCCTAGCGGAATCCACAACAATAAGGTATAAGCGTTTAATGCAGTGGGTAAGGGTTTTGGGTTTCTTTTGGGTCCACATAGTTTTATTCTATTCCAAATCATTTGGTCAAGGCAAGTGGGCTCGGATATGGATCCGAGTTGAGAGGGTGTGATATGTCAGAGGCCGGGTTCGACCATGGCTGTGGTCAGAGCAGTTATGGAGGTCCAGCGTTTGGAGCTTGTGTTTAGATTAAATCATGCTGGATTGGGTCTTGGTTTCACCAACAGGAGCTTGGATCGACCGGTTTGGAGGTGGTGAGGTCTGGTTTTGGTTCAGGTATGAGCAGGTCGGATATGGGTAGGCGATGGTGGGTTGTATGGTGTTTGGAGGTTGGAATTGTGGTGGGTATAGGCCGGAAGTTGGGTTCGGGTTAGAGTCGGTGAAATGGTCAATTGCGTTTTGAGTAATGATACTCTTACCGGATCTAAGTATCGGTTTTGTACCAAATGCGCTTTATTTGATTGTACATTAGTAGGACCTACAACATTCCCTGACAGGACCCACACCATAGTACAAACAAATAAAGCAGTACCGGTACTAATACCTGGTGTGTCTAACATTTTCCATTAGGTTTTTTGTCATAACAGGTGAGATGAGTGATGTTTGTGTGTCTGTGTGTGTTTTTAATTTACACTTAACTAAAAATGACACAAAAACTACTTAAGACACAAATAAAAAATAAAATTAATAAAATTAAAAATGAAATTTATTAAAATAAAATTCCTAACCTATTAATAAAAGACACAAATAATAATAATAAAACTAAACTAAAAATAAATAAAATAAATAAATGGAAATCTAAAAAACTATATATATATATATATATATATATATATATATATAGGTGAGGGTTTCAGAAATAATAAAATACGAATATAAGGTCAATTTTATTATGAACGAATGACTAAAATGTATACATTCGGGGCATAAATTAAACACTTATGGGTGCTAATCAGCGCGCTTTCAAACTTTCAGTCATCTTTAATGTTTTTTTCATGAACACCTTAATTAAACAAAACATAAGTATCAGTCATAGCGCCATGAGTAAGTTTCCTTCTATGTACTACGCTATTAACGGTTTATTTAATAAGGTCGCTAATAAGATCTATCATAATGGACCAATAATCGTCTTATAAAGACTATTTCTGTCACTGTAATCAATCAACATGCATGTAAACATATATTGCAAGACAGAAATTGAAAAATTCACGATACAATTTATTGATATCAAAATTGTATCAAATACATAATGAGCACGTAGGTAATCGTTATTTCATCGACTATTTGTGAAGACCCATCCTTTCAACATGTTGTAAAAAGGTCTTTACAGTTATTGGTTTAGTCAATGGATATGTCGCATTATCATTCGTACTAATGTGTATTATTGACATTCGTTTTCCCTGAACTTCTTCTTTGACGAGTAGGTAATTTATCTCGATGTGCTTTGTTTCTTTATTATACTTATCATTTTTTGAAAAGAAGACTACTGCGACATTATCACAATAAATTTTCAGTGGCTTGGATATAGAATCAATAATCCTAAGTCCTGAAATAAAGTTTCACAGCCACAATGCATGATTTTTAGCTTCAAAACAAGCTACGAACTCAACCTCCATGGTGGAAGGTGCTACAACACTTTTCTTGGAAATTCTCCATGAAATTTCTCCTCCATTGAGAAAAACACATAACTAGAAGTGCTCTTCCTACTATCTCCACACCCACCGTAGTCTGAGTCTGTGAATCTAATCACTCTAAGTTGATCGGACTTCTTAAATTTGAGCATATAATCTTTAGTCCCTTGTAATATCTTAACACTTTCTTCGTAACTTTTCAATGCATTAGTCTCAGGTTACTTTGATATCTTCTTAACATACCAACATCAAAACTAATATCTGGCCTTGTGCAGACCTGTGCATACATTAAACTTCCCACAATGGATGCATAGGGAATGTTTTTCACAATCTCTCATTCTAATTCATTTCGAAGACACTGCTTGAGGCTAAACTTATCACACTTCTGAATTGGAACAATGTTTGGGCCACACTTTGCATGCTAAACCTTTCCAAAACCTTGTTAATTTATGCTTTTTGAGACAATCCGAGCCATCGACGTGATCGGTCACGGAATATTTATATCCCTCTTACGTAGGATGCCTCTCCTATATCTTTCATTTCAAAGTTTTGAGAAAAAAACTCCTTGCTTTTCTTTAATAAATCTAAATCATTAGCTGCAATGAACAAGTCATCAACATATAAAACAAAAATGCAAACTTACTCCCACTAATCTTTAGGTATATACACCGATCAACAATGTTTTCCTTAAACCCAAATGAGGTAATGGTATGATGAAACTTAAAATACCATTGGAGAGAAGCTTGCTTGAGTCCATATATTGATTTCTTTAAAAGTCAGACCATATCCTCTTTCTCCTTTTCAATAAAGCCTTCTGGTTGGGCCATGTATACTTCTTGTTCAAAACTACCATTTAAAAATGTTATTTTAATGTCCATTTGATGCAACTCTAAGTCATAATGAGTCACTAGTGAAAGACTAATTAGTAAAGAATCTTTATTAGAAACATGTGAGAAAGTTTCATTATAACCAATGCCTTCTTGTTGATTAAAACCTTTGCCAATAAGTCTAGCTTTATGTCATTCAAAATTGCCTTTAGAATAGTATTTGGTCTTATAGACCCATTTACATCTGATTTTCTTATGTCATTGAAGCAATTTAACCAACTCCCAAACTTCATTAAAGCTCATGGATTTTATTTCATCATTCATGGCATCAAAATCCATTTAGCAGAGTTATAACTATTTACAGTTTGTCTATATGAAACCGGATCATCAAACTTTCTAATGTTAAATTTTGACTCTTGTAAATTCACCACATAATCATCTTAAATAAACGATTTTCTAGTCCTTTGATACCTTTTTTGTACGACTTCTTGCAGAGTTTCAATAATGGGTTCATTAGTGATGACTTCCTCATTGGGTTCATTATGTGATCCTTTATTGCTTTGTTGATTATTCATTTGTGGTTCATGGTTGTCATTTGGGGCAACTTCTTGAGGAACAATAGTATCATTGTGAATTTAAGATGTGTAAATACTCACTTATCAATTTTCTTGAATAATAACATTCCTATTTTCATCACTCCCACTAATTACACCATTCTCAATGAATTTAGCATTGTTGGTTTCTACTATTAGAGTTCCGTGGTTAGGACGGTAAAACCTATACCCTTTTGATTTTTATGGATATCCAATAAAGAAACCACTAATGGTTTTAGGATCTAGTTTGTTTTCTTATGGATTATAAACTCTTTCTTCCGTTGTGCATCCCTAAATAAGCAAGTGTCTTAAACTAGGTTTCCTTCCCGTCCATAGTTCAAAAGGTGTCTTTGGAACTGCCTTACTATGAACTTTATTTAAGATGTACACGGCGGTTTTAAGAACATATAACCATAATTATTTGGGTAAAATAGTTCTACTTGTCATACTGTTAACCATATCCGTAAGAGTACGATTACACCTTTCAGCTACACCATTCTGTTGAGTCATGTCTGGCATTGTGTATTGCGCACAAATGTCATAACGTTCTAGGAGTTTAGTAAAAGGACTGGGGTGTTGTCCTGTATCATCATATCTATCGTAGTATTCACCTCCTTTATCAGACCTAATGATTTTTATCGCAGTATTTCGACTTCAGTTATGTATGTTTCAATAATCTACAGATTGAGATTTATCTTTTAATGTATGAAGTTAACAATAACGGGAAAAATAATATATGAAGGTTATAAAATACTGTTCTCCACGAAATGATGAAACATCAAAAGGTCCACTAATATCAGTATGAATAATTTCAAAAACCTCTTTACTTCTTGTGGCTCCCTTTTTGGATTGTTTTGTTTGCTTTCCTTTAATACAATCCAAACAAATTCCAAAGTCATTAAAATTCAAGTTAGGGAGATTCCCTTCTTATACAAGTATTTGGACTCATTATTTGAATATATAACCCAATCTTTTATGCCAAAAAATGACTAATTCTCATTAACAAAAGGACGTTTAATACCTAAATTATGATGCAGAGATACTAGGGATTCATCAAAATTATAATCTAAATTAATACGGTGTAATCCATTATCATAAATCCCAGAACCAATAAAATTATAATATTTAAGCAAATCAGACCTTTTATTGCCAAAATTCCAACAAAACCCTTCTAAATCCATTTTTGAAACATAAATTAAATTACGAGAAAAAGAAGGGACATAAAGAGTTTTAAATAGATATAAGCAAAATTCAGTGTCCCAAATTAGGCGATAAGTGCCTTTTGCCGAAACTGGTGCTTTACCTCCATTTCCTGTATATATAAAGACTTCATTATTTTTTTGTGTTCTGGATTGTAAGGCATCCCTGCATCGAATTAGTTATATGGGTGCTAGCTCTAGTATCAATCCACCAATTATTAGAAGGTATATAACTAGATTTGATTCGAAATATACAAAGGATAGACACTCACCATTTTTTTCGATCCAAGATCTACGCTTCATGCAATATTTTTGAAAATGCCCATGTTTCTTGCATAAATGGCATTTTTCCACCTTCTTTTCTTTCTTCTTGGTAGCTTTATTCTCATTATCTTTCTTCGTTGGGCCACGCTTGATTCCCTTGCTATTTTTCTTGTAGAATCTACCCTTTCCAGATGATTGAGTGGCCAAATTAGCTACTAAACCTTTGCCCTTCTTCTTAAGCCGTTCGTCCTCTTGGATCAATTTTGAAGTAACTTCATTCAAATTCCACACGTCATTAATCACAATATAATTAATGATAAAAGGGTAATATTGATCCGATAAGGTGTTGAGAACAAACTGGACAAGGAATGGCTCTTCGACTTTTAAGCCAAGATTTCCTACCTTTGTAGACATCCAAGTCATCTCACTAATATGATCATTCATGGTTCGGGTACAATCAAAAGCCATTGTGGTGAGCTTTGACATAAGAGCCCCGATTAGATACTTGTGTTCTTCTTGGAATCGTTCTTTAAGATTGGTCAAAATTTTGTTAGAAGTTTCAGTTTTGGCTAAGTAGTTTCTACTGTTTGGAATTATAGTTAACATAATGAAGGTGAGAATAAGTTTGTTGGGCCTATTCCAATCTTCATAAAATGCTATTTCAACTTCATTACTCTCATCAGTGAGCTCGGAAGGGGCATCACATTCCAAAGCTATATCAAGGTACAAAAGGCCTAATTTCAAACTTATATGCATCTCCCATTCTCTTAGGTTTGTTCCATCAAATTGCAGAACATCAGACGCTTTGAGATTGAGACCATTAGAGAAACCTAATGCAGTGTAATAATTATACTCACAAAATATCTCGATTATATCAACATATTTAAACATTAGTTTCAAGGGATATTCTCGACCGTTAATATATTTTTTTGACAAATTTTTATTAGGAAAATAGTTTTAAAGAAAACTTGGATCTTTGGATTACCAATATCTTCTCTATTCAAATATTACATCACCCTTTAATAGTTATTTAATCATGAAAATTATACCGTTGGGTGACTAATTTAAAATGATTAAATAAAACATCTTAATAAATAATGACGATCGAGACATTATAATAATATTTGTACCTTTGAGCAACAAAATATTTATAAACTTTAATCTAATATAAGCTAACATAGAGTAGGGCACTTTGGTGGGCACCTGTCCTGTCTTTATGAGAATAGTAGTACATGTGATTATAGGCATGATAAATATCATACAATGATTTGGAATGAACTAAAGAGCATAAGAATACAATATAAACATTACTCATGTAGTGGAAAAACTCATAAAATGTAGATAATTCAATTAAATTGCCAAATAAAAAAAAACTCAAAAAGAAACAAGTTATCACCACAAATATATTTAGTATTGCATCAAAATCAATCTCCAATTCGCAGAATCAAAAAAATAATTTTCGTGAGAGAGATATAAAACTAAACTTTATATCCTAACCTTTTTTTTTCATAGAATCAATAATAGTAAAATAAAACGTCTCAGTAAGTTTTACACATCAATATAAATAGATTCAACGACGAAAAATCAGAACGTCGCAAAAAGTTATACGTATAACTCTTAATAGATTCATCGACAAAAAATCAGAATGTCGTAGAAGGTTTTACATATAATTCTTAACAGATTAAGCGAAGAAAAATCAGAATGTCGTAGAAAGTTTTATTCATAAACATAAGTTGATTTTAAACTAAGTCCAAATTAGAGTAATAGAATAAAAACATCACATAAGTCTCAAAATTTAGAATATAAAATCTGCTATAAAATATGATTTTCATATTTATATATAAAGGATAATTATGTGATCTAAACCATAGCCTCTGATACCACATGTTGGATTTAATTTAATAAATAGTTTTTATCGATCAATAATACAATACACGAACATATAAACTATTATGAAAATACAGGACCTCAATCTACATAATAATCACATGTATCCAAAACTAGGGTTGTAAAACATACCTAGGTCAGCATTAGATTTGACGATGAATAGGTTGCCATTGGTGCTTCCAACTTGAGATCCACAATTGTTATGAATTATAGGTTTCTATCCGCTAGCCTTTTTATATTTTGTTGATTATTTTTGGCCCCTAAATGATGGAGTTTAGGCCATAACTTATAGGAGGTAGAGGTCCTAAATCCCAACAGTCATGCGATGTTGACCGTCCATCACGGTTACATCAAGATTTTTTCTTAATTTAGTTTGTAATCAATAATTGGTTAATTTATTAACCAAAAACGTTTTTGACTCTTGGGTATACTCGAGTGACCTTTTATTTACCAAATATAACATATTTTATAATTTAATAATGAACCACTTAATAGGCTTATGAATTTAATAATTCTAACATCCTATTGACTCCATATCTGTTTGGAAAAAGCATGTGGGTGCTAAATAGGGTCGTTTATTTTTTTTTCATTTTTTTTACTTAAATGACTCTTGTTCTCAATCCCGAAGTGCTAACAAACTCTTTCGGTGTAAACAAAAATGCCCTATAATTAGATATTCAATCTAAGTTAATAAAAATAACCGAAGTGAAAGAAGCACAAACAAAACCAAACACAAACAAAGAAGGACTAACTATGAAAGCTAAGATCATCTGCAATGGTGGGATGCCACGAATGGTAGTTTGCAAACCCATTTAGCCGATTTACTTTTCGCCTGGATGAAAGCAATGTAGTGGGGGATCCATCCTATGAACTTCTGAAGTTCGTAGGAAATCAGAATGGTTATAAACGGTAGCTTTGGTCTATGATAAATAAACGGTAGCTCCATCATCCCCATTCACTCCTTCATCTTCAATCTCCTTAATTTCTGATCAGCCTCACAACTTCTACAAAAACCAATTCCTTAATTCCCAAAAGTCGTCCCCTTAATCTCCAAATACATCCCATAATTCTCTAAAAAATCCCATAATTTACCAAAATCAGTCCTTCAATCCATGAAAATAGTCCTTTATTTCTCAAAATTATATTATTTACATCATGGATGGAAAAATATGGAAAAATACTTGAATATCGAAAAAAGAAAAAATCACGGCCCCATGTCAACGAAAATTCCAACACAAGATGCATCAAGTGAACCTTTCAATCCCATATACAAGCATTACACCTATATTTTTTATCGAGAAACACACATGTCCGACGGGGAGACGCCGATTATTAATGAAAATAAATTTGAATTTTGGGGTAATTGGGCAGGCCCAATGAAATTATACAGAATAATGGGAGAAAATAAATTGTTGATAAAATATTTTATCGACGGTGTCGATTTTACGTCCAACTTATTTTCAAAGGTGATGCCGAATTTCGATCAGTGCATCGTAACGGCGATGATCGAACGTTGGTGGGGCACGACACAGACCTTCTAACTACCGTATGTTAAAATCGCGTTCACTCCTTTCGACTTCACGACACTTTCCGATAATTATTATTACTTATTAAATCCCTTATTTAATATTATTTATATTATATTTAAAGTAATTGAATGTGTTACAATAATTATCATATTATTTGTATATTTGACATGTAGTTATAATTTATGTATAGGCATCCCGATTGGGCAAGATTTACCCATTAAATACTTGTCGAGCGATAAAAACATAAATTTTGTAAATACCCTTAACGAATTTTTCCCAGAAATTCATATACAATGATTTACAGGTGCAAGAATTCCACTTTTTGACCTTAAGAAACACATTGAAAATTTTGTGAAGCAACCAAATCTATCGAATTACATGGGGCCAGTCATCGCTTGGGCATTTTGGTTTTATGTTATTGGGTATTTATATTATTTAGAGGATGTTCCGATGATTGGGGCCTACGATTGGGGTTCGGCTATGTATGCCCGTATTATCTAGTCAATGGACAAAGCTAGTCTACGATCATTAACCAGTGTCAAGTGCATGTGGCAATTAATAGAGGTATATTTTTTATAATTCTTATTTAAACGTTTACGAATTGTATGTTTCCTTAAATTTATAGTTAATAAATTCTAATCAATTTAATGTATTTATATATTTTGTAGTACTTACATCACAAGTACATATCAACGACATGTTCGATTCTTATTGATTCGTCCTTAGATTTATGGCCCCGGATATTTCGTTGGTGAAAGTCAAACAAGAGCCAAGTAAAGGGCGCTCAACGATTTAATATCTCAGGTAATTGTAACACCCCATGATTTTGAGACTGAGAAATTAAATTTTTGGAAAAATAAAATTTAATTATAATTGGAGAATTCTAAAATTTGGAGTTTAAGTCCAAAAATAGAGGACATTTTAAAGAATTTCGGATGATCATTTTGAGGGTACCATCGATCCCGGAAGGGTCGAGATAGTCAAAATGACCATCATTGGGTTTTATTTCGGCTCCGAAATATTTTTAAGTCAGTTTGGCTCAAATTAGAGTAAACGAGTCATTTAAAGTGTGTATTAACATTTAAAATTTGGGACTTTTGTTTTGAGGCTTAAGAGGCTTACGGATTAAGCCTTCTCAATTAGAGAAAGAGAGAAAGATAAAGGGAGAAGGAAAGAAGAAGAAAAGAGAGAGAGAGGAAGAAATCTTGGAGATTCCCGGCCCAAACGCGACAACGAGGACGATCCAACCTCTTTAAAATCGAGGCAAGTGTTTAATCGTGCTAAATAAGTTATTTGTGTATTTTATTTCATAATTTGTGGTTTAAAGAAATGGTTTTTGGGTATAAACATCAAAACCTAGATTTTTGGGTTTAATCTTGAAATCAATGCTTAAAAATGGGTTTAATGGAGTAGAAATGGTTGGGATCAACTTTAAGTTGATTTATTGGCTTAGAATCATGTTGTGATAGAGATTTGGAGGTTAGAATGGAAATTTTAGGGTTTAAATTCGTGGGTTTTGCTGAAAATGGGAAAATAGGCCAAGATAACTGGTATGGTCGGTCGTCCGCGCCCAGGGGACCGGTCGACCGCGCCTTAAGGGAAAAGCCTACTGCATTTCTTCGTAGGCAAAATTTAGACCCCCTGTCGATCGGGGGTCTGGGACCGGTCGACCGGTCCCCTATTTTTAGCCCAAAGTTTGGAGTTTATTCTTAGGGGCTTCCTTAATGGGCTGTTTTACGGGGGTTTTCTAGGATGATCTCTAACCCTTTTTAAATAGGTTTGTTGGTTTGGGGCTTTCTCTTATGATGTATGATATATAATTATGGATATTTATTAGAGGTTTCTCACATGTTAGGATCATGGGGATTCTCAATATAGTCCGGGATAAAATATGTGTTTACATAGGAGTTGTGTGGGTTTGTGGAGATAGTGAGAAGCCTCAATGGGGTTGAGTATCCTAATATTAGACCAAAAGTAAGTATATATATGATGGGAGGCTAATAACTCTTAGAGAGAGTTGCGAAGGTATGTTGGGAAAATTATAGGCCGATATTTAGATTGAATCTTAATAACGATAGGATTCTATTAAGTTATAATTGGGGGCTAATGAGAGTGAGAGTGATCACGTTATCCTTAGAAATGGTAAATTTAAGAGGTAAATTAGAAGTTTTAGACTAAGGGTAATCATGAGGGTAAAGGAACCGTAGTCCGAATTGGGATTCCAATACTTGAAATAGGATTGTACTAAGTTGAGGTTTGAAGACTATAAGTTATGTATATACACATTAATAATCAAAGCTAGTATTTGAGACATGAAAGCGTTTTGGAGACATATGGAGTGTGTAGTGATTTTTACCTAAACTAAATTTTGGGTAATAACCCTAATGTGGGAAATATGTTTATGTATTTTTGGGAGACTATTCATCATAGGAAAAATGACTGAATATACTTCAAGTTAGGGATTTTATTCACATATCGAAGTAATTTAAATGAGTTATGGTGACGACTTGTATATTGAGGATTATGTATACTTATAGACGAGTTTATATATCTTATACTTATGAACGAGAATTAGTTATATATATGGATATGTGAATATATGTGTATAGATCTATATAGATATGAATATATTGATATATTTATGTTGTAGATATACATGGTATGGATATTTAAACCGTATATGATGGTTTAATGTTAGATTTATATGATTGGATTATATGGATGTATATATATATTGTGCATGTGAATGATATATATACTTATGTTGTTAAACATACCCCGTTCATGCTATCATTGGGAAGTTGCGCGCGTAGAGGGTGAGCATCCTGGCTAGAAAAGTAGGGTGTGGATATTCCCCAGGTCATAGTCGTCCCGTGTGTTATTATATGATATATATATATATATGTATTTTGGGATGAGACGTGGTGGGTATGTTTCGTCTCATTGCCGGTTAGGAGCTATGACTGCTTCCCGGGATGTCGTGTGTGTGAGTTACCATGAGATGGGGTTCGTTTAGTCCCACCATGGTGGCCCCAGTTTTGCTACGTGAGCCGGGCACTGGGAAGATGATAGAACGATGCAGTTTATCGGCGATATATATAGCCGGGTATATTATATGGATGGCCCTTGTACATCATATGCGGTATGTACCCTTGGCCATGGGAATGGATGATTGTATATATATATATATATATATATATATATATATATATATATATATATATATATATATATGGTTAGAATAAAATAGCTATATATATCCTATAGGTGAAAGGATATAGACTTTTATGGAGTACATCTTGGATGATTATGGTGTACTAGATAATTGGGGGATTGATGTATCGCACTTAAGGAATATTTCGGTTACATTATCCCAAGGATATTATTGGAGATTGTAGATGTTTTCATATTGTAGTCTAAAATTTAGTAGTAGTAGTAGTAGTAGTAGTAGTAGTAGTAGTAGTAGTAGTAGTAGTAGTATAGGGTGTGTATGGAATTATGGATCTCTAGGATCGACAGTGACAAGGAGTAGTGTAATGGGGTGGTTCCATGTTTGGATTTTGCTTTGCGAGACACCCCACGCACGAAACGTAGTGCATTGTTGAGATTAGAGAGAAGTTCTGCCAATATTTATGTGTGGCATAATCGATCTCCAGGATCGACGTTGACAAGGAGTAGTGTAACGGGGTGGTTCCTTATTTGGATTTCGCTCTGCGAGACACCCCACGCACTAAACGCAGCGCAACGTTGAAATTGGAGTGTAGTTTTGTCAATAATAATCTTGTATTCATGTTAATTCGAAATTAAATCATATGTTTCTACCCAAATACATATGGGTAACTTATTCAGATTTATAATTAATTAAATTATAAACTGGAATCCATTAAGCCTAATATGTCATCTATGTTTGTAAAAATAATTAAGTGTATATAAAAAGGGGTGGATCCTTGGGTTATGATAGGAAGGTAGATCTCGTGGGTATAGGCTAGACCTATTACAAGCTAGATTATCCTTATAAATTGGGGTAATTTAACTATTAAACTTGAGGACGCGAATAGGTACGCGCCTTTAGGTGAGAGGTGAGTTGGGATTCCACGAGAGTGCGATTCCACTTTAATTATGAAATAAGTGCACCGATATTTATTATGCACGGTTAACACACTAGCTAAATATTTTTCACAACTCGGGCTCTGACCCGTTTATTTTTCTTTCCTGCCTGTATATATATATATTACTACAGGTATCCTACCGTATGGATGCCGGATGACCTTCTATCCAGAGTCTTGGGATCCGTGACATGTGCGGACTATTGCGGGATATATCTGGTAGTCGCTTCCTCCTTTTAAAATTCTAGGTAGGATTCATGTTGTATATCGGGTTTGTACCCAAGGGATATTTATATACATATTTATATCTATTCCATTTTAGTCATTGTATTTGGTGTGACCCGACATCTTATTCGGGTTTACTTCCTTGTAGTATACTCAGTTGTAGTTATTTATTTCATTTTATTCTAGCATTTCATTTCTCATATCTTATTTCCTGTATCTCTCTTTCCTTTATTCATAGTGTTGGGTTGCTTTATGTTGCATGTTTTAAATTATTTTAACATCTCGCTTATATGATATCGGGTAGTTAGTCCTATATTATATAGTACCGACAGTTGATGTTGAGACTGGACCATCTGAAACTCCTGATTTAATGTAGCATAGGGTTGACCACCCGTTATTATGTTGAGCGGGGTGTTACAGATGGTATCCGAGTATTCGATTTTAGAGCCTTTAGGATCTGTGCGCGTTTTATGCGTTCTTCCGTTAACGTTCTTGATATAAAGCCCTACAATTAGGACTGTTGTGTTCACTGCGTTGTTTTTTTCTGTGAAGTATATTCACTTGATTGGCGTTCTGATAACAGTTGCTCTTGTTTCATTCCAGACGTCGCCTAGATTTTGTCGTCTAGAAAAGTATAGGATTAGAAGTACAATACCCATAGCATATTTTGGGTACGCTTTAATCGGGGGTATTTTGTTTTCCCCGATTTCGGAGTAGATATTGAGGAGATTTCTAGCAGTGGTTCGAGGTGATTTATTGGCAGTTGAGTAAGAAAGGAAAATTTACTCGAATGGTGAATCTTGGACTTTGTAAAGTAAGTCTGAGGAGAGATTAGTGTAGTCCTTGGGAGGTTTAGGTTGAGAAACCAGTCAGCCTTCGTTAGGAAACCTGGTGTTGGTGACCTTACCGATGTGAGGAAGGTGTAGTTGTCCCAATATCAGGAGTATTTCCTTCTGGGAAGAGGGAGAAAATTTGGAGACTCGATTTCGTACGTAGGACTGAGGGAGTTTTCGATTGCCGCAATTGCGTTTTGTCCTTCAAATGGTTAGGAAGGATTTTGAGGAAGATGTTTCTCTTGTGGAGAAATAGGTTTAGGAATAATGATTGTCCTGGAAGGAGTAGAGGATTTTAAATAAGGATCCACGGATGAAGTAAAACAATTTGAGTTGTTAAGTAGTGGTTATAAGACGATTGTCTTATGGGTAGGTTAGGGCGCATAATTGTAGTGTTCTAACGAAGGGAAAACTTATTTTATGGAAAGGTGTTGATGTGATGTAGAAGAATTTTTATACTTGAGAAGTTCAAGTTTGTTAGCTCTATTTTGAGTGGACAATTTAGCTTATAGTTGTGCTAGTTTTGAGAACGAGGTATTGGTTAGAGTGTTGTATTTGATGAAGCCTTATGTCCTAAACATAAGGTGGTTGTTTGGTGTGTCGGAAGACGCGGAATTTATTTATATTATATTATTATATAGGCCTTCGGGCAATATGTAATATATGAAAATATTTTATAAAACCTTAACCCTGGTTCAACTAATCTCAATTCCCGACCTAGCTACACAGTAGTGTATTGGGAGGGTTCCTTGTTTGGATTTCGCTTGCGAGACCTCCCCCGCACGAAGGTAGCTAGTGTCAGGAATTGAGGAGAGTTCAACCATTGGGAATTTTCAAACTTTTATATAAGTAATATGTTATTATAGATTATAGTGGTGATAGTATATTATGATTTGAGGCTGATGGAGCCTCATTAAAATTCTACGAGTGGAAACTCGGGTACGGGGTGTATGGGCGCCCTGGGTAGTAGTTTGCTTTGAAATTTATTTGGTTCGATGAGAGAACTAGAAAGGATCGATATAGTGATCCTGAGGATTGATGTAAGGACTAGATGAGATTGAGGTCCAAGGCATGTCTTAAATTTCACGGGAGAAATTCTTGTAAGGGGGGAAGATTGTAACACCCCATGATTTTGAGACTGAGAAATTAAATTTTTGGGAAAATAAAATTTAATTATAATTGGAGAATTCTAAAATTTTGAGCTTAAGTCCAAAAATAGAGGACATTTCAAAGTATTCCGGATGATGATTTTGAGGGTACCATCGATCCCGGAACGGTCGAGATAGTCAAAATGACCGTCATTGGGTTTTATTTCGGCTCTGAAATATTTTTAAGTCAGTTTGGCTCGAATTAGAGTAAACGAGTCATTTAAAGTGTGTATTAACATTTAAAATTTGGGACTTTTTTTTTTTAGTCTTAAGAGGCTTACGGATTAAGCCTTATCAATTAGAGAAAGAGAGAAAGAGAAAGGAAGAAGGAAAGAAGAAGAAAAGAGAGAGAGAGAGAGAGAGGAAGAAATCTTGGAGATTCCCAGCCCAAACGCGACAACGAGGACGATCAAACCTCTACAAAATCGGGGCAAGTGTTTAATTGTGCTAAATAAGTTATTTGTGTATTTTATTTCATAATTTGTGGGTTAAAGAAATGGTTTTTGGGTATAAACATCAAAACCTAGATTTTTGGGTTTAATCTTGAAATCAATGCTTAAAAATGGGTTTAATGGAGTAGAAATGGTTGGGATCAACTTTAGGTTGATTTATTAGCTTAGAATCATGTTGTGATAGAGATTTGGAGGTTAGAATGGAAATTTTAGGGTTTAAATTCGTGGGTTTTGCTGAAAATGGGAAAATCGGCCAAGATAACTGGTATGGCCGGTCGTCCCCGCCCAGGTGACCGGTCGACCGTGCCTTAAGGGAAAAGCCTACTGCATTTCTTCGTAGGCAAAATTTGGACCCGCGGTCGACCGGGGGTCTGAGACCGGTCGATCGGTCCCCTGTTTTTAGCCCAAAGTTTGGAGTTTATTCTTAGGGGCTTCCTTAATGGGCTGTTTTACGGGGGTTTTCTAGGATGATCTCTAACAATTTTTTAAATAGGTTTGTTGGTTTGGGGCTTTCTCTTATGATGTATGAGATATAATTGTGGAGATCTATTAGGGGTTTCTCACATGTTAGGATCATGGGGATTCTCGATATAGTCCGGGATAAAATATGTGTTTACATAGGAGTTGTGTGGGTTTGTGGAGATAGTCAGAAGCCTCAATGGGGTTGAGTATCCTAATATTACACCAAAAGTAATTATATATATGATGGGAGGTTAAGAACTCTTAGAGAGTGTTGCGAAGGTATGTTGGGAAAATTATAGGCCGATATTTAGATTGAATCCTAATAACGATAAGATTCTATTAAGTTATAATTGGGGGCTAATGAGAGTGAGAGTGGTCACATTATCCTTAGAAATGGTAAATTTAAGTGGTAAATTAGAAGTGTTAGACTAAGGGTAATCATGAGGGTAAAGGAACCGTAGTCCGAATTGGGATTCCAATACTTGAAATAGGATTGTACTAAGTTGAGGTTTGAAGACTATAAGTTATGTATATACACATTAATAATCAAAGCTAGTATTTGAGACATGAAAGCGTTTAGCAGACATATGGAGTGTGTAGTGATTGTTACCTACACTAAATTTTGGGTAATAAACCTAATGTGGGATATATGTATATGTATTTTTGGGAGACTATTCATCATAGGAAAAATGACTGAATATACTTCAAGTGATGGATTTTATTCACATATCGAAGTAATTTAAATGAGTTGTTGTGACGGCTTGTATATTAAGGATTATGTATACTTATAGCCGAGTTTATATATCTCATACTTATGAACGAGAATTAGTTATATATATGGATATGTGAATATATGTGTATAGATCTATATAGATATGAATATATGGATATATTTATGTTGTAGATATACATGGTATGAATATTTAAACCATATATGATGGTTTAATGTTAGATTTATATGATTGGATCATATGAATGTATATATATTGTGCATGTGAATGACATATATACTTATGTGGTTAAGCATACCCTGCTCATGATATCATTGGGAAGTTGCGCGTGTAGAGGGTGAGCATTCTGGCTAGAAAAGCAGGGTGTGGATATTCCCCAGGTCACAGTCGTCCCGTGTGTTATTATATGATATATATATATATATATATATATGTATTCTGGGATGTGACGTGGTGGGTATGTTTCGTCTCATTGCCGGTTAGGAGCTATGACCGCTTCCCGGGACGTCGTGTGTGTGAGTTACCACGAGATCGGTGTCGTTTAGTCTTACCATGGTGGCCCCAGTTTTGCTACGTGAGCCGGGCACTGAGAAGATGATATCACGATGCAGTTTATCGGTGATATATATAGCCGGGTATATTATGTGGATGGCCCTTGTACATCATATGCGGTATGTACACTTGGATATGGGAATGGATGATTGTATATATATATATATATATATATATATATATATATGGTTAGAATAAAATACCTATATATATATTTATATATATCCTATAGGTGAAAGGATATAGACTTTTATGGAGTACATCTTGGATGATTATGGTGTACTAGATAATTGGGGGATTGATGTATCACATTTAAGGAATATTTCGGTTACATCATCAGAAGGATATTATTGGAGATTGTAGATGTTTTCATATTGTAGTTTAAAATTTAGTAGTAGTAGTAGTAGTAGTAGTAGTAGTAGTAGTAGTAGTAGTAGTAGTAGTAGTAGTAGTAGTAGTAGTAGTAGTAGTAGTAGTAGTAGTAGTAGTATAGGGTTTTTATGGCATTATGGATCTCTAGGATCGACATTGACAAGGAGTAGTGTAATGGGGTGGTTCCTTGTTTGGATTTCGCTTTGCGAGACATCCCACGCACGAAACGTAGTGCATTGTTGAGATTAGACAGAAGTTCTGCCAATATTTATGTGTGGCATAATGGATCTCCAGGATCGACGTTGACAAGGAGTATTGTAACGGGGTGATTCCTTGTTTCGATTTCGCTCTGCGAGACACCCCACGCACGGGATGCAGCGCAGCGTTGAAATTGGAGAGAAGTTTTGTCAATAATAATCTTGTATGCATGTTAATTCGAAATTAAATCATATGTTTCTACCCAAATACATATGGGTAACTTATTCAGATTTATAATTAATTAAATTATAAACTGGAATCCATTAAGCCTAATATGGCATCTATGTTTGTAAAAATAATTAAGTGTATATAAAAAGGGGTGGATCCTTGGGTTATGATGGGAAGGTAGATCTCGTGGGTATAGGCTAGACCTATTACAAGCTAGGTTATCCTTATAAATTGGGGTAATTTAACTATTAAACTTGAGGACGCGAATAGGTGTGCGCCTTTAGATGAGAGGTGAGTTGGGATTCCACGAGAGTGCGATTCCACTTTAATTATGAAATAAGTGCACCGATATTTATTATGCACGGTTAACACACTTGCTAAATATTTTTCACAACTCGGGCTCTGATCTATTTATTTTTCTTTCCTGCCTGTATATATATATATATATATATATATATATATATATATATATATATATATATATATATATATATTACACAGGTATCCTACCGCATGGATGCCGGATGACCTTCTATCCAGAGTCTTGGGAGCCGTGACATGTTCGGACTATTGTGGGATTTATCTGGTAGTCGCTTCCTCCTTTTAAAATTCTAGGTAGGATTCATGTTGTATATCGAGTTTGTACCCAAGGGATATTTATATACATATTTATATCTATTCCATTTCAGTCATTGTATTTGCTGTGACCCGACAGCTTATTCGGGTTTACTTCCTTGTAGTATACTCAGTTGTAGTTATTTATTTCATTTTATTCTAGCATTTCATTTCTCATTGTTCTTTCCTGTATCTCTCTTTCCTTTATTCATAGTGTCGGGTTAAGTTATGTTGCATGTTTTAAATTATTTTAACATCTCGCTTATATGATATCGGGTAGTTAGTCCGATATTATATAGTACCGATAGTTGATGTTGAGACTGGACCATCTGAAACTCCTGATTTAATGTAGTATAGGGTTGGCCACCTGTTATTATGTTGAGCGGGGTGTTATAGTAATCAATATCGGCTTGAGATGCAGTCACCCGAATCCATCATTTGGCAGTCGTTTGAGACATAGATGTACCAACACAGTGACGTCATCACATATGCTCATTATTTATCTAGGTTGCTTATGATTTTTTGGGATCACTATTACATGGCACATTTCTTAAGAAATGTGCAGATTCACTATTTCATGGCACATTTCTTAAGAAATGTGCATAACCTCAATGGCATATTAACCTTTATGGCACATTTATGAATTGTCACCAATTTGTTATGTATTGAGCACCATAATATAACTTGATTTATAATATTTTGTGACAAAATTAAATCATGGACTCGTCCAGTTCTAGCGATGAGGGGCGAAATCTTATGCTCCAATACTCTCAATTTAATGTTGGAACATTATCACATAATTCAAATGAGGAGATCATAATTTACATGGAGATTACACGCTGGTTTGTTGAAAAAATATAATTTGAGATGGAAAAGAACTCGAAATCATACGTCGAGTGAATCAAAGGAGAGAAAGGGGGCATGCAACATTATAGGAAGATTACTTTTATGAAGATAAGGTGTATCGCGAGTATTATTTCCAACGGAGATTTAAGATGCAGTGTAGTGTTTTCAATCACATCCTCTATTATGTTTGTAATTATGATAACTACTTTGTTTAAAAGATGGATGCGTGCAGTCATCAAGGTTTAAGCTGTCATCAAAAAGTGTTGGGAGATATTTTACCATTAGTTAACAGAATTTCCCATGTCGTGTGGTCTGAGAAGTATGCAAGGAGAGAAACCACTTTACTAGAAACTGTTATTAGATTCACAGAGGAAATTATGAGGATTTTTGGTCCTAGTATGGAAGAAATCCGACATCAGGTGACGTCACCAGGTTACTTGAACAAAATGTGAACATAGGTTTTTCAGGAATGCTAGGAAGCATAGACTGCATGCATTGACGTTGGAAAAAATGCCCCACCGCATGGCACGCTCAATATAATGGATGTAAAGAATCACCTACTATAATCCTCAAAGTGGTTACCTCATACGACCTTAGAATTTGGAAATCTTTCTTTGGGGTGCCTGGCTCTTGCAATGATTTTAATGTTTTGCACCGGTCTAACATCTTCCACGAATTGCGCAGTAGGACCGTAGCTCCCGCTAATTACATTACTAATGGAAATTCATATGATATGGGGAACTACTTTGGTGATGGCATTTACCCTCCCTACTCTTCAATCGTTAAAACATTTAGGAACCAAAAGGGAATTACACAAAAATAAAAAATATTTTGCAAGTACTTAGAAGCATGCGGAAAAGATGTTGAACGTGTTGTTGGTGTACTACAAGCCCGATTCGCTTTCGTTCGTGAACCTTATAAATTATGGAATAAGGAATACCTAACAACCATAATAAAAGCTTGCATTATAATGCACAATATAATTATTGATGATGAACGTAGAGCCTGTCCATGGAAAAATGAATACGAATAGAACGATGACCCACCTGAAATAATAAGGGGCCAAACTAATTTATATAACTACCTCACATGGGATGTAAGATAAGAGACACAACTAAGCATAAAAAATTACGGGATGATCTAGTAGAGCACATTTGGAAAACCCACAGTGATGAAATTGTAGGTTGATGAATTCAGATTTTTGTGCTTGTAACCGTGTCTAATCACTTTCTTAGTTCCTTTTTCATTTTGTTCTTGTGCGATCATCATTGTGATAATTTATTTTTTATTACATTTAATATAATGTTTAAACCGACTAATTTATTTTAACAGATGTTAGTAAACAGGAGTGACATTACATTTATTTAAATGGTGACATTAAATTTATGGAAACGAACTGACGGAGACATTATATAAATTGAAGAAAAATAATGACGATAGTAAACGATCGAATAATACAAGTATAAAAAATTGTACTCATCATTGATTGAACCGAATGGACCAGACTTGGGGGCTAACATCCTGGTAGAGTTCTACAGCAATGTGAAAATCGTTGATTCGATCCCGACAACCACCGTTGAGTGGTCAATGAAACTTTTGAGATGGAACTGTTGTTGTACGGCATTCATATTGGTCATATCCAACTCTATGATATATGAATGCTCTCGACCTAGACACATGAGATGATATTATTTTTTTGTGAGTTGATCAGCTCGCTTAATCTCAATGAACGCATCCATTTGAGAGTCAAATTTCACGGCACGATTATGCTTCCACTCATACTTTCTTTTAAACATTGTATTGAAGTCTTCGCAATGTTTGAGTACCGAAGTGTTACAATTGAAGCTGTCAGAACACACACGTTGACATGCACATTATTTTTCACCCTTACTACCTAGGGTTCTGAACGGTACATCCCGTAAACACGGACTATCCTCTCTGTTTATGGTCATAGGGATGTCATCGTTTCCCGCTCTGTTTTGTAAGTCAAAACTTAACAAATCTTTCAAAATTTGATAACGATTATTGAACGTGAATTGTTTGGTGGTTTCATTATGGAACGCCTCACGGGCATTTGTAACCTATTGGAACTCGTTTCAGAGTGAGCTAGAAATTAATAGACAAACTTATTTAATTAAATTCCAATTTTAGTCCCAAAAATCCTAACACTCGCAACTGATTGTGATTCATGAATACAAATAAATTCAAGCATGCACACAATAAAAAATATGAGGAAAAATCCCCAAAAGGGTATTTTTTTTTAATTTTACTATATCTTATAACACTTACAAATATAGAGAAATACATCTTGACACACGAATACCCGTAGGCATCGGTTCGTTGTCATCGACAAGAGATCCCGCACGAGTTCCAATCGTCAGCAATGGAGAATCACCCTTCTTCTCCACAAGAGTACTCCATATGAGTAGAACAATAAATCTAGGATTATAAAGATTCACATATGTATTTGGGATGAGTTTGTGAATCAAAAAGGTTAAAACATTAAAAGACGAAGTCTGGAAAATACAACATGTCTGCAGAAATGGAGGTGAACAAGACTTGAGAAACGTGTATGCAGAATACTGCTATTTATACAAAAGTCAATACGGCGCATCACTCAAACGATAGAGGGCTATCGCTCGAATGAAAGGATACATCTCTCGAACGATTTTGCAGGACAAACACATGTCGTTTGAATGACAGTGTGTTGTCACTCGAACGACATCAGCGACAATTTTTTCTCACCTCAACACTTAGAAAAAATTCTTTTTGCGAAGGAAAACATTTTAAAACCATAAAAAATACTTTATAAAAATTCCCAAATAATTATGTAACCATTAAAAACTCCAAATTAATTATTTTACCATAAATACGAGTGGAGTAATGGGAATGTTGAAGATGCACGTTGCACATTGCACGTTGAGGTTGCACAATGAACATATGAAGATGATGGGTGCATGAAACTTCGGATTCGGATCAAGGCCGCCATGGATGATCGTGTTGATGTGACGAATGTAACGGTATCAGACACACTAGCTGTGATCTAGGACGCTCAGAAAATTCCTAGATTTTAAAATAGACATTTATAAAATCATGTCCTTGTAAATCCCCCCCTATATCTATGCCGATACATACATAAAAACTATCGGAATTATGCTACCTAAATTCCAACAAATAACATACAATTTAATATCCCCATTAAACCCAAAAACTGGAAATACTAAATGACATGTCTTCAACCAGGCTTCAACAACTTCAAATCCTCAACTTCTTCTAACTTTCTTTTTCATCATCAAGGTGTGCAAAAATAATCCTCAATTTTATACCTACACACATGAGACAAGAACAATACCCATGACACGTGCCAGTTTGAAATATAATGATATGAAAAAATAAATATCAATTGAGCTCAAGCAAATCATTATTAAAGAAAACAAAAATTCTCCCCCATAATTCGTTCTCCCCCTTTTTATGATGTCCCCAAATAGATAAATATAAAGAACACAAAGCAATGCAGATGGAGAATGTCACAAGGTAAAGACACTTTCTCTTTTTGAATTCTTTTCAAAAAAATTCTCACAAAATATACAACAAAAATCACACCCTCAAAGAACACTAAAATAACCAAGTCGATGATAGCAAAAATGTAGCGATGTGGACAAATTCGGTAGAAAAATCAATACATACAACTATAGCATACGTGCACGATGAATTTCGGATGTTCCTAACGAATGAACTCAACATATTCCTTAGGTGTAAAAATGGTGGAATTATAAGAAATTGACTCAATCAAATCAACAAATAAAACCTCAAAGTGATTTCCATACCAATAACGTCCAAAATCATTATTATTTACAAGGAGTTTAGAAAAACAAAATCTTTTTGTCTTTTTCAAAAATTGATCAAAAATAAAATCTTTTTGGATTTTTCAATTTAAAAAAAAATAGAAAATCTTTTTGTATTTTTTTAAAAAGAATTAAAACTAAAACAAATAATGATACAAATGATACTATCTAGATATAGGAATCATATGATATGGACAAGAAACATGCATCCTACTCTAGACATGGTGACCAACCCTCACTCAACTATGAAAATTCCTAAAGACTTCCTAAGACTCTCGAATCTAAGGGCATGTAATGGAGTCATGAAAGCACCGGCTAACTGGAGGCCGGTAGACACAAAACTCAAGGATATAACCTTTTCTTCTACAAGCTCATGGATAAAGTGCTCGCGTATCCTAATGTGTTTTGTGCATGAATACTGGACCGGATTACGAGATATGTGTATCGTGCTGGTGTTATCACAGGAAATAGTCATGGCGTCCTGTGATATCCCATAATCTTCCAACATCTTCTTCATCCACAAAAGTTTGCGTGCAATAACTCCTGGCTATGTACTCAGTCTTCGCAGTGGATGAAGAGATGGAGTTTTTCTTATTGCTCAATCAAGATACAAGAGCAAAACCAAAGAAGAAACACCCACCCGACGTGCTCCTACATCCATCTGCATCCCTGGCCTAATCGGCATCTGAATAGGCGAATAAACGGTAATCGGTATCAAAGGAATACCAAATGCCAAATGAGAGAGTCCTACTCGCGTATTTGATAATACAATTAAGATCAAGTAAGTGCGACTCTTTCAGGGATGTCTGATATCGCGCATAGACTCCAACACTAAAGGCTATGTCTGGATGACTGGCTTCCAAGTAAAGAAGACTACCTATAATACTCAGATACAAGGTTTTCTCTGCGTCCTTGCCTGAAGTGTCCTTGTTAAGCTTTGTTAGGGTACTCATCGGGGTACTTGCATGCTTAGCAGAGTCTAAACTAAATTTCTTTACAAGGTCTCTATTATACTTGGATAGGGATATGAACATAATATCCTCTAGATGACGAACCTAGAGACCTGGGAAGAATGTAAGATCACCAACAGTGCTCATTTCAAACTCACTATTCATTTCCTTCTCAAAGTCATGAGCATGTCGAGAGCACGTGGATTCGAAGACTAAGTCATCCATATAGACCTGGCAACCAAAATAGCACCATCTCATCTCTTAACAAACAATGTCTTATCAAATGCCCCTTTTATGAAGCATTGAGCTAAGATATAGGAAGTAAGCCGCTCAATTTTCTAGTTGTCAGAAAGTTTGAATTTAAGCCTTAATGCAGTTCGTTCGATGCAGAGGTAAGAAATTTTTGAGAAATTTGGATTGCAACTAATTCCATGACGTAGATGAGTTTGGAGATAAAGACCATAGCCAGGTCTTAGCTTTATCCTTTAGAGTGAACGAAAAAAGATTGAGACAGATCATATCTTTTGTGCATGTTTGATCGCTGAAAGTTTCACACGCCTCCTCGAACTCACAAAGGTGGATATATGGTTTCTCCAACTCCATTCCATGATAACTGGGAAGTGTTTGGATTATCCCATTCTGAAAGTGGAATTTCCCTGCATTATACGGGAGTAGAATGCATCTCGGAGTGACTGATCGCTCGGGATATAAGAATTCTCTCAAAGGGCGATATGGTGTCTCTCCTTCACCCGTACCATGACTAGCTTGATCAAACATGTATCTCTCTTCAAGTGACTCAGTATCCTCACTCGGTGTGCTTGGAGTGCAGCCTAAATTGTAACCTGACGTGTAACTCGAAGGGTAACTCAAAGGATCACTCGAAGTGTGACTTGGTATGGAGTTTGGCGGTGTAGGTCGTGGAACCCAAAATTGAGGAACGATAAGATTATGTGGGCTATCAGGATCGTACACAACTAATGGATTCTCATAAATGCGATTTGGAGTTGATTGAGGAGCTTATTACGGATTTTGCATGAAAGGACAATGAGAAATGTTATATCTTTTTGGGTTTTTTTATATTTTCTAATTTTTTTTAATTTTTATGAATTTTTGGTCACAGTTTTTTATTAACTCGATCTAACCTACAGTCTTCCTAATTCCCCGACAACGGTGCCAAAAACATGACACGATTACAAATGTGTCTAAATTGCGTGCTTATATAGGCTCAAGTGCAAGCCATTCACGTAAGCAATAAACTCGATTAAACGGGGTTAAATCCATAAGGAAATAGGACGAATACTCGTGACGACGAACGATAAGATGGTCAACCCTAACCTGACTCTAAAAGGAAACGAAAAAGATGATCGAAGTGGGAAAATTTCTCTCAACTAAATGAAATTTAATTAAACTAATTATGATACTAAGCATGTAGGTGTAAGCTAATTATGATTTACTAAATATGAATGGTAAAAATAGGTTAGAATGTAATCCCCCGACCCTAGTACGTTTTCCGGTTATAAAACTAGTTATGAATTAAATAATTGATTAAATTCAGTATTTATTAATCTTAAGCAATATATATATGAGGGTACTAGCCCGCACCATGAATAATCAAAAGTCAAAATAAAGATGTGTCGTAGTAGCTACATGCGCGTTGCACTTTTAAGCATCCCGGTTACCTAGGGAAAATGAGATCAAAAGTCCTACAATGGTTGTGAGCACCACAAAAGATGATTTGATCATTTAGTTAATCTAGGGAACTACTTTTACACACATGCAAACCACATCGGGTTGGGTTCATGCATCCCAGCCCCTGAAAGTCTAGCCTAGCATGGCGTAATTAACAAAAACTAGGGTTTCTACGGTGCATGCAACTGAACTCATTATGAAATTGTTTCTAGAGAAGAATAAAGATGTAATACCTACTGGTAATAACTTAATTATGCAAGAATTATTGAAATCAAATAATAGAGAAGAGAAAAAAATAAACTTTACTGAATAAATTGTAATTGAGAATTAACAACTAAAATTATACGAACTTCTAGGGTTCTTCTCTACTTTCTCTCTCTTAAACTATGTAAAAAGAAGCTCTCCTATGTTCTTAGAATCATTTTGAATAAATAAATTACGAAATTACAAGAGTTTTATCCATGCAAGACTCTAGCTAGAAAATAAGATAATTATAAAATTTAACCTCCGGACCGGTCCGACCTACTATTTTGGTTCGGTCCGATATATACCGGACCGATTCGTTTTCTCTTTATAATGGATCAGTTTGCTTCACGCATGGTATATAGTGAGTTTAAGGGCCCGGACCGGTTCATTTTTATGGAACTCGGATCGGTCCGCTTCACAAATCTAATATAGTGAACTTCAAGGTGTCGAATCGCTTCGTTTATGGTGAAATTTGGATCGGTCCGAGTCCTTGGGTCAATTTCTCTTCATTTTCTCATCAGTTTCTAATGATTTTCTCTCATCTTTCGAGGCTCATAACATTTCTCCGGGACTCAGATTTGGACACCGTTTCTTCCTACGTGTCTGTAGACTCGAGTTCTTCAACTTTCATTTTGGGTCCTCGTTCGGATTTCAGCTGCAAATTACTCTTTTTCCCTTTTGATTTTTCTTCTTTTCTGTTATTTTTGTTTCTTTCTTTCTCTCATGCATTAGATACCTGTAAAATTTATGAGAAATATCCAAAACTCGGTGTACTTATTAGAAGATGTTAGTATCATAGATATGAGATAAATCAATGCATTTTACATCACCCGAGGTGATAAAAGCCTCTAAATTAAAGGGATAAATCGAAAGAATTTATGCCTAATCAACCCCCCCTAACTTCGAACTTTGATCGACCCGAGCAATGTAAAAGAATCAAAAGCACGATCAAACTATAACTAAGGATAGAATACCTCTTTCGAGGGAAAATGATTGCATTTAGAGCATACAATAAGCCTTTAAGTCTCTAGGTTACCCTAGTAGGACGAGTTGTGTCTCGTGAGGGTTTGCAGTGAATATACCCACAAAATTCATTTTTGACTCGAGAAAATTCAAAATATACAAAAATTGGACAATTTAAACTCCCCAAAAAAATAGTCACCTTAAAATCATATTCCCAAGTCTCAAATCATAGTGTGTGTGTGCGAAGCCGAAAATCAAATCGCAATTTTCCACCGATTGATCATTATGTTACTTTTCAAAAATTCATTTGGATTTCAAAATCTCACGGATACACTCACAAACGAATCACTCGGAATGTGGATTTTTCGCTCGGTATGTGTGATATATAAGATTAAATGTAATGGACATGAATTCACGCACACCATTTGAAAGACGAAATATTTTAGGTGAAAAGATCTCTTCATCGGTCTACGGTTATTGGGAAATGGGAAACATCATCTCTTAGTCACACCATGTAATCTCTTTTATTATATTTTATGCCTTAACTCTCCACGCAGTAATCAGTTTCGCAATATGGACTCGGTTAGGAATTTCCTTGGGTTTAAGGTGTATTTGGGTAAAATGGGAATGGTCGGAAAATGTCCATATGATGTCCGCTAGCACTTTTTCGGGCCTTTGCTCATTTTCTTTTTTTTTCTGTAATTTTTTTATTTTTCACACTTTTCTTTTCTTGCTATTTTTGTTGAGCATACTTCTATTTTTTCTTGCCCCTTTTTATGCATTTTCGGACTTAATTTCTGACTTTTTCATTTTTTTCACAATTCTGGGTTGTTTGGGTTTTTCGGGTTATAAAACGAAAGGAGAAATTTTTTAGTCTCAATTGGGGTTGCAAAAGGGATGAAATTTCCATTACTTTTTCAGGTCAATATTTTTGGGTGTCAAACGAGGGCCTACTTCATTGTCCAAATTGCTAAATGCTTTACCATATGCGTCTCGAGATTAATTTAAATTTAGGGATATATTTAGCGTGCTTTTCGAGATAACATCTCCCACGTTTCCTGTACCCGTTCAAAAGTAAAGGTATTGAGATCCTTAATGACTTTTTAACACGCTGAAATGAACATTGAGTTGACCATTAACTCGGATTGATTTAAAAACTCTCAAAAAGTGCTAGGCTCGAATTCTCACCGGGTTGGTTAATCTCCACACTTATTCGTTATGTCGTCAATTTTCGCTCAATTTCCATCTTTGGTTAATTTCAGCTTTGTGCATTTGAATTTTTACAACTTGAGACAAAAAAATTGTGACATTTCTGAATCTTTTAAATTCCAATTTTCATTTATTTTGAAGAAAAATATTTTTGGCTTTTTCAACATTTTTCAATTTTTTGGAAATTTTTAAAATTTTCTATTTTTTTGGGCATTTCTAAAAATTTGTGAAGTTTTAGAAATACGCACTTGTCACCCCCCTAACTTAGACTTTTGCATTTTCCTCAAGCAAAAAGACTAAAATTTAAATAAGAAGAAATAATAAATGCGAATAAATAAAACGAACACATAAGGAAAATGCAGATTTTTATATTAAGAACAAGCATGTGTTACAAGAGGATAGGAAAAACCAACAACGAGCTGTTACAATCAACACACCAAAAACACTAAAGAAGGGCTTCACTGGGGTGGTGGGTGGGAACAACCGGGCACATTCGGGTCGTATGGGTCATAAAAGTATGTCGGTGGTAGCATACCCATAGTCATACGATACATCTCAGGTTGAAGGTGATCCATCATGCCGGTATTGGGATGGTATTGCATGAGGAAATCGTCTAAGAGCGTCTCCATCGATCAAGGGCGTCTGTCAAAATATGCACCTGCTGGCTCAAAATCGGAATCGGCGACCTCATCATACTCCTCCTCACCTTCCCCCATCTCAATATCCACAACCACCTCCTCCTCTTCATCGTCGCTCTCATCATCATCACCCTTGTCATCATCATTCTCATCATCATCCAATTCATCCTAAACTGCCCTTCGTGCTCGTAGAATCTCCCGTTTCTTCTGACTTTTAGTAGTGTGCCCTGCCCAAGAGGGTTGGGAAGGCAAGAAAAATTGGTGGGAGGCTCAATGCCGGAATCCGCTAGGATGGACGTGATGCGCTTGGCGTACGGGAGAGGGATTTTACTTTTGGTCCACAACTGCAGAGAATATGTCTTTATAATTGGTTTGGCCCAAGTGGATCGGAGTGTTTGGGTTAAAAATGTGATAGACAAGAGTTGTTTGACGCGGGTGCATGGTCGAGTCATTAGAGGTTTGGAGTATATTCGTGCAGATAATTTGAAAAGTAAGGTGCTATTTGTGGCTCAGTCGGCCCACCGGGAATATCTCGATAGCCCATGTTGTGCCGGGATCAATGCGGGACATGCATATGGCCTTGTCAAGGGGAGGGAGGTTATTGGTATATGTGTATGGGAAAGAGCTTTGAACATCTTTGGTTGCTAATTTTTAGATGAGAATGTCCAAGGAGAATGGGACGCGAAAGTCTCCCACATACACCTCAGAGACGTTATGCCCAGTTCGAAATAGGGAGCCATAAAAAGCTCAGACTTGGGGTGCCCACACTGCCCTGCGTGGATTATTAAGGAACCTATACCAACCCTTCGCCATGAAGAGATTGGTGATGAAATTGGGCATCTCGAGTCACATAACTGTTCGTTCCATATGAATTTTGCGAGATTGTATGAAGAAGCGCTCACACCATATGAGCTCTTGAAGGGAGTGGTGTGTGGCCCCTCCATTGTTGAAAATATCGACGGAGTCGTATTTTTGGAGAAGGGCTTGGTTGTCCGTGGTGACAGAAGGAAAATTGGGTGTATGGGATAGTGAGAGAGAGAGAGAAAGAGAGTGATGAAAGAGTGGTGGTGGAAGAGGGTGAAAGGGCGGTGTATTTATAGTTCGGGGAGGTAGGTGAGGGGTTATTTTGGGACGGAAAGGGTTTTGGAGGGAAGGGAGGGGGTGAATTCGAAGGTAAAATGGGTGGAGGGACGAAATGGGAGGGAAGTCGATGGATTGGGGAGTTTGGGGGGCTAAACCTAGGGAAATAAAAAGTTGCAGAAATCGGACTGATCCGGGTTCCCAGGACCATACCGGTCCGTGGTTTTTTTATTTTTGAATTTCCCAAAAACAAACTAATCCGGGTCCCCAGGAACAGACTAGTCCGGTTCCTAGAAAGTCTGATTTTTCCCTCACTTTGAATGCTCTTCTCTCTCAAAACTTCCGAACTTTTCGCAACCGTTCCTACACTATTTTGACCTTATACCGCCTAATGTTTACTCCGAACCATATACGCTTTCTTGGGATGTGTGTTGGTGTTCCTATCCCGAACCTCTTGCGATTTAACCTACGGACTCTAACTACCATAACCTACGCATAGCTACTGTACACAAGAATTTACCCCATATGCGTCGGGGGTGTGAAGACCTCTCTGTTACAGCACACTCAACCCCGTAAATAGGGTCTGATAACCAAATGGTGTTAATTTCACCCACACACGCCTCTAAATACGGTTTTAGGCGTTGGTCGTTAACTTTGAATGTATCTCCCCCCTTGGGATCTTCCAGTTCCACAGCTCCATGGGGGAATACCTTATTCACAACAAATGGGCCAGTCATTCTAAACCGTAATTTACCCAGAAACAAATGAAGTGTAGACTTGTAGAGAAGAACTTTTTGCCCGGAATGAAACTCCTTGCGTCGGATAATCTTATCATGTGCAAGTTTCATCCGTTCTTTGGATATCTTAGCGTTATCATACGCATCATTATGTATCTCTTCCAACTCATTCAATTGAAGCTTGTGTGTCACGAACGCGACCCAAAAATAGTAGGGAACGAGGGACTTGACATGCCACCAAGGCATTCAATATTCAGAGTTTAAAAATTTTCTCTTAAAACATATATAGCGTAAATACTATCACATGGTTATGAAGCATAAAATACGTAAAGTAAAGGAATTACATCATCAGAGCTTTCTAAAGGAAACTTCATTTATATTAAAATATCAATGAGTTACAACTTGATATAAAATTTAAAACCTTATAATTAAAGAGGCAAACATGTTATATCTAATAAAACAAACTTCTACTTAATGTAACAAAAGGAGCTCTAAAAGTTATAATCTTCAACATAGTCCTTTTTACGTTCCATCCACGAGCTTAATTATGTCCTGAAAAATGGTTATTTATACAACGTCAGCTAAAAGCCGAATGAGATTCAATCTCCACACATTCCAGTGTTTTTCAGAAAAATGATACCTATTCAATTTAGAACATAAGGCATATACATAGAGATAGGAATTTCCAATAATATATATAAAGTAAATGACAATATATATATATACACTAGGGTATGCTCGTGCCTGAAGGCACGAAACAAAATTTTGAAAGTGCACGTCGTTGATAAGCTCATACGTCGCATTTAGTTTGTAACGGGTAAGCAATTTTTAGAGTCATATGATGTCAATATTTTTTATACAACACATAATTATAAACAATTTAAAAAAGGGTGTTTCTATCCCCACACCCTAAAATGCCTCCCCCACACCCTTTTAACCAATTCAATATATAAGGACCAAAATACCCTCTCCTCTTTGATTAAAGCATAACATCATTTTAAGTATTTAAATATAATAAAATTTTAAAAGATAAATAAATAGTATTTCAGAATAGTTTTCAATGAACAAAAAATAGTTTTTAAAAATAATGTCAAAAAAACTAATAATGACAAAAAAAATAGCCTTTTAATGAACAAAAAGTAGTTTTTAAAAATAAAAACAATTTTAATGAATTTTTTTTTTAACAAAGTAAAAACTATATAAAAAATAAAAAAAAACAATTTCAAAGAAAACAAAACAGTTTTTAACAAAATAAAATCATTTTGCAACAAAAAAATAATATCTTTAAAAAAATCAGTATGAAATTCAAAAAATATTAATAAAATGAAAAACAATATCAATACTAAAAACTTTTTGTAGAGAAGTTTTCATATTTAGCAATGAAAAATATACAAAGTTATAATAAACTGACTAATTTGTAATAAAGTCTAAAAAAAATAGTATTGGGTTAAAGTGTTTCTGTTTTTTTTAACAAAATAAAACTGTTTTTTAAACAAAATAAACTGACTAATTTATGATACAAACTTTTTTTTTAAACAAAATAAAAACTATTTTTTTATATTAAACCACATGCGTCAGGAACCGCCTGAGTAGGCCAATCAGCACACAACACACAACACGTAACGACAAAACCATAGGCATAAACCATCAAACAAAACCAGTCAACATTTGGCAAAAAAAAAACAGTCGACAACGTCTAAAAAACAAAACAGCTCAACATCCACGATGATTATGGTTGTTCATGTTCTTATTCAAATGAATAACAAAACAACTAAAGATATCAATAACAAAACAACTAGTACTATGTTGATGTTCCTATTCAAATGAATGGTATATAGCCTCTTCTTATTGGGGTCGACCGACATCTTTTGCGTGGGATTTCGGGTAGTGGTGATCTACGGTGATTATGGTTGGGTCGGCCGGCATCATTTGGGTGGGATTTCTAGTTGTTTGAACCCTTGACGGTGGTTCTGGTGGCTATCGAAGTTCTTTTGATTAGCCCAGTGGTATTTGTTGTGATTGGTGCTGCTCAATGGGTTGGGATTTCATTGGGCTCCATCTTTTGTTTGGTGCGTGGTCTTGGACTGTCCCATTGGGGGCCTTCATAAAATAACAAATACAAATGAAACTTCAAAACCCAAATGATTCAGCCTAAAAAAAATTTAAATTGTAAAAACTTTACACGCACATATTCTACCTCAGACCATAGAATACATGCCTATATGTGTTTCAACCTTTTCTCTTTTATGTATAAATAAGAAGATGAGGAAGTGGACATCATACCTTGGTTAATATTCAATTATCTTCGGTGGTCTTCATTTTCTGTTATTTTCGGCAACAATGACGATGGATGGTGGTGAGAGTTGTGTGACTGGTACCCAATACCTGAAAACCCAAAAAATATATACCTGAAAATTCATAAAATATGTACCTGTAACCCGCAAAAACATATCAGAAATTATAAAGAATAAAGACAGTAATACCTGAAAACCCACCAGTGAAAATCTAGGAACAACCATATTCTCGAGTTTGAAATTTGTAACCCAAAGAGAGAGAAAGGATACTGAAGAGAGAAAGAGGTAGCTTAGAATTTTGTTGATGGGTTGAGTATGTGTCGGGCAGGCTTTTGTTTCAAGATAAAAGGAGAGGGTTTGAGCAACTGTGTGCAATATTGAAGAAAATACCATTGTATCCTTATGTTTGAATTTTGAAAAAGAAGGGGGAAATAAATTAAAGTGTGTCAAAAAGGGGGGAATCCAAAATTTTGAAGGACAAAAAGGGTAATGCACAAAATACTCATATAGATGACATAATTGATCAATCTTATGACATACATAAATTTCCTACTTTATTATATATATATATATATATATATATTCTCAGAATAACCAGTTCAAAACAGAGCAGATAAAAAAATTGAGCATATGTCAATTTTTTTAATTTTAGTGGCCATATACGCTCCAATACTCAGACATATAGTGTTACCAAATATTTCCACCCAGTAACATCACAGACAGAGAATCGTGATTTCTGGAACAACGCCTTGTTTAGGTCACACCAGCGATAAACTAGATGCGAAGGTACCACCCAAATATTTACACCCAGTAATCAAGGCCAATATAGTAAGAGAGTTTCCATAGGCCGAATCAATAATTTCAGAATTCAAATCAAATGTTTATATGGAGAGATATAAACATATAACAAAATACAGAATCATCGGTATGAGATGCATTTTGAGAATAAAAGCATTTCACAAAATATACATAGTTTGCACAATATAATATAATCAAAATGCGCAAGAAATTGCATAGAGTACTCACCTAAAATAGAGGTTCGAAATTATAGATATTGAGTCTTGGATCACACGTTAATCTAATAAATACAATAAATGTTTAATTACGTACTCTATATAAACCCAATTATAAATATTGTGTTTTAATCCTAAAATAACTTGTTGTAAAAGGTTACTTAAACCATTTTCTCAATTTTTAATATTCATTCATCATATTTAAAGAATTCAATTCATAGTTCTTCCTAATCATTCGGTTCCCAGTAGAGATGGAGGGTAACAGGGGAACCACTTAAATACCATCTCATCTAGACAAAACATTTCTCGATCTATTCCCAGTAGAGATGGAGGGTCACAGGGGCACCACTTAAATACCATCTCAACTAGACAAAATTTCGTCGGAACTGACTTTGAAATTACTTAAGTAAGATTTCATAATAACGAGCAATTAATTACAAAAATCATTTTAAAAAGAGTATATATATATTTTCAAACAAGTTGACATATTTTGAAAATAAAATCAGTTTAGATTGGTTCCAAATTTTAAGTTTTGATTAGTGGAGCCTTTAGTGTATTTTCCCAGCATAACTACTAAGTAAAGCTATAAAGCATGGAATTAAATCTATAAAAATGCATTACAACATTTAAATAAAATCATACCTACGAAACGAATTCTTTCTTCAAAATTATAGAACTCCTTCTTAAGATATTTGCCAAGCAATCACTCTTTATTACTATAATTCTCAAGGAATTGGTGTGAGTTATAAATGATCCCAAAGACCCTATTTATAGGTTTCCAAGGATATTACGGTGTTGACACGTGTCTAATGACTAAGCTTTTTGGAGTGGTGATTCAACACCGAGTTGTCACGTTCCGCAGTGGTCTTGTAGTGTTAATATCACCAAATGATGACAAGTGTTTTAGCTTTCTCTCTAAAGACGACATGTGTTAAGTGGAGGTGACCAGCACGTGGTGAAAAGGTGATAAGGGTATAAGGATCATTTTACACATGAAGGGTATTTTGGTAATTTTACACTATATATTTTCAATATTTCTTAGAGGTCCTCGAAAATATTTTATTTACAAAATGACCCTTTTTATATTTTTATTTTAGTCCCTAAAGTTTCATAAAATTATATTTTCTACCCCAAAACTTATTATTTATCTTAAGATATGCCATAAGACTTCGATTCAATCTAATTTACAGTTGATTCTTCATATTTAAAAATGGGTTTTGTTATATTAGTAGACAATAATACCACATATCTAATAATACAACATTTATAAAATAATAAGTAACACATGAGTGTAAAAACAAACTATATACATATGAGCATATAAAAGTGGGGTCATTACATTGTGGGCTTAACTAGCTTGATCCAAGTTGTAGTTCAACCTCTTAATGGCCCATTAAGCCTTGTGTTCTATCTCGATGGGGAGATGGCAAGGCTTGCCATACATAACGCGAAATGGGGACATTCTGAGGGGGTTCTTATATGCGGTTTGATAAGCCCATAACGAATTGTTCAATCGAAGGGACCAATATTTCTAGTTAGGATCGACGGATTTCTCAAGGATGTTCTTAATTTCACGATGAACCAACTCTGCTTACCCATTAGTTTGTGGGTGATAATTCATTCCAACCTTATGGACGACCCCATACTTTCTCATAAGCTTTTCAAACGGCTTGTTGCAAAAATGCTTGTCGTTATCACTAATTATCTCCTTCGGAGCGTCGAAGTGAGAGATTATGTGATCTTGCAAGAACTTTGTCACCACTTTGTTGTCATTTGTTTTGGTAGTTATAGCTTCCACCCTTTAGAAATGTGGTCTGTCGCAATGAGGATGTATAGAAATCCAAAGTACGAGGGAAAAGGGCCCATGAAGTCAATACCTCAGCAATCAAAAATCTCAATAATGAGTATGGGGGTTAGTAGCATCATGTCTCGTCGGGTAATGGCTCCCATCCGTTGACACCTATCGCAATATTTGCAATAATTTCTAACATCCCAGAACATTGTGGGCCATTAGAGGCCGCTTTAAAGGATTTTAGCAGCCATATTTTTAGTCAAAAAATGACCTCCACAAGCTTTTGAATGACATAATTGGATGACTTTTGGTATCTCATCATCCGGTACACATCGTCGGATGATTTGTTCTACACAATATTAGACAAGGAATGGACCGTCATAGAGAAACATGCGTGACCAAGTAATAAGCCTCTTCTTCTCTTGCGGTGTCCAATCAGGAGGGACAACTGTCGTGACAAGATAATTAACTATGTCTGTAAACCAAGGGAGAGAAGAGGTAGAAAATAACTACTCATCCGAAAAGTATTCGTCTATGGGTAAGGGACCACTAGGCATGTCGGATGAAAGCCGGGATAAATTATCGGCAATGACATTTTCTACTCCTTTCTTATCTTTAATAGAAAGAATAAACTCTTGTAGGAGTAGGATCCACCTTATAAAGTATGGCTTCTCATCTTTCATAGCAAGGAGATATTTTAGATCCACGTGGTCAGTGAAACATGTGATGGGAGAACCAATGAGGTACGAGCTAAATTTATCTAGGGCAAATACTACCGCTAGCAATTATTTCTCCGTAGTGAAGTAATTAAGTTGCGGTCTAGTTAAAGTTCTGATATCATAATAGACGATATAAGATTTCTTTCCTTTCCTTTGGCCCAAAACAGCCCCTATCGCGAAATCATTTGCCTCACACATGAGCTCGAATGGTAAAGACCAATCCGGAGCTTGCATGTTGGGAGCGAAAACAAGAATGCTTTTTAATTTATCGAAAGCACATTGACATGCTTTAGTACACTCAAATGGGGTGTCCTTCATAATAAGTCTACTCAAGGGTCTAGCGATGGCACTAAATTCCTTGATAAACATTCTATAAAACCCCGCGTGGCCCAAGAAAGAACACATATATTTTAGTGATTTCAGTGGGGGCAACTAAGATATGACATCTATTTTAGCCCTATCTACTTCAATTACTTTAGAGGATACGAGGTGGCCAAGAACTATTCCTTTGGTGACCATAAAATGGCATTTCTCCCAATTCAGCACCAATTCTTTTCCACACACCGGGCAAGTACTTTCTTAAGATTCGCTAGACAAAGATCAAAAGAGGTGCCGAAAACGTTGAAGTAATCCATAAAAACTTCAAGTCCTCTTTCTACCATGTCGCTAAAGAGACTTAACACTCACCTTTGGAAAGTCGGGGGTGCATTGCACAATCCAAATGGCATAGGTTTGTAGGCAAACGTGCCAAAAGGACATTAGAAAGTCGTATTCTCTTGGTAAAGTACATCTACCTCTATTTAGTTATATCCGGAATAACCATCAGTATGGGTGTCCCTCTACTCTCTCTATCATTTGGTCAATGAATGGTAAGGGTAAATGGTCTTTCCTTGTGCCCGCATTGAGTTTCTGATAATTAATGCAAACGCGCCACCCGATGGCGGTACGTTGGCGAATTAGCGCACCCTTGGCATTCTCAACCACAGTCATACTCGACTTCTTCGGGACAACTTGTATAGGACTCACCCATTTACTATCCGAGATTGGTTAGATGATACCGGTGCCCAATAACTTAATAATTTTAGCTCGCACTACCTCTTTCATGGTAGGATTCAATCTTCTTTGCATTTCCCAAGAGGGCTTCACGTCCTCCTCGAGGTGGATTTTATGGGTAAAAATTAAGGGACTTATACCTTTCAAATCTGCAATGCACCAAATAAAAGCACTTTGGTGCTTCCTCAAAATTTCTAGCAATTTACCCTCTTGCTCTTTATCTAGGCTAGAGGAGACAACAACATGAAATGTCTCATCCTCTCATAAATAAGAATATTTGACATTGAAGGGTAGTTTTTTTAATTCAAGGGTAGGAAATTTTTCATCGGAGGGAACCGTGCGCGACTCCCTCGGTCGTAGTTCCTCAAATCTAGAAACCCAATTTACATATCTCATGTCCTAATCCGACTCTTTCTCGTCTAATATCTCTCTCAATTCCTCTATCTCCCTCTTGAAGTCTTTGTACGTCCCCTCATTATCATTACTTGATATAAGGAACGCTCCTGAGGCATCTCTACTGAAATTTTCCTCAATGTGATCCTCTATGATGTCCTTAATAAGATCCATTGCATGAAAACCGTCCTCATCACCCACATATTGGGCGATGTTGAAGATGTTTGTCCCTAAGGTCATGTTCCCGAAAGTGAGTTGAAATTTACCATTTTGAGTGTTAATCAAGGCGTTAGCCATAGATAAGAATGGGCGTCCAAGAATATTTGGAACATGGTTACTTGAGGTGAAGGAGGGCTCTGTGTCCCTAATGACAAAATCTACCGGGAAGTAGAAGGTGTCAACTTGGACTATCACATCCTCGATAATACCTCAAGTTGGAGAGTGATGTTTATGGGTTTGAGGTCACCCAAATCAAGTTCCCTATAAATGGAATAAGGGAGACTGCTGACACTCGCCCCTAAATCTAGTAAGGCCGTTTCAATTTGGTTCTCTCCTATGATGCAGGAAATAGTAGGTGCACTTGGATCTTTGACCTTTGATGGGAGATCATTGAGTAAAACGGAGCTCACATTTTGTGCTAGGAACACATTTTTCTTTACCTTTAGCCTTATTTTCACCGTCAATAAGTCCTTGATAACTTTAGCGTAGGCAGGATTTTTCTTTCTGGCATCGAGGAAAGGTAAATTCATCTTGACTTGCTTAAATACCTCTGGCACATCATCACGGGGGTTTCCTTTTTGAGGAGGAACCAACCATTGCGGAAATGGGACGATGGTGGGTGGTTTCACTATGACTTCAGGCTCACTAGTAAAGTTATTTTCACTCTCCTTCAAGGGGACATACTCGGACCCTTTCGTGTCGGGTAAAACCTCCTTTTCCTTAGTTGTGTCGTGTGGGGGAGGTGATAAATTAATAACTCTCCCACTACGTAGATTGGTTATGGCTTGACATTGCTCTTGATTCTCTATGGATGTAGAGATAACACTAGTTTGACCTTGAGGAGGTCTTTGGCGTTGGGCCAGAAACTTACCCTTCTCTTGGATACTCGACGATGATTGCAACTTAGAGATATTTACATTTATGTCGGTGAACATGCGATCATACTTAGCATTGTTTACATTTTGGGACTGGATGAATTGGTTTATAGTATCCTCGAGACTTCTCCGTGGTGAAGTGATATACAGTCTGGGAGGTGGTGCTAGAATATGTCCTTACATATGTGGTTCTTCTTGAAAGTGTGGGGGTGGAGGAGGGTCAATATGTGAAATAGGATTCAATGCAGCATATTGTTGCCTGTCACTAAAACCAATACGGTTTTTCCATGAAGGGTTGTAAGAATTCTCGAGCGGAGCACCAAAATTACCCTTAAATCCTCCTATTCCACTGACTTGCTCCTGAAGCATAACTTTGTAGGCGAGTACCATCGGGCATTCTTCTGTTGAATATTGTGACAACCTGCATTCCGAAATAAGGGGTGGCCATCCCAATACTCCAACATGACGGAAATCATAGATGGGAATCATTCTCAGCATCATAACAATAACATGAGTATACGGGAAAACCACCCAATAATTCAGAAAACGGGTTGTCAAAAATGTTTAATTTGATTAAAAGGTTAAGCTAAGAAAATAATTTAAACAACCCATTCTAAAGGATAGTGGAATTCCAAGGCACCCTATATAATACTTTCATAATGAATATACAACGAGAGGACCGAATATGCTGTCGGTCCACAGCTACACAAAATGAATCACAACAGTTTAATATGATACATAGTACATCCATTAAACAATTACAAAGCCTGGTCCACATGCCCGAATGACAGACCCAATCATATCTAGAATACAAAAATTGAGTGCGTCTAACAAAATATCCTGTAATATCCGCAAAATCTTACAGCTCCCCGAAAACATAAGAGTAGGAATATCAACACGGGCGCCCTTGCAGTGGAGCACCTGAGCGGATACAATAACATACACAACAGTGAAAGTGAACGGTTCAGGGCCCGGTTTTTATATGATTCCCAGATGAATAAGAAGCATGATATATATGAATAGTTAATCATGAATGAGGAAAAGGAAAATCTAACAACCTAATCATGATGCATAATTGAGACAGATTAAAAAGATATGACTTATTTTAATTTAAGCCAGAAAATAACATTAGACAACATAAATTTAAAAGCCTCCATCATTATTTACCACTCTAATAAATTTCCATTCCTTAACAGGAATATAATATCATCATTATTCTCATTTCTTTCAACTATTATTCCTTAGCAGGAATATAATTACCATCATACATTTGGTGGCAATATATATATCTCAAGTCCCACTTGAATTTAAAAAGGTTATATTCTTATACATATAACGATTCTAAGACCGCCCCTCCGAGTTTCCCCACTGGGCGCGCCCCTAAATGACTATCATCTTCCAGGGGCCTATCAAACAAGGCAGCCTTGGCACCTAACGCACGTCGGGAAGTGGGCATATGCCTGCGAGTAAGTCATAACCACACCCGAAATTACCTCACTAGCGCAGAATAAAACATATAACAAACCCGCATATGGCTGAGGAATATAGTCTCCCAGCATTCACTAGCCAGGGGACATCACCTCATGCGCGAGCTTCCCTTATGATAGCATTTAGAGAGGTGTGTTTAAGTAAATTAACATTTACTATGAAAATCATATTTTTCATTTCCATTAACATATGTGTGTTTCATTATTTTTGAAACCATAATCATAGAACATTTCCATTAATAACATCATAATATAGGTCTCGAATAATTCTCCAAGTGATCACAATAATTTATCCAAGTCTCAAGGTCTTATATACCTCAAATAAGCCCCTAAAGTCTCCAAATATGGGCTTCCTACCCCTTGAACTTCTAATAATATATACCATAGAAAGTAATGCCTGAACATCATTTTAAACACCCATGAACTGAACCCCAAGTGAACCAATCCAACTCTAGGGTGACGACCAAACTCAACTAAGACTCTAAAACCCTAAGTTTACTTCATTCAAGAAGGGTCCTAAGTTCCTATCAAAAGAAAAGATTTAAAAGCAAAAATAAAATTTGAGGGTGAAAAATTGGGGACCGGTCCCAAGACCACGGTCGACCGCGTCTCAAATTTTTGCCTGAGAAGAAAAGAAGAAAGTTTACTTCGGACGGATCGGTCAAGCGGTAAGAGGATCGCAGTCGACCGCGCCCCAAAATTTATGCCTTTGAAAGAAAGCAGTGTGCCCTCTCCCAAAAACTTGATCGATCGGTCTGAGGACCGCGGTCAACCGGTCATTGCAGACCTAGACCTACTTTCCTTTAACCAAGCTAAGCCTAAGCCAAATTTCAACCAAACCAACCTCATTTATTTCTACCAAATGATCATAAATGCTTCCAACAACATTAATCCACACCAATCAATATTCAAATCTCTTCCAAAGATTTCAAAGCCCATAAATCCAATAAAAACCCCTAACTATATTAAACCAACCATTCATAACTATCAACACTAATTATCCACCTTAAACTATATAATAGCAAGTAGAAAACTTTCCTCAAGCTTGGAAATTCAGATTTGAGGAAGATGAATGCAAGATCAAGCCACCAATCTTCAGTCTCTCTCTTTCACCACAAGTTCTCTTCCTCTCTCTCTCTCACTCACTCTAGGGCTAGAAACACACTTAGGGGAAAATAAAAGATTTAGGAAGATTAAATCGTGGCCTTAGGTAAAAGTCTCCAATTTTTAAGTGGTCAATACCGCAATAAAATGATTTCTAATACGCAATATACTAAAACCAGTAAAAAGTGCCCAAAACATCAAAATACAATATGGCACACATTTTGACTATCTCGCTCCTCCCGGAACTAACTACGCCCTCCAAATTATCATTTGGAAATTTTATAATTCATTTTAAGTTACGTTTTCATTTTAAATCAAAATGTCATTTTAAATTCTTATGACACAATAAAACACCACATGGTAATATTCACCCACACATAAGATAAATATTCAACATTTTAGTAAATACTAACTTATCTCATGAAATTAATACTTACTCCACAATCCAATCATTTTATATATAATTACTCCACATGGGAAATAAATATAAAATGGGCTCCCAAAAGTGAGGGTTGTTACATACTCCCCCCCTTATGAGGGAATTTTGCCCCCAAAATTCAAGCGTACCTTGGATAAAGAGATGCGGATACTTTTCCCGCATATTATCCTCATGCTCCCATGTCAATTCCTCGACGCTGTGATGGCTCCATTGTACTCTAACCAAGGGAACTATCCCCGATCTCAATCGTCGCTCTCCATGTTTTAAAATAGCAACGGGTTGTTCTTCATATGAAACATCGGGTTGTAACTCTGTATCCTCAAAAGGAATATGCCAAAGGGCACCTTCACACCTTCTGTACTTCCTCAAAGAGGAGACATGGAAGACATCGTGAATTTGTTGTAAAGGTTCCGGTAGAGCAAGTAGATACGTCACTGGACCCATTTTAGCAATCACGGGAAAAGGTCCAACAAAACGCAGCGCAAGCTTCTCATTATTTCCGAAACGCTTAATACCTTTCATAGGTGACACTCGCACCAACACTTGGTCTCCAACCTCCAACTCCACATGCCTTCTACCCGCATCAGCATAGCTCTTCTGTCTATCTTGGGCTATCCAAATGCGATTCCGAATGAGCTCAATTTTAAAGAAGTATCCTGGATTATGTCAGGTCCGAGAAACTTATTATCTCCCACCTCCAACCAACAAGCGAGAGATTTACAGGTCCTACCATACAAGGCTTCATAGGGTGCCATCCCAATAGTGAATTGGTACGAATTATTATAAGCAAATTCGACCAATGGGAGATATTGTTCCCAACTACCTTTAAAATCAAGCATACACATACGGAGCATATCCTCCAACATTTGGTTAACCCGTTCGGTCTGACCATCTATTTGAGGATGATAAGAAGTGCTTAACCTCAACTCGGTTCCCATGGCCTCTTGGAAACTTTGCCAAAAGTGGGAAATGAAAATCTTGTCTCTGTTAGAAATAATATTCAAAGGCACCCCATGCAGTCTAACAACCTCTTCGATGAATAATCGGGCATAACGAGCGGTGTTGTAATCGGTACGGATCGGTATAAAATGTGCCGACTTCGTCAAGAGATCAACGATAACCCAAATAGAATCGTGACCCTTTTATGATGTTGGTAAGCCGGTGATAAAATCCATAGATATGCTCTCCCATTTCCATACTGGAATCTCCAATAGTTGCAACAAACCTGTTGGTCGCTGATGATCAATCTTAACCAACTGACAAGTAGTGAAATGAGACACAAACTCATAAATATACCTCTTCATGCCCGACCACCAATACTGATGGTGCATATCTTGATACATTTTGTCGTTACCCGGATGTACTGAAAATTTGGAACCATGAGATTCTACCATCACTGCCCATTTCAAATTCCCCTCCTCCGGGACGATGAGTCTTCCATGGAAGTGTAGTCCACCCTCTGAACTGATCGAGTAGGATTCCGCTCCCTCAGACAGTAATCGACGTATGTGGTCTTGACAACCCTTATCCTTTCCTTGGGCCTCTACGAACCTTGCCACAATTATGGGAGTAACGGTCATCACGGATATGAACGCCCTAGCAATCGCGTCCTCATGACTGAGCTCTTTCCATTTAGCTTTCCATACATCAGCTAACTCACCCTCGGGCTTCCTACTCAAAGCGTCCGCCACTACGTTCGCCTTTCCCGGATGATAATGGATATCAAATTGGTAATCCTTCACGAACTCCAACCATCGGCGTTGTCGCATATTTAAACTTTCTAAGAAAATAAATATTGCAGCGATTTATGGTCCATGAAAAGACTGAACTTCTCCCCTAAGAGATAATGTCTCCAAATCTTCAAGGCAAAGACAACTGCGGCCAATTCTAAGTCATCCACCGAATAGTTTCTTTCATAGGGCTTGAGCTTTTGGGAAGCATAAGCGATTGCCCGTCGCTCTTGCTGAAGTACTGCTCCTAATCCTTGTAGAGATGCATCGGTGAAGACTAGATATTCCAACCCCATCTTTGGTAGAGTGAGGACTGGAGCCTAAGTCAATCTATCTTTGAGCTCATCGAATGCCGCTTGACAAGAATTATCCCAAACAAATTTCACCCCTTTTCGGGTCAAATTTATCAAAGGGCTAGCGATCTTAGAAAAACCCTTGATAAATCGTCTGTAATAACCCGCCAAACCTAGAAAACTGCGAATCTCGGTAGGTGTCGTGGGCTGACCCCACTCCTTCACCGCAACCACCTTACTCGGATTTATCGATATACCCCGCGAAGTCATAATATGACCCAGAAATTGCACTTCCCGTAACCAAAAACCACATTTCTCGAACTTCGCATACAATTGGTGATCCCTCAATCTTTGTAAGATCGATCTCAAATGAATAGCATGGTCAGCTTCTATTTGAGAATACACAAGGATGTCATCGATAAATACAATAACAAATTGGTCCAGGAAGTCCCGAAATACCCTATTCATGAGATCCATAAATACGGCAAGGGAATTGGTTAGTCCAAAGGGCATAACCAAAAATTCATAAGACACGCACCTCGTCAGAAAAGCGGTTTTGGATACATCCTGCTCCCGTATCCTCAACTGGTGATACCCCATCCTCAAGTCCTAAGTCGATCAAATAAATCATCAATACGATGCAAAGGGTATTTATTCCGGATGGTGACCTTATTCAATTCTCTATAGTCAACGCACAACCGGAGAGAACCGTCCCTCTTCTTCAGAAATAATACAGGAACACCACATGGAGATGTACTACGCCTAATAAATCCCTGCTCTAACAACTGATGAATTTCATCTCGCAACTCCCTCATTTCAACAGGATCCATACGATAAGGAGCTCTCGCGATCGGTCGAGTTCCCGGCATTAAATCAATCACAAACTCAATATCCCGACTCAGAGGTAAACCCGGTATCTCCCGAAAAACATCCTCAAAATCTTGAACAATCGGAATAGAATCCAAAGGAACAACTACATCCCGATAAGTCTCTTCTGTAATGCAATATAAATAAGTACTAGTACCTCCCTCGAAACGAGGCATAACCACCAAGAGCATTTCTTGTCCCAGAACGATGAAGACTATACTCTTCCCGTAACAATTTACAATTGCATGATACTTAACAAGACAATCCATGCCCAAAATCACATCATACCCGACCATGTCTAGGACGAGTAAATCGGCCTCAAAGCACAAGTTACCAAAAATAATTCCTATTTGCTTTTCAAACAAGGAAAATGAGCGAACCATCACCCATAGAGGACTCGACACTAGTGAAAGTGCTCTCAGCAGATTTTATCAACTCTGTAGACTGAGAAAAACTTCTAGAAATGAATGAATGTGTCGCACCCGTATCAAACAAAACGCGACCCATATGTCCTTGAATAAGGAACTTACCCTCAATTGCAGGCGGCGCTGGCTGAGCAGGAGGATGCATAGCATCCTGAATATGATAAACTTTCCCATACTGTAGTTGACCCTGTTGCGTAGGGACAACCAAATTTGTCCCCTATGGCGAAAACTGAACATAAGGCTGCTGAGGGACTCTAGGAGGTTGTCCCCCAATCACTTGAGGACAATCCTTCTTGTAATGACCCGCTTCCCCACATTGGAAGAACCGTCCCATCAAATTCTCCTGGCCTCGACCCCTGTTATTTCTAAACTGCCCGAGACCCTGGCCCGGATGGCCTCTACCTCCATGACCACCCCGACCCACTTGTTGTTGTTACGAGGAACCCTGACCATGCCGATTATTATTACCACCCGAATGAAACCCACCGAAGCATTGTCTTTTTGACGAATCCCCTTGCTGGGGGTCTCTTTCACGCTGCTTACTACCCGAAGATAGGGACGAAGCAAAAGCTCCTCCTCCATTCCCACTTACTCCTGACTTCCTTACTTGCCCCATACCTATAGCTTTCTTGCTACTCTACATGTACATCCGATGCTCTTGGCAATGGAGCAATTCTTCATTCATCACCTCCCCAAAAGTTTACAAGGCTGGATTACCCAGCAAATGTGACGGATTCTCCAATTCAGACCCCCATAAACTTTGAAACTTTCCTTTCTTCCGGAGTTACTCCTCTTCGTACTCGACAACAGACCGTTCCCCCTGTACTAGATCTTGAAGTCTCCTTCTCATCTCCCTTTGAACCGCGGGAGGAAAATAATTTTGGTCAAACAAAACCCAGAAATCAGTGATCGACATAGTGTCCCTCTATTCTGGTGTAGTCATCCACTCCCACCAATGTAACGCGGCCCCAACAAGCTTGAAAGTAGCAAGGACTTGTTTCTTCTCCTCACTATAATCCACCATTCGTAAATGGCGCTGCATATCTTTCTACCATTGATTTATTCGAACAACATCTGAACCTCCATAAAATTCCGGGGGATGACCCTTTAAAAAGGACTCCCTAACTCTTTCCCACGTAGAAGGTCCGGTAGGAGCTGGGGCATCCTGCGCTCGATGTTGAGCTTGTGGCATTTGTTGAGATACTGTGGTCATGGCAGCATTGACCGCTTGGGCCACAATATTTGCTACATCAGCAACATTGAAAGTTCCTTGGGGCGGCGGCGAGGGAGGACCAACATCCTCTTCTACAACTCTATTGCGTCTCACTGGGCGACCTCTCTTAGGTGGCATCTGAGATGAAGGAACAATAAAGTTAGAATACTATTCAAAATAATCTATATTGCAGAAGATCACAAACATAAGCAACAAAGCAGTCCTATCATTAGGTTCTATATCAAAGAACGCTACGGTAGAGCATGACAAGTCCACATAGATCCTAGTACTCTAGAACTTGATGCTCTGATACCATCTATGACAACCCGCATTTCGAAATAAGGGGTGGCCAGCCCGATACTCCAACATGACATAAATCATAGATGGGAATCATTCTCAGCATCATAACAATAACATGAGTCTACGGGAAAACCACCAAATAATTCAGAAAATGGGTTGCCAAAAATCTTTAATTTGATTAAAAGGTTAAGTTAAGAAAATAATTTAAACAACCCATTCTAAAGGATAGTGGAATTCCAAGACAACCTATATAATACTTTCATAACGAATATACAAGGAGAGGACCGAATATGGTGTCGGTCCACAACTACACAAAATGAATCACAATAGTTTAATATGATACATAGTACATCCATTAAACAATTACAAAGCTTGGGCAACACGCCCGAATGACAGACCCGATCATATCTAGAATACAAAAATTAAGGGCGTCTAACAAAATATCCTGTAATATCCGCAAAATCTTACCGCTCCCCGAAAACATAAGAGTAGGAATATCAACACGGGCGCCCTTGCGGTGGAGCACCTGAGCGGATACAATAACATGCACAACAGTGAAAGTGAACAGGTCACGGCCCGGTTTTTATATGATTCCCAGATGAATAAGGAGAATGATAGATATGAACAGTTAATCATGAATGAGGAAAAGGAAAATCTACCAACCTAATCATGATGCATAATTGAGACAGATTAAAAAGATATGACTTATTTCAATTTAAGCAAGAAAATAACATTAGACAACATAAATTTAAAAGCCTCCATCATTATTTACCACTATAATAAATTTCCATTCCTTAACAGGAATATAATATCATCATTATTCTCATTTCTTTCAACTATTATTCCTTAGCAGGAATATAATTACCACCATACATTTGGTGGAAATATACATATCTCAAGTCCCACTTGAATTTAGAAAGGTTATATTCTTATACATATAACGATTCTAAGACCGCCCCTTCGAGTTTTCCCACTGGGCGCGCCCCTAAATTACTATCATCTTCCAGGGGCCTATCAAACAAGGCAGCCAGGGCACCTAACGCACGTCGAGAAGTGGCCATATGCCTGTGAGTAAGTCATAACCACACCCAGAATTACCTCACTAGTGCAGAATAAAACATATAACAAACCCGCATATGGCCGAGGAATATAGTGTCCCAGCATTCACTAGCCAGGGGACATCACCTCATGCGCGAGCTTCCCTTATGATGGCATTTAGAGAGGTGTGTTTAAGTAAATTAACATTTACTATGAAAATCATATTTTTCATTTCCATTAACATATGTGTGTTTCATTATTTTTGAAACCATGATCATAGAACATTTCCATTAATATTCATCATAATATAGGCCTCGAATAATTCTCCAAGTGATCACAATAATTTATCCAAGTCTCAAGGTCTTATATACCTAAAATAAGCCCCAAAATTCTCCAAATATGGGCTTCCTACCCCTTGAACTTATCATAATATATACCATAGAAAGTGTGACACCCCGACTAATTAAATACAGGGTAGCTACTCCTTTATTAAATTAATTCAAAATGCCAAGTTGGTTCAGTTAATAGCATCACTGTGGAAAACATTTAATGATTACTAACCACCTAGTATTTAAAAAGTAAGTTGTCAAATTCTAAATTAAATCTGATTAACACGCAATAAAAGAATTATGAAAGAGTAACGTAACCATTCACCATAAAGAAGCAATAGAATCACCAACAAATAATAATAAGTCTGGAGGAAATACTCCTCACAAAAATCCCACAACTGAAATAATAAAACAAGTCTGAATCCTGAATTAATTACAATCCACAATCTGAATAACTGAAATATAAAATATCTCTAATAGAAATGGGCGATATGCCCTACAAATGATGGAACTGAATATGGAATCAAAACCAAAGGAAGCGTCTACTAGAAAGGCCCTGTAACTTCCACAACAGCTACATCTCGTCACCGGAATGGAAATCCTATGCATGGTGTCCTTGTGGCTCGGCACCTAAAAGGTTTTTACAAAAATATATTTGAAAGCAAACGGGTCAGAGCCCAAAAGTGGAGAGTATTTTAAAAATAGCAAGTGCTTTAATAACATTAAAACAATGAATGAAAAATACATGTTAGGACGTGCACTCACATGAAATACTCACCTCTCGACTAATTGTGCACTCCTAACGTACCGTACCCATCTAAGTGACATTCATATCTAACTAAATCGTCATAAGTTCTACCCCTTTCTACTCGATTCCCATTATATATTCCAACGTCATCAATTAAATAGAGGCTTTACATAAACTCGGATTCTCAATTATTAGCAATACAATTCATTACAGGTTATTCCTTTTTATTTTCTCAAAGGGTTACCATAATTATACCAACATGAAAGTTCTCATTATTTAAGCGTATATTATTCACGTCATGAATATACAATATAAGCACCCGAGACTGAGCTTCGGTGCACACATACTCTGCTATCCATCCCGGTACATCACATACATAAGGATCACGCATTCCTAATCTCTCAGAAATCGTTCTCAGATAACAACAATCACAAACAATGGAGGCGAACACAGTCACATCACATGGGTCACGCACATACCTACGCTCCCACGATTAGCAGTCTTATTAACTTCCCAAGAAGTCCTTCTCTGACCTATGTTCTCGAGGTACCAATCTAAATCCGGGCACACAAAGATTAGATGGCCCTAAGCGAACGTAAACCTCCCGTGATAACAAGTATGGTAGGTATGTCATACACATAAAATCATATACATATACTAAGCATGAACACATCTTAGTAATTATCATAATTTATTAGTGGTATACTTCTCATTCTGATACCAACTTATAATGTTATGTAATCCACATATCCCCGATTAATATTAACATCTAAATCGTCAATTATTCTCACATCGTAATTTGTCACTCATGTCCTAATCCACAATTTTCATTTGGTTCCAATCACACTTCTATGTTTTACTCCTCAATATGTCCCAAATATCCCAACTATATTAATTAGTCATCAAGGGAATTTTATCTCTACAATTAAACCAGGTTACGAGACATTAGAAATCAAAGCAGGCCAAAAAGGCCAATCTGTCAGCTCGTTAGAAGTCTCATTCGAACGAGAGTTCGTTCGAACGAAAGGGGCATCTAACGAGATCTCGTTCGAACGAAAGGCATCGAATGAACATCCAACTCATTAGAAGGCAAACTGTCAGCTCGTTCGAACGAGCTCGTTCGAACGACCTGGGCAGGTCTTCTAACGAGGTGACAATTTCGAGCCCAGAATTTTCCTATCTCGTTTTTCTAAATTTTCTTCACCTCTATTCTCATCTAAAAGTCACCCCAATAGTATTTTAAGGTTTCTAATCATCACTAAACATTCGTAGGTCATAACACAACATTTATATAGGGCCAAATCTTCCTATACATCATCTAATTATCATAACTCTCCAATTTTTCCCAAACCTTATGAACATGAACCCTAGAAATTTAAAGTCATCAATTTCCATAAATAAATCCATTTTTGTAACATAAAAACAGTAATTCTTTTAGTCTAATCACCCAATAACAATTCTACATGAATACTTATATCCAAATTTGAATTTATAACTCCAATTTCATGGGTTTTTATAAATCTCCCAACACAATTCAAATATATCAATTTTCTAATCATGGAAGAAGCATTCACTTGAAATTAACGAAATTAAACAACTTGCCTTAGATAGTTCTCTGAATTTGGCGTTGGTGAATGGGTTGATTCTCCCCTTTCTCTATGGATTTCCTCCCAAGGTTGAAGATGGTGGTTTTCTCTTTGGGAACCTCTTCTAACTTCTCTCCCACTTCTTCCTATATCTCCCGTAACCCTCAAATTAGTTAAGTGCTGGTAATGGCCTAGTGGGTTACAAAATAACCTAATACTAACTCCCAAAATTCGTTGGTTATTATTCCCAAAATTTCAAAATTACCAAAATACCCTTTTAAGTTGCTGGTATGGCCCGAAAATGCCCCGGGACCCAAACTAAACCCCCGGCTAGTGTTTTCTGACTATTTCGACCCTTCCGAACACGTTGGCGCACTCAAAATAACCATACGGTTGATAAAACTAAAATTCACTGTTTAATTAACATAATTACTTTCCCGACGCGACTGACACGTGCGTCCCAACTAAATTTCCAAATTGCCGTATTTCAGTCTCGCGACAATTTCAATATATTCAATATTCATTATAATCAAATAATACCCATTATAATCAAATACCAACTCACATCTCGTTAGTATTTTATCCGGATTAATTCTCAATTAATACCCATTTAATTCAATTAATCCCATAAATAAATATCACAAAAATACGGGGTATTACAGAAAGTAATGCCTGAACATCACTTTAAACACCCAGGAACTGAACCCCAAGTGAACCAATCCAACTCTAGGGTGATGACTAAACTCAACTAAGACTCTAAAACCCTAAGTTTACTTCATTCAAGAAGGGTCCTAAGTTCCTATCAAAAGAAAAGATTTAAAAGTGAAAATAAAATTTGAGGGAGAAAAACAGGGGACCGGTCGACCGGTACAAAGACCGCGATCGATGCGTCTCAATTTTTTTCCTGAGAAGAAAAGTAGAAAGTTCACTTCGGACGGACCGGCCGACTGGTAAGAGGACCGCGGTCGACCTTGCCCCAAAATTTATGCCTTTGAAAGAAAGCAGTGTGCCCTCTCCCGATGGCCCGGTCGACCGGTCTGAGGACCGCGGTCGACCGGTCATTGCAGACCTAGACCTACTTTCCTTTAACCAAGCTAAGCCCAAGACAAATTTCAACCAAACCAACCTCATTTATTGCTACCAAATGATCATAAATGCTTCCAACAACATTAATCCATACCAATCAATATTCAAATCTCTTCCAAAGATTTCAAAGCCCATAAATCCAATAAAAACTCTAACTATATTAAACCAACCATTCATAATTATCAACACTAATTATCCACCTTAAACCATATAATCGCAAGTAGAAAACTTGCCTCAAGCTTGGAAATTCAGATTTGAGCAAGATGAATGCAAGATCAAGCCACCAATCTTCAATCTCTCTCTTTCTCCACAAGTTCTCTTCCTCTCTCTCTCTTTCACTCTAGGGCTAGAAACACACTTAGGGGAAAATAAAATATTTAGGAAGACTAAATCGTGGCCTTAGGTAAAAGACTAATATTTTTAAGTGGTCAATACCGCAATAAAATGATTTCTAATACACAATATACTAAAACCAGTCAAAAGTTAGCAAAACATCAAAATACAATATGGCACACATTTTGACTATCTCGCACCTCTCGGAACTAACTACGCCCTCCAAATTATCGTTTGGAAATTTTATAATTCATTTTAAGTTCCGTTTTCATTTTAAACCAAAATGTCATTTTAAATTCTTATGACACAATAAAACACCACATGGTAATATTCACCCACACATAAGGTAAATATGCAACATTTTAGTAAATATTAACTTATCTCATGAAATTAATACTTACTCCACAATCCAATCATTTTATATATAATTACTTCACATGGGAAATAAATATAAAATAGGCTCCCAAAAGTGAGGGTTGTTACAAATGTCTCGCCTCACAAATAGCACACACCTTTTCTATGGGGGCGTTGATGGAGTTAGTTGCTTATCTTACCCATACATCAAGCATTTCTCTCATGCTCCTCTCAAATTGGTCCAGTCAACGATCTAACAAAGTATCTTTATCTACGTGGTACAGATCGGACTCAAAAGGAGTGGTGGACGCTTATCGAGGCCGATTTTCAACATTAGGATCATATGTGTATCACGCTTGAGTAGTCTCGGCGACATACTTAAGGCGGATCTCAGCATCATTAGCATATAGCTCAAAAACGGGTCCATCACACATAGTTTCAACGAGTTACTTGGAGTTGATATTTAAACCATTATGAAAGAACGAGATAAGTTACTATTTATCAAGACAATGGTGAGGGCATGAACTGACTAACTCGTTAAGATCTCATAACATCGATCGAATGGCTCATTTTCTAGTTGTCCGAATGTTTGAATTTCAGCCTTAATGGAGTTCGTTCGATGCAGAGGGTAGAACTTTTTGAGAAATTTGGATTGCAACTCATTCCGCGACGTAATTGAGTTTGGAGATAAAGACCATAGCCAGGTCTTAGCTTTATCCTTTAGAGGGAATGAAAAAAGCTTGAGGCGGTTCATATCTTTTGTACATGTTTGATTGCTGAAAGTCTCACACACCTCCTCGAACTCACGAACGTGGAGATATGGTTTCTATGACTCCATTCCATGATAAGTGGTAAGTATTTGGATCATCCCATTCTGAAAGTGGAATTGCCCTGCATTGTACAGGAGTAGAATTCATCCCGGAGTGACTGATCGCTCGGAAAATAAGAATTATCTCAAAGGGCGATATGGTGCCTCTCCTTCACTCGTACCATGACTAGCTTGATCAAACGTGTATCTCTCTTTAAGTGACTCAGTATCCTCACTCAGTGTGCTTAGAAGTGTAACCTGACGGGTAACTCGAAGGATCACTCAAAGTGTGATTTGCTATGGAGTTTGGCGGTGTAGGCAGTGGAACCCAAAATTGAGGAATGGTAGGAGTATGTGGGCTATCAGGATCGTACACAACTAATAGATTCTCATAAATGCGATTTGGAATTGATTGAGGAGTTTTTTGTATGAAAGGACTATGAGAAATGTGGTATCTTTTTGGGTTTTTTAATATTTTCTGAATTGTTTTGATTTTTAAGAATTTTTGGTCAAAATTTTTTATTAACCCGATCTAACCTACAGTCTATCTAATTCCCCGACAACGGAGCCAAAAACTTGATGCCACTACAAATGTGTCTAAAGTTCAAGCTTATGTAGGCTCAAGTCCAAGCCTGCCATGTAAGTAAAAAACCCGATAAGACGGGATCGAATCCATAGGGAAATAGGACGAATACTCGTGACGATGAATGGTAAGACAGTCAACCCTAACCTGACTCTAAAAAGAAACGAAAACGATGATTGAAGTGGGAAATTTTTATCAACTAAATGAAAGTTAATTAAACTAATAATGAAACTAAACATGCAAGAGTAAGCTAATTACGATTCACTAAATATGAATGGGAAAAATAGGTTAGAATGCAATCCCCCGACCCTAGTATATTTACTGGCTATAAAACTAGTTATGAATTAAATAATTGATTAAATCTAGTATTTATAAATCTCAAGAATTATATATATGAGGGTACTAGCCCACACCATACATAATCAAAAGTAAGAATAAAGCGGTGTTGTACAAGCTACACGCATGTTGCACTCTTAAGTATCCTGTTTACCTAGGAAAAATGAGATCAAAAGTCCTACAATGGTTGTGATCACCACACAACACGATTTGATCATTTACTTAATTCGGGGAACTAATTTTACACACATGCAAACCACATTGAGTTGGGTTCATGCATCCCAACCCCTGAAAGTCTAGCCTAGCATGGTGCATTAACAAAAACTAGGGTTTCTACGGTGCATGCAACTGAACTCGTGATGAAATTGTTTCTAAAGATGAATAAAGATGTAATACCTACTGGGACTAAACTAATTATGCAAGAATAATTGAAATTAAATAATAGAGAAAAGAAAGAAATAAACTTTACTGAATAAATTGTAATTAAAATAATAACAACCGAAATTGTGTGAACTTCTAGGGTTCTTCTCTACTTTCTCTCTCTAAAACTATGTAAAAAGAATCTCTCCTATGTTCTAGGATTCATTTTAAATAAATAACCTACGAAATTACAAGAGTTTTATCCATGCAAGACTCTAGAGAGAAAACAGGATAATTACAAAATATAACCTCTGGATCGGTCTATCCTCCTATTTCGGTTCGGTCCGGTGTATACCGGACCGATTCGTTTTCTCTTTATAACGGATCGGTTCGCTTCATGCAGGGTATACCGTGAGTTTAAGGGACCGGATTGGTTCATTTTTTATGGAACCCAGATCGCTCCGCTTCACAAATCTTATACAGTGGACTTCAAGGGGATGGATCGGTTCGTTTATGGTGAAATCCATATCGGTCCGGGTCCTTGGGTCAATTTCTCTTCATTTTCTTATCAATTTCTTATGATTTTCTCTCATCTTCCAATGCTCATAACTTTTGCTCTGGTACTCGGATTTTGATGCCGTTTCTTCCTACGTGCTTGTAGACTCGAGATCTTCAACTTTCATTTTGGTTCCTTATCCGAATTCCAATTGAAAATTACTCTTTTGACCTTTTGACTTTCCTTCTTTTCTTTTCTTCTAGTTTCTTTCTTTCTCTCATGCATTAATTACCTATAAAATTTATGAGAAATATATAAAACTCGGGATACTTATTAGAAGATGTTAGCATCACAGATATGAGATAAGTCAACGCATTTTACATCACTCGAGGTGATAAAAGCCTCTAAATTAAAGGGATAAATCGGAAGAATTTAGGCATAATGATCAAGCCTCGCAACAGGAGAAAATGTCTCATAAAAGTCTTCACCCTCAATCTGTGTGTATACTTGAGCGACCAACCTAGACTTATTTGGAATAAGAGCGATGCTACGAGTACACAACAAGTCCCCCAAATCTCTCCCAAAAGTAATAAATTTGAGTGCCCTGGAGGGACCCATTCCATATGGCAATACTTAATAGGTAGGTGAGTACATGACATGGAATCCACATCAGATTTGGGGGAGGTTTTAGGCAAGGTTTTGGTACTCATATTATTATTACTTAGATATTGGTTCCATTCTCATCCATCTTCTTCTTGTAAATCCACTTGGTACCTATCACGTTCTTCTCACTAGGGCGGGAGACAAGTTCCCAGACATTATTCTTTCTAAACTGAAACAACTCATCCTGTATAGAAGATGTCTAGTTTTCATCCTTGAGTGATTCCTTGACGTTCTTGGGCTCAACTTTACACGTGTAGCAAACAAAACTAACCACGTTCTCCAGCTAAGCACGAGTCTTGACCCCTAGGGTGCGATCTCCTAGAATGGTAGTAGGATCATGACTCTTACAAATCCAAGGAGGTGTGTCCCCTAAGTCAGGAGTAAGGTCCTCCCTGGGTGTGGGAGGTACAATGGGATCATCAGTAGGAAGTGCACCCTCCTCACACAAATAGTTAGAATCAACAAACGTTGGCGGTTCGTCATCTTATACAGTGACATTTATTGACTCCATAACCTTAGAGATACTTAGGTTAAAAATCGATATGCTATACTAGTCGATGAATACCCTAACAATATTCCCTCGTCGCTCTGAGAGTCAAACTTTTTTAATTGCTCTCTATCTCGTAGGATGTAGCATTTTCCCCCAAAGACACAAAAATATAAAAGGTTAGGCTTCTTTCCAGTCCATAATTCATAAGGTGTCTTAACTGTGTGTGGATGAAGGTAAACCCTATTCACCATATGGCATGCGGTAGACACGGCCTCTACTCAAAATCTCCTAGAAACTCTACGACCTAGAAGCATATATCAAGCCATCTCCTGAATCGTCTTACTCTTCCTCTGAACAATCCCATTTTGATGAGGATTCTTCATGGCCAAAAATCCATGTTTGATTCCGATGCTATCACAGTAAAGATCTACTTTATCTTCCTTAAACTCAACCTCGTTGTCACTTCGCATTCTATTAAAGTTGAAACCGTGTTAATTTTTCAGGACACGTCACTTTGTCATAAAAAATTCCACAACATCGGGTTTCTCTCTCAGAAACCTACAATCGAGTAATGAGAGAAATCATCTACCATCACGAGGATATACCTCTTACCACCAAAACTCTCAGTACGAGTAAGACCCATAAGATCCATGTATATCAACTCAAGCATTCGTAAAGTGGTAATGGAATTTAACTTCCCGTGGGGGCTATGGACTTGTTTTCCCAACTAAAAAGATCCACAAACAACGAAAGACGGCTTTCCAAGTGATGGCAAGCCACATATTAGGTCCTTTTTAGCTAATCTCTCCAAATCTCTAAAATTCACATGACCTAGACGTCGTTGCTACAGATCCATAGGAGTGATCCTGGCGCTGTTGCAGACAAATGAGGACTTGGGCACAATCCCATTGCAATTATCTTCGGTCCTCACCCCCAGCAATAGAAGTTTATGGGCTTTATCATAAACATTGAACTCGTTCCGATCAAACTTTACTGCAAAGTCAACTTCGCATTACTGGCTAATACTGAGAAGGTTCGCTTTTAAACCTTTAATGTATAAAACATCCTCTAGCTTAGGAAATCCTAGTATCTCTATTGTACCTCGTCCTACTATGCTAGACTTGATCCCATCTCCAAACGTGACTTTACCTTCCTTACGATCCTCTAGGTAGGTAAAAAATGAAACGTCACTAGTCATGTGTCTAGAGAACCCACTATCAAAGTACCACTGAGAGTTATTATGTGATTTAATAAAAACATGAACAACAAGGGCTTTTGCGTCATATTTAGGTACCCAAGTGGAGGTAACCTTCTATTTTCCCTTGTCATTGTTGGTTATAGTCGGGATTCTGGAAGTATCCGCGGATGGCAAAAAAATCCATTAGAACTCTTCCATTAAACTCTGAGATGTGGAGACTAGAAACTCAACCTTCTCTCTAAGAATAAAAAAATTGCTAGTCGCACGTAGTGGAGAAAACGTACCTCGTGTCCAACCCAAACTATAGCAAACCTCCCTGAGGTGGCCTTTTCTTTTGTAATAGGTACAAAAGTACACAATCTTAGGCCGACCTTGGTTTATTTTTCTTGGTCGAACTCTTCTATGGGTTTTTGGTTGATAGCCATATGGATTTGTAGTAAACTCAGGAATTATTTCCGATGTCACATGAGACGTGGAAGAACCATCAAAGCCTATTCCCTGCCTTTCACCAAACCCTAAAGCAGGGGCGAGGAGCATCGTTCCCATCTTTCCATATATGTCCTCTATCTTTACCTTGACCTCCCGGGCTCTCTCAAGGTCATGAGTGAGTTGGGCTACAAGGGCTTCAAGTTTTTTCCAAGTGTCCAGGGTGGAATGGAGGTCACTCGTAAGACTAGTGACTTGCTTGATCAAGCCGCTCTAAACTACTCTCTCTATCTCTCTCCAAATAGTCTCTCTCTCTCTCTCTCTCTCTCTCTCTCTCTCTCTCTCTCTCTCTCTCTCTCTCTCTCTTTCTCCCTCTCTCAAGGCAGTGCTAATAGAGAACTCTATCTTTCATCTCTCCAAAATCTTACTCTAAGGAAACTATCCTAGGGTTAACGCTTTGTTATGATTTTTAGTTTTAAAAAAATCAACATATAAATCAGCGTACGCGCGTTGTAAATCACTCTCGCTCTCACTTGCAGCAACCTCCCCCTCACTCACATTGCTTTCACTATTGAGGTGTCCCTATGAAGTAACATACTCATCGCCATAGGTGAAATTTTAGTACTCATATGACTAGCCATGAATGCGACGAAGTTACATTCATGCAGTGACTCGTCTCCAGAATCAACCGACTTGAACCGTCGTTAATAAGGGAGGCATTTAAAACATCTTTGCCTTTGCCTTGATGCTTCAACCTAGTATGACACTCAAATGCCTTATGACCTCTACCATCACACTCATAACATCCCTCGTCGTCTTTCTTAGGCGCGTACTTTTTATCTTTATCATTTTTCTTTTCAAACTTATTTTTCTCAAAATTCTTTTTATCTTTGAAATTGCCATTTTTCTTTAATTTGAGAAATTTCTTGAAATGTTTTGCAAACAAAGACAAATCGTCTAAGTCAAAATCAAACTTCGAATCAGACATCTCTTCCTCTTTTTTTCCTAGACGACTCACCTCTCTTTCTTGCTGACCCCTCACTCTTCCTAGCCTAGGCTTTAAGTGCTACCCCTTTATCTTTTGATTTTATCGTGTTAGGAAACATGTCAATTTCATAAGTCTGGAGGTCTCCTACCAATTCTTCTAATTTCAGACTACTCAAATTTCCTATAGAATTTAGCACAGTGACTTTGGGATAAAACTCTTGGGCAGTGATCTCCGAGTCTTTTTTTACTACTCTAGCATCAGGAATGTGTTCACCTAAATTGAAACTAGTGTTTACAATATCAGATAAGTGTGCATATAATTCATCAAAACACTCAGATTCAAGCATAGTGTTGTCTCAAATTGTGTAGTTAAATTTTGCAATTCTTTGACTGCATTAGTGCCTTTATGGGTAAGTCGTAAAACATTCCATGCTTCTTTTGACGTGGTACACGTCATGATGCATCGGATGCTATGTTATCTACAGTGACAGTGGGAGGTGTCCACCCTCTTTCACACATAACCCAAACAAGTTCATCTATGGCCTTTAAGTGGGATTTCATGCGAGCTTTTCAATATGCATAATTTCTCTCGTAAAAAATTAGCACTCGATTGTACAAGTTTTCCATTGAAATTGCACTTTTTTAAAAATCAAATTTTCAATGAAAATTGATATCCACAAATATTTTGTGGAAAAAATTACACGGTATAATTGTATATTAGGCTCTGATACCAATTTGAGAGTGCACCAGCAATTAATAGACAAACGCTTTTAATTAAATTCCAATTTTAGTCCCCAAAATCCCAACTCTTACAACTAATTGTGATTGACGAATAAAATAAATTCAATCATGCACACAATCACAAATATGAGGAAAAATTCCCAAAAGGGGCAAAAACCTTTTTTATTTCAATATATCTTGCAACACTTACAAATACAAAGAAATAGAGCTTGACACGGGAATACCCGCAAATGTCGGTTCATTATCGTCGGCAAGAGATCCTGCAAGAACTCCAATCGTCAACAATGGAGAATCACCCTTCTTCTCCACAAGAGTACTCCAGATGAGTAAAAAAATCAATCTAGGGTTTATAAAGATTCACATATGTATTTGGGAAGAGTTTGTGAATAAAAAAGGTTAAAACCTCAAAAGATGAAGTCTGTAAAATGCAGCAGTTCAGCAAAAATGGAGGTGCAAAAGACTAAAGAAACATGTAAGTAGAACACTGCTATTTATACAAAAATCGAGGTTGCACGTCACTCGAACGACAAAGGGTTGTCGCTCAAACGAAAGGATACGTCGCTCTAATGACTTTGCGCGACAACCACATGTCATTTGAATGACAGCGTGTTGTAGCCCAAATGACGTCAGCGATAAATTTTTCTCGCCTCAACAGTTAGAAAAAATTCTTTCTGCGAAGGAAAACATTTTAAAACCTTAAAAATATTTTATAAAAATTCCCAAATAATTATGTAACCATTAAAAACTCCAAATTAATTATTTTACCATAAATACGAGTGGAGTAGTGGGAATGTTAAAGATGGATGTTGGACGTTGAACCTTGAGGTTGCACTACACACATATGAAGATGATGGGTGCGTGAAACTTAGGATTCGGATCGAGACCGTCATGGATGATCATGTTGACGTGCCGAATGTAACAATATCAGACATACTAGCTGCGATCTAGGAGGCTCAAAAAATTCGTAGATTCTAAAATGGACATTTATAAAATCACGTCCTTTCATCGTTCGTGTCGCTTGCCATATTATTGAGTTGGTGAGAAAGCTTTGCAACATATATCATTACACGATGAGATATATAATTATAATGTGTAGAGAGCATGTAATTCCAGGCGTGATGTTATACTCCTTCATCACGGTATCCCAAAATGTCCCAGATGTTATCGAGTTCCATTTAATACCTAGTGCAATATATTTTGTGCTAATGGTACATAAATTAGAATCCTTAAAGGGAGTCATATTAGGTTGCCGAGGAGTATTAGTATTAGTCGGTTGGGAGGAAGACATTGTTTAGAAAATTAAAAAAAATATGTGACAGAATAAATGAAATATGTGGGAAGAATAAAAAGGGAAGAAACTGGGGCCTGATTGAAAAATGGAAATGAATTGGGGTTGTATTTATAAGGAGACGACCATTTATTTACTTTGTAGTAAAAACCCTCTTAGGAACTTCTTTTATTTGTAGGATTTCCTACGAACTTCTGAACTTCGTAGGAACTCTTACGAATAAAAGAAGTTAGTGGGAATGTTTTACTGAATTTGCATCGCTTCAGTAAACCTAACAACCCTCTTCATTTTCCTCTGCAAATTTTGCATGCTTTCATCCACCACTGTGAGCTAACTAGTTTGCAACTTTACCTCTTTCCTTGTCCATCTGCTCCACCATTGTGGATGCTCTAAGAGCTGACATTATAACCAATCTAAAGGATATGGACAAATGTACAACTAAGAGCTAGACGTTTTTATGATATATTTAATAAAGAAACAAGTTTCTTAGATGGTAAAATACATGTGCCATTTGCAAAGGGGCCCTCTATTTTAACCTAGCAAACATCAATAATTTTTTTCCAACAATAAAACCCGTGATTTTTTTACTTTTAGTCTAGAATCACGTTTTTTCTATACATGTGTACCAATTTTTTTAATTTGTTTCAAACATATTAAAACGCTGTGTTTAAGTTTATAACTAGAATTATCTAATGCACTTAAATATGAAATTGGTAATAGAAAACTTGGTACAATTTACAGATAAAAGTGAGACTTAATTCGTATAATTTTTCAAAAAAAATATGAGGGTCGGTCAGCAATCCTTGAGGGCTATAGGTGTCACTAATTACATTAGTTTATATTAATTAATGAATTAAAGGGTATTTATTAATTTAGGACTTCTTAACTTTTTAACACCACATATAGGACAAATAATATTTTCATTCCAGTTTTAGTCCTAAAGCCTAAAAAATACAAACATATTTGACAAAACGTAATAAAGTTAAAATAGGGATTCTTATAAAAAAAATATTGGTTGTCCTAAAATCATAACCACTTATATTTGAAGTCTTAACTTTACAAAATTCGATAAATATTAAATTATATTTACACACTGATCACTATATTGTCAGGCACATCATTTGATTTTTAAAGTTAATTAATTTAATTAGACCACGTCGTATTTTTCCACAAAATACCCCCAAAAAATTATATTCGACTCGTTTTTTTATATTTTTTTTCTTACTTTGCCGCCTGAGATAATGCAATTATATATAATTCTTTGCTTTAAAAAAAATAGACTTTACCCCTCAAATCTGCATCATCTGAATTGTACCTTAGGTATTAACTCACTTGTACCTAATGCATATGGGATGGTTAGTCTAATTATTGAACTTGGGGTCCATTTGGTTCGGAGTGAAATACTTTTAAACGCGGTGAAAAGTGGAATAGTGAAATGGTTTTCACATACTTCAAATTAATTTTTTATTTGTTTGAAATTGTGAATAAGTGCACAACTGTAATAATTTAATTTTGAACAAAAATAATGAACACAACTTAACTCTAAATAGGTGAAAACACATTTCTTCATTTTAGTTTTCAACGCGGTAAAAATATTTTATCCCAAACCAAACGAAAAGGAATATTTCTAAACATAATATTATCTCGGACATAAAGTCAAGAAAACCGTAATTTTAAACTACATGGGGAGCACATTGGCACAAGGACATTCAATGGAAAGCAACTCGTATCTCCAATCGAATTGTATATATGATTTGAAATTTGAGGAATACTAACAATCATTTCACATTATTATGTTTCATAGATTCATATATTATTAGTGTATGAGATGCATGAGGGACATACAGTTAACAACAAATATAATAAAATATAATCAAATTAGCAACAAATGATTGTAGTCATAATCATATGTGTACTATAGTAAAAAAATACTTCAAACAACATATATATAGCCAATGGTTTTACACAAAAAAATCTTCAAAGGAATTGATCATGAATGAACAAAAAGAAACATCTTCGAGAATTTCTAAACATATATTGTGAAAGATATTCTCAAACTATATAACACATGAACATATAACATAACTCCTTATACAATCTCACCGTCTATTAGTCACATTAAACCACAAAAATGTGTACAAACACAAAAATATACCTGAAACTTTAGTTGAATTTAATAAATTTATATGCAGACCTAATATGAATTGAGTACGTGATCCAAGTGATATTTCTTGATCAAGTATTAAATTCAAATTCAAATTAAAGTTTTAAAAAAACTTATCATTATGACTAATTATAAAAGTATCTCAAAAAACACTTGGTAAAAATTTCGCGACTCTTTTTTCATCAAGTTAATTTGGGTGTGAAACTCCAAGAAATAAAAATTACGGGGGTTAAAATCAATTAGAAAGGATTAATTGGAGTCAAACCAAAAATAACCCTAAAAACAATGGTACACAATCCATAATATATGAAAAAAATTGATTAACGGAATTTTTTTATTGGTAATGCTGAAGTTTTCTTTTCTATTGATTTTTTGCATAAACTGAATTAATGTATAAGACAGTCGATAAATAGTCACTACAAGAAAACATTAATTTATGTTAGTCAAACACTGACATAAATGACCATTTATGTCTGTTTTAGAATTTTTCAAAACTAACATTAAAAGCCCTGACATAAATGTTCGTAAAACGGCCATAAAGAAGAAGATCACATTTATCTCAATTTTTAAGAACACGCATAAAAACTACAGTATTCAACATGTTTTTAATCATATTTTCATGAAAAACTGACATAAATAAGATTACATTTATCTTAGTTTTAGTAATTTTATGAGAGCTTTTTGAAAACTGACATAAGTGTTCATATAAAAATTAAAAAAAAATATTACTCCATCAATAGACAAATATTATTTGACGTTAAATCTATCCTTGTAAATAGATATTAACCAAGGTCATAAATATACTAACTTTATATACGTCAAAATATTTACAATAAAAAAATATTGATGTGAGCTACATCATATCCAAAAGCTAACTAGTGTCTGAACTACGCGATGATATTCGAAAACTAGATAATGTCTCGTTTTCTAAGTGATAATATCCTAAAAATAGTGATGATATATCACAATATCCAAAAACTAGCATTGCGAACTATATCATAAGATCCACAATCAAAATTATACTCAAGATAAGACGTTGTCGAACATAATAATCGATCAAATTTGTTCTCGACGCTATCCAACTCAGAATGAGTAACCCTGCAATCAAATATAATCAACATAGTTTTCATCAAAACACAACATCTCAACAAATTATCATTATGACATAACAAAATACAGTTATTCGGAAGTACCTAATATATATAATCCATAATGAATTCAATGAACTCCATTTGAACTTCATTTAGCTCATTCAACTTGTACGTCACTTTATCGGACAATTTTCTCATCTAAAAGATTGAAAATAGAATTGAATGTATTATTACGGTATATAATAGTTAATAACTAAATAATATTTTATATAATCAGATAAAAAGAGAAAACATTGGGTAACATACCTTTGTTTTAAAAGGTATGGAAGGATCCTCCATGAAGTACTTCATGAACTTCAACACAAAATATCCACAATGGAGAGTACCCTTACCTTGCATTCGACACTAGTTAACACAAAACATTATTACCGGAAAAATAATAAGAGAGTAAAGGACTGTTAGACAAGGTTGTTAACAACTATACCATTACGTAACATCATAACGATGAAAATTATGCCATTATGTAACATCACAAAAATAAAAATAAAATTACAACACAAAAGTGTAAATATTTTTAATAAAATTTGGCAGAGTTTTCTTTATTTATAGGACTATCCACCCTGTTAAAAAATGATCCAACAAAAACAATACTATCACAATCTTAAATCGATTAACTAGCATTTCACTAAACCCAATTCACCATCTTCATTTAGATTATCCAAAAGTAGACATCAAATAAAATATTAGTCTGGCCTAGCACAACAATATTGTCTTAGACTATATATCTATATAAAAAGGATTAAGAGTGTTTTCACTGTTCAATAAGATGATCAGATAGTTCACAGCTGAGATTCAATGTAAGGGTTTGAATCTAATGATTTCACATGAAGCCATGTGGGTAAGATATGATAAACCAAAGAAATTTGTGTGGATGGAGTATGAATCTAATGGTTACCTCAAGCCTCTCAAATAACTCATCCCTGGCTCTCTCTAACACACCCACTCCTCGCCACTCGATCAAATCAGGGCTTTCAAGCTTCTCTCTCTACTAGTTACCACCGACTTTGTCTCATCCCTGATAGTTCTATGGTTGTTTTATGAATCTACAAAAGTTCCAAAGGTATTCACTTCTCTTTTTATCCACTTTTTTGTTAGTCTGTGGTTCGAAGGTGAAAAACATGACGTATCTTCTTCTTATATGAGGTTGTTGAGAAATTTGATGCGAAAGAAGGGGAAACAAATTTGGTTTTGAACTTGAAAGTATAGGTGGATTGATTTCGTATTTTATTCTAATGTATCTTATCGTGTATGTTCGTTATTTATTTTCCCTCCCTCACCATTGGTTAAAGTTTGGGTTTGGGTGTATTTTTTAGGTGAGGTGTATGTTCTTTCTTATATGAGGTTCTTGGTGTGGTGGAATTTTTTTAAATCTTACTATATTTTTTGAGTTGATACAATAAATCTTCAAGATGTGTTTGCAATAAATCTTACAATGTTTCATAAATATATTGTTATAGGGCCATGCTTGGGTAAAATCTCTTGTTTTATATGCCTACCCTATGTTTGAGAATACCTCCATATGGGTTGCTTGGGCCCTATTTTTTTCTTCATTTTGAATATAGATGTATCATGCTTGACTCTGTATCATGGAACCACAAATCTGATAATTTGTGTGTTATAAACATATGCTTGGTGTATCAGTTTTTAACGGGTCTTGAACAACATTCTTTCTCCTATATATATATATATATATATATATATATATATATATATATATATATATATATATATATATATATATATATATATATATATATATGGTTGAGTTAGCAGACCACCTTGAGCATCAAAACTGATACACGCTTTTGTACCCGTTTGAACTAGTTTAAGCTCTGAACCCACTTATAAAAAAACCTCTGTTAATAAAATAAACCCAGTTACAAAACTAAACACGAGTTATTTTATACAATCTTCTTTTTTAAATTGAAAACTGGTATATGAAAACATTTACTGATAGATGTTTGAAGGATGCGCTATGTTGGATAGTTAAACCCACCATTTATTTTAGGGGTATTTACGAACTGGATAGTGCATTTAGAAACTGAATGGTGACCGTAAGTTTAAAAATGCATCTATCTTTTCTTGGTTGGTGTTCGTAGGTCTTTGTGGGAAACCATTACTGAAAATATTTTGACATTGCTCGACATGCCGATGTTTCATTGTTTTCAACTTTTATATTTAGTTATTTTTCATCTTCTGCATAGTTTATACACCTTTTCCAACTATGAGGATGTGTGAATGTTGGTGTGGGGTGTAGGTGTGGGTGAATGAGGGACTAGATTAGAGGCTAAGAAATTTCATATTTTCCCTCTTTCGTGTGACTGATTGGGTGTATTTGATTGGGTAAACTTAGGTTGATTGGGTAAACATAGGCTTCATTTATTTCATCCCATTTTTTCGTATCCTTAAATAGTTTTTAGGTTTAACTCATGAACATACTATTTAATTTAGCCTCCTTGGTTCCATTTAATTTTTATGCAGAGCTCAAATCATAATATTATTGTTTATATTGTCTAATAGATCTAATGTTCCGATTTAATTTAGCCTCCTTTGCAATTTTATTCGTTTACATTGTTTAATATTTGTCACAATTATAATGATTTTTGTAGATCTAATGTTTTTAATAGATCTAATGTTCTTATTTTTGAACCATTCTAACTCCTCGCGACCTGAAAATTCTTACAGTATCAATAAGATCCAAAGCAGACATTTCACCTGCTAAAACACTCTGGATGGAATTATGAATTGGTTTAAGTCTAGCTAGTAGATTATATGTTTGTTTCAAAATCTTACAAATAACAACAATATCGTTAAGAATTCCAAGATTAGGTCAATTAAAATATGGAATATGCAAAACAGATAAGCGTAGGTCTTCTGACTCTTTGTAATTCACCTCCGACGAGAGAAACACCAATGAAGTGTTAGTTGTTGTTGTTGTCCATTTATTTGGTTGTTTTTGTATTATTTGAGATACTAACTACTTTTCGTGACTGCATATTACACATGTGTCAATTGATAGAACTCAAATTCCCATATTGAGCCATTAAAATGCCTTGATAAAAATGTCCATGTGGTACAACAACGTTTATGTATCCTATGCAAAGAAAGTAATCAATAGTATTTGTAATATCCTTTTGTATCCATTCCTTCTTAAAATATCTATTTCTTCTGATTAACGACTCGCGAGACAAATATGTCACGGCCTAACCTTTATATCTTCAACTGTACTTACAAAGTTCGTTAATTTAACTTTGACCCTCATGTTATACAGTCCTGTTAGTGGAGCATTACTGATTGTACTAAATAAACTAAATGTCTAATTCTATATAAAATGGTGGGGGAAAATTGTGTACGTATAAATGAAATAGTGGAATTCAAAGGTCCTTTTGTAATTTACTCATAATATGGGGTGATATTCATATTTTACCCTCTTTATTCATCACTGGAATTCAATTTGAGGTGCTATTGTTACCTTTTATTAATAGAACAACAGTTCATGATGTGATTAATTAAAGAGTTTTGTGATTAATTAAACATTATTTAAGATGTGATTAATTGAATAGCGTGTATAGAAGTGGATGCCATCCTGATTAGTAAGATTTTTTTTTTGCAGCGAGCGACAAAAATAATTCCAGAAATGGATGTCGTTGGAACGAAGCCTAATGTGAAAACCTATACCGCATTAATACATCGATGGGCATGTGAGTCTCTTCTAGAGAAATTAATGTTAAGAGTTTAAAAACATAAATCATTTATTTTTTATTCATTTGCTGGTGATATTTTGGTTTTGGAATTTTAAGCAAAATTCCCGTCAAGAAATTCATGTGAATGAGTAATTTGGCACAGTTTTCCTATCCTCAAAATGAATTCATTTTTTTCTTCTTTCAAAATACACATATGTACAATGTTTATATCTATCCTGACCTCGGTTTTCAGTGTTGGGTTTTGAATTTGGAAATAATTATAAACTTATGTTCTAAATAATTTCTTTTTGATTACTGTTTCAGTCTCCAACGCAATCATGAAACTCAATGGCGTTGGTTGATTCGTTAGGAGTGAGACAAGTTTATACTGTTATGATGGGTGTTTTAGAGTTAATTTATTTAGTTTCATTGGTAGAGGACCAATACAGGGTTGCAAATTCTTTATTGAGAACTCTATAATTATATGAACTCTAAATTGTGACAATTTAGGTTTTGATTGGTTAACTCAATAAAAATTCCACATAATTGTTTATTGATAACTCTACACTTTATTTTCTTAATGAATTAATCAGTTCATATTTTTGTGGGGTCATTAACTATTTTTTTCTTTATTTTAACGATTTCAATTAAAATGACTCTATTGACATTGGAAGATGTTTTGGAATCTATAATTGTTCGATAAAAAGTGAAAGTTATTTTGACATTGGATCCTGAATTGTCTCTTGCTCAACTTATCTCAATGGAAGAGGAAAGGGGAAGAGAAGAGGCAGTTGCTAAAAAAAGGCTGCAGAGGAAGCCTCGAAACAGGATAAAGAAGGGGGATAGCAATCCATGTAAGAAGATGCAACTATAACTGAAACTACTGGTGCTGCATCTTCTAAAGTAAAAATAAGATAAATGATCTAATGGATGACTAGAATGCCCTACTACAGCAGGCCCTTGGACAATGTCAATGGATGACCCAGTTGCAACCAATGTTATTTATGCGCTCTGAGCTTAAAGAATACCATTTATGCGCTCTGAGCTGAAAGATGATTAGAAGATCTGCGAGATCTATAACTTTTCTTTTGGCTGGGCAAAAGAGAAGGGTAAAAAATCTTTAGCATTAGATACAACGATTGGGATGTGGCGATTTCTATTTTCATAAAAACAATGGCCATTAGTCAAACATTGGTGCCAATTCTTATAGGCACAACATAATAAAGCCATCTCCCAGGACACCTAGTCTCAACTATTTGAATTTGCATTGTCCGTGGACCCTTAACTATCAAACTACGACGCATAAGGTGCTTGGCCGTACTTAATGGATGAATTTTTTGAATACTTGACTAAGAATGGCATAATTAAAAAAAACGATTTTAATTATTGGCGCCATAATCTTTGAAATGATGTTGTAGTGGATGTGTATGCTATTGCGTGTTGATTTTACATTATTTATTTATCCCCGTGATTAAAACATGTTGCATCTTCCTCAAAATAAAAAACGATGTGTATAAAATACTTTAAGAAATATATTACGTTGATTATTGTCAAAAAGAAATATTAATATGACAATTATATGTTATGGATACTTCTGGGATATGGAGGATTTTTTTTTGTTTGTGTCACATTGGGTTAATTTGTAATGTTTTTAAGGAACCATGCTTTTTAAAACATGTCATCGTTGAATGATATGTTTTTTTTTGAAAATGTATGTCCTTATCTCTATTCTTTTTGGGTATTTATTGGATGTTTATCTTAATTTGGTTCAATGGGAGCAATAATTTTCAAGATCTAAGAATTTTTGGCTTTCTGTTTTTGTTTGATTTTCATTTGTATATCCGGTACAAAATCAGAGTTCAAAACCGCAGTGTTTGGATTATGAAACAAACAAGTTGTTAAATGTGAATTGATTGTGCAGGAATGGGAGAGAAAGTTCAACACTCATGAAAGATTTCTTGATAGCTGCAATTCACGAAAGTGTTGGAGATATGGACCTTTATTGACATTAAATTTTCATCTTTGATGGGTGTTAAAAATCTCACCTTTCACCTCTTTTACTATCTTACAAAATTCATCTCTTAATTTTTTTTAATTGTGATTACCAATGTTAGAATCATGTCCCAACGTATGTTTTACATCGTCGTGCCTTTGGAACATTGTTTACTCTTAGAATATTGTCTATTATATGTCGGTTTTGTTTCATGGTTCTTAAATTGATTTTTGAGTTTTGTATTTTATTTTAGATGACCAATGTGAAAATTTTGTTGATCTAGATTATATTTCTGTACTTCATCTGCTAGGTTATTTTGGTCAGATTATTAGTATTGTTGTATTATTTTTTTTCTTAAATTGGGTGGATAGTCCTGTAAATAAAGAAAATCCAAGTCAAATTTTTTAAATTGTTCACAATTATTTGTTACTTTTATTGTGTCGTATTGGGTCGAATCCAATCGTGTCCAGTCAAAACATATTTGTTGTTTCATATACTATTACACCACATCTCAAGATTTTAATCGATTGAGTATTTCAATTACTATCGACTTGCTCAACATTTGTGGGTTATGATATATTTGCTAAATACTTATAGATTTGGTGTTGATGACGTTAAATATGATGTAAATTTTTTGTGCCCTCCATGAGATATGATGTAATGAACCTTTAGTGAACTATGGGTAAAATATAGTATAGTAACTACTGATGTAAAAATACTTATTACTGACATGGGAGAAAACTACTTCAAAATAAATTGGTGGTTATTATTAATTGAAGTGGATCAATCCAATTTATTTTTTTAAGTCAATACTATGTTAGTGCTCAACCACTGTTATGGAAAGATTTTTACATTCAATCTTTGTGTTGTAATTAGTTATAGCATTTGGTGTGGTTAGTATGCACATATTTGTATCACATTAAGGAATTTGTGGAAATTGGTTCAATTCACAATTTAACACATGTGCATTATGGCAATTGGTTTTCTAATATTTCGTTCACATTTTTTTGGGGGAACGAAATGCTTTCTTTTTTGTAACTATGCACTTTGAGAAAAAAAATCTGTTTCACGATGATGTACTTTGAAAAAATTTCGTCGTTTCTTGATTACGTACTTTAGAAAATTTTTGGCATTTCGCGATTATGTACTTTGGAAAATTTTCGTCGTGCCTTCAAGCACTGGCATACACTAGTATATCTATAACATTCTTATATAACAATTGTTATAGCTCCTATATATATATTAGCAACAACTATATATATATATATATATATATATATATATATATATATATATATATATATATATATATATATATATATATATATATATTTGTGTGTGTGTGTGTGTGTAAAAATGTCATGTTTTGAATTAACTACATCAATCAATAGTGATAAAGTTAATGAGTTTCCATGTAAAAAAATCGCATTGTTTGCCTACATGAGCATACCAATGTGAGTAGCATTATTACTCTCCAAAATGACATACAAACAAGATAAGGCAACCCAACTAAAATTAGAAATTATAGTGGTTATAATGCCATTTCCAGAAACTATAAAAGTTATTCAATCAAGATTTGTATAAATTATGATGGAATGAGGACTGATGATAATTATAGGGAAATTATGTATTTACAATTGAGGAAAACAAAAGAATGAAAAATATTATGGGTCGTTCGAACGACTGTAAGGGGTCACTGGAACAACATCCCAGCATCGTTAGAAGCAAGATAGATCCCGCGAGATGCAGGGCTTCAAATGACATGACACTTTTTTATAGTGGTTGGTTGCGTGAAGGTGTAACACCCCGTTTTTTTAATGATTTAAATAATTATGTGATTAGTTATTTTTGTTGGATTAATTGAACTAAAATGTGAGAATTTAATTATTAATTAATCCGAATTAAAATAATTATTAACTAGTGTGACAAGGGTTAATACTTATTGTTGAGAATTATTGAATATTACTATGTGATGTGTTATATGGAATTATAATATTTGATAAATTGTCGGAAGTGAGAAATACGACAGTTTGGTAATTTAAAGTCTGACGCGCGTGAGTCGTGTCGAGACTAATTGACTGGGATAAAAAGATAAATTATTTTTATTAACTCGTATGGTCATTTAGAGTGCGTCGTTGAGTCCGGGAGGGTCGAAATAGTCAAAATAGTATACCCGGGTGTTTAGTTTGGGTCTCGGGACAATTTTAGGTGTAACTGGCGTCCCGAGAGGGCATTATGGTAAATTATATTTTAGGGTTTAATTAATGGACGAAAATTGGGAGTTATTTTATAAGCGAAGAAAAGTCCTATATGGTTGAGAGATACAAAAAGTAAAGAACGGTCATAGAGGGTGTGAGGGAGAACCAATTTCCAAGAGGGAAGGCCAAATTATCACCACCTTGCACAACCACCACCACAAACGTGTGGATCGAGAAGAGAGGAACGCGTCTATACCAACATCACCAAAGGATTCAGAATTTCGATTTAAGGCAAGTGTTTATTACTTGCTTTCTTTTAGCAATAATCATACTCATGTTAGAGTAGGTGAAATTAATCATGATCTACATGTTAATTGGATGAAAATTGGAGTTTAAATGATGATTAGAGGTTGGGTTAATTAGTTGTTGATATTCCTTCATGTATGTAGAGGATTAATTACAAAATTGAATCATATATTGATGAACGAATCTGGGTTGATTAGGTTCTTTAATTGAAATTTTAGAAACTAGGGTTCATGTGAATAAATTTGGGGATTTTATATAATTATGATGATTAATGACGAATTAATGATCCTAGGATGTTAGGAATGATTTATAACCTATTATGTGTTGAGGGGTATTGATGATGAGGCATTGGGTGTTGAATCTTAGAGGTTTTTAGGTTCAAAAATGGTGGAAAACGCTTAAATTTTGGGGAAGAAGACGAACAGTAGAGTCTCACGCGATCTCGCGCGAAGGGTTGTTCAAGCGAGATAAAGATCTCGCACGAAGTCATTCAAACGACATGTAGAAGTCATTCGAGCGACATGTCACTCTGGTTCGAGCGACATGTCACTCTGGTTCGAGCGACAGGTCATTCTGGTTCGATTGACAGGGTGAATGTCTGGGAATTTTCTTAGAGTCTCGTTTTTAGTTTGCCGGTTTATTGGAGTGAGAGAAACTGCCCGATAGTAAACTTAAACAAGATAAAATTTTGGAAAAAGTATGTGAGAATTAATACTTTAATTATTTCGGTATAGATAGAATGTACCTTGTAGATTACGGGACAGATAGTAATCCAAATATTTATACTATACGTAGTGTTGAGATTAAAATACGTATGAAAAGTACATATGTAGGTTGGGGAAATACCTATAAACTTTAATAGGACATGTGTATGCCTATTATGCAATATTATTGCTAAGAGCACTAATGGGTGATAACCCGGGGGTGCAAGAATCTTATAATTAAGCGCACTAATGAGTGATAACTCGGGGGTGCAGAAACTCTATTGTTAAGTGTACTAACGGATGTTAACTCGGGAGTATAAGGATATTATTATTAGGTGTATGAATGGGTGATAAACCGGGGGGTACAAGGATGATTATTGTTAGGCGCACTAATGGGTGATAACCCGGGGGTGCTGGATTATTATTGATAGGTTCATTAATTGGTGCTAACCCGGGGATGCAGGATTCTCTTGATAGGTGCACTAATGGGTGATAAACCGAGGGTGATGGATTATTATTGATAGGTGCATTAATGGGTGCTAACCTGGGGATGCAGGATTTTCTTGATAGGTGCACTCATGGGTCTTAGCCCGGGGGTGCAGGATTAGTGTGTGTGTGTATATATATATATATATATATATATATATATATATATATATATATATATGAACTTGTGAATATTTCTACTGTGTGAAATTAGTAGATTTGGTAATAATAATAATCATTACATTGCGCCAAGTGGTCTTAACCTAAGGGTGCAGGATTAGTGTATATATATAGGGACGATGAGACTATATATATGTATGATTGTACTTGGGGAAATTTCTACTTTGTGAAACTAGTAAATGAAGTGGAAATGAGAAATAAAATAATCTTAGTGGATAAAATATTAACCATTCGAATTGTGAATAGTGAAACTTAGTATGTGAGATAAACTATCTAAATAGCGTATTTTTTGGGCGATATGGGAATAGTACTAGTGAGCATAGTTAGTATTAGTATGGTTTCTAACTAGTTAGACTGGGTGGTATAATTAGGGGGAGTTTATATGCACGTTTGATGTGAACAATAGAGGAGATGTGAGAAACTCATGTGAGAGTTCGATAACTAACATGCGTATAAGACTTGTTTTAAGAACCAATTTTAAATACTTGCTAAATAATTTTTAAACATCGGGCTCTGACCCATTTCTTGTATCTCTTCTCTCTTTAGCTATATATATATATATATATATATATATATATATATATATATATATATTATATCAGGTGCTCAGCCACAGGAGTACCATAATTAGATATTGGTGTGTCAGACTTGCTGCAACCGTTGTGGAAGTTGCAGGTCCTTGCAGTAGACACATCTATCTTTTCCATTCCGTTTCGTCTAGACTTCTTATGTAGGGCATGTGTCGCCCACTTCTGGTTCCTTCATCGGAGATATTGTATTTAGTTTAGTTTATGGTTTGGAGTTTTGAACTCGGAGTTTTACCTAGTCTTATTTATTTCAGTATTTGATTCATGTTCAGTATTTATTTTATTCCTATGTGTGGTGAATGGTTTATATTTTAAAAGTGAACGAAAATGGATTTACTTGGTTTTACAAATTGGAAATGTTTTGACACCTAGCTTAATTTTATATTAGGTGATTAATATGATTTATTTGTTTTGGACAGTGGTGTTAAGAATGAACCAACTGAATATCTTATTTTGAATTGGTAGAGGACTGATGACCCGATATTTAATTGGGGGGTGTCACAGGTGGTATCGGAGCATCAGGTTCAAGTGTCCTTAGGATCTCTACGGCTCATTACATTTCAGCGCATCGTTCTTTGATGTAGAGCCTTATGATAGGATTATTGTGTTCCCTTACGTATGAAACTTACCCTCTCCTGCTATGAATTATAATGGATGTGACTTATACAAAATTCTATGTGATTCGAACATCGAACATTTTAGGACAACCAGCAAGGACCATAAGAAGAACTACAGGAGAAGAAACCCAATAGATGACATAAAGTTATCGGAGGATGGTGGTCGGGACAAGGATCACCATGATAATTACTTAAGCAAGTGATAGTGAAATCATCACTCGGGAACAGTGGGTTCCCAGGACACAGTCGTAGATAACGGTGGAGTGATTTCAGAACCACCTAGCATAGTCGATAAGGGGGAAATCAGAGGGACTCTTCTGAAAACCCATCAGTGAAAACGCGAAGAAGAAAAATATAGTGTAATAGATCAACGGAGGTAGAAAATCCAAAGGCAATTGTGTAGAGTGGGGTGTGACGACACACAAAATTAAATTTGGAGTTAAAAGTTATAGCTTTTAGGAACATCATGTTGTGAATAGAGGCAATCACCACATATGAAGAAGTGTGTTTGAAATTTAGAGAGAATTTTGGGTACGATTTGACCATGAGGTCTTCCATTCGACGTGGTAACAGAATGCGAGTAAAATTTTGATGTTTAGCACAATGGGTAAGATAGAAACTGATCGCGAGAGAAAGGTTGGATTGTATAATGAACTTCGTACCTAGCATAGGGGCATAAATTATCCAAAGGGTCTATAGTTGATAAAGGACCCGTGAGTTGAATACAAGCATAAATAAGAAATCCATCTAGGATGACTAATGTTGATGTCATCAAGATTATACGGTGACTAGTTATTGCATTCTTTCCAAAAGAAGTGAGCCACAAAGTTTAGAGAATCTAGCGAAAAAGCAAAACTGAACTTAATGGTGTTAGTGGAACCCTACATAAGAGTATACCCAATAGGGAACTCGGTTAGATGATTTTAAGTTGATTAACTTCCTACAAAGTGACGATGAAGTCAATCAGGGCCGTAGAGGCTAACCATAGTTTTGAAAGGCCAGCGTAGCCAGTAAGTTTAGACTATTTGGTCCGAGAGAAGGACATTTTCAAAATGGTCAGTGGGACCAGTGACGGGGAAATGGATCGTGAAGTTTCCCTATGTGAAGGAAGTAGAACTACAAGTGTTGAATGTGTCCACAATTGAGAAGTGAGACCGAAAAGATTAGAAATGGTAAATCATGCCAGTTAGGCATAACAACTAGAGGAGTGATACTTCCAATAAAGGAATTTGGGGTCAAGATAATTAGGCCCAGGAAATTTATAACCAGAGAGTGATGGGTTCAGGATGGACCAGTAGAGTCCTCGTTAATAGTAGCATACAATATATCAGGGTCGACGGGGCCTGAGATGTAAACGGGAGTTCAGTAAAGCCATAATTGAGGCCTAGAGAGTTTGGGCCAATGTTTCAATAATCGGCGTGAAACCCACATGATGGAAAAAATTGTCCATGATGAGAGGGGATAACTATAGGATGAAATCCTAAGATGTATAACAATTGCAGATGTTCATGGGTTGTGATGGTAGCCACGTGCTGAGACCCTGTGATTTGGCGAAACTGGTGATGTTTTGCTTCTTCCTTATGAGTAAAGGATTAATTCTAGTTACACGGGTGTGTCACAACTGATATGTAAATTGGAGACCCTAAAATTCGTGTGCAAGTCGAGTTAAGTGGGGAACTTTATTTTTTAACAATCTTGTTACAAATGTATTTCTCGTTGTTAGCAGGGCATTTTGATGCTGCGCATGAGTGAATCGGGTGGGCCCTAAGAATATGTTTTGTTCCTATAATTTACTACTACATTGAGTCAGCTTTAGTAGAGTTTATTATGGTAATGTGTAGTGATTAATTACCGTATGGTTAAACGATAGTAAAAATGTAGTGACATGACTGTCGTGCCGGATACTCCGGAAGGAGAAATCTTTATTTTGTACGGTACCACCTGAAATAGGTTTGGTCCCATATATATGAATATATGAAAATTTTCATGGTATTATAGACCTCAGCCAGTATGTTGTCTAGTTATATTTGATTCCGGTGCGTAGGAATTTATTTTACTGAGGAGACTCAGGATGGATTGTGTTCTTCCTTGAGCAGAGAGATAGAGCTCGTTATATATATATATATATATATATATATATAGCACTGAGTACCTGGGATAGTAAGAGCACCATGCTTCATGTTATGTTTAAATACATGAGAGCGAACAAGCAAGCTCTTATGTCAACATACAAAGATTTTAGAGAGGTACATAGTATGGATTGAGGTCCTTACGGATCTCGACAACAGATTAGGTTAGATAGTAGTGTATCGGGGGGTTCCTTGTTTGGATTTCGCTTTGTGAGACATCCCACACATGAAACTAACGAACGTCGGGAGTGGAGAGAAGTTTGGTTGATAGTCGTAAGCTTTGTACGTTGTTTATTGTACTTATAAAAGAATATAATTGAGAGTTGATAATTCTTTTATAACTTAAGGCCAATAGAGTCACCTAGCCTTAGTATCATTCGAAATAGAGCAATGATGACATTGAAGGATTTAATAAGTTATGACTAGTGGGGTGGTTGAGTGCACCCCTACTACATCAGCATACCCAGTGTGCAAGAATTGAAGTAGAAAAATTATATGCCATTTGTATTATGATGCGCGAGGCATAGGGTGTATGGACCCCCTAGGTGATTGGATCAGGCAGTGGATTTTGATTAGCATGTGAATTCGATAACATGTAGTCGGGTAAGCCGAAGCCTATTCACTAAGATTTGTCAGAGACTTACGTTTCAAGATACACTGAAATTTATTCAGGAAATACAAAATGTATCAGTATACAAACAACAGTGGTGATGGGTTACGATGCAGGGTAATATTGCAAGGATAGTCTTGCAGTGGTTCACCTGACTGTTAGAAAAAGGGTGGACAATTCGAAACCAGTAGGGCTTCTTCCACTAGAGAATGGGAGTGTATCCCCAAGGATCTTCTCATTTAGCTAAGATGGTGAGATTATAGGTACTAAAATGCAATTGAGTATGACCTAATACCCACAGAGGGATGGGCAGGACAAGCGATCTAATCGGATGCGGGAGAGAAAATTTTATGTGGACCCTAAGATCTTAGGGGAGGACGAGAGTAGTACCTTCCACTAGTGGAGTTTGTGTCCAAATAACTCCTATAAGTTCACGTTCGGGCAGAGTGCCAGTAGAAGTATGGCACGGTAAACTTTGTTATTGTCCTACTTGATTGTTAAAGGTGGGGGACCAGTTATGATTACAAATGTTGGAGAAGAATCGATATTATCGTATATATTGTGTCTGAAATATATATTGCATAGCCAACTTACTTGTATGAACGACACGAGACGAAGTCATATGTATATGAAAAGAGGACAAATCTGCTAAGGTGAAAATAGTAGAAGGCTAGATAGAGAATATCTAAAATAAAGTTTAAGTAGTGAAACTTAAGCGGAAAAGCTTGGGAAGCAGCCTATATGACAGGGTAACCGGGAGTTTAAAACAAACAAATGTGAAGTGTTCATTATTAAGGGTATTCGATAGCATACTATATGGGTGGTACGGAGTAGTTTACTTGGGAGTGCAGGGGTATGATGTGCAATTTATACACCTCGTTGTTTGTACATGGTATACTTTTTCTGAATTTTGGGATGAAATTCCATTGTAAGGGGGGGAAGTATGTAACACCCCGTATTTTTAATGATTTAAATAATTATTTGATTAATTATTTTTGTTGGATTAATTGAACTAAAATGTGAGAATTTAATTGTTAATTAATCCGGATTAAAATAATTATTAACTACCGTGCCAAGGGTTAATACTTATTGTTAAGAATTATTGAATATTACTGTGTGATATGTAATATGGAATTATAATATATGATAAATTGTCGGAAGTGAGAAATACGACAGTTTGGTAATTTAAAGTCCGACGCGCGTGTGAGTCGTGTCGAGACTAATTCACTGGGATAAAAAGAGAAATTATTTTTGTTAACTCTTATGGTCATTTCGAGTTTGCAGTTGAGTCCGGGAGGGTCGAGATAGTCAAAATAGTATACTTGGGTATTTAGTTTGGGTCTCGGGGCAATTTTAGGCATAACCGGCGTCTCGAAAGGGCATTATGGTAAATTGTATTTTTATGTTTAATTAATGGACGAAAATTGGGAGTTATTTTATCAGACAAGAAAAGTTCTTTAGGTTTGAGAGATACCGAAAGTAAAGAACGGCCATAGAGGGAGTGATGGAGAACCAATTTCCAAGAGGGAAGGCCAAACTATCACCACCTTGCACAACCACCACCACCAACGTGTGGATCGAGAAGAGAGGAACGCATCTATACCAACATCACCAAAGGATTCAGACCTTTGATTTAAGGCAAGTGTTTATTACTTGCCTACTTTTAGCAATAATCATACTCATGTTAGAGTAGGTCAAATTAATCATGATCTACATGTTAATGGGATGAAAATTGGAGTTTAAATGATGATTAAAGGTTGGGTTAATTAGTTGTTGATATTCCTTCATGTATGTAGAGGATTAATTACGAAATTGAATCATATATTGATGAATGAATCTGGGTTGATTAGGTTCTTTATTTGAAATTTTGGAAACTGGGGTTCATGTGAATTAATTTGGGGATTTTGATGATTAATGACGAATTAATGATCCTAGGATGTTAGGAATGATTCATAACTTGTTATGTGTTGAGGGGTATTGATGATGAGGTGTTGGGTATCGAATATTAGAGGTTTTTAGTTCAAAAATGGTGGAAAACGCTGAAATTTTGGGGAAGAAGACGAACAGTAGAGTCTCGTGCGATCTCGCGCGAAGAGTCGTTCAAGCGAGATAAGGATCTCGCGCAAAGTCATTTGAACGACACGTGCAAGTCGTTCGAGCGACATGCCACTCTGGTTAGAGCGACAGGTCATTCTAGTTCGAGCGACAGGTCATTTTTGTTCGAGCGACAGGGTGAATTTCTGGGAATTTTCTTAGAATCCAGTTTTGAGTTTTCTGATTTATTGGAGTGAGAGAAACTGCCCGATAATAAACTTAAACAAGACAGAATTTTGAGAAAAGTATTTGAGAATTAATACTTTAATTATTTCGGTATAGAGAGAATGTACCTTGGAGATTATGAGAGAGATAGTAATCTAAATATTTATACTATACGTAGTGTTGAGATTAAAATACATATGAGAAGTATATATGTAGGTTGGGGAAATAACTATAAATTTTAATAGGACGTGTGTATGCCTATTATGCGATATTATTGCTAAGAGCACTAATGGGTGATAACCCGAGGGTGCAACAATCTTATAATTAAGCGCACTAATGAGTGATAACTCGAGGGTACGTAAACTCTATTGTTAAGTGTACTAGTGGGTGATAACCCAGGAGTTTAAGGATATTATTTTTAGGTGTACTAATGGGTGATAACCCGGGGGTACAAGGATGATTATTGTTAGGCGCACTAATGGGTGATAACCCAGGGGTACTGGATTATTATTGATAGGTGCATTAATGGGTGCTAACCCGGGAATGCAGGATTCTCTTGATAGGTTCACTAATGGGTGATATCCCGGGGGTGCTAGATTATAATTGATAGGTGCATTAATGGGTACTAACCTGGGATGCAGGATTTTCTTAATAGGTGCACTAATGGGTCTTAGCCCCGGGGTGCAGGATTAGTATATATATATATATCTATAGGGATGATATGACTATATATACATATATATATATATATATATATATATGACTATATATATATATATATATATATATATATATAGTCATATATATATATATATATATATAGTCATATATATATATATATATATATATATATATATATATATATATATATATATATATATATGAACTTGTGCATATTTCAACTGTGTGAAATTAGTAGACTTGGTAATAATAATAATAATAATCATTACATTGCGCCAAGTGGTCTTAACCTAAGGGTGCAGGATTAGTGTATATATATAGGGACGATGAGACTATATATATGTATGAGTGTACTTGGGGAACTTTCTACTTTGTGAAACTAGTAGATAAAGTGGAAATGCGAAATAAAATAATCTTAGTGGATAAAAGATTAACCATTCGAACAGTGAATAGTGAAACTTAGTATGTGAGATAAACTATCTGAATAGCGTATTATATGGCCGATACGGGAATACTACTAGTGAGCATAGTTAGTATTAGTATGGTTTCTGACTAGTTAGACTGGCTGGTATAACTAAGGGGAGTTTAGATGTACGTTAGGCTTGCACAATAGAGGAGAGGTGAGAAACTCATGTGAGAGTTCGATAACTAACATGCGTATAAGACTTGTTTTAAGAACCAGTTTTAAATACTTGCTAAATCATTTTTAAACCTCGGGCTCTGACCTGTTTCTTGTATCTATTCTCTCTTATATATATATATATATATATATATATATATATATATATATATATTATATCAGGTGCTCAGCCACAGGAGTACCAGAATTAGAGATTGGAGTGTCAGACTTGTTGCAGCTGTTGTGGAAGTTGCAGGTCCTTGCAGTAGACACATCTATCTTTTCCATTCAGTTTCATCTAAACTTCTTATCTAGGGCATGTGTCGCCCACTTTTGGTTCCTTCATCGGAGATATTGTATTCAATTTAGTTTATGGTTTGGGGTTTTGAACTGGGAGTTTTACCTAGTCTTATTTATTTCAGTATTTGGTTGATGTTCAGTATTTATTTTATTCATGTGTAGTGAATGGTTTATATTTTAAGAATGAATGAAAATTGATTTACTTGGTTTTACAAATTGGAAATTTTTTGACATCTCGCTTAATTTTATATTAGGTGATTAATATGGTTTAATTGTTTTCGACAGTGATGCTAAGAATGAACCAACTGAATATCCTATTTTGAATTGGTAGAGGACTGATCACCCAATATTTAATTGGGTGGGGTGTCACAGGAGGGTCGTGTGATCTAGACTTTGAACGAAATGGGGAAGTCATTCGAACTACTTAAGTTTGTCTTTCAAAGGATGTTAATTGAAATTTTTTATTCCAGTTTGGCCTTATTCTCTATCAAGAGTTTGGCCATTGGATCTTTGAGTTGTCAAGCTCAAATCAGCCTAGAAAGGGTAAACGGGATTTTTGACCTTTGGTAGGGTTTGACAATGGTTTTATTGGTTTATTTGGGGTTATTAGTAGGGAAATGGAATAAGAATGAGGGGGAGAGAGAGGTGGGTGGTATTCCACCTCCTCCCACCAAGAAACACCAATCCTCCACCATACTACAATCACAAAATACCATTTTTATGGTATATTCCACCATATTTGAAGCATTTACTCCCATTTTCACCTGAGAGAAGAAGAGCTGCGAATTTTAGAGAAGTGTTGGGGAATTTTTGGAGAAGATGAACATGGGTTTTCATGGAGTTTGAAGTGGGTCTTTCTTGGAAGCCTGGATGGAGCATATTTGGAGTACTTTTGGAGGGTGCATTTGGTAATCCCTTGAGGCCACATTTGGAGGTGGGGGTTACTCCTCCTACACCAACATGTCTACCACCATTGGATCCCTTAGAGGTGGAAAAATCTTACTCTTAGTATAAGACTCTATTTTTGCATATTTGCAGTCTTGTGATCATATTATATGAGTAGGGTGCATGTGAACGAATGGTAAAATAGATGTGTAGAATTAATAATCTTTTTTATGAAATAAAAATGTTGGAAAAATATTATTTTGTTGAAAATAAATATTGAATAAATATTTCAATGTTTTGGAATATTAAAAGTTGGTATTTTATGAAAATGGTGTATTTTCTAAAAATATTGATAATTAAACATTTTATGAAATAAAATGTTTGAAAATAATAATATATTTTGGTAAACATTGGTGAATAATGTTTCTTGCAAAAATGAAGATTTTATGAAAAATAGACATTTGTTAAGTTTGAAGAAATTAAATGTCTTTTATTCCTTGAAAATATATTTTTGCAAGTATGATGAATTTCAAGAATGAAAAATGTGTTTAAACCGTTTAATTGGATTTTTAGGTTTAAAGTCCATCTCCTCATGCATATAAACTTGTAGTATTTTGACACTAAGATAAACAAGTTTAAAGAATATTTCGTTGGGTTTAAACTTGAAATAAGAAAAGTAGAAATTATTGTCTTAAAAGTGCATGAAAAAGGGGTTAAAAATATGATAAGTACAAAGTTCTAAGACTAGATGTAATATATAGGAAATGGTATTTTCTTATAAAGATAGTCTTAAGTGTAAATGAATTCCTGAATAAAGAAATTAAAGAAATGTGTAATTTGGGAAATTTTAATAAGTGTGTTGAATAAGTGTTAATGGGTAAATATGCAAAAGTTAGTGTGTATAATATAGTAATGTTATAGATGATTAAAACATATGAAATTGTAAAAAGGGATTAAGGAGGTAAATGTATTTTCAATTAAGAAGACTATTACTCCAAGGTTAAAAAGGGTGTTAAGGTGTTAAAACACTTAAGAAGTTAGGGTGGGTAACTTAATAGTGTTTTATAGGAAATCAACACGTGCAGAAATGGAGTAAAAGGTGATTTTGGAAACAAAAGGGTAAAATAGTAATTTTACTTAAAGTCGAATATTTGTATGAAATAAAAATGTTGGCAAAGGTGTTACACAAAGTGGTCCTAAATGAATATGATTTTTGTAATAAAATCAAGATTGAAGTGTAAAGAACATGAAATGATAATTTCAAACTGTAACACGAGTTAGGGTGAAATCTTGGGTTTTAGCTTCGACCGGGCAAAGGAAAAAAGGAATAATGTGGACAATTTTAAAATGTTAAAACACATAAAAAGGAACTTGGATGACACCAGGATAATTAAGAAGGTCCCAGAGCCCTAGAGTGAAAAAACCCAATCCATTGACCAAAGCGTATGGTGCGCATAGTCGGCGATATGGAGCTCGTTAAAGTATGTGGTATTGGAAGATTCTGAGAAAAGATAAAGGAATAAGGAACATGTCAAGAAATGGGTTGTGTGGTAAAATATATTAATACAATCTAACTTGAATGAATTAATAATTATTTCGGTAAAGGTTAAAATGGACAAGTAAATATGAAACTGATTATTGTCCATAAAGTAAGGAAAAAGGGTAAAGTAAATGGGTAAATGGGTGATTAACCAATATAAACGGTTAAACCAAATTTTAACACGAGAATGTATTGTAAAAGGTTCTCAATAATTAAATTAGTATTTTCTAACAAGATTCACGTGTGTTGAAAGTGTGAGTTTCAAAGAAAATACTAAAGTGTGTTAGATAAAATAAAAAGGGTGATTTCGGTAGAGGAATCATTTCGAGAAAATCGAATGTAGTGGTTTTATGTGTTAAACCGTGTGTGTTAAATAAAGTGAGAAATGCTAAAATTAATAAAAAGGAAGTCTTTTATAAGATTAAGGAAAATTAATTTGGATAATAAGGTTTTCAAAAGTAAAAAATATTTCATGCATTAAGTGTTGGTATATGTATGTATATATGTGTATACAATGTAGTTCCATGTGCACGTAGGCATAACGTGCTTAGTCTCCTTTCTGCCGTTCGATTCTATACTACATTTGTATATTTTTCACTGAGCATAGACTCACACCCTTTCTTTGTTATGACAGTTTGGGAGTGGTTTCGTGTTTTGAGAGCGTTACACATGTAAGTACTTTCTTTATTTTACATTAGTTGCTCTGTATACTTGGACTTGAGAGTGCTCCCCATGGGTCCCTCACGTTGATTGTTTTGAAATTAGAATTGCATGCTAAATAAGTGAAACGTTAATTAAAATAAAACTCGACTAGAAACATTATATAGGTCATTTCATTGCACTTCACACTGAACTCTCGGGTCTGACAAGGTTGATTACGGGTAATCCATAAATCCGAGACGGGGCACTAAAATGGTATCATAGCTAGATTCAAGGTTCCTTTCGGTAGTGACATGGTGACGTCGATATCAGATCTTCGACGTCGATATTGGTTTGGGTCAGTCATGCAGTTTAGCTCGTGTACTCGATGGTAAAGTCAAAGAGGTTAGCACCACATGTGAGTTAGTTCCAAGTGGAATGCGATCGAGTTGATAGTTATTAATTGCTTTCGTGCTTATGATTAGAATTGTAGTAATTCACGGGTGTTGATGCATGCCCATAGTGTCGACAACGTGGTTGTTAGTGTAAGGTGATTGTATCGAATTTTGATGACATAGGATCATTTAAGATATCCATAGAATGGAACAACGCACATTAGGAAAGTGGCACGAGTTTCATATAATCAACAGTAGAGGTCGATGGTTAGGGTGTCGTGACTAGGAACTAATAATTTCCGATTAGAAGATATATATAATCCTTAGGTACGATGCTTATGGGTAGTTAACTTCGTTGATATAATTAGGCAAATTCGATCCTTGGGGTGATATCGCAATTGATGGTAGTTTAGTGAACACATGAAGTTGTGTTGGCTAATAGCGCTAACATTGTGATCTTTTATGTGAGAGGTATCATGTGATAACTTTGATGATGAGAGTAGCCTTGGTAGTGGCAATGCTGAGCAATGTTCTTAGCAACCTTGCAGTAAAGGTTGTGTATTTCGTGTATGGAGACTAGATGGCCGAATGGCGTTCGCAAGTGTTAATCCTCTGGTGAGAAAGTATTTGAGTTCCTTAGTTGAAAACTTGGAATTAGTGTATCTCGATCATAATGAGGTATTGAGGAATAGGATCTCACGTGACGTCCGTGATGTGGGCCTTGGTACTTATAGGCAATACCTAACGTCCCATATCCTACCAAAATCTATATAGTTGTGTTAACTCGTAGATTAGCATATGGTGTGATGCTTACATAGTGAGGCAATTTAGTTATTATAGTTGAACAATTATTGATGATTAGGTGAGGTGGGCCTTGAGGTTTATAGGTTGCAGACGACGTATTGTACCCTGTCATGATTGGTAGTAGTGTTGGTTGTGGTTTGTACGTGGCTTATAGTCAAGACCGTTTGGTAGAAATATAAGACGATTATCTAGGTGTAGAGACTCGTTTTATCCACCAAGGTAATTATGGCCATCCCTTTTTTTTGTTCTCCTTTCTGGGGGTGGGGGGAGGGAGTGAAGGCCTCGCGCCCTCTTCCTCTAGGAACGCTTTGTCCATCATCAATGTGGGGTGATGTAAAAAGATGGAGTCGCCAACCTATTTTGTACAAAACATGTAAAAGAACATGTCACCACCTCAAGAGAGAGGCATCAAAGACAAACTGATGCTCACGAAACCAACAGTTCAAAGGTTTGGGGGCTAAGTTACGGAATGGGAAGGTGTAAGTCACCCATCCCACCCTTCAGTCTCTCAAGGGCTTGTGTTACTCTTTTCCTTAATTTCTCCATAAAATGTGTGCGTGTATATATAAATGGAGATCGGAATCGCCTAACTCATATCATGATAAAGATGGAGTGAGGTCATCTATAGGAATGTTCCTGAAATAATATTTAGAAAATACGATGTGTGCATTTATCGAGATATTGATCGTTATAATGATATGATAATATTTGTTAGATAAAATGCTGATATGAATCGCAAATATGATATATATTTAATAATGTATAAATGAAAAGGATGCAAATACAAAAATGGAAAAATTGGACTCGAGTCTCGGGTTTTAGCCCAAAATTCCTATGTAGCCTATAAAGGCATCAAAGTCCACGTAGTTCGCATGCGACATAAGGGTGAGGTTTATCCCATAGACTCAAACAAAAATTTATTATATGTGTGTGTGAGAAAAAGTTATTATAAGTGTAACCCTTTTTTCCCTAATTTTGTAGAAAATAGAATATGTGCAATATAACTAATAAAGTATGAGGTATTAATGTGTATGAACTAAAGTGAAAACAAAATTAAGAATTGATGTAACTAATGTGAAGATAAAGAATTTAAAAAGAGGGAAGGAATTTTGGACCTTCTTTGGAGATTTAAGGATTGATCTTGATCTTTGATGAGCTCCCTTGAGTGTTGAGATGAATGTTGGATGAGAGAGAAAGATATTTTGCTAAATTGGGTATGAAAAGGATGTGAAGGAAATATGGAAAGGAATTTTTCACGGGAAACTTTGTTGATTGCAAAAGAATGTTCTGAGATCACTAATATTGATGGATCTGAGGTGTGCCCGAGAGTGAGGTCATGCCCTCTATTTATAAGGTAGGGATTCCTATAAACATAGCCCTAGCCCTTACAATCGGCAGGTAACCCTAGACACACTGTCGATAGGTAGGAATTAGGACCTACCAAACCACAGTCTCGTGTAGATTTTTTTAGAAAAATGGTCGTAGAATGCAATCTGTAAATCCAAATAGTTCATGAGGAATACCATTAGAAAGGTAATTCAGAGACCTTCAAGAGTCCTTTAGGTCTCTCAGTGTCTAGGAATTGACTTTGGGTTAAACAGGGCTTGGAAGTGCTCATCGATCCTTTAGACGAGAGATCGTTGGACGATAATGGATCGTTCATCCAAACTGTAAGTCAGAATCATGCACAAGGCAGACCATTGGAAAGATTATGCATGGTACTTTGAATTCCAAAAATTTTTGTTCAGTCCAAAGAGTTGGCCTCGGTCAATCAGGGCCCAAAAGTGCCTGGTGACCTTTCGGAGTAAAACATGTCATCCGTCCGTATCGTAAGGATGATTCATGCATAGGGTAGACCGTTGGAAAGGGTATTATGTTCCCTTCGAATATTAATTAAGTCTCATTTGAGTTGAAGGGTTAAACTTGGTCAAACGGAGCCCGAGAGCGCGTAGTTGCCTCCGAATCAGTTTTCGAGGGAAAATGGATCGTTTATCCTAACATTTATGGCATTTTGCGCATGAGTTAGACCATTAGAAAGGGGTTTTAGTACTCTTCTAAGATTCAAAGAGATTTCGATCTAATGATGAAGTTGAATGTGGTCAAATCAGGGCCCGGGAGAGTTCGATAGCCTCCGGATCAATTTTTTATGCTAAATTGGTCCGTTCATCTAAGCCGTTATGCCAATTCATGCACAAGGTAGACTATTGGAAAGGAAATTAAGATCCCTTAGAATATTAAATGAGCTTTCGCTCTGATGATAGAGTTTACTGAAGTCGAATGGGGCCCGGGAGCTCCCGATGGTCTCTAGATAGGTATTAGAAGTTTGACTTGGGGTTTGTAGTGAAATGGGGAGGTGATAGGAACCTAAGGAGAGACTTAGGGCATCCTAGAATGTGGTGTTTATAGATTTCCTCGACTGGTGAGCTTGGAACAAGTGAAAGCCATCGAATAGACACTTCATGATGTTTTGGGAAAGAGGTCGATTCTGTGGACCTAAAGGGACAAGGATTACTGTTTCAGAGGGTCAAGGATGATTATGAGGAACTAAGGTAATGTTAGGTATATCCGATTCTACTATTCGAGGTCAATTCTGAGGAACTAGGGTAGGGAGTGACCAATTCTGAGGCCTTAAGATGGGAGAAACCAATTTTGAGGGTCGAATCCAATTATGAGGGATTACGTGGGAAAGACCAATTCTGAGGTCCGAGGTAAATTTTGAGGACCTTAAGTAGGAGCAACCAATTCTGAGGGTCGAAAACATTTTAGAGGGCTTAAATAGAAGCGACCAATTTTGAGGGTCGAAGCCAATCCTGAGGGCTTAAATAGAAATGACCAATTTTGAGGGTCGAAACCAATTCCGAGGGCTTAAGTAGGAGCGATGAATTCTGAAGGTCGAGGCTAATTCTATGGGCTTAAGTAAAAATGACCAATTATGAGGGTCGAAGCCAATTCTAATGGCTTAGGAAGGAGCGAGGTCTATTTTTAAGGACCTTAAATGGGGAGCGACCAATTATGAGGGTCAAGGTCAATTCTGAGGACATTAAGTACAGGGAGAACAATTTTGAGGGTCGAGGTCAATTCTAAGGACCTTAATTAGGAGCGACCAATTATGAGGGTCGAAGCCAATTCTAAGGGTTTAAGTATGAGTGACTAATTTTGAGGGTCGAAGCCAATTCTTAGGCCTTAAGTAGGAGTGACCAATTCTGAGGGTCGAATCCAATTATGAGGCCTTAAGTAGAAGCAACCAATTTTAAGGGTCGAAGCTAATTCCGAGGGCTTAAGTAGGGTGCAACCAATTATGAGGTTCGAAGCAAATTCTAAGGGCTTAAGTAGGAGCGACCAATTCTACGGGTTGAAGCCAATTCTGAGGGCTTAAGTAGGGTGAGGCCAATTATGAGGGATGAAACCAATTCTAAGGGCTTAAGTAGAAATGACCAATTTTGAGTGTCGAATCTAATTCTGAGGGCTCAAGTGGGAGTGACCAATTCTGAGGGTCAAAGTTAATTCTAAGGGCTTAAGTATGAGCGACCAATTCGGAGTGTCGAAGACAATTCTGAGGGCTGAAGTGGGAGTGACCAATTCTGATTGTCGAAGACAATTCCGACCTAGTTGAAGTGAACAATTCGGAAGGTTGGAACCAATTCTAAGGGGTTAATTGGGAGCGAACAATTCTCAAGGTCGAAGCCAATTCTGAGGGCCTAAGTAGAAGTGACAGGTTTTGAGGATTGAAGCCAGTTTTTAGGGCTTAAGTAGGAGTGACCAATTATGAGGGCTTAAGTAAGAGCGACCAATTCTGATGGTCAATTTTGAGGGCTAATGTAGGGTGCGACCAATTCTAGGGTCAAAGCCAATTCTGAGGGCTTAAGTAGGAGAGACCAATTCTAAGGGCTTAAGTAAGTTATGGGGAATACTTTTCATGGGAAAGTTTGGAGATTACGTTGGAACAAGATACTGATATGAGGATTGGGTGCATCCCTACTGTGGAATTTTTGTATTTCTGCGGTGTCCCTCGGAGACATTACTGGGGAGATATCCAATTGTATTTGAGAACTCCTTTGGGGAAATATATTTGGGAGAAAATGTGGTATTAATTCAGTTCGGGATTTGGGAGTCTTGAAAAAATATTTTTCTTGGTGAAAAAAGTTTTAAAATTCATTTGGTAATTTTAGGAATTTTCTGGAGAAATTGCAGAAATTTGGGGTATTTGTTTGAGAATTTTTCACAAAATTTTAGGGAGGTACCGATTAGCAGGGTGCAGGGGGAGTCAAACGAAAGTGCCACGGTCTTTTGGATTACTTCGGGTAGGTGAAGGGACAGTGCCGATTGGCATGCCCCTTAACCTCCTATAAAAAAGGGCGAGAATTCTTCATGTTTCATATCTTTCAGATGTTCTATCTTTTGCATTTTCTTTTGAGAACTATTCTAGCATTCTTTTCTTTTCCAAGACTAGGAAATGCCGGATGTTTCAAGAATTTCAATCCATATGGCGTGGTTAAGTGTTGACGACTGGGCACATTTGGATTAGCGGGCCAGGGTACCCCTAGTGCTAGGCAATGAGAATGACTTTGACTCATTTGATCCGGATGTGGATGAGCGGACTCTTTTGCGTGAGTCGGCGCATCATTGATCCTCTAGGGTGGTGAACCCTAGTGGTTACATAAGTGTTAATGACCTTTGGTATATTTCCTTTTTCCTTTGCGAATTTCTTTATTTTTTCTGAACAAGGATTTTTCCTTTGGCTTTTACGGACTGATATATTTAAATCGAACCTGCATTCTCAGGGGATGATGAGTTTCAAGGATGTATGGGAGCACCTTCCTCAGGTGGTGAATTGGGTGGTTTCATCAGCTGACTTTGGTAGTTTGGCATCTGCAATTGATGAGATGCCCCATTCGATGGCTGTCCTTTGTGCTTTGGGAAAAAGGTCGTGGAATACTACCCACACCATGCATTTTAGTTTTGGGGAGATGACAGTGACTCTCATAGATGTACAGTAGCTGCTAGGGCTAGACTATGTGGGGGCCCAGATAGAGGTTGATCGGACTTTGCGGGTGACACCGACGGCGGCGGAGGCGGCATTGGGTGATGTTAGGCGAATAGTTTCAGGGGACTCCATCCATGTCTCTCTTTTGAAGGAGGTTTTGTTGAGTCGACGGATCGATGAGAATGATGGGTTGCAGGTGCGACGGATGGCTCGTTTATTTATTCTTTTGCTGCTGAGAGGATTTTTGGTGGCGACGTCGTCCATTTGTGATTTTTACCTTATTTGAGGGTATTTTTGAATCTCCCTTTTTTATTGAGGGAGCATGACTTTAGCGACCCTTTATTCATCTTTGGATGCATTCAGTCGGTGCTTCCTGTAGACCTTTACTAGCGCCACTCATCTTTTGGAGTAATTCTTTTCTTTTTGTATTTTTCCTTTATGCATTTTATTTTTTATTCCTTGATTGATTTCTTCTGATTGATGACCCTTGTCATTTAAAAACGTGGCCCATTTGATGAATTTTAAGGATGAGTCGGTGGGGGACTTCTGCTGTATGTACTAGTGGTGGAAGTCCAACTGCTATTCGAGGTAGTCTCTTTCTTTGATGGTGGTGCGTCAGGTTTTGAAAGGCCTAACGAGCGACCGGGTAAGTCATTCTTCCCTTTGAGATCATTTTTCTTTGATGAAGTTTTCACATATTGATTTTCTACTGGGGGTTTTGCAAGTGATGTTATATCCCTGGGGGATGTCCATCAATCACACGAGGGTAACCGTGGGGAAAACATAACTGCGTCATCTATTGGCGCACAAGTTTGGCTACTCCTAGTATCTGGGGGAGAGAGTAGTCCGACAGGGAGTGGAGGATGAGGTTATGGTACCACCTGCGAGGCCCCCGAGGTACATGAGGCAGGAGCAGAAGATGTCGGAGGACGCGAGGGTGGTGGTGATGGTCGACGAGCCTTATTCATCGTATACTGACATAACAACGACCTATGATTATCTGGATTTCATGTCAAGCTAGATTATGCCGCCAAGAATATTGACGTTATGCCTTTTCCCTTATGTTTTCTGGTATGGACACGAGTCATCCAATGGAGTCTACTCACAGTGCAGGTGGTGCATCGACATCAGTAGCGATGGAGACGTTAGAGGTTCCATTTCTACGATTGGCTCCTCATCTCTATAACATTAGACGACCTGATTGAGGGTTAGTGCGTATGATGCATTTCCTTAATGAGATGGACCCGGATGTGCTAGGGCTAACAAAGGATGTCCTTTAGTCGGAGGTATACCTTTCATTTTTGTTAACTTTTTTCCTTCTAATTTCTTTTTTTGCCTCGGACTGACTAATTTTCTCTTTTCTTATTTTTCCTGTAGTATGCCTAGGTGTCGACTACTAGGTTCAAATACATCTGAGATTGGGTGGATTCTACGACGACTCATATCAAGGATTCGATCCCGTTTCCTTCTTACTTGGTTCCATTTTCTTCGTCTGTAGAGGGGTCTGGATTAAGTAGTGTAGGCTCTTCACCACGTCGTCGGGGAAAGCGCGTACGCTGCAAGGACGGGGGTTCTTAGAGAGAGAGAGAGAAAGAAAAGAGAGAGAATATTTAGAGAAAGTGTGGGGGATTGGGCTGAGTCCCGTGGTTTTTGTATTTTCCTACAAGGTAAATGTAATAAAGCAATATATATGCAATGGAATGAAGTTTTTATTAATTTATTTTTTCTTTAATGACTTAGTGCCCTTTTTACTTTGCTGTTGAGACCATAAAAATGATTATAATAACTTAAAAGAAAACGATTTTTTTTTTGAGAAATTATAAGTAAAATAGGTGGAAATGGCCTGACTTCAAAAATAAAAATAAATTTGGAGTTTTGTATTTTGACAAAGAAGAAGAAAAAAATGCTAAAAATTGGAGGATGCCGATCCGCATACCCTTTGTCTTGCCTGTCGGCAGTTCAGTCTAGTCCAATTATCCCAAGGCTTTGATTGCACTTTCTTCAGCTACTTGGTCCTTGATGGGGTAGGGTTTCATCCGAATTTTTCAGGCCCCTTGTCTTTAACCAACTTTGTTAAGTATAAAAATAGGTAAAGGTGGAGTATTTTCTTCACTCATCCACATTTCCTTTCTTTTACTTATTTCTTGCTTATTATCTCATCATTTCTAATATGTCTCTTCCCGAAAGTGTTTAATTCCATTTTTACCTCAAAAACTTAAAGGCTATGTGCTCATATAATGTAGAATACGATGCCTTCAACATGCATTGGGTTTCCTTCTAGAACAATCGACCTATTGAATGGAACATACTGATAATGGCGGTATAATTATGGTACCCCGAGGATAATGTTTTTCGCTTTATCTTGGACGAAGTCTGCCCAATTTATAAAGAGTTATCTACTATGATGGGGATAAATCCAAGTGTTGCGGCGACCATGCTTGAATTCTCGAGGTCTCCCCGAGAGCTGTTAGCAGGACTTCCCCATATTTCACCCTCGACGGCTCGGTCATTGGTTTCGAAAGGAATTATCTTTTTACTAACCATTCTACATTTTGTGTGTTTGTAGGATGTTGGTGATGCTAGTTATGCCTGAGCCATTATCCTTGGCTTAACTTCAAAGTTATTATTGGTTATAGGGGACCTGCTGTTGGATCCTTAACTTACAAACATCATTGCATGGATGTTATATCATCGCAATCTTACGGTGGTGGTATTGGAGGAGACCCTGAATGGTCTAGATGCTTGGATGGAAGGTCGTTCTGACTTTCTGAGAGGCATCCCAGTTATGCTATTCAGGTGGCTGTTAGAGAGATTCCGTATGGCGATCCCTCCTGAATATCCCTTGGTAGTTGTGCCGAATTTCTTTACTCGCTACTTTATCATCTTAGGCATGAATATCGAGAGCTGGAAGAACTAATTTGTGGAGCATGGGGATCAAGGTTTGCGTTGATCAGTGCCTTGGTGGGGGAGTTGCAGCCTATTCTATAACTGGAGGAATACCTGTATGTTCGATTGGTTGGACTTCGATAGACCTCTTTTTACTTTTCCTAGCAGCTCCTGTGTCAATTTGGATGGGAGCAGATTATGCCACCTTGTCCACTAGACTTCTTTCCAGTAGAAGATTTGACGGAGGGCATACACATGTGGTTGGGCTCTCTATAGGAGAATCATCGATCACCAACCCTTCCTTATCAATCTATTAGTAGAGTTTGGCATGTTTTGGGGGATTTCATGAAGTGGTTGTGGAGGAGGGTAGTGGCTAAAATACTGGACGAATAGACTCAACAGAGATGGCTCGCCATATTTGACACCATGGAGGGAGGTGTTGTGGTTTTTCCTAAGCTGGTCTGGGAGTACCGTTCCATGGAGAGCCTTCAGTATTCCATCCAAGCAAGGGAAGTTTGTGGACCCCAAGACGTAGATGACGATGGGGCTAGTTCTTCTGGCAGATGCGACTAGGATCCATGGGGAGTTTTATTTGTGAAGCTTTTGTAATGGTGTTATGTTTGGTTATGTATGTGGTTGTTTTTGGGTTTATCAGGAATACATTTGGGAAGGTTTTAGTTTGTTTAGGAGTAGTTTTGGTTTCTATTTATTTGGCGGGGGAAGTTTTTTTAATCCCTTAGCTGATATTTCGTGTTATTGTAGTGATATTTCTCAAAGAGAAATAAAAAGGTTTTTGGTCATCTAGTTGTTCCTCTTGATGAGTTTTTCATTTGAATTATCAATACATTTGAATTATCAATACCAATCTCTAAGGCATACATAATCCTTTTGTTCATGTAAATGAAAAAAATGAACTGTCGTTCTAGAAGATAAGAAAATAATAGCATTTTGTGAAAAAAGAAGGGGGTCGTGCTTAAGTAAAGCGTATGAGTTGCCTATGTACCATTGGAGAAAAAATTTCTGAGTTTCATTTTTAAAAGTAAAAATATTTTTAGAGGATCACGCCACTCGTAGTTCTAAGTAAAGGGACATGAAGAATTGTTTTTTAATAGAAGGGGGATACGAAGAGTCGTAGTGCACCAAGATTAAGGGTAGAATTTCTTGAGACGGTCGAAGTTGACTAAAGGGTCCATCTCTTCCCCATCGAGGTCGGTGAGCGTAGCGGTGCCACCGGATAGGATTTTCTTCACAATGTAGGGGCCGCTCCAATTGGGCTTGAATTTCCCTCTAAGGCCCCAAACGGGCTCTACGATTTCTTTAAGGTTATTTCCCCTTCTCGATCACTACGATCCTTGACTCTCGTATTGAATAATTGTGCTATTCTTCTATTATACTTTTTATATGATATAAAGCCTTTAGCCTTCTTTCATCTAAGAGTGAAAACTCGTCAAGACAGCTTTGATGTTAGTCTCCCTTGCTAATTTTTCTATCATGCACGATGCGTAGTGAAGGAATTTCTTGCTCAATGGATAGGACTGCTTCCATGTCATATACCAGAGAGTAAGCGGTGGCCCCAATAGATGCTCAAACTAAAGTGTGGTAGCCCCATAGGGTGTAAGGGATCCGATCAACACAATCTCGGAAATTGTCGATCATTTTGCTAATGATTACTTTGAGGTTCTTATTAGCAACTTCAACTGAACCGTTGGTTTGAGGTAGGTAGAGAGAAGATTTGTGTATCTGAATCCCATACTCCTCGACCACTTCAGTGACTTCTGCCTCGAAATGTAACCCATTGTCTGATACTAGCTTGTGCGAGATCCCATATCAGCAGATGATATTTTTTTGAATGAACTTGTGTAAGGGAAAATTTTCAATTGAGTCAATTTGTAGTGTTGTCTTAATTCCAGACAAAACTCATTGAGTCATAGGATAGATGTTAGTTGTACCTCAAGCCTATGACATTTGAAGACGATGCGACCAAGCAACAATGTAAATATTATTGAGGGTTTCAAGTGCCTTGTTTATCGTCATTAATTGTCTCATTTTCCAAGGTCTCCAAATGTATGAATGAATTAATATATATATATATATATATATATATGTAGGAGCTTGGGAAATAATTTGGGTGTTCTTTTTATAAGCTTTTATTGTCAATGACTTTTTGTTTTTCTCAGAAAGTCATTTTAGAACTTTTCATAAAAGTTTTTGGGCTTTAAAATAATTTTAGATTTTCTGTAAATTCATTCGAACAAACCTGGAATCTCGTTCGAACGAAATTACCAGGTCGTTCGAACGAACTTCTACTGACATTGTGCATAGTTTTTTCTGTTTTCTCGTTAGAAGGTTGTTGGAATGAAGTCGTTCGAACGAAATATCGAACAAGAAGTTTTCTAAAATCTCGTTCAAACGAACTTCGAAACTATTATCTCATTTGAACACGGTCGTTCGAACGAACTCAAAATGTCGTTCGAACCACATTTCAGCGGCAAATTATTTTCTGACAGTTTTTATTTTAACTTCGCACTCTCCCACTTTGTCCAACAGTTTTTAACCACTTCGGGGCCACAATTTTCGATAGATTTTTGGAGAGACTTTCAGACTTTTGGAGAGATAAACTTTTTCTTCCAAATGTCCATTTTTATGTGAGAGTTTTTAGGAATTGATTTCTTCAAGCCACACATGTTTACACCCATGTTACTAGTTTAATCCAAGTTCCTATTTATATATCCTTGCTTAGAGATTGTTTGGCATTGGGTTTCTTCTCTACCCATCAAAGAAGATTATTTGGGTTCCTTCTCTACCCAAAAGGGAGATCATTTTCTTGGTTCGTGGTGTGCATATGTTGGAAAGGCCATCATATGTTTTGATGATAGTTGTACTCCATCGGTGGATTCCTGCAATGGAGTCCATAGTTATCGACTAGGTAGAGGTTAATGCAAGAAGGAGCGTCGAGGCTTGAATGCTTGTCTTGTATTTGTAAACATACAATACTTAGTGGACTTGTAGGCAGGGTCATCTAAGGTTTTTATCGTTATGGGGTTTCCTCATACATCGCGGCGTAGTGTGTTTATGATTTATTTTTATCTTGGAAAAGTTTCAGTTAGATGCATGTGTAGGTTAATAAGACAAAAAAAAATTTAAATCACAACTCATGTTTAATTTATTGCTATTCAAATATATGGGAAATTTTAGTTTAATTTAATTCAAGTCAGCATTAATTTAATTTGATAATATTCATGCTTTGTTGTTTAACTTGAATTGGATTGAATTTTGTTTTAAGTGAAATTTATAATGTTTGTGTATTTTAATTTCACTTTAAGTTTAATTTAATTTTCCAAGTGTTTGATTGTCATTTTAAAGTAAAGAAAATTAAATAATTTTTGAAAAATTAAATTTTGGTATATCATTGAACCATCTCATAATTTGAAGCTTAAAATTTGGGGGCACCCGCCCACAACAAGTGGTATCAGAGGGGAGCTAAATTATTGCGTTAAGATCTTATTTTTGTTTGGTTTAAAAATTGAAAATTCACAGTTTTCAAAATTCCCTATTTTTTATGGTTCCAATTATGCGTATTGGAAAATGTGTATGAAATCGACTGTTAAGTCCTTAGATGAGGGGGGGGGGGGTTGTTAAATTGTAGTTAATGGGTGGTCTCCACCTATGTGTCTAGTTGAAAATGAGCTTGTATATAAACCCGTAGAGAGATGGAGTGAGAATGAACTTAAATTAGCAAATTTTAATTCCCATGGTTTGAATGCCCTCTTTAGTGTGGTTACGCCCGATGAGTTCCGTCGGATTAAGACGTGTGAAATGCTTAAGGAGGCTTGGGATATTCTCCAACTCACCCATGAGGGAACAAGTATCGTTAAGTCTTCAAAGCTATAAAACCTCACCACTCAATTCGAAACCACTAAAATGCTTGAAAGTAAGACTTTTGATGAATTTTATGGTAGACTGTCTGTTATTGGTAATTCATCCTTTAATTTGGGAGAAAAGATACTCGACAATCGTGTAGTAAAGAAAATTTTGTGGTCCTTACCTGATAGGTTTTATTCAAAAAGTGACCGTTTTAAATTCTTTACCCACTTTAGCCTCTATGAAACTTGAATAGCCCGTATGTGACTTACAAACCTATGAACTTGACATGTTTACCTGCAAGGACGAGAAGAAGAAAGATAAGGGCATCGCTTTGAAAGCCTGAAAGGAGGAAGAATAAGTTTCCGATGATAAGAGTGACATCGATTTCGATGAGATGGATATGTTTAATAGGAATTTTAGAAAAAATCTTAAGTTTAATAAAGATAATCTTAAAAAGGATTTTAAGAAATTTGATAAATCTAAGTATAACAGAGCCGAAAAATTCCCTACAAAACATAATGAAGATCTTAATAGGGACGACTTGAATATATGATATGGTTATGAGGTTTATCGCCATAGATCAAGAGAGTGTCCCACTAAACTAAGGAGGGAGGCAAAGCAACCAATTTCATACAATGATTCCTTTAGTGATAATGATAAGGAAGAGGGACCCAATTCTCCCATTGAGCGCAACTTTACCGCGTCCATGGCAAGTCATGTAAGTGAAAGTGAGAAATCGTCCAATGATGACATCTTCATACATGACACATTCAAGGCCATTGTTTGTGAATCCCCAAAGTTTCATGGCATAGAGAGTGGAGTTGAAAGTGAAAGTGAGAATCAAGAAGAGGTTGATGTGAGTAAACTTCAAGTAGCTTTTCAAGAGTTGTATGTCGAATCAATGCACATAAAAAGGGCTAACTTGAAGTTGGAATCTTTTTTAAGAGAACGTGCCAATGTTAATAATGAGAGTGCTTTAGTGGAAGACCTTAGGACGCATGAGAGAGCTCTTCGTAAGAAGCTTGCGTATGTAGAAGGGGAGAAAATAACCTTATAGGTTTAATGGAGGCTTTGAATAAAGAGAATCTCGAGTTTGAAAAGAGTAAGTGTTTGCTTGAGTCACGTATTTTAGAGAGGAAAGAAAAGTTGAGAGACTCAAGTCGAGTCAAATTTAATTTGGAATGTAGGTCCAAAAAATTAGACAAAATACTTGGAACCGTCCAAATTAAAAATGACTTGTGTTGTATTGGCTTCAATACTCAAAATGATTCAATTAATAAAGACAAAACCATAAGTTTGAGAGAATCTAATAGGAACACTTTCAAATGTCAATCCTTAGGTACTACTTTTCACCGGGTCTTTAGATTCTCACATTGTCGTCGAAAACATCATCTTATAAAATTTTGTTTTGACCTCAAAAAAGGTTCTAGGAAGTCCAATGGTAGAGTCACTAAAATTCCCAAATCCCGAGAGTGTCACGCTTCACTAGTTTGTGTTAGGAAATTCGATTTAGTGGATATACAAGATAGGATTTTGTTGACACCCCGCCTAATTAAATACCGGGCGATCACTCCTTTATTAAATTAAAATCAAGGTGAACAGTTGGTTCATTCTTAGCATCACTGTCGTAAAAATACTTTTCCAATTTAAACACCCTAAATAATTAAGCTAAGTGTCAAAACCATTTAAAACCTTATTCTCATTTTATTAAATCCGGTTATAAAACCTTAAACCATTAACATCTAAAGAGTCACACATTAAGAATAAAAATAGAATTGAACATACACGAATTTAATCATCAAAATAAATCCCAACATTTACAACACTAAAGGAAAACATCCTGACAGTAATAAATCCCAAAATAAAGGTACTGAAAGTAAAAATTTCAATCTCTGACAATACCAACTAAATAATAGAAAGAGGGCGACACATGCCCCTGCTGGATAAAACTGAACTAGGAGTACAATCAAATGGATGAAGTCGTCTAAACAACATGCATGTAACTCCCACCTAAGCTGCAGCACGTTCCTTCCAAAGGATCCTAAGTAAGACGCCCCTGTGGCTGGGCACCTGTAATACATACATATATATACAAGAGAGAAAGAGAAATAGAAACGGGTCAGAGCCCGATAGTGTATATGATTTAAAAATTCGTTTGCAAGTATTTAAATTAATTACAGGCTAATGCAACATATTAGTGCGACACTCTCTTGAGAAATTCTCACCTCTCTTCTAATGTGCACACCTATCGCACTAACCTTCCCAATGGTCTATCTCGTCATATACCACACTATCTTTCCCCAATGATTTAACTTATCTTAGGTTATTCGCAGGATTTACAACTGAACAACAAAAGTATTTAAAACGTAAGATTTCAATTTGTAACCAAGGTTCTCCTTTTAACTTTATTAATCAATAAAGTTTTCTAATGTCATATTATACTTTCTCGAAACAATTATTTATAATTTGAGTCATCAACCATGTCCTACATATCAAATCACAGTAGGCAGTTCCAGATTTTAGAATTTCATATATATATTAACTACTCGTATAATATATATATCATAACAGTACCCCACATAAAAACTATGGTGCGGGCATACTCTGCTATCCAATCCCCGTATCAATCGTACTAAAGGGAATACAAGTTCAGAATCACTCTCGAACTGTATAAATACATACACAAACAATATTGAGGCGAATCATAGTTTCTAAGTCCAAGAGGTCAGTACATTCCCTCACGTCTCTTAGGACCGTGACTACCGATTCGATAGCTTGTAACTAGGATTCCTATCTTCTAGGGCACGAGTCAATATCCCCCATAAGGCACACGAGATAAGATCGTCCCAGGGCGGTAACCTCAGGGATAGCAAGTAGCGCGGGCATGATTTTCACAAGTATATAATATATGCATACACAATCATATAAATATACCACTTTTATTATATCAATTTAGGTTTATCTAATAACCCACATTCACAACATTTATCCTTATTTTCCCATTATTATTTATCAAGTACAATGGTTCGTTTCTAACTTTAATTCGAAGGGTTTTTCCAACTTACTATGTAACCCTCATGGACTCCATTCTTCCAAATGTACAATTCAGTAGATATCCATTTATGTTCCAACGTAACTCTCTCTTACGTGTCTCTCCCCTTTAATATATACTTACATTATCCCTTATGCAAAATATCCCAAAAATATAGATTTCGCCTTACATTAAAGGATTTTGAATTTTATTTTCAAATATGAGAATTTCAAACGGTTTCGAAATCGGAATTTAAAATGGAGTTTTAATTGATTTTTTTTTAATCTCTAAGAGTCCTCAAAACATAAAACTGTCTAGCAAAAAAAAAATATTAAAAAATATTGAACGGTCCGATCGAGCTGAATTTTTTTTCTGTAGCTTCCTCTCATCTTCAGCTAATTCTCTATAATATTTCATCAAATTCCAACGGCCCGATCGTCCGGAATAAATGTTTTTGTGTTTGTATCTGATTAGAAATCTTTTCTTAATCAAACTCTTAATCCTTTACATGACAAGGGATTTCCAGAATATCATATAAATCATCACTACATGAAAATTTCCCATCTCAAATTGGGTTTTTCTTCCATAAATCTCATCCTAATAACTCCTAAACTAATATGGATGATGCATCAACAAAATAAGAAAGATAAACACTTGCCTGAGATTTTCAGAAATCTAGTTTGGTGTTGAATTTGGTGTGGTTGTGTTCCCCGTCTCGCGATCTACGCGTTGGTGGTGGCCGCGGTGTAAACGGATGAGTTTTGAGCCTTGGAATGCCTTGAGAGCTCTCTCCTCTCCTCTCCAATGGCCGTTCTAGTGTTTTGAGTTATCTAACCCTAGGAGATAACCTAAACATCTGATATAACCCCTTTAATTTTCGTGGGTTTAATTACCCAAAAATACAAAATGACTAAAATGCCCTCCCGGGGGTACTAATTAGGCCTAAAAACGCCCCGAGACCCAAATCAAATACCCGAGTATACTTTTCTGACTATCTCGACCCTTACGGACGCGTTGGCCCACTCAAAATGACCATACGAACAACCTATAAAATATTCACTTTTATTAATCCACATTAAGTCCCGACACGACACAGGCGCGTCCGGACTTAAATTTCCACAATTGTCATTTTATTCACACGTGACAATATTATAAAAATAAATCTCATATATTAATATACTCATCCAGTAATATGAAAAAAATAATATATTCCCAATAATTACTAACTCTTGTCACACTAGTAAATATTTAAAACAACATTTCGGATTAAAATTAAATTAATTTATCTCAATTAAATTTAACAAATCCTTAAATTTAAAAGCCATGAAAATACGGGGTATTACAATTTTGTATTCTCATTTGCTCGCTCGTGATACCTCCCTTGCAAATCAAAAGGTTGAATGTGTTAGTTTGTTTTGCATACACTAGCTTTTGTGCATAATAATATATTCTTGCTAGTTGTATGTTTGTTTGTCATTTTCTAGTATTTGCTTCATCATATATGTGTTGCTAGAATTATGACTTGTGTATCTTTTCTATTTATTTTATTTATTATTTCTTATTAAAAAAATACAAAAAGATTTTTGTTTTCCTTTGAGTTGAATTTTTTTTGTTTGGTGAAATTTTTTGAAAAACTCAAAAAGATTTTTTTTTTGTGTGTGTATTTTAGTCTTACACATTTTATGTGGCATATACTTGTGTTTGAATCCAATATCACATCCTTTTCCATGTGACTAGAAATTTTGGTTAGTATTTTCAATCCTTAAAGTGTTCTTTATCATGCTTGCATGGAGTAGTTTGAGTTTGGCTTACTTAATGGATTCTCTTTTTATATGCCTTGATTCACACATGCACGAGCTCATTTGAAATTTAACTTCACATTTAAATTTGAGCTAAGTGAGATATTCTCCTATCAATTTAGTCATCTATATGTTGCTATTACTATGGAGGATTTGTGCATATAATAACCATTTCCCGGATTTAAAAAATAGAAAAATATTTATCCGGTGTATTTGTTTATCAATGGAATCCGGTTGCGAAAGACAAAATTACTTTGCATGAAAAGCCACCATTGAAACTTGGCCTAAAAATGTGGCATTAAAAAATTAGCTAAGGCCTTCATTATTTAGCTGGTATGTTCATAAAAAAAAATAAAAAGTATATTAATAAGGAAGTTTAGTTGGATATATCAATGGGTTTGCACAATGACTTTGTATCATAGTTAAGCTATTTTGTCATGACTCCATTGGTTTGTAGAATCATCGAAATTCTAGGCTTATGTGCATTGTGTATGTTTGTTCTGTGAGGTCACTTTATCTTATCACATGAGGCTATATTTAAGTTTGATAAATTTTTGCAATCAAACGAGAACTCCGTGAACATGTTTAGGTTATTGGGCCTAAATTCTTTTGTTCCTAGTTCACACCCCTTCACTTCCGTTTACAACATGTATTTAGACACGTTTTTTCCATACGAGTGTGGAAAGATCAATGTATTTTGTGTCGTGTCTGGTGTTTATACCTATGTATATGTGCGTGTGCATTACTGGTATATTTGTGTGTGTATATATATGGTATTGCTTTGTTTTTGAGTCCTTGCCTTGTTTGCTAATTCATAAATAATTTGTGTTAAAAAATGATACCTATCTTGTTGCAAATTGTGTTTGATGTCTATAAGGATAAAATTTCCAATTGAGTCTTAATGTAGTTTTGACTTATTCCCAAAACAAAACACTTTTGAGTCATAGTTCTATTTTTTATTTGTCACGATCCCACACAGACTATGACGTACAGAAGACATTGCAGTAAAGCTTCAAGGAATTAATTATGCCGAAGTATAATTGGTGCAAGTTTCTTCGTCTTCAAAGTTTAATTGTATTTCGAGATCACTCAGGGATGAATGCATAATATTAATGGGACTCGAAATTATTTTTCATAAAGATAAGGTTGTTATTTTTATTAAATAAATGTTTTCTAAAATGTTTTAAGTGTTTGAAAATGTTTATAGTTCATTTTAATATGAGAAGGACGAATTCGCGTTGGTTTAAATTAGGACTCTAATCTCGCGCGTTGTTCAAATGACATATTGTGTCATTCAAGCAAGATGCCATGTTGTTCGAATGAGAGGTCATCTCATTCGCGCGACAATTCTAGTCGTTCGAACGAACCACCGCCTTAAGAAAAATATTTATATAGGTGTTTCCTTCAGATTTGAGTGAGTGTGCATTCTGCAAAAATAGTATACAAACCAGAGAGTTTATAGAAACATGTTTACAATGGTTTTTCAAGTTTAAAACATCCTTTGAGTTTAAAAAGGTCCGAGTATCATTATTATATGTTATGTGATCTTGTTTTCACCAAGAAGAAGGTTTCAATTGAAGTAAAATTGTTGATTTTGCGGTGAAGATTCGGTGCAGTCTGGTTTCAACATCGTAGACGTTACAAGCTATATCGGTGGACACCGAGAAATACGTGGATGCGTGTGTTGTGGACGAGCATTGCAGGAGAAGGTTACTTTCTACGTGGGCATAGCGAGAGCAGGAGTTGAAGATCAGAGGAGCATCAAGTCTCGTGGGTTGATCGAGTCATTGAGTAAGACTATCGTCTTAACCTTTGTAATACTATATTTATAGTGATTGTCTGGTTTGGGTCATCCGAAGTTTTTCCCGTTTGTGATTTTCCTAGTACATTCGAAATTGTGAGTATTCTTTACTTAATTTTACTTTCTTTAATCACTAGATGAATGTTTAGTATTAATCAAGATAAAATTTGGTTAAGTTAGAAATTGTTCACAACTTGGTGAGAATTACAAATGGGAAAAAGATTTTTCACAAAAATAGATTTTTTTTGTCATCCTTAAAACACTTTCCACGTAAGGTATTAAAAGGGACCATCAAATTGGTATCAGATCTAGAAACATTTTTTTATTGTATTTGATCCCTTGTGTTTTTCAGGATGAATTTTTGGGGTTTTGAAAGTTTTCGTGCTCCTTTTTTTGATGGCACAAATTATGCTTATTGGAAAATGCGAATGCAAAGTGCTTTAAAATCTATTGATGGGCATGTTTGGTTAGCAATTGGAAAGGGTTGGACACCACCAGTCACATGAGAGGGTGAGGTCACTAGTTTAAAACCCATTGAGTCATGGACTGATGCTGAACATAGGCTTGCACTGTACAACTCTAAAGGTCTGCACGTAATTTCCTCATAGAGATTAACAGAATTATTATGACTTTTGAAACTTCAAAAGTGGCTTGGGATACACTTTCACTTACTCACGAGCGCACTAGCACGGTTAGGGAGTCTAAGTTACAAAACCTCACTACACAGTTTGAAATGATTAAAATGTTAGATAATGAGTCGTTTGATGAGTTTTACGCTAAGTTGTCTAATACTGTCAACTCGTCGCTCAACTTAGGTGAAAGGATTCCCGACAACCGTCCCATAAAGAAAATTTTGAGATCTTTGTCGAGTAGGTTTGATGCAAAAGTGACTATTACTCCTTAGGAATGCTTGATTTGATGAAACTTAAAGAGATTGTAGGTGACTTATAAATCTATGAACTCGATATGTTTACCTCCAAACAAGTGCCAAAGAAAGAAAATGGAATTGCTTTGAAAACCCGGAAGGAGGAAACTAAAGTTCCGGATGACAATTCTGATTTCGATTTTAAGGATGTCGCCTTGTTGGCTAAAAAATTCAAAAAATTTCTTAAGTTTCAAAAGAAATCAAATGATGCCAAAAAGTTTGACAAATTCAAGAACAACAAGGTTGAATCCACCCCTAAAGATAAAAGTGAGAAACTTAATAGGGTTGAGTCAGATAGGTGTTTTGGGTGCGAGGGGCATGGTCATAAAGTTACCGAGTGTCTTACTAGACTTAAGAAAGAGGGAAATAAACCGATAGCTTATAATGCCACCTTAACTCATAGTGATACGGAAGAGGGAGAGAGTTCCCCCAATGCGAGAGAGTTTGTTACTTTTTTAACATATCATGTGAGAAACGACGACAAATCTTCCCATAAAGATTCTCATGTGCATGACACTTCTAAGGAAATTGAATCCCAAGTAAGTGAGGGTGATGTGAGTGAGGCTGAGGAGGTGGATGTGAAATAGTTGCAAGTTGCATTTAATGAGTTGTATGCCGAGGCAGTGAAAGTGAAAAAGGCTAACTATAAATTGCAAGCTAGGTTGAATGAGTGTGCCATGAAAAATATTGATGCTTTGATTGAGGATCTTAGGGCACGAGAGAAGAAGCTTGCGGAGAAGTTAAAGTATATAGAAAAATATAGAGATAGTCTTCGTGGTTTGATGGAGACTTTGAAAAAGGAGTTGAGTTTGAGGAGTCTAGGCGTGTGCTTGAGTCTAGGATTCATGAGTTGGAAGAAAAATTAAAAGACTCAAGTAAGGTTAAGTTTGACTTAGAATCTAGGTCGAAAGAAGTTTGATAGGATGTTAGGCACCGTCCAAGTCAAAAGTGATATGTGTGGTATAGGTTACAACGATAGTGTTCCCATTCCCAAAGCCAATACCAACCGTGTGAGAGAGCCCACAAGGAACGTGAGGAGAGGTCGATATTTTAGTAATCATTCCCGTCGTCTTTATACTTGCACAAAATTGGGTAGGAAAGGTTACATTAGACGTTTTTTCTATGACCTTAAGAATGCTCCTCGGAAGTTTAGGAATAAAGTTATGTCGGTTCTCAAAAACCCCACCTGTTATGTTACACTTACTTAGGTTAGGAAATCGAACTTAGAGGCTTTAGGAGTAAAACTTCATGGTTCTCATTTGGTTGCACTTGATTCTTACCATGCTAAATCTAAAGGTTGAGTGTGTTACCTGCGTATCATTTTGTATTATATATTCATTCATTGAGTCTTATTTGAAAAATACAAAAAGATTTTGTTTTTGAAAAAAAATTGAGAAAATATAAAAAGATTTTTCTTTTTTGAGTCAAAATATGTTGAAAAAGCCAAAAAGATTTTCGATTTGTTTTTTTCTTTGAGTTTACATGTTTGATGTGGCATATTGGTGTTCTTAGACCCCATTAATTTCATTATCCATGTGGCTAGGACATTTGGTCATAATTATTCATATTTAGAATGATCTTAACCATTGTATTATGGGGCAGTTTCGAAGTTGATATGCATTTTAATTCGACTTTGTATATATGCCATCTTCGCACACGTGCTCGAGTTTATATAGATGTTTGACATCCCTTGTATATTTGAGTTTGGTGAGACATTCTTATCTCAGCTTTGTCATCTATGTGTAAGTAGACATAAGTACGAGGTGTGCATGTGAACCGTTTACCGTGAGGATAATAATTGAAAAAATGATGAATGTTTACGAGAAAGGGATGCGAGAGTATAAAATTGACTCGTCATGAAAGCCACCATTTAAAACATCCCAAAAAAATTGAAAGGAAATAAAAAGAATTATATGCCAATATGGGCCAAATTAGTTTTTGTTCATTCAAAAGATTATATGATATAATTGAGGGAGTTTGGATGGATAAATTAAACGGGTTTGCACCATGAATCCCAAAGTTTAAAAAATTGTGTCATGATGCTATTGTTTGTAGAACCGTCAAAATTCCGGATTTATGTGCATATTTGATTGTTTTGTTCATTAGACTCACACATTAATTGTCACATATGTCTAAAACAAAGTTTGATGATTTATCGCTATCAATTAGAGCTTCTTGATCGTTTCGATGTGTTGGAATTATGATTCGTTTGTTGTAGTTCACGCCCATACGTTCCATGTTCCTATTTCAACACATTGATACTATTTTAGCATGTAACCTACTTTGTTTTTTGGTTGAGTTTTCTGTTTTAGCTACTGAAAAGGCACTATTTTGGATCTGTCAGGCCCTTCCTGGTACTTTTTTATGGAATTTTTTTCACTCGGCCAAACTGTTTGATTATCTGGGCATTCTGGGAAAGTTTCATTTTCTCGTTCAAGCAAGAACTGATTTCATTCGAGCGACCCATATATGTCCTGTGAAGTTGTCGTTCTAACGACAACCCTTCTCGTTAGAGCGATAAGAAGTTTTGTTTGAGCGACCTATTTGGTTTTCTAGTCTATTTTGTTTCAGTGTCCTATTGCATATTGTGCACATTTTGGTACTGGGTTGGTTCTGAACTGATTGTTTATATGCAGATTCACATGATCACATCGTTTATTGCATAGGGTCGTTTAGTCACACCTACTTAGATTGTTGATTCATATTGTGTGACTTGATTGTTTGCTAGATACGGATTTGATATTGGTCATCATACTTAGATGGTTGTCTATGTTTACCTGCATACGCTATATATTGGTATATCTCATGATAGGTAGTTTATCTTTTAACCGAATTATTTATTCGAGACAAAAAGGGGGAGATATGTTTGTGATGTAGGGGGACTTTTTGTGACTTTCATAATTGTATACAAAGTGGTATCATGCTTTACTCACCTAACAAATGATTTGGATATGATTTTTTATATTGTTTTTTATCATTTGTTCCTCCATACTTCACTAGGTATTTGTTTGTATCATGTGTGTAGGTATGCTTAAAAAGACTGGATATATCAAGTCTACATAACATTCAGAGACAATTCATGCTTGTCATACCATATTGTACTGGTCTTGTCCTGTAACTTCTGTTTTGGGTTTATGGGATGGGAGTTAGGCGTCACATGATGTGACGGCCCAACTTAGGCATTTCACTATTGATTTTGTCCCGAAATAGTCAAAGCGAGAGATTTGTAAGGGAAAAATTTCCAATTGAGTCTTAATGTAGTTTTGACTTATTCCCGGAACAAATCATGTTTGAGTCATAGGTCTATTTTTAATTTGTCATGATACGACACAGACTATGACGTATTAAAGACGTTGCGGCAAAGCTTTAAGAAATTAATTATGCCAAAGTATAATTGGTGCAAGCTTCTTCGTATTCAAAGTTTAATTGCATTCCGAGATCACTCGGGTATGAATGCATAATATTAATGGGACTCGGAATTAATTTTCATAAAGATAAGGATGTTATTTTTTATTAAATAAATGTTTTCTAAAATGTTTTAAGTGTTTGTAACTCTTTAGAGTTCGTTTTAATCTGAGAAGGAAGAATTAGAGTTAGTTAAAATTAGGACTCTAATCTCACACATTGTTCAAACGACAGACTATGTCGTTCAAATGACGCACTATGTTGTTCAAGCGAGATGCCACGTCATTCGAACGAGGTCATCTCGTTCACGCGATAAGTCTAGTCATTCGAACGAACCACCACCCTAAGAAAAATATTTATAGGCGTGTTTCCTTTAGATTTGAGTGAGTGTGCATTTTGCAAAAACACTATACGAACCAGAGAGTTTCTTAACACATGTTTACAAAGGTTTTCTAGTTTAAAACATCCTTTGAGTTTCAAAAGATCCAAGTATCATTAGTATATGTTCTGTGATCTTGTTTGCACCAAGAAGAAGGTTTCAATTGAAGTAAAATTACTAGTTTTACACTGAAAATTCTGTGGAGTCCGATTTTAACATGGTAGATGTTAAAAGCCATATCGGTGAACACCGAGATATACGTGGACGCGTGTGTTGTGGATGAGCATTGAAGGAGAAGGTTACTTTCTACGTGGGCACCGTGAGAGGAGTGATTTAAGATCAGAGGAGCATCAAGTCTCTTAGGTGGATCGAGTCATTAACTAAGACTACCATATATACCTTTGTAATACCATATTCATAGTGATCGTCTGGCTTGGGCCGTCCGAGGTTTTTCCCGTTTATGTTTTTCCTCGTACATCCGGCGTTGTGAGTATTCTTTACTTTATTTTACTTGCTTTAATCATTACATGGATGTTTAGGATTAATCAAGATAAAATTTGGTTAAGTTAGAAATTGTTCACAACTTGGTGAGAGTTAAAAATTGGAAAAAGGGTTTTCACAAAAATAGAATTTTTTTTATCATCCTTAAAACACTTTACATATAAGAAATTAAAAGGGACCATCAATATCCCATGTGCATCATAGTACATTTTAATGGTATCTTTTGTCATCTCATCATTGGTGATATTTATTAATCTTTGTATGGATTAGTCGTACCTCATTGTTGCCCATATGCTTTAATGCTTTTATCACTTTATGCACCATTGCATGTTTATCTTTTTTTCCTTATTCATATCCCGTGTGTAGTTTAGGGGTAGTATTTGCTTTAATTGGGGGAGAAATAAGTTCTTTTACTCTTAACCTTTGTCGATTCCTGAACAAAAAGGGGGAGAAATGGTATCTAATCCTTTGAAATTTAGGGAGATCTAACTTAGGGAGAGACGTCTTTCTATGAAGATCATTGTTAGATAAAGGGGGAGTATTTAATTTTACGTATTTTATATTGTCATATTCCCTATACGTTTAATGGTGTGTTTAAGTGTGCAAGAATTTCTTTTTAGTGGCAAATTCCTTAAAGTGCCAAAGCATCTATGAGTCGAGTCAAGCATCTATTGTTTTTTTTTGGGGTGGCATTGTGTCTAGGCGTGCTTGACGGCCCATAGAATTTTTGGTTTGGTTTTGTCCCGGAATAGCCAAAGGGGGAGATTTGTAAAGGCAAATTTTCAATTGAGTCAATTTGTAGTGTTGGCTTAATTTTGGAAAAAACTCATTAAGTCATAGGATAGATGTTAGTTGTACCTCATGCCTATGACGTTGGAAGAAGTTGAAGACGATGCAACCAAGAAAAAGTGTAGATAGTATTGCTGGTTTCAAGTGTCTCGTGTCTCGTCATCAACATTTTCTCATTTTGTAAGGTCTTCAAAAGTATGAATGCATTAATATATATAAGAGCTTGAAAAATAATTTGGGTGTTCTTTTTATAAACTTTTATTGTCAACGGATTTTTGTTTTTCTCAGAAAATCATTTCATAAAAGTTTTTGGGCTTTAAAAGAATTTTAGATATTTTTTAAATTCGCTCGAACGAACCCGGAATCTCGTTTGAACAAAATTCCCAGGTTGTTCGAACGAACTTCTAATGACGTTGTGCATAGTTTTTATGTTTTCTCGTTAGAAGGTCATTGGAACAAAATATCGAATGTGAAACTTTTTAAAATCACGTTTGAACGAACTTGGAAATTGTAATCTCGTTTGAACACGGTTGTTTGAACGAACTCAAAATATCGTTCGAACAACATTTCAGTAGGAAATGTTTTTCTGACAGTTTTTATTTTAACTTCCCACTCTCCCACTTTGTCCAATGGTTTTTAACCACTTCGAAGCAACAGTTTTTGATAGATTTTTGGGGAGACTTTTAGACTTTTATATAGATAAACTTTGTCTTCCAAATGTCCATTTTGTTGTGAGAGTTTTCATGAATTAATTTCTTCAAAACACACATGTTTACGCCCATGTTTCTAGTTTAATCCAAGTTCCTATTTATATATCCTTGCTTGGAGATTATTTGGCAGCAGGTTTTTTCTCTACCCATCAAAGGAGATTGTTTGGGTTCCTTCTCTACATAAAAGGGAGATTGTTTTCTTGGTTCGTGGTGTGCATACATTGGAAAGGCCATTGTATGTTTTGATGGTAGTTTTGCCCCATCGCTGGATTTCGAGACTGTGGTGGAGTCCGTAGTTGTCGAGTAGGAAGAGGTTGGTGCAAGAAGAAGTGTCTAGGCTTGAAGGGAGTTGAGTCATGTGTTGTAAGTCTCATGTCTTGTATTTTTAAACATACCATATTTAGTGGACTTTTAGGTAGGGTCGTCCGAGGTTTCTCTCATTGTGGGTTTTTCTCGTACATCGCGGCGTAGTGTGTTTGTGATTTATTTTTGTCTTTCAAAATTCTGACTTAGATGCATGTGTAGGTTAATAAGATAAAAATTGGTTTAAATCACAACTCATGTTTAATTTGGTGCTATTTAAATATATGGCTAATTTTAGTTTAATTTAATTCAAGTCGGCATTAATTTAATTTGATAATATTCATGCTTAGTTGTTTAACTTGAATTGGATTAAATTTTGTTTAAGTGAAACTTATAATGTTTGTGTAGTTTAATTTCACTTTAAGTTTAATTAATTTTTCAAGTGTTTGATTGTGCTTTTAAAGTAAATAAAATTAAATAATTTATGAAAACTTAAATTTTGGTATATCATTGAACCATCTCATAATTTGAAGTTTTAAATTTGGGGGCACTCTCCCATAACAACTTGGCTAACCTTTTGGCATTCAGAACTGCGTATGGCTCGACTTCGACCCATTTGGTGAAGTAATAAATGGAAACGAAGATAAAGTCACGTTAGACAATTTTCATGGAGGTAAGTGCTTGAGATTGGAAAACCGTTTGCATTTAAGTCACCTCCAAACATAGGCGATGCAATCCTGAACAATGGTAGTACAATAGTAACCCTATCGGATGATTTTCTTGGTAAGCATATGGCCATTAATGTGGGGTCCCCACTCCCCGCTATGGATTTTCTGCATCATCTCTTCAATGTCAGTCCCTGCGCTGCAGTGTAAATAGGTCCATCGAAGTTTCTCATGAATAATACTGTATCATAGACAATGCACTTGGCATCCAGTTTGCAAATGGTTTCTCGGTATATTTTATTAGAATATTGGGGATGCCTACCGTGCTTGAGGAGGCGCCAAATATCATAGTATTGGTACGTCGGCTATATCAGGATCTTCTTCTGTAATGAGCTCAATGTGGTAGCAGTGGGTAGGTTTAGATTGCTTTTGGACAAGGAAGGGGGATATTATTATTCCTTCAGGTATGTTGACCATGGAGTCTAAGTAAGAAAGGCCATCGGCTAAGCTATTCTTTGCTTGGGGCAGGTAATGAAAGGTGATATCTTAGAATTTGGAGGTCGGGCCTTCTAGGTGGGAATGAAAGGTAATGAAAGGTGATATCTTCTGAGTACTTGACCAATGATGAGGGGTGAATCCTCATAGACATCTAGGTATATAATTCGTTTCTTGAGAGAGACTTTGAGTCCTACCATGCATGCCTCATATTCGGTCATGTTATTGGTGCAGGGTGAATATAACTTGATTTTAAGGGGAGTGTGAGAGTCATCAAGGGTGATTAGGAGTATCACAATGCCATATCCTTTCTTGTTGTCTGCACCATCAAATAAAATTTGACATCGGAGGTCTTCTTGGGAGGTACAAAGTATATTTTCATCCAAAAACTCAGAAAACCAAACATTGGTTTCTTCCATAGGATAGTTAGTGAGGTTGTTAGAGATGGCCCTTCCTTTCACGGATTTCTGTGTGCCATACGTAATATCAAATTCGACTAGCAGCATCAACCATCGGGACATTCGACTAGACAGGGCAGGTTTCTCGAGAAGATTTTTGATTGGATCCATTCAAGATCCAAGTTTGATGGGTAAAGTGAGCATGTAGTGTCGTAATTTATGGGTGACCCAGACAAGGGCGACACATGCTTTCTCCAAGGCAGCGTAATTAATTTTGTACCTGGGCAACTTGACACTGGCATATTAAATGGATCTTTCTTTGTGGTACTCTTCAAGGTATTGGGCTAACAAAGCCCCAACTACGGTGTCTATTACTATTCGGCATAGGAGTAGGGGGTAGACTAGGTTGTGGTGGCATGAGTACTAGAGGCCTGGTTAGATATTGCTTGATTCAGTCGAAGGCCTCCTAGAAATCTTCTTTCTAAACCTTGGTTGAATCCTTTCAGAGGAGTTTGAATATGGGTTCATAAATAGAAGTCAACTGGCTAATGATTGACTAATATACTGTAATTTTCCAAGGAATTTGTGGACTTCTTTCCCAATTTGGGGTGGTGGCATCTAGAATATGGCTTTCATCTTGGAAGGATTATCTTTTATCCCCTTTTTCTAATCATGAATCCCAAGATCTTTCCTTTGGTAATGCCAAAAACATAATTATGTGGGTTAAGTCGCATCTGGTATCTCCATAGTCGCTCGAAGATCTTCAAGAGAGCGGGAACATGAACTTCCCTAGTCTTAGACTTGATAATCATATCATCCATGTAGATCTCGATTTCTTTGTGTATCAGATCATGCAAGATGGTTATGGAAACCCTTTGGTAGGTAGGCTCTGCATTTTTTAGACCAAATGGCATAACGGTGTAACAGAAGGTTCCCTAAGGGGTGATGAATGCGATTTTCCCTTGATGACCCGGGTGAATCTTGATCTGATTGTATCCAGCAAAACCATCAATAAATGACTGATCGTGTTATCCATAATCATGTCAATATTGGGTAGAAGGTAATCATCATTTAGAGAGGCTTTGTTTAAATTTCGATAATCACCGCATATGCAAACTTTTCCTCCAGGTTTCAACACAGGTGCAATATTGGCTAGCCATGTGGAATATTCTATCACCCGGATAAAGTCCACGTTCAAATGTTTGACCACTTCTTTCTTAACCTTAAGCGACCATTTGGTGCAGAGTTTTTGCAGTTTCTATTTGATCGATTTGCATTCTGGGACCGTTGGGATCTCGTGCTGATCTATCTGAGGATCAATTTTGGGCATGTCATATAGGACCATAGAAGTCATACACAAATTCCTTCAGTAATTCCTCGAGTTGTGCATGCTCTTGCTAATCAAGGGTAGACCCTTTCTGAATCTCGTGCAGTTGGCTTTAATAACAATAGTTTCATCTTTATTAACTTACATGTGCTTATGTTGTTTGTTATTAACCTTATTAAGATCAGTTAAGAATTATTCATTTGCAAAATCATCATCATTAAGAGTTTGATTAGAATCAAGACAATTAATGTAAGGAACAACAAGATACTCAATTTTTTTTATTTATTTCATTACTGGGAAAAACAAAGTTGAGAACCTCATCGAAGGAGGTCTCGATTACATTAGAATAGGGAGGAACAATAAAAGAAAAGGAAATGGGATAAACACCAGAGTTGGGTTATATTTCAGCAGGTGGAACTGGTATACCATTCCAGTTGAAAAGAGATGAATCGATAACTTTGATCAGGCTGGATGGATCCGATGATGTAACACTTGAGTGGACCATGCAGAGTGTCAGCCACAGTGTTTGAGAGTTGAACGAATCCTCAGAGTCACTTCCCTCAGAATCTCTAGTAGAAGCTATAGTCTTCTTAATGAGTGGTTGCAAATGATGCTGAGAACTTTCGACCCATTAGTAATTGTCTTGGAAAAAGCTCACCATTCCTGGTTTCATCTTCATATTCACATGATCATACCACAGTTCGAGAAAGCCATAAAAGGATAAATCTTCACCCTCTCTGATGAATCTTCCTTTCAAGGAATCTCGTGAGACAGTCTTGGCACTTCCTAGCCTTCTTTCCAACCGAGGTTGGTGGAGCATTTTGAGTTCCTCTGATGATGTTTGATAACCCTAACCCAAGCTATAACGATGAAAGACTTTCTTCAGTACTATAGGTTCAAATATCCCATATTGTTGTCATCCCAGTCCCAGTCCGGGAATGAAGTGCATGTTTTTGAACATCTAAATCACATTGGCGTTACCATGAGGGTTGTTTTATGGACATATTCTATCTCTGAAACCATCCCCTACCAGGAGTGAAAGTGGTTAGACTGGGAAACCTGAGATAAGCATAGCATTTACCCCATGTTATATCTATAGTACCGAATTACTGAAGCTGGCATTCTCGGTATTATCATCGTCATCCAAGATGTTGATGACCTTCCCATTAGTGAAGAACTTAAGTTTCTAATGGTAGGAAGAAAACACACCCTTGCTACTATGGAGACACGATCATCTGAGAAACTGGTTAAAACAAATCGGGATGTCGATGACCTAGAATTCAGCAACAAGATTTATGGGGCTAGCCCCTATTGTAAGCTTTATGGATCACATCACTTCCCGATGAGTATTATCATAAGCGCGCACAACGACATAGGTTGGAGAAAGGTTGCTCAATTTTAATCCCAAGCAAATAAGGGTTCTCAACGGGCAAACATTAAGAGTTGATCTATTATTAACAAGCAAAAGTGGGACAGTCTTTCCCATGACTTCGATAGAAATATTAAGAGCATAGTTTTCATTTGGTTTAAACTTAGGAATTTCTTCTTCAGAGAAGGAAAGCATTCTAATATAGGTTAAGGATCCAACCAGATACATTGCTTCTGGTGTGGTGTAAGGAGGGACTATGGGACCAGTGAGTAATTTCATTAAGGAATTTTAAGGCAGCTTGGAAGACATAAAGAGTCCCCATAAAGTGATGTCAGATTTGGTTTTCTTCAACTGATCGATGATCTTTCTCCCCTCGAGGATTATTTCCGGCATTGGAAGTTTCTCAATATCTTTTCCCTTGTCGATCGCTGATGATTACGGGTTTGGAACTTGGTAATGCCTCCTTGATCTAGTCATATAGTTCACATAAGAGGGGGAAAATAGAAACCCCATTTCCTCATCTATCTCAAACTGTTCGACACCTTATTAATCTCTCATAGAATCTCCTTAAACGATATCATTCCACATATACTGACTACTGGGCAATTTTTTATAGGTTTTGCTCTTCATCTGAACTATCAAATTCGTCTCTCCATCCGGTGGAAATGACCTCATCATTCAACGAAAAGTTAATGCACTCCACGACCTCAACGGCCTCTTCGTATAGATCCTCCCACTCAACGGGGAGATGTAGAAGTGAAGGGATCGGGCGCCTTTATAGTTTCAAAGCATCAAGTAGCTCAAACTTACTGAAAGTATCATTAGGCTATCGAAATAAGTCTTCCATGATCTGGATGACATCATCTAAACTGACTTCATCGGTAGGTACTACTCAATTATCATACTCTAAATCCCACTTTTGAGCTTCCAAGAATAATGTGCTGAATCTCTGGAAGTTGATGGTCATTTTTAGGGCAATTTCAGCCCGAACTCTAGAAGCTGGTTCAATACTGCTGATAATATCATATCTTTCCCTCTAGAAAGAGTACGAATAGCAATGCATGCTCTTATAAGGAGTGACAGAGACTAATCGACAAAATAGGTAGGATAAAGGAGAAAGTATGGGCAAACTTTGAGGGGTTTAGGGGAATATATGGGTAGGATGTGGCAATTTCTTACGTACAATCAGGGTAGATGGATAAAATTCTAGGTCTTCTTCAAGGAAGATGGCATTTGCATGTTTTGGGAGTGAATTGTGGGTAGTGTTTGGTTTAGGATTAGCTACTGGGGCGATCATACCCCAGTCAATCAGACCTTGGATTACATTTCGAAGGTGGAAACATTGATCAGTGGTGTGGGTGACATTTTGTGAAAATCGCAATGGGCATCAGGTTTGAAATTTTGGGGAAGTGGGTTTGGTAATGGACGAGGGTACAATGGCTTGATAATATTTAGGCTTGAAAGGTCTTCGTAAAATTTAGAGAGAGGAGTATGAAGCTTGGAATATTCCTTTTTCACTAGGTTAAGGAAGGTTTTTGGTGCCCATGAAGTGGAAGGATGAGAGATGTTATTAATGGTTAAAACTACGATATTGGTAAGCTTCTCATACATTCTGGGAGTGAACTATCCGGATACATTCTTAAGCTTAACTTCTATCTTGGCAAGAATTTCTTTAATATTCACTTCTGCTTTTTGAAGGGCTAAAAAATGAGGGTAGTACTATCCACCCATTGTTGCTCGGACATGGGGTAAGAAGTTCTTCTTCACAATACTGACTTGCTCCTTTTTGGAAGGCCGGTTGGTCATGGTGGGCGATTTCTCTTTCCATCTTACTATGAAGTTACTGACATATTCCTCGAGATTCTATTTGAGAAGTTTAAATCATGATGGGTAACCTCCAACTCTTCGTTATACTTATATTGTGAAATTAATACACGGGCAACATCCTCCTAACTACGAATCCTAGACTCCTCGAAAGATAAGATCTAATGAAGAGCGTTGTCCTTCAAAGTCTGTTAGAATATTTGGGTCATTATTTCCTCGAAATCACCTAGGAGAGTCATAGCTCGGTGTTAACTTCGAAGATGAACAATTGGGGGTCCACCACCCCCGAACTTCTCAATGTTAGGCATTTTGAACTTTTCTGGCAACCTTACTTTAGGAAAGGGAGACATATGGGTGTAATCTATATAGTTCGTGGAGATCCGAAGTTGGTCAAACTTCTTGGTTAACATCTTAAGGTCCTCCTTGAACTTGTTTAATTCTTCTTCCTTTAGATCAACGATTATGGGTAGGTTAACCCCTTGATGTGCAAGATTTGGCATATGGATTTGAGTTGGCGGTAGCCCATTAGCAGGAGGGGCACGTAGAGCGTGGTGATATTCCTCGGGGACTCAAATAGGCTTAGGTGCATGAGGACCCATATCGCGAGGGAAGAGGACCTCGAGTTCTTCGAGAATAGGGACTCAATTTCATTACATCTCATGAACATCGATTTGAACATTGTCAATCCTGACAGTGAGTTGCCCTAGGACCATCATCAAATATGGCAGCACATTAGGTACTTGGTCTGCGTTCTCCATGGAAAGTGGGTGAAGGTGGATTCTGAACTCAAAGGAAGTAGCGAGGGAACTAAGGGAACCTCAGGGCAGTTTGACGGAAGACCAAAACTAATAGGGAGCCTGGCCAAGAGTCGGGTATACAATCGATATGAGAAGGAAATATATTCGAATTTAGTTTTAAAAGAGAGGAGGGAAAGACTTCTATTATAGGAGGAAAATATTTTTGACATTTTTGGAAAAGAGGAGGAAAAAATGTTTTTGGCTAAAAAAGAGGAAAAACCTTTATTGTAAAAGGAAGGGAAAATTCTTTTCGTATTTTGATAAAAGAGGGGAAAATGTTTTGACAATTTTGGTAAAAGAATGAGGAAAGAGACTCAGCATGATTATTATTAGTATTATTATGTTCTCACTTGTATTAGGTTTACCCAAATGTAGAAAGAAATATCAGACGGGACCCGAGCCTGGGAAAATGGTATTTGAAAAATATGTAAAACATGGTTGGACTTGTTACCAGACTCATGGATAGGGCCCCATTTTGAAAAAGAAAAAATCGCACGAAAATTTGGGCGGCATGCTGACCCATTATTTTGACAGAGTTTCGGGTAGTAACTGACAAACTAAATATCAGTGCCCTAGGTTTGACGCCTATGTAAGGGTATGCAATTGTTGGGTTAATTGGAAGGGTTTCCCCCCTTTGGCATGATTCCCATGATATATGTCTTGCTTTTGAGGGTAATCGTTATGTGTGGATAAGCCATTTGATGTACCTGAGTTTTAGTGAATGCCTCACTATATACCTCATGAGGAGAGTATGCGTGAGAGAAAATTTGATATACTCAACGTACGTGAACGAAATCCCTACTATATACCTCCTATCATGACTTCAGTCATGGGGTACGATGCAGGGGGGACCGTTCAACATATGTAAGAGGTACTTGGCCAATGGAAGGTGAGAGGCATATTGCTTAGGCTAACCGTGAACTGTCAGACCAGCGCCCATCACAAAGTGACTCCTCAGTTATGGGACAAAATTTGGTCAATAACCATGCTCTTTGGTGACGTAATGTGCAAAATGCCTAAATCTTGATTAGTATATTATGGAAGAGTATTTTATTTAGCATGATGAGCACTATACTAATAGGAAAGAATGTACAAGTATAAAAAGTAAATATAACATGGAGCATGAAGATTATACTAAGCAAGGATATGTGAATATCTACGAGTGAGTGTGTGGTAGGGAACCTAATCATGGATTAACTACAAGTGGTGTGTTACAAGGTTGGGTGAGCATGGATATATACATTTGTTATAAGTTGAGTGTTGAGATGAAAGTTGGATGAGAGAGAATGATGTTTGGCTAAATTGGGTATGAAAAGGATGGGAATGAAAGATAAAAAGGAATTTCACATAAGGAAACTTCGCTAATTGCAAGAGAATGTTATTGAGATCACTGATATTGATGGATATGTGGTGTTCCAGGGAGTGAGGTCATGCCCTATATTTATAAGGTAGGGAGGTACCGATCGGCGTAGCCCTAGCCCTTCCAATATGTAGGTAACCTTAGACACACTACAAATAGGCAGGAAAATGAACTTGCAATTCGATAGACTCGTACAGATTTTTTTAGAAAAATTATCGTAGAACGCAATTCATAAATCCAAATTGTGCACGTGGCATACCACTATAAAGTTAATTCGAATACCTTTAAGAGTCCTTTGGGACGCTCCTGGGTCCGAGAGTTGACTTTAGGTGAAACGGGGCTCGAAAGTACTCGTCAGCCCTTTGGATGGGAGATCATTGAACAATAATGAATCCGTCGTCCTAACCATAAGTCGGAATTTCACGCAGGGAGGATTGTTGGAAATGTTATGTGAGGTACTTAGACATTCAAAGGAGTGTCTCTTGGTCTGAGTTGACCTTGGTCAATCGAGTTCCAGAAATGCTTGGTGACCTTTCAGAGTAAAACGAGGCATTCATTTGTACCCTAAGGCTTATCCATGTATGAGGTGGACCGTTGGAAAGGATATTCAGTTCCTTTAGAATATGCATTCAGTCTTATTCGATCTGAAGAGTTGACCTTGGTCAAATAGATTCTGGGAGCGCCTGGTGTCCTCTGGATTAGTTTTAGAGGGAAAACGGACCCTTCATCTGAACGGTTATACCATTTCAGTTACCTTTGAAGATTCAAAGATATTTCACTCTGACAATGAAGTTGACTGTGTCCAAATTGGGGCCCGAGAGAGTCTGGTGGCCTCCAGAACGATTTTCAGTGGTAAAATGGTCCGTTCGTCTGAACCGTTATGCCGATTTATGGATGGGGTGAACTGTTGAAAAGGGAATTCAGAGCCCTTCAATGATTCAATGAACTTTTTCTCTGATAATAGAGTTTACCGAAGTCGAATGGGGCCTGGGAGTGCCCGATGGCCTCCAGATCGGTATTCGAAGAATGACCTAGGGTTTGTAGTGAAATGGGGAGGTGCTAGGGATATAATGAGAGACTTAAGGGGTCCTAGAATGTGGTGTATATAATAATGTCTAGGTGCAAGCTAATCCCTATGTGAGAGTAGTTCATAGTCATTTAAGGTCCCCATAAGAAAAATTGTGTGTGGCGTCATTGAGGATAAAGATCGAATGTTGTGATCGCTTGAGGTATTTGATGGTTAAGGTGCATAATAGATAGAAGCTCGTAGACTAGTGTCTTTACGAGCACTGAGTAATTAAAATATGGGTATTGAAAGGTTTTTATAGGGAACTTATAATGATAAAGGTATAGGTGATGAAATCTTGACGAGTTTTGGAACTTTTACATGAGATCTGTTTGGTGTTTTTAGGAGACCAATTAAGTCCAGCAAAAAGAGGCAGTAGCATTCTAGTAACGATTGTGTTGAGGGTCAGGTGATGATCCCATATTACTGATCGTGTAGTGTACATGTCGGATGTGGCTTCCCAAATCGACACAGATAGATGGTAAGATCCCTAAGGTAGGGTGATAGTTATGTCGTTATAGGAATGATGCTCAGATGTCATTAAATGACTAGTATCGGTGTGGTGATACTCGATTTTGGGATGTAGTGGGAAATATTTTCGTGACTTAGAGTGATAACGCCATGTAAAGACTTGTAAATGGAAACCAAGGTGGGATAACATTGCAACATGATTATTATGTCAACGTGTCGACGGTATACGCTAGGGTAGCCTTAGTAATGTAAGGATTATTTCTTGGCACATTATGATAAGCTAGTACGGGTTAGAAGATGTAGTCTAGTGTGGTGTTTACTACGCTTAGAATGTCAATGGTAGAGGGTGTGGTCATCGCAAAAATTCTATGTGGGTAGAAACCGAAGGTAAGTTTAGTGGAGATCTCGTTTGGTTAAAAGAAAACGGCTAGGTGAGTGCGTCTCTTGGACTAAATAATGACATTGGGAGTTTGGATTTTTTATCACGATATGTTAAATCAAATAATAACCTAGGTGTAGTAGGTTGGTGATGTCGTCACTAGAGATTAGACAAGGTCAATATATACTAGAGCGTGAGGTATCCACCAATCGGGATAGTTCATGTACGCCAAGGATGTGAAAGGTAGGACCTTGATCCCAAGTAGGGAAGTTGGACATTAACTACCTAAAGGACTACCGATTCATAAATTGCCTCCGTATTATGAGAATGAAGAGTTGTGATTCTATTTTCTATGGCTAGTTACCCAAGTCAGGATGTGTGGCTAGGATTTTTACTTAGTGAGAATTCTAGGAATGAATGGCATTACTTCAAGTTTTTGACATAGTTTCTCTTTCGTAAATCATAGCTGAATGTCTATAGAAAAAATTTCTTGGGACGATTGATTGTTCCTTTCGACTTTCGTGTGTCCTTTTTGGGTTTTGGTAATCGAATAGCGGTATTCTCACCTATGTGGTGACTCGGATTGGTACCCTGTAGTGGCAAGGCACGATTGGGCCTAGTAGATCACGGTGGATAGAGTTTGGTCAATGAAGCTCAGTAACTTGTCACGCCCATCTGAGGTAATCTTGCTATTGCGTAAAGTTTCGTGTATGAGTGACTACATTCTTGGCAACATTATTTGCTCGTAGTATCGATCTTTCTTAGGACTAATGGACTTTCGACCGGCCAGCTAGGCAATCAGTGGCTCGAGTTGCTAAGAGCGGGATGGTGACTTGAGGTTATGATATAGTTTTAAAATTTAAGGAAACTTAGCATATGATGTTGCTTTACGACTGTGAGTGGATTAGAGTGAGACACCTTGGGTAATATTAGGTTTCTCAGTGTAATTCACTGGAAGGTGTAAACTAGGCGTACAATGATGACTTGATGAGAATATTTCTCCTTAGAGTGAGAGAATAACATATGATGGTTATCGACAAGCTCATGCATGTTGCGTAGTTAGGATAGCCTGAAAGTTTGTGGAGCAGAGGATGTATGATCCTAAACTAGAATTGATTTTGATGATGAATGTGCTGGTTGTTGTATTATGATACACATTAGGAGAGCGTCGATCGCCAGAAAAAAGGGTTTGCCCATAGAGGCACTGGTACGCCTTAGGTACTAGCATAGTTTGTGATAGAAATGGTTTGAACTTGATCATAAGGCGAGTGGAGACTCAGAATTGATTATGTAATATCATGGTTAGAGAAATGGTGAACATTAGATCATGTCACATATCGAGCATTTGGTGGCTTTAGTGTTGAGGACTTCGATGAATTGTCGTGGAGGATTTCTAGGATTTAGAATAGAAATTGGTGGACCCCATAAGCTTGGGAATTTAAGGATCAAGAATTTCATGGATGAAATTCCCTAGGGAGGGAATTTTGCAATACCCTGTCCTAGAAATTCAATTAAGATTTATATAAATTATGATGGAATGAGGACTGGTGATAATTATAGGGAAATTGTGGATTTAAAATTGAGGAAAATAAAAGAATGGAAAATATTAAGGGCCGTTTGAATGACTATAAGGGGTGGTTCGAACTACATCCCAGCGTCATTAGAAGCGAGATGGAACTCATGATATGCAGGGCTTCAAACGGATTGCCACTACTTTATAGTGGCAGGTCGCGCGAAGGATCGTGTGATGCAGACTTCGAAAGAGATGGAGAAGTCGTTCGAACGACTTAGGCATGTCGTTCGAATGACTAAAATCAAAATTGTTCATTCCAATTTTCCCTTATGCGCTGTCACAATTTTGCCCATTGGATATTTGAGCTGTCGAGCTCAGATCAGCCCAGAAGGGGCAAAACATGATTTTTGGCCTTTGGAGGGGTTTTATAAGGGGTTGTTTGGTTTATTTGGGGTTATTAGTAAGGAAATGGAAGAAGAAGAAGAAGAAGAAGAAGAAGAAGAAGGGAGAGAGAGAGAGGTGGGTGGTTTTCAACCTCCTCCCACCAAGAACCACCACTCCTCCACCATACTACAACCACAAAACATCATTTTTATGGTACATTCCACCATATTTGAACCATATACACCTGTTTCCACCATAGTATGAGAAGAGGTACAAATTTTGGATAAGTGTCAGTGGATTTTTGGAGAAGATGAAGATGGTTTTCATAGAATTTGAAGTGGGTCTTGCTTGGAAGCTTTGATGGAGCACATTTGGAGCACTTTTGGAGGGTGAATTTGTTAATTCCTTGAGGTAACATTTGGAGGTGGAGGTTGCCCCTCTTACACCAATATTTCTACCACCATTGGAGCCCATAGAGGTGGGAAAATATTACTCTTAGTATAAGACTTTATTTTTGCATATTTGTAGTCTTGTGATTATATTACATGAGTGGGGTGTGTGTGAATGAATGGTAAAATTGATGTGTAGAATTAATAAATATTTTTATAAAATAAAAATGTTGAAAAAATGTTATCTTGTTAATAATAGATATTGAATAAATATTTCAAGGTTTTGGAATATTCTAAGTTCGTATTTTATGGAAAATGGTGTATTTTTTAGAAAAGATTGATGATTAAACATTTATGAAATAAAATATTTGAAAATAATGATTTATTTTAGTAAACATTGGTGAATAATATTTTTTTGCAAAAATGCTGATTTTATGAAAAATAGACATTTGTTGAGTTTGAAGTAATTAAATGTCTTTTATGCCTTGAAAATGTATTTTTCCAAGTATGATGAATTTCTATAATAAAAAATGTGTTTCACCAATTTAATTGGATTTTTAGGTTTAAAGTTTGGCACTAAGAATATAAACAAGTTTAAAGAAGATTTTGTTGGGTATAAACACGAAATAAGAAAAGTAGAAATTTTTGTCTTTAAAGTGTGTGAAAAAGTGATTAAAAATATGATAAGTACAAAGTTGTAAGACTACATGTAAAATAAAGGAAATGGAATTTTCTTATAAAGGGAGTATTAAATGTAAATAGATTTCTTGAATGAAGAACGTAAAGAAATGTGTGGTTGGAAAATTGTAATAAAGGTGTTGAATAAGTGTTAATGGGCAAATATGGGAAAGTTAGTGTGTATAATTTAGTAATGTTGTAGAATTTTAACACTAATGAAATTTCAAAAAGGGATTAAGGGGTTAAAGGTTTTTTCAATTAAGAAGAATATTACTCCAAGGTTAAAAAAAGGGTGTTAAACACTTAAGAAGTTAGGGTGGGTAACTAAATATATTTTGTAGGAAATTAACACTTGTGGAAAATGGAGTAAAAGGTGATTGGGAAACAATGGGTAAAATCATAATTTTACTTAAAATGGAACATTTTTATTAAATTAAAATGATGGAAAAGGTGTTAAATAAAGTATGCCTAAATGAATATGATTTTTGAAATAAAATCAAGATTAAAGTGTAAAGGACATGAAATGATACTTTCAAAGTGTAACACAAGTTGGGGTAAAACTCCGAATTTTGGCTTTGATCGGATAAAGGAAAGAAGAAATAATGTGGACATTTGTAAAATGTTAAAAACACATAAAAAGGAACTCGTATGAGAACGGTATAATTAAGACGGGCTCAGACCCGTCGTATGAAAACACAAAATCAGTGGCCAGAGCATATGGTGCGCAGAGTCAACGGTGTGAAGCCCGTTCAAGTATGCGTTGTTAGAAGATTCCGAGAAAAGATAAAGGAATAAGGAACATGTCAAGAAATTGGTTGTGTGGTAGTACAACCTAAATTGAGTGAATTAATAATTGTTCCGGTAAAGGTTAAATTGGACAAGTAAATGTGAAATTGATTAATATCCATAATGTAAAGGAAAAGGGTAAAGTAAGTGGGTAAATGGGTGATTAAGCAACCTAAATGGTTAAACCCATAATTACGACGAGAATGTGTTGTAAAAGGTTCTCAATAATTAAATGAGTATTTTCTAACACGATGTCGCGTGTGTTGAAAGGGTGAGTTTCAACGTAATTACTAAATTGTGTTGGATAAAATAAAAAGGGTGATTTCGGTAAATGATTGTTTTCAGACAAATCAAATGTAGTGGTTTCAAGTATTGAACTGTGTGTGTTAAATAAAGAGAAAAATGATAAAATTAGTAGAAAGGAAGTCTTTTAAAAGATTAAGGTAAATTAATCTGGATAATATGGTTTTCGAAAGTATAACTGTTTTGTGCATTAAGTGTGGGTATATGTATGTATATATATGTATACAACGTAGCTGCATGTGCACGTAGGCATAATGTGTTGTGTCTCCTTTCTTCCATTCGATTCTACACTACATTTTTATATTTTTTCACTGAGCATCGACTCATACCCTCTCTTTGTTATGAAAGGTTAGCAGCGTTTTGGTATTTTGAGAGTGTTATACAGGTAAGTACTTTCTTTATTTTACATTAGTAATTCTATATGCTTGGACTTCAGGGTGCCACCTATGGGTCCCTCGCGTAGTTTATTTTGAAAGTGGAATCGCATACTAAATAAGTGAAACGTTAATTAAAATAAAAATGGACTAGCAACATTATATAAGTTGTTTCATTGCACTTCACACCTAACACTCGGGTCGGGCGGGGTTGACTACGGGTAACCCAAAAATATGGGTCAGGGCGTTATAGGGACTTGACCAACAAGGTTTCTAGTCTTACAAGAGATCTCCAGGCATCTATGGAGACCCGTGAGAAACTTGAATCCCTTGTATCCCAACTCGATAAATGTCTCGATCGTGCCCGGTAGGTAAAGGTAACTATCGAAGATACATCTAAGAAGGTAGATAAGATTATCCTTGGCCCCACTTTAGGTTTTTGTGAGAGGCATATAGTAGTTTATGATAGTGCATCCATTTCCCATACCTCACCGAAACCACTTCGTAAATCTATGGTTAATCCTAATGGCCCTCAAGCTAAACCATAAAAGAGAGTTAAACCTAGAAAAGAGAACTAAGGTAGACCTAAACTTGTCTATGTTTGCATTTTTTGCAAAAGGAGAGGTCACCTTAGAGAGTTTTGCTATAAATTGGATAGAACTAGGATTAAAAAATCCCATTAGTCACCGCTCTAGCATTTTACTAGTCTTCAAGAGCAATTTGAGTTTCTAGTCACGACTTCGCATAGCTTGATGGAAGAATTTCAATGAATGCTTATGTCATTTCAGAACGCTTCCAATGCTCGGACTAGATCCAATAACAACAAAGGAAAACAAAAGGTTACCTCCACTTGGGTGCCTAAGAAAGACTTCATAGTCCTTGTTGTGCACCTTGCTCTCAAGGTTCAAATAATTTCTAATGGTATTTTGATAGTGGGTGCTCTAGGCACATGACCAGTGATATTTTATTTTTTACCCACCTTGAGTATCGTAAGGAAGGTAATGTCACTTTTGAAGATGGGAGTAGGTATAGTATATTAGGGCGTGGATGTGTTGAGATACCCAAATTCCCTAAACTAGATAATTTGTTTTACGTGAAAGGGTTGAAAGAAAAATTAATTACCATAAGCCAATTGTGCGACGCAAACTTTGCGGTAAAGTTTGACCTGACTGAATGTTATATTTATGAACAATTCGGTGAAATTTTACTACGAGGTGTGAAAACCGAAGATAATTATTATGAGATTTTGCCAAGGTCCTCCTTTGTGTGCAATAGTGCTACGACCTTCACAATGGACCTTTGGTATCAATTAATGGGTCACGTGAACTTTAAACATTTTGAGAGATTAGTGAAAAATGACCTAGTTCGTGTCTTACCATCACTTGGGAAACCAACTGCCCCTGTTTGAGGACCTTACTAATAACGAAAAAAAATTAAACTACCCATCGAAAGTTGAATACCATTACCACCTCCTATGTTTGGAGTTGATTCACATGGATCTTATGGGTCCTACTTGCTCAGAGAGCTTGGGTGGTAAGAGATATATTCTCATGATGGTTGATAATTATTTTTGGATATTCTATCATTGGATTCCTTAGAGAAAGGTCCGATGAAATATAGTTCCTCATAACCAAGTGTTGTGTCCTACAAAACCAACACGATGCCACTATTAATTGGATGCATAATGACAACGTCACTAAATTAAAAAAAAACAAAAGTAGATAGCTATTGTGATAGAGTGTGCATCAAACATGAGTTTTTGATCATTCCTGCTCCTCAGTAAAATGGGATTGTTGAGAGGAAGAAACGAACAATAAAATAAATGACTAAATCCATACTTCTTGATAGAAACATGCCTAAACTTTTTGGGTAGATGCGGTGAGCGCCGCATGCCATACTGTGAATAGGGTATATCTGGTCGGCACACACTTCACACTCCTTATGAGTTATGGATAGGGAAGAAGCCCACCTATCATATTTTCGTGTCTTTGGGAGTACACGCTACATCTTTCAAGATAGAGAGCACTTATAAAAGTTCAAATCCTAGAGCAATGGGGGCATATTTTTACGATATTCATCGACTAATAGGGTTTATCGAGTTTTTAACCTTACAAGTTTTAAGGTTATGGAGTAAATAAACATCATGATTAGAGATGGTGAACCACCGACATTGTTTTCTCCTAGAACTCGGTGTAAGGATGATTCACCCCTTGGTGATGATCCCATCCTTTTTCATGATACCAAGGTGGACCTCATTCCTATATTAGAGGAGACACTATATTCGGTGCGAAAGAGCCATGATATTTTATCTATACTTGGTGATCCTACAATAGGTGTCAAGACTCGTACTCAACTCGAAAATGTGGTTATCTATTTATTCTACACATCCTTAGTCGAGCCCAAGTATGTGAAAGAAGCACTCAATGACGAGCATTGGATATCCTCCATGCAAGATGAGTTGCTTAAGTTTTTCAAGAACGATGTCTGGGACTTAGTCCCATGACCTGGAAAGGCTAACGTGATAGGTACCAGGTGAATTTACAAGAATAATATGGATGAGAATAGTACCATAGTTCGCAATAAGGCCTGGTTGGTCGCTCAAGGCTACACATAAATCGAGGGAGTGGACTTTGACGAGACATTCGCTCCTATTAATAGACTTGAGTTTGATCGCTTACTACTCGCCATATCATGTCATTTTCACTTCAAGTTATATCATATGGATGTCAATGGTGCCATTTTTAATGGCATTCCATAAGAGGAGGTTGACGTGGACCAACGAAAATGGTTTGAAGACCCTAGGCACCCAAGACACGTCTGTTATCTTAAGAAGGCCTTGTATGGTTTGAACCAAGCACCTCGTTCTTGGTACAAGAGGCTCACTTCCTATATCTTATATTGCGGATTTAATAGGGGGGAGTGGATAAGATGTTATTTGTAAGGAGATAGAGAACGATGCTATTTTGGTTTCCCAAGTCTATGTAGACGACATAGTCTTTGGATCCACGTGCCCCCGCCATGCTCACACCTTTGAGGTGTAGATTAGGAGTGAGTTTAAGATGATTATGATAGGTGATCTTACGTTCCTCCTTGTAATAAAAATTTTCCCAAGATTATTCATAGTATAGTTTTAGACTAGTTTTGCATATCCCATTACAAATCGGCACGTACCATCAAGACGAACCGAACACAAGCATCTCCAAGTTTGAAGACTTCCCAACATCTCGTTAAGGTATAAAGAAATTTAGAGATTAAATTAATTTACAGAATTATGTTTGGGATGTTTATTTTTTACAAAATGAACATGAGTTTTTTATTTTCAAAAAGAAAAATAATTTTACTCTTTAACTCTAGTTCAAATGAGATTGACATCTCGTTCAAAAAATATTACATGTCATTTGAAGGCCATTCAAAGTGTTTTTAAAATGAGGTTGAAAAGAGGGCTTACTGTCTAAGATTTTTTGAGGTCGTTAGAGTCGAACTGAAGTTTCGTTAGAACGAGATAAATATCTCATTAGAAGGATCCTTTGATATCGTTTGAATGATGTCAGCACCTCGAACTTTGTGAACGTCCTATAAATACTTGTTTCGTGTTCAGATTGTTTAAGAATTTTTTCAGATCCGTTTCTACATAACTTTTGCGATATATCTTCAATTTTGTGTTGTAAAAACACTCTTTCATTCACAAAAAATATCCTGAATATTTAGCTTTGTGAATTCCTTAAACCCTAGAAACTTTTATATACTTTCATACACCTTTATGGATAAGGCATCTCGCTGTCTTACTTGTGATGCCCGGGGGGATTTACTGTTCAAGACAAAGTTTGATCGATGGATACCGAGCGTAGAAGGACGTGTTTGGACAACTCTAGACGGAGTCGTATTCTTTAGAAATTTGCAAGGCACTGCCCATTATACTTGTGGTGGTTATCAAGTAGTCTGTAAGTCGATAGTCTTGTAAACTCTCTAAAATGTTGAAAACGGTTTTAACCTGAAATGGGTTTTTCCTTAATTTTCCTTTATTGAATGATGGTTTACTTTATCATTTTTATCACATAATTATATGTTTAGGATAAAACGATAAAATCTGTTTAAAATTGGTGTTGCATGCTTGGAAATAAAATTGATGAAACTTGCAAAAGAGAATTTTTGTCTTTGTGGAACCACCCTAGGATTATTTGCTCTTATAAACTGGTATTAGAGCGGGTTGCACCAAGTTAACGTGTGATCCTAATTTTTTTTTTCCTATTGAGACCATTTCTTATAATTCGGTACTAGAGCAAGTTGCACTAAGTTATTGTGTTAGATCCTTGTTTAGAGGTTTTTGAGTGTTTTATTTTCTCTCAATGGATTCCTATAGTTTTGACGAATTATATCATTTGAATTTGAAGTTTGCTAAGAGAATTTAAATTATTGAAAAAGAAAATTTTTGTTTTAGAGTTACTATGGATCTTTTACAAATTGTTCAAAAACAAAAATATTTTTTTCGTGAGAAAATTTTGGAAATCGACTGTGATTTTAGAAAATTAAAATTGTCCAAGAAAGAGAGTGATGATAGAGTCCGATTTTTAGAGAAATAGTTGGATGAATTGAAAAATTCTAGGGTTAATATATGTGTTATTGAGGATAATGTTTTAATTAATGATTTTAAGGAACGTGAGAAGACTTATAGGGATGAGTTTGCCTTAATTGAGGGGGAGTGAGATAAACTCCTAAGAATGATTGAACATATGAAGGTGGAGTCCCTAAAATTGAAAGAGTCAAAATCTTTTCTTGATATTAAAATTTTAAAGTTAAAAGATGATTTAAAAGACTCGAGTAGTTTGAGTAGTGATGGTAATGGCTCAAATGTTTTGGGCATTTCAAGTGTCAAACACAAGACCATTGTATGTTTTCGAGGGTCAACCATATTTAAGGATGTTTAAAATAGTCAACCCATAGGTAGCATTCCTCACGTTTACACATGCTTCACATGTTATATCTTATGAATGATTGATCTCATGATTTTGTTTGGCATACTGTAGTTGTGCTTCATGATATTTATTTACTAATGTTATGACATGTGTATCTTATCAATTATATTTTTCTTTTATTGTAAGAACATGTTTTATAAATGTCTTTCTAGAATCTAGGAGTTTATGTTTTGTCCTAGATCATAGTTAGTATGTCATATTCTGTTACATTTCGGTACGCCTTCACACGTTCATCCTTAATGTCCATCATCTGAATCCTTAGCATCCCTCATCATCAACACGCACGAATCATTGACATCGTGCACTATTGACGCGATTGAGAATGTGCCTCAGGAATGCGTACTCTCTAAGATAAAGTGTAATCTTGTCGCTCAAGTAATAATTCGATAAGTCGGGTATCGATCCAAAGGGAAATAGGGTAACAAAGTTGTAACAACGTGGACAGCCGAGTGAATCCTACTTCTGACTCTAAAGAAAAGGGAAAGATGGAATGATTGGTGGAATAACTACAACTATATGCAATTATGAAATAATTAACTAATGAACTAAAGTATGAATGGCATACAATTACTCTAAATTATCTAAATTACTGATGATGGTTAAATTGAAACTTGGATTATATGATAAGGAAAACAGGACGGGAGCGCAATCCCTCAACCCTAGTGTATTGCAGGTATAAAACTAATCATAAATTTAAATGATTAATTAGTCCCAGACTTTATTACTCCCAAGCATTACGTATATGAGGTTCCAGCCCGCATCATACGAAGTCGGAGGACGAGTAAAGCGGTAACGCGCGATAGTAACACTCGCATTGCATTCTAAAGCATCTCGGTTACCCAGAAGCAAACGAAATCTAAAGGTCTACAATGGTTGTGTTACTACGCAATACGATTGTAATACATCATTAAATTCAGAGGATTAATTTTATACACATACAACTAACATATCAGGCCGAGTTCATGCATCCCGACCCTTATATATCTAGCCAGACATGTTAAACTGAACGATGCATGGAATAATTATGTTGCATGTGAAAGAACTAATGATGAAACTATATTAAAACATACAAATAAGTGTTATCAACTCAGAAATTTATCTAAATCAAGTAAGATCATTAATCATACAAGAACAATAATAAGAAGAATGGAACTTGGATTAGAACTTGAAAACAAACCCGGAAATGAATCAGTCTTGAAACAAAATAATCCCAACTATGTTCCTAGGTAGTCTTCTACCTTGTTTTCTCTCTACAAACTACACTATATCTCTCTCTAACTATCCAACTATCTCCAACTATCTAACTTTTCTCTAAAACTCTCCAGAACTTCCCTTTTTAGACCCTAGCTTCGGAAAAAAATACATCCAGAATGAGTTGTAACCCACCAGAATCTCGCTGGACCACTCAAAATAAAAGAAAAATTTCACGCATCAGGACCCTCGAACCGGTTTGGGGTACCTGCTAATCGGTTCGACCCTCGAACCGGTTCGACCTGGGTTCGGGAATATCTACTGGTTTCGGAGCCTATTTCCACTTTTCAACACTTAGAATTTTTCTCATGTTTTCATCTTTTCTTCTTGGAATTTTCCTCAACTTCAAGCGATCATAACTTTTCAACCGTAAATGGATTTGGATGCCGTTTCTTTCATGGTTCTTGTTGTTTCGAACTTTTCAACTTTCCAGTTGACTCCTCCTCCGGTATCTGGCTGCAGAATTATGAAAATGCCCTTGAACTTGCCTTCCTAGCCTTTCTTTCATTGTTTTGATTTCTCTTTTGTATCTCTTGCATAATTAACCTGTAAAACACATAGGAGAAACACGAAATACTTGCCAATGAAGGTCATCAATGTGAGTTAAATCCATATCGATTTCATCGCTCGGGCTCACCAATGTACCAAAATTAGGGGAATAAATATACAATATTTATGCCAAATCAAATCCCCCCAACTTAGAACTTTGCGCGTCCCGAGCAATGTAAAAGAGAAAGAAAATAGATCACAACTCCTCTAAACATATTATGTGGATAGAATACCTTTTTCGCGGGTAAGCAATTGCATTTAGCATATGAAACAAGCCTTTAAACCCCTAGTAGGATGAGTGTTGTCTCGTGAGGGTTTGCAGTGAATATACCCACAAAATTCGACTCAACGAAAATTCAAAATATGCAAAAATTGTATAATTTAAACTTTTCCCGAGAAATAGTCATTATTAATTAATGTTAAAGATCCTTAAATCATAGTGCGGGTATGCGGAGCTGGAAATTTAACCTCAAATTTCCACTGATTGACCATTACGTTACTTATCCGAAAATTCATTTTGATTTCAAAATCTTACGGAATGCTCTCACAAATGAATCACTCAGAATGTGGCTATTCTCTTGGTGTGCATGATTTATAAGAGTAAATATATTGGAACCAAGTTTATGCACACAAGTAGCAAGACAAAAAATTTATAGTGATTGGATCTCATCAACGGAATACGGTTTGAAACACGGGAACATTGCCTCTTATACGTACGTTTTATCTCTTTTATTATCTTTTTGTGTTTTATCTCTCCACGCGGTAACCAATTTCGCAGTTTTGGACTCGGTTAGGACTTTTACGGGTTGAAGGTGTATTGGGTGATATTGGAAAAGGTTAGGAATTTCGGAATTGGAAAACTTTGCTTATGATGTCCATTAGTGCCTTTTCGGGCCTTTTCTCATTTTCTTTTCTTCTTTTTCTATATATTTTTTTTATTTGAGCATATTTATTTATTTATTTTTATTTTTTTCTTTCCCCTTTTTGTTGCACTTTTTGGACATAAATTCAGACTTTTCCATTTTTCCGATTTCGGGCTTTTTGGGTTTTCGGGTTGTCAAACGAAAGGAAAGACTTTTATTTGGCTCAAAATGGGTTACAAAAGGGATGATTTTTCACAATTTTTTATGGCTAATATTTTTGGGTGACAAATGATGGCCTACTTCATTGTCCAAAATACTAATTGCGTTAACATATGCGTTTCGAGATGAATTTAATTTAGAGATTTCTTCGGCACATTTTTCAAGGCAATATCACACACGTATCTCAAAACCGATCAAAGTGAAAGACTTGAGATCCTCGGCGACTTGTTAGGGACTAAAAAAAACTTTGAGTTAACAATTAACTCGGATTGACTTATAAATTTCACAAAGATGAAAAGCTCTAATCTCATCGGGGTTGTTAATCTCCACATTTATTCGTTAAGTCGTCAAATTTCGCACAATTTCCATCTTTGGTTGATTTCGGCTCTGTGCATTTTGAATTTGACAACTTGACACTTAAAATCGACTTTTAATGATATTTTCGAAAAAATTTGAATTTGAATTTTTATTTATTTTGAAAAAAAATATTTTTGGATTTTGCAGAATTTTATTTGGGCATTTTAGAAAATTTGTGAAGTTTTAGAAAAATGCACTTGTGACCCCCCTAACTTAGACTTTTGCATTGTCCTCAAGAAAAAAGGACTAAAATCTAACTCAAAACGAATTAAAAGTGCGGAAAAATAAAACAACAAATTAAAACACAAAATGTATCATTGTATTATAACAATGAAGAAGCATGTGTTACATAAGATATAGGAGAGCATACAACGATTGTTAACAACCGACAACAACACAACACTAACAACCACATCAAAAACAGTCATGGGATTCATTGGGAGGGCTAATTTGAGGTCCCGGGTGCGCGCAGATCATAAGGATCATAAAAGAAAGATGATGGGGGACCACCTAAGTTGAGCTCATAGAGGTGGGCTTGGAGCTGGTGAATCATAGTTGTGTCTCTCCGATAAGACTCTTGATCCCTTTGATAGGCGGCTTGATCTTGATTGCATTGGGTGATGAACCCGTCGAGGCGGGATTCCACCACCAAAAGGCACCTGTCAAAATTTTCACCCGGGAGCTCGAAATCCGAATCATCTGAATTGTCCTCAAACTCCTCGTCATCCTCACCCACATCCATCGTGGGGTCATCATGTCCTTCCTCCCCCGCATCTTCGTCGAGAATGGGACGGTCGATGTGAGCCACCCGCATTTGGCGTTCACTCCGAGTGGTGGAAGTGGCACCAATTGGGCGGGGGAGTCAGATTTGTTGCCCCTGGTCTTCTACCCCGGCATCCATTAAAAGCTCCGTAATGAGGCGAGTGTAAGGGAGAACAGTTTTTCCCCACTCGTCGTAGGCAGCATTGATGATATCGGTGTAGAAGAGATGGGCTAGATTGATTGTACTCTCGGGGTCGCGGAAGTGATATCGGAAGTTGGTGTGACGTAGTCGGATCACCGAGTCATTGGTTGTTTGGTGGATTGCTCCACAAGAAATTAGGTACATGAATCACACCGTATCCGATAGATTTCCTATAGGAAAAGAATCCCGTACCCATTCCTCTCTAGCTGACATTAGAGTAATGCATTCTTCTTTGGTGCGGAGGGCACCATTTTGGGATATCGAAAAGGCGCGGGGAGGACAACCCCTTTGGCACGCATTTTGGGCACGATGATGGCGGTCGAAAATGGAATTTGGATACCGTCAAGGTAGGCCTCGTGAAGTGTGGAGTACTTTCGAACGAGCGTTGCATAAAATTGGCGGATGGTGCCTTTAAACATGTGATTGCTCGTAGGAGCGAGAAAAAAGCACCACCCCCAGTGATTAAATAGGGCGGTGACGTCGCTGGGAAGTTGCTCCCAAGTAATAAAACGCTTGATCTGGATTGGGCACGTGGTCGAGAAGTATTGATCGGTCCAATGGAATCCGTGGACGCTGTGAAACACCCCCTTACCCTTGTCGTTGAGGACGATTGTGGCATCATATTTCTTAGGGCGGAAATTGGCTCGGCAAGGACGAGGCATGGTGAGAGGGAGAGATATGTAGAGAAGAAGGATATGGGATGGAGGAGAGGGAGAGTGGATTTCTGGTGTGAGCAATGGATGAGGGGTGGGGGTGAATTTATAGGTGTTGGGGATGGATTTTTGGTGGGAAAGGGGAATGTTTTTGTAAGGAGAGGAAGGAGGGAATGAATTTGGATTGAAAGTGGAAGGGGGGAATGTTTTGGAGGGGAGAAATTCGTAGGGAAATGAATGGGGGAAACAAAGGAGGGAAGAGGATGAATTTGGAAAACAGGGGGGAATCTGCCAGGACCCCCGAACCGGTTCGCGTGTACCCCGAACTGGTTTGCCCCCGAACCGGTTCGACCTGGGATTGGGGAAATGTGCTGTCCAAAAAGTTTTGGTTCCCTCTTCTCTCAAAATCTAAGTGTTCTCGTCGGTCTCCTCTCGTGCTTATTTCCCTAAAAAATGTTCTAGACCCTCAGGTGACGTAAAATTACCTTGACCAAGCCCTCGAACTACGTGCAAACTCACACGAAAGGTGTGCTAACATAGTCCCTCTCATGAACCGTGCTCTGAAATAAAAAATGCCCTAACTCACACACGACTACTATAGACAAGAATTCACCCCATACGCGTCGGGGGTGCGACGAGCGCTCACTTTAAGCTCACTCAACCCCGTAAACGGGGTCCGACAACCAAATAGTGTCAACTTCTTCCACACATGCCTCTAGATATGGCTTTAGGCATCGTCCATTTACCTTGAACGTATTTCCTCCTTTAAATCATCTAATTCCACTGCTCCGTGAGCAAAAACATTCTTTACAATGAATGGGCCACTCCACCGTGACCGCAACTTGCCCGGGAATAGATGAAGCCGAGAGTTATAGAGAAGCACTTTTTGTCCGGGAAGAAACTCTTTGCGTCGAATGATGTTATCGTGAGAGAGTTTCATCCTTTCTTTGGAAATTTTTGCCCTCACTACTCATCATTACGTATCTATTCTAACTCATTCAATTGAAGCTTGCGAGCTTCACCGGCTTTATCCATGTCATAGTTCAACTTCTTAATCGCCCAAAATGCTTTGTGCTCTAATTCCACGGGAAGATGGCAAGGTTTGACATACACAAAGCAGAATGGGGACATGCCGAGCGGATTTTTGTATCCGGTACGATAGGCCCATAGTGAATCGTTCAATCGAAGTGACCAATCTTTTCGGATGGGATTGACGGTCTTCTCAAGAATGTTCTTGATTTCCCAATTCGCTAATTCAGCCTGCCCATTTATTTGGGGGTGATAGGTCATTTCAACTTTATGAACAACGTCATACTTTCTCATGAGCTTCTCAAATGGCCTGTTGCAAAAGTGCGTCCTATTATCACTGATTATCTCTTTTGGAGCACCGAAGCGAGAAGGTATGTGTTCTTGTAGGAACTTAATCACCACTTTACTGTCATTGGTCTTGGTAGCTATGGCTTCTACCCATTTAGAAACATAATCTACCGCGATAAGGATGTATAGGAAACCAAAACATGAGGGAAAAGGGCCCATGAAGTCAATACCCCAGCAGTCAAAGATCTCAATAATGAGTATCAAGGTTAAAGGCATCATGTCTCGTCGATTGATCGCCCCCATCCTTTGACACCTATCACAAGATTTGCAACAATTATTCACATCCCGGAAGATTGTGGGACAATAGAGGTCACATTGAAAAATCTTAGCAGCCGTCTTTTTCATCGAAAAGTGACCTCCGCAAGCTTCCGAATGACAGAATTGGATTACTTTGGGGATCTCGTCATTCGGTACACAACGTCGGATGATTTGGTCGATGCACTACTTAAACAGGAAAGGATCATTATAGAAAAAACATGCCCGACCAAGTAATAAACCTCTTCTGATCTTGCGCTGTCCAATCGGGAGGGACGGCTCCCGTGACAAGATAGTTCACGATATCCGCAAACCAGGGCAAAGAAGAGGTAGTAAAGAGTTGCTCATCCGAAAAGTATTCGTCTATGGGTATTGGATCACTAGGTACGTCGGACGAAAGTCGTGATAAGTAGTCGGCCACGACGTTTTTTACTCCTTTCTTATCTTTAATGGAAATATTAAACTCTTATAGGAGTAGGATCCACCTTATGAGGCGCGACTTTGCATCTTTCTTCGCAAGTAGGTATTTCAATGCCGCGTGGTTGGTGAAGCAAGTGATAGGAGAATCGAGAATTTAGGACCAAAATTTGTCAAGAGCAAAGACTGCCGCTAGCAACTCCTTCTTTATGGTGGAGTAGTTGAGTTGTGGCCCGGTAAGAGTCCGAATAGCGTAGTAGATGACATGAGCCTGTTTATCTTTTCTTTGGCCCAAAACATCCCCTATCTCATAATCGCTAGCATCACACATAAGCTCGAATGGTAAGGACCAATCTGAAACTTTTATGATGGGGGCGAACACAAGCATGGTTTTTAGTTTTTCAAAAGCACTATGGCTTGCTTCCGTCCACTCAAATGGGGTGTACTTCATGAGTAGGTTGCTTAAGGGTCTAGCGATGGTGCTAAAGTCCTTAATAAACCTTCGATAAAACACCACGTGTCCCAAGAAAGAGCGCACGTCTTTGAGAAATTTTGGTGGGGGTAGATCGGCTATGACATCTATCTTAGCTATATCGACATCTATCCCCTTGGATGAAACTATGTGGCCAAGAACTATTCCCTCAGTAACCATAAAGTGGCATTTTCCCCAATTTAGCACTAAGTTATTCTCCACACACCAGGCAAGTACTTTTTCCAGTGTAGTCAGACAAAAATCGAAAGAGGTGCTAAAAACGCTAAAATCGTCTATGAACACTTCGAGTCCTCTCTCAACCATGTCGCTAAATAGAATCAACATGCACCTTTGAAAGTTTGTGGGTGCATTACATAATCCGAATGGAAAATGTTTGTAGGCAAACATACCAAAATGGCAAGTGAAGGTCATTTTCTCCTGGTCAAGTACATTTACCTCAATTTGGTTATATCCAGAATAACCATCAAGGAAGTAATAGTAAGGGTGGCATGATACTCTCTCAAGTATCTGATCAATAAATGGTACAGGGAAATGGTCTTTCCTAGTCCCCGGATTGAGTTTCCGATAATCAATGCAAATGCGCCACCCGGTGGTGGTACATTGGGGGACAAGTTCTCCCTTAGCATTCTCAATCACAGTCATGCTCGACTTCTTTGGGACGACTTGAGTAGGTCTCACCCACATGCTATTCGAGATTGGATAGATAATCCCGGCATCCAATAGCTTAATGATTTTGGCCCTCACCACTTCTTTCATATTCAGGTTTAGCCTTCTTTGCATCTCTCTCGAGGTCTTGACATCCTCCTCGAGGTGAATCTTGTGGGTGCAAATCAAAGGACTTATTCCTTTCCAATTGGCTATACACCAACCGAAAGCACTTTGGTGCTTCCTCAGAATCCTTAACAGTTTACCCTCCTGCTCTTTGTCTAGGCTAGAGGAGACAACAACAAGAAATGCCTCGTCCTCTACTAGATTTGCATATTTAATATGGGAGGTTAGTTTCTTCAATTAGAGGGTCAGAAATTTATCGCTGGGGGGAACCAAGCGTGAATCCCTTGGCGGTAATTCCTCGAATAGAGAAACGCAATTTACATCTCTCGCGTCCTCGTCCGACGCTCTCTCATCAAGTAACTCTCTCAACTCCTCAACTTCGCTCTCGAATTTAGTGTACGTTCCCTCACTCTCTTGGCTCGAAACTAAATAGGACCCTAGGACATCTCCACAATAATTTTCCACAAAATACTCCTCTACGATCTCGCCGATTAGGCTCACCGTGTGAAGATCATCTTCTTCCCCCGTATGTTGGGCTATATGGAAGATGTTAGTCTCCAAAGTCATGTTCCCAAAGGTGAGTTGCATCTTCCCATTTCGAGTATTGATAATTGAATTAGCTGTAGCTAAGAATGGGCGCCCAAGAATAATGGGAACATGACTGCTCGAGGCGAAGGAGGGCTCCGTGTCCCAAATGACAAAGTCTACCGGGAAGTAGAAAGTGTCAACTTGGATGATCACGTCCTCAACTATACCTCTTGGGATCTTCATGGTATGATCCTCCAATTGGAGAGTGATATTTGTGGGCTTGAGGTCACCCAGATCAAGTTGCCTATAGATGGCGTAAGGGAGGATATTGACACTTTCTCCCAAGTTAAGTAAGACTTTTTCAATTTTATTTTCTCCAATGATGCAGGAAATGGTGGGTGCAGCAGCATCTTTAGATTTGGGAGGGAGATCATTAAGAAGTATGGAGCTCACGTTCTATGCTAGAAAGACATTTTCCTTTACCTTCATCTTCCTCTTCACTGTTAACAAGTCCTTGATGACTTTCGCATAAGCTGGAATTTTCTTAATGGCCTCGAGGAAAGGTAAATTTAACTTTACTTTCTTAAGCACGTCTAGCACTTCATCACGGGGGATTCCTTTGTGTGAAGGAACCAACCTTTGAGGAAACGATGCCGCGGTGGGTGGTTTCATTACTACCTCGGGCTCACTAGTGTCCTCTTTATCACTCTTATTCAAGGGGACATCTTCGACCTCTTTAGTGTCGGGCGAAATCTCCTTGTCTTTAGTTGCGTCATGTGGGGGAGGTGATAAATCAACGACTCTCCCACTACGAAGAGTGGTCACAGCTTGACATTGCTCCTGATATTCTGTCGAGGTGGAGCCGACACTAGTTTGACCATGGGGAGGTATTTAGCCCTGGGCAGGAAACTTTCCCTTCTCTTCGACACTCAACGATGATTGCAATTTTGAGATATTTGCATTTATGTCGTTAATCATACGACCATATCAAGCATTGGCTGCATTTTGGGTATTGATAAATTTTTTCATCATGTCCTCGAGATTTCTCCGCGGTGGAGTGATATATGTTCCTTGAGGTGGTGGTGCTTGCACATGTCCTTGCATGTGTGGAGCTTATTGAAAGTGCAGTAGCGGAGGAGGGGCAACATGTGAATTAGGATTTATCGCAGCATGTTGTTGCCCATAGCTAAAACTAGGATGGTTTTTCCACGAAGGGTTATAAGAATTCTCGTGCAGTGCACTGAAATTACCCTTGAATCCTCCTATACCACTAACCTGTTCTTGAAGCATAACTTTGTAGGCGGGTATCGCCGGGCATTCCTCAGTTGAATGACCCACCTCACAAATCGCACACACCATTTAGACGGGGTTTGGGATGGATCCAGTTAATTCTCTTCCACATACTTTAAGTATTTCTCTCACTCCTTTCTCAAGTAAATCGATTCAGCTGTCCGTCATAACATTCTTTTCCACGTGAAATAGGTCGGATGCCGATGGAGTGATGGTCGCTTGGCGAGTTTGATTTTGAGCATTACGGTTAGATGTATCCCATGATTGGGTAGTCTCGACGACATACCTCAGGTGAAGCTCAACATCATTGGCATCTAATTCGGCAAATGGACCATCACACATGGTTTCAACGAGTTGTTTGGAATTAATGTTCAGCCCATTATGGATGAAGGAAATGATTTGCAGTTTATCAAATCCATGATGGGGGCACGAAATAATTAACTCATTGAAATGCTCGTAGCATCGATCAAACGACTCATTTTCTAATTGTTGGAAAGTTTGAATTTGAGCCTTCATGGAGTTCGTTCGATGTGGAGGAAAGAATTTCTTGAGAAATTTGGATTGCAACTCATTCCAGGATGAAATCAAATTTAGAGGTAAAGACCAGAGCCAAGTCTTAGCCTTATCCTTTAGTGAGAATGGTAAGAGTTTGAGGCAAAGCACATCTTTCGTGCAAGTTTGATCACTGAGGGTCTCACACGCCTCCTCAAATTCCATGATACGGGCATATGGTTTTTCTGAATCCATTCCATGGTAAGTGGGAAGTATCTGGATTATCCCATTCCTAAATCGAAATTACCCTGCATTATACTGGAGTAAAATGCATCCCGAAGTGACAGTGCGCTCGGGATATAAGAGTGCTCTCAAAGGGTGGTACGGGACCTCTTCCTCACCGGTGGCTGCACTACCGTGTCGTGACATTTCTCTCTTGCTCATAGACTCTGTGTCCTTACTTGGTATACTCAGAGCATGCTCTGAAGTGTGTCCTAAGAGGGAGAACGGAGTGCTATTTGTGAATGGGTGTGACGGTGTAGGAGTTGGAACCCAGAACTGTGGAGCGTTTGGAGTGTGAGGGCTATCAGGGTCGTACTCAGGTCTCGATTTTTCGTGAATATGGGTTACAGTATTACGGGGAGTTGAAGTGAGTTCAGAATTTTACATTAACAGACTTGTGAGAGATGATGGTGAATGTTTTTTTTTAGAAATTGTTTGCCAGAGTTTGAGATTGACTTGGTCTAATTTAAAGTCTGCCACTAGTCCTCGGCAACGGCGCCAAAAACATGACGCGACTGAGAATGTGTCTCAGAAAGGCGTACTCTCTAGGCTCACGTGTAATCCTATCGCTCAAGCAATAATCTGATAAGTCGGGTATCGATCCTCAGGGAAATAGGACGTGGACAAACGAGTGAATCCTACTTCTGACTCTAAAGAAAAGGGAAAGATGATATGATTGGTAGAATAACTACAACTATATGCAATTATGAAATAATTAACTAATGAACTAAATTATGAATGGCATACAATTACTCTAAATTATCTAAATTACTGATATGGTTAAACTGGAACTTGGATTATATGATGAGGAAAAGAGGACGGGAACGCAATCCCTCAACCTTTGTGTATTGCAGGTATAAAACTAATCGTAAATTTAAATGATTAATTAGTCCCAGACTTTAGTACTCCCAAGAATTACGTATATGAGGTTAAAGCCCGAATCATACGAAATCAGAGGACGAGTAAAGCGATAACGCGCGATAGTAACACTCGCATTGCATTCTAAATCATCCCGGCTACCCGAAAGCAAACGAAATCCAAAGGTCTACAATGGTTGTGTTACTACGCAATACGGTTGTAATACATCATTAAATTCAGAGGATTAATTTTATACACATACAACTAACACATCAGGCCGAGTTCCTGCATCCCGACCCTTATAAATCTTGCTGAACATGTTAAATTGAATGATGCATGAAATAATTATGTTGCATGTGAAAGAACTCATGGTGAAACTATATTGAAACATACAAATAAGTGTTACGAAATCATAAATTTATCTAAATCAAGTAAGAGCATTAATCATGCAAGAACAATAATAAGAAGAATGGAACTTGGATTAGAACTTGAAAATAAACCCGAAAATGAATCAGTCTTGAAACAAAATAATTCCAACTATGTTCCTAGGTAGTCTTCTACCTTGTTTTCTCTCTAAAAACTACACTATATCTCTCTCTAACAATCCAACTATCTCCAACTATCTAACTTTTCTCTAAAACTCTCCAGAACTTCCCTTTTTAGACCCTAGCTTCGGAAAAAAATACATCCAGAATGAGTTGTAACCCACCAGAATCTCGCTGGACCACTCAAAATAAAAGAACAATTTCACGCATCAGGACCCTCGAATCGGTTTGGGGTACCTGCTAATCGGTTCGACCCTCGAACCGATTCGACCTGGGTTCGGGAATATCTACTGGTTTCGGAGCCTATTTCCACTTTTCAACACTTAGAATTTTTTTTCATGTTTTCATCTTTTCTTCTTGGATTTTTCCTCAACTTCAATCGATCATAACTCTTCAATCGTAACATGGATTTGGATGTCGTTTCTTCCATGGTTCTCATTGTTCCGAGATTTTCAACTTTCTAGTTGACTCCTCCCCCGGTATCCGGCTGCAGAATTATGAAAATTCCCTTGAACTTCCCTTCCTAGCCTTTCTTTCATTATTTTGATTTCTCTTTTGTATCTCTTTCATAATTAACCTATAAAGCACATAGGAGAAACATGAAATATAAAATACTTGCCAATGAAGATTAGTAGCATCAATGTGAGTTAAATCCATATCGATTGCATTGCTCGGGCTCACCAATGTACCGAAATTAGGGGAATAAATATACATATTTATGCCCAATCAACTATGCATCTTTAACTGGTCTCCTATACCCCACTAACTTCATTAAGCAAAAAGTTAAAATGTTTAATTGGAGTTATTAATGTTCACGTATTTATTTGGGACATTTTTATAAAAAAAAATTATCAAAACGAGGAATTTTTCTAAGTCAAAAATAATTTTTTAAGACCTGTAGACGAGATTTTATAAAAAATATTTTTCGCTCCAGTCATTTAAACGATATAGAAATGTCGTTCAAATGATAGATTCTAGCGACATGTAATATCGTGTGAAGCATTGTTTCTTGTTTGCCTCAAACGAACCCGTACTGTTTTTTGTTTTCACTGGTTATTTTTAAGGTTGTTAGAAGAGACGTCTAATGTCGTTCAAACGACATGCAAATGTCATCCAAATGACTTCTAATGACATGTGCCACCTCAGTTTATTATTCAACCTATAAATACATGCTACGAAGTTAGGTTTTGCAAGTCTTTTAAAACTCCGCCTTTGTATATATGATGCACTTTAAGACTTCATCTTTTAAGATTTTGAACTCTTTTTGATTCACTCCAAAATCCCAAATCTATATGTTAATCATTCTTAAACCCATATTATTCATATTACTCATTCTGGAGTTAAACTTGTGGAGAAGAAGGTTGTCTCCATTGCTGACCATTAGAGCTCGTACGTGATCTCTTACTGAAGACTTCAAACCGATACCATAGGGTATTTCGTCGTCACTAACTTGTATTTCTTCTATGTACTTGTAAGTTGGAGATTTACAGTAAATAGAGAAATAAAAAGGGTTTTCCCCTACTGGGGATTTTTCCTCAAATCTGTTTTGTGATTATTTTGGTTTGAATGTTAGATAATTCATATGACTATCAATCACAATTAGAATCATGTTTTAGGGTTTTAAATAAAACTCGACATAAAATTAGAATTTACTTAAATAAGTTTTGGTCATGGAATGCAAGCGCACTCTCAAATTGGTATCAGAGCCAATTACACTATTATACTGTGTAATTTTTCTGCAAATTTTGTTTGAATATCAATTTCTTGAAAAAAATTGATTTTGAAAAAGCTTAAGTTCAATGGAAAACTTATATAATCGGGTGCTAATTTTTCACAGGACAAACTATGCATATTGGAAAGCCCGTATGAAATCTTTGCTAAAAGTCAATAATGAAAGAGTGTGGATCACTTGTAAAAGAGGGTGGAGTGCACCCACTCATGTTGTTGGTAATGAAATATTACCAAAACTTGTGACTTTGTGGACTGAAGGAGAGTTTAAGTGGAGTAATTTTAATTCACGTGGTTTAAATGCTATATCTGGAACCGTCACTCCCGACAAGTTCCATGGAATTATGACGCGTACCACGTCTAAAGAAGCATGCGATGTTTTACAACTTACTCATGAAGGAACTAATGCAATGAAAGCGTCAAAATTATAAATTTTAACTACTCAATTTGAAACCATAACCATACTTGAATCTGAATGTTTTGATGATTTTTGGGCACGCTTGTTAGATATTGTCAATTCATGCACTAATCTTGGTGAAAACATTCCTGACACTAGATTAGTTAAAAAGATTTTAAGATCACTACCTGCCCATTTTATCCCTAAAGTCATTGTGCTTACTACTTTAGGAATATTACACTCCCTTAGGTTAGAACAACTTATAGGAGACCTCCAGACTTATGAAATTGGTATGCCTAATAAAACAGTTAAACCTAAAGAGAAAAGGGATAGCACTTAAAGCCCAGTCCAGGAAAGGAGAGGAGTCATTTAGAAAGAGAGTAGAGTTGTATAAACGGAGAGAGGAAGAAACGTCAGATTCTGAGTTTCATTTTGATTAAGATGATTTGGCACTTTTTGCAAAACAATTTAAGAAACTTCTCAAATTAAAAAAGAATTTTAAGTTTAAAGATAAAAGGAATTTTTGAGAAAGACAAATCTAGAAAAAAAATTGACAAAGATAAAAAGAGAACTGCTCAAAGAGACGAAGGGAGGTGTTATGAGTGTGACTGTAGAGGTCATAAAGCTTTTGAGTGTCCAAATAAGTTGAAACGTCAAGGCAAAGGCAAAGCTTCTTTAAATGCCTCCCTTAGTGACGATAGTGAGGTTGAGTCGGTGGATTCTGGAGACGAATCACCTCATAAATACAACTTTACCGTATTCGTGGCTAGCCTTGTGAGTACTTCTAGTGCACCTTACAACGATGAGGAAGCTACATCACAAGGACACCTCGAAAGTGAAAACGATGAGAGTTAGGGGAAGGATGCTGCAAGTGATAGCGAGAGAGACCTATGACGCCCTTACGCCGATTTATATGTGAATTTGTTTAAAACCAAAAAGCATAACAAAGGATTAGCTCATAGGATCATTGCGCTAGAGAGGGAGAGGGGGAGATTTTGTGTAAAGAGAGATAGAGAGTAGTTTTGAGAGAGAGAGAGAAAGGGGGGCTTGACCAAACAAGTGGCTAGTCTTACGCATGAGCTCCTTGGATCCATGGAGGCTCGTAAGAAACTTAAAGCCCTTGTTTCCCAACTCACTCATGATCTTGAGAGAGCCTGGGATTGAGGACAGATCTGGTAAGATGGGAAAGATGCTCGTCAACCCCTCTTTAGGGTTTGGTGAAAGGCAGGGAATCGGTTTTGACAGTGCTTCCAGGTCTCATATTACACCAGAACCAATTCTCGAGTTTATAAAGAATCCATATGGCCATCAACCAAAACCCTAAAGAAGAGTTCGACCAAGAAAAGTAAACTAACGTTAGCCTAAGAGTTTGTATTTTGTACCTGCTGCAAGAAAAAGGTCACCTTAGGGCGTCTTCCTATAGTTTGGGTCGGACACGACATACACATGCTCTATCACCCCACACTAGTGATCTTACTAGTCTTAGAGAGCAGGTTGAGTTTCTATTCGCCTCTTCTCACAGCTTGATGAAAGAGTTCAAAGGGATGTCTTTGTCATTAGTGAATAATTCCAACATCCAGGCTAGAACCATCAACAACAAGGGTCAATAAAAGGTTAACACTTCTTCGGTGCCTAAAAATGACAAAAAAATCCCTTGTTGTTTATGTTTCTTTTAAAGCACGTAATACCTCACAGTGGTATTTTGATAGTGGGTGCTACAGGCATATGACATGTGACGTCTCATTTTTAACCTACCTAGAGGATCGTAAGGAAGGTAAACTCACTTTTGGAGATGGGAGCAAGTCTAGTATAGTAGGACGAGGTACAGTAGATACATCGAGGTTTCCTAAGCTAGAGAATATTGGAGATGGGAGCAAGTCTAGTATAGTAGGACGAGATACAGTAGATACATCGAGGTTTCCTAAGCTAGAGAATATTTTGTACGTCAAAGGATTGAAAGAAAATCTTCTTAGCATTAGCCACATGTGCGACGCTGACTTTGTAGTAAAGTTTGATCGGAAGGAATGTGATGTTTATGATCAAGACGATAAACTTCTATTACAAAGGGTGAGGACTGAAGATAATTGTTATGGGATTCTGCCCAAGTCCTCATTTGTCTGCAATAGTGCCACGATCACTTATATTGATCTGTGGCATCAACGTTTAGGTCATGTGAATTTTGGAGATTTGGAGAACTTAGTTGAAAATGACCTAGTACGTGGCTTGTCGTCACTTGGAAAACCAACTTCTGCGGTTTTTGGACTTTGTCAATTGGAAAACAAGCATGTAGTCCCTATAGGAAATTGAATTCCATTTCCACTTCACACGTGCTTGAGTTGATTCATATGGATCGTATGGCTCCTACTCGTACTGAGATTTTGGGTGGTAAGAAGTATATACTCATGATGGTAGATGATTTATCACATTATTCCATAGTAGGTTTTCTGAGAGAGAAATCTGAGGCTATAGAGTTTCTTATGACCAAGTGTCGTGTCCTTCAAAATCAACACGGTGTCACTATCAATAGACTTCTTAGTGATAATGTCACTGAATTTAAGGAAGAAAATGTGGATCTTTATTGTGATATCCTCGGGATCAAACATGAAATTTTGGTCGTGAAGACTCCTCAGCAAAATGGGATTATTGAGAGGAATAACCATATGATTGAGGAGATGGTTAGATCTATGATTCTAAGTCATAGAGTTGCTAGAAGATTTTGGGTAGAGGCGGTATCTATTGTGTGCCACATGGAAAATAGGGTTTATCTTCGTCCACACACACTTCATACGCCTTATGAATTGTATACTTAAAAGAAGACCAACCTTTCATATTTTTATGTTTTGGGGAGAAAATTCTACATCCTATATGATAGAGAAAAATTAGGAAAGTTTGACCCCCGGAGCGATGAGGGAATTCATCGATGAGAGAGCATACCGAGGTTTTAACCTAAGTAGCTCTAAGGTTATGGAGTCAATAAATGTCACAGTGCAAGATGAAAAAACGTCAACGTTTATTGATCCTAGCCTTTTTCATGAGGATGACGTACTTCTAACTAATGATCCCATTATCCCTCACACACCTAGGGTGAAACCTACTCCTGACTTAGGGGACACACCTACTTGGGTTTGCAAGAGTCATGACCCTTCTGCCATTCTAGGAGATCCCACTTTAGGGGTCAAGACTCGTGCTCAGCTAGAAAAAGTAGTTAGCGTTTTGTGCTACACGTCTAAAGTCCCAAGAACATAAAAAAAGATCTCAAAGATAAACACTAGATATCCGCTATGCAGGATAAGTTGCTTCAGGTTTGAAAGAATGATGTCTGGGAACTTTTCCCTCGACCAAGTGAGAAGAATGTGATTGGTAACAAGTGGATCTATAAGAATAATATGGATGAGAATGGTACCAATGTACGTAATAAGGCTAGGTTGGTCGCTCGGGGCTACACAAAGATTGAGGGTGTAGACTTTGAGGAGACATTTTCTCCGATTGTGAGGCTTGAGTCCATCCTTTTACTACTCGCCATCACATATCATCTGCATTTCAAGTTATATCATATGGATGTCAAGAGTGCCTTTCTGAATGGCATTTTATAGGAGGAGGTTTATGTAGAATAACCAAAAGGGTTTGAAGACCCTAAGCACCCTGAACACATCTATTATCTGAGAAAAGCCCTGTATAGTTTGAAGCAAGCACTACGTGCTTAGTACAAAAGGTTTACTTTCTATCTCTTAGCCCATAGCTTTAGGAGATAGGGAGTAGATAAGACTTTGTTTGTTAGCAGACGAGATGGTGCTATTTTGTTTGCCCATGTCTATGTAGATGACATTATTTTTATATCCACCAGCTCCCGCCATGTTCACGACTTTGAGGATGAGATGAAGAGTGAGTTTGAGATGAGCATGGTTGTTGAGCTTACATTCTTCCTTTGTCTCCAGGTTCATCAGCTAGAGGATGGGATGTTCATCTCCCAATCTAAGTATGCAAGAGACCTTGTGAAGAAATTTTGTTTAGGCTCCACTAAGCATGCATGTACCCTAATGAGTACCTAAACTAATCTCAGCAAGGACACTTTAGGCAAGGACGTAGAGAAAATTTTGTACCGGAGCATGATAGGTTATCTTCTCTACTTGACTGTCAGTCGTCCCAACATCGCCTTTAGTGTTGGAGTGTGTGAACGTTATCAGGCATCCCCGAAAGAGTCGCACTTACTCGCTCTTAAACGTATTATTAAATATGTGAGTGGGACTCTCTCATATGATATTTGGTATTCCTTTGATACCGAAGATAGTTTATCCGCCTATTCAAATGTCGATTGGGCCAGTGATGCAGATGGATATAGGAGCACTTCTGGTGGGTGTTTCTTCTTTCATTTTGCTCTTATCTCCTGGTTGAGAAAGAAATAAACTCCATTTCTTTGTCCACTGCGGAGGCTGAGTACATAGCCGCAGGGAATTGTTGTAAGAAATTTATGTAGATGAAGAAGATGCTGGAGGATTTTGGGATAACACATGACACCATAACCATTTCTCATGATAACACGAGCACGATACACATATCCTTCAATCCAGTCCAACATTCGCGCACAAAACACATTAGGATATCCGAGCACTTTATTCGAGAGTTAGTAGAAGAAAGATTCGTGTCCTTGAGTTTTCTATCTACCGACCTCCAGTTAGTCGATATCTTCACGAAACCTTTAGACGCCCTTAGATTTGACAGTCTTAGGAAGTCTTTAGGAATCTGCACAGTTGACTGAGGGGTGGTTACCATGTCTAGTATAGGATACATTTTTTCATGCTCATATCATATGGTTCTTGTAGCTAGATTGTATCTTTTGTACCATTTTTGTGTATTATAAAAAGATTTTCTATTTTTTCGAAAAAAATTAAAAAGCCAAAAAGATTTTACTTTTGATAAAAATTTTGCAAAAAGATAAAAAGATTTTATTTTTATAAAATTTTTGAAAAACACAAAAAGAGTTTTGTATTTTTGTTTACACCTTTTATGGATTAACATTTAAGATGCCTAAAGTCACAACATCATTGTTGATACCAAATTTAGTCTATTGACATGGCCCAATTAAGTGAAGACACGTGGTGATATACATGGCAACAACAACAGCTCCGAGGAACTCACAAGCTCCGAGGTACAAGATTACAATAAGGGAGACTATTTCCCCGAGGAACACTACTTCCCCGAGGAACTCACACGCTCCAAGGAACAAGACCTTTCCGAGGAACTATTGAATACCGAAAAAGCTTAGGCAGTCCGAGCTGCACCTCGAACAAAGCATTAATAGCGGGATAACCAACAGTTCAACTGATTCATTAAATGCTTATCATTCAGACGCACGCGCTTAAGGGGCATTAAATGTATTACCCTTTCATATGTATCACATTTAATGTATTACCCTTTGATATTACAACCTCAAGTCTATAAATACATTGTACAATCCTCATTGTAATGGGGACCAAAAAAGAATCCATACCGGAATTTCTTGATAGAACTTGTAATCGAGAATTCCTAAACACTCAGCAATAAAACAACAGTGGACGTAGGCCATTCTTATAAGGCTGAACCACTTTAAAATTCTTTGTCTCATTTATTTATCTGTGATTGAATAATTAGAGTGATCTAATTTTTTACATCAACAGATTGGCTCCGTCTGTGGGAACGACTGGTAATATCATTTTCTCACCAAAAACAATCCATCACAAATGGCTGATATTCCCGAATCCAGCAATCGCAACGTTGGAACCCCTTCAAACCCATATGCTCAGCCAAATATTCCAGATCTGGCTGGAATAATGACAAATCTAGCTCAGGGCCAGACCGTCATGCAAGAAACAATGTGACAACTCATCCAAACTCTCCATGGCGGTGCGTCAGCCCATTCAGGACCATGAAGTATTCAAAGAAACACCCTTGCACCATCCTCACGTACTAGGTGATTCGTATCGAATATTGCATATTTCCGCCCGTTATCTTTATGCATTCTAGCACTTTTACGGTCAAAAATGCCTATAATTATGATCATTAACCAGACAACCTTGGATTTGGATATATACATGCTTTGCAGGGGTTATTTGTGATTTTGTAGGTATTGGAACGCTAAACGTGAGGTTCGGTTGCATTTCGGAGAAGTTCCGTCGTCGAATGCTACTTCAAGGGAAATTTGGTCTTTTTAAACTCATTATTTTTTATGGAATGAAGTTACCAACATGTAGATCATCAAATTATCTTTCCGTGGCCACTGACCGTGCGTCATTCTGACTCCGTATGTGGCAGTTATACCCATTTCCGGAAGGTTTCGGTATTTTCTTCTACTTCAAGGGCATTTTGGTAATTTCATACTGCATAATTTGGAGGGTTTCAAAACATAATCATGTAGATAATTGATTTAGCTTCGCGTCGGTTCCGACCACGCCTCATTTCGATTCCGTATGAGGGAGTTATAGTCGTTTCCGTGCAACGCCTCAAAATTGGTTCAAAGTGGAAAAGTGGGCTGCCTCCAGCCCAAGGCAAATTCCAAAAGTGCGGTCGACCGGTCCCAACCATGAGGTCGACCGGTACCATCAGATATGGACGAAAATTGACTTATTTTGGGTTTTTTGGCTTGGTTTTGTTTGGGGTTTATTTTGGAGTATAAATAGAGTGTTAGGGGCATTTCTTTGGATATATATTTCATTTTAGATAGGATATTTTAGGGTTTTGTTTTGACCGGTCCCAAACATGAGGTCGACCGGTCCCATCAGATATGGACGAAAATTGACTTATTTTGGGTTTTTTGGCTTGGTTTTGTTTGGGGTTTATTTTGGGGTATAAATAGAGTGTTAGGGGCATTTCTTTGGATATATATTTCATTTTAGATAGGACATTTTAGGGTTTTGTTTTGGGAGCTTTGGCCCTTCTCTTCTTCTTTGGGTTTATACCCATTTGTATGTAAGTTACTATTCATTCATCCTCTTCCTTTAATTAATGCTTTATTTCTTTGTTTAAGCTTTGTTCTCTTGATTTACTGCTTTGATTTATTAGTTGTTGGTAGTTTAATTCTTGTTTTCTTTGATAATTAGTTGTTTTAACTTAGTTTCATTTATTTGTGCTTTTAATTATGTGTAGTCGCTAATTTAGTCTAGGTTGTGTCGGATTGAACTCATTCCGTGTTGACATGTTGCTTTGCTTTGGTGATGGTGTTTATGGGTCTATTTTGGGTGCGTTGTCCTAGTTATTACGCCTAGGGGATTTGACAGGGCATATCATGTATGTTCCGTGCTTACGACCTTGCGTGCGTAATTTTCGGGGTATTTGTTGACACCAAAATCGTATTAGGCTTTTATGCAAATTTAGGGGTGTGACAACTCTTGATTTACTTAACTGTCGAAACGAGACGCAACCTTAATAACTCGTCGACCCATGTAACCATTTTATACTAATTAACTCGGGTGAGGGATATTCGACGCAACCTATAGTTTTTATTCTCTTTGTTAATTTAGTTTAATTTCCCTCGCCTAGATTAATCTTTACCTTTCATGCATCTTTTCTTTTAGTTTGTAATTCACCTTTTACACTTTTATTTCGGAATATTAAACCTTATAAATTCTAACAACTTGTCCCTGTAGATTCTCGATACCCGACTTACCGCTCTACTTTCCCCGCAAGTGTAGTTGTAACTTAGGTTTTTGTATTGAGTTGGCGAAACGAAAACAACGATTAGCGTCTTTACACGCGCTACTTTTTGCACTTAATCAAAATGGCGCCGTTGCCGGGGACTAGTTTGTTTTAGACTTTATTTGATTTAGTATTTCATAGTATTTTCTTTCTATTTGTATTATTTGCTAATATTTTGCAGGACTTCCACATTTGAGCACTTAGAAACGCTCGAATCTTTCCCGCGCACACTTACTTTGTGGAATCCGCCACTTCGAGCCATTTTTGGGGTAAGCATGTCTTATTCCAATTCTTTCGGTAATCCTTGTTATAATTCTCAAAATTCTCGCAAACCTATGACTTTCGGTGAATACTTAGAATCCCAAAAATTTGCAAATTCAAATATTACTTTGGGCGAGTATAACGAAAGTCAAAACATAGGTTATTGGAATTTTGATGATGATGATAATGATTTTGGGCCTTTACCTCCTTATAATAGGAATTTTGAAACGAATTGCAATATTTTTCAAAATTCCTATAATAATGAGTTTTCGTTTAAGTCCGATGGCAATTTTCAAAGTTCCCATTCTAATGCATCCGCACCTCGACCTATGACATTCGGTGAGGGTTTGCGTATGTATGAAAATGAGAAAATTGAAAATCGTTATCAGGAAGAAAATCTTTCGTGGGAACATGAGTTGGATTTATTATTTGAGTCCGACGACGATTTTTCTTCCTAGACTTTCGAAGTCGAGGAATGTTTTGAACCAAATGAGGCACTTGTGCCTACTTTGGAACAATCCATTCTAGATTTTTCCCATTGCGTAATAGATATTGAAAGTGAGGATGAAAATGGCGTAATATCTATTTGCAATGAAATGATTTCTTCTTTGGACCCCAAAGAAGAACATTTCATTGAAAATGATATTATTTCCATTGAAATTCCAACTTCATGCGATGATGATTCATCTCATGAGTTTGAATTTCTTTAATCCCCATTTTCATTCTCTATTATCACACCATCACAAGTACTCGATGATTCGGTTTCAAACTTCAATGTTTTAAATCCTATCGCCGATGAGGAGTACTTGATCGAGTCGCCCTCCATAATCGCATCTTTGCCTTTGTGTGCGCCGCCTCCCATTCCAACTTTAAAATCATTGGTAGGATATTCAGCTTTTCTCGGTCCCCACTTGTTCTTGTCACCCGTGCAATCCAAACCCTCCATCGTCCCACCAAAACTTTTAATTGGCGATGGTTCCTTTCTTCCGCCTTACACATGCCTTCCGTTGTTCAAACGGAATTCATATTTTTCGGAAGGCATGCTTGTCTGTGAGGGTACACCGGTCATCCTACAAAGTCACATTGTTCTTATGGTGGACCCTCAACTATTTAGACTTCTAGTGTATAGTTAGTGTGAAGTCTAAATAGTAGGTTGTATATAGTTAGCTTTCTATTCTTTCTTTCTTTTTAATTTAGTTTAGTGTAATTAGTTAACTTTTTATTATTTGTTTTTGCTATGCTCGGTACTAACTTGTTTTGTAGATTCTTTGGACTTGTTCTTATGGGGATCGCTCCATTTTTGGGTAATATCACTCGTTTCCTCTCTTTGACTTGGTTCTTAATTTACATTGAGGACAATGTCAAGTTTTAAGTTAGGGGGTGTGGGATATTCTATCCATTTCTTCATTTAGTCCATGTTTTTGCTCACATGTTAGTTACTTAGTATGCTTTTCTTAGAAAAATTAAAAATTTCAAAAAGATTTTCTTTCCTTTTTCTCCTTTTTTGGGCATTTTGCCTTTGTTTCCGATGATAAATTTCAATAATTACCCAATCCAATAGACAATCCAATGATGCATGTTCTCGATTTTAGAAGTTATTAGACTTTAGTCTCGATTATTGATATTATGAATAACTTCATGAATTAAACTTTAATCTCGTGAGCACATGCACTTTCCTTGCTTTATTGATATGGTTTAAGATTTTTATAACTCGGTAATCTTTTGTTGCATTGTATATACTTACACCGAGTAAGCTTTGTACTTTTTGTCATTTGTGAGTGTTATACACTATTCTTTCCTCTTTGAAAAAGTTGAATTCGTCGGTAATCTCACTATTCTTTCATTTTACCGTTCATTAATTGAGTTCATACTTGAAATGTGTTACTTGAGCATGATTTTCATATATTGTTTTGATTCGAGAATTGCGTAAACTTTGTGAAATGATCATAGGCATTCTTTGTTATATCACCCATATTAGCCTTGACCTCACCCTTATATGTTTACCCTCGTTAACCCCTTTGAGCCTAAATATAGCCTTTCGTTTCATAACCCAAATCCAATAACCAACTCCAAATTGGAGTTATAATCCATACATACACTTTCCATACCTTTGTTTGGAATGTTACTTGGGATTAAATGTTGTTGTTATGATGTCAGTTGCAATTTAGGCATATGAGAGTTTGATAAGTAAAGAAAAGAAAGTAGTGAAAAAGTGAAGAAAAAGAGAAAGCAAAAAAAAAAAAAAAAAAACATGAAAAAGAAGAAAAGAAAAAGAAAGAGAAAGTTGTAAATGTTGTATATAGTTTGAATAATCTTTGATTACTCTCCCCGATGATATATTCAATGCCTTTTTGGAACTGGTTTTCCAATTTTGATATTGCCCGCATTTTCCCATTATCCCGAGTTTTCATCCCGAACACTTTGAATCCGTACATACATTCCCTCGTTTCGTACTCTAAGCCTAGCCTACATTATAACCCTATACAAGTCCTATGTGATCTTAGGTTGATGTAATTTAAAAGTCATAATAGTTGTGATAATCTGTGAAAATGCATTTCGCCTCTTTTATTGTGCGGTATCCTTTCATTGAGATTACATTTTTCAGTTTATATATAGCGTTCTTCTTTTGTGACATGTGTGCGGCCTAGTTTCCATTTACAGTTACTCTTTAACCCGCATGTTCCATGTGTTACCTCCCTGTTTTGAGTGAATTCGCTTGATGAGCGTAATGCCCGTGAGGATTGAATATATGCTTGCTTTAATGTTTATCCGGTTTATATAAGTTTTTGCCAAATCACACTTTGCATGTGCTCGCTCCCCTCCCACATTTTAAGGTTTCAATTCTATGAGGTGCATTCTATAATATTAATGATTCGGACTTTTGTGTGAATTCATTCACTTTGCTAATAATGAATATGAAATCTTTTTCGCTTTTTTTGGGCTTGTAGCATGTTGGTTTGGGCATATTTTGAGGAAACCATATGATGTTTGTGGGTACCATCCCTGAAAACCCTCACGAGACGACACTTGTCCACTAGGGTAACCTAGGGGTTTAACGGCTTATTGCATATGCTAAATGCAATCGTGTTCCCTACGAAAGTGGCAATTATATTTCGATGCATATATACGTTTTGTATTTCCTTCTGTGGACTGGTTTTGTTTGTTTCATCACTGGGGACTAGCAATGTTTAAGTTAGGGGGTGTGATTCGTATCGAATATTGCATATTTCCGCCCGTTATCTTTATGCATTCAAGCACTTTTACGGTCCTAAATGACTATAATTATGATCATTAACCAGACAACCTTGGATTTGGATATATACATGCTTTGCAGGGGTTATTTGTGCTTTTGTAGGTATTGGAACGCTAAAAGTGAGGTTCGGTTGCATTTCGGAGAAGTTTCGTCGTCGAATGCTACTTCAAGGGAAATTTGGTCTTTTTCAACTCATTATTTTTTATGGAATGAAGTTACCAACATGTAGATCATCAAATTATCTTTCCGTGGCCACTGACCGTGCGTCATTCTGACTCCGTATGTGGAAGTTATGCCCATTTTCGGAAGGTTTCGATATTTTCTTCTACTTCAAGGGCATTTTGGTAATTTCATACAGCATAATTTGGAGGGTTTCAAAATAGAATCATGTAGATAATTGATTTAGCTTCGCGTCGGTTCCGACCACGCCTCATTTCAATTCCGTATGAGGGAGTTATAGTCGTTTCCGTGCAACGCCTCAAAATTGGTTCAAAGTGGAAAAGTGGGCTGACTCCAGCCCAAGACAAATTCCAAAAGTGAGGTCGACCGGTACCATCAGATATGGACGAAAATTGACTTATTTTGGGTTTTTTGGCTTGGTTTTGTTTGGGGTTTATTTTGGAGTATAAATAGAGTGTTAGGGGCATTTCTTTGGATATATATTTCATTTTAGATAGGATATTTTAGGGTTTTGTTTTGACCGGTCCCAAACATGAGGTCGACCGGTCCCATCAGATATGGACGAAAATTGACTTATTTTGGGTTTTTTGGCTTGGTTTTGTTTGGGGTTTATTTTGGGGTATAAATAGAGTGTTAGGGGCATTTCTTTGGATATATATTTCATTTTAGATAGGATATTTTAGGGTTTTGTTTTGGGAGCTTTGGCCCTTCTCTTCTTCTTTGGGTTTATACCCATTTGTATGTAAGTTACTATTCATTCATCCTCTTCCTTTAATTAATGCTTTATTTCTTTGTTTAAGCTTTGTTCTCTTGATTTACTGCTTTAATTTATTAGTTGTTGGTAGTTTAATTCTTGTTTTCTTTGATAATTAGTTGTTTTAACTTAGTTTCATTTATTTGTGCTTTTAATTATGTGTAGTCGCTAATTTAGTCTAGGTTGTGTCGGATTGAACTCATTCCGTGTTGACATGTTGCTTTGCTTTGGTGATGGTGTTTATGGGTCTATTTTGGGTGCGTTGTCCTAGTTATTACGCCTAGGGGATTTGACAGGGCATATCATGTATGTTCCGTGCTTACGACCTTGCGTGCGTAATTTTCGGGGTATTTGTTGACACCAAAATCGTATTAGGCTTTTATGCAAATTTAGGGGTGTGACAACTCTTGATTTACTTAACTGTCGAAACGAGACGCAACCTTAATAACTCGTCGACCCATGTAACCATTTTATACTAATTAACTCGGGTGAGGGATATTCGACGCAACCTATAGTTTTTATTCTCTTTATTAATTTAGTTTAATTTCCCTCGCCTTGATTAATCTTTCCCTTTCATGCATCTTTTCTTTTAGTTTGTAATTCACCTTTTACACTTTTATTTCGGAATATTAAACCTTATAAATTCTAACAACTTGTCCCTGTGAATTCTCGATACCCGACTTACCGCTCTACTTGCCCCACAAGTGTAGTTGTAACTTAGGTTTTTGTATTGAGTTGGCGAAATGAAAACAACGATTAGCGTCTTTACACGCGCTACTTTTTGCACTTAATCACTAGGCGTACCAATTCGTATCGCAATGAAGAATCTAAAGATTTCTCTTATCAACCTGGACGAACTTCTCAGTGTGAGCCACGGATACTGAACAACGTGTCACTCTTTCCCCAGAAAGGACCAGCACATTGGAAAGGTTAAGTAGGGTTTCGCCTTTCGACCGATTAGGCCCTAGGAGGAACAAAAGTCCTCTTAAGGCAGCGTTGAGGAGCTTTCGATGATCAACAGCCTTAAGGGAAGGATCTTCCCATTCGCGACCAACTGCTCGTCAAGATAGATCCCAGGAAGCCACTTCAACGCGATCAGCTGCTCGAACCAATAGGCCCGAAGAAGGAAATGATGCATGGAAAGGTTATATTCAAAGGCTGGATGATAGATTAGGGGAAATGGTTAAAACCAAGAATCCTTTACAACGAATCTTTGTTCGAGGAATACCTTTTCTCCAGGCCATTGTAGATTTTCCAACACCATCAAAGTTCAAAGCACCTGTTGTGACCCCCAAATATGATGGAAAGACTGACCCTGTTCTTCATATAGAACAATATCAAGCTGCTGCCGACATCTATGATGTCCCAGACGAGATGAGATACAGGGCATTCTAGGGAACTCTTACCGGATCTGCTCAAATATGGAATAATAATCTTTCTCGGGGTAAGATCTCAACTTTCTTTCAACTGGCCGAGTTATTCATTGGAAATTTCTGCTTTGGGGCAAATCCAGTTAAACGAGTAGCAGATTTGTTAAGTGTTAGATAAAAAGCTGGTGAAAGTACCAGAGATTATATAACTCATTTTAATAACGAGAAACTTGAAGTCATTGATTATGAGGAGAAGACAACGATCACTGCCTTGATGAGTGGGCTGTTGCCTAATAAGTTGTATTACACTTTGGCCAAAGATCCACCCACAACTATGTCAGAATTGATGGCGAAAGCGGCCAAAATCATGAATGCCGAGGAGGCTATGGCTGCGAAGAAGAATATGGATAAAGAAACCAAGGTGGAAGTGGACAAAGCCAATAAGAAAAAGCATAAGAACAATGGTGGTGACAAACAATCCAAAAATAAGTCGTCATGGGAGGTCTTGAGGAAATTTGACAATTACACTCCTTTGAAGGTAGATATCAACCACGTCTTGGAAGAAATTAAGAACAACGAGGAGTTAAACTGGTCAAAGAAAATGAAGGCAGACCCTGACACGAGGAATAGGGAAAAATATTGCGAGTTTCACAAAGATTATGGCCATATGACCAAGAATTGCATAGCTCTTCAAAATGAGATTGAAACACTCATTAGACAAGGAAAGCTGTCAGAGTATGTTGATCAGGGAAATGAAAGAAGAAATAACGACCGAGCAAGAGAGAGATCTAGATCTCCTCGTCGAGGAGAGGAGTACAAGAAAAGAAATCAGGAAGTTAATCCAGAAGACGACCCCGATCTTCCCAAAAGACCAAGGCAGCCAGAACAAGGTATTTTCAATACGCTTTGGGTCATTTGATTGTAATGTTATTACAGGAGGAGATGCAGGAGGAAACCTCACTGCGGAGAGAAAAGCTTACCTCGGTGAGGCTCAAGCTTGCTCGTACATTCAGCGAATAAATCTAGCTGAGGAAGATCGCCCGAGAAAGGTGAATAAGGAGAAATTGGTCATCAGTTTTTCAAAGAACAACCTTGCAGGTGTTTTATATCCTCACGATGATCCACTGGTGATCAAAATGAGGATGACGGAGGTTATGATTTCAAGAGTACTGGTCGATAATGGTAGCTCGGCAGACATCATGTTCTACTCGTGCTTCGATAGTTTAAATCTAAATCTATCTCAATTGGAGCCTTACCACAGACCTCTCGTCGGTTTTGCTGGCGAGAAAGTGTTTCCACTTGGGACGATCAAGTTGGATATATTCATTGGTACGTGGCCTGCATGTCGAATAGAAAGAATACGCTTTTTCGTGATGGATAAGAATGTTCAATCATCATACAATATCATCATGGGAAGAGTAGGATTGAAGAAGTTCGAGGTTGTACCATCTACAGTGCATCAGTGCCTAAAATTTCTAACAAACTTTGGAGTAGGAGTTGTGAACGGTGATCAGAAAGTAGCTCGGGAATGCTATTATTCATCCACCGAGCAAGAAGAATTGGAGGAATTAAAAAAAAAGACTACTACCTATCAAGTAGATGAAGGTGCAGAGATTGAAACATTGGATCCTCGAGATGAGTCGCAACTCGTGAAGGGTCAAGTGGTGGAAGCAACTGAAAACATCATTCTGGATGACGAGCACCCTGAGCGAACTACTCAAATAGGTTCATCATTGGAAGCCTCATTAAAACAGGAATTGATAACGTTCCAAAGAAGCAGAAGATAAACTTTTGCATGGTGTCATGAAGATATGCCTGGGATAGACCCGAACTTCTTATGTCACGAGCTCAATGTGAATAAGGAGATCAAGCCTGTGAAGCAGATAAGAAGAGTATTCAGTCCTGAGAAGAATCAAGCTATTCAGGAGGAAGTCGAGAAACTCCAAAAAGCTTGTTTCATTGAAGATGTTAAATATTCAGACTGGTTGGCCAATGTGGTGATGGTAAAGAAGAAAAATAACAAGTGGAGGATGTGTGTAGACTTCACCGACCTCAACAAAGCATGCCCAAAGGATTATTTTCCCTTACCCCGAATTGATCAACTAGTGGATGCTACCTCGGGACACGAGTTGCTGAGCTTCATGGACGCTTATTCTGGTTACAATCAGATCAAAATGAAACCTGAAGATAGGGAAAGTACTTTTTTCATTACCCCTAGGGGAACTTATTGTTATAATGTTATGCCTTTTGGTTTGAAAAATGCAGGTGTGACATATCAGCGGCTGATGAACAAAGTCTTTGCTGAACAAATCAGTTGCAATATGGAAGTCTATGTTGACGATATGCTAACGAAAAGCAAGAAAGTTGTCGATCATCTAGTTGACTTAAGTCAAACTTTTGATCAACTGGATAAATATCAAATGAAGTTGAACCCGACGAAGTGCATATTTGGAGTACGAGAAGGCATTTTTCTCGGGTACATTGTCAATCAACGAGGCATTGAAGAAAATTCTGAAAAGATCAAAGCTTTACTAGGGATGAGATATCCAACGACGAAGAAGGAAGTACAGAGTCTCACAGGACGAGTAGCAGCACTCAACAGATTTGTATCACGAGCAATTGATAGATGTCTCCTATTCTTCAAGACACTCAGAAAGACTTTTGAGTGGAATGATGAATGTGAAAAGGCTTTTCAAGACTTGAAGATATACTTGGGAACATCTCCACTGTTGTCCAGACCGGTGATGGGAGAAAAATTGTATTTGTACCTTGCAGTGTCCGAGAATGCAGTTAGCTCGGCGTTGATCAGAGTGGAGAATGGAGTGCAAAAACCAATTTACTACACAAGTAAGGCCTTTCGAGGAGCAGAGATCAGATATCCAAGGCTGGAAAAATTGGCACTGGCGCTGATTGAAGCAAGTAAAAGAATGAGGCCATACTTCCACGCTCATACCATAGTAGTATATACCGATATGCCATTGAGGCAAGCCCTTCATAAACCAAAAAAATCAGGGAGACTGATGTACTAGGCAATAGAACTCGGTGAATATGATATAGTTTATGAACCCATATCATCATTAAAAGGGCAAGCTATAGCAGATTTTATAGCGGAGTTCACCTATCCTGATACCCCCGAGGAGCAAAAGTTTCTTACTGATAAACCTGTGGATGTTACAGGGTCAACAAACACAAGCTCAGACCAATTCCGATTGATAAAAGGGCGTGTGGATGTTACAGGATGTGGCGCAGGGATAGTTGTGAGCACTCCGGACGAGGAGCAAAAGTTGCTCGCTGATCAACCTGTGGATGTTAAAGGATCAACAAACACTAGCTCAGACCAACTCCGGTTGGTAAAAGGGCAAGTGGATGTTACAGGATCATTAAATTTGAGCCCAGACCAATTCCGATTGGTAAAAGGGCAAGAAGATATGATCGATGAAGAGAGAAAAATATACGGGGAGGATGAAAAGAAGCAACAAATATTTCACCGAGGAACTCTAACTGATCAGAAATTTGAAAACGAGTTACCTATATGGAGGCTATATGTAGATGGCTCATCTTGCACTACAGGATGTGGCGCGGGGATAGTTTTGAGCACTCCGAACGAGGTTGACATGGAATACTCCCTACGTTTCCAATTCAAGGCTTCCATTAATGAAGGTGAGTATGAGGCAATGATTGCAGGTATTAGTTTGGCAAAAATTATGAAGGCCCAGCAGATTATTGTCTTCAGTGATTCTCAATTGATTGTAAATCAAATATTGGGAGTATATGCAGTTAGAGGAGAATTAATGATCAGATATTATGCAATGGCAAAGGAGCTGGTGTCAGAATTTGCCGCTATTCAGCTGGTCAGAATACCAAAAATGGAGAATTCGAGAGCAGACGCCCTAGCTCGACTAGCATCAGCTACTCGCACCGAGCTACAACGAACAATCCTAATTGAAGTGCTAGCTGGTCGGAGTATAGATGAAGATCTGACAATGAACTTTATTACCCTTAATTTAGGACCATCTTGGATGGATCCCATCAGGGCATATATTGAAGAGGGAGAACTACCAATTGATAAGCTCGCAGCCAAGAAATTGAAGTTTAAAGCTTCTCGGTATGTATTAACTAATAGTGTTTTATATAGACGAGGAATTATGGCATGTTTGCAGAGATGTGTACATCCCTCCGAAGTGAACGAATTGATTGAAGATATCCATGAAGGGTCCTGTGGAGCACATGTAGCAGGTCAGACGCTTTTACAAAGGGTGATGACGCAGGGATACTACTGGTCGACGATGAGGGCTGATTGTATAGCCTATGCCAAGAAATGTGACAAGTGCCAGCTCTTTTCCTCCATCCGAAGAACTCCACAAGCATTGTTTACATCCATAACTTCCCCTTGGCCATTTTCCATGTGGGGAATTGATTTGGTTGGGCCACTGCCAACGACCCGAGGAAGATTCAAATACCTCGTCATCGCAGTAGATTATTTTACTAAGTGGGTAGAAGCTGAGCCACTCATTGATATGACGTACGAGAAGGTGTACCAATTTGTTTGGAAGAACAACATTTGTCGATATGGTCTTCCTCACGCTTTCATCACAGACCATGGAACACAATTAGATAACGAGGAGTTCGCTGCCTATTGCCATCAGTCAAACATTTTGAAGGTCCACTCAGCACCAGGCCATCCTCAAAGCAATGGACAAACTGAAGTGACAAACAGAACGCTGCTGAATATTTTGAAGAAAAGACTGGATGATGCGAAAGCAAACTGGATCAACGAGCTACAATCAGTACTTTGGGCTTACCGAACTACTCCCCGAGTAGCAACAGGAGAATCACCATATATGCTAGCGTATGGAAATGAAGCTGTTATACCTGCCGAGTTGGGCCTCCCAACACACAGGGTTCTGAATTTTAATTCCCCTGTTAGCGATTTAATGAGAAGACTGGATTTAGACATGCTCGAGGAAGTTAGAGAAGAAGCAGGCATTAAAAATGCTGCTTACCAGCAGCGAACAAATTTGTTCTACAACAAAAGGGTGAAGAAGTGCGACTTGAAAGAAAGAGATTATGTGCTGAAAAAAGTCATTCAAAAGCACAATAAGCTGGAGGCAAACTGGCATGGACCATGCCAAGTTACAGAAGTTGTTCGACCAGGCACTTATCAAATAGCAACTTTAGAAGGCGAGGAGTTTAAGAATGCATGGAACGCAGAGCACCTGCGCAAGTATTATCAGTGATGTGTATTCCTATGTAACGCAGTTCCATTGATATGAATAAAATGAAGATATTCTGCAAGTCTAATTTTTCGGGGAATACTAGTGCTACACACTACTCGGCAAAGCTCAGACTACTCAGCAAAATATTCCTAAAAATGCCAACCTGTTTGGCTAGGAAACGAAATATTCCTAAAAATGCCAACCTCGGTTGGTTAGGAAACAAAATATTCCTAAAAATGCCAACCTGTTTGGCTAGGAAACAAAATATTCCTAAAAATGCCAACCTCGGTTGGTTAGGAAACAAAATATTCCTAAAAATGCGAACCTGTTTGGCTAGGAAATAAAATATTCCTAAAAATGCCAACCTCGGTTGGTTAGGAAACAAAATGTTCCTAAAAATTCAAACCTGTTTGGCTAGGAAGCAAAATATTCCTAAAAATGCCAACCTGTTTGGCTAGGAAACAAAATATTCCTAAAAATGGCATCCTCGGTTGGTTAGGAAACAAAATATTCCTAAAAATGCCAACTTATGTTGGTTAGGAAGTACATATATTCTCAAAAATACCAACTTATGTTGGTCCGGAGGTAAATAATTTCTCGAAAATGCCAACTTATGTTGGTAGGAAGGTAAGATTATTTCAGAAAGTGCCAAAGTTGCTCATAGAGGAAAAATGTACTAGCTATGGCTGGTCGGGGATAAAAACTCACCAATTATAGTTGGTCGACAAGGAAAAGTTACCGACCTTGATTGGTCGAAAACATTTAATAGAAAAATTTACTAACTATGGCTGGTCGGGGATAAAAACCAACTAACTGTAGTTGGTCGACATGGAGAATCTAACGACCTTGGTTGGTTAGAAACATTTTAAACATTTGTATACTCGTTACTTTGTTGTTAAGTTGGTCGAGAAACAAAACTTTATTATGAGATCGAGCAACATGATTGATACTTGTAACTTTTTAATTATTACTGAGTTGGTCGACAAACAACACAATATCGTTATCTTTTTAACAGATATGCACAAATATAAAGTATTTGATAATTACAAGACAATAGCAATTAAGATTGCAAATAAAAATGAAAGTCTTTCATTGAATTCAAAAATTACATTGATAATGAAAATGAAAGTTACATTGATATGTATACTAACTATTACAATGCTATTCCTATTCTACTGGTCTTTTCCCTTCTGCTTTTGACACAGGTTCCTCGCCAGCAGGCAGATCATTTAAAGCCAGAGGAGAATTGATGAAGTTGAGATCCTTCAACATCCTGACATTCATCACAGATGGTCGATCCAAGAGATGCTCGGGACGAGATATCTCGGCTTTTGAATGAAGATTGTAGTCACCGAGATACTTTGAAATCAAGCTCCGAGGAATGGCCCGTGCAGGGATCCAACTCATATCCAATTTGAATGGTGGCACAGGTAAGTCGAGTAACCCAGTATCGTGGTAGTCCCACAGGTAATGACCCTGTTCGAGCTGCAGCACACCTAAGGCATTCAACCAGCCTTGCTTATAGCCCTCATTATTGGCATTCTGGATACGATCGTCCAAGTGGCATAGCGCTTCATTGTATCCAGCCATCCATAACTCCCTGGGCTGTTTGTGGAACTGATATGTTAGCCTCTCCAGCTGCTCATGGAGATTCTTGATGAAGAGTTCCTTACGCTCCAAGACTGACTTCTGCACAGAGAGTTGTTCTTCCAGGTCCCTGATTTTCTTTGACATTTCAGCCAAAGCCTGGTTCTTCGCCCTTAGTTGGAAGGCCTGGTTCTCTAAGGCAGACTGAGTCCTCTATTCCTCGACAGGAACTCGAGATTCTCTCGCTCGTCCCCGAGGTGCTCTTACTCATCCCCGAGAAGATGTGGAAGGGCCAGACCTCTTCAAGGTTTCCAACTCATCCCTCAAGTTGGCGTTCTCGACCTCCAGGAACGAAAATCCCTCATCGGTCACTAGGATTAAGGCTTTTGAAGAAGAGGCTGCAAACTTCAACTGTGATAGCTCTTTCTGCAAGTTGTTGTTCTCTTGCTCCAAAAACTCAACAATCTGTCTGCATTCCTCGACCTCACCTTTCAGGGTTCTCTCCCTCACATCGTACCCAGCAAAAAGCTTCTCGTAGACCTTATCGACAATGATCAGCTTGTACTTTTTCTCGTACCCCTCATGAAATAAGGCGGTGGATTCTTTGTATTGAAGCTGAAGGTCTTCGAGGGTTCCTTGGAGATCCTCGATCATATCATAATAGGCCATATTATTATCCACTGCTCGATCAAGTAGACACTTCAGATATTGATATGCTTCAACTGCCTGTTCTGAAGCATCCTGACCGAGGATGTCGACAACTTGTGCTGCACTCAGGTCTGTGTGACCAGCTTTAAAATATTCATTACATTGTCGCAGCAACTTAGTATCATGGGCATATAGTAATTCCATCATGGCCAGAAACTAGCAGAGAAAGAAAGAGCAATCATCAATAAGAAATATAAGCAGAGTATGAATAGAAGATAAACAACAGTATGCAAAAAAGTCCAAGTTTTATTAGATCATAAAGTTCAGAGTTACATATGTAGGTTACATTTGAAAAAGAAAAAGATAAAGAGAAACCCGAACAACTCTACACCTTTTCATTGTCTCCCAAAACCTTCTTGGGAGGATGGGAAGAGGAAGTAGGTTGCTCGAAGGGAATAGATAATTGCTCGGGGAGCAATGGTAGTTGGTCGGGGAGCAATAGTAGTTGCTCGGAGGAAGTAACAATCTGCTGAAGTTCCTCGGCAGCAGGCTGAATGGCTGGGGGATTATCTCCCATCACCATAGAAGACTCTTCTGAGGCAGCTTCGTCCTCTTCAAGATCTTCTGGGGTTAGAGGGGGGCCAGGAATATGTTGCTGGAAAAGCTCAGAAGATTCATCAACTTTCATTTCCTGGAGAGTAGTAACCCAGCCATCCCTAAAGTATTTGAGGCTGCCATAGTCCACTTGCGACACCATGGCAGCCAACCCCTTATTCTACCCCTTGTCCCAGCCAGCACTGAAGGACTTCTTCACAGCCATCTTCCTCTTAAATTTTTTTAAGGATAGCTTCTCGGACAGTAGGTTACCAGCAGCTTTCAATTTGTTTTCAATCTCCTCCTTCTGCCGACCTACTTCCCTAAGTTGGGCCAGCTCCTCCTCAACAGCCTTGAGCTTATCTTCAAGCTTCCCAATAGTTTTGAGCTTCTCTTCGAGGTCCTTATTTGCTTTCTCCAGGGCATTTATTCTCTTCTCCAACTCTTTGGAAGCATCAACATCTTTAGTTTTATCTTGCTCGATGGAGGATAGCTTTTTCTCCCAGACAGCCTTGTCAGTAGCATATGTTTGGCGAGAATCCTCCAAAGACTTGATAGCTTCTACCAGAGCTCCCTCCACACTGGACGAGGAGCATGAAGCTTTAATTGCTTCATCCTTCTTCAGGATTATATTAAAGCAGCTCGTCAACTATAAAAGTAAAAAGAAAGCAAGTCAGAAACAGAAATAACAAAGGAAATATGAAAAGTTTAAAGTAAGAAGACTTACAGAAGCAAGGTGACGAACAACTAATGAAGTGACCATGTCCCGAGTAAGGTTTTCTTCAGTAACTTGGACCTTGGGAATAATCCAGGACTTTACCGAGCTCATGGCAGAGCTCGGAGGAACGAAAGTGGGAACCCCTGTCCCAGAAGTTGTGGGTTGAGTGATGGTATCAGCCAAATTGACTGAGGAACTCTTCTTCAGCCTCCTCGGGGGAATAGGAACAGATTCAACTAAGGAATAACCCTTGGTCGGTGATATTACAATCATCTCTCCAGGAGCAGCAAACCTGCTCGGAGCCACTGCGGGCTTCTCTACAACCTTCACAACAGCAGCAGTCGAGGAAGGCGCATCATTCTTCTTTGTCCCCTCCCCTGGGACATCAACTTTACTTCTTTTTACCTCACCAGAACCAGAGGCAGGTTTCTCGAAGAGGGTAGGAGGCCTTCTTCTCTTCATCCTTTCACTTAAAGGGACATGAGATTCAGGTGAAGACCTGGTGGAAGCTGGTACTGGCTTTGATTCACTTATCACTGGAAGAGCAGTGAAAGAAGTGGTATAGCTCTTGTATTGCAGCATATATGAGGCTGATCTAATGTGCTCGTCAGCAACACTCTGATGCAGACTCTAGATAAGTTTCAAATGCCTTATATTGAGATCTGCTTCTTTTGGGCAATTTCTTTTGTTATCAACTGCAAATAAATAAACATTGAAATATTAGTGGCACATTTTATCAAACATAAAGGAAGCATAATTTCAAAATAAATAAAACGAAATACAAATAACCTATCCCATTGCCATAAGTAGGGCATCTGGAACCTTGGTAAACCTCATCTCCAGTTAATGGAGGGTGTTGCCAATTTTTTATGACAACCCCGTGTTCAAAATAATCCCTATTGGCATCAGGGAGATTGACTACTAAGGCTCTATTTAAAAATCTAGTTTTTAAATAAAAAATATTATCATCTATAGCAGTACATGATTTCTAGAATTCCTACGCGAGTTCCATGGACTTGATTTAATTTATGCACCCCATTAACTATTCTCCATGTGTTGGGGGCTATTCTTGCAGGAACAACGTCAAAGTAATGACAAAATTCCAGACACAAGGGAATTGGTGAAAAAGAAAATCCACACTCAGCAATAAAGAGGCTGGGGAACCAATGTCCCTCAGCCAAATTGAAATAATCAGAAGGCTCAGAAAGCTCTTCCAAGACAACCCAAGAGGGAATAGAAAAATCAGATCGAAATTTGTCAAGAGATTCAACAGGGTAAACCATGGTGATTAAAGGAAATGAAGAAGAAGGAAGAAGATCATATAGAAAAAGAGTGGATCTGATGACAACGGACGATGGAAGAGATGAATACACAGGAGAGAAAGAGACGACGTAAAACTCGAAGATAAAAATTTGAAAAGGTAGAAGACGATGGGAGTGTCTGTGAAGTTTAAATACCTTGCCTTGGGAAATGGTGAAGTAATGATTACAAAAAAGGATGATTACGTTACCGGCGGCTAAAAAGATGAAAAGTGGCGCGGGAATTAAAGCGGGCAACAGCGGCTGAAAAGACGAAAAGTGGCGCGGGAATCGAAGCGAGCAGAAAAGTTCAAAAGAGCATGATTCTACGAATTTGGAAGGAGAAATAAATACGAAGGAAACACTCCTAAAAATCAGGAAGACCATTTAAAGCTACCATATTCCGAGAAAGCATGTTCCATACTCCTCAAATTTCGAACTATGAAATATTGGGGGCTTATGTTAATACCAAATTTAGTCTGCTGACATGGCCCAATTAAGTGAAGACACGTGGTGATTTACATGACAACAACAACACCTCCGAGGAACTCACAAGCTCCGAGGTACAAGATTACAATGAGGGAAACTATTTCCCCGAGGAACACTGCTTCCCCGAGGAACTCACACGCTCCAAGGAACAAGACCTTTTCGAGGAACTCTTGAATACCGAGAAAGCTTAGGCGGTCCGAGCAACTCAGGCGGTCCGAGCTGAACCTCGAACAAAGAATTAATAGCGGGATAACCAACAGTTCAACTGATTCATTAAATTATTATCATTCAGACGCACACGCTTAAGGGGCATTAAATATATTACCCTTTCATATGTATCACATTTAATGTATTACCCTTTGATATTATAGCCTCAAGGCTATAAATACATTGTACAATCCTCATTGTAATGGGGACCCAAAAAGAATCCATACCGGAATTTCTTGATAGAACTTGTAATCGAGAATTCCCAAACACTCAGCAATAAAACAACAGTGGACATAGGCCATTCTTATAAGGCTGAACCACTTTAAAATTATTTGTCTCATTTATTTATTCGTAATTGAATAATTAGAGTGATCTAATTTTTTACATCAACAATCATTTTCATATTCCATGTGACATTTTTATAGTGATTTGAGATGCTACATCATTTCATCCATGTGCTTTACAATGTTATGGAGTCATTGAGATGCGATTAGTGATATCATTTTACATGTTTGACTCTTATTCTCCTTTAATGCACACGTGCACAGATTTGTTTGATTATTTTACTTTTCTATCACATGTTGGTCAAAGTGTTTCCATCTCAATCATGTATTTAAAATGAACCAAATGCGATAAAACTTGACAATAAATGTAGTTCATGTAAGAATCGTTGCCTGTGAGGAATTTGTTTATATATAAAAATGGTGAGTGAACACGGGGTCTATGAAAGGAACACATACCCTTTGCAATTAACCCACCGTTTAAACTGGACCAAAAAAAGTGTGGCATTGTTAAAAGTAGATAAGGTCCAAATATTTTGAAACGAGCGAAAAAAAGTGTGGCATTGTACAAAGTAGCCACGACCAAACTAGTTTAGTCTGATATGATCATTTATAAGAAAATTTTGAATAAAAGATATGATCATTATTATATTTGAGGGAGTTTGGTTAGAAATAAATCAACGGGTTTTCACATCGTGACAAAGTCTTGAAAAAGCATTACATAGTTTTAGACATTATTGGTGTGGAAATCATTTGACTTTAATTTGTTGATTAGACAAAGTTGATGTCATTTAAATTCAACATTTTTACACCTAAGGACAATTTTGAGTACATTCGTTAGGAGTATCCAAAATTCACCGTGCACATATGTTATGACTGTTTGCATTGATTTTCTTATCAAATTGATCGCACCCCTTCATTTACGCTATCATCAACTTGTTTATCTTAGTGTCCTTTCATGGTATGATTCTTTGTTGTATATTTTTTTGTAAGGAAAAAATTGAAAATTTTCAAAAAGAGAAGTTTTTTACCTTATGACACTCTCCAAATGAATTGCTATGTTTCTTCTTATTTTTCTATATGGGGACATAATAAAGAGGGGGAGAACGAATTATGGGGGAGTAGAATTATTTGATTTGATTTGATGATTTGCTTATGCTTAATTGATATTGTCTTTATGCTAATCATTATATTTCAAACAGTTGCGTATCACGAGTATTTGATTCTTGTCTCATGTGTGAAGGTATAAATTAAGGATCATTTCTTTTTTCACACCGTGATGATAACAAAGAAATGTTGAAGAATTGAAGTTGTCGAAGATTTTGAAGACAAAGACATGTTCTTTAATATTTCCATTTTGGGGTTTTAGATGATATTAGATTATATGTCTTAGATTTTTTGGATGAATAATTTGTATTTTTTATGAATGTACCGACATAGATATAAGGGGATATTTGTAGGGACATGTTTTATAAATGTCCATCCAGAATCTAGGAATTTCTGTGTTGTCCAAGATCATAGTTAGTATGCCGTATACTGTTACATTTCGGTATGTCTTCACACATTCATCCTCGACGTCCATCATCCGAATCCTTAGTATCACGCATCATAAACACGAACCCATCATTGATATCGTGCGTTGTGCATCTTCAACCGATCTCTTCTATCCCCCAAACTCCACTACGCTAAAAGGTAAAATGTTTAATTGGAGTTATTAATGTTCACATATTTATTTGGTATATTTTTATAAAATGTTTTTATCAAAATGAAGTGTTTTTCTAAGTCAAAAATTATTTTTTAAGACATGTAGATGAGCTTTTATAAAAAAATATTTTTCGTTCCTGTCATTCAATTGACAGCTTCTAACGACATGCAATGTCATTTGAAGGGCCGTTTCTTGTTAGCATCAAACGAACCCATACTGTTTTGTGTTTTCACAAGTAGTTTTAAGGTCATTAGAAGTGACATCTAATGTCGTTCAAACAACATGCAGATGTCGTTCGAACGACTTCTAACAACCTGTGTCGCCTCAACTTTTTTATTCAACTTATAAATACCTGTTACGAAGTTAGGTTTTGCAAGTCTTTTAAAACTCCACTTCTGCATATCTGATGCACTTTAAGGCTTCATCTTTTAGTATTTTAAACCTTTTTTTATTCACACCAAAGTCCCAAATTTGTATGTGAGTCATTCTTCAACCCATTATTTATATTACACATTATGAAGTAAAACTTATGGAGAAGAAGGTTGTCTCCATTGCTGACCATTGGAGCTCTTATGGGATCTCTTGTTGAAGACTTCAAACTGACACCTGGGGCTATTTCATCATCATAGACGTGTATTTCTGCTATGTACTTGTAAGTTGAAGATTTATTGTAAATCGAGAAATAAAAAGGTTTTGCCCCTGATGGGGATTTCTCCTCAAATCTATTTTGTGATTGTTTTAGTTTGCATGCTAGATTATTCATATGACTGTCAATCATATTTAGATGCATGTTTTAGGGCTTTAATTAGAACTGGACATTAAATTCGAATTTAATTAAATAAGTTTGGCCATTGAACACAAGCACACTCTCATTTTTTGAGTTATATTTCAAAAATACAAAAAGATTTTATTTTAATAAAAAATTTCAAAAATACAAAAAGATTTTTGGTTTTTTGTGTAATTTAGTTTTACACATTTGGTGTGGCGTATTAGTGTGTTTGAATCCAATTCACTACGCAATTTTCATGTGGCTCTGACATTTGGTTATGACATTATATGCTTAGATTGATATTAACCATGTTTACGGAGTTGTTTCAAACTTCATTTGCTTTACTGATTAGACTTTGTATATGCCTCCGCACACACATACAGGAGCTTATTGAATTTTAACTTCATTATGTATATTTGAGCTTGGTGAGATATTTTCTCATCAATTTTTTCATCTACATGTTTATGTGACTATGAAGGATTTTTGCATGTAAGAACCGTTTCTTGTGAGATTTTGTTTAGTATTGAAAAAATATCAGTGAACACGAGAAAGGGCTGCGAGAGACAGGTTGGCTTGTCATGAAAGTCACCGTTTAAAAAGAGCCCAAGAAAATATTAAGGTAATAAAAAGAGCAAATTTTCCAAAAAGGGTCAAAAATAGTTTAGTTTAATTGATCGTGCAAATATAAATAATTTCAAAAGAAAAGAAAAAGAATAAAAACTGATATATGTTTATCTTTGAGGAAGTTTATTTCATGATCAACAGGTTTGCACAATGAATCCTAGTATGCTTATTTTGTCATGACACTATTGATTTGTAGAATCATTAATATTTTAGGCTTGTGCATTGTGCTTGTTTTGTTCATTAAGTGTTAACTTTATTTATCACTTGAGGCCATAGCTTAGTTTGATAAAGTTTTGCGATCAATTATAACTTCTTGAACATATTTGGGTGTTTGGGTTATAATTCATTTACATCTAGTTCACACACATTCATTTCATCCCATATGTTTAGACACATCGATATTATGCTAGTGTGTAAAGCTTATGTATTTTGTGTCATGTTTTGTGTCTGTTTATATCTATATATGTGTGCCGAATTTTCTTTGATATATTTTTCATGTGTTATATATGTTATTGGGTGTTGTATTTGTGAATTTTGTTTTTTGAAAAAATGGAAAAATTTCAAAAATAGTTGGTTGTGTGTGCCTTTGAAATGATCATTACACATTCTTGATTTATATCTTTTTGTGATGATATCTTATCTTCTACGTGATGCTTCGTATTTCATGCATATGTTTCTACTTCTTTGTATATTTCGGATAAAAAACAAAGTGGGTGAGCAAATTAAAATTTGATGAGTTTGATTTATGGGGGAAATTGGAGAAGTTATTTATGAGTTTTAATTTATTTAAAACTCGATGCATCATAAGGTATATATTTTTTGTCTCATGTGTGTAGGTACTTAAAGCGGAATTCATGACACACGGATGAAGACAAAATTTGTGAAAGGGAAGAAGAAGAAGTTTGAATACAAAGAGAGTTATGCCTTTCTGTTCTAAAGTTAGGAAGGGTGTAAGGATTTTTGTCATATATATTTTTTTATTTTAATTCGGTGATCATTAATGTTTAATTTTTTTCTACCGTAATAGCCAAAGGGGGAGATTTGTAAGAATAATTTTTCCAAGATTGTTCACAACATTGTTTTAGACTACTTTCGTGTATCCCATTACAAATCATCACGCACCATCAACACGAACCGAACTCAAAATCCCCAAGTTTGAAGACTTCCCATTAAGGTATAAAGAAATTTAGAGTTTAAATTAATTTACAAAATTATGTTTGGGATGTTTATTTTTTACCAAAACGACATAATTTTTTATTTTCGAAAAGAAAAATAATATTATTTTTTAACTCTCGTTCAAACGAGATTACATGACATTTGAAGGCCATTCAAATTGTTTTCAAAACGAGGTTCAAATGAGGGCTTACTATTGTGACACCCCGTTTAATTAAATTTCGATTGATCAGGACTTTTTCAAATTAAATAAGGATTTACATATGGTTCATTCTTAGCATCACTCTCACAACATTATTAATTAGTAATAACCTAATCTTTAATTAAGCTGATGCCAAATTTTATCTTATGACTTACCCAAACCAACAAGTACAATAAGATTCCAAGATAACCAATGCAATAAAAGAGTCTAATCATGCCACAAATCTACTAAAAGTGTTAGCCGAATAACATCGACTATACAAGAAAACCAAAAGTCCAAAGTATGTAAAGAGTAATTGATACATGCCAAGCCAAAAAGTATCAAATACAAACCAAAAAGTATCAAATACAAGCCAAGGGAAACAAGCCCAAAAGTACAACTAGAATAGCCATATCTATAGGAGAATAAGATAGGCGTCTTAAACAAATATCCTGCAGCACCCACATGTACTGCAGCTGCGTACCCTGTAAGAAGATCAGGCCTGGTGCCCTGGTGGTACGACACCTAAAAGGTTTTAAAAATATTTTTATAGCAAGGGTTAGAACCCAAAACAATTGAAAATATTTAGCAAGTGAATTTAAATACATGAAATTAAAAAGCATGAATGCTCTTCATATTTAAGTTTGTGTCGCACACTCTCTTGAGGACACCTCACCCCTCCAATATTGTGCACGCCTAATGAAACAATATATGACCCATCTATCGAACTACCTTATAACTAGTCTTGTCATATATATCCTATTATTTCCCACTACTCTATCCCGAGTGAGTTTAGTATACACTTCATAAGTTATTAATCACATTAACTTATTTAAGTCATTTCTCATTTGATACCATATAACATTCTCACAAGTTATATAATTAATACAATTCACATCATGTATTCACCCGTATATAAATCTGCACCATATATATATATATATATATATATATATATATCATTATATCCCAACATTCACACGCATGTTGTAGATATATAAATGCTATCACAAACACGTAGGAGGCGACCATAGTTCCCCCGGAAAGTGACTGTCCCATACTATGACGACTCACCCCTAATAATAGATGTTATGACCTGGGGATTATACTCACCCTGTAATCGCTAGCTAAGGGACTCACCCACATTGCGCAACCACCTAAGATAGCATTAATATTGGTATGCTTTACTACAAATATTATTCACACGAATATTTATAAATCATATATATATACTACACATTACCGTGTATATATATATATTAAATCCAGGCTATCGGTGTACTACATCTATACACACGCCCAAAACATACAAGTCTACAACCTGACTTAATTTCAATTAATTATGCACTAATTAATTTTACTATCTTCGTGTCACTCTACCAAATATACCCGGACTATCTCTCTTAATCCTAAATTCAAAATCCTTAATTCATTATTCAATTTCATTCAATTAAGTTTACCCACTTAATTAATAAGGCTTCAAATCACTCAATATAAACCTTAATTCTCTAATTGGATTTAACCTCTACTTAATCCAAGGGTGATTTTCACAAATTTCAACCTTAAATTATAACCATAAATTTGAGATTTAACCAACACATGAATAATTCATCATAGGTTAACAATCAGGTCTGAAACGGGGGAAGGGGAGAAATCTGTCAGAATTAACTAGGTCGTTCAAACGACCAACCATGTCTTTCGAACGACAATGGCTCTCGTTTGAACAAGACACCAGGTCGTTCGAACGACCATGGTGTTCTCTCTCCTCTTTCGTTGCCCAGAAAACCAGTCCGCCATTAATGTTTTAAAACCTTCAATTCTGTAGAGATTATACCCCAAAACATTCCCAGATTTCATCCTAAATCCACCCATTTGATTTATTCTATTTAACTACATCATCCACACTAATTGGGGCATCAAATCTACAAAATCTTATCATCTCTACAGATTTATAAATCCCAAACATGAAATCCCAAAATTCTAATGTAGAATAAACCCTAACATCTTAATTAATTCACACCTTCTTTAATACGAATAGGAAAAATGCAATTTAACAACAAGTTAAACCACTTGCCTTAGGGTTGTAGATACAAGTCCTTTGATGAAGATGATGGGTTTGATTCAAGTCTCTCCTCTTGTTCTTGAAGTAATCTCCCAAAATCTCCAAATTCTCTTCTAATTGTTCTCCTCTAAGGCTCTCCCCAATTTGTGGTCTTCTAAAATGAATTCAAGTTGCCTTACCCTCTCACAATTAGGGCTATTAACTCTAATCCCCTTTTTGGTCTTATGGGCCTTCTAAAAAGGGCCCAAACACTTAATTGGGAGCTCAAATGTGTCTAGAAAAGTCCCGAAACCCAATATATATATATATATATATATATATATATATATATATGGCCACTCATTTCTAACTATTTTGACCCTACCAGACTCAATCGTGCGCTCAAAATCGCCATATGGATAATTATTTTTAAAAAACAACTTTCACTCATTAACTAATTTAAATTCAATCACTTTTAAATAACACAGTTAATTAATTCTCATAAATTTTACAACACAAGTAATTTATCAATTATCGAATTAATTAATTAAAATACTGCAGGGTAAATAGCTGCAGTATATGTGGGTGCTGCAAGATATTTTCTCTAGACGCCTATCTCATTCTCCTCTAGATAAGGATATCATAGTTGTACTTTTGGGCTTGTTGCCCTTGGCTTGTATTTGATACTTTTTGGTTTGGCATGTATGAGTTACTCTTTACATACTTTGGACTTGTTGGTTTGCTTGTATAGTCGATGTTATTCCGCTAACACTTTTAATAGATTTGTGGCATGATTAGACTCTCTTATTATGTTGTTTATCTTGTATTATTATTATACTTGTTGGTTTGGGTAAGTCATAAGATAAAATTTGGCATCAGCTTAATTAAAGATTAGTTATTAGTAATTAATAATGTTGCGAGAGTGCTGCTAAGAATGAACCATATGTAAATCCTGATTTAATTGATAAAGGCCTGATCAACCGAAATTTAATTAAGCGGGGTGTCACAACTACCTAAGATTTTCTCAAGTCATTAGAAGCAAACTGAAGTCTCCTTTGAACGAGATGCATATCTCGTTTAAATAAAGCCACCGCCTCAAATTTTGTGAACATCCTATAAATACATGTTTCGTGTTTAGATTGTTCAAGACTTTTGCCAGATCCGTTTCTGCATAACTTTTACAAAAGTTCTTCACTTTTTGTGTTGCAAAAATACTATTTAATTCACACAAAAAAACTAATTATTTAGTTTTGTGAATTTTTTTAAACCCTAGAAAGTTTTGTATACTTTCATACACCTTTGTGGAGAAGGCATCTCCATGGAAAACTTGTGATACCCGAGGGGACTCACTACTGACGACAAAGGTTGATCGGTGGATTTTGAGTGTGGAAGGTTGTGTGTGGATGACTCTACACGGAGCCGTATTATTGAGAGATTTTATAAGAATTGGGCATTATAATTGTGGTGGTTAACAAGTAGTCTGTAAGTCGATAGTCTTGTAAACTCTCTAAAGTGTCAAAAAAGGTTCTACCCAAAAGTTTTTTTCTTAATTTTCCTTTATTGAATGCTCGGTTTACTTTATCTGTTTTATCACATAGTTTCGCGCTTAGGATATAATGGTAAAATCTGTTTGAAATTGGTGTTGAATGCTTGGAAATAAAATTGATAAAACTTGCAAAAAGAGAATTTTTGTCTTTGTGGAACGACCCTGGGATTACTTGTGTCTACATTCGTAGGTCTACAGGTTCTTTAGCTTAAGGATAGGATATGCATATCTCAATCCAAATATGCAAGAGACCTTGTGAAGAAGTTTGGTCTAGACTTTGCTAAGCACACATGCAACCAACCCTATGAGCACCTCGCTAAAGCTTAGCAAAGACACTTTAGGAAAGGACGTAGAGTAAACCCTTTATTGTGGTATGATAGGTTATCTTCTCTACTTAACTTCTAGTCGTCCTGATATTACCTTTAGTGTTGGAGTTTGTGTATGATACAAGCATCCCCGTAAGAGTCAAACTTGCACGCACTTAAACGTATCATCAAATACGTGAGTGTAACTCTTTCATACGGTGTTTGGTATTCCTTTTATACAGATGACCGAATGTCTGCCTATTTAGATGTTAATTGGACCAGGGATGTCAATGGTTGTAGGAGCACTTTGAGTGGGTGTTTCTATTTTAGGAGTGCTCTTGACTCTTAGTTGAACAAGAAGCAAAAATTCGTATCTTTGTCCATGACGGAGTCTTAGTATATTATCGTTGGGAGTTGTTGCACGCAACTCTTATGGATGAAGCGAATGTTAGAGGATTATGGTATTTCACAAGGCACGATAACTATTTCTTATGATATTACTAGTGCAATCCATATTACCCATAATCCGATCGAACATTTGTGCATGAAGCATACACTACAAGGAAAAAGTATTTTTATGATGTTTTTTAAGTGTCATAAAATGCATTTTATGACGCTTTATTTTTTAATAAAAAACGTCATAAGATTGGGTGTTATAATTGATACCCATAAAAAGTGTCATATTAGGTAAAGGGTATATATGACTTTTTATTTTAAACTTTAACATCTGCTACAAAAAAGGGTCATAATATACTCTATAAAATGTCACATTTGATTTAAAAAGTGTTATGATAAATAGTTTTCAAAATTTTAAAAAGTTCATATAAAAAATTTTATCACATGAGGGCTTAATATAAACGGTCATAAATTAAACATATAACAAAAAAATTACAACCAATATTAATCGCATAGTTGACAGATAAATCTAAACATAAATCAAAATTTACAAAAACGTAAAAACAGTATTGAATTTGTTTGTATTTGAAGTCACGTACACCTAAAATGCACCAAACTAAGTCATTTGTCTGTATAAAATAAATGGACAAATGACTTGGTTTTAGCCCTTTTGGTGTAGTGGTATCAGTCCACCCACTCTTTGCTTTCAAATTGAGTAGACTCACTAGTGTAGACATCTTCGTAAATGTTTTACACCCTTTGTAAAAGGAATTTTTGGCATCCTCAAGCAACTTCTCAAATGATTTTGGACCCACTATAATATCTTCATTTACAGTCTCAAACATCTCCGCCATATAATCAGCATCTTCTGGATTTTCAACCAACTTATCGTGATGGATGGGGTCACCCATGTTGACATGTGAGAAAGTCGAATTAGGAGCAACTTTCCCGTGTCATATCCTTATACAATAACTTTGATCAGTTCCATTCGCATATAAATTACCTTTAATTTCTTTTAAAATCCATTTAAAATAATTTTCACATGATGCACATAGACACCATACAACTTCATTATTTACAGTATTCCTCTCTACAACTTTAAGAAAATAATCAACCCCTTGCAAGTACTCGTTTGATAATCTATGCATAGACATCCGTGACTTGTCTATTCCTATTTCTCAAATTGTACCTATATTAAGATTGTAAATATTAGTTGTACAAATGTGATTTTCGTATAAAATTGCACAATCCTCAAATCATATTAATTTTTCATTTTCTAATTCGAAAAGTATGCATGTGTTTTATACGATTCATCTCAGTTTGAGTCACAAATAATATTATTAATGATGTAATACTAACACCGCCGACATACATTAACTTTATTACCAAAGATAAATGACAGAATGGATGTATTTTAACTCGAGCTGCCGAGATCCATAATCACATATACACACAAAAATAACAATTTTTACGCAAAACATTCAAAATCAAACAAAAGGCAATGCCGAGGTGAAATTCTTGTACACGACAAAATATTTTACTAAAAAAATTGATAATATTTTAGACAACCTTATTATGACACGACAGATGACAGAATCCATTATTTAAGCTTCTTTCAGATTTATTGTTACTAAAAACTAGTACGTGGACCTAAAGTAGCACAACCCGATTATCATCCCTAATGCCTAATAACATCGAATGGTCATCCTATATGAGGTAATTAAGATTACTGCCATGAATTTTAATACTAAGAGTGGAAGGTATTGATTTTATAGGTCAATGAGACATAAAATTGTTAACTTCTCAGTTCACTACCACATTTTATCACTAATCAAATACATTGAAAAAATAATCAAACCCTAGTAGCACTCTTGTAGATGAATATTAATAAACAATTAACAACAAGAACAAAAATAGAATGACAATAAGTTAATGTAAGTTTAAATAAATAATCAAGAAGATTCGAAACCTGGAGAAGTTAATGGAAGCTTCAAACCACAATGAGCGAAATAAAAGATGTCTTCAATCAACCATAAACTGTTTGTAATTCAAAAAAATATAGCGAAATATAAATGACCTCAGAGAAAGAGAAATAAAATGTTTATCGATTAATATTATTGGTTAATTAATATTTCATACACCGATTCAGATTCAGATTGAACTAAAATCAACTGTCAACAATATAATTGAAGACGAATATTTCAAAACAAAATCCATTACCTTCTAAACCTAAACTCAAATAAATCAAAATCTTTAAAAATACACAAATCACTCTACCGAATAAAAAATTGCTTATTAATATGTCATAAAATCTTAAGGTGCTAAGTCATTTGCATTGGCGAAAAAATAATAATTTATCAGCGTCTTTTGTATTTGTTTCTCATATACAATCATTTGATTCAAAGCCTGAACTCAATCAATCAAAATGATTTTCAATATTTTTTTAAGAATGTTTGAAAAATACAAATGTGTAAAACTTAACCGTCTTATATACAAATCAAAATTATTAGATTCAAAACCAAAACTCAAAATACTTCTTCAAAATCACTTTAATAAATGATAATGTACTCTTTCAAATACAAATCAAAATCATTAGCTTTAAAAAGTAAACGCAATCAATCTAAACATCTCTTCATAAAAATTCAAATTTTGCAAAAATAAATCAAAATCAATCATCTTCACAGCTTTAAAACCTAAACACAATCAATCTATATTAGGTTGTCAAGGAAAATTTCTGCAAATAAACACATTCAACGTTGGAAAATATGGTATCAAATATGGGATAAATGGATAGTTGATTGTTTTTTCATTCAAAAATAGTTGTTGGTTGCTTTGTCAAGTTATATCAAGATTAAATTAACTCAATATGTTGAAAATGAAAAATTACACTTAGCGCCTGTTTGACAACTCAATTCCAAATTTTGGAATTGAATTGCGAAACAGGCCATTAGCTGTCTATGTTGTAAAAAAAAGTAAATAGGACTCATATTACTTATGATTTTTTTCCTTAATTTTACTTTTACCTTTTCAAATTGCACGTTACAGAATTCAATACAATCCATTTATCATAACCCAATTGAATGCAAAATAACTAACAATAATGTATACACAATATTTACATAGTTCAATAAGAAATTTTGAAATATGTCCATTTCTTTATTGATTGAAAGAACTTTGGGTTCATGGTATTATTAGCTGAGCCCCAAAGACTGAGCACGGGAATGTAATTTTGCTTCATTGTTATTCCTTAGGTGAGTTTTTATCATTTTCACGAATTAGAAAATGCCCTGATTACCTTTGCAATGGTACGAAATTGGTACAGTGGAACTAAGTTAAGTCAATCAAAATAATGTATTCATGATGAGTAATGATAGGAAAATTCAATTTTTGGATCCAATTTTAAAAGTCAGTGATGTGTCATTATCACATTAGGTGATGTGTGTGGATCACATGAGTTCCACTAAAAACATCACTCAAAGTGATGATAACACATCACTGGATTTCAAAATTAAATCCAAAAATTAGTTCTCCCTATCATTACTCTTTCATGATTCTAATAAAAATGATTTTTTACTAAATGTTTTACTAACTAAAAATGATGGAAATTTGAAGTAAACTATAACAAGTAAAATTGCTACAATGAGTGAAAAATGGGGTGTATAATTTAAGAAATATGGGGTGAACGAGTTTGAGAAATTTGAAATATATAATAGGTTCGTGCTTGTTGCTTTTTTCTATTATATATGACAGTTTAAATAAAAAACATAAAAAACAATTGTTTTTTATGCTTTTTAATTTTTTTATATATAAAAAACATTAAAATTAAATGTTTTTTAGTTTTATAAAATTCATTTATGTAAAAACAACTTTAAAAAAAGGGGGGTTTGAGAAAAGGTCATCATAGTGCTCAAAGTGTATAAAAATAGGACACTCCATATAATTTTATAAATTTAGTTCCTGTACAAAAAATACAATGAAAAAGGTGAAAGATAATGCCGCTGGCGCGGACCAAAAAATTAAAGGTATTGTACCACAGGGACTAGATTTATAAATATTATTGTACTATAGGGACTAGATTTATAAACTTGAAAAGCATTGTCCTAAAAATCTAAATATAGGAAAGAACATGACCTTTACCTTAATTCTCTATTAAAAAAATAGCTTATATAAAAAAGGAATTTTTTTTATCAAAACGTTTATTTTTTTAGTACATACATGTGTGTAATTGATTGAATGAATTAATGATAAAAAGTTAATTTTACTTTGAGTATCACTTGAACTTCAACTAATAAAAGATTTTAAAGTCTTTGAATATATGTGTATGTGTTTTTTTTTAGGGTCAATTATTAAATAGTCCCTACTATAAATATATATTTTTTAAAAAGGACACATATTTTTAGTTTAACCCATTTAGTCCCTCAAGCACTCAATATCCTCTTATTTTTAGAGGTCCGCGTCAGTGGCACTCCCTCTCCAAAATATGTGGCAAAGGACTTTTTGAGGCAAAATAAAAAAGTTTGAACTAAATAGATATTAAAAAATGTCCGATGAACTATTTGGTATATGTCCCATTTTTTTAACAAGAAAGCAGTAACAATATATTCCAAGAGATTTGTCCAGCAATATTTTTCAAAGAGATGTGGCAAAATTCAGGAGGATCAGCCTTTTAATGTCTCCACATCCATTATGAAGTGGCAGCTTAACGGCATTATCTTAATTTCAATCCCGTCTATATGTCAAAACATTATACGTACAACCAATCTATTTAGGGATTTATTTATTACAATTAAATGAATACAATACATTTCAGTATCGTTTTGTCATACATTTACAATGTGGATTCTTATGTCATTTGAATATAATTATATAATTTATTTATTCGCGTAAAATGATATTAATTATTTCTAACAAAATTCGTATTACAAAATAACGCCCGTGCATTGCCGGGTACATGCTAATATATATAGAAATTGTGCATGCTCAAGTTATTGTGCCATCTATCCACACTAAATGTAAATAGTTATACTGAAAATGGTGTCTCCCCATATAATTTTTTTTTTTATATGACACATCTTTTCCCTCAATTAATAAATGTCAATATTTATATAATAAATAAGTTTTTATATATAACTCAAAAAAAGTTTTTTTTATAAAAAATGTTTAGTTTTTTAAAATAGTTTATAGATTCTGAATGTTAACATTGCTTTATAAAAACACCTTTTTCTTTAAAAAAATTGTATTTACATTTAGCAAACAGCCTTTTAAAACACAATTTAAATAAAGAAATGAAGTTAAAAACTACAGTTTTTAGAAAACTACGTTATAAAAATACAATTTTTATATATAATAAAATATTTTATACTCGCTTCTATTAAAAATTATCAAAAAAGTGTTAACACTATAGTTTTATAAAAAAACGATTATAGATTTATATTTTCATAAAAACAGTATTGATTAAAGCCTTTTAAAACACAATATATATAAAGAAATGGAGTTAAAAACCATTGTTTTTAGAAACAACTTTATAAAAATATATTTTTTATATATAATGAAATATTTTATACTTGTCTTTATGAAATTAAGTTTAATTAAAAAAATTATAAACAAATGTTGACACTATCGTTTTATAAAATAATGATTATATATTTATATCTTTATAAAAACCCTATTGTTTACAAATATTATATATATATATATATATATATATATATATATATATATATATATATATATATGCGCGCCAGTGTCTGTGTTCTATTTTTTTTGTTTTTTCAATTCCCCTTATTTCATCACTAAATGTTCTTCTTTTTGCATTTCAATTTTACATGCAAGTATTTGTTTGGCATCAAATATTCTATTAATGAAATACATATATTCGTTATCCTTTTATAATTTTTTTTTGTTTTAACAACATGTATCACACTAATGCAAAATAGGTATTTTAATGTTATATAGTTTATCTCTATTTTTGTAAGTATGTTTGCATTGCATTGTATAATAAGAATTACAAAGCATCCGCGCATCACGCGTGCTAAAAACTAGTCTATTTAAAAATCCAATTCCAACAAAAGTGTTTTCATTGGTAAAGGCATAGTCAACATTTAATTTTAGGTAGCCCTCCATAAGAGGGGCCCGCCGATTAAAGTCATGTTGAATTCATGGTGTAGATCTTTTTATTATAAGATAAGTATATAAATATAAGTTAAATAAATATTAGGTTAAATTTAATTTTAAATATTCGACGGATACGAATGTATGAGATAATGAATACCCACAAATATGAATACTCCGCTTCGAAAGATCTTTCAAGTAGTATGGGAAGCGGGACGCACAAAAAGGAAGAATCCATCTTGAAAAGCAATTCAAGCAAAGAGTCTTCGTCGGTAAAAGGTTCCATTTTCTAAGATATTTAAAAAGACTATATGAATCCGCTCTCTATAAAATTTGGATTCAAATTTCTAATTAGGGGTGTTCGTTGTACGGTAAAAACATGTACCGTACCGTTTTGTACCGAAAATTAGTAGTAATGGTTTACATTTTTTATTTACCGTAACCGAAACTACCGAAATTGAAATTAAAGATTTTTTTGTGGTTGGTTTTGGTTTTTAACATTTTAAAAACCAATTTACCGATTATACTACACCAAAATGAAATATTGAAATGTTATACCACATATTAGTGAAATTACCCTTCTTACATTGACATAAATACACTTCTCACCACCTATATATATATAAACTAAGAGAACCCTAGAGTGACATTTTCAAAAAAAAAATGAGGGGCGCACCTCTCTCTCTCTATCAGCCTCACAAACCCACTCGGCGTCCCTCATCTCCATTAAACCCGAGCTCCATCCATCTCCATCACTGATCATCATCTCCATCTCCACCCGACCTCCATCTCAAGATATCACACCACGCGGCCTCCATCACACCATCTCCATTGGACCATCAATGGTTTCTCATCGGACAATAATTTATTGGACCATCAGTGGTTTCTCACCGAACAAGAGCTCATTGGGCCACTCTTTTTGGTATGTTGCGATTTCATTCTGTTTTTGTGATTTCATTCTGATTTCAACCATTCAAATTCATTGTGATTTTCTGATAATAAGGTTTAATACTTGTACTTTCTGCCACACAAATTTAAGGCTTAATTATTTTTTAGTAAATATATATTGTTAAACATAAATGGTTACTAATATATATTCTGCCATTTATTTTTTGGTAATATATTGATAGGATTTATTTTTTGTTAAATATATATTGTTACTAATCAATAATAGGGACAGTCAATTTTTTTTGTAAACAGAAATTGATACTAAATATTACCGTAAAGATAAAATTTACCGAAATTACCGTATTTTTTGAAAAATTGATTTTACCGATGTACCGCGCGATTTGGTCTTGGTTTATGGATCGGTATACCGACCGGTAAAACTGATAATTTTGGTTTCATGATTTCAAAGTTGATATGGTATTGGTATGGTCCATTTACCGACCAAACCAACCGAAAACCAGCCCTATATCTGATTGTTTCAGATTTTCCAATATTCATATAGATCCCTAATACCCCTGGAGTTACATTAATAAATTGAGTTGGAGTTTACTTCAATTAGTATGCGTAAATTAAAGATTAATGTTATGAGTCCCAACTGTATCTCCCAATTCGTCTCCCATTTTGCAATAAAGTTTTGTATTAAATATTAGAGTACATTGTATAACACTTATTATAGTGTCACATGAGTTGGAGGATAAATTTAAAATTGTAAATGGGCTCGTAACATTTTCCTAAATTAGAAGCGAAATTAGTTATTTCATATTCATGTTGATGTTGCATTCAAGACATTATTGACATAATACTCATAGGTTCTCTACTCCGTATAATTCCTGAAACCATGTTGGAAATAGATGTCTTTGACAGCTGTTATAAGAAGTGCAAAACTTTGAAACAACCTTTAGGCTGTGTCCCACATCGGTGGGATAGTTGAATTGTGTTGTGTATATTTACAATTTTTTGGGAACAAAGGTTCAGCCCTTTGGGCATTCAAGTTTTTGTGGGTATGTGGGGCAGACCCAATGGGCCAAGTCACACACGCGCGCGCCGCCGCCGTTCGTCCGGCCCGACCCGTGTCCGGGTCCGGGGCCTGGGTCCTGGGTCTTGGGCTTGGGCTCATTAAGAATTAATTTTTTGGACAAATAAATTAACGTTTTTGGGCTTTAAAAATTAATTTTTTAACGGTAATTAATTCCGAAAAATTAAAACGTGTTTTATTCCGTGTTGATTTCTTCAACCGAGTTGCCCACTATTTCCAGAATTTTCTCCACGTTGTTTACCAATGTCTCTTTTCTTTTTGCCCCATAAAAGAGGTGGGTAGCCTCCGTTTTTTAACACAGAGTTATCTCCCAAAAATAAATTTTCTGCAAACAGTTCTTGAACCTCCGAATTTTTACAGAAATAATTATTCATTCCCTGAATAATTATAGCGACACAGAAATATATAATCTTTCCCAGATTATTTATATTTATCTTGATCGAGCAGTATATGTACACAGAATGGGTGTTTGTTGAGCGAATCAGATTCGTGCTGCTGATTCGTATTATTTTCGAGGCTGTTTTATCCTGGGGGTGACGGGGCTGTACACTGTCGGCAAAAATTGGAGGCAGAGCCGCGAAACACCTTAAAGAGAGCGACATTGTCCGCGACTCATCCGTGTTCTTCGCTGTCCAGTTTCCGGAATTCTTATATTTTTTCTGCCCCAGAATTATTTGCTCCAAAAATTGGGTAATTTCGTTCCTGAATTTAATTCTGCATTTAATTGTTTATTACTGCAACAACAATTTTAAGGTGATTTACATTCTTCCATGGACGAAATTAACTCAAGTAACCTAAATAAGCCTTTCAAATATGAAGGCACTCATTTTAAACGTTGGAGCAAAAAATTGCTATTTTATTTAACTACGAAAAAAGTCGCATCATGTGTTCAATTTGACAAACCCGTAGTAAATAATCCACCTACTGTTGAGGAAAGTAAAACAATTAGAACTTGGGAGGAAAATGATTTTTTGTGCAAGAACTATATTCTGAATGCTCTAAGTGACGAACTTTATGACTATTATGCCAATTATAAAACTGCGAAAGATGTTTGGGATGCACTTTTTAAAAAATATGACACGGAGGAGGCGGGTGCTAAAAAATATGCCGTCAACCGTTATTTAAAATTTCAAATGACGGATGACAAATCTGTTGTTGCTCAAACCCATGATTTGCAAATGATTGCCCATGAAATTATTTCCAAGGGCATGGCTTTAGATGAGCAATTTCAGGTGGCTATAATTATTGATAAATTGCCTCCACTGTTCAAAGAGTTTAAAAATATTTTGAGGCATAAGTCTAAAGAATTCTCACTAGAGTCATTAATTACTAAATTGAGAATTGAGGAGGAATCCCGAAAACAGGACTATAAAGATGAAATTCTTGTTGTGTCTAACAACAAAAATCAGAAAAAGAACCACACTCCAGTTGTTTTAAAGGCAAAACGGGAAAAATATGAAAAATCAGAAAAAGAGCCACAACCAGAATTTTAAAAATCAGACTCAGACTCAGAATAAGTATGATAACCCTGAAAATGGACAGTCTAGCAACTCGGGACAGTTTCTCTGTTTCAAGTGTGGCAAGCCTGGCCATATGGCTCGCAAATGTCGCAATGTGCCACAAGCACAAGCGAATTTGACCGAAGAGGACCTATGTGCTATGATTTCAGAAATCAACATGGTTAGCGGTGCCGAAGGGTGGTGGTTGGATACTGTCGCTTCCCGCCATATTTGTTATGACCGTAGTCTGTTTAAGACTTATTCTGAGACTGCAGATAAGAAGGTGTTGTTGGGTGATTCTCACTCCACTGAGGTTGCTGGTACTGGAAATGTGGAATTGAAATTCACTTCGGGAAAGACTGTTATCCTCAAAGATGTTCTTCACACTCCCGAGATAAAGAAAAATTTGGTTTCGGGCTATCTTCTCAACAAAGCTGGCTTTACTCAAACTATTGGTGCTGATTTATTTACTTTGACCAAAAATGGAATTTTTGTAGGCAAGGGTTATGCCACTGATGGGATGTTTAAATTGAATGTTGACGCAATGAATAAAATTCTCCTTCTGCTTATATTGCTTGTTCATTTAATATTTGGCATGCTAGGCTTTGTCATGTTAATAAACGACTTGTTAAAAATATGAGCACTTTAGGATTAATTCCCGAATTATCATTAAATGATTTTGAAAAATGTGAATGGTGTAGTAAAGCAAAAATCACTAAGACACCACATAAATCTGTTTTTAGAGAATCTGAACCAGTTGATTTAATTCATTCGGATATTTGTGAATTGGATGGTGTCACAACTAGAAATGGCAAACGTTATTTTATAACTTTTATTGATGATTGTTCCGATTATTCATTTGTGTATTTAATGAAAAATAAAAGTGAAGCGTTTGACATGTTTAAAATTTTCCTTAATGAAATTGAAAATCAATTTAATCGGAAAATAAAAAGATTACGTAGTGATAGAGGCACCGAATATGATTCTGGACCATTTATTGAATTTTATAAAACCCACGGTATTATTCACGAAAAAACTGCCCCTTATTCGCCCGAAATGAACGGTAAAGCCGAAAGAAAAAATAGGACATTAACTGAATTAGTAGTGGCTATTTTATTAAATTCCGGGGCTGCCTCACATTGGTGGGGTGAAATTATTTTGACTGTGTGTCACGTGCTTAATAGAATTCCTAAGACTAAAATAAAAATATCTCCTTATGAAATTTGGAAAAATATTAAGCCTAACGTGTCATACTTTAGAACGTGGGGGTGCTTAGCCTATGTACGTATCCCCGACCCTAAAAGGTCTAAATTGGCAAGTAGAGCATATGAGTGCGTTTTTATAGGCTAAGCTATTAATAGCAAAGCATACCGATTTTATGACTTGAAAAATCAAGTTATTATTGAATCAAATGACGCAGATTTTTATGAAGATAAATTTCCTTTTAAATTGAGGAATAGTGGGGGCGAGTCATCCACTAATATTTCTTTAAATAAAAATAAAGAAAATAATGAATCCATTTTAGAAATTCGAAAAAGTAAAAGGGCTCGTGTGGAAAAAGATTTTGGTCCCGACTTTTATGCTTACACTTTAGAGGAGGATCCTAACACTATTCAAGAAGCTTTATCTTCTTTAGATGCCGATTTATGGCAAGAGGCTATTAATGATGAAATGAATTCTTTGGAAACAAATAAAACTTGGCATTTAGTGGACCTTCATCCTGGATGTAAAACAATTGGGTGTAAATGGATTCTTAAAAAGAAATTAAAACCTGATGGCACTGTTGAAAAATATAAGGAACGTCTTGTTGCTAAAGGTTTTAGACAAAGAGAAAATGTAGACTTTTTTGACACATTTTCACCCGTGACTAGAATAACGTCTATACGTGTACTATTTGCTATAGCTGCCTTAAATGATTTAATTGTACACCAAATGGATGTTAAAACTGCATTTTTAAATGGAGAATTAGAAGAAGAGATTTATATGGATCAACCTGAAGGTTTTATTGTACACGGTCAAGAAAATAAAGTATGTAAATTAGATAAATCTCTTTATGGACTCAAACATGCACCTAAACAATGTCATGATAAATTTGATAGCCTAGTCATCTCTAATGGGTTTAAAATTAATGAAAGTGACAAATGCATTTATTATAAATATGTTGAGAACATTTGCACTATCATATGTCTTTATGTTGATGACTTGCTTATATTTGGTTCTAATATTCATGCAGTAGAAAATGTTAAATCATTATTATGTGCCAACTTTGATATGAAGGATTTGGGTGAAGCTAGTGTAATATTAGGAATTAATATTACTAGGTCAGAAAAGGGACTTTCTTTGGATCAATCTCATTACATTGAGAAAGTTTTAAAGAAATATAATTACTTTGACTGTAAACCTGCTAGTACTCCATTTGACCCTAGTGTAAAGTTATTTAAGAACACTGGCGACAGTGTAAACCAAAATGCTTATGCAAGCATTATTGGTAGCTTACGTTATGCTACAGATTGCACTAGACCTGACATAGCTTATGCTGTGGGAGTACTATGTAGATTTACTAGTAGACCTAGTATGGAGCATTGGCATGCTATTGAGAGGGTCATGCGGTACCTTAAAAGGACGATGAACCTCGGATTACACTATAATAAGCATCCCGCTGTCCTTGAAGGATTTAGTGATGCAGATTGGAACACCCTATCTGATGATTCTAAGGCTACTAGTGGATATATATTTAGCATCGCTGGTGGTGCAGTTTCTTGGAAATCTAAGTAACAAACTATTTTGGCTCAATCCACAATGGAGTCTGAGATGATAGCGCTAGCTGCTGCTAGTGAAGAGGCAGGTTGGTTAAGAAACCTCCTGTCAGATATCCCATTATGGGAAAGACCGATACCAGCCGTTTTGATTCATTGTGATAGTACCGCGGCTATTGCAAAAGTTGAGAACCGTTATTATAACGGTAAGAAACGACAAATACGTCGTAAGCACAGTGCTGTTAGAGAATTTATCTCTACGGGTGCTGTGAGGGTGGATCATATACGGTCTGAACAGAACTTAGCTGATCCTTTGACGAAAGGACTAGCTAGGGAGAAGGTGTGGAACACCACGAAAGGGATGGGACTAAAGCCCTTGGATAAATGAGTCATTTGTGATGGTAACCCAACATATAGACTGGAGATCCCAAGAAATATGTTCAAAGGGTAATAACAAGTCACAAGTGATATGGGTTGAATCATGCGATTATTAATTAAAATAGAACGGGGTTTTACTCCGAGTCCATCCCTAAGGAGCATGATATCCTGAAGCGAGTTAAGGATGAGTTATGATAACTCTTAATGAGATCTATATCTTTATTTTGAGTGGGGTACTTAGCTACAGGAGTATTCTTGATAGACTCACCTATGTGAATGTGGAAGTGTGGCCGCTTCCTATGGATATTTTGGGCAAATTTCTAAAGCGTTCACTATACTGGGATAGAAGCACATGGCCGTAACGTGCTAGCTATTAAACTTACACCCAAGTAGGGTTGTGTGTGGGATGTTGTCAGAGATAGAGTTCAAAACTACGGTTACTCTAGTATATTCTGAATCATCTTTACTACGTAAAGGTTCAAGTCGAAAGACACCTTTGCTTATGCACAATTCTATGAATTATTGCTCGATAAAATGTTTTCAAGTTTTGCAAGTGGGGGATTGTTGGAAACAGCTGTCTTTGACAGCTGTTATAAGAAGTGCAAAACTTTGAAACAGCCTTCAGGCTGTGTCCCACATCGGTGGGATAGTTGAATTGTGTTGTGTATATTTACAATTTTTTGGGAACAAAGGTTCAGCCCTTTGGGCATTCAAGTTTTTGTGGGTATGTGGGGCAGACCCAATGGGCCAAGTCACACACGCGCACGCCGCCGTCGTCCGTCCGGCCCGGCCCGTGCCCGTGTCCGGGTCCTGGGTCTTGGGCTTGGGCTCATTAAGAATTAATTTTTTGGACAAATAAATTAACGTTTTTGGGCTTTAAAAATTAATTTTTTAACGGTAATTAATTCCGAAAAATTAAAACGTGTTTTATTCCGTGTTGATTTCTTCAACCGAGTTGCCCACTATTTCCAGAATTTTCTCCACGTTGTTTACCAACGTTTCTTTTCTTTTTGCCCCATAAAAGAGGTGGGTAGCCTCCGTTTTTTAACACAGAGTTATCTCCCAAAAATAAATTTTCTGCAAACAGTTCTTGAACCTCCGAATTTTTACAGAAATAATTATTCATTCCCTGAATAATTATAGCGACACAGAAATATATAATCTTTCCCAGATTATTTATATTTATCTTGATCGAGCAGTATATGTACACAGAATGGGTGTTTGTTGAGCGAATCAGATTCGTGCTGCTGATTCGTATTATTTTCGAGGCTGTTTTATCCTGGGGGTGACGGGGTTGTACACTGACGGCACAAATTCGAGGCAGAGCCGCGAAACACCTTAAAGAGAGCGACATTGTCCGCGACTCAGCCGTGTTCTTCGCTGTCCAGTTTCCGGAATTCTTATATTTTTTCTGCCCCAGAATTATTTGCTCCAAAAATTGGGTAATTTCGTTCCTGAATTTAATTCTGCATTTAATTGTTTATTACTGCAACAACAAACCATTATTGACATTATTGCCATAGCTTTGATATGCGAAACATTAGAGATATTCGTCCTTGTACTAATTTATTTGAAAATATATTCATGATATATTAAAATCCATATTTAAAATGTAACACATTTGTATAAATATTTTAGGCTTTTTATTTAAAATGTAACACAGAAGGCAATCACAATTTTTTTTAATTTAAAATGTAACACACATGTCAATCATATATTAACTTACATGGCAATCTTATTTTCTGTTATGTATTTGACAATCATATTTTATGTTTAGTATACAAAATGTAAAACACATCACAATCATTTTTTTTTTAAATTTGACAATCCTATTTTATATTTGGTATATACGATGTTATTCACCTCATAATCATATTTTATGTATAAACGTGTGCCTTAACTAGTATTCTCTCAAGATCAGTTATTTTAATAAATTTATTTAGCTTACAGAAAAGCTAACTTGTGACACCACATTCTATATAAATTATAATAGTTAAAAGCTTATAACCTATTTTAAAATTGATAAATAATTCAAACGGCCACGCCCTATGTAACATGTAACCCATGACTAAAATATATTTAATGAGAATGACAAAATCTCTTAAGACTAGATTAGAATATCCTAAAATATAGAAAATTGACTATGAATTCATTTCTTTTTCTAACTCAACCCCGTTTGGATATTAGACATTTCTCTGTCAAACCTCCCGTGGTACAATTCCCACGGCGCTCTGACAACACTCCGATCGTGCGCCAACGGAACCATGTGACTCCGATGATGATTTGATAACATCCTGTGAGTCCGACGAACCTTCGACATCCGCTCTGCGACTCTGACAAGTCTTCGACGAATTTTTTGTCAACTCCCACATGAAAATTCTCATTATATATTTCACAATGCAGAATTTGTGACTAAAAAAAATTCACATTGCTAATTTTCCAATGCGAAGTTTTGCGTTGCAATTTCTCAATGCAAAATTTACAAATGTGCAATATCACATTGCGTATGAACTGAAAAATTCTGTTTAAAATTTCACAATGAGATCCTTTACAATAGATAAATTTGTTGGAAAACCAATTGTAAAATTACAAATTTCAAAATTAAATATCTCATTTAATCTCATTTGATAGATCTTGTGGAGAGTGTTCCAAATAAATATAATTAATCTTCAATTAATTTATATTTTGGAAGACATTCAATTTTAAAGTTAGAGCACTAAAAAATGAAATGAAATATCAATGACAAATCTATTCGCAAAAAAGGATTTGGGCTTGTCAATAATTTTTTTTACATACATTGGCTTATTGTTCTACAGGTCTAGTATCAAGTGTTTTTCACTTAAAAATAATATTGCATCGAAGGAGAAATAATTCAATATTATTTTTAACATTTTAAAAAAATTCAACCAAAAATGATTTGATTTATTTTTTTTCCTCATCCTACCACGTTCGATGAGAAACAAAATATGAATAGTATGTTCCTGTGCTCTTTGATTCAACAAATTTTCAAAGGCCATTTGGTAGGCAGCACCCCCCTTGACTTTGTATCTCCGCAGTATAAATATCATGTCTAGTTTTTATATTTTATAGCACAAAACTCAATTATCTATTGCAATGGATTTCAGCCATAGAAGTGTCCAGTCAGTTTTGGGTTCACTGGTGGAGAGGGGCAACGCAGTGACATCATTACCAAAAGATGGAATGAATGATTTCATAAAATCCATCATATTGAAGAACCCAATGAAGGAAGCATTTTACGTGTTGGACTTGGGTGTGGTGGTATCCCTCATGCAACAATGGACTCACAACCTCCCAGACGTCCATCCCTTTTACGCGGTCAAGTGCAACCCGGACCCGTCGCTTTTGGGGTTGCTAGCGGGTTTAGGCACTAGCTTCGACTGTGCTAGTCGGGCCGAGATTGAATCCGTTTTGGCTCTCGGAGTATCCCCGGATAAAATCATCTTCGCGAATCCATGCAAACAGGAGTCTCACATCAAATATGCCGCGTGTGTTGGGGTTAACCTAGCGACCTTTGATTCAAGCTACGAAATCGAGAAGATCCGACAACATCATCCGATATGCAATTTGCTTATACGAGTCAAGCCTCCTCGTAGCGGCGGTCGACGTGACCTTGGAAAAAAATACGGGGCACTCCCAAATGAGGTTGAACCGCTACTCCAAGCCGCAAAAACGGCAGGGCTTAGTGTCTTGGGCGCCTCGTTCCACATTGGTAGTGGAGATGCGGACCCACAAGCATATATAAGCGCCATCGCGGAGGCTAGAGCAATTTTTGGCGCGATGACTCGGCTGGGCATGAGTCCAATGACCCTATTAGACATTGGTGGCGGGTTCTCAATTGGATCACGATTTGAGAGCGCTGCCAATGTCATTAAATCCACCCTAAAAGCATATTTTCAAGACCAAACAAGTTTAACGGTAATCTCGGAACCTGGTCGGTTTATCGCTGAGACCGCTTTTACCCTCGTTGCAAACATCATTGGAAAGAGGGTGAGAGGGGACGTGAGAGAATATTGGATAAACGATGGTGCTCATGGATCGATGAACCATGTATACAAAGACACCACACCGGTGGTGATGGTGACACCATTTGCGTTGATTTCAAACCCTTCAAACCCCACGTGTCGTGGCGAGACGACTTATTCTTCTACTGTGTTTGGCCCCACGTGTGATGGAGACGATATTGTAATGATGGGAGAACAACTACCAGAACTACATGTAAATGATTGGCTGGTTTTTCCAAACATGGGCGCTTATACTTCTGCAGTTGGGACTAACTTCAATGGGTTCAACACCTCATTTATTCAGACCCACCTCGCATATTTATCGTCAAACTAAATTATCCTATGCTTGATTGGATTGCTAAGAAAAAAATTCCTAGTCTGAATGAATATATAAAATTGCATTATGATGTTGTACTTTTGACAAACCTAGATTAGGTTGTCAAGGAAAATTTCCGCAAATAAACACATCCAACGCTGGAAAATATGGTATCAAATATGAGATAAATGGATAGTTGATTGTTTTTTCATTCAAAAATAGTTGTTGGTTGCTTTGTCAAGTTATATCAAGATTAATTTGACTCAATTCCTAGTATCAATTCAGTACACACATCAACATTTAGTACCAATCTAGTACCGAATGTGCTTTAAATGCACTGTACTATAGTATCCACACTTTGGTACAATGCATTTAAAACACATTCGGTACTAAATTGATACTAATAATAGGTGTACGTATCTTTATTCTCTTCTCTTCTTATTAACTAATATATCAGGGCAACAAAAACTAAATAAAACTCCTATTACTAATGATTTTTCCCTTATTTTATTCTTTATCTTTTCAAATTGCACGTTACGAAATTCAATAAAACCCAATTGAATGCAATTTAACTAACAAGAAAGTATACACATTATTTACAAAGTTCAACAAGAAATTTTGGAATATGTCCATTTCTTTATTGATTGTAATAACTTTGGGTTTAGCTGAGAGCCAAAGATTTAGCACAGGAATGTAATTTTGCTTCATTGTTATTCCTTGGCTGAGTTTTATCATTTCACCGAATTAGCATGTGGTGGACACTGCTAAAAAAACTTTTTGTGGGTCGTTGTAGGATAACAATTACTATTCAATAAGAAAATGCCTTGATTACCATTGCAACGGTACGAAATTAGTACAGTGCATTGATTACTTTTTTTTGTGATAGTTATCTGGGGGTGGTTAGGTAAATATATATGTGTATGTGTTTTTTTAACAAGAAAAGAGTAACAATATATTCCGAGAGATTTGTCCACCGATATTGTTCAAAGAGATGTGGCAAATTTGAGGAGGATCAGACTTTAATGTCTCAAGCATGTGGCATTGAGGCAGCCTCTCCACAGCCATTATGACGTGGCTGCCAGCCTACTCATGGTACAAACTCTCCCACTTTAGACAATGAGAGCCCCATCTTTTTGTGGACGTTCGTTGTGAAATAGGGAGCATGACCCTAATCACTTGGACCATGCTAATAAGAATATTCACAATAATGGAGTAAAAGTACACCTAAAATATTAAAGTTACATACTCAGCACTGTCAGCTCTAGGCTAAGGCGGATTAAGCCGCCCCCTAGGGTCCCCCATTAATCGTGGCCGCTTTTGGGAAAAAAATTAGATTTAAAAAAAATTAGTTATGAAAAAAAATTAGTTCTAAAAAAAGGGCCGCCCAAAAAAACTAGTTATGAAAAAATTAGAGTTATGAGTTAAAAATAGGACCTCCAAAAATAAAGTTTGTTCTATTTAAAATAAATCAACAGATTAAACTCAACAATAACATAATAAACCATCCACACACTAAAAAATAAACTCATACAATAAACCCACCAACATAACTCAACCCAATCGAAATCCAACTCATCTCATTTACTTATTCATTTCTAACCATAATTCTCTCATTTCTCTCACCTACTTTCTTCTATTCTTCTCTCTCTTACTACTCTCTTTCTCTCTACTAACCAAAGTAAGAAAAGAATCATTACTTTCAATTTCAAACTCTTATTTTCAGAATAAACTCCTCCATTACCCACCCCCAAACCCTTACCCCGCCCCCTCCCCCCACAATTTTTTTTGGACAGACCCCCCCCCCCCCCCTTCCTTTTTTTTCATGAAATAACTTCATCAAAATTATGGTTAAAAATCTAGGGTTTCAATTTCTTCAATTTTCGAAAATTAGGGCTTGTTTGGAGATTGGTTGAAGGTTGTTTGTGTAAGTATATATTATTCATTTGCTTTGTTATATCTCACTATGTAAAATTTGTTTGTGTTACTACTAATATTTGTGTTGTGATTTTTTTAGATTCCAATTTGTTATTTGGGCATTTACAAATTAAAATTTGAGATTGTTCTCAAATTGATTACAAATCAGGTTTCATTGTTCCTCTTTAGCATTTTTCTTTAATATTGTTTATCAATATTGATGTGAATCTTGTGATTGTGTGATTAATTTTTTATTTTGTAAATTACACTTGTTGTTGTGTGAATATGTCTACTAGAAAATATCCCTCTGATCACGAAGAAAAAAAACAAAAATAAATTGAAGAAACATAAAAACTAGCGGGTTCACTAAATAAATTTTTTAATAAACAAAAAAAATAGAAAACGAATATATTAATGTTGAACATCAAAATATAGAAAATTTAGACAATGAACATGTTATTGAACATCAAAATTTAGAAGAATTAGATAATAAACAATTAGAAAATGAACGGGTAGAAGCTTTACCACTAGATATTTATGATCCGGTTAATTGAAAAAATATTGATCAAAATTTGATAGACACAATTGTAGAAAAATGTCCAATAAGAGATAATGATATTACTTTTTCTAAAGATATACAAAATAGGCATTTTTCTACTATACATTATACTTTTTACTTATAATTGAGCAAGCACTTATGTCATTTAGAACTAGATTTGAACAAATTAAAAAAATATGAGGAGACTCTTAGGTTTTTGTTTGATTTGAACAAGTTAGAAACTTTAGATGACGATATTTTAAATAGTTATTGTATTAAGGTTGAAAATTATTTAGCACATGACAATAGTTGTGATATTGATGGAAATCAATTGTTTTGTGAATTGAAAATTTTAAAGAGGTTTTCACCTAAAGAAATTAACAAATCAATTGATGTGTTGGAATATATTAAAAGAATGGATTATATTTTTTCAAACGTTTGGATTGCCTATAGAATAATTTTGACAATACCTGTTATAGTTGCCTCGGCTGAGAAAAGTTTTTCAAAATTAAAATCAATAAAATCTTACCTTTGTTTTACCATGTCACAAGAAAGATTAAATGAATTAGACATGTTATCAATTGAAGAAGATTTGTTAACAACAATTAAATATGTAAAGAAAATCAGTATCTTACACAGGTGGATGATATCTTACAGAATTTGTAGAGAAAATAGTAGCCGATTGTCAGTTTTACGGAACGACTACTAAATATGTAAATAGTTCCTACGAACTTATTTTGTTCGTAAGAATTCCTACAAACTTCACAAGTTCGAAATAAAAATAACTACTCATCTTTATTATATATTTGGGTTCCTACGTACAACATTTGTTCGTAATATTTCCTATGAATATATGTTATTCGTAAGAAAAGTTTTTTAAATTCCAACAAATTATATAAGCTCGTAGGAACTGATTTTAACATTTCCATTGTGTAATGTATTGTTGGAAGAAAGGTAAACTGACTTTTGGTTCTCTATATTTGGCAATCTTGAGCGTCCACAGTTGTGGATGATCTAACATTATTAATGCTGATTTTGAGGAAAAAAAAATGGGTCGCTACAACGAAAAGGACTTTTCCCCGTAATTATTTTGCAGCATTTGTCAAAAGTTCGGGAAAAATACATTTACCGACATTATCTATCAAGTGCAGAAAATTTAGGGGAGTTTAATCTAAGTGCTGATAAAATGCAGGAATTGTTGTAAAATGCTGAGAAATTTACGTTACATTTTTTAAACTTTTTAAGAAAAAATAACCGGAACGGTATTGTTTGCATAATAGTATGCACAATATTTCGTGAAAAAAATAGCGCTTTATTTTTTTTCTCTATCCCACGCAGTTTTTTTGCTCTCCTAAATTTACACTTTCCCCCTAAGTGACCTACCAGATGCCTCCCAAAACATAGAATTGAAAACCCAATCCTTAAGTTTTGAGCGGTCTCTGCTATTCTTCGAAATCAATTGATTTGTTCTTAATTGAAATCTGGAGCATGTCGCTGGTAGAATACCAAAGCTGTTGAGGCTTCACTTCTTCCTCTCTCACCCCCTTTCTGGTTCGATCAATGTCAAAAACTAAATATTGATTAAATTAATGGCAGCTTGATTGACTTTAGGTGTCTTTATTGTTGTTTTATTTGATTTGTGTTTCTGATTATATTTGTTTATATATTTTCGTTAATGTTATTTACGCATGCTGTTTTGTATGCGTCGAACATATAAAGTTCTTTTCACCATTGAAACCAAAAGATTATTTCATTTGCTTTATCAATTTACTTGTGCTTGAATTGCAATTTTGTTTTGTAATTATTTTGTGAGATAATATCCAATTGTTTTCATTAATGTCAATTGATTATTCTAGGGCTGAGATTGTATTGAAATTTTGTAAATATGTCCATAGATATATACAAGACTTGTGAAGTTCTGGAAATATGAGCTTTTTTCTCAAGATAATTTAGCCTTGAATCCAATTCTTGTTAAAACCTTTCAATTCCAAATTCAGGATATTTTTTCTTCTTTTTTAGTTCTGTTTTAAGATATATCTCCTTGCTAAATAAGAAAAAAAAAGATGATAAGACATCAAGTTTTGTGAGGGGTCAAGTTTTAGAGAACGGTTCTCATGGGTCGGTTTTAATGGATCAAGTCTACAAAATGGTTCTTACAGACTTCAATTATAAAAAAAAAAGTATTTGGAGGAGATGGGTGAAATTTGATACCATTGTAAAGGATTGTGTTAAAGCCACCCCAGAAATTTCCCCCCAACACCATTGTATTGTGTCTTAAACTAAACCTACCTGATGTACAATGCTTTTTATGTGTTATGTGGTGTTGGCGGAGAATTTTTTGGGGTGCATTTAACACTAGTCAATTATAAATTTGATGTGAAGAGGTACAAATGCAACTAATTTTAAATTCTTTATTATTTCAATGATACTATTTATATTTATTATCTTGTATATTTTTATTAATGTTGTGTTACCTTATTACATTTAATAACTTTTTATGTTCCACACACGGGTGTGACATGGTTGTAAAGTGTATTTATTATTAAATCCAAATTGTATTTATAAATATGATCATATCCTTTTCAATCCCATCAATTTGTGAAGCACCAATGCAATTATATAGTAATTTTGATAAATATGACGTTTGTTTGAAAACTATGAAGCACGTATGCGGGCGCGACACGGTGCAAGTGTTGCGATTCGAAAACTCTTTAAAAAGTAAGATTCAGATGCGTTGAGAAATAAATTTATAATATAAAATTGTATTATATTGTTCCTTTATTGTACGTAGATGATACATTGAGTTTTGTACGAATTAATAACTACATTCAAATGTCTCCAACACAAGTATAATTGACCATATGTTAGTGATAATATCATTTGAGAAAATATTTTTATTCTCAATACTTAATTTCATCTATCTTAAAATCTAGACACGCGTTAAGCTTTTCGAACGTCGCTTATATAAATAATTTTGGAACTATTATTTAGTTTCACTGCCTTGAGGATAATATGTTAAAATGTCGAATCTCTCATTATCTCGGGCCAACTCTCATCCCCCGTCCTTCTCAAAGTTCCTTCCAATCTAGAATATACATCCTCATATAGAAGGGCATTGATACGAGAAATGCAACTAAGCTTGGTTGAGCTTTGGAAAATTAGTATTCTTATAGAATCCATGAAGAATTTGGAATCCGTTATTAAGTTTAATTTTAAAAATGTACCAATTTGAGTGTGATTCGGATTCAATTACCGTTTTGTTCAATGCATCAGAGTTTGACAACATTGATGGTCTTACTTAGAAGTTGAAAATTTCTTATGTCACACATTTTAGCCAACATTATTATGATACCACAAGGTGACACAATTAATAAAGGAGCTCATTTTAAATTCATTATTACAAAAAAATGGTACTCAAATCCAAACCAAACAACATTATAATGAGACTAGTAACCTCGATTTCCACCCTTAGTTTTAATATGAGTATCTTTTATATTTGTTGACGTTATTATGTATAATTGATAAGGATAGCTTTGTGATAGCTTGTAAAACTAATGAACCCTCTTGGATTTTTCAATGTATTTCTATTTAATTGTTTGCTCTCATATGTTTAAGTTCATGTTGTAAGTCACTGGATATTAATGTGTGGGAGTATAATTTCTTAAAAAAAATTGCCAACCTAACCACTCCAACCTTCAAACTCTTTTTCCATTGATCTCTTTTTAATTATGAGCACTAATTGTTTATGATGAGACAACAATAATTATTATTGCGACGTTTTTTCAATTATACGAATTTAGGGTAGCTTTTATGTTATGAACATGTGGTATCTAATCCTTTTGTCTCCACCCACCTAATTGTCATGCACGTGACAGATGGTTCCCGATAGAGGTCAAGACCATAGGTACGATTTTTTGCAATTCTACGCAATGTAAGACACTGAAGTAGAACCAAACCAATTTTCAACTCAGCGCGAGGCATGAGTTTTTGTTAGTCCTTGTAGTAGATTTCATGTATTATATATTTAGACATATAAAATCATAATGGAAAGAAAAGTAATCTTACCCATGATGGGGTATTTGAAATTGAATTGTACATACCATAATGTTTATTTCAAACATATAACAGTTTAATACTTGGCATTAGTCTTCCCTGACACGTGTTGTCACAATAGTGGTCCTACAATGAAAGATAAGAATGCTACACAAAGACACCAAGTTATGGGGAAGGTGGGAAAGTGAAAAAACATTACAAAACTATTTTTTTTAGAATCAAAGAATTTCATAACTCAAATATAAGAGAATACATTTATAAAACTACGGCGAATATATATGAGGTCTAGATCTACAGGAAGGAGTCCTATGATTATATTTAAAAAAAAATATTTTCCTCTATACTTAGTGCTGTGAAAAGATGGATATTATCTTCATTAATACCATTTGATTCAATATCCATCAATCTAGTCATTGAATTAACATCTTGAAGAGTGTCATCTTCGACCACAAAAGGAATTATCGGTGAGTTAATTCGAGCACTCTTACTGTTTTTGGGTCTCAACTCGGAACTTTGCTTGCTATTTTTCTTTCTATCTTGAACTGAGGTAAATTATTCTTCAACGGTGGAAATAAGTTGGTCAGTATTTCGTCCATCCAAATTATCTTCGAGATCTTCTTTGTTAACATGGGATAACATCGAGCACTTTATGTGATCTCCCTTCTCATGGAAGGAGATTGGTCTCCATGCGAGTCCTCCATATTACCAAAACTTCCACCACAATGGGAACCCGATTATCATCTAAACACTTACCTTGACCTTCTAAAACATCTACGGTTGGTTGTTCAAGATTCATAATCTGTAGCGGAATAGACAACAGTAATAACACAGTGCTTATGGACATCATTAGAAAGAATACTTAGGTTTACAGTAAAATTATTTGAGAGAATTCAGATATGGGCAGAAGAAGATCCTTATTGTTGACAACAATAGGTTGCATACTAATAGAGTTACAATAGAAATGAGGAATGTTAGACAAGCAGGTCATTGGTTCAGAAATGCAAAAAAGTTAGGTTTATGGGAGTCACACGTGATTTTAAGATCTAATTAGGATGGGGAGTTATGTAATTACAAAATATTATAATAAATAACATTCATTAAGGAACTAAGGAATTGCTTCTAAGATTGTATCCCTCTTTGCTTATAGTAGAAAGTCTCTATTTGGCCTCAATTTTTGTTCTTCTTTTGATTCAGTATTTAGATAAGACCATTTGGAAGTCCTCAGACCATGATCGAGAAGAAGACCTCTACAAAGGAGAGCAATAAATAGCATAAATAATAGCAGGGGTGATAGCATGTCCAATACCACAACTAAGAATGTAAGAAACCGCCTTAAGCATTTTATCCTCTATAAGATGATCACTGGTAGAAGTTATAACCAATTCGTCATTATTTTCCTCATCCATCAAGGTAGGCCATGAATTATGTATGAAAGTTTGATAAAAAAGAAATTTTTGGGGAATGAGTATTAATCCGAGTTGGAGTTTTAGACATACTAGTGACAACACAAGGGGGTGCATTGTGTGTAACATATTCCACATTGTTGATGGCAATACCATATGCTAGAATGTATTCAAAAGAGATGAGAGTAGGATTACTAATCCCAGTTGAAGTTTCAACCATAATGGGGATTGTATTGTGCATTTTTGTGAAATATTATGTGTTTGTTCTAGCATATGGTCTAAGTGTATCCTTATCATTTCTTGTTCCTCTGATTATGGCATTGTGAATTATTTTTTTTCTTAACACAAAGGATTAAAAAGTTCCATTGTGGATTTATTAGATATTTCAAGGTATAATCATGAGGTGATACAAGGGACATATATGGCATGATAGACACACCATTAGAAAAAGGGACCAAATATGTTATATGCTTGCTTGTTCAATTAATTATCATATCCATGTTTGGTCATATTGTAGTACATTATTACTTTATATGCTATGACCTTGTTTGTTCATTTATTCACCAAATCCTTATTGTGGAGAACATGTTTTACCTTGTACATCACAAGTTTGTTAGTTCAGTCACCAAATCCGTGTTTATGATGGGTAACCATCTTTTTAACATGGTTCGTTCTATTTGTTTCCTAGGTCATCATTATAGAATACCGTGGGATAAAAATATACTTAGTTGATTTGATGTATAAAAGACTAGTAATTCTAATATTTAATATAGACTTTTGACCTTTTGGACCCTTAGCGATGCTTGATGGGTTGTCAACTCAATGATGCCTGATGCTAATAATTGGCTAAGTTGGGGTCGTGTTATCTCAAACCTTAGTTAAACCCATTTTTTCAACTAATAATTATAACATGTAATTAAACATGATAATACAAAAAAATATGAATAAAAATCTGAATAAGCATCAACATGTTACGATTAAGACGTGTCATGATCTTAACATAAACATGACACAAAAAAGACATCATTTTATTTTTATGTCAATTTCGAATAATTTTATTGTATCATGCATAAAATTGTAAACCTACTTTTAGGTCCCTTATTTTTTCTCATTCACCATAAAGTATTAAGCACTCTATTGTATGTAAGCTCTTGAAAATTTAAAGATGATTATTTAATCACTATAAGAGGTTACTAATTTAATATTATATCAATGTTGAACATGTTATCGTTAGATTTCAAAGGTTGGCGATGCAAGGAGTTTTACCCATATAAGGAATATGTTTGGCGAGAGGTGAAGGTAAAATCAAATGATACCATGATTTGGGGGCAAATGAATTGAAAATTTTGAATTCCTTAGGTACAAGTACCTATGTATGGTTTGTCTTGTCAATCACAACAAAGTCAATAACAACTAAAATTATAACTTTGAAAATGATAAAACATAATTTAAGGTAAAATCATGTGTAGCAGACGACTCGTTTTTCTATACATTGTTGTAAGGACATAAATTTCCAATTGAGTCTCTGTATTGTTTTGACTTAATTCCGTGAACAAAACTGTGTTTGTAACATGTCATGGGGAGAATTTTATTTTGTCACGCTCCCACTTGGTCTATGACGTATTGAAAAAATTAAAGACGTTGCGGCAAAGCTTCAAAGAAATAATAATGTTGATGTTTATTTGGTGCAAGTTTACTCGTCTTCAAAGTTATTTTCATTCTGAGATCACTCAGGTATAAATGCGTATAATTAATGGTGCTCAGAATTATTTTATAAAAGATAAGGATGTAATTTTTATATAGAAAAATGATTTTAAATGTTTTAAAAGTGTTTTAATGGTTTAAACTTCGTTCTATGATGATAAGCTCGAAATAGAGTTTAACTAATTTGAATCTCTTTGTTAAGAGACGTTTTTATCCGAAAGTCAAAGAAAGTCAAACTTTCGTAATGTCGCTTGAACGACATTGGATCTCGTTCGAACGAGATACAATGTCGCGCGAACGACATGCTTAAGTCATTCGAATGACACATTTTTCGAGGCGACGTTTAAATCCGATTTAAATAATGTTTGCATCATAATTTCGTGGGTGTGCTTTCTGGAAAAAGTTTTACAAACCAGAACCTTGTTTGCACATGTTTTCTAAGATTTAAAAGTCTTAAACACATCCTTAGAGTTTGCAAATATCCGAGTTATCATTCTTATATGTTTAAGTGATCTTCCGGCACAAAGTTGTTTGTTCTACACATTGAACACAAAGGGTTTTGCGGTGAAGAAGCGACGGACATCGTGTTCGACATCGTAGATGTATCAAAGCCATATCGGTGGACACCGACACATACTTGGACGCGTGTGTTGTGGACAGAGATCGTGGAAGATGGAATTTCTGCATGGGCACTATTGAAGAACGGTTGAAGATCAGAAGGAGCATCAAGACCCGTGGGGACCGAGTCTTAGTGTAAGGCTAATCTGTCTTTGTAAAACCATTGTTCATAGTGATTATCTGGCTTGGGCCGTCCGAGCTTGTTTTCCCGCTTTGGATATTTCCTCGTACATCCGGCGTTGTGAGTATTCTTTACTTTTCTTTACTTGCTTTAATCACTAGATGCATGTTTAGGATTAATCAAGATAAAATTGGTTTAAAGTAAGAATTGGGATTTCACACCTTGGTTGGTGCATAATTAAAAGTTAGATCTTTTTCGAAGAAAAATTGGTTTTGTTGAAAACACACATATCGGGCCACTCACAATCTCTTCTCAAATTGGTATTAGAGCTAGAAAACATTTTTATTTGTTTTGTGATCCCGTGTGTTTTCAAAGATGAATTCTGGATATAATGAATTTTCTTGAACCCCCTATTTTTTATGGCACTAATTACACTTATTAGAAGATGAGAATGAGATGTGCTTTAAAATCTATTGATGATCGTGTTTGGCTTGCAGTTGATAAAGGTTGGACACCCCCTGTCACTATTGTAGGTGAGGTCACTAGTTTAAAGCCTGTTGAGTCATGGACCAAAACTGAACAAAGACTTACACAATATAATTCTAAAGGTCTGCACATTATTTCTTCACATGTCACACAGGAAAAATATAATAGAATTATGACTTGTGAAACATCAAAAGAAGCTTGGGATATTTTGGCACTCACTCACGAGGGCACTAGCACGGTTAGGGCATCAAAACTTCAAAATCTCACTACACAGTTTGAGACCATTAGAATGTTAGAGAGTGAGACCTTTGATGAGTTTTATGCTAGGTTGTCCAATATTGTCAACTCATCATTTAACCTAGGTGAGAAAAGTCCCGACAACCGTGTCATTAAGAAAATCCTTAGGTCGTTGCCTAGTAGGTTTGATGCAAAAGTGACCATTTTAAACTCCTTGGGTAGGTTAGAATCAACAAAACTAGAAGAGATTGTAGGTGACTTACAAACCTATGAAATTGACATGATTAGCTCCAAGCAAGTGCCTAAGAAAGAAGGGTATTTCTTTGAAAACCCAGAAAGAGTAAATTAAAGTTTTGGATTCCGATTTTGATTTCGATTTTGAGGATGTTGCTTTGTTGGCAAAGAAATTTAAAAAATTTATTAAGTTTCAAAAGCAATCGAAAGATGCCAAGAAATTTGAAAGATTCAAGAACAACAAAGTAGATCCCACCTCTAAGGATAAGTTTGAGAAGCCTAAGAGATATGAGTCGGATAAGTGTTTTGGGTGTGAGGGATACGGTCACAAGGTTAAGGAGTGTCCCACTAGACTTAAGAAAGAGGTCAAGCAACTCATTGTCTATAGTGCCACCTTAAGTGATAGTGAACCGGAAGAGGGAGAGAGTTCCCCCATTGAGCGTAACTTTGTTGCTTTTATGGCATGTCATGTGAGCGACGATGAAAATACTCATGTGCGTGACACTTCCAAGGAGGTTTTGAGTGTATCTCAGGTAAGTGAGGGTGAAGAGAGTGACGAGGAGGAGATAGATGTGAAAGAATTGCAAAATGCGTTTATTGAGTTGTATGCCGAAATGGTGAAGGTGAAAAAGGCTAACTCAAAATTACAATCTAAGTTGAATGAGCATGCCATAGAAAATAATGATAGTTTGATTGAGGATCTTAGGGCACAAGAGAATAAGTTTAGGGAGAAACTAGAGTTTGTGGAGAAAGAGAGAGACAATCTCCGTGTTTGATGGAGTCCTTAAAAAAGGAGATTTTAGAGTTTGAGGAGACCAGGTGTTTACTCGAGTCTAGGATTCTTGAGTTGGAGGAAAGGTTGAAAGACTCGTCTAGAGTAAAGTTTGATTTGGAGGCTAGGTCGGAGAAGTTAGATAAGATCTTAGGCACCGTCCAAATTAAGGGAGATAGGGGAGGTATACGTTTTGGTGAGAGAGTTGTTCCCATTCCCCCCGCACGTGTGAGAAACACTGGGATGGTTAGAAAAGGTCCCCATAAAGGTAATCATTCCCACCACCGCTACACTTGCACATTTTGTGGTAGGAAAGGTCACCTTAGGCGTTATTGTTACGACCTTAGACAAGCTCTTAGGAAGTTTAGGAATAAAGTTGCCCCGGTTCTCAAAACCCACATGCGTCGTTTTACAACTACTTGGGTTAGGAAATCGAATTTAGTATCTTTAGGATTTAAACTTCATGATTCTCGTTTAGGTGCACTTGATTCTTCCCATGCTAAATCTAAAGGATGATAGTGTTGCCATGTTTGTCATGTGCTAGTTTGCTTCACTATATATTCATTGCTAGCATTATGACATATGTATCATTTTGTATTATAATTCTCATTTATTTGAGTCTTATTTGAAAAATACAAAAAGATTTTATTTTTTGAGAAAACTTTTGAAAATCGAAAAAGATTCTGCTTTTCTTGGAGTCAAAATATGTTTGAAAAGCCAAAAAGATTTTTGTTTTTTATTTTTTGAGTTTACATGTTTGATGTGGCATATTGGTGTGCTTGGACCCCCCCCCCCATAGTTTCATTATCCATGTGAATAGGACATTTGGTCATTATTATAGATGTTTAGAATGATCTCAACCATAGTTTATATGGGATTTTTTCGAAGTTGATATGCATCTTGATTCGACTTTGTATATATGCCAACATCGCACACATGCACGAGTTTATATGGACGTTTGACTTCTCTTGCATACTTGAATTTGGTGAGGCGTTCTTAGCTCAATCTTGTCATATATGCGTAAGTAAACTTAAGGAGAAGTGTGCGTGCAATAACCGTTTTTCGTGAGGATTTGAATTGAAAAAATGATGAGTGATTCACGGGAAAGGGTTGCGAGAGTTGAAATTTAACTCGTCGTGAAAGCCACCGTTTAAAAAGAGCCCAAAAAGAAAAAGCAAGATGCTAAGAAAATGGCCAATAAGATTTTCTCTAAGTTGAAAATGCTAGAAACCTCAAAAGAACTTGAAAAATTATGTTTATATGAGGGTGTTTGGTTGGAGAAAATTTAAACGGGTTTGCACAACTAATCCTAATGTTGAAACATTGTAATTTGACGCTATTGTTTATAGAATCGTCAAAATTCTGGATCTGTGTGCATGTAGTATGTTTAGTTCATTAAGCTCACACTTTAATTGTCATTTGGCTATGATAAAGTTTGATGATTTATCGCTATCAATTAGAGCTTCTTGATCATTTCGATGTGTTAGAATTGTGACTCATTTGTTGTAGTTTCACGCCCATTCATTCCATGTCCAGGTTTGAGCACATCGGTACTATATTTGCATGTAACTCGCATTTTTACTTTTTATTAGTTTTTACGTTTTGTGCGAAAAGCTTACTGTTTTGCTTCTGTCAGTCCCTTCCTGGAAATTTTTTTGTGGAATTTTTTTCACTGGGCAATACTTTATAATATTTCTGGGAAACTGGGAAATTTTGACATGTCGCGCGAAGTCGTTCTAACGACATCTCATCTCGCGTGAACGACTTATGTACTTCGTTCGAGGGACTTCCTCATCTCGTTTGAGCGAAGTCCCTAGCTCATTCGAACGACAGTGTGAAAAATGACTTCTGATTGGTTTGCATTCCTCTGGCTTAATTTTATATATTTTTTGTACTGCAGGAAGTATTTTTTGGATTAATTGGTTTATATGCAGGTTCTTTTATGTTTCAAATTGGTATTTTGCATATATGTCTGTTTATCACACTTGGTTTGACTGGTATACTCTTTGTGTGATTCATTGGTTTACTAGCTACTATTTTGGCATTACATGATCTTGTTTAGCTGGTTTTCTCATGTTTATCTAGCGGTTTTCATTTTTCAAGATTGGTATCAACTTGATTCTATTTGGTATCATATTCCCATGCTAGATATTTCATATTAGTTTATCTTTTCACCGAATTGTCTATTCGAGACAAAAAGGGGGAGAGATATATGTGATGTAGGGGGAGATTTGTTGAGTGCTACTTTATGTTTCAAATTGGTATCAAATAATGTGACACCCCACCTAATTAAACATCGGGTGATCAGGCCTTTATTAAATTAAAACATGTTTCTCAAATGGTTCATTCTTAGCATCACTGTCGAAAACTTTTTAATTACTAATCCCCTGAGTAAAATTAGACCGGTGCCAATTTTTATCTTTCTTAAAACAGATAAATCAACCATGTGGAACAAAGTACAAACAATCATGTACTATAATTCAAACAACAAAGTAAAAGTACAACAGAACAAAAGTATTACCGAATAAACCATCGGCTAAAAATCCCAAACAACAATAGAATAACCACTAGTCTGAAACTAACATCTGAGACTAATACCGGACCACAAGTCCATGCATAGAAGAGTGTGAGATCCTGTACTAGATCTGAATGAGAGATATCGTCTAGTCAAAATCCTGTAAGCATCCACTATGCTACAGCTCCGAGTTTCTGGAATGGAATCATCATACATGGCATCCCTGTGGCTGGACACCTAAAAGGTTTTGAAAATATTTTATAGCAAGATTTATGTAATACCCCGTATTTTTATAGCTTTTAAATTATGGGATTTATTAAATTTAATTGAGATATATTAATTTAATTTTAATCCGGAATGTTGTTTTAAATATTTACTAGCGTGACGAGAGTTAGTAATTATTGTAAATTTGTTATTTGTTGAATATTACTGGATGAGTATAGTAATATATGAGATTTATTTTTATAAAATTGTCATGTGTGAATAAAATGACAATTGTGGAAATTGAAGTCGGGACGCGCCTGTGTCGTGTCGGGACTAAAAGTGGATTAATAAAAGTGAATATTTCATAGGTTGTTCGTATGGTCGTTTTGAGTGCGCCAACACGTCCGGAAGGGTCGAGATAGTCCGAAAAGTGTACCCGGGGATTTAGTTTGGGTCTCGGGGCGTTTTTAGGCCTAATTAGTACCCCGGGAGGGCGTTTTGGACATTTCGCAAATATGGGTAATTAAACCCACGAATTTTATAGGGTTATATCAAATGGAAAATGTCATCTTCTAGGGTTAACACAACCTAATGCTAATGACGGCCATTAGAGAGGAAGAGTAGAAGCTCTCCAAGGAGTTCTAGGCCAAGAACACCTCCGATTGCACCGCCGTCACCACCAACGCGTAGATCGCGCGACGGTGAACACAACCACATCAAAATCGTCCGCAAATCAGAACTGAGATTTTTCCAGGCAAGTATCTATCTTACTTTTATCAAGTTAATGCATCCTTTTATATTAGTCTTAGGTTGATTAGATTAGTATTCTTGAAGAAAAACATAAATTGGTGACACAAATTGCATGTTATAATGTTAGAGATCATATTTCTGGAAACCCATTTCTCATATAGAGGATGAGCCACAAAATTCCATGATATTAGAGATAGACAATCTGGAAAAAGAATGAAAGAGATTAAGTTAAAAGAAAAATTAGGGTTCATAAGAATTATGTAGAATTTGCCCCTTTTTAACCCATGATTCTTGAGGAAAATTCGCATGTGTTACGTAGGAAATTGTTTAAATGGGTATACAACACTTATAGTATAATTGATTGGGAGTTTGGGACTGTAACATGATGATTTGGAGGAGTTTTGGGTGAGAATCCCGTAATTGGGTTGGCTGCAGAATCTGCATAACTGCTTGATCGATCGATCGAACACAGAGCATCGATCGATCGAAGGTTCGATCGATCGACCCCTTTCATCGATCGATCGACCCTCCTGGGAAAACTAAATTTTTGCTCGTGTTAGCTTAATCCGATTTTATGCGTAGTAAACCTTGGTTAGCGTTGCTAGAATATAATGGAATATAAAGAGGACCAGTAGGGTCAAGAGAAATCCCATAAAGTGGAACTTTAATGTGTGGAAGAAAAGGGTAAACGGGGAGACTTTCAGACTTAAGAAATCATACGTGTGGTGATTAAATAATCGGAACATCTATTAAGTTGGATTAGAAGGCAAGAGAGGGCCTACTGAAATTGCACTTAGATAAAGGAAATACTTCGAGAGACGATAAGTGAGTTAACAATGAGAATAAAGAAGAATGAGGCCGTTATACGATATAATTGAGTAAAACGTGTAATAACGGATAATGATAATTTTGGGTCGTGAGAGTACCTAATTTAATAATGTGGATGTGAATACATATTTATATATGACGGTGTGATTGTGCATATATATTATTTCTGTGTAAAAATCGTACCCGCGCTACTTGCTATCCCTGAGGTTACCGCGCTGGGACGATCTTATCCTGTGTTGCCTTATGGGGGATATTGATTCGTACCCTAGGAGATAGATATCCTTGGTACAGGCTACCGAATCGATAGTTCAGACGGTCCTAAGAGACGTGAGGGTATGTACTGACCTCTTAGAGACTTGGAATCTATGCTTTGCCTCAATGTTGTTTGTGTTTGTGTTAATACAGTTCGAGAGTGATTCCGAACTAGTATTTCCCTTAGTTTGTGTGATACAGGGACTTGATAGCAGAGTATGCCAGCACCATAGATTTTATGTGGGGTGCCGTTAGTATATATATAATTTATGAGTGAGTGGTATATATATACTTATATATGGAAGTCTAGCACCATAGATTTTATGTGGGGTGCTGTTGGTATATATATATATATATATATATATATATATATATATATATATATATATATATATATATATATATTATACGAGAAATAAAAATATATATACGTGTAACTATATGAGAACCTTCTACTGAGTAAAATAGTAGATAAGGAAAGTGAAATTTAATCAGCTTCATTATAAGCATTCGGAAACGTTATAATAATACGGAATTATTCTAAATAACGTAAGAAATCTTGAAGAGTTAGATTTTCTAAATGTGAATAGCATAACCTTAATTCCACTACACCAAAATGGGCAAATTGTCACCTTTCAGCCGGTCAGCCTTGTCAAGGTCATTGACCGTGACAAAAAACACGCGTTTTATGTCACGGTCATTGACCTTGACACGACCGTGATAAGGCCGTGACAAATTTACTTGTCACGGACTTGTCACGGTCAATGACCGTGATAATTCTTTAAATAATTGTCACGGTCAATGACCTTGACACGACCGTGACAACTTTTCCAGCAAAAACCCTTTCCCCCTTCTTTTTTCCCTCCCACCGTTCCCTCCCTCTCTCTCTCTCTCTCTCTCTCTCTCTCTCTCGGCGCTGCTCTCTCTCTCTCTCTCTCTCTCTCTCTCTCTCTCTCTCTCTCTTCCATTTATATATATATTTGTGTGTATATTTATGTGTGTATGTGTATATATATATGTGTGTATGTGTGTGCGTGTGTGGGGGGTGGGGCAGGGGGTGGTGGAGGGGGCAGGGGGTGGGGTGGGGTGTGTGTGTGTGTGGTGGGGCAGGGGGTGGTGGAGGGGGGTAGGGGGTGGTGTGTGTGTGTGTGTGTTTGGTGTGTGGTGGGGTGGTGGAGGGGGCAGGGGGTGGGGTGGGGTGGGGTGTGTGTGTGTGTGTGTGGTGGTGTGTGGTGGTGGAGGGGGTGGTGGAGGGGGGGTGGGGTGGGGTGGGGTGGGGTGTGTGGGCCTATGCATAAAGAAGTACCACAATATCTTAATGTTAGGGTTTGACACTGAGAAACTTATGGTATAAAGGTATTGAAAAGAAATCATCATATACTAAGAAAATTGACAAATTAAAGTTAGATAAATCAAGGACTAATGGTGGTCCATATTTCAGTTTGGAAATGTAAGATCTACCGCATCTGAATCTAGGAAGAAATGACACTGAGAAACTTATGGTATAAACAATTAAAAAAATGGGCGTATGCCGCCTATTTGTGAGCATATGATATTCTTTAGTTAAAGGCGAAATAGTAGTTCATTGTGTGCTCATTGTGTGGCTACATCAATCTACAATACACTACATAACTAAAAGTTCAATAAAAAAGTCGAGGACTTGCTTTATCTACACATAAGCATGATATATACTCCAAACAACTGATCTCTTTATTTATCTACACATAAGCATTGAACAATGGTTAACCTTAAAACTAAAATAAACAGAGTATAACTTGATAAACCCAGTACCAAATAATAATATTTAAAATTCCATATCTGATCATAAAAACTAAAGTAAGAGTGAGACAAATACAAACAAAAGATACAATCATGTCTCCCTTTAGATTCCAACATCTATTTCCATGCACACAAATACACACATTTCAAACTCGTGAAAAAACTACAAAAAGTGCAACATAATGCATATGTTAAGTGAAAAATATAATCATAACTTGTGCTTATGGAACTATTTTAGTTGGTGCAAAAACTAACGGTCAAAGTAATAGTATATAATTCCAACATTTCAAACTACTTGAACATCACAAATGGATACGAACTTAAAATATAAATTGAGATAACCTTAGAATCTAATTAGGCTAAAAATATAATGGCATCAACTAACATATATACACAACACTAAAAGTAGACATCAATTTTATAAATAATTGATAATAGTTGGATAATAATTGGATAATAAACATCGGGAGGGGGTGGGGGTGGGGGTGGGTGGGGTTTTCAATATTATTTACATTCAAAATAAATAATTGATAATAGTTGGATAATAATTGGATAATAATTGATATTTTCATTCAAAATAAATATTTCATTCAAAAATATTGGATAATAATTGATATTTTCATTTAAATTGATAATGATTTTATTCATGAATTTAAAAAAATGGGCGTATGCCGCCTATCTGTGAGCATATGATATTCTTTAGTAAAAGGAGAAATAGTAGTTCATTGTGTGCTCATTGTGTGGCTGCATCAATCTACAATACACTACATAACTAAAAGTTCAATAAAAAAGCCGAGGACTTGCTTTATCTACACATAAGCATGATATATACTCCAAACAACTGATCTCTTTATTTATCTACACATAAGCATTGAACAATGGTTAACCTTAAAACTAAAATAAACAGAGTATAACTTGATAAACCCAGTACCAAATAATAATATTTAAAATTGCACATCTGATCATAAAAACTAAAGTAAGAGTGAGACAAATACAAACAAAAGATACAATCATGTCTCCCTTTAGATTCCAACATCTATTTCCATGCACACAAATACACACATTTCAAACTCGTGAAAAAACTACAAAAAGTGCAACATAATGCATATGTTAAGTGAAAAATATAGTCATAACTTGTGCTTATGGAACTATTTTAGTTGGTGCACAAACTAATGGTCAAAGTAATAGTATATAATTCCAACATTTCAAACTACTTGAACATCACAAATGGATACGAACTTAAAATATAAATTGAGATAACCTTAGAATCTAATTAGGCTAAAAATATAATGGCATCAACTAACATATATACACAACACTAAAAGTAGACATCAATTTTATAAATAATTGATAATAGTTGGATAATAATTGGATAAAACGAAATGTGTACTATTAACATTTTTTTTATCTGTACTATTAATTCAATTAGGTAAAACGAAATGTGTACTATTAACATTTTTTTTTATCTGTACTAATAACATTTTTTTTATAGCAAAAATGTCTCGTTCAGATGTTAAGGCGAAGATGATGATGCTGTTTATGATGATGTCGTCTGGGTTCGGTGGTAACGAAATGTGCATTATCTTTAGTTTGTGTTGGATATATGATGTTTGGAATAGGTACAACGTTGCTATAACAGGTATAAATATACTGCTGGGCAGTGGCGGTGGCCATACTGCCCAACAGAATTTTTTTAAATTCTGCACAGAATTGTCACGGTCATTGACCGTGACAAGTCCGTGATAAAAGTTGTCACGGGCGTGTCACGGTCATTGACCGTGACAATTCTGGGCAAAAAGGGTCAGGGCTTTGTCACGGTTTATAACCGTGACAAACGCGTCACGGTCATTGACCGCGACACAACCGTGACACAAAACGCGAGTTTTGTGTCAAGGTCAATGACCATGACACGACCGTGACAAAAAAAGTTGTCTCGCCTCGAAATGTCACGGTCATTGACCTTGACAAGTTGGATTTGTCAAGGTCAATGACCTTGAAAAATGGGCAGATTTGGTGTAGTGTTCCACGTGTTAAAACTTATGGAGAATAAGTTAGAGAGAGAGATGGGGTTCCTTAGTATGATAGATGTGCACACTAGATGAGAGGTGAGAATTCTCAAGAGAGGGTCGCATAGTAATATGACTGTTGCATTAGCCGGTAGCATTATAAATACTTGCTAAACTATTTTTCAAACTGCTTCACATTCGGGCTCTGACCCGTTTGTTGTCACCTTTTCTCTCTTGTGTATATATATACATGTACTACAGGTGCCCAGCCACAGGGGCGTCTTAATTGGAATTCTTGGGATGGAACGCGCTGTAGCTTTTGTGGGAGTTGCAGGCCATTGATTAGACGACCTCATTATTGACTCTACTCCTAGTTCGGTTTTATCCAGCAGTGGCAGGTGTCGCCCTCTTTCTATTATTTAGTTTGTATTGTCAGAGACTGTAATTCTTTTTACTTCCACCATCTTTATTTCGGGATTTATTACTGTCAGGATGTTTTCCTTTAGTGTTTTAAATGTTGGGATTATTTATTGATGGTTTAATTCTGGAATGTTCATTACTATTCTCATTATTAATGTGTGACTCATAAAAATGTAAATGGTTAAAGGTTTTATAATTGGATTTAATAGAATGGAAATAAGGTTTAAAATGGTTTTGACACTTAGCTTAATTATTTAGGGTGTTTAAATTGGAAAAGTATTTTAACGACAGTGATGCTAAGAATGAACCAACTGTTCAAGTTGATTTTAATTTAATAAAGGAGTGATCGCCCGGTATTTAATTAGGCGGGGTGTCATAAGTTAGTACTCAAAATATTTTGAAAATATTTAGCAAGCGTTTATCACAATATAAAATGCGGTTATTGATTACACATGTTAGGTTCTCGTACACTCTCTTGAGTTACTCACCCCTCATCTTTTGTGCACACCTAACGTTCCACACTTAGTTTATCTAGCCATACCTCCCAAGCTAACTAAAACCAAAGTAGTCAACAGAACTTATCTGTACCCAAGTTCCAGTACCGCCCATACAGTACAACCGTTTCACTAACATCTCGTGTATGTTAATTAATTCTCAAGTAACATTTCATCTATGTTATTTTTCAAGACTTCCCATTTAGTTTCACTACTAAAATTACTACAATTCTCACAATTGTTGACTTCCCACTTATGTAATTAAGTTTCACTACTTAAATTACTAAATAGCTTTTCTCTATCTAAACGTGCATTTCGTAATTAAGTTTCACTACTTAACTTACCAATTCAGTATGTATCTTTAAATACATAATATGTATCAATCTACTAACACACAGAAGTAGGATATCATCAAGTATATATATTTCACACACAATATATACTAAATATCAGTCATTGCCATTTTGCCCTTTTTATACACGTAAAGGACTCTTGGTTCGGAATGATTCATCGACCCCAAGTAAGAATTGGTTCGGAATGATACATCGACCCCAATTATTTATATACACAAATAAAGATCTCCTGGTTCAGAATGATTCATCGACCCCAAGTGAGAGTTGGTTCGGAATTATCCATCGACCCCAACTATTTTTAAAAATATATATATACACATATTCTGGCTCGGGACTCTCTCATCGCGACACCAGTTCAAAGTTTGGTTCGGCATTTCTCATCGACCCCAAACATATAATAACTTTATGTTAGTTCGGAATGTCTCATCTACCCTAACATAATTAATTTAGGTATAATCTCTCTACCTAAAAGATCACATAATTCAGTAGGTACACGCCCGACCTATTAATCATATACGTACGTAATATTTTAATCTCATATATCTACCGTACAATATTCGCTTTACGATTTATCTCATTAATCGTATTTATTTGAGTATTCACACAACTCTAAGGGTCCTAGTTACCCCTTACATATAATTTCAGTAGTTATTTCTTACCCTACTGGTCTATTACTTAAATTGAATTTACTTCGCCCCGTAACTCAATTTCCGAAATCCCTGATACTCTACTAAATCGGACTATTCTCCTCGGTTCGTAATCCAAGCCCTACACCCAATGGCCTTATCGGACCTCAACAATATACCTACGGGTCTTATTCTCACTCCCATATAAGTATAATGTAAATCCCAGAATACTCATTCATTCCCGAACTCAACGAAGAATTAAATACAAAATTTTCAGGAAACAGCTTGCGTCGATCGATCGACGGCTGGTTCAATCGATCGACATAGTCGATCGATCGATAGTTCAAGATCGATCGATCGATCGAACAGGGACAGACGCAGTTGTCTTATTCGTTAAGATTTTTCCTCCATTAACAAACCTTCAAACTCCATTATAGTCCACCAAAATTTGACCCAATGATCCTAACATATTTCCACATATACTAGGACAGTTCCTAACGTGTCACATACATCAAAACTCCAATTACTTTAAAGAAATAATGAATTAAAATCCAGAATTTCTTGAAACCCTAGTTATGGTGTTCTTCCCATATTATCATTCAAAATCCAGATTTTAATCCAAAAAAACATCAAGTCTAATCTGAATCTTAAACCTCTACATAAGGTAAATCATTCTACATGCGATTCCTATCCCAACATGTATAAATATCATCTTTTTCCAATCAAAATAATGATTTAAACAACACTATTCAAAAACCCTACACATGGGTATTATAACTTTATAATTTTTGCAATAAACAACTTGCCTTATGATCATTAGGGTCTGATTTCGTGGTTGTTGTTGATGATTGATGATCTTCATCCTTCAATCCTTCTTCCCCAACAAGTTGTTGGTAAAAATCCCTTTGAAACCTTCTCAATTCTTCCTTTTGCCTTAGAAAGTTGTGCCTCTCTTCTCTTTAATGGTATTGGTGTTGTCATGGGTGTTCTAACCCTAATTCCTCTATCATACGGCTGATATAAAACTTTCAATTTCGTAGGTCTCCATACCCTCTTATGTTAAAAGACCAAAACGCCCCCGAATGGTCTCGGTTTAGTCCAAAATTACCCCGGGACTCAACTAGTACCCCTGAGTATACTATTTTGACTAATTTGACCCTTCCGGACTCATCGGTGACCTCTAAATTATCATTTGAGTCACTTAAAAAATATTACTCGTTCTCACCCCAACACGGTTTACACGCATTAAGTAACTATTTACCACTCGCACTAAGTAAATAAAATGAGGCAATATAAACCAGTATCTATCTCTCGATTAATATTCCATAATTATAATTTTTTTTTAATAAAACTCTTTAAATTACTACTCTTACGTAATTTAAATTAAGACGTAATTTTCTCATTTAATTCTCCAATCTAATTAAATAGAATTATTTGGAATATTCATTTAATTATCCAATCTAATTAAATAGAATTATTTGGAATATTCAGAAATATAGGGTATTACATACTTCCCCCCTTGCAAAGGAATTTCGTCCTCGAAATTAGGATAAGGCTGATATTAAGGCTAAGGACCTTAAGTATAATTGCATCCTCTAATAGCCAATACTAAATCATAACATCCTAACGGTCGCCCCAAGTACATGCCTTGTTTCATTATAAATTATTATCGCACGTTACCCATGCCGCATATATCATAATTAAGTCTTAGTACTTAATTTCTCATAGATTTTTCCAATCCAACGTTAATTCTTGAAATTAAGTTTCTCCCTACTTAATTTACCCATTTGATGTATATCTCTATATAACATCTAAGTGTCAACTATCACTCATAAGTAGAATATTATAAGGTATATATTTCACATACAATATATACTTTAAGGAAAATTGGTCCGGTAAAAATCATCGGCCCCAATAATCCTATCATTTACATTGGTCCGGGAATCCATCGACCCCAAGGTAAATGTAATGCACATGTCGGTTCAGACCTTCCGTCGATACCAATATTTATCATCGATTTGGTTCGGAAAAAAATCATCGACCCCAAATCGATTGGTCCGGAACATCATCGACCCCAGTACAGAGATTAAGCACACTTACTATCGCACATAAGTAGAAAAATCAATAGGTATATATATATTGTACACATAACATATACTATCAACACTTATTTTATAATCCCCCCTTTCTATAACACTTTTGGGGTCATTGGCTCGGAATTCCACCTCGATCACCAATAGTTATTAATTACTTGTCTCGGGATCACATCTCGAGCACCAATATATGTATATATATCTCATCGCACATGAGTAGACAATTTGTGAGCCATATATTTCACATTTCATATACCTTAAAATGCCACACTCCAATAGAATGTCCTCATATCACACGTTAAGGACTAAAATTTCGAAATGTCTCCTCGAACCACACCTCAAAGTACATGCATTGTTCGTAATCGATACTCACGAACCTAATCCTCATGTACAGTCCATATAGGTACTCACTCTACCTATAAATATGCTCTTATAGGCATACATTCAACCTATGAATTGATCAGCGGGCTTCTCCAAAATTCCACTATCATAAGGGCGTATCATCATTCTTTCTCACTAACATTGAGTCGTAGGTAACACGACGTACTCAAAATAAAACTTTATCTCTATTCTTTCCTGACCATGTCTCACAGGGTGGAATTTTAGGATTTCATCCTGATTCAAAATCATGTAGAGCGGCACCGTGCACTCTCCCTTTTCAACTACATACTAATCCATTCCGGTCACCCCATTTCGCTACCCCCAACGAAATGTTGGCTTAATTATGATGTTCACCACCCATCAATAATTTATAAGTATGTCTCCTCATTCCATTATTGGAAATGTGGGTTCACTACCACATTCCGGTTGTTCATTTCGAGTCTATCTTGTCTATTAACTAGAGGTGTATCTGGAGACAATCTCACTATGTCTCTCCTCAACATCGCTTCCCACTTACGTCATCTTTCCTCAAGTGGTATTCTATTCCTCTTTCTATCCGGGTTTATTATACTTTACAATCCGTGCACTCTTAGCAATTGGCGCACTTTTTGGGTTGGTTACTTTATAAGAATCAACATTTTAGTAACACGTAAGTCACTCACAACACTCAGTCAAGTAGAGCCTCGCACTAATTCTTCACCACAGTTAGGTCTCCCATATCAAGAGATAACCTTTGAACGATTTCCCACCGACTTTCATCCCATAGGGTGTGCTGGATCTCTCAGCGCATATAATCTTGGATCATCGTCTATCTCCCATGACGTTCAACCCATTTCATCTCCCCACCGTCGTACAAAAAAAAAAAATATTCCGCATCCCTCTATCTCGGATGTCTAAGGAATCCAATTGACTAGGGTGCCCATACACCCCTTTCTCCATGCACATTTGCAAAAACATTGCAAATGTCGCACCCGTAACATGCTTTTCTTCAACTCCAGCCTAGTCTACAAGACGTGACTACAATCTTGTGGGTATTCTCAATACCCTATAGACCAAAAATCAAATTCTTGCCCACAAAGTCCCACTTATCCCTTCGTGGTGAGGTAAGCCTTTCTGTGTTTCTCCACAACACTACCGGCTCCACTGATGCCCTAGCATCTAACAATGTCTCTTCTCCTGTCGTGCATAAAAATTCAGTCGTATTCCCTTTCGCAACCCAACTTAAACAAGGGACTTCTCCCCATGTATTCTTACTGAGCATTATCGGAACAACACATAGTCGAGATGCCAAAATTCGATTCCTCGTCAATATGTGCAACTATACTCCAATATTTCTAAAGGAGTCAAGTGGCACCGCGCTTATACTATCACTAAGCCCTTAGCACTAATTACAACAGCGAGCTCGATTTCTCCGCTCAGCAGTCATACGACATACATTGACTCACATCATTTAGGTTCCTACACACCGGAATCAATTACTATGAGATGTTCATAATCCCTGAAGTCCCTCACCTATTGATGAATAATGACAACTCGGCCCTCTTTCAGGTGAGGTATCGTCACATACCCCATTCACTCGAGGCTAAAACCCATATACTTCCTTATCCATCGCTCTGGTGGTTCAGATGGTTTTCCGTACATAACATGATTGTCCTCTCCAGAATGCAAAACTTATCAGAGTTATTATTTCCTCAAATAAGTTCAAGCTAAAATAAAACGCGTGGCCCTACAAACCACACTAGACATCTTTACAAAAATCCCCTTACTCCAGGCCACACTGACCGGTTTGGGGTATCCCTCCTCTCGGACTTGGTAGTCTCGATTCTGAGCACTATCATCCTGGTTCCCTTAGTTCTACTGACCAAGAGGAACGTACTATGGGGCTTAACAATCCCGACTTAGAATCTAATCATTAAATCCTCTAGTGGGTTTCCACTTATGGCTTGCACCAGCCCCATTACATTCAGTCTTACTCTTTGACTAAATCTTTAAACTCTCTTAACTTTGCCCCCTAGGAGCATTTACCCCAACCTTGTAAGAAGTACCATACTGCCTTAATATACATAAGTCGTTCAAGAAGAGTTTTACCAAAAATTGCGAATCACAACTCGAGAGTCCATTCTCTCAAAGGCTCTTTTTCCCTTATACCCATCTCCTCGATACAAGTTCACTTCAATGGATAAATTTCTCTCTCACGATTGGCCTCTACCAGGTTTTCACGTGAGGGGTTTAGATATTCCCATTCCCTCCGTTTCTGAATCATCATGGGAGAATTTTGCGGTTAAACTATATGTAAGGTTCCTCTATTTGTATACGGACCCTCGGTCCGAATGTAGTGACTGGTATCTCCGCCACGTTGCCTCTAAAAATTTACTCAAATTTTCACTTCTGAGTATTTCTACTCTATCCTAAACACCAAAACCACTGGATATACTACTTCCATTGGTTAACATGTACAGTAGCCATTTTATCACATTTTTTTACGGCTCGTTCTCATCAAATTTTTCTTCAGACCTACTCCCACTATCACTACATTGGGCGGTCTAGACTAGCATCCCTCTTGCCGTCGCGACACTTGAAAAATGCCTGTTATGCCTCAACAAACCTTGCAGCATTTACTTCCATTACACGCTAGGAGTGACCTCGACAACGGTCATCTCTCCTATGATTACCATATTTGAACACTCCAGGCTTCATGCTGAGCTCCTCCCTCCTGCAGTCCTTCCAACGCCAATGCTGGTTCTACCGTCATGTTCGACGTATCATGCCCAATCGAACTCGTATATATAACACTACATTTACTAAATAGTAGGAGAACGTAAACAACGTACGTAGAGGAGTACAATAATCCTAAGGTAGGGCTCTATATCAATCAAACGATACGCTGAAAACGTAGTAAGCCGTACAGATCCTATGGAAACTAGAACCTGATGCTCTGATACCATCTGTGACACCCCGCCTAATTAAACATCGGGTGATCAGGCCTTTATTAAATTAAAACAGGTTTCTCAAATGGTTCATTCTTAGCATCACTGTCGAAAACTTTTTAATTACTAATCCCTTGAGTAAAATTAGACCGGTGCCAAATTTTATCTTTCTTAAAATAGATAAATCAACCATGTGGAACAAAGTACAAAAATCATTTACTATAATTCAAACAACAAAGTAAAAGTAAAACATAACAAAAGTATTACCGAATAAACCATCGGCTAAAAATCCCAAACAGCAATAGAATAACCACTAGTCTGAAACTAACATCTGAGACTAATACCGGACCACAAGTCCATGCATAGAAGAGTGTGAGATCCTGTACTAGATCTGAATGAGAGATATCGTCTAGTCAAAATCCTGTAAGCATCCACTGTTCTACAGCTCCGAGTCTCTGGAATGGAATCATCATACATGGCAACCCTGTGGCTGGACATCTAAAAGGTTTTGAAAATATTTTATAGCAAGAGTTAGTACTCAAAATATTTTGAAAATATTTAGCAAGCGTTTATCACAATATAAAATGCGGTTATTGATTACACATGTTAGGTTCTCGTACACTCTCTTGAGTTACTCACCCCTCATCTTTTGTGCACACCTAACGTTCCACACTTAGTTTATCTAGCCATACCTCCCAAGCTAACTAAAACCAAAGTAGTCAACAGAACTTATCTGTACCCAAGTTCCAGTACCGCCCATACAGTACAACCGTTTCACTAACATCTCGCGTATGTTAATTAATTATCAAGTAACATTTCATCTATGTTATTTTTCAAGACTTCCCATTTAGTTTCACTACTAAAATTACTACAATTCTCACAATTGTTGACTTCCCACTTATGTAATTAAGTTTCACTACTTGAATTACTAAATAGCTTTTCTCTATCTAAAGGTGCATTTCGTAATTAAGTTTCACTACTTAACTTACCAATTCAGTATGTATCTTTAAATACATAATATGTATCAATCTACTAACACACGGAAGTAGGATATCATCAAGTATATATATTTCACACACAATATATACTAAATATCAGTCATTGCTATTTTGCCCTTTTCATACACGTAAAGGACTCTTGGTTCGGAATGATTCATCGACCCCAAGTAAGAATTGGTTCGGAATGATACATCGACCCCAATTATTTATATACACAAATAAAGATCTCCTGGTTCGGAATGATTCATCGACCCCAAGTGAGAGCTGGTTCGGAATTATCCATCGACCCCAACTATTTTTAAAAATATATATATACACATATTCTGGTTCGGGACTCTCTCATCGCGACACCAGTTCAAAGTTTGGTTCGGCATTTCTCATCGACCCCAAACATATAATAACTTTATGTTAGTTCGGAATGTCTCATCGACCCTAACATAATTAATTTAGGTATAATCTCTCTAACTAAAAGATCACATAATTCAGTAGGTACATGCCCGACCTATTAATCATATACGTACGTAATATTTTAATCTCATATATCTACCGTACAATATTCGCTTTACGATTTATCTCATTAATCGTATTTATTTGAGTATTCACACAACTCTAAGGGTCCAAGTTACCCCTCACATATAATTTCAGTACTTATTTCTTAACCTACTGGTCTATTACTTAAATTGAATTTACTTCACCCCGTAACTCAATTTCCAAAATCCCCGATACTCTACTAAATCGAATTATTCTCCTCGGTCCGTAATCCAAGCCCTACACCCAATGGCCTTATCGGACCTCAACAATATACCTACTGGTCTTATTCTCACTCCCATATAAGTATAATGTAAATCCTAGAATACTCATTCATTCCCGAACTCAACGAAGAATTAAACACAAAATTTTCGGGAAACAACTTGCGTCGATCGATCGGCGGCTGGGTTCGATCGATCGACATAGTCGATCGATCGATAGTTCGAGATCGATCGATCGATCGAACAGGGACAGACGCAGTTGTCTTCTTCGTTAAGATTTTTTCTCCATTAACAAACCTTCAAACTCCATTATAGTCCACCAAACTTTGACCCAATGATCCTAACATATTCCCACATATACTAGGACAGTTCCTAACGTGTCACATACATCAAAACTCCAATTACTTTAAAGAAATAATGAATTAAAATCCAGAATTTCTTGAAACCCTAGTTATGGTGTTCTTCCCATATTATCATTCAAAATCCAGATTTTAATCCGAAAAATCATCAAGTCTAATCTGAATCTTAAACCTCTACATAAGGTAAATCATTCTACATGCGATTCCTATCCCAACATGTATAAATATCATCTTTCTCCAATCAAAATAACGATTTAAACAACACTATTCAAAAACCCTACACATGGGTATTATAACTTTATAATTTTTGCAATAAACAACTTGCCTTATGATCAGTATGGTCTAATTTCGTTGTTGTTGTTGATGATTGATGATCTTCAACCTTCAATCCTTCTTCCCCAACAAATTGATGGTAAAAATCCCTTTGAAACCTTCTCAATTCTTCCTTTTGCCTTAGAAAGTTGTGCCTCTCTTCTCTCTAATGGTATTGGTGTTGTCATGGGTGTTCTAACCCTAATTCCTCTATCATACGGCTGATATAAAACTCTCAATTTCGTAGGTCTCCATACCCTCTTATGTTAAAAGACCAAAACACCCCCGAACGGTCTCGATTTAGTCCAAAATTACCCCGGGACTCAACTAGTACCCCCGGGTATACTATTTTGACTAATTTGACCCTTCCGGACTTATCGGTGACCTCTAAATTATCATTTGAGTCACTTAAAAAATATTACTCGTTCTCACCCCAACACGGTTTACACGCGTTAAGTAACTATTTACCACTCGCACTAAGTAAATAAAATGAGGCAATATAAACCGGTATCTATCTCTCGATTAATATTCCATAATTACAATTTTTTTTAATAAAACTCTTTAAATTACTACTCTTACGTAATTTAAATTAAGACGTAATTTTCTCATTTAATTCTCCAATCTAATTAAATAGAATTATTTGGAATATTCATTTAATTCTCCAATCTAATTAAATAGAATTATTTGGAATATTCAGAAATACGGGGTATTACAAATAATTACTCACATGTTTTCAAATGATATGTTCTTATTGAATATATAAATTGGTTTCATTTGTTCCTCCATACTTCACTTGGTATTTGTTTGTCTGTTTCATGTGTGTAGGTATGCTTCAGCGATTTGAGATTTCAAGTCTACATCACATTCAGACAGTTCATGCTTGCCGGTGCTACATATATTAGTCCGTGTCCTGTATTTTTGATTTTGGGTTTATGGGATGGGATTTAGGTGTCATACGGCTTGACGTCCCGGTTAGGCATTTCACTGGTTTAGTTTTGTCCCAGAATAGTCAAAAGGGGAGATTTGTAAGGACATAAATTTCCAATTGAGTCCCTGTATTATTTTGACTTAATTCCGTGAACAAAACTGTGTTTGTAATATTGTAAGGACATTTTTTTCCATTATCAATGTGTATGTCATACGCCGTTACACCGTTGAAGAAACTCAAGATCGCATCTACATCAACGGATCCGAATATCAAAGCGTCTTCAACATCATAGCCTCTGCGAGAATGAACTTGGTAAAATTTTGTTTTTACGTTCCTTAAAGTTCATATTTAGTATTGGGAAATTTTTATAAAATGTTTTTTATAAAAATAAGAAGTAAGTTTTTTAAAGCAAAATGAGGCTTTTAAAAGGATTTTATTTTTTTGGGGAAACCGGACCGGTCCGCCCCCTACCGGACCGATCCGCAACCGGACCGGTCCGCCCCTCAACCGGACCGATCCGCCTCAGAACCGGACCGATCCGACTGGGATATATTCGGCCAGATTCGCTGCAGATTTTTTAGGCTCAAAGTTTTCCTATTTAAAGCCATCTTCGGGGAGTTATTTTTTAAGACTTTTCAAGACGATTTTCAGAGTCCTAAATACTCTAAGTCTTCACCTTTTTGAGTCCCAAGACTCTTTTTGATTCACACCAAAAATCCCAATTACTTTTGTGAATCTTTTGGAACCCTAGAACACAAGCTTTGCTATTGTTCAACCCTTGTGAAGAAGCCATTTCTCTTCTTCATTGCTGTCCTCCTGGAAAGGGAAAATTCCAGCCGCCGACATAGGAACCGACACCTGCGGGTATTTCTGTGTCACACACTTGTGGAGAAACCGTTTCTTTTCTTCATTGCAGCCCTCCTAGAAAGGGATATTTCCAGCCGCCGACTACAGAATCCGATACCCGAGGGTAATTCTTAGTCACTGTATTCTCATTGTAATCCGAAATTGTATGATGCAATATTAAAATGAAAATAAAAGGTTTTGCCCCTTTGGGGGATTTTTCCTGAAATTGTTTGTTTTATCCTACATGCTATATTTTATTTGATAAATCATCTAGATGCATGTTTTTGGGTTTAACTAAAATTTGGGTTTAATTAAAATTGGATGTTATTTGAGAAGTTGCAATATTTCCGCTGTAGCTGCACTCTCAAATATGTCATAGGGAGAATTTTATTTTGTCACGATCCCATTTGGTCTATGACGTATTGAAGAAATTGAAGACGTTGCGGCAAAGCTTTAAAGAAATAATCATGCCGATGTTTATTTGGTGCAAGTTTACTCGTCTTCAAAGTTATTTTCATTCCGAGATCACTCAGGTGTGAATGCGTATAATTAATGGTGCTCGAAATTATTTTATAAAAGATAAGGATGTAATTTTTATATAGAAAAATGATTTTAAATGTTTTAAAAGTGTTTTAATGGTTTAAACTTCGTTTTATGATGATAAGCTCGAAATAGAGTTTGACTAATTTGAATCCCTTTGTTAAGAGACGTTTTTATCCGAAAGTCAAAGAAAGTCAAACTTTTGCAATGTCGCTCGAATGACATTGGATCTTGTTCGAACGAGATATGATGTCGCGCGAACGACATGCTTAAGTAGTTCGAACGACACATTTTTCGAGGCAGCATTTAAATCCTATTTAAACAGTGTTTGCATCATAATTTCGTGGGTGTGCTTTCTGAAAAAAGTTTTACAAACCAGAACCTTGTTTGCACATGTTTTCTAAGGTTTAAAAGTCTTAAACACATCCTTAGAGTTTGCAAAGATCCGAGTTATCATTCTTATATGTTTAAGTGATCTTGTGGCACCAAATTTATTTATTCTACACATTGAACACAGAGGGTTTTGCGGTGAAGAAGCAACGGACATCGTGTTCGACATCATAGACGTATCAAAGCCATATCGGTGGACACTGAGACATACGTGGACGCGTGTGTTATGGACAGAGATCGTGGAAGACGAAATTTCTGCGTGGGCAATAGTGAAAAACGGTTGAAGATCAGAAGGAGCGTTAAGACCCATGGGGATAGAGTCTTAGTGTAAGGATAATCTGTCTTTATAAAACCATTGTTCACAGTGATTGTCTGGCTTGGATCGTCCGAGTTTGTTTTCTCGCTTTGGGTTTTTTCCTCGTACATCCGTCATTGTGAGTGTTCTTTACTTTGCTTTACTTGCTTTAATCACTAGATGCATGTTTAGGATTAATCAAGATAAAATTGTTTTAAAGTAAGAATTAGGATTTCCCAACTTGGTTGGTGCATAATTAAAAGTTGGATCTTTTTCGAAGAAAAATTGGTTTTGTTGAAAATACACCTATCGGGCCACTCACAATCTCTTCTCAATTGTAATTATATAGGAGACCACTGATGCTCTTGATGAATCCAAAAAAATGTGCATGAAGAAGGTTGGAAAGATATGGAGTTATTAGTAAGCAGAGGTGAAAAAACATTACCGTGCCTTTGATACCGACGAAGAGAGATTGAAATATTGTCCACCTAGAGTAAAGTTAGATAAGTGGTCTCAACTTGTTAAGTATTGGGGAACTCGTGAGGCAATGATATGAATGTATTACTAGCAGTAAAGTTTTATAAATTCAAGTTAAACATATATTTTAAATATGTTTGTGTTACCAAAACGAGTCGAAGAAATCGTCGAATTCGTAAGAAGCAAAGAACACCACATACTTCCGGAAGAAAGGGTCATGCAAATATTTCTCATAAGGTGTTGTATAAAATATTTTGATTGTGACTATTATTTTATGTTATCAAACTTATTTATGTAATGACTTACGAGTCATTGGGTTTATGCAGATGGAGGTTGATCAAGGGAAAAAGGTTTTGTTGGCTGATGTTTATATCAAAACACATAAGGGGAGCGATAGCTCAGCCATCGATAAGGATTTCACTAAAGTAATGGTACAAAAATATCATCCATGTTCCATTCTTTCTTAGAAAATCTCAACATCGCCATTTTACCTATTAATCAAAATTCATATTCTGTTGAACCATTATAAAAGGCAACGTGCAAGAGATTGTGTCATATCGTTAGAATCATAATATATGTCATATACGGATGAGGATTAAATTAATAATTAAATACGCTTATTGTTTATGAAAGTTAAAATTATGCATGAAATTTATATGTGAAGCATTTAAAATTAGGGGTGGGGAGATTTTGGGATATTTATTCTGTTTTAGTTTTGTGAATGAATGATTATAATTTTTATTTTATATAATAAGAATTGTTTCATTTTAGTAAAAAATGAGGCAAAAAGTAGATGAAGTTCTGCTAGATTGTAATGAATCCGTCAGTCATAAAGATGAAATATTTTATGAAGTCCTGGGACGTAATAAACATGGTCATTGTTGAGCTTATGGGCATGGACCACCGACTGTCTCCAACTAATGTGCATGGAACTAAGAGATTGAAGGTTAATGAAAAAGAGTATGAGGGACTACGATCTGAGATTCGATCTAAATTTCAGGATAAATTTGATCATTTAGAGGCTTCGTTTGAGTTGATACGTACACACATAATGACTTGCCCTTCCGTTGTATCCAAACAGGTTAATAAGTGTACACTTTTATCTTTTGTCTTAATTATCGTGTCTATATATATATATGTTCTAATATTAAATCATGGTATTAATAGGTTGCTCAATCCTCCAACGAGCAAAACATGCCATCATATAGGTCTATTTTGCAACCCGAGCAACAATTAGAAGAAACAAACTAATATCAACCTATAGTGGTACCACAATCAAATCACCATTTAGCTCCATCTAAATAGGTAAGTAGATAACTACTTTTTAAAATCATAATTTAAGATTTTACGTTTTCATGATTGAAATAATTCATTTTTTGTAGATTGCAAATTCTCGACACTTAGATGCCCCTGAGACTGTTGTTCTTGCTAGTGAACAAACAAATGATACTTCAATTCAGGTATGTTATTAATTTAAAGGATTTTAAAGGGCACAATATATTTGCGCTTCCTTGGGGATTTTATTTATAGTTGACATTGGGTTGTTGGTTTATTTGGTTGTATATAGTCTTAAAAATTTTGGGATGTCTTAAAAACAAATAAAACTCTGCCGATTTTTTCCAGAAATATATAGTTGATAACATATTCATCTTGTTTATTAAAAGAACAATCAAAGAAGAAAAATAAGCATCATCAACCACGATAAAGGGTCTCAAATAATGCACTCCCTAAAATTATAGACCTTATTACTTCCGGACTTCCAAAAGTAGTTATGGCACGTGGATTTATTATTAGCAAGGACCGTTCAACAAAAGTAGGGGCACACCACTTGGTGAAGACTTTTGAGAAGTATATATTAAGAAAACATTTGTAATAAATGAACCATTGTCTAGACCTTATGGAAACAAGTCTACTATTGGAGATGCATATCATTCAACCGTAGCGTGGCATATTGCTAATGCACTAATTTTTAATTTTATTTTTTTTAATTAAAATGCTAAAGAATAAGTATCAATGACTAACGATTGACTTTTTTTATTTGTAGGTCGAAGATGATGTTTGACTATGATGGACAAGGATTGTACATTATAAAAAAATTTGTTTCGCTTCATGTTTCCCCACCTTTTCTTATTGGACATGTAATAAAAAAAATTTTGTGGATGAATAATTGGTCCAAGCTCAATTATGTTTATTTATGATGAATGATATTCGTTTTAATTTAATGACATTTTAATTTGATTACCACCCTCTTAATTTAATGTTATGGTAGTGTATTTGGACATAAAGACAACACGTGTTATAAATGATTTTTTTAACACTTGTTCCCAATCATATATTGCAAAATAATATCAACATTTTTTTAATGCCGCTACTATCATTCTTGGCATTTTTTTAGTGTTGCCAAAAGCGTGTTAAACATTTAATAGGCATTGCAAAAGCTTATTCTCAATTTTTTTAATGCCGCAAAAAGGCTATTACCAGCATTAATACAAATGCCCCCCAAAGTTTTTTTTGTAGCAATTTAAATAATGCGGCTAAAAAATGCCGTTAACTTTTCATGGCATTTTTGAAAATGTCGTTGTTCTTTTACCACATTGGCTGTTACCGCACTTGTAAAAGTGTCGCAAAAAGTGTTTTCAAAATTTTTAGTGATTTTCTCACCATTTAATTTGTGCCGGGAAAAATCAATATTCCTGTATTGGTGGACTACCTTAGCAATGAAACCCACACTTCAAACACCCCTATTATTTATAGTGGCAATCATTCTTCACAATCTCAATCTCTCCTTATTAAGTTGGATAATTTAGCAAAATCATTTTTGTTCCAATCCGTATCAACCAAGACGTACATAATTATCCAAAGAAAAAATGTGTTTAAATAGAAACAAAGGCCAAGCCAACTTGAGCAATAGAAAAGTAACAAAGACTTGGTGGATCTTGAAATTGCCAAACTCATGGATGATGCAAAAAAGGAAATTGACGAGGGTCTTAAGAAAATTTGTGACAAATATGAAAATATTTTTGAAACAAAAACCTAAACGTTTCATTTCATGACAGAAGCTCAAAAGTATACAAATGGCCGAGTTGAAAAAATCAAGAGAAAATACAATCTTTTAAAATCTCGTGCTAAATGATTAGTTCTTTGGATTTTGATGTTGTTTTTTGACTTATGGCCTAATCTTATGCCTCTTTAGGCTTTTATAGGATAATAAGGCTTTTGAAATGTTTTTGTGTATGCTTGCTTCCTTAAGAATGGTCATATATGATTATATCTCTAAAGTATTGTATGCCTTAGTGGTGGGCTCACTCTTTCAATATTTTATTTTATTTATGAAATATTGGCTCCCTTATAGCAATTTATAAAACATATATATATATATATATATATAGAGAGAGAGAGAGAGAGAGAGAGAGAGAGAGACCCTCATGCACACTAAGTTTGCACACTAATTTTTTACCTATTTTTTTAAATAGTAAAAAAATAATTTTGAGTTAAATTTTTTTATATGAAATTCAAACATTTCAATAGACCCGTATAAAAAACATCATCTCAAAATAACTTTTTTTGCAAATTTTTAAAAAATCGGTCAAACTTTCACAACTTTTAAAGTGATTTAAAATGTGCGAAAGTTTAGTCGATTTTTTAAAAATAACAAAAAATGTTATTTTGAGCTTATATTTTTCATATGGTCCCCTTGAAATATTTAAATTCCATATAAAAAAATTCAACTCAAAATTATTTTTTTACTATTTAAAAAAATCAGTGTGGAAACTTAGTATACAAACTTGGTGTGCATGAGAGCCTCTCTCTCTCTCTCTCTCTCAATATATATATTTATATAATAAAATGCTAATGAAATTTTGCTTTACCAAAACCAAAATTTAGTCCATGGTAATCATCAAGAGTTAACATCCTACAACATACCAATTGTCGCAAAACTGATTCTCGCACAACATGCCATATGTCGTCGGAACCCTTCGTACAAATTAGAATCCTAGTGGCTTGGGTGACATTTCATCCGCCGCATAAACCTCCCCCGAGCCATTTTCTCAGCGATTCTCACTCATATGCTGCTTAACTCACAATATCGAGGAGGTTCATAACCTGTTAATGCGCCGACTTGCACGATCTAAATTCATCAAGCTAAACCCGTCATTCCATTCATGATTTCAAATTTTCGAAAAATAAGAATATTATGCATGCTTTCTCTGGAGACATATATTTGCCATCAACCTTTGAACAAAGAGGTATGGAAAATGTTCAATTTTTTATTTTTATTTATTGGATTTTTTATGCATTTATTTTTACTCCTTTAATAAATAAATTGATTAGTTAGTGAATTAGTTTAATCAAGGTAATGTGATAAAATTTAATAAAATTTGGTAAATAAGTTGAACAGTTAAATAATTTTTTAGCTGATTAAAAAATTATTTTTTAAAATTTTCAGTAAACAATGAATTTAAGTTTCCCTGTGCTATGAGATCTATTTATACATGGTTTTATGATAGCAACTGTTGAGCCCATCATTGGGAACATATTTTTCAATGGATTCGGGACAAAAATTTGGCCACATTATTATCAGGCCCTACACACATGTATTGGGGCCTTATTCTGGCACTCGTCAAAAGTGGTGGGATATTACCCACTTTTTTTCATTTCACATGCAGAAAAATAAGCTTCAGACTACTCGATTTCATGATATCGACATGGTAAGAGATGGGTTAGGAAAGATGGTTCCCTTCGATAGAGAAAATGAGACATTTGAGCTTGTCATTGAGTATCTCACTTGGATAGAGAGATATAATTTGAGTGCTAGTGCAGTCCAAACATATCGTAAGAGGATAAAGAGTTTGGTTAGAGACGACATGCTACCTCCTGATGGTATGGGATACATTTAGGCGTTTATATTTTTTTTACTCTCAGCTAGATGTTCTTCACAAGTAGTAATAGTTAATCAGAGTTTAATGGTTGATGGCATTAATTAACCTAGAGCATTTGGTTGATTTTTTCTTATAGAGGTGGTACCACCATGGAAAATCATTATTCAAGGTTGGAGGTGACTTACCGGTAGAATTTCCTAAAGGGTAACCCGTGTTGGAGGTCGCACACGAATGGATTTACTAGGATCCTACATGTAAATTAATTTCACATAGTTATTTTTATTTAGATAATCATTGTTATAAATTCCTTTTTAAAATTTTGTGGTTTTAATAAATATAATGCATGCACCCTCTATTGGATGAGGATCAAGCCAATGACAATATTTTATCTCACATTTTTATGATAAGTCAAGGATAAGAGGCTTGTAGATATGGGTGAGGTTAATCACAACCTCCTTATAATTTTTAGGGCACTAGATATGTTAGGAGACGCGATAGTGGCGTGGCGACCATGGTGAATAACCTGCATTTGGATAGGGATGAGGGTTCAACCCCACATATTTATGGGGAAGGGGATATTTAATTCCTTGGGATGGTATTCACATCTAGTAATTAGGGTATTTCTATATTTAAGTGGGTAGTGGTACTTAGGTCTATGAATATACTAGAAGGGTGAAGTGTGACCCGCTCAATGGAAATAGCCTTAAATGTATTTAAAGTTTTATGAGGAGCAAGTAAATCGAAAACCAAATTTTACAATATAATAACAACTTTTTATGATAATATGAGGAAGACAATGATTATTTCGAAGATTTTAAATGAGAACAAAAGGGATGGAATGTAACAACCCACGTAATTTTGGGCTATTTTAATTAATTTCTGGAAAATGGAGGAAAATAAAGTTTTTGATAAAATTATTTTTATTGCTCAAATATGTTGAATATTATTTTTAAAGGAAAGAATTTCAAACGGTTTCGAAATCGGAGTTAAAACGGATTTTAAAATGATTTTTAATATTTTTAACTCTTGGAATTCTAAGTCGGCGAACATTAAGTAATTTTCAAGAGTTGTTTTGACTTCCAACTCTTCATTTCTTTGCCTTATTTAAAGGAGTCTTTTGGATTCCAATTTTTCATTTCTTTGCATTATAAAAGGAAGTCATGGGCAACCCTTTCAACCTACTTTTGGAATAAATTTTGGCAGCAAATATATTTTATATTCCTCTTCTTTTAATATACACATTGGCCCTTGAGATTTGTGAGTTCTAACCTTATATTAGAGGTGTTCTTGGGGCTATTTTATTGGAGGTTCTTGTAGAAGCGTTTGTAGATATTTTGAGTTGATCTTGAGGATGTGATCATTGGTTTCTCATCATGGTTTGAGGTATGGGGTTTTACACAATATGCTCCTTAAATCTCGCGAGTGTCATTTTCTTTGAATTCTTGTTAATTGAACTCATATTTGAATTGATAAATTCATTGAAATCTGGAAAATAATTGTTGAAATTATTTTGATTCATGTGGTATCATTATATTGTTGATGAGCACGTTGTCATGAGATTTTAATATGGCACGGATGTTGGTCACCCGCCAAGATTCCTGTTCCGGCTACTTGATAAAGTATGGCGCGGTATGGTGAGACCTGGTGACCCATTGATGTGTTGTTGAAAAATTATAATGATGAAATGCTATTGAGATTTGCATTTGGATTTCAATATTCGTACGCGTGTTGTTACGTTTTGTTCATCGCTAACATATATTCGTTGAGCATCTTTCCTGTCGTATTGTGTACTTCCCCATATTTTCTTTTAGTGGCAGGTTAGCGCGGATTTTGGGGCGCTATGGAGATTGATTTTAGTGAGGATTGTTTGGGAAAGATTTGTATTATTTTGATGTATAGAGATTTGGAGATTTGTATTTTATTTTCGAGTTAGTTGTTGTATGTAATTCGAGAGATTTGGTATTTAATTTGAAGAGATTGAGATTAGTGGATTTAAATTATTGTGGGTTTATTTAGATGCTCTATACCTTGTTACTTGTGGATTAATTTATTTTATCGAAGTGGCGCTCCGTTCGCTCTCCCTGGGTGGCCCGGGCGTTACAAATGGTATCAGAGCTTAGGTATATGGCAACCCTCGGAGCTTGGATTTTGGGTTCATTGCGTGGTTAACAATTTTTGGAGATAGAAAATTTTTGGTGATATTCGTGATAGGCATCTAGATTAGATGTGAGAAATTTATTTTTGGAGACGAAATTATTTTTGGAGATTGTTGGCTTGATTTTTGAGAGTTAGGCATTCGGCGAATTTCGAGGGCAAAATTCCATTGTTAGTGGAAAAGTGTAACAACCCGCGTAATTTTGGGCTATTTTAATTAATTTCTGGAAAATGGAGGAAAATAAAGTTTTTGATAAAAATATTTTTATTGCTCAAATATGCTGAATATTATTTTTAAAGGCGAGAATTTCAAACGGTTTCGAAATCGGAGTTAAAACGGATTTTAAAATGATTTTTAATATTTTTAACTCTTGGAATTCTAAGTTGGCGAACATTAAGTCATTTTCAAGAGTTGTTTTGACTTCCAACTCTTCATTTCTTTGCCTTATTTAAAGGAGTCTTTTGGATTCCAATTGTTCATTTCTTTGCATTATAAAAGGAAGTCGTGGGCAACCCTTTCAACCTACTTTTGGAACAAATTTTGGCAGCAAATATATTTTATATTCCTCTTCTTTTAATATACACATTGGCCCTTGAGATTTGTGAGTTCCAACCTTATATTAGAGGTGTTCTTGGGGCTATTTTATTGGAGGTTCTTGTAGAAGCGCTTGTAGATATTTTGAGTTGATCTTGAGGATGTGATCATTGGTTTCTCATCATGGTTTGAGGTATGGGGTTTTACACAATATGCTCCTTAAATCTCACGAGTGTCATTCTCTTTGAATTCTTGTTAATTGAACTCATATTTGAATTGATAAATTCATTGAAATCTGGAAAATAATTGTTGAAATTATTTTGATTCATGTGGTATCATTATATTGTTGATGAGCACGTTGTCATGAGATTTTAATATGGCACGGATGTTGGGCACCCGCCAAGATTCCTGTTCCGGCTACTTGATAAAGTATGGCGCGGTATGGTGAGACCTGGTGACCCATTGATGTGTTGTTTAAAAATTATAATGATGAAATGCTATTGAGATTTGTATTTTGATTTGAATATTCGTACGCGTGTTGTTACGTTTTGTTCATCGCTAACATATATTTGTTGAGCATCTTTCCTGTCGTATTGTGTACTTCCCCATATTTTCTTTTAATGGCAGGTTAGCGCGGATTTTGGGGCGCTATGGAGATTGATTTTAGCGAGGATTGTTTGTGAAAGATTTGTATTATTTTGATGTATAGACATTTGGAGATTTGGAGATTTGTATTTTATTTTCGAGTTAGTTGTTGTATGTAATTCGAGAGATTTGGTATTTAATTTGAAGAGATTGAGATTAGTGGATTTAAATTATTGTGGGTTTATTTAGATGCTCTATACCTTGTTACTTGTGGATTAATTTATTTTATCGAAGTGGCGCTCCGTTCGCTCTCCTCGGGTGGCCCGGGCATTACAAATGGTATCAGAGCTTAGGTAAATGGCAACCCTCGGAGCTTGGATTTTGGGTTCATTGCGTGGTTAACAATTTTTGGAGATAGAAAATTTTTGGTGATATTCGTGATAGGCATCTAGATTAGATGTGAGAAATTTATTTTTAGAGACGAAATTATTTTTGGAGATTGTTGGCTTGATTTTTGAGAGTTAGGCATTCGGCGAATTTCGAGGGCGAAATTCCATTGTTAGTGGGGAAGTGTAACAACCCGCGTAATTTTGGGCTATTTTAATTAATTTCTGGAAAATGGAGGAAAATAAAGTTTTTGATAAAATTATTTTTATTGCTCAAATATGCTGAATATTATTTTTAAAGTCGAGAATTTCAAATGGTTTCGAAATCGGAGTTAAAACGGATTTTAAAATGATTTTTAATATTTTTAACTCTTGGAATTCTAAGTCGGCGAACATTAAGTAATTTTCAAGAGTTGTTTTGACTTCCAACTCTTCATTTCTTTGCCTTATTTAAAGGAGTCTTTTGGATTCCAATTGTTCATTTCTTTGCATTATAAAAGGAAGTCGTGGGCAACCCTTTCAACCTACTTTTGGAACAAATTTTGGCAGCAAATATATTTTATATTCCTCTTCTTTTAATATACACATTGGCCCTTGAGATTTGTGAGTTCCAAACTTAGATTAGAGGTGTTCTTGGGGCTATTTTATTGGAGGTTCTTGTAGGAGCGTTTGTAGATCTTTTGAGTTGATCTTGAGGATGTGATCATTGGTTTCTCATCATGGTTTGAGGTATGGGGTTTTACACAATATGCTCCTTAAATATCGCGAGTGTCATTCTCTTTGAATTCTTGTTAATTGAACTCATATTTGAATTGATAATTTCATTGAAATCTGGAAAATAATTGTTGAAATTATTTTGATTCATGTGGTATCATTATATTGTTGATGAGCACGTTGTCATGAGATTTTAATATGGCACGGATGTTGGGCACCCGCTAAGATTCCTGTTCCGGCTACTTGATAAAGTATGGCGCGGTATGGTGAGGCCTGGTGACCCATTGATGTGTTGTTGAAAAATTATAATGATGAAATGCTATTGAGATTTGCATTTTGATTTGAATATTCGTACTCGTGTTGTTACGTTTTGTTCATCGCTAACATATATTTGTTGAGCATCTTTCCTGTCGTATTGTGTAGTTCCCCATATTTTCTTTTAGTGGCAGGTTAGCGCGGATTTTGGGGCGCTATGGATATTGATTTTAGCGAGGATTGTTTGGGAAAGATTTGTATTATTTTGATGTATAGAGCTTTGGAGATTTGTATTTTATTTTCGAGTTAGTTGTTGTATGTAATTAGAGAGATTTGGTATTTAATTTGAAGAGATTGAGATTAGTGGATTTATATTATTGTGGGTTTATTTAGATGCTCTATACCTTGTTACTTGTGGATTAATTTATTTTATCGAAGTGGCGCTCTGTTCGCTCTCCCCGGGTGGGCGGGGTGTTACATGGAATCAATTGAGAGTGATAATTCTTTAAGAGTGAAGAGACAAGCACTTCAAGTACTAAGGAAAGAGTAGTAAGATAATACTTTTTGTGTGAATTTAAGCAAAGTAACAATGCTCATGTATTATGGTCTCTTTTGACTTTTTGCAATCGCTCTATTTATATACAAACATTCGGGTTGATGTGGTGAGTGAGAGCCAAAAGGCTATTCCTTTATGAGAATATCTGAGTGGTACTTTTTGTCCTATTTTACAGTTTTTCACTATCCACTCTGGACTAACAATCGACATTCGAGGAAACAAAAGTCAAAAAGAAAATATGTCGGGCATAATGCCAAAAGTATGATTGGGTTAATACTTTGAATAATAACTTGGTAATAAAATTTGATAACTTGCGAACAGGGCTACTCACTATTACTATTTTCTAAAAAAACCTTGTGAGCGATACCTTAACTACTCGCTTCATTTTACCAAATGTGAACCGTGTGAGTGTATGTGAGTGTGTGAGTGATATGTTGGGTACTTTATCTTACTATTCTCTTTTTTCTAAAGTACTTAATTAGTTGATCCTTAGCTTGGTCAATAAACTTACATCTCACCTCCAAAGTAAAATTCTTAAAAAGATCGCAATTGGCCATATGCTCGAGCCTTACTTAATCGACTAATGCTTCTTATTAGGCAAACCTATGTTCAAATAATAGACAAGAGTTAATAAATAACCTTATGTGTAAACAAATCTCTTTGAATGTCTTAGGGTTGTTCTTTTTGTATTCCTTCACTAGTTATGGTTCAAGGTTTACTTGTGGTTTGAACTTATTTGTCCTGTTTGTGACTTGGACTCATTCGCTTGGCATTGCCCTATTCCTGACTTGGGCCTGCTTACCCAACATTGCTATACTCGTATTAAATTATCTATTACTTGGGTTCACTCATCATTTTGGGTTTGCGTTCCCATTAGTACTCTGTCTTGGCTTCGCTTGCACATAATTTTGGTCATGCTCGCCCATTATTACTTCATTTTGATTTTGGGCTCGCTTGCACGTAATTTTGGTCATGCTCGCCCATTATTACTTCATTTGGATTTTGGGCTTACTCAGATCAGACCTAACTTTTATAGGAGCTTTAATTGGGTAACCCTCTACATTATCCCACTTGTACAACATTCTTCTTTATTTGAAGAGGATGAGTTCTGATAAAAAAGGAATCTTTAGAAATTCAAGGAGGCTAATCAATCATTAATCTTTTTATTCTAACATTGAATGCATTGGTAATCAACCATTCTTAGGACGTGTTTTAGTGTCTCGAGGAATCAGTTTATGCTTTGGTAAGTATTTTATATGATTTGGGTAATGATTACCCCAACTTTCAAATGTCTGGCGTGTCTTTCCTTGTATTGTAAATGCCCTTTGCCATGCCTTTTTTAACTTTCACTATAATTTGTTTTTGCTTTCTATAGAGAGAAATTTTGAGATATTTTCAGAGTTAAGAAAGAAGCATCTTCTTCTATTTATGTTCTTCATTCAATCTTCATTAGTCAATATCTTCTTCTTTACCAAGTGTTTCCTCTGCTTTATTTATCTTTGTGAGTGAAGTTTTGGTGGTCTCTTTGCTTATCCACTTCCACTGACACCACTTTTACTACCATTGGCGCCACTTCTATTGTGTCGTCTTTGATTGTTACGTCTGCCACTATTGCCACCACGTCTATTGGTGCAGGGTCTCCTTAAGGGTAAACGAGTGGTGTTGCTACATGATTAAAAGCCAAAAATAATATTTGGAATCTAAGGCTAAGAGAGATTTGTTTATCTACCATGTTGCACCCTTATTTGGCAAGGATGATGATTTCATGCCCTCACTCAAAATATTTGAGGTTAAATTTATTGACCAGATAAACGAAAATTAACTTTTAGCATTTCCTCAGTCTGAAGATACCTCAGTGGTGATCGCCAATAGTATCTTTCGTAACCGAGTGGATATTGGTGATTTCCCTTTTTTGGGATTTCCTGAGTCTGAAGATACCTCAGTGGTGATCGCTGATAGTATCTTGGGCAATCGAGTGGATATGGGTGATTTCCCTTTTTCCAATGTAAATGTTGATGTCTGTTAAGGAGCCCCAGATGAGTGGGCATTGTGGTTTGATTATGTTATTAATGTTCCATCCTATCTTACAACAATTAATGAGTCGGGTCCTGCTCTAACTATCACAGGTTTAAAATCTTGTACCAGTCCTAAAAGTATAGGTTCTTTCAATAATTTGTGTTTTTTATGGAGTGTGGATATCTACACCATTGTCACTGATTGGGGAAATTTTCTATTATCCTCGAGGATGTTTGTGAACTGTTTGGTATGCCAATTTTAGGGAGCTATGTCTATACTGATAGCTTCGAGGATTCCATAAAATAGGAGGTGTGTAAGAAATTTCATCAGGCCTTGGCAGATTGTGCTCGTTACGTTTCTATCACCTAAATTAGGATGAGAAAGCATAAGGTACTAATTCAAGGATTGCGGACAAATGTCTAAAGAGAAGACCAATACCAACATGCCTATAAGTGAAGATGAGCCAAAATTAGCGTCGACGACTCACTTAGCTGCCTTTTTCGTCATATTTCTAAGATGATTTTTATTCTAAGGGAGGCCAAATGACTCCCCTCATGATCTACTCTTTCGTTTGGAAGTCATACTTGCTCATGGCAGGAGTGTGCCACTCACTCATTTTACACTTGGGCCCATATACACTTGGTTAGATCGAACTCACATTGATATGGAACATTTGCATGGTCACTTTGATCTGGTAAATTATGTTAACACCTTTATATTTATGGGGTTCCTTTTTTAGAGGTTTGGGATCTTGATCCCCGCTCGCTGCACAACCAAACAATTTGTATGGGGTGGCATAAGAAGATCCCCAAGCAATCACTTAGTTTATTTTCAGACAGTATTGACGAGTCCTTATTTCGTCCCAAATAAAAGCGAGTGGGGGAATATTTTCTTTGGCCTTTTTCTCTACTTCTCCTTGTAACTTTATTTCTCCCGTTAATGTTGAATTTGTGGGTAATTGCCCTCATATTTTCGTGATGGTATTTGCTCCTCAATGCATCCTCCTATCCTTGACTGAGTTGGGTCAAGGGATTGAGTTTTATCACTCCAAGCGAGTGAGGAGGCAGTTTGTGTACGATCAAGGTACTTATTCTCCAGAGTTCCCAACCATCCTCCCACCTGATGATTTATACTTGGAATCTTTACTCCAAATTTACCCTCGAGAGGATGGTTCTGAGGACTACTCATTTTGAGAACATCTTCATACCTGCTAGAGACTACTTGCCTTTAATTAGTCATTAATTATTTGTTATGTGGTATCTTAAAGTTCATTTATAAATAATTCTATCCAGGATGCTCCGTATGAATCTTTTATTGAGGGAATCCCCTCGTCTAATAAACACATGTCAAGGCTTACTCGTAAACAAGTTTGTCATCACAACTAAGTTGAGAGGACTCCTCTTGAGAAATTTTTCCTATTCATGTGAATCCTCTTCATGAGGAAACTATTTATTCAAAATAACTGTGGATAAAAGTTGAATAGTCCAAAGGTAAAACTAAGGCCAAAGTTGTGTCGAAGAGGAAGCATTCAAATGTTGATGTCTCCAATTTAATTCTTGTCCGAGTTAGAGTGGATGCATCCACTCCTTTTTTTTATAGGAACACAAGAAAATAAACCAAAAAATAAACATCTAAATTAGTTGGTACTTTTGTTGTAGAAGACAAAGGTTCAAATACTGGGACCTTTAGGATTGATTAGACACTTAAGAACATTCGTGAGCAAGGTTATGATGTTCTTCAAGCCACTCTTTCCCAAGGCCTCTGGTCCAATTTCTACTCCCTTCGCGAAAGGTACATTAGCTATTCCTCTTTTACTTAGTAATAATATAAGTAATGGAATTATGAGTATTCTCTCCGCACCTTGTTCACCAGAATAGGAACTTCTTGATTATGGAAGTACTCCTTCCTATAATTATCATATTTACTCGTCAGATGACACTAATTTACTTGGCATCGATAAAAGTCACTCGTCTGTCGCTTTCCCTTTTTATTAGACACAAGGTGTATGCCTTTGGACTTAGAGAGGCCCAGTATTGATCATAATGGTACTATGATCTACTTCCCCTCGTTTTCTATTCTAATAATGAACCTTTGCGCTGTAGGCAAACTCATCATGACGATCTCGTAAGTTTTTAATTCAGTTTCTTACTTTTCCTTTTATTACATATCCATGAGTTGAAATTTATCTTTTTACTAGATCTCCACCATTTTTAAGTAAGCTTCTTCTATAAAAACGAGCAATCGCTCTAGGGTGAAAGCAGTTCCATCACCTTCTTCCCATGCGATTCCTCGCGCTCTATTTCAAAGAGAGAGGAAATATATCTTAGTGTCTTCTTTGGGCCTATAACGAAAGGTTTTTGAATGTGTTAGGCATATTCCTCCCTTTTTTTGTTTTTATATTGAACTTTTAAACTTGGTGCTCTTGAACTAAAATCTTAGCTGTAAACGATAGGACCCCCAATTTTTAAATTTTACAAAAAGTAATTTCCTTTTAGATGCGGAATAAAGATGGCTCAACACAATACAAATTACAAATTATAATTTCGAATTTTAATTTCTTTTAAATTAAAATAAACAAAACTCAAAGTTAAATAAAATTAAACAACAAATGAATTTTCCACTTAAACCCAATTAATTCAACCGATGTCCTAAAATTTGTCTAACAAAAATTAATTCAATTTAGCAAATTAGGCCAACCAAAATTTATCCAATAAAATTAATGACTTGAATTAAATTAATATTTACCCAAATTAAATTAGCACCAAATTAAATATACCAATTTTATCTTTTTTACCTAAGCATGCATCTAATGTTAATTTGCAAAAGATAAAATAAACAAACCACTATGCCGCGATGTACGAGGAAAAATTCACAACGGAAAAAAACCTCAAACAACCCTAACCTCAAATCCACTAAGTACGGTTTTATAAGTACAAGACAAAAAGACTTACAATACCAAACTTGACCCCTTTCAAGCCCCGACGCTTCTTCTTGTACACACCTCTGCCTAGCGAATAACCACGTTGGTCCATCGCGGTCTCGAAATACACCGATCGGACTTTTTCTGGTCACCGCCACCCGAACAAGGAGCCTTTCTCCAAGTGAGTATGTCAGAGCAAACAAGCTTCTTCTTTGTGGGATGTAGAATTAAACCCAAAATTCTCTTCTTTGAGGTGTAGAGAAAAAAACCGATGCCAAATACTCCAAGCAAGGATATATATATTAAGGAACTTGGAATAAACAAACTATTGGGTGTGTATGTTTTTTTAGTGAAATTAATCCATATAAATCAAACACAAAACATGAAACTTTTTCTTGAAAGAATTTTCTCTCTAAAAGTCTCTTAGAATGTGAAAAAGTAGGTTTCCACATTTGATAATTCTGTCAAAAAGTAATGGGGAAAACATAATGGGAACATGGAGAAAACTGCAAAAAAAAAAAACTGTTCTTGCTAAAGTCGTTCGAACGACATTCTCGTTCGAACGACTTTACTAATGATGTTCAAGAGCGAAAAAACGAATATCGTTAGAAGTCTCGTTTGAACGACCTGGGAATCTCGTTCGAACGAGTTTCCAGTTCATTCGAACGAATTACCAGAAAATGCAAAACTCTTTTTAAGCCCAAAAGTTTTTATGAAAAGTTCTAAAAAGTATTTTCTGAGTAAAACAAAGTCGTTAAAATTATTTATAAAAAAATATAAATTACACCCAATAAATTTCCAAGCTCCTATATATGTATAAAATGCATTCATACCTTAGGAGCATTGGAACCAATATTGTTGACGTAAAAACGAGGTACACTAAACCCGTCATATGATGAAGCTTTATAATCTTGGCCACTACGTCTTCAACTAACACGTCATAGGCTTGAATAGATACACTAGAACACTATCCTATGACTCAAATGTTTTTGTTCGAAATTGAGCTAACACTACATTAAGACTCAATCAGAGACTTGTGCCTTACATTAGCTCTTTTTCTTGCAGCTCCTTATTATATATCCTACCACTGTTAGGAGTTATTTCATCAATTCACAAACATCTTTTGTCAAGTCTTTTTGTGTTCGCTACTAACATTTTATTTTTTAATAGGTGCCTTTATCTCCCCTCGCACCGATTACCAGGTCACTCACTTATTTTTAACGAGCAGTTTATCATATTATCCCCCAGCCAGTACTACAACTAGCTCTCGAGGGGTATTTTTGAGCATATCTTTTTATTTTATTTAAGTATTCTCTTTGTTGATCTAAATATAACTATTTTTCGTTAATGTTTTATTGCATGTCTTTCATACGAATGGTCCCCTCACTATTGGGTTCATACTTTTGTCGACGGGGATAATCATCCCCCGCATTCCTCTATTTGGGAGAATATTTATCCATATGGTCTATATTCATTTGGACAATAGGCCCCAAGTCGAGAGCCTTCCTGATCAGCCCATCTTTATTCTCACTCTGAGTGGGACTGTTTTTCACATCACTTGTTCAACACATGTAACTACCTATATAATTTGTACTGCTTTTGATAACTTTTTATTGACAATTTCTTCATTGACAGGTTAGTGCGAGCATCCTTCCACCAGTTGTTAATAACTTGAGTGCTTCCCCTCCTAGTGGAGTTTAAGTAGTTGAACAGGGGAAATTTTACACTTTACCTTAGGGTTCACATTTTCTGTTATATGTATTTGCACATTTACTCATTCTATATTTTTACTTTCATTTTAGGCAAGCATTGTTGACGTCCCCTTGTCTTCTGCGTCTCTAGCAAGCGTTGTTGCGAGTACTTCATCACATATTCCACCTCAGGTATTCCTTGACTTCTTACTTTCAAATCATCTCCCTTTTTGTGTAAGCACGCAAATGGTTGTTTCATCTTTTTTATATATTTTTAGGTTAGTTCTACAAGCATTCTCCGCAATATGGAACCTCAAATAAGCACAACTGTGAGTATTTTCCCGTCTATGGATACTCAAGTATTGATCTGGCATACCTAAAATTTCTTTGGCCTAAGTGCTCAAATGATATATTTTTTCTTACACACTTCTCTTTTTGGTAGGTGAGTTCTACAAGAGTTCCCTTCACTATGGAAACTCCAGTGACCACGATAGTGAGAACTTAGGTATTATTCTGACATATCTAGTTCTTTTGTTCTTGCTTTTACTATGCAAGTGTTCTTATAACACTTGATTTGTCTCTTTGCCTTTAGGTTATCCCTACAAGCGTTCCTTTAACTGTGGAAACTCCTGTGATCATAACCATGAGTGGTCCTCGGGTATTATTATGTCATTCCTTCTTTTTTTTTATAACTTTCTTTTACCGTACAAGCGCTCAAATAACATTTTTCCATTTCTTTGTTTTCAGGTTAGTGATATGAACAGTGGCGGATCCAGAAATGTGAATATGAGGGGGTCAAACAATAAATATCTATTTTTGTAGGGATCAAAACAATAAAAGTATTTTTTTTTCCATAAAATTTTAAAACTATAGGGTTAAAATTTGAATTTTTTTGAAGTTTGGGGGGGCCAAGGCCCCCCCTTGTATCCGCCTCTGGATATGAGTGTTCCTTTAACTGTTAAACATTATGTGAACATAACTTTTAGGATTCTGCATGCATTAATCTATTATACTTGCATTTTTATCTTGCTCTTTGTATGGAAGGGCTCAAATAACACCTCCCAATTTATTTAGTTTCAGGTCAGTGCTATAAGTGCTCCTACAACTATGGAGCCTCAGGTATTAATATGTCATGCCTTAGTTTATTATTTTTTTTTCTTTTTATGTGCAAGTTCTCGAATGACCATTCCCTGTTTTTTTATCAAGTTAGTGTCACGAGTGTTCCTGTAACTGTGCAGCCCGTGGTTAGTCAAAGGGAGCAACGCAGGCTCCTGGTAGCATGTTAACTCCTATTGGCATATGAGAAAGTTTTTTCTCTTTACTTGTCATTAATCTTTACATTCTTCTAAAATCTTGAGAGTTATTTTAATCAACGTATTCCTTTCCTCTTTGTTATATTTTTTTCATAAAGAAACGAAAAACTAGAGGAAGCAGTAGATAAGAATGATCTAGGCTCTGAGACCACTCATTTTGATGAGCTGAGCAAACTATAGAGGAATCTTCTGTCCCCTTTGAGGTTAGCTCTATGGACACTTACTTTGATGCTATAGATACGGATGATCTTGATATTTTTTTGGCGGTATATGGAGTAAACATCACCCCAACAGGTTCCGAGCAGTAGATCAAACTGTTCTTAATTTAATATTTGAAGATCAACATAAGACTTTTACCACCAAGAGTTTTTGCAATATTGATAGCCTAAATCTTCACAACATGAAGGCGCTCGCCAATCATTTATATCAATTCATTTTTACTCCCCCTAAGTGAAATCACTGGCTCTATCACTCGTGTCTTCTTAGAAGCCATCAAGCATTTTGAGAATTTCTACCACTTCAAGATTAATTGACTTGATGGATCCGTCTTATAGGTTATCTACCTTGCCACAAAAGAGATTTCTAATGGCCAAATTTATTGTGAAATCCAAAGCCGAGCGACGTCATTTAGAAGCTGACTTCATGAGGAGATCAAGGCATTAGAAGTTAAATTATCTAAAGTTTTAGCTGGTGAAATGGAGGATATTTCTCTAATGGCTAGGATTGAGGCATACGTTGCTCGAGAGGTTGTCGCATTATTCCAAGGATTCCACTTAAAGAAGAATCTTTGTTTTTGTCTGATTGAACAGTTGTAGACAATTTCTTCTAATATTTGTAATATCATGTCTTGCTCTTTTTCGAGCGGGTCATTTATATGAATGAGAAATACTTTTTTGATATTTTTCCTAACATTGTATTCAATATCTTTTCCTTGCACTTTTTCATACGCTATGAACTTTTCCTTATTCTATGGGAGTATCTACTTGGAATATTGTGAGTAAGTGTTAATATCTTTTGTCTTATGCTGTGAGAATCCATAGTTGCTCTGCTCGTAAAATTAACTTAGCAAAAGAAAAATCATTTCTCTTAAAATGCATCTGCTCGCATAATTTTACGACCCCATGGATGATAGACTTGGTCATGTAAATTGATAAACACTATAAATATAATCATAAAACTTATGAAAGAAATTGGTCATCATTGAAAATATGCTATTGCATTCACTATGCAAAAAGTAATTATTTTAATTGAGTTGTTACAAAAAAGTGTGTCATCTGTGACACCCCACCCAATTAAATATCTGGTGATCAGTCCTTTATAAAATTTAAAATATAATGTTCGGTTGGTTCATTCTTAGCATCACTTTAAAAAAATATAATAACCTTATTAACCACCTAATAATTAATTAAGCTAGTGCCAAAATATTTTCCATTTTAAAATAATATTCCAATTATTAATCCGAGAATATAAACATCAATGATTCACAAAAACTAATTAATATAAATACTAAATCTGAATCACAAACTGAAATAGATAAGACTGGATAAAACCTTAAAGTTTTAAAAATCCAAATGAAGTACCATGGGAACAATAAATTCAATTGAAATGAAAAGAAAATAAACTAAATACAATCTCAAATAATTGTCTAAGGAATGGGCGACAATGCCCGAAATAGAAAGTCTAAACAGAATGAAAATGAATTGATGGAGGTGTCTAATTGTGACACCCCGCCTAATTAAATACCGGGCGATCACTCCTTTATTAAATTAATTCAAGGTGAACAGTTGGTTCATTCTCAGCATCACTGTCGAAAAATAACTTTTCCAATTTAAACACCCTAATTAATTAAGCTAAGTGTCAAAACCCTTTTTATAACATTAATTTCCAAATTTTATTTTTTGAAAACAAGATTTAATTATTTACAACAATTTAATATGACGAATCACACCACAAGTATATCGGAACCAATCAATCCAATAATTTGACATCCAACAACTGGCTACTAACAATAAAACTTAAAGTAAACCATCCAGATAATAATAAATCCCAAAGTGACAATGCTAGAAATAAACGAAGTACAATATCCAAATAACAACTGAATAGTGGAAAGGGCGACACATGCCCCAATAATGAACATGATAGGAGTAGAATCAAATGGACGAAGTCATCTAAACAATAGGCCAACAACTCCCACCTAAGCTGCAGCGCGTTCCTGTCAAAGGACCCTATGCAAGACGCCCCTGTGGCTGGGCACCTGTAATATATACATATATATATACAAGAGAGAAATAGAAGTGGAACCGGGTCAGAGCCCGATAGTGTGTATGATTTAAAATTCGTTTAGCAAGTATTTAAATTGATTACATGCCAATGCAATAACATATTAGTGCGACACTCTCTTGAGAAATTCTCACCTCTCTTCTAATGTGCACACCTATCGCACTAACCTTCCCAACGGTTTATCTTATCATTTATCGCACTAATCTTCTCAATGATTTAACTTATCTTAGATTACTCGCAAGATTTAGAACTGAACAATACAATTGTAAAAAATTTCAATCAGTATCCAATGTTCTCATTTTTAACTTTATTAATTAATAAAGTTTTCCAGTGTCTTATTATACTTTCTCAAAACAAGTATTTACAATATGAGTCATCAACCATGTCCTACTTATCAAATCACAGTAGGCAGTTCCAAATTCCAGAATCTTATATATATATATATTAACTACTCGTATAATATATATATTATAGCAGCACCCCAAATACAAACTATGGTGTGGGCATACTCTGCTATCCAATCCCCCTATCGCTCACACTAAGGGAAATACAGGTTCGGAATCACTCTGGAACTGTATCAACATATACACAAACAAGATTTGAGGCGAAGCATAGATTCCAAGTCTCTAAGAGGTCAGTACATACCCCACGTCTCTAAGGACTTTCTGAACTATTGATTCGATAGCCTGTACCAAGGACATCTATCTCCTAGGGTACGAATCAATATCCCCCATAAGGCAACACAAGATAAGATCATCCCGGCGCGGTAACCTTAGGGATAGCAAGTAGCGCGGGCATGATTTTCACACATAGATAGTATATGTATACACACAGTCATATAACAATACTATTGTCACCGTATCAATTTAGCTACATCTCGAGTCCCATTATTACGACATTTGTATTTATTTCTCATTATTTAATTATTTTGTATAACCGTTCACATCTTACTTTAATTTTGAGGAACTTTTCCACTCACTATATAACGCTCATGGATTCTATCCTCTCAAGTATAAAATTCAGTAGGTATACGTATTTGTCCCAAAGTAGCTCTCTTACGTGTCACTCCCCTTTAATATATACTTACATTGTCGCTTATGTAAAGTATTCCAAAATATAGATTTCGCCTTACTTCAAAGGTCTCTTATTCATTAATGAATCCTACTGGTCATCATTATCTCCCAAATTATTTTAACGAGGATGTCTAAGGAGTTTTCTTCATTTCGAATCAATTTAACAATTTAAAAAGGGGAAACTTAAGTTTGCCAGGAGGGGTCGATCGGTCGAGGTCTGGGCTCGATCGATCGAACCTTCGATCGATCGAAGCTCTAGGCTCGATCGATCGATCAAACAGGTATTTTGATTTCTGCAGTTTTGCAGTTACGGGTTCTAACACCTATCTTCATCAAAATTCAAGTTTTACATTCTCAAACGTCCAAAGATTCATACTACTAACATTATATCAACATACTAGGTATTTCCAACGTAAAGCATGTGAATTTCTTTCATTAAACATGGATTAACAACCCAAAAATTTATATAATTATCAAGAACCCTAGAAATCTCTTAAACATGGTGCTAATATGATTTTTCCCAGAATTTGCTTCCTATAAACATCATAATTTCGTGGTTAAATCCTCTATATGACAAGGGTTTCCAGAATTTTCATTTAAACAATAACTACATGAATTTTCCTATCTCAAATTGGGTTTTTCTTCCCTATAATTCATTCTTAATCATTCTTAAACTAATATGAAAGATGCATCAACGAAATAAGCAAGATAAAGACTTGCCTGGGATTTTCAGTGTTTTGGTTTGGTGTCAAATTTGTTGTGGTTACGTTCCCCGTCTCGCGATCTACGCGTTGGCGGTGACGGTGGTACAAACGGGTGACTTTTGAGCCTTGGAATGCCTTGAGAGCTCTCTCCTCTCCTCTCCTATGGCCGTTTTAAGGTTTAGAATAGATTTAACACTAGAAGATGACCTAGACATCTGATATAAACTCTTTAACGTTCGTGGGTTTAATTACCCAAAAATGTGAAATGTCCAAAATGCCCTCCCGGGGTACTAATTAGGCCTAAAAATGCCCCGAGACCCAAACTAAACCCCCGGATACACTTTTCTGACTATCTCGACCCTTCCGAACGCGTTGACGCATTCAAAACGACCATACGGACAACTTATAAAATATTCACTTTTATTTATCAATATTTAGTCCCGACATGATACGGGCGCGTCCCGACTCAAATTTCCAAAATTGTCATTTTATTCACTCGTGACATTCAATATAACCAATATTATATATTACTTTGCTCATTTGTAATATTTTACAAATTTCATATAATTACTAACTCTCGTCACGTTAATAATTATAACATAATTAATTTTCGAATTTTTATTAAACAATTATTTCACACTAAATTTAATAAATCCCCAAATTAATATAGCATAAAAATACGGGGTATTACACTAATTCAAAGACCTACATCTTCCACAACAGTTACAGCATGACAAGCAATCAAAATCTCTAAGCCTGGTCTCCCTATGGCTGAGCACCTGATATAATACATATATATAGCAAGAGAAAGAAGAGATGAAAGAAACGAGTCAGAGTCCGATGTGTAAAAATATTTATTTTAGTATGTATTTAAAATTTGCAGTAAAGCAAGTGTCAAATTCATGTTAGTTCGAACTCTCACATGAGAATCTCACCTCTCGTCTATTGTGCACGTCTAACGTACATCTAACCTCACCTAGCCATCCGTAACACTTCTAACTAGATAACAATTCATAATTCTTGTTATACCTCGTGGTAGCAACTCGTGAATTCCCAGTTTTCCACAATATTAATACATTCATTTGTTAATTCGTTTAAGTGTTAACACACTAAGTTAAGTATTCACAACTTACATCACTCAAGACTATACGATCCCAATAACCTACAATTATCTTAAAGTAGGAAAAACAAAAGTATATATATATATATATATATATATATATATATACGCATGTAGTTGGGAAGCTGGGAAGGCTCCAAAATGTAATACCCCGTAATTTTATCGATATTTATTTAAGGGATTAATTAAATTAAATGTGAATTAATTGAAAAATAATACGGATATAGATACTAACGAGATGTGAGTTGGTATTTGATTATGATGTGTATATATAGAAATATATGAATATTGAAAATATTGAAATTGTTACGAGACTGAAATACGACAATTTGGGAAATTTAGCCGGAACTCGCGTGTCAGTCGCGTCAGGAACGTAATTATTTAAATAAAAAAATGAATTTTATTTTTATCAACCGAATGGTCATTTTGAGTGCGCCAACGAGTTCGGAAGGGTCGAAATAGTCAGAAAACACTAGCCGGGGGTTTAGTTTGGGTCCGAGGCATTTTTAAGCTAAACCGGCAACTTAAAAGGGCATTTTGGTAATTTTAAAATTTTGGGAATTAAAACCTACGAATTTTTGGAGTTAATTATAGGTTATTCAGTAACCCACTAATCCCATAATCAACATTTGGCAAGTTTGGGGGCTATGGGAGTTATAGGAAGAGTTATAAGAGGTTCCCAAAAGAAAACCCATAACCACCATCTTCAACCTTGGGAGAAAACTTGTAGAGAAAGGGGGAAGAGAGAGAGAGAGAGCAACCTTCAACATCAAATTCTGAAGTACAATCTAAGGCAAGTGATTTAGTATTTTTAATGCATTGAATATGTCTTCCATGCTTAGTGTAGGAATGATCTTTTTGAAGAAAACCTATGAAATTTGTTGGAGAAACTTGAATTTGGGTTAGGATTTGCATGTAGTATGGTAATGGATTGATTTAATACTTGAATAATTATGTATGATGATTTAAAAACGGATTTATGATGGGTAATTAGGTATAAGAAAATTTGGAGTTCATGTTCATAGGGTTTGGGGATATATTTGAAGATTTATATTAATTCCATGATAATTTGTAAGAATTGACCCCTTAAATATGTTAAGGAATGATCTAGGGTGATTAGGAATAGTTTATACACGTTAAAACATAATTTGGATGATCTTAGAGTGGATTTAGAGGAGAGAAGAATTGAGAAAAACGGACTTGGGGATTTCTGGACTGAAACTACCATCTCGTTAGAAGACCTGCCCAGGTCGTTCGAACGAACTTCTAACGAGATGACAGTATGACTTCTAACGAGTTGGTATTTTGTTCGAAGTCATTCGTTCGAACGAGACTTCTAACGAGTTGACATAATGGCATTTTTGGCCTGATTTGATTTCTAGTGTCCCTTAGACTTATCTAAATGGTGAGATAACCTTCCCTTATTAACTAGTGTATATAGTTGGGAGATTTGGGCTACATTGGGGAGTAGAACTTAGAATAGTGTCTTAAAACGGATGTCATTTGTGGATTGGGAAGGGAGTAACTAATCACGAAGTGAGAATAATTGATAATTTAAATACATATAAACCGGGGACATGTGATTTGTTTAACACTAAGTGTTGGTATAAGAATGAGAGGTATACCACTAATAAAATATTATGATATCTAAGATGTGTGAATGCTTAGTATATGTAATTATCTGTGTATGATCGTACTTGCTATCATGGAAGGTTGGCGTTTGTTTAGGGCCATCTAATCTTTGTGTGCCTACGGGGGGGATTTAGATTGGTACCTCGAGGATATAGGTCAGAGAAGGGCTTATTGAGAAGTTAATAAGTTTGCTGATCATGGGAGCGTAGGTATGTACGTGACCCATGTGATGTGAACTATGTTCGCCTCCATTGTTTGTGATTGTTGTTAATGAAACGTTTCCTGAGAGATTCGGAATACGTGGTCCTCATGTACGTGATGTACCGGGATTTGATAGCAGAGTACGCGTGCACCGCAGCTTAGTCTCAGGGTGCTAGTATTGTATATTTATGATGAGAATAATATAATGTTAATTGAAATAAATTGTAGTGAACAGTTATGAGTATAAATAATAGCAACGGTTTGTGAAGTGAAAATGTAAGATTTCTAATAATTGTAGTGCTAAAGTGGGGAAACTGTGTAATAAGGTACAATACTCTATTAAATAGAAGATGTTGGGATTTGAATTGGATATCATGTAGAAACGTTAGATTTAGCTTTGAACTAAATAGATGTGGGAGCAATTAGAAATGGGTACGGGTACGATAGGAGTGCACAATTAGTTGAGAGGTGAGGAATCCATGTGAGTGCACACACTATCATGTACTTTATATTCACTGTTTAATGATATTAAACACTTACATATTTTAAAATTATTTTCACATTCGGGCTCTGACCCGTTTGCTTTCAAATCTATTTTTGTAAAAACCTTTTTGGGTGCCCAGCCACAAGGACACCATGCATAGGAGTTCTATTCAGGTGACGTGTTGTAGCTGCTGTGGAAGTTACAGGACCTTGACAGTAGACGCCTCCATCTTCGATCTTGACTCCATTATCAGTTTTTATCATTTGTTGGGCATGTCTCCCATTTCTTTAGAGACATCTTACTTATTCAGTTATTTTAGGTTTTGGGTTGTAATTAATTCTAGTGATGCAGACTTTGTATTTATTCATTTCGAAATTTGGTTTGTTGTGAGGAGTTTTCCTCCAGACTGATTATTATTGGATTGTTATTCTATTGTGACTATATTGTGTTGATTAGGGTAAATTTTTTATAATTCATTTATTGCATGTTAATCGGATTTATTTAAAATAAACAACTCACTTTTTAAATACTAGGTGGTTAGTAAATATTAAAATGTTTTCGACAGTGATGCTATAAACTGAACCAACTTGGCATTTTGTATTAATTTAATAAAGGAGTAGCTACCCGGTATTTAATTAGTCGGGGTGTCACAGGTGGTATTAGAGCATCAGGTTCTAGTGTCCTTAGGATCTGTACGACTTGTTATGTTTCTGCTAAGCTTTCTTTGATGTAGAGCCCTATATTTTAGGACTGTTGTATTATTTTGTGTATGCTTCGCTCTTCAGCTACTTTGAGATAATAACTGTGAACTTATAAGACTTTACTCTCATTTCAGATGCCTCCACGACGTGCGTAGCGAGTTTTTAGGGATGCACAGCCAGAACCACAGCCTGCACCAGTTCAGGGCACTATGAATACCGCAGAGGTCGCAGTTATCGTAGCCCAAGCGGTAAATGTCTCCCTCACAGTTGTACAACAGGCACCACCCCAGGCGCCGGTAGTCGCGCCAGTTCAGGATCATGCATTCTCGTCTGCTTGGGAACGTGTCCGTGATGCTTTTCAGAAAGCACACCCTCTGGAGTTTGCAGGTAGCTCCGATGTTATGGTATCCAGTCAGTGGAGGAAGGATATTCAGAGGCACTTAAGGATGTACGAGTGCACAGATGTTCAGAAACAGATACTGGCTACTTTCAAGCTAGTAGGATCTGCATTGCAGTGGTGGGAGTCTATTACCACCGCAGAGGATATGGACACCCTCATTATACAGGAGTTCTGGGTGCGGTTTGACCACAAATATTTTCCGTCAGCTGTTCACACTGAGATGAGGAGAAAATTGATGAACCTCAAGCAAGAGGGAAGCACCGTAGCCGAGTATAAGCCTGAGTTTACCAATATCTTGAACATTGTTCCGGATGAGATACCGACTGAGGAGAAGAAGATTTAGAAATTCACGGATGGATTGACTTGGAGGATCCATCAACACTTGTTGGGGAACCTCTCGTTGGCCACTTATTCTGATGTGGTTAACGCCGCATTACTTCACTGCCAGGATCATCGCTTCCACATGTCTGAGAGCAAGAGATCAGGAGAGTCCATCCAACAGGGCAGGACCGGGGGAAATGGTGCCAGCGGGGCACAATCTGCTCAAGGAAAGAACATGCAGGGTGACCAAGGTTCCCAATAGGGGGATCATAAGAGGTTCAGATCTGGAGGTTTTAGGAACGTCCAGGGAGGTTTCAGACAGGGCCATCAGGGCCAGCAGGGTCAGAATGGTCAATAACAGTAGTTTCAGCAGGGCCAAGGTAGGAATGGTAATGGCCATCAAGGCCGTGGGCAGCAGGGACAGCGAGGTGGAAATTTCTCGAGAAAGTGCTTTGTTTGTGGCAAGACTGGCCACAAAAATGCCAGGATTGTCCTGATAGGGGCAGGGCCCCATAGCAGCAACAGCAGGGTGCCCAACATGAGCCACAGGGGCCTATGTTTCCCGCTGCCCTCCCAGCACCACCACAGATGGCAGCATTACCACCCGTTCCAGCAGTCCCAATTCAGCAGGGACAGCTTCAGTATAGGAGAGTGTATCAGCTTCAGCATGCCACTTCCCCACAGGGTCCACCGACCATTGAGGGTATGTTCTCTATTCAGGGGACTATGGGGCATATTTTATTTGACACGGGGGTCACACATTATTTCATTGCCATGAGATTTGCACACACTATTGGGTTATTAGACACCGCCGAGAGCACGGTTACTTGTGTAGATTCACCGTTGAGTAGGGGTTCTGTGATTTCCCTTATTTGTAGAGGTGTGGGTATAGAGACCGGGAGTCTTACCTTACCCGCTGATATGTTAGTATTGGAGATGACTGAGTACGATGCGATTATTGGTATGGATTGGCTAGTTGCGTACCGAGCCATGATTGACTGTTTTAGTAGGAGTATTATCTTTGCCATTCCCGAACAGGATATGTTCTTAGTGGCGATGCCTCCACTCACTTGTACTATATAGAGGAGGAGACCTCTAAGGAAGTGGTGATACCACTTTATGCGATTCCAGTTGTTAGAGAGTTTGTCGATGTATTTCAGGATATACCTGGACTACCTCCGAGTAGAGAGATAGATTTTGTGATCGATTTGATGCCGAGTACTCGGCCTATTGCCCGCGTACCTTACCGTATGGCTCCAGCAGAGATGAGAGAGTTACGGGATCAGATTGAGCAGTTGTTACGCCAAGGGTTTATCCGGAGGAGTACTTCGCCATGGGGTTCCCCTATGTTGTTCGTAAAGAAGAGGGATGGATCGTTGAGATTGTGCGTAGATTATCGGGAGTTGAATAAGGTCACGATACGGAATAAGTATCCGTTGCCCCGAATTGATGACTTATTCGACCAGCTAAGAGAAGCTTCCTTCTTCTCAAAAATCAATTTGCGATCGGGATACCATCAATTGCGCATCAGGGAGCAGGACGTCTCGAAGACTGCTTTCTTGACGAGATATGGTTCCTACGAGTTTCGGGTTATGCCTTTTGTCTTGACCAACGCTCCAGTCGTGTTTATGGACTTGATGAATAGGGTGTTCATAGAGTTCCTAGACCAGTTTATCATTGTCTTTATTGATGACATTCTGGTTTACTCACAGGCAGAAGAGGAGCACTCCGAGCATTTGAGACAGGTTTTGCAGACATTGCGTCAGAACGAGCTGTATGCAAAGTATGAGAAGTGTGGGTTTTGGCTGAAGGAGGTTCAATTTTTGGGGCATATCATTTCAAACCGGGGGAGATCTGTTGATATAGGGAAGGTATCTGCGGTGAGGGAGTGGGGAATGCCCACGACACTAACTGAGATTCGTAGTTCCTTGGGCCTAGCAGGATACTACAGGAGGTTTATTCGTGGTTTCTCAAAGATAGCGGGTCCTTTGACACATCTGACTCGCAAGGGTGTGCCATTCATTTGGAGCGATGCCTGTCAGTTGGCATTCAAGGAGTTGAAGGGCAAGTTGACCTCAGCACCTGTGTTAGCATTGCCAAGACCGGGAGTTGAGTATTTAGTCTACATCGATGCGTCCTTACAAGGACTTGGAGGTGTATTGCAGCAGGAGAGTCAGGCCATAGCTTATGCTTCCCGTAAGCTTAAGCCTCACGAAAGGAATTACCCCACCTATGACTTGGAGTTAGCGGCAGTTGTATTTGCCCTTCGTATTTGGAGACATTATCTCCTGAAGGAGAAGTTCCGATTATTCATGGACCATAAATCTCTACAATACTTCTTTACGCAGAAAGAGTTGAATATGCGTCAACGACGGTGGCTTGAGTTTGTGAAGGATTATCAGTTTGATATCCAATATCACCCGGGGAAGGCTAACGTGGTAGCAGACGCGTTGAGCCGCAGGCCAGTAAATGAGGTGGTCGAGGTGTGGAAAGCTAAGTGGAAGGAGTTGGTGTAATACCGTGTAATTTTATCGATATTTATTTAAGGGATTAATTAAATTAAATGTGAATTAATTGAAAATTAATCCGGATATAGATACTAACGAGATGTGAGTTGGTATTTGATTATGATGTGTATATATGGCAATATATGAATATTGAAAATATTGAAATTATCGCGAGATAGAAATATGACAATTTGGGAAATTTAGTTGGAACGCGCGTGTCAGTCGCGTCAGGAATGTAATTATTTAAATAAAAAATGAATTTTATTTTTATCAACCGAATGGTCATTTTGAGTGCGCCAACGAGTCCGGAAGGGTCGAAATAGTCAGAAAACAGTAGCCGGGGGTTTAGTTTGGGTCCTGGGGCATTATTGGGTCATACCGGAAACTTAAAAGGGTATTTTGGTAATTTTGAAATTTGGGGATTTATGACCAACGAATTTTGGGAATTAAAATTAGGGAATTTAATAACCCACTAACCCATTACCAAGAGTTAAGTGATTAGAGGGCAACGGGAGTTAGAGAGGAAGTTAAAAAAGTTCCCAAAAGAGAAAACCCTAACCTCCATCTTCAACCTTCAACCTTGGGAGAGAAAGAGATAGAGCAACCTTCTTCATTCTACCCCAAATTCAGAGAACAATCCGAGGCAAGTGGTTTAATTTCGTTAATTTCAAGCGAATGCTTCTTCCATGCTTAAAAAATTGATATATTTGCATTGTATTGGGAGATTCATAAAAACCCATGAAATTGGAGTTATAAATTCATATTTTAATATAGGTTTGCATGTAGAATTGTTATTGGGTGATTAGATTAAAAGAATTACTAATTTTTATGTTACAAAAAGGGATTTATCTATGGAAATTGATGATTTTAAATTCTAGGGTTCATATTCATAAGGTTTGGGGAAAATTGGGGAGATTTGATAATTATATGTGGTTTAGGATGATTTGACCCCATAAATATGTTAAAATACGACCTAAGTATGTTTAGGAATGATTAGAAACCTTGAACTACTGTTGTAATGATGTTTAGGTGAGATTGGAGGTGAGGAAAATTGAGAAAAACGAGATAGGAAAATTCTGGGCTCGAAACTATCACCTCGTTAGAAGACCTGCCCAGGTCGTTCGAATGAGCTCGTTCGAACGAGCTTCTAACGAGCTGAAAGTTTGCCTTCTAACGAGTTGGATGTTCGTTTGATGCCTTTCGTTCGAACGAGACTTCTAACGAGTTGACAGGATGGCCTTTTTGGCCTGATTTGAATTCTAGTGCCCCGTAGCCTTGTTTAATTGATGAGATAACTTTCTTGGGTTAACTGATTTGTATATTTGAGAGATTTGGGACATATTGAGGAGAAAAATTTAGAATAGTGATTTGAACCAAATGGTACTTGTGGATTAGGACGTGAGTGACTAAGCACGATGTGAGAATAAATGATGACTTAAATACATATAAACCGGACATATGAATTGTGTGACATTAAAAGTTGGTATGAGAATAAGAAGTATACCACTAATAAATTATGGTAATTACTAAGATGTGTGCATGCTTAGTATATATAATTTTTATGTGTATGACATACCTACCATACTTGCTATCACAGGAGGTTTGCGTTCGCTTAGGGCCATCTAATCTTTGTGTGCCTACGGGGGGGATTTAGATTGGTACCTCGAGGACATAGGTCAGAGAAGGAATTATTGGGAAGTTAATAAGTCTGCTGATCGTGGGAGCGTAGGTATGTGCGTGACCCATGTGATGTGACTGTATTCGCCTCCATTGTTTGTGATTTGCTATTATCTGAGAACGATTCCTGAGAGATTCGGAATGCGTGATCCTTATGTACGTGATGTACCGGGATGGATATCAGAGTATGTGTGCACTGTAGCTTAGCCTCGGGGTGCTAGTGTTGTATATTTATGATGTGATTAATATACGGTTAAATGAAAAGAATTGTTATGTTTGAATTATGAGTATAATTATGGTAACTCTTTGAGAAGATAAAAAGTGGGATAACCTCTGGTAAGTTGTATTGCTAATAATTGAGAATCCAAGTTTAAGTAAAGCTCTCTGTTTTAATTGATAACGTAGGATGGTATAGTGGGACTCGAGTAGAAAGGTTAGAAGTTATGTCGGTTTAGTTAGATATGAATATCACTTGGATGGGTACGGTACGTTAGGAGTGCACAATTAGTCGAGAGGTGAGTATTTCATGTGAGTGCACGTCCTAACATGTATTTTGCATTCATTGTTTTAATGTTATTAAAGCACTTGCTGTTTTAAAATACTCTCCACTTTCGGGCTCTGACCCGTTTGCTTTCAAATCTATTTTTGTAAAAACCTTTTTAGGTGCCCAGCCACAAGGACACCATGCATAGGAATTCTATTCACGTGACGAGTTGTAGCTGTTGTGGAAGTTACAAGGCCTTGACAGTAGACGCTTCCTTTTAGTCTTGACTCCATATTTAGTTTCATCATCTGTAGGGCATGTCGCCCATTTCTTTTGGAGACATTTTATATTTCAGTTACTCAGATTGTGGATTGTAATTAATTCAGGATTTAGACTTGTTTTTATTTTATTCAGTTGTGGGATTGTTGTGAGGAGTATTTCCTCCAGACTCTTTATTATTTGTTGATTACACTATTGGGACTTTATTGTGAATGGTTATGTTATTCATTTATATTTCACTTACTGCATGTTAATCAACTTTAATCTAAAATTTGACAACTTACTTTTTAAATACTAGGTGGTTAGTAATTATTAAAATGTTTTCGACAGTGATGCTATTAACTGAACCAACTTGGCATTTTGGATTAATCTAATAAAGGAGTAGCTACCCGGTATTTAATTAGTCGGGGTGTCACAGTTGGGACACCAGGATACAGTGGCTCGATCGTTCATGTCTGTGATAACTGTTACACCGCAGATTATCATGAGAGTGGTAAAAGCCCAGGCAAATGACTCGTTCTGTCAAGAGCAGATAGTTCGATTACTAGCAGAGGGAGCCGAGTCCTATACCGTTAGTTCAGACGGGGGATTACACTTCAATGGAAGATTGGTTGTTCCAGAAGGGGAAGACTTGTGGCACGAGGTTATGGCAGAGTCGCACGGATTGCAATTCGTGGTACACCCTGGTGGGGATAAAATGTATCAAGACATGAGACGTCAGTATTGGTGGAGCGGGATAAAGAGAGATATTGTCGTGTTTGTTTCTAAATGCGCCACTTGTCAGCTGGTAAAAGTGGATTATCAGAGACCCACAGGACTTCTATAGCCATTAGAAGTTCCTATGTGGATGTGGGAGATCATATCCATGGACTTTATCACAGGGTTACCTACGTTGCAGAGGGGTCATGACTCCATTAGGTTAATTGTGGACCGTTTAACCAAAATTTCTCATTTTCTACCCGTAAGGACAGACTACACTACAGGACAGTATGCCCAGATTTTCATTTCGGAAATAGTAAGGCTTCACGGTGTGCCTCTAAATATCGTGTCTGACCGAGACAAGATATTCATTTCACAGTTTTAGGAGAGTTTCCAGGAAGCCATGGGCACTGAATTGCGGTTGAGTACGGATTATCACCCGTTGACCGATGGGCAGATCGAGCGTACAAATCAGATGTTGGAGGACATGTTGCGTATGTGCATCATAGACTTTGGGGGTGGATGGAAGCAGTACCTTCCACTGGTGGAATTCGATTATAATAACTCCTACCAGTTCACCATTTGAGGCGTTGTATGGTAGACCTTGTCATTCCCCAGCATGTTTGTTAGAGGTGGGGGACAACAAACTACTTGGGCCGGAGTTGATTCTGGATATTTCGGCAAGGATAGAATTGATACGGAGTCTCATTCTGGTAGCTCAGGATCGGCAGAAGAGCTATGCTGATGCGAAGAGGTTCTTCAGAGAATTCAAAGTGGGGGACCAGGTTTTACTCAGAGTTTCTACTATGAAAGGAATTATGCATTTTGGGAAGAAGGGGAAACTGACGCCGAGATATGTGGGTCCATTTCCTATCATCGAGCAGATTGGGCCAGTTGCGTATAGACTTGGGTTACCGAAGCGGTCGCATAGGATTCATGATGTGTTTCATATTTCCTCGCTAAGGAAATATCTTAGGGACGATTTGGCCCATACTCACATTGCTTTGGAGTACATCGATCTCCAGCCCGATAGTTCCTACGCGAAAGGGCCGATTGCTATTTTGGACCGAAGCGAGCGGAAACTGCAGTCAAAGATAGTACCGTTGTTACGTGTTCAGTGGTGGCATCATAATGCCGAGGAGTCCACATGGGAGAGCGAGGATGAGATGCGCGAATGTTATCCAGAGTTGTTTTTTTCAGGTACTTTTTAGTTCCGAATTTCGGGACGAAATTCTGTTATTAGGGGGGGGAAGTATGTAATACCCCGTAATTTTATCGATATTTATTTAAGGGATTAATTAAATTAAATGTGAATTAATTGAAAATTAATCCGGATATAGATACTAACGAGATGTGAGTTGGTATTTGATTATGATGTGTATATATGGCAATATATGAATACTGAAAATATTGAAATTGTCGCGAGACTGAACTACGACAATTTGGGAAATTTAGTTGGGACGCGCGTGTCAATCGCGTCAGGAACGTAATTATTTAAATAAAAAAATGAATTTTATTTTTATCAACCGAATGGTCATTTTGAGTGCGCCAACGAGTTTGGAAGGGTCGAAATAGTCAGAAAACACTAGCCGGGAGTTTAGTTTGGGTCCCAGGGCATTTTTAGGCTAAATCGGCAACTTAAAAGGGCATTTTGGTAATTTTGAAATTTTGGGAATTAAAACCTACGAATTTTGGGAGTTAATTATAGGTTACTTAGTAACCCACTAATCCCATAATCAACATTTGGCAAGTTTGGGGGCTACGGAAGTTATAGGAAGAGTTGAAAGAGGTTCCCAAAAGAAAACCCATAACCACCATCTTCAACCTTGGGAGAAAACTTGTAGAGAAAGGGGGGAGAGAGAGAGAGAGAGAGTGACCTTCAACATCAAATTTTGAAGAACAATCTAAGGCAAGTGATTTAGTATTTTTAGTGCATTGAATATGTCTTCCATGCTTAGTGTAGGAATGATCTTTTTGATCTTTTTGAAGAAAACCCACGAAATTGTTGGAGAAACTTGAATTTGGGTTAGGATTTGCATATAGTATGGCAATGGACTGATTTAATACCTGAATAGTTATTTATGATGATTTAAAAATGGATTTATGATGGGTAATTAGGTATAAGAAAATTTGGAGTTCATGTTCATAGGGTTTGGGGATATATTTGAAGATTTATAATCATTCCATGATAATTTATAAGAATTGACCCCTTAAATATGTTAAGGAATGATCTAGGGTGATTAGGAATAGTTTATACACGTTAAAACATAATTTGGATAATCTTAGAGTGGATTTAGAGGAGAGAAGAATTGAGAAAAACGGACTTGGGGATTTCTGGGCAGAAACTGCCATCTCGTTAGAAGACCTGCCCAGGTCGTTCGAACGACCTCGTTCGAACGAACTTCTAACGAGATGACAGTATGGCTTCTAATGAGTTGGTATTTTGTTCGAAGTCATTCGTTCGAACGAACTCATTCGAACGAGACTTCTAACGAGTTGACAGAATGGCATTTTTGGCCTGATTTGATTTCTAGTGTCCCTTAGACTTATCTAAATGGTGAGATAACCTTCCCTTATTAACTAGTGTATATAGTTGGGAGATTCGGGCTACATTGGGGAGTATAACTTAGAATAGTGTCTTAAACTGGATGTCGTTTGTGGATTGGGAAGCGAGTAACTAATCACGAAGTGAGAATAATTGATAATTTCAATACATATAAACTGGGGACATGTGATTTGTTTAACACTAAGTGTTGGTATAAGAGCGATAGGTATACCACTAATGAAATATTGTGATATCTAAGATGTGTGAATGCTTAGTATATGTAATTATTTGTGTATGACATACCTACCGTACTTGCTATCATGGGAGGTTGGCGTTCGTTTAGGGCCATCTAATCTTTGTGTGCCTACGGGGGTGATTTAGATTGGTACCTCGAGGACATAGGTCAGAGAAGGGCTTATTGAGAAGTTAATAAGTTTGCTGATCATGGGAGCGTAGGTATGTGCGTGACCCATGTGATGTGAACTATGTTCGCCTCCATTGTTTGTGATTGTTGTTAATGAAATGTTTCCTGAGAGATTCGGAATACGTGGTCCTCATGTACGTGATGTACCGGGATTTGATAGCAGAGTACGTGTGCACCGCAGCTTAGTCTCGGGGTGCTAGTATTGTATATTTATGATGAGAATAATATAATGTTAATTGAAATAAATTATAGTGAACAATTATGAGTATAAATAATAGCAACGGTTTGTGAAGTGAGAATGTAAGATTTCTAATAATTGTAGTGCTAAAGTGGGGAAACTGTGTAATAAGGTACAATACTCTATTAAATAGAAGATGTTGGGATTTGAATTAGATATCATGTAGAAACGTTAGATTTAGCTTTGAACTAAATAGATGTGGGAGCAATTAGAAATGGGTACGGGTACGATAGGAGTGCAGAATTAGTTGAGAGGTGAGGAATCCATGTGAGTGCACACACTATCATGTACTTTATATTCACTGTTTAATGATATTAAAAACTTGCATATTTTTAAATTATTTTCACATTCGAGCTCTGACCCGTTTGCTTTCAAATCTTTTTTTGTAAAAACCTTTTTAGGTGCCCAGCCACAAGGACATCATGCATAGGAGTTCTATTCCGATGACGTGCTGTAGCTGCTGTGAAAGTTACAGGACCTTGACAGTAGACGCCTCCATCTTCGATCTTGACTCCATTATCAGTTTTTATCATTTGTTGGGCATGACGCCCATTTCTTTAGAGACATCTTACTCATTCAGTTATTTCAGATTTTGGGTTGTAATTAATTCTAGTGATTCGGACTTTGTATTTATTTATTTCGGTATTTGGTTTGTTGTGAGGAGTTTTCCTCCAGACTCATTATTATTGGATGGTTATTCTATTGTGACTATATTGTGTTGGTTAGGTTAAATTTTTTATAATTCATTTATTGCATGTTAATCGGATTTAATTAAAATGGACAGCTCACTTTTTAAATACTAGTTGGTTAGTAAATATTAAAATGTTTTCGACAGTGATGCTATGAACTGAACCAACTTGGAATTTTGTATTAATTTAATAAAGAAGTAGCTACCCGGTATTTGATTAGTCGGGGTGTCAGAGAAAACCCCATTCCTAATTTTCTAGAATTTTGACTTTTTTAACAAAAAAAATCGTACGTGTACTATATGTAAATCTTATAACCCATACTGATGTACAATGCGGAGACATGTCCATGTTCACGTCTACTTCCAACTCCCTATAACTAACCCCGCGTTCAAAACCCCAACTAATAGTATATGTTCCTAATCAACAACAATTTGTATACATGCATGCAAATGCCCAACACATTAAAAACCACCCATTGCCATCACTAACCCACGATTTTTGTCCTTCTCTTTCTCTCTCTCTCTCTCTCTTTGTGTAAAAACTTCTGCACTCTCCAAAAAATTCACTTATTCTCACCCACACAACATTCTAAGATAAAAAAACCCATAACTGCTCACATCTTACAATTACAATACATGGATATATCACCCACTCCAACTTGTAACCCCCGTTTTTTTCTACAGTTATTATCACGTACGTAAAACCCATCCCTCAAAAACACTCCAATATCGTCACCTCAATCTTCTCTCTCTAATCCGTTGCTGCCACTGCTACATCCTTACTCTCCTCTCTCTCAGCGGCTGTTGCTACTCCCCTCTCTCTAAGTCGCTGTTGCCGCTGCTACATCCTTACTCCCCTCTCTCTAAGCTGCTGCCACATCCTTTCTACTCTCTAAGCCTCTGCTACTCCCCTTTCTCTAAGCCGTTGCTGCATCCTTAATTCAGTACCCTCTCTCTAAGCCGGTGCTACATCGTCCATTGCCTCCAACTTTGTTGTCTACGTGGGTTCGATTCCATTACCACAGTTTCACCACCACAATTCAAATAGGTACGTTTTTGTTTGCTCTCCCTCACCTTAGTTTTCTCATTTTTCTCTTACTCACGTGTTCGTCACTGTGCACTTCTGCTTGCAATAGTAAGCTTAAAGAAGAAAGGATACACAAGTTAATTACAAAAAAGGATACTCCTACAAAAAACTGTTCATATATGAAACAAAAAGTTGACACACTTTTTATTTATATGCAATTTTTAACAAACTGATTTTATATGTATAAACAATTTCCACATCTAAAAATTTTAGAGAATGCTTCAAATATTTTTTTATATATAAACTATTTTATATAAAAAAATGTATGTATTTTTCTCTTTATAAAAAAAACAGTTAAAAAAGTATTTTTTAATATTTTAAGAAACAGTTGTTAAAAAAACCTTACAAATTCTTTCTTTTAAGAAAAAATTATATAAAAATGTTTTTTATTATTATTAAACTGCTTTTGAAAAAAGATATTTTCATATATTAAACCCTTTTAAATTACCACCTGTTTCGAAAAAAATATGTGTGTACTTTTCTTTAATAAATAAACAATTAAAATCTATTTTTTTTGAAAAATTATTGTCAAAAAAGGTTTTATATATGAAAACAGTTTTTTTATGTTACTTTACGATAATACCATTCTTAACATTCATTTTCGAATATTTATTTCAATTCATAATTGATTTATATAAAAAAAATCACGTATTTTTTGCTTTTATAAAAAACAGTTAAAAAAGTTTTTTTTTTTAATATTTTAAAAAACTGTTGTTTAAAAAACTCTACAGTTTTTTTCTTTTAAGAAAAAAAATATTTAAAAATGTTTTTTATTATTAGTAAACTTTGTTTGAAATAAAATATTTTCTTATATTAAACACTTTTAAATTACAAACTGTTTTGGAAAAAAATAATTTTTTAACTAAAGAAAAACTTAAAATCTTTTTTTTTTTGAAAAAAGTATTTTAAAAAGAAAATTATCGTCAACAAATGCTTTATATATGAAAAATAGTTTTTTCTGTCAAATACTTATATATATTTTTTAATGATTTGGATATTAATATTATGCTACTTTCTACGATAATACCATTCTTGACATTCATTTTTGAATATTTATTTCAATTCATATGTGATTTATGTAAAAAAAAGTGTACGTATTTTTCGCTTTATAAAAAAATAGTTAAAAATGTTTTTTTAATATTTTATAAAATAGTTTTTTCTTTTCAAAAATAAATATATAATTTTTTTTATTATTATTAAACTTTTTTTGAAAAACAATATTTTCATATATTAAACACTTTTAAATTACGAACTATTTTGGAAAAAAAAACTACATAATTTTTTTAATAAACAAACACTTAAAATCTATTTTTTTTTCAAAAAAGTATTTTAAAAACGAAATTATTGTCAAAAAATGTTTTATAATTTGGATTTCATATTATTTTATTAATCTCTATTTTCATATTAATTTACTTTCTACGATAAATCATTCCTGACATTCATTTTCGAATATTTATTTCAATTCATATGTGATTTATATTAAAAAATTACGTATTTTTCTCTTTGTAAAAAAGTTTAAAAGATTTTTTTTTTAATTTTTTAAAAAACATTTTTTAAAAAACTATACAATGTTTTTCTTTTAAGAAATAAATATGTAAAAATGTTTTTTTTTAATTATTACTAAACTTTTTTTGAATTATTTTTTGTCATATATAAACACTTTTTAATTACAAACTGTTTCGAAAAAAAATATATAATTTTTTTAATAATTAAACACTTAAATTTTATTTTTTTCGAAAAAGTATTTTTAAAATAAAATTATTGTCAAAAAATATTTTTTCTATGAAAAACAATTTTTTCTTCCAAATAAATATATTTTTCTAACTAATTTTTATTTTCATATTATGTTACTTTCTACGATAATACCATTCTTGACATTCATTTTTGACTGTTGCTTTTCTTAATTCCCAAATCCACTCTTATGCGCATTTTTTTAATAAAACATGCATTTTTTCCTATATGTAGGGGTCATCTTCTTATCCATTGCATTGTACGTTCCGTATTTCGTATAGTCTCTTCTGACGCGGGTATGTTACTCAATCCTCGAACATATATAGATAAGGAATGTACCACTTATAATGTTTTTCAAACAACATAAACACATTTTATATACATATATCGGTTAACTGCCTACGTTATATTTTTATGAAAAAAATTGTGTTGATTTATCCTGTATTTATTCACACATCTGTTTTATTTCCTTTGCTAAAAATTATTTTTTTTATTACTAGAAACAGTACAATTTATTACTGAAAAAAATTAATATCGCTAAAAAATGTTTTTTACTTGCTTAATATTATATTTACATGTTCAAATTATTTTTTTATTTGTAGAATCCTTTTTTCCCTTTATTGTGCAAGAAAAAAAGTTACGTAAATGTATGCATTAATATATGATCACAAATGTTGATATAAAATGTCTATGCGCAAATAAACAATGGGTCCTGATAACGTCTGCCAATCATTAATATGCTTGACATAGTTTCATTTTGTTGCCAACCATTTTATAATTTCTTTAGCCATTTTATAATTCAAATCGTACTGATCAAGTCTTCCTACGTCGCCTTCAATCCATTGAGAGAGAGATGCGATATGTTAGGTTATCAATATTGCGCCTTACACGACTACAAGGTGTTCAACTACCACATGCACCCATAATCAATGATACTAATGCACATTCGACTAGCGGTTTACATCCACCAAATGGTAAAGCTATACGCACAACTTCGTTTCCTCAATAGTAAGAATTTTATAATTTATCCACATGTTATTCCTGTTTAATAATGTTTTGTGGCATTGCAGTTAATTGTGAGAATCAACCAATTGTCCGCACATCCACAAATATGAACGTCACAACAAATAGCTTGCGTCGTATGGATAGGTCGATTTTCGATGAGTATCGCATTACGATAGTTACATAAGATATAAGATATGATAAACATAAAACCATATACATGAAACTCAATACGTGAACTAATCTTACATCTTCTCTACAACAAACACATACCAATTACGTTCAAGGCGTCATAATATTGTTGCACGATCGTCTTTTGGTCACCCACATCAACATGCTCCCACTACAAAGCGGTTATGTGGATTGAGGAAAAAACACGAGACAACCCCAAATCACGACCTAAATTTACATTATGCTGCAAGGGCGGACAAGTGATGCTACCTTCCCTACCCATCACACCGGAGTATCTATAGGCTCAATTCTGTAACGCTAGATTCAAAGAGCATGTACGAATGTATAACTCAATGTTGTCTTTCACATCAATGGGAGGAAAAATAGATCACATTTTATAACATCCTCCCAGTCACGAAGAATGAGGTATGTAGAGTACACATTTTATAACATCCTCTACAACGTATGGTGCATTAATATTTGTTTCTCATTAAAATCTACTTATATCTTCTCAACTTTCTAATACGTACCAGATTGCAATTTTCATCCCGCAACTCAGTAGATGCGTTTACATCAAGACATGGGAATTTCGGAAGGCTATGTTCAGGAAATATGGATTTATCCAATACGAGTACGCTGAAAATCCATATTTAGAGTGGCTCAAAGTAAATGAATATAGCTGTCATTTCTGCAAAAAAGTAGTTGTCGCCAGTTTTAACGACTACTTCATTTTAAAATTCACTTTCTAATGTAGTTTTTTCTCTAACTTGGATTTTATGACTATGGTTTGTTCTAAGACATTATGGATCTTACCATTCATTTCCTCTTACTCATTTTAAGTCATACTCTCTATTCACCACATCAATATATATACATGGTCATGACTACGGCTACGATCTTCTTTTGAAATACTAATATTAATTACATTTTAATTTATATATTCGAATAAAATATTTCAACACGAGTTACGCCCGCCCGTGCATCGCATGGGCCACCACTAGTGTATATATATATATATATATATATATATGCACCACTATGATATACATATACTAATACAACACCCCAATGCTAAACCTGTAGTGCATTGCATACTCTGCTATCATGTCCCGGCACATCTCATACTCTAATGAGGACTTTCGGTTCGAAAATCTCCCACGAACCATATACATAAATCACACATAGTGGCGGAGAACATAGTTCACATACCTATGGGTCATGCACATACCTACGCTCCCATAGTCAGCTGACTTATGAACGCACAAATAAGTCTTCATACGAGTCAAATATCCCCCCGAAGGTCACCCAGGATAAGACCGTCTCTACACAACCCCCCCGTGATAGCAAGTAGTTAGGTATGTCATATAAATAATGTTAAACAAGTAATAGGTATTCCCACATCCTATTAATATTTATAGGTATTCTCTCCAACCTTCTTGTATATATTCCATACGTATTTCATTCTCATTATTATGTATTTTATAGTATAACTAAATTAACAAAATTCTTTAGTAATTTCCAGAGTAACTCTTCTTTTCGGTTTAATTAAATTATAAAGCTCACATACTTTCTCGTAGACCTACCTCATTTCAAATCTGTTAACTGGTAATTTGTCTCACTCGTAAGGACTGGGAAATCCCAAAACTGCCCCTAAGAAATTTTCCGAAAATCCATCCTGTCGCTCAAACCAGATGGCATGTTGTTCGAACGACTTCTATGTCGCTCGAGCGACTTCACGCGAGATGCAATCTCGCTTGAACGGCTTCGCGCGACTTCACGCGAGACCCACTGTTTTGTATTTTACCCAGAGTTCCAGCGTTTTTCCACCATTGTTAACCCTAAAACCTCTAAATTAACATCCCAAACTCCAAACAATCAATCCCTAATTGAATTCTAACAATTATACATGGATTCTAACATCCTAACATCATTATATCATTATGAATCATCACATAATTATGAAATCCCCAAATTATTTACTAAACCCCTAATTCTTCAATTTCTTATTCAAGAACACATGTTTTCCAGATTCGTTCTTCACATAAGTTCATCAAAATGTGATTTCTAATCTACATACAAGGAGGGTTTCTATTTAACAAATCTCATATTCAATTTACACATCCTAATTCTCCAATTTTCATCACTTTTATGAATCAAAACATGTTTAGAACATCCCTATACTAACATGAGATAAATGCTAAGGTACAACAAGTAATAAACACTTTCCTCGAATTAGTGATCTGATTTCTTGACGTTGTTTGTATGGGTGTGTTCCCCTTGTCCCGATCTACGCGGTGGTGGTGGTGGTGGTTGTGCACAGTGATGCTAATCGAGCCTTCCCTCTTGGAAATTGGTTCTCCCTCGCACTTTCTATGGCCGCTCTTACTTTTTGTATCTCTTAACCCTAATGGACTTATTTTGGCTGATAAAAATAACTCCTAATTTTCGTCCATTAATTAAGCCCAAAAATATAATTTACCATAATGCTCTCTCGGGGTGCCGGTTAGGCCTAAAATTGCCCCGGGATCCAAAATAAACACCCGGGTATACTATTTTGACTATCTCGACCCTTCCAGACTCAACGGCGCACTCAAAATGAACATATGAGCTACCCAAAAATAATTAATCTTTTATTCCATTAAACTAGTCCCGACACGACTCACATGCGCGTCTGACTTAATTTACTAAACTGTCGTATTTCTTATTCTAGACAATTTATCGAAGTGTATAGTTCCATATTACATATCACACAATAATATTAAATCAATAAGTATTAACCCTCGGCACTAGTTAATATTTATTTTAAATTCGGATTGATCAATAATTAAATTCTCACATTTTAATTCAATTAATCCCACAATAATAATTAATCTCATAATTACTTAAATCATAAAAATATGGGGTATTACATCATCAATAATTTTTCTTTTCATTTAAGGAACTTTACCATTTTTAGGTTGAACTAGAAAATAGCTAATGTACCTCAAGCGTAGAACTTCTTGAGCTATTAACCATTGATCGATTGGATGCATTCACTCTCTGACTTTGAGATTTGACAATACCTCGATCCTCCTACTCCTTTCAAAACGAATGGACCTTCCTAAGGGCTTGAATTTTGAGGCTAACATGCTCCTCATATGATGAGTTCATGCTCACAAAACTATGTTTCCATTTGGAATTCTCTAGGCTTAACTAGATTCTCGTAAGCTCTAAACAACTGATGAGTTTGAACTATGAAGTTTTTCGTAGCTCTATCACTATGCTCATCCAAAGTATCTAATTACAAATGCCATTAATCACGAACTAAATTATATCTTAGGGACACTTGTGTTGATGGAACAACCAATTTATTGGTAGGATGGATCTATGTTGTAGACTAGAAATAATGGGGTAAAATCAGTTAGTTTCCCTAATAAAACCCACATTTTTAACATATATTTTAACATATTCTTTCAAATATTGATCAGTGTCTTGTTAGTTGCTTCGCCTGACCATTCTCTTTGGGATAAGAGATGGTCAGGTTATTATGGATGGTCTTGTATTTTTCTACAAGCAAACTTATATCTTTGTATATGAATTGCTTGACATTATCTATGAGGGTGACCTTTGGGATGCTAAATCTGCATATTATATATTTTGGAATGAACTATGCTACTACTTGAAAATAAACTTTCTTAGAGTAATTACCTTTCTCTACTTGGTATACAACTTTGTAACAACTAGAATGATGGCTTTCCCATGAGAGGCCAAGCTGATTTTTCCTGCCATATCAAATGCCCATGTTTGGAACGGGTATGGAGAAGCTAGGTTTTGAAAACTCACCAAGGGACATGATCTATATTTCCATGAATTTGGCACACTTTACACTTCTTTACGAAACTTAAAGAGTCATCATCCATAGTTAGATAATAGTACCCCAAGGTCATTATCTGATCATATAATTTGGCATCACCCATATGTGAAGGCTTGTGGGCTTATTTAAATACTCTTGACCCTTTTTCTTATGACACACATCTCAAGGCCTTCCTATTGAGTTGTACATTTTCCAAGTGGAAACTGACCACTCTTTTCTTCAAATAAATCTCATCAGTGCTCTTAGTAGGTAGGTTTCCATCTTTAAAATATGCAATGTAGGGTGTCCTCCAATCTTTCAGAGCTTCCACAAAATTCACCTTCATTGTCTAATCAAACTAGGTTTGGCACTTCAAACAACCTTATTGTATGTAAGCATCCTATATACTCAGAGTGGGCCAATAACAGCCCCTCGCTGCAGATGCCTATGGAGTGGGATGTCTATGTCCCCACGGTTCTTGTCGAATATGGTTTTAAATTCCCATTGGGCTTCCTCTTTCACACACATCATGCTAAGAAAGCACTCGGAGCTTTAAAATACATCATACCCTGCATCATGTGAAAATTTTCCAATTCTGACTTCATCTTCCCTTCGCATGTCTATAATTGCATCATAATTAAAAATCTCCAATTTGTAGGCTCTTCACTCAAGAATAGAGATCTTATTGTGGTAGGCGTTGTTCTTCGCCTGATAGTAATCATGGCCTCTGGCACCTCCATGACTAATTTATGAGCAATCATTGACAAGAGCATTCGGGTTCCTGTTCATCACCCTCAGGTTCCTCTCTATTTTGACAACTAACAACTGGCCCAACAACCTTTGAATTATTGCTCTATATGGAGAGAGGTTTGCATGCTTGAGCATGAGTTACCCATTAACTTACTAAACCACCAGATTGGAATCTCCTTATATAAATATTACTCTAATGCCTCTTCTTAAAGCCTCCGGTGGGCCAAGTATAATAGCCTCATATTTTTCTTCACTATTAGAGAACTTGAAATCTAACTTGTAGGATAGAGTAATATTCTTTTTATCATTGGGGAGTATGAGCTGTCAAATTCCTGTAATCCCCCGTGATTTTGGAGCGTAATATCGTTTTATAAATTTAAAGTAGGAAAAATATATTATTTGGATTTAATTATTTTTATTATATAAAAATGTTGGTTTTAATGTATAAGATATAAGGTTTTAATCGAATTTGAAATCAGGAACAAAATTTGTTTTTTCAAGTTTTTTTCTTTGTCGGCTAAATAAGGGGAACAAATTCACCCCTGGGGGGGAACAAGTTCACCCGGGGGAAATGGATTTGGCCCTGGGGGGAATTGATTCATTCTGGAGAAGATTTGGAAAATTTTCTTATTTTTAGGTGTTTGTGTTAGTTTCAAGCTCTTTTGATTTCATATTTTAAAAGGGCTCGGGCTTTGACTTTATCCAACACTTTTAACTCATCTAAAAACGTAGTAGCCTCCCAAGTATTTTTTTTTCTCTCTTCTATAAAACCTAAAACACCTTAAAAATAAGTTTCAACTCAAGTTTTGAATATTCAAATCAAGTTTTCTCAAGATCAACCAAGAACAATTCTTTGTTATTTTTGCCAGAGGATTGCAACTATGTAATTAGAATTTTGAGTTAACATTATTTTGATTATATTGAGGTACGAGGCTTATACAATATGCTCCTCTAAATCACTCAAGATTATATTTCTTTTTCCTCATTTATTTATATTCCTCTAGAAAATATTACGGTATTTATTGGAATCCCATGTGTTATTCGATCAAAATATTGTGTATATGTTTATTTGGGCATTGTGCCATGATATTTTAGTATGACATTGAGAATGGTTACCAACCAAAAGTCCAAAATTTCAATAACCGGAATAAGGCTTTGAGATTCCTAGGTGTGGTGAAGTAAGGCTTGGTGACCCATTAACGTGTAATTAAGAAATGAATATTGTATAATGTTTGGGATGTCATATCGGACTTGTATACAGTTTTCTTATTGCTTAATTTTTGTTTACTGTTATCGTATTGGGCACATAGTCTTATCATATTGTACACTTCCCTATCCTTTTTCATAGTGATAGGAAGTGTGGATTTGGACGATATTAGTTTATAAGGAATATTGAAAGCACATCATTTTCAAAATATTATTTTTGCACAAAATTAGTTTTGTAAATATTTGAGATCTTAGTGTTATTTATCAGTTAAAAACGTATTTATTTTGAGGTGTAAATTATAAATAAATTTTCTATTAAGAGACTTTTAAAATTGTCTTGTATATTGGATTATTAATTGGACATTATGTATTTTGGTGACTCGTTATGTTTATTTTTGTTGAATATAGATGCTATGAATGGACTATTAAGAATTATAGTTTAGTTTTAAGAAAATTGAGGACTCGAAATTTTGTGGTTGTCACAAATGGTATCATAGCATGGTCTTAGCTGTTGTAGGTTTTGAGTATCTTATAGCTTTTACGATACCGATCTTTAATTCATTTTATTGATTCTTACTCTCTAAGATATTGGATCTAGCATATGTGTTAATTGTGTTTCTCAGAGATAGGTAGTTTTATGTTAAGGCCGTTGTAGGCATTGAGGTTAGAAATAGTAATGTTAATGTAAGGATCCTTAGAGTTTATTTTAGAGACGAGATTTATTTTGCAGACCATTAGTACCGATGTTAGGCACTTCTAGCTTTGATGTTGTGATGTGATTTGATTTGAGGACTTTAGCGTTGGATGTCTTTTGGAGATGGATTCGTGTGGTGATTTTTGGGAGAGCGTGATATGTTTTATTTTCATAGTTATGCTTATATGTATGGTTAAGATATATATTGTAGTTTTTTCGTGGGCTACGTGCGTGTAGGATTAGATGTACAGGCGCCCAATCATGGAACTCTATTGGAAGGTATATGTGATACTTATTTTATTTGCATGACTTTACGTTTTACATTTACACTCCATCGAATTTCAAGGACAAATTCCAATATTAATGGAGGAGAATGTATTACCCTGTGATTTTGGACCATAAATATCTTTTTATAAATCTTGATGTGAAGATCCTTAGAGTTTATTTTAGATATGAGATTTATTTTGTAGATCATTAGTATAGATAACAGGTATCTCTAGTGTCAATGTGATTTAATTTGAGGATTGTAGCATTACGATGACTTTTGGAGATAGAATCGAGTTGTGATTCGTGGGAGGCCGTGGAAAGTTTTAATTTTCAAGTTATGCTTTTATATATGTTTAAGATATATATTTTACTTTTGTTCATGGGATAGGTGCGTATAGGATTGAGTGTATGGGAGACTAATCATGGCATTCTATTAGTAGGTATATGTGAGCCTTATTTTATTTGTGTGACCTTATATTGTACGTTTACACGCTGTCGAATCTCAAGGATGTGATTCTTGTATTATTGTGGGAGAATGTAATACCCCCATGATTTTGGACTGCAAATATATTTTTATAAATCTAAATTTGGAAAAATATATTTATGGATTTAATTATTTTTAGTATTTAAAAATGTTTGTTTCGATGTATAAGAAATAAGGTTTTAACTGGATTCGAAATTGGGAACACAATTGGATTTTTTTCAATTTTTTTTCTTTGTCGGCTGAATAGAAGGGAACAAATTCCCCCCCCCCCCCCCCCCCCCCGGGGGGGGGATAGATTTACCTAGGGGGAATCAATTTGGTCCAGGGAAGATTTGACAAACTTATTTTTAGGTGTTTGTGTTGGTTTCAAACTCTTTTTTTCCTATATTAAAAAGGCGCTAGTTTAGACTTTTTCTAACACTTTTAACTCATATAAAAAAGCAGTAGACTCCAATTATTCTTTCCTCCCTTTTACAAAACCTAAGCCCCATTAAAATCCAGTTTAACATCACATTTTGAAGATTCAAATCATGTTTTCTCAAGATCAACCAATAATGAGTCTTTATTATTTTCGCGAGAGAATTACAACCATCTAATCAGAATTTTAAGGATGCATGTTACAAGTTTTCACATGTTAACATTATTTGAATTATATTAAGTTAAATTCTTTACACAGTATACTCCTCTCAATCTCTTGAGAGTATTTTTCTTGTTCCTCATTTACTTGTATTCCTCTAGAAAATGTTATGGTATTTAGTGGAAACCCATGTGTTATTCGATTGAAATATTGCGTACTTGTTTATTTGGTCATGGTACCATGATATTTTAATATGACATTGAGAATGGTATCCCACCCAAAGTCCAAATTTCCAACAACCGGAATAAGGATTTGAGATTCTTAGGTAAGGTGAGGTGAGGACCAATGACCCATTGATGTGTTATTGAGAAATGAATTGGTACAATGTTTGGGGTGTCACATTAGACTCGTATATGGTTTTCATATTTATGCATACTTGTTTACTATTATCATATTGGGCTTCTATTCTTGTCATGTTATGTACTTCCCCGTCTTTTTTCAATAGTGATAGGTAGTCGTGGATTTGGATGATATTGGTTTATGAAGAATATAAGAGCACGCCATTTTTAAAATGCTATTTTTTGTACAAAATTAGTATTGAAAATATTTAGTATCTTATTTTTATTTATTAGTGTAAAAATGTATTTATTTCGAGGTGCAAATTATATATAATTTTTTTATTAAGACTCTTTAAATTGGGATGTACATTGGATTATTATTTGGACATTATATATTTTGGTGACTCATTATATTTATTTTTATGAAATATTACTGCTTTGTATTGATTTTTGAGGATTTTAGTTTAATTTTAAGCAAAGTGGCGATTCTAATTTTTCGGTTTGTCACAACTCCGTACTCCATTATTCCATCTCATATAATAAATAGGATTGGAAGTTATACCCTGGTATCTCCTCACTCGAAGGTTCAAATTTTGACATGGGATGTTGACGAGGAGATCTGCCCCAACTTGGACCTTAATGGCCTTTAGAGAAAGGCACTTAAGATGATATTTTGAGAGTATCAATAACCATCTTGCTACTATCCATACCAAGACAATCCGCGTAAGAAAGTATTTGATGGGATCGAATTGGTTGATAATATGCACCATGAAGGCAAGAAAGTAATGTCTCAATTTCTGCGCTATAAAGACTAAATACAGATAATGACTTTTTACATTCGTATACCTAGACTTTATTCCCGAATCCAGATCTATTGATGCAAAAAAACTGGACCGAATCCCATTTTTATGATCACAGATAAATAGATAAAAGCAATCCAATCAAGCACATGAGAGACAAAGATTTTTAAAGTGGTTCGGCTATAAGAAAAAGCCTATGTTCACTGTTATTTTATTCCCAGTGATTAAGAATAGCACAATGTGGTGGAGAGAGGGTCAAAAGGTGTGTATCTTGTGTATGGTCTCTCATCATTGTCAGATTTCTCTCCACTCTGGCTAAGGGAATACATGTATTTATAGTGATGGGAGATAAAGAGATACAAGGTCTTTATACATTCAGACATTTATGTCTAAATACAATGAATCTAATTGTTGGCCTTCTATGGTGGTTGATCCTCCTTGAATTGCTTGGTATGCTATGTGTTGTCATCTATTAATACAGTATAAATGTACATTAAGGCTCATTAAATGCGTTGTCATCGTCATTAATGCACATTAAATTCATAGTTATCCTTTGATCTTCCTGGTTGGTATGCCGACCAACTCTCCTCGGGTGTTGACTAACTCTCCTCGGGTTCCGACCAACTCTCCTCGGGTGTCGATCAACTCTCCTCGGGTGTTGAATATTGCCACGTAGGATGACATGTGTCCTTTTCTAATTGGTCCTCGTAGATGGAAAATTTTTGCGTCAACAGAAGCCCCCAATGGTCCATGCTCGATGGTTTACTAAAAGGATGGAGTATTTATTCTGCAGTGTTTCTCGGTGCTCGTGAAATTCTTTATCTACCTTCTTGACTTGTTCAACATTAAGTGCACTATCTCCTGGATGACATATGATGCATGATGATCGATGGTTGCTAACATCTCTTTTGAGGAACTCCGTTTGTTAAGTGAACTTGTGCTATGTATCACCCCTGGGAATTTAGATGCAGCCATGCAGTATGCAGCTTGTAGCTTGTCATAATCTTCAAGTATGTTGATTGGTTTGCTAGCCGAGCAACTGCCATTCTGTCGAGAAACTGAATGCTAACTTCATGTGCTTGATTTTTCTGATTTATACTCCTCTGAATACTTTATCGAGTAACATACTAGCTTTTGAACCCAAATCTTCAATCTGATTAGTACCGAGCTTGTGGTGGACTTCGAAACATTTTCACAGAACTTCTTTTTAAATATGAGATATCAATGCTGTAGATGCTGGATTTGACTCCAGAACTTTAATAGCATGTGCACAATAACTCCTGAATATGCCTCCTGAACTTCTGAATACACCTCCTGAACTTCTGAATACGCCTCCTGAACTTCAATATACCTCCTGAACTTCAATATCAAAAATAATTCCAGAGCAAGTAAAATAACTCCTGAATGATGATTGGTCGGGCCCCGACCATGTGAGTTTGTGGAGTTGAATTTGATGCTCGACTGCATGATGTTATGAGAATGTGCCACCGAATGAATAACTAAATCTTTAATAGAAGCCCCCAAGTATGGAATATAAACTTTGAATGCTTTCTTTGTTGTTTGCTGATGAATATACATATGTTGAAAGACAGATTGTCCTGTTTTGCATAAACAATGAAACTTGCTCCACCTGCTGTATAATTATAGTGACTTGTCACTCTTTGTGCCTAAGCAATGAAAAAACTTTCATCCCATGATCCGGAGTTGATTGTAAATTTTTGTTCCTGACCAACCGGAGTTGGAAGAGATTAATTTCCTGACCAACCGTAGTTGGTGGATTTTTATTCCCGACTAACCGTAGTTGGTGGATTTTTATTCCCGACTAACCGTAGTTAGTGGATTTTTGATAATAAACGATGGAGACTTCCTCGGAGCTGACCAACGGATTGTTGGGAATAAGATATAATAAATGCTGGAGACATCCTCAACAAATTGTTGGGAATAAGATAATATAAATTCTAGAGACCTCCTTGAAGCTGAATATATATAGAGAGAAGAAATTTTCCGAGCTCCATGATGAATATAAATAAGAATTACCCCGACCAACTGTCCGTTGGGGGTAAAATATTATAAATGTTATAGTTCTTCCTCGGAGCTGAATATGATAATGAATATCTCGCCGAGTTCCATGTTGAAATGAATATACAATATGAATCCCAAGGGATATATAGAATAATGTGTGCTTGAACCGATATCTGTGCCTGAATATAAATAAGAATTGCCCCGACCAACTATCCGTTGGGTGTGAAATATAATAACTGTTGTAGCTTTTCCTCGGAGCTGAATATGATAATAAGTATTTCGCCGAGCTCCATGTTGAGATGAATATAGAATATGAATCCCAAAGGATATATAGAATAATTTGTGCTGGAGCAGATATCATAGCAATAATAAAATCAATAGTTCCTCACTGAGGTGAAATTTCATAATGCTGAGCAATGATCATAGTTTCCAGAAGTTTAAAATTGTTTCCGAGCATTCGTCGGCGTTGAATCTTGTACCTGTAAAAATTAATAACTTGCTCTACTATATGTGTAGGCTGAATTGATTAGTCATGAGAATAATTTACTCATCCAATCAATATATGATATGTATATTCTTGAGAAATAAAAATACTAATTTCCAAAAATGAAATAATATATGTTGGCTGATATGTCGAGGCAAAATTGCCTAATGCGGAGCAATAATAGTTTCTAGAGGTTTAAGATTGTGGTCGAGCTTTCGTTGGGATTGAATCTCGTCCCTATGAAATTTCAATAAGCTGCCCAAGCACCTGTCGATACTAGAGAAAATAATTATTATCATGAGAATAATTATTCAGCCAAACAATATGTGATGTGTATCAGCATAAAATAATAAAAATTTCAAAATATGAAATAATATTTTGGTGCCATATGTGTATTTTGTGAGCAAATTTTGATAAAAATGCTGGGCATTTTAATTTTAAGTAAAAGACTAAATATAAATTTGTTTAGAAAATTTATTCTAAGGTTAAGCTTTGGGTTATATTTTATTTAGCTTTACAAGATTTATTTTATTAGAGAAGTGTAAAGCTATGGTGATGATTTTAAGAAATGTGAAGTGTGAATTAAGAAATATTAGGGAGCTATGGTGATGATTTTAACTTTGTGAAAATTAATAATTTGGGCAACTAAATATCAATTTCGAAATATGAAATAACATGCCTTGTCCCAAATGTGTGTCATATGAGTAGATTTTTTATCAAATGTGTATCATATAGGATATTTATAATATTTTTTGTAGTGCCCACAAATATTAAAAATATATTGATTTTCAAAAAATTATTTCAGTTGGTCGCATTATTTTCTATTAGTCATTGTTAAAAATCAAATTGGTTGGGGTAAGAAACCAAAGCTTCAAATGTTTATTTTGACAAAGTCAAATTGGAAAAACCATTTGTTTGCCAATATCATTTCTGGCCAAAACCTGCCGCCATCCAGATGTTCATGTATCAGAATAGCCGACCAACATATTTTACTATGCCGACCAACATATAGTTGGTCGGAAACCCCAATGCCGACCAATAATTGATATTGCCGACCAAGAAATAGTGATCTTCGTTCACCAAAGTTACTGCCGACCAAGAAATAGTGATCATCGTTCACCAAAGTTACTGACGACCAAGAAATACTGATCACCGACCCATGATATATACTGCCGACCACCATGGATGACGAGTATTGACAACAAGGTTGATGATAACAGATCATTTTTTTTTTGTTCTCTCTTTTAATGCCGGCCAGTTGTGAACATGCCAAGGAATAACGAGTGGTCGAGAAGCTCTTAACATGTTCAAATGTTGTTTTGAGGAGATTTTAGTGATGTTGCCGACCAACTTCATATAACACCGACCAATAAATAGTAGGTCGGGAAGCTTTTCAAACTGTGAAATCTTGTTGCCGACCAATAAAAGAGGTCTGGTGCGTTTGCCATCTAATTAATGTTCATCTCAGTGTGCTTCTTGATCTCCAACTTCTACCAACATATGGGGTTTTCATACCTCATTGCCGATCTAGTCTGTTGGTCACACAGGAGTCGCCGACCAAAAAAAAAATTGTAGTTGCAAAAATTATGTTTCTTACCCATAGGAGTAAAATTGTTGAGATGTCGAGATTTGAATAAATCAATATTCTTGGTCGAAATCTGTGTGGATGCGATTTGAATATCAATCGCCATTTTTAAGATCTAGCATCTCTTGAAGAGAGAAAAATAGAATCCAGAGTCTTGGTTTCTTCTAATAATCAGAATCTGATGACTGGGATACAAAAATATATATTCTTGACTTGTTGATGATTATCTTCTTCAACTATCACAAAAATTTACAGAGACATTAGATCAAAAATTGAAATTAGATCCGAAATCAAGACGTGTTTGTCCCCCATTCTGGTTCCTTACTATCGATGGAAAATCCTCTGATATATCGGTGGAATCATTTGAATATTTTTTATTCAGTTCAAAAAAATTTGATACAGGGGATCAACATAGGGGTATATTTATCCCCAGACTAATTTAGGATATTATGGTATCTTTACATACCTCCGATAGTAGAAAACTATCCAAAATTAAGAATTACGATATATATAAATCGAAAGGACGAGGAGAGTTGGTCTGGGTCAGAACTTTCTGGAGAGAGAAAATTTGTCTTGATATTTGCACATATTATATTATTTCTCCTTTAAGGAGATAAAATAATATCTCTTTTATATGAGTATATACATATGAGATTCATTTGGAAATCTTTTAATTTGTGTATGCACTAACCATGTGATCGATTTCAATTTGGGGATCTGGTGAATTTTAGACTCATAAATATTACACAAATCCTTACATACATGGATCCACTTGAAAATTATCTAAACCAATACGTTTAAAACATGGGCGCACCAATTTCTGGAAACCCAATATGTATCCAAATTTTCTCATAATTGTGTGGAGGAATTATACATTTATGGAGATTTATAAAAATTGATTCAACAATTTGTGAATATAAAATCATAATTGAATTAAAAGATGTATGCACAATATATATAATTGATTTGATCTCTAAGTTTATGGATATAAACATATGAGAATCATGATTTGAACAAAAAGATGCGTGCATATAATTAGTTATACGTAGAGAAAATAAAAACTTAGCTTTTGATGGAGAGCAATAATTGTAACACAATTCCCACAGATGGCGCCAATCTGTTGATGCAAAAAACTGGACCGAGTCCCATTTTTATGATCACAGATAAATTGATAAAAGTAATCCAATCAAGCACATGAGAGACAAAGATTTTTAAAGTGGTTCGGCTATAAGAAAAAGCCTACGTCCATTGTTATTTTATTCCCAGGGGTTTACAATAGCACCATATGGTGGAGAGAAAGAGAAAGAGGTGTATGTCTTGTGTATGATCTCTCATTGTTGTCAGATTTCTCCCCCCTCTGGCTAAGGGAATATATGTATTTATAGTGATGGGAGATAAAGAGATACAATGTTTTTATACCTTCAGACATTTATGTCTACATACAATGAATATAATTATTGGCCTTCTATGATGGTTGATCCTCCTTGAATTGCTTAGTATGATATGTGTTGTCATCTATTAATACAGTATAAATGTACATTAAGGCTCATTAAATGTGTTGTCATCTTCATTAATGTACATTAAATGCATAGTTATCCTTTGATCTTCCTGGTTGGTATGCCGACCAACTCTCCTCGAGTGCCGACTATCTCTCCTCGAGTGCCGACCAACTCTCCTCGGGTACCGACCAACTCTCCTTGGGTGTTGATCAACTCTCCTCGGGTGCCGAATATTGCCACGTAGGATGACATGTGTCCTTTTCTGATTGGTCCTCATAGATGGAGAATTTTTCCGTCAACAGAAGCCCCCTGGTGAACCCTTTGTCTCTTTATCTCCCATCACTATAAATACATGTATTCCCATAGCCAGAGAGTGGAGAAATCTGACAACGATGAGAGACCATACACAAGATACACTCCTTTTTCTCCCTCTCTCCACCACATTGTGCTATTGTAAATCCCTGGAAATAAAATAACAGTGGACGTAGGCTTTTTCTTATAGCTGAACCACTTTAAAAATCTTTGTCTCTCATGTGCTTGATTGGATTGCTTTTATCTATTTATCCGTGATCATAAAAATGGGATTCGGTCCAGTTTTTTGCATCAACAGATTGGCGCCGTCTGTGGGAAAAGACATAAATCTTTTCCTCCTTATTAGAAAAGATGGAGATCATCATCAAAAGCTAAGTTTTTCTTTCTTTTTATATGAACCATTACGTATATTGTTTTATTCAATCATGAATCTCGTATATATATTCACTAACTTTTATTTTTTAGAATCCATATAACATTGTTATACAGAATGATTTATCATATTATATGCAATCTGAAATTGAGGGATGTTAACCCCACTGTTGTGTTCACATATAGATACGAACGGTCATGTCAAAATTGGATAATTTTTATTGTTGATTCTAAAATGAATTTTGAAAGATCTTTGATGACTATTCATATCCCCATTATATTTTTAGTCAGAGAAGAGGAAAAGTTAAAATCAAAAACAATTTTCTCTCTCTCGATAATCACAATTCTGACCCGGATCTGCTTCAAAAGTTCTCATCAATTTGATTCATAAAAAAATAATAATATATATATGTTTATATTCAGTGTTAGACAATTTTCATCATGAACGTTAAGCATCTATGACTCTTCTTGAAAATGTTCTGGGCAAACACGTTTATATAATGAGTTACATCAAGGAAAAAGATTTCACATATGTTGATTCACATATTTCACATCTTCTACAAGGGAGTAAAAATTCAAAACCATTATTTTTCCTCTTGGATATTGATCGTATTTTCTCTTAGATCTGATGATTTCTATTTGTTGGTTATCTCTTAGATCTAAGAATTTTGATTTGTTACGATTTATTAATTCTGATAAAGATTGATTTATTGGTTCGATGATTGATTTTTGGTATAATTTTCGTAATGATTTTTATCATCCACCATATTTTTTATCTCCACAAATGGAAAATAGGAAGAAAACCCAAAATAACCTTCTCTCTCTTGAAAAACCTTTATCCACTTTTGTAAAGAAGATGAAAAATGAATAGTCGCTCAAGAAAGGGCAATGGAGAAACTTTCCCCAGGAAGATGAAGAAAATTTGGATTTATTAAATTCATATCAATCGTTTTGATTTCAACCGTCTACAGCAAAAAAAATAATGAAACTAGGCGGCATAAAAAAAAACTACAATTCAAGAACTATCATCCATCTCACAACTTGGTTCGGTTTCAGATCAACAAAAAATTTCAATCCCAGGATTATATTACTCTCCGATTCAAAGTCTGCCTGCCTTGGGCTTAAAGGTCCCATGAATCTGCAACTACTGGTTAGCATCAATTGTGTGAGGATGAAAAATCCAAAAGAAGGTCGCCGGATGAGTATTTCTGGTCGGTGAAAAACTATATGAATTTCTGCTCTGCTTAATCGGAATAAAGAAGTAATCTCCTCGGTATATCTCACTGACAAGTATTATTGGTCAGTAGTTTCGCCGGACTATTTTACTTTTTTTGTTGGTCGGCGGTCATTGTTTCTAACAATCACCTCCTTTACCAATGCGATCACAGTACCAAAGTGTAGAAGCGTGTATTCGGATCCCCAATTTTTAATTTTGACAATGAGAACAAACTTATAATTTACTTTTATAAAACACGAGATGATGCGGAAGCGTTAGGATGATGGTTCAATTAAAACATACAAATACCAAATTTGAATATTTTTAAAATTAAATCAAATTAAACCAAGTTAATTAATCCAATCCCTAGAATTTTCCTAAGTCATAATTATCAATATTCCGAAGTTAGGCCAAACCAATTTTTGCAAATGACTTGAATTAAACAACTTTACCCAATATTTAATTTAAGTCCAAATTAAATTGAGTGTGATAATTTAAACCAAATTTTATCTTGAATTATCCTAAGCATGCGTTCTAAATTATTTAAGCAAGATGAAATAAATCAATCACACTACGCCGCGATGTACGAGGAAAAACCCAAGACGAGAAAAAACCATGGATGGCCCTAGCCACAAATTCACTAGATACGGAATTATAAGTACAAGAAAAAAGACTTACAACACACGACTCGATCCCTCTCAAGCCCCGATGCTTCTTCTTGTAGAAACCTCTTCCTAGCGAATAACCTTGGAACACCACTGCGGTCTCGGAATCCACCGATAGGACTTTCTATGGTCACCGTCACCCGTACATGAAGCCTTTCTCCAAGCGGGTAAAGCAATGTAAACTTCTCTTCAATTCGGTGTAGAGAAAACCGGTGCCAAACTCCAAGCAATTGATATGTATATAAGAACTTGGAATAAATTCATTTGGGTGTAAACTAGAGTGGTGAATGATTTCCTCTTTGATAAAAATACACTCAAAACATGAACATTTTCCCAAATCAATTTTGCTCTCAAAACACTCTCTAAGAGATGAAAAGTTATGGAAATGTTAAGTTGGAAAATGCTCTTCCCGCACATGATAAAGTCTGAAAAAGTTGGTTAAAAACTAAGTGGGGAAGTGGGCAATAAACTGCCAAAAAACTGTTCCCGCCTGGCATCTCGTTCGAACGATATTTCGTTCGAACGACATTCTCGTTCGAACGAGTCTTCTAACGATGCTCCAGTATGGACTCGTTAGAAACTCGTTGGAAATCTCGTTAGAATGAACAATCTCATTCGAACGACATTTCGAATGACGGACCAGTATACCTTAGTGGGAAGTCGTTGGCAAACTCGTTCGAACGATATCTGGTTCGAATGAAAAACTCGTTCGAACGACATATCGAACGAACTTGCAGAAATTCGGAAAATTCGATTTTCGCCCAGAAAACTTTATAAACTTATTTTAAAGTTCTAATTAAATCTTTCTGAAAGTTAAAACACAGTTTTTATAAAACCTAACACCCAATAAACATTTTCCCAAGGTCATATATATATAATAATGCATTCATACCTTGGGAGCATGGAACTATAGTTGATGACGTAGAAACGAGGCACGCAAACCGGTATATTGATGAAGCTTTTATACTCTTTGCCGCTACGTCTTCAACAAACACTTCATAGGCTTGAGAATATTACAAATAAATACAATCCTATGAATAAATGTTTTTGTCCGGAATTGAGCCAAAACTATATATGGACTCAATTGGAAATTTATGTCCTTATAAATCTTTCCCTTTGGCTATTCCGGGACAAAAACCAAACAAAAATCCTAAAGGTCCGTCAAGCTCACTAGACTCAAAAAATAACCCACCCAAACTTGACTCAACCCAAGGATCAAGCACTTTGCCATTGAAAGATGCCGCTTTAGAAGAATTCCTACACACTTAAGCAAACTCATCAAATGCATAGGGAATATCAAAATATAAAATGCAATTAATTAATTACTCCCCCTAAATTAACTCTCCCCTTTATCAAATGACATACTTAGAAAGATGTCTCCCCCTACGATGAATCTCCCCCAAACTAAAATACGATAATAATAGGATTAGATACCATTTCTCCCCTATCATTCTCCCCCTTTTTGTTCAGGAATAGACAAAGGATAAAGAACAATTATAAAAGCATGTTGAAGCTTAAAGTGATAAGACATGAAAGCATATGGGAACAAAAGCATAACTAATCCAAAATAAATACCAGAACTAAAGTATACGCATAGAAGGACTAGAAAGCAAGGCAAAGGCAAAAAACAAAATATCATATATATATGTACTATAAATAGATCAAGAATGCACACACATATGTGTAGATATAAACACACAAATGACACACACAACATATAATAGGAGTCTTTCACACTCGTATCGCAAAAATGTGTCATATGGAAACGAAAGTGTAGGGGTGTGAACTAGCAACAATTAAATTTAGACCCAAACACTTAATAAACATTCACGGAGTTCTCATTTGATTGCAAACTTCATCACATTTAAATATAACCTCATGTGACAATTAGATTGAACTCAATGAACAAACATACACAATGCATACAAGCCTAGCAGATTGATGATTCTACAAACCAATAGAGTCATGACATGAAATACGCAACTAGGATAAACGGACATTGTGCAAACCGTTGATATACCATCCAATCTCCCTCAATTTGCATTTATATTTATTTTGAATGAATATATCAATCAAACATAGGCCTTGGCAATTTATTTTCTTTTTAATGCCATATTTTCTATTTTTAGGCCTTTGGACCACGTATTTCTTTTAGGTCCATTCAAAACGGTGGCTTAGAATCGCAAAGGATCACTTAGTCCTTTTGGAGCCCTTCCCCGTGCACATTTAAATTTATCATGTTTTCATTTTTCACACACATCTCACATGCAACGGATTTCGACATGCACTAGTCCTCCTAAGTCACAAATATGTAGATGACAAGATTAGTAGGAGAACACCTCACATAGCTCAAATATACATATGAAGTTAAAAATTCAAAGAAGCTCGTGCATGTTTGAATAGAGGCATATAAAAATAGAATTTATTTAAACAACACAAAATACAACTACTTCATAAAACAATGGTAAAGAACATAATAAGGATGGATAATCTAAACCAAAGGTTCTAGCCACGTGGGAGCGTAAACGATGGAATTCAAACACAAGTATATGCCACTTAAAGTGTGTCAAACTAAAATACACACAAAATAAAATATTTTTGAGTTTTAAAAATTTAAAAAAAAATATATACTCAAAAGACAAACAAAAATCATAATTCTAGCATGTGATAAGCATGGAGCATAGACTAGAAAATGATTAAACAAGCATACATTTAGCATGTGAATATATCATGAAGTACAAATGCTAAAGTATGCGAAACACTAACACATTCATCCTTTAGATTTTGCAAGGGAGGAAGCATGTGAAAGTAAATGAGAATCAAAAACCCTATTTTGCAAGGCAACCAAGTCGGATTTCTTAACCCAAATTAATGAAGAATGATTATCTTGGGGTGTTGGAACCTTAACTACCGTGGTTACATTACTATGGGATTTTTTTGGAATTCATTTAAGATCAAAACAAAATTTCCTAAGATGACCTTTTCGACCACAATGAGTACAAGTAAAAATATGTCAAAAAGATTTTCCTATGGAGTGATCTCTAAAATCTTTCCTAGTAGATTCTCCTAAAATGTTGGTTTTGGCTTTAGGGGTAAATTCATTACACGTATTGAAGCCTAAACCACAAGTGTCATTTTTAATTTGGACCGTTCCTAATATTTTATCTAGTTTTTCCGAACGACACTCCAAATCAAATTTGACATTACTAGAGTCTTTTAATTTATTTTGCAATTCTAAAATGTTAGACTCTAATAAAACATTTCGCTCTTCAAAAGAAAGAAGCTCCTTTTTCAAGGATTCCATTAAACCCCTAAGGCTATCTCTTTCGCCTTCTACATATTCAATCTTCTCTTGAAGAGTCCTCTCACGTGTCCTAAGGTCTTCTATTAAAGCATTTTCAACAACGACCTTGACACTCGCTCTTAAACTAGCTTCTAACTTCAAATTTGCTCTTTTCAATTTAATAGATTCTTTATAAAGCTCTTGAAAAGCATTTTGAAGTTCACTCACATTAACCTCTTCTTCATTTTCACTCTCTCTTTCTTCTCCACTCTCACTATCATAAAAAATAAGAGAATCATAAACAATGACCTTGGAAGTGTCATGTGTTAAAGTTTCATCAATCGATGAGTTCTCACTATCACTCACATGACTAGCCATAAAAGCCACAAAATTTTTCTTAGTGGGGGAATCGGGTCCCTCTTCTTTATCACTATCACTAAGGGTCGCATTATTGGCAGTGGGTCGTTTACCCTCTTTCCTTAGTTTAGTGGGGCACTCATAAGCCCTATGGCCATAACCTTCACAACCAAAACACTTATTAGACTCGTCCCTATCTAAATTTTCATTACTAGGTTTAGGGATCTTCTCGGCTTTAGAAATCTTCTCGCCTTTTTCATGCTTAGAAGTTTCAAATTTCTTAAAATCATTTTTCAATTTATCTTTGTTAATTTTAAGAAGTTTTCTAAATTTACGAGCAAACAAAGCCATGTCTTCCGAGTCACTATCACTCTCGCTCTCTACTACTTGTTTGACCTCTTTTCGGGCTTTTAAAGCAACGCCCTTTTCGATTTTCTTTTCAGTTTTAGAGGGAAACATATCTAGTTCATAGGTTTGTAAATCACCTACAAGCTCTTCGAATTTCGTAGAGGCTAAAGTTGGTAAAGAATTTAAAACGGTCACTTTTGGAATAAATATATCGGGTAGGGACCTTAAAATTTTCTTTACAACACGGTTGTCAGATATTTTCTCTCCCAAGTTAAAAGATGAATTAACAATATCAGAAAGTCTAGCATAAAATTCATCAAAAGTTTCTTTTTCATTCATTTTCATAGTTTCAAATTGAGTGGTGAGGTTTTGGAGTTTTGAAGCTTTAACGACACTAGTTCCTTCATGAGTTAATTGTAAAATATCCCAAACTTCTTTAGCGATCTCACACGTCATAATACGTCAGAATTCATCCGGTGTGACAGCGCTAAAAAAGGCATTCAAACCTCGAGAATTGAAATTAGAAAGTTTAAACTCATTTTCAGTCCATCTATCGGCGGGTTTGGGAACATGTTCATTTTCAACTAAATAAGTTGGTGGGGACCACCCGTTAACAACTGACATCCAAACTCTCTCGTCGATAGATTTTAGTGCCGATTTCATTCGCGCTTTCCAATACACGTAGTTTGAACCATCGAAAAAAGGAAATTTTGAAAGTGGGGAAAATTCCATTTTAGCAGAAAATTATTTAAAGATCTTTAACGAAATAATTTATAGCTTTGGATCTGATACCAATTTGTAGAAGCGTGTATTCGGATCCCCGGTTTTTAATTTTGACAATGAAAACAAAATTATAATTTACTTTTATAAAACACGAGATGATGCGGAAGCGTTAGGATGATGGTTCAATTAAAACATACAAATACCAAATTTGAATATTTTTAAAATTAAATCAAATTAAACCAAGTTAATTAATCCAATCCGTAGAATTTGCCTAAGTCATAATTATATATATTTCGAAGTTAGGCCAAACTAATTTTAGCAAATGACTTGAATTAAACAACTTTACCAAATATTTAATTTAAGTCCAAATTAAATTGAGTGTGATAATTTAAACCAAATTTTATCTTGAATTACCCTAAGCATGCGTTCTAAATTATTTAAGCAAGATAAAATAAATCAATCACACTACGCCGCGATGTACGAGGAAAAACCCAAGACGGGAAAAAACCTCCGACGGCCCTAGCCACAAATTCACTAGTTACGGAATTACAAGTACAAGACAAAAGACTTACAACACACGACTCGATCCCTCTCAAGCCCCGATGCTTCATCTTGTAGAAATCTCTTCCTAGCGAATAACCTTGGAACACCACCGCGGTCTCGGAATCCACCGATAGGACTTTTTATGGTCACCGTCACCTGTACATGAAGCCTTTCTCCAAGCGGGTAAAGCAATGTAAACTCATCTTCAATTCGGTGTAGAGAAAATCGGTGCCAAACTCCAAGAAATTGATATGTATATAAGAACTTGGAATAAACTCATTTGGGTGTAAACTAGAGTGGTGAATGATTTCCTCTTTGATAAAAATACACTCAAAACATGAACATTTTCCTAAATCAATTTTGCTCTCAAAACACTCTTTAAGAGATGAAAAGTTATGGAAAAGTTATGGAAATGTTAAGTTGAAAAATGCTCTTCCTGCACATGATAAAGTCTGAAAATGTTGGTTAAAAACTAAATGGGGAAGTGGGTGAAAAACTGCCAAAAACTGTTCCCGCCTAGCATCTCGTTCGAACGACATTTCATTCGAACGACATTCTCGTTCGAACGAGTCTTCTAACTAAGCTCCAGTATGGACTTGTTAGAAACTCATTGGAAATCTCGTTAGAACGAACAATCTCATTCGAACGACATTTCGAATGACGGACCAGTATACCTTAGTGGGAAGTCATTGGCAAACTCATTCGAACGACATCTTGTTCGAACGAAAAAATCGTTCGAACGACATATCGAACGAACTTCCAAAAATTTGGAAAATTCGATTTTAGCCCAGAAAACTTTATAAACTTATTTTAAAGTTCTAATTAATTCTTTCTGAAACTTAAAACACAGTTTTTATAAAACCTAACACCCAATAAACATTGTTCCAAGCTCCTATATATATAATAATGCATTCATACCTTGGGAGCATGGAACTATAGTTGATGACGTAGAAACGAGGTACGTAAACCGGCATATTGATGAATCTTTTATACTCTTTGTCGCTACGTCTTCAACAAGCACTTCATAGGCTTTAGAATATTACAAATAAATACAATCCTATGAATAAATGTTTTGTCCGGAATTGAACCAAAACTATATATGGACTCAATTGGAAATTTGTGTCCTTACACAAAGTTTTGTTCACTTGCACTAGGTTATCGGTGACTTGAAATTCATGTGGTCTCGACCTCCTATCTGTTGGTCGGTGAGGAACAAATTACCTTCTTTGCTGGTTGGCGACGAACATGTATTTTCTGATTCGAGTTAGTCGACATTCATAGTCGGCTCATCATACCTGGTCGACGATCGTTGGTCGGCAACAGCTATTACTGGTCGGCACAAGTTTGAACCTTCTCGGTCACATGATTGTACCAGAATCAAGATTGGCACAGGTTTGTAAAGGTCGGGAGATTCCCCGAATTCAAGTGGGCAACATCAATCTCTGGTCGACGGTCGTTGATTTCCTTTTCGACCAACACGATCACAATACAAAAGTATTTTTGCACAAATATAACACTTATTACTTCTCCGAATCACTCATTCTTGGTCGAGAGAACAACGACATCACCTAATCTTGATCGACGACCGGTATTGCACTGTTTGAGGTGTTCCCGACTTCCTATAACTGGTCGACGGATTCTATGGCTCCTCGGAGAATCTGTTTTCAGGCCGGTTCATGATATTTGCACATGTTGGGGTTATCGACCAGCGACGGAGGTTATGACGACCATCATCTGGCACCCATGTCTAGTCGGTGTTATATCATACTGGTCGGCATCAGCTTTAGACCATCTTTTATTGAACGTTAACCTCGTCGGACCATATTATATTAGTCGACAGCTATAGTGATGAACCTGGTGGAAAACCTCCACTAGGCCATCACTCTTGGTCAGTAGAAAAAAATTGAAGAAAGATAAGATTTCTCTGACTCTGTCAAAATCAATACAATAATGCTAAAAGACGAGAACCCCCTTATCATTTTCTAATTCCCAAACATCTTTTAATTTAATATTTGCGGGGATAAAAATTAAAATGCATACTTGATTATTTGCTAAATCACAATAACTTTATGTGAAAAATATTTTGAAACCAAACATGGATAAATTTCTTAAGTCCTTCACTTCGTTAAAAAAAGATTTTGATATTCTTACCATGAGAATATCTTTAAAATCAACTTATTTTTAGTATTTGTTTGGATTGTAAATAATATTACAAAAAGTTTAGATTAAAATAATTATGCCTTACTTATGGCATCTATTCGATAAAAATCTGCTCATATGACACACATTTGGGACAAGGTATATTATTTCGTATTTCGAAATTGATATTTAGTTGCCCACATTATTAATTTTAACAAAGTCAAAATCATTACCATAGCTTCCTACTATTTCTTAATTCATACTTCTCTAACAAAATAAAAATTTTAAAGCTAAATAAAATATAACCCAAAGCTTCACCTTAGAATAAATTTTCTGAACCAATTTATATTTGGTCTTTTACTTAAAATAAAAATGCCTAGCATTTTTATCAAAATTTGCTCACGAAATACATGTGTGGCACCAAAATATTATTTCATATTTTGAAAATTTTATTATTTTATGCTGATACACATCACGTATTGTTTGGCTGAATAATTATTCTCATGATAATAATTATTTTCTCTAGTCTCGACAGGTGCTTGGGCAGCTTATTAAAATTTCATAGGGATGAGATTCAATCCCGACGAAAGCTCGGCCACAATCTTAAACCTCTGGAAACTGTTATTGCTCCACATCAGGCAATTTTGCCTCGACATATCAGCGAACATATATTATTTCATTTTTTGAAATTAGTAATTTTATTTCTCAAGCATATACATATCATCTATTGATTGGATGAGTAAATTATTCTCATGACTAATTAATTCAGCCTACACATATGGTAGAGCAAAGTTATTAATTTTTACAGGTACAAGATTCAACACCGACGAATGCCCGGAAATAATTTTAAACTTCTTGAAACTATGATCATGGCTCAGCATTATGAAATTTCACCTCAGTGAGGAACTATTGATTTTATTATTGCTATGATATCTGATCCAGCACAAATTATTCTATATATCCCTTGGGATTCATATTCTATATTCATCTCAATATGGATCTCGGTGAAATACTTATTATCATATTCAACTCCGATGAAAAGCTACAACAGTTATTATATTTCACCCCAACGGATAGTTGGTCGGGGCAATTCTTATTTATATTCAGGCCCAGACATCGGCTCAAGCACAAATTATTTTATATATATCCCTTGGGATTCATATTGTATATTCATCTCAACAAGGAACTCGGCGAGATATTCATTATCCTATTCAGCTCCGAGGAAGAACTATAACATTTATTATATTTTACCCCCAACGGATAGTTAGTTGGGGTAATTCTTATTTATATTCAGCATGGAGCTCGGAAAATTTCTTCTCTCTATATATATTCAGCTTCAAGGATGTCTCCAACATTTGTTATATCTTATTCCCAACAATCCGTTGGTCAGCTCCGAGCAACTCTCCATCATTTATTATCAAAAATCCACCAACTACGGTTGGTAGGGAATAAAAATCCACCAACTCCGGTTGGTAGGGAATAAAAATCCACCAACTCCGGTTGGTCGGGAAATTAATCTCTTCCAACTCCGGTTGGTCAGGAACAAAAATTTATAATCAACTCCGGATCATGGGATGAAAGTTGTTCCATTGCTTAGGCCCAAAGAGTGACAAGTCACTATAATTATACAGCAGGTGGAGAAAGTTTCATTGTTTACGTAAAACAGGACAATTTGTCTTTCTACATATATATATTCATCAGCAAACAACAAAGAAAGCATTCAAAGTTTATATTCCATACTTGGGAGCTTCTATTACAGATTTAGTTATTCATTCGGTGGAATATTCTCATAACATCATGCAGTCGAGCATCAAATTCAACTCCACAAACTCACACGGTCGGGGCCCCGACCAATCATCATTCATGAGTTATTTTTCTTGCTCAGGAATTATTTTTGATATTGAAGTTCAGGAGGTATATTGAAGTTCAGGAGGTGTATATTGAAGTTCAGGAGGCATATTCCGGAGTTATTGTGCACATGCTATTAAAGTTCAGGAGTCAAATCCAGCATCTACAACACTGAGATCTCATATTGAATAAGAAGTTGTATGAAAATGTTTCGAAGTCCACCACAAGCTCTGTACTAATCAAATTGAAGAGTTGGGTTCAAAATCTAGTATGTTACTCGACAAAGTATTCAGAGGAGCATAAATCAGAAAAATCAAGCACGTGAAGTTAGCATTCAGTTGCTCGGCACAGGAGGCAGTTGCTCGGCTAGCAAACCAATCAACATACTTGAAGATTATGACAAGCTACAAGCTGCATACTATGGCATGGCTGCATCTAAATTCCCAGGGGTGATACATAGCACACGTTCACTTGACGAACGGAGTTCCTCAAAAGAGATATTAACAACCATCGATCAGCCTGCATCGTATGTCATCCAGGAGATAGTGCGCTTTATGTTGAACAAATCAAGAAGGTAGATCAAGAATTTCACGAGCACCGAGCAACACTGCAGAATAAATACTCCATCCTTTAAGTAAACCATCGAGCATGGAGCATTGGGGGCTTCTGTTGATGCAAAAATTCTCCATCTACGAGGACCAATCAGAAAAGGACACATGTCATCCTACGTGGCAATATTCGGCACCCGAGGAGAATTAATCGACACCCGAGGAGAGTTGGTCGGTACTCTAGGAGAGTTAGTCGACACCCGAGGAGAGTTTGTTGGCACCCTAGGAGAGATAGTCGGCACCCGAGGAGAGTTGGTCGGCATACCAACCAGGAAGATCAAAGGATAACTATGCATTTAATGTGCATTAATGAAGATGACAACGCATTTAATGAGCCTTAATGTACATTTATACTGTATTAATAGATGACAACACATAGCATACCAAGCAATTCAAGGAGGATCAACCATCATAGAAGGCCAACAATTAGATTCATTGTATGTAGACATAAATGTCTGATTGTATAAAGACATTGTATCTCTTTATCTCCCATCACTATAAATACATGTATTCCCTTAGCCAGAGAGGGGAGAAATCTGACAATGATGAGAGACCATACACAAGATACACACCTTTTTCTCCCTCTCTCCACCACATTGTGCTATTGAGAATAAAATAACAGTGGACGTAGGATTTTTCTTATCGCCAAACCACTTTAAAAATCTTTGTCTCTCATGTGCTTGATTGGATTGCTTTTATCTATTTATCTGTGATCATAAAATGGGATTCGGTCGAGTTTTTTGCATCAACACTCGTCTTATTATTATCTCTTTTATAATGCATTGAAGTGGTTAATACTATCTCTCAGTCTCCTAACCAAAACTCTCTGGAGATCTCAACTGGCTATCTGCTCAAGCCTTGCTTGATTGTCTAAGGTTTGTTGCTAAGTAAACCTGTGTTCAAATAGTAGACAAGTGTTGATAAATATATTTATATATAAATACAAATGTTTAAATGCTTGGGGTTGCTCGTGAAGCATCCCCTCGTTGGTTATTATTCAAGTTTACTAGTGGTTTTAACTTTTTTGTCATGTTTGTCATTTATCCTCAACTTCTTGGCATTACTCAGTTCATGTCTTGGGCCTTATAGCCCAACATTGCTCTGCTAAATTAAGCTTACCCAATACTTCGGTTCACTCTTCATTTTGGGCTTGATCATCCATTCGTACTCTGTATTGGCTTGGATTGCCTATTACTTAACATCTGAATTACAACCTTGATGAAGCTTTCGGCGTCTACGTGGGTGTTGAATCAACCAATAATCCCATGAAACCAAGCTTCGATTAGGAATCAGGTATGTGAGAATGAGAATAATTTTTTCTATTTTTTTAGCTTTCTAATCTTATGCTTTGCTTTTTTTTTCTGCAATAACAAAAGTCCTAAAATAAAATAAGATGAAATTTTTTACCAAATTAATTTAAATAATTCAACCATTTATTTTCTTAGCTTCTAAATATTATGATTTTCTCTTTTTTATAGCAATAATAGAAGACCTAAAATTATTTTTTTTACCAAATTAATTTTTGAAAATTTAACTGTGTTTTTTCATAGATTATAAATCTTATGCGTTGTTGTTTTCTTTATCAATTATAAAAGCCCTCAAATGAAATAAATCTTATGCCATGCAGGTTCAAAATGAATGAAGATGAAGATGATTGTGAAACAATTGATTTGGACATCTCATGGAAAAGGCCAAGGTTTAGGTAGTTGCTCCAAAGTTTTTCTTTTTGGTTAAAAAAGTCTAAGCTCAATATGTGGATTCTTTTTGTATATATTGGGCATGTTATTTATGTAAATCCATTTATGAAATTCAATATAAAATGCAAGTATATTTCTTTAACTTTGTATCATTTACTAATTTATTATATTAATGTAAATATGTGTAAATATATATTGATATGTTAAATATTTAAACGCACTGATGGCGCACTCAAATTCCAGTTCTTTGAAAATTGATGCATTGGTTCACTTGAAGTCGCACTGCACTCGCACCCGTACCTGCATTAGGGCACTTTGTCTATTTGTCCTTTGAACTAGAATAAAAGATTAGTTGTTTTTGTACCCGTAAAAAATGAGTTTAGTTGTATTCTTCATAATGTTGAAATATGTGTGTACATAGACGTGGAGAGAGAGGGTGTGTTATTTGGAAATATGCTTAAGAGACCATATTTTGGGTGAAGAATATATATATATATATATATATATATATATATATATATATATATATATATATATATAGGTTTTTACGGTCTAGTCCTTGGACTAGCAATTTTGGACAAAAAACCCGGTGAATTTAAACGATTAGGTCCAACATATAAATACCCCAATTTAAAAAAATCATAAACCTAATCGGCTGTTGGAGTTTTCTCTGCAACTAACTACTATTCTCCAAAATCGAAATTAACATCAATCTTATGCTTTGATCGTCTGTCCTGTAATCGATTACAGTGTTCTTAATCGATTCTACATGTATCACTTGGCTCTATCATTTGTAAGTTTATCTTTATCAGCAGTTGATTTTTCTATTTTCGATCGATTACAATAAGTATATGTCATTTGTTTTGATTCAAGAGACTCATTGTAATATTCATTCATGTGATTGAATAGCTTTTTATATGTTATATATGTATATGTTTTTAATTTGTGTTTTTTATGCATTTATGTTTGGATTCTTAATAAATAAGTTATATTTATCAATGTTTGTAATTGTTAGTTGAATGTGCTGAATGAATATTATTGATGTTTCATTCTAGTTTTAAGAGTCCTTGATTTTGATTTGGTATTGAATCACTTATTGATATAGGTCCGCGCCAGTGGAAATAACCAGTTCGATATCAGTTTTCAAAGTACACGTAGTGTTTATAAAGTACACGTGATTGATTTTTTGATAATATGTGTGTGCTTTATTGCTTCATGTATAGGTTTTTAAAAAGTGCCTGTAAGTTTATATTAATTATAAATAAATATTTTGATATTTCATGCATTAAATTATTGCACACATTTTTAGAATTGTTGACCTTGAAGTAAATGTTTTTCGTCTCTGTTTTACTGCAGGACATTATGGTAAGTAGTGTAATAGCAAGGTGTTGTTATTTGGATAACATGGCTTGTATTGAAATATTTGAAGATAGCTCATTAGATTTCATATGCAATGAGTTGTGTATTAGGTTTACTAATTTGAGAAGTGGGAGTTTTACATTGAGGTATTCATTTGGTGATGAATGTCGGTTCATGTTGGTTTGTGACAATGATGTTTGTTGTATGTTGCGGTCCCAATTGATCGTGAAAGCTAATTTCATTTGGATATATGTCATTGATTCATTACCATTTCCATGTAATACATGTCGTGAACGGGTTGAGTGCTCTAATCGAATTTTCGAAGGGGTTGACTGCAGTAATACAAGTTCTGAGAGGGTTGACAGTGGTGATACAAATACACAGAGGTTAGAGTCTTTATCATCAGGCACTAAAAATGATTTTAATAGTTGCATTGAAAATGACTTTTATCTTGGAGGTGTGGAGCCAAGTAAGTCGAAAGTCTATCTTTCGAATGATTGGAAGACTTATATAAGTCATGAGCAGTAGTGTTTTGAAGGAGGTGTAGTGGAATTTCGGGATAAATTGTAAAAGTATGCCATTGAGGTTGGGTTCAAGTATGTGTCTTTGAAGAATGATAAAACTCGAGTGACGGCTGAATGCTCTAAAAAGACTACTGAGAATTGCATGTGGAGAATTCATGCTTCATTATCTACAATAAATGGATACTTTTACATACGTGCAATGAATAATGATCATACATGTAGAGGTGTCTTTCTTAGTCCGTCAGCCAAAATGATAGCCTCCAAGTTGGTTTCAACATTGGTAGATGATGATCTTAGAGATAACCCACTATTGAGACCAATTGATGTAGTTAGAGATATGAAGAAGAATTATGGTCTTGATATAGCTTATCAACATGCATGGCGTGCGAAAGAGATGGCTGATGTTGATATACATGGTGATGAAAAGGTTTCTTATGCATTAATGAATAATTATCGTGAACTTCTATTGCAGTATAATCCTGGGTCGCATTGCATCCTTGACGTGGAACATGAGACTAAAAAATTCAAGAGAATATTTGTAATGCTTAGAGGATTTATTTATGGATTTCAATACTGCAGACCTATTTTATTTCTTGATGGTGCCTTTTTGAAGAGTCGTTATCGTGGAACAATACTATTAGCTACTGCAAGGGATGGGAATAATGGTAAATGAATTGTAAATATTTTATTTTGTGTATTGCATTAATATTTTGTTTGTTCCATTCCATATCATCAAAATACAAGCATAAAAATATAAAATACCTTTGAAGGTTTTTGTTTTAGTTCACGTGTACTTTTCATTTTTCTGCGTGTATTGTCATTATGTTTAATACTAAGTAAAGTACACGCATAGTGCATTTCAAGTACACGTGAATGTTTTTGTTAATTTCACGTGTACTTTCTTTTTTATGCGTGTACTATGATAATGATGATTTTATGTGTAATAATAAGTAAAGTACACGCATTTTACATGTCAAGTACACGTGAATGTTTTTGTTAATGTCACGTGTACTTTTCATTTTTATGCGTGTACTTTGATGATGATTTTATGTGTAATAATAAGTACACGCATTTTACATGACAAGTACACGTGATATTATGTTGAATACAAACTAAAGTACACGCATTTTACATGTCAAGTACACGTGAATGTTTTTCTTAATTTCAGGTGTACTTTTCATTTTTATGCATATACTTTGATGATATGTGTTGTTATTTAGAAATAATAAAGAAAAGTACATGTTAAAAATGTAAAGTACCTTTGAATGTTTTTGTTTAGTTCACCTGTACTTTACATTTTTATGCGTGTATGTTGATGTTAGTCTTGTTAATAATAAAGCCAAGCAAAAGATTAGAAAGTAAACGTGCATGTCTTTTTATCTTTATCATGTGTACGGTACATTTTTATGTTTTGTCTTGTTATTTACAAACAATTTAAATTAAACACATAATATATTTCCCATGTGTTTTAGGGTCTGCGCCAGCAGCATCAATATACAAAGTGTTGTACATGGATATGTTATTTATTTTAATTTTGATATATTTTTATATTTCAGGACTTTTTCCTGTTGCATATGCTGTTGTTGATTCCGAAACCGAAGATAACTGGATGTGGTTTCTAGTCAATTTGCATAGTGCATTAGTTGAGCAATATCGAAACATAACATTTATATCAGATCGAAATAATGGATTACTTGAAGCTGTTTTGAGGGTCTTCCCGTTGTCTGCACATTCCTACTGTATACATCATTTACAAGGGAATATAAAAAAGAAAATTCGTGGGAATTGTGCTGGATTTCGAAAGAAAATTGTTAAATATTTTTTGTCTTGTGCATATAATGTCTCAGTAGGTGTATTTCACAAGAATATTTAAGCATTGAAGAAGGAAGGAGGAGCTGCTATTGCCGATTTCATTGATAGTTTGCCTCCCGAGAATTGGTACTGTGCATATTTCCCTGGTAAACGGTATGGTGACATGGCATCTAGTGTTGCAGAGTCATTCAATTCATGGATATTGGAGGAAAGGCATTTACCAGTAATGAATATGCTTGATAAATTGAGAGTGAAGATTATGAATTTCAATGCAAACAAACTTGTTGAGTCTGACACTTGGACAAATGAGCTATGTCCCTTTTATCAAAAGTTACTGAATGAAAATTGGAATAAAAGCCTACATTGGACTATTAGTCGCTCAAGTCAAAATGTATTTGAAGTTCATTCAGAAGTGCGAGCAACAGTTGACTTTGGAGAAAGGACTTTTTCTTGTAAGAGTTGGAAGATTAGATGTTTTCCATGTTCTCATGCTGTTTGTGTTGTGCGGAGGAAAGTGACCAGTATTTATTATTATATTGAGGAGTACTATAAGGTATCTTTCTACAGAAAATCATACTCAATACCTATAGTTCCTCTTCCTGATTTGATTTCCTTAAATATTCCTATTCCTGAAAATCCATCTATCCTTCCACCAATGACTAAGAGACCGACAGGCAGGCCAAGAAATAAGAGAATAAAGCCTTCTCGTGAGATCACAGTAAGGGAAGTTACTTGCTCGAGGTGTAGTAAAACGGGTCATTACAGGTCTACTTGTAAGAAACCCATTTGACTATTTTTAAAATTGTTGAATTCATTCATTTTAACCATTTGATTGAATAAATTAATTAATAAACCATTTGTTTCACATAAATGAATGTAATTTATTTTTAAGTCTCATTCTTTAGTTTGTTTTTTGTGTTGATGTACACATATTTTTCATAAAACATACATGTACTTAATTAAATATACATGTACTTTATTAAGTACACGTATATTAATAAAGTACACGCATTTAAAAATGGATTTGGTCATGCGTGTACTTTACTTAATGTACAAGAATGAAGTACACGCATAATATACATATAATATGCGTGTACTTGATGAAATGTACGTGTACTTTATGAAGTACACGCATTGATAATTAAAGTACACGCATTTAAATATATGTGTACATGCATGTTTTAGCAAAGTACACGCATATTGATATGACAAAAATCTAATTCAATATACGTGTACTTTATGTATTCTGCATGTAATTTTATCAAGTAGACGTATATAAATGCATGTACTATTTGGAAAATGGTTTTGGACATTACAGTGTGCTTGTACTTTATAAAAGACATTTGGGCCACTCATATTTGTAAACTCCTATGGTTATTATGGTCCGCGCCAGCGGCATTATTATACAGGTATTTCAATAGGCGTGTACTTTATATACTATGCGTGTACTTTATAAAGTACACGTGTAATATATAGAGTACACGCATTATTATACAGGTATTTCAATAGGTGTGTACTCTATAGACTATGCTTGTATTTTATAAAGTACACGTGTAATATATAGAGTACACGCATTTATATAATTTTTTACATGAAATGATATTAATGTTTAAATTTTAAACAATACACGTGATCATTTTTATAAGGTTTCACGTGTACTTTACTATATTGGATGTATGATATAACTCAGAACACATTCATGAAAGAAATAAAATTTTTATTAAAAACAAAAAAATAAAGTACAATTTTTTCAAATAAAGAAAGCTGAAAAAACAAAACAAGGCTTCTAGTAGGGATGTTTGTCAAAGGCATCCGGGGTGTCAGGGAGAGAGTCAATGAAATTCGACCAGTGTCGAATTTCTTCTTCTATGACAGTTACAAGGCCTTCATGGAGAGCCTTCTTCTCCTTCAGCTTTGCAATTTTCACGGGAACTTCTTGTGTATAGAAAGACATGAGTTCTTCATGTGTTTGAGGAGGGTCCTCATCCACATCAAATAAATCTATGGGATTGGGTGGAAGTCCAGAATAGCCTTCCCTCACATATGTTTGAAACTGCTCAAAGGCAGTTTCATATGAGGAAATATTTTCCTCAATTTGCCTTATTTTTTTTTATTTTTTTCATCTCTCTCAAGAGTTTCTCTCAAGGTTTCTGCTGGAATAGCCATTATGTTATCTTTACCCTAGATGTAATGGTTAAGAAAGGAACAAATATTACTCTTTTATAGGAAAAGTGAAAGTTATTTATTTCTTGACCAGAAGTAGTTGGGAAGTGAGTAGTTGAGCTTAGTAAATTGATTTTGGTTATTGTGTCCTTAATATATTCTTCAAAGTAGTTTTCAATTAAAATAATAAATAAATATTATAGTATTAACCAGTGCGTGTACTTTAATAAAAATGCGTGTACTTTGAAGAATTCATTGGTTTACTTGGCACTTATCACTTGTATTTTTCGTGAAAACTGCTTGTACATTGTTTCATAACAATCAGATTCATTTTTTGTCTAAACCTTACGTGGATTGTGGTCCGCGCCAGCGGGAAAAAACCATGTTGGTGTAATAAATATTGTAACCAATAACCAATATAACACAAAACAAATTACAAATATATGTGTTAATTACAAATATACGTGTTGAATTTGAATCACAATTTATGGAAGTTTTTTCTCCTTTCGGGGGAAGAAATATTTTGATAGAAAAATTTCCCTGAGTACATATGCTCTTTGTTTTAGCATGTCACGGTCTTCAAACAATTTTTGCATTTCGTTGTTTCTGCTTATTTGTTCAATGTAGTACATGCAGAACACCCCACAGTCAACCCTGAAATTACAATAAAAGAAATATACAAATTAGTATATGATGTGATGAATTTTTTTGAAAGGATACAAGTTAGTAATTTTTAGAAATGAAGTTTTTCTTACCCATTATATTGTTTAGGGCATTCATGATCTCTTATTAGGTCAAATTTGAGATCACTTTCTAGCAAAATATCTACGGTCCTTCTTTCTTGCTCTGTCAATGGATCATCATCCAGAGTAAACTCATTTGGTGTATCTTCGTCAAACTTCCTCTGAATTTTGAAACCATTGTTTTTTATTATTTCTGCTTCAGTCTTCAATAGGCACAGTGTTTTTTGGAAGACAGAAAACTGTTAAGACGCCAAATATTTAGTGCATACAAATAAAATAGTATATGAAGATTAAAGAGTGAAAAGTACACGCATAATATTAAAGTACACGCTTTTTTATTTTTTCATATCACGTGTATTTTAAAATATGATGCGTGTACTTTGCCTAATGAGTTAAAAGTACACGCATAATACTAAAGTACACGCATATTTTATTTTAAAATATGACGTGTATTTTTAAATATGATGCGTGTACTTTGCCTAATGAGTTAAAAGTACACCCATAAATATGATGCGTGTATTTGTCCTAAAGAGTTAAAAGTACACGCATAATATTAAAGTACACGTAACTTTTATTGGTTCATTTCACGTGTATTTTAAAATATGATGCGTGTACTTTGATAATCTGGGTAATTATGTACAACTAATACAAAGTACACGCATTATATAATGCACGTGTACACGTGTATAATATAAGTACAAGTAACATTAGTAATTAAGTTTAGGCACTAACCATTTTTTTTGCATCATCGAAGAATGTTGTGTTTTTTCCCTTGTCGTTCGGTCGCAGGGAATCCATGTGGACCACTTTATTTTCTTTTATGTATATCACAAGTAATGTGAAATGTCCTACACTATGTCTTAGTACAATGAAAAAATTATTACAAGTGCCTATGTATTCAAATAAATCTTTGTATAACTCCCCCTTTTTATTGACTTCTTTTGAGCTACAAGCTTCTATCTGAATAAAAATTATAGACATAGTGTTAATAAAAAAAACTGAAATTTTGTTTCTCAAAACTTTCGGTCTAATTTTACTTACCCAACAATAATCAGAAAAAGTGTGTGAGTAGGGGAGCCCTTCCTCAGACAATTTTAACCTTAATACTTCACTAAAGGCAAGTATTATCTGTTTCACACAATATAAAATGGTGAGGAAATAATAATGTGGAAATTTAATGGATGACTAATATTTGGACTACATACTTGGCTTGAAATTTCTTGATTGTTGAGAACTTCAAGTAAATCCTCCCATGGGACATACGAAGCCAACCCTTGGAAAATAAATTCCCTGCATTTTATATAATCAATAAGAATTGTATAATAATAATAATAACCTTATTCTTTTGCACCAAAAAAAATATAAATTAGCAAAGTGATAAATCATAAAACAATAAACTTTACCCTGGCTCAACAATTTTAATAAACTCTTCAATCTTTTTCTTCGAAGCTTCATCGAGATATTTGTATGCTTCGATTGCTTCAAGATTGACGTGAGTTTCCTTCATTTGTTGAGCTATTGTAAGACGGTCTTTTCTTAGCTTTGATTCCTTTTGTTTCTTAACAGGTTCATGCTTTTCAGTTTCGCCGTCAGCTTTTCTTTTCTTCTGGCCTCTAGTAAGATGTCCTTTTGTTTTGGATATTTTGGGGGAGCCCTGAACTTTCTTTGAGGATAGTTCAATCTTCAAACTCGAAAGTTCATCCATGAGTTCTTTATTAATTCTTTCCTGATATATTTAACAAATAATGTTTGATTGTAAGCATTTTTTGACACAATGATTCAATTTCTCTTACGTGTATTATATAAAGTACACGTGTGTACTTTATAATACATGCGTGTATTTTATAAAGTACACGCGTGTATTTTAATACACGCGTGTACTTTATATAATACACACATGTATTATTATACGTGTACTTTATAAAATTTATAATATACATAAAATTTTTAATAAAATTAAGAAAGTAAAGCATGTACTATATATCTATTGTATTTTATAGATACCTGGTTAGTTTTTTTCAATTCTGATTCTCCAAACATTTTCTTCAACTTCGAAATTTCGTCATTAAGGATTTTATTATTGTTTTCCTGTAATACAAAAAAGATGTTACATTATAAACAATGCGAAAAATAATGCATGTACTCTGCATTATATCTAATATCAAATAAAACTGCATTAAAAATACTATGAAAGAAAAATGCGTGTACTTTGGAAAAATGCGTGTACTTTGGAAAAATGCGTGTACTTTGGGAAAAATGCGTGTACTTTGGAAAACTGCGTGTACTTTAAACGTGTGCTTTAGGAAAACTGCGTGTACTTTGGACAACTGCGTGTACTCTGCATTCAAAAGTACCTGTTGAGTTCTTTTCGACTCTGACTCCTCAAGATTCTGCCTCAATGTCATGTTTTCTATGTCAGCATCTTTCCATTATTGCAATGTATCATCATACTTCTTTTTGAGATCTTCATTATTCAGAGACAGATATCCATTCTTTTGTTCCAAAATTCGTGTTGATTCTGCCTATTTTTTCAATGATTCATCCAATTCTTTAATTCTATCTGAGTCACTCATTGTGACTTGATCAAGCTTTTCTTTTAAAGAATTGTTTAACTCAACTAGTTGGGCATTTTCTGCCTCCAACTTATTTAATAATTTTTTTTCCTTCAAAAGGCTGGAATTCTCCACCTTTAACTTCATTATTTCCTCACGGGCTTTAAAAAGTGAATCAAGATCTACCTGCAACTGTACATTCAAAATGGCACTCTCCACCTCCAAAGAGGTCACCTTCTCAAGTTCACCATTAATGTCTTCAGCTGCTTTAGATAGTTGGTTATTTTTTTCCAACAATTCCCTTTTCAAAACAACAATTTGTTCTTCCAAGTTAACCTTTTGTTGATCTTTTCCCTTCGTCTTCTTTGGAGTCACAATGTTTTTAAGAGGAATATTCCAACCATGTGAAAAATCATTGTCATTAATATCTTCAGCAATATTTTTTGATGATGAATCAGCATGTATAGGACTTTCTGTAGATATGTTCAAAGAGTAACTTGGCCCTTCAAACTGAGATTCCTTTTGTACAGGACATTCCTTACAAGCTGGTTTATTTGTAGCCTGCTTCAAAGTTGCTGTTGCGATGTCATTCTTCACAAACCATTGTTTCAAAGACGACAACTTCCACTTCAGGAATTTTGGAGAATTTTCTTTATATTCTTCAACAGGAGAAATAATTTCAAATTTCTCACATGCCTAATACTGTGATTATACAAAAAACAAAATGAATTTAATACTTGTATTACCTAGGGATTCATAATGGAAAAATAAGAGATTTGTTCAAAATACACGCAAAATTAAACGTGTACTTTACAAAATTTGAAAAGTACACGTTACCATTTCAAATTACCCCTATACTTTGTCAATATAAAGTTCACGTGTACTTTCTAAAGTACATTTATAATATTGACAGAAGATATAACAAGAGTATTTTGAGAGTACACCGGTTCTATTTACAAAACAAAGTAGACGTGTACTTTGTAAAATACAAGTGTACTTTCACATGATATAAGACGTGTATTTTCAAAATACACAAGATAAAGACGTGTATTTTCAAAATACACGTGATATAAGACGTGTATTTTTAAATTACACGTTAAATATCAAGTGTATTTTGAAAGAACAAGAGAAAATTTCACATGTATTTTGAAAATACACGTAATATATTCAAAGTACAGGTAAGTATTGGTATGTAAATTTTGAAATATCAATAATATCAAATGTATTTTCAAATACACATGAATTTATCACGTGTACTTTCAAAATACACGTGAATTTATAACGTGTATTTTGAAAATACAGGTGATAATCACCTGTATTTTCAAAATACGCGTGAATTTATCACGTGTATTTTGAAAATACACGTGAATTTATCACGTGTATTTTCAAAATACACGTGAATTTATCACTTGTATTCTCAAAATACAGGTGAGTATTGGTAAGTTAATTTTGAGAAATCATGTTTTTTTGCTCACCAGTAGGAAAATGACACATCCAGTAACTGTGCTAGGTTTTGAACTTACTGATTTCTCAAGTGAATGTATCAGAAACTCATGCACAACAGATGCCCAATCATATTTATTCATTTCCTCAATACTTTCAATGTATTTCAAGCAAAATTCTCCAAGGGTGAAGTTTGAGTTGGAGAAAAATAACGTGTTCAAGAAGTGGAGACACGCAATTTTAACAAAATCAACAATTCCTTCATCTGTCCCCAATTCAACTGATTTCTTCAAACCATTCAAAATTTCTGACTTTCCTATTCTTTTTGAGAAGTATTGTGCTTGTGATCCAGATTTTTTAACAGTATTCGGTCCCTTTTTCAGTTCTATTGATTTTAAACCCTCCACCAGGGGTATGCCAAATATTTCACTTATATCTATTGGCATTATTGGAGTACTGCTCTTCATACGAAAACTTTTGGTTTTCGTATTGTACAGCTCGATAATTGATAAAATAATTTTATCCGTCTTCTTATGGTCCACTTCTACTACTTTCTCACTGTAGTAGGCATTGAAAAGCTCCCAAAATGGAGTCTTCTTAAGAAGTTCAATACGGCTATTATTTATTTTATCTTTAATCTTATGCAAATTATGGAGAAAGCTAACAATATTTGACCGATATTGGTCATTCTTCTTTGCAGGACGTTTAGCTTTCAATGCCACACTAGAACTGGAACTGGAACTGGAACTGGAACTGGATGAAGAACTATCATCAGAACTGCTCTTTTTTTGTTTCTTTCCTCTTCTTGCTTTCATCTTCATCCCCATTATATTGATCTATAAACAAAATTCCAAGGACTAACCTATAATTATATGTACAAAAAATAAAATACATGCGAATTAGAATAAAAAATAGACTAAAATAATAAAATAGAAGCGTATTTAACAAAATTACATGCAATATTCTCACAAACAATTTATACAAGTCTCATCAAAATACATGCTAAAGGCGATAATATATATCGTCGGTTTCATGGTAATACCTAACAGAGGTTGTTCGACAAGTGAAAAATCAAGATTCTCTACTCCTAACATATTCAGTAAAGAAGTGATACAATAGTTGAATGCTAAAAGCTCCAACATTATCAAAACCCCTTAAGCAATACTGCTCAATTCGTTTAGCTAAATCCTTCCCTTTCAATTCAGTTACTTGAAGCTGTTCCACATCAAAAGTGCAGCAAATGTCTTCATAGTAGTAGTAGAAACCAAGTAACCTTTTAGCTCTATCGTTAATGCGAAGGAGAAAACGAATTTCGTCCTCATTAGTACTATTCACTGTCAATGTGAAAGGTTTTGTATTGTTAAGATCTTCGAACGTGCAAGCAGCAGTTTTGTAGTTGAACATGATTGATCGTACGATTCCTAAACAATAACACAACAATACAAAATAGTACACTCATAATACACATTAGTACATGGACACTAGATTGAACAAATTGAATTTCAATGTTCGTGTACATGGACATTGGATTCAAATGCAGTTGGCTATTGGACAAAAAACACTCTTAAATATTAACAAAATAATAATACTTCTTAAAAACTCATGGAAAATCAATCAAATGCTGCTGGTGCGGACCAAAATAACATAGGATTGATCAAATATGGATTTGAAATTAATATTTTATAGAGTACACGTATAAAACATAAAAGTACACGCATAATGAATTGAGAAATACAATTTCAATGTGCGTGTACTATGTGTATTTTGCGTGTACTTTTTAAAAGTACACGCAAAATACACATAGTACACGCAACACGGGGCTTGTACATGTAGATATTCTATAGAGTACACGTATAAAACATAAAAGTACACGCATAATGAATTGAGAAATTCATTTTCAATGTGCGTGTACTCTATTAATTTTGCGTGTACTTTTAAAAAGTACACGCAAAATACACATAGTACACGCAACACAGGGCTTGTACCTATACATATTCCAATCCATATGATGAATACAATGTTTGATTTCATCAGTCCATATGATGAATACATTCTAAATATATGATGAATACAACGCATGAAAAAGAAGAATGTGATTTCATCAGTCCATATGTCTACAAATTTATACATATGAGAACACAAAATACACAAGGACAAAAAGGTGATAAGAGAATGTATACATACTTGTTAGTGTTGTTTGGAAGAATTTGATATAGAATGTAAAATGTAGAACTTCAACGATTAGGGTTTGAAAGAAGAGAGCTAGGGTTTTGATTGAAGAGAGTTAGGGTTTTGATTAAAGAGAGTTCGGGTTTTGATTGAAGAGAGTTAGGGTTTTGATCGAACAGAGTTTCTAGAGCTTCGATCAGGAGTATTTATATGTTGTTGTTGACCAAAATTTGATTGAAAAATAGAATCGTCTTGGGATTTTGATCGAAGAGACGGTACGATTGATTCAAGAGAGAATACAATGTTTTTGGCGCTTCATTTTTTGAATAGTGCGTGTTTGTTTTAATTTCGGGGTATTTATATGTTGGACCTAATCGTTTAAAATTTGTTGGGCCGGGTTTTTTTGTCCAAAATTGCTAGTCCAAGGACTAGACCGTTAAAGCCCCTTCTTTTTTTAAGTTAGCAACCACACGTTTGTAATGGGGAAAAAATAGAGAATATAAAAAAAATTAAAATCAAAAGCCAAAAAAGCGATAAAAGAAAAAAAAATGAAAAATAGTTACAAAAATACTATAAAAAAGTATATACAATAAATATTAATATAATGATGAAAAAAGTATATATATATAATAATAATAATAATAATAATAATAATAATAATAATAATAATAATAATAATAATAATAATAATAATAATAATAATAATAATGCTCCTGTGCGGACTAGTCCGCATTTTAAAATGCGGACCGGACATGTGTCACGTAATGGCGCGCCTAAAAATTATCGCCTAAATTATAGGCACACTCTCCCTCTTTTCTAGGCTCACCACCAGGTGACATATGTCCGGTCCGCATTCTTAAAATGCGGACTAGTCCGCACAAGAGCAGGACTGTATATATATACTATAATACTCTAGTAGGGATGAAATTTACAAAGGGCAACACACACACATACACATATGTTGACTTTGGTACAATTTAATATAGTTGACTTTTGTATTATAATGGTACACTTGCATGTTTATACTATTGTGGATACAAAATTTATCAGAATTTGGATCCATTTCGAAGAAAAAAGTTTGTGGCAGAACACGTGGTATAGCAACTAATGCTCTTATTTAAAGTTTTGGGGCTTCTAAAATTTGCTCTATGCATAATATACCGATTGGACGTAAATATATATATATATATATATATATATATATACTCTAGTAGGGATGAAATTTACAAAGGGCGACACACACATACACATATGTTGACTTTGGTACAATTTAATATAGTTGACTTTTTTTATTATAATGGTACACTTGCATGTTTATACTATTGTGGATACAAAATTTATCAGATAAATTTGTGGTGTTTTTCAGAATCTGGATCCATTTCGAAGAAAAACGTTTGTGGTAGAACACGTGGTATAGCAACTAATACTCTTATTTAAAGTTTTGGGGCTTCTAAAATTCCAGTTCAATGGTGCTCTATGCATAATAAACCGATTAGACGTATCACTACCTCTTTAGCTAATGAAATTGGCTTTGTCATACGAAATTTTGCCCAGTTAAAGGTGAAAAAATGGGAAAATATTAAAGAGAAAGAGAAGACATCAATGATTGATAGAGTTTTGGTATATTTAATTTTTCTGTTATATTCCCCTAAAAAATTGTGACTTTGTATTCTAAACTCATTAAAACTTGTGCAGTCAAAATTTGAGGCAGACATCACAAATTCTGCGGTTGTGAGCTATCTGCATACATCAATGTCCGCACGTTATAGTGGATTCCGTAACACATTAAAGAAAAAATTTTCAGAATTTTTGAATATTGAGGAAGCAGACAAGAACAAACCTAGTGATGTGGAGAAGGACGAAGATTGAAAATTTATTTGCTCGTTTTTTAGTACAGGGGAACGTAAGGTAATAATTTTCGATGTACGTTTTATGTTAAAATTGTATGTTTTCTTTAGTTTCAGCAAATTAACTTGAAGTATATCACTTTTTTGTAGCATAAATCTGATTCTTGCTCTACTAGTCGCTCAAATGTCAAGTATGTTCATCGCGGTGGGACAAAGTCTTTTGTCCAATACTTTTATGAAGATAGGGTAATTTTTTTAGCACTTAAAATTTGTTAAAAATTAATTTATGTGGATACATGTACTTAATGTATTTTATTTTCATATGTTAATAGGCATGTAATGCATATGAGACGCCGAAAGGACAAATTGAAGTATTTTATGACACTCATTGGACGAAGGACAACAAGTGGATTAGTGAGGAAACAGAGTCTGACTATGTTAGTATATAAAATAAAATAATTTTGCATGCTTAAACATAAAGAATTAACCCCAAGCCGTGCGGGCTTGATTGATTTTTGTTGAAATGGGTGGATGAGAGTTATTGTATTATTGATTTGTGTCACAACAGGTTGGATTTCATGAATAAATAAAGAAAATTCTATCGATTTTTTTAAATAAAATGAAATCGGTGGAAGGGACGCATTGATGATTTACTTGTCTCTATAGTTGTTGGATTAGTGATTTATGTGTCGTAACATGTTGAATTTCTTAAATAAACTAAGGAATCTCTGTCGATTTTTTTTTTTAATTTAAAAAATAGTCAAACCGACAGTGTAACATACTATTTTCTTTTTCTTTGTAGAAAGAGACGATTGAATTGAAAAAAAGCTCAAAAGATTATGATGAAGCATCAATATGTCAAAAAGTCCTTGGAAAGATGTTGGGATACGAGAAGGGCCTTGGTACCCGACCTTTGAAATCACCATGTAGACAGAATTTTGATTTGAAGAACAAAAAGTTACAAACAGAGATCGTAGATTTGAAAATCCTAGTCCAAGGTCTTGTGTCAGAGATGACTATAATGAAGGCCACCTTACTGCTAGATAACGACGTTGTTCCCGAGGAATATGTTCATAAAGGATATTATGTCCCTTCGAATCAAGCTGCATGATGACAAGTGTTGATTTTATCATTTTTTGTGATAAGAAAACTAGTTTAAACCCATCTCTTAGTTACGAAGTATTATTTACTTTTGAGCTTCACTGCGACATGAACAATATTACATTTATATTTTGAATGTATTGTAACATTTTTTAATTATGTGTGTTTACTTAATTTTATTTTTATTTATTTCGTTATTTAATATAATTCTGCAATGAAATAAATGTAAAGACTATTAGCAAGGAAGAATTGACATTTGACAAGGAATTTTAATTCCCTCAAAATGACTTTTGAGAGGATTTATTAGTATCTTTTGCAACGAAACATTCATTCTAAAATATTTTTAGTTGAAATACAAGTACTTTATTGCAACTAAAAAGAGTGTTACAAAAGACTTTTAGCAATATATAATTAACATTTGGCAAGGAATTGTAATTCTCTCAAAATATCTTTTGCAAGGATTTGTTAGTATCTTTTGCAACGAAATATTCGTTGTAAACGTGTTTTAGTTAAAATACGAGAAATTTTTTGCAACGAAAAATAGTGTTAGAAAAGACTTTTAGCTATGTAAAATTAACATTTAGCAAGGAATTTTAATTCTCTCAAAATATCATTTGCGAGGATTTATTAGTATTTTTTGCAACAAAATATTCATTGAAAAAAGCTTTTTAATAAAGATATGAGAACTGTTTGGCAACGAAAAATCTTGTTTTCCCCAACAAAAAATTTCGTTGCAAAATATTTTTAGTGACGATGAAAAAATTTCCTTGCAAAAAATCTATAGCATGATGGCTAGTGCGAGGAACGCTACAAGAAAAAAAAATCATTGCAAAAGGTGTTTTGCAATGAAAACATACCTTTTGCAAAAAAAAATTTCCTTGCTAAAAGCCATAATTCTTGTAGTGATCACACTTATGACTATACAGTTTGACTTCTTGCATTGTGTACAAGAAATGCTCATTAATTAGAGATTAAAGATTACACACACACACACACAGATATATATATATATATATATATATATATATATATATATATATATATATATATATATATATATATATATATATATATATATATATATATACAGTATTGCTTTTGTGCGGACTATTCCGTATTTTAAAAATCCGGATCGAACATGTGTCAGCCGATAATTTCTAGGGCTCAAGACAAATGTCTGGTCCGCACTCTTAAAATGCGAATTGGTCCGTACAAATTGGTCCGCACAAGAGCAGCACTGTTTATATATACTAGTGGTTACCCGTGCGATGCACGGTCGGGTGTAACGAATTATAAAATATATTATTCTAATATGTAATCTAATATATAATTAATATTAGTATTAGTATTTTAATAAATGAACGTACCTAGAACATGTAAATTAACTAATATGATGGCAAACGCATATTAATTTAAATGAATATGAGCAAATAATTTAAATGAATAGAGTAAATGAATCAGACTAAATTTTGTCGATTAACATGCTACCTCATTGCATATTCTTTCACTCTGCTATATAAAAATATGAATTATATTAAAAAAAAACTTCATGTTATTTTGTGTATCTTTTATTTGGTTCTTATATGCCCGTGTCGATAACACAGTAAAAATAATAATGTAGTTAAAATTTATTCAAATATATGTGATTTATAATGATAAATTAATAAATGTCAATTTTTTCCCTCAATCATATTTTATCATGACTTGCACAACACAAAAACTAAACATTTAATAAAAATCCTAATATTTTAATACTTGGTAGATATCTCATTAGTAGTAGAAAACATAATACTTGACAGGACTAATATTTTACTTCAAACCACATGTGGTAGAGTAGATATTTGAAGACTAAAATGGGTCTCCTATTACAACTCGTAAATGATAATTCACCCTTTAAATAAGGTTTATTAACAAACGAAAATTCAGAACTCATTGATAGATCAACATAATGGGGAAGGAGAAATGAACTTAGCGTAGCAACTTCAACATTACCACATTCAAAGAATAATAAAATTTCTTGGGTGTTTTTTTTAATGGATGTTCAAAGTTCAATACTAAAAAATTGCAAAATAAAATTTGTTCACAAAATTGAGAGACTCGCATAGTAAAGAATATTATTATAATATGCAAGAAAAAAAGGAGGTACATTAATGTTAATCAATCCAAAGCATACCCATCACCATGCAAAGTTGGTATCGATTCCCAAATGAAATGTTGATTGCATTGGTCCAAGAAATCAATAAAAATCTTCGACAAAAATACTCTCCATTTCTTACCAAAAGTAGAATAAAAAAAATCATTAGATGAATAAGTAGAAAACGAAAAAATCAAAAGAATAAAATTCTAATAACATCTAACATATGAAATAAAAATTACAACTTATAGTTGATCATTCTACTATTATTACAAAAGTAAATAAACCAAATTGAAATTATATAATAGAGCCTTAAAAAGACCGCATCAGGAACCAAACCTATTGATTTAATTCCCGAAAAAAAAACTTACCTCCCATGACCGATAACATTTAGAACTAATTATGAAGGGTTAATTACACTTAGGCCCCCTGAACTATGCCCTCCTCCTCCCCCACCCCAACACTTAAAGTAAGGGCATTTTGTCCTTCCATTATTTTTTTTGAAAAAAATCTTAACATACCAGCAAGAACATTTAAAAATTAAGAAAATGCTAAAAAATATATTTAAAATGATTACAAACAAATTATTTTCCAGGAAAAAAAAAATTCAGCAATAAATAATAATTTTCAACAATAATAAATTATTTTCAGCAATTAAAAGTTTTTTTCGACAACTAAAAATTAATTTTCAGTAGTATGAAAGTATTTCTAGCATATAAAAATGATTTTCAGCAATATAAAAGTATTTTCAGCACATAAAAATGATTTTCAGAAATTAAAAAATGATTTCCAACAATAGTAAATGATTTTCAACAAATAGAATACGATTTCAAGCAATACAAAAATGATTTTCAGAAATTTAAAAGTATTTTCAGCAAATAAAAAATTATTTTCAAAAATAATAAATTATTTTCAACAAATAAAATACGATTTTCAGTAATACAAAAATGATTTTCAGCAATATAAAAGTATTTTCACAATGTAAAGATTTTTTATTTGAAGCAAATAAAATATAATTTTCAGCAATAAAATAATAATTTTCAGGAATATAAAAGTATTTCCAGCATATAAAAGTGATTTACAACAAATAAAAAATGATTTTCAACAATAATAAAAACTTTTCAACAAATAAAAATTATTTCCTGTGATAAGAAATGACTTCCAGGAGTATAAAAGTATTTCCAACCAAATTTCTAATAAAAAATAATTAATAATAAAAAGAAAAAAATACATTAAAAATTCCCAAATAACGAACCTAACTCAAATTTTCCAAATACAGAAAAAAATAAAATCTCCCAAAAATATTCCAAAACGACTTAACACGAACCTAAGTTTGATTTAGAGAAAAAAATTGACTTCATAATTGATAAATAAAATTTAATCAGAGAAGAGCAAAACCCTAAAAAATAATCGTCCCCCCAAAACCCGTAACGAATGATCTATACATTTGAAAGCCAAAAGATTGAGGAAAGAAGTGGTGGTGAAGAGAAGAGAAGAGAAGAGAAAGATGAAGATTATGGTGGTTCTAGATGTCGCCCTATTAAAATTTAGTTCACATGAGAAGTAGAGGGAATTAATGTAATTAAGCTAAAACTTAATTTTAAAAGAAAAACATAAATTGCATCTCTCCACACACAATGCAATTACGAATCCTATAACACAATGGAGATCTAACCGCACCTTCCATTCTGGTCGAACACAATGTTTATCAACGTCTTTAAAAACAGAACCCCGTGTTACTTCAACACCGGGGTGATGGTAATTGATTTGATTTAATGGAGACCTGAGAGTTACACTGTGAAGTTAGACACCTGGATGAGGATACAAAAGAGGTACATAATTTATGAATTAGGGTCGTTTCCTCTGTTGTTGCTTGTTTATGCTAGGAATGTTGAAGGGGTTGAGCATCGATGGAACCAACAGGGGTTAGGTGGGGATAATCTTGCGAGTTTGAGTAAAGATCTACACACAGGTCTAGTGAGCGTGTTGCATTAGAGTGGAAAGGGAAAGCCGTGGTTAAGGTTGGACTTAATTACAACACACCCATCATCGCCAACCCCTGTGATTCTACATGGGTTTGCACCGTTGTCTTCATCTCCGGTTCGATTTTCAAGCAACAGGTCGAACTGGGTTATGTTAACTCAAAGAGAGAGAGAGAGAGAGAGGGAATAACTCTCTTCTGTACAAACCATATAACCCTCATCACCTTCCTCTACTACGCGCCCCAAAAATGATGCAAGACATCTAATAGGCCCTCTATGCCCTTGCAAAAATGCCAAACATGATTGGTGACCCTCCCTGTTCCTAACCCAAACTCGGCTCGTGGAGTCTGTAGAACCACTCACCACATAATTACCCATAGTGGATAGATGTCACACCCCAAAACGCTCATCATGAAGTTATGGGGTTCATCATGGAGTTTGGGTATGGGAAAATCTCGATACTAAAGGAAAATGGGTTAGTTCACTTTGACTAAGGCATTCAGCCGAAACAAAATGGTTACGCAATTCGAAGTAGTCAGATTGTGGGGATCTGGGTTCTTTTCGATCATTTGGTAGTTGACGTCTACTGCTACCACTCTGGAATTTTTGTTAAGAACATATATAAGGAGGTGGGTACCTCCGAGGCAAAATTCGGTATTTAGCCATGAGCACTCCTAAGCTCTAGGAAACTTCGTGGGCATGTCATAATGAATTTAATTTTACTCTTGCTAAACATATTTATTGCTTCCTTTAGTTACGGTAAGGTACTTGTTGATACCAATTTTAGTCTGCTGACATGGCACAATGAAGTGGAGACACGTGTCAATCTACATGGCACTAACAAAGATTTCTGAACAATACCTTGACTTTGAGGAACTCAATTTCCCCGACCAACTCAAATACTCCGAGTAGTAGGTGCTCACCGAGGAACTTCACTACACCGAGTAACTCATGGAAACCGAGATACTTAGGCGATCCGAGTAGCTTAGGCGGTCTGAGCTGCACTGCGATCAGAACATTTATTATCAGACAATTAAGAGGATTAAATGTGCATTAAATGCTGATTATTATCATATATCCTATTCGCTTGTTGAACAGCTATGTATTACCCATTCACATGTACAGCCTCATGGCTATAAATACATTGTATCATCCTCATTGTAAGGGGACCGGAATTTCTTGAGATAAATCCTACTTCGAGAATTCCCAAAACAGTCAATAATAATACAAACAGTGGACGTAGGCCATTTGTTCAAGGCAGAACCACTCTAAATTCTCTTGTCTTATTTATTTTTTATCTGTGATTGAATAATTAGAGGGAACGTTTGTGGGAACGACTGTAATTTTCATTTTTCACCAAAAACAATTCATCACCAATGGCTGATAATCCTCAATCCAGCAATCAAAATGCTGGAAACCCCCCAAATCCATCCGCTCCTCCAAATATCCAAGATCTGGCGGGAATCATGGCCAGTTTGACTCAAGGCCAGACATCCATGCAAGAAACAATGCGACAACTTATGCAAACTATCCAGGGTGGAACATCAACCTATGCAGGACAACGAAATGGTCAAAGAAATACTCACTTACTTTCTTCGCGCATTAGGCAAAGCGATTCATATCGCACTGATAAATCTGAAGATTTTTCTTATCAACCGGGTCGGACTTCGTCAGTACGAGCCACAGATACTGAACAACATATCATTCTCTCTCCAAAAAGGACCAGCGCACTGGAAAGATTAAGTAGGGTCTCTCCTTTTGATCGATTGGGCCCTAGGAAGAATAAAAGTCCTCCTAAGGCTGTGTCAAGAAACTTTCGATGACCATTTGATCTAAGAGAGGGTTCTGCCCAATCACAACCAATTGCTCGACAAGATAGATCCCAGGAAGCTACTTCAACACGATCCATTGCTCGAACCAATAGGCCCGAGGAAGGAAATGATGCGTGGAAAGGCTCTATTCAAAGGTTGGAGGACAAATTAGGGGAAATGGCCACGGCCAAGAATCCTCTACAAAGAACTTTTGTCCAAGGGACACCTTTTGTCCAAACAATCATGGAATTTCCCACACCATCAAAGTTCAAAGAACCTGTTGTAACTCCTAAATATGATGGAAAAACCGACCCTATCCTTCATATAGAGCAATACCAAGCTGCTGATGACATCTATGCTATGCCAGATGAGATGAGATGCAGGGCATTCTCGGGAACTCTTACAGGATCTGCTCAAATATGGTACAATAATCTTCCTCGGGGTAAGATTTCAACTTTCTTTCAACTGGCCAAACTCTTCATTGGAAACTTCTATTTTGGAGCAAAACCTATTAAACGAGTAGCACACTTGTTAAGTGTTAGACAAAAGGCAGGTGAAAGCACTAGGGATTATATAACTCGTTTCAATAACGAGAAACTCGAAGTTATTGATTACGAGGAAAAGACAGCGATTACTGCTCTGATGAGTGGGTTGTTGCCTAACAAGTTATACTACACTTTGGCTAAAGATCCACCCAGAACCATGTCAGAATTAATGGCAAAAGTGGCCAAGATCATGAATGCCGAGGAGGCTATGGCTGCAAAGAAGAATATGGATACCAAAGAAACCAAGGTGGATGGTGATAAGGCCAAAAAGAAAGAGCATAAGAACAATGGTGGTGACAAGCACTCAAAAAAAAGGCCATCATGGGAGGTATTGAAGAAATTTGAAAATTATACTCCTTTGAAGGTAGACATCAACCATGTTCTAGAAGAAATCAAGAACAGCGAGGAGTTAAACTGGCCATAGAAAATGAAGTCAGACCCTGACAAGAGGAATAAGGCCAAATATTACGAGTTCCACAAGGATCATGGTCACATGACCAAAAATTGCATAGCTCTTCAGAATGAGATCGAAGCACTCATTAGACGAGGAAAACTGGTAAAGTATGTTGATCGTAAAAATGAAAGAAAAAACAACGACTGAGAAAGAGAGAGTTCTATATCTCCTCGTCGAGCAGAGGAGAAAAATAAAAGAGACTATGAAGATGATCCAGAAGACGACCTCGATCTTCCCTAAAGACCAAGGCAGCAAGAACTTGAAGTATTTTCAATACGTTTTGGATCCTTTGATTGCAATGTTATTGTAGGTGGAGATGCAGGAGGTGGAGACCTTACTGCAGAAAGAAAATCTTAACTCAATGAGGCTCAAGCCTGTTCATATATTCAACGAATAAACCTGGCTGAAGATGATTGCCCAAGGAAGGTCAACAAAGAAAAACTAGTCATCGGTTTCTCAAAAAATGACCTTGCAGGTGTGTTGTATGCTCATGATGACCCACTGGTGATCAAAATGAGGATGAAGGAAGTGATGATCTCGAGAGTACTAGTTGATAATGGTAGCTCGGCTGATATTATGTTCTACTCGTGCTTCGACATCTTTAATCTAAAGTTATCTCAGTTGGAGCCTTATCATAGGCCCTTCCTCAGTTTTGCTAGCGAGAAAGTTTTTTCACTTGGGACGATCAAGTTGGATATGTTCATTAGTACATGGCCTACTTGTCGAACAAAAAGAGTACGCTTCTTCGTGATGGATAAGAATATTCAATCAGCCTACAACATCATCATGGGAAGGGTAGGATTAAAGAAGTTCGAAGCAGTACCATCCATGGTACATCAATGCCTAAAATTTCCAACCAATTTTGGAGTAGGAGTTGTGAAAGGTGATCAAAAAGTAGCTTGAGAATATTACTATTCATTTGCCGAGCAGGAGGAACTAGAGGAATTTAAGAAAAAAACTACTACCTATCAGGTGGATGAGGGTGCAGAAATTGAAACATTGGATCCTAGAGACGAGTCGCAACTCGTGAAAGGTCAGGTGGTGGAAGCTACTGAAAACATCATTCTGGACGAAGAGCACCCTGAACGAACAACTCAGATAGGTTCGTCGTTAGATGCCTTATTAAAAAAGGAGTTGATAGAGTTCTTAAAAAGTAGAAAATAAACTTTTGCTTGGAGTCATGAAGATATGACCGGAATAGACCCAAATTTTTTATGTCACGAGCTCAATGTGAATAAGGAAATCAAGCCAGTGAAGCAAAGAAGAAGAGTATTCAGCCCCAAGAAGAACCAAGCTATACAGGAGGAGGTCGAGAAGCTCCAGAAAGCTTGCTTTATTGAAGATGTTAAGTATCCAGACTGGTTAGCGAATGTGGTGATGGTGAAAAAGAAGAACAACAAATGGAGGATGTGTGTAGACTTCACCGATCTCAACAAGGCATGTCCAAAGGATCATTTTCGCTTGCCCCGAATTGATCAACTAGTGGATGCTACCTCGGGACACGAGCTGCTGAACTTCATGGATGCTTATTCTGGTTACAACCAGATTAAAATGAAACCTGAAGACAGGGAGAGTGCTTCTTTCATTACCCCTAGGGAACTTATTGTTATAATGTTATGCCTTTTGGTTTGAAAAATACAGGTGCGATATATCAGCGGCTGATGAACAAGGTGTTTGCAGAACAAATCAGTTGCAATATGGAAGTCTATGTTGATGATATCCTGACAAAGAGCAAGAACGCTACTGACCATCTAGTTGACTTAGGCCAGACCTTTGATCAATTAGATAAATATCAAATGAAGTTGAACCCGACAAAGTGCATATTTGGAGTACGAGAAGGCATGTTTCTTGAGTATATTGTCAATCAAAGAGGCATTAAAGCAAACCCTGAAAAGATCAAAGATATATTAGGGCTGCGATCTCCAACGACGAAGAAGGAAGTACAAAGTCTTACAGGGCGAGTAGCAACACTTAACAGGTTTATATCGCGAGCAACTGATAGATGCCTCCCATTCTTCAAAAGGCTCCGAAATACTTTTGAATGGAATGAAGAACGTGAAAAATCTTTTCAAGAATTGAAGAAATATTTGGGAGCACCTCCATTGTTGTCTAGGCCAGTGATGGGAGAAAGATTGTACTTATATCTGGAAGTTTCAGAAAATGCAGTTAGCTCGACATTAATAAGAGTAGAGGATGGAGTACAAAAGCCAATTTATTACACTAGTAAGGCCTTCCGAGGAGCAGAGATCAGATATCCGAAATTGGAAAAGTTGGTAGTGGCGCTGATTGAAGAGAGTAGAAGAATGAAGCCATACTTCCAGGCTCATACCATAGTCGTATATACCGATATTCCATTGAGGCAAGCTCTTCATAAACCAAAAATATCAGGGAGATTGATGTATTGGGAAATATAACTCGGTGAATATGATATAATTTATGAGCCTAGATCGTCACTAAAAGGGCAAGCGATAGCAGATTTTATAGCAGAGTTCACTTATCCTGATACCCCCGAGGAGCAAAAGCTGAGCACCGACCAACCTGTGGATGTTCCAGGATCATCAAATTTAAACCCCGATCAACTTAAGTTGGTCGGAGAGCAAGAGGAGAAGGTCGACGAGCAGCGAGGTGTGGTAGAAATGGAGATAAAGGAGAAATAAATATTCCATCGAGGAGCTTTGTCCAATAAGACGTTTGAGGACGAGATACCAATATGGAACCTATATGTGGATGGTTCATCATGCACCTCAGGTAGTGGAGCCGGGATTGTATTGAAAATTCCAGACGAGGTCGGTATAGAATATGCTCTACGCTTCCAATTTCAAGCTTCTAATAATGAGGCCGAATATGAAGCGATGATTGTAGGTCTTAGTCTGGAAAAAACCATGAAGGCAGAGCAGGTAATCGTGTGCAGTGACTCATAATTGATTGTAAATCAAATGCTCGGTGTATATGCAGCAAAAGGAGAATTGATGATTAAGTACCATGCAAAGGCGATGGAGTTGATATTGGAATTTGTTACTGTTCAACTGGTCAGAATACCAAGAATGGAGAATGCAAGAGTAGACGCTTTAGCTCGATTAACATTAGCTACTCGTATCGAGCTGCGAAGAACAATCCCAATTGAAGCTATAACTGGTCGGAGCATAGAAGAAGATCTAACGATAAACTTTATTACCCTTGATTTAGGGCCATCTTGGATGGATCCCATCAGGGCATATATTGAGGAGGGAGAATTACCGATTGACAAACTCGCGACCAAGAAATTGAAGTTTAAAGCTGCTCGTTATGTATTGACTAATGGTTTTCTATACAGACGAGGAATTATGGAAGGTTTGCAAAGATGTGTGCATCCCTCCGAGGTGAAAGACTTGATTGAAGCGGTTCATGAAGGGTCCTGTGGAGCCCATGTGGCAGGTCAGACGCTTTTGCAAAGAATAATAATGCAAGGATACTATTGGCCAACGATGAGGCCTGATTGTATAGCCTATGCCAAGAAATGCGACAAGTGTCAGCGCTTCTCCTCCATTCTAAGAACTCCCCAAGCATTGTTGACACCCATTACTTACCCTTGGCCATTTGCCATGTGGGGAATTAACTTGGTCGGGCCACTTACAGCGACTAGAGGAAGATTTAAATATCTCATCGTCGCAGTGGATTATTTTACTAAGTGGGTAGAAGTCGAACCTCTTGTTGATATGACATACGAAAAGGTGTACCAATTTATTTGGAAAAATATCATTTGTAGATATGGTCTTCCCCATGCATTCATCACCGACCATGGAACACAATTTGACAACGAGGAGTTCGTTGCCTATTGTCATCAGTCAAATATCTTGAAGATCCACTCGGCACCAGGCCATCCCCAAAGCAATGGGCAAACTGGAGTGACAAACAGAACGCTGCTAAATGGCCTGAAGAAAAGACTGAATGACGCTAAAGCAAACTGGATCAACGAGCTACATTCAGTACTGTGGGCTTATCGTACTACTCCCCGAGCAGCAACTGGAGAATCTCCATATATGCTGGCATTTGGAAGTGAAGCTGTTATACCTGCCGAGTTGGGTCTCCCAACCCACAGAGTACTGAATTTCAATTCCCCTATCAGCGATTTAATGAGAAGGTTAGACTTGGACATGCTCGAGGAAGTCAGAGAAGAAGCAACCATCAGGAATGCTGCTTACCATCAATGAACAACTTTGTTCTACAATAAGAGAGTGAAGAAGTGCGACCTAAAAGAAGGAGACTATGTGCTAAATAAAGTGATTCAAAAGCACAACAAACTAGAAGCAAACTGGCATGGACGTTACCGAGTTACAGAAATTGTTCGACCAGGAACCTACAGAATAGAAACTTTAGAGGGGGAGGAGTTTAAAAATGCATGGAATGCAGAACACCTGCGCAAATATTATCAGTAATGTAAACCCTCATGTAATGCAGTTTCATCAGTATGAATAAAATGTAGATATTCTACCCAATTCTCTCCTTTTTGTTGAAATTTTTTCGCGAAATACTAGTGCTAGACACTACTCAGTAAAATCCACCAACTCCGGTTGGTCGGGAATAAAAAAATATTTCCCAAGAGTGCCAACTCTGGTTGGATGGTAATAAAAAATATTATCCACCAACTCCGATTGGTCGGGAATAAAAAATATTTCCCAAGAGTGCCAACTCCGGTTGGTCGGGAATAAAAAATATTTCCCAAAAGTGCTAATCCGGTTGGTTGGGAAGAAAATCCACTAACTCCGGTTGGTCGGGAATAAAAAATATTTCCCAAAAGTGCCAACTCCGGTTGGTTAGGAAGAAAATCCATCAACTTTGGTTGGTCGGGAATAAAAAACATTTCCCAAAAGTGCCAACTCCGGTTGGTTGGGAAGAAAATCCACCAACTCCGGTTGGTCGGGAATAAAAAATATTTTCCAAAAGTGCCAACTCCAGTTGGTTGGGAAGAAAATCCACCAACTCCGATTGGTCGGGAATAAAAAAATATTTCCCAGAAATACCAACTCTGGTTGATTGGGAAGAAGATTCACCCGCTACAGTTGGTCGGGAACATTTTAAAGCATGAGTATGTGATAAAAGTCAACTAATGGCTTAGAATTAAAAAGTGATCAATAAATTTTTTTGATACTCGTAACATTTTAAATTACCACCAAGTTGGTCGAAGAACAAAATATCATCAATTTTGGTTAGTCGTCAAATGATTACCACAAATTCAGGATAGTCGACAATAAGTTTCACCAACTTTAATTGATCGGCAAATAACACAATGTTGTTATCTTTTTAACAGATATACATGAACATTCATTAGTAAATAAGTAAACTGTTTTACAAAATATCTACAAGACAATGGCAATCAAGATGGCAAAGAAAAATAGAAGTTTTTCATTAAATCCAAAACAAAATACATTTAGAAGCAAATACATATTAATTAGTACATCAAGATCCCGACTCTATTAGTTTCTTCCCCTCTGCTTTTGAAACAGGTTCCTCGCCAGCAGGAGGATCGTCTAAGGCATAAGGGGAATTTATGAAATTAAGGTCTTTGAGCATCCTGATGTTCATCACAGATGGTCGATTGAGTAGGTGCTCGGGACAAGATATCTCAACATTGGAATGGAGACTATAATCGCCAAGGTATTTGGAAATCAAACATTGAGGGATTGCCCGAGCAGGAATCCAGCTCATGTCGAGTTTGAATGGTGGCACTGGCAGGTCGAGCAACCCAGGATTATGGTAATCCCACAAGTAATGACCCTGTTCCAATTGCAGTACACCCAAGACATTCAACCACCCTTGTTTGTAACCCTCATTATTCGCATTTTGGATCCGATCATCCAAATGGTAGAGATCCTCATTACAACCAGCCATCCAGAACTCTCTGGGCTGCTTGTGGAATTGATAAGTCAACCTTTCCAGCTGCTCGTGAAGATTTTTTACAAAGAGTTCTTTATTCTCCAAGGCAGACTTTTTTGCCGAAAGTTGTTCGTTCAGATTCATGATTTTCTTAGACATCTCAGCCAATGCCTGGTTCTTTGCCATCAATTAGAAGGATTGGTTCTCTAGAGCCGATTGAGTTCTTTGTTCCTCGATAGTAATCCGAGCAGCTCTTTCTTGTCCCCGAGAAGTAGAAGGCCCAATACTCTTCAAGGTTTCTAATTCATCCCTCGGGTTGGAATTTTCGACCTCTAAGAAAGAGAATCCCTCATCGTTTACAGGGACCAAAGCGTTTGAGGTAGAGGCTGCAGATTTCAACTGAGATACCTCTCTTTGCAGGTTATTATTTTCGTGCGCCAACAATTCAACTATCTGTCTGTGCTCTTCGACCTCAGCCTTCAAAGTTCTCTCCCTCACATTATAAGCAGCGAACAACTTATCATACCCCTTATCAGCACTGAGTTGTTGATACTTCTTCTCGTATCCCTCGTGAAAAAGGGCTCTAGATTCCTTATATTATTGTTAAAACTCTTCAAGAGTTCCCTAGAGGTCTTCAATCATTTCATAATATGCTATATTGTTAGACACTGCACGATCGAGCAGGCACTTCAAATACTAGTAGGTTTCAACTGCTCGTTCTGAAGCATTTGGACCGAGTATATCAACGATTTGAGCATCAGTCAAATCTGGATGGCCAGCCTTGAAATATTCGTTGCACTGTTTCATCAATTTTGTATCATGAGCAGATAACAATTCCATCCTGGCTATAAACTAGTAAAAAAAGAAAGAGCAAGAATTAATAAGGAGCAAGAGGAAGAGAAACAACCGTATGAATAGGCAAAACTTTAAATTTTATTATATCATAAAAGATAGGTACATAGTTCAGAATTACAATTGACAAAAATAAACAAATAGAAAAATCTGAACAACTCTACACCTTCTCCTTGTCTCCTAAAACTTTCTCGGGAGGTTGGGACGAGGAAGTAGGTTGCTCGGGGGGTGCTGGAAGCTGCTCATTTGAAATAATGGATGGTTGAAGTTGCTCGTAGGAAGACTGGACAACTGTGGGATGAGAAATTTGATGTCCAATCACCATGGAAGATTCCTCAGAGGCAGCTTCGTCCTCTTTTTCTTCTTCAGGAGTTGGAGAGGGGCCAGGGATGTGTCGCTAAAATAGGTCACAATTTTCATCAACCTTCATCTCTTGTAGAGCAGCGACCCAGCCATCCCTAACGTATTTGTGGCTACCATATTCCACTTGTGACATCATGGCAACCAGACCCTTATTCCACCCCTTATCCCAGCCAGCACTGAAGGACTTTATCACAGCTAACATTCTTTTCACCTTATCCGAGGAAAACTTCTCGCATAGAAGTTCCTCGGTAGCCTTCAATTTATTCTAAACTTCCTCCTTTTGATGACCTATTTCACAAAGTTGGATGAACTCTTCCTCAGCAGCTTTGAGCTTACTTTTAAGCTCCCCAGCATTTTGGATCTTCCCTTCGATCTCTTTATTCTTCTCCTCCAAGTCTTTTATTTTCTTCTCCAACCCCTTGGAGACCTCAACAACCTTATCCTTCTCCTGTTCGATGAAATTAAGCTTCTTCTCCCAAGTAGATTTATCATCATCATACTTCTGACGAGAATCCTTCAGAGACTGCGTCAGACCCACCAAAGCTTCCTCTACACCTGACGAGGAGCTTAAAGCTTTAATGACTTCATCCTTCTTTAAAATTTTATTAAAACAAGTTATCAACTGTGAAAAGAAAATAATAACAAGTCAGTGCACAGATATAACAAGGGAAAAATGAAAGTTCAGGACAATAATACTTACAGAAGCAATATGACGAGCAACCAATGTGGTAATCGTATCCCGAGACAGATTTTCTTCAATACCTTGGATCTCGAGAATGATCCAAGACTTCACTGAGCTCATGGCAGATCTCGGGGCAACAAAAGTGGGAACACCACTTCCAGTTGTCGGGGGCTGAGAGATGGATTCAGCCAAATTGACCGAGGAGCTCTTCTTCAGCCTCCTCAGAGGAGCATCAACGGTCTCGACCAAGGAGGTAGTCTTAGTAGGGATATGACTATAACCTCTCTTGGAGCAGCGACCTTACTCGGAGCCACTGGGGGCTTCTCGACAACCTTCACAGGAGCAGCCGAAGGAGGTGCATCGATTTTTCTTGTCCCTTCTTCTGGGACATCAGACTTGTTTTTCTTTGCCTCTCCAGCAGTAGAGGTAGATTTCTCGAAGAGGGCAGGAGCTCTTCTTCTCTTCATTCTTTCACTCAGAGGAATATATGACTCAGGTGAAGAACTTGCAGAAGCTAGTATTGGTTCTACGTCACTTATCACCGGACGAGCAGTAAAAGACGAGGTGTAACTCTTATACTGTAGAAAATATGAAGCTGATCTGATATGCTCGTCAGCAACAGTCTGATGCGAACCCCAGATAAGTTTCAGATGTTTTAAATTAACTTCTGTCTCTTTTAGAGACCTTCTTTTGCTGTCATCTCCAGTTAGTGGAGCATGTTGCCAATTTTTGATAACAACACCATGCTAGAAATAATCCCTATTGTCATCTGGGAGATTAACCACTAAAGCCTTATTTAAAAACCTAGTTTTCAAGTAAAAAGTACTATCGCTGACAGCCCATCTATAGGAAAACATGATTTTTGGAATTCCTATACGAGTTCCATGAATCTGATTTAATCTATGAACTCCATTAACTATTCTCCATGTATTGGGGGCTATCCTTACAGGAACTACGTCAAAATATTGACAAAATTCCAGACACAAAGGATTTGGGGGAGAAGAAAAGCCACATTCAGCAACAAAGAGGCTGGGGAACCAATGTACCTCAGCCAAACGAAAATAATCTGAAGGCTCAGAAAGTTCCTCCAAAATAACCCATGAAGGAATAGAGAAATCAGAACGAAACTTATCAAGCGACTCGACAAGGTAAACCATGGCTAATAAAGGAAATAAAAGATAAGGAAGAAGATCTTACAAAAAAAAGATGGATCTATTGACAACGAACGATGAAAAGGATGAACGCACAAGAGAGAGAGAAAATGGAAAACTCAAAGATACAAATTTAAAAAAGTAAAAGACGATATGATTTTATGCAACGCTTAAATACCTTACCTTGGGAAAAGGTAAAAATAATGATTACAAAGGGAGACGTTTATGCTACCGACGGCTAAAAGGACAAAAAGGGCGCGGAGATCGAAGTAGTTAGAAAAATTTGAAAAGTCTGATTCTATGGATTCGAAAAGAAAAATAAATGCAAAGAACACGCTCCTAAAATTCAGGATGACCATTTAATCCCTCCATATTTCGAGAAGAATGTTCTAAACTCCTCAGTCTTGAACTGTGAAACATTGGGGGATTCTGTTGATACCAATTTTAGTCTGCTGACATGGCACAATGAAGTGGAGACACGTGTCAATCTACATGGCACTAACAAAGATTTCTGAACAATACCTTGACTTCGAGGAACTCAATTTCCCCGACCAACTCAAATACTCCGAGCAGTAGGTGCTCATCGAGGAACTTCACTGCACCGAGCAACTCATGGATACCGAGATACTTAGGCGGTCCGAGCAGCTTAGGCGGTCCGAGATGCACCTCTATCAGAGCATTTATTATCAGATAATTAAGAGGATTAAATGCTGATTATTATCATACGGATGTATACGCTTGTTGAACAACTATGTATTACCCATTCACATGTACAACCTCGTGGCTATAAATACATTGTATCATCCTCATTGTAAGGGGACCGAAATTTCTTGAGATAAACCATACTATGAGAATTCCCAAAACAGTCAATAATAATACAAACAGTGGACGTAGGCCATTTGTTCAAGGCTGAACCACTCTAAAATCTCTTGTCTTATTTATTTTTTATCTGTGATTGAATAATTAGAGGTAATCAAATTTTTTACATCAACAGTACTTAAACCAATATTTGGAACCATGAAATGTGTTATTGCATTAGCTATCTATTTATCTCAATATCCTAACACTATAAATCCCAAAAATCTAAATTGATGTTGTTATTTACTTAAATTTACCAGTGACTTGCAATTGAATTCTATATTGGTTATGTGAATTTGTGCATCTGTAAAATTTGGTTAGCGGTTAACAGCTGATGATGGAAAGATGAAGCTTAAAGCTATAATGCAATCTAGTTTGTCATATGAAGTAATAACTGGAGAAATTCAAAACTTAGGCCTTGTTCGTATTCTTGATTACACTCTCAATGACATTCCAATAAAGAATGAGAAGTGAGCACCATTGTACTTTAACCCGTTAAAATGTTACATGCTTTTAATTTCAACACGTGTTATATTCAAAGTTAATTAAATGTATTATTGAATTGCAGCAGATATTTAATTGTGACAAAATGTGAGCTTGTTTTTGCTTCACGTAAGGTTAAAATCAAGGCTGAAGCGAAAAATGAATATCTCACGGAAGAAATGATGGTCAAGAGCGAGATAAACAAAGAAGGAACTGGTATTATCTTGAAACCTAAGCAAGAATTGGTTACTAAATCATCTGCACATATTGTTCATGAACAAAATAAAAAGTAATTTTCTTACTTGCCTTACATTGTCACTGTAGGAAAACCTCATTGCTTATGAAATTAAATAAACACCTTGTTTCTTGTATAGTTATGCACTATAATCGACTATTTCAGATTTAGTTTATAAGGATTTTGTTTATCATTTATGAATTTCAGCATGGCCCCGTCAGCCAGAATGGCAATGACCCGAAGACTTCATCCAGTTGTTTATTTACAATTACTTAAACGATTTTGAGTTTACTGTTTTTTTATAATTGTCATATAGCAACTTTCTCAAAAATGTTATCATTAGTCGTACTCATTTAAAACTCAAAATCGTACTCAAAACAAGATAAAGAGGTATTTATATTTATAACCCGTGGTATAATAACATTTATTTGTGTGGTCCCTTTAGAGTTTGGAGTACCCAAAACAAGTTAAAGAGGTATTTATATTTATAACCATAGTTGTACTCATTTAAAACTCATTCTAAAAATAAACACATAACCCCACCTCCACCCCACTCCACCACACCCCACCGACCGGAATCCTCATCGAAATGGAAAAATCCTCGCCAGAATTCTCATCGGATTGTTTCACTCTCCCTTCGTCTATTTCTTTCATTTTTTTGGTCCGCGCCAGCGGTACCATTGCCATCGCTGGAGACGAAGGTTTTTCACCAAAAAAATAATATAGTTTTCGCCGAAAAATTGGAGGTTTTAGTGAAATAGTAAATTTATCGGTTTTGATTTTTTGTCAAAAAATATCAAATATTGGTGTTGTTGGATAGATCTCGATGAGTAGATTTCAAATATATAAATTTTGTGAATTTTGGTTTTGTAGATTTGAAGTTATGCACTTTTAAAAATTTAATGAGTTTTTTTTTGTATGAGTTGTCAAATGGCATATTGGTAATTTTTATGGTGTTTTTAGTACAGGGACTAAATTTATAAAATTATGTGGAGTGTCTTATTTTTATACACTTTTAGTTAGATTGGACGGACCTTTCCCCAAAACTCCATTTTTTTAATTATGTATGGTATGGTGTAGATTGAAGCAACAAAAAAAAAAATTGATCTACTTATGGTCAGGTGTGTTGGGTGTTGCTCATTGATGTGGTTATAAGAAAATATATATTATTTTTTTAATTATTTAATATTAGTAACAGACCAAATGTTATAAAATTTTGTATTATGAAATGTTAATAATGGTAAAAATCCGTCAGGATTTTAACTAGTTTGGAACATTTTAGTAATGCTAGGGATGTGTTTTTAACAATAAAAAAATGTTAGTATTTTGATTCCTCACGCTTTTTCTAAAGGTAATTTAGTGTTAGTTATTATTTTTTTAGCACTACATTACCGTTACTAATACTATTTGGTGTAGTTTTTCTCGATGGGGTGTCGATTCTCACACTTTTGTTACCAGTTAGGGGGGAATTTTCTATTACCCTTAAAAGATATTTGTGAGTTTACTAGTTTACCCATATTCAGAAACCACATATTTATTAATGGTATGAGGAATCTGTGTAACATGACATGTGTGAGAAACTCCATCAAACTTTAATAGACTGTAATCGCTATATTGGTATTACCCAAACTGAGACAATCAAACATGCCTTTGCCAAATGGCAAAGTTATCGGTTCAAGGATTTCGAGCCAATGGCCAAAGAAGAGGCTCACACTAAGGTGAATAGGAGTAAGGATGGGACAAAGATAATGTCAAAGACTCATCTTCTTCCTACCTTATTCGTAACATTTCTCATCAGGTTTTTATACCAAGGGAGATTTAATAACTCCCTCATAAGTTGGTATTTTGTCTAACAGTTAGTATTGCTTGTAGCAAGAACATGACACTCACTGCTCTCACAGTTGGACATTGAGCACTCTTATGTACAATTTAATGTGGTAAATTTTGTAAAATCCTTTATATTGATGGGCTTCTTTTTCAAGCAGTTCCCAAATTAGGCTCTTGAGCCCCGCTCACTACATAGTCAATCCACTAGTATTACTAGGTGGCATAAGAAGTTTTCTAAGAAATCACTTATCCTATTTTTGGATAATATTAATGAGTTCTCCTTCCAGCCTTATTAAATACGAGTGGGGGCATGTTTTCTGGGGAATTTTTCTCTGCTTCTCTTGGTACATCCTTTTATCCGGAAAATGCTAAATCTCTGGTGGATTACCCTCACATTTTTTTGACGGCTTTTTTCTTCCATGTATTCTTTCATCCTTGAACGAGTTGGGCCAAGGAATTAAATTTTTATCACTATGAGAGTGTAAGAAGATAGTTTGAGTATGATCAAGGTACCTACTTTCCAAATTTTTATCCACCCTCGCGCTAGAAGAATTGTATTTAGAGGCCTATTCCAAGTTTACCCCCGAGGGGATGGTTAGACGAACTTCCCATTTTGGTAACTTTTTTATTCCTGCTCGTGACTACCTTCCTTCCATTAACCATTCGTTCTTTAACTTATGGTCGTGCCGGATACAATTGATAAACTATTGTATCCAAGATGTTCCTCATAAATCCTTTATTAAGTGTGCTCCTCGTCTAATAAATATATGTTAAGTGCACCCACAAGGAGTGTTGGCACTACAGGCAGGTCGTAAGGACCCCTTTGACAAAGTCATTCATGTCCTTGTAAATCTTCTTTGCACATAAAGTCTTTATTCCAAACATCCTAAAGCAAAAGCTCAACAAGATAAGGGAAAGAGCAAGGAAAGGGTAAAAAAATGTTCCCTCGAAGAGGAAGCATGTAGACGTTGATGTTTCAAACTTCATTTTTGCACAAGTTAGGGAATTTTCTTCTCCCACTACACCAAAATAGTTTACTTGTCACGGTATTTGATCGTCATAAGTCTGGGGTTGACAACTTCTTTGTCATGGTCAAAGATTGTGATAAGTTCATTAGGCTTGTCACGATCCTGTCACGGTCTTTGACCTTAATGAGTTTTATCACGGTCAAAAACCATGACAAGCCTATGACAAAACTAAACATTTGTCACGATCTTTGACAATGATAATTCTGGGAAGAATTTTAAAAAAACTACTGGGCAGTATGACCACTGCCACTACCCAACAGTATATTTGTACCCGTTATTGTAAAATTGTACATATCCAAACAACATATATCCAAATAAAATAGAAATAATATACCAAATCATGTCATATATAATCCGTATCCAAACCAACATGTACCAAAATAAAATAAAAATACATATACAATCCAATATCCAAATAAAAAGATAAAAATAATGACACGAAGAAGGAGCGGGTCGGAGGAGGAAGGATGGCCATACGACATATGAATTGAGATACCCTTCAATATATTGAATGCCGCATTGTTTGTGCAACCATAAAGGTGAGTTCTCCTTTTCTGTCCACCACATGCGTGACAAGCACCCTTGCCTCAATGTTTTGGGAGGGACGTCCATAAACCACCATACAAGGGAGGAAGCCTGGGACCCTCAACCCTAGGGGTGTGCAAAAAAATCGACCAAATCAAAAATCGAACCGAACCGGCCCGAACCGAAACCGGCGGTTTTTTTTTGCCCGATTCAGTTTGCGATTTAAGGATTTAAAAAATTGACAATATCGGTTCGGTTGTCGATTTAGACAAAGAAAAAACCGATTCGAACTGAACCGAACCGACATTAATGTTATATATTAAAAAAAGCTTAAATATCTTTTATTTTTATATCCAAAAACCATTAACCAACCTCCAAAACCGACCAAAACCTAAAACCGACCTACAAAAAATCGACCAAAACTCAAAATCGGTTAAAACCGAACCGAAACTGATGTGAACCGAAACCGGCGGTTTTTTTCATCGTCGGTTCATTTTCGATTTGATTTTTTCCCAAACCGAACCGATTAGTTCCGTCTAAATTGCGGTCCAAAATCGAACCGAACCGACCCGTGCACACCCCTACTCAACCCCCTCGTTATCGACTCCCCATAATATATGTCAAGTAAAAGCACGCTCGTCGCTCGAGGGGGTCATAGTGGGAAATGGACCATCATATAGCGTCGAGTTTGTGTGTATCAGCGATGAAACAGTGGTATCCTCATCCTCGTCAAAGTCTACTTCTACCTCCTTCTCCTTACCCATTCCCTTGCCCAATTAACGCTTCATGAAGGCGTACATATCTAGGAATGTCGCCTCTAACCTTGATAGCTCATCATCATAGGTGTCCACCTTATGTGTCAACCCATTGTTGCTCGTCTCCATTCCGATGATCCTAGACTTCCCCACCCAGAAGCTCACCCCTAGTCCTCCCCTTGCGATTCGCCCCGAGCACTTGGCTAAGTGTGTTCGTAGCCAAAGATGCTTTGTCGGCATCAGATTGCGACTTATGTACTTCCTTAAGCTTTGCCTGAAAAGAAAAAAAGGTACACGATTAGTTAATTAAGTAAATAAAAAATTATAACGTAATTAAAAAAATTAAATATTTATAACTTACAATGGTGGCTGCGACGCTCTGGGCCACCTCCTTGCCTTTTTCGTCTGAATTGCCACATAGGCATCGAGCCTATGTGGCCTACCCCTAGGGGTACTCCTCGTGTCCTGCAATAAAATAATACAAAATTAGTAAGTAACGCAAAGTAATGTCAAATTCGAATAACTAAATTTAAAGAAAAATAAAAACTTACCATCTTGTGCTCCACCTCGGTGTAAGATGTCCACCCGGAGTAGTGCACGTCTAACTTTTTTGCCCATTTGTCCCTCCCCGATTGGCGAAATGCCAATTGCCTCTCATTGTATATAAACTTTTCGCACTGTACCAATGAGATAGGCTCCTTCGAGGGGACGATGTCACGTAGTCTCATAATGGACTCCCGGGTCTTCCCAAAGTATCGTGTCTGCAATTTTTTTTTTCCTCATATTATATTGATACCTTAATTGTTCCAACGTGGAGTCGCAAAAATATTGGGGCAGGTCGAATTGTTCCTGTTAAAAAAATACAAATCAAAGAGAAAGTAAGTGTTAGTTGTTTATAAATATAAATACACTACTTGTAGTTCCCCCCAGATGTTCAACTTGAAGTCAATAGGCATGGCCCTCCCATCAGAGTACCCCGGGACAACGACCTCCTTCAGTAACTCTAGCGCTCAAGTCAATAATGTCGTCTTATTCTGGTCAACGGACCCCAATTTGCCCCATTTTGGGGGCCTACTAACCGAGGGGCCCTCATCGCCTTCGCTACCGCGCCTGGATGGATTGATTTTTGCAAAAATTATTATTAGTAGTATAAACATGCATATGGACTTTGATTTAATGCTTAAATCCGATCATACCAATACTAATACCAATTTATATCCATATCAATTTCAATTTATACTAATACCAATACCAATTCATACCAATACCAAATTCAATTTACACACACGCCCCCCCCCCCCCCTCCTCCGCACACACACTCCCGGGTCATGAACTTTGAATTAATGCTTAAATTGATTAAAATTCTAATTAACATATTCACTTCGTTATTACAAGCATTAAAATGATCAAGTACAAATGAATAAAAAGCATTAAATTATCGTCCGATAATAATAAAACACTAGGTTATTAATGTAATTAAAGTATGTTTCATTTAATTATGTCTTATCACAATTCGAGAGATTTCATTTAATTATGTAATTTAAAGTATGTTTACTTTAATTTAAAGACACATAAGAACTATAGAATTACAATGTATACAATTAAAAAGGTTATTAATGTTTGGACAATTTGATAAGGAGCATTTCATATCTAGGTTCTTGCATGGAATGTCTAACCGAAGTGAAATCCAAATAATGACACACACACACACACACACACACACACACACGGCTCGATACCCTTTCATTTAGATAAGGTAGTTGTTAAGACAATTTAATTTAAATATTAATACCAGTTCAATTCAACATGTCCAACTCAATTCAATTCAATATAAAAATATCAGTACCAATTCAATTCAATTCAATTCAATATCAATACCAATGCAATTCAATATCAAGAAACAATTGTTATTTATATAATTGAAAAACATACACAGACACACATGGATTTTACTCTCACAAAACATACACGTGCACCACTACTGTCCCCCACCCCCACACACCTATACGCGCACCCCCCCCCTACCCCCACCCCACCCACCATCACTCCCCCCACCCCACTGCCCCCCATCACTCCCCCACCTACCCCACACTCCCCCCTCCCCCCACCCCCACCACTACAAGAAAAACACCATTTTATGACACTTTTAAAAATGACTTTAAGACATTTTAACAAGTGTCATTAAAAATATAATAATATTACCTACATGACATTTTTTTATAAACCGGCATTATATACTTATTAGTGTTAATTTATATGACACTTTAAATATAAAATCAAATTTAATTATATATATTATGACCTTTTTTAATAGAAAGTCTGAATGCACGACGGAATTTTTTCCACCAAAAATTTTAGACGCGCGTAACTATTTCCCCCCTCTCAAATCTTTTTCTCTCCAAAACCAAGATTACCAAAATCACAGCCACATTTTTCACCCAAAATCACACCGCACACTATTCATTCTCATGACATCAAAATCGCCCTCCAATTCCTGTCATCCTCCGATTACAGTCGTCAGACTCTCTCTCTCTCTCTCTCTCTCTCTCTCATACATACATACACACACTTGATCAGTTTCTCAAAAAATCAATATAGAAACGATCGGGGTAATCTATTTTGGTTTCTTGTAGATTTGGAAATACAAATTGAGGTATTCCATTTGAAAATGCTGAGTTGGTCTCTATAAGTAATCTATGTGTGTTTTTATCTGTGTTTAGTTAATTATTGATTATATTTGTTAAATTTTTAAGGTTTTGTGGACTTTATGTTCATATAGGGGTTGTGAACAAAAATTCCAATATCATCAATTTCGTTGAAGTTGGCGGGTCTTTTCATAGTTTATAATTGATTTTCAATTTGATATATGTTGCATGGATGAACTCAAGTGGTAAAAAATAATGAATTGTTGTGATGTCTTTAGTTGATTCTCATCTGCTGAATAATATATACTTTTCATTGTACATTATGCTAGATAGATGGTAAAACGAAACTTATATTGAGCATAAAAAGAAAAACTTATGTAGTTGACAAAGACAATGTCATGTTTCCTAATATTAACCCAAGAATGTAGCACAATTTTTTTTTGGCATGAACAACGAACACGTGGTGGAATTAGGAATTCGATAGTGTTTTTAACTATTTTAAAATTAGGTTTCTGTAGCGTTTTGTGTTTTCTCTATTTTGTTTCAATTTTTTGATATTTCATAATGTGGTTTCATCATAATGATTATTCCGTACATTGATTTGTGCATGGTATTTTCAAACCCTTGATTCAATTTTTCCAAAATCAGTTTTTACTTGAGTTATTATTTTAATTTTTGTGACCAAACTATTTAGTACCTTATATTTATATATTTCTTTTTTGTTCGCACAAAATGTAAAATGCAAATTGGGGCGGTCGTAGGACAGCAATGCCGTCCTTGCATAGTGCATATTTTGAAACAACGTGTGCGAACTTTATTTTTAAATCAATATGTATTTTGTTTAATAAATTGTTTGATTTAGACTTAGGTTTGATTTAGGTTTAGGTTTAGGTAAAATAAATATGTATGTATATTAGAATTAGGTTATCAAGGCATTATTTCCCCCAACGACGCTGCACGTCGGTCAACCGACATAATGCACTTAGGCAAGTTGGCCAATCAACACTGAAATGATGCACAAAGTCAAGTCGGCCAATCGACACTGAAACGATGTACATCGGCCAACTGATACACACCACCAAGGAAGTTTTGTCCAATCGATGTAAATGATGTTGCACTTTGGTTAGCGACTTTTCAACATGCTTTACGTTCCCACATTCTTCGAGTTTTAGAGGTATTACAAGTGTATTTTTGCATTTGAAACTTTTATGATGACCAACGATTTCATATATTTTTATTGCTGGTTTCATGACAAGTAATTATTTTAATTTAACACCCCATTGAAAATGACCTTGCCCAAATCATATTTTACTAATTTTACTCAACCCCTATCATTCTTACTTGCGTAGTGTACTTTGTAATTTAAAACATATATATTTTAGTTTCATCTAAATTGAATTGATATAATCTATGTTTTTAAGCTTATTATGGTAAAAACAATACGATCGCGGAAGGCATAGACCCTCGTTGATGTATTGTGGTGGAACATTGAAATATGAAACCATATTAGAGTTAAGAATATTGGCAGACCTGGGAGCCAATTTGTGAGGAGTGGTAGATAATAATTTTGGGCAACAGACAGAACCGATAGTACAAAGTTAAGAATAATTACTTCAAAACTTGTTATAGGTTTTGTGTCTAAAAAGAAAACATAAAATTTATGGCAATTTATCGATTTAATCTCATAATCAAACAATAAATATACAATGGATTGTTATGTGAAGTTATATGTCATTGATACAGGTTCTTAGTTTAACAAGTCTAAGAGGATGTATTCCGAGTAACAGTAATGCTAGTGGTGAAGCCACGGTTGATTAGTTGGTCAATACCTTCTGATCTGACCCAACATTAATTTCTTTTGCCAACTTTGTTGGGACCTCTTATGAAACAGCGGGCAAGCTTCCTGATATATTTTGATATTTTTTTCTCTTATGTTTTATTGTTAGCTGATCATCCATTAGGAAAATTCTTAAACTTGTTTTTTAATGTTTCCTTGTTAAGTTGTTACATCTTCTTTTTAGTTACCTTTAATCAGTTGCCAATGTGATTGTATATAAAAGTTTTCGCGTTGGACATATGGATGAACTAGAAAAAGGAATGAAGTGGAATTATACTAACGATAAAATCGATTACATATAATGATCCAAAACAGTACCTTCTTTACATAAATTTAACAACATCAATAAAAGTCTAAAGTAACATAGTAAAATTGATGCTATATGGGTGTCGTATGTCAAAACAGTAAGCAAAACACTGAGACAGTTTCAATTTATCATTTGATTACTGGGCATAGAGGTAAGAATATTGGCAGACCTGGGAACCAATTTGTGAGGAGTGGTAAATGATAAGTTTGATTAGCAGACAACCAAAAGTGCGAAGATGAGAATAATTAGAATAAGAGTATGATGCATTCTTTGAGTGGATCCATATTGTTGATCAGGGTGCAGGAAAGAAAAACGTAATTGAATACTCCAACAATAGCGAGAAATTGGATTTTTTTTACGGATAGGAAACACCCAACAATAGCAAGAAAATTATCCATAAACAAAAGATAGTAACAAATTACAGTAAGTGAGAGTATAGAAAAAGTCCATAATAAATTAAATCAAATGATCTAATAGAATCAACATGAACATCACTAAAAGGAAGACGAACACTCTTCCCAATGAGACACGAATAACAGTGATGGAGGGACCATACATCTAAGAATTCGAATAATATATTACCTATGGTAAAAATTCTTCTATTTTACTGAAAATGCAATTTTATTGAGCAACTACCATAGGATGGCAGCTACAGAGGACATACAATCACTTTGTATGTGATAATGGAACAAACTGTATCTAGAAAATGTAAAACCTTAACTCTCATATGGGTTTGTTAGAGCATAGATATGTGAAGGAACCTACGATGAGGCAATTCTTAATGGATGTCACCATCTGAGAAGATTGGGAATTATAATAAGCCATGACAGAAAATAAAGAGAAATGAAGAAATATTGAGACGCGACTACATGAACACAGATGATCATATAGGTACGTATTGGGAGTATAAAGGATAACCCATTTTTTAGAATTGGGAGAAAGGGCTTCAACTCGAAAAAGTGAGTTCGACGCACCAACACCATTCCGATAGTGCTGTTGATTTTGATATGTTGCGTGATGTATGGATTTGTTTTCAATTTAATTGTTTTATTAAATGTTTAAATTTTGTTCAATTCTAACTACTAATGTAATTTTAAGTTTGATTTATTGTAGATCTAATTACTATTTTACTTTTATTAATTCTGGGAGCTCTTTGATTGTGAGTTAAAATAAATGAATTGTACCACAACATTAGTCAACTGCCTTTTAGCATGCCATTTCCTTTTATTTCTCTATTGTCGCATAAATAGAAATAATTATGAATCTATTAGTGTTTTCATGAAACTTTAATACATATTACATTCGATTGTTTGGTTTACGTAGAGTTGATCCTCTTGTTTATAGTAATTGAAAATCTAGAACCTTAAACTCATTTTATTTTCTTAGGTTTACATATGTGAGAAGTTTTCAAGGATCGTTTGTTTAAACTCTTACTTATGCCCTAGAAAAGGTGAAAATATAGAAGAGTATGTTCTTATGATAGTGAACCATTGATTATTGGCATTTTGGTTAAGTTCTCCATGAAAATCCATACTTCACTCATTTAGCTGCTACTTTTGCTTTCTGTTTCAAAGGAGGCATGGGAAATCTCTTTCACTTGTTGGCAGGGATGAGCTCCTTAAATCAATGATCTAACACTGTATGATTTCATACTTTGTAAGTGGCCTAGTGGTCTACTCAAAATGGTACAATCTTGGGTTATTAACTTCTTATGCTCTGGAAGCATCCTCAATCCCCCCCCCCCATCACTGTTTCATGGCAAGCTACCTTCTCTCCCAAGGCCTGTGGTTGTTTAAACCTCAGAAATCTTATCTCCCTCAATAGAGCTTCTCTCTTCAAACACATTTAGGACATTTTGATTAAGACAACACTTAGAGCTCTTTGTTAAGGACCATGTTTCATTTTAAGTTGGTAAACCATCCTTACAAAATTTCCTTTGCTTGAAAGAATCTTTAGCTGTTATAAATTTTTTCACTTGTAGATTTTCAAATACAATTTAAGCCATATATTTTCCATCATCACACGATTTATTTTCTTTTGATATCAATTTAGTAGGTTTATGGTTTTCCAACATTTATATTTCTAAGATTGTGATGATGAATGAAAATAAATAAGTTTCAGACCATCTGAAATGAAAATACAACATGTAATTTTGTTCACTCTCTTTCTTCCTAACAATAGTGGACACGAGTCTATTTACATGCTGCAGAATTAATATTGCTAATACTGAGATTTAGAGAAGAAATAAGTAAGCATGAACTCTTTTTGAAAATGACATATATATTTAAAATTGAAAAGAAGACTTTTACTATTTCACCTTTACATGCCTACTTTCAATCTTAACATGACCGACACGGCACAACCGGTTGCGTGGCCTATTATTATAAATTAATCCTAGCTTGCCACAAGACAAGTCACCCTTATCGTCCATTTCATTCAGGTAGACAAAATTTAACACAAATCCTAACAGTGATCTTAAGAACCCCTTAAAAATCCCAAACTGAAAAAATTGGAATCATGCAAGAACTCTGTATGCCGCGATATTCTAATAGGCTAATTATGAGCTTAAACTCTTTCATCTCCAAGCCTCGCCCCACCCCATCCCAATCCTGTTTTGTTGATGGCAACAGCTTGAGCCACTCAAATACCCTTGGGAATCCCTTCAAATTCCTCGAACACTGCCACACTTGTGACTTATTTGTACTTGTTAAGCAAGTATGGAATAACATATCTGCTTGAGGGGCTGAGAGAAAGCTAAGCCTCTCGTACACTTGGTGTGCGAAATTGAGGGAATACAATACAACATGCTAAAATGGTTATAGCTCGATCTCCCCTATCTCTAAATGGCAGAATGGGGACTTTCTCAACCTATTAATCCACTTAAACTTTAACAAGGGCGCCAGTGCAGTTGGTGAATTATCATAAAGGGAGTATATATTAGGCTACCTTGCATGGATCTAGGGATTATTGCATAGTCTAGGGCTATTGTGTTGTCAGAATTTGGCTACGAGCCAAACAAGGAGGCTCAAGTTTGATTTTTGGGGGTATTCTCTTAACAAGTGGAGCCTAGAAATGCTAAACTTAACTAAAATTCAAACCGACTTAATAATCACTAGGGGTGTTTATCGAATGGGTCAAAAAAATTTACCCCTAGCCGACTTTTGTTCCTAAAAGAAAAGAATCAGTTTCTGTCAATTAAATTCTCGACTGAGTAGTGACCCAAACTGAGAATAAAAAAATGTAATATGCTCGTTGTGGCTTGTTATATAATCGTTCACCTATCACATTCTTGCTACAACAAGTAGCACCTGATTCCATGTATGTTCTCATTTAAAATCTAGGAAGTACATGGTATATTAAGATTGTAATACGTGTATGTATCAAGCCCACAAAGCACAATGTTTGATAATTTATATTTGGTCTACAGAATGAGAATTCATAAATGCTACAGTACTTGGGATAATTCCATATTTGTTGCCTTAGGACTATAATTGCTTATAAAAACAAAAGAAAAAGAAAGATGTAGCACTGCCATATTTTAACTGTTATAATTTAATTTACAGATATCGATCTCTGTGCTGGTTGACCCAGAGAGCAATCCATTTACAGAGTATTTGTTGATCCTGGGAGCCACTGTATTATAACTGTTGTGGGCAGTGCTGGTGCTGATACATATTAAATACACACAAAATGGACTAAGACCTGGATTTTAACCTAACTGAAAGGTCTTGTGGTCAATGTTGTTGCCTGGAATAGACAACAGATAACAGAAGGTTCTTCCCCCCACCCCCTCTCTCTCTCTCCCCACGCATATATTTATTCCTTCTTTTGCATGTGATGTCTTTCTAGCTTCTACTAGGGAAGTTACTCTTGGAACATAAGATGTCCAACTGCATGAAATTTATAAAGAATGTGTTGTTCGTTTCAACCACCACTTGGGTTGGGCTTAAATCAATCAATATTATTATGCATTTATAAAGAATGGGTTTTGTTTTGTAACTTATTCTTCGCATTTACAAGACTAAAAAACACTGGGTTTTGCTCAACTCTTCTTAACTGCCACTTTAACTACTATTCCTTTGTGAGTATATACATATACCTCTCTCTTTGGGAAAACAAATAATTCATAACCTCAAGGACTAACGTAAAGGGTAGGGTCATGGCCTTCTGATTGTTCTCCTCGTGAACACCACAATGGACACCCACCCTTTTGTTTATTTTTCTTGTCTTATTTTAAATGTCTTTTGCTTTTAATTTTGATTAAGCTTTCTTTGACAAACATGGTTCCCATTATGGTTTTGATTTTGATTAAGCTTTCTTTAACAACCATGCCTCCTATTATAGTTCTGGGATTGAGGGTCGGTCTTGCTTTTAATATAATACTACGAAAAGAAAAAGTTTTCAAAAAGTTAATGGGGGTTATTAAGTCCCTTACAGTAGATAAGGGAAAATGGAGATTATTTGTCAAAAAGGAAGCCGTTATTCAAGGTTCTAAAAAACGCGGGGCGTGATTGAGGCGTGGAGGCCAAGCCTTAAGCCTTAGAAGCCTAGGCGGGCCTAGGCGTAAAAAGGCGTGAAAAGGCGTTTAGGCCTTCTTAATATATTTTAATATTTTTAACCATAACAAGGCTATTAAAATACAAAAATTGCACATATCATAAAAATATGTCTGAATATATGCAAATTAAAATACTATTTGATTATTTTGGATGAGATAATGGTCCGGTTTGTAAAGAAATTCTTTAAAAGGCGACATCGTTTCACTAAAGCATTGTTGTTTTTAGAAAAAAGTGCGTCTTAAGGGTTTTACCAAGAATAAGGCGTGAAAAGCGTAAGGCGAGGCGTTTCTCCCAAGCCTTAAGCCTAGGCGTGCCTAGGCGGAGCCTAGGCGGGTTTTTTAGAACAGTGCCGTTATTAAACATCACCAGGCAGTCTTTGGATTTCTATTGTCAACATTTGAATTTAACTAAGGAGTTAGTTGACATGCTTGTGTTTCACTTAGCCTTGTAAGTTCTCCCAATTTTATTAATTATGTGTGATGTGGCTACTAAGTAGTACAATTTGCTAATCTATTGGAAATACTAGTATGGCCACTCCATCAGCTCAATTTTCCATCTCAAGAAGGATGGGAGTATATGATCCACTCCACCATATTAGCATGTGGGAGGCCACTTTGGCAGGTGATATTAGCCTAAACACGGGCACATCTTCAACTTTACAGGGGGATGGGATTTTGGATAAATGGGTGAGAAAGCATCAATTGTGATTTTCCAATTTAGGGGTAATTTGGACATTGGCCCCCCATTTATTTTCACCTATTTAACTATTTTGGTATGGGTGTCATGGTTTGCCATTTTATACTTTTGATCCCGAAAGCATCATATATGCTTATAAACCATCAGAAAAATCCTCAAGAAAAAGGTAGAAAATATAATTTTAGGGGTCAAAGGTGTATACACTTTGGCACTCAAAGTGTAATGTGCTAGAACAAGTGAGGACAATGTTGAAATCACCCTAAATTTAGTGAATACTGCTTATATCTTCCAATTTCCATGCTTAAACTGATTTTTTTCGACATCGAATTTCCTAGTATGAATATACTTCTCATGAGTCGTTAGGACATTCAGCAGAGTATCAAACAGCAAAAACAAATTATAATTTCAGTCACAGACGCCTAGCACAAAATTTTGAACCAGCTCGTAAATTTTGTTTGCGGAAAAAGGTACACAAATGGATTCCTCACAACCTTTTAGTAATAATAGGTATATTAGGACATCCAAATTTAATTATCTTATTTATTTCAAATTCTGATTTTTTGACATATGTTCAACAATTAGAAACAAGCAGGTTAAAGTTGGCACAATTAGAGCGGGAAGCTAAGAGAGCTAGACAACATGTGAGGGGATATTATTGTCCTTTGCAAATGTATTCTTCCAATATTATACATTTCCTTGTTCAAAGTAATTGAAATTTATTTGTTGTCTGATTTATCGGTAAGTGGATAATTGCAGCGTGTGTACACTGGGGGTGCATTAATGACGGGAAATTCAGGATTGGGTGGAACTAAAAATTCAGGTATGTGATTATGCCTACTCGTAAACACGATATATTTTTTTGTTCAATTTTTTCTACTCTCCTAATATTCTATTGATTTTAGCCATTGGAATTCCTTCTGGGATATATTTTTTGATTAATGCATTTGTAGAAAACATAATTTTAGATTGTTTCTCTTTATTTCTTGTCTAATTCAGACGTCAATATATATATATATATATATATATTTATTGAGAGGTGTGAATTCGTGATGATGGAATACGTGCTGCTACAAGTTTCAATCTCTACCATTCTCACATCTTGTTTGCAGGGTAAATTTCACTTGTTCTCCCTTTTTTGTTTTTTTTTTCAATTATATATTCAAATTAGAGCAGGTGTTTTTTTATAATGTTCAATGATAATTGTTATAATGTTCAAATCAGAGCAGGTATTATACGTAATGTTCACTGATAATTTTTTTTAATAATGTTCAATGATAATTTTTTATAACTTCCAAGCAGAGCAGTTTTTTTTAAATGTTCAAATATCTTCAACTTCCAAACATTGTTGAATTAGTTTATTGTAAAAATTTGTACATTGTTATATGGTTAAAATTATTAAATTAGTATACCGTTAAAATTGTTAATTTAGTTTATTAATTTTATGAAAAAAACTATTAAATTAGTTTATTGTATTTTATGAAATATAGGGCATATATAGATTTAGGGTAATATTTGGTTAAGAGATTGAAAGTTATTTTATCAACAACTAGCTTTACAAAAAAGATGAAGAAGGAAGAATACAACATAAATAAGATGTCTTTAAATTCCTCTATTCAAATCCAATTTTTGCAGGACGATAGTAAACATGGATATAAAGCTGGACTTTGTCCCTCCAGCATTCATCAATTTGTTTCAAGGTAGATCATAGGTAGTGGTTTCAATCTATATCAAAAGGTTATAAGTTCAATTTGTTATCGTTTATTCTTCCATCCTTAAGCTCTATCGAAAGGTTATAATTCCAATATTGTTATTATTTTCTTGATTTATATGTTTTGGCTCGGACACGTCCGGTGTACATGCATTCCCTTCCTTTTGGTTAACTAAACCTCGTTATTCAAAAAGAACATAGGTGAAAATATTGTAAGGTTATTTTGAACACCCCCCCCCCCCCACCCACCCACCCACACACACACACACATTTATTTATGACTACCTTGTTTAGGCCTAAAGTTTTTTATTCTTGGCCTCTGACACCCCAAAATGACTTTTTCTACACTTTGTATCTAACAAAGTGTTGCAAAAAGTCATTTTGGTGGTCAAAGGCCTATACGTGAAAACTTCGAAGGAAAACTCAAGGTAAGTACACATGAAAAAAGTTGAAAAAATGACCCTAGGATTTTCTCTTGACCATCATATATAATTATATATATTGTATCTACTGGATTCTTATTTTTCATATTATGTTTCCTACTCCCGGATCCATTACAGGAAGTTTATTCTGTGTCCAAAGGTGATGAAGATTTTGGCAAAGTCTTGAAGGGCCCACTGTACATTCGAATACATAAAGCTCTTTATTGAGATAATATTTCAAATGGGGATCCAAAAATATAAGCCAACAAGAGTGATATGAAAATTGTGCCCGAGGAACATTCGATGAAAATTGTACCAACCGAAGTGATGAATATTGAAAAAGAGGGCCTTAGTGATGATTATGCAACTAATTTTACACCAGAGATTACAATATTGTGTCCCACTTCAACATGAGTTCGTTGAATTTATTTGGTCTTATATTATATGATTTGGATCACTTTGTCGACACAATTTTGCGAAAGCCAAAGGAGGACCGACGCATTTATGCGTGATTTTTGGATGTACATTTTTTTGGAGACTTTTTTTTAATGATGTACATATTGGGTATATCTAAGTATGATACATGTAGTAGGTCATTATTTTTTTGTGGATAATTAATGTAGATGGCGGGTATATCTATTTGTGTTCCACTATTTTTTTTATATGGACAAATGACTTGGTTGGTGTACTTGACTTCAAATACAAAAAAAATTCAAGACTTTTATGTTATTGTAAATTTTTATTTGTGTTTAGATTTATTTGTCAACTATGATATTAATATTGGTTATTAATTTTTTTATTACATGTTTAATTTATTACCGTTTATATTAAACGTTCATGTGATGAAATTTTTTATGACCTTTTTAAAATTTTGAAAACTGTTTATCATGACGCTTTTGAAATCAAATATGACATCTTTTAGAATATATTATGACCTTTTTTTTTGTAGCAGATATGATAGTTATGAAAAAAAACGTTATATTTAACCGTTACCTAATATGACACTTTTTATGGATATCAATTATGACACCCAAACTTATGAAGTTTTTTATTAAAAAATAAAGGGACATAAAATGCGTTTTATGACACTTAAAAATGTCATAACAATATTTTTTTCTTGTAGTGCACACACCTACACACACACACACATATACATAAAGAGGAGAGAGAGAGAGAGAGAGAGAGAGAGAGAGAGAGAGAGAGAATTGAGGAAAAGGAAATGGTGGGAAAAAAGAGGTGCCTAGGGTTTCAATTATAAGACTTGTCACGGACCTGACAAACCTGTTAAACTGTCGCAATCATTAACCGTGACAAAAATGAGTGTTTTTTTGTCATGGTCAATGACCGTGACAAAGCCGGCCGACTCAAAGGTGACAATTTAGCCTTTTTGGTTTAGTGCCCTCCCTTTATAGTTAGGACCCGAATAGCGAGGCAAAGGAAGAAATCATCCAATAGCAATGGCCATTTATTGTTGAAGATCAAGGTTTAAACACTTGGACCTTTAGAGTTGAGGAAACCTTTAAGACCGTTCATGAACAAGGCTATGAGGCTCTTGAAGCCACTCTTTCTCAAATAGTTTGATGTTTCCATTTTGAATGATCTCACTAAAAGATTATGAGAAAGACACTCTTTCTCATGTTTGATATTAAATAGGGGCGAGGAAGGGCTTTAAAGAACATGATCTTGTGTTCTTTTAGCTCACTGACATTTCTTAAGACTCACTTATTTATTTAGGTGAGTCATATTCCTCTTGTACATGCATTCGAGCAATGCAAAAAGTATACACACTCGTTCGAAAGTTAAAAAAACATTATATTAAATAATTTTGTGTCTATATAGCATACAAATTAAGGTGAAGGGAACCTTTGGCTAAAAGAATGTTATCTAATCCTCGAGCATTATAATGCTCGTGGAAGGCCTCTTCATTATTTTGTACATATACTATATCTAATGCTTTAAAGTGGTTGCTTGAAAAGTAAAAAATAGAAACTCGAGTAACTATTTTATTTGGTTTACTTATGGGAATTCACACTATTATATCATAGATATTAGCCTATTAGGTTGGTCACATATGTACAAGTATGCTTACATTTGTGAAAATATTTTTAGGCAAGGCATATTCCTAAAATAAAAAGATATCAGCTGACATAAAAGTATATATTACATTCTCAATAGTATTTGTGGAATCGATACTTTTAGGAATTTTCTAAGTCGTTCACTCCATGTGATTAACTTGACATGCCATAATTCGATTTCATTTAAATACCGAAAAAAATAATATTTGTCCGAGTATATACTCCATACTTTCTTAGTATAACATTTCTCAAAGAACATGATCATTCGTTTACAAGAAATTAACCTAAGAAAAATAATATGATTGGTGGAATTTACAACCCAAGTGTTTATATTTTTAAGTCCACAGAAATAGGGTTGCTTGAATTTATAACCCGAGTTTTTGTGTGACCAGGGGCTGCTCGAATTTATAGCCCAAGTTTGTATGTTTAAGTTCATAAAAATGAGTTTACTTGAATTTATAATTCATGCGTGCGTAAGAGTTCACAATAAAAGTGTTGCTTGAATTTATAAACTCTCTTGTTTGTGTGTTTCAACAAAGCTTATTCCCGGAATACTTTAGTAAAATTATCGATAATCTTAAGATCCTACGATTTGTTTACTCAGAGTAGTTCACATGATTTATTTAACATTTCAATAGTGTTATATATATTGAGTAATAGTGGTTCATTATATAAAGAAAGATAATGTTTTTTAGTCAATCACTCAAACATATTTGACCCATTTGTGCAAAGTATAACTGACTTTGAAATTTATCTATTATCATACCATGGGTATTATTATTTTTTCCTTAGTCATATTAATTGTTTGAAGATATTCACTATATTGATACGCATTTCAGAAAAGTTATGTTGTGCAGTTAATAGATGATAGTAACTTTAATGGAATCTTTACTCTCTCGCATGCTTGGATTCGACCAGTGGTGCTATCAAGCAGATATATGAAACTTTGACAAATAAATAAAAATTCAAGTTTTAGATTGAATTTATTAAAGTATGCTCGATTCCAATATGCTTCATTAGCATTCTTACTCAGATTGAAAGATACATTCTAGCAACATAAAGTATGAGGTATCGTCTATACTTTCTTGAGAAAGTTTAATGCTTATGAAATGTTAAGTTATTTTATATATGTCATGGTGCCTCGTAGTGCATTTTTTACTTTCTAGTATTTTGTCCACCTAGTAAAGTAAGACAATAGGTGAGAGAACACAAAAAATATTTGTAAAAGTATGATAGTTTAGTACCTAAGACTTCAAAGGCACCGAAATGCTCATAGTATTTGCCTAAAAATAAAGTAACACGCTAAGTGGACGAGAAAATGCCAAGAATAAATAAAAAAGGTAAGACAGTTTAGTACCTAGGGCTACAAGGGCAGGGGAGCGCTCATAATATTAACCTGAAAATAAAGAAACAGGTTAAGTAAAAGAGAAAATGCCAAGAATGAATAAAACGTTACGATAGTTTAGTACTGAGACTCCAATGGTACTGGAGTGCTCATAGTATTAACCTGGAACAAAAAAATAAGTTAAGTAAACAATCAAGAGCCAAGAATGAATAAAAAGGTACGATAGTTTAGTACATGAGACTCCAAGGGCACCTAAGTGCTCGTAATATTAACCTAAAAATAAAGCAATAGATTATGCAGATGACTAAGTGCCATGTATAGATATTACCATATAAAAGGTACGAAAGTTTAGTACCTAAGACTCCACAGGTACAGAAGCGCTCGTGGTGCTCACCTGAAAATAAAAAAAAGAAGTTGAGAAGTCGAGCAAGTATTTGCAAAGCATAAGCAAAAGAACAAAGAGGTACGACAATTTCGTGATTGAGGCAAGTGGTACAACAGTTTAGAGACCAGGCTCTATTTGAGTAGGATCACTCGAACTCAATATATTGGTAGACTAAAAATAAAGAGAAAGTTGTTCATATAAACAAAAATTTGCAAACTATGCAAACAACACACAAAATAAGTGCAAGTAAATTTTATACCAGGGACTCCAGCCAGGAATTTAGCATTTGCTTCAGTCTAATAATAAGAAAACAGGTTGAGAAATGCAACTAAGTTAAAATACAATGGAGAATGTTTAAGTGAAATGAACAGATATATTTAAAGGACAACAAAAATTTTGAGCGACTTACTCAAAATGTGTTCCTAGCAGAATATAAAAACAAGTTTAGGGGACTTAACGAGTAACTTACAAGGATGTAATAATAAAGAACGATGTAATACCAAGAAACGTGACCTAGCGTGGAGGCAGAAAAACCTTGTATACAAGCAAGTTTGGGCAAAAGTATTAGTCTACAATTTAAGGTACCATGTGTACAACTAATATTACTAAAAAATGTAAATATATAACCACCATGTGATATTAAAAGTACCCGATGCATAGGACTTGAGGAAGTCCCAGTAGGTCCCACTATAGGTGTGAAAAACACAAGGGTAGAAATACAAAGGAAAAGAATGTCAAGTGATGAAAGACTACATAAAGTATGAGATCACTGGAATAAAGATTTTTTTTCTTTATTTCTTAATGGACTAACAACTTTTATATTTTCAATCAATGTATTTTTATTATTTTAAGCTACCCAAATACACCTGGAATTTGGACAAAAGAACGTATAGATGCATGGAGGCCTATTGTTGATGTTGTTCATGAAAAAGGAGGCATATTCTTCTGTCAACTCCGGTATGCTGGGAGAGTTTCTAACTACAGTAGTTCAATGCCTCAACCAATCATCTTTTTATTTTCTTTCATTTGAGTTTGCACTTTTCCAAAATTATAAACATGAATTTGACTGCAAAACTGATATAAATTGTTATGAAAGTGTATACACAATCACACACAAGACAATAAGGTTCATTCTCTGTATGGTCCAATTAAAGGCATTTGTTAGGGTTGTGTTTCGACCCGATCGAATTCGAAATCATGGTTTAAAAAGAAAAAAAAATGATTTTTAGGCGAAAAAAGGGGCTTTTCCAATTTCAACTTTTATGGATGTCAAAAATGTTAACGAAATCGAAAATCCTGAAAAATGAGGAAATTTTTGAAAAGTTGGAAAAACCCGAATAGTTCAATAAAAGTGAACTCAAAAAGTTCCTCATTGGTGTATATTACGAAAATTCGAAGTAATATAATTATGGAAAAAAAGTTGATTTTTTTTCTAGTAAGTGGGTCAACACCATCTTGGAAAAATCGAAAAATTAAAATCAATCTTGATACCAATACCAACTTTTCGTGAAAATCGAAAAATCAAAAATTGGAATTTGAAACTATTATTCCAAAATCAGGAAAAAAAAACAAATCGATTTTCTAGAAATCGGGAGTCCGGAAAAGCACATGGTAGCACAAGTTAATAGCCTAAACTAAAATTTATTGGGCCCAATAGACATGGTACCAAGGTTATCTTAAATAAGGAAATCACTAAAATACCTCCAGTACAACTAATAATCATACAATATTCCTAATTCTTTCAAGATAAAGCAAATTAAAATTAAAGTAAATGCCTTCCCTTTTATGCATGAATAATAAGTTACTCTGAAATAATTTATTTAAGTTCATTCATGTTTAACAAGTTATCAACCTAATTGTAATCCTCAAATATCCTGTACCGACAAGCCAATTAAGGTTGAGTTGGATATAACTGGCTCTGGAAGTTCAGTTTACCCACTTCCAGAACGGTTAACAATTGAAGAAATCGCTTATGTTGTCAATGACTTTAGAATTGCAACAAGAAATGCAATTGAAGTTGGTAAGATCTTAATATAATAATTAAAGAGTCCATGCTTATCACTAAAAAAGACGCGACACGTATGCAATACATATCCCACATATGCAATCGAGTATGCAGGTTTTGACGGGGTAGAGATACATGAAACAAACAGATACCTATTTAACCAATTCTTGAAAGACCACATAAATGACAGAATCGACGAATATGGTGGCATCCTTGAGAATCGTTGTCTATTCCCTCTACAAGTCCTTGAAGCAATTGCAAACGAGATTGGACCCCATAGAGTTGGACTTCGACTCGCCCCTTTTGCAGACTACGACGACTCTAAAGATTCAAACCTACAAGCTCTCGGCCTTTTTTTTTCAAAAAGAAGAAACTAAATTAAAACAACGATATTTTACATGAGATGTTTGTAGTAGAAGACCTAAACACACCAACAGGATTCAGATCAAACTGCAAAGTAGGAAATAAAAAATGAGGAGCAGACTAGAAAAAACGAAAACAAAAAGGAATATTTATAGTCGCAGCAGCTAAGAGATCCGCGCAGTAGTTCGCTTCTCTGAATTCAAGGCTGATGGTGATGTGGTGGAACCGGTGGAAGCTTTCAGTGATGAGTCTGATGAGGTCCTCGAGAGCTGGAGGCCTGGCTTTATTCCTGGTAATCATTTGGAAGGCAGTTTGGAAATCTGTTTCTAGTTCAATACATTTAGCACTGTGTAAATTGCCCATAGTTAGAACACGCGTCCACAAAGAATGAGGGTCAGTGAAGAGCTTCCAGAGTAGTTTGAGCATAAAGGCTGTGTTGAGATCATGTAAATTTTTTATACCGAGTCCGCCTAAATGTTTGGGTAAAGTAATAATAGACCAAGGAATAGTACGAGTCTTGTGTGAGGACTCAGTAGCATTCCAGAAGAAGAACTTGATTTTTTGTGTGAGTGAAGCAAGGATTCCGGTGGGCAGCGGGAAGGCAGCCATGCTGTATGATGGAAGGGAAGTGCAGACAGCATTGATAAGTGTGGCTCTACCAGCGTAAGAAAGTACATGTGTGTACCAAGTCTGGAGACGCGCATCCAAATATGTTAGAAGATGTTGAAATAGGTCGCGCGTGACCTGACCCGTGATAAGGGGGAGGCCAAGATACCTGTCTTGGTTGGTGTGACAGCGAATTCCAAGCATATGACGAGTCGAACGCTGAATCTGAGGAGGAGTGCATTTTCCAAAAGTGATCATAGATTTATCCTTATTAATTTCCTGACCTGAGATAAGAGAAAAAATTTCAAGTGTGACTCTGAAGTGGGATAAGGTAGTATGGGTTGGTTGAAGGAAGAAAACACAGTCGTCGGCAAAGGCCAATCCTGGGATACGAGGCCTAGATTTGGAGGAACGGAGTGGAGTCATAAATGTGTTTGACAGTCTGAGTCTATTGTCCGAAGAAGGACATCGAGCCCGAGGATGAAGAGAAGGGGGGATAAAGGATCGCCCTGACGAAGCCCACGGGAAGGAGTGAATGATGGTCCTAGATGTCCATTAATTAAGGTTTGGAAGGAAGTGGTTGATATGCAAGCATGGATGTAAGAGATCCAAGCGGGAGGGAAGTCATGCTGCTGGAGAACCCAGAGAATAAATGACCATTCCATCTGATCGAAGGCTCGAGTGAGGTCAATCTTGATAGCACAGCTGCCCTTACGCGCTTTGGATTTGCGCATCGAATGAAGCATTTCATGAGCAATGAGGATATTATCCTGGATGTGCCGCTGAGTGATAAAGGCGCCCTGATAGGGGGAAATGAGCGAGAACAGTAGAGGCCTAAGGCGTGCCACTATAATGGAAGATATGATTTTGTAGATGACGTTGCATAGGATAATGGGACGAAAATGCGGAATCTGAGTCGGTTGAGGGCATTTAGGTATGAATATGAGGAGTGTATGGTTGATCCGAGGAGGTAAGTTAGCTGATGTGAAAAAATCAAGTACTAACGGGCAGATGTTGGTACGAATATCGGACCAGTGGTTTACGTAGAATTAAGTGGTGAGACCATCTGGCCCAGGCGATTTATTTCGACCCATAAGCTGAATTTTCTGGAGGATCTTTTGTTCTGTGATAGGTTGAAGGAGATCGGTTTGGTCAGAAGGCTTGAGTCGAGCGAAAGGACAGGTGACTGTGGGAGGAGGAGGGGAAGAAGATTGGAACAGGGTGGTATAAAAGTTTCAAAATTGGGTGTTTATGGCTTCAGGGGTTTTGTGCCATCCAGTGTTAGGGTTATAGATGGACGAAACTTTATTAATGCGTCGATGGTGATTTACGTGGGCGTGGAAAAATTTGGTATTAAGATAGCCATCAACGGACCATTTGAGTTTAAATTTATTTTTCCAATGTAAGGCCTCTTGAGTAAGGCTCTGTGCCAACTAGAGTTGAAGAGATTTTTCCTATGTGTATAAAGCTTGATGGGAATGATGTTGGATAAGGTACCGAGTGTCTTGGAGTTGATGCTGCAATGAAGATATTTGGTGTGTCATATTCCCAAAAACTATTTTCTTCCATGCAAGAGTAGCGTGACGAAAATTAGAAAGTTTTACGAATGAAACTTTGAGAAGGGGCTTCTTGAGTGTTGTGGAACCATTGGTCATGTACTATAGCTTGGAAGGACTGATGTGAGGCCCATTCTGGGCAATAGATAAATTATGGGGAAGTGCGTATAGTGCATGGTTGGGTATCTAGAAGCAGGGGGCAGTGATCCGATCCTGCATTAGGGAGATGGGAGACCGAGGCGGAAGGAAAGGCATCCCACCACATATTATGGGCAAGTCCCCGGTCAAGACGCTCGCGTACATGATGACCGAAGGCCGTATTCGCTTTCCAGGTAAAAGTAGGGCCAGAAAAACCAAGGTAAAAAAGATTGTGCAAAGACATAAATTTCTTAAGAGAAGTGGCCCGTGACGGGTGAAAAGGCTGGCCACCTAGCTTTTCATGCGGGCCTAAAATGGTATTAAAGTCCCCCAGTAGAACCCAGGGGTTAGTGATAGTATTGGAAAGGTAGTGTAAGGAATACCATACCTGGTTCTGCTGAGGTGGTTAGGGAGGCATGTATACAGCTGTAAAGTCCATGGGACCAGCATCAAGGTCATGATGCACCATGACATGAATGAAGCGGGGAGAAACCGCAACCTTATTGACAGTTATCTGACCTTCCATCCACAAAATCTAGATACCTCCAGATTGTTCCAGAGACGGTGAAACTATATGATTATGATATGGCAGGCGCCCGATCTCTTGAACTGAGCGACGAGCATCTAGTCTGGTGTCTAAGATGACCAGGATATAGGGCCTATGACGAGTAATATAATTTGAAAGCTCAGGTAAAAAGTTAGGGTGGGTTACACCCCTAGCATTCCAAAGTAGTATCCTCATTAGGTGAATGGTGGCTTGGGATCTCATGAGGCTGGTCTCTGGTAGGATGTATACGTACTCGTTTGGTCGGATTGGGTTGATCAGAAGCTAAGCTTCGTTTGGGACATGGTGTCCGTGAAAATTGAATATTGAGGCCGGGGCCATGCGTGTCCGATCACGGTGTTGTCCGACTTCTAAATGAACGCCGTGGTGCTGTAACTGATAGTGGAATAGATGAGGTTGAACGCAGTTGTCTTGCAGGATGAGGTCGTTTGGACTGCGGTGAATTACGTTGCGTCTGTCTAGGTGTAGGCCAAGATCGGGGTGGCTTAGGTTATGAATGTTGATGTTTGCAGATCTCATGTGCGTGAGCCGGGGCTGAAGGTGTGGTTGTTGAAAATTCAAATCCCGGGGGAAGGGAGGGGTTTGGTATGTCGGTGGTGGGAGTAGTGGGTGAGGTGGAGGGCGGAGAAAGGGTTCGGTGAGGGGAGAATCGGGTGGGGTGTTGGAACGGATTGAGGGATCCGGACTGGAGGTTCCGTCTGTCATTTTTAGGAAGCGAAAGCAGCGCTGGAGTGAGAGCAGGCGGATGAGGGTTGAGGGTTGAGGGTTGAAGGTTGTGTGAGAAGTGATGGGGGAGTAGCAATAATAGGATGAATATTAATAGTAGAGGGAAGAGACGTGCATGGGGGTAGGTCATGCACATCCAAAGGAGGGGATGCAGTATGCGGGTCACGTGAATGCTAAAGTGGCACTGGAGATGTTTGACCAAGGTCCGAGGTTATCGCAAGAGGGTCATCTGCGGCTTGTTGATTGGTAGGAAAAGCGGTAGGGAAGGGGTGAGGTTGAACCGCTTCAAAAGGCGGCGAGGTCGTTGAGTGCATGGCACTGGTTCTTTTAACCCATCGAGTGCTTGCTGCAGAAGTGGACCCCTGAGGGAATTTACGGATTTGACCTTCTTTGGTTTGCACGGAGCCGACAGTAGCCTTGAGTGAACAGGACGGACCAGTTGGGGGTAGAAATGCCTGTCCCGCAGCGTCATGAGTGGGAGGCTGGCGAGTGGGATAGGTAGGGGCATGTGGTGGTGCAGGCTGAAGATGAGAACGACGGGGACGGCGTCGCACGACCATCCATGGTTTGTCTCTGGTGGATGTTTCCAAAGCAGGGGAAGATGTTTCCATGGGTGAAGTGGGTGGTTGTTTGCAGGAGTCTTTTGTGTGTCCAATAGTGCCACAGTGAAAACAGATGTCAAATTTGAGTTCGTAAGCAATCGAACGTAAAATGTGCCCGATTTTGATTTTTTGAGGTAGCGTTTTGGTGACATTAAATTCAATACAGATACGGGCATACCGTGCACGACCAAGCAATTCCGTGTGCATGTCAATTTTTAAAGGTCTGCCCAAGGTGGTTGCAATGCAATGCAGTATTTTAGGATGATAATATTCAATGGGGAGTTCGTGCAGTTGGATCCATAGGCTCATGTGGTGAATTTTAGCGGATGAGGGGCGGAAGTTTTTCCTCCAGCGTTGCACAGAGAGGTAATGATCGTCTAGAAACCAAGGGCCTCCCACAAGTGTGTTGACGAAATCAGCAGGAGATGATAGTTGAATAAGATAAAAATTATGACCAAGGTCAGTGATGAAAACTACCGCTGTTAAATGCCAAAGGCGGGTAAGGCGAAGCGCAAGTCGTTAAAATGGAAAAGGTATACCCAGGAGGTTGATGATTAAAGATTGGTTCCATTTCTAACGGGCTTGGGATAGCTGTTGGGGGTCAAGGTGAACTGTGACAACATGTTCAAGCTGTGGGAAGCTATCATCTGCTTCATCCTCGGAATCATACTCCTCTGATGGGATTTCAATATTCCAGGGGTGGGTGAGTAGGGGTTTTGTCTGAGCAGTCAGGCGGACTGATTCCAAAGTGTGGGTACGAAGATCGTTAGAGTTGTGAGGGGTGAGAGGGCTAATGATTTTATCTTTGAAGGTAGTGGGTATCAACGTGGTAGAGGTAATGACACACGAGTCTAGGGCGTTCATAATTGAAGTATCAGGGGTGGGATCAAGAGGGTGGGGAGGCGGTGCTGGGGGCGGTGGGTTAAGAGCGAGAGAGGTCTCAGTAGTCATGTTTACCCTCTCGGCCTTTACATGGCAAAATCATTGAATAAATACAATGTACTATATTTGCACATGATTGAGTCGAGGATGGTAACCCAATTTGATAAGCAAGAGACAAAAATTAGTTTACTTCCTATGAGAAAGCCTTTCAAAGGGACATTCATTGTTTTTGGTGGATACAAGAAGGAGGATTGGAATAAAGTTATCGCGAGTGGTGGTGCTGATCTTGTTTCATTTGGACACTTGTTTTTGGCTAACCCGAATTTGCCGAGTCCATTTGAAGTTGATGTTGACCTCAATAAGTATGGTAGAAGCACATTTTATACGCACTTCCCTGTCGTTGGGTCCACAGACTACCCGTTTCTTTATTCCAATAGTTAGGGATATTAAACTCGCAATTATTTAACCCAAATTCGGACTTCAACACTCTACTCAAAGTTTTTAACATATACTTTGCAACTCTAGATTTTTTGCAATATCACTTCAATATACATGGACTTTAAGATCCCTATAGTGAGTCAAATGTATATATTGAATAATTTATCAAAGATTTGATGATTAGAATAGTAAGTCTCTCTTGTAACTATTGGGTACTACTTAGATATTTGACCAATTTTATAAATGTCATTGTAATAAAAAAAAAATTGTATTTTAGGGAATTAAAATTTATAAGTTCCTTTAAAACTCCTTATGATAGTTATGGACATCCTTTTACCTGATCTAGTATTTCAGTGACTGGATTATGCCTAGCTGGGTTTGACAATTGGTTAGAGAACCAGGGAGCTATCCCCTGAGGTAGATTGAATTTCATCATGTATAGGAATATGATCTAGCCCGACATTTCTTAGGGATCACTGTCATGAAAATAGCTTCTTGTCATGAAAAATATTTCCAATATTTTTTGTAATTTTACAATTCCTCTTTTTAAATATTTATATCGATAAGGGATATCTAAAAAAATTCTGATCTATTTTCCAAAATTATTCCATTTTTTTATTAGTGTATTAGGACAAAAGTACCATACTACGGAATGTACGTAACACTACCTAACTCGCTAGGGTCCTGCCTTATTCTTGTATCTGTGTTAGAAGCATTAATTTTACAATCAAATTCAGGTATGTGATTATGCCTACTCGTAAACACGATATATTTTTTTGTTCAATTTTTTCTACTCTCCTAATATTCTATTGATTTTAGCCATTGGAATTCCTTCTGGGATATATTTTTTGATTAATGCATTTGTAGAAAACATAATTTTAGATTGTTTCTCTTTATTTCTTGTCTAATTCAGACGTCAATATATATATATATATATATATATATATATATATATATATTATTGAGAGGTGTGAATTCGTGATGATGGAATACGTGCTGCTACAAGTTTCAATCTCTACCATTCTCACATCTTGTTTGCAGGGTAAATTTCACTTGTTCTCCCTTTTTTGTTTTTTTTTTCAATTATATATTCAAATTAGAGCAGGTGTTTTTTTATAATGTTCAATGATAATTGTTATAATGTTCAAATCAGAGCAGGTATTATACGTAATGTTCACTGATAATTTTTTTTAATAATGTTCAATGATAATTTTTTATAACTTCCAAGCAGAGCAGTTTTTTTTAAATGTTCAAATATCTTCAACTTCCAAACATTGTTGAATTAGTTTATTGTAAAAATTTGTACATTGTTATATGGTTAAAATTATTAAATTAGTATACCGTTAAAATTGTTAATTTAGTTTATTAATTTTATGAAAAAAACTATTAAATTAGTTTATTGTATTTTATGAAATATAGGGCATATATAGATTTAGGGTAATATTTGGTTAAGAGATTGAAAGTTATTTTATCAACAACTAGCTTTACAAAAAAGATGAAGAAGGAAGAATACAACATAAATAAGATGTCTTTAAATTCCTCTATTCAAATCCAATTTTTGCAGGACGATAGTAAACATGGATATAAAGCTGGACTTTGTCCCTCCAGCATTCATCAATTTGTTTCAAGGTAGATCATAGGTAGTGGTTTCAATCTATATCAAAAGGTTATAAGTTCAATTTGTTATCGTTTATTCTTCCATCCTTAAGCTCTATCGAAAGGTTATAATTCCAATATTGTTATTATTTTCTTGATTTATATGTTTTGGCTCGGACACGTCCGGTGTACATGCATTCCCTTCCTTTTGGTTAACTAAACCTCGTTATTCAAAAAGAACATAGGTGAAAATATTGTAAGGTTATTTTGAACACCCCCCCCCCCCCCCACCCACCCACCCACACACACACACACATTTATTTATGACTACCTTGTTTAGGCCTAAAGTTTTTTATTCTTGGCCTCTGACACCCCAAAATGACTTTTTCTACACTTTGTATCTAACAAAGTGTTGCAAAAAGTCATTTTGGTGGTCAAAGGCCTATACGTGAAAACTTCGAAGGAAAACTCAAGGTAAGTACACATGAAAAAAGTTGAAAAAATGACCCTAGGATTTTCTCTTGACCATCATATATAATTATATATATTGTATCTACTGGATTCTTATTTTTCATATTATGTTTCCTACTCCCGGATCCATTACAGGAAGTTTATTCTGTGTCCAAAGGTGATGAAGATTTTGGCAAAGTCTTGAAGGGCCCACTGTACATTCGAATACATAAAGCTCTTTATTGAGATAATATTTCAAATGGGGATCCAAAAATATAAGCCAACAAGAGTGATATGAAAATTGTGCCCGAGGAACATTCGATGAAAATTGTACCAACCGAAGTGATGAATATTGAAAAAGAGGGCCTTAGTGATGATTATGCAACTAATTTTACACCAGAGATTACAATATTGTGTCCCACTTCAACATGAGTTCGTTGAATTTATTTGGTCTTATATTATATGATTTGGATCACTTTGTCGACACAATTTTGCGAAAGCCAAAGGAGGACCGACGCATTTATGCGTGATTTTTGGATGTACATTTTTTTGGAGACTTTTTTTTAATGATGTACATATTGGGTATATCTAAGTATGATACATGTAGTAGGTCATTATTTTTTTGTGGATAATTAATGTAGATGGCGGGTATATCTATTTGTGTTCCACTATTTTTTTTATATGGACAAATGACTTGGTTGGTGTACTTGACTTCAAATACAAAAAAAATTCAAGACTTTTATGTTATTGTAAATTTTTATTTGTGTTTAGATTTATTTGTCAACTATGATATTAATATTGGTTATTAATTTTTTTATTACATGTTTAATTTATTACCGTTTATATTAAACGTTCATGTGATGAAATTTTTTATGACCTTTTTAAAATTTTGAAAACTGTTTATCATGACGCTTTTGAAATCAAATATGACATCTTTTAGAATATATTATGACCTTTTTTTTTTGTAGCAGATATGATAGTTATGAAAAAAAACGTTATATTTAACCGTTACCTAATATGACACTTTTTATGGATATCAATTATGACACCCAAACTTATGAAGTTTTTTATTAAAAAATAAAGGGACATAAAATGCGTTTTATGACACTTAAAAATGTCATAACAATATTTTTTTCTTGTAGTGCACACACCTACACACACACACACATATACATAAAGAGGAGAGAGAGAGAGAGAGAGAGAGAGAGAGAGAGAGAGAGAGAGAGAATTGAGGAAAAGGAAATGGTGGGAAAAAAGAGGTGCCTAGGGTTTCAATTATAAGACTTGTCACGGACCTGACAAACCTGTTAAACTGTCGCAATCATTAACCGTGACAAAAATGAGTGTTTTTTTGTCATGGTCAATGACCGTGACAAAGCCGGCCGACTCAAAGGTGACAATTTAGCCTTTTTGGTTTAGTGCCCTCCCTTTATAGTTAGGACCCGAATAGCGAGGCAAAGGAAGAAATCATCCAATAGCAATGGCCATTTATTGTTGAAGATCAAGGTTTAAACACTTGGACCTTTAGAGTTGAGGAAACCTTTAAGACCGTTCATGAACAAGGCTATGAGGCTCTTGAAGCCACTCTTTCTCAAATAGTTTGATGTTTCCATTTTGAATGATCTCACTAAAAGATTATGAGAAAGACACTCTTTCTCATGTTTGATATTAAATAGGGGCGAGGAAGGGCTTTAAAGAACATGATCTTGTGTTCTTTTAGCTCACTGACATTTCTTAAGACTCACTTATTTATTTAGGTGAGTCATATTCCTCTTGTACATGCATTCGAGCAATGCAAAAAGTATACACACTCGTTCGAAAGTTAAAAAAACATTATATTAAATAATTTTGTGTCTATATAGCATACAAATTAAGGTGAAGGGAACCTTTGGCTAAAAGAATGTTATCTAATCCTCGAGCATTATAATGCTCGTGGAAGGCCTCTTCATTATTTTGTACATATACTATATCTAATGCTTTAAAGTGGTTGCTTGAAAAGTAAAAAATAGAAACTCGAGTAACTATTTTATTTGGTTTACTTATGGGAATTCACACTATTATATCATAGATATTAGCCTATTAGGTTGGTCACATATGTACAAGTATGCTTACATTTGTGAAAATATTTTTAGGCAAGGCATATTCCTAAAATAAAAAGATATCAGCTGACATAAAAGTATATATTACATTCTCAATAGTATTTGTGGAATCGATACTTTTAGGAATTTTCTAAGTCGTTCACTCCATGTGATTAACTTGACATGCCATAATTCGATTTCATTTAAATACCGAAAAAAATAATATTTGTCCGAGTATATACTCCATACTTTCTTAGTATAACATTTCTCAAAGAACATGATCATTCGTTTACAAGAAATTAACCTAAGAAAAATAATATGATTGGTGGAATTTACAACCCAAGTGTTTATATTTTTAAGTCCACAGAAATAGGGTTGCTTGAATTTATAACCCGAGTTTTTGTGTGACCAGGGGCTGCTCGAATTTATAGCCCAAGTTTGTATGTTTAAGTTCATAAAAATGAGTTTACTTGAATTTATAATTCATGCGTGCGTAAGAGTTCACAATAAAAGTGTTGCTTGAATTTATAAACTCTCTTGTTTGTGTGTTTCAACAAAGCTTATTCCCGGAATACTTTAGTAAAATTATCGATAATCTTAAGATCCTACGATTTGTTTACTCAGAGTAGTTCACATGATTTATTTAACATTTCAATAGTGTTATATATATTGAGTAATAGTGGTTCATTATATAAAGAAAGATAATGTTTTTTAGTCAATCACTCAAACATATTTGACCCATTTGTGCAAAGTATAACTGACTTTGAAATTTATCTATTATCATACCATGGGTATTATTATTTTTTCCTTAGTCATATTAATTGTTTGAAGATATTCACTATATTGATACGCATTTCAGAAAAGTTATGTTGTGCAGTTAATAGATGATAGTAACTTTAATGGAATCTTTACTCTCTCGCATGCTTGGATTCGACCAGTGGTGCTATCAAGCAGATATATGAAACTTTGACAAATAAATAAAAATTCAAGTTTTAGATTGAATTTATTAAAGTATGCTCGATTCCAATATGCTTCATTAGCATTCTTACTCAGATTGAAAGATACATTCTAGCAACATAAAGTATGAGGTATCGTCTATACTTTCTTGAGAAAGTTTAATGCTTATGAAATGTTAAGTTATTTTATATATGTCATGGTGCCTCGTAGTGCATTTTTTACTTTCTAGTATTTTGTCCACCTAGTAAAGTAAGACAATAGGTGAGAGAACACAAAAAATATTTGTAAAAGTATGATAGTTTAGTACCTAAGACTTCAAAGGCACCGAAATGCTCATAGTATTTGCCTAAAAATAAAGTAACACGCTAAGTGGACGAGAAAATGCCAAGAATAAATAAAAAAGGTAAGACAGTTTAGTACCTAGGGCTACAAGGGCAGGGGAGCGCTCATAATATTAACCTGAAAATAAAGAAACAGGTTAAGTAAAAGAGAAAATGCCAAGAATGAATAAAACGTTACGATAGTTTAGTACTGAGACTCCAATGGTACTGGAGTGCTCATAGTATTAACCTGGAACAAAAAAATAAGTTAAGTAAACAATCAAGAGCCAAGAATGAATAAAAAGGTACGATAGTTTAGTACATGAGACTCCAAGGGCACCTAAGTGCTCGTAATATTAACCTAAAAATAAAGCAATAGATTATGCAGATGACTAAGTGCCATGTATAGATATTACCATATAAAAGGTACGAAAGTTTAGTACCTAAGACTCCACAGGTACAGAAGCGCTCGTGGTGCTCACCTGAAAATAAAAAAAAGAAGTTGAGAAGTCGAGCAAGTATTTGCAAAGCATAAGCAAAAGAACAAAGAGGTACGACAATTTCGTGATTGAGGCAAGTGGTACAACAGTTTAGAGACCAGGCTCTATTTGAGTAGGATCACTCGAACTCAATATATTGGTAGACTAAAAATAAAGAGAAAGTTGTTCATATAAACAAAAATTTGCAAACTATGCAAACAACACACAAAATAAGTGCAAGTAAATTTTATACCAGGGACTCCAGCCAGGAATTTAGCATTTGCTTCAGTCTAATAATAAGAAAACAGGTTGAGAAATGCAACTAAGTTAAAATACAATGGAGAATGTTTAAGTGAAATGAACAGATATATTTAAAGGACAACAAAAATTTTGAGCGACTTACTCAAAATGTGTTCCTAGCAGAATATAAAAACAAGTTTAGGGGACTTAACGAGTAACTTACAAGGATGTAATAATAAAGAACGATGTAATACCAAGAAACGTGACCTAGCGTGGAGGCAGAAAAACCTTGTATACAAGCAAGTTTGGGCAAAAGTATTAGTCTACAATTTAAGGTACCATGTGTACAACTAATATTACTAAAAAATGTAAATATATAACCACCATGTGATATTAAAAGTACCCGATGCATAGGACTTGAGGAAGTCCCAGTAGGTCCCACTATAGGTGTGAAAAACACAAGGGTAGAAATACAAAGGAAAAGAATGTCAAGTGATGAAAGACTACATAAAGTATGAGATCACTGGAATAAAGATTTTTTTTCTTTATTTCTTAATGGACTAACAACTTTTATATTTTCAATCAATGTATTTTTATTATTTTAAGCTACCCAAATACACCTGGAATTTGGACAAAAGAACGTATAGATGCATGGAGGCCTATTGTTGATGTTGTTCATGAAAAAGGAGGCATATTCTTCTGTCAACTCCGGTATGCTGGGAGAGTTTCTAACTACAGTAGTTCAATGCCTCAACCAATCATCTTTTTATTTTCTTTCATTTGAGTTTGCACTTTTCCAAAATTATAAACATGAATTTGACTGCAAAACTGATATAAATTGTTATGAAAGTGTATACACAATCACACACAAGACAATAAGGTTCATTCTCTGTATGGTCCAATTAAAGGCATTTGTTAGGGTTGTGTTTCGACCCGATCGAATTCGAAATCATGGTTTAAAAAGAAAAAAAAATGATTTTTAGGCGAAAAAAGGGGCTTTTCCAATTTCAACTTTTATGGATGTCAAAAATGTTAACGAAATCGAAAATCCTGAAAAATGAGGAAATTTTTGAAAAGTTGGAAAAACCCGAATAGTTCAATAAAAGTGAACTCAAAAAGTTCCTCATTGGTGTATATTACGAAAATTCGAAGTAATATAATTATGGAAAAAAAGTTGATTTTTTTTCTAGTAAGTGGGTCAACACCATCTTGGAAAAATCGAAAAATTAAAATCAATCTTGATACCAATACCAACTTTTCGTGAAAATCGAAAAATCAAAAATTGGAATTTGAAACTATTATTCCAAAATCAGGAAAAAAAAACAAATCGATTTTCTAGAAATCGGGAGTCCGGAAAAGCACATGGTAGCACAAGTTAATAGCCTAAACTAAAATTTATTGGGCCCAATAGACATGGTACCGAGGTTATCTTAAATAAGGAAATCACTAAAATACCTCCAGTACAACTAATAATCATACAATATTCCTAATTCTTTCAAGATAAAGCAAATTAAAATTAAAGTAAATGCCTTCCCTTTTATGCATGAATAATAAGTTACTCTGAAATAATTTATTTAAGTTCATTCATGTTTAACAAGTTATCAACCTAATTGTAATCCTCAAATATCCTGTACCGACAAGCCAATTAAGGTTGAGTTGGATATAACTGGCTCTGGAAGTTCAGTTTACCCACTTCCAGAACGGTTAACAATTGAAGAAATCGCTTATGTTGTCAATGACTTTAGAATTGCAACAAGAAATGCAATTGAAGTTGGTAAGATCTTAATATAATAATTAAAGAGTCCATGCTTATCACTAAAAAAGACGCGACACGTATGCAATACATATCCCACATATGCAATCGAGTATGCAGGTTTTGACGGGGTAGAGATACATGAAACAAACAGATACCTATTTAACCAATTCTTGAAAGACCACATAAATGACAGAATCGACGAATATGGTGGCATCCTTGAGAATCGTTGTCTATTCCCTCTACAAGTCCTTGAAGCAATTGCAAACGAGATTGGACCCCATAGAGTTGGACTTCGACTCGCCCCTTTTGCAGACTACGACGACTCTAAAGATTCAAACCTACAAGCTCTCGGCCTTTTTTTTCAAAAAGAAGAAACTAAATTAAAACAACGATATTTTACATGAGATGTTTGTAGTAGAAGACCTAAACACACCAACAGGATTCAGATCAAACTGCAAAGTAGGAAATAAAAAATGAGGAGCAGACTAGAAAAAACGAAAACAAAAAGGAATATTTATAGTCGCAGCAGCTAAGAGATCCGCGCAGTAGTTCGCTTCTCTGAATTCAAGGCTGATGGTGATGTGGTGGAACCGGTGGAAGCTTTCAGTGATGAGTCTGATGAGGTCCTCGAGAGCTGGAGGCCTGGCTTTATTCCTGGTAATCATTTGGAAGGCAGTTTGGAAATCTGTTTCTAGTTCAATACATTTAGCACTGTGTAAATTGCCCATAGTTAGAACACGCGTCCACAAAGAATGAGGGTCAGTGAAGAGCTTCCAGAGTAGTTTGAGCATAAAGGCTGTGTTGAGATCATGTAAATTTTTTATACCGAGTCCGCCTAAATGTTTGGGTAAAGTAATAATAGACCAAGGAATAGTACGAGTCTTGTGTGAGGACTCAGTAGCATTCCAGAAGAAGAACTTGATTTTTTGTGTGAGTGAAGCAAGGATTCCGGTGGGCAGCGGGAAGGCAGCCATGCTGTATGATGGAAGGGAAGTGCAGACAGCATTGATAAGTGTGGCTCTACCAGCGTAAGAAAGTACATGTGTGTACCAAGTCTGGAGACGCGCATCCAAATATGTTAGAAGATGTTGAAATAGGTCGCGCGTGACCTGACCCGTGATAAGGGGGAGGCCAAGATACCTGTCTTGGTTGGTGTGACAGCGAATTCCAAGCATATGACGAGTCGAACGCTGAATCTGAGGAGGAGTGCATTTTCCAAAAGTGATCATAGATTTATCCTTATTAATTTCCTGACCTGAGATAAGAGAAAAAATTTCAAGTGTGACTCTGAAGTGGGATAAGGTAGTATGGGTTGGTTGAAGGAAGAAAACACAGTCGTCGGCAAAGGCCAATCCTGGGATACGAGGCCTAGATTTGGAGGAACGGAGTGGAGTCATAAATGTGTTTGACAGTCTGAGTCTATTGTCCGAAGAAGGACATCGAGCCCGAGGATGAAGAGAAGGGGGGATAAAGGATCGCCCTGACGAAGCCCACGGGAAGGAGTGAATGATGGTCCTAGATGTCCATTAATTAAGGTTTGGAAGGAAGTGGTTGATATGCAAGCATGGATGTAAGAGATCCAAGCGGGAGGGAAGTCATGCTGCTGGAGAACCCAGAGAATAAATGACCATTCCATCTGATCGAAGGCTCGAGTGAGGTCAATCTTGATAGCACAGCTGCCCTTACGCGCTTTGGATTTGCGCATCGAATGAAGCATTTCATGAGCAATGAGGATATTATCCTGGATGTGCCGCTGAGTGATAAAGGCGCCCTGATAGGGGGAAATGAGCGAGAACAGTAGAGGCCTAAGGCGTGCCACTATAATGGAAGATATGATTTTGTAGATGACGTTGCATAGGATAATGGGACGAAAATGCGGAATCTGAGTCGGTTGAGGGCATTTAGGTATGAATATGAGGAGTGTATGGTTGATCCGAGGAGGTAAGTTAGCTGATGTGAAAAAATCAAGTACTAACGGGCAGATGTTGGTACGAATATCGGACCAGTGGTTTACGTAGAATTAAGTGGTGAGACCATCTGGCCCAGGCGATTTATTTCGACCCATAAGCTGAATTTTCTGGAGGATCTTTTGTTCTGTGATAGGTTGAAGGAGATCGGTTTGGTCAGAAGGCTTGAGTCGAGCGAAAGGACAGGTGACTGTGGGAGGAGGAGGGGAAGAAGATTGGAACAGGGTGGTATAAAAGTTTCAAAATTGGGTGTTTATGGCTTCAGGGGTTTTGTGCCATCCAGTGTTAGGGTTATAGATGGACGAAACTTTATTAATGCGTCGATGGTGATTTACGTGGGCGTGGAAAAATTTGGTATTAAGATAGCCATCAACGGACCATTTGAGTTTAAATTTATTTTTCCAATGTAAGGCCTCTTGAGTAAGGCTCTGTGCCAACTAGAGTTGAAGAGATTTTTCCTATGTGTATAAAGCTTGATGGGAATGATGTTGGATAAGGTACCGAGTGTCTTGGAGTTGATGCTGCAATGAAGATATTTGGTGTGTCATATTCCCAAAAACTATTTTCTTCCATGCAAGAGTAGCGTGACGAAAATTAGAAAGTTTTACGAATGAAACTTTGAGAAGGGGCTTCTTGAGTGTTGTGGAACCATTGGTCATGTACTATAGCTTGGAAGGACTGATGTGAGGCCCATTCTGGGCAATAGATAAATTATGGGGAAGTGCGTATAGTGCATGGTTGGGTATCTAGAAGCAGGGGGCAGTGATCCGATCCTGCATTAGGGAGATGGGAGACCGAGGCGGAAGGAAAGGCATCCCACCACATATTATGGGCAAGTCCCCGGTCAAGACGCTCGCGTACATGATGACCGAAGGCCGTATTCGCTTTCCAGGTAAAAGTAGGGCCAGAAAAACCAAGGTAAAAAAGATTGTGCAAAGACATAAATTTCTTAAGAGAAGTGGCCCGTGACGGGTGAAAAGGCTGGCCACCTAGCTTTTCATGCGGGCCTAAAATGGTATTAAAGTCCCCCAGTAGAACCCAGGGGTTAGTGATAGTATTGGAAAGGTAGTGTAAGGAATACCATACCTGGTTCTACTGAGGTGGTTAGGGAGGCATGTATACAGCTGTAAAGTCCATGGGACCAGCATCAAGGTCATGATGCACCATGACATGAATGAAGCGGGGAGAAACCGCAACCTTATTGACAGTTATCTGACCTTCCATCCACAAAATCTAGATACCTCCAGATTGTTCCAGAGACGGTGAAACTATATGATTATGATATGGCAGGCGCCCGATCTCTTGAAATGAGCGACGAGCATCTAGTCTGGTGTCTAAGATGACCAGGATATAGGGCCTATGACGAGTAATATAATTTGAAAGCTCAGGTAAAAAGTTAGGGTGGGTTACACCCCTAGCATTCCAAAGTAGTATCCTCATTAGGTGAATGGTGGCTTGGGATCTCATGAGGCTGGTCTCTGGTAGGATGTATACGTACTCGTTTGGTCGGATTGGGTTGATCAGAAGCTAAGCTTCGTTTGGGACATGGTGTCCGTGAAAATTGAATATTGAGGCCGGGGCCATGCGTGTCCGATCACGGTGTTGTCCGACTTCTAAATGAACGCCGTGGTGCTGTAACTGATAGTGGAATAGATGAGGTTGAACGCAGTTGTCTTGCAGGATGAGGTCGTTTGGACTGCGGTGAATTACGTTGCGTCTGTCTAGGTGTAGGCCAAGATCGGGGTGGCTTAGGTTATGAATGTTGATGTTTGCAGATCTCATGTGCGTGAGCCGGGGCTGAAGGTGTGGTTGTTGAAAATTCAAATCCCGGGGGAAGGGAGGGGTTTGGTATGTCGGTGGTGGGAGTAGTGGGTGAGGTGGAGGGCGGAGAAAGGGTTCGGTGAGGGGAGAATCGGGTGGGGTGTTGGAACGGATTGAGGGATCCGGACTGGAGGTTCCGTCTGTCATTTTTAGGAAGCGAAAGCAGCGCTGGAGTGAGAGCAGGCGGATGAGGGTTGAGGGTTGAGGGTTGAAGGTTGTGTGAGAAGTGATGGGGGAGTAGCAATAATAGGATGAATATTAATAGTAGAGGGAAGAGACGTGCATGGGGGTAGGTCATGCACATCCAAAGGAGGGGATGCAGTATGCGGGTCACGTGAATGCTAAAGTGGCACTGGAGATGTTTGACCAAGGTCCGAGGTTATCGCAAGAGGGTCATCTGCGGCTTGTTGATTGGTAGGAAAAGCGGTAGGGAAGGGGTGAGGTTGAACCGCTTCAAAAGGCGGCGAGGTCGTTGAGTGCATGGCACTGGTTCTTTTAACCCATCGAGTGCTTGCTGCAGAAGTGGACCCCTGAGGGAATTTACGGATTTGACCTTCTTTGGTTTGCACGGAGCCGACAGTAGCCTTGAGTGAACAGGACGGACCAGTTGGGGGTAGAAATGCCTGTCCCGCAGCGTCATGAGTGGGAGGCTGGCGAGTGGGATAGGTAGGGGCATGTGGTGGTGCAGGCTGAAGATGAGAACGACGGGGACGGCGTCGCACGACCATCCATGGTTTGTCTCTGGTGGATGTTTCCAAAGCAGGGGAAGATGTTTCCATGGGTGAAGTGGGTGGTTGTTTGCAGGAGTCTTTTGTGTGTCCAATAGTGCCACAGTGAAAACAGATGTCAAATTTGAGTTCGTAAGCAATCGAACGTAAAATGTGCCCGATTTTGATTTTTTGAGGTAGCGTTTTGGTGACATTAAATTCAATACAGATACGGGCATACCGTGCACGACCAAGCAATTCCGTGTGCATGTCAATTTTTAAAGGTCTGCCCAAGGTGGTTGCAATGCAATGCAGTATTTTAGGATGATAATATTCAATGGGGAGTTCGTGCAGTTGGATCCATAGGCTCATGTGGTGAATTTTAGCGGATGAGGGGCGGAAGTTTTTCCTCCAGCGTTGCACAGAGAGGTAATGATCGTCTAGAAACCAAGGGCCTCCCACAAGTGTGTTGACGAAATCAGCAGGAGATGATAGTTGAATAAGATAAAAATTATGACCAAGGTCAGTGATGAAAACTACCGCTGTTAAATGCCAAAGGCGGGTAAGGCGAAGCGCAAGTCGTTAAAATGGAAAAGGTATACCCAGGAGGTTGATGATTAAAGATTGGTTCCATTTCTAACGGGCTTGGGATAGCTGTTGGGGGTCAAGGTGAACTGTGACAACATGTTCAAGCTGTGGGAAGCTATCATCTGCTTCATCCTCGGAATCATACTCCTCTGATGGGATTTCAATATTCCAGGGGTGGGTGAGTAGGGGTTTTGTCTGAGCAGTCAGGCGGACTGATTCCAAAGTGTGGGTACGAAGATCGTTAGAGTTGTGAGGGGTGAGAGGGCTAATGATTTTATCTTTGAAGGTAGTGGGTATCAACGTGGTAGAGGTAATGACACACGAGTCTAGGGCGTTCATAATTGAAGTATCAGGGGTGGGATCAAGAGGGTGGGGAGGCGGTGCTGGGGGCGGTGGGTTAAGAGCGAGAGAGGTCTCAGTAGTCATGTTTACCCTCTCGGCCTTTACATGGCAAAATCATTGAATAAATACAATGTACTATATTTGCACATGATTGAGTCGAGGATGGTAACCCAATTTGATAAGCAAGAGACAAAAATTAGTTTACTTCCTATGAGAAAGCCTTTCAAAGGGACATTCATTGTTTTTGGTGGATACAAGAAGGAGGATTGGAATAAAGTTATCGCGAGTGGTGGTGCTGATCTTGTTTCATTTGGACACTTGTTTTTGGCTAACCCGAATTTGCCGAGTCCATTTGAAGTTGATGTTGACCTCAATAAGTATGGTAGAAGCACATTTTATACGCACTTCCCTGTCGTTGGGTCCACAGACTACCCGTTTCTTTATTCCAATAGTTAGGGATATTAAACTCGCAATTATTTAACCCAAATTCGGACTTCAACACTCTACTCAAAGTTTTTAACATATACTTTGCAACTCTAGATTTTTTGCAATATCACTTCAATATACATGGACTTTAAGATCCCTATAGTGAGTCAAATGTATATATTGAATAATTTATCAAAGATTTGATGATTAGAATAGTAAGTCTCTCTTGTAACTATTGGGTACTACTTAGATATTTGACCAATTTTATAAATGTCATTGTAATAAAAAAAAAATTGTATTTTAGGGAATTAAAATTTATAAGTTCCTTTAAAACTCCTTATGATAGTTATGGACATCCTTTTACCTGATCTAGTATTTCAGTGACTGGATTATGCCTAGCTGGGTTTGACAATTGGTTAGAGAACCAGGGAGCTATCCCCTGAGGTAGATTGAATTTCATCATGTATAGGAATATGATCTAGCCCGACATTTCTTAGGGATCACTGTCATGAAAATAGCTTCTTGTCATGAAAAATATTTCCAATATTTTTTGTAATTTTACAATTCCTCTTTTTAAATATTTATATCGATAAGGGATATCTAAAAAAATTCTGATCTATTTTCCAAAATTATTCCATTTTTTTATTAGTGTATTAGGACAAAAGTACCATACTACGGAATGTACGTAACACTACCTAACTCGCTAGGGTCCTGCCTTATTCTTGTATCTGTGTTAGAAGCATTAATTTTACAATCAAATGATGGACACATGAAAAAAAACCTGTGCACGTCGGATACGGACTCGTTGCATTTCTCGAGTGTCTGTGCTTCCTATCAAATCACTATAAAATGACTTGAATTGACACGACTGTATCAGCTTAGGGTTGACCATTTACACGAACCCGAAATTGACTGAGGCAAATTAAGTCATATATTCTAGTTAACTAGTTATGCGTGTTATCCCGAATACGACACGACTAATAATTAGGTTAGTATTAAGTCATTTTACATGATTAAGTAAGGTTAACTGATACTTGACATGACCCCAAAATGATATGATCCGACGCACTCGAATTTCCATTCCTAACCTAAACCCACCCAAAAATCACACTTGGCCAACCAGATTATTAGGATTTGAGTAAATGAAAGTGTTATTAGTCTTGGTAGAGCATGAATTTTTTTTTTAAAATTTGAATGATAATAAACTAATGAAATTAATAACACAACATTAACACTAACATGTGACCTTGATGACTGATCAAGCAATTGAAATTTTATACTATATGAAAATTACTAACAAGTCATTATTTAATACTTATACTTGTTGCTGTACAACCTCTCCACAATCCAGAAAGTCAACCTATTCATTTTATTAATTCCTTCAAAGTAAACCACAAGTCTTTCCATACCCACTCAATTACGATCTGTTTTATTAAAGTAATATGTTCTATTAAAATATAGATTAGTAGTAACTTATTTTATTTTTTAAGTCAATAATAACTTATTCGAGAGTTTGTTGCAATTTTTTTAGTTGAGGTTTGGCAAAGTCTACCGCTTATGGGTAATGTTTATAGCATTTACCCCAATAGGATTGCTTTCAATATAAGATCCTTAAATACACGTTAAATTAAGTTATTCTAGTTGTCATTTTTTATAAAAATGAATCTATTATAACTTCACTTATATATCCATTTTCCATAAAGTTGATTTGTTTAAATAATATGAGAAAATTAGAACAAGCCCCTACTTCAAGGCTTAATTGGTCAAAAAGATAATTCACTTTGTGAAATAAACCCTTACAGAATTCGTGGCGGTGAAAATATGTCCAAGAAATGGTATTTTTAACAACGATCATTGGAAAAATGTAACTGAGAGTTACTACAACCTTATTGGAAACCGTACAAAAAGTCGCTAAGAACTATCGTATGTGACGCAATTTTTTGCTACCCGAATAGAAAGAGTGTTGTTTAATTTGCGATGGTAAAAAAAGGTCACAATCATCAAGAAAAAAAAAGTACTAAATATGACTAAACAATACGTCACAATCATGAAGATAAAAAAACGTACTAGATATAGTTTTTTATCAACAGTAACAAAATCGTCGCTAGAAACTATCATATGTGATTTTTTTTCTTCTATGAACATGTCTTAAAAAAATATAGTATTAATTACACTTTCCCCTTGAACTTTACCCCATTTTTCACTTTACCATTTGAACTTTTAATTTCGGCATTTAGCTCCTTAACATCCTAAACGACTTCAAATTCTTCATAGCATAAACTTTTTTAACGAAAAATGGGTCATGTGCCATGCACATGTGGATATTATTGTCCAAAACAATATAAAAGTTAGAAAAAATGAAAATTACAGAATAAATTATTTAAAAAATAGTTAAAAACTAGGTCGTTTATAAAAGTTTACAGGGTATTTTTGTCCAAAACAATATAAAATAGGGTTATTTTTGTCAAAAATAATATAAAGTTACAAAAAATATCGAAATTAAAAGTTCAGGTCATAAAGTGAAAAACTTGATAAAGTTCTCGGGGAAAATGTAATCAATCCTAAATTGTTTGGATGGTCTTTTGTTATTGAATTTACCATTAATAAGAGTATGAAACCAAGACCTCCAAAATAATATTAGTCAATATTTATCAAACAAAATTCATAGATAAATTGTAGGGGCATATACCAAATAGTCACTCGAATTTTTTTTAATACACGTTTCATCTAAGCCTTTTTATTTTGCACCAAAAACTCCTTTACCATGCCCAAAAAGCTTTACGATTCCGCTGAATAAGGGACTTTTTGGTACAAAATGTTGGTGATTTTTAAAATAAGTGAGTAAGAGTTTGTTGGTGTAAGAGCTTTAAGAGCTTGTCCCACATTGGAAGTGTGAGGAAGAGGTGGGAAGCTAACCCAAATATAAAAGGGGATAGTGTCGCACATTGAAAAATGTACAAAGCTAAGTGTCACCACTAAGCTATAAAAAGAGTGGGCAACCTTTGAGTCCCACATTGAAAAAATATTAAGAATTTGTGCACTTAATAAGTACAAATGGAAGATGAAGAGTTAATTCATCTAGCATTTAAGAGGCTATTCAAGAGACCTCAATACGGTGCGAAGCACCATACGCACACGCACACGAGCGCGCACGCGCGGGTGCGAGGCAATGGGTTGTAGAGGCTCTAGTGGCGCACTTTGCACTTCGCACGCCGTGTGTTCGCAGTGGTAGCGGGATGCCGGGATTCGTCCGAGTCGGATCGCGGTAGCTTTGGCGCGGTCACTTTTTGGTTGACCCGTGCAAAACCGATTCAGTATTATTATACCTGTTCGGAAATGACTTAAGACTGTTGGTAATTAACAGTCATACCATTTCGAAATTGATTAAGACTGTTAATCCAACAGTCATGACTCTTGAAGACAAAACTTTTCACTATCTATAAATAAAGGCTGCCTAAAACGAAATTGGATAATAACAAAAAAAAATCCAGTTTCAGATTTCCAAACCCTACTATTACTCTCTTACAATTTTCAGGAGATACAAATTCTCTTATTCTGTTTTGTGCACATAAATAGAATAAGAACTTAATTGACTGTTCTTCGCTGTTGCATCTAAAGGATGTCTTCAAACATACAATTTGCAGACAGTGCAATTGCTTCATTATATCTTGAGTACGGATTTGCTGATTCCCATTTGTATACCAAAGTTGTTCGTGTGGGGCAAATACTGTATTTAGGAAAGTGACATCATGCCTTGAAGTTTTCTATTATATTCAGAAGTTACATTGTTGTATTGAAGTTGACATTACTGTGATATATAAAGAGTTCCATTTCTGTATTTGCATACATAATCTCCAACAATCTAAATACAGTAATTTTGAAAATGTCCGACTCTTCCAAATCCCTTCGACAAATAACATAAGGCTTTGTCAAATTGGACCGTTTTGATGGTGGTAATTTTCTGCGTTGGCAGAAAAAGGTTCATTTTCTTCTAACAACATTGAAGATTCTATATGTCTTGTCACAATTGAAACCAAATGAAGATGAAGATGAAATCGTGGAACAGACTAGGCAATGCACAAAATGGGAGACTGATGATTACTTGTGTCGTGGTCACATTCTTAATGCACTTGTTGACAATTTGTTCAACTTGTACCAAAATGTTAGGACTGCAAAAACTTTGTGGGAAACATTGGAGACCAAATATCTTACAGAAGACGCTACAAGTAAGAAGTTCCTTATCGGTCAGTTTTTAAACTTTAAAATGCATGATAATAGGCCTGTGCTAGAACAATTTCATGACATCCAACACATCATAAATCATTGCAAACTGAAAAAATTAAATATCGATGATAATGTAATTGTTGTTGCCATAATTGAAAAACTTCCTCCTTCTTAGAATGATTATAAGAAAGAACTCAAACACAAAAAGAAGGATCTTTCACTTGAAGAATTAGAGACTCATTTAAGAATTGAACAAGAGTCTCGAATTCTAGATGGTAAAGAGGAACAAGAAAATTTTGATTCTAAGGTCCATGTGGTGGAGGAAGGAAATGAGAAAAAATATGGCAATCATAGAAAAAATAACAAGCGGAAGAATTTTTCAAATAATTCTAAAGCAAACAAAAAGAAGAAAGGAAATTGTTTTCATTGCAACAAACCAGGTCACTTCAAGAAGGATTTTCGTGAGTTCAAGAAACTAAAGAAAAAAGGAGGGACATCAGACACAAAGCAAAAATTTGCTGCTATGATATTCGAGGCTAATATGCTTGGAGAAGACAACTCTTGGTGGGTTGATTCTCGTGCCACAAGGCATGTTTGTAAGGACAAGAACTTGTTCTCTGCCTATGAAATAGTGGAAGGAGATGTTCTCTATATGGGAAATTCATCTACTACTGCGGTTAAAGGCAAAGGGACAGTGGATCTCGAATTCACTTCTGGAAAAATCCTTAGCCTCACCAATGTTTTTCATGTTCCTGATGTTAGGAAAAAATTAGTTTCTGGAAGTTTTCTTAACAAATTTGGCTTTAAGCTTGTATTTGAGTCAGACAAATTTATTCTGACTAAGAATGGTACCTTTGTAGGCAAAGGATATTTGTATGAGGGCATGTTTAAGCTCAATATCAATGAAAAAGATTCTTCTGCTTATATCGTTGATTGTCTTTCATTATGGCATAGTCGTTTAGGACATGTTAATACAAAGAAAATGCATTTCATGGTTAATTTAAATTTAATTACTAAATATGAGAATGATATGAATGAAAAGTGTAAAATATGCATGCAAACAAAAATAACAAGATTTCCTTTTCCAAAAATAGAAAAAACTACATCTTTGATGCAATTAGTACATAGTGATGTTTGTGATTTGAATGGAACACCTACTAGACGTGGTAGTAAATATTTTGCTACATTTATTGATGAATTTTCAAAATATTGTTACGTATATCTTTTAAACTCTAAGGATGATGTGCTTAATAGATTTAAGACATATAAAAATGAAGTTGAAAATCAATGTGATTCTAAAATAAAATGTCTTAGATCTGATAGAGGTGGTGAATATCACTTTCCTCAATTTTGTGAAGATATGGGAATTATACATGAAATTACTGCACCTTATACACCACAACAAAATGGAGTAGCAGAAAGAAAAAATAGGACACTAACTGAAATGGTTAACGATATGCTTTCTTATTCTGGTTTAAGTAAAGGGTTTTGGGGAGAATCACTTTTAACTGCGTGTCATATTTTGAATAGGATACCTGTTAAAGATAATAAGAAAACTCCTTACGAATTATGGAAGAATAGAAAACCTAATTTAGGTTATCTTAAAGTTTGGGGTTGTAGAGATATTGTAAGACTACCTGAAACTAAGAGAAAGAAATTAGGAAGGAAAGGTGTTGAGTGTATTTTCATAGGTTATGCACAACATAGTAAAGCTTATAGATTTTTGGTTAGTGAACCTAATGATTCTGTTGACGTAAATACAATAATTGAATCGAGAGATGCATTTTTTTATGAACAAAGGTTTTCTTCTATTCATAGAATTAATAATGAAAAAGAAGTAAGCACTCCTTCACAATTACCTGAAACTCCACCAGTAGAACAAGAAGAGATTAGAAAAAGTAAAATACCTAGGAAAGAAAAAAGCACTGGTCCCGACTTTGTAGTCTATCTTGTTGAAGGAACTACAGACACATCTTGTAATCAGTATGCTTTGACTCTTAACGTTGAAACAGACCCACAAACTTATAGTGAGGCAATTAAATCAGTAGATTCAACATTTTGAAAAGAAGCTATAAATGATTAAATGGATTCAATTTTGGGAAATAAAACTTGGAAGTTAGTAGACTTACCTCCAGGATCTAAACCCATTAAGTGTAGATGGATTTTTAAAAAGAAAAGGAAAATAGATGGAACAATTGATAAATTCAAGGCTAGATTGGTTGCTAATGGTTTTACACAAAAAGAAAGAATTAATTATTTTGATACCTATGCACCTGTTGCTGAAACCGTCACTAATAGAATTTTAATTGCATTAGAATGAAAACTTCCTTTTTAAATGGTGACTTAGAAGAAGAAATTTACATAGAACAACCTGAAGGGTTTGTTATGCCTGGATAAGAAAATAAAGTATGTAAACTTATTAAGTCCTTATATGGCCTAAAACAAGCACCTAAATTAAGTAGATATACTAGTAATCCAAGTTTATTACATTGGCATGCTGTCAATAGAATATTAAAATATTTGAAAGGAACTATGGACTATGGTATATATTATAGTGGATATCCTTCAGTACTAGAAGGGTTTTCTGATGCCAGTTGGATAACTGAGCGGGAGGATCATTCCTCAACAAGTGGATGGATTTTCACTCTTGGTGGAGGAGCTGTTTCTTGGGGATCAAAGAAATAAACTTGTATAGCTGACTCTACTATGGAAGATGAGTTTGTAGCATTAGCTGCAACTAGTAAAGAGGCAGAATGGTTAAGGAATTTATTAATTGAAATTCCGGTTTGGCCAAAACCAATGCCTCCAATATCTATACATTATGATAGTGAGTCTAGATTTTCCAGAGCTTATAGTAAAGTGTACAATGGAAAATCTAGACATATTGTCCTGAGACATAGTTATGTCAGACAAATGATTACAGATAGTGTAATCATAGTGGATTATGTAGAATCAAGTCAAAATTTAGCTGATCCTTTTACAAAAGGTCTTGCAAGAGGACTGGCGTCTAAGACATCAATAGGGATTGTACTAAAGCCCATTAATAATAATCACTCTTGATGGAAACTCAACTTAAAACTTGATATATTCAAGTCTCAAGTTCAATGATTAAAGTACATCATACGACGTGATTGTAAGCACTATAAAATTTAACATCCCAAGGATAAGTGCTTAGAACATGTAATGAATAATGAAAGAGGATGAGTTTAACCTTAATAGATTTATGGTGTTTTAAGTTACATGGACACCTATGATAATCTACCTATATGAGTGTGGAAGTGGTGCCGCTTCCTATGAGAACTGGGCCTGACTCTAAAGCACTCATGAAATCAAGGTACAGACACAAGGCCTAATACATGTGTCGAATTATATGGATAATTAGTGACTAAAAGATTTGTGTGTGAAGTCAAATTCGGATAATCAATATAGATTGATAGTTCAAAGACAAGTCTACTATACTTTCATGGTTAACCTTGAAGAACCTTCACAGGGTATTGGTTCAAGTCGTGAGACACCAATGCTTATACACAGTCTTACAGACAATCAAAGATTTACAAAACTTATTTTGAAAATGGTGGAGGAATGTTGGTGATTTTTAAAATAAGTGAGTAAGAGTTTTTGGGTGTAAGACCTTGTCCCACATTGGAAGTGTGAGGAAGAGGTGGGAAGCTAACCCAAATATAAAAAGGGATAGTGTCCCACATTGGAAAATGTACAAAGCTAAGTGTCACCACTAAGCTATAAAAGGAGTGGACAACCTTTGAGTCCCAGATTGGAAAAATATTAAGAATTTGTGCACTTAATAAGTACAAATGGAAGGTGAAGAGTTAATTCATCTAGCATTTAAGAGGTTATTCAAGAGACCTCAATACGGTGTGAAGCACCGTACGCACACGCACATACACGCACGTGGGGGGGTGCGGTGCAGTGGGCTGTAGAGACGCTAGTGGCGCATTTTGCACCTAGCACGCCGTGTGTCTGCAGTGGTAGCGGGTTTCCGGGATTCGTCCGGGTCGGATCGCGGTAGCTCGGGCGCGGTCACTTTTTGGTTGACCCGTGCAAAACCGATTCGGTATTATTATACCTATTCGGAAATGACTTAAGATTGTTGGTAATTAACATTCATACCATTTCAGAATTGATTAAGACTGTTAATCCAACAGTCATGACTCTTGAAGACAAAACTTTTCATTATCTATAAATAAAGGCTGCCTAAAACGAAATTGGATAATAACAAAAAAAAAATAGTTTCACATTTCCAAGCCCTGCTATTATTCTCTTACAATTTTCAAGAGATACAAATTCTCTTATTCTATTTTGTGCACAGAAACAGAATAAGAACTTGATTGACTGCTCTTCGTTGCTGCATCTAAGGGCTGTCTTCAAACATACAATTTGCAGATAGTCCAATTGCTTCATTGTATCTTGAGTACGGATTTGCTGATTCCCATTTGTATACCGAAGTTGTTCGTATGGGGCAAATATTGTATTTAGGAAAGTGACATCACGCCTTGAAGTTTTCTATTATATTGAGAAGTTACATTGTTGTATTGAAGTTGACATTACTGTGATATATAAAGAGTTACATTTCTGTATTTTCATACATAATTTCCAACACAAAATAAAATGCTTGAACTAAAAGTGTATTAAAAATGTTTGAGGGACTATTTGATATTTGATCCTAAATTATACGAGAATATTCATCCATGAAAATACATACCTCCAAAGTATACATATACATATATCTATGAAAGATATCGGATCATATAGGCATTCCAGTTGAAAACTAACTTGTTGAGAAAATAATTATAAATTATAATGAGTCTTATTACTTTGAGTCAAGTCATATCATGATCATCACCCTTTAGTTTTGACTAATAATAAGGTGGTCCAGTTACTTAATGACATTACACTTGACACTAGCATCTGACTTTAAAGATGATATATATTAAACAACTTGGTTCCCATATATATAACTAACTCCATCAAGTCTTTTTTTAAGACGCTCTAATAGCTGCTATAAACACACTAAATAACCCCTTCAGATAATCATTTCCCAATCTTGTAAGTCAGATATCTCAGAAACTGAACTAGGAAGATGTCACTTAGTGGTAAGTAAACATTAAAACATCTAACTTCTTTTTGGAAAAAGCTAAAGCATCTAACTTCTTTTGGAAAAAATCTAATACATATTAAACCGTCTTTTAGTAATATGTGTATTGAACTTTCTTATTCATTGTTTTGTTTTTTCGGCATTTGTGAATGATTGGATCTTTATAGAGAAGGGGAGGTTTGTTGAGGTATTTTTGGAACCATGGAGGAAAATATTGAATGAATGGGAGCTGAGAGTGATGGCGCTTTTAAGTTTGGCTCTACAAATATTCTTACTCATCAACGGCAATCGAAGAAAATATATCGCCTAAAGGTGGATTCGAATATGTCTTTGGTTTGCATATTTAATGGCAGGTTGGGTGGCAAGTGTTTCCCTTGGTGTTCTCTTCAATAACCAAGGCAAAATTCCTGGAGATGGTGAGCCTCAATGCATTTTGGGCACCTTTTTTGTTGTTTCACCTCGGTGGTCCAGATACCACTACTGCCTATGCCGATAATGAGCTATGGATACAACACTTGCTCGGACTATTTGTCCAAAACGGTGTAGCTTTTCTTATTAGTCTTTTGGCTTGGCAGGGCACTTGGGTGTCATTGCTAACCATTCCCCTGCTTCTGGCTGGAATTATCAAGTACGATGAGAGGTCGTGGGCCTTAATGTCTGCGAATCGCGAGCAATTCCGAAATTCGGTTCTAACTCCTCGGGACCCGGGGCCTCGTTACCCCAAGTTCATGAAGGAATTTAGTTTGAAAGAGACTGAGGGGTACCATGTCACCATAGATGAGGTGATTGAGGTTAATGTCTCGGGATGAGACAACTCGATTCATGATGCAGACATACTACAAAATGCACATAGTTTCTTTGAGACTTTCAAGCTTCTCTTTGTGGATCTCATCCTTAGCTTCCACCACTGAGATTTGAGTCAATCCTTTTTTAAGAAAAAGTATTGCAAAACGTCTTTCAACGTGGTCGAGATTGAACTCGGATTTGCTTACGACATTTTTTACACGAAGGCGCCTACTAATTATACTCCTTTGGGTTTATGTTTCCGCTTGATCACTTTCTCTTTCACATTTTTCGTGTTCGTGGTCTTCTCAATCACCGTGGGTGGGAATGTGCCGAAGGACGCGCTCATTGATATGGTAATTACTTATATATTATTAGGGGGTGCAAGTATACTAGAAGCGTCTTCAATCATTCCTCTTCTTCCTTCCGATTGGACAAATCTTTGGTTGAATAAGCATTCAAAAACTCTAATTTTCCAAGCTCTCTAGTCTCCAAATTCACAAAAATGACAAAATTAGATGGTCAAAGTCCATGAATCAGTACAACTTGCTTAGCTTATGTGTCCACCAGAAGCCTATCGTTTTGCAGAAAATCACGAGGCATAAAAAGCTTCAAAATTTTGGTGAAGAACTAAGGGGAAAGTTAGAGAATTTACGCCAACCCAGAATTCGTACCCAAATCTCAGATGAGCTAGAGGCTTCAATCTTCAACCACTTTTTGGAAAAATCTAAGAGACAAAATCTTCCATTATTATGCACTTATAGAGGAGGGTTTGCCTTATAAATGTTAGAGTAAAATTTAATAAATGGACTTATATATAAAATAAATATGAATTATAGGTTATCAAATACAAGTAGTCCAATTAAAGTGATTAATTTAAGTTTTGGGGCCTTACTAATGTATTATTAAAGTGTGAGTTTTATTGTGTAGAGACAAGCGTAATTTCTATTTTTATGATGGGTTAAAATAGAAATATACGAAATATGAAAAGACACGATTGTGTTATAAATAGGGGTCATGGTCCCCAGATGACACAACACCAATCTTCTGATTCCCATTGTTAGAGAGAAATTTAGAGAGGAAATAAAAGTGTTGATCTGGAAGAGCATAAGACCTCAGACTTAGATAGTTTAACTTTTTGTCCTGGATTCAGGTACGCTTCCGCAAAATCAATATTTATAATTTTTTATAATTCAATATGAATGTTCCTGTTTGTGTGATAGTTTTCACAAAATAGAAATTAATCCATCATGTGGTATCAGAGCAAGTATAACCAAATTTGTCCAATATTGAAATAGAAACCAAATTCCGTCTAAATGACAGTACGATAAATGTCTCATTCAAATCCAAATAAGTACTAGACTTCAATAATAACCTAAATATCCCAATTGCTTAAACTTCAACCTTCTTGCCATCGCCCACAAAAATGTATCTTTCACCATCATTTGGCTTTTGGCAACTCAGGCAACCCTGCATAGACACACTGATGTGAGTGGTTGCACTAGAATATATCCACCAAGTGTGTTTAGGTACCGAAGTCAAATTAACCTAAGAACAAACTAGGTTAAGAAGTGTACCTTTCTTGACACGCCAAGCTTGATAATTGGTACATTGCTTCTTCCTATGTCCTGCAGCTCCACAGAAGAAACAACCATTAACAGTTCTTTATTTATGTTATTTCTTTGGATATGGAACCACTGCATCTTCTTTATCCTTCTTTCTTTTCTTCCCCTTGTCCTTGGAAGTACTAGCCAAATGAGCACTTTTTGTCTTATCTTGCTTCAGTCTTTCCTCTTCTTGCACACAATGTGAGATGAGCTCATTAAGATACCAAGTCTCCTTTTGAAAGTTGTAGCTCACCTTAAATTGATTGAATTGTGTGGGAAGAGATATCAGAATCAAATGCACAAGCAAATCCTCAAAGAGATCAAGCTTAAGTGCTCTTAACTTTGAAGCGAGATGAGACATTTCCATAATGTACTCCCTATTGTTCCCATTACCTTTATATTTCATTGAGATGAGACTTGCCAAAAGTGTACTTGTTTCAGTCTTTTTGTTTTTGGCAAATATGTTCTTAATTTCTTCTAGGTACTCTTTGGTTGTCTTTATCGTTTCCGATATTGTGCCCCTGAATGCTTCTGGAATGACCTTCTTTATGATCATCAAACACATGCGATTTGACTTCTCCCACCTTTCAAAGTCTTTTTTGTCATCAGAGGAACTTTTATCCGTAAGAGGTGCAAGAGAAGGAACCCTTAATGCATGGTCCAGATCCATGACACCGAAAACTATATGAAGGTTCTCTTTCCATGACTTAAAGCTTGTGCCATTAAGCATGAGAATAGAATTAATACTGACAGTAATGTTGGAAGCAGAATTGATAGCTAAATCAAAGAACAATAAACAAATAAAACTGGCTCATATAAGTCTTAAATCAAAAATAAATTCAAATAAAGGACAAATCCCATTTTAAGATATCGGACACTCTATTAATACTTGTTCCTTTGGAAATAATAAATTTAGTCTTCTTCATAATTCAAATTTGGTTGGTATTGGTTCTTTATCTTATGTAAATAACCTTTATATGCTTGATACTAGTGCTTCATATCATGAAACCTTGCAATTAAGTACTCGAGGTATTAAAAGAAAATTAACCAATGAGAATTATACATCATTATGGCATAAGAGATTAGGTCACATCTCCCAAAGGAGAATTGAAAGACTTGTGTTATATGGAATTCTAGATTCCCTTAATTTTTCCAGATTTTAAAATTTGCAAAAATTACTGTAGGAGGGGCTTAATGATAAGCCTCTCATTAAATTATTAAATGAGATTAGAGATGATTAATATTGACAAAAGTCCATGTGTTTATGCGACTGAGGTATTATTATGCGCGTTGGACATATCACGCGTATTTGTGTATTATTTACATATTAACTAGAAAATATTCTAGTATTGAGAGTTTTGACATATGTTATGGGACACATGCCACTTAAAATAGGACATGTGTAACCACGAGTTAATTGACATGTGGCGACCCACTTGGGTTGGTTTTGCTATAAATAAGCCCTCCCCCCATACATTTGAAAGAGATCTTCTTGGAAGAGGAGGGTGATTTTCTTATCTTATGAGGTTTTAGAAGAGAGTTTTGAGATGAGTTCTTTGATAAAAGTGGCAACACCTCCCATCTCTCCGAAAAACCACCACAATGAGTTTTCCGGCGAATAGTACGAACCCACGAACTACGCTGACTTTGATTCCGAGCATAACGGATACGTAGGCGCAACCGAAGTTGCTCAAGTCAAACACGTACTAAAATCGAGTATTTCCCCAAAATTTAGACTACTCTCTTACATTTGGCGACTCCGTTGGGGAGGTGTTCACGATTTTTTATCGTGTAACGCCTCATTCGTACATGAAAAACTTGGTGGAAATGGAGCAAGGTGTTGATAGGAAAGCTTTCTGCTCATAAACATGAAAGATATTCATATTATGCCATTTCAGATAAGAACTTTAACCTCTCTCCTTGAAATATAATCTTTTTGGTAAGGTTTAATAAAATTCCATGATTTGCATTAAGGTTTAGAAGAGACTCCATGATTTATGTATTGCATAGATATGATTCATTGCCCTACTTAATGAAAATATGTTTAGATGTTAAAAAAATATTTATTTCACCATATAAAGTGAGATTAGTAGTTTATCTATCTAGTTAATAGATTTTCATGTGTAACTCAGAAATTACCTTATGTTAATACCGGAAAATGTGTATGTGAAAATGATTATACAAGAAAAAATATCAAGCTGGACACTCGCGTGAGTTTCTGCATTTATAGTAATATTGTATAGTAGGCAGTCGTCAGCTTGCGGTTGTGACCGTGCTTGTTCTGTACGCCGTGTGCAAATAATTAATGATCCTGAAAGTAGAAGTCATGGAGATATTTTCAAAACCAATGCCTGATATCCCCACATGGATAGTAGACAGTTGTGATTTATGATCTGAAATAAATCACCCTTTATATCCCCACTTACACGTAAAAGGTGTACTTTTAATACAATATTCCAAAGTTATCTGACAAAATAGAGAATAGCACACACGCCGAAAAAGAGTTGGTATACTAAAGCATTGCTTGCATTTAAACTGTGTAAAATAATGTTAACGTACTGATTCCAGCTATTGATGGAAAAGACTTCTGAGTTTTAAGTTATGGCCGAAAGCATCTGACAAAATTAAGCATCACCACGCTTCTTACTTTTTGCTTAAGAGGGGATAAGGGGGCAAATTCATCAATAAATGTTTAATATATAACGTGTATCAGTTGTCAAACATAGGGCCGACCATATAGTCATGATAAGATGGTTTTCCCATCTGTTATCTTCTCCATCTTCTTGGTGGTGTATCCTCATCCTTTGACTAAATTCAAACCAATAAGTTTCTCCAGTGCAACTTTTGAAAACTAGATGAAGCTAGGACCAGCAGGAGACCATCTCTGTTACACCAACTCACCGGAGATGTATTTTATGCCCCCCCCTTTAGAACACACGTTTGATGGATTTTCTCCGAATCACCACGGCTGACGGTTGATCAGAATTGTTTATCTCCCTTATCGGGATGACTCCGAAACAAGATCCCAAACATTCACATCTACGATATGAGTACCAACGGAGTTTCCTCCGATGAACCTCATCCCGATGAAGCTTGGACTGAACCGTAACACCTGTTCGAAGAAACTCAAAACCCAATCACCATTAGAGTGACCACCTTCGCGTGTATTTGTAGATCCGCCATAAAATTCTGCAGATGAATCTGAGATTTTTCAAAACTGATGGAGCTTGCTCCGAGGAACCTCTATCCGATGAAACTCGAACTGGTGGGAAACCTTTGATGCTACCCAAATCAACAAAACCGTGGGAACTTGAAATCCCACAAAACCTTGACAAAACCACCGTGGCATCTTGAGATGTGACGAACCTCCGTGGGAGCTACAAACTGAAGAACCATCGTGGGATCTTGAAATACTAAATATCACCGCCAGAGCTTAAAAATATGATGGACCTCAGGTAGAAACGGTCGGATCTTACTTCTAGGAACATCTACCCGATGAAGCTCCAACTGGAAAGAAGAAACCGTCAAACCGAAGCACCTGTTAAAAAAAAAAAAAAAAAAAAAACTCAAAGCCTGATCACCATATGGGTGATCTGATCTTATTCGTGGGTAGGGTAGAACCGGCATATAGGTTTGAGGTCCATCGTTTTATGATTTTTCTTTGAATGTTCTTTGATTTTGGGTTTGAGGTCCATCTGAAGGTCCAAATGGGACCTAACCATAAGTGCGGTCAATGATACCAGTTATGGTCCCTCGCTTTAAAAAAAAAAGGGGGGGGGGATATGTTTAATATGGTCCAACTATGAGTTAAGTGTAAACCATTACAACTTATGGTTCTTCGGGCATGGCATATGTTGGGATGTTTCCTTCGTTATCACAAATGTCAAATAAAATCGATGTCCTAAAAAAGTGTGAATATACTTAATAAGTATTGTCTCCCATACAAAATTAGAAAATAGTCATATGTTTATATGATTGATAATATGAGCGTGGTACCGTTAAATAAATAAAAAAGAGAAAGCAAGTCACCACGGAAGCTGTTGGTTGCGAGAATGTACCATGTCTTTGACCCATATGCTAAAGCGAAAGGGTATTTGACAGTCCACGCTATTTGGACTTGCGTGTTTCCTCGATTATAACATCTGTTGGAACGAACTAGGTGTGCCAAAAACATTTATGAGTATATATTTAGTAAATAATGGGATAAAACTTTTCTTTTGAATAGGTTTTATCCAAGAGACCTGAATGGAGTTTCGTTGTAAATACATATACAATTTTTCATTAGTGTATTTCTCAAAAAAAAAAAATGATAAGCCTCTCATTAAATTATTAAATGAGATTAGAGATGATTAATAGTGACTTTTTGCGATACAATCAAATTGTCAATATCAAATCTGAGAATGAAGAAAAAAATTCTGGGGATAAATTTTTCTTGCTAAGCACATTAGTATATGGGTAAGTATATAAACTGCATCTATGTTGGCACATTATAAAGCATGATTTAGTTTGTTTACACTTTATGTCTGTAAATATTCATGAGATGAAGCAGAGAACTTAAACGCATATGTACTTTCTTGATTATGAAGCACAGTACAAACGTGTATTTTATTTTGATATATATATATATATCCTTGCCATATGGTACTACCGAAATTGATGTGCCAAATTCATGAGTTATGATGATGATTTGAGAAGCTTTAAAATCATTAAATCTGGCATATAGATTTTTTTTTTATATAGAGGAAGCATAATGAAGCTTCGAGTATTTTATGACAGTTGCAAATAATAACCTGAATTTGTACATCATATTCATACATTATGAATCATTTACGAAACAACTTGAGTGTGTTTCACAATTCAGAATTCACCTTGACATTTTACACACTCGTGAGTTTGATATGGCGTGTGCTCAAAAGACATTAAATTGTGCACAATACACACACGAGTATGGGTGGTTATGATTCATTACACAAATATCCCCGGACTTTATTTATTTATTTTATTTTATTTCATTACATCAAATAAAATAAAATAAAGGGGGCATGATGAGAATTGTACTTGGATATTTACTGAGCTTTACTAACATTTGCAATATTGTATAATTGGGTTAGAAAGATATTATTTTGCAGAACTTCTGAATGAGAAGATATTGAGCGATACAAATATCAAGTCATTGTTGAAAGATATGGTAGTTTGAGTTACACCCCATGAAATGTAATAATTAGACTGCTTTCATTTTTCTCGGGTGGGAATTGTAAATGATATATGTAATTTATTTTATTTTATCTTGAGATAAAAATAAAATAAAGGGGGCAAATGGATATTATGATGTAACATAGCTTGTAGTGTAAAGATTCTTCGACATCCTCCGCGACAAGGTTAGATTGATGAACCTTCAGAGTATAGTAACATCCAAGCTGGTCATTACAAAAGCTCCTTCAGTTTCTTTCGCAAAGAGTTCAAACGGGTTAATTACTTGTCACTCAGAAATCGACAAAGTCATAGTCATCCTTCATATATGACATCATATTACGAGAACTTTGCGATCAACCTGAGAAGAGATATAAAAAATAGTGAGATTATATAAAAATCTTAACAAGCGTTTTCGTTGTTAAGTCACCGTTATAAGGAGGAGATTATATAAAAATCTTAACAAGCGTTTTCGTTGTTAAGTCACTGTTATAAGGTGGAGATTATATAAAAATCTTAACAAGCGTTTTCGTTGTTAAGTCACCGTTATAAGGTGGAGATTATATAAAAATCTTGACAAGCGTTTTCGTTGTTAAGCCACCGTTATAGGTGGAGTTAGTGAAAAAAAAACTTAACAAGTGTATTTTCATTGTTAAGTCACCTCTAACGGTGGAGTTTGCGAAAAACCTTAACAAGTGTGTTTTCATTGTTAAGTCACCTCTAACGGTGGAGTTTGCGAAAAACCTTAACAAGTGTGTTTTCATTGTTAAGTCACCTCTAACGGTGGAGTTTGCGAAAAAAACATAACAAGTGTATTTTCATTGTTAAGTCACCTCTAACGGTGGAGTTTGCGAAAAACCTTAACAAGTGTGTTTTCATTGTTAAGTCACCTCTAACGGTGGAGTTTGCGAAAAACCTTAACAAGTGTGTTTTCATTGTTAAGTCACCTCTAACGGTGGAGTTTGCGAAAAACCTTAACAAGTGTGTTTTCATTGTTAAGTCACCTCTAACGGTGGAGTTTGCGAAAAAAACTTAACAAGTGTGTTTTCATTGTTAAGTCACCTCTAACGGTGGAGTTTGCGAAAAAACTTAATTAGTGTGTTTTCATTGTTAAGTCACCTCTAACGGTGGAGTTTGCGAAAAACCTTAACAAGTGTGTTTTCATTGTTAAGTCACCTCTAACGGTGGAGTTTGCGAAAAAACATAACAAGTGTGTTTTCATTAAGTCACCCCTAACGGTGGAGTTTACGAGAAACCTTGACAAGTGTGTTCTCACCATTAAGTCACCTCGTAGGTGTGAGTTTGCGAAATACATTAAAAAATGGTAATTTGAGAAAGTCAAATATTATGTACACGCACAAGAAACCTCATCGAGAATGAAATAAATCAAAAACATGTGCATGCACTAAAAGATTAATCGACAACAATGAAGTAGTTATTATGTAAACCATAATAATACTTTCACCAAGCGTAGTTGAGAATGCTAAAAGAGAATGATGAAGTAGTTATTATGTAAACCATAATAATACTTTCACCAAACTTGAGAACGACTAAGTAGTTATTATGTAAACCATAATAATACTTTCACCAAGTTTGGTTGACAATGACGAAAGAGAATGCTGAGGTAGTTATTATGTGTCCATGATAATACTTTTAACCAAAGCAGAGTTACGAACAATCACAATAAAAACGTGAATGCATGTTCATTTAAGTAGGAATGGGGGCAACACTCATTGTATATCATTCATATGAAAAAAAATGATAACGAGGTCCTTCGGAATAACCTATGAGATGAAAACCTTAAAATGAGATTTAAGATATGAGATATGAAATTAATGTGTATAATATAACTGAGATATGAAATATAAGATTGCATTATATCATAAAATGTGATATATGAGGTAAAAGTACATCATCAAGATGAAATGAGATATGAGATTATTACCCACGATCCACAGGTCGATCGAATATATGAAAACTGTCTAAAATTATTTCGTACATACAGTCGATATATTTCAGACATGTATCAATATATCAACTATATGTACGAGGGGGCAAATGTAGGAGGGGCTTAATGATAAGCCTCTCATTAAATTATTAAATGAGATTAGAGATGATTAATATTGACAAAAGTCCATGTGTTTATGCGACTGAGGTATTATTATGCGCGTTGGACATATCACGCGTATTTGTGTATTATTTACATATTAACTAAAAAATATTCTAGTATTGAGAGTTTTGACATATGTTATGGGACACATGCCACTTAAAATAGGACATGTGTCACCACGAGTTAATTGACATGTGGCGACCCACTTGGGTTGGTTTTGCTATAAATAAGCCCTCCCCCCATACATTTGAAAGAGATCTTCTTGGAAGAGGAGGGTGATTTTCTTATCTTATGAGGTTTTAGAAGAGAGTTTTGAGATGAGTTCTTTGAGAAGAGTGGCAACACCTCCCATCTCTCCGAAAAACCACCACAATGAGTTTTCTGGCGAATAGTACGAACCCACGAACTACGCTGACTTTGATTCTGAGCATAACGGATACGTAGGCGCAACCGAAGTTGCTCAAGTCAAACACGTGCTAAAATCGAGTATTTACCCAAAATTTAGACTACTCTCTTACAATTACATAAAGGGAAAACAGACAAACATAAGGAGATCTGGTGCTAATAGGGCTACGGACGTCTTAGAACTGATACATACAGATATTTGTGGGCCATTCCCTACGGTTTCATGGAACGGTCAACAATATTTTATCACATTTATAGACGATTTTTCACGTTATGGCTACCTTTATCTCATTTATGAAAAGTCCCAATCTCTGGACGTGTTCAAGTCATTCAAGGCTGAAGTTGAAAATCAACTCAGCAAAATGATTAAAAGTGTTAGATCTGATCGTGGTGGTGAATACTACGGTAGGTATGGCGGTTCAAGTGAACAACGCCCATGACCATTTTCTAAATTCCTAGAGAAGTGCGGTTTCGTCCTGTAGTACACCATGTCAGGTTCTCCAAGCATGAATGGTGTTGCTGAAAGGCGAAACAGAAAGCTTAATGACATGGTAAGGAGTATGATCAGTTACTCTAACTTACCAGATTTACTCTGGGGTGAAGCATTAAAGACTGTAGTGTATATCCTTAACAGAGTAACAACTAAAGAAACTGGATTCCAGAACAGTTAGTTGCTATTTGTTGGATACTCTGAAAGATCTAGGGGTTACAAATTTTATGATCCTACTACGAAAATAATTTTTGAGACTGGAAATGTCCGGTTCTTCGAGGATGTTGACTTTGCTGAGGGGGATAAGGTTAAGGATTTTGGTTTTGAAGAGGAATATGTTGATATTCCCACAGTTGTTATTAACATTGATCAGGATCTAATTCCTGACATTGTTTAAGAAGCAGATCCTAATCAAAATAATATCCAAGAGTCTCCCATTCTAGAAGAACAAACTCTACCACCTCCAGAACCTATGCCATTAAGGAGATCCACTAGAGAAAGAAGAAGTGCTGTGCCAGATGATTACATTGTATTTCTCCAAGAACATGAGTTTGATATTGGTGCGGTGGAAGATGATCCGATCACCTTCCGTCAAGCCATGGAAAGTTCTAAATCTCAAGAGTGGATTGATGCCATGAATGAGGAGATAAAGTCCATGAAGGACAATGACGTTTGGGATTTTGTCCCATTACCTGAAGGTAAAAAAAATCCATTAGTTGCAAATGGATATTTAAAACCAAGAGGGATTCGAAAGGTGATGTGGAAAGATACAAAGCCCGTCTTGTCACTAAAGGCTTTAGACAAAAAAAAGGCATCGACTATAAAGAGACTTTCTCTCCGGTTTCATCGAAAGACTCTTTTAGGATAATAATGGCACTTGTGGCACACTTTAACCTTGAGCTTCATCAGATGGATGTTAAAACTGAGTTTCTCAATGGTGACATTGATGAAACAATATATATGGTGCAACTAGAAACTTTGTGTCGGGAGATGCAAAGAAAGCAGTTTGCAAATTAAAGAAATCCATTTATGGGCTTAAGCAAGCTTCTCGTCAATGGTATTACAAGTTTCATCAAGTTATCATCTCGTTTGGTTTTGAGATGAATCTGGTTGATGGTTGTATATACCACAAGTTCAGTGGGAGTAAGCATATTTACTTGGTTTTATATGTTGATGACATTTTGCTTGCCACCAACGATATAGGTATGTTGCACGAAACCAAGAGATTTCTTTCAAAGAAATTTGAGATGAAAGATCTTAGTAATGCTTCTTTTGTGTTGGGTACACAAATACATCGAGATCTCTCTCGGAGTACACTTAGTTTATCACAAAAGAGCTATATCGAGAAAGTTCTTAAAAGATTTGGCATGCATGATTGTAAACCAGGTGACACCCCTGTAGCTAAAGGAGGTAAATTTAGTCTCGGTCAATGTCACAAGAATGATTTTGAGATTCAGGAGATGCAAAAGATTCCTTATGCGTCAGCAGTAGGAAGTCTTATGTATGCTCAAGTATGTACGCGTTCGGATATTCCGTACATTGTTGGCAAGTTGGGAAGATACTTAAGTAATCCTAGAAAAGATCGTTGGATAGCAGCCAAGCGAGTCATGGGGTACTTACAGAGAACAAAAGACTACATGCTCACCTTTCGGAAGTCAGAACAGTTAGAGATCATCGAATATTCTAACTCCGATTTTGCTGGATGCCAAGATAGCATGAAATCTACTTCAGGTTATATCTACTTACTTATTGGAGGTGTTGTATCATGGAAGAGTGTTAAACAGTCTATTATAGCTTCTTCCACCATGGCAGCTGAGTTTGTAGCTTGTTATGAGGCGTCCAATCAAGGAATATGATTGTGAAATTTTGTCACGGGGCTGCGTATTGTGGATGGCATTGAAAGACCACTTAAGTTATTTTGTGATAATAAATCAGCAGTACTGTATTCCAACAACAACGAGAGTTCTACGAAGTCAAAGTTTATTGACATTAAGTTCCTAGTTGTAAAAGAAAGAGTTCAGAGTGAACTTATATCTATAGAGCACATTGGAACAAACTCCATGATTGCGGATCCGCTGACTAAGGGATTACCACCCAAGGTCTTTCATGAGCACACTGCTCATATGGGTGTAATTTCTTTTCAAGATATCTCAGTTTAGTGGGAGTTTGTATTTTATATGCTTTCATAGACATATTTGATTTAATGGATATTGTATGGTTATTTACTGCAGTAAAGTATTAAGTTTATATTCACTCTGACTTTATATGGTTTGATCTCACTAAGCTTTAAGGAGGATCAGTTGGAAATAGGCATGTTAAGATCACATTGCATGAAATTTTCATGCTACACATCCACACTTGATCTTTGTCATTAGTTGCATTGTTATATGTGATCATTGATGGGTCTACTTACGAAATCTGTAATGACGATCGCTTTGATTCTATATTGGTGCAATTAATGGACAAGATTGTTAAGATACATAAAGTTTTGATAGCTAAAACTCATGAGCTCATAAAGTATAATTCAAATTTATAAAGTTACATATATATATAGCCCAAGTGGGAGATTGTTAGAGTAAAATTTAATATATGGGCTTATATATAAAATAAATATGAATTATAGGCTATCAAATAAAAGTGGACCAATTAAAGTGATTAATTTAAGTTTTGGGGTCAAACTAATGTATTATTAAAGTGTGGGTTTTATTGTGTAGGGACAAGCGTAATTTATATTTTTATGATGGGTTAAAATAGAAATATACGAAATATGAAAAGACACGATTGTGTTATAAATAGGGGTCATGGTCCACAGATCACACAACACCAATCTTCTGATTCCCATTGTCACAGAGAAATTTAGAGAGGAAATAAAAGTGTTGATCTAAAAGAGCATAAGACCTCAGACTCAGATATTTTAACTTTCTGTCATGGATTCAAGTACGCTTCCGCAAAATCAATATTTATATTTCTTGATAATTCAATATGAATGTTCTTGTTTGTGTGATAGTTTTCACAAAATAAAAATTAATCCATCAATAAAATCATAATGCATTAAGTTGGACGACAAGTGTTGAGTTCAATCACAACATTCTTATCTAGCACATAACCACATCTCTATGTTATAGCCTCGATAATGGTGACAAATATAAAAAAAATCAATTCAAAATGTAAAGAAAGCAAGGACTTAGCGGATTATATGTTGTATGTTTTAGTAAAATGTCCTTTCTTGTTGACAATAGGGATTGGAATGATCATATTCCGGGATACTTGTGCCCAAGGGCGGATCCAAGGGTGGGATGACCAGGGCTGTAGCCCACCCCTCCATAAGTGATAAATTTTTTACTAAGCATATCATCTTTCCAGAAATTGTTTTGAGTTTGAACCTGGTTGGTTGAGACTTTTAAAAAACCTTCATCGTAGACCTATTATCCCAGGGAGTTTACTTCCACCATATGTGCAAAATAATAATAATAATGAGATGTGGGGCACTATACAAAACTGGCTAGATGGTAAAAAAAATGTTCAGTATGACAGTGGTTTATAGCACTGGGGAGTGAGATGACGCCGAGTGAAAAAAAAGTTATGGAATTAGCCTTTGGTTTAGAATGATGTACGGTACCCTTTTTTTGGACTTTAAGAAAGTCAATCGAGTTGCTAAATGGGTTTGTGGAGAGAACTAAAGGTAGGGGGATTGTATGGAGTAGTTGGGTTCCTCAATCGAAAACTGTCACATGAATGTGTGGGTGGGTTTTTGAGTTGAGTATTCCTTTTGATTGATTTTTTTAGAATGCTTGTTATCAATTATCCTTGTAAGGGCTAAAACGGTGTTGAAAATAACACGAAAATTCACCGGGGTTAAAAAATACAAAAAAAGAAATTAAAGAAAAACACATTGGGAGCTTCCGGCCTCGAATCCCAAATATTAGTTTGAACTTTCATTCGTACTAATAAAAAACATACATATGTCGTTGACATTAGCCCACCCCTACGCGGACACCTGGCTCCGCCCTTGCTTGTGCCGAGGCGATGTAATTTTTTTACAATAAGAGCCCCTCCTCGTACAAAGAGGCATGTTATAGGTTATCATAAGTGAGCACGAAAGTTTTGCCAACCAAAGTGAAGGGGGATAGGAGCAAGTCAGTGTTGTTTGAAGCATGTAGGCTTGCAAATTAACTCCAAGAGATGGATGATAAAACAATGTACGAGATGGTGAGTAATGTGTGGGTGGAGATGCTAGGCTATGCAGCTAGTCATTGTAAAGGATATTTTCATGCTCAACAACTTCAGAAAGGTGGAGAGCTTCTCACTCATGTTTGGCTTTTGATGGCACATCTTGGCATCACGGAGCAATTTCAGATATCACAGGGTCATGCAAGAGCCAAGTTAGCTGTCAAGTAGTACCAACATAGAGGGTAGCAAAAGATGACTACCCAATTTTTTTTAAGTTTTATGTTGCATTAATCATTGTTTTGTTTTGAATGTATGGGAGATAGAAGTTATAGTTGTCAAGAGTTATTCGTACACTTAATTTGTCACTTTAATTCGAGAAGATATTGGGTTCTCTCAAGAAAGTTATAGATACCCTCTCCTCGCATTCCAAATCAAGGTTATCTTTCTACTTTAATCTCTCATATCACCAAATTTTGTGTCCCCCTTTTGTTTTAAAGAGGAGAAAAATGAAGAACAAAACAGATGTTTCAAAGTTCTCTGGATTTGATCAATTCCTTGTTAATCTACGGGAAAAAAGACAAATACTTCAATACTAAATGGCTAATAAAGATATTAAATTAAATAATAAAAATATTGAGTATGTATACTAGGTGTAGCATATATGTATATACATTTTGTATGATACCCAAAACTATCCAAACAATATATCTAAAAAGATTATGAACCAAAACGTCACAACTAAGCTTCTCAAATGTACCGTATACGATGTACATGTACTCATATGATTCACCAAAGTGTTCTACGAACCTAGTAACATTGTTAAAAAACCTAACCACTGGGGCACGCCTTATGGTAATCATGTTGTGTGTGCGCATACTTTTTTATGTTATTTTATACAAGAGATTTTTAAAAGAAAGTCTTAACCAATTAAAGTCCCATTTATATGCCTTTTGAACGCATCTCTATAAATAGGAATCTCATTTTCCAAAACCATAATTTATCACTATTTTTCAGGTTTAAGACAGAACCACCATCGCCAATATAACAGTTATGTGATGGATTGTAAAGGAGGCCTCACCGTAGGCGAGCAACTGATGTCAATGATTATGGCTTGTGGACAAAAGATGGGATTGGAGACGATGTTATTGTCTATAAACCCCAATGCTTTTACCCACCTTGAATTACAACGTGAAAGATTGAATGTAAAGGTGAACCATGAGAGTTTTCTCGAACTTAAGAATAGTCAGATAGCTCTCTTTAAATGATCAAAACTGATAGAGCGCGACCCATATTTTAGACATAAAATAGTAACTCAATGATGTGGACTTCCACATCATCAACACATATCATCGGGACACTCAAAATAAATATAAAAACACACTATAAATTCACTTCAAATAAAAATTAATTAAAAAAAAAATTATTTTGAGTTGATTTTTGTTATGTTTTACCTGAAGTGTTTAAATAACTCACACAAAAAATTCAATTAAAAAATAATTCGACAATTTTTTTTCATTGATTCAAATAAGAAAACACTCCAATATTCTCTTATTTTTAAAGGTACGTACCAGCGGCACCCCACTTCAATATTCTTTTATTTTTGAAGATCCGCGCCAGCGACACCCTTTATTTTTTAACTTAGTTTTTTTTTTTATTTTAGAACATTTAAAGAAATTTTTGTATTTCTTAAAACTGTTTAAAGGTCCGCGTTTAAAAACTACTCCAATGATAAATTGTTTTTTTTCTAAATTATTTTAAACTCATTTAGTCCCTCAAACACTCATTTTCTCCATATTCTCTTATTTTAAAAGGTCCGCGCTAGCGGCACCCCTAATTTTTAAATAATTTTTTTTTTAATTTTACAACATTTAAAATAATTTTTTTATTTCTTAAACCTGTTTAAAGGTCCTCTTTAAAAAAACTATTCTAATAACAATTTTTGTATTTCGTGTTTTATCTTGTTATATTTTAACACATATAATTTTAACATGTTTTTTATTAGACTGTTGTAGTGATAAAATAAAGGAGTGTGATAAAAAAATATTTTGAAAAAAAAAGATTTTTTTTCTTATTTTAAGAGATTATTCGCATTTTTTTCAGCACTAAAAATCATTTTAGAGTAGAAAAAGTGTGTCCCTTCATGATGTGGCAAGCGCCACATCATTAAGTAGGATTTTTAAGTAGCTAATGTTGGTCGCTGTAGTCAAGCTCTTAAATGATATATCACCCCACAAACGTTTAGATTAGGCTCAAGAGTAAAGAAGTTTGAGAAGAATATGATAACAATGATTTAATGTGTGAAAATGATTGATATGCTTAGCAATACTCAAAGTTATGTTCTCAAATGATTTGAATATGCATATATACTTCCAAAGTAACATATAGCCATTAGGGTATTTAAGTAAATGAGGGAAATCATAAAAATCAAAACTAGCCATTATTTTTCAAAACCGAATAACATTGAGGCACTTGAATTGTTGATTCAAGGTGTTCTCAGTTGAGTTCTCGAGTCCCTTGAGTTCTTGAGTCCCTTTGCAGGTCTCTTACGGTGTCTATTGGATATTAATATTAATTGTTGAAATTAATTATTTAATTTCAATTATATTAAATTTCGAATTTATGAATTTCCAATAAATATCAGATAATTAATTAGGAACGTGATAAATACGAATATTAGAAGATTGGGTTAATTTTATCCGTTAGTCACATGATGGTTAGTGGCATTAGTGGGAGACTTGAAATAGAGTCCCACCTTGACTAGAATTCCGGCCCTCTTCCCCTTATAAATAGAGGAACCCTACATCATCTGTGATTATCTCATAACACACTATTTCTGAGCTGGGAGAAAAATTTCGAGATTACAATTGAGTGTAATTTTCCATGTTTAGGAGATTGATGGAGCAATTAATCAAGATTGATCAATGCATTGAATCAAGGTAAGTCTTATTTTTATCTTTTAGATGTATTTTGTGAAAACATGAAGATCCAAGATCCTTTTATTAAGAACAATTGTATGTTAAAGTTTAATCATATTAATGTGTTCGGGATTAATATTAGGTGTTCTTAAGAATGTTTTTACATGTAGTATCAGCTCTAAAGTTTAAGATATCATGATTTTCCTTATTGATGTTCGTCTATAATGAAATATGTGCCAGAGACTTTCTGCGATATTTTTATTTATCTCATTAAATCTGCTTATGCTTTGTAACACCCCGTAATTTTGAGGGTTTAATATTAAATTATTTTTGGGAGTTATAAAATATTTAAATTGGAGAAACTTAAATTCATGAGTTGGAGAATTTAATTGAGTGATGCGAATTATTTATAATTGGCGACTTTTAAGTTAATGGTTCAAAATCTCGTGTGTCGCATTTTGAGGTCGAAATTTGGTGATGTCGAAAAGTATTTCGGATGGAAATTCCGAGTGCGCGATTGCATTCGGATGGGTCGAGATAGTTAGAAAAGAGTACCCGGGGGTAGTAATTGAGTCTCGGGGTATTTTTGGACATAGCCGGGCCACACGGGGTGAGTTGGGACACTTTAATTAAGCCCACTAGGTGAAAAACGGAATTTAGAGTTTTAACCTAAGTGAGGGATTAGGAAATCAGCAGCCAACACAATTCTAAGCCTAGGGCTTGAGAGGGAAATTGGGGGAAAGCTTAGCAAAAATCAATTTGGGGATTTTGGAGCCAAATTGAGGGACAACGCCAATGGATCAGACACTACGAACACTTATAGGCAAGTGGATAACTGTTGTGATCTCTAAATTGATGATAATCAATTCATATCATAGTGATGTGTAAACCAAAATTCGTTTTGGGGATAAATGGGTATAAAAATTGGGGTTTTGTTCATGTAGCTATTGAATGAGATTCAAAGTAAGAAATAGGTGTATTATATATCCCCAAGTAAAGATAAAATAAAATTTGAATATAATTGATGATTAACATGGAATCTTTATGAGTTCTTGGATGAAGAACATGAATCTTGAATGACTTAGGGTTTAATTGATGAACACAAGATGTCAACCTGCCAAAATTTTTGACACAACTTTAAACGTATGCCATTTGAGTTGTACATTGAATTAGAGTATGAACCATACATTCCTGGAAAGATATTTCTCTTAGCTATCCAATGAACGTAGAATCGTGAAAGAGTTGGCGCTTGCGTTCAATTAAGAAATAATATAATAAACACCTTTTTAACCCAAATTAACCCTAATCATGCAACTAGGCGTGATTGACATAGTATGAAGATCATGCAGTAATAATTCAACACACAAAGTTTAAGGAAAAATCCCCCAAAGGGGTAAAACCATTTATTTTCACTATAATTTGTAAGAAAACGGCTTACAATCGGATTACAATGAAAATACAAGTTGACTAAGAATTACCCTCAGGTATCGGATTCTGTAGTCGCGGCTGGAATTATCCCTTTCCAGTAGGGCTGCAATGAAGAGGAAGAAACGGTCCACTTCACAAGGGTTGAACAACAGCAATGGTGTTCTTGGGTTACCAAACTTGATTCACATAGATATGGAAGATGTGTGAATCTAAAAACCTAGAATCATAGGACTCAATAGGTGAAGACTTTAGGGTTAATATGCTCTGAAAAACGTGGGAAAGTCTTATCGAAACCAACTACTGATCGTGGTTTAAATAAGGAGTCAAAACCCTAAAAAATCTGCTACACGATCTGGCAGAGTTTATCCAGGGCGGATCGGTCCGGGCCTCAGGCGGATCGGTCCGATGGCGGATCGGTTCTTTTAATTTGAAGCCGATTCGGTTCGCAATCGGTTCGGTGCTCTCTGGACTCATTTTGCAAGGCGGTCCGGTCCGGTCCTGGGCAGATCGGTCCGCAGTCGGATCGGTTCTTTTTATTTTGGGGCGGACCGGTCCGGTTGACTGTTTCCAGATTCCTTCTTCTTTTGATCTTCGGATTTCGGATTTCGTTGATGACGATGTGATCTTTTCAACCATCAATCTTGTAACGGCGTATGACATAACATATACATAAAGATGGACACATTGTCCTTACAAATCTCCCCCTATGTCTATGCCGGAACAAACATAAAAAAAATCCGAATTATCAAATATGAACAATGCCTATACAAATCTACCCTTCCATGAACCCAAAACTGAAAGAGGTACATATGACTAAGGTTGCATCGTTTGTTCTTCAATTCTTTAGGAATCTTCACGCTTTTCTCATCAGGGTGTGTATCATGGGATTATCAAGAATGTACCTACACACATGAGATCAAGCAAATACCAAGTGACGTATCGAGTTTGAAATGAGATAATAAACATATGCATATATACATATATACCAGATTTATGATGAACCTCAAATTTCAAAACTCCTCAAATTTCAAAACTCCCCCCATAATCAGATAATTCATTCTAATCAGATAATTCATTCTCCCCCTTTTTATGATGTCCCCAAATAGACAAAATAAGAGAAATGAAATAAACAAGCAAAACCGGGGTGACACAAGGTATAAATCACACCATTAATGAACATAAAACAACCAAGTCGATGAGAGCGTAAATGAAGAGGTGTGATCAAATTCGATAGGAAAATCAAGGCATACAAACATGACATAGGTGCACGATGAATATTGGATATTCCTAACGAATGAACTCAAATGCTTCCTTTGGTGTAAAAAATTGGAAATATAAGATATTGACTATATCAAATCTACAAATCAAAGCTCAAAATGATTTTCACACCAATAACGTCCAAAATGATTTTATGCTTTTTCAGGACTTTCAAGGAAGTACAAACCCGTTTTTATTCTCCAACCAAACTCCCTCAGATTTATATTATAATAGAGGTATACTAAATTCTCAAACTTTGGAGAATTGATGGTGAAACCTAAGTGGCCCATATTTGGCATGAATTGCTTTTTATTGCCTGTAAATTTTTTGGGCTCTTTTAACCTCTTAGGACCTCGGATATTAAAATTCCTCCATTTTTTAGGTCCTTTTTAACGGTGGCTTTTGCGCAAAGTATAAAGAATCAACTTTCGCAGCCCCTCCCCGTTATGCAAAATATCACACAGTCTCACCAAAACGATTTTTACATGCAATCCAATCTTGTCAAGTTTTATCGCATATTGTACATTGTATAGACATAATTGAGATAGAAACACTCAAGTCAATATGTGATAGACAAGTGCAATAATCAAATATTGCCGTGCATGTGTGCATTAAAGGATATAGGAGTCAAACATGTAGGAAGATATCACTAATTACATCTCAAGGACTCCAATCAATGTTAAGCACATGGATGAAATGATGTAGCATCTCAAATCTCTACCAAACAGTCACATGGATATATGAAATGAAGTTGTGACTTGGCTATCTTAAATGCTCATCCAGAAAAGGTGCAAAACAAAAGAAAAAAATATTTTTGTGCTTTTAAACAGAAAATCTTTTTGTATTTTTTAAAATAAGAAGCAAAAAGCAAAAATACAGCAAACTAATAATACAATCTAGCAATAGGCATCAGATGATATGAAAATGGCAATGCAACCTATGCTAGACATGGACCAACCCCTCAGTCAACTGTACAAATCCCCAAAGACTTCCTAAGACTCTCAAATCTAAGGGCATCTTAAGGTTTCGTGAAAATATCGGCTAACTGATGGTCCGTGGGAACAAAACTCAGGGTTACGACCTTCTCCTCAACTAACTGACGTATAAAGTGCTCGCGTAACCTGATGTGCTTTGTGCGCGAATGTTGGACAGGATTGCGGGATATGTGTATCGCGCTCGTGTTATCACAGGAAATGGTCATGGTGTCCTGTGAAATCCCATAATCCTCCAACATTTGCTTCATCCACATGAGTTGCGTGCAACAACTCCCGGCGGCGATGTACTCAGCCTCCGCAGTGGAAAAAGAGATGGAGTTTTGCTTCTTGCTCAACCAAGAGACAAGAGCATAACCAAAGTAGAAACATCCACCAGAAGTGCTCCTACAACCATCTGCATCTCCGGCCCAATCAACATCCGAATAGGCGGACAAACGGTCATTGGTATCAAAGGAATACCAAATGCCGTATGAGAGAGTTCCACTCACATATTTGATAATACGTTTTAGAGCGAGTAAGTGAGACTCTTTCGGAGATGCCTGAAATCGCGCACAGACTCCAACACTATAGGCTATGTCGGGACGACTAGCAGTCAAGTAGAGAAGACTGCCTATCATACTCCGATACAAGGTTTGCTCAACGTCCTTACCTGAAGTGTCCTTACTAAGCTTGGTAGAAGTACTCATAGGTGTACGTGCATGCTTAGCGGAGTCTAAACCAAATTTCTTCACAAGGTCTCTAGCATACTTGGATTGGGAGATGAACATCCCATCCTCTAGCTGACGAACCTGGAGACCAAGGAAGAAAGTAAGCTCACCTACCATGATCATCTCAAACTCACTTTTCATCTCCTCCTCAAAGTGGTGAGCATGCTGGGAGCATGTGGATCCAAAGACTATGTCGTCCACATAGACTTGGGCAACCAAAATAGCACCGTCATCTCTCCTGACGAACAACGTCATATCAACTCCCCCTCTCTTGAAGCCACGGGCTAAGAGATAGGAAGTAAGCCTCTCGTACCAATCACGGGGTGCTTGCTTCAAACCATACATGGATTTCCTCAGATAATAGACGTGATCCAGGTGCTTAGGGTCTTCAAACCCTTTTGGTTGTTCCACATAAACCTCCTCCTGTAGAATGCCATTCAGAAAGGCACTCTTGACATCCATCTGATATAACTTGAAGTGCAGATGACATGCGATGGCGAGTAGTAAATGGACGGACTCAAGCCTCGCAACAGGAGCAAATGTCTCCCCAAAGTCTACACCCTCTATCTGTGTGTAGCCTTGAGCGACCAACCTAGCCTTATTTCTGATTATGGTACCATTTTCATCCATTTTGTTCTTGAAAATCCACCGGGTACCTATCACATTAGTCTCACTAGGTCGGGGGACTAATTCCCAGACATTATTCTTTTTAAACTGAAGCAACTCATCCTGCATAGCAGATATCCAGTGTTCATCCTTGAGAGCTTCTTTATGGTTCTTGGGCTCGACTTTGGACATGTAGCAAAGATGGCTAACAACGTTCTATAGCTGAGCACGAGTCTTGACCCCTAGAGTGGGATCACCAACAATGGCAGAAGGGTCATGACTCTTGCGAACCCAAGCAGGTGTGTCCCCTAATACAGGAGTAGGATCCACAGAGTGTGAGAGAGGAACAGGTAAATCACTGTCAGAACAATCCTCATCCTCACACTGAAGATTAGGATCAATAACCGTCGGAGGTTCGTCATCTTGCACGGTGACGTTTATTGATTCCATAATCTTAGAGCTCTTCAGGTTAAACACCCGGTACGCTCTACTATTCGATGAATATCCTAGCAATATTCCCTCGTCGCTCCGGGAGTCGAACTTTCCTAATTGCTCTCTATCCCGTAGGATGTAGCATTTACTCCCAAAAACACGGAAATAAGCCAGGTTAGGTTTCTTGCCAGTCCACAATTCATAAGGCGTTTTGAGTGTGTGTGGACGCAGATATACCTTATTCACCGTGTGGCATGCAGTAGACACTGCCTCTGCCCAAAATCTCCTAGAGACCTTACGACCTTGAAGCATTGATATAGCCATTTCTTGGATCGTTCTATTCTTTCTCTCAACAATCCCATTTTGCTGAGGAGTTCTCACAGCAGAAAACTCATGTTTGATCCCAATGCTATCACAGTAAAGATCTACTTTTGCTTCAGTAAATTCAGTGCCGTTGTCACTACGCATCCTGTTAATATTGACTCCGTGTTGATTTTGCAGGATACGGTACTTGGTCGTTAGGAACTCTACAGCATCTGATTTCTCTCTTAGAAAACCTACAATGGAGTATCTAGAGAAATCATCCACCATCACGAGAACATATCTCTTACCACCTATACTCTCCGTACGAGTAGGACCCATAAGATCCATATGTATCAACTCAAGAGCACGGGAGGTGGTAATGGAATTAAACTTCCTATGCGGACTACGAATTTGCTTTCCCAACTGACAGGGTCCACAAATCATGGAAGTTGGCTTTCTGAGAGATGGTAAGCCACGTACTAGGTCTTTCTTAACAAGACGAGTCAAATCTCTCACGTTCACATGACCTAGACGTTGGTGCCACAGATCCATAGGAGTTATCGTGGCGCTGTTGCAGACAAGTGAGGATTTAGGCTCAGTCCCATAACAGTTATCCTCTATCCTCACCCCTTGCACTAATAGTTTACCGGCTTGATTATAGACCTTACAAGCTTCCCGGTCAAACTTTACTGCAAAGTCATCGTCGCACAGCTGGCTGATGCTGAGAAGGTTTACTTTTAAACCTTTGATGTACAAGACATTTTCTAGCTTAGGAAGTCCTGGTAACTCTACAGTACCTCGTCCTACAATGCTAGATTTACTCCCATCTCCAAAAGTAACTCTCCCATCATCATACTCCTCAATCTGAGTAAAAAGGGAGACATCACCTGTCATGTGTCTGGAGCATCCACTGTCAAAATACCACTGAGAGGTATTATGTGCTTTGAGAGCAACATGAACAACAAGGGCCTTTTTATCTTTCTTAGGAACCCAAGAATAGGTAACCTTTTGTTTATCGTTGTTGTTGTTGGTTTTAGCCGGAATGCGGGAAGCATTCATTGACGGTGAGGACATTCGTCGGAATTCCTCCATCAAACTCTGTGATGTGGCGGCTAGAAACTCAACTTGCTCTCTCAGACTAGCAAACTCATCAGTATGATATGGAGGAGCAAAAGTACGTCGTGTTCGACCAAATCTATAGCAAAACTCCCTAAGGTGTCCATTTATTTTGCAATGGGAGAAAAAGGGCACAGTATTAGGAGGACCTTGGTTTGCTTTTCTTGGTCGAACTCTCCTTCTTGGTTTTTGATGACACCCATAAGGAGTCGTAGTAAACTCAGGAATTGGTCCCGGTGCAATTTGAGACGTGGAGGCACCATCAAAACCAATTCCTTGCCTGTCACCAAAACCTAAAGCGGGACCGAGGAGCATCTTTCCCATCTTCCCAGATCTGTCCTCGATTTGTACCTTGACTTTCCTAGCTCTCTCAAGGTCATGAGTAAGCTGAGCAACAAGGGCTTCAAGTTTCTTCCGAGTCTCCATGGAGAAATGGAGCTCACTAGTAAGACTAGCCACTTGTTTAGTCAAGTCCGCTTTCTCTTTCTCAAAACTGCTCTCTCTCCCTCTAAGCAAATTCTCTTTACTAACCCATGCAGACTCTCTCTCTCTCATGGCGGTACAAGTGGAGGACTCTCTCTCTCTCGTCTCTTCTAACTCATCTTATAACGCGGTGATCCTAAGAACTAACGCCTTGTTACGTTTTTTTGTTTTGAAAGACTCATTATATAACTCCGCGTAGGTACGTTGAAGGTTACTCTCGTCCTCACTACCTTCCTCCTCCCCCTCACTTTCTTCGCTCTCATTGTCGAGGTGTCCCTATGAGGCATCATCCTCACCATCGTGAGGAGAACTAGGAGTATTCACATGACTAGCCATGAACGCGGTGAAGTTACGCTCATGCGGTGACTCATCTCCCGAGTCCACCGACTCGACCTCACTGTCATCACTAAGGGTAGCATTTAGGACAGCTTTACCCTTTTCCCTATTCAGACGAGTGGCACACTCAAACGCTCTATGTCCGTTACCGTCGCACTCAAAACACCTCTCACTGTCTTTAGGGGGTTCTTTGAAATCTTTCTTTTCAAACTTATTTTTCTGAAAATTCTTTTTATCTTTGAAGTTTCCACCTTTTTTATATTTCATAATTTTCTTGAAGTTTTTAGCAAATAATGCCAAATCATCTAAGTCAAACTCACATTCAGAATCAGAATTTTCTATCTTTCTAGATGACTCGACTTTCTTTCTTGTCGACCCCTCACTTTTTCTCTCTTGGGATTTAAGGGCAATTCCCTTATCTTTTGGCTTGGCAGATTTAGGAAACATGTCTATTTCATAAGTTTGTAAATCTCCTACCAGTTCTTCCAATTTTAGTGTATTTAAATTACCCAAGGAATTTAGCACAGTGACTTTAGGTATAAAACGCTTAGGAAGGGAACGAAGAATCTTTTTAACAACTCTAGCATTTGGAATAGGTTCACCAAGATTATAGCCAGTATTAACAATGTCAGAAAGCCTAGCATAAAATTCATCAAAACATTCATTTTCATGCATGGTGATGGTTTCAAATTGAGTTGTTAAATTTTGCAATTTTGACTCTTTAACAGCATTTATTCCTTCATGGGTAAGTTGCAATACATCCCATGCCTCTTTTGACGTGGTTCACGTCATTATGCGTTTGAACTCATCGGGAGTGATGGAACCGGAAATAGTACTCAATCCCTTAGAATTAAAGGAAGACCATCTTAATTCATCTTCGGTCCAAGTCGTGACAGGTTTCAAATTTGTCACGTTATCAACAGTGACGGAGGGAGGTGTCCACCCTCTTTCAACAAGAATCCATACCCGTTCATCAATGGCTTTTAAAGCCGACCTCATACGGGCTTTTCAATACGCATAATTAGTTCCGTCAAAAACAGGCAGTTTATTGTATGATTTCTCCATTTGAACACGCACTTTTCAAAAAAATCAATTTTTTCAGAAAATTGATATCTTAGAAAAATTTTGCGGAAAAAGGAATACGCGATAGATTAGCGTAACCTGCTCTAATACCAATTTGAAAGAGTTGGCACTTGCGTTCAATTAAGAAATAATATAATAAACACCTTTTTAATCCAAATTAACCCTAATCATGCAACTAGGCGTGATTGACATAGTATGAAGATCATGCAGTAATAATTCAACACACAAAGTTTAAGGAAAAATCCCCCACAGGGGCAAAACCATTTATTTTCACTATAATTTGTAAGAAAACGGCTTACAATCGGATTACAATGAAAATACAAGTTGACTAAGAATTACCCTCAGGTATCGGATTCTGTAGTCGCGGCTGGAATTATCCCTTTCCAGTAGGGCTGCAATGAAGAGGAAGAAACGGTCCACTTCACAAGGGTTGAACAACAGCAATGGTGTTCTTGGGTTACCAAACTTGATTCACATAGATATGGAAGATGTGTGAATCTAAAAACCTAGAATCATAGGACTCAATAGGTGAAGACTTTAGGGTTAATATGCTCTGAAAAACGTGGGAAAGTCTTATTGAAACCAACTACTGGTCGTGGTTTAAATAAGGAGTCAAAACCCTAAAAAATTTGCTACACGATCTGGCAGAGTTTATCCAGGGCGGATCGGTCCGGGCCTCAGGCGGATCGGTCCGATGGCGGATCGGTTCTTTTAATTTGAAGCCGATTTGGTTCGCAATCGGTTCGGTGCTCTCTGGACTCATTTTGCAAGGCGGTCCGGTCCGGTCCTGGGCGGATCGGTCCGCAGTCGGATCGATTCTTTTTATTTTGGGGCGGACCGGTCCGACTGACTGTTTCCAGATTCCTTCTTCTTTTGATCTTCGGATTTCGTTGATGACGATGTGATCTTTTCAACCATCAATCTTGTAATGGCATATGACATAACATATACATAAAGATGGACAAATTGTCCTTACAAATCGGATCAATCGGAGTTCTGTAGAGGGAGTAATCGACATTTTACTACAGGGTGTTTGATCTGTCAACATAGTAATCTACCAGAATTTTGACGTGACTTTAAACATGTGCGATTTGAATTATATTTCCAATTAGAGTGTGAATCATACACTAATGTAAAGCTATTTCTCTTAGCTATCCAATGAACTTGGAATTAGGTCAATCGGAGTTCTGTAGAGGGAGAAATCGAAATTTTACTAGAGGGTGTTTAATCTGCGAGAAAAATTGAGATTTTTCTTTTTAAGCCTCAAATGTCTAAAATTTTATCGGGGAAGTGTTTGGGACCTTAATGAAATATATTGATGGAATTATGATATGGAAGTAGGTCTATGATTGAGTGTTGAACTTTAATTTTGTGAGAGAGTTAAGGTGGAGATTCATAGGCTTGATTGTGACGTACTCTAATTCGAGATGATAAGAATATAATCACGGAAAAGCGTGAGCAAGCTTAAATTCATTAGGTCAGTGGTTTAACAAGGGTAAATAATTAATTGATATAACAATGGGTCACTAGGACCCTTAGATTTATGTGAATACTTGAATTAATACGAAAGTGAAATAAATTCGTAAAGCAAACAAGTACAGTGAATATTAGAGAGAAATATATTACGTACAAGTATGAAGAATTGGGTTGTGTAAATACCTATTGTTTTATAGGATTACTTGGGTTGTGAATGCCTATTGTGTGTTTCCTTGTGATAGGAACAAAGACTAGGGAAATATTAAGTTACGGGCTAAGTAAGTGAGTCCGGGAATAATGGTTGGGTGACACCAAGTTATTAAATTAATGGATGTGATAATTAATGAAGGTAGAGTCAGAGGGTAGACTCGGAAAAGTATTAAATTAATTGATGTGTAATTAATTAGTTTAGGGTCGGGTTATAGACCCGGAGTTTGGTATAAATTAATTAATGTCTAAATTAATTAATTGGGAGTCGGACCACAGACTCAATTTGGTATAAATTAATTATTGTGTAAATTAATTATATTAGGGTCAGACCACAGACTCAGATTTGTGTTGATTAATTAACGTGTAAATTAATTAAATAAGAGTCGGATTGTAGACTCGGGTGGGTATTAAATTAATTGGTGTGTTAATTAATTTAATTAGAGTCGGATTGTAGACTCGGGGAGGTATTAAATTAATAAGTGTGTTAATTAATTTAATTAGAGTCGGATTGTAGACTCGGGGAGGTATTAAATTAATGGGTGTGTTAATTAATTTAACTAGAATCAGACCACAGACTCCGGGAAAGTATTATATTAATTGAGGCGTGAATTAATTATATTAGAGTCGGACATAGACTCGGTAGGATGATAAATTATTAAGTGATAAAATTAATTACGTTGAGTCCGGCCACAGACTCAGAAAATTACAAGAAGTGTACGGGATTTTGAGTACACGATAAAGCCAGGGTTTATATATTACATACATACGGTGTAGTGATAGTATATATATACGTGTATATATTGTGTGTGATATTAAATATCAATGACTAGATATTTATTCAATTTATATACTCTAATGCTATCAAGGGAGGTTGCGCGAAGTGGGTGAATCCCCTAGCTTGAGGAGTAGAGCGAGTATATCCCCAGGTCATAGCATCTGGTATATATGGGTGAGGGATGTATCTCACTTTCAAGGAAAGAATATGACCGCCTCCACTACGTTTATATATTGGACCAAGTTGGTGAGCGATTCCAACTTGGGGAACTAGGTTTTGTGAGCACACCTAGTGAGATAGCATTTTAGAGGGAATCATCCGGCGAGGGTATACTCGAATTGATGGATGTACGTATATTATGTGTGTGGATATTGTGGTAAAGGTACGTATATAATGGTAGTAAATATTATACACTGGTAATAATAGAGTGTGTGATGTATTTAGTTTATATAACTAGTGACACGGTTATATGCTAATATTTAAGAGGAATTAAGTAAGTTAATTGTGAGATAACTTATAATTCAAGAATCATTATACTCGGGTTAGAGTAGTATGGCAAGGGATGGTTATACCAGGACTAGTTGAACGGGATAGTACAATTAGGTGGGGTTGGGGTAACCGGTAGGTGTGCACAATAGTGGAGGGGTGAGAATGTCCACAAGGGAGTGCAACACTAACTGAAATATGAAGCGCATTCATGCATTTTAAATTACTGCAGTTATTTCACTTGCTAAATATTTTCAAAATGTTTTGGGTTCTAACCCTTGCTATAAAACTATTTTCAAAACCTTTTAGGTGTCCAACCACAGGGACGCCAGGATTGATATTCTATTCCAGGGACACGGAGCTGCAACATATGTGGATGCTAGCAGGAGTTTGCATTAGACGCATCGTTCATTCATTCCTAGAGTAGGAATCATTTCTCAGTCCAGTTTTATTTAGGGCTTGTCGCCCAGACTTCTTAGTACAGTTTTCAGATGTAATCCTTCAGGTTTTTGATGTTTGTATTGGATTATTTTACTTTGGTGGCCGATGGTTTATTCGGCAAGTTATTTAAATTAATTATTCAGTTGATTTATTCAGTTGTGTGAATGGTTTATATTTAATTCCGCATGTACTGTTTTGTTAAATTAAAAAGTTAAAATTTGGAAAATACTAGGTGGTTAGTATGTTTTAAAAAGTTTTTGACAGTGATGCTAAGGATGATCCAACTGGGATTCCTGTTTTAATTTGGTATAGGACTGATCACCCAGTATTTTATTAGGTGGGGTGTCACAGATGGTATCAGAGCATCAGGTTCTAGTGTCCTTAGGATTTGTACGACTTTTCACGTTTCGGCTTAGCAATCTTTGATATAGAGCCCTATTATAAGATTGTTGTATTCTCATACGTACGTGCATATACGTTCTTCTGCGAAATTTATATTTGAGAGTGAACTCATTCAAATTAGATTCTCATTCCGGATGACGCCCAGGAGAGAGAGAGCAGCTAGGGCAGCAGGGGGAGATGAGACTAGGGAGGCACTTCAGGGGCAAGAGTTACCGCAGCTACTGCCAGAGATAATTTTGGCAGCTCAAGTAATGGAACTAGTGGCGCAGGCAGTTGAAACAACGGTGGTCGCAAAGGTAGGGTACTTTCCACGGGATCAGACTTCTGCGGGGTCGTCGGGGTGGAAACAAGAAAGAGAGGTTAATTTTGTGGGAACCCACCAGAGTTGCGAGACGGTTCAGATGTAGTGCTAACGTGTCAATGAAGGGAGATTATCCAGCGTCACCTACGCATGGGAGATTGCGATGAGGTGCAGAAGCAAATTCTAACCACTTTTAGTTTAGTGGGAGTGGCACTACAATGGTGGGAGTCGATCACCACAGTGAGGAGAGGGACACACTAGCCACTGCAGAGTTTTGGGTGCGATTCGATCTCAAGTATTTTCCTCTAGCGATTGAGACCGTTAAGTGGCCGATTACGAGGAAGAATTCACTCGTTGGCAAAAATCTTGTATCGGATAAGGTAAGTGATGAAAGGAGAAAGAAAGCAAGGTTTGTGGATGGATTAGTCTGGAGAATCAGATAACATTTAATTGATAATTCTGCATTAGTAGATTATACTGATGCCGTTAACGCAACACTCCGGCACTGTCAGGAATATCACTTTCACGCGAAAGAAAGCGGAAGGGGAGTGGAAACTAACCAGTCAGATAAGGCAGGAGGGAACAATACCAGTGGGGTACCCTAGCAGGAGACTGGGGGAGATCAGGAGCAGGATTTCCGACAGGGAAATCATGCCAAACGATCCAGAACTGGAGGCTATCGGCAGGATGGCCAGAAATTCCAACAAGGTCAGCATGGAAGGGACCAGGGGTAGGGTGAATGTATTAGAAGGTGTTTCATTTGTGGGGAAAGCGAGACACATGAAGGGAATTTGTCTTAAGCAAGGTAGGGGTTAACTACAGGACGAGGTCCTGGATGTACAGCCACTAAAGCAAGTCATGGGCATAGTCGGGCAGGAAGAAGATGCTCCGGAACCCGAGGATCAGCCGTTGCAGCTGGAGTATGGAGGTAATTATTTTTACCCTATGGGCGTGGGGTATATTTTTGAGTGACAAGGAGGATGTCACAATATAAGACTTATTTTTCACTAGAGTTCGCGGGTGAGTCAAACTTAGTGAGTGCGTTGGCTGTAGCAACCATAGTATGTAAATAAACTTTTCGTAGGGTAGCGGAGTTTCCTTGGTATTCTTCATGGGAGAGTGAAGGTGTACACTGAGTAAAGGTTTGAATTATGCGAGGAATTACTACTTTCGAGAATTATGGGAGTAGGGTTAATAATATTTTCAAAAAAATCGGTTGGATAACGATGAAATTTAACTATGGTGGATAGTGGTGTAAAATTTTGGTGTTCGCGATACCAGGGTATGGTTGGTAATAGGTATCACCAGAGAGGGCGTATAGCCTATATATATGTGGATATATATGTTGTATTGCGTGGTGCAATAGCACATAGTGAGGTTTTCTGTTCTCAGAATTTATCCCGGCAAGTGGGGATGTTTACTGAAGTGAATCAGGGTGGTTAGATTTATTTTCGAGCAAAGAGAGATAGCTCAGGGTTTATTTTACGCAAGGACTAGTGATAGTAAGGGCGCGGTATTTTACGTTGTCTTTGGTAGCATAAGGGTAAGCGTATATACTTTTGTGTTGAGAGACAAGTATTTATGGGGAGATGTTTGGACGTTAGCACATGGGTTGGGTACCCGGGCAGTAGATATATATGTATATATATATATTTATATATGTGATATGACTACGGGTTCGAAGTTATATTACGAGTTACGACTAGCATAGTCGGGTAGCTTTCGTGCGGTAAAGCACGGGGGTAGGGTGTATAGGCACCCGGGTTAATTAAGGCAAATTTTGTGCGGTTAAGCACGGGTATAGGGTGTATGGGCGCCCTGGTTAATCTAAATGCATACTTGTGTAACGTATGGTTAGAAGCAAATGGGATAGATATAGCAAGCTTAGAGGCACATGACTAGAGAGTAATATGAAAAGCTTGGAACATTTTGCTCATCTTAATTTCGAGGACGAAATTCCTTTGTAAGGGGGGAGTATGTAACACCCCATAATTTTTAGGGTTTAATATTTAATTATTTTTGGGAGTTATAAAAATATTTAAATTGGAGAAACTTAAATTCATGAGTTGGAGAATTTAATTGAGTGAGGCGAATTATTTATAATTGGCGACTATTAAGTTAATTGTTCAAAATCTCGTGTGTCGCATTTTGAGGTTGAAATTTGGTGATGTTGAAAAGTATTTCGGATGGCAATTCCGAGTGCATGGTTGCGTCCGGATGGGTCGAGATAGTCAGAAAAGAGTACTCGGGGGTAGTAATTGGGTCTCGGGGTATTTTTGCGCATAGCCGGGCCCACACGGGGTGAGTTGGGACACTTTGATTCCAACATCATTAATAAACTAGAGAGCTTTACATTAATTCTCGATTTCCCAATTATTAGCAATACTAATTTACTAGAGATCTTCCATTTTATCTTTACAGAACGTTGTTATAATTATACTCACAATTAAACATGACAGTTCATTTCAATTAACCGTATATTATCCTCATCATAAATATACATTACTAGCACCCCGAGACTAAGTTGTGGTGCACACATACTCTGCTATCCCATCCCGGTATATCACGTACATAAGGACCACGCATTCCGAATCTCTCAGGATTCGTTTTCAAATAACAACATTCACACAAAATGGAGGCGAACATAGTTCACATCATATGGGTCATGCACATACCTACGCTTCCATGATCAACAGACTTATTAACTTCTCAATAAGTCCTTCTCTGACGTATGCCCTCGAGGTACCGATCTAAATCCCCCCGTAGGCACACAAAGATTAGATGGCCCTAATCGAACGCAAACCTCCCATGATAGCAAGTACGGTAGGTATGTTATACACATAAAACCATATTTACTAAGCATTCACACATCTTAGATATCTCGTATCATTAATATAGGTATACTTCTCGTTCTTATACCGTCATTTAATGTTATACGATCACAAGTCCCTGATTTGTATATTAACGTTATCAACCCTTCTCACGTCATAATTAGGTACTCGTTTCCTACTCCACAATTGACATCCGATTTTATTATAAGGTTCTAAGTTCTACTCCTCAACGTACCCCAATTCTCACAATTATACCCACTAATCAATAAGGGAAGATTAATACTCCAATTAAATAAGTCTACAGAACCTTTGAAATGAAATCAGGCCAAAAAGGCCATTATTTCAACTCGTTAGAAGTCTCGTTCGAACGAGGTCGTTCGAACGAGTTCGTTCCAACGAAAGGCTTCGAACGAACTACCAACTCATTAGAAGGGATACTGTCATCTTGTTAGAAGATCGTTCGAACGACCTGGGCATGTCTTCTAACGAGATGGCAGTTTGAGCCTAGAAATTCTCTACTTCGTTTTTCTCCATTTTTCTCTTCTCTAAACTCATCCTAAGATCATCCCAATAGTATTTTAACATTATTAAACTACTCTTAAGTAATCCTAGGTCACTCTTTAACATATATATGGGGTCAATGCTTCCTAAATTAACATATAATCCTCAAAATTCCCAAACCTTGTCCCAAGCCCTATAATCATGAACCCATAATTTAATGACTACAATTTCTCCTTATCAATCCGTTTTTAAACCATCATAAGATATATTTTGGATAGGACATTCATCCAATAATATTCTACATGCAATCCCTATATCATATTATGAATTCTACCTCCAATTTCATGGGTTTTCATCAACCTTCCAAAATAAGACAAATATTCAATTTTAAGCATGGAAGAAACATTCACTTGAAATTACTGTAATTAAACCACTTGCCTTAGATGTTCTTATTTGATGTTGAAGAATTGAATGTTGATTCTCCTCCCTCTCTCTACAAATTTCTTCCAAAGATGGTAATGGTGGCTAGGGTTTCCTTTTGGAACTTCTTAAGGCTTTCCCTATAACTTCCGTAGCCCTCTAACTTCCCAAATGTTGATAATGGCTTAGTGGGTTCTTTTCTAATATAAAAATAACTTCTAAAATTCGTGGGTTTCAATTCCCCTATTTTTAAAATTACCAAACTACCATTTTTGATTGCCGGTATGGGCTAAAAATGCCCCGGGACTCAAACTAAACCCCCGGATAGTGTTTTCTGACTATTTCGACCCTTCCGGACACATTGGCGCACTCAAAATAACCATTCGGTTGATAAAAATAAAATTCACTTTTTAATTCAATTAATTACGTTCCGGACGTGACTGACACGCGCGTTCCAATTAAATTTTCCAAATTGCCGTATATCTACCTCGGGACAATTTAGATATCATCAATACTCATGTATTACCATACATACTCGGACATAATAAAATTTTAACATCATAATCAAATACCAACTCACATCTCATTAGTATTTATACTCGGATTAATTTCCAATTAATTCTCATTTAATTCAATTAATCCCTTAAATAAATATCAATAAAATTACGGGGTATTACAAGAAATCCTTGACATCCCTTCTTAAGAAAACTATAAGCTTGCATTGCAGAAATAATACACATCGGAGATATGATTCCAGTTCCTTCAAAACTAAATTTTGGTTGGTGAGGGATTTGGAAAGTAACACTCTTCTCAAAACAATCCACCTTATCATGATAGGATGCTAACCAGTCCATCCCCAAAATGACTTCAAAATCTCTAATGTCTAAAACTATCAAATCAATAAATAGTTTATGACTATCAATGTCTATGGGGCAAGCCTTGTATACTAATTTACCCATCAATAACTCACCTGAAGGAGTAGAAACGTGTATGTTATGATTCAAGGGTTCAGGCAATTTATGAAAGCGATTTAATACATGTATAGATACAAATGAATGGGTAGAATCGGGATCCATCAAAGATTTAAAAGGTTGTGCACATAGAGAAAGTGTACCTGACACTACCGCATTGGAATCTTGGGTATCAGAAAGAGCAAAAACTCTACCCTATCTGCCTTGATCCTTGTTTGCACTTAAATGCTTTATCAGAACCCTTGCTGGGTTTGGGCAGTCTTTTATCTGATGACCTTTCTGTCCACATCTAAAACAAGCTCCTGAATCCTTATAACAAGGTCGTCGTCCATGCATCTTTCCACATTGTTGGCATATCTGGTTATTATACTGTTTGTTATCACTAGATCCCCCAACATTGGATGTGTTCCTAAAGAAATTTCTATTATTCGGGTTCTTTCCTTTTTATTCCCCAAAATTCCTCTTGCCATCTCTAATTTGATTATACTCCTCATCATCCCTCTCAGCTATTATAGCCCTAGTCACGACACCAATATCTGATGTTAATTTCAGGATGGAAATTCGGCTACGAATATTCAACCTTAACCCACGCACAAACTTCTTCTCTCTTAAAACATCAGTTGCTACAACATGACGTAAAAAATGGGATAACTCAGTAAACTTTGCCTCATATTGACTTATTCCCTTGCACCAAACTCGTGAAGTCAGCTGCCATTTCGTCTTTTACCGTTTCTGGAAAATATTTCTCATAAAAGATTATTAAGAAATCATTCCAACCTATGTAAGTATTCCTTTCCCCGTGTATTCTCTTAGTCATTCTCCACCAATGTTCAGCCTCCCCTTCTAACATAAATGTTGCAAATGACACCCTTTGTTCATCGGTACACTTAAGAACATCAAGTATCTTTTCCATCTACATCACCCAACTTTCTGCCTCGGTGGGGTTAGGAGTACCTTTAAAAGATGGAGGATTCAACTTCTTGAACTGTTAAATAGTACATCTACTTAGTTCAAGATTCTTCGGTACTCCATTGTTCACCTGTTGCTACACAATCTTTGCTAGACTTTCAATTGCCTTATATGAACCTTCCAGTCCTTCTATACTCGAATCACTAGTTCCCGTTGATGATCTTCTCTTGGTCATTTTCTACAGTCATGGCCAAACGTAAGATCTACTATACTATATCAATATTGAAAACTAAAAGACCAATTATAAATAATATAACACATAGGGAGGGTTATTACATAAATTAGATTTTTAATACTATCTCCTAAGGATGGAAACATAAAATCTATAACATTCGAAACATATGCTCAATAGTCTATGGGTTCATAACCTATACTCTGATACCACCTCTACCACGACCCCGACACAAAAATAGTAGGGAACGAGTGTCTGGACGTGCCACCAAGGCATCCAATATTCTGCCGTTAAAATTTTTCTTTTAAAATATATGTAGTGGAAGTATAATCACATGGTTATGAATCGTAAAATATTGAAAATGAAGGAATTACATCATCAGAGCTTTCTAAAGGGAACTTCATTTGTATTAAAATATCAACGAGTTACAACTTGACAAAAAGAGCTAAACATGCTCTATCTAATTAAACAAACTTCTACTTAAGGTAACAAAAAGAGCTTTAAAATCTAAATCTTGAACATAGTCCTTTTTCATTCCATCCACGAGATTAATTATTTCCTGAAAAATGGCTATTTATACAACATCAGCTAAAAGCCGAATGCGATTCAATCTCTAGACATTCCAGGGTTTTTCAGAAAATTGATACATATTCAATTTAGAACAGAAGGTACATACATAGAGATAGTAATTTCAAGTAATATATATAAAGTAAATGAAAATATATATATATATATATATTCAGAATAAACAGTTCAGAACAGAGCAGATAAAACAATTGAGCATATGTCAATTATTCAGTTTTAGTGGCCATGTACGTCTAATACCCAGACAGATAGTGTTACCAAATGTTTCCACCCTGTAACATCACAGATAGATAATCATGATTTCTGGAACAACGCCTTGTTTAGGGCACACCAGCGATAAACCAGCTGGGAAGGTACCACCCAAATATTTCCACCCGGTAGTCAATGCCAATATAGTAAGAGAGTTTCCATAGGCCGAATCAAGAATTTTAGAATTCAAATCAAATGTTTATATGGAGAGATATAAACATATAACAAACGACGAACTCATCGGTATCAGATGTATTTTGAGAATAAAAGCATTTCACAAAATATACATAGTTTGCATAATATAATATAATAAAAATGCACAAGAAATTGCATAGAGTACTCACCTAAAATAGAGGTCAAAATTATAAATAATGAGTCTTCGATCGCACTTTAATATAACAAATACGATAAAGGTTTAAGTATTCGTTCTAAACAAGGTCCAGTCTCCATATTGTATTTTAATAATAACTTGTTTCAAAGGATTACTAAAAACCATTTTCTTAACTTTTAAAACTCATTGATCGTAATTAAAGGGTTCAATTCATAGTTCTTCCTAATCAGTCAGCTCCCACTAAAGATGGAGGGTCACAGGGGCACCACTTAAATACCATCTCATCTAGAAAGAACATTTTTGGATTTCTTCCCAGTAGAGATGGACGATCACACGGGCGCCACTTAAATACCATCTCAACTAGACAGAATTTCACCGGGACTGACTTTGGAATTACTTAAATGAGATTCCATAATAACGAGCAATTACTTACAAAAATCATTTGAAAAAGCGTATATATATTTTCAAACAAGTTGACATATTTTGAAAATAAAATCAATTTAGATTGTTTCCAAATTTTAAGTTTTGATTAGTGGAGCATTTAGTGTATTTTCCCAGCATAACTACTGAGTAAAGCTATAAAGCAGAAAATTAAAACTATAAATATGCATTACAACATTTAAATAAAATCATACCTACGAAACGAATTCTTTCTTCAAAATTATAGAACTCCTTCTTAAGATATTTCCTAAGCTATCATTATTTCTTTCTATAATTCTCAAGGAATTGGTGTGAGTTATAAATGATCCTAAAGTCCCTATTTATAGGTTTCCAAGGATATTCCGGTGTTGACACGTGTCGAATGACTAAGCTTTTTGTAGTGGTGATTCAACGCCGAGGTGTCGCGTGCCGGAGTGGTCTTGCAGCGTTAATATCACCAAATGATGACAAGTGTTTTATCTTTCTCTCTAAATACGACATGTGTAAGGTGGAGGTGACCAGAACGTGGTGGAAAGGTGATAAGGGTATAAGGGTCATTTCACACATGAAGGGTATTTTGGTGACACTATGTATTTTTAATATTTCTTAGAGGTCCTTGAAAATATTTTATTATAAAATGGCCCTTTTATATCTTTATTTTAGTCCCTTAAGTTTCATAAATTTATATTTTCTACCCCAAAACTTATTATTTACCTTAAGATATGTCATAAGACTTTGATTTGATCCAATTTACTGTTGATTCTTCATATTTAAAAAATGGAGTTTTTTATATTGATAGCCAATAATACCACATATCTAATAATACAACATCTATAAGATAATAAGTAACACATGAGTGTAAAAACAAACTATATACATATGAGCATATAAAAGTGGGGTCATTACATATTTATTGCATTAAATTCAAATTCATTATGAAAGGTCAAATTAGTGGTAGTAGAAAATCATGAAATATGGTTATAAAGGAAGGTAGGATACTTATCCCATTACCGATAACCTTCTTGAATACTTGTTCTTTTAGTTGTTAGATTGTCTAAACAACAAAGAACAAATAAATAATCAACCACTAAATGATAGTATTGTCACCGTGAGAGAAATGTAGATAAAATCATAAGGAATAGTATTAAGAAGATCCTAAAAGGTCTACTATCCTGGATGATTATGTGGTGTATCTACATGAACATGAATTTAGCGTAGGGATAAATAATGACATGATTTTATTTTCAAAAGTCATAAGAAGTGAAACTAATAGACTACAACTAAGTTTAAAATTTTGTTGAATTACATAATTGATGCACTAAAATCGGGTATGAGGGGGTCATCCAGACCAAACGAGACACTAATGGTAGTTAAACGAGATAAAGCTAAATTGTAGTAAAATATTTCACCATTAATGAAGAAAATGTTATAAATGAACCTTCTCAATTATATGTAAGGACATGGAATTCTTTTGACATTAGTAGCTCATTATGATTGAGAGTTACATGAAGTGGATGTGAAAATTACTTTTTGGAGTCTTATAAACCATGCGTATATGTTTAGGAGATCATTTTATAAACATAAGTTTCCCACATGACGTATTTTAAGAAATAATGTCATTATTTTTTTTAATCGTTGTATATTTGTATACACCTTAAGACCAGTGGGAGTAAGTTTATATATTTTCTCTATATACAAGAACGGATTTAGAAAGTAGAGAATTAAAATAATTTTATGGGTTTAAAAGTTTTGTATGAAGTAATGAGATACTTAAAGGACTATATGCTCACATTTATGGTGTATGTGTTCATTTAAATATGAACAATTATTGTGACTCAGATTTACTAGTTGTATGGATGGTATGAAGTTCACTCTTGCTTAAGTATATTTGTTTTGGTTTATTAACAAATATATTGAAGGCGTGCAACACAATCCATCCATTAACTATGGTGAAAGCTGAGTTTGTAGCATGCTTGATGCTACAACTTATGTATTTTGGCAACGTGACTTCATTTCGGGACTTGGAGTTGTCGACACTATTATCAAGCCGCTGAAATATTATGATAATGTCGCTGCAATCTTCTTTATGAAGAAATGTTAGGTATTCCTAAAGTAACTAAGCACGTTGAATGAAATACCTATTAGTGAAAGAAGAAATTCATAAACAAAGAGTGTCAATTTATCACATTAGTACGAGTGATAACATAGCAGATCCTCTTACAAAAGGACTATCTCCAAAGACCTTATGGAACTTGTCAAAGATATGGGTTTCGATTAGTAAAATTATGATTGATATTTGGCTTAGTTGTTTGACACTATTACTTGAATTCAATAAAAGTGTTTTTGATTTCAATTATTTCTGTCTTTTGTGAATGCATTCATATGATTATGAATTATTGTTGACAGAAATAGTTCTTATTCCAAAGGACATTATGAGGCCATTATGATACCCAATATTAAAGGCTTAGTTAAATGAAACATTGGTGTTGTAGTACATGGAAACAACCATGCTCTTGAATAACATGGAACTACCATGACTCGCATCCGTGAATTGTTTGATTTAAGTAAACTATATTTATCAGTTATTGTGCACCTTATGGTACCTAATTTAATTATGAAGATTATTAAGACCAAGTGGGAGACTGTTGGAAATTAATATTAATTGTCGAAATGAATTATTTAATTTCAATTATATTTAATTCCGAATTTATGAATTTCCCAATTATGTGGTCTTGATAAATATCAAATAAGTAATTAGGAACGTGATAAATACGAATATTAGAAGATTGGGTCAATCTTATCCGTTAGTCACATGATGGTTAGTGGCATTAGTGGGAGACTTGAAATAGAGTCCCACCTTGACTAGGATTTCAGCCCTCTTCTCCTTATAAATATAGGAGCCCTACACCAACTGGAGTTATCTCATAACACACTATTTCTGAGGTGGGAGAGAAATTCTGAGATTTCAATTGAGTGTAATTTTCCATGTTTAGGAGATTGATGGAACAATTAATCAAGATTGATCGATGCATTGAATCAAGGTAAGTCTTATTTTTATCTTTTAGACATATTTTGTGAAAATATGAAGATCCAAGATCCTTTTATTAAGAACAATTGTATGTTAAAGTTTAATCATATTAATGTGTTCGTGATTAATATTAGGTGTTCTTAAGAATGTTTTTACAGTGTCCTCTTCAAGTCTCGATCTCCCATGATCTTTCCACTTGATTTGCATTTCTTTAATTTTGGGATGATTTGTCAATCTTGTATTAACGTAAACTATAAACGCGGGAGGATCGTGAATCTAGCACATTTCTAACTATTATAAACAAAATCAATTATTTATTATTTGAAAGATATTTGCGTTCACGGGACCAAAAAAATAGACTAATTTATTAAAGGGACTAATTTTTATTTTAAAAAATAAACACTAAGAAATGAATTTTTCAAGCGTGCTGGAGACCTTTTAAAAAAAGTCGTCAAAAAATTCAACCGAAGTGTTTGAAATGAAAATGGGATAGAGGTATATTTTTTTAGCTGAGTTGGGGTCCCGTTAATATGAAGGGAATCTCCACAAAAAATGGTTGAAAAATCTTTTATAAGTATCTTAAAAAGTTATTCCGTTTTATTTTATCTATTTCAGATCTCCACATGGGATCTCTACCCATCATGTTTGTATATAATCTCTAATAAATGGGCACTACTTGTATACAATTCAAGACAAACTGTAAATTGTCATAACAGTGACCCCATTGACTTTTACACAATGCACTAGTAGAATGATTACTATGAAAGTAAACTTCTTGACCAAACTATTTTATGTCTTAGATTCTGATTGGTCAATGTCGCTGGCGCGGACCAATTTTCATAAATGATGTGAGTCCCCACTAACACTATTAGCCAATCAGAATTCAAGACTTCAAATAGTTTGATGTCTCAAATACATCAAACTTTTTTCCTTCAAAAAGGGGGTGAATATGATTTTTTTTTCACATAATTAGCTGGAACTGAACAAAAGAAATATTTTTAGTTGGATCAATAAAAATAGTCGCACAGTAAGTCACGTTAACCTTATCTTAAAATGAGTTAAGAAGTTGGAACTACAATATTAATGGAGCAAAAGGACAAATTGTAGGTTGTTGGAACCGAAAATACTCTAGCCAATACTTCCTTGTATATCTAGAGTTTATGAAAAGGCTATTTGATGTTAATCAAGACTATATTGTTAATCATAAAATCGGATATAAACCATAATGTTACATCGTGTTTAAAACAGTTTTGTCATGAATCCAGGATGTTCAATCTTCATGCAATCACAGAATCATAAGTTCTTTATAACTATGATCAAAACTCACCTTTGTCCATTGCAGATTATTTGGATAATTAACTTGAATGCTCCAATTAGTTTCTTCCTCCAATCACATACAAAACAGACCAGAATTGTCTTTGTGCATGACCAAAAATATGATGAGAAAATATTAACCAAGGGAATTTCAAATTTTCTCTCCCTCCTTAGAAATAGTGTGTTATGAGATATCTCTAGATGGTGTAGAGGTCTCTATTTATAAGGGGAAGAGGGCCGAAATCCTAGTCAAGTGTAACACCCCACGAATTTGGAGACTGAGAAATTAAATTTTGGGAGAATAAAATTTAATTAAATTGGAGAATTTTAAAATTTGGAAATTTAAGTCCAAAAATAGAGAATATTTCAAAGTATTCCGGATGATATTTTTTAGGGTACCATCGATCCCGGAAGGGTCGAGATAGTCAAAATGACTGTCATTGGGTTTTATTTCGGCTCCGGAATGTTTTTAAGTTGTTTTGACTTGAATTGGAGTCAACGAGTCATTTAAAGTGTGTATTAACATTTAAAACTGGGTTTGTTGTTTTAAAGGATTTAAGGCTTACGGATGAAGCCTTCTCAAATAGAGAAAGAGAGAAAGAAAAAGGAAGAAAGAAAGAAGAAGGAAAAGAAGAGAGAGAGGAAGAAAAGCTTGGGATTTCCGGCCCAACCGCAACACTGAGGATGATCCAACCTCTACAAATCTGAGGCAAGTGTTTAATCTTGCTAAATAGCTATTTGTGTATTTTATTTCATAAATTGGGGGGGTAAAGAAATGGTTTTTGGGTATTAATGTCAAAACCTAGATTTTAGGTTTAAATCTTGAAATCAATGATTAAATATGGATTTAATGAAATAGAAATGTTTGGGATCAACTTTGGGTTGACTTATGGGCTTAAAATCATAGATTGATGAAGGTTTAATGGTTAGAAATGGAAATTTAGGGTTTAGAATTCGTGGGTTTTGTAGAAACAGAGGAACCCTTCAAAAATTGCAGGTCCGAATCGATTCGCCCCCTCAAGCGAATCGATTCGGTTTGGTAAAATGGGCAGGTATGCATTGACCGAATCGATTCGGACCCCAAGCCGAATCGATTCGGCCTATTGCAGAAGCCCAGGTCTTTGTACCCAAATCGATTCGCCTTGGAGGCCGAATCGATTCGCTAGTCCGAATCGATTCGGAATAGGGCCGAATCGATTCGGAAACAGGGCATTTTGAGGTATTTTCTCCATAGTGAATTCAAACCCTTTTTGGTTGGGTTTATTGATTTGGGGCCTTCTCTTATGATGTAAGAGATATGTTCTTGGAGACATATAAGGAGTTTCTCACACATTAGAGTTTTGGGGACTCCTTAGGGTAATTTGGGAGAAATGTATCCATGTATGTATTTGGAGTTATGTATAGAGATTTTGGGGGAAAACCCTTTGGGATTGGGAATCCTAATTGTAGATTAAAAGTAAGTGTAGATGGGATGTGAGGCTAAGAACTCTTAGAGAGATCTTAGATTAGGGTATTCACAAAAGTGATCGAACCATAGTCGAAATCGAGGGAAATGAGATTATTTGATGATTGAAAGAATGAGCTTGAGGCTGATAGACTATTAGTTATATGTATACCGATAGTCAAAATGATTACTAGATTCTTTATGTACTCTCAGCTATAGATGATATGTGTAGTGAAAGATTCCTACACAAACTCTCGGGTGATAGCCCTAATGTTGAATATATATAGGTATAGATATATACATATGGTTTGGGAGACTATTCATCATAGGAAATTGATCGAATATGTTTCAAGTATGGGATTATATTCACGTATCGAGGTAAATTAAAGGAATTGTGGTGACGGCTTGCATATGGAGGACTATGTATACTTATAGCTAGGTATATATATATATCTTATACATATGAACGAGAATTAGTTTATATATATAGATAAGGATATGTGAATATGTGTTGAGATATATATATATATATATATATATCTTCATGTTGTGGATATACATGGTATGGATATTTAAACCGTATATGATGGTTTATTATTTGATCATATGATTAGATCATATGGATTATATATACTATGCATGTATATGATATATATACTTAATAGTTAAGCATACCCCGCTCATGCTATCATTGGGAAGTTGCGCACGTAGAGGGTGAGCATCCTGGCTAGAAAAGCAGGGTGTGGATATTCCCCAGGTCATAGTCGTCCCGTGTGTTATTATATGATATATATTTATTTTGGGATAAGACGTGATGGGTATGTTTCGTCTCATTGCCGGTTTGGAGCTATGACCGCTTCCCGGGACGTCGTGTGCGTGAGTTTACCACGAGATGGGTGTCGTTTAGTCCCACCATGGTGGCCCCAGTTTTGCTACGTGAGCCGGGCACTGGGAAGATGATAGCATTGATGCAGTTTATCGGCGATATATAGTCGGGTATATTATGTGCATGGCCTTGTACATCATATGTAGTATGTACACTTGGCTATTGGATTGATGATGATATATATATACGGTTAGAAATAAATACCTATATATATATATATTTATATATATATCCGATAGATGAAAGGATATGGACTTTTACGAAGTACATCTTAGATGATTATGGTGTACTAGATTGATGGGGGTTGATGTATCGCACATAAGGTATTATTCGGTTACATCATCCCAAGGATTTATTGGAGGTTCTTTTATTTTATTTTATTTGTTTTCTTTTCTTTTCTTCTTTCTTTCTTTAGTAGTTATAGTTAGTGTAATGGTAGTATTAACTTGTATGTTGAGGATTATGGATCTCTAGGATCGACATTGCCCAGGAGTAGTGTAACGAGGTGGTTCCTTGTTTGGATTTTGCTTTACGAGACACCTCACGCACGAAACACAGTGCCATGTCGAGATTTGAGAGAAGTAATTCCATAGGTGGCATCACGGATCTCTGGTCTTGACCTTGTCAGGAGTAGTGTAACGGGGCGGTTCCTTGTTTGGATTTCGCTTTGCGAGACTCCCAACGCACGAAACGTAGTACAATTTTGGGATTAGAGATAAGTCTTGCCAATATTCCATGTGCATGTTATTAAGTATATTAATCCTTACGTTTTTAGCCTATATAGGTATATATATGTATATGTATATGTATAGGAGTAATGCTTTAAGAATTAGGATGATTATAATTCATGAGATTATTAATCGGAATTCACTAAGCCTTTTATGGCATAATTGTTGTTATCATAATCTAATAGGATTAGAAATGGGTGGATCCTTAGATTATGACGGGAAGGTAGCTCTCGTGGATATAGGCTAGGCCTGATAAGTTAGGTTGTCCTAAAATCAATGGGGGTAATTTAACTAAAATTTGAGGACGCGAATAGGTGCGCGCCTTTAGATGAGAGGTGAGTTGGGGTTCCACGAGAGTGCAGTCTCACTTATTTATGAAATTAAGTACACCGGTATTTATTATGCACGGTTAACACACTTGCTAAATATTTTACACATTCGGGGCTCTGACCCGTTTACCTTTTCTCTCCTCCTTGTATATATATATTATCACAGGTATCCTACCGCATGGATGCCGGATGACTTTCTATCCTGAGTCTCGGGAGCCGTGACAGGTGCGGACTGTTGCGGGATGTTTCATGTAGCCGCTTCCTACTTCTTTAAAATTCTAGGTAGGATTCGTGTTGTATATCGGGTTTGTACCCAAGGGATATTTACTTACATGTTTATATTTATTCCCTTCAGTTATTGTATTTGCTGTGACCCGACAGCTTATTCGGGTTTACTTATTTATGGCATATTCATGTATAGTGATACCTTTCATTTCTTATAGTTCTTTCTTGCATCTCTCTTATTTATTAGAAATTTTGTAGTGTTGGGTTGTGTTATGTTGCATGTTTTAATTTATTTAACATCTCGCTTATATGATATCGGGTAGTTAGTCCTATATTATATAGTACCGATAGTTGATGTTGAGACTGGACCATCTGAAATTCCTGATTTAATATAGTATAGGGCTGGCCACCCGTTATTATTTTAAGCGGGGTGTTATAGATGGTATCAGAGCATCAGGTTCTAGAGTCCTTAGGATCTGTGCGAGTTTCTGCATTCTTCCGTTAACGTTCTTGACATAAAGCCCTATAAATAGGACTGTTGTGTTCACTGCGTTTCTTTCTTCTGTGAAGTGTATTCACTTGATTGACGTTCTGATAACAATTGCTCTTGTTTCATTTCAGACGTCGCCTAGATTTTGTCGTCTAGGAAAGGATAGGATTAGAAGTACAATACCCATAGTATATTTTGGGTACGCTTCAATCGGGGGTATTTGTCTTCCCCGGTTTTGGGAGGAGTTATTGAGGAGATTTCTAGCAATGGTTCGAGGTGATTTGTCGGCAGTTGAGTAAGAAAGGAAAATTCACTCGAATGGCGAATCTTGATCTTAGTGAGGTAAGTCCGAGGAGAGACATGTAGTGTAATCCTTGGGAGGTCTAGATTGAGAATCTGTTAACCTTAGTTAGGAAACCTAATGTTGGTGACTTTTACCGAGGTGACGTTGGTGTAGTTGTCCCAATATTAGGAGTATCGCCTTCTAAGATGAGGGAGAATGCCTTTGGAGACTAAGTTTCGTTGTGTAGAACTGAAGGAGTTTCCGACAGTTGCAATCGCGCCTTGCCCTTTAATATAGTTAGGAAGGATTTTGAGGAAGATGTTTCTCTTATGGAGAAATAGGTTTAGGAGTAATGATTGTCCTGGAAAACGTAGAGGGTCTTGAATTGAGATCCTTGGATGAGGTGAAACCATTAGATTATGGAAGTATAAGGTAGAATACCTTTCTTTGGGTTTAAGTCATACTTTGTGCGATACCGGGAACGTCGAGAGTTATAATAATGAGTTCCGGAGGTGAGGAATGTTAAGGTTCGCTGAATAGTGACTATAGGACTATTGTCTTATGGGTAGGAAGGGCATGTGATTATAGTGCGCCTAAGAGGGGAGACTTATATTGTGGAAAGACGTTAATGTATGTAAAGAAGTTTTAGAGTTGAGAGATTTAAATTTTAGTAGGGGTATCTTGAGCGGATAATTTAGCTCATAGTTGTGCTAGTTTTGAGAACTAGATATTGGCTAGAGTATTGTATTTGTTGAGGCCTTGTGTCTTAAACATAAGGTGTTTGTTTGGCGTGTCGAAAGACGCGGAAAATATTTATATTGTATTATTGTATAGGCCCTCGGTCAATATCTAAAATATGAGAAAATCTTTTTATAAAACCTTAACTATGGTTCAACTAATCTCAATCCCCGACCTAGCTACGCAGTAGTGTATTGGGAGGGTTCCTTGTTTGGATTTCGCTTGCGAGACCTCCCCCGCACGAAGGTGGCTAGCGTCAGGAATTGAGGAGAGTTCAACCAGTGGAGATTTTCAAACTTTTATATATTTAGTATATCGTTATAGATTCTATTACCGAGGGTTATCTTACAATTTGAGGCTAATGGAGCCTGATTAGGATGTTACGAGTGGAAACTCGGGTACGGGGTGTATGGGCGCCCTGAGTAGTTAGTTTGTTTTAAAGGCTATATGGTTCGACGTGAGAACTAGAAAGGATCGGCATAGTGATCTTGAGGATTGATGTAAGGACTAGATGATATTGAGGTCCTAGGCATATCTTAAATTTTGCGGACGAAATTCTTGTAAGGGGGGAAGATTGTAACACCCCACGACTTTGGAGACTGAGAAATTAAATTTTGGGAGAATAAAATTTAATTAAATTGGAGAATTTTAAAATTTGGAAATTTAAGTCCAAAAATAGAGAATATTTCAAAGTATTCCGGATGATATTTTTGAGGGTACCATCGATCCCGAAAGGGTCGAGATAGTCAAAATGACTGTCATTGGGTTTTATTTCGGCTCCGGAATGTTTTTAAGTTGTTTTGACTTGAATTGGAGTCAACGAGTCATTTAAAGTGTGTATTAAAATTTAAAACTGGGTTTGTTGTTTTAAAGGATTTAAGGCTTACGGATGAAGCCTTCTCAAATAGAGAAAGAGAGAAAGAAAAAGGAAGAAAGAAAGAAGAAGGAAAAGAAGAGAGGGAGGAAGAAAAGCTTGGGATTTCCGGCCCAACCGCAACACTGAGGATGATCCAACCTCTACAAATCTGAGGCAAGTGTTTAATCTTGCTAAATAACTATTTGTGTATTTTATTTCATAAATTGTGGGGTAAAGAAATGGTTTTTGGGTATTAATATCAAAACCTAGATTTTAGGTTTAAATCTTGAAATCAATGATTAAATATGGATTTAATGAAATAGAAATGTTTGGGATCAACTTTGGGTTGACTTATGGGCTTAAAATCATAGATTGATGAAGGTTTAATGGTTAGAAATGGAAATTTAGGGTTTAGAATTCGTGGGTTTTGTAGAAACAGAGGAACCCTTCAAAAATTGCAGGTCCGAATCGATTCGCCCCCTCAAGCGAATCGATTCGGTTTGGTAAAATGGGCAGGTCTGCATTGACCGAATCGATTCGGACCCCAAGCCGAATCGATTCGGCCTATTGCAGAAGGCCAGGTCTTTGGACCCGAATTGATTCGCCTTGGAGGCCGAATCGATTCGCTAGTCCGAATCGATTCGGAATAGGGCCGAATCGATTCGGAAACAGGGCATTTTGAGGTATTTTCTCCATAGTGAATTCAAACCCTTTTTGGTTGGGTTTATTGATTTGGGGCCTTCTCTTATGATGTAAGAGATATGTTCTTGGAGACATATAAGGAGTTTCTCACACATTAGAGTTTTGGGGACTCCTTAGGGTAATTTGGGAGAAATGTATCCATGTATGTATTTGGAGTTATGTATAGAGATTTTGGGGGAAAACCCTTTGGGATTGGGAATCCTAATTGTAAATTAAAAGTAAGTGTAGATGGGATGTGAGGCTAAGAACTCTTAGAGAGATCTTAGATTAGGGTATTCACAAAAGTGATCGAACCATAGTCGAAATCGAGGGAAATGATATTATTTGATGATTGAAAGAATGAGCTTGAGGCTGATAGACTATTAGTTATATGTATACCGATAGTCAAAATGATTACTAGATTCTTTATGTACTCTCAGCTATAGATGATATGTGTAGTGAAAGATTCCTACACAAACTCTCGGGTGATAGCCCTAATGTTGAATATATATAGGTATAGATATATACATATGGTTTGGGAGACTATTCATCATAGGAAAATGATCGAATATGTTTCAAGTATGGGATTATATTCACGTATCGAGGTAAATTAAAGGAATTGTGGTGACGGCTTGCATATGGAGGACTATGTATACTTATAGCTAGGTATATATATATATATCTTATACATATGAACGAGAATTAGTTTATATATATAGATAAGGATATGTGAATATGTGTTGAGATATATATATATATATATATATGTATGTATATAGATATATGGATATCTTCATGTTGTGGATATACATGATATGGATATTTAAACCATATATGATGGTTTATTATTTGATCATATGATTAGATCATATGGATTATATATACTATGCATGTATATGATATATATACTTAATAGTTAAGCATACCCCGCTCATGCTATCATTGGGAAGTTGCGCGCGTAGAGGGTGAGCATCCTGGCTAGAAAAGCAGGGTGTGGATATTCCCTAGGTCATAGTCGTCCCGTGTGTTATTATATGATATATATTTATTTTGGGATGAGACGTGATGGGTATGTTTCGTCTCATTGCCGGTTTGGAGCTATGAACGCTTCCCGGGACGTCGTGTGCGTGAGTTTACCACGAGATGGGTGTCGTTTAGTCCCACCATGGTGGCCCCAGTTTTGCTACGTGAGCCGGGCACTGGGAAGATGATAGCATTGATGCAGTTTATCGGCGATATATAGCCGGGTATATTATGTGCATGGCCTTGTACATCATATGTAGTATGTACACTTGGCTATTGGATTGATGATGATATATATATACGGTTAGAAATAAATACCTATATATATATATATATATATCCGATAGATGAAAGGATATGGACTTTTATGAAGTACATCTTAGATGATTATGGTGTACTAGATTGATGGGGGTTGATGTATCGCACATAAGGTATTATTCGGTTACATCATCCCAAGGATATTATTGGAGGTTCTTTTATTTTATTTTATTTGTTTTCTTTTCTTTTCTTCTTTCTTTCTTTAGTAGTTATAGTTAGTGTAATGGTAGTATTAACTTGTATGTTGAGGATTATGGATCTCTAGGATCGACATTGCCCAGGAGTAGTGTAACGAGGTGGTTCCTTGTTTGGATTTCGCTTTGCGAGACACCTCACGCACGAAACGCAGTGCCATGTCGAGATTTGAGAGAAGTAATTCCATAGGTGGCATCACGGATCTCTGGTCTTGACCTTGTCAGGAGTAGTGTAACGGGGCAGTTCCTTGTTTGGATTTCGCTTTGCGAGACTCCCCACGCACGAAACGTAGTACAATTTTGGGATTAGAGAGAAGTCTTGCCAATATTCCATGTGCATGTTATTAAGTATATTAATCCTTACGTTTTTAGCCTATATAGGTATATATATATATATATATATATGTATATGTATAGGATTAATGATTTAAGAATTAGGATGATTATAATTCATGAGATTATTAATCGGAATTCACTAAGCCTTTTATGGCATAATTGTTGTTATCATAATCTAATAGGATTAGAAATGGGTGGATCCTTAGATTATGACGGGAAGGTAGCTCTCGTGGATATAGGCTAGGCCTGATAAGTTAGGTTGTCCTAAAATCAATGGGGGTAATTTAACTAAAATTTGAGGACGCGAATAGGTGCGCGCCTTTAGATGAGAGGTGAGTTGGGGTTCCACGAGAGTGCGGTCTCACTTATTTATGAAATTAAGTACACCGGTATTTATTATGCACGGTTAACACACTTGCTAAATATTTTACACATTCGGGGCTCTGACCCGTTTACCTTTTCTCTCCTCCTTGTATATATATATTATCACAGGTATCCTACCGCATGGATGCCAGATGACTTTCTATCCTGAGTCTCGAGAGCCGTGACAGGTGCGGACTGTTGCGGGATGTTTCATGTAGCCGCTTCCTACTTCTTTAAAATTCTAGGTAGGATTCGTGTTGTATATCGGGTTTGTACCCAAGGGATATTTACTTACATGTTTATATTTATTCCCTTCAGTTATTGTATTTGCTGTGACCCGACAGCTTATTCGGGTTTACTTATTTATGGCATATTCATGTATAGTGATACCTTTCATTTCTTATAGTTCTTTCTTGCATCTCTCTTATTTATTAGAAATTTTGTAGTGTTGGGTTGTGTTATGTTTCATGTTTTAATTTATTTAACATCTCGCTTATATGATATCGGGTAGTTAGTCCTATATTATATAGTACCGATAGTTGATGTTGAGACTGGACCATCTGAAATTCCTGATTTAATATAGTATAGGGCTGGCCACCCGTTATTATTTTAAGCGGGGTGTTACATCAAGGTGGGACTCTTTTCAAGTCTCCCACTAATGCCACTAATCATCATGTGACTGACGGATATTTATCAGATATTTATCACATTCCTAATTAATTATCAGATATTTATCAAGACCACATAATTGGGAAATTCATAAATTCGGAATTTAACATAATTGAAATTAAATAATTAATTTCGATACTTATTATTAATTTCCAACAGTTGGGACTTCTCTTTCATTATTATGATTCATCCAATTTTTCCCTTTATGATCAAGCTAAGAGGTACTCATACTCATAGTTCATGCACAAATTTTCCCTTTGGGTATAAGGTATTTAGTAAAAAAACTTCTTAATTATTCAACAATTTTATTTTGCTTATTGAATGTTTTATATGTTCAATTGCACAAATGCGAGCAGTTAATTCCACCCCAAAAAATTCATCCAATCACCAATCTCTCCAGTCACCACCACAAAATAACTAAACTCTTATTCAAAACACCAAAGTAAGTTACACCACAAATAATCAAACCATACATAAGTTGATTTTGATCAAAATCCACATTTTCCTTATCTTTCTCTCTCTAACTTCTTATTCTCTTTAAAAACCAAACCCTAACCCTAACTCTTACTTTATCACCTCCTCCAACAACTGTCACCACTTACTCTCAACACCATCTATCCACCCCACCACTTCTCCTTCACTTCTGGCATGGTGTTTGAGAGAATTTGTTAGGGTGACAATAACAGCTCCATTTATTAATTTATATTTTGTCGAAGCTTTTTTTATTTTGTTCCAAAATATCTCTTACCATATAAAGACTCACAAACACTATTTCTTCTCTTATTCTTCTTTTAAAAAAATTGTAATGTAAAAAAAATAAGGTGGCTAAGTGCGAAATGTGTTTAGCTTCTAGGGACTTAGTGGTGTAAAACGGACGGATACGGAGTGGATACCATAGTATCCACATTCGTATCCGCCAAGTCTCCACACTATCTGTATCCGTATTCACCCGGATAAGAATTTCAGCTATCCTTATCCGTATCCTCCCGAATTTTTCGGATTCGGATAATATCCTTATCGGTTTTTATTGTTTAAGATACATTAAGATACACATATCTTATTAAACACTAATTTAATCAATGAATTAAATTTATAATTTTTCATTCCATGTACAATATAGAGAATATGTAAAGCATTATATTAAATTATAAAAGAAGGTTCGAGCAAAATTACTAACCTTTAATGTGCATTTTCTTATTCAATTGTGAGACATTGAAATTTGTATCCTCTTTAGTTTCTCTAATGTTTGAACAAAAATTAAAGTGAAGCATCATCTTACCTGAAAAATATAACTCCATTAAAATATTAACGGAGAAAATAAATAATATATTATAATAAAGAAGGGATGTTTTTTTTTACCCCTTAAATTCCTGAAGTGTGTCATTCTCATCTCCTTTCCTTTGTATCCTTGCCTAATTAAACATTAAGGTAATCACAACTTGCAAGTTAATAGTAATGCATAAAGATAAATTAAGACATTGATTATTTGAACATACTGATTCACCCAAATACAACTTCACCAATATATAAGTAGGACAACAACAAATAAAACTGTATTGAGATAAAAAAAAAACAGACCTGAATAAAAAAAATAGCAAACTCACAATAATTTCATACAACATAACAAAAGAATTACATTCAGATCTCCAAACAACACAGAAACACCAAAATCAGAAAGAATCAATAATTTCATACAACATAAAAAAAAATTACCAATACAGAAACAATAATTTCATACAACAATATAAAAATCTATAGGTATGTAAGATCTGTAAAATATAAAAATCTGTGGGTATAATTTCATACAACAATATAATTTCATACAACAATATAAAACTCTGTAGGTATGCCATGTACAATATAAAAATCTGTAGGTATAATTTCATGCAACAATAATTTCATACATTAATATAAAACAATAATGTCATACAACAATATAATTTCATACAATAATAATTTTACACAGAAGTTGTACAACTCTATCTACAAAAGTTCTGGTGTAAACAGTAAATCTGTATGTAAATCCGTAAGGTGAGAGAGAGCAGAGAAAGAGAGAATAAAATCTGTAGGTATGCTTGTGTAAATCTGTAAGTATATAGCAGATAATGGGTTTGTGTTTACACATACCTACGGATTTCATACCAACCCGAGTAGAGAAAGAGAGAAGATGAGAGCAGATATGGGTCGATTTCCTACCGTGGCTAAGTTGAGACAGAGAAGACGAGAGCTGAGAACCGCTACACCACCAACACGAGAGAGAGACGACGAGAGCTACTACTAAGGTGAGAGAGAGAAGTCGATGGCTGGAAATAAATAAAAGGAACCCTAGACTAGGATATCGGACGAGAGCTACTACTAGTTTCGCTATTTGCTAAATGAAAAAACTTTTATATTATATTATTACATAGTTATATTTACAATTTGTATATAATTAATATTAATAATAAATTATTATTTAATATAATACGGATACAAATATCCGTGTCGGATATCCGCAAATATGGATAGTCCGCTTCGGATACGGATTATCCGTGTCGGATACACATACTATCCGTATCCGTATCCATTTTCCCGGATATTTGAACACACTATCCATATTCGTATCCATATCCATTTTTTGAATAAATATTCGCAAAATTTGGACTCAGATATCGGACGAATTCGGATTTTCGAATATCTGTTTACACCCTATAGGGACTAAACATTCATTGTCCCTAATAACAATAAAACAACAACAATAATAACAACCACCATAAGAATGAATAAATAAATAATTGTATATGATAAAGATATTCAAGATTTCTGTAACTCTTCGGAAAAATCTTGTGTCTTATGTGGGATGTGTTTCGTGAAATTTTTTCCCTCGAAATGTCTAGTGATGTGGGTCTCACAAATTTCCTGAAAACCAAACGGCAAAACAATTTGACTTTTTTGGACTTCTATTATTTGCTTCCTACCATTCAAATGAGCCTTTAAGCGGCTAATAATCTAAGTTAACACTATTACATTCAATGACATATTTTCCACAAAATTGTAAGTACAAGTTTACCTCATATAGGATACTTAAAAAATATATTTCATAAAACCATGTAATACCCTTATTATATGAAATGAGACATTTCAAGTGGCTAATTATCTACATTTATCCGCATATGAGTATCATGACATTACCAAGATATTCAACAGTTGCACAAACATATAATGGCAACCCATCATGCTTTCCAACCATATTAGCAACAACAATATAAAAGAGCTACTCTCCTTTTTATATCAAAATGAGGCCGACTCAAGATTTTGACTCATTCTTGGTAATCGTGGTGGACCCCAAATACCAACCAATACAATTTTAATATGCTACGGAGTTGGGAAAAAATGAGTTGAAATCCTGATTGGGTCTAGAGTAACTATTTATGTATGCTTCCGCAGTTCTCTGGACTGTAAACAGAGTTGAATGCTTAAATATGGAAAAATATAGTATAGATTTTAAAAGAAATCCAGAATGCACTAATTGAAGTTTAGAGTAAAAACGGATAGTTTGTACGTGGCTCAAAATACTTAATGAAATTTTATTCTTCATTTTTTAAAAGTCAATATCATATAATGTTGCAATCTAGCAGACCATAACTGTAAGTTTCATAGATAACCAACTCAGGGTTATTAAAATCCACAACAAAGCACCTCAAACGACATAAAAAAAAGATACAAAAATTTATTGGGGTACATTGAAAATATATTTTTTAATAACCAAAAGCATCACAAAAGAATCTTGTACTGATATAAGAAATCTAGTAGTGCATTTATGACAACCCCCAATTATCAATTCTTATATTATAAGAATATTTGGTAATACAGAGATACATTCGAATGCAAGATTTCAAATTAATCCTTGGCCTTAAAGCTTTTGATAACAATCAACCCAATTTTGGTTTTTTTCATGGGACAAACATAACACAAATTTATGTTGATTTCTTCAAATACCACATTAAGTATATTAGTAACATTGGAAATAGATACATCTAAAATTATTCTTCAAGAAGGTAATTAAAATGAAAAAAAAGGTATCCACGCAAAAATACATATAGACAAACATTCTTGCTGAATCGTACCTTTTGAGAAATTTCTCTGGAAAGAGCTAAATCAATGATTTGAGAATAAACATTAATGTAATTCTTTTTTTGACGATGGAATATGTTTTGAGAATAATATCATGATTTGACTTTGGCCATCAAGTTGTGGGTGATAGGTAGTTGAGTGGTGAAGTTTAATGCCCACTATTTTAGATACTTGGGTACAAAACTGGCTTAGGAAGATGGAGTCTCTATCTGAGACTAGCGCCGGGTAGTCGATGAATATTATGGATGTGGTCAAAGAAAATTTAGGTAATTTGGCATGCTGAAAATGGATGTTTTAAGGGTGTGAAATGTCCATACTCGGCTAGTTTATATACCACCACAAAATGTACTCCTTTTCCTTTCGAGTTAGGACGCCCCTCCACAATATCACGTTCCTGAATAAGGTACATGGTCTCCATACTTCCATTGACCAATGTCACATTCCATCAAAAATTTGACTACTAGTTGTTTGAGCATAGCCAATAGAAGAACTCTTCTACCCTCTGAATAATGGCCTTGCCTCAAGAGTGGCCCCAATCCCAATCAGTTCCTAAACGATTTGTGCTTCAAATCACCTTAATCACAAATATAGAGTTTCTCGTGAAATCTAAAGGTGACATTGTTGTAGTAGCAGACAATGACCTTTTTAAGCTTTGTAACCAATCGTACTATCACTTGATGAGATTGTGCATCTCCTTCAAGGCTCTTCTTAATTTCCTCTAGACATGTTGATCTCACTGATTACATAACTATTGCGCTAAATCAAGACTATCTCTAGCGACCAAGACGATAAAACTCACTCGGAAATTTTATCAAACAATTGGTGTGCGGAAAACACCCAAGACCTTGTTCCCAAAATGAACTAGTGTGCAAACTCCCAATCAATTCAACCAAGCATTAATGAAGAGACAATAAGAACATACAAGCAATCATCAAAGCAAAACAACAACGATATACTGTGGTTCACCCATATTTGGGCTACATCCACCAAGGAGGACTTCTTCTTTCTATAGATAAATGGAGGAGCCCAAAGGTTATACACACACACAATTTATCTCTCTTAGAAAGTCACTCACAACCTCACAAGAACTCACCCCTCAAATGGGAGCTCTATCTCTCTTTAGCTTTGATAACTCACAAAATAGCTCTCAAGCTTGTCCTCTCCCAAAACCTAGAAATAACACTTGTATTTATAGATTTGAGCCAAAATGGTAAATTTGTAAATAAACCAAAACTGAAAAAATAGGAGAGCCAAAACCAACGAAATCCACCTTGGCGATCCTGACGATCCAACCAATCTCTAGAATGCTGAAATTGAACCCGCTCACCATCTACCAAGCTAATGTGATTCCCCCAGGCGATCCTCACGATCCAACCGAACTCGGAATGCAAACATCAAATCCACTCGAAGATCATCCCAACGTCTAATAAGTCAATACGCTCCGCCCGACGCTAAGCCACCCCAAACTTCAACTATGAAGTGAGATATCGCAAGTCTTCACTCCAATACTCCAAACTACTCCACCCGTCGAGGAACCAAATTCTAAATGAAGAACTCTCCATCTCATGCATCTGAATGCTTCCCATGTAACCATATGGTGAATCTCGCACCTCATGTAACCCGGTGAGTAAACCCCCACACAATACATATTGCATCCACCCTTTTTACACGAAACATTCAAAAACATCAACACCATCTTCCACCATGAGAAATAACCACAGATGAGAGGGAAAATTCCTCACCTCTCGTACCCTCCAAATCTCACCCTCGAAAGATGTACTTAGTCTTTGTCATGAAAAACTCCCGTTTTGCCAATGCTCGCAAACAATAACTCATCGGCCTTCCTTGAACTAGCTACACACACCTCGAATCCATCACAGCCCTACAACTCCTCGATTCGACTCGGCCAATGCATGTGTGCAACTAAACTGGGTCAACATCACCCGTTGGCCCTGGAGGGGGACTTCGATCCATCCCCTCCACTAGTAGGTATTCTCCCATCACTACCGTCTACTCTTGGAAAGCTAGCACCCAATGTCTCCGCTTTGTTCACAAACGAGACATGCCTCGAACGTTCGATCACTTGTGCACACCGCTTCCCCGTCTTCCTCGAAGTTTGATTTAGACGATACAACCCCTCTCTCTCCTCTCCCCTCGCTAGGACCATACAACCGTGTGTGACTTTCAAGACTCCACCCACCACCGACACCCGGCAACCCTTGGAATCCAAATGGCTAATGGATATCAAATTCTTTCGCAACTTTGGGACATAGGACACACCACCCAAAGTGCATTCCACCCCATCGAACATCTTGAGTTTCACCGTCTCGACACCCTCAACGGAAACCTTCTCTCCGTTAGCCAAAGACATGGAACCTTTTCAATTTTCTGTGAAAGTCTCAAAATATTCCCTCTTGAAGCAAACGCGATCCGACGATCCCGAATCTAATATCCAATCATCTTGGGAAAGAGAGTTAACCTTGGAGATTGTGAGAAGTTCTCCAAGTTCATCTTCATAATTCGCACTCGCTACCGTTGCCCTCTCAGAATCAACCTTGCCCTTAACCTTGTCGTTCCACAAAGGACATTCTCGGATCATATGACCCCATTCCTGGCACTTGTAGCATTTCGGCCCTTTACCACCAACACCTCTCGATCTAGACCTACTACCATCATTAAATCCCCGGTTGGAGTTCCTCCGGCCATTTTGCCCACCTCCGTCTCTCGCCATAAGGCCTTCATTATGGGAATACCCGTCACCTCCACCTTCCTTATTTCTCATCGTGACATGATATTGAATATCTTGCACAACCTCAATGCACCGGATCGTAGACTTCCCAAACATGAGCGTGGTCACAAAATGCTCATATGAATCGGGTAATGATGCAAGCAACAACAATGCTCGATTCTCCTCAATGAATTGAACGTCTATTCGGTTCAAGTCATTTATCAAGGCATTAAAAACGTTGATATGCTTCATCATATCCTCACCCTCCTTCATCTCAAGCTTGAAGAGTTTCTTCTTGAGGAATAATTTATTTGACAACGCCTTTCCCAAATAAATCTCTTCAAGCTTATCCCACATGCCTTTAGCCGTGGTCTCCACTATCACGTTATTCAACACATCATCCGTGATAAGCATCTCAATACACGAAGCCGCTCTTTGATCAATGTCAATCCACTCAGCATCGGTCATGCCTACCGGTCGTCCCTCTACCCCCAACAATGCTAATTGCAACCTCTGTTGGACAAGAACGCCTCGCATTCGTCTTTGCCATAACCCGAAATTGATCTTCTCATCAAAAGCCTTCATGTCTGTCTTCATTGAGCCACTCGATCCATAACTCGGATCCCATCTCTTAGGGCCTCCGCTCGTAGAGGTTGATTCACGAGTACTCTCCACATTTTCCATCATTTGGAACAAAAATAAAAGCTATGCCAAAATTGATTCAACCTCGAACCAAAATATCGGACAAACAATGCAACCAAAGATCTGATACCACTTTTTGGCTAAATCAAGACTATCTCTTGCGACCAAGACGATAAAACTCACTCGGAAATTTTATCAAACGATTGGTGTGCGAAAAACACCCAAGACCTTGTTCCCAAAATGAACTAGTGTACAAACTCCCAATCAATTCAACCAAGCATTAATGAAGAGACAATAAGAACATACAAGCAATCATCAAAGCAAAATAACAACGATATACCGTGGTTCACCCAAATTTGGGCTACATCCACCAAGGAGGATTTCTTCTTTCTACAGATAAATGGAGGAACCCAAAGGTTATACACACAAATAATTTATCTCTCTTAGAAATTCACTCATAACCGCACAAGAACTCACCCCTCAAATGGGAGCTCTATCTCTCTTTATCTTTGATAACTCACAAAATAGCTCTCAAACTTGTCATCTCCCAAAACCTAGAAATAACACTTGTATTTATAGATTTGAGCCAAAATGACAAATTTGTAAATAAACCAAAACTGAAAAAATAGGAGAGCCAAAACCAACAATAACTAGGTTGCTTTTATACAACAATGGAAACTATGTATATTTATAGAATAAATATAGGAAACGGGTGAGAGTAAATAAAGGCGGGCTATCCACTGGAATTGAACAAAAAGTATCGTTGCATTTTTGTAGCCATCCATTGGAGTTTTGTCCATTGAGAGAAGAAGGGACAAGTGTTTGTTTATTGGAGATTACACCTTTCTCCTATTAACTCCTAACCAGTTTTTCAGCCCTAAACCAAATAAATTAAAATAACATGACACTAAACCTGTGTTGTTACACGTAAAAGTCAAAAACAGTGATATTCATTCTATCTAACAAGTGGAAAGAGGTTTTGACCTTTTAGCTTTAAAAAATGGGAGGTGATTTTTGAATTTCATATTTGAAAGAGGGATGTAGATGAGTAATAATGTCCCAGTGGTTCTGAGAGAATATTGTCTCACAGTTTGCATAAAGATTATCAATGAGAAAGAGAACGTACATGGGTTTAATTTGTCAAATTTTGGGTTGTCTCAACTTCCGATGTCGGGCATTCTTTGCTCCCCCTCCCCCCCCCCCCCCCCCCAAAAAAAAAAAACACCCTTCTGATCCCAGGCTTTCTTTTCCATCTTTGAGTCTCAGCCATCATTGTTCTTAGGCATATAGTCGCAAATTATGCCATGTCTCTTGATAGAATTTGAAAATAAAAGCTACCATATAGTCGCAAATTATGCCATATCTCCTGATAGAATATCACATTGTTATATGGATTTCGTCACTTTCTCAATATAAAATATACATTTTGTATATCGGAGAGATGCACAATCTAATCAATTTAGCAGTATAACTCAAACACAGCAAAAAAAACTGCCGGTAGTTGGAATGAGTCTCCTGTAGTTGATAGAAACAAGTTGTAACCCAAACCAAGTTTTATACCAATTTTTATTTATTCAAGACATTCTTTCTAACTTATTATTATTCATCATGATAAGAAATATAATAGTATAGCCGCAAATTATGCTATGCATCCTGTTTGGATTTGTTTCACATTGTTTTACGGGTTTCATCACTTTCATCCAAATATATAATATATATTTCTTCATATTAGAGAGATATAATAAATTTAAGTGACATAAGCAGCATCATAGGTGACATCACTAAAAATGGTCCCTTACATGGTATCACATGATCTATACTATTCTTATTTACAAAATTACTAATTTTGTTTTCAAACAAAATATATTATTGGAGATAAAAAGAGGAGGCACAAGTATTAGGGACAGTCAATCCCCTAAAATGTATGTACAAACCACATAACAGTCCCAACCATGCTCATGCAAACCATAAATACTCTTTATGACAAAACACCATATAGATCCTCTTTCCTTGGGAAATCTCATAACCACTTCCCCAAAAGAGCCTTATTTTTCTCTATTAAATCACCAATGTCCAAACCCCCATATCTATTATCTATAGTTATCGTAGTCCGCTCTAGAATATGGTAACTTTTTTTGTCACCTACCCCTTCCCAAAAGAATTTATCATGATCATTTAACTGATTTTACCAAATTCGAAAATGAAAAAGAAAATAATTTGGCATGCTACTCAAAACCGCTTTCATCAATGTTAATACCCTCTTAGGAAAGACAACTCTTCTTCTACCCATTTAGTCTTTTCTTGATTTTTCTTAGCACTGGGTTCCAAATTCTAAAGAGAGTGGATTCCTACCCAATGGAAGGCATGACTAACCTCAAAACCATCGAACAACCTCAAACCCCACCAAACTGGCTCTACTAGCTAGCCACTCCACCTACCAATTGATACCAACTAAGATGATTTTACCCAAGTTAATTTAGAATCAGACACCAAACTATATAATTCAATTATTTTTAATAAGTTTGTAGGACTATACTCTTCGAATTAGAGATTTGAGATCTCCACTCTCCCTACCCACCCCAAAAGCCTTCATAAACCCTCCCTCTGTATCCTCTCTCCTATCCTACTGAGCACATCCACTAACAAGGTGAATAAGAAAGGGGATAACGAATCCCCTTATCTAATGCCTCTAGAGTCCCCTAATTCTTTCCTCAATCTCCCACCAAGCATCCTCTCAACCTTTTCCTCCATCTATCCAACTATCTTTCCCTCTCAAAAACAAATTCCCAATCAAGATGGTCATACGATTTTTCAAAATCTATTTTGAGCATCATTACTTTCTTTTTAATCTAAACACTTCCACCACCTTGCTTATATCTCTCACAAAAGCCCTTTGATTTCTAGAAATTGTTTCATCCAAAATCCCCTCAAGTCTAGAAGACAGCACATTTGTCAAAATTTTGAGCTAGGAATCAAACTATCGTCCTAAAACCCCTAATGCTTAGAGAATAGCTATTTTGGCAGAATAAACAATATATGTGTTCATTCACGCTTGCATTTATTACATCATTATAAAAAAATCACTGAAAAAAACTCACGATATCCTCCTTAACCACATCCCAACACTCTTAAATTAGCCCTCCAAAAATACTAACTACTAAAGTACAAAGAAAATTACATTAGTGAAAAAAATATGCCGAAATGCTATTCCCGTTATTAGGAGTAAAATTATTGTACATAGCAAAAAGACGAACTGTAGGGTAGTCGCAACCGAAACTTCTCTTTCTAATAAAAACCAGTTGTTTCTCGGATTTGTTTCTAATTATTATTTATTCATAACTTTCTTTTTCGCATATTGTTATAACTTAAAAATATTCTATGGATTATGACAATATATAATTCTAAATAACGGTTGTGTGGGATCAGACAAGATCGCTTTAAAGACTAAAGGTGCTAGGTGTAATGTAAAGGAAAAGAAAAGAAACATAGATGACTCACAATGGGGTATCATTTGTCTTACAAAGTTTGAATCAGCTGCTATAACAAGATGCATATCAGTTAAGCCCTGAAGTAGAGGATCAAATCAGATGTCTTCAATCACATCTTAGACAGATTATGATGTGAATGAAGAACGAGGGTTATTTTTAGAAATTTTGGGTTTTATTGTATTTTTGTTATTTTCTTTTGTTTTCTTTATTTGATGTATTTTCTTTTATTAGTTGTTTGTTTAGTATTATAGGAAGGAAGTAGCAAAAACTAATAGGGGCATAATTGTAATTACTTCTTTAGCTTGGAGCCTAAGCTACCTTCCTCTTATAAATACCCCTTTATGTAGACTTATTTGGGTCATTCTACCATTTTGAGATATTGAGATTTGAGAGAGTTTAGAGAGAGATTATGTTTTCTTGCTCCCATTTGACGTCATTTACGTCAATTGGTATCAGAGCCTAATCGCTCCACCCGTTGTTGTTGTTGTTGTTATTATTGTAAAATAAAAACTCATAAATAATGTCACGTGGGTGCAAGAAGATATGAACACCTCCGCATCAAACCTTTTCAAGTAAATCTTGGAAGCCCTCAACCGATTGTCGGCTTCAATTGACAAACTCGACGCGCGTACTCCTCCACCACCACCCACCATCATTAACCTTAACCCTAATTCAAGAAACCAAAACCCTAGCCCCCAAAATTTCCCCGCCCACGCTTCCGAAACTAATTGCACCCTTTTACCCAAAGAAAACCCTAGCCCTAGCCCCATTTATCTCCCAACCCCCTTCCAATCAACCCCACCATCTAACCAAACAGACCAAAACTCCTCCCAGAACCCTCGTAACTGCCCAAACCAGCCCTCCCCATCATCGAAACCCTACCCCGCACATTCCCCAACCCAAAACACCACCATCCCATGGCCGACCAACCTCCAACTACCATCAATCAAAACCCCCAACCCTCTGTCCCATCCTTCTGAAACAAACCCCTTGCCGACACCCCCAGATAGAATCGAAAAAGGTCACCACGATAGTCGTCGCCCACTGGAACCTAATCTGGCTCTTCAACCATCAACGGCCGACAAAAAAATTTACCTAGCAGGTGTCAGAAGTGCCTTAAGAGGAATCGGTCTCCGTAAATAGCCAACGATGCTACTTAGATCAAGTCGGATTCCACATATGGTGGTCAAACAGGGCCAGACCTCATCCCCAGTGACCAGAATTCATCTTGGACTCGCCGACGGCCATGAAACCCTAGGGTTCTGACCCAATTTTGGTCTTAACCCTCCTCTGGTAGGCGATCTCTATTCTGCCCTAGGTGGCACCCACCAACATGTGCAAGAACTTGGGTTTCACACCAAAACCTTACCCCAGTGGAAGATAATTTTGATGTTGGACATGAGAGGTGAAAGGTAAATGATGAAGATTGAACCAAGAATTGATGTATGCCCTCTCCATCTCAAACTTTCTAAAATTCAATTTCCCTCAAATTTGCCTCTTCCGCAATTTTGGGCATTTTTTAGGGGCACGAGACTAACAAGGTTGTGACCCATGCAAGAGATGTAATTCAAGAAGCAAAACTCACCATCCACGCATTGGTTATTGAAGTTGCGAAGTAGAGGACGAGAAGTGGGCCTGGAAAGTTCTTTCATTTGGTTGACTACACTATAAAGCTGCACAAGCCGTACAAAAGTTTAAAGTGCATCTTGAAGACGATCCAAGATAATATCATCAAAGAACTTTTTGTTAAAAATGACAATGAGAATACAAAAGTTGTGAGCAATTCGTTACGGCCTGTTAGTTTGAGAAAGAGCACAGATGAAAATGAAGTGTTAGGCCTTGACGACGAGGTGAAGGCCTTAATGACAAAACTGACTGAGGGGGAGTTAAGACTCAAAGTCACTTCAATTGTTGGAAAGGTTGGGATGGGTAAAACCACCCTAGCCAAGAAATCATCCTGCGGGGTTGGTGAGCTGTTGCAAAAAATTTTGGAAGATGTTATGCCAACCATGAAAGAAAAATGGGTCCAAATGAAATAGACAAAATTAATGGGTAAGCTGTGTGAATGTCTACGAGGTATGAAGTACCTAATTGTAATTCATAATCTCTCCATCGAAAAAATATGGGAAGAGGAAAAATTAGCCTTTCCTGATGAAAGGAATGGAAGCAGAATATTGCTGACCACTCGGCAGGAGGAGAGTGGAGACATGATTTCACATTCCCACAAAGTTTGTCCTCTTGATGATCATCTTAGTTGGCAACTCTTATCTAAGAGAATATATATTTCAATAGAGACATTGGAAGGGATAGGGAGAAAATTGGTGGGAAAATGTGAAGGGATGCCACTTGCCAATGAGTTGCTAAGAGATATCTTAGCAACAGAAGTGCAAACAAAGGAAGCATGGTCAAGAGTGTTGGAGCATATAAGTACATCCTCAAAAAATGGTGGTGGTAGTGAGATCATCAACAATCTCCTCAACTGGGTGCATAAAAGCTTAGACCACCACTTGAGTGGGTAACCTTCTAAGTCAACAGTGGAGCATGCTAACTTGGTGGATTCAAATTGGTAAAGGTGGTAAATTTGGGGTTTATATACGTGTTATGTATTCCAAATGAGGTTGTCCAGCTCATTCACTTAAGGTACTTGAAGATTAGATCCCCGAGTTCCAAGCATGTTCCACCATCAATATGCAACCTTCTGAATTTGCAGACACTAAACTTAAGAGAATCTCGTCTGTGCAACTTGCCAGACGGGATATGGAAACCGCAGGAACTAAAGCACCACTACTTGGGTTCCCTTCCTAACCTACCAGAACCGGCGGGGACTAATAATAACGCTCTTGGGAATCTCCAAACACTGTCTACAATATGTACTAATAAAGTTACGAAGCGGCTAATGATGAAGGCTAAGTTTCCTAACCTAAGAAGACTGAAATTATCGAGCAAATCAGAGTAAGAAATGGTTGAATTTCTGAAGAGCCTCGACCATATATTCCATCTCCAATCATTGAAGATTGAGTCTAGCGCTAAACTTCCAGAACCAAAATACCAAAATATATATGGTATTACGACATTTCATTCATTTTGTTATCATTAACCTAATCAGCGATTGACAGCATTTCCAATAAGTACGTCCTTCTCTTTTTTCATTCTGCTTTTGTCAAACAAGTTCGTTATCTCCATTAACTTAGGATCTTATGATTTATTTTCACTTCTATTCAACGAGCTTTGTTCTGTCAAAGAAAAAGTTATCAATTTGTTCGAAGAAATCAATCCTTTTCGCTTTGTTTAACCTAGCTATTCCTTTGGATTTATTCGATCATTTGTAAGTTTATACTTATTATGAAGAAATGTTTTGCATGTCGATCAATTAAAATATCTTGATGTATTTATTTCGTTTAATCAAATCATTGTAATTGTGTAAATCATGTGATGAATTAACTCGAACATTGAATGAATGATTTAGTTGTGTGTTTTTATATTTGTATTTTAATTTTATATGAATATATTTTGACTTTGTGTTTTGATTTCATAACAAGTTGTGTATTTATATGTTTTGATTATGCGTTCATATATGTATGTACTTTATGTATATACAAGTTGTTCATTCATATATCTCAAATGATCATTGGAGTAAAGTACACGCAATTTGATGTAAAGTATACGTGAATTTTGGACTTGATTATTTTAAATTTTTTCTTTTGACATGAATTTGCAATAATGTTAATGTGTATTTACTTTGTTAGTTTTGACTCGTTACATAATAGACTTATCATGTGTTAGATGGGCATGTGTTCGTTCGTCTGCACCAGCGGCATTAACCAATTTTGATGTTTTACAATAGTAAAATACTTTGTATATACATGTGCAAAAAATTGTAGTAAAGTACACGCAATTTGATCTAATGTACATGTGATTTTCTATTGATTAATTTTCATTTTGTTTTTTCTATATTAATTCTTCATAATGTTGATGTGCATTTACTTTGTTACTATTGAGTCATGTTTAATAGAATAGTCATGTCTTTATTGGCCATGTGTTAGTTAGTTCGCGTCAGCGGCATTAATTAAAATTGAACTTTAACAAAATAATTTTTCTGTTTTAATATAATGTAGGTGATAATGGAAAGTTGTCGGATTGCTAGGTGTTGTTATTTAAATAATATGGCTTGCATCGAAATTTTTTAAGACAGCTCATTAGATTTCATATTCAATGAGTTATGTAGTAGGTTTATGGATTTAAAAGCTGGATCTTTTTCGTTGAAATACGGATTTGGTGATGAAAGTCGATTCATGTTGCTTTGTGATAAAGATGTTCTCCGTATATTGCGGTTTCAAGTGATACTCAATGCTGATTGTATTTGGATATATGTCTTTGATTTAGCAGCTTTTGCTACTAGTACAATTCATGAACGGGTCGAATGCACGTATAAAATTTGTGATCGGGTTGACCATAGTTATACAAATTGTGAGAGGGTTGAATGCAGTGGTACAAGTAGACAAAGGGTAGACTATATATCATCATCCACTGCGATTGATATTATTAGTGGTGTTGAAAATGGTGTTTATATTGGAGGTGTGGAGCCGAGTACTTCAAAAGTTTATCTCTCCAATGATTGGAATACATATATTAGTCATGAAGAACATTGTTTCAAAGGAAGTGTGGTTGAGCTTCGTGATAAGTTACGAAAGTATGCTGTTGAGGTTGGTTTCAAGTATATATATTTGAAGAATGATAAAACTCGGGTGACAACAGAGTATTTTAAGAGGAATGCTGAGAATTGCATGTGGAGAGTTCATGCTTTATTATCAACATTAAATAGTTACTTTTATATAAGAAGTTTGAACAATGAGAATACTTATAGGGGTGTATATCGTAGTCCATTAAGCAAAATGATGGACTCCAAATTGGTTTCTACATTGCTTGCTGATGAGTTAAGGGATAAACCATTGATGAGACCAACTGATGTAGTTCGAGATGTGAAGAAGAACTTAGATCTTGATATAGTTTATCATCATGCATGGAGTAGCAAAGATATGGCTGCTGCTAAGTTGCATCGTGATGAGAAATTTCGTATGCATTAATCAATGATTATAGAGAACTTATATTGCAATATAATCTAGGATCATATTTCATTATTGACATCGAACCGGAGAGCAAATTATTTAAAAGAATTTTTGTAATGTTCACAGGATCCATTAATGGATTTCAGTACTGTAGACCTATTTTTTTCTTGATGGTTCCTTTTTGAAGAGCAGGTACCATGGAACGATTTTGTTGGCAACTGCAAGGAATGAGAACAATGGTAAATATGAAGCATTGAAGTTTACTTGACAATATTATGCCTTTATTTTGTAAGACTTTGTATGTTCTTTCAATAGAAAATATAGTACACGCATGACATCACAAAGCACACGTGAATATATGCGTGTACTTTGGGAATTACACGTGTACTTTGAGGTTTATTTTTGTTATTTGCATTAAAATCCCAAAGTACACGTAATAGATAAAATAGTACACGTGAATTTATATTCTATGTCACGTGTACTTTGTGATGTCATGCATGTACTTTTGGATTTCTTGTAAAGTACACGCATTTCATTACTATGTACACGTGACATCCTGTTTAAACTTAATGTTTACATTGTAATATTTTGCGTGGACTTTGTGATTCTTTCTTTGTTATTGTCTAATGAAACAATCATAATATGGTTATAATTTACATTTGTGTAAAATATCACTACAAATATATTTATTCTCTTGTATATCCTACGTGTTTATTAGTCCGCGACAGCGGCACCATTTTCAGAGTTCATTATAGAATCTGTGTGTACTGATATATGTCATTATAATTTCAGGCATTTGTCCTCTTGCATATGTAGTTGTTGATTCCGAGACGGAGGATAATTGGATGTGGTTTCTCATTAATTTGCGTGATGCATTAGCTCAGCAAGATCGAAACATCACATTCATATCTGATCGGAACAATGGTCTTATTGAAGGTGTTTCTAAGGTTTTTTCAATGTGTGCACATTTTTACTGTATACATCAGTTATAGGTAAATATAAAAAAGAAAATACGAGGTACTGCGAACTTTCGAAAGAAGCTAATTCAAGATTTCATGCGTTGTGCATATGCTATAACAGTTGATGAATTTCAGAAGAACATTGATGCTTTGAAGAAGGAAGGTGGAGATGATGTCGCTAATTTTCTTAATAATTTTCGTCCAGAGAATTGGCCTTGTGCATATTTCATCGGTAAGCATTATGGTGATATGGCATCAAGTGTTGCGGAATCATTCAACTCTTGGATCCTAGAGGAAAGGCATTTACCGATAATTAATATGATGGATAAAATGAGGATCAAAATTATGAATTTCAATCCAAACAAACTTATTAAATCCGAAACATGTTCAAAGGAGTTGTGTCCTCATTTTAATAAATTACTGACTGAAAATTGGAACAAAGGGAGACATTGGAATATTAACCTCTCAAGTACACATATATTTGAAGTACATTCAAATGTGCGGGCCACGATTGACTTAGAAAAAAGAATTTGCTCTTGTAAGAGTTGCCAACTATGATGCTTTTCATGTTCTCATGATGTTTCTGTCGTAAAGAAGATAGGTGGAAGTATTTATGATCATATTGAGGATTATTATAAGATTTTTTCTACAAGAAATCACACTCATCACCTATAATTCCTCATCCTGATTTGATGTCACTAAAGATTCCATTACTTGAAAATCTAGTAATCCTTCCTCCATTAACAAAGAGACCGACAGGGAGGCCAAAAAATAAGAGAATAAAATATGTTGGAGAGGTCATAGTAAGAGAAGTAACTTGCTCCAGGTGTAGTAAAATAGGTCATTACAGATCCACGTGTAAAGAACCAATTTGATTCCTCTTAATATTGTTCAATTCATTCATTGTAACATGAGTTTTAAATAAAATCAATGAACATTCATATCTGAATAAATTATTGTAATTTTATTGTTGAGTTTTCATTTCTGTATTATTTATTTTGGAATGGAATCAACATAGAGTACACGCATGTTTTTATAAAGTACACGCATATTGATATGACCAAAATCTAATTCAATATATGTGTACTTTATGTATTCTACATGTAATTTTATGAAGTACAGTTGTTTGTCAATTTATAAAATACCATAAGTGCACGGGCTATTATATAATAGCGAGTGTAAGTATGGGTCGAACCCACAAAGATTTGTCAATTTTTTGTTCAAAGTAATTGTGATTGTCCAACTAGAGTGAATGGGATAGATAATGATTATGAAATACACAAAATAAAAGAAACTATGATAAATGAGGGTAACATAAGATATTTGTAAACAATTAGGAAATAATTAGGATTCGGGGTCCATTTTTCACGTAACTAATATTGCAAACTAATTTAATGCTGGCATTCCCTTTTTATAACTCAAATTAAGTCGACTCTCGTCGCGTTTAATTCGAAAAATATGACGGGTATGATCAAAATATTTTTAACGTCTCTAATAAACGGCTAATATCCCTATTCCCTTAGAAAATACAAGTTTTAAAGTTCGCAAATGTATTTAAACACGGACTATCAAAACAATCAAAGTGCAAGCATAATCCATTAATAATTACTACTTTTAAATCTCAAAACTTGATTTGACAAAACGATTTTGAATGTTTTAAAACACATTCTCGTATCGTTTTAAAATGAATACTGAATCTTTGATAACAATTAAAACACATAGGGAATAAACGAAAATCAAATTAATATGACAATATTAGTTAACTATCAGTGGAGAACCCAGGATTTTCGGGCAGTGGGTGTGGGATTCTTTTTCAAATGCAGGGGGGGTCAAGGGCGGGGGCCTCCAAGGCGAATTTTTTTGGTTTTGTTTTCCTTATTTTGCAATTTTTAACCCTAAAAAACTTGTGATTAATATTCACTAATCTTTTGCTCCTACGTAATAAATCAACATTTTTTAACAACAGGTACTTATTAAAATTAAAGTTTAATACAACTCTTAGCAACAACAACTAATTTTGAAGATAAATTAAAATTTCAGTATATTAATTTTGGGAACAAATTATTTTTAGGCAGCATCTCCAACAACAACAATAATTTCAACCTACTAATATAAATACTCAAAAAAATTCTGCGTACTGTGCTACAGCAACAAAAATTTCAAAAACAAAAACTAAAAAATTCACCAGAAATAACTAAAAATTTCAGCAACAAAAACTAAAAAATTCAGCAGCTAATTTTAGCATACCCAAAAAAATAACTAAGAATTTCAGCAACAATAACAATCAACAACAACCAATTAACAACTAATTTCATCAACAACTAGTTAACAACTAAAACTAATTTCTGCTATAATAACGATTAGCAGGAACAATTTCAGCAAAAATAACAACTAAAAACTATTAAACTTTAGAATTAACAACTAAAAATAATTTTAGATCTATTGAAAAAAATAACAACTAAAAGCAATTTCAGCAGCTGAAATTGAAAAAAAAACTATTCTAATGTGTCAATGAGATTTATTGGAAAAAAAACGTACTCAAAGGGTAAGGAATGGGGCTGGCAGGGGCGGCATCTGCTCTCTTCTTCCCGCCATCTGTTGTCGTTAATGTCGCTCGCATTGCCTCAATCTCTGCTTTCGGCAGCAGTGTTTGCGTGAGGGGGAGAGAAACAGGGGGCGGCGGCAGAAAGACAAGTGAAGATGAGAGAGGAAAGAAAGAGAAATGAGCGGGCGGAGCGGAGCAAATCTCTTAAGTTTGAGAGACGTTCTCCGTGTTTTTATTTTTAGGTTTTAAAACTTTACCTTATTTAGAAAACTGCCCCCATGTTCTTAACAGCTTATAAATAAGTCTACAAAAAAAATTACAAATACTAACAGGAAATTTTTGAAAAAACCGTGGGTGCGGTCGCCCCCATTCGGGATGGGGTACGTCCGCCCCAGTTATCTATGATAAACTTCACCTTAATCTTAATAGAATAATCAAGCTATCATAATGAAAGATAAATTGCAAGAATGAATAGAGATTTTCATTAATAAATCAAACTTACAAATAGTTCTCTCATAAAAATCTTTAATCCTCTAAAAAATGATAAATATTTGTCCCTCAAATTGAATACAATCCCTAAAAAATTACTCTCTCTAAAATTCTCTCCCAAAATAATGAACTAAAGGGTCTTATTTATAAGCTTAGGAATGAGGTATTTGAGTTGGTGTAAAACTCTCTTTGATTAGTTGTTGTTGAGTTGGTAATTATCTCATGGAGTCTTGGGAAGAGTTAGGGATAATTGAGAAGTCTTTTTTTTAAATAATTATCCCCAATTCATGTCACTATTCACACCACTATCTTTAATCGCATTTTTTACCTTCAAAACTTCAAAATCTCATTTTCGTCTGAACTTCAAAGTTATGAATCTTGTAAAGACTTTTTCGAAAAGATATGGCACGGTCTTAATGGACACTCGAACGATTTTATAAAAAATATTTAGTACAGCTGTGTCAACCGTGTCGTGTCATGTCATATCGCGACGTATTATAACAATTTTTGCACATCGACTCCTTTGTCGTCCACATTTCCCGGGTACTTGTAAAAATGCGAAATAAAAATAATTAATTCACATTTAGCGTCACAAATATTTAAAAATTATAAAATTACCCCTTTTTGCATTTTAGCCCCTGAAATTCATAAATTGCTCGTTTTAATCTGAAATTCAACCAAATTTCAGAGAAAACTTTATTTTGCCATAAATAAATATTTAAAAATTATTTTCAGGCCCATAAAGTTTGAAAAATTATAATTTCACCCCCTAGAATACTAAAATTATATTTTTATCTCAAATTTTATTCAGACTTGTATTTTTCTTTTATTTTATGAAAACGACTCTAAGAGCTCATTATTTATGATACAATGGGTCTAACAAGGTCTAAATTTGGGCATAATTCATACAAAATAATGCACTCATCAAATACCTTCAAACCTAAACTTTGCTAGTCCTCTAGCAAAACTAAAATTTTAAAAGCTGACTCACTCTAGTAGGAATCACGATTGCACTTAGCATGCGCAACAAGCCGTTAAACCCCTAGGTTACCTTAGCGGACGATTTTTATCTCATGAGGGTTTGCAGTGAATATACCCACAAAATTCAAAAACTTGACTTAATACAAATGACTCAAAAGTAATATAACCAAGTTTTAATGTAAACTTCATAAATATAGTAGAACCTCATTTTTTCTATCTCAACTTAACGTGTGTGTGTGTGCATGGTCAACATTACCGTCCATTTCAAAATATTTGATTGTTACATTTCTTATTCAAAAGTTTCTTTTGATTTTAAAATCTCATGGGATGCACTCACAATCGAACACTCAAAAATCGATTATTTTCTCTCGGTATATGTGAATAAAAGAGCAAGTTTAGATGAGCAAATTTCACATATACATGATAAAAAACAGACTCCTTTTTTTATAATGGATGAATATGATCTCATGAACGAAAAATCATTTACTTTTTGAAAAAATTGAATCACACCATAAATTCTATTCATCTTCTCTCGACACTATATATAACTAACTTCACTTGAAATCGATTAGGACTTTCTTAGGTTGTATTATAGGTTCGGATTTGCCTAGAAAGAATATTTTTTTGGAGTTCAAAATTTTTGAGAATATAGAGGGGGAGTTTCGGTATTTTGACTTTTTGGCACTTTTTCTCACCCCCCATTTTTCTTCTCTCTTTCCTTTTTCTTTTCGACTCATTTTTTTTCTTATTTTTTTTCACACATCATTCTTTTGCAACTTTTTTTTCAACCGTAATTTCACCCTAGTATTCTCAGAAAATGGGTATGACTTCTTTTTATGCGGTTTAGACTCCCAGTTGGAGTTAGGTAGGATAATGGGTTTTCAACAAAAATGCATATTTTCTTTTTGGCTCAAATGGGATTGCAACGGAATAATGAAAAAAATATTGGAGTTTAGGCTTAATTTTGGGCTTTCAAACGATGCCCTAATCTCATTTCTAAAGTTTCGTTAAGTTGATTTGTGTCTCAAGACAACTTACTAAGATTTCTGGTGCGTAAGATTCACATTTTGACTTTTTGTTTTCAATAATCTAACAAAACAAAGAATTTGAGATATTTTAACTCGGGCTGATTTAAATCTCTCGAAAACTATGAATGGCACAAAATCTCACCAGGTTAAAATCTCCACAATTATTCGTTAAGCATATTAACTTTCGCATGAATATCCATTTTTTATCATATTATATGGCTAATGTGTAAAAAAATTCATAAGTGGAGAGATCCATGAATTAATTCTATATTGAGAAATCATTTCAAAACTCAATTATATTGAAAATCTTTTTGAATTTTTTGAAATTTTTCTGATTTTTTTTCTTCAAAATATCATCCTTACCCCCAAACCTAAATTTTACATTGTCCTCAATGTATGATCAAATAAAAATATAGACAAAGAAAATAAAGTAAAAAAGAGAAATGACGATATTACCTGTGAAGTTCACTTTGCTACCAACATCCAAAGTAATAAGTGTATGTTAATAAAAATAAATACAAAAACAAGAAAAAAGAAAAAAAAGACTACACTAATAATATGCAAACCTATGAAAATTACCATCATCACCATAAATTAATAATCGAAACAGTTATGGGTCATTCCAAATAATAAACTTTGTAGCAGTAAGTGTCAAAACATCATAAATTTTAGAGTATAACCGCACAACACAAATTTCAACCATAAATCCATTATTATAATAGTGTGCACTGACATCATTAGTAATAAACAAATTTGAATCACACGAATCATATGTCGATGCATTACATCGGGGTAGCAAATTAAAATAAGGATCCAAATATTTATTATCCCTTTTCCGAAAGTAGTCACGTAAAATTGGGGATGCATACTCCACTCCTAAATGTGAGATTTTATGAAAAGCGTTGGAATAAGAGGTATCATGGGGGGATACACTTTCTTCATAAAAAATAGGAGGACCATCATAAATATTTGAAGTATCACTAAAATCGGATGATGAATCCTCAAATAAATTTTCCCACATATAAGAAGAATCCGTATTTTTCTCACTTAAACTAGGAAAAAAATCTCGACAAAAATTAACATCCAAATCATCACAACTATTATATGTGTCAAGATTGTCAATTTGATCCTCCTCACATGATTGATTATTCCCATTTAATTCATGATTATTTTTAAAAATAGCATCATTATACCTTTTGTTTACATCTTTTCAATTGATACACTTTGTTGGACAAATAGTAATTACAGGGGTTGGATTCTCGTCCATACCTTCTTTAATTTTTGAAATGACTACTGACCCATCTAACTCAAATTGAAATACATAGTCATCTAAATTTTCAGTATTTTGTAAAAACACTTCAACGGGATCAATTGAGGAATATGAGAAAGATGCCGGGATAATAATATGAGGATCACCCATTGTAATTTACAATGCATGATTTTTTTTTTATAATTTAGAATGCAAAAGCAATTATAATTGACTCAAAATCTATTTTGACAACCCATACTCTTTGACAATGGAGAATTTAAAAGACGATTAACTCCAGTTATCGCCTCAAATCCCGCTTTTTCCTCCAAGTAGGTGGTCGATACGAAGACTTATTAAAAACCACCAATCCTAGACAAGGTAAAACGGAATAGATTTGATAAGTTCGCGTTGTAGTGGCTTTTAATTCTAGCGTCGTTAAGAGTTTTGCCCTTAAGTCAATTTATGCAACGTGCTAAAGTGCGAAATTAAATCACATAGGAGGACACAAAAATGTACCTCCGACGTGGAGTTTTTACGATCACTTGCTTACACCCGGCCGAAGTTTAAATTGACTTATATCGGAAAAAAATTCGCCTATGTTTCAGTCGTCCCCGAGAGTTCATTGTGCTCATGACAAGATTGCACGAGTTTTCTTAACGTTCGATCACCGTTGCAAACATTTTTTCCTTCACTTTTCCTTTTTTTTTTCTTCTTTTTTGCCGAATGTGCTTCTGAAAAAAAAACACAAAATAAACTACATCAAACGTAAAGTGCAACACACACAAAAAAATAATAAGGAAAAGAAAAGAAAAAATTAACACAACACGCGCACTAATGGTGTATTCAACACACAAACAAAAATGACCAAGCACACTTATGAAACATTTTTTTATTACTTTTATTATGGAAATTACTACTGGAAAAAAAATGAATTTTTGGATTTTTTTTATGGACTAATGACTAAAAAATGAATCTGGAAATTTCCAGATTTTTTTTTTTGACTTTTTTTTTCTTTTAGGATATACTAGTGAAAAAAGTAAAAAAAAAAACTAGTCTGAAAGTCACAATTCTTAAAAAAAATCGAACAAATTCCCGACAACGGCGTCAAAAAGTTGTTTGTCGATTTATAAAATACCGCAAGTGCACGGGCTATTATAGAATAGCGAGTGTAAGTACGGGTCGAACCCACAGAGATTTGTCAATTTTTTGTTCAAAGTAATTGTGACTATCCAACTAGAGTGAATGGGATAGATAATGATTATGAACTACACTAAATAAAAGCAACTACGATAAATGAAGGTAACACAAGATATTTGTAAACAATTGGGAAATAATTAGGATTCGGGGTCCATTTATCACGTAACTAATATTGCACATTAATTTCATATTATCATTCCCTTTTTATAACTCAAATTAAACTGACTCTCGCCGCTTTAATTCGAAAAGTATGACGGTTATGATCAAAATATTTTTAACGTCTCTAATAGACGACCAAAATCCCTATTCCCTTAGAAAATAAAAGTTTTAAAGTTCACAAATGTATTTAAGCATGGACTATCAAAACAATCAAAACGTAAGCATAATCCATAAAAAATTAGTACTTTTAAATCTCAAAACTTGATTTGACAAAATAATTTTGAAGGTTTTAAAATACACTCTTGTGTCGTTTTAAAATGAATACCGAATCTTTGATAACGATTAAAACAAGTAGAGAATAAACAACAATCAAATTAACGTGATAATATTAGTTAACTATGATAAACTTCATCCTAATGCTAATAGAATAATCACGCTATCATAATGAAAGAGAAATTGCAAGAATGAGTAGAGATTTTCATTAATAAATCAAACTCACAAATAGTTCTCTCAAAACAATCTTCAATTCTCTAAAAAATGATAAAGATTTGTCACTCAAATTGAATGCAATCCCTCAAAAATTACTCTCTCTAAAATTCTCTCCCAAAATAATGAACCAAATGATCATATTTACACGCTTAAGAATGAGGTGTTTGGGTTGGAGCAAAATTCTCTTTGATTGGTTGTGGTTGAGTTGGTAATTATGTCATGGAGTCTTTGTAAGAGTTGGAGATAATTGAGAAATCTTTTTTTTAAAATAATTATCCTCAATTTTGGCACTATTCACGTTGTTATTCACAGCACTATCTTTAATCACATTTTTGAACTCCAAAACTTCAAAATCCTATTTTTGTCTGAACTTCAAAGTTGTGAGTCTTGTAAAGAACTTTCCGAAAATATATGGTACGGCCTCAACAGACACTCGAACGATTTTATAAAAAAATATTTAGTACAGTTGTGTCAATCGTGTCGTGTCGCGACGTATCGTAACAATTTTTGTACATCGACTCCTTTGTTGTCCACATTTCTGGGGTACCTGTAAAAATTCGAAATAAAAATAATTAATTCAAATTTAGGGTCACGAATATTTAAAAATTACAAAATTACCCTTCTTTGCATTTTAGCCCCCGAAATTCATAAATTGCTCGTTTTAATCCGGAATTCAACTAAATTTCCGAGAAAATTTTATTTTGCCTGGATAAATATTTAAAAATTATTTTCAGGCCCATAAAGTTTAGAAAATTATAATTTCACCCCCTAGAATACTAAAATTGTATTTTTAACTCAAATTGTATTCAAACTTGCATTATTTTATTTTACGAAAATGACTCTAAAAGCTCATTATTTATGATACAGTGGGTTTAACATGGCCTAAATTTGGGCATAATTCATACAAAATAATATACTCATCATATGTATATAAGTGCATGTACTATTTAGAAAATGATTTTGGACGTACAATGTGTTTGTACTTTATAAAAAACACTTAGGTCACTCATATTCTTAAATTTCTATGAGTATTATGGTCTGTGTCAGCAGCATTATTATACGAGTATTTCAATATGTGTGTATTTTATGAATTATGCGTGTACTTTATGAATTACACGTGTACTATTTAAAATACACACATTTAAATAATGATTTGGGGCAATACCTTGTGCGTGTACTTTATAAAAACATGCGTGTAATATAATTTGAAAAATTATTTTGGACACTACAATGTGCTTGTGCGTTATAAAAAACACTTAGGTCACTCATATTCTTAAATTCTTATGTGTGTTATGGTTCGCGCCAGCGGCAATATTATATGAGTATTTTAATATGCGTGTACTTTCTGTATTATGCGTGTACTTTATAAAGTATACGCATAATATATAAAGTACACGCATTTAAATAATAGTTTGGGACAATACCTTATGCGTGTACTTTGTAAAAATATGCGTGTATTATAATTTAGAATAGATACAATCATAATTTGACATATTTTGACAATACAATCATATTTTGACATACCAAATTTTTGCAATAAATGAATGTAATATTAATGTATACATTTTTTACATACCCATTTTTTGACATACACATTTTTTTACATATTTTGACAATACAATGTGGTTAGTTCTTTTTTTTTATGTGTATGTAGCACTTCAGCAAAGTACACGCATTTTAGTCAAATACACGTGATCATTTTTCCTAATGTTCATGTGTACTTTACCATATTTGCTTGTACTTTACATTTTCACACTATATCATGGTTCAAGACAGCACTATATTATGTAGATTTTAGTGTATGATGTAAGTCACAATACATGCATGAAAGAAATAAAATTTCTATTAAAATAAAAAAATAAAGTACAATTTTTTCACATAACAAAAGCTGAAAAAAATAAAGAAAGCTTCTATTAGGGAAAGTTATTAAAGGCATCTACGGTGTCAGGAAGATGGTCAATTAAATTCGAGCATACTCGAATTTCATCTTCTATGATAGCGACAAGACCTTCATGATGCACCTTCTTCTCCTTCATCTTTGTAATTTTCAATGGAATTTCTTGTGTATAGAAAGACATGGGGTCTTCATGTGTTTCAGGAGGGTCCTCATCCACATCGAATAAATCTATGGGATTGGGTGGAAGTCCAGAGTAACCTTCCCTCACTTATGTTTGAAACTGCTCAAAGGCAGTTTCATATGAGGAAAGATTTTTCACAATTTTTTTTTATTTATTTCATCTTTCTCAATAGCAGCTCATAACTTTTCTACTGGGATACTCATTGTCTAATCTTTACCCTAGATGTAATGGTTAAGTAAGGAACAAATATTACTCTTTCATAGGAAAAGTTAAAGCTATTTATTTCTTTGACCATAAGTAGTTGGAATAGTGAGTGGTTGAGCTTAATAAATTATTTTTGGTTATTATGTCGTATTGAATAAGTACATACATTAGTTTTATTTCTACGTGTTGAATGGTTCACGCCAGCAGTACAATTTTTTTACTAGAAATTATATGGAACTACATTGAATAATATATATATATATATATATATATATATATATATATATATATATATATATATATATATATATATATATATATATATATATATATAAGAGAGAGAGAGAGAGAGAGAGAATTACAATCATCTGTTATGAAAAAATTTCAAAAAAAAATTTACAAGTTCCTCTATTAACAATCATGGAATAAAAATTCATTAGCTATATATGATCTTTGTTGGAGAATTTCATCATCTTCAAATGATGTTTTGAGAGCATTTCCTTTGGCAATTTGTTCCATGTAGTATATACAATACACCCTACTGTCAACACTGAAATTAAAATAAAACAAATATATCAGTTAGCATAATGTGAATGAAATTTGTTGAAATGTAACTTGATGAATTATGCGTGTATTTATTCAAGATTTTTTTATCTTACCTTTTATTTTGTCTCGAGCATTCATTATTTTTTTAGTAGTTCAAAATTTATATCATGACTCAAGAGCCATTCAATTTTTATTTTTTTCTCGTTGGATAGATCATGTTCCAATTCTATCCCTTCAAAGGATCTTATTATTATACCTCTTTGACTTATTTGTGGCACTTGGTCCTTCAATTTGTAAAACTTTTCTTTGAAAACAGAAAACTGCTAAGAGGAAAAACCATGAGTATAAAAAATACATAAGTGCATGTAATGTAAATAAGTTTAGGGCGTAACCATTTTATTGGGCCCATTGTAGGATAATGAGGATTGATTTATTTTCAACGGGCATAGAGAGTTTATATGGACAACTTTATTTGTATATAACTAACAACAAAAAATGGCATGCATCATCATCAATTGAATGTCTCATAGGAATGAAAAGAATATCAGAAATTCCAAAAAATTCTAAAATGTGCTTCTCTATTTGTTCTTTTTGCATTTCATGATCATTAAGTCGAACAGGCTCCTGTTAAAAGTAATAGATTTGTTAGTGAGATAAGTATGATGATATATATTTTTAAAAAGATGGATAATACTTTAGGTTTTATTTTCCTTACCCAAGCATATAAGTTAAAAGCGTGCGTCGGTCGAAGCCCATTTTTTTTCATTTTTGTCTCCATTAAACGGGAGAAGCATTGAATTATCTGGTTCGATATTTCTTCGTCTTTTAGCAATTCCTTAATATCGTTCGCACAAACGAATGCATCTTCCATCGTAAAGAGACAATTGCTGAATTTCAATACAGAAAATAATGTTAGAAGAATAATTGAAACATGTATATAATATATGATCATATAATAATATGCGTGTATTTTATCTTTATGCGTTTACTTTATAAATTACACGGATAAAGTTTCATACAAAAATGCGTGTACTTTATAAAAATAAGCGTGTACTTTATGAAATGATTATACTTAATAAAGTACACGCATAAAGTTAGATAAAAAAATGTGCGTACTTCATAAAAATAAGCGTGTACTTTATGATATGGTTGTACTTAATAAAGTACTTTATGACATGCGTGTACTTTATAAAGTACACGCATAAAGTAAAATGCAAAAATATGTGTACTTCATAAAGAGATGCATGTACTTTATAAAGAACACGCATAAAGTTCAATACAAAAATAAACAATCTCTATACACTATAAAATGCTAAACAATGCATTTAACACACTCTCAAACCTAAGGCCATCCACGTGGCTGGCCAATCTCTAGAGAAATGAAAAAAAGGATTTGAAAGTCCACGTGGATGTCTTCGTCTATTCCCCCTCTTTCTCACCCCGTTTATTAATCTCCCCAAATCACATCTACAACTCATTTCATATTCCTATCTCTCCCTCTTCTCCTACCCATAATAAATTTAACACAATTCATCCCACTTTTTTCCATAGAAAAATAAACCGAACAATCTCACTTTTTCCAATTCAATCAGGTCTCTCTCTCTATAAGTCTGATTAGTATCGAGTTCAATAGTCAAGTTTTGTAATGTCTCATAGATTATTTTCAGGTTCCATTTGTGAGAATTCAAATGGCCATCGGAAAAGTTGAAAAAGCGGCCATACAACAAACACCTACGCCTGAGAAGAAGGTCAAGGCTCCTAAAGTGAAGAAGGCTAAAACCATCAAGACCTATTCTCACCCTTCTTACTTTCAAATGATCAAGGAGGCTCTGATAACTTTATTAAGAAAAAAGGGTTCAAGGCCAGACTCTATTGCCAAGTACATAAATGAGAGGCACAAGTCGGTTTTACTCGCAAATTTCAGGAAAATATTGGGGCTTCAATTGATGAAATTTATTGCCAAGGAAAGTCACATTTTTTCATCTGGGTTTTGGATATCTTTATGCGGGTTGGGTTCTTTTTATTTCTTAGTTTTAGTGATTTTTAATGTCAGATTTCTTTAGTTGATGACAAATATGAAGGAAATGAAAAATGAATAAATTGCAATTGGGTCCTTCTCGGTTTTGGATGCATAATTTAGTTTTAAAGTTGATTTATTTATATTTCATTTTTTCTTCCTTTTTTGCTATTATGTGTACAAACTTGATCAATTCACGTGCCTCCAATGTCATACTTTGTCTATTATTCATGTCTTGATATATCTGTAAAATGCAGTTGAGCTGTTCTTTCATACTTCATATTTTCTTTATTTTTCTGGGAAATAAGACATTCAGACTTCGAGGTGTCGATGGCTCATCATGCAGCTACTGGACTCCTTATTTTGTTTTCTTACATTTTCAGGTATGTTTTGAAGGGATTAGCTCATTATTTATTCATTTTTATTGTTGTGTGAATTTAACAGAAGACAACATCCAACTTTTGATCTTGATCCATCTCTAAATTTTTTACATTTGTATTGTGCTGCTTCTCATTCAGGTTCCCTCGAGTTGGTTCAGTTGTTCTAGCCCTCCATGAAGGGAGTGATTTTTTTTTTACAAATTGGGAAGATGTCCAAGTACAGTGGCTGCGAAAGAATTACTAGCATTTCTTTTGTTGTTTTTGTTATGTCAGGGTTTATACTTCGACCGATGTATTATCCCTTCTAGATACTTTGGAGTACAAGGTCAATTCAGTTTGTAGTATCATCATGGCTTTCATTAGTTTTATATATTTAAATAATTGATGAGTGCTGGTATTTTGTCATATTTTATGTACTTTTCATAGACTAAAGCAGTAGTGAAAACAATTGTTGAAACACGAATCATTTCTCGAAAAATTGTATATAAAATAAAATGAATTTCTAATACAAACACACACAGACTCTGTGTATGACTTGGTAATAACCAAGCATAACATTGAATCTCAATTTGGAAGGATAAAAAAATCCTTAAAGTGCCTTCCTCTCTTGTGACCTTTCAGACTCTCTTTGCACGCAAGTCTCTCTCTCTCTACTACCCTTACATTTTCTCTCTTTCCCTCTCTATATTTTTTTCCTCAATACAAACCAACACATTCAAAAACCGATGCCCTCGCATCTCCTTTCACTTTTCTCTATTATATGATTGGGATGTGAAATGGACCAATTTCTCCCATTCTCTTTCTCATATTTCCCATGTTCTTCATTTATCTCTTCCAATAAATAAATGGAGACCAAGCATTTCGACCGCTGACCACGTCATATCATAACAACCACCACAGTTAGTGTCGATCCATCACATATATCTTCCACAATGACCATGTTTGTCTCTCATTCAATTGAAGTAGAAAAAAGGAGAAAAAATTGAGATAATTTTTAGGATGATGTGGGTTGGAAGGAAAATATAAGTTGAAGATACCTAACATTGACCATTTCATAGTTCTTCGGTTCAGTATGGGTATTTTTGTTATAGATAGACCCGAGAGGCAACCCAAATGCTGATAATATATAATCTATTTATGATGAATAAGGTTTTCCCATTTTAAATGTGAGAAAGTTCCGTATAGACTTTCAATGCATTGTAATGTTTATATGTATGTATATTTCCGCTCTTTTTCCCCCTTAAAAATGAGACTTGACCATAATTGCATTCTATCATCGAGTTTTTACAATCTGATAATTCCTTTAAATATTTCATAAAACAAGAGTCGAAGAATCGGTGATTGGTGCTTGGTTGAGAAAACTGCCCGACCATGATAAATTTACGGCGGGATACAATTTGAATATGATACTTTGATTTGTAGGTGGTAGTGACTTTCAATGAAAAGATCTTGGTGACTAACCATAAATTCGCAAAGAGTCGGTGTCAATCATAGGGTTGATTAAATTTGGGACTAATCAAGTGGATGGAATAATGGAAACCACTAAATCTTCACTAACAATAAAATAGACTTGACAGACTTCAATTTCAAATCGAAGTGATAATGGTTACATAACATGGAAATCTGTTTTATTGTTAGTGAATATTTTTCAAGTGTAGATCTGCACAACCATTCATGAGCTGGAGACTTAGTAGATAAATGGTTACAAAGTCTCTTCCACTGTGGCTTTATGCAGCCATTTTTTAGGGAAGGAGTCAAGGCCCTACAACATCTGAGAACTATGAAGAATTTAATTTGAAGGTGTATTGCATTTATATATTTTTTTGGTTCCTTAGTAGTTGTTTAGTGAGAAAAAGTGCGTATTAATTTGTTTTTCTTTTCATTTCACTCATATTAATGTTTAACTACTTCAGTGTTTTAATGCAGCACTGAGAACATCTATTTCACTTCAAGCTGCTCTAATACACTTTATATAGATTTTTTCTTTCCTTTTCCTTTCTATGTTATTATTGGATATTATGTTTTCATTTTTTTGGTGTTTTAACATGTATACGAGAGTAGCTCATTGGCATCCAAATAGTGTAATACATGTTGGTAATGATTTATCTATGTTATGCTTATTTCTATAGTGTCAATGAGTATCATATTTTAATTAACTATTTTTAATTTGTGTTCAATGTACAATCATTAGTTCGATCCATGTTTTTTTATTACTTATGTTTCTCACATTGCGACTCGCCCGCGCATCGTGCGGGTTTACAACTAGTCTAATCTAATACCTAAATATAATTTTGGTGTCTCTTGTGAGAGGATTGGTATTAGATTGACACGTGGCTTCAATGTAAATTACATTAATCTTCCCCTACACCCTCTCTCCTCACCCGGCCCTCAGTCCATCTTTACATTTCTGTCCCTCCCATTTCTCCATATCCCCCCAACTATATCTCTCCTCATCCTTCTCTCCATTTCCCCATTTTTTTATATTGCTCCCCCCTATGGCCTCTCTCCTTACCCGTCCCTCAGCCCGTCTCTCCATATCCCCCAACTACCTATCTCCTCATCCATGTCTCCATTTTCCACTCCTACATTCATTATCTCTTATGAGTATAAAAATGTTAAACTCATCAGAAATATTTCTCACACATACATCTACTCTCCAGTTCCATCGGTATTGTTCCTCTGTCTCTGTTATTGAAATGTGTGTATATGTAGTTTTTGTTGAATGAATTTAGGTTTTTCTACATTAATTTTCAACTTTTTTAGGATTGTAATGTCATTTCCCCCCTTTGTTGATTTTTAATTTCGTTCATGATTTTCCTTCTCTGCATATTGATGAGTTTGTACGTATATCTCCTAATAATGATAACATTGTCTTTATGTCAATCTCGAAGTTCATTTATAATGAAACCATTTATCATATCGTCATATCACAATAGATCCTGCAAATACATCATTTGGATTACATATCCATCTTCTATTATCCAAATACTTTCATTTCAGAAAAATTTAATTCATTTCATGTTAGAATATATTGATGCTGCTGTTTTGAAATCAAATATCTTTTTTAACGTATATGTGGCCAATGCAATTTAACCTGGACTTTGTTAGCCAATAATTCCGATTGATGCCTAATTTTCGGTTTAAATGGTTATTTTCTATACCATAGACATCAACTCAAGAGCACCGCATATTTGCAAGGCTGCTCAAAATTTATATGTCAAAAAAGAAAAAAATTCATCTCATCGAGAATCAACAGTTAAACAGAGGTGTGTAATACGAATATTTCATATACTTAGACATTTATCAATCATTTACACAATTAAATATTCATTTTAATTATTGTTATATGCTATTGTAGCACTATTAGGTCGATAATGGCGTTCATCAACCAAAGTAATGTAGGCAATGTCATAGATGACTCATCAGATAATTTCGAAATGCAAAGAACTTAAGAGGAGGTTTAAGAACTTCAGGATTTACAACGCATACATTCATATATATAAAACAGTATATGAAATCTCAAAATTCATTGCTTGTGACGGGCTGCTAAATTACTCATTTATCTTTACAGATTTAAAATTAAGTAAGGAGTCTCTCAATGACCTTAATACTTTTGGTAAATTTTTACATGGGTTTGTTATATTGACTTTTAAAAGTATAAAATAATGTATCATCTATTGTCTAATTTGAAATTGTCTTCTTTATTTTCTTACAGGTTTATGGGGAATGAGAAGATGTGGATGGATATTGAGGGTTATGGGTACAATTCAAACAAGCTTTGTCAAAATGTCTCTTATTCGATAGTTTTTATATGAACCCATTGATATTCTTGCAAGAAACTGATTCATATATTTAAGTCACTTAATATTATGGATGGGGAGGTTAATTAATTTTTAGCCTGTTCAAATTAGGTATTGTGTAACTTCAATTTTTCTATATCTACCTAACAACCAATGATGTCATTCACAAATGTTTTGGGTCTTTTGATTGCCATATCGCCAGTTGAGGATCAGCATGCGCGGGACTCGGTCGTCAAAAAAAGAGTTTTACAACTTAAAAATCAAAGGCAATACATCGTTACTTTTCAAATTGTTTTCTTATTTCAAATAATATATATATATATATATATATATATATAAACCTGTAATCAATTACTTCATACTACATTATACAGGGTTGAAACGATTTCAATCACTCTATGGGCCAATGAAACATCGCTAATAACTGAACATATATGCAATCAATTCAAAGATAATTTAATGATTGCCATTACTTCAACTACAGTCAGACAATTTAGAGGTATGTGAAATTTTATATGTTTATTATCTTAATTATTACATACACATATTTACGTATCAACTAAAAGTTCATCATCAAATATTATTTTCGGCCTGCACATCAATTGGTGGTTAAAAGAATAAATGATGTGTGAGAATTATTTGAACAATCACATACGTGATCAATAGTTTATAGAAACGAAAAAAAATAATCCTTAGTGTTTTTTATTCGTACCTAAACTTTTGATTGAAGTGATTGCAATCATAATTGGTCCTGTGAGTGCACATTTAACATTTAAGAGTCTAATAAATATATATGAGACATCGATGTTTTAAATTATTATTTTTCCCTTGCTTATGCGAAATCAACTGAGAAGATTTCATGGCCTGCAGAATCATGGGTAAAATAGAGATACTTGCAAAACTATTTTGCCCTTGCTTCTGACTTATATCTACTATTCCTTTCACATTAATTTTTATTCCCCTGTGGATTGCAATTACATCAAAGCTATTATAACGATCATCACTTTAACAATACAAATGGATTAATTTGTAGTCCAAATTGTAGATATCGGATCATATGGATTGCCCTACCAAGGCCATTGGAAGATGGCACAAGAAATCCGATGAAAAAATGATCGGAAGGCAGAATAAGGGAATTGTCTACAAAGAAGATAGGGACTACTGTTACTGCTTCGAAGGCGAAACCTGCTACAAGAGGGGATGGAACTACACACAGCCCAAGGGCTGCAAGTGAACTTATAATGGATAATTTAACAAACACCCTACCACTTATAATGTACTCATGTTCATGATTAATGCTACTTACTAGAAGAAATATTCATATGAAATTTGAGTTCTCAAAAAAAAATTTGAGTTATGTTGTAGTTTTGATACCATGCTTAATAGAAAAGAGAATTTACTGGTAATACCCGTTTCTTTTTTCAGTTGATAAACGGGACATAAATGGACCAACCAAAAAACAAGATGAGATGGACATCAAAATATTTATTGTAAGTACATTTTATTAATTCAACGCAAAGTATCATAACAATTGTTCCAACATGTTGCACGAAATATGAAATGTACACAATGCGGGTACATAATAGATGGATCACAAATCTTTCGGTCCTCTTCATTTTTAAGAAAAAACATCTGCATAAAATGAACACTTTTCACTGGTATAGGTATGCTTCCACATTTATACTTAGATCATTATGGCATCCTGGGCTCAATACAACGATTTTGCTTTTTCTTGGCAGTAACGTACACCGATACATCCACAGATTGTTGGAACACAGCTGTTATCCAACAGCTGTTGTTACCTTTAGCTGTTGCAAGAACTTGAAAAGCCTTTAAGGCAGTCCCACATCGGTGGGAAGGAAAATTTGTGGTGTGTTAATATACAATTTTTTGGGAACAAAGGTTCAACCCTTTGGGCATTCAAGTTTTTGTGGGTATGTGGGGCAGACCCAATGGGCCAAGTCACACGCGCGCCGCCGCCGTCCGGCCGGCCCGGCCCGTGCCCGTGTCCGTGTCCGGGTCTTGGGCTCATTAAGAATTAATTTTTTGGACAAATAAATTAACGTTTTTTGGGCCTTAAAAATTATTTTTTAACGGTAATTAATTCCGAAAAAAGTAAAACGTGGTTTACTCCGTGTTGATTTCTTCAACCGAGTTGCCCACTTCTTCCAGTTTTTTCTCCACGTTGTTTCCAACGTCTCTTTTCTTTTTGCCCCATAAAAGAGCTGGTTGCCTCTGGTTTTGGCACACAGTTATCTTCTTCCAACACGAAAATTTTCTCTACAATTCTGAAAAAACTTCTTTCTCCCAGAATACTATTTCCAGAATAATTAATCTCATTACAGATTAATTATAGAATCGAGCAATTAATACAGAATGGGTGTATACAGACCGGATTAATTCTTGTGCTATCAATCCGTAATTTAATTGGAGGCTGTTTTATCCTGGGGGTGACGGGGCTGCACACTGTCAGCACAATTAGAGGCAGAGCCGCGAAACACCTTAAAGAGAGCGACCTAGTCCGCGACTCAGCCGTGTTCTTCGCTGTCCAGTTTCCGGAATTCTTATATTATTTTTTTGCCCCAGAATTATTTGCTCCAATTGGGTAATTTCGTTCCTGAATTTAATTCTGCATTTAATTGTTTATTACTGCAACAACAATTTTAAGGTGTTCTTATTCTGCCATGGACGAAATTAATTCCAGTAACCTAAATAAGCCTTTCAAATATGAAGGCACTCATTTTAAACGTTGGAGCAAAAAATTGCTATTTTATTTAACTACGAAAAAGGTCGCATCATGTGTTCAATTTGACAAACCCGTAGTTAATAATCCACCTACTGTTGAGGAAAGAAAAACAATTAGAACTTGGGAGGAAAATGATTTTTTGTGCAAGAATTATATTCTGAATGCTCTAAGTGACGAACTTTATGACTATTATGCCAATTATAAAACTGCGAAAGATGTTTGGGACGCACTTTTTAAAAAATATGACACGGAGGAGGCGGGTGCTAAAAAATATGCCGTCAGCCGTTATTTGAAATTTCAAATGACGGATGACAAATCTGTTGTTGCTCAAACCCATGATTTGCAAATGATTGCCCATGAAATTATTTCCGAGGGCATGGCTTTAGATGAGCAATTTCAGGTGGCTGTGATTATTGATAAATTGCCTCCACTGTTCAAAGAGTTTAAAAATATTTTGAGGCATAAGTCTAAAGAATTCTCACTAGAGTCATTAATTACTAAATTGAGAATTGAGGAGGAATCCCGAAAACAGGACTATAAAGATGAAATTCTTGTTGTGTCTAACAACAAAAATCAGAAAAAGAACCACACTCCAGTTGTTTTAAAGGCAAACGGAAAAAATATGAAAAATCAGAAAAAGAGCCACAACCAGAATTTTAAAAATCAGACTCAGACTCAGAATAAGTATAAGAACCCTGGAAATGGACAGTCTAGCAACTCGGGACAGTTTCTCTGTTTCAAGTGTGGCAAGCCTGGACATATGGCTCGCAAATGTCGCAATGTGCCACAAGCACAAGCGAATTTGACCGAAGAGGACCTATGTGCTATGATTTCAGAAATCAACATGGTTAGCGGTGCCGAAGGGTGGTGGTTGGATACTGGCGCTTCCCGCCATATCTGTTATGACCGTAGTCTGTTTAAGACTTATTCTGAGACTGCAGATAAGAAGGTGTTGTTGGGTGATTCTCACTCCACTGAGGTTGCTGGTACTGGAAATGTGGAATTGAAGTTCACTTCGGGAAAGACTATTATCCTCAAAGATGTTCTTCACACTCCCGAGATAAGGAAAAATTTGATTTCGGGCTATCTTCTCAACAAAGCTGGCTTTACTCAAACTATTGGTGCTGATTTATTTACTTTGACCAAAAATGGAATTTTTGTAGGCAAGGGTTATGCCACTGATGGGATGTTTAAATTGAATGTTGATGCAATGAATAAAATTTCTCCTTCTGCTTATATTGCTTGTTCATTTAATATTTGGCATGCTAGGCTTTGTCATGTTAATAAACGACTTGTTAAAAATATGAGCACTTTAGGATTAATTCCCGAATTATCATTAAATGATTTTGAAAAATGTGAATGGTGTAGTCAAGCAAAAATCACTAAGACACCACATAAATCTGTTTTTAGAGAATCTGAACCACTTGATTTAATTCATTCGGATATTTGTGAATTGGATGGTGTCACAACTAGAAATGGCAAACGTTATTTTATAACTTTTATTGATGATTGTTCCGATTATTCATTTGTGTATTTAATGAAAAATAAAAGTGAAGCGTTTGACATGTTTAAAATTTTCCTTAATGAAATTGAAAATCAATTTAATCGGAAAATAAAAAGGTTACGTAGTGATAGAGGCACCGAATATGATTCTGGATCATTTATTGAATTTTATAAAACCCACGGTATTATTCACGAAAAAACTGCCCCTTATTCGCCCGAAATGAACGGTAAAGCCAAAAGAAAAAATAGGACATTAACTGAATTAGTAGTGGCTATTTTATTAAATTCCGGGGCTGCCTCACATTGGTGGGGTGAAATTATTTTGACTGTGTGTCACGTGCTTAATAGAATTCCTAAGACTAAAATGAAAATATCTCCTTATGAAATTTGGAAAAATATTAAGCCCAACGTATCATACTTTAGAACGTGGGGGTGCTTAGCCTATGTACGTATACCCGACCCTAAAAGGTCTAAATTGGCAAGTAGAGCATATGAGTGTGCTTTTATAGGCTATGCTATTAATAGCAAAGCATACCGATTTTATGACTTGAAAAATCAAGTAATTATTGAATCAAATGACGCCGATTTTTATGAAGATAAATTTCCTTTTAAATTAAGGAATAGTGGGGGCGAGTCATCCACTAATATTTCTTTAAATAAAAATAAAGAAAATAATGAATCCATTTTAGAAATTCGAAAAAGTAAAAGGGCTCGTGTAGAAAAAGATTTTGGTCCCGACTTTTATGCTTACACCTTAGAGGAGGATCCTAACACTATTCAAGAAGCCTTATCTTCTTTAGATGCCGATTTATGGCAAGAGGCTATTAATGATGAAATGGATTCTTTGGAAACAAATAAAACTTGGCATTTAGTGGACCTTCCTCCTGGATGTAAAACAATTGGGTGTAAATGGATTCTTAAAAAGAAATTAAAACCTGATGGCACTGTTGAAAAATATAAGGCACGTCTTGTTGCTAAAGGTTTTAGACAAAGAGAAAATGTAGACTTTTTTGACACATTTTCACCCGTGACTAGAATAACGTCTATACGTGTACTATTTGCTATAGCTGCCTTAAATGATTTAATTGTACACCAAATGGATGTTAAAACTGCTTTTTTAAATGGAGAATTAGAAGAAGAGATTTATATGGATCAACCTGAAGGTTTTATTGTACACGGTCAAGAAAATAAAGTATGTAAATTAGATAAATCTCTTTATGGACTCAAACAGGCACCTAAACAATGGCATGATAAATTTGACAGCCTAGTCATCTCTAATGGGTTTAAAATTAATGAAAGTGACAAATGCATTTATTATAAATATGTTGAGAACATTTGCACTATCATATGTCTTTATGTTGATGACTTGCTTATTTTTGGTTCCAATAATCATGCCGTAGAAAATGTTAAATCATTATTATGTGCCAACTTTGATATGAAGGATTTGGGTGAAGCTAGTGTAATATTAGGAATTAATATTACTAGGTCAGAAAAGGGACTTTCTTTGGATCAATCTCATTACATTGAGAAAGTTCTAAAGAAATATAATTACTTTGACTGTAAACCTGCTAGTACTCCATTTGACCCTAGTGTAAAGTTATTTAAGAACACTGGCGACAGTGTAAACCAAAATGCTTATGCAAGCATTATTGGTAGCTTACGTTATGCTACAGATTGCACTAGACCTGACATAGCTTATGCTGTGGGAGTACTATGTAGATTTACTAGTAGACCTAGTATGGAGCATTGGCATGCTATTGAGAGGGTCATGCGGTACCTTAAAAGGACGATGAACCTCGGATTACACTATAATAAGCATCCCGCTGTCCTTGAAGGATTTAGTGATGCAGATTGGAACACCCTATCTGATGATTCTAAGGCTACTAGTGGATATATATTTAGCATCGCTGGTGGTGCAGTTTCTTGGAAATCTAAGAAACAAACTATTTTGGCTCAATCCACTATGGAGTCTGAGATGATAGCGCTAGCTGCTGCTAGTGAAGAGGCAGGTTGGTTAAGAAACCTCCTGTCAGATATCCCATTATGGGAAAGACCGATTCCAGCCGTTTTGATTCATTGTGATAGTACCGCGGCTATTGCAAAAGTTGAGAACCGTTATTATAACGGTAAGAAACGACAAATACGTCGTAAGCACAGTACTGTTAGAGAATTTATCTCTATGGGTGCTGTGAGGGTGGATCATATACGGTCTGAACAGAACTTAGCTGATCCTTTGACGAAAGGACTAGCTAGGGAAAAGGTGTGGAACACCACGAAAGGGATGGGACTAAAGCCCTTGGATAAATGAGTCATTTGTGATGGTAACCCAACATATAGACTGGAGATCCCAAGAAATATGTTCAAAGGGTAATAACAAGTCACAAGTGATATGGGTTGAATCATGCGATTATTAATTAAAATAGAACGGGGTTTTACTCCGAGTCCATCCCTAAGGAGCATGATATCCTGAAGCGAGTTAAGGATGAGTTATGATAACTCTTAATGAGATCTATAGCTTTATTTTGAGTGGGGTACTTAGCTACAGGAGTATTCTTGATAGACTCACCTATGTGAATGTGGAAGTGTGGCCGCTTCCTATGGATATTTTGGGCAAATTCCTAAAGCGTTCACTATACTGGGATAGAAGCACATGGCCGTAAAGTGCTAGCTATTAGAACTACACCCAAGTAGGGTTGTGTGTGGGATGTTGTCAGAGATAGAGTTCAAAACTACGGTTACTCTAGTATATTCTGAATCATCTTTACTACGTAAAGGTTCAAGTCGAAAGACACCTTTGCTTATGCACAATTCTATGAATTATTGCTCGATAAAATGTTTTCAAATTTTGCAAGTGGGGGATTGTTGGAACACAGCTGTTATCCAACAGCTGTTGTTACCTTTAGCTGTTGCAAGAACTTGAAAAGCCTTTAAGGCAGTCCCACATCGGTGGGAAGGAAAATTTGTGGTGTGTTAATATACAATTTTTTGGGAACAAAGGTTCAGCCCTTTGGGCATTCAAGTTTTTGTGGGTATGTGGGGCAGACCCAATGGGCCAAGTCACACACGCGCGCGCGCGCCGCCGCCGTCCGTCCGGCCCGGCCCGTGCCCGTGTCCGGGTCCGGGTCTTGGGCTTGGGCTCATTAAGAATTAATTTTTTGGACAAATAAATTAACGTTTTTTGGGCCTTAAAAATTATTTTTTAACGGTAATTAATTCTGAAAAAATTAAAACGTGGTTTACTCCGTGTTGATTTCTTCAACCGAGTTGCCCACTTCTTCCAGTTTTTTCTCCACGTTGTTTCCAACGTCTCTTTTCTTTTTGCCCCAAGAGCTGGTTGCCTCCGGTTTTGGCACACAGTTATCTTCTTCCAACACGAAAATTTTCTCTACAGTTCTGAAAAAACTTCTTTCTCCCAGAATACTATTTCCAGAATAATTAATCTCATTACAGATTAATTATAGAATCGAGCAATTAATACAGAATGGGTGTATACAGACCGGATTAATTCTTGTGATATCAATCCGTAATTTAATTGGAGGCTGTTTTATCCTGGGGGTGACGGGGCTGCACACTGTCGGCACAATTAGAGGCAGAGCCGCGAAACACCTTAAAGAGAGCGACCTAGTCCGCGACTCAGCCGTGTTCTTCGCTGTCCAGTTTCCGGAATTCTTATATTATTTTTCTGCCCCAGAATTATTTGCTCCAATTGGGTAATTTCGTTCCTGAATTTAATTCTGCATTTAATTATTTATTACTGCAACAACAGATGGAATATAGCATTTTAGTTCGGATATAACAACCGAAATAATACAATTGTTGCTTATCATGCTATTTATGATATTTTTTTTCTTCATACATACAAATATTGGGTGAAACAAATATAATTGACTTGAGAACAAAAGTGAAGATCGATCCGCATAATAATTTTTGTATTAGAAGTCTTCAATTGTTTGTCCTTCATTGTCGGTGCACTTTTATCCAATCATTATAAACATCTTACACTTCTATTCAAACAAATGTATTAGAAAGAGAATGATTATTTTCAATGGACATTCGAGTGATAACATAGTAATTCGAGTTCACACTTTTACTTGATTTCAATGAGGTGTAATAAAATTCTTTATTCAATATGCATATTACCTTCTAATCAAGTGGGGGATATAGCTAAATCATTACAACGTGTTGCAGAAATTTTGAATCTCCATGATGACGGTACAGAACGGATGGATTATTTATGGAAAACATTCAAATATGCAGGACATTGAAGATTAACTTAATTAAATTGAAAACAACAAGTATCTTATGATTATTAAATTTAATCATTGAACTATATACTCAATTATATGAAAAATTAAACTTAACCATCTATGCAATCCACAACGTAAATAATAAAATGCTTTTCATTATCACATTTCTCAAAATTTAACACTTTGATATTTTTTAACATACCATATGCAACATCCGTTAACTTAATTTTGGAGGGGAAACAGATGAGTTTATCACAATTTAAAACAAAGGAAAATCAAAATTTTAAAGCTTTTCAATACAAGTATATCCTATTTCCAAACATTTACTACTTATATTCCAATTATCACGGATAATACATTATATACATTCTGTTGTAGGAAATATAAAAGCTGCTGAAAGTATTCATCAGCTTAAACGACAACAACGCAAAGAATATCTTCTACGCCAATGTCATTTCCTTTCTTGAATAAATAATAACTGACGTTAATACATCTAATAAATGGTGTCGGACCTGCAATACAATCCATGACATCAAATTTAAATTTATGAATCATACCCTGCTTCGATCACGGATGAATTTTTTATCACATCTGAATTCATAAGCAGCGGAAGGATTCTCACAACTTACCTCATCTACTAATGTTCAAACATGTGAATCATACAAAATGTGAATTGTGGTAATATATCCTTATCTTCATATTATGAAATTCGGGATAAAATTGAATGCTTGGGTTACTGTTTGAATGATTACAGTAGATTAGCTATTTTGCAAACAATTCTTACATCTTTTGAATGCTTAGGTAATTTCTTTTTTTCATAATAATATGGATATGTTATTAATCAGCAGACGGTGAGGAAACGCCCCTCACCCATGGCTTACATCAGAGAGTAAATATATGAGCTCCTACACTATGAAAAGCATCTAAATTTTCATTCAAAATCTATTAATAGGACCACCGAACAGTTTAATCCTACAATATAATTATAAGGTAAAAAATACTACAATGAACTAAATAATGTATAAAAATATTCAAAACATCAATTGAAATAGCTTCTTATAAAATGCTCGCGCATCGCGCGGGGTTTAAACCTAGTTAGAAGAATTACCATGTATCCTTCTCCTCCATTAAATATTTTTTCAATTTATTCTGGGCTTGTTCTTTAAGGTGTTTTGAACACTTGTAGATTTTTAGGTCCTCTTGATGTGTTGCATTTGTTTTGCCTTTTTTATTTTGGCCTTTATTGTTTTGCCATTTTTTTTTAAATGTGATGGTAGAGGCCATATTGTGCTCATCTCCTTTTGACAAACCATGAATAGGGTGTGAATATACAAAGTGTTCATCAATCTTGGGTTTCTTGTCAACTCTTTCCTGGATTCTCAAAACCATTGAGTTCTGAATTGAATTTATTTTTCCATCCTTTGTCGATATAGAGGATGACAAATCTTCTATCTTTTTTCTTGAGATTATTATTTTATGTTTGCTGGTGAAAAGAAAACATCATGTTTAAATATTAAACATGCCATAAAAATCAATGATAATAAACAAAATGTGCGTGTACTTTATCAAACTATGCGTGTGCATTCATTATTTGAAAAGAAGACCAAAGTACATGTGAAAATTTTCAAAATACAAGTAAATGTGAAAACAATTCCACGTGTACTATGGGGTGATATACGTGTACTTTGTTTATAAAATTACTACTTGTACTCTATAGAAAAATGATACAATTGTGTTTTAATCAAAAGTACATGTTCAGCTCTTTTCAATTCTGACTGCTGAAGATCGAGCAACAATGTCCCCTTTTCTACATCTCCAGCTCTCAATTTTTGGACTACATCTTCAAACTTATTTTTGAGATTTTCATTACTGTCAGAAAGTTATAAATTTTTTTGTTCCAAAATTCTAAATGTTTCAGCCTATTTTTTCAATAACTCATCCAGTTGTTTAATTCTATCTGAGTCATTCATTGTGGCTTGATCAAACTTTTCTTTCAAAGAATTGTTTAACAAGACAAGTTGGGCATTTTCCACCTCCAACTTATTTATTAACTCTTTTTCTTTCAAAAGGTTGGAATTCTACACCTTCAACTTCTTTATTTCGTCTTGAGCTTCCAAAAGTGAATTACTGTCTACCTGCAACTATACATTCATAACAGTAAGGTTGTCACTCTCCACCTACAAAGAGGCCACCTTCTTTACTGCTCAGTCAAGGTCTTCAACTGGTTTAGATAGTTGGATATTTTTTTCCAACAATTCCCTTTTCAAACTAGCATTTTGTTCCTCCAAATTAACCTTCTCAGGCATTTCAGCATCTGTTGGTTTAACAATTCCCTTTGGTTGATCATTTCCCTTCTTTTTCTTTGGACTCACAATGTTTTTAAGGGGAATATTCAAACATGGTGAAAACTCGTTGTCATTAAATTCTTCAGCAACTTTTTCTGATGATGAATCAGCATGTATAGGACTTCATGTAGAAATGTTCAAAGAGTAACTGGGCCCTTCAAACTAAGATTCTCTTTGTACAAAACTGTCCTTACAAGCTGGCTTATTTGTAGCCTCCTTCAAATTTGTTGTTGCGATGTCATTCACCGCAAACCAATCTCTCAACGAAGATAATTTCCACCTATGGAATTTTGGCGTCTTCTCCAAATTTTTCAACAGGAGGAATAATATCAAATTTCTCACACGCCCAATACCGTGATCATGAAAAAACAAAATGATAATAATAATTGTATTACCTAGTTATTCATAATTGAAAGTACACATGATTTCTACAAAGTACACGCAAAGTTACACGTGTACTTTGTAAATTTAGCAAGTGTATTTTGAAAGTACACATGATTTTTACAAATTAAACATGTACTTTGTAAATATAAGTTCACGTGTACTTTATAAAGTACATTTGTTATATTTATACAACATATAACAAGTCTATTTTGAAAGTACGCATGATTTTTACAAAGTAAACATGTACTTTGTCAATATAGTACACGTGTACTTTGTAAAATACACGTGAAAATATCACGTGTATTTTCAAAATACACTTGATAGTAATAAAGTACACGCGTGAATTGGTTTAAATATCACGTGTACTTTAAAAAAATCACGTGTACTTTAATAGTACCTGTGATTTTTACAAAGTACACGTGATTATTAGTTTGTATATTTATAAATATCAGGATGTTGTTTTGATTACCAATAGGAAAATGACACATCCACTTGTTGTGATTGGTTTTGAACTTGTTGTTTTATCAAGTGAATTTATGAGAAACTCATGCACAGTAGATGCCCAATCATAGCCATTTATTTCATCAATAATGTTGATGTATTTTAGAAAAAAATCTCATAGTGTGAAGTTTGAGTTGGAGAAAAATAACATGGTCAAGAAGTGGAGACAAACAAGTTTTACAAAATCGACAATGCCTTCATCTGTGTTCAACTCGATCGATTTCTTCAAACCTGCCAATATTTATGACTTTTTTATTTATTTTTTTAAGTATCGTGCAAGTAATCCAGGTTTCTGAGACATAGTCGGTCTCTTTTTCAGTTCTATTTATTTTCTCCCCTTAACCATTGGTATGCCAAGTATTTCACTTATATCTATTGGTCTTATTTCAATCCTACTCTTCATATGAAAACTTTTGATTTCCTTATTGTACAGTTTGATAATTGATAAAATATTTTTATCGGTCTTCTTGTGGTCCACTTCTACTACTTCTCCTTTGTAGTAGGCATTAAAAAGCTCCCAAGATGGAGTCTTCTTAACCAGTTCAATATGCCTATCATTTATTTTCTCTTTAATCTTACCAAAATCATGAAGAAACCTCGCAACATTTGATCGATATTGGCCATTCTTCTTTGCAGTAGGTGTAGATTTCAATGCAACACTAGAATTAGAACTGGATGAAGAACTATCTTCACAACTTCTCTTTTTTTTGTTCTTTCCTTTTCTTGCCTTCATCTTCATCCCTATTCTATTGATCTATAAATAAAATTTAAATTACTAACCTATAATGATAATTTACATGTATAAAAAATAAAATACATGCGAATTAGAATAAAACATAGACTAAAAGAATAAAATACAAATGTATTTAATAAAAGTATATGCAATATTCTCACAAACAATTCATACAAGTCTCAATAAAATACATGGTAAAGGAGGTAATATATATCGTTTGTTTCATGGCAATACCTAACAAAGGTTGTTCGACAAGTCAAAAACCAAGATTCTCTTTTCTTAACATATTCAGAAAATAAGTGATACAATAGCTCCATGCTAAAAGCGCCAACATTTTCAAAACCTCTTAAGCAATACTGCTCAATTCGTTTAGCTAAATCCTTCGCTTTTGATTCAGTTACTTGAAGTTATTGCACATCAAAAGTGCACTTAATGTCTTCAGAGTAGTTGTACAAACCAAGAAACCTTTTAGCTCTATCATTCATGCGAAGGAGAAAATGAATTTCATCATCATTAGTACTATTGACCATCAATGTGAAAGGTTTTGTATTGTTAAGATCTTCATAGGTTCAAGAAACAGTTTTGTAGTTGAACATGCTTGATGGTATGATTCCTAAATAATAGCACAACAATATAAAAAGTACACTCATAATACATAATAGTACACGCATATTGGATTGAACAAATTCAATTTCAATGTGCGTGTACTTTGTGATTTTTAGTTGTACTTTAAAAAACTAAAAGCAAAAAAAAGCAAAAGTGCACATAAAAATTCCAAAGTACACACAATAATTCAGGTCTTTCAAATACAACAACTAATATCATAAAATACATCCAACCATAAATAAATGTTGCTGGCGCGGACCACGATTAATATAAGAGATATACAAATACATCGTGGCATTATTTATTTAAAATTTACACAACTTTTGATATAAAATACATATACATTATTGTGTACAAAAATCTACTAACCCAAAGTAACCATCACATTCTCTAATATCTTTAGCCCCACATGAAATAAACTGAGAATTTCTCTATTAGGCAATCCCAAAGTCGGATCTGCCATTCACTACACGCTCCAATTACTTTTACAGCTAGAGGGATAAATATCTTTCATGCTTGCATCGCAATACTTGCAGTTCCTTGCCTGACGAAATTTGGATGTTGAATCAATGCTCTTTATCTTAATAGCTCGTATAGATTTACATCATGGCATATTTTATTTCACAAAGTACATGCAATAAAACAGGGAAAGAAGAGCACCTAAAATCATATAGGATTGATCAAATCTGGATATGAAATATATTTTAAATAAAGTACACGTATAAAATAAAAAAGTACACGCATATTAGACAACAAATTAAATTTTAATGTGAGTGTACTCTATTGATTTTGCGTGTACTTTTTGAAAGTAAAAGAAAAATTCACCGAGTAAACGCAATAAAATAGGGCTTGTACGTGTACATTATTCCAATCATGCAAAAAGTGCATTTTTCACTTAAAATCATGTCAACAGATGTATTTTTTTCATATCATGAAGATGAAGAATGTGATTTCATCCGTCCATGTGTAATGTCTACAAATTTTTACATATAAGAACACAATATACATAAGGACAAAAATGTGATATTAGAAATAAAAATACTAAGAACACAACATATACTTAGTGAATGGTATAATCTTAAGTCAAAAACTTAAGAACATATATATATATATGAGAATGTATCCATACTTGTTAGTGGCGTTTGGAAGAATTTGATTGAGAAAGTGAAATGGTTGTTAGAACTTCCACGCTTAGGGTTTGATCCCTTTAAATTTTGTGAGGTCTGTTTGTATGGTTAGGATTATATGTGGTTGTTGACCAAATTTTGATTGAGGATGAAAATCGTTTGGGTGTTTTGATTGAAAAGACAGTAGGGTTAGGGTTAAGGCTATAGCGTTTCGATTTCTCTCTTCGATTTCTGAAAAGTGGGTTTCTATTTTCATTTTGTGGTATTTATATGTTGGATCTAATGGTTTAAAATTTCTTGGGCCCGATTTTTTGGTCCAAAATTGTTAGTCCAAGGACCAAACCGTAAAATCCCCTAAGAATTACAAGTAAGTAAGTGAGAGAACTTGCACCAAAAGATGCAAGTATATGGCATTATTCCGGAGTATAAACGAAATTCAAATCCTATAATCTATTTCAAAAGATACTAAATTCTTACTGTCTAAAAAAATAACTTTTCCTACCTTTATTTCCTTCGGTAGTGTATTGAATCATTGGGACATTTATAACAATCATTGCAATTAATTGAATTCCTATAAACTATTTCAATTACCACTTTCATAAACAAACAACACCAAAGAACATAAAGGATCAAAACCAGATATCAATATTTAAGAAAATCATTAATATTTACTACAGGCTTTCAAAGGAAACAATTTGATTTGGGGGGAACCTTAGCACACAAAACACTCTTCGATGGGAAGTGAATACTGAGAATGATAAAAATAAAGATAAAAGTAAAATTATTTGTTTAATAAGCCTGAGTAATCTCTAACTCAAAAGAATTTTAGCAAGCTTAAAGTGCATTTGACAGGTAACATATAGAAGCGTCTAGTTTTTCGCGAGAAAACTTTTTAAAACAATGTAGGAAAATCTAATTTTTTTGGCCTTAATTGAAATTATTCGAGAAATTTTTTTAGAACAATTTAAGAAAATCTAATTTCTTTGGCCTTAATTAAAATTACTCAGTAATCAAATTAATGGTTGTGAATCACAAAAATTATATATGCAGATCAACATATCAAATTACATTTTGAGTATTTTCCTGATAAATCATGGCAAATTATATTTACATTTTAACAACAATTTCCTGTTTTTTCTAACTTACGATTGTAATCGAAATAAATGTTATTTTTCTTTCTAATCAATAGTGCCTTTTCTACTAAAAGCATCGAGAAAAATAGCAACAATGCTCTAAATAATCTTAGATATTTTACATTTGTTCAACACTAAGTAAATGAAAAAAGAGTGTAGTTAATAAGGATCATTAAAACACTTGGGTTCGGTGCCTCAATTGGTACACCAAGTTTTTAAATGGGAGAAGAATATGAGTTTTCTTTAAAATCCTACGTGCACGCTTGGCATGTCGCGACGTAGTGGGTATTTTTCAGCACACTTTTTTTTAGTATTTTATGTAGATGTCTATTAGTTTGTTGTTTCCATGTTTATCTAGGTAGTGGGTAGTTTCCTAGTCAATTGTGTTCTTTCGCTGTGTTTTACACCAAATTGATATCAGAGATAATCAATCCCGGTATGTGTATTAACCGTGTGTGTGTAAACTAAAATACAAGGATGCCTCCCAAAGTAACAAAACAATCTAAGGCGCAAGAATCTTTCCTATAAATTATCCAACAGATGTTATCTAACGTGGCATCTTAAGTCCAAAGTATTCAGCAATAACATAGTCACATCAACGAAAAAATTGAGAAGATGGAAGTCGATGGGCCTGTGGCCAACGTCGGTAGTACCATGGTTAACCCCCACCATCACGGCATGGTAGTGACCACTAAGGGAGGGCCGACGAGGGACGAAGGGGGTAACAGTGCCCTACACGCACCTCGTGGGGAACTCGCGAGGGTAGTAGCAGGACAGCGGAGGGCGGGGCATAACAGTAGCCACTCAGCTGCTACGCTAAGAAGTGCCTAACATGTCGAGGATGTAACCCAACCTCATGGTTCCACTAAAAGGATTTTGATGAGGTTTTCGAAGCGGCCCGGATATATTTGGCACAAAAATAGATTCAAACAGCCCACGTGAATTTTTAAAATGCCGTAATGGAGTTCGTTGATGTGTTTGATGCTAAGATGGAGACTTGCGAGTGAACCAAGGTGGAGCCTTGGGTAAAAAACCGTTGTAGTCGGAGAAGGAGGTGGTCCTTATTTAAAGCTTGTCACCCAAAAAGGTTGACAAGCCCCGAAGAAAAGCTAGTTTTATTAATTCATCCCCGCAATAGATGTCGTGGGGGTATAAGGAGTCCAAAAAGGACGTTTCACAATGGGTCCAACGAATTCAATTCGTCCCATTGAAGTTGAATATGGATATTGAGGATACCGATGAAGAGGATGACATTCCACTCACCAGCCACTCGTTGTACGCCGATAAGAGACCGGTCAAATAACACTACACTAAAAATAGGAATCTGGCACGGTTTAAAACTGTGCCAGATCAAATCTGGCACAGTTTTGAACTGTGCTAGAATCAGGTGTTCCAAAATGGTCATTTTTTTCTAGCACGGCTAAAAAATGTGCCAGATTTGGCCAAACAGGAACATTTCTGGCACACTTTTAAACCGTGCCAGAATTTGATATTTCTGGCACACTTTTGCCACAGTTTTTAACTGTGCCAGATTCAGCACAGTTTAAAAAAATTTGGCACAGTTCAAAATCGTGCCAAAATATGATACACTTTTGCCATGGTTTTGAACTGTGCCAAATTTTTTTATAAAACGAAAAAAAATTAATTATTTGAAAGCACAAAAAATCACAAATTAAAAACATTACACGTTGTTGATAAACTAATGTACATACAAACTTTAAAAGATTACAAGTCTTTAATAGTTCACAGGCCAAAAAAAATTGGGCAGAGTTTCCTCTATTTTCTAGACATTCCTAAACCTGCTAATACAAAACTTGCCTAACATAAAGCCCACACGGCCACAAAATATAACAATTAACTTATAAAAGCCCGCACGGCCATAAAAATTAACAATAACATTACAAAAGCCCGCACGGCCATAACACACAAAAAGGAATCATGAATAAATCTCTTGTTGTAAACCATTGAGTTCTCTGTGTGTTCCACATGAATAAATGCCAACGATAAACTGTTTTTCTACAAAAAAATAGGATACAAAAAAGATACGATATTAGTAACCCAATAATTTACAAAAAAAAAATTACTCCAGCCAAAAAATTACATATAGGAGTGGAAATTATCGTCATATTCTAAAATTGGGAGACCCGGGACTATGCGATCAGTTCCTACAAGTTACATTGGTCCCGTGCGAGGTGTTCGTGCCTCTTACGGCATCGTTTGGGGGCTGGTTGAGGTTTTCACCCTTTAACATCATGTATTTAAGTCTAAGTGTCATTTTTGCAAATTATCGTCATATTCTCAAATCGGGAGTCTCGGGACTATGCGATTAGTTCCTACAAGATACATTGGACCCGTGCGAGGTGTTCGTGCCTCTTACAGGGTCGTTTGATGGTTGGTTTCAGTTTTCACCCTATAACGGCTTTTTTTAAACTTTAATTGTTGATTTTTGCAAATTATCATCATATTCTCAAACTGGGAGACCCGGGACTACACGATGAGTTCCTACAAGTTACATTGGTCCCGTGCGAGGTGATCGTGCCTCTTACGGGGTCGTTTCGTGACTTGTTTGGGTTTTCACCCTTTAACGACTTATTTTTAAGTCTAAGTGTGATTTTGGCAAATTATCGTCATATTCACAAACCGGCTGACTCAGGACTATGCGATGAGTTCCTATAAGTTACATTGGTCCCGTGCGACATGTTCGTGCCTTTCACGGGGGTCGTTTGGGGGCTGGTTTTGATTTTCAACTTTTAATGGCTTGTTTTTAAGTTTAAGTGTGATTTTTGCAAATTATCGTCATATTCACAAACCGGGAGACCTGAGACTAAGCGGTCAGTTCCTATAAGTCACATTGGTCCCGTACGAGGTGTTCGAGCCTCTTACGGGGTCGTTTTGGGTCTGGTTTGGGTTTTCACCCTTTAACGTCTTGTTTTTAAGTTTAAGTGTTGATTTTTGCAAATTATTGTCATATTCTGAAATCGGGAGACCCATGACTACGCGATCAGTTCCTACAAGTTACATTGGTCCCGTGCGAGGTCTTCGTGCCTCTTACGGGGTCGTTTGGTGACTGGTTGGGGTATTCACCCTTTATCGGCTTATTTTTAAGTCTAAGTGTGATTTTTTCAAATTATCATCATATTCACTAATCGGATGACCCAGGACTATGCGGTCAGTTCCTACAAGTTACATTGGTCCCGTACGAGGTGTTCGTGCCTCTTACGGGATCGTATCGTAGTTGGTTCGGGTTTTCACCCTTTAACGGCTTATTTTTAAGTTTGAGTGTTGATTTTCGCAAATTATCATCATATTTTCAAATCGGGAGACCCGGGACTACGCGGCTAGTTCCTACAAGTTACATTGGTCCCGTACGAGGTGTTCGTGCCTCTTACGGGAACGTATCGTAGTTGGTTTGGGTTTTCACCCTTTAACTGCTTATTTTTAAGTTTAAGTGTTAATTTTTGCAAACTATCATCATATTTTCTAATCGGGAGACCCGGGACTACGCGGCTAGTTCCTACAAGTTACATTAGTCCCGTACGAGGTGTTCGTGCCTCTTACGGGGTCGTTTGGCGGCTGGTTTGGGTTTTCACCCTTTAACGGCTTATTTTTAAGTCTAAGTGTGGTTTTTGCAAATTATCGTCGTATTCTCAAGACGAGAGACCCGGGACTATACGGTCAGTTCCTACAAGTAACATTGGTCCCGTGAGAGGAGTTCGTGCCTCTTACGGGGTCGTTTGGTGGTTGGTTTGGATTTTCACCCTTTAACGGCTTATTTTTAAGTTTGAGTGTTGATTTTCACAAGTTATCGTCATATTCTCAAACCGTGAAACCTGTGACTACGCAGTCAGTTCTTACAAGTTACATTGGTCCCGTGTGAGGTGTTCTTGCCTCTTACGGGGTCATTTGGTGACTTGTTTGGGTTTTCACCCTTTAACGGCTTGTTTTTAAGTCTAAGTGTGATTTTTACAAATTATCGTCCTATTCACAAACCGAGAGACCCGAGACTATGCGGTTAGTTCCTACAATTTACATTGATCCCGTGCAAGGTGTTCGTACCTCTTATGGGGTCGTTTGGTGACTGGTTTGGGTTTTCACCTTTTAACGGCTTATTTTTAAGTCCAAGTGTGATTTTTGCAAATTATCGTCATATTCACAAACCGGTAGACCCGGGACTACGCATACAGTTCCTAGAAGTTACATTGGTCCCGTATGAGGTGTTCGTGACTCTTACAGGGTCGTTTGGTGGTTGGTTTGGGTTTTCACCCTTAAACGGCTTTTTTTAACTTTAAGTGTTGATTTTTGAAAATTATCATCATATTCTCAAATCAGGAGACCCGGGACTACGCGGTCAGTTCCTATAAGTTACATTGGTCCCGTGTGAGGTGTTTGTTCCTCTCACGGGGTCGTTTGGTGACTTGTTTGGGTTTTCACCCTTTAACGGCATGTTTTTAAGTCTAAGTGTGATTTTTACAAATTATCATCATATTCATAAACCGGGAGACCCGGGACTTCACGGTCAGTTCCTAAAAGTTACATTGGTCCCGTGCGAGGTGTTCGTGCCTCTCACGGGGTCGTTTGGGGGCTGGTTTCGATTTTCAACCTTGAACGGCATGTTTTTAAGTTTAAGTGTGATTTTTGCAAATTATCATCATATTCACAAACCGGGAGACCCGAGACTATGCGGTCAGTTCCTACAAGTTACATTGGTCCTGTGCGAGGTGTTCGTGCCTCTTACGGGGTCGTTTGGTGATAGGTTTGGGTTTTCACCCTGTAACGGCTTGTTTTAAAGTTTAAGTGTTAATTTTTGCAAATTATCATCATATTCACAAACCGGTAGACCCGGGACTACGATGACAGTTCCTAAAAGTTACATTGGTCCCGTACGAGGTGTTCGTGACTCTTATAGGGTCGTTTGGTGGTTGGTTTGGGTATTCACCCTTTAATGGCTTTTTTTAACTTTAAGTGTTTATTTTTGAAAATTATCGTCATAATCTCAAACCAGAAGAACCGGGACTACGCGGTCAGTTCCTACAAGTTTCATTGGTCCCGTGTGAGGTGTCCGTGCCTCTTACGAGGTCATTTGCTGACTTGTTTGGGCTTTCACCCTTTAACGGCTTATTTTTAAGTCTAAGTGTGATTTTTGCAAATTATCGTCATATTCACAAACTGAGAGACCCAAGACAATGCGGTTAGTTCCTACAAGTTACATTGGTCCCGTGCAAGGTGTTCGTACCTCTTACGGGGTCGTTTGGTGACTGGTTTGGGTTTTCACCTTTTAACGGCTTATTTTTAAGTCCAAGTGTGATTTTTGCAAATTATCGTCATATTCACAAATCGGTAGACCCGAGACTACGCGGACAGTTCCTAGAAGTTATATTGGTCCCGTACGAGGTGTTCGTAACTCTTACAGGGTCGTTTGGTGGCTGGTTTGGGTTTTCACCCTTTAACGGCTTTTTTAACTTTAAGTGTTGATTTTTGAAAATTATCATCATATTCTCAAATCAGGAGACCCGGGACTATGCGGTCAGTTCCTACAAGTTACATTGGTCCCGTGTGAGGTGTTCGTGCCTCTTACGGGGTCGTTTGGTGACTTGTTTGGGTTTTCACCCTTTAACGGCTTGTTTTAAAGTCTAAGTGTGATTTTTACAAATTACCATCATATTCATAAACCGGGAGACCCGGAACTTCACGGTCAGTTCCTAAAAGTTACATTGGTCCCGTGCGAGGTGTTCGTGCCTCTCACGGGGCCGTTTGGGGGCTGGTTTCGATTTTCAACCTTTAACGGCATGTTTTTAAGTTTAAGTGTGATTTTTGCAAATTATCATCATATTCACAAATCGAGAGACTCGAGACTATGCGGTCTGTTCCTACAAGTTACATTGGTCCTGTGCGAGGTGTTTGTTCCTCTTACGGGGTCGTTTGGTGACAGGTTTGGGTTTTCACCCTAGAACAACTTGTTTTAAAGTTTAAGTGTTAATTTTTTCAAATTATCATCATATTCACAAACCGGTAGACCCGGGACTACGCGGACAGTTCCTAGAAGTTACATTGGTCCCGTACGAGGTGTTCATGACTCTTACAGGGTCGTTTGGTGTTTGGTTTGGGTTTTCACCCTTTAACGGCGTTTTTTATTTTTAAGTGTTGATTTTTGAAAATTATCATCATATTCTCAAATCCGGAGACCAGGGACTACGCGGTCAGTTCCTACAAGTTACATTGGTCCCGTGTGAGGTGTCCGTGCCTCTTACGAGGTCGTTTGGTGACTTGTTTGGGGTTTCACCCTTTAACGGCTTGTTTTTAAGTCTAAGTGTCATTTTTACAAATTATTGTCATATTCATAAACCGGGAGACCCGGGACTACGCGATGAGTTCCTAAAAGTTACATTGGTCCCGTGCAAGGTGTTCGTGCCTCTCACGGGGTCGTTTGGGGGCTGGTTTCGATTTTCAACCTTTAACGGCATGTTTTTAAGTTTAAGTGTGATTTTTGCAAATTATCATCATATTCACAAACCGGGAGACCCGATACTATGTGGTATGTTCCTACAAGTTACATTGGTCCTGTGCGAGGTGTTTGTGCCTCTTACGGGGTCGTTTGGTGACAGGTTTGGGTTTTCACCCTGGAACAGCTTGTTTTAAAGTTTAAGTGTTAATTTTTTCAAATTATCATCATATTCACAAACCGGTAGACCCGGGACTACGCGGACAGTTCCTAGAAGTTACATTGGTCCCGTACGAGGTGTTCGTGACTCTTACAGGGTCGTTTGGTGGTTGGTTTGGGTTTTCACCCCTTAACGGCTTTTTTTCACTTTAAGTGTTGATTTTTGAAAATTATCATCATATTCTCAAATCAGGAGACCCGGGACTACGCGGTCAGTTCCTACAAGTTACATTGGTCCCGTACGAGGTGTTCGTGCCTCTTACGGGGTCATTTGGGGGCTGGTTTGGGTTTTCACCCTTTAACGGCTTGTTTTTAAGTCTAAGTGTGGTTTTTATAAATTATCGTCATATTCTCAAGACGAGAGACCCGGGACTATACGGTCAGTTCCTACAAGTTACATTGGTCCCGTGCGAGGTGTTCGTGCCTCTTACGGGGTCGTTTGGTGGCTGGATTGGGTTTCCACCCTTTAACGGCTTGTTTTTAAGTTTAAGTGTTGATTTTCATAAGTTATCATCATATTCTCAAACCGTGACTCTCGGGACTACGCAGTCAGTTCCTACAAGTTACATTGGTCCCGTGTGTGGTGCTCGTGCCTGTTACGGGGTCATTTGGTGACTTGTTTGGGTTTTCACCCTTTAATGACTTGTTTTTAACTCTAAGTGTGATTTTTGCAAATTATCGTCATATTCACCAATCGAGAGATCCGAGACTATGCGGTCAGTTCCTACAAGTTACATTGGTCCCGTGTAAGGTGTTCGTACCTCTTACGGGGTCGTTTGGTGACTGGTTTGGGTTTTCACCTTTTAACGACTTATATTTAAGTCCAAGTGTGATTTTTGCAAATTATCATCATATTCAGAAACCGGTAGACCCGGGACTACGCGGACAGCTCCTAGAAGTTACATTGGTCCCGTACGAGGTGTTCGTGCCTCTTACAGGGTCGTTTGGTGGCTGGTTTGCGTTTTCACCCTTTAACGGCTTTTTTTAACTTTAAGTGTTGATTTTTGCATATTATCGTCATATTCTGACACCGAGAGAACCGGGACTACACGGTGAGCTCCTACAAGTAACATTGGTCCCATGCGAGGTGTTCGTGCCACTTACGGGGTCATTTCATGACTGGTTTGGGTTTTCACCCTTTAACGGCTTGTTTTTAAGTCTAAGTGTGATTTTTGAAAATTATCATCATACTCACAAACTGGGAAGCCCGAGACTACGCGGTCAGTTCCTACAAGTTACATTGGTCCCGTGCGAGGTGTGCGTGCCTCTCACGGGGTCGTGTAGGGGCTGGTTTCGATTTTCAACCTTTAACGGCTTGTTTTTAAGTTTAAGTGTGATATTTGCAAATTACTATCATATTCACAAATCGGGAGACCCGGGTTTAAGCGGTTAATTCCTACAAGTTACCATTGTCCCGTGCGAGGTATTCGAGCCTCTTACGTGGTCGTTTGGTGTCTGGTTTGGGTTTTTACCCTTTAACGGCTTGTTTTTAAGTTTAAGTGTTTATTTTTTCAAATTATCGTCATATTCTCAAATCAGGAGACCTAGGACTATGCGGTCAGTTCCTACAAGTTACATTCGTCCCGTGCGAGGTGTTCATGCCTCTCACGGGGTCGTTTGGCAGCTGATTTCGATTTTTAACCTTCAAAGGCTTGTTTCTAAGTTTAGGTGTGATTTTTTCAAATTATCGCCATACTCAAAAATTGGGAGACCTGGGACTACGCAGTCAGTGTCTACAAGTTACATTGGTCCTATGCGAGGTGTTCGTGCCTCTTACGGGGTCATTTGTGAGCTGGTTTGGGTTTTCACCTTTTAATGGCTTGTTTTTAAGTTTAAGTGTTGATTTATGCAAATTATTGTCATATTCTCAAACCGGGCAACCCGGGACTACGCGATCAGTTCTTACAAGTTACATTAGTCCCGTACGAGGTGTTCGTTCCTCTTACGGGGTCGTTTGGCGGCTAGTTTGGGTTTTCACCCGTTAACGCCTTATTTTTAAGTCTAAGTGTGATTTTTGCAAATTATCATCATATTCTCAAATCGGGAGACCCGGGACTACGCGGTCAGTTCCTACAAGATACATTGGTCCCGTGAGAGGTGTTCGTGCCTCTTACGGGATCGTTTAGTGGTTGGTTTGGGTTTTCACCCTTTAACGGCTTGTTTTTATGTTTAAGTGTTGATTTTTGCAAATTATCATCATATTCTCAAATCGGGAGACCCGGGACTACGCGATCAGTTCCTACAAGTTACATTAGTCCCGTGCGAGGTGTTCGTGCCTCTTACGGGGTCATTTGGGGGCTGGTTTGGTTTTTCACCCTTTAACGGCTTGTGTTTTAAGTCTAAGTGTGATTTTTATAAATTATCATCATATTCTCAAATTGGGAGTCCCGGGACTACGCGGTTAGTTCCTACAAGATACATTGGTCCCGTGCAAGGTGTTCGTGCCTCTAACAGGGTCGTTTGGTGGCTGGTTGGGGTTTTCACCCTTTGACGGTTTTTTTTTAACTTTAATTGTTTATTTTTGCAAATTATCATCATATTGTCAAACTGGGAGACCCGGGACTATGCGATGAGTTCCTACAAGTTACATTGGTCCCGTGTGAGGTGTATGTGCCTCTTACGAGGTCGTTTGGTGACTGGTTTGGGTTTTCACCCTTTAATGGCTTGTTTTTAACTCTAAGTGTGATTTTTGCGAATTATCATCATATTCTCAAATCGGGATACCCGGGACTAGGCGGTCAGTTCCTACAAGTTACATTGGTCCCGTGCGAGGTGTCCGTGCCGCTTACGGGGTTGTTTGGTGACTTGTTTGGGTTTTCACCCTTTAACGGCTTATTTTTAAGTCTAAGTGTGATTTTTGCAAATTATCGTCATATTCACAAACCAGGTGACTCGGGACTATGCGATGAGTTCCTCCAAGTTACATTGGTCCCGTGCGACGTGTCCGTGCCTCTCACGAGGGTCGTTTGAGGGCTGGTTTCGATTTTCAACTTTTAACGGCTTGTTTTTAAGTTTAAGTGTGATTTTTGCAAATTATCATCATATTCACAAATCGGGAGACCTGAGACTAAGCGGTCAGTTCCTATAAGTCACATTGGTCTCGTGCGAGGTGTTCGAGCCTCTTACGGGGTCGTTTTGGGTCTGGTTTGGGTTTTCACCCTTTAACATCTTGTTTTTAAGTTTAAGTGTTCATTTTTGCAAATTATTGTCATATTCTGAAATCGGGAGACCCATGACTACGCGATCAGTTCCTAGAAGTTACATTGGTCCCGTGTGAGGTCTTCGTGCCTCTTACGGGGTCGTTTGGTGACTGGTTGGGGTATTCACCCTTTATCGGCTTGTTTTTAAGTCTAAGTGTGATTTTTGCAAATTATCATCATATTCTCTAATCGGGAGACCCAGGAGTATGCAGTCAGTTCCTACAAGTTACATTGGTCCCGTGCGAGGTGTTCGTGCCTCTCACGGGGTCGTTTAGGGGCTGGTTTCGATTTTCAACCTGTAATGGCTCATTTTTTAGTTTAAGTGTGATATTTGTAAATTATTATCATATTCACAAACCGGAAGACTCGGGTTTAAGCGGTCAGTTCCTATAAGTTACCATTGTCCCGTGCGAGGTGTTCGAGCCTCTTACGTGGTCGTTTGGGGTCTGGTTCTGGTTTTCACCCTGTAACGGCTTGTTTTTAAGTTTAAGTGTTTATTTTTGCAAATTATCGTCATATTCTCAAATCGGGAGACCCGGGACTACGCGGTCAGTTCCTACAAGTTACATTGGTCCCGTGCGAGGTGTTCGTGCCTCTCACGGGGTCGTTTGGCGGCTGGTTTCAATTTTTAATCTTTAAAGGCTTATTTTTAAGTTTAAGTGTGGTTTTTGCAAATTATAGGCATATTCAAAAATTGGGAGACCCGGGACTACGCGGTCAGTGTCTACAAGTTACATTGGTCCTATGCGAGGTGTTCGTGCCTCATACGGGGTCGTTTGTGAGCTGGTTTGGGTTTTCACCTTTCAACGGCTTGTTTTTAAGTTTAAGGGTTGATTTATGCAAATTATCATCATATTCTCAAACCGGGCGACCCGGGACTACGCGATCAGTTCTTACAAGTTACATTGGTCCGTGCGAGGTGTTCGTGCCTCTTACGGGGTCGTTTGGTGGTTAGTTTGGGTTTTCACCCTTTAACAGCTTGTTTTTAAGTCTAAGTGTTATTTTTGCAAATTATCATCATATTCTCAAATCGGGAGACCCGAGACTACGCGATCAGTTCCTACAAGATACATTGGTCCCGTGACAGGTGTTCGTGCCTCTTACGGGGTCATTTAGTGGTTGGTTTGGGTTTTCACCCTTTAACGGCTTGTTTTTATGTTTAAGTATTTATTTTTGCAAATTATCATCATATTCTCAAATCGCGAGACCCGAGACTACGCGATCAGTTCCTATAAGTTACATTGATCCCATGCGAGGTGTTCGTGCCTCTTACGGGGTCGTTTGGGGGCTGGTTTGGTTTTTCACCCTTTAACGGCTTGTTTTTAAGTCTAAGTGTGATTTTTGTAAATTATCATCATGTTCTCAAATTGGAAGTCCCGGGACTACGCGGTTAGTTCCTACAAGATACATTGGTCCCGTGCAAGGTGTTCGTGCCTCTGACAGGTTCGTTTGGTGGCTAGTTTGGGTTTTCACCCTTTAACGACTTTTTTTTAACTTTAATTGTTGATTTTTGCAAATTATCATCATATTCTCAAACTGGGAGACCCAGCGGGACTACGCGATGAGTTCCTACAAGTTACATTGGTCCCGTGCGAGGTGTATGTGCCTCTTACGGGGTCGTTTGGTGGCTGGTTTGGGTTTTCACCCTTTAATGGCTTATTTTTAAGTCTAAGTGTGATTTTTGCAAATTATCGTCATATTCTCAAATCGCAAGACTCGGGACTATGTGGTCCGTTCCTACAAGTTACAGTGGTCCCGTACGAGGTATTCGTGCCTCTTACGGGGTCACTTGGTGACTTGTTTGAGTTTTCACCCTTTAACGGCTTATTTTTAAGTCTAAGTGTGATTTTTGCAAATTTTTGTCATATTCACAAACCGAGTGACTCAGGACTATGCGATGAGTTCCTACAAGTTACATTGGTCCCGTGCGACGTGTTCGTGCCTCTCACGGGGGTCGTTTGGTGGCTAGTTTGGGTTTTCACCCTTTAACGGCTTGTTTTTATGTTTAAGTGTTGATTTTTGCAAATTATTATCATATTCTCAAATCGGGAGACCCGGGACTACGCGATCAGTTCCTACAAGTTACATTGGTCCCGTGCGAGGTGTTCGTGCCTCTTACGTCGTTTGGGGGCTGGTTTGGTTTTTCACCCTTTAACGGCTTGTTTTTAAGTCTAAGTGTGATTTTTATAAATTATCATCATATTCTCAAATTGGGAGTCCCGGGACTCTGCGGTTAGTTCCTACAAGATACATTGGTCCCGTGCAAGGTGTTCGTGCCTCTGACAGTGTCGTTTGGTGGCTGGTTGGGGTTTTCACCCTTTGACGGCTTTTTTAACCTTAATTATTGATTTTTGCAAATTATCATCATATTGTCAAACTGGGAGACCCGGGACTATGCGATGAGTTCCTACAAGTTACACTGGTGCCGTCCGAGGTGTATGTGCCTCTTACGAGGTCGTTTGGTGACTGGTTTGGGTTTTCACCCTTTAATGGCTTGTTTTTAAGTCTAAGTGTGATTTTTGCAAATTATCGTCATATTCTCAAATCGGGATACCCAGGGCTAGGCGGCCAGTTCCTACAAGTTACATTGGTCCCGTGCGAGGTGTCCATGCCGCTTACGAGGTCGTTTGGTGACTTGTTTAGGTTTTCACTATTTAACGGCTTATTTTTAAGTCTAAGTGTGATTTTTGCAAATTATCGTCATATTCACAAACCAGGTGACTCGGGACTATGCGATGAGTTCCTCCAAGTTACATTGGTCCCATGCGACGTGTTCGTGCCTCTCACGGGGGTCGTTTGGGGGCTGGTTTCGATTTTCAACTTTTAACGGCTTGTTTTTAAGTTTAAGTGTGATTTTTGCAAATTATCATCATATTCACAAATCGGGAGACCTGAGACTAAGCGGTCAGTTCCTATAAGTCACATTGGTCCCGTGCGAGGTGTTCGAGCCTTTTACGGGGTCGTTTTGGGTCTGGTTTGGGTTTTCACCCTTTAACGTCTTGTTTTTAAGTTTAAGTGTTGATTTTTGCAAATTATTGTCATATTCTGAAATCGGGAGACCCGTGACTACGCGATCAGTTCCTACAAGTTACATTGGTCCCGTGTGAGGTCTTCGTGCCTCTTACGGGGTCGTTTGGTGACTGGTTGGGTTATTCACCCTTTATCGGCTTGTTTTTAAGTTTAAGTGTGATTTCTGCAAATTATCATCATATTCTCTAATCGGGAGACCAGGAGTATGCGGTCAGTTACTACAAGTTACATTGGTCCCGTGCGAGGTGTTCGTGCCTCTTACGGGGTCGTTTGGTAGTTGGTTTGGGTTTTTACCCTTTAACAGCTTGTTTTTAAGTTTAAGTGTTCATTTTTGCAAATTATCATGATATTCTCAAATTGGGAGACCCGGGACTACGCGGCCAGTTCCTACAAGTTACATTGGTCCCGTACGAGGTGTTCGTGCCTCTTACGGGGTTGTTTGGGGGCTGGTTTGGGTTTTCACCCTTTAACGGCATCTTTTTAAGTCTAAGTGTGGTTTTTGCAAATTATCGTCGTATTCTCAAGCTGAGAGACTCGGGACTATACGGTCAATTCCTACAAGTTACATTGGTCCCGTGCGAGGTGTTCGTTCCTCTTACAGGGTCGTTTGGTGGCTGGATTGGGTTTCCACCCTTTGACGGCTTGTTTTTAAGTTTAAGTGTTGATTTTCATAAATTATCGTCATATTCTCAAATCGTGAGTCTCGAGACTACGCAGTCAGTTCCTATAAGTTACATTGGTCCCGTCTGAGGTGTTCATGCCTGTTACGGGGTCATTTGGTGACTTGTTTGGGTTTTCACCCTTTAATGACTTGTTTTTAAGTCTAAGTGTGATTTTTGCAAATTATCATCATATTCACAAACCGAGAGACTCGAGACTATGCAGTCAGTTCCTTCAAGTTACATTGGTCCCGTGCGAGGTGTTCGTACCACTTACGGGGTCGTTTGGTGACTGGTTTGGGCTTTCACCTTTTAACGGCTTATTTTTAAGTCCAAGTGTGATTTTTGCAAATTATCGTCATATTCAGAAATCGGTAGAACCGGGACTACGCGGACAGTTCCTAGAAGTTACATTGGTCCCGTACGAGGTGTTCGCGACTCTTACAGGGTCGTTTGGTGGCTGGTTGGGTTTTCACCTTTTAACAGCTTTTTTTAACTTTAATTGTTGATTTTTGAAAATTATCGTCATGTTCTCAAATCAGGAGACCCGAGACTACGCGGTCAGTTCCTACAAGTTACATTGGTCCCGTGTGAGGTGTCCGTGCCTCTTACGGGGTCGTTTGGTGACTTGTTTGGGTTTTCACCCTTTAACGACTTGTTTTTAAGTCTAAGTGTGATTTTTACAAATTATCGTCATATTCATAAACCGAGATACCCGGGGCTACGCGGTCAGTTCCTAAAAGTTACATTGGTCCCGTGCGAGGTGTTCGTGCCTCTCACGGGGTCGTTTGGGGTTGGTTTCAATTTTTAACCTTTAACGGCATGTTTTTAAGTTTAAGTGTGATTTTTGCAAATAATCATCATATTCACAAACCGGGAGACCCGAGACTATGCGGTCAGTTCCTACAAGTTACATTGGTCCTGTGCGAGGTGTTCGTGCCTCTTACGGGGTCGTTTGGTGATAGGTTTGGGTTTTCACCCTGTAACGGCTTGTTTTAAAGTTCAAGTGTTGATTTTTGCAAATTATAGTCATATTCACAAATTGGTAGACCCGGGACTACGCGGACAGTTCCTAGAAGTTACATTGGTCCTATACGAGGTGTTTGTGACTCTTACAGGGCCGTTTGGTAGCTGGTTTGGGTTTTCACCCTTTAACGACTTTTTTTAACTTTAAGTATTGATTTTTGAAAATTATCATCATATTCTCAAATCAGGAGACCCGGGACTACGCGATCAGTTCCTACAACTTACATTGGTCCCGTGTGAGGTGTTCGTGCCTCTTTTGGGGTCGTTTGGTGACTGGTTTGGGTTTTCACCCTTTAACGGCTTGTGCTTAAGTCTAAGTGTGACTTTTGAAAATTATCATCATATTCACAAACTGGGAGACCCGAGACTACGCGGTCAGTTCCTATAAGTTACATTAGTCCCGTGCGAGGTGTTCGTGCCTCTCACGGGGTCGTTTAGGGGCTGGTTTTGAATTTTAACCTTCAATGGCTTATTTTTAAGTTTAAGTGTGATATTTGCAAATTATTGTCATATTCACAAACCGAGAGACCCAGGTTTAAGCGGTTAGTTCCTACAAGTTACCATTGTCCCGTGCGAGGTGTTCGAGCCTCTTAGGTGGTCGTTTGTGGCCTGGTTTGGGTTTTCACCCTTTAACGACTTGTTTTTAAGTTTAAGTGTTTATTTTTTCAAATTGTCATCATATTCTCAAATCAAGAGACCCGGGACTACGCGGTCAGTTCCTACAAGTTACATTGGTCCCGTGCGAGGTGTTCGTGCCTCTCACGGGGTCGTTTGGCGGATGGTTTCGATTTTTAACCTTTAAAGGCTTATTTTTAAGTTTAAGTGTGATTTTTGCAAATTATAGCCATATTCAAAAATCGGGAGACCCGGGATTACGCGGTCAGTGTTTACAAGTTACATTGGTCCTGTGCGAGGTGTTCGTGCCCCTTACGGGGTCGTTTGTCAGCTGGTTTCGGTTTTCACCTTTTAACGACTTGTTTTTAAGTTTAAGTGTTGATTTATTCAAATTATCATCATATTCTCAAACCGGGCGACCCGGGACTACGCGATCAGTTCTTACAAGTTACATTGGTCCCGTGCGAGGTGTTCGTGCCTCATACGGGGTCGTTTGGTGGCTAGTTTCGGTTTTTACCCTTTAATGCTTGTTTTTAAGTCTAAGTGTGATTTTTACAAATTATCATCATATTCTCAAACCGGGAGACCCAGGACTACGCGGTTAGTTCCTACAAGATACATTGGTCCCGTGCGAGGTGTTCGTGCCTCTTACGGGGTCGTTTAGTGGTTTGTTTGGGTTTTCACCCTTTAACGGCTTGTTTTTATGTTTAAGTGTTGATTTTTGCAGATTATCATCATATTCTCAAATCGGGAGACCCGGGACTACGCGATCAGTTCCTACAAGTTACATTGGTCCCGTGCGAGGTGTTCGTGCCTCTTACGGGGTCGTTTGGGGGCTGGTTTGGTTTTTCACTCTTTAACGGCTTATTTTTAAGTCTAAGTGTGATTTTTATAAATTATCATCATATTCTCAAATTGGGAGTCCCGGGTCTACGCGGTTAGTTCCTACAAGATACATTGGTCCCGTGCAAGGTGTCCGTGCCTCTGACAGGGCCTCTGACTTGTTTGGGTTTTCACTATTTAACGGCTTATTTTTAAGTCTAAGTGTGATTTTTGCAAATTATCGTCATATTCACAAACCAGGTATGCGATGAGTTCCTCCAAGTTACATTGGTCCCGTGCGACGTGTTCGTGCCTCTCACGGGGGTCGTTTGGGGGCTGGTTTCGATTTTCAACTTTTAACGTCTTGTTTTTAAGTTTAAGTGTGATTTTTGCAAATTATCATCATATTCACAAATCGGGAGACCTGAGACTAAGCGGTCAGTTCCTATAAGTCACATTGGTCCCGTGCGAGGTGTTCGAGCCTCTTACGGGGTCGTTTTGGGTCTGGTTTGGGTTTTCACCCTTTAACGTCTTGGTTTTAAGTTTAAGTGTTGATTTTTGCAAATTATTGTCATATTCTGAAATCGGGAGACCCGTGACTACGCGATCAGTTTCCTACAAGTTACATTGGTCCCGTGTGAGGTCTTTGTGCCTCTTACGGGGTCGTTTGGTGACTGGTTGGGGTATTCACCCTTTATCGGCTTGTTTTTAAGTTTAAGTGTGATTTTAGCAAATTATCGTCATATTCACAAACTGAGAGACCCGAGATTAAGCGGTCAGTTCCTATAAGTTACATTGGTCCCGTGCGAGGTGTTCGTGCCTCTTATAGAGTCGTTTGGTGGCTGGTTTGGGTTTTCACCCTTTAATGGCTTTTTTTAAACTTTTTTTGTTGATTTTTGCAAATTATCATCATATTCTCAAACTGGGAGACCCAGGAACACGCGATGAGTTCCTACAAGTTACATTGGTCCTGTGCGGGGTGTCCATGCCTCTTACGGGGTCATTGGGTGACTAGATTGGGTTTTCACCCTTTTTACGGCTTGTTTTTAAGTCTAAGTGTGATTTTTGCAAATTATCGTCATATTCACAACTTGGGAGACCCGGGACTACGCGTTCAGTTCCTACAAGTTACATTGGTCCCGTGCGACGTGTTCGTGCCTCTCACCGGGTCGTTTGGGGGCGAGTTTCGATTTTTAACATTTAACGGCTTGTTTTTAAGTTCAAGTGTGATTTTAACAAATTATTGTCATATTCACAAACTGAGAGACCTGAGACTAAGTGGTCAGTTCCTATAAGTTACATTGGTCCCGTGCGAGGTGTTTGAGCCTCTTATGGGGTTGTTTGGGGTCTGGTTTGGGCTTTCACCATTTAACGGCTTGTTTTAAAGTTTAAGTGTTAATTTTATCAAATTATTATCATATTCTCTAATTGGGAGACCCATGACTACGCGGTGAGTTCCTACAGGTTACATTGGTCCCGTGCGAGGTGTCCGTGCCTCTTACGGGGTGGTTTGGTGACTGGTTTGGGTTTTCACCCTTTATCGGCTTGTTTTTAAGTCTAAGTGTGATTTTTGCAAATTATTGTCATATTCTCTAATCGCGAGACCCAGGGCTATGCGGTAAGTTCCTACAAGTTACATTGGTCCCATGCGAGGTGTTCGTGCCTCTCACGGGGATTCATTTGGTGGTTTGTTTGGGTTTTCACCCTTTAACGACTTGTTTTTGAGTTGAAGTGTTAATTTTTACAAATTATCGTTATATTCTCAAATCGGGAGACCCGACACTACGCGATCAGTTCCTACAAGTTACATTGGTCCCGTGCGAGGTGTTCGTGCCTCTTATGGGGTCGTTTGGGGGCTGGTTTGGGTTTTCACCCTTTAACGGCTTGTTTTTAAGTCTAAATGTGGTTTTTGCAAATTATTGTCATATCTCAAACCGGGAGACCCAGGACTATGCGGTCAGTTCCTTCAAGTTACATTGGTCCAGTGCGAGGTGTTCGTGCCTCTTACGGGGTCGTTTGGTGGCTGGTTTGGGTTTTTACCCTTTAACGGCTTGTTTTTAAGTTTAAGTGTTGATTTTTGCAAATTATTGTCATATTCTCAAATCGGGAGACACGGGACTACGCAGTCAGTTCCTAAAAGTTACATTGGTCCCGTGTGAGGTGTTAGTGCCTCTTATGGGGTCGTTTGGTGACTTGTTTGGGGTTTCACCCTTTAACGGCTTGTTTTTAAGTCCACGTGTGATTTTTACAAATTATCGTCATATTTAGAAACCAAGAGACCCGGGACTATGCGGTCAGTTCCTAAAAGTTACATTGGTCCCGTGCGAGGTGTTCGTGCCTCTCACGGGGTCGTTTGGGGGCTGGTTTCGATTTTTAACCTTTAACGGCATGTTTTTAAGTTAAAGTGTGATTTTTGCAAATTATCATCATATTCATAAATCGGGAGACCCGAGACTATGCGGTCAGTTCCTACAAGTTACATGGGTCCCGTGCGAGGTGTTCGTGCCTCTTACGGGGTCGTTTGGTGACAGGTTTGGGTTTTCACCCTTTAACGGCTTGTTTTAAAGTTTAAGTGTTGATTTTTGCAAATTATCATCATATTCACAAGTCGGGAGACCCGAGACTATGCGGTCAGTTCCTACAAGTTACATTGGTCCCGTGCAAGGTGTTGGTACCTCTTACGAGGTCGTTTGGTGATTGATTTGGGTTTTCACCTTTTAACGACTTATTTTTAAGTCCAAGTGTGATTTTTGCAAATTATCATCATATTCACAAATCGGTAGACCCGGGACTAAGTGGACAGTTCCTAAAAGTTACATTGGTCCCGTGCGAGGTGTTCGTGCCTCTCACGGGGTCGTTTGGGGGCTGGTTTGGGTTTTCACCCTTTAACGGCTTGTTTTTAAGTTTAAGTGTCATTTTTGCAAATTATTGTGATATTCACAAATCGGGAGACCCGGGACTAAGCGGTTAGTTCTGATAAGCACCCAAAACTGTACAATTTATACCCCGAATAGACGTGCTTTTGTTGCTAATTCTCGACAATATGGGTCTTATGTGCTTAAATGTTTATCATGCAGGCTTAACGTCAGTTGCGGTGTCAAAAGCTATATTTCATGGCAATTGCGCGTTTTATGGAGCTAACACCTCTTCCGTACCCTAACCTGAGCCTAAACCCTAGCCTAAATCTACCCCCGAACTCCGTGTGTGTCTAATTTGCCCTTTTATTATTTTTTAGATTTTTAGTTTGAGTCATTTTTATTTTTAGAATTTATTTAGTATTTTCTAGGTTTTGTTTTCTATTTTTTATTTTATTTTATTTTTATAATTTTATTATTTTGATTTTTCTTAGTTTTAATTTTATTAGGATTAGTTTATTTTTAGTTTATTAGATTTTATATTTTGTAGGACTTTAATTTTCATTTTTAATTTTATGTCTTTATTTCTTTTATTTTATTTTAGTTTAGTTTTTTTTAGCTTGTGATTTTATTTTGTTTAATTTTTAATATTTTTTCTTATTGTTTTTTTAGTTTGTTTTATTTTTAGTTGGATTTTATTTTTTTTAGTTTTAGTTTTATTAATTTTATTTCGAGTCTTAGTTTTTTTTAGGGGTTCAAATTAAACACACACACATTATCCCATATACAAACTTATCCTACACATACACACCAATCACCCTTCACCCCCACCTAACTCCCCTACACCCTCACACACACTAAACCCCCACACATCATCTTCTCCAACTCACCCACCTTCTCTCTCCTCTAAACCACATTTAACAAACACCCATTTTACCCCATTAAAGCTATACACGAGCCAACCTGCTCGCCCCTCATTCACCTCACCCTTGCCGCCTCTCTTCACCGGCGAACTCAGCATCCATCTGTCTCTTACCCCCCGAACAGCCATCCCGCCGGGGTCGTGTCCTGCCCCTTTATCTCTCTCCCTCCTATGCGATGCCGCCGACACCATCGCGATACCATCTCCGGCCTTACCGCTACTCCGTCGGCGAGCTACCATCTCAGTCCTCAACTCCGATAAGCCCCGGCGTCGACCGCTTGCGAGACCAAGCCTCAAACCCAGCGTCCCTTAAACTCGCACCGGCGACGCCCCAAAACCATACCCATTTACCCCGCCGTCCCAGCTCCGGCGAAACCTCCGGCCAGAACCTCAACCGACCCATTCTCCATCTCTAGCTCCAAACCCGATTCCCATCTGCATACCCTCTTCCAAAAAAACCCAAGCCCATTTCCAATTTTCACCTTCTCCACGATTTCTTCACCTGCCAAAACACAAAGCAAATCCCAAAGCCAAATTACCCATGTGCCTAAAATCAGTTAATACCTTTTACCCCTCTTTTTTCCTATTCTTTACCCAAACTACCCTTAAACCATATCTGATATTCATTCCCCCATTTCCCACTTGTCCCCACACCTCACACAATCCATGCACATTTGTGCATTCTCTCCATATTACCCTCACCCATATATCCTCATACCTCACACCCCTCATGTGCACATCCTTGTTTTCCCAAATTAACCCCTTAACTCCAATTGCGTATAAAAGAAGACCTCAAGACCATTTGAAAAAGAAGGAGAGCTTGGTAGGAAGAAAATTCTAGAGAGAGAGATAGGATAGACTAGAAAATAAATTAGGTAGAATATTTTTGTAAATAATTTTTTTTTTATTTTTTTAGATATTTGTGAGAAATTAATTGTTGAGTGATTCAAATGAGTGTTTGTATGTAATTGAATATTGTGGAAAGCTCATTTGGAATGGATGTTTCTTAATTTCAATGGAGGATTAGAGTCCAATTTTGCAAATCAAGGAGACTTGTTTGAAGATTTGTCCTCTTACCCTTCTATTTTATTTGTTTATGCCTTTGATTATTAATTTGTCAAATTTTACACCATGTTAGGCTAAATCCCCTTTCAAGGGGTGGGGTGAAACCCTTATTTGATATTATTTTAGTTTAATTAGTTTGCTTACTTGAAATTTCCCTTTGAATGTTAAATTTGATCCCCCACCCTTAGATTTACGCCTCGAGAGAGGGTAAATGATTTTCGAGAGAAAATCGAAATTCTAGTGATAATACCCATTTTAGATTCGAACTAGAGATAGGGGTCTCTTAAGTGGGGTATTATCATTTGAATTTCAACTCTAAATTTAATTTCTAAGATTGACATAAATTCTAATTGATTGATCCTAGCGGGTGATTAATTAAAAGGAGTGTAGATCTAATTTTCTAGAGTTGTGGGGTGTTAATTTTAACTTTCTAAAAGATTACTATTCTAATTACACTTGCAACGAGAGTTGGTTTGTAATTTTAATATTAATTTGGGAGAATTCAAATAATTAAATTAATTAATTAGAATAATTAAAATTTGTGGTGTAATCCCACTCCTTGATTATTCTCACAATTATTTTCCTCATTTTATCTCTTATTCTAGTGTTAGACTTTATTTTCATTTTAGTTACTTTCTAGTTAGTTATTATCATTTCACATTTAGTTTTGCTTAGTTTAGACCTCACCTCACCCTTTTGTTTTAATATTGAAAAGCTAAAAAAAATAGAAAAGTGAAAAAGCACAAAAAGAAAATAAAAAGTGAATTACAATTGAATTTGTTCCATTTGCTTTACTCCCTAGAAAGTGGATTGACATCCTTACTTACCACTCTACACTTGAGTTTATTATATTTTGTAGGTATTTGCGGATTTTTGACTAACTTGGATTTCAACATCAACGACATACACACGCAAAAGCATCGTTATCAAATGGCACCGTTGCCGGGGATGTAAAAAAGTCACGTTATCAAATGGTGCCGTTGCCGTTCTTGGAATTGTGAAGCTCGGAGCGGATTTCATTTTTTATTTCATTTATTTATCGCATTTGTTTTAGTACCATTTTTGTATTACTTTAGAAGGATTGTATTAGAATTTTATTATTTGGCTTGTATTGCGGTGCATAGGACACCATTTATTTTTTATTTAAAATTGTAATAATTGAAGCCAAGTGTGATAGGGAAACCGGACAAGGTAGAGAGAGGGCATCCATTGGCGAGGATTTATAAGCCTCTCTACCTTGGGTCGGTAGGACTCCCGGGACGACTAAGATAGGCGTGATCTCCCCCCGGTCGACTCAAATTTTTCGGCACCCCACGGTGCAAAAACCGTGGGAGGTATATTTTCTAAACCCTCGCGCCTCTCCTGTTAGCGAGTCAATTCTTTTGTGTGCTCTTGTGTGCTCTTATTTAATTTTATTCTCGCATTTATTTTCGAATGGTGTGATGAATTAATTAACTAAGACCTACGCCCGGTCACTCACGAGAAGGGATTTCATCACCCGACTCACTCGCTTATCATTGTGTGCTACCCTAGCCATCACTAAATTTAAAATCAATCAACTAGGTAGCCCAATAGGAGAATATTTTGCAAAAGCGATCACTCATATAAATTCCGTGATTTTTTATCACCCGCGAACTTAATTAAAATTTGACTACCCTTTCGCTAAATCAAAAGATAAAAATTGGCTATGTGCTAGTTAGGAATTTTTCTTGACTCGTGTGTGTGTGTCCAATTCCATTTTTCGGTAGTCGATTTTAGTTAGTCCGTCCAATTCAAAGAGTCCATATTTTTTTCCCCACCTTTTCTTCCAAAAAAAAAAACAAAAAAAAAAATCCAAAAATCCAAAATATATTTTTCTTCCTTTATTTTTCAAAAAAAATCCAAAAATATTTTCTTTCCTTTAAAAAAAATTTAAAAAATCAAAAAAAAATATTTCTCTCCTTATGACCGAAGAACGTCCTTTACGGGACTACTTTGGTCATTTTTCATTGACACGTGACACGTGTGAGAGTGATCCCGAGCGATCTCTTTATGATATTCTTCATGATTTCACCTCTCTCACGAGTACCGTTGGTACTCTTGACCCATCTACGCACGCACCACCTATTCCATCACCCTTGGTGTCAAGTGTCGACGTGTCTCATCCTTTGTTGTACACCCATTGTTCTTATGCCGATCATATATCCCATGAGTGCCCATACTCTTCATATCCCTACGCACCCACCACGGACCATGTGTATCCATATGACACTGTTCAAAAACCCACCTCGACCTACTACCCTTCTATACCTAATCCCGAGTTGTGTGAGTACCCCAGTTATTCGTGGAGGCCTGATCACCCTTCCACGCAATACAAATCCCAACCCGATGTTGTGGATCCTCACACGTTCCAACAGTCGTCATGGCAACCTTGTGCACCTGTTCACGATCAGTCCCCTCACTACGCACCCCATGCGTATCAACCATTTGTTCATCACGAAAGCGGTTCTTTCGTGTATGATGTACTTGACCCCACCCCACACACTCCATATGAGTATTCTCCATATACTCCCGGTTATAGCGAGTTGTGTCCACCTCAACCACCACCACCACCCATCATTCCACCAACACCTTCATCCACATCCACTCTCGAAACCCTCTTGCAAAAGTTCATACTTGAGCAAGAGCAATCCACTCAAATTCAAACTCAAGCTCTCCAAAGGCTTGAACAAAGGTTAAATGAATTGGAGTGTGAGCGAGAGTCGGATATTCCCATGGCCCCACCCATCGTTGCCACCGAGTGTGATGATGATGTGTCCTATCATGACACGAATTTTGAGTGTGACCAACCCTACCACCCTGAGAATCTCGAAGTTGAGACCATCCCATGGTCCGGGTCCCAAGTCGACAATTGTGCTGAGTTACCTTTAGATAGTGAGACTGATCCAATTCCACCATATTCCAATGAACCCCACCTTGCGGTTCCTATTCCCACTCCCGTCATATTCAAAAAAATGCCCGAGTCTATACCTATCGAGCTTCACCCTTGTGTTCCCGAGGAACCAATTTATCCTAGGTTAGCTCCGGCTACGAGTGCTCACGATTTTCCCAAGATAGAATCCGTGATAGTTCCTAACTATCCGGATATGGATGATGTCCCACCATGCATGGCTCCCCTTGAGCCTAATATTTATAGTGATTCTTCTATCTCCGATCTTGGTGCTTCGTCTTAACCACCCACCACATTCCCCGATGCTACTCTTGTGGAGAAGTTGACAACTCCATCTTTAGAAACCACACTCCTTTGTGAGTATTCCTTTACTCCTCCCAATGAGTGTGTGTCTCCCATGCTTGAGTTGGATCATCTTCCTCCACCATTTATCCCACCCGATACACCATTTGTCCCACCCGACCCACCCATTATCCTTTCCACCCCACCACCTGGTTTGGATCTTTATTTTACACATATCAACTTTCCATCTACATTTTTAGATCCTCACCTGAAGCCATCCACCACCTACGAGAGTATTTTTGGTGCTACTCTCCACTTCCGTGACACCGAGCTTGTTCCTCTATCCCGCCACTCTCTTGTGATGTTGATTTTTCTCAACAGCTCCCTGGCGTGTCACGGCGCGACCAATATCATCGCCCATTTATTGAATGGTTGTGTGATTTTTATGAGCCTCACCCCATTCCTATGTCCAAACCGTATTTCCTTCCTCACCAATTAGAGCACCATGCTTATAGGGCCCTAGTTGCCCTCACCTTTAAGCTCAACAAGGCCCGTGACCGATACCTTTCCACCCTCACCTTAGCCCTTTTTCCCATCCGCCCTTGGTCCACCGATGCCTTGCATCGCGTGATGCACTTTGCCATACAGGTGCATTGACCACTTTAGGTTGTTTCCAACAAGACTGACGCTTCAGTCTTGTTTGGGGGTGATTCTCATCACCCGATTCTTCTGCCGCCTTGCGCTTTCATAGATCCTATCTTTAGGGTGAGAATGGTTTGGTCTGGCTAAAGACATTAAACTTAGCGCTACCGGGAGGCAGCCCGCGTTTCTTGTACTAGTCTCATCCTGTTTGGGGGTGGTGTTTCACATCACCCTATGATTTGCCCTGTTTATAGACTTGTACACCACATTTTTTCTCTTATCATTTATTAAGGTTTATTCTTGGCTTCATCTGTCCACTTCATTAGCGGTTCATTTTGGTAATCTCTTTCCTATCTCATGCTCTCAATTTTAAAAATAATTTTACCTAACATCGAGGACGATGCTCCTTTTTGTTTAGGGGTGGGGAATTTTATCAAAATCGTACCTCTTTCGAAAAAAAATTGATTTATGAACCTGATTTTTAAAATTTTGTGCGGTTTCTTTCATCTCACTCATTGATGTGAATTTTCAATCATCCATCTTTTAAAGTCTAGGAATCAAGCTAGAGAATATTTTTCTCTAAATAGCTTATGTAATACATAACAAGGCATTTTGCACCATGAATTTCTAGACTCAAAAAATTTGCGCACTTATCACGTCATTACGTTTAGAGTTGAGGAGTACTACAATTCTAAAGAGAACCTTAAGGATCACTAGTAGAGACTTTAGCTTGTGAGATTTGTGCCTTTCACCCTTTTTTAGTGTCTTACGCAATCTCCGAGTCACAAGTTGATTCAACTTCTTTTGGGTCCGCACTTTAATTGTTGTATGATCTCATTTTCCTTCATTAAAATTTGTCTTGATCACTGAGAATGACATCTTTTTCGAGTTGTAAGAAACGCGTGTCTTGAAATTTGTCCCGAATACTAGATTTTCATCCATACACCTACCACTTTTCCACATCACATTTCCATTTACTCACCCATTGCATTTCCATATATTCCCCTCACCATCCATATACATTCCCCACTCATTTCATATATCACCCATCATTTTAAGAAAAAGAGTGTTGTTCAAAATGTAAATGTCTTCATTATTGGTTTGAAAAGTGAGAGAAAAAAGAAAAAAACAAAAGAAAAAAAAAAGAAAGAGAGAGAGAAAAATAGAAAAAATAGAAAAAAAAAAAGAGAAGAAAAGAAAAGAAAAATATCAAGAAAAAAAAGAGAGAGAGAAAATAAAAGAAAGAGAGTTGTAGTTAGTTTTGAAATAAAGACATTTGTGCTTAAAGTATAGAACACTCTTCTATCATATACATTCATCCATCACCCTTTATCATTCATAACACCAATATATCCTATATACCACATCCATACATCACACATCCATCATACCACACCTTATACCATCCTTCCCATTTCATTTTCCCCTCACCCATATCATCCATATGTTCCCCTAGGTGTTCGGGCAAAATAATAGTCAACGTGGTGAATGTAATACCCCGTACTTTCGTACTTTTGGCTATATTTATTTTTGGGATTAATTAATTAAATGCGTATTAATTGAAAATTAATCCGGGTTATAAATACTAACGAGATGCGATTTGGTATTTGATTATGTGCATACATGTTTTGATATATGTATTTGGTGTTATAAATTTTGTCGTGAGATTTATATACGGCATTTTAGAAATTTTGTTGAGACGCGTGGGACCGCCGCGTCACGGTGTAATATTTTGATAATAAAAGTGAATTTAAAATCTATAAACCGTATGGTCGTTTTGAGTGCACCAACGCGTCCGGAAGGGTCGAGATAGTCAAAAAACACTACCCGGGGGTGTAGTTTGGATTCCGGGGTATTTTTAGGCCATACCGGCAACTTAAAGGGTATTTTGGTAATTTTACATTTTGAGGAATTAAAAGTGACGAAAATTAGAGATGTAAATATGATGTGGATTAAACCCACTAAGCCCATTAACCAAACCATATTAACCTAGAAGGCTACGTAGGTTATTAGAAGAGTTTTCTAAATTCCCAAATCAAAACCCTAGCCACCTTAAGCCACCATTGGAGAGGAAGCTTGGAGAGAGGAAAATCTGCAGAAATCTTCACCAAACCAACACCAAAATCAGAAATCCAATCAAGGCAAGTGACTTTATTCCATTTAATTTCAGAGAATGTCTTTTCCATGTTAGAAATTGAGGAATTTTAATTGTTCTTGAAAGATGAATGAAAACCCATGTAGTTTGGAGTTTAGAACTTGAAAATTTTGAAGAGATTTGCATGTAGAATGATAGGTAGATGATTTCTCTCATGATAGTTGTGATTAGAAGAAATTAAAACGAATTAAATTCTGGGATTTGATGATGATATTAAGTTAGGGTTCATGTTCTTGAGATATTGGGAAAAAGTGTTGAAATTTGTAAATTTAATTGATGTTAGGGTGGATTGATCCCTTAAAAACATGTTAGGATGTGACTATATATGTTTTGTATTGATTATAGACCTTTAAACGATTGTTGGGACTTAGTTTTGAAGATTTGAGGTGTTAAAATGGATGAAAAACGAATTGGGGAAAAATCTGGGCCGAATCTGGTAGCTCGTTAGAAGCCCCTACCCAGGTCGTTCGAACGAACTCGTTCGAACGAGCTTCTAACGAGTTGACCAGTCGCTGCTAACGAAAAGGGATTTCGTTCGATATCTCGTTCGAACGAGATATCGTTAGAAGGAACAGTTCGTTCGAACGAACTGGGATCTCGTTCGAACAGCCTCGTTCGAACGAGACTTCTAACGAGCTGACAGTCCAATCTCGTTCGAACAGCCTCGTTCGAACGAGACTTCTAACGAGTTGACAGTTTGGTCCTTTTTGGACTGTTTTAATTTTTGGAGTCCCGTAAACTTGTTCGAGGATATAGATGACCTTCCTTTGATGATGTAAGGATAGATTTGGGACTTTTGGATTATTATGAGGAGTAAATTATATACGAGAGTTATATTATATGAACCATTTGGGTTGAGACGTGAGTGTCTACTACGACGTGAGGATGAATTATGGCGCGTATAATTATAAACCGGAATAATTTAATTGTGATAATTATAAGTTAGTACGAGAATGCGATATGTACTACGATTAAACTACGGTATTACTAAGACGTGCGTTTACTTAGTATTGGTATATGAATTGTATGTATGACATACCTACCATACTTGCTATCACGGGAGGTTTGCATTCGCTTAGGGCCCTCTAATCCTTGTGTTTCCCGGATTTAGACTGGTTACCTCGATGAACATAGGTCATAGAAAGACTTATTGGGATATTAATAAGTCCGTTGATCGTAGGAGCGTAGTTATGTGCGTGACCTATGTGATGTGACTGTGTTCGCCTCCACTATTTGTGAATTGTGTTATCTGGACTATTCCTGAGAGATTCGGAATATGTAATCCTTATGTACGTGATGTACCGGGATGGATAGCAGAGTATGTGTGCACCACAGCTTAGTTCTCGGGGTGCTTGTATTGTATATTTGCGATGTGAATAATATACACTTAATTAATGAGAACCTTCATGTTAATGATGTGAATATAATTACGGTATTGTTTCGAGAAATATAACGAGTTAACTGATAGTTATATATATTGCATATTGAACATCTGAGTTACGTTAAACCCCTACTTAATTACGAGCGTTGTTATGTTAATAGAACCAAGTAATAAGGGTAGGACCTATGACAGTCTAGCTAGATATGTTGGTACTTAGCTAGTGGTTTGCGTCGTTATAGATGGGTACTTACGTTAGGAGTGCACAGTTAGACGAGAGGTGAGAATATCATGTGAGTGCACGTCCTAACATGTACTTTACATTTAATGTTTTAAATGTTTTTAAAGCACTTGCAGGTTTTTAAAATATAACTCCACATTCGGGCTCTGACCCGTTTGCTTTTCAAATCTTTTTCTTTGTAAAACCTTTTTAGGTGCCCAGCCACAGGGACACCAAGCATAGGATTCTCATTCAGGTGACGAGCTGTAGCTGTTTGTGGAAGCTACAGGGATTTGCTTATAGACGCTTCTATCTTTTGGATTCCAGAGTCACTATCTATCAGTTGTAGGGCATGTTTCCCATTTCTATTTAGAGCATCTTTTACATTTCAGTTTTGTTTCAGACTTTGATTTGTATGGTTTTAGCATTCGGTTATTTATTTCAGTTGTGGGATTGTAGTGAGGAGTTTTTCCTCCAGACTTTATTTACGTTATGTGATGGTCATTCTATTTACTTCTTTATGGTGAATGGTGTTATTATTCTTTATTACACTTGTTGCATGTTAATCAGACTTTAATTAAAATTTGGCACTTACTTTTTAAATACTAGGTGGTTAGTAATCATTAAAATGTTTTCGACAGTGATGCTATTAACTGGACCAACTTGGCATTTTGAATTAATTTAATAAAGGAGTAGCTACCCGGTATTTAATTAGTCGGGGTGTCACAGTGAATAACTCGACGTTCTCACTATAGTGATTAGCATTTCTTTCATGAGATCACTTTTCTTTCAAATTGTTCGTTCTTTCTTATACGTGTGTGAGACGTTTGAACTTACTTACATTTACTCACCTCCTCACACACAAGAGCGATACACTTACCCATATCTCGAGAATTCGTTTGAGAGAGATATATCCGTGAGATTTGAAGTTGAAGCGTTGATTCCGATAAGGCAATCTAGGAATTACTCTTGTGATACTCGACCTGTTTTGACTGATTCACACCACACACGTTGAGTTCTAGGAAGGATGTGCCTTGAGTTGTTACTTAGCTAAACTTTTTATACATTCTATCTTGTATTTCTCAAAATATTTTCTTGTGATGGATTGTGCGATTATTCTATGTCTAATAAGAGACTGCCTTTCAATAAATTTTTGCAAATAAGAATTTTGTGGGTATATTCCCTGCAAACCCTCACGAGACACAACTCGTCTTGTAGGGCAACCTATAGGTTTAAAGGCTTGTTGCACATGCTAAGTGCAATCGCAAGTACCCGCGAAAGGGGTACACTTTTGGTTTCTTATCATTCTCTTTCTCCTTATCTTATTGCTCGAGGACTAGCAACGCTCTGTTTGGGGGTGGTGTGATAAGCACCCAAAACTGTACAATTTATACCCCGAATAGACGTGCTTTTGTTGCTAATTCTCGACAATATGGGTCTTATGTGCTTAAATGTTTATCATGCAGGCTTAACGTCAGTTGCGGTGTCAAAAGCTATATTTCATGGCAATTGCGCATTTTATGGAGCTAACACCTCTTCCGTACCCTAACCTGAGCCTAAACCCTATCCTAAATCTACCCCCGAACTCCGTGTGTGTCTAATTTGCCCTTTTATTATTTTTTAGATTTTTAGTTTGAGTCATTTTTATTTTTAGAATTTATTTAGTATTTTCTAGGTTTTGTTTTCTATTTTTTATTTTATTTTATTTTTATAATTTTATAATTTTGATTTTTCTTAGTTTTAATTTTATTAGGATTAGTTTTTAGGAGTTTATTTTTAGTTTATTAGATTTTATATTTTGTAGGACTTTAATTTTCATTTTTAATTTTATGTCTTTATTTCTTTTATTTTATTTTAGTTTAGTTGTTTTTTAGCTTATGATTTTATTTTGTTTAATTTTTAATATTTTTTCTTATTTTTTTTTTAGTTTGTTTTATTTTTAGTTGGATTTTATTTTTTTTTAGTTTTAGTTTTATTAATTTTATTTTGAGCCTTAGTTTTTTTTAGGGGTTCAAATTAAACACACACACATTATCCCATATACAAACTTATCCTACACATACACACCAATCACCCTTCACCCCCACCTAACTCCCCTACACCCTCACACACACTAAACCACCACACATCATCTTCTCCAACTCACCCACCTTCTCTCTCCTCTAAACCACATTTAACAAACACCCATTTTACCCCATTAAAGCTAGACACGAGCCAACCTGCTCGCCCCTCATTCACCTCACCCTTGCCGCCTCTCTTCACCGGCGAACTCAGCCTCCATCTATCTCTTACCCGCCGGACAGCCATCCCGCCAGGGTCGTGTCCTGCCCCTTTATCTCTCTCCCTCCTATGCGATGCCGCCGACCCCATCGCGATACCATCTCCGGCCTTACCGCTCCTCCGTTGGCGAGCTACCATCTCAGTCCTCAACTCCGACAAGCCCCGGCGTCGACCGCTTGCGAGACCAAGCCTCAAACCCAGCGTCCCCTTAAACTCGCACCGGCGACGCCCCAAAACCATACCCATTTACACCGCCGTCCCAGCTCCGGCGAAACCTCCGGCCAGAACCTCAACCGACCCATTCTCCATCTCTAACTCCAAACCCGATTCCCATTTGCATACCCACTTCCAAAAAAACCCAAGCCCATTTCCAATTTTCACCTTCTCCACGATTTCTTCACCTGCCAAAACACAAAGCAAATCCCAAAGCCAAATTACCCATGTGCCTAAAATCAGTTAATACCTTTTACCCCTCTTTTTTCCTATTCTTTACCAAAACTACCCTTAAACCATATCTGATATTCATTCCCCCATTTCCCACTTGTCCCCACACCTCACACAATCCATGCACATTTGTGCATTCTCTCCATATTACCCTCACCCATATATCCTCATACCTCACACCCCTCATGTGCACATCCTTATTTTCCCAAATTAACCCCTTAGCTCCAATTGCGTATAAAAGAAGACCTCAAGACCATTTGAAAAAGAAGGAGAGCTTGGTAGGAAGAAAATTCTAGAGAGAGAGATAGGTTAGACTAGAAAATAAATTAGGTAGAATATTTTTGTAAATAATTTTGTTTTTATTTTTTTAGATATTTGTGAGAAATTAATTGTTGAGTGATTCAAATGAGTGTTTGTATGTAATTGAATATTGTGGAAAGCTCATTTGGAATGGATGTTTCTTAATTTCAATGGAGGATTAGAGTCCAATTTTGCAAATCAAGGAGACTTGTTTGAAGATTTGTCCTCTTACCCTTCTATTTTATTTGTTTATGCCTTTGATTATTAATTTGTCAAATTTTACACCATGTTAGGCTAAATCCCCTTTCAAGGGGTGGGGTGAAACCCTTATTTGATATTATTTTAGTTTAATTAGTTTGCTTACTTGAAATTTCCCTTTGAATGTTAAATTTGATCCCCCACCCTTAGATTTACGCCTCGAGAGAGGGTAAATGATTTTCGAGAGAAAATTGAAATTCTAGTGATAATACCCATTTTAGATTCGAACTAGAGATAGGGGTCTCTTAAGTGGGGTATTATCATTTGAATTTCAACTCTAAATTTAATTTCTAAGATTGACATAAATTCTAATTGATTGATCCTAGCGGGTGATTAATTAAAAGGAGTGTAGATCTAATTTTCTAGAGTTGCGGGGTGTTAATTTTAACTTTCTAAAAGATTACTATTCTAATTACACTTGCAACGAGAGTTGGTTTGTAATTTTAATATTAATTTGGGAGAATTCAAATAATTAAATTAATTAATTAGAATAATTAAAATTTGTGGTGTAATCTCACTCCTTGATTGTTCTCACAATTATTTTCCTCATTTTATCTCTTATTCTAGTGTTAGACATTATTTTCATTTTAGTTACTTTCTAGTTAGTTATTATCATTTCACATTTAGTTTAGCTTAGTTTAGACCTCACCTCACCCTTTTGTTTTAATATTGAAAAAGCTTTAAAAAAAATAGAAAAGTGAAAAAGCACAAAAAGAAAATAAAAAGTGAATTATAATTGAATTTGTTCCATTTTCTTTACTCCCTAGAAAGTGGATTGACATCCTTACTTACCACTCTACACTTGAGTTTATTATATTTTGTAGGTATTTGAGGATTTTTGACTAACTTGGCTTTCAACAACAACGACATACACATGCAAAAGTCACGTTATCAAGTTCCTACAAGTTACAATTGTCCCGTTAGAGGTGTTCGAGCCTCTTACGGGGTCGTTTGGGGTCTGGTTTGGGTTTTCACCCTTTAACGACTTGTTTTTAAGTTTAAGTGTTGATTTTTTAAAATTATCATCATATTCTCAAATCAGGAGACCCGGGACTACGCGGTCAGTTCCTACAAGTTACATTGGTCCCGTGTGAGGTGTTCGTGCCTCTTACGGGGTCGTTTGGTGGCTGGTTTGGGTTTTCACTCTTTAACGGCTTGTTTTTAAGTCTAAGTGTGATTTTTGCAAATTATCGTGATATTCTCAAATCGGGAGACCCAGGACTACGCGGTCTGTTCCTATAAGTTACATTGGTCCCGTGCAAGTTGTTCGTGCCTCATGCGGGGTCGTTTGGTGACTGGTTTTGGTTTTCACCCTTTAACGGCTTGTTCTTAACTTTAAGTGTTGATTTTTGCAAATTATCCTCATATTCTCAATTCGGGAGACCCGAAACTACGCGGTCAGTTCCTGCAAGTTTCATTGGTCCCGTGTGAGGTGTCCGTTCCTCTCACGGGGTCGTTTGGTGACTTGTTTGGGTTTTCACCCTTTAACGGCTTGTTTTTAAGTCTAAGTGTGATTTTTGCAATTTATCATCATATTCACAAACCGAGAGACCCGAGACTACGCGGTCAGCTTCTACAAGTTACATTGGTCCAGTGCGAGGTGTTCGTGCCTATTATGGGGTCGTTGGGGGCTGGTTTGGGTTTTCATCCTTTAACGGCTTGATTTTAAGCCAAATCGACATATTTAGAAATTATTGTTATATTCTCAAACCAGGAGACCCGTGACTATACGATCAGTTTGTACAAGTTACATTGGTCCCGTGCGAGGTGTTCGTGCCTCTTACGGGTCCGTTTGGGGGTTGGTTTAGGTTTTCACCCTTTAACGGCCTGTTTTTAAGTCTAAGTGTTATTTTTGCAAATTATCGTTGTATTCTCAAACCGGGAGACCCGTGATTACGCGGTCGGTTCCTACAAGCTACATTGGTCCCGTGCGAGGTGTTCGTGCCTCTTACGAGTCCGTTTGGGGGTTGGTTTAGGTTTTCACCCTTTAACGGCTTGTTTCCTTTGTTTATTCATAGAAAATTTTGACATAGTTTCGTTTCTTTATTCATTAAATCCAACCTGTTTTAACATTTAAAATAAACTCAAGTGCAACAGCAAATTCCCAAAAAAAAAAAACGCCAGCAAATCCCTTCCACCAGTTTAACTAAATAAGCTCATAAAGTAAGCCATTTTTTGTTTGGCTACTTATTGTCGCTATTTCAGACCGATTTTCTATTTAATGCTACTGCAACTTTTAAGAGAAATTGCTTTTGAAGATATTTGGGAATAGCAGGAAGTAGATTTTCAGAAAGTCAATATGAAACTATCAACTAAGTAAAGAATTGCAGATACAATAAATGCATAACGAAACTATTAATATATACTCAAAACTTTACCTCAATGAATGTAGTGGTTCAATTCCATCCAACATGTTAAACTGAAGTTTGGAAACCCTACATTTAAATTAGTTAAAAGGTTAATAAATAAAGATAAAAATTTATACTCAACTTCTTAATAGAGATAAGAATCAAAACCTCATGGCAATAATTGTATATTCATCTCCATCAAATTAATTGTTCAATTCACACTTTTATACTCATCTTACGTACAATTAGGTACCCAAGAAACAACACATCATTTCAAAATCAAACTTCACAACAGTCATAGATACAAATTAATCCTAAAATACAATTTTGAAACAAACGAAAGTCAAATAAATTAGGGGTTAAAACCTACTTTAGATTCCGGTGGCTGGTTCCCTTTTACTTTTACCTGTGACGTGATCAATTCAAACGTAGATGGAAAGCATTAGATAATAAGAAGATTGAAAATAAGGTAATAATGTGACTTGAGTTCTCATTTCCTTATTTTGTATTCAAGAAATATTAGCATTAGTTTTGTAGATACCTAGACTGTGAATAACACAACCTGTGATTTTTATAGAGTATAGAGATTTATACAAACATAAACGGTGTATAACACGTGTATAAAAAACTACAAACATGCCCAAATTTATTTTTGTTCATGCTAGATAGTTAGGCATTAAGTAGTTAATAGAACTTGAGTGAAATAGAGTGTGAGACTAATCCCAAACAAGGTCTATTCAATAAGGTTTTTATATCATCTAGAATGTATAAACTTATTTATAGACATATCAAATCATAAGTAAGAAAGGGAGCATAGAAAGACAGCGCAAGTATATATATAATCTCACACACACTTGTTAAATTAAAAAAAAAATAATCAACACTGAAAACACACAAATGATCACAATCCAAAAAATTACGCAGTTAAAGAACATGAGGTTTCCTCCTTACGTAGTGCTTCCAATCACTCCCTCCAACCCCAATCATTTTCCTCAATTTTCTTATTCTCCTTTCTTCCCTAAATTATTTAGTTATCCACAAAGAGAAAAGTAATAAATACAAATGTCAAACCAAAAATTAAAAGCGTTACAATGTGGTCGATCTCTGTAGTTAATGACATTAAAAATAAAATCAGTAGAGAATTGATACCTCTCATACTCAAAAGCTGACCTTATTCTAACTAAACCTTCAGGAGAGTTGAGATCCTCGTGTAATCTTAATAATACTTTTTTTAGAAACACGAACACAACTACTAATATGGGATAGTGATGATGCAAAAGTAACATAAACAAGCAAAGATAAGAGGACTTACGATCCCATTCCAGAAGCAAGTCCATTATCTACAAACATCAAGAGCCAAAAAACAAATACCGTCGTATAGTCCACCTAATTCACTACACATAGAAATTCATTAATTAGTACAAGAAACTAAGCAGATCCAGTTAGTAAAATTAATAGACCCACCACGATCCATATATGCAATGGATATGTACAAAGATGGTAACGCTTCCAGTTGATTGCAACAATGATTCTGATATCCAATTCATCAAAGAACCAACACAAACAAACCCTTGTAATAAAAATAGTACAGTACAAACACAAATATATTTCCAAATAACAATCAAGGATACATGCTAGTGGAAAGCATTGATAAGAAGAACCCATCGTACCTGAAACACCAGAAATTGGAACGCGTGTTGTAAACGATAAGATGAAAATAAATTACATTTGGGGTAACAGATAAATAAACTTTTACCACCTGAAATCTACACCTCTGATAGCCATTTTGGAGAGAACTACATGGAAACCCTAAATTCACTCTAGGGATCATCTCTCTTGTAGTAACTGCAACTGGTCTCTCTCTCTCTCGCTCCTCTTCCCCTTTTTTGCAGGTGGTGGGTCAACCCAAACAAATTTTCTTGTGATGGGGTTGATGCCGGTGGTGGTGGGTCGTCATTAAAAACACGTTGGCATTATTGTTCTGATTGATCTAGGTGATGGGGTTGATGACGTAGCAAATAGAACGATGAGGTCGGAGCCGATGAGCGGTGAGGGAGAGGGTCTGCGTTTTGGTCAAGAGAAAGAAATAGGGGGAGCGATGCGTTTTGGTGGAGAGAAAGAGAGAGGGGGAGAGGGATATTGAAGATGAGAGAGGAGAGAGAATAAGGAAACTAAACATAGGGCATTTTATATTTTAGTGAAGTGTACTCAATTTTGGCACACTTTAAAGCAGTGCTAAATTTTGGCACTGTTTTAAAGTGTGCCAGATTGTCATTAAATCATGCCAGAATCTGGCACAGTTTTAAACTGTGCCTGATTTTTAATATCATGGTGTGCCAAATTGCTGTTTTTGGTGTAGTGAAAATGGGGACTTATCGTGACAGTTTACACCACGGTGTGAGGTATGGTGTTTAAGTTCCACTCAACGAAAGTGTGTGTCATGGGTGCGGAAATAAATGGCATATGAATATTAATTATTTGTTCAAGCCAATAAGAGAAAGACCGTGTAACAAGGGACCAAAAAATCAACCTCTTAAAAACAACCACATTGGATAACCCCGCGGCATACCAAGGAGCCAAGACGAGTCATAATGAGGACCCCGAAGATGTGTTATGGGATGGAGGATTGACGAAGCACAACCTTAATACCTTGACAAGATTATTTGGTAAGTCCATGCATTCAATGTTTAGAGAGACTTTAGCATGTTTAATGGAAAGATGGATCCTATCGCAATTCTAAATGGGTTAAAGCACATAGAGTATTTCTTTGATCTAAAGGAGCATCGGGGCTATAGGTGTGTTACGTACTTGGCTGCGAAGTTGGAAGATTATGCGTCAGTGTGATGGGATCAATTGGTGTATGTTAGGGTCAGGAGTGACGTGGACCTAATTACTTCCTAGGAGAACATGAAGGCGGAGATGGTGGCGGCCTTCATCCCCAAGACTTATGAGAAAAACATGTTTGCTCGTGTTTAAGATCTCAAGGAATGTTACATGCCTGTGAAAAAAATTCACAGCAGTTTCAATTCATGTGTATCCGGGCTATGCTATCCAATCTATTGAGTACGCACTGAATGTGGATATTCACTACACCAAAACACGCCATTAATAACACAATTTTACCATTAATAAATATATTAGTAACATAATTTTTCCGTTAGAAAAAAGGCGCGGGGCACGAAGCTAGTAACGGTAAAATTCTATTACTAATAGTAAAGGAAAAAACTAGAATTAGTAATGGTAAAATTTTGTTACTAATAGTAACGAAAAAAAATAGAATTAATAAAGGTAAAATTCTGTTACTAATAGTAATGATAAAATTTAAAATTCGTAACAGTTAAATTCTGTTACTAATGGTAACGGTAAAATTTAGAATTAATAACACTAGTGTTGTGTTACTAATAGAAACAGAAAATTCGGAATTAGTAATGGTAAAATTCTACTACTGATAGTAACAGAAATATCAAAATCAGTAACGATAAAATTATATTACTAATAGTAACAGTAAAATTCATAATTAGTAGCGGTAAAATTATGTTAATAATCTTAGTAAATATTTTTAAAAAAAATCAAGGGCCCTCCCCAAATCTAGAACCTTTGGCTAATTCCTTACCAATTACACTAGATTAATTGCAAACTCAATGATTTCAAACCACTTTAGAAAAATCTGAATACAAATAGAGATCAATTGCACTAGATAAGAAATCAAAGAAATTTTAGAGTAAAAAAAATACAGCAATAAAAAATGAGGCAAAATAAAAATTGAACTAACTTGCATAAGGATACTACTATGCACAGGGGATCGTGAAGAATGAAACTAATGTAAGACAAAAACAGGAGGAGGACTTGGCAAGACGTCTTGCGGTTGGGTAGGTCCCACTTTGAGGGGAGACGATGTGTCAAGTCCAGCAGTTGTGCGACAAAAGCAAACAAAGGAAGCGCACCCGCGGACAAGAGTGTTCTTACTAGAATCCAGCTTGAGGTGGGTGTTAGGGTCGGGTTCTTGGTCCACCAACTGGTAATGGTTCAATGGGGAAACTCTCATGGGTTTTTCTTCCTTCTTCTCACCCAAGATAAGAAGGGCTCGGCCCTTACTATACCCAAAAGATGAAAAAGAGAAAAACCCTCCTCCTTCCACTGCCAATAAATTCAATCCTTGCTACAAAGATATACATTCATTAATCATTCCTGAATAACACTCAATAAAAATCATTTTTTCCTCCTAGCTACACATCTATTTATTCTTCTCTTTGGTATATATAATACCACACACCTATACTCATTAATTGGTATATTGAATTTTCATGAAATATCCCTCTAGAATTGGAGCCAAACATGGAGTCACCTAAGAAAATTGTTGCTTTAGTAAAATAAATGAGTTGATATTGAAGAACCATGTTTTCCATGATATCAATCAAAACCTCACAGTCAATGAAGTCTCATCTCCAACACCAATATGAGATAAACCCGATTCAAAGTTCAACAGAATTCACCTCTTCCTTTTTTTGAAGAAAATAAAGAGTAACACAAGTAACATTGCAGTTTACATATAAATCACTCAAGAACCAATGAAGTTGTACTAAATGAAAAGACAAATTCATTTCAGCATTCCTTTCTTCACTCTTGGCACAAAAATTCAAATGCTTTACCAAAGATACCACCCCCACCTCCCAAAAAGACTTAAAAAATAATCAGCGTGGACTATAAATATGGTTGCCATATAAGAAAGATACCACCCCACCTCCCAAAAAGACTTAAAAAAAGAGCCTCGCGTACTGAAGTGTTAGATGTTCTGAAGCAAGTGAAGTTGAACTTGCCGTTTCTGGATGCTATCCAACAAATTCCAGCATATGCCAAGGTCATCAAAGACCTTTTGACTATCAAACGACGACTTAAGGCGAAGAAGAATGTCTTTTTGGCACAAAAAGTGAGCTCGGTCCTTCTTAATGATCTTCCACCAAAATTCAAGGATCCTGGTGCACCTACAATTTCATGTGTTATCGGAGAGACTAGAGTTGAAAAATCTCTGCTTGACTTAGGTGTGAGTGTGAACATCCTTCCATACTCTATCTATCAGCAGCTTGATTTAGGTGATCTTAAATCTACCCGAATCACTCTACACTTAGCAGATCGAACAGTAAAAGTGCCTCGTGGGGTTATGGAGGACGTGATAGTTCAAGTGGACACATTCTACTTCCCGATTGATTTTGTCATTTGGGACACGGAGATTATTGGTCAACTATGGAGAAAGATTCATTTGAGTTTATTCGAAAGTGCAAGACGTGCTAACTACATGAAAATATGATTCATGCTCCTTCGGTAGATCTCCACCCATTGGAAACACCATAACCATTCCACACTTGGGCATTTGACCTTGTGGGAGAAATTAAACCTTCCTCAAGGGGAAAATTTTGGATACTCGTGGCAACGGAATGCTTTACAAAATGGGCATAGGCAATACCATTAAAAAGAGCAACAACAGGCGCGGTAACATAGTTCATTATAGAGTACATAATTTATCATTTTGTCATTCCCAAGGTTATTATGTCTAATAATGGAACTCCGTTCATCAACTAGGAGGTGACCTTGCTCACAAATAAATACTCAATCATACACCACACCTCAACAGTGGACTGTCCCAAAGGAAACGGTCAAGACGAAGAAATAAGCAAAACCTTGGTCAATATCTTGGCTAAAACGATGGAGAATTTCCCTGAAGCGTGGGATGACAAATTCCCAGTAATATTATGGGCTTATCAAACAACTAAAAAGAAGCCAACTGGTTATACACCTTTCTCTTTAGTCTATGGAGTTGAGGCAATTTTGCCAGTTGAACTGGAAGTTCCTTCGGTCAGGTAGCGAAGCAGCATGCTCCCTCAAAATAGGCATGTCAACTAGAGGAATTGAATGAACACAGAGATAATGTGAAGCAACACTTTTAAATATACACGAAGCAACTCTCTATGGCCTATGACAATTTTATTTGTAAATCAAATCAACTCACAAGTTTATATCTTGTGTTACAATATTAAAGAGTGAAAAAATATTGTAGCCTTATTGCTTGAGAAGACGATCGATATAAAAGAGAAGAACGGGGACCCCCAATTCATAAATGTTTCTTGAATTGAAAAATGAGAGGGGCACATGTGTCATTTGTATTACCAGGGGCAATAAAGGGATTTCGCAAGTGTACTAAAAACTAGTGTAGCCCAAGCAGTAAATGACCCTATTAAATATTGGAGTATTCAATTCAAAACCAATTGGAATTAGTGGGGGAACCACATTATCTTATTTACTGTAATGCAAAGCTTTAATTTTTTTTATATAGGACTTCATATTCTTAATAGTCAGTTGTCTTTGTAAAACAAAATAGAAGAACACAAAGAAAAACAATAAAATATATATAATTTAAAATTATTAAAAAAATCATCACCTCTCTCTCTCTCTCTCTCTCTCTCTCTCTCTATCTCTCTCCATATATATATATATATATATATAATCATTTCTTTTAATGACTCAGCCAATCAAGAGAGGGCAGAAAAATTTAAATCTTTGAACTAAAACTTCATGAAAAATAAGTTAGTGTCAACCCAAGTTTCACACTTACTTTATTTTGCATGTGCTTCTTCCTTTATATTAGTGTAGCCACAATTTATGGCATACCTCATGATACGATTGGAAATAACATTATTTTATAAATGTCATCAATCCCAATACAGTCTAACAAATTTAGGAGTTTTGACCTTTTAGTAAACAAAAACCAGTTATTGCCCAACAAAACTTTCCTCATATAATAAGTAGTTGAACAATAATATAATATTACTCGATGGTCATTGTCATTTTTTTAGAGGCATATACCAAATAGTCCCTCGAACATATTTTAATCCACGTTTAATCCAGGACTTTTTATTTTTCTCCAAAAAGTCATTCACCATGCCGCTGGCGCGGACCTTTGCAAGTAAGAGAATAATAGACTTTTTGGTACAAAATAAAACGCTTGAACTAAATGTATATTAAAAAAAGTTGGAGGAACTTTTTGGTATTTGACCCTTTTTTTTAATATAGAGCAATTTTATATATAAGAGGTATATTCTCACATGACCTTACTGAGCAAGAAGACAATTTGTAAGTAGTTGAACAAAAGACTTATTTTGAAATATATATATATATATATATATATATATATATATATATATATATATATATATATATATATATATATATATATATATATATTGGTGCAGAACCCAGTTTTGTAGTTTTTTTTTACTTTTATATATTATTTTTTTTAACAAACTCAAACAGTATATTATATCATTACCATATTACAACAGTTAGGTTTATCCACAAACCTACTAACTATAGTACTGGTACTATCTGCCAAAAGCGGTTTGTAGATAAATCTAGGTGCTACATCAAAAAAACTATTCATATAATGATAACTATTTCAGATCTTGGCCAAGACGTCAGCTATCGAGTTGGCCTCTCTATAACAAAAAGATATCCACACTATATCGAACTTCTGAATCTCCTTACTGCAGTCCCGGAGTAATTCCTAGATATGGTGGATCGAACATGGGGCCCTGCAAAATAGTTGGTAAGTAGACAAAGAATCTGTTTCCACATGTATATTACGAATACCTCAATTAATAGCAAATTTTAAGCCATCTTTTATTACCCACATTTCAGCTATAGCATTGGAATTGTAGCCAATATTTTTAGCAAAACCCCAAATAAAAATTCCCTTATCGTCTCTGAGGACACCTCCAATGCCCGCAGATAGATTCGTAGTATTGCATGATCCGTCAGTATTTAGTTTGTAAATAGTTTTATCCAAAGGATGCCAAGCGATATTTATCTTAAGATGCCTAATTTAAGGCGGTGTTTCTGGGATATGAACCGAATTGTAATTATAGATATCCTCACTAACTTGATGCCTTATTAGATTTAATTGAATCAGACAATTGTTAAAAAGTGCATTATTTCGGGAATTCCATATTCGCCAACAAGTAAAAAGGTTTTTTGTAGTGGTTAAAATGTTTGAATGATTCCCAGTTCTATTGCTTGTATCAATAGCAAGTAAGAAGTGAATTTTCGTAGGAAATTGCAATCCAGCGTTATCTAAAATATTTTTAAAAGTCGTACAGTTGGTTAGGAAATGACAATTGGAATCATTTTTTTGACATAAAGAGCATTTATCCGAATGGTATATATGTTTTGCCCTTAAAACATCGCTAGTAGGTAAGCCATTGTGAGACAAAAACCAGAAGAAAACTTTAACTTTATTAGTACAAGGTAACTTCCAAAACCGGAGCCAAGGGAGTAAAGGCCTACTAATTCTCACGTTTGTATTAGTAATCCATTTATAGGTGGTTTTGACATTAAATAACCCTTTTTATTAGGACTCCAAAAGGCAATATCCGGTGAATTGTTATCATGCCAAGGAATACTAATAATATTAGAAACAAGGTGTAATGGAATATACTTCAGTAATTCCGTAATATTCCAATTGCCAGTGTCGTTGTGCCGAAATTGCGATACCCGAATAGAGTCCTCATAACTAGATTTTTGAAGAATTTGTTGTAATGAATTGTTGGATAGCCAGTTATCTGTCCAAAATTTAACCTTTCCCTCATGTAAGGACCATTGAATTCCCTTATTCAAAAGTAAAAGTCCTTTAGAAATATTTAGCCAGGCCCAAGAATTGCGATTTTTAAGTTTAGAGTTAAGAAATATAGTATGATGGTAATATTTGTGATGCATAATAGTTGCCCATAGGGAAGTAGGATTATTAATCAAATCCCATCCTAATTTTAATATAAAGGTTTGATTGAGCGTATGCAAATTTTTTATTCCTAACCCACCCAATATTTTCGGCCTAGTCATCGCACTCCATTAGATAGTAGCTTTTTTCTTAGAGTTGGGAGTGGCCCTCTAAAAAAATCTTTTAATCTTACCCAAAAATTCGTCAAGAAGAGTTTTAGGTAGTTGAAAAGAAGACATACTGTAAATAGGCAGCGAATCAGTAACCGAATTGATGAGGAGTATCCTACTAAAGTAGGATAAGTATTGGTTATACCATAGATTAATTCATTTATCTAGTTTAATAATAATGTCTTGACAAATATCTTTAGTCACTCTGCCATTAATCATCGGCACCCCCAAATATTTCTCATTAGAGCGAAAAAAAGGAATAGTAAGGGCATCCTTAATCCTACGTTTATTAGTGGAAGCCATATTAGTAGAGAATAAAATAGAAGATTTATCAGAGTTCAAACTTTGACCAGAAAGGCAACAAAATTTATTAAGAATCTGTTTGAAGTTAACCAAATTTGGAATAGAACCTTGTAAGAAAATAATACAATCGTCAGCAAAGGCCAAAATAGGAATAGGGGAACCAAACCTAGATGCTTTTGATGCAGATATAATTTTATCACTATTCGCTTTTGTCAATGAACGTATAAATACATCCAAACCCATAATGAAAAGATATGGGGATAAAGGATCCCCTTGTCTTAAACCCATAGAAGGTTTAAAAAAAACACCTGATTGGCCGTTGATAATTGTGGAAAAAGTAGGAGTGGTAATACAAGACATAATTCGAGTAATCCAAAATTCGGGGAAACCATGTTGCTGTAATACCCATTTAATGAAAGGCCATTCTAATTTATCATACGCTTTAGAAAGATCGAGTTTAAGAACGAAACTACCACTCTTAGATTTTGAACCTCTCATAGTGTGAAGCATTTCATGCGTAATTAAAATATTATCCTGAATATGTCTCCTCGGAACAAAAGCATTTTGAAATGGGGTCATAATTTTTTATAAGAAAGGACGAATTCTATTAATTAAAATACTAGAAATAATTTTATAGCTCACATTACAAAGGCTAATAGGTTTAAATTGTGATGTTTTGGAAGGGTTGTCACATTTGGGTATAAAAACTAGAAAAGTTTGGTTAAGTTCTTTGAGCAAAAAACCCGAGTGAAAAAAGGATTGTACAACCTTAGTAATAGAGGATCCCACCACGTCCCAGTGGTCTTTGTAAAATTCACCGGTGAGGCCCAATGAAAATAAAATATAGAAGAAACATACAGAAGAGTGGGGGTGAGAAGATGTCCGTAGGGAAATGACAACTAGGCCCCGGGCACTAATGCTTAATTCATAACTCAAATATGAATAATTAAATAAAGAATTATACACTGACACAAGAGTGTGACTCTTTTTGTGCGACACACTGAGGTGTCATGTCTGCATTGGTTGGTATCATAATACTCGGTAGACCCCAAACACCAATCAATGCAGACATAACACATCTCGCATAAAGTGTCGAAATCATGTGTCAGCTTAAAAATATTCTAAAGAAGAGGTTACAACACTATTTATAACCTTAAAAACCCAACTTTAATTCAAAGAATAAATCCAATTTAATACTGAAAACTAATGGATAATTACTAATTATGATAAATAGGAATAATTAAAATCAACTTTAAATATAAATATCAAATAAAATATAATATAATACAGTTACAAATAAAATTCCCTCCAACAGCCCGCATCGTGGTATCTAATTCCGTGTCCAAATTTTACGATGCTTCTAGAAAGTGTCAACAAACATCTCTCCATGTTGTGACATTTTAATGTCATTCTTCCTTTTTCGACTGATATAATTACAATGTTTCTACTGATATAAGTACAATGCTTACCACTATTGTCATTAAAAGAAAAATATCCCTGAATTTTGAGATAAACATAAAATGCCAAGTTTTACGCTTATATTTACCTTTAATGTCTTTATTTCTCAGTTCATTATTACAGCCAGATTATGGCGTGCCTCAAGATACGAAAGGATATCACCTTATTGTGATGTGGTCATTTATCCAAAATATATAAAACTTTATATAATTCAAATGTGGTGTTTTTAAGGTCTTACAAAATAGTTGAAAATAATAATAATAATAATAATAATAATAATAATAATAATAATAATAATAATAATAAATAAATAGAGTTTCTAAAAAAATTGTGAGTACTACTTTACACAAAGCAAGAAGACGAATTGCAGGTAGTTGAAATTGAGAGGATAAAATAGTAATATAATGTTGTGCTTCATGATCATAATGTTAGAAATTAATATTAATTGACGAAATTAATTATTTAATTTCAATTGTATTAAATTTCGAATTTTTCATTTATGTGGTTTTAATAAATGTCAGATAATTAATTAGGAATGTGATAAATAAAGATATTAAAAGATTTGGGTAAACCTTATCCGTTAGTCACATAATGGTTAGTGGCATTAGTGGGAGATTTGGAAAGAGTCCCACCACCACTAGGATTACAGCCCTCTTCCCCTTATAAATAGAGAGCTCTACACCATCTAGAGTAATCTCAATACACACTATTTCTAAGGAGGGAGAGAAAATCTGAAATTCCATTAGAGTGTATTTTTCCAAGAAGGTATATTAATGGAGCAATTAATCAAGATTGATCCTTGACCAAGGTAAGTCTTATTTTCTATCTTTTAGACGTATTTTGTGAAAACATGAAGATCCAAGATCCTTTTATTAAGAACAATTGTATGCTAAAATTTAATCATATTAATGTGTTCGTGATTAATATTAGGGTGTTCTTAAGAATGGTTATATATGTGGTATCAGAGCTAAAGTTTAAGATCTCATGATTTTCCTTATTGATGTTCGTCTATAATGAAATATGTGCCTGAGACTTTCTGCGACATTGTTATTTATGTCATTAAATTGCTTTTGTGCCTGAGACCTTCTGCGACGTATTATTTTTGTCATTAAATCTGCTCTTAAAGTGTGTCTGAGATTTTCTGTGACGTTTTTCTTCTGTCGCTAATACTTACTGGTGAGAATGAAAGGTCAAAACTTGCTCGAAATTTTACGAAACTGACATGGTCGACTGGAAACGTCGAAATTTTCAAAACCCATTGTACAATGGGCTCCACCTTACTTTTGCGTTTTGACATCGTTAAGACCCTTAAAATTGCGTTTTTTCCGTTTTTGGTAATAATATTGACGTCAATATCTCACTCCAAAAATTAATTTTTGAATTTCGCAAATTGTTTTGAGATCCTGGAGTAATTATCTACATCCCTGTGGTGCTAACTCAAAATTTCTATTTTTGGCAAAAATTATGATTTTTTCCAAATATTATGTTTTTTTTTCACCACTAGGGCTGGTTTTTTTTTTTATGTTCATGGTTGTTCTAATATTCATGTTATGTAGTATTTGGTATTGATGAAAGATTTCAATATAAAATTTTGAATATTAGATGTATGATTATGTGTTTGACAATAACATTTCGATATATTAGGTTATTGTGCATAATCTATATTTGGTAGCCGAAAGATTATAATGTAATTATGAATTGATATTTTTTACACAATAATATTTATATGGTGTTGGATGGGGAAGACATGAAAGTGTCTTAATCTATAATTGTATATATTTTATTATTATATATGCATCTATATTTGGACCATTAATTATACATTAAGTTTTGAGTATAATATTTTTGGGGGAATTGATTTTGCATAAATAATGTATCTGACTTTCAGAAAAAAAAATATTTTTGAACTTCGTCGAATATTTGAGATTCAGGAGTAATTTCCTACAGTTCCATGATGCTAACTTATTTTTTTTTGGAAAAAATTTAAGTTTTCCCATATTTCATGTATGTTTTATCTAGAACTGTGATAAAACCTTGCTCTAATGATCCTTTTTTAGTTGAATATTCGTGCAAAATACATGCCAACATATTTCATATGGTAGGATATTAGACTTGCATTATTGTTAATATTCATATTTTGATGAGTCTCGTGCCAAACACAGGCCAATGATTTATATTGTTGAATATTATGATATTCGTGTTTTAATGAGTCTCATGCCAAACACAAGCCAATGATTCATGTAGTTGAAAATTAGAATTATTGTTTATTCTAAGGCTAGTACTCCCATTAAGTTGAATTAAATGCCAAACATAGGCTACAATTCATATGTGCGGATACTTGATTTATTCGTTGCATACATGCATATTTTAATGTATGACTTGCAAATTTTGAGACTCATAAGTAGGTATTCATTCAGTTTAATCAAATGCCAAATACAGGCTAAGATTACATGTGAAGATACTATACTTGTAGTCATTTCAGATTATCCTAATGTTTGTTATAAGGTTAAATTGAAGCGCAACACATGCTGAAATTTGAATCAAATAAACATTGGAATTTTTATAAATATTAAATAATTGGCATCAATGTTAAAAAGTCATATTTACATATACCACTAGTATGATAATTATGATTATAACCGTATTGTGCATTAGTATGACCATGAATGATTTGGGTCAATATTTCTGATTTGTTACTCATACATAAGTGATGAAGTGAAAGTAAATGATTTATGTCTTCCATTTACTATTATTTGTGTAATATCTCATGTAAACTCTTTGTCTATTTGATCTTCACATTATGTCTAATTTTTCGTGAATTTCAAGTTAGGGAATAGACAATAATATAATTATTCATGTATTACGGGTATTTTGAACATGTATGCATATCTCTAATATTTATATAATATAAAGTTTGGTGTTCATTAAAGTGCTCCATTCCAGAAGATATAAATATTGGACTAATGCATTAATATCATGCATATTTTGATTGCCTACGGGTCCATGTATGATATTAAATGCTAGGATGATGATACTTTATGATGTTGCATACATATTATTGTTTATTCATTTATTGTGATTACAATAATTGAACAAAATGTTAGTGGTGATATATATTTTGGGAAGGTAATAATGGTCGTCAAACGCAGATGCCATGGTTTCTTTCACTATTATATCACCAATTAAGTTTATGAAAACCATAAACATGAATAATTTAGTTTATTGATCGTGCAATATTTAATTAAAATAAGTGTAAAATTTATTGACTTGTGTATGTAAGTCTTTACGTAATGTAATATTCATATTACGAAATGTTTGGTAGTCACTACAGTGACCCAACTAGAATGGCAATGAATATTAAATGTAAAGATGATGGTAGTAGTAACTCATGATGCTTATAATTGTAAAGATATTAATGGGGTATATTGAGTTTATTTCTTCAAGCAAGGTTATTCCTTACAGGGAATCAATTTTGAGTTTTTGAATGAACATCATAGATCACATACATTATTATAGTATGTGAAAATAAGTTGTGCACAAATATCGTGTACAATATAATGAAATAACATTATATCCAATAAAGTAATCTACAAGTATCATATAATCGATATTTCACGGTTACTACTGAAGAAAACTCACGGTTATACACTCAATTTATTATCATGTAATCGATGTGTGTGTTGTTAAAGCAAAGCATTAATGAAGTGAGCAATTTATCTCATTATCTTATCACAAATTATTGTATCCCATTTTGTTTCTCTAAAAATTTCATATTTAATTTGGTTAAACAAATTAAGTTTATTTACATATTGCACACTCAATCTAATAATGATAAAGATAATATGTATCTTTTATGATTTGAAACGAGTTTTTCATCTCAGTAGAGTTTGCAAGTTATACTTACTGTGTTATAGAAAGTATTTACTTTTGATGCAAGTATTTCTTACAAAACAAATTAGAAATGCTAATAAGATTCTTTTCTTTTGTTCTTGGGGAATCAAATCGCCATTTGTTTTTCATAAACCCTCAATTTTTTTTTTTTGGAAAATATTTGTCTGGACTTGATCGTGAGGGATATGTTCTAAAGAATCTTTTGATGTATATTTTTTTCAAGGGTTATGATATTCCTTTTGATGTTTTGTACAAAATAAAGTTTGGACATAGTTCTTTAAAGATTTGTTTGATCCTGCATCATAATCGTAGCATTATTGATGAAACTCTTTAAATCTTGTGCCAAATTAAATCTAGATTCTTTTTCATAATTTTCGTGGACAAGATTTTTGTAATGTCTCTTATAAATTTTGATAGTCGAGTTATGCTCTTAAGGTATTATGATGTCTAATATAAGGATGACCTATGTGGCCTAACTGGGAGATTATGAGAAACTTCCCTTAAAGTGGACCTACATAGATCATATAATTGTCATTGACACGTATTTATTGCATTAAAGTCAAATTCGTTATGAAAGGTGAAATTAGTGGTAGTAGAAAATCATGAAATATGGTTATAAAGGAAGGTAGGGTACTTATCCCATTACCGATAACCTTATTGAATCCTTGTTCTTTTAATTGTTAGATTGTCTAAATAACAAAGACCAAATAAATGATCAACCACTAAATGATAGTATTGTCACCGTGAGAGAAATGTAGATAAAATCATAAGGAATAATATTAAGAAGATCCTAAAAGGTCGACTATCCTCGATGATTATGTGGTGTATCTGCATGAACATGAATTTGGCGTAGGGATAAATAATGACATGGTTTTATTTTCAAAAGTCATAAGAAGTGAAACTAATGGACTACAACTAAGGTTGAAATATCGTTGAATTACATATTGATGCACTAAAGTCGGGTATAACGGGGTCATCAAGACCAAACGCGACACTAACGGTGGTTAAACGAGATAAAGCTAAATTGTAGTAAAATATTTCACTATTAATGAAGAAAAGGTTATAAATGAACCTTCTCAATTATATGTAAGGACATGGAATTCCTATGACATTAGTAGCTCGCTATGATTGAGAGTTACATGAAGTGGATGTAAAAAATTACTTTTTGAAGTCTTATAAACCATGCGCATATGTTTAGGAGATCATTTTATAAACACAAGTTTCCCACATGACGTATTTTAAGAAATAATATCATTATTTTTTTTAATTGTTGTATATTTGTATACACCTTAAGATCAGTGGGAGTAAGTTTATATATTTTCTCTATATTCCAGCACATATTTAGAAAGTAGAGAATCAAAATAATCTTATGGGTTTAAAAGTTGTGTATGAAGTAATGAGATACTTAAAGGACTATATGCTCACATTTTCTATGTATGTGTTCATTTAAATATGAAAAATTATTGTGACTCAGATTTACTATTTGTACGGATGGTATGAAGTTCACTCTTGCTTAAGAATATTTGTTTTGATTTATCAACCAATATAACGAAGGAGTGCAACACGATCCATCCATTAACTATTGTGAAAGCTGAGTTTGTAGCATGCTTGATGCTACAACTTATGTATTTTGACAGCGTAACTTCATTTCAGGACTTGGATTTGTCGACACTATTATCAAGTCGCTGAAATATTAAGATAATATCTCTGCAATCTTCTTTATAAAGAAATGTTAGGTATTCCTAAAGTAACTAAGCACGTTGAATGAAATACCTATCAGTTAAAGAAGAAATTTAGAAACAAAGAGTGTCAATTGATCACATTAGTACGAGTGATAACATAGCAGATCCTATTACGAAAGGAATATCTCCAAAAGACCTTATGGAACGTGTCAAAGAGATGGATCTCGATTAGTAAAATTATGATTGCTATTTGGCTTAGTTGTTTGACACTATTACTTGAATTCAATAAAAGTGTTTCTGATTTCAATTATTGCTGTCTTTTGTGAATGCATGCATATAATTATGAATTATTGATGACAGAAATAGTCCTTATTCAAAAGGACATTATGAGGCCGTTATGATACCCAATATTAAAGGCTCAGTTGAATGAAACATAGGTGTTGTGGTACATGGAAGGAAACATGCTCTTGAATAGCATGGAACCGCCATGACTCGCATCCGTGAATCATTTGATTTAGCAAAATTTATCAATGATTGTGCACCTTATGATACCTAATTTAATTATATGAATTATTAAGACCAAGTGGGAGACTGTTGGAAATTAATGTTAAGTGATGAAATTAATTATTTAATTCCAATTGTATTAAATTCCGAATTTCCCATTTATGTTGTTTTAATAAATGTCAAATAATTAATTAGGAACGTATTAAATAAAGATATTAAAAGATTTGTGTAAACCTTATCAGTTAGTAACATGATGGTTAGTGGCATTAGTGGGAGACTTGAAGAGTCCCACCTTTACTAGGATTCCGGCCCTCTTCCCCTTATAAATAGAGGAGCCCTACACCATCTGGGGTTATCTCATAACACACTATTTCTGAGGTGGGAGATAAATTCCAAGATTCCATTAGAGTGCATTTTTCCAAGAAGGTAGATTGATGTAGCAATTAATCAAGATTGATCCTTGATCAAGGTAAGTCTTATTTTCTATCTTTTAGACGTATTTTGTGAAAACATGAAGATCCAAGATCCTTTTATTAAGAACAATTGTATGCTAAAATTTAACCATATTAATGTGTTCGTGATTAATATTAGGGTGTTCTTAAGAATGGTTTTATACATAATGGATGTGGTGATTTTCAAAATATAATACACTCTAGCAAGTTTACATATGTATGACTTTTATGCATTAGCAAAAAGACAAATTGAGGGTAGTTGAAAATGATACTTGGTGAGATGGTAAAAGTTAGTTGTTACCCAACCATATACAGTTATTTTTATTTCATCATAACCAAATTTCTCAGTATATTATTGTAACAAAAAATTATGTGGCATGAAAGATATCACAATATTTTATGTATGTGGCAATTTTCTTCTAAATATACTATAATTTTACTGTAAACTATCTAGCAAATTTATTAATGTGACTTTTTTTTTTACACAGAATGAAAGGATGGATTTTTAGGTAGTTGGAATTGAGATTTGTTTAAATGATAAAACTAGTTTCTGTCCAACGTAGTCTCACACTTCACACGGAAGAAGTATTACACCATAACTCATTATCTTTACACATTGTTTTAAGGATCTGGTTTCTTTCTTTATCAATGTGTAACGTAATATTAATATATGAGGGGTATACTATAATGAATTAATGAGTACGACTTTTATAAAAGAAATATAGTCTTTACAAAGTAACATAGAATTGTGATATCAATTTATTCATACAGCAAACAAAGAAAAATTAACTTTTGACAAAGTAAACTATTGTAGTGAAGCAAACATGATTGCACTAGAATTTTTAGTCAAACTGAGATCCATAAAAAATATAAAAAATAAATTACAAAATTGGGCTTATTTGACCTGATCTCAGATTGTAAAAAAATTCAATTATATTAATTTTCAATTTCCTAATGTCTTTGCCCAAAAAAATGGGATTTGATTCCAATCAATTTATGTGTAATTATAAGGTTAGATGTAATTCACAAAAGATCTTAGTTCCAACACTTCTATCAGTTGACGACACGATAACGGATAACGAATTGATACAAAATTATTAGTTAATGCGTGGACCCTTAGTGGTTTCGGGTCATATCACACCAACACAATAAGTCAAATAGTTAATGGATCGGGTTTGGTGTTGACCCTCTTCACCGACTAAAATATATATTGGGCATACTAAAGAGTTGGGTGCAATTTAATATCAATTTTCTAAAGAGTTTGTGCATTTCAATGTTAATTTAATCATAGTGAATTTTACTAAATGAGAGATGTATGAATGTAAATGAATTAGTGGATCTAATTGTATTTGTTAATCGGCTAAGGTGTCAGCCCGTATACAATTCAAAATGATTCGTTATTTCAATGGATAACAATGAGTGACCACGACATGACTCTTTGAGGTAACAGGTTGAGTTTGAATATGATTTGTTTTCACCCGATAAAAAGTCACCAGTTTAGACACGACATGATAACATAAAAGGCATGACACACTTTATTGACAGGTCTAGTTATGAAGCCTATATATACTCTCTTTGTTAGCCTAAGATACTACATGAGAACTGTCACAATTTTTTTTTTGCATTTTTTAAGAGCCAAGAATAATAGTTCTTTCTCCTCTTTATATTTTCATTCTTTGATTTACAAATACCCTCTTCCTCCACCTCTCTCTCAGATTATTTTCCCTCTTATTTCAGCTCTCTCAATCCACCTCAATGTTGAAGTCTTTGTGGATCAGGAGATAGCTGTTGTGGCAGTTCTCTCTGTGGTCATACAAAAGCTAACGAACCTGTTGATACAGGAATCAAATATTTTCAACGAGGTGATAGATGAGGTGGACGAGGTGAGGATAAGGCTAAGAGATATGCAAAGTTTCTTAATAGACACGGAATACCAGAAAGAAAGTGACAAGGAGTTTCATAAGGAGGTGGCGAAATTCATTGGCATGGTCTACAATGTGAAAGATGTGATTGAAACATTTGCCCTTGGATCAATTCTCTTGAGGAGGATGGGTTTCGTCAAGAAATACGAGGAAATCATTAAAAATGAATTCCACGCTTGCCAGACCCTTCCCAATGAGGCAGATGCAGATGATAGAGTTAGAAACATGGGCGATCTTCAACGTCACTTGGATCGAATAAGGATGACAATGCGTAACATCAGGAAGACAATGGAGAAGTGCAAAACTAATAAGCATCATTTGGGTATGAACCATAGTAGATATGCTAGTGGATCCGCGAGCTATCTTCAAGACAAAGCAAATGAGAAGGGCCATTACAAAGAAAATACTCTGATTCTTTAGAAGAAGAATACCAGATAGTTGGTTTCAAGAAAAATATGATGACATCGATACACCACTTAACTTGTTCTGAGAATCGGCGACTTGTCATCTCAATTCTTGGAGAGGGTGGATCGGGCAAAACAACTCTCGCCAAGGAAGTTTACAACAAAGGAAATATTAAGGAGCATTTCCAACATCACGCTTGGGCTATCGTTCCTATAGATTACGCAGTTAAAGAAATTTTATTGGTCATACTAAAAAAGTTCACCCGCTTGAAGGAGGAAGAAAAATTGGACACGGAAGACCTAAAGAATCGGCTGTGTGAGTGCTTGAAAGATAAAACCAAAAGATACTTGATTGTCTTGGATGATGTGTGGAAAGAAGATTTTATAACTAAACTCACCATTGCCTTTCCAAATGTCGTTAACGGAAGTAGGGTGATGTTAACCACTTGCGACCCACGCGTGGCTGAACTTGGAGATGTATGGTTGCATCACAACCTAGAACCCCTAGATGCTGATAATAGATGGGATATGTTCTTGAAAAGGGCACCACTTACAAATAATGACCCATCTCCGCCACTTCTTATTCTCAATCTTCAGGAGGATGTTGTTGAGATATGCCAAGGACTACCCATAAGGATCGTGATGCTCAGTGGTTTCCTATCGACAAAAAAAGGGAGCGCAGAAGAATGGAGTAGAATTCGTGAGCAATATCATAGTTGGCCGTCTAGACCCATATTCAAATACTCAGATCTTATAGCCTTTTGTCTTAATGATGTACCCATCCACTTGAACCCTTGATTTCTTTATTTAGGGATCTTACCACAAAAAATTGAAATCCCAGTGAGAAGGTTGTTTCGGTTGTGGTCTGTCGAGGGATATGTGCGAAAATCTCCTTGTATGATTCCAGAGGATTTGATGGAAGACTATCTAGAAGAGCTAGTAAAAAGAAACATGGTTAAAATATCAAAGATCAGATCCGATGGGAGCGTCAAAAGGTGTCGTATGTTAGGCGTCTTATATGACATCTACTTGTTAAAACCAGTGGATATGGGCCTTTTTTTTCCACCGAAAGTCAAATTACAGTAAAGAACCAAAACCTCCATTCGGTGTGCGTCGTGTTATCGAATATGTCGACATCAAGGACTATCCCTCTTCAGAAAAATCATACACTCAAAATATCCAGTCTTACTTTTCCTTCAATTTATAAAAGAAAGATATGCTTGCAGTTCAAACAGGAAAGTTCCTGGGTTGGATTATCGGTACCAAAGGCTTCGAATTACTCAGGGTACTTGATCTCGAGCGTGTTTATAAACCAAGCCTACCTGAGGACCTGGGGAACCTATTCAACTTTAGGTACTTGGGATTAAGATGGACTTTTTTGGACATTCTTCCTTCATTAGTCGGTGACCTGCCATACCTTGAAACCCTAGACATCAAGCATACCTACATCACCACTCTCCTTCGTTCCATTTGGAAGATGAAAAAACTACGCCATTGTGACACCCCGACTAATTAAATATCGGGTAGCTACTCCTTTATTCAAATTAATACAAAATGTCAAGTTGGTTCAGTTCATAGCATCACTGTCGAAATACCTTTTTATAATTACTAGCCACCTAATAGTTAAAAAGTGAGTTGTCAATTTTAATTAAATCCGATTAACATACAATCCATTTAAATTATGAAATATTATTAACACAACCACAACACTGTCACAATAGAATAATAATGAAATGACAATGAATCTGGAGGAATACTCCTCTAATAATCTAAATGCTGAATACAACCGAATACAAAGTCTGAATCACTAATTAGTTACAACCCAAAATCTGAAAATAACACTGAGTAAGTAAGATGTCTCTAAAAGAAAAGGGGAGACTTGCCCTACAGATGAGTAAAATAGAGTCAAGGTAGAGAGTGGAGGCGTCTACTATCGAGGTTCTGTAACTTCCACAGCAGCTACAACACGTCACCGGAATGGAACTCCTACGCTTGGTGTCCTTGTGGCTGGGCACCTAAAAAGTTTTACAAGAAAATAGATTTGGAAGCAAACGGGTCATATCCCGATCGTGAAAACAGTTTAAAATACAACAAGTGTTTAATATCATTAAACAGTGAATATAAAATACATGATAGTACGTGCACTCACATGAGTTCCTCACCTCTCAACTAATCGTGCACACCTATCGTACCCGTACCCGTTCTAGATATTCTACTATCAAACCAGTCCTAATTCAATATATATGACTTTTACTATACTAATCATGGTTTAATTCCCGACGCCTTACTATAAACTGAGAGTTTTACCTTCATTCCTCGAAATTAGTTTCAATAATTACTAAGTGTTTTCTCCTTTTTAACTCTACAAAGATATTACATTAGTTCACACTTATACTTATATGAACCTTTCATTTCAATACTTCAGTATATCAATCTCATCATAATATACAATAATGGCACCCCTAGACAAAGCTGCGGTGCACACATACTCTTCTATCAAATCCCAGTACATCACATACATAAGGATCACGCATTCCGAATCTCTCAGGAACCGTTTCAACAAATAACAAGCACATATAATGGAGGAGAACACAGTTCACATCACATGGGTCACGCACATACCTACGCTCCCATGATCAGCAGACTTATTAACTTCTCAATAAGCCCTTCTCTGACCTATGTCCTTGAGGTACCAATCTAAATCCCTCCAGTAGGCACACAAAGATTAGATGGACCTGATCGAACGCCGACCTCCCGTGATAGCAAGTATGGTAGGTATGTTATACACAAATAACTACATATACCAAGCATTCACACATCTTAGGTATCCCATAATATTAATAGAGTTATATTTCTCATCCCTATACCGTCACTTAATGTTACACGTTTACAAGTCTCCGATTTATATACATTAAAGTTATCAACTCTTCTCACGTCGTAATTTTAGTTACTTATACCCTAACCCATAGATGTCATCCGGTTTACTACTTAATTCTAAGTTTTAATCCTCAACGTACTCAACTCTCACATTTGTACCCACTGGTCAACAAGGGAAGGTTATCACTCAATTAAATAAGTCTAATGGGAGTTTGAAGCAAAATCAGGCCTAAAAAGGTCATTATGTCAACTCGTTAGAAATCTCATTCGAACAAGGTTATTCAAACGAAGTCTTTGAATGAACTCGTTAGAAGCTCGTTCGAATGAGGTCGTTCGAACGACCTAGGCAGGTCTTCTAACGAGATGGCATAATACGCCCAGAAAATTCCCAACTCATTTTTCTTCCTTTTTCTCTTCTCTAAATTCATCCTAAGATCATCCCAATAACATTTTAATGTTCTTAAACTATTCCAAGTCCTCTTAGGTCATTTCTTAACATATTTTTGGGGTCAAATCCTCATAATCAACATGCAATTAACAGTAATCTCCAAATTTTACCCCAAACCCTATGAACATGAACCCAAAATATTATTATGCCTAATTACCCCTCATAAATCCGTTTTTAAATCATCAAAGTTAAGTTTTTTTTGGATACCAAATTCGTCCATAGTCATTCTACATGCAATCCCTAACCCAACTTTAGAGTTTCTATAACAATTTCATTAGGTTTTCCTCAAAACTTTCAAGGCAAAAAAAGTTACACACTAAACATGGAGGAAATATTCAATGAACTTAATAATGTCAAATCACTTGCCTTAAATTTGTTCTTCAGATTTGTTGCTAGTGTTACAAGGTTGATTCTTCCCTCTATTTGGTCACAATCTCTTTTAAAAATGATGGTGTGGAGATGGTTTGGCTTAGATCTTCCTTTACCCTCTTTCTAACTTCTCCCAAAAACTTCCGTAGCCCACTCTCTCACTTTTTGGCTGATAATGGCCTTAGTGGCTCTTTTAATAATATCTAATTTAATGCTAAAATTCGTGGGTTTTAATTCCTTAATTTTTAAAATTATCAAAATACCCTTCTAGGTTGCCGGTTTGGCCTAAAAATGCCCCGGGACCCAAACTAAACTCCCGGTTAGTGTTTTCTGACTATTTCGACCGTTTCGGACATGTTGGCGCACTCAAAATGATCATTCGGTTGATAAAAATATAATTTACTTTTTAATTTAAATAAATTCATTCCTAACGCGACTGATACGCGCGTTCCAACTAAATTTCCCAAATTGTCGTATTTCTGCCTCGTGATAATTTAAATATTTTTAGTACTCATATATTACCATATATACTCAGAAATATTGAATTTTAACATCATAATCAAATACTAACTCACATCTCACTAGTATTTATATCCGGATTAATTCCCAATTAATTCTCATTTAATTCAATTAATCCCTTAAATAAAAATCAATAAAATTACGGGGTATTACATACTTCCCCCTAATAACAGAATTTCGTCCCAAAATTCAAAACTAATGAATACCTGGTAAAAATAGCTCTGGATAACGTTCGCGCATCTCATCCTCGCGCTCCCATGTGGACTCCTCGGCATTATGATGTCGCCACTACATGCGTACTAATGGTACTATCTTCGACCTCAGTTTCCTCTCACTGTGGTCCAGAATAGCAATTGGCCCCTCCTCGTAGGAACTATCGGGCTGAAGATCGATGTCCTCTAAAGCAATGTGAGTATGGGCTAAATCGTCCCTAAGATATTTCCTTAGTGAGGAAATATAGAACACATCATGAATCCTATGCAAGTGATCCGGTAACCCAAGTCTATACGCAACTGGCCCAATCCTCTCGATGATAGGAAATGGCCCCACGTATCTTAGTGCCAGTTTCCCCTTCTTCCCAAAATGCATAATCCCCTTCATAAGAGATACCCTGAGTAACACCTGGTACCCCACTTTGAATTCTCTGAAGAACCTCTTGGCATCAGCATAGCTCTTCTGTCGGTCCTGAGCTACCCGAAGACAACTCCGTATCATCTCTATCCTTACCGAAGTGTCTTGAATCACTTCCGACCCACAGAGTTTGTTATCCCCCACCTCTAACCAACATGCTGGGGAACGACAAGGTCTACCATACAGCGCCTCGAATGGAGCCATGCCAATGGTGAACTGGTAGGAGTTATTATAAGCAAACTCCACTAGTGGAAGGAACTGTTCCTAACCACCTCCAAAGTCTAGGTTGCACATACGCAACATGTCCTCCAACATCTGATTTGTCCACTCCGTTTTCCCATCAGTCTGCGGGTGATATGTCGTACTCAGCCGCAATTCTGTACCCATGGCCTCCTGAAAACTCTCCCAAAATCGTGAAACAAATATCTTATCTCGGTCAGACACAATATTTAGAGGCACCCCGTGAAGTCTCACTATCTCGGCAATAAAAATCTGGGCATACTGTCTCGTAGTGTAGTCTGTCCTCACGGGCAGAAAATGAGCAACTTTGGTTAACCTATCCACAATTACCCATATGGAGTCGTGACCCCTCTGTGACGTAGGTAACCCCGTGATAAAGTCCATGGATATTCTCTCACATACCCACATCGGAACCTCTAACGGCTGTAGAAGTCCTGTCGATTTCTGATGGTCGACCTTTACTAGCTGACAAGTGGCGCATTTAGAAACAAACACGGCGATATCTCTCTTCATCCCGCTCCACCAGTACTGTCGTCTCATGTCTTGGTACATCTTATCCCCACCAAGGTGTACTACGAACCGTGAGCCGTGCGACTCTGTCATTACCTCGTGTCGCAAGTCTTCCCCTTCCGGGATGACCAGTCTCCCATTGAAGCATAATCCCCAATCAAAACTAACGGTATAGGACTCGGGTCCCTCTGCTAGTAATCGAACTATCTGCTCCTGACGGAACGAGTCATTTGCATGGGCCTTTATCACTCTCGTAACAATCTGAGGTGTAACAGTCATCACAAATATGAACGATCGAGCCACTGCATCCTGGTGTCCCAACTCCTTCCACTTAGCTTTCCACACCTCAGCCACCTCATTTACTGGACTACGGCTCAACGCATCTGTTACCACGTTTGCCTTCCCTGGGTGATATTGGACATCAAACTGATAATCCTTCACAAGCTCAAGCCACCGACGTTGACACATATTCAGTTCCTTCTGCATGAAAAGGTATTGTAGAGACTTGTGGTCTGTGAACAACCAAAATTTCTCCCCCAGGAGATAGTGTCTCCAAATTCGGAGAGAGAATACGACTGCCGCTAACTCCAAGTCGTGGGTGGGTTAATTCTTCTCGTGAGGCTTAAGCTTATGGGAAGCATAAGCTATAGCCTAACTCTCCTGTTGCAGCACACCTCCAAGTACTTGTAAGGACGCATCGGTGTAGACTAGATACTCAACTCCCGGTCTGGGCAATGCTAACACAGGCGTTGAGGTCAACTTGTCCTTCAACTCATCAAATGCCAACTAACAGGCATCGCTCCTGATGAATGGCACACCTTTACGAGTCAGATGTGTCAAAGGACCCGCTATCTTTGAGAAACCCCGAATAAACCTTCTGTAGTATCCTGCTAGGCCCAAGAAACTACGGATCTCAGTCAGTGTCGTTTGCTGTCCCCACTCCCTCACCGTAGATATCTTCCCCGGATCAACAGATATCCCCCGGTTTGAAATGATATACCCCAAAAACTGAACCTCCTTCTGCTAAAACCCATATTTTTTGTACTTTGCATAAAGTTCATTCTGACGCAGCGTCTGCAAAACCTGCCTCAAATGTTCAACGTGCTCCTATTCTGTCTGGGAGTAAACCAGAATGTCATCAATAAAGACAATGACGAACTGGTCTAGGAACTCTCTGAATACCCTACTCATCAAGTCCATAAACATGGCTGGAGCGTTGGTCAAGCCAAAAGTCATAACCCGAAACTCGTAGGAACCATATCTCGTCAAGAAAGCAGTCTTCGAGACGTCCTGTTCCCTGATACGCAACTGATGGTATCCCGATCGTAAGTCAATCTTTGAGAAGAAGGAAGCTCCTCTCAACTGGTCGAATAAGACATCGATTCGGGGCAACGGATACTTATTCCATATCGTGACTTTATTCAACTCCCGGTAATCTACACACAACCTCAACGATCCATCCCTCTTCTTCACGAACAACACAGGGGCACCCCACGGCGAAGTACTCCTTCGGATAAACCCCTGACCCAACAACTGCTCTATCTAATCTCTTAGCTCTCTCATTTCCGCTGGAGCCATACGGTAAGGTGCGCGGGCAATTGGCCGAGTGCCCGGTGTCAAATCGATAACAAAATCTATCTCTCTACTAGGAGGGAATTCAGGTATATCCTGAAATACATCAGCAAACTCCCTAACAATCGAAATCGAATCGAGTGGTAATACCACTTCCTTAGAGATCTCCTCCTCTATCTAGTATAAGTGAGTGGACGATCCTCCCTCAAGGTGAGGCATCGCCACTAAAACATCTCCTACCCAGGAATGGAAAAAATAATACTCCTACTGAAACAATCAATCATGGCTCGGTACGCTACTAGCCAATCCATACCAACAATCGCATCGTACTCAGTCATATCTAATACTAACATATCAGAGGGTAAAGTAAATCTCCCGATCTCTATACCCACGCCTCTACAAATAAGGGAAATCACATAACCCATACTCAACGGTGAATCTACACAAGTAATTGTTCTCTCTGCATTGTCTAACAATCCCAAAGTGCGTGCAAATCTCGTGGAAATAAAATAGTGCATGGCCCCCGTATCAAATAAAATACGCCCCATAGTCCCCTGAATAGAGAACATACCCTCAATAGCAGGTGGATCATGTGGGACTGCGGCATGTTGGAATTGATAAACTCGCCCGTACTGAAGTTGTCCCTGCTGGATTGGGACTGCTGGGATGGGTGGAAAAGATGGCATCTGTGGTGGTGCTGGGAGGGCGGCGGGAAATATAGGTCTTTGGGGATCGTGTCGAGAACCCTTCTGCTGCTGCTGTGGGGCCCTTCCCCTCTCAGGACACTCCTGGAACTTGTGGCCAATCTTGCCACAAGTGAAACATTTTCTTAAAAAACTCCCCCCTCTCTGACCCTGCTGCCCACGGCCGTGGTGGTCATTGCCATTCCTCCCCTGGCTGTGCTGGCCCTGATGAAACTGTTGTTGTTGGTCGTGCTGACCCTGCTAGCCCTGACGAAAACCTCCCTGACCATTTCTGAAACCCCTAGATCTGAACCTCTTAAAATCCCCCCTGCTGGGAACCCTGATCTCCCTGCCTATGTTGACCCTGAGAAGATTGTGCCTCGTTGGCACCATTTCCCCCTGTCCTACCCTGCTGGCTGGACTCTCCTGATGGCTTACTCTCTAATATGTGGAAGCGGTGGTCCTGGCAGTGAAGCAGTGTTGCGTTAACCACATCAGAATAAGTGGCCAATGAGAGATTACCCAACAAGTGCTGACGGATCCTCCATGGCAACCCATCCATGAATTTCTGAATCTTTTTTTCCTCGGTTGGAATTTCATCAGGAACGATGTTCAAGAGATTATTGAATTCGGCCTCATACTTGGCCACGGTCTTCCCCTCCAGCTTGAGGTTCATTAACTTCCTCCTCATTTCGGTGTGAATAGCTGATGGAAAATACTTGCGGTCGAACCGCACCCAAAACTCCTATATAGAAAGGATGTCTCTCTCCTCCGTGGTGGTAATGGACTCCTAACACTGCAACGCTGATCCTACTAGCTTAAAAGTAGCCAGTATCTATTTCTGTACCTCCGTGCACTCATACATCATCAAATGTTTTTGAATGTCCTTATTCCACTGACTGGACACAACGACATCGGAGCTACCTGCAAACTTCGGAGGGTGTGCTTTCTGAAAAGCATCACGAACACGTTCCCAAGAAGACGAGAATGCATGAGCCTGAACTGGCGCTACTACCGACGCCTGAGGCGGTGTCTGCTGTACAACTGCTAGGGAGGCATTTATCGTTTGGGCTACAATAGCGGCAACCTCTACGGCATTCAAGGAGCCCTGAACTGGTGCAGGCTGTGGCTCGGGCTGAGCATCGTTGGGAACTCATTGTACACGTCGTGGAGGCATCTAAAATGAGAGTAAAGTTTTATAAGTTCGCAGTTATTATCTCAAAATAGTTGAAGAGCGAAACATACACAAAAGAATACAAAAATCCTAAAATATAGGGCTCTATATCAAAGAAAGCTCAGCGGAAACATAACAAGTCGTACAGATCCTAAGGACAATAGAACCTGATGCTCTGATACCACCTGTGACACCCCAACTAATTAAATACTGGGTAGCTACTCCTTTATTCAAATTAATTCAAAATGTCAAGTTGGTTCAGTTCATAGCATCACTGTCGAAATACCTTTTTATAATTATTGGCCACCTAATATTTAAAAAGTGAGTTGTCAATTTTAATTAAATCCGATTAGCATACAATCCATTTAAATTATGAAATATTAATAACATAACCACAACACCGTCACAATAGAATAATAATGAAATGACAATGAATCTGGAGGAATACTCCTCTAATAATGTAAATGTTGAATACAACCGAATACAAAGTCTGAATCACTAATTAGTTACAACCCAAAATCTGAAAATAAAACTGACTAAGTAATATGTCTCTAAAAGATAAGGGGCGACATGCCCTACAGATGAGTAAAATAGAGTCAAGGTAGAGAGTGGAGGCGTCTACTATCGAGGTTCTATAACTTCCACAGCAGCTACAGCACATCACCGGAATGGAACTCCTACGCTTGGTGTCCTTGAGGCTGGCCACCTAAAAAGTTTTACAAGAAAATAGATTTGGAAGCAAATGGGTCAGAGCCCGATCGTGAAAACAGTTTAAAATACAGCAAGTGTTTAATATCATTAAATAGTGAATATAAAATACATGATAGTACGTGCACTCACATGAGTTCCTCACCTCTCAACTAATCGTGCACACCTATCGTACTCGTACCCGTTCTAGATATTCTACTATCAAACTAGTCCTAATTCAATATATATGACTTTTACTATAATAATCATGGTTTGAATACCGACGCCTTACTATAAACTGAGAGTTTTACCTTCATTCCTCGAAATTAGTTTCAATAATTACTAAGTGTTTTCCCCTTTTTAACTCTACAAAGACATTACATCAGTTCACACTTGTACTTATATGAACAGTTCATTTCAATCATTTAGTATATCAATCTCATCATAATATACAATAATGTCACCCCTAGACTAAGCTGAGGTGCACACATACTTTTCTATCAAATCCTAGTACATCACGTACATAAGGATCACGCATTCCGAATCTCTCAGGAACCGTTTCATCAAATAACAAGCACATATAATGGAGGCGAACACAGTTCACATCACATGGGTCACGCACATACCTACGCTCCCATGATCAGCAGACTTATTAACTTCTCAATAAGCCATTCTCTGACCTATGTCCTTGAGGTACCAATCTAAATCCCCCCAGTAGGCACACAAAGATTAGATGGCTCTGATTGAACGCCGACCTCCCGTGATAGCAAGTATGGTAGGTATGTTATACACAAATAACTACATATACCAAGCATTCACACATCTTAGGTATCCCATATTATTAATAGAGTTATATTTATCATCCCTATACCGTCATTTAATGTTATACGTTTACAAGTCTCCGATTTATATACATTAAAGTTATAAACTCTTCTCACGTCGTAAGTTTATTTACTTATACCCTAACCCATAGATGTCATCCGGTTTACTACTTAATTCTATGTTTTAATCCTCAACGTACTCAACTCTCACTTTTGTACCCACTGGTCAACAAGGGAAGGTTATCACTCAATTAAATAAGTCTAATGGGAGTTTGAAGCAAAATCAGGCCTAAAAAGGTCATTATGTCAACTCGTTAGAAATCTCGTTCGAACAAGGTTGTTCGAACGAAGTCTTTGAATGAACTCGTTTGAAGCTCGTTCGAATGAGGTAGTCGTTCGAACGACCTGGTTAGGTGTGAGAGTTGAGTACGTTGGAGGAAATATTCAATGAACTTAATAATATCAAATCACTTGCCTTAAATTTGTTCTTCAGATTTGTTGTCGGTGTTTCAAGGTTGATTCTTCCCTCTATTTGGACACAATCTCTTCTAAAAATGATGGTGTGGAGATGGTTTGGCTTAGATCTTCCTTTAACCTCTTTCTAACTTATCCCAAAAACTTTCGTCGTCCACTCTCTCACTTTTTGGATGATAATGGCCTTAGTGGATCTTTTAAGAATATCTAATTTAACACTAAAATTCGTGGGTTTTAATTCCTTAATTTTTAAAATTATCAAAATACCCTTCTAGGTTGCCGGTTTGGCCTAAAAATACCCTGGGACCCAAACTAAACTCCTGGCTAGTGTTTTCTGACTATTTTGACCCTTCCGGACACGTTGGCGCACTCAAAATGATCATTCGGTTGATAAAAATATAATTTAATTTTTAATTTAAATAAATTCATTCTTGACGCGACTGACACGCGCGTTCCAACTAAATTTCACAAATTGTCGTATTTCTGCCTCGTGACAATTTAAATATTTTTAATACTCATATATTACCATATATACTCAGAAATATTGAATTTTAACGTCATAATCAAATACTAAATCACATCTCGCTAGTATTTATATCCGGATTAATTCCCAATTAATTCTCATTTAATTCAATTAATCCCTTAAATAAAAATCAATAAAATTACGGGGTATTACAGCCATCTCTACCTGAATGACACATGCATTGCTATGTCGGTTCACAGTCCCAATCTTACCCAGCTCCAGGTATTATGGGGACTATATATAGACTAGAATATTGAAGTTAGGAACAATAGTTTGAACAGGTTGATTAACCTCAGAGAGCTGAGTCTGACAAGTCACTTAGTCTCCTTTAAAATATTAAGTGAGTGGATTGCGACATTGGCCAACCTTCAATCTTTGCTGTTAAGATCCAAAGATATAATGGGTCACCCTTCAAAGCTTAATGTGCCACCTTTGCCAAGTCTAGATAATCTCTCCAACCTATATTTTCTAGGAAGTTTGGAAAAACTACCTCTTAGCTATGAATACCCTCCTGGACTCACAGCACTTACTTTATCAATCTCAAAACTAAAGGAAGATCCCATGCCAACACTAGCGCGGCTTCCAAGCTTGACCGTCCTCAGGCTTTTGGATAATTCTTATACAGGAGAGGAAATGGATTATCCCGAGTTTTGAAACTCTGGATGCTCGAGAATCTGGAAAGATGGACTGTGCAAGAAGGAGCAATGCAGAATCAATGGGGCCAGAAATCAGGCGCTATGACAAGCTCAAGAAGCTTCCAAAAAGCTTGCTGAAGTTGGGAACTTTTGAGAAATTGATTTTACCCAATATGTCGAAGGCGTTTGGGTGTAGCTCCTAAATTTTTCACATTCAAATCAATAAGTTTGGCCCGAGAACATTTGAAGCGATAAGTCCTGCAGATCTGTAATTAACGCATATAATCATTGTTACATGGTTAACATATATAATCACTATTATAGTACAAAAAAAATAATTGTACATTTGAACACACATATAATCTGTCCAAATAATTATATGCAATAAATCAAAATTTTATGAACTTAAAAAATTTACTATCTTTCCAAAAATCCTGCTTCACATCTATTTACAAGAGAATAAAATGCAACTTCATTAATCATTCATATAACGCAGATATTCAAAATTTTAGTAAAAATAATTAAATTGCACCAGGACTAATCACAACCCTAAGAAGAGGCGGGACCTATCAGATAAAAAAAGGTGTAAAACCATCTACAGCACGAAATTAGGACCCGCACATAATTTTGCCTAAAATATATCATCAGCTTCATAAATGTTGGTAAGTGATTGCTTTGTGGTTTTGATAGAATTGGAAGAGAATAGCATTCGGGAGGTGTCACCTCAAGCTGGTGAGATTGTCCAGCTATTGTAATTGTTGGTGTTCATGCTAATGGCTTTTCTAAGAAAGTGCTATACATAGATAATGGACTTGCCATCAATGACAAAACAAGGTAAATAATCTCAAACACATTTTTTGTAACTCGGTTGGAATTTTTATGACTCCTACTCTGATGCGAATACAAGAGTACATGACATAAACAACACGTCAAAAGGGTTCTAAAACTATCTAACACGTGCTTCTAGAGAGAAAAATACTCTTTTCTATTCAAAATTCAAGTCTATCCTCAAATGAGGATTACAATGACTATTTAAATGGGGGAACTAGCTTAGGCTCTAATCTATGATTCTAATTACAAAAATACCCTTAATAGCCTTTGCTACTTCTTTCCCTAAATACCAAGCAATAAATACAAAAATAAAGAAATACAACAAAATAAAGAAACTAAAAGAAAATAACAAAAATGTTATAAATCCTAAAAATGGCCCATAAACTTCTAATTTCCATCATTCTCCCCCTATTAAGATCAATCTCGTCCTCGAGCATTCAAAATAATTGGGGACTTATGTGAAAATTTCAAAAATTTGTGCCAAAACTTGTGGGGGCCCAAAATTAATTTCTACAAATTTGAGGAAGAGTCCATTCCTTTGTTTTGCTCTTCAATCTCCCTCCATCTCTCTTGCTTCTCCCATACCAACTTAAAAGCTTCCTCCCACGTCAAAAACCAATTTTTTGTTGTCATTTGGAGGGTCTTGGGGTGGTCCAACCAGGACGGTAGGGTCGCGGCCAAGAGGAAGTGGGATCCGGCCAGATCCGAGTGGCATGAGGGCAGATGGCTAGGGTTGGGATTAGGGCACTAGGGTTTGGTTATGGTTTAAGTCAAGTCGGGTTAGGGGGTTTTGGGTTGACGGTGGAAGCGATCGGGCAAGGGGTGGGGTTTAGGGTTTGGTTGGCGGGGTGGGTTAGGGCAGTGTGGTGGCCGACGGGTAGGGTAGGTTTAGGGTTTTTAGTGGTGGTGGGGGGGGGGGGGGGGGTTGAATCTTTGATGAGATAAGTTAGAAGATAAGATCCAACTTCTTGTTGAAATCTATGGCTCATAGCTCTATTTTGTGCCTCATCTCTTTCATCAACTCTTGAATCTCTTTCATGTTGTTGTTTGTATTTCTTGGGAGCCATTGATTGTAGTGTACGATTTGATAAAAATACACCGATACACCAAACACCAATATTGAAGAGACACCCGCTCTGATACCAATTTGACGTAAACTACACGTCAAAAGGCTCCTAAAAATATCTAATGCACGCTTTTAGAGAGAGAAATACTCTTTTCTATTCAAAATTCAAGTCCATCCTCAAATGAGGATTACAAGGGGTATTTAAAGGGGGAAAGTAGCTTAGTCACTAAGTTATGATTTTAATTAGAAAAACACCCTTAATAGCCTTTGCTACTTTTTTCCCTACATACCAAGCAACAAATACTAAAACAAAGAAATACAACCAAATAAAGAAACTAAAAGAAAATAGCAAAAATGCTGTAAAATACTAAAAATACTAAAAATGGCCCATAAACTTTTAATTTCCATCAATACAAGGGGGTTTAATTGGATTATTAGGAATTGTACTCTTTATTCTTTCCTTTTAAATTTTTTATTATTAGAACAGATGTAGGGGATAGCCATTAGGTTCTATTATATAGGTTTCTTTTTTGGTATTTTAATCTTTTCGTAGTGTTGCATGGCTTGTTTAGCACATGACCCTAGGCTTATAAATAGATGGTGATGGCCCCTTGTTTTATCAATTGAATATTATTGAGACATTTTTTTATTATTCTTATTCCAAATATTATTGAGAGTTTAGTCTCGACTTAAATGTGATTCTTTTGTGTCATTATTATGGTTGCGTCCTTGCATCAATTGGTATTAGAGCCACGTACTCCACCCGTTGTTATTGTTGTTTAGGACAAATAGTAATAGATAGAACAATGGATCCAAATGATAACAAGAAATCAGAATTGAACAAATGATCAGTGATCAATCGGTGGAAGACTTCACACCCTCTTCGCCACCTTCACACCATCAAGGGAGAAACCAGCCACGGCTTCCCTTCTGATCATACCTTAAGCCTCCACTATCACGGTGCATGGCCTGAACAATAGCCCGACCTTGATTTAATGTGGCAATCCAAGGTTCGCAACCCCATGCAGCTTCCTTTGTCCTACCAAAGTTTAAAAAGGAATAAGGAGTATTTGAGGTTTTGTCTTCGAGTGAGGCGAGGCGAGGCAAGGCGTAAGATTCAAGGCGGATTGAGGCGCAAGACTCAATTTGAAAATATTCACCTGATATTGTAAAACATATATATACAAAGGCTATCATCATAAAAATTATTCATAGCCAATATTAATAGAAAAATAAATACTTGTCATCACTGAAATGGCATGTAATCGACATTCAAGGACAGAGGGCGAAAACTTCGACAATGCTCAACAAACAATCATGTCAAAAGAAATTTTCTCAATACTCTTGTAAATATTAATTATTAATTAATCAATAACGCTCAAAAGAGTGTTAAATGATATGTTTAGCTAAGGGGTAACATGGGCACTAAGTAGCCCCAAAAAGAAAACACATAAGTTGACGTAATTGGAAAAATACCAGATAATAAATAATATTCCTACATTAAAATTAATAAAAATACAGATAAAAGGACATCTCTTTTAGTTGTTAGCCCAAAAAGGGACCAACCTCCCCTCCTTCGAAAAATCTTGGTGTCAACGTCGTTGATTAAAAGTTCCCGTAAGGAACAAAAAAGTATTTCAAGTATTTTGTGCTTTTCAATAATATACAAGAGTATATATATTCAATAATATTATATATTTATTTATATGTGTGAGTATAAATGATATAGAGATTGATGTAGATAGGATTTATTGTTCAGTTTTGTTAATTATTAATGTTAAATGTAATACAAGGGGTTTAGTCCTCTTTAGGAATTATTAGAGTAAGTGAAGGCTATCTTAATCTTTAATTATTTCCTACTTAGAATAGGATTACTACTAGTATAAATAGGTGATTACGTAATAGAGAATTCATTCTTCTTTGGCTTGTTAATACAATTTTCAGATCTTTGCTTGTGTTTTGTCTCTTCTTTGGATCCAATTGGTTGTTTTTGCATCAATAAACAGAGTACATATATATATATATATATATATATATATATATATATATAGCCATTATCCTAAGAGGACTTCCTTAAAGAAAGGATTAACAGACTTTGTCCTTATCCCGAAAGTGGTCCCCTCGTGGTCCCAAAGACTTTTATAATTTACTTTAGATGGTCCCCCTCTTGTCTTATTCTAAAATCTTAATTTAAGACTATATATTTAAAAGATTTATAGTTTAGACCCAAATTGGTATCAAGACCTTAAAGACTTTAGAAACTCACCAAATTTCGACCAAAAACCTAATTTTGGTATCAGAACCATAAGATGCTCATTTTAGACTTATAGTAAAAAGACTTGAATGCCCTTTGGATTTATCCCTCGTATTTACCAAGATATTTTTGGAACCAACCCAGACTACCATTCCATACCCATAACTGTTTTAGACCCAGTAGATTGTTTAACCTCTCACATAGACGGTTGTTCACACACTAAACACATAATAGCCAAACACGCAGACAGTAGACAAGTTACTGCTAGTGATATTAATAGAATGATGGACCAAAATAAGTGTATACTCCTTATATTAAGAAAATTAATAAAAGACACTCAAACCCTAGAGATAGAGATAAAAAATATCTCTACCAAATCCCAATAGACCTTGTTCATGTTTTACAAGAAATAAATATTAAGACTAATCATATAGAAGTCCTTAACAAATACATCTTAGAAATTAAAACCTTAACTAAAAATCAAGACAATGAGTTAATTAAACTTACTAAAGAACAAGTTAAGTTTATCCCTAGATTATATAGTTATCTTCCTAAAGGAAATAGTTAGATCATATTGGAATGAGGTACCAAGAGACCTCTCCATTCAGATTTTTATCAAAGAATTTTAGAAAAGATAAATGATGATAAATTTTATTATAAGATAAATGAAAATGAGATTGCCAACGCGGCTAAAGCAACTGAACTCATATTAGAAAGATTAAATTTAATTTCTACATCTATAACAGCTACCCAAGACTATAACAGTAGCTTTGTTAAAGACTTGCAATTAGACTTAAAAGCTAAGACAGAAGGATTAACCACCTTCTATACAGACTTTGTTAAATTCCAACAAAATTTAGCAAATTATCTTAATAATATGGAAAGCCATAACCTCTCCAAGATGGATAGTATTATTAATGAACTTAGAATAAACATGGCCCAAGTAAAATAAAAATATGAAGAAATTATAAACGGAATTCAGGGCGTATATAATAAACCTTCCCAAGCAGAAATAGACTCTCCTTTTATTCTAACTCGTTTAGATAAAATAGAAAGGACTGTAGAATCTATAGAAGCTAGATCTGTGCAACAACAAGAAAAAGATAATGGAGTAAAAGACTATATTACAAATGTTTCAAAATCCCTAGTTATTTCTCTAACTAGACATGGTGAAGAAATTTCTGAGAAGACAACAAAAGAGAATAAGAATTTTAAATAAGAAATCCTTACTCAGATAAAAAGACAAAAGGATTATTCAGACTTCTTAGAAAGAATTGAAAAAAGACTTGAACAAAAATAGGTTGCCACCTATAAATTTAGAGAACCCCCTCATATAGAAACTATAGAAAAGAATACCACAGGTAGATGAGTCATAAATGACGGATTAGATAAGACTAGTAAGATAGTTACCTCTATCCCAAATATTGGACAGAGTAATCATATGCTCCAAAGACTTAAGGATTCATCCTCCAATGTTAGGACATGGTGGAAAGAGAGAAATTTCACCAATCCTCTCCAATGGAAAGAATGGGGAGAAGTTGACTGGAAGATTGTTAAAGATTCCATTCATAATGGACAACTTCCATCCATCAGATACATAGACTTGTTAAAGAAGGTGACACTCCTAAGACTCCTAATTATAACATGACTTACTATTATAGGAATCTTGTGTTAGAAAAATCCTATACTGAGCTCCAAGTGTTTGACTCATAATGGCTTAGATCTAGAGGAACTGATAGGAAGTTCCAATTCCTAAAATTTGGACTCTTTCAAGCAAGAATCCAACGACCACATAGACCTCAGAATAATATTAACATATTATGTTGTTTAGTAGATAAAAGATGGGAAGATTTTGAGAAAATCCTTATTGGGATAGCCCAATTAGAAATGTCAAACAACATAGGATACTTTAATGTCATTCTGATATTTACAGTAACCGTAGACACAACCAAACATTTAAGTTAATCTTATATGCTAGTGGCTATGAAGACTATATTATCCCAGACGCTAATATAAATATAGAATTCCAAAGCTATGTGAAGTTCTCCTAATTTACTTATGAAGGAATGCAATCGGGAATTCCTAGTGGTAGACTTAATGAAGAAATCTTAGTTAGAACCAATGTTTCAGACTATAATCATACTTACAGTATTAGGAATACTGGACCTATGAAAGAAAAAGCTAAGACCCTCTGGAAATTGCTAGAATTTTAAGAAACTAAGACTATACAAAATAAAACTTTGTTTATTAATCAAGATGATGTTACTGGAAATGTTACCATCCATTTTGGTCCTCCTAGGATTGTCAATAAGAATATCCAGACCGAAGAAATTAGATTTAAGAATATGGGAGAATCCATAATCAATGATCCTTCAGAAGGAGAATGTAGTAGTAATACTAGTGCTAGTTTACGAAGACAAGCCCCGGTAATTAGACCTAGAAGATCATTTGAACAAAAAGACTTAATTAAAGAAAACGCTAGGATCCAAAACTTTGGACATGAACCCTCAGAATTGGACATGAAGACATATTAAGATCACCTTAAGAAAAGTCATTCTGTTAGATTTCAAGAAAGAGAAATATTTAATATGATAGCTCAAGAGTGAATATTAAAATTAAAAGAATCTAAGAACATTAAGGAACTTCTTAGAAACCTAAGACTAATAGAAGGAGGAGAAAAAAGATTAATTCCAGCTACACAAGTAGAACCTAATAAGCAAGAGATAGGAAGTAGTAGTAGGCTAGAATATGCTCCTAGACTTTTTAGTAAACCAATAGGAATAAATATTCCTATATACTCATGCACCGTAGTAAAGACCAAACTTGAATATATAAAAGACTTTCCAACTAGTGACAAGAGTTTTACTCCTGTTAAGACTATGGAAAGCCAAGCCATAAATCCATTAGGTATATACCTTAACCTAGACAATATTCAAGATAGGAAGAAGGCCTTAGACGAATAGCGTAATCAGATGAACATGTGTTTTTCATCTAATGAACAATGGGATGCAAGTTCATGTAAACAATACGCTGAGCAATCCATTAGAGGTATTGCAAAAGATTATTTAGATATTCTAAGAAAGGCTACTGATGAAGACTCCTTAGCTAAGATTGAAAAGATGAAGGAAAAACTAGAAGAAAGATCAATTGAAGAATGCATTTAATTGTTTACATCAGAATTTATTGGAGCTGGACATCTAGCTCAAATCAATGAACAAGACCTAGCAAAAACTAAGTTAGCCCTCCTTAGCATTTGCAAATTAGATCAAATAAATGAATATAGCAATAATTATGAGCAACTATATTACCAAATTAAAGAATTTGGAGAGACCTTAAAAGATGAATACTTTACAAAGATACCTGCCATAGGACAAATCCTAATTAACGAATATAGGAATTGGCCAGGAGTAGCTGGAGTTAAGAACAACTCCCTTGGTGAAAGAATCAATTTCGCCAAAGACTATATCATATCTAAAAGACGTGATATAACTCAAGAAAAGTTAATAGAAGAAACTTTCAAGCAGATCCCTCCAATCAAAGACGAAAGAGACGTCGCTCCAATCCAATGGGGATGTGGTAGTGAACCTAATAAATTCAAAAAGAAATTAGAATGGAAACATGGGAAGTTTAAGACTAGGCCTTTAGGATTTCAAAAGAAATATAAATTTAGAAAATCTACTAGCTTTAGAGAAAAAAAAACTAAGACTAAGAAAAATAAATTTAATCGAAGAAGATATTTTAAGAAGAACACTAGTAAGTATAAGAAGGTTCCTAATTATAGGAAAGAAAAAGATGTATCTCAATCTAAGACCTCTATCAAAGAATGTTAGACTTATGGCAAATAAGGACACTTTGCTAAAGACTTCCCTAATAAGAAAGATAAAGAAGGTATTAAGATTATTCATACAATATTAGACTATGCAGATCAAGAAGAGTTAGTCTTCCTATATGCTATAGAAATATCAGACATAGAAGATGATGATAATACTAGTATCTATAGCGCATATACAAATAGTGATTCAGAAGACTATAGTGACACTAATGAGTATGAAGACTCTCAGGATACTCTAGACTTATATATGATGCAAACTAATCAAGACGATTTAGATAATGAATATATAGACTTTGATGAAGCTTGGTATAAGTGTATATTAAGCCCATTTTTAAAGAAAACATGGACAGTTAGTAATCCTGAGTTACTAACCTATATACCTAGAAGCTACTTTGATGAAAGAAATTATTGTACATTTGAAATGAAATGTTGCATAAAAGACTTTAGATGCATAGAATGTTTTGAGATTATACAAACAGAATTGTTTATGGTCTGTGTTATTTGTCAATTACACTACCATGAAACTTGTTGGAGAACTAGATTTAGAGCAATTTGTATTAGCCAGTATGATGCTCAAATAGACTTAGATATTAAAACATATTATCAATATGTTGATAGAAATATAGCCAAAATATTGCAAGAAGATGAAGACTTCAAAGGAAATGGAATTTCCTATGATTTAGAAGAATAGCATTTTGATAGTTGTTCAGAAGACCAAATACCCTTAGATTTTATAGATAAACCTCATAAAGGAATATCTATTTTAGAAAAGAACAATTTAGGAATTTCTATTAAACTACATGCTTGTTTAGTAGAATTATTTGTTCAACACAAAGACTATCCTAAAAGACTTTCAGCTTTTATAGATACAGGATGCTCTTAGAGTATTTGCAAGGCTAATGCCTTCCCTGAAGAATATTCTTTAGAAAGTACTCAAGAAATCTATGGTAAGGTGGATAATGGAGATCTATTTACCTTATATTTCCAGACTATTCCTATTTATTTTAAATTAGGAAATCAGACAAACAAAACTACTAATCATCGGTTTTGGATAATGGATCCTTGTCCTAGTTTCACAGGAAACGTTATTTTAGGACAAGACTTTATTAGTAAGTATCATCCTTATACTCAATATAACGATAAGATATTAATTAGTGATAAAGAGGAATTTAATATTAAAGCTCCTCTAATAGATCACAAGATTGTCTTTGACGTTATGCAGGTCAAACCCAATTATAGACCCATAAAACATCAGAGTTCTTCAGTTGTGCATGGTGGACCAAGACCTACAACCCAACAAGAATCCTTAGAATTTACTAAGCCCTTACAAAAAGAATGTAAGCCTACAGACCAAAAGTGTTATAAGCAAATATTGCTTATACAACAAGACATTTTAGATCAATCCCAGAACACCTTATTACAGGTTCAAGCTATATCCAAACAGAAGAAAATGGATATAGAAGTATAAAATGAAAAGATTAGGCAACTAGTAGAGCCTACTTTAGGAGAAAATCCCATTGCTAAGTGGGATAAAGACCAAAGTTATTGTGAAATTATCCCTATTAACCCAGATGCCACTATTAATGGTGGAACCTATAAGAAAGGATATTCACAAGAAGATAGGGAGGAATTTAAAAAACACAGACGAAATGCTTAAGTTAGACATTAATAGGGAAAGTAAAAGTAGACATAATAGCCTTGCCTTTTATGTTCAAAATGAATCTGAACGTAAAAGAGGAAAAAGACGTATAGTTATAGATTATAGACAATTAAATAAGAATTGTGAATTTGATTCTTATAAGATACCAGACAAGAATAATTTGATTAATTTAATTCAAGATAGAATTATATTCAGTAAGTTTGATTGCAAATCAGGCTTCTGGCGAATTAAGATGCATCCAGACAGTATTACTTGGACAGCCTTTAGTGTGCCCCAAGGAAAATACTAATGGCTAGTAATGCCATTTAGATACTTGAATGCTCCTCAAGTATTTCAAAGAAGAATGGATAACATATTTCGACCTTATTCAGAATTTTGTCTTGTTTACATAGATGACATTCTTATAGCCAGTAAGACTGAGACAGAGCATGTTGACCATCTTAAAAAGATTATTTTAGAATTAGACAAACATGGAATTGTTATTTCCAAAAGGAAAATGCAATTATTTCAGACTGAGATAGACTTTGTGGGAATGCATATTAATAAAGGAAAATTATCCTTAGCATAACACATAACCAAAAAGATTCTTGACTTTCCAGACCAACTCAAAGATAGAAAACAATTACAATCATTTTTAGGATTGCTTAATTGTACTGCAGAGTTTATTAAAGACCTTTCTTTAAAAAGACAAAGCCTAACTTCCAAATTAAAAGGAACAGACAAGACTAACCCTTTTTATTGGACTAAAGATGATTTTAAAGTTATAAGACAGATTAAAGAAGCAGTCAAAACTATCCCCTTGCTTGAACTGCCAAATGTTGAAGACCAATTTATAGTAAAAATTGATGCATCTGATAAACAATGGGGAGCAGTACACTTTTCCATTGATCATTAGACTAAAAAGAAGAAACTTTGTAGATATAGTTTTGGAACCTATACAGACCCAGAAATAAGATGCGCTGCCCATGAAAAAGAAGTTTTAGCTATAGTAAGGGCAATAGAAAAATATATGCTTTTTCTTAAACCTAAACATTTTACTGTGTATACTAACTCTTCTTTTTCTTAAACCTAAAATTCAGAGATTTAGATTTGTCCAAATCAAGGACTAATATACTAATTAGAGGGCATCAATTGCTTAATGGTTATGACTTCTCCGTTATACATATTAAGGGAAGTAAAAATACCATTCCAGACATTATATCAAGAGAAACAAGGTTTGCTATCACTAATATGATTTCATGTTTTATGTTGTAAGCAGAAGACCTAGACAATATGAGTTCCTCTGGAATAATAGAATGAACAGAGAAGATGTTGCAGACTATCTTAGACGCGTAAGACCAAATACTGGTGCGACGCAAAGACAGATTCATATTCAAGACTCTCAAGAAAGATCAATCCTAGAGAACTTTGATGATATCTTGGTTCCTCCAGGAAAATCTAGACAAGAGATTATTGCTCAAAATAGACTCATTGGGAAAATGTATTTTCCCTAATATAGACCCGATCAAAGATACCCAGACTTGATAAAATTTAGACGAGAATTTTTAGATGACGAAAATACTCTTATAGACGACATATAGTGGAATGTGAAGAATAGACTATGGATAGAGTTCAAACAAAATTTGGTAGACATTGACAGATTTATGAGGACTCAAAGACTTGCAGTTACCCAACTCAGTGGTACTGCGATGCCTAGATCACAGACTCAAACCTATGCTCAGACTCTTGGAGAATCCTCCAAAGCTAGATCCACTGATAATTTTTGTTATCAGAAAAAGACTTTCAAGACTAAGATTGTTATACCATTTGGTCATAATAATCTTCCATTATCAGAACACTATAAGAAAGAATCTAATAGCATTATTGAACATTTCAATATGTTATTATCTGAGACTAATGGAGATGCCTTAATGATGAAAGGTTTCTTCAAATACGTTCTAAAGATTTATCTTTATGGGAAAGCAGAGATTGCCCAGATAACCTTAGCAGACTATGGGTTCATTGGACTCATCCAAGTTGAGACTATATAAGACTCCATTGCTCTTGGAAAAATAGTCCATCAGTATGTTAAGAAGGTAGAAGACTTCCTTCCTCTATTTGCAAGAATCTATCAGATCTCTCCAAGTTCCTATAGAGGAATGAGAGTTGAAGGATTTAGACTTGTTAGATTTTCCAATTATATATTTGAAGATGTTAAAATTCTATCAGAAGACGAGACTAAAGATTTAATTATTGATAAGTCCAAGCTCCAGATTGCTCATGCCATGGAGACAAAAGAAATCAAGCAATTATTGATAGATGAAGACAGATGGTACACCGCCTACCACAAAGAAGACCTAATAATCCAAGTTGATGAGCCATTCAATGGAAGGCTCAAGAAAGAAGCTAAGGAATTGGTAGAGATAGATTTTGCCATCTAGCCTTATAATTGTGGGCCTCATTGATGAATTTTTCAATAATGCCCTCCCAGACCAAGACAAGGTAGAAAAAGACACAGACGGGACAAAGATAGGCCCCTCGTTAGTAGAAGAATTATTAAAGACAGAAGATGCCCTGCACTAGACCTATGCATTATTGCAAGAAGATAAGAAGACTCCATTTAGACTGATGATTCCCTTGTAGAATAAAAACAGCTCATACCTGCCCCATATGGGCCCAGACATCCTCCTTTTATAAAGATAAAAGAAGATAGTGGAAGACATTAGGTGCAAGATAATTGCAAAATGCGAAGATTACTTTTGAAAAAGCAGAAAAGTGAAGACTCAAAAGATTCCAAAGCTTCAGACTTTTAATAATTATATGCTTTCAATCGGATCACTTTTTTGTCACGATTACCAGTCATTTGTAAACCTCCTTATGCTATAAAAGGAGAGTTAGGTAGTAGGAAAAGATATCAGTTATTAGAGAAAGAGAGAAAAGTTTAGAAGCTAGAAAGAGTGAGTAAGCTTGTAGTAAGTAATGTGTACATGAGTGAGTAAACCTCTCATAGTTAGGGGAGAGTTGTATTTACTTATGCAATGCAATAAAAGTACTTTCTTTTCTAGAAATCTCTTATGTTGAGTTGTTATTATTTTCCAAATTGTCTCCAACTTTCTGTTCATAGAGGACTATTGTGTGGAACCTCTGGTATAGCACACAAGGTGTTATACTGCTGAACCGCCGTCAGGTGCTGATTAGCCGTGAGCCGTTAGCCAGGTGGGCATTAGGTGTGAAGGCGTACAGGAAGGAAACGGGTTCAACGCCAAAATAGTGGATTGAGGTGCGACACATAAAGAGGGAGTTGTAGGAGGTCGAGACCGGAGAAAAATAGTAGCAAGGCTGAAGAGAAGAAGGAAGGAAGATAAAGATATTGCAGACCAAAAGGAAGGTATAACTCGAACCAAACCCTTAACTATTTTACATATTATTGTTTTAAAAGAATCTTGTATGAGCCTACAAATCACCTCAGACTTTTTAGCATTTGTTAACCAAACAAATTCAAACTTAACAAGAGAAATCCAAGATTGGACTCTAACAGACACTAAAGATAAAGAACTTATAGAATCTGATTTAACATACGCAAGTGGCACTTTCAAATATATAGACCAGATTATTGAGTGGTTCGGAAGAGAAGTACCTAGAATAGAAATATTTAGAACAGGGATCCATGATCTCTTTAGATAAAAATTAATAACTGAAGATTTTGCAGAAGAACTGTCAAGACCTGAAAAATATTAAGAATATACTAGGATACTTGAAGACAGTATAGACATACTAAAATTTATTAGACGAAAAAAGGTTAGCTAAAATGAAGGTTATTTTAATTAGAGATGGAGGAATCCGCTCTCTCCATAAAAACCTAGAGATAGCTGCCCCCAGAACATATCGTAGATTTTTGTCATCTTATGGTGATAATAATTTAAACGAATTTATAGATAATGATATAATTAATATTATTAATAAAATATATAAAAAAAACTAGACTGGTAAATCCAAGATACCGTATAAGGTATTTAAGACTAGAATATTTCCCTGTAAAACCTCTTACAATTTCTAGACTCCCTGAAGAAACTATTTATATAGATAATCCTCGCTATTCAGAACTCCAGTACAATAGTGACGGAAAAAGCTTAAGAAGTAGCAGTAGCCCTGAAACTTCTACACTTAGACTTCCAGATTAATTAGTCTTTAAAATAAGCTTAAAAGACCATAGAAATTATTGGGGTAGAAAATTCTATTCTTATAACATTAGAAAAAAACGAAGGCATAAAAAGATATAGCGGTCCCCATCAGGTGGTCCAATAGATAATAAGCGGACCTAAAATCGTGGGGACGATATTAAGCCCGTTAAATAACCCGTCGGAGACGTCCTGTATATATATATATATATATATATATATATATATATATATATATATATATATATATATATATATAGAGAGAGAGAGAGAGAGAGAGAGAGAGTCTGGCTCCTGTGCGGATTTAAGTATGCGGATAGAATGCGGATTAGCTATCTTCCAAAAATGTCTTTGGACTGTGTTTGTATTTTATGGACTGCTTAGGGACCACTTTCTCTTTCTAAGGTTTCTGGGAATATTAATTTCTACCCCAATGATTTTTAAGGTCTTTTAAGCATATTTTTAACGTCTAAATTAATTTGGGAGTCTAAGAGAAGTTTCAGAGCTGTTACTTCTCCGATTTCTTTCGTCACTATCGTACTGAAATTTGGAATAACGAGGATTATCTATATAGTTGTTTTCTTCAGGGAGCCTGGAAATTGCAAGGAGTTTTGAAGGAAAATATTTTTGTCTTAAATACCTTATGCGGTATTGCAGTTTTATCAATCTAGTTTCTTTATATATCTGATTAACAATATCAATTATATCATTTTCAATAAGTTGTTTAAATCGTTATCACCATAGGATGATGTAGCACCCTGCGCGCCTGGAGAGACATGCGGCATGTTATTACACTAAAACTAAACTAATTCCACAATAACAATGTGTATAGAGCATCTAAAAAATCCCACAATATAAACGAAACCACTAATCTCAATTCTTCAAATTCAATACAATAAATTCTCTCGAAATAATATAAATCACCAATGCTCTATACAACACAATAAAATAATACAAATCTTCCAAAAAAATTTCTTCCCAAAATAATCCATGCTAAAATCATCCCAATTGGTCCATAGCACTCAAATCCATGCTAACCTTCCAACTAAAAGAAAATATTTTAGTTGCTGTTATTACGGTGTGACTCTAAAACTCATGGTATTGAGCGTGTTTCATAACCATATTGTGAGGCGGGGGACTATAGAAATTCTCCTTACTTGAAAGTCTCTTTTAAGTATTTATAAAGTATCTAGATCTATTTTTACCAGGTATGCCTTAGTTTCTGAATTTCGGGATGAAATTCCGTTATTAGGGGGGAAGTATGTAATACCCCGTATTTTTATGGCTTTTAATTATTGATGATTTATTGAATTTAATTGAGATATAAATTTAATATTAATTCAAAATTTTATTTTTAATATTTACTAGTGTGACGTGAGTTAGTAATTATTGGGATTTTATTGAATATTACTAGATGAAAAATAATATATGAGATTGATTTTATTAAAGTTGTCACGAGTGAATAAAATGGCAATTATGAAAATTTAAGTCGTGACGCGCCTGTGTCGTGTCAGGACTAAATTATTATTATTATTATAAAAGAGAATATATTATAAGTCGCCTGTATCATCATTTTGAGAGAGCCAAAGTGTCCGAAAGGGTCTAGATAGTCAGAAAAGTGTACCTGGGGGTTTAGTTTGGGTCTCAGGGCATTTTTAGGCCTAATTGACATCCCGGGAGGGTATTATAGACATTTTGTATTTTTGGGTAATTAAACCCACGAATTTTCTTAGTATATATTACCCATTTGGAGTTGTCTCTTAGGTTTAACAAACACAAAATCTAAGCCCAGACATTAGAGAAGAAGGTGAAGAGATTAGAGAAGAAGGTCAAGAGTTTCTAAGTAATTCAAGGCCTAGAACTCACCCGATTGGACCGCCACCACCACCAAAACGTAGATCGCACGACGAGGAACGCAACCATATATTTTTCATCAACAAATCATATCCTTGAATCCCAAGAAAGTATTTATCTTACTGATTTCTAGTTGGTATTCCTTCCATGTTAGTCTAGGAATGAAAATCATATGTTTTAATTGAAGAATTATATGTTTTGGAAGAGAATTTATATGTGTTGTAGGGAGAATCCATATAGTATGAAATCGTGATCATATGTAGATGATTACCCATGAATTTATTATGATATTTGGGAAGAAAATCTGGATTAAAATAGAGGCTTGTGATTATTCATGCAAAATTTTGTTTTATAAATAAATCTGAGATTAAACCCCCTTTTTCATTGATTCGTTGAGGATTTATTGATGTTGTTACGTTAGAACTTGTTTAAATACCTTTCTTATACATTAAGATAACTTGTTTGGGAGTTTGGGATGAAATTATAGTGGTCTGGAGGGGTTAGAATGGTTGAACCCGTAGGTTGAAAATTGCAGAAAACTGGGCAAGAGCTGCTTGATCGATCGATCGACCAAGAGCATCGATCGATCGATGATCGGTCGATCGACCCCATTCCTCGATCGATCGATCCCTCCTGGAAAACTGCATGTTTTCCCCTTTTTGTTTAATTTGGATAAAATACGTGGGAACCCTTCAATATCTTTTAAATAGTATAATGGGTTATGAAGAGGACCAATAGGGTCTAAGTAGACTCCGTTGAGTCAAATTAATATGAGATGAAATTGTGGGTTAACGGGGAGGTATTCATACATTAAAAATTTTGCGTTCGTTTACTAAAAGATTGAGACTCATAAAAGATTTAGACTAGAAGGTAAGTGAGGATATACCTACTGAAAATTATACTCAGTGAGAGAGTAAACTTCGGGAGATGAGAAGTAAGTATGAAATAAATTACAAATGAGAATAAAAGAGACAAATCTGTTATGCGAGATAATTAAGTAATTTGTTCTAAGAACGGATAATTATAATTATGGGTCGTGGGCGCACCTAATTTGGAAAATGTTAATATTTATATATATGAGTGTGGGACTGTGCATATGTTATGTATCTGTGTAAAAATCATATCTGCGCTACTTGCTATCACGGATGTTACCGCGACGGGACAATCTTATCTCGATGGGACCTTTATGGGGGATATTAACTTGTACCCTAGAACATAGGATTCCTTCGTACATGATATCTGAGAATGATAGTCATACGGTCCTAAGAGACGTGAGGGGTATGTGTTGACTTCTTAGTGACTTGGAACTATGCTTCACCTCCATTTTGTGTGTATTGTGCTAATGCAGATCGAGAGTGATTCCTAACTAGTATTTCCCTTAGTACGAGTGATACGGGGACTTGATAGCAGAGTATGTCAGCACCATAGTTTTATGTTGGGTGCCAATAGTATATATATATTATATGAGTGATTGATATATATATATATATATATATATATATATATATATATATATATATATATATATATATATATACTCATATGTGGAAACTTTATACTGTGTGTATAAGTAGTTAAGTAATGAATAAATGCTTCAGCTTTATAATAAGTGTTTGTGAATTTTGAAATGGTAACTAAGTGGTCCTAAGTAACTTAATAATATGGAAGAGAGTAATTTTTTAAAACTAAATAGTATGGCCTTAGTACTTCTCGGGATAGAACTTTATGGGAGGATAAGTTAGATAGACTTATGTGATCAGTAGTACAGTAGGCGTGCACACTAGATGAGAAGTGAGAATTCTCAAGAGAGTGTCGCGCACTAACATGGTGGTTATATTAGCCAGTAAGCATTTTGAATACTTGCTAAACTATTTTTAAAACTGTTTTACACTCGGGCACTGACCCGTTTCCTGTTATTTCTCTTTCTCTTATATATATATGTATGTATTACAGGTGCCCAGCCACAGGGATGTCATGCTTAAATTCTTTGGACTGGACGAGTTGCAGCTTATGTGGGAGTTGCAGGCCTTTGCTTTAGACGGCCTCGTCATTTATTATATTCTTACATTAGATATGCTTAGTTAGGGCATGTGTCGCCCGATTTCCTATTCTGTTTGGATTTTGTCAGAGATTTATGTTCATTTATATTTTCGGTAGTCAGTACTCCTTGGGAGTTAACTATTGTCAGGATGATTTAATTTATGGTTCTTAAACTTGGTTTGAATTATATAGATGATTTAATTCTTCTGTGTTAATTTCCATCCTTAGTATGTATGTGATTCGTAAACTGTTGGTTATTATAAAGGTTTTCATAATGGAATTTAATTAAGTAAAAATAAGACTTTAAATCGTTTTGACACTTAGCTTAATTATTTAGGGTGTTCAAATTTGAAATATTATTTTGCGACAGTGATGCTGAGAATGAGCCAACCATTTACCTTGATTTTAATTTAATAAAGGACTGATCACCCGGTATTTAATTAAGCGGGGTGTTACAGATGACAAAATTCTACAATATGTTCTAGGGGCAGCTGTTTCTAAGTTTTAAAGAAGAGGATGAATTCCTCCTGATCTAATGAAAATAGTTCTTGTTTCAACTAACCGTTTGCGTCTAATATATTTTAATATGTCTATATTATCTTCAAGTATTCTAGTGTATTCTTGGTATTTTTCTGGTCTAGAAAGTTTCTGTGAACTCTACAGTTCTTAACTTTTGTTTAAAGAGATCTTGGATCCCTGTTATAATTATTTATATTCTAGGTACTTCACGTTCTAACCACTCAATAACCTGGTCTATATATTTGAAAGTACCACCTGCGTATATTAAAGCAGATTCCATAAGTTCTTTATCTTTAAGGTCTGTAAGAGTTCACTCTTGAATTTCTCTTGTTAAGTCTGGATTTTTTTGGTTAACAAATGCTAAAAAGTTTATAGTGATTTGTAAGCTCATGCAAATTTCTTTGGATTATAACAATAATATGTAAAATAGCTAGGGGTGTGGTTCGAGTTTATACCTTCCTTTTGGTCTGCAATATCTTTATCTTCTTTCCTTCCTCTCCAGCTTTGTTACTATTCTTCTCCGGTCTGGGGCTCCTGCAACTCTCGTTTTATGTATCGCACCTCAATCCACTAGTTTGGCATTGGACCCATTTTCTTCCTGTACGCCACCAAGACTAATGCCCACCTGGCTAATGGCACACGAAAAATCGACACCTGACGACGGTTCAACAGTATAACACCTACGTGCTACACCAGAGGTTCCACACAATAGCCCTCTATGGACAGAAAATTAGAGACAATTGTAGAATAATAACAACTTGATATAAGAGATTTCTAGTAAAAGAAAATACCTTTATTGCATAGTAAAAGTAAATACAACTCTCCCCTCTCCCATAACTATGAGAGGTTTACTCACTCATATACATGTTATTCTCTCTAAGCTTACTCACTTCTTCTCCCTTCTAATCTTTAATACCTTCCTTAAATCGGTTTAAAGAAATACAATTATTAAAGTCTTTGACAGAAAGTATCTTTATCTTTTACCAATAATTCTGGTAGGATGAGTTGTATAATGGCCCATGTGGGAGGTCTTCGTCATCTTGTAATTACAATGAATCTTTTACTTTATAGAAAGTAGTCTAAATAATTAAGTCTTCAGTCTTTGATACTTCGTTGAGTAGGGTGGGACCCTTCTCTATCTCATCTTCGTCTTCTTTTGTCCTGTCTTTGTCTTCGTCTGGTAGAGCATTATTGTTGAAGAATTCATCAATGAGGCCTACCACTCTAAGGCTAGTTGGCAAAGCTAACTCTACCATGTCATTGGATTCTTTCTTGAGCCTTCCATTGAATGGCTTATCAACTTGGATAATGAGGTCTTCTTTATAATATGAAGTGTACCATCTGTCTTCACCTGTTAACAGTTTCATGATTTCTATCGTCTCCATATCTTGAGAAATCTGAAGTTTGGACTTATTAATAATTGAATCTTTAGTCTCATCTTTGGATAGAATCTCAAGGTCTTCAAATGAATAATTGGAAAATCTAATAAGTGTAAATCCTTTAACTCTCATTCCTTTACAAGAACTTGGAGAAATTTGGTAGATCCTGGCAAACAGGGAAATAAAGTCTTCTACCTTCTTGACATACTTATGAACTATTTTTCCAAGAGCAATGGAGTCTTCTACAGTCTTTATCTAGACGATTCCAATGAACCCATAGTCTGGTAAGGATATTGGGTTATATCTGCTTTTTTCAAAAAGATAAATTTTTGTAACGTCTTTGAAGAAATCTCTAATCATTAAGGCATCTCCATTGGTCTCAGATAATGACATATTGAAATGTTCAATAATGCTATTAGCTTCTTTCTGACAGTCTTTTAAATTGGAAGATTATTATGACCAAATGGTATAACAATCTTAGTCTTAAAGGTCTTTTTTTATAACAAAAATTATCAGCTGGTCTAATTTTGGAGGATTCTCCAAGATTCTAAGCATACATTTGAGTCTGAGGTCTAGGGGTAGCAGTACCACTAAGTTAAGTAAATGCAAGTCTTTGCGTTCTCATGAATCTAGCAACGACTACCAAATTCTGCCTGAATTCTATCCATAGACTATTCTTTACATTCCACTGCAGGGCATCTATAAGGGTATTCTCATCAAATAAAAATTCTCGTCTAAATTTAATTAAGTCTGGGTATCTTTGGTCTAGCCTATATTAGGGAAACTACATATTTCCAATAAGTCTATTCTGGGAAACAATCTCATGTTTAGATTTTCTAGGAGGAACTAAGATATCATCAAAGTTCTCTAGGATTGGTCTTTCTTGAGAGTCTTGAATATGAGTCTGTCTTTGCATTATACTAGCATTTGGTCTTATGCATCTAAGATAGTCTGCAACATCTTCTTTGTTCAGTCTATTTGTTCCAGAGGAACTCATGTTGTCTAGGTATTCTGTTTGCAACATAAAATATGAGATCATATTAGTGTTAGCAAACATTATTTCTCTTGATATAATATCTGGAATGGTATTTTTACTTCCCTCAATATGTATATTAGAGAATTCATAACCATTAAGCAATTGTTTCCATCTAATAAGTCTATTAGTCCTTAATTTTGATAAGTTTAAGTCTTTAAATTTTACTGCATAAGAAGAGTCAGTATAAACTGTAAAATGTTTAGGTCTAAGAAAAATCATATATTTTTCTATTTCCCTTACTATAGCTAAAACTTCTTTTTCATGGGCAGTGTATCTTTATTCCGGATCAGTAAAAGTTCTAGAACTATATCTACAAAGTTTCTTCTTTTTTGTTTGATGGTCAATGACAAAGTATAATGCTCCCCATTATTTATCAGATGCGTCTGTTTATACTATAAATTGGTCTACAGCATTAGGCAGTTCAAGTAAAGGAATATTCTTGACTGCTTCTTTGATTAGTCTTATGACTTAAAAAATCATTTGTAGTCTAATTAAAAGGATTGGTCTTGTCTGTTCCTTTCAATTTGGAAGTTAGACTTTGTCTTTTTGAAGCAAGATCTTTAATAAATTTTGCAGCACAATTTAGCAATCCTACAAATGATTGTAATTGTTTTCTATCTTTGAGCTGCTCTGGAAACTCAAGAATCTTTTGGTTATGTGTTCTGCTAAGGATATTTTTCCTTTATTAATATGAATTCCCACAAAGTCTATCTCAGTCTGAAATAATTACATTTTCTTTTCAGAAATAACAATGCATGTTTATCTATTTCTAAAATAATCTTTTTGAGATGATCTGCATGTTCTATCTCAGTCTTGCTTGCTACAAGAATATTATCTATGTATACAAGGAAGAATTATGAATATGGTCTAAAAATATTATCCATACGTCTTTGGAATACTTGAGGGGCATTCAAATATCCAAATGGAACTACTAACCATTTATATTTTCCTTGAGGCACACTAAGAGTTGTCTAAGTAATAGTGTCTGGGCGCATCTTAATTTGCCAGAAGCCTGATTTGCATTCAAACTTGTTGAATATAATTCTGTCTTCAATCAAACTAATTAGATTATTCTTATCTGGTATCTTATAATAATCAAATTCACAATTTTTATTTAGTTGTCTATAAGCTATAACCATACGTCTTTTTTCTCTTTTTCGTTCATATTCATTTTGAACATAGAAGGCAAGGTTATTATGTCTACTTTTACTTTCTCTAATAATACCTAGCTTAAGCATTTCATCTATGTCTTTTTTAAATTCTTCCATGTCTTCTTGTGAATATCCTTTCTTATAGGTTCCATCATTAATAGTGGCATTTGGGTTAATAGGGATAATTTCACAATAACTTTGGTCTCTATCCCACTTAGCAATGGGATTTTCTCCTAAAGTAGGCTCTGCTAATTGCCTAATCTTTTCCTTTTCTACTTTTATATCCATTTTCTTGTGTTTGTATTTGGTTTGAACCTTTAATAAGGTTGGTTGGGCTTTATCTAAAATGTCTTGTTGTATAAGTGTTATTTGCTTATAACACTTTTGGTCTGGACACTTACATTCTTTTACAAACCCTTATTAACAAAAGTGTTATAAGCAAGACACTTACACAAGCAAATAACAAAAGTGTCCAGACCAAAAGTGTTATAAGCAAGACACTTTTGGTCTATAAGCAAATAACACTTATAAGGGTTTGTTTATTTCTAGGGATTCTTGTTGGTTTGTAGGTCTAGGTCCACCATGCTCAGTTGAATAACTCTCACATTTTATTGGTCTATAATTGGGTTTGACCTACATAAGGTCGAAGGCAGTCTTGAGATCTATTAGACGGGCTTTAATATTAAATTCCTCTTTATCACTAATTAATATCTTAACATTATACTGAGTATAAGGATGATATTTACTAATAAAGTTTTATCCTAAAATAATGTTTCCTGTGAAACTAGGATGAGGATCCATTATCCAAAACCGATGATTAACAGTTTTGTTAGTCTGATTTCCTAATTTAAAATAAATAGGAATAGTTTGAAAATATATGGTAAATGGTTCTCCATTAGCTACCTTACCATGGATTTCTTTATTACTGTCTAGAAAATAATCTTCAGGGAAGGCATTAGCCTTGCAAATACTCTGAGAGAATTCTGTATCTATAAAAGCTGAAAGTCTTTTAGGATAATCTTTGTATTGTATAATCAGTTCTATGAAAACAAGCACGTGGTTTAGTAAAAATTCCTAAATTATTCTTTTCTAAAATAGATATTCCTTTATGAGGTTTATCTATAAAATCTAATGATGTTAAATCTTGTGTATTACTATCAGAGCAGTATTCTCCTAAATCATAGGAAATTCCTTTTCCTTTTAAGTCTTCATTTTCTTTTAATCTTTTAGCTATATTTATATCCATGTCTTGATAATATGTTTTAATATCTTGGTCAATTTGAGCATCATACTGGCTAGTATAAATTTCTCTAAATCTAATTCTCCAATAATTTTCATGGTAGTGTAATTGACAAATAACACAAACCATATATAATTATGTTTGTATAGTCTCAAAGCATTCTACACATCTAAAGTCTTTCTTGCTACATTTCATTTCAAATGTGCAATAATTTTTTTCATCAAAGTAACATCTAGGTATATAGGTTAGTAACTCAGGATTACTAATTGTCCATCTTTTCTTTTCAAAGGAGCTTAATATACGTTTATACCAAGCTTCTTCAAAGTCTATATATCCATCATCTTATTCATCTTGATTAGTTTGCATCATGTCTAAGTCTAAAGTATCATGGGAGTCTTCATACTCAGCAGTGTCACTATTATAATCTTTTGAATCACTGTCTATTTATGCACCATAGATACTAGTATTATCATCATTTTTAATGTCTGATATTTCTATTACATATAGAATGTCTAATTCTTCTTGATCCGCAAAGTCTAATATTGAATTAATAATCTTAATACTTTCTTTATCTTTTTTGTTCGGACAGTCCTTAGCAAAGTGTCCTTCTTTTCCACAAATCCAACATTCTTTGGTGGCAGTCTTAGATTGAGCTACTTCTTTTTATTTCCTATAATTAGGAACCTTCTTATATTTACTGGTATTCTTCTTGAAGTATCATCTTTGGTTAAATCTATATTTCTTGGTCTTAAAGTTCCTCTCTTTAAAGGTAGTAGAGGGTATGAATCTATATTTCTTTGAAAATCCTAAAGGTCTAGCCTTAAACTTCATTTGATCCTATTCTAATTTCTTTTTGAATTTCTTAGATTCATTACAACATCCCCATTGGATTGGAGCAATGTCTCTTTCATCTTTAATTGGAGGAATCTGTTTGAAAGTCACCTCTATCAACTTTCCTTGGGTTATATCACGTCTTTTAGATATGATATAATCTTTGGCAAGATTGATTCTTTCACCAAGGCAGTTATTCTTAACTCCAACTATTCCTGGCCAATTCCTATATTCATTAATCAGGATTTGTCCTATGGCTGGTATCTTTCTAAAATATTTATCTTTTAAGGTCTCTCCAACTTCTTTAATTTTGTAATATAGTTGTTCATAATTATTGCTATATTCATTGATCTTATCTAATTTGCAAATGCTAAGGAGAGTTAACTTAGCTTTTGTTAAGTCCTGTTCATTGATTTGAGATAAATGTCCATCTCCAATGAATTCTAAAGTGAATAATTGAATATATTCATCAATTGATCTTTATTCTAGGTTTTCTTTCATCTTCTCAATCTTAGCTAGAGATTATTCATATGTAGCTTTTCTTAAACTATCTATATAATCTTTTGCAATACCTCTAATGGATTGCTTAGCATATTATTTGCATGAACTTGCATCCCATTATTCATTAGATGCAAAACACATGTTCATATGATTACGCCATTCATCTAAGGCCCTCTTCCTATCTTGGACATTGTCTAAGTTAAGGTATATCCCAACTGGATTTATGGCTTGACTTGCCATAGTCTTAACAGGAGTAAAACTCTTGTCATTAGTTGTAAAGTCTTTTATATAATCAGGTTTGGTCTTTACTAAAGTGCTGGAGTATATAGGAATATTTATTCCTATTGGTTTACTAAAAAATCTAGGAGCATCATCTAGCCTACTACTAGTTCCCGTCTCTTATTTATTAGGACCTACTTGTGTAGCTGGCATTAATGTTTCTTCTCCTTCTTCCATTAGTCTTAGGTTTCTAAGAAGTTCTTTAGTATTCTTAGATTCTTTTAATTTTCATATATGGTCTTGGGCTATCATGTTGAATCTATCTCTTTCTAGGATCCTAATAGAATGACTTCTATTAAGATGTTCTTTAAATGTCTTCACGTCCAATTCTGAGGGATTATGTCCAAAGTTTTGGATTCTAGCCTTTTCTCTAAGTAAGTCTTTTTGTTCAAGTGATCTTATAGGTCTAGCTATTAGAGCTTGTCTTAGTAAACTAGAGCTAGTCTTACTATTACATTCTCCTTCTTAAGGATCATTGATTATGGCTTCTCCCATATTCCTAAATCTAACTTCTTTAGTCTGGATATTCTTATTGATAATCTTAGGAGGACCAAACTGGATAGTAACATCTCCAGTGACATTGTCTTGATTAATAAACAAAGGTTTATTCTGTATAGTCTTAGTTTCTTGAAATTCTCTCAATTTCCAGAGAGTCTTACCTTTTTCTTTCATAAGTTCAGTATTCCTAATACTGTAAGTATGATTGTAGTCTGAATTATTAGTTTAAACTAATATTTTTTCATTAAGTCTACCACTAGGAATTCCCGATTACATTCCTTCATAGGGGAATTGGGAGAATTTCACATAGCTTTGGACATCTATATTTATATTAGCATCTGGGATAATATAGTCTTCATAGCCAATAGCATATAAGATTAACTTAAAATGTTTGGTTGTGTCAACGATTACCATAAATGCTGGAATGACAATAAAGTACCCTATATTGTATGACATTTCTAATTGGGCTATCCCAATAAGGATTTTCTCGAAATCTTTCCATCTTTTATCTATTAAACAACATAATATATTGATATTATTCTGAGGTCTATGTAATCCAAGAATTCTTTCTTGAAAGAGTCCAAAGGTTAGGAACTGAAACTTCCTATCAGTTCCTCTTGATCTTAGCCATTCTGAGTCAAAAACTTAAAGCTTAGTATATGACTTATCTAACACATGATTTCTACAATGATAAGTCATGTTGTAATTAGGAGTCTTAGGAGTAGCGCCTTCTTTCAACAAGTATATGTATCTAATTGCTAGAAGGTGTCCATTATGTATGGAATCTTCAATAATTTTCCAGTCAACTTCTCCCCATTCTTTCCATTAGAGAGGATTGGTGAAATTTCTCTCTTTCCACCATGCTCAAACATTAGAGGATGAATCTTTAAGTCTTTGTAGCATAAAATTATTATGTCCAATATTTGGGATAGGGCTAACTATCTTACTACTCTTATCTAACCCATCATTTATGATTCTTCTAGTTATGGTATTCCCTTCCTTAGTCTCTATATAAGGATATTCTCTAAATTTACAGGTAGTTACCTATTTTTATTGAAGTCTTTTTTCAATTCTTTCTAAAGGGTCTAAATAATCTTTTTGTCTCTTTATTTGGCTAAGGATTTGTTTTTTAAAGGTCTTATTCTCATTTCTTGCATTATTGTTAATATCTTCATTATATTTAGCAAGAGTATTAATAAGATAATTGGTAACCTTATTAATATAGTCTTTTACCTCATCATCTTTTTCTTGTTGTTGCACTGATTCTTGTGCCATTTAACTTCTATAGTTTTTACAGTTTTTTCTATTTTATCTAAACGTGTTAAAATAAATGGAGAGTATAATTCTTCTTGGGAAGGTTTATTATATATAACCTTAATTCCCTGTATAATTTCTTCATATTTTTCTTTTACTTGCACCATATTTAGTCCAAGTTCATTAACAATATTATCCATTTTGGATTGGTTATGGCCTTCCATACTATTAAGGTAATTTGCTAAATTTTGTTGAAATTTAACAAGGTCTGTGTAGAAGGTAGTAAATCCTTTTGTCTTAGCCTTTAAATCTTATTGTAAGTCTTTAATAAAGCTACTATTATAGTCTTGAGTAGCTGCTATTGATGTAGAGATCAAATTTAATCTCTCAAGTATAAGTCTTGATGCTTTAGTAGCATTGGCAATCTCATTTTCATTTATCTTATAATCAAATATATCATCATTTATCTTTTCTATAATTCTTTGGTAAAAATCTGCCAAGGTCTGAATGGAGAGGTCTCCAGGTACCTCATTTCAGTCTGATCTAACTATTTCCATTAGGTAGATAATCGTCTAATCTAGGAATAAGTTTAGCTTGTTCTTTAATGAGTTTAATTAGCTAACTTTCTTAATTTTTTGTCAAAGTTTTAATTTCTAAAATGTCTTTATTAAGGACTTCTATATGATTAGTCTTAATATTTATTTCTTGTAGTACTTGTACTAGGTCTATTGGGACTTGTCTATCTATTTCTTCTATTCTTTTAGAGATAGTTTTTATCTCTGTTTTCAGGGTTTGAGTGTCATTAATTAATTATCTTAAAATAAGGAGTATACACTTATTTTGATCTATTATATTATTAATAGCACTGGCAATAACTTGTCTACTATCTGCGTGTTTAGCTGGGATGTGTTCAGTGTGTGAACAACCGTCTATGTGTGAGGTTAAGCAACCTTCTGGGTCTAAATCAGTTATGGGTATGGGTTGATAATTTGGATTAGTTCCAAAAATATCTTTGTAAATGCGAGGGATAAATCCCAAGGGCATGAAAGTATTTTTACTATAAGTCGAAAAGGAGCGTCTTGGCTCTCATACCACAATTGGGATTGGGTCGAACTTTGGCGGGATTCTAAAACTCTTAAAGGTCTCATACCAATTTTGGGTCTAAAATATAAATACGTTATAATTATAGTCTTGAAAAGGGATTTTACTATAAGACAAGAGGGGACCACTAAGAAAAATAACAAAATTGCCTTTGGGACCACGAGGGGACCATTTTTGGGAAAAGGACAAAGTTCGCAACAAGTTCGCACGGTTTCGTCCACGATTTATATGAGGTCGGATATATAAATCTATTATATATATATATATATATATATACTTAAAAGAGAGAGTTGAATCGAATAAGATTATAAAAGAGGGAAAGAAAAGACTTATATGAGGTCCGATATTAGTAAGGGTTAAGCATTAAGTAAGTGAGTCGTAAGTCTATATAAAAAGGAGCTTAAGGTTTAAAGGTTGTTTCCTAATGCCTCAAAGGTGAGGCGAGCTCGAGGCATATGCCTCAAAAGCGTTTTTTAAGGCCATCCACAATGGGCTCCCATAAACCTATGGGTTTATGGGAGGAGACACAGTTTTTTCTTCGTAATGGGCACCCGTTCGTGGTGTGATGGGACGGACATCTTTTGTCCGTCTGAATGGGGTGGTTTTCTTTTTTCCGTCCGGATGACGTCACCACTGGCAGTTTATTACCGTTGGATTTTTAGCCATTGTATTAATATAGTTTAAAACCTCTCATTTAACTATAAACACCCCATTTCTTATTCATTATTCCTCACAATTTCTTCAAATTCTTCACCACTCTTCTCTCATTAATTTTTAATTTATAATTTTATAATTATAAATTAAAAATAATTGTTTTATTTTATTTTGTATTTTTAGACCTCCATTTAAAAAATATGGAGGTGAATGTTTGATTGAATCGTTATTTTTCTCGTAAAAAAGCGGAACCAATTCGTGACGTTAATCAACCTCAAGCTCCCCACCAAGATGAGGTCCATTAAGGCCGTCATCGTTTACATGAAGTAGGCGCGTCGAATGTTACCGACTCTATTGTCAAACAAATCGCTTCTCCCGACGATGATTTTATTACGATGCGTGGTAGCGTTCACTCAGCTTGGGAGGTTTATTTTGAACTTTTGGCGGACGAAAACGTGACAGCATATATCAATATGTTTGGGTTCTCACATATATTTTTGGAATGATTTCCAAACTTCGATAACAAAATAGTCGAGGCATTAGCATCGCGTTGGTCGGCAGAAACTCACACCATTCCTTTGCCGTTCGTTGAGATCGGAACAACCCCTTTTGATTTCGTTCATTTAACCAGTATGAATTATTTACTTCATTTATAATTTCTCCTTTTATTATATTATCTTAATTTATATTATAACTATATTCATTATATTGTTGTATTTATTATTATATTTAAAATATTAATTATAATTATATTTTGCAGGTGTTACAGTCGGTGTGAGAAACCAACTTCCTCCCTTTCCCAACCATGCAAATCGAACGGCAGAACATATTCTCGCGATATATTATGTCGGTCTAAGCAGTTTTCATATACAAAAATAGAAGCATTGCTTTATCTTCTTTGAAAGAGTATTTACTTCATTGGGCAGATAATAGGGCTAATCACCCAGCTACCGCTTTACAAGTAGCCCGAATTTTTATTACTTTCATATGTGGGTCTATTTTCTTCCCAAACGCAAAAAACACCATTTTAGTTTATTGGGATACATGCCTCGAAAATTTTGAAAATATGGCGGGATTAGACTGGGGTTCATCAATAATGATGAGGATATATTATGCCTTAGATGTTGTTAGTCGGCAGAAAGTCAAGCAAATGAACTGTTTCTGGCAAGTTTTGGAGGTAAAGCGATATCTTATTCATTATTTGCTCTATAATTTTAATAAAAATGTTTAGTAATAAACTTATTTATGTTTCGGTATTAGGCCTACGAATACTTGCGCATAGCTGCTCCTCTCCGAATTGTTAATGTGCCCAATGTTTGGCCTCGAATGTTGCACTGGACGATCGATCATCGTGCAATAATTGCAGGACAAATGAGGTTTAAATCCAGTTCAATGCAAGAACAATTAGAGGGTCGGTCACCGGATTCTATTACATGGCAACCATTTATTATGTTGCTGCAAAATAATATAGGAGTGGTAAATGTTGCAAGACAATTAAGCATGTGACGCTACATTCTATTGGATCTATACCTCGGGGGGACGTGGTATCTAGGCGACAGATATTATAGACAGTTGACGGGTAGCATCATGATCCCTCACGACCCACAGCACCTAATGTCCTATTTGAAAGGCCATCACTTTTTTTATCGAAACAACGATTGGGAGTTTGTTGGGTATGATTTAGTTATTACTAATCAAGCGGAATGAGATCTATATTGGAGCATAGCATCGCGAGGTCCGGTGTTGCCGGCTTATTTCCATTGGGCTAACCACGATGGTATTGGATTTGCGGAAATGGCTCCTCCAAACTTAAGAATTCCATTTCCATCTCCGTCAACACTGGGGAACGTTTAGTACGATATTCAACATACCACACAATCATCCGAATGTTTAATTTTGGCAAGATGCGAAATAGATGTGGTGGATTCAGAAGGCCGTTCAATGGAAGTTGATATGGCGAGGCCCACTATATGTAGTTGTGCACCGCCGGCCAATTCATATACGAAGGAGGATTGGATAACTATGTTCATAGAATGGGAAGATTGTATGAAAACCATTCGGGAACAGTATTTTGAGCGAGAAAGAATGCATTACGAGAGAGAAAGGGCCCTTCGGGAGGAATTAAATAATTATCGTAATGTTGGTAGCTCATCTCAACAGTTCACGGGATCTGACTCATCTCAAGCATATATGGGATCTGATAGTGATCAGCCTTACTATCCTACACAAAACCTCGACGATGATTACATGCAACAAAATTTCCCATCGTCCTCATATGTTCAGTCGCAACCCCATTACAACGACGATGACTTTATTGCTAGCTTTTTCCCATCATATCACGATCGAACGTCGGGCAATGATTTATTGTTTTGTATTGCAAAAGATGGAAGACTATTTAAGTTTTATTCATAAAAAATTGTCATACTTGTGTTTATTATTTGTTATTCATTTGTTCTAATTATGAAATTGCGAAGTCCCATAAACTTACAAAGCAAATATGTTCACATACCATATTTATTACTCTTCTAATAATTTTTTTCCATAAATAAACTAAATCTTACCATATTTATTACCTGATGTACAACATGTTGGCATTGTCATTATATATAACTGTAATACCCCGTATTTTTATGCAATATTAATTTGGGGATTTATTAAATTTAATGAGAGTTATTAATTTAAAATAAATTCAAAAATTAATCACTTTATAATTATTAACGTGATGTGAGTTAGTAATTATGGGAAACTTGTTGTTGAATATTACTAATGAGTAAAGTAATATAATATTGGTTCTATTGAATGTCAAGAGTGAATAAAATGACAATTTTAGAAATTTGAGTCGGGACACGCCCGTATCGCGTCGGGACTAAATATTGATTAATAAAAGTGAATATATTATAAGCTTCTCGTATGATCGTTTTGAGTGCGTCAAAGTGTTCGGAAGGGTCGAGATAGTCAGAAAAGTATACCCGGGGGTTTAGTTTGTGTCTCGAGGCGTTTTAGGCTTAATTAGTACCCCGAGAGGGCAGTTTGGACATTTTACATTTTTGGGTAATTAAACCCACGAAATTTCAAGGCTTATATCAGATGCCTAAGGTTACCTTCTAGGATTAAAACAACTCAAAACTTTATAACGGCCATAGGAGAGGGAAGGAGGAAGCTTTCAAGCAATCCAAGGCCAAAAAGTCACCCGATTGCACCACCACCACCACCAACGCGTAGATCGCGCGACGGGGAACGCAACCACACCAAAATCGTCAGCAAATCAGAATTCTAAAAATCCTAGGCAAGTGTTTATCTTGCTTATTTTTGTTAATGCATCACACATGTTAGTCTAGGGATGATTAGGATGAGTTTCATGGAAGAAAACCCAAGTTGGAGATAGGAAATCGCATGTAGCAATGATTTGAATGATAATCTGGAAACCCCTTCACATGTAGAGGATTAAACCACGAATTTATGATGTTTTAGAAGAAGAAAATTCTGGAAAAGACTTATTAGAACCATGTTAAAGAGATTTCTAGGATTCTTGAGATTTACATGAATTTTGGCCTGTTAATCCATGGTTATTAATGGAAAATTGCATGCTTTACGTAGGAGATGTATGATATGGGTTTATACTCTTAGTAGTACAAATTTTTGGGCTATTGGGAATGAAAAATCTGGATTTGGATGAGGTTGTGTGTTAGAACCCGTAACTGGTTAACTGCAGAATTCGCCCTCGATCGATCGATCGAGCCCCTGCCCTCGATCGATCGACCCCTCCTGGCAGACTTAAATTCCCCATTTAAAATTTTTGAATTGATTCAAAATGAAGAATACTCCTTAGACATCCTTATTAAAATATTTTTGGAGATAATGATGACCAGTAGGATTTATTAATGATTAAGAGACCTTTAATGTAAGGCAAAATTCATATTTTTGGGGTGTTTATATATAAGGGACGATGGAATTTTGTATTAAAGGGAGAGATACGTAAAATGGTTAAGATGGAAAATAGATGAATACCTACTGAATTTTACACTTAGGAGGATAGAGTCCATGAGTGTTACGTAGTAAGTCGGAATAATCCCTCGAATTAAAAGTTAGAGACGAACCGTTATACGTGATAACAAATAATGGGAAAATAAGGATAACTGTAGTGATTATGGGTTATGGGATGAACCTAAATTGATATGATAAAAGTAGTATATTTATATGACTGTGTATGCATATATTATATACATGTGAAAATTATGCCTGCGCTACTTGCTATCCCTGAGGTTACCGCGCTGGGACAGTCTTATCTTGATGGGACCTTTATGGGAGATATTGACTCGTACCCTAGAAGATAGATATCCTTTGTACAGGCTATCTGATCGATGGTCAAACGGTCCTAAGAGACGTGAAGGTATGTGCTGACCTCTTAGAGACATGGAATCTATGCTTTGCCTCAATATTGTTTGTGTATGTGTTAATACAGTTCGAGAGTGATTCCGAACTTGTATTTCCCTTAGTACGAGAGATACGGGGATTGGATAGCAGAGTATGCCCGCACCATAATTTTTATGTGGGGTGCTGTTAGAATATATATATATTATGCGAGTATTTAATGTATATATGAAATTCTGAAATTTGGAACTGCCTACTGTGTTATGGTAAGTAAGAAATGAATCTTAACTTCAATTTGGAAATACTTGTTTTGAAAAGTATAATATGATACTTGAAACCTTATTAATAAATAAAGTTAAAAATGAGAGCTTTGTTACTGAATGAAATTTTCCTCTTAAACAATTATATTGTCAGTTTTAATTCTTACGAGTAACGTAGGACAAGTTAAACCATTGGGAAGATTAGTGCGATATAAGATAAGATAATCAGTTGGGAAGATTAGTGCGATAGGCGTGCACATTAGAAGAGAGGTGAGGATTCCTCAAGAGAGTGTCGCACTAATATGTTGTTTCATTGGCCTGTAAACATTTTAAATACTTGCTAAACAAATTTTAAATCATATACACTATCGGGCTCTGACCCGTTTCTATTTTCCTTTCTCTCTTGTATATGTATGTATATGTATGTATATATTACAGGTGCCCAGCCACAGGGGCATCTTGCGTAGGATCTTTTGGAAGGAACGCGCTGCAGCTTAGGTGGGAGTTGCAGGCCTCTTGCTTAGACGACTTCATTTATTTGATTCCACTCTTAGTTTATTTATTCAGTTGGGCATGTGTCCCCCGTTTCCATTATTCAGTTGTTTTATTGGACATTGTGATTCAGTTATTTCTAGTATTGTCACTTTGGGATTTATTACTATCTGGATGTTTTACTTTGAGTTTTAATGTTGGGATTTAGATGTTGAATGTTTAAATTATTTGGATTTTATGTTTCGGGATAATGGTGGTGTGATTCTTCAATATTGAATTGTTTTAAATATTTAAATCTTGGTTTTTAAAATAAAATTTGGAAAGTAATGTCTAAATGGTTTTGACACTTAACTTAATTAATTAGGGTGTTTAAATTGGAAAAGTTATTTTTACGACAGTGATGCTAAGAATGAACCAACTGTTCACCTTGATTTTAATTTAATAAAGGAGTGATCGCCCGGTATTTAATTAGGCGGGGTGTCACAGGTGCTATCAAAGCATCAGGTTCTAGTGTCCTTAGGATCTGTACGGCTTATTTCGCTTTCAGCTTAACATTTTTGCTATAGAGCCCTATTTTAGGATTGTTGTATTCTTGCTTTTACGTTTACGTCTTCAGCTATTTGAGATTTGATAATAACTGTAGACTAATAAATTTCTTCACGTTTCAGATGCCTCCGAGACGTGCACCAAAGGATAGGCGCGCCCAAGCCGAGCAGCCAGTAGCTCCGGCACAGGGTACGATGAATTCTAATGAGGTAGCCGCTATTGTTGCTCAGGTGGTGAATGCCGCGCTAGCGGTGGTTCAGCAGGCTCCACCCCAGATTCAGGCAGTGGCGCCAATACCTACACAGCTTCCATCTGCATGGGAGCAGGTTAGGGATGCCTTTCAGAAGGCACATCCCCCTGAGTTCTCTGGTAGTTCAGATATCATCATCGTCAGCCAATGGAAGAAAGATATCCAGCGGCATCTTCGTATGTACGAGTGCACAGACGTGCAGAAATAGTTGTTGGCTTCCTTTAAGCTGGTGGGGACCGCTTTGCAGTGGTGGGAGTCCACCACCACCTTGGAGGAGAGGGATACGATCCTGATTCAGTCATTCTGGGAGCAGTTTGACCGCAAGTACTTTCCACCCCGCCGTGCAGACTGAGATGAGGCGAAAATTACTGAACTTGAAATAGGAGAATTCTACCGTTGCTGAGTATGAGGAGGAGTTCACGAGACTTCTCACCATAGTTCCAGATGAGGCACACACCGAGGGTAAGAAGATAATGCTGTTTGTGGACGGGTTAGCTTGGAGGATCCGTCAGCACCTTATAGGTAATCTATCTCTGAGTACTTTCACTGATGTACTCAATGATACTTTACTACATTGCTAGGAGCACCGCTTCCATCTGCAGGGAAGCAAGCGAGCAGGAGAGTCCGGCCAGCAGGGTAGGACCGGGGGTGGTAGTGCTAGTGGAGCACCGACATCTCAAGGACAGACTCATCAGAACGAGAAGAGTTCCCATCAGGGGGACCCTGCTAAGCGATTCCGTACAGGTGATTCCAGGCAAGGATTTGGGGGTTTTAGGCAGGGCCAGCCTAATCATCAGGGCCAGCAAGGCCAACACCGACAGCAGCAGGGCCAACCGGGCCAACAGGGCCAGTGGCGGGGTGGTAACTGCCAGCAGGGCCGTGGTCAGCAGGGTCAGAGGGGAGGTAACTTTAGAGGCCGACGTTTCGGGTGCGGTAAGAATGGTTATAGGCGCCAGGATTGTCCAGAGGGAGAGAGGGCCCCACAGCAGCAGGGTGCCCGTAATGAGCCACAGAGGCCACTTTTTCCAGCTGCCCTCCCAGCACCAGCCCAGGTACCAGCCATTCCAGCAGCTCCAGTGTAGCAGGGGCAGTTACAGTATGAACGTGTCTATAACGTCCACTAGGCAGTAGCTCCACAGGCACCACCCACGATTGAGGGTATGTTTCCTATCCATGGTACTATGGATCGGGTTTTATTTGATACTGGAGTGATGCACTGTTTTATAGCTACGCATTTTGCGAAGGCCTTAGGGTTGTTAGCCACAGCAGAGAGCACGGTGACGTGTGTAGACTCACCACTGGGGAGTGGGTCGCTTATTTTCTTTATATGCCGGGGAATGGGGGTAGAGATTGGTATCTTGGTATTACCTGCAGACATGTTAGTCTTAGATATGCATGAGCACGATGTTATTATCGGTATGGATTGGCTCGCAGCTTACAAAGCCATGATTGATTGTTTCGGTGGGAGCATTGTCTTTGCCATTCCGGGGCAAGAGATGTTTGTAGTGGCGATGCCTCGCCCAGAGGGAGGCTCGATCGCTCATTTATATTATATAGAGGAGGATACCTCTAAGGAGTTTGTGATTCCCTTAGACTCGATTCGAGTTGTTCGTAAGTATTCTGATGTATTTCTGGAGATACCAGGCCTACCCCCCAGTCGAGAGATAGACTTTGTCATAGATTTATTACCGAATACTAGACCGATACCATGCGCTCCATACCATATGGCTCCGGTAGAGATGCGAGAGTTACGAGATCAGATAGAGCAGCTGTTAGGTCAGGGCTTCATTCGCAGGAGTACCTCACCTTGGGGGGCTCCAGTTCTGTTTGTGAAAAAGAGAGATGGTTCACTGAGGCTATGTGTGGACTACCAGGAGTTGAACAAGGTCACGATACGGAATAAGTATCCGTTGCCTCGAATCGATGATCTGTTCGACCAGTTGAGGGGAGAAACTTTCTTTTTGAAGATAGATCTGAGGTCGGGGTACCATCAGCTACGTATTAGGGAGCAGGGTGTTTCAAAGACTGCTTTCTTGACGAGATATGGGTCCTATGAGTTCAGGGTGATGCCATTTGGCCTCACAAATGCTCCAACCGTGTTCATGGACTTAATGAATCGAGTGTTCAGAGAGTTCTTAGATCAGTTTGTCATCGTCTTCATAGATGACATTATGATATATTCACACTCCGAGGAGGAGCATGCCGAGCACTTGAGACAGGTTCTTCGGACTCTACGAGAGCATCAGTTGTATGCTAAGTACGAGAAGTGAGGATTTTGGTTGCGAGAAGTACAGTTCTTGGGGCATGTTGTTTCTGAACAGGGGATAGTAGTTGACCCGAGTAAAGAGTCAGTGGTGAGGGAGTGGTGACAGCCCACGACACCGACAAAAGTGCATAGTTTCTTGGGGTTAGTCGGATACTACAGGAGATTCATTCGGGGATTCTCCAAAATAGCAGGTCCATTGACGAACTTGACTCGTAAAGGGGTACCATAAGTTTGGGATGATGCTTGTTGATTGGCTTTCGACGAGCTGAAAGACAAGCTTACTTCAGCATCAGTCCTTGCATTATCGAAGCCGGGTGTGGAGTACCTATTTTACACCGATGCCTCTTTACGGGGACTTGGGGGAGTACTTCAGCAGAAAGAGAAGGCTATAGCTTTTGCCTCCCACAAGCTTAAGCCGCATGAGAAGAATTACCCCACCCACGACCTGGAGTTAGCAGCGGTCGTTTTTGCATTGAGGATATGGAGGCACTATTTATTGGGGGAGAAATTCCGCTTGTTCACAGACCACAAGTCACTGCAGTACCTGTTCACTCAGCGAGAGCTGAATATGCATCAACGAGATGGTTAGAGTTTGTAAAGAACTATTAGTTCGACATGCAGTACCATCTGGGGAAGGCCAACATAGTCGCTGATGCGTTGAGCCGTAGATCGGTAGATGAGGTAGCAAACGTCTAGAAAGCAAAGTGGAAGGAGTTAGGCCACCAGGACGCAGTAGCCCGTTCCTTCATATCTGATATGACAGTGACACCCGAGATTGTTACGAGGGTGATACAGGCACAGACCGCAGACCCGTTTTGCCAGGAGCAGATTGTACGACTCTTAGCTGAGGGTGCTAAGTCCTATTCTGTTAGTTCTGATGGGGGTTTGAGGTTTAATAGAATATTGGTGGTTCCAGAAGGAGCAGAATTACGTCATGCAGTGATGACCCAGTCTCACGGGTCCCGGTTTGTGGTACATCCTGGAGGAGATAAGATGTACCAGGATATGAGGAGGAAATACTAGTGGAGTGGGATGAAGAAGGACATTGCTGAGTTCGTGTCCAAGTGTTCTACCTGCCAGCTGGTAAAGGTGGACCATCAGAAACCGTCAGGGTTGCTTCAGCCATTGGAAGTACCCGCTTGGAAGTGGGAGAGTATTTCCATGGATTTTATTACAGGGTTACCTATATCACAGCGGGGCCACGACTCTATCTGGGTGATTGTAGATCGTTTGACCAAGGTAGCTCACTTTATGCCGGTGCGGACAGACTATATCACGGGTCAGTATGCTCAGTTTTTCATTGCTGAGATTGTCAGATTACATGGGGTGCCCCTGAATATTGTGTCAGATAGAGATAAGATTTTCGTGTCGCGTTTCTGGGAGAGCTTTCAGGAGGCTATGGGTATCGAGTTGAGGTTGAGTTCATCTTATCACCCACAGACAGATGGACAGACATAGCGTACTAATCAGATGTTGGAGGATATGCTACGTATGTGTGTTCTTGATTTTGGAGGAGGTTGGGAGCCACATTTCCACTGGTAGAGTTTGCTTATAATAACTCTTATTAGTTCACGATTGGCAGGGCTCCATTTGAGGCTTTGTATGGCAGGCCTTGTCGTTCCCCAACTTGTTGGCTCGAGGTGGGGGATAACATGTTGCTAGGACCAGAGGTAATTCAGGAAACCTCCGCGAGGATTGAGATGATTAGGAGTCGTATTCGAGTAGCCCAGGACAGGCGGAAAAGCTACGCCAATGCGAAATGGTTCTTTCGGGAGTTTAATGTGGGGGACCAAGTGTTACTACATGTATCTCCTATGAAAGGAGTGATGAGGTTCGGGAAGAAATGGAAATTGGCCTCGAGATATGTGGGACCATTTCCCATTATCGAGAGGATTGGGCCGGTAGCATACAGATTGGGACTGCCAGAGCATTTGCATCGCAATCACGATGTATTCCACATCTCGTCGTTGAGACGATATCTTCGGGATGATATGGCCCATACTCACATCGCGATAGATGAGATAGACTTACAGCCTGACAGATCTTACGAGGAGAGATCGGTGGCCATCCTAGACCATAGCGTGAGCAGATTGAGGTCGAAGGTAGTTCCACTTGTATGGGTCCAGTTGGAGCATCATAATGTGGAGGAATCCACTTGGGAGCTCGAGGCAAACATGCGCAAGAGATTCCCAGATTTATTCTTACCAGGTATGCCTTATATTTCGAATTTCGGGACGAAATTCCGTTATTAGGGGGGAAGTATGTAATACCCCGTATTTTTATGCAATATTAATTTGGGGATTTATTAAATTTAATGAGAGTTATTAATTTAAAATAAATTCGAAAATTAATCACTTTATAATTATTAACGTGATGTGAGTTAGTAATTATGGGAAACTTGTTGTTGAATATTACTAATGAGTAAAGTAATATAATATTGGTTCTATTGAATGTCAAGAGTGAATAAAATGACAATTTTAGAAATTTGAGTCGGGACACGCTCGTATCGCGTCGGGACTAAATATTGATTAATAAAAGTGAATCTATTATAAGTTTCTCGTATGGTCGTTTTGAGTGCGTCAAAGTGTTCGGAAGGGTCGAGATAGTCAGAAAAGTATACCCGGGGGTTTAGTTTGGGTCTCGAGGCGTTTTAGGCTTAATTAGTACCCCGAGAGGGCGTTTTGGACATTTTACATTTTTGGGTAATTAAACCCACGAAATTTCAAGGCTTATATTAGATGCCTAAGGTTACCTTCTAGGGTTAAAACAACTCAAAACTTTATAACGGCCATAGGAGATGGAAGGAGGAAGCTTTCAAGCAATCCAAGGCCAAAAAGTCACCCGATTGCACCACCACCACCACCAACACGTAGATCGCGCGACGGGGAACGCAACCACACCAAAATCGTCAGCAAATCAGAATTCTGAAAATCCTAGGCAAGTGTTTATCTTGCTTATTTTTGTTAATGCATCACACATGTTAGTCTAGGGATGATTAGGATGAGTTTCATGGAAGAAAACCCAAGTTGGAGATAGGAAATCGCATGTAGTAATGATTTGAATGATAATCTGGAAACCCCTTCACATGTAGAGGATTAAACCACGAATTTATGATGTTTTAGAAGAAGAAAATTCTGGAAAAGACTTATTAGAACCATGTTAAAGAGATTTCTAGGATTCTTGAGATTTACATGAATTTTGGCCTGTTAATCCATGGTTATTAATGGAAAATGGCATGCTTTACGTAGGAGATGTATGATATGGGTTTATACTCTTAGTAGTACAAATTTTGGGGCTATTGGGAGTGAAAAGTCTGGATTTGGATGAGGTTGTGTGTTAGAACCCGTAACTAGTTAACTGCAGAATTCGCCATACCTGCATGATCGATCGATCGAGCCAAGAGCTTCGATCGATCGAAGGTTCGATCGATCGAGCCCCTGCCCTCGATCGATCGACCCCTCCTGGCAGACTTAAATTCCCCTTTTAAAATATTTGAATTGATTCAAAATGAAGAATACTCCTTAGACATCCTTATTAAAATATTTTGGGAGATAATGATGACCAGTAGGATTTATTAATGATTAAGAAACCTTTAATGTAAGGAGAAATTTATATTTTTGGGGTGTTTATATATAAGGGACGATGGAATTTTATATTAAAGGGAGAGATACATAAAATGGTTACGATGGAAAATAGATGAATACCTACTGAATTTTACACTTGGGAGGATAGAGTCCATGAGTGTTACGTAGTAAGTCGGAATAATCCCTCGAATTATAAGTTAGAGACGAACCGTTATACGTGATAACAAATAATGGGAAAATAAGGATAAATGTAGTGATTATGGGTTATGGGATGAACCTAAATTGATATGATAAAAGTAGAATATTTATATGACTGTGTATGCATATATTATATACATGTGAAAATTATGCCCGCGCTACTTGCTATCCCTGAGGTTACCGCGCTGGGACAATCTTATCTTGATGGGACCTTTATGGGGGATATTGACTCGTACCCTAGAAGATAGATATCCTTTGTACAGGCTATCTGATCGATGGTCAGATGGTCCTAAGAGACGTGAAGGTATGTGCTGACCTCTTAGAGACATGGAATCTATGCTTCGCCTCAATATTGTTTGTGTATGTGTTAATACAGTTCGAGAGTGATTCCGAACTTGTATTTCCCTTAGTACGAGAGATACAGGGATTGGATAGCAGAGTATGCCCGCACCATAATTTTTATGTGGGGTGCTGTTAGAATATATATATATATATTATGCGAGTATTTAATGTATATATGAAATTCTAAAATTTGGAACTGCCTACTGTGTTATGGTAAGTAAGAAATGAATCTTAACTTCAATTTGGAAATACTTGTTTTGAAAAGTATAATATGACACTTGAAACCTTATTAATAAATGAAATTAAAAATGAGAGCTTTGTTACTGAATGAAATTTTCCTCTTAAACAATTATATTGTCAGTTTTAATTCTTACGAGTAACCTAGGACAAGTTAAACCATTGGGAAGATTAGTGCGATATAAGATAAGATAATCAGTTGGGAAGATTAGTGCGATAGGCGTGCACATTAGAAGAGAGGTGAGGATTCCTCAAGAGAGTGTCGCACTAATATGTTGTTTCATTGGCCTGTAAACATTTTAAATACTTGCTAAACAAATTTTAAATCATATACACTATCGGGCTCTGACCCGTTTCTATTTTCCTTTCTCTCTTGTATATGTATGTATATGTATGTATATATTACAGGTGCCTAGCCACAGGGGCGTCTTGCGTAGGATCCTTTGGAAGGAACGCGCTACAGCTTAGGTGGGAGTTGCAGGCCTCTTGCTTAGACGACTTCATTTATTTGATTCCACTCTTAGTTTATTTATTCAGTTGGGCATGTGTCCCCCGTTTCCATTATTCAGTTGTTTTATTGGACATTGTGATTCAGTTATTTCTAGTATTGTCACTTTGGGATTTATTACTATCAGGATGTTTTACTTTAAGTTTTAATGTTGGGATTTAGATGTTGAATGTTTAAATTATTTGGATTTTATGTTCCAGGATAATGGTGGTGTGATTCTTTAATTTGAATTGTTTTAAGTATTTAAATCTTGGTTTTTAAAATAAAATTTGGAAAGTAATGTCTAAATGGTTTTGACACTTAGCTTAATTAAGTAGGGTGTTTAAATTGGAAAAGTTATTTTTACGACAGTGATGCTAAGAATGAACGAACTGTTCACCTTGATTTTAATTTAATAAAGGAGTGATCGCCCGGTATTTAATTAGGTGGGATGTCACAATAACAGTTTGGGCGGGTAAGAATTCCACTTCTGACTCACATCAAGTCAGGTAACATTCAACCGTCTTCCATCGGTCACATCAATTATTTAAACACTTTAATATTATAAATTATACGTAGAAGAGAACTCACATTACCATTTTCTTGAGAAATGGATTCACAACCATGGATCATAAATGAAGACTTCGAACTGCTTAACTCCATAACCAATTCCGACTTACCTTTTAGTCTTGACTATAGAGTGTCGCCTAACATTTTCATAGCCATCGAGCGAAGATGGAGGACACCTCCTAATGCTAATAGAGGGCGTACAGCTAACGAGATCCGTGCACGCTGGTTCACGCACATATTGAAGTTCGACTTGTTTGACAAAGCTAAAAATATTGGTTGTTGTGGATGGGATGATGAGAATTATAAATTGATAATCTACGATGAATGCGCATGGGAAACTATATGCAACAATTATCCAAGATGTTGGGGGATACGTAGTGAAGCATCTTACCTCATTTGTTTGTTTTGTTGGATAATTTACGATATTTAATTCTCATACGCCAGTTTCTAATGTTTATGCAGTCGTTCTTTTTTTAATTGATAATGTTAAGTATTAATTGATTACCTTTTTTTAATTCTCACTTACAATTTCATAATGCGAATTATTAATTTAATTGATAATGTTAAGTCTAGAGAAAAACATCAACTTTTATTTAAGTTTACATAAAATAGGGAAGTATATAAAACATGATAGAAGGGTCTTCACGATACAAAATAAACCAGGAACTACGTCGATAATTCAAATATTCTGACGAATGTACAAAGCGCTACTAAATTTATTAAACAGATAAGAAGGCTCTTCAAGGATACTCCTTAACCATGGGACTTGATCACACAACCGTTCCCACTATTCCTCATTTTGTACTATCAGTGTGAAGGTTAAGGGATTCCACCCACATCCGACATTCATTAGTGCCATGGTAGAGGTCTAAAGTAGACTTTATCCACACCCACCGTAATTCAAAATCACATACTAGCCTACGATGGTAATATATTCCCAAGATATTCTGCCATCGACCAACAATGGCGTGTATTCCTCCTGGGGTAACATCACCAGTGCATTTTGAATAGTATCTCTTAGTAATTTCACTGAGCAAGTAGTAGTCCTCGGCACTTGACCATTGCGGGCTATTCATTTCCTAGATAGTAATTATATTGCATAAATTATTTCGTGATGACTCAATTTTTATTGAAGGCGGTTATTTATATTTCACAAACCAACCCATTGTGGGGGGGAAACAATTCCACTTTTGACATACGTCATTTCATATGACTTCAGATAATTGGCACTTTAGGCAGGAAACACTTCCACTTCTGACAAGTGTTTTTCCCATCTTTTCATTTCAAACTGGGCGGGAAACAATTCCACTTCTAACATATGTCATTTCTTATAACTTCAAATAATTGGCACTTCAGGTGGGAAACACTTCCACTTCTGGCAGCTGTCTTTCCCATCTTTTCATTTCATGCTGGGCGGGAAACAATTCCACTTCTAACATACGTCATTTCATAAATTTCAGAGAGAGGAAACTATAAATCCTCCAAGTAATATTATTTACGAAACCAACTTATATCCAATTCCGACTTAAAATTTCAGTATAATATCGAAAGATCCAATGGAGGAATCATTTATTGCAGCAGTTTCATCTTCCAACCAATGTGTCCGGGCATATTCAATGGCAGCAGCAGTGCACAATCAATTCTAGAGAAATATTTTCATATCGCAAAATATAATCAATCCAGGAGAAATAAATGAAAAAAGGGTTATACATCGGGATAGGGAAGCTGGCCATAATCGTATAATGGTTGACTACTTTGATAAAAATGCAATTTTTAGTCCCGAAAAATTTCGACGTCGATTGAAAATGTAACGCCCGCTATTTACGTGAGTAATGGAAGCAGTAGAACAAAAAGACGATTACTTTGTTCAAAAAAGTGATGCCCTAGGGAGAAAGGGCCTATCCTGTCTACAAAAATGTGTCGCTGTAATGCACATGTTAGCATATGGGTGTGCAGCTGACATGGCCGACGAATATATAAGCATTGGGGAAATAACTGCCATCGAGTGTGTGAAAAGATTTGCATATGCTGTAGTGCAGAGCTTTAAAAATGAATATTGTCATTCCCCTAATGCTGAAGATGTTTCAAGAATGCAAGCTGCGAATACAAGACGGGGATTTCCCGGAATGATAGGAAGCATTGACTGTATGCACTGGGAATGGCACAATTGTCCTCACGCGTGGAAGGGATAATAGAAATCCTAGAGGCTGTAGCTTCATATGATACGTAGATTTGGCATTCTTTCTTCGGGCTACCGGGTTCGTGTAATGACTTGAATGTCTTGGCTAAATCTATGGTGTTTAACGAGCTACTTGCGGGCAACACGACTCCTATAGAGTACGAAATAAATGGAAACTCTTAAAACATGGGTTATTACCTGGAAGATGGTATATACCCACCATACGCTACAATCGTTAAGAGTTTCAAAAGACCAGCAACTAGAAAGAAAAATGTGTTCGCCAGATATAAGGAGGCAGCACGCAAAGATGTTGAGCGAGCATTTGGAATATTGCAACAAAAATTCCATTTTGTAAAAAACTCGGCTAAATTGTGGAAACACAATGACTTGAAAGTTATTATGAAATCATGTTTAATATTGCATAACATGATACTAGAGGATGAACGCCGGGATCCTAATTGGCGTATTGAGTTTGATCCTACTCAAATGCCGCCAATTAGCCAAGACACTCTTGGGAATGCATATGAGTACCGAGTGCATGAGGCAATGTTGTACAATAAGGGAAAAAACAATCAGCTTAGGGATGACCTTATGGAACATATATGGAATCTACATGCAGAGTCTGTAGTGGACGAGTGAAACTTGAAATAATTGTAATTTATCGTTATTTAATTCCTGTGTATTTAAATTGAATACAATGATAGATATTTCGATATGGTTCGTTAATTTAATAATAAATGCTACTCAGTGTCGAAAAAAATTATCACATTAATAGGAAAATAAAAATAATAAATGACAATTATAATAAGAAAATTCAAATAAAAATAAACATTTAGTTTCCCCTCGATGGTGGGTTTTCTCTAGATTGGGTGAGCCAACGCTGCAGTATCTCATTTGTTTACAATTCATGAAGTTGCAATTGAACTGGAGATAAGCGCGAGGTATCCATGAAAATTATAGAATTCTCGATCTCCTATTTTCGTAAAACAATCAGCTCATCCAACTTCGAATTGAGCTCCTCTTGACTGCGTTGTGCTGCTATGGAAAATTCCTTGTAGGAATCAGTAAAACTCTCTGAATTCTCTATCAGCACGGTGTGAGCTTGTAAACTGCTAGAAACTGCCTTGCGTTTGGATTTCTATTTTTCGGCCTTACACCCTATTGGGCATTCCAGTGGGGTGTGCATGGCTTCAATGTCCTCACCCAACTCAACGTCCTCACCCCCCGTTGATGTGCCTAAATCTTCCTCCATGAATTGGGTAGAAGTGTTTGCGAAATTATACTTTTGCACATCCTTTAAAATGTCAAAACAATGATCATATGCAAAATTTCTTCCTGTTTCATTTCTAAAATCGTCGACTCCACGTTTAATCTGTCAAAAATAAAATCATGGGAAATAAGTAATTCATAATATAAAGGATGACAAGACTAAATTTTAAATTATAACTATGTACAAAAATTATATTCTGGACGTACCCACTCAGCCCGTGATGTACCGCTACCACGGGTCGCGCCAAACGCACGGGTCATTTTTGCGGAATACAATATACAATCTCGATTAATGGTCGTCCACTTGCCTTGCAAGACTTTTATCGATCAGTGATATAGCACACGTTCGGTATTATTGAACTCCGTTTGAATCCTCTTCCACATCATTCCGCCCCGTTGGTTAGTGTCGGTCTTTCCGTCGATGGAATATTTACAATATGCATGACATAATACAACTTCATCAAACGAGCTCAAATTGGGAAGCCTCGATGTTTGAGAGGGAGAACCCATATTTTTTGGAGTAAATAAGAATAGAAATTTTGGGAAGTTTTTGTTTGTGAAATTATATGGGGTAGAAAGTGAAATATTTATAGGTAAATAAGGATAAATAGCCGTTGGTATCAGGGGCCCAACATTTGTCCGCCTAGGCTGGGGCGGGAAACATTTGTCCTCCTAGCTTGGCACGGAAAAATGTCCGTTTCTAGCGTTCTACCGGCTCCTCTATCTCCCCTCTCCAACTATGGGAGCTTAAACGGATCCTCTCCAATATATAACGAATATACCGCCCACTGCAACCACATATTTGCCAAAGTAAAGGATTCGCAATGGATTTAAAGGATCAATTGTGGATGGCCTAACATTGCACCTCGAGTTATGGCTAAGTTCTCTCTCACCATTGCAGAAGGTCCCCAAGAGCAGTGAGAGGACAAAGATAACCACCCCCCTCCACCCACCCACCCCCCGACACACACACACACGCGAAGCCCGAAACTCAAGCGCTCCTTTTACCCCCGCATGCCCACGCCAACCCTGTCTCATGTCCCACTACGGCCTGTACATTTGCCTTCTCATTTCGTTATAGTCAACCGCCAACCCCAATTCATCCACTGACATTATCCTCATTGAAGGATAGGCTCCATGTTAATCTTTCTCATAAGCACTTACAATTTCAACCAATTTACATGTGAAACACATCGAACACAACTATCGATGAGAATTGGGATAAGGTTCAATGCCCGTACTAAAAAGTCACTCGTATATTGTGTATATTTTCAAACTGAGTTTGCGGAGGCTAGGAGTCAGTCTCATGTTCCATCTTCCTCGAAGGCCTCGCCTTATGCCCCACTAAGCCCTTGGCCACTCATCGTGGTCAAGTGATCGCCCTCCCCACCTTGACCTCAATTACACAAACTCAACCACTAATTTGTCCTCGTCGAGGGACAGTCTCTTGTGAAGCTTTCTCATCGGTGGTTTCAACCAACTTGGAGGTGAAATACATCGATCGCAATTATCGAGAATATTAGGGGTTAGGTTCAATGCCCACCCCAGTTAACAATACCACTCGTGTTTGATGATTTTTCTGATAAGGAGTTTGAGGAGGATGGGAGATAGTTTGCGAATGATAATTCATTCATGTATAATTGTCATATGACTATATGGGCCACGAAAAGTGCAAGAAGTGGGTTCCTAATTTGGCCTTGTTCGAGGATCTTAGCATGAACGTAACCATGTATGTTTCTATTGAGCATTGACACTATTTCATTTGCTTGGGTAAGTCTCATGAGATGAATGATTGTCTCTTTAGGAAAAGAAAATCACTTTCAATTTACACCCGGTTGTACTCGGGCAATATGTGCTGTCAGTTGTGAAAAAGACCCCATTTGATATGAAGAGGGATGAGCTGATTGGAGGGCCCACCCAAGGGTGGATACCCCTTGAGTAATTATATTTTGCGCCTTCTGGAGAAGAGACTTCATAGTAACATCATCATTGATGTGTCTATCTTTAACATTCATATCGATGCATTTATTAACTTGCTTGATACTCTAAAAATGCCCTTGATATAAAAAATCTCTAGAGTGAAATACAAGTGATTAGTTTTAACCAAGTTACAATTAATTTTGCTAAAATCTGGGAGAAACGAGACGGTGGAGCGTCGTAGTTGGAACATCTCCCTTGATTCAGACTTCAGCGCAGATGAAGGAGGAGATGTGAGTTGCCTTTATTCCTTGCCCATATGGCAAGGATTTGTTTGCGAGAGTTTAAGATTTGGTTGCGCCAATTCCATACTCGTGTGAACAAGTACATGGAGTAGTTTCAGTTGCACTCAATGAAGAAATGCTGAGAGTGAGGCACAACACAACAGCTGCTACTACATCCATCCAAAACTTCTAGACACGTATGCATAAGGATTTCAATTTGAAGGGGACATCCACTATTGAGAAGCCCGTTGAGCGCATCCTCGTGATTGAGTATGGAGTACATCATGAAGTTATGGGGTTCATCATGGAGTTTGGGTATGGGCAAACCTCGATACTAGGGGAAAATGGGTTAGTTCACTTTGACTAAGGCATTCAGCTGGAACAAAGTGGTTATGTAATTCAAAGTTTTCATATTGTGGGGAGATGGGTTCTTTCGATCATTTGGTAGTTGACGTCTATGGCTACCACTCCAAAATTTTTGTTAAGAACATAAATAAGGAGGGGGTGCCTCCGAGGCAAAATTCGGAATTTAGCCATGAGCGCTCCTAGGCTCTAAGCAACTTCGTGGGCATGTTGGGTTATCCATATACTGAATGTGGGATTGGTAATGCATGGATTTTAAGTCGTGATCGGGAAATTCCTCGATCACACCTGTTATGCAACATCGGGTTGCATCAGTGGGTTGGGTTGCTTATAGTTTTGAAGTGGCATTGTCTTAATTCGTGGGTTCTTGCTAGTTGACTTCAACGAGAAGTTCTGCTTGTCCTAAAAACGGATTTGGGTAGTTTTCATGGGAGTTGCTGGGCTGGATAGGTGTAAAAATGGGATTGCACCAATGTAGCACATGTGGGATCATGGGATAACTCCTTGGACACCTGTTGGGATACTGATGCAGCAGTTTTAGAGCAGTTCCATGGCAGTTATGGGTCAGAACAGGTGTAAAAATGGGATTACATCAGTTGGGGACTTGGAGATCATGGGTTAACTCTCAAGACACTTGTTGGAAGGATAATGCAGCAGTTTTGAAGGCCGTTTCGTGGGAGAAACCTGGTAGCATTTAATTAAGACACACATCCTAGCAGTTGGGGATGTCAACTGTGTTTTTGTACCTTATTATAAGCATTTTCCCCTTATATTTTTAAGGCCGGAAACCTTAGACCGAAATTGAGTGTTCCTTTGTAATCTTTGAGTGATTAATAAAAGGTTGGGAGTTGAGTTTATATAATTTCATGCCTAGTGTGCGTGTGCCTCATATATGTGACTTGGTTTGCTATTTTACTTGCTATAATCGTGTTAAAAGCAGGTCGTATTGGTGAACCTCGTGTATTGGTTGGTTGATCAGGTTTATGGGAAAAACTTGGTGCCTCACCGAAAGATTTAAAAAAAATATCCGTATGATAATTGGTATCAGAGCTGTGTTTTGGAGAAAATTCTGGTGTGCTCAAACCAATTTTTGAAGGGAGAAGCCCAAATTTGTCAAGGTTAGTGCAAGTTTGGCAAGAGTTTTCTTGAATTCTGCAAGAAATGGCAGGAGGCAGCAATGCAGAATTACGAGAAAGAGTGCAAAAATTGGAAGATTTCATTGCAAATCATCCAATGGATGTTGCAGCAGCAGCACTCTCAGTCAAGTTGGAAGAATTACAGTTGGAACTGAAACATGTTCGAACGGTGCAAGAAAGCTATATCCGGGAAACTAAAGAAAAGGTTGAGAACCTTGCTACGGATGTTGGTGTTTTGGCTAATGAGCTTTGTACTCATTTGGGCAGGCTTGATGAGGATGCTGGGTTGATGAAAAAGACGTGGCTCAACGCTGGGAGTAATGACACTAGTGGTGTTGGTGTCAAGAAGTAAAAAATTCTAGAACCGAAGGCGTTTGGTGGTGCAAGGTCAGTGAAGGAATTGGAGAATTTTATATATGATATGGAACAATATTTCAAAACTGCTCATATCAATGAAACGGAGAAGGTTGCAATCACCATAATGTACTTGATGATGCAAAACTTTGGTGGAGAACTCGGATCGAAGACAAGAGCAGGTCTGAGATCAGTTCATGGAGTGAACTAAAGAAGGAATTGCGGGATCAATTCCTACTAGCAAATTTAGGTTGGCAAGCGAGGGAGGCGTTGCGATGCGTGAAGCACGACAAAACTGTGCGGGATTATGTGAAAGAGTTCACGTCGGTGATGTTGGACGTTAAGGGGATATTCGATGAAGACAAGGTCTTCAATTTCGTTTCCAATCTTCAGCCTTGAGCGCAGGCTGAATTGAGGAGACAAGGTGTGCGTGATTTTCAACAAGCAGTAGCAGTAGCGGACAACCTAGTGGATCTCAAACTTGATCGGCCAGATGTTGTTTCATCTAAGTCCAAAGGTAAAGATAAGGTCGTCTCAGAATCGGGCAAAGATGGAAGGGCAGAACATGACAAGGGAAATAGGGTTGATGGATATCCAAACAAAGGCAAAGGTAGCTATTCTGAGTGTTCCATTTGCAAGGGTTCACAACGGGCAAGTGATTGTCCAACGCGGGAAAAACTTACTGCAATTCAAGTGGAAGAGTCAAGAAATGGTGGTTCAAATTTAGGAGTGGGAGATAGTGGTGTTAACTCCTTGGTTATGTTAGACGGACTCCAAGCAAAGGAGTTCGGATAAAGCGGCAATTGAAGCCTTGGTATGCGTGGGTTGCAGGAACCTCGCATTACCAAGAAAAGACTTATGTGTTAGGCGATAAAAATATGGAGGTTATGGTCCTGTAGGGAGGCATTGAATCGAATAGAATTTGGTTTTGTATTACACTTGGGTTGAATCGAAGACTTGGTGCTATTCTCGGTGAAGTTCAAGGTTTTGTTGGGAAATTTTGAGTGGAGTTAGAATTTTCTTGATATCGACAAGGTCGTCAAATTCTTTTAGTGGTGGAGGATTTATCACACCCCAAAATGGTCATCATGAAGTTATGGGGTTCATCATGGAGTTTGGGTACGGGCAAACCTCGATACTAAATGAAAATGGGTTAGTTCACTTTAACTAAGGCATTCAGCTGGAACAAAGTGGTTATGCAATTCGAAGTTCTCAGATTGTGGGGAGCTGGGTTCTTTTGATCATTTAGTAGTTGACGTCTACTGCTACCACTCTGGAATTTTTATTAAGAACATATATAAGGAGGGGGGTACCTCCGAGGCAAAATTCGGTATTTAGCCATGAGCGCTCCAAGGCTCTAGGCAACTTCGTGGGCATGTTGGGTTATCCATATACCGAATGTGGGATTGGTAGTGCATGGATTTTGAGTCGTGATCGGGAAATTCCTCGATCACACCTGTTATGCAATATCGGATTGCATCGGTGGGCTGGATTGCTTATATATTTTAGGTGGCATTGTCTTAATTTGTGGGTTGTTGCTAGTTGACTTCAAATAGCAGTTGTGCTTGTCCAAAAAACGGGTTTGGGTAGTTTTTATGGGAGTTGATGGGCTGGATAGGTATAAAAACGGGATTGCACCAATGTCGCACATGTGGGATCATGGGATAACTCCTTGGACACCTGTTGGGATACTGATACATCAGTTTTAGAGCAGTTCCATGGCAGTTATGGGTCAAAATAGGTGTAAAAATGGGATTACATCAGTTGGGCACTTGGAAATCATGGGTTAACTCTCGAGACACCTGTTGGAAGGATAATGCAGCAGTTTTGAAGGCAGTTTCGTGGAAAAAACCTGGCAGTATTTAATTAAGACACATGTCCTAGTAGTTGGGGATGTCAACTGCATTTTTGTACCTTATTTATAAGCATTTGCCCCTTGTATTTTTAAGGCAGGAAGCCTTAGGCTGAAATTGAGTGTTCCTTTGTAATCTTTGAGTGATTAATAAAAGGTTGGGAGTTGAGGTCCTGTAATTTTGTGTCTAGTGTGCGTGTGCCTCATATATGTGACTTGATTTTCTATATTACTTGCTATAATCGTGTTAAAAGCAGGTCGTGTTGGTGAACCTCATGTATTGGTTGGCTGATCAGGTTTATGGGAAAAACTTGGTGCCTCACCAGAAGATTTAAAAAAAAAAAATATCCGTGTGACAATTATCATAGTCCGAGGAACGGGACAAGGGAGCTTAATGGCTTATGCTCTAGGTTAGGACAATGGAACTAGCACCTACATCCTTCAAGTTCTTTGATTGCAGTCCATTTGGGCATCAAGCAACTAACTACCCCAAGAAGCATAAGCGTTTTTTATTTTTTATGGATGGGGTGGACCTCGAAGGGCCCAGGGTGGAGGACGTCTGTGGACCACGCTTGATCCTGACACCAATGACATCCTGCTTTGAGTTCAATGTCGAACTTTTTTATTGAGGCAGGATATTGCGATATGAGGTAACATAGTGGTTCCATCATTATAATTTAAAAGGTTGTGCTTTTTTTTTCTCTCCCTTTAATTTTTGCTATCAATAGCATACAACCATATTGTGTTTTTGTGTCTTCTCTGATACTGCATCTACATATGCTTGGAATTCTGTAATGTTACAATCAGGGGCGAATCGAGAATCTATAGTTAAGGTGGGCAAAACATAACACCAATATATTTTTCTTAAATTAAAGGGGCAAACTGCTAAATTGTTATAATTAGACTTCTTATTCCACAAAAATAATAACATTTCCCCTACAGTTATCATTATTTTTTAATAATTAAGGTGGGCAATTGCCCACCATCCCTCCTTACTAGATCTGCCCATGGTTACAATTCATAAACTGTTTATGCTGACTCTCAGCTGGTGAAAATACAGAAAAAGAGAGTTTCTGCTAGATAATAATGATACTCTTCTTTAGAGAGTACTAAATTTCTTTACTAGGTTTACTCAATAGGAACCACAAAGTATGTGGGATACATTCTATTCTCCATTCTCTGTACAAGGCAAACTCTATCAAAAACTTCCCAATCAGGGTTTTTCCATCTTTACTTTTTAAGAAGTAAGGAAAATAAAATGTATTATAGTTAATACGGTAGATTGTATATTATGTACAGCATGAGTAGTTTTCAGAATGTAAAATCGCACCTCGTTCACTAGTAAGCAGAAATTTTGGAGGAGAATATCAGGTTTGGTAAACGTTTTGTTACTCTTCTCTCTAATTTTGGTAACAGTTTTCAATTATTGGTCCAGAAAGGATAAGAAAAAAAAAGGATGTTTTATGTTGTTACCAAAAATATATAAACATTCGAGAAGTATTGTTTACTGATAAGAACACATTAGAAATACACTAGTTAATTACTCATGCCTGCAAAATTATCCTGGCATATCGTGAATAATTCATGACTGGCACTATCTAATATTGTGCCTATAGAAAATTACCAATGTCTACACACCACTACACTCACTACAAGGAAGATAGTGTTTTGTGACGTATTAAATGCGTCGCCTTTGCTTTTAGTTCATCGCAAATGTCTTTTCACGACGCACTACATTCGTCGTAATTTTCGTCGCAAAAAGCTGGTCGCTACAGTTCTATTACGATGAAATGTAGCTACGTCGCAAATGATATTTTGCGACGTGTCAATTCATCGTTATAAATATGTGAAAATCGTCGCTAAATCATTTCAATTACTTAATTTGACCTTTTTCGACAAATATATTCGTCGCTATTTGTAATTTATTCATTGCTAAAACTGGTTCTTTTGATGAGATAGCGATGAATATGATTCATCGCACAATATTTTTTGCGATGAAGAGGATTTATCGCACAATCTCGGTTTGTTATGGCGAATTCATTCGTCGCAAATGATACTTTGCGACGTGTCAATTCATCGTTATAAATATATGAAAATCGTCACTAAATCATTTCATTCACCTAATTTGACCTTTTTCGACAAATATATTTGTCTCTATTTGTAATTTATTCATCGCTAAAGATAGTTCTTTTGATGAGATAGCGATGAATATGATTCATCGCACACTAGGACGAACTTATCAGTCGTTAAAAGTACATTTTATTCATAAATTGTATTCAAATTACGTCGTCGTAAACGAAAAAAAAATTAAACTATGATTACTTCAACGTGGAAGATTATGTATATGTTAAAATTAATTTAATACATAAAAGTGGTTAATGGATTTATCATAAAATAACAATAACAATCAATTCATCTCTATGCCAAATCATGTTAGTAAATGAGAGCATAGGCGGGTTAGGCCGCCGCTTAGAGCCCCCGATTAATTGAGGCCCTTTTCGGAAAAAAAAATTAGGTATAAAAAAAAATTAGGTATAAAAAAAATTAGTTGTAAAAAAAAGGCTCCCAAAATAATATTAGTTATGAAAAAAATTAGAGTAATCACTTAAAAAAAGGTCCCCCAAAAATAAAATTTGTTCTATTTACATTAAACCCATCAACAACATAATAACTCACCCACACACTAAAAAATAAACCCACGCAATAAACCCACCATCATAACCCAACCCAACCCAATCCAAACTGAGTTCAACCCATTTACTTATTTTATTATAATCCTAACTCTCTCATTTCTCTCACCCACTTTCTTCTCTCACTCGCACTGGTCTCTTTCTATATTAACCAAAGCAAGAATAAACCCCTCCCTTACCCCCCCCCCCCCCCCCCTTTTTTTTTTCTTGAACTAACCTCATCACAATAAGGGCTAAAAATCTTGGGTTTCAATTTCTTCAATTTCATAAAATTTGGGCTTGATTGGAGATTGGTTGGAGCTTGTTTGTGTAAGTATAGATTATTCATTTGCTTTTGTTATATCCCACTATATATTTTTTTTTGTTTTACTACTAATATTTGTGTTGTATTTTTTTTTTGTAGATTTCAATTTGTTATTTGGGCATTTACAAATTAAAATTTGAAATTGGTCTCAAATTGGTTATAAATCAGGTTCTATTGTTCATCTTTAGCATTTTTCTTTAATATTGTTTGTCAATATTGGTGAGAATCTTGTGATTAATTTTTATTTTTGCAAATTACACTTGTTGTTGTTTGAATTTGTCTACTAGAAAATATCCCTCGGGTCATGAAAAAAGAAAAAGACAAAAACAAATTGAAGAAGAAACATCAAAACTAGCGGGTTCACTAAATAAATATTTTAATAAACAAAAAAAAAAATAGATGTTGAAATATAGAAGATTTAGATAATGAAAATGTTGTTGAACATCAAAATTTAGAACAATTAGATAATGAACAATTAGAAAATGAACGTGTAGAAGTTTTACCACTAGATATTTATGATCCCGCTAATTGAAAAAATATTGATCAAAATTTGATAGATACAATGGCAAAAAAAGGTCCAATAAGAGATAATGATATTACTTTTCCGAAAGATATAGACAATAGGCATTTTTCTACCATGTCACAAAAAATATTAAATGGATTAGTCATGTTATAAATTGAAGAAGATTTGTTAATAACAATAAAATTTAATGATTTAATTGATAGTTTTGCATTGAAAAATGCGAGAAGAACATATTTTCTTTTAAAAAAATTAATATAAATGGCTCTAAAGTAATTGTTCGCATAGGGCCCCTAAAATTTCAGAACCGGCCATATATATATATATATATATATAGTTCTGCTCTTGTGTGGACTATTCCACATTTTAAGAATGCGGACCGGACATGTGTCACCTGGCGGTGACCCAGAAAAGAGAGAGAGTGTGCCTATAATTTAGACAATAATTTCTAGACGCACCGTTAGAGGACACATGTCCGATCCGCACAGGAGCATTATTTTATATATATGTGTGTGTGTGCGCGCGCGCGTGCGGGGGGCTTGGTATCTCTCCACACCCCCTCGTGTATCTGAAATGTTTTAAATTAGGATACAAGGATGCACGCATAATAGGTGTCAATGAATCCCGATTTATTTTTAATTTTTCAAATACACCTTTGATACCCATCGATCAAGAATCCGCGTATCTGATACCTTTACAGAGAACCCGAAAGACGTCACAGGGTGCTTCAGAGATCTAAACTTTCAAAATATTGTAATTGCTGCGATTAACAAACTAACAAGTATATTCGCCTTCATTCAATAATTTCTCGAAATCAACCAAGTGATTCATTACATAAGACTTACATATCTACAAAGGTAACTCCAAAGAGAAAACAATAGGCTCTCAAATATTTACCCAACCAATCAAATCCTAGAATAGGAAAATGCCAAAAGATTAAATCCGAAAATCTATCTCTAATCCCTGGGATTGCACAAAAACCTATCAGAGGTTACGGATCTCGTGCATGCAATTAAACCATGATCCCTATCACTTGAATATATGACTTTTGACAAATTAAATTAAAGCAAATCACCAGTTGTGAAGAAAGATTCCAGAAAATGTGTCAAAACTAAAGAAGAGAGCACTCTGAATGCTGGGAAAAAAAATACAAAGAACACTCTTTTTCTAAACATAATAGATATAGATACAGTTTCTTAATCAGTAGCAGAAAAAACAAGGCAAGGATTGTGTAAACATAGAAAATAGTACTGAACAAATGTATAAGCAACTATTACCAGTATTTTTTTATAATTATTTTTTATAATATGACAATCTCATTTTGTAATATAACATTATTATATTCTTATCTTTGCAAAATTCGGTGATAACATAATGACATTGTCATATTGTTCCACAGCCAAGAGAAACCTAAGTCTAAGGGTGACATTTCATGTTTTGAGGTCCTATCTCTGGCCTACACAACACAACAACGCGACACGACTTTGTGTTTTGTTTATCTAACATCAACACGAAATGACACGACTAACACGACCCAGTACTAATTTGTTGGACCGCACACTAGACTTTTAATCTCAATTAAACATAAAAGCTATTAATACGACTCATAATTTTGACACAAACAGGACACTTTGCGCAAAAAGACCCAATACTAAGTTGTTGGATCGCACACTAGACTTTTAAGTGCGAGACAACCGGCCCCTTAACTGAAACAACTATAATCCCATCTCCACAACAAATAACATTATAGGGTTCAAAAATTAAGTTTGAAAGCAAGAATTCAATTGCATTTAACATAAAATTAAGGAACTTATGTTAGTAACAAAAAATTACCAGTGCTTAAAACAAATGTGGAAATTGTATTGTCATCTCACAGCCACCACCAACAAATGTCCAAAAAACTGACATTAGTCCACATAAAATTCCTGTATCAGAAAACTAAAATAATCTTAACAAACTATAAAAGAAAATATGAAGGGTCATTTGGGCTTTGGCCCATTAGTTATGTCATATATCACTTTGGTACCAAAGTTTCACGTAATGTCATTTTGTGTGTCATTTTCACTTTTTTGCGACACTTTGGTTGAAAAAAAGTGTCCCGGTGTAAAAATGCATTACAAAAAGTGAAAATGTTATTCATTTTGTGTGTCATTTTCACTTTTTTGCAACACTTTTGTTGAAAAAAAGTGTCCCGGTGTAAAAATGCATTACAAAAAGTGAAAATGTTATCCAATGTGAAATTACGTTAAACTTTGGTACCCCAAATAATATCGGGGCCGAAGGCCAAATGACCGAATATTTATCACATTTGACAACTCTAGCTGGAAACTAAAAACAAAAAAAATAGGGGCATATTTTTTAATACCCATTTAGTCAAAACCTTTTTATTTTGTTCCAAAAAGTCCATGACCACATAAAAACACTAAAAAAAAAAGAGCTCCGGTGAAGGTCGTCGGAGCTCCGGCAGGGTGGACGGGGCGGGAGTGCCGCTTGCGCGGACCTTTAAAAATAAGAGAATATTGATCAGATGGGTGTTTGAGGGACTTTTTAGAACAAAATAAAAAGGCTTGAACTAAATGTGTATTAAAAAATGAGGAATTTTTGGTAATTGATCCAAAAAAATAGAGTAAATTACACTGGCGGCCCTGAACTTTGAACAATGTAACGTTTTGGCCCTTGAACTTTTTTGTAGCATTTAAGCCCTTAAAGTTTGTTATTTTTGCAACAGTGGCCCTTCTCATGTACGAACCCCTAAATAACATATAACGACACAAAAAGTGTCGCAAAAACACATTTGGTTAAACTTGAACACTTTTTGCTTCGCTAAAAGTCATTTTGGTGATTAAACCCCAAGTAATGAAAAATTATGAAGTAAACTGAATTATAAAAAATTGATGGGGCCAAACTTTAAACAACCTAATTCATCAGGAATTAGGATAGTTCGGTATGTATACATAACAACATGAGCATATATATACATATTACGTATATACACATACATAAATATATGATTAAACTATACAATCTCAAATTACTCTAAATTTATTGGCAACAATTATATATATATATATGCACATTAAGTTTGCACACTAAGTTTGCACATCATTTTTTTAAAATAGTAAAAAAAATATTTTTGAGTTGAATTTTTTTGTGTCATATTTAAACATTTCAACAAACCCATGTAAAAAAAAATCAGCTTAAAAAAACTTGTTTTGCTATTTTTTAAAAGCGGCGAAAGTTTGACCGATTTTTTAAAAATAGCAAAAAAAGTTTTTTTAGCTGATTTTTTTTTACATGGATCCGTTGAAATGTTTAAATATCACATAAAAAAAATCAACTCAAAAATATATTTTTTCATGCTTAAAAAAATTGGTGTGCGCTAGCACTGTGCAAACTTAGTGTGCAAAGGAGCCTGCCTCTCTCTCTCTCTCTCTCTATATATATATATATATATATATATATATATATATATGAGAATTCTCAGTTATATCACGTTTTATATGTCATTCATACATCACACCTAGTTGTAGGCCCTAAAAAACGTTTTTTTTCAAATTTTTTATTTTTCTCTTAAAATTAACCTTCCAATAAATTCATGTTCAAAAAATTAGGTCCAAATACAGTTTGTATCTATTTCAAAAAATTCACAAAAAACATGCTCAAAATACCTTATTTATAATGGTCTGGGCCAACTTTTTTGTGTGAATTTTTTAAAAATAGCTCCAAAATGTATTCTGACCTAATATGAGTTGATTGGAAGGTTAATTTCAAGAGAAAAAAAAAATTGAAAAAAAAAATTCGTTGGACCTAGAACTATGTGTGTGTGTGTGTGTGTGTGTGTGTATATATATATATATATATATACATGCCGGTTCTCCAACAGATTAAGTTAACGGACTTAAATGACGGATTAGCTACCGTCCAGACAATTTTGGGATCACTTCGTCTTTTTATACTATTGTCTTTTTCTAAAGTTTTTGGAATCGAATTTTCTATCCCCACTATTGCTAAAGTCTTTAGGTTTAATTTAAAGTCTGATTAATCTGAAAGTCTAAGTGTACAAGTTTCAAAGCTACTTCTCCGACTTCTTCCATCACTATCGTACTGCAATTCGAAAGAGTGAGGATTATCTATATAAATATTTTCTTCAAGGTGTCTAAAGATAGTTGAGGAAAATACTTTAGTCTTACATACCTTATGCGGTATTGGGGTTTTATCAATCTAGTTTATTTATATGTTTGATTAACGGTGTAAATTATGTTGTCTTTTATAAATTTATCTAAATCGCTGTCACCATAGGATGAAAAAAAATCGATATGTTCTCGGGGCAATTGTCTCTACGTATTTAAGAAGAGGACAGATTCCCCGTGGTCTAATTAAGGTAGTTCTTGTTTCGGCTAACCTTTTGTGTCAAATATATTTTAATATATCTGTAGTATCTTCAAGTATTCTACTATATTCTTAATATTTTCTGGTCTTGAAAGTTTTTCTGGGAAATCTTCAGTTCTTAATTCTTGTTTGAAGAGATCACGGATCCCTATTCTAAATATTTCTATTCTAGGTACTTCTTGTGTTAACCATATAATAATTTGGTCTATATATTTGTAAGTACCACCTCCGTAGGTCAACACAGTTTCTATAAGTATTTTATCTGCCGAGGATTTCTCTTGTAAAATCTTGATTTGTTTAATTAACAAACACTAAAAAGTCTTTAGTTATCTGAACGCTAATGCAAGTGTTTTTTTAAATTTAAAAATAATATTTGAAATAGCTAGGGGTTTGATTTGAGTTTATACTTTCCTTTTACTTCGTAATTCCTTTATCTTCTTCCCTTTTTCTCTCCCGTTTGTTATTTTTCTTCTCCGGTCTGTGCCACCTGCAACTCTCTCTTTATGTGTCGCACCACAATCCACTAGTTTGGCATTGGACCAGTTTCCCGCATGTACGCCACCATGCCTAACGCTCAGCTGGCTAACAGCTCACGCCAATGTAATACCCCTTACTTTAGTGTATATTTTTATATATCAAACTATATGTGTGTGTGTGATTTAATCCAATTGAGAATTTTGAGAATTTTAAAGAGAGAATTTAAAATAAATATTAATTTGGATAGAAGAGTTAATATTTAGGTGAACTGTATAATTACTAGTGTGATTAAGTAATTAGAATCATATAAATTGCTATTACGTCATATGTGAGGATTAGCGGCGAAAATTAGCTATTTCTTAACCGTGAGATAATTGCGTGAGTTATATAAGGTTAGGAGATGATTTTAATTTTGGAGTCTCGGATGACAATTTGGAATATACAGTTGGTCCAGGATGGGCCATGAAAGTCAAAATGACTGTCTGAGGGTTTAATTTGGATTCCGGGGTCTTTTTGGCTAGTTGGACTCGAATAGGTGTATACGAGTCATTTCAAGTGTGTATTATCATTTAAAGTTGAGTTTTATTGAGATATGGGTTATTAGGCTCATTTTAGTGTTAGGCAATCTCAATTGTGAGAAAACCCTTGAGAGAAAGAAGAGAAAGAGGAGAAAACCTTGTGACTTCAAGCTTGGAATCCGTAATTTCGAGGAAGATTCGGACTCTACATCTTTGAGGCAAGTGATTTAACTTGCTAAATATTTATGTTTGTGAATTATTTCATGATTAGTGGATAAAATGGGTAGAGATTAGGAAATGAGGTTAAAACCTAGAAATAGTTGTGCAAATCTTGCATTAGGAGATAATATTTATGGTTTAATGATGATAAATTGGTTGGGAACACATATATGTTGGTTTTGATGGTAGAAATTACGGTTGGTTGGAAGTTTGAAGGTGTAGAAAGAAGATGTTTGGGTTTTGAAATCGTAGGTTCGTTGCATAGAAAGGGAAATTTTGAATTCTGCAAACCTGAATCGATTCGGCCCCCTTCGGAATCGATTCAGCGAGATACAGAAGTCCCAGGTCTAAAGTACGAATCGTTTCGGATTATGCAGAAGTATCAGGTCTCTTGAACCGAATCGATTCACGGTCTGGCGAATCGATTCGCTTCAGGGGCGAATCGATTGGCCAAAGGCGAATTGATTCGGAATTCTTGTTGTTTTGAGAGGTTTTTCTAGATTGAGTTTTACTCCTCCCCTATTGGTTTTAATGCTTAGGAACCTTCTAGTATAATGTGTTAAACATGTTTATGAAACAAAATGTGGGTTCATGTTAGGATACGGTGGTGGGGATACATCGAGGCTATAATAGAGGTATATTTAGGAGTTTATTATGTTGTTTTCCTTTCGTAAATTCTTCGAGGAATGAAGACTCTTTTAAGGATGGTTACGGGCTAATGAGTGAGAGGTCGTGTGTCCTTGGGGATGATAAAATTGATGGAAAATCATATGCATGATTGATCATAAATGTTCGAGGGAGCAATTGAATCATAAAATAAATAAAGTATGAATAATTATGTGGATTATCAGCTAGTATATATATATATATATATATGGTCCATACCCCTCTAGTGCTATCATGGGAAGTTGTGCGTTGCTGGTGAGGGCCCTGGCTTGTGGAGCAGGGAGCGTATAGTCCCCAGGTCATAGTGTCCCATATTTTACAGTGTGTGACTTTCCAGGGGTAAGACGTCTTGGGTATGATTCATCTTACCTTCAGGTAAGGAGCTGTGGACGCTTCCCATACGCTTGTGATTTATTTTGGGTACGGTTGTGAGATTTCAACCCGACTGCCCAAGTGAAAGTGTAAGAAGTCCCTGGAAGATGATAGCATTATAGAGAATATATATATTTTTTTATGAGCTAATGCCCCAAAGGAGGTTTGGTATACATATCTTATATGTGTTATGGATGTGTACTTGATATGGAGTGATTTATCTTGTATATGTATTTAGATTAAGGATATATACACCTTCAGGATAATGTGTGATATCTTATATTTACAACCAATGAAAGTTATGAAGCAATGAATTGGCATAAAATTTGAGAATGATGTAATACGGTTATGTTATAGGTAAGAAAGATATGCAAGTTGGGTAAATGCATAGGTTTGAGGGTGAGTTATCCTTAGATGAGTAGGGTATCCTAATTAAGATTAAAAATCCATACGCTTAGGTGCACGCTGTATATGAGAGGTGAGGTTAAATCTCAAGAGAGTGCGGCTCCACTTTGATTATGAAATTGTGTATTTATAATTATTATGCATTCTAATTCACTTGCTATAACTATTTTCAAACCCAGGGCTCTGACCCGTTTATATCTTTTCTCTTGCTATATATGGTGATATATTATAGGTATTCCACCACAAGGGCGCCAATGATAGTTATCCGTTTAAGAATTTTGGGGAGTTGTAGCATGTGCGAGATGTTACAGGACTTTTGTTATAGACGCGTCTCTTTTGTAAATCTAGTTAAGGAATCAAAATTGTAAATCGAGTGTGTATACCCAAGGGTTGTAGATATGCATATCTCTTATATTTTTTACACTTGATATTGTATGGTCTGTTGCCCGACAGCTTATTCGGGAATATTTTTTTGTAGAACTAAGGTTGTATATTCTCATGTTTCCTAGTTGCTTATTATGTTCATGTTTCGTAGTTTGAGAATGTTTCATGGTCCTTCCATTTAAAAAAAATTTGCACCTATTTATTTTACATAGGGTAGTTAGTGGTTATATTTATATTCTTCAGTTGATGTTGAGAATGGTACACTTGCGATTTCTATTTTATTTTAATATAGCACTGGCACCCGTTATATCGAATAAGCGGGGTGTCACAGGTGGTATCAGAGAATCAGGTTCTAGTTGTCTTAGGATCTATGCGGATTTCTGCGTTCGACCGTAAAGTTTTTTTTATATAGAACCCTATTATTAGGATTGTTGTGTTCATATTATGTCCCCGATCTTCTGCTTTGATCAATTGCTTGAAGTGTGGATTAATACAATTTGTTCTTTTCAGATGTTGCCCAGCAAGGTAAAAGAGAGGGGCTGAGAATGTGGAACCCCAAATGCCTCATAGGACTTTGACTGCAGCCAAAGTTTCCAATATTGTGGCACAAGTTATCAATGCGGCCATGACCGCAATGGCACAACAGCATCCTCAGGCTCAGCAACAGCCTACATCTCCCGCAGTTTAAATCCTCAAGGGGCCATCAACATGGGAAAAAGTGTGAGAAGCTTTTTAGAAGGAACATCCTCTGGAATTCCGGGGGGAGCTGATGTTATCATTGCTAGTCAGTGGAAAAAGTATATTCAAAGGCATCTTCACCTGGTTAAATGCAGCGATGTTCAAAAATAAATACTCGCCACTTTTAAGCTTTTTGGTGAGGCTCTCCAGTGGTGGGAGTCGGTTACTACCTCTTAGAAAAGAGATACAATGCCCATGGAGGACTTTTTTATCACAAATATTTTCCTACAGCAGTTCAGATAGAGATGACATAGAGATTGTTGGATGTAACTCAAGGAGACCGAACAGTGGCTCAGTATGAAGAAGAGTTTACCCGCCTGTAAAATTTTGTGCCAAATGAGGTAAATATAGAGGAGAAGAGAATTTTGAAGTTTACGGGAGGTTTGAATTGGAGAATTCAATAACATCTGTTAGGGGACCCAGTTTTGTTAACATTTGCAGATGTAATAAATGTTGCGTTATTACATTGTCAGGATTATCGTATGCATTTAAAGGGGGTAAGAAATTTACAGACTCGGGTTCGTCGAGTAAGTCGGGAGTAGATAGTGCCAATGGGGCACAATAGGGATATTGGCAGAAGGAGCGAGATCTCCCTTCAGGGATTCAGGGAAAAGGCAGCGTTCAGGAGGATTCAGATTTAACGGTGGTGGTTTGAGATAGAATTTCCAAGGGGCCCAACAACAGCAACAAAAGAATGTTCCTCAGGACCAAGCTGGCCGAGGGAACAATGGGGGAGGCCAACAGTGCTGAGGTCGCCAGGGTCAGCCGCAAGACCAACCCAGATTTAGGCAGTAGGGCCAGAGACCAGAGAATTTTAGGGGTCGTTGTTTTCAATGTGGAGAGGTGGGTCACGGGAAATTTGAGTGCCCACAACAAAATAGAGTATCGGTACAGGGTGCTCAGAAGGTCCAATAAGCAGCTTTACTACCTCCAATACCCGCTCATATTGACCCACCTCCTTAGGGACAGTTATAATATGGGCGATTTTACAATGTTCAAAACGTAGTACTCCACAGGTGCAGCAACCTCCACCAGCCATTGAGGGTAAGATCCCTATCCATAGGCATATGGGTCGGGTGTTATTTGATACGGGAGCATCACATTCCTTTATAGATTTTCATTTTACGCATGCGTAAAGTCAGTTGATATTATTCAAATGTGTGTGGATTCTCCTTTGAGATATGGGTCGCTTATCCACTTCATATGTAGAGGGGTGGAGATAGATTTTGGGAGGTTGTGTTTAGTTTCCGATTTTCTAGTATTAGATATGTATGGGTATGATGTTATTTTAGGTATGGATTGGTTGGTTAAATATCGAGCAATGGTGGATTATTTTGGGAGGTCGGTTGTATTTGCTATTCCAGGCCAGGAAACATTTTTTATTGCCATGACTCTTTTGGAGAGAGGTTCAAGTACTAATTTGTACTATATCGAGGAGGAGACTTCGCAGGAAGTGGTTGTTTCCTTATATTCGATTCTGGTTGTTCGGGAGCTCGCAGATGTCTTTCAGGAGATACCAGGCGTAACTCTGAGTCGCGAGACCGAGTTTGTTATTGATTCAGCATCAGGGACTAGGCCGATTGCGCGAGCCCCATACCGTATGGCTCCTGTGGAAATGAGGGAGTTATATGACCAAATCCAATAGCTTTTTAAATAAGGTTTCATTCGTCGGACTACGTCACCTTGGGGAGCCCAAGTGTTGTTTGTGAAGAAAAGGGACGGTTCTTTTCGGTTGTGTTTGGATTATAGAGGGCTGAATAAGGTGACTATTCGAAATAAATACCCATTACTTCGTATTGACGATTTATTTTATCAATTGAGCAGGGCAAGATAGTTCTCAAAGATAGATCTGAGGTTGGGGTATCACCAGCTTCGTATTCGAGAGCAAGATATCTTCAAAACTGCATTTTTGACCCATCATGGATCCTATTAGTATTTGGTGATGCCGTTCGGGCTAACGAATGCCCCTGCAATGTTTATGGATCTGATGAACAGGGTCTTTCAAGATTTCTTGGACTAATTAGTGATTATGTTCATTGATTATATTTTGGTCTATTCTCAAACGAAGGGCGAACATGCTTAGCATTGAGGATGGTTCTGCAGACATTATGGGACCATCAATTGTACGCCAAGTTCGAGAAATGTGGATTTTGGTGGCGAGAAGTGTAGTTTTGGGTTCATATAGTGTTGGAGAAGGGTATTTCTGTGGACCCAAGTAAAGTTGCAGCGGTGAGGGAGTGGGGTCAGCCCACGACACCGACTGAGATCCATAGTTTCTTGAGTCTGGAGGGTTATTATCATCGTTTCATTAAAGGGTTTTCAAAGATTATCGTCCCTTTGACAAATTTGACCCGAAAAGGAGTACAGTTTGTGTGGGATCATTCCTGTCAATTAACATTTGATGAGCTAAAAGATAGATTGACATCGTCACCCGTTCTCACATTGCCTAAAGTGGGAGTGGAGTATTTAGTTTTTACTGATTCATCTCTTCAGGGACTATGCGTCTCGTAAGCTCAAACCCCACGAGCGTAACTATCCTACACATGACTTGGAATTAGTTACGGTGGTTTTTTTCTTTGAGAATATGGAGGCATTATATCCTAGGGGAGAAGTTTAGTTTTTTTACGGACCACAAGTCGTTGCAATATTTGTTCACCCAAAAGATCTAAATATGAGGCAGCGTAGGTGGTTGGAATTTGTAAACGATTATCAATTTGATATCAAATATCATCCGAGGAAAGCTAATGTAGTAGCTGACGCGTTGAGTCATTGCCCCACTAGGCAGTTAGCAGAGGTATGGAAAGCCAAGTGGAAGGAACTTTGTCTGGATGATGATGCAGCCAGGGCTTATATGGCAGTGTTGACAGTCACATATGAGATGGTGATGAGGGTGGTGTTTGCTCAAGCTAAAGATGCGAATTGCAATGTCAAAATGCAGAAATTACTGATCGAGGGAGCATAATCCTACTCTATCGGTTTTGAGGGTGGATTACATTTCTACGGGGGGTTGGTAGTCTCGGATGATTCAAATCTGTGGCATGCCGTTATGTCGGCACGGGTCAAAATTTTCGATTCACCCAGGTGGAGACAATATGTATCAGGACATGCGCCGTCAATACTGGTGGGCAGGTATGAAAAGGGACATTGTTGAATTTGTCTCTAAATGCGCCACTTGCCAGTTAGTAAAAGTGGACCACCAGCGACCTTCCGGAATGTTACAGCCGTTGGAAATTCTGGTATGGAAATGGGAGAGCATTTCATGGATTTTATCAAGGGATTACCAATGATGCAGCGTAGCCATAATTCTATTTGGGTTATCGTGGACCGTTTGACGAAGCCGGCACACTTTTTACCGGTAAGGACGGAGTTCATGACAGCGCAATATGCTCATCTCTTTATTGTCAAAATTATGAGATTTCATGGAGTGCCGATCAATATCGTGTCCGACCGAGATAAAATCTTTATTTCCCATATTTGGTAGAGTTTTTAGGAATCCATAAGAAGTGAATTGAGGTTGAGGACAACATACCATCCCCGGACCGATGGGCAAATTGACTGAGTAAATCAGATGTTGGAAGATATGCTCTGAATGTGTATGTTAGATTTTGGAGGAAGTTTGGAACAATACCTATCGCTGGTAGAATTTACTTATAATAATTCTTACCAGTTTACCATAGGTATGGCACCTTATGAGGCATTGTACGGATGCCCGTGTAGTTCACCTGCATGTTGGTTGGAAGTCGGTGATAATAAACTTCTTGGACTAAAGATGGTCTAAGCCACTTCGACAAAAAATTGAGTTAGTTTGAAACCGCATACGCGTTGCACGAGACCGATAAAAAAGTTATGCCAATGAAGATTGTAGGCATGTAGAGTTAGAAGTAGGAGACCAAGTGTTATTAAAGGTATCCCTGATGAATGGTGAAATGAGATTTGGGAAGAAAGGTAAACTTGCGTCGAGGTATGTATGGCCTTTTTTTAATTATTGAGAGAATTGGACCTGTGGCCTGCAGACTTGCTTTTCCAGAGCATTTGCAAAGAATCCATGATGTGTTTCACGTTTCGTCCTTGAAGAAGTATCAAAGAAGTGAATGGGCACATTGGCATATCCCCTTAGAGGAAATTGAGGTGCAACCTGATATTTCATATGAAGAACAACCGGTTGCCATTTTAGACCATAGTGAGCGTAGGCTACGATCGAAAGTAGTGCATTTAGTTCGAGTCCAATGGGGGCACCATAACGCTGATGAGTCAACATGGTAATGAGAGGAAGATATGCGAGCCAAATATCCTTACCTATTTGCATAAAGTACGCTTGAATTTCAAGGACGAAATTGCTCTATAAGGGGGGAGGTATGTAATAACCCATACTATAATGTATATTTTTATATATCAAACTACCTGTGTGTGTGATTTAATCTAATTGAGAATTTTGAGAATTTTAAAGAGAGAATTTAAAATAAATATTAATTTGGATAGAAGAGTTAATATTTAGGCGAACTGTATAATTACTAGTGTGATTAAGTAATTAGAATCATATAAATTCCTATTACGTCATATGTGAGTATTAGCGGTGAAAATTATTTATTTATTAATCGGGAAATAATTGCGTGAGTTATATAAGGTTAGGAGATGATTTTAATTTTGGAGTCTCAGATGACAATTTGGAGTATACGGTTGGTCCGGGAAGGGCCGAGAAAGTCAAAATGATTGTCCGGGAGTTTAATTTGGGTTCCGGGGTCTTTTTTGCTAGTTGGACTCGAATAGGTGTATACGAGTCATTTTAAGTGTGTATTATGATTTAAAGCTGGGTTTTATTGAGATATAGGTTATTAGGCCCGTTTGAGTGTTAGGCAGTCTCAATTGTGAGAAAACCCTTGAGAGAAAGAAGAGAAAGAGGAGAAAACCTTGTGACTTCTAGCTTGGAATCCACAATTTTGAGGAAGATTCGGACTCTACATCTTTGAGGCAAGTGATTTAACTTGCTAAATATTTATGTGTGTAAATTTATTTCATGATTAGTGGATAAAATGGGTAGAGATTGGGAAATAAGGTTAAAAACTAGAAATAGTTGTGTAAATCTTGCATTAGAAGAAAATATTTATGGTTTGATGATGATAAATTGGTTGGGAACACATATATGTTGGTTTTGATGGTAGAAATTAAGGTTGGTTGGAAGTTTGAAGGTGTAGAAAGAAGGTGGTTGGTTTTTGAAATGGTAGGTTTGTCGCATAGATAGGTAAATTTTGAATTCTGCAAACCCGAATCGATTTGGCGAGATACAGAAGTCTCAGGTCTAAAGTCCGAATCGATTCTCCCCTTACGAATTGATTCGACTTATGAAGATGTATCAGGTCTCTTGGACCAAATCGATTCTGCCAAAGGCGAATTGATTCGGAATTCTTGCTGTTTTGAGAGGTTTTTCTAAATTGAATTTTACTCCTCTCAAATTGGTTTTAATGCTTAGGAACCCTCTAATTTAATCTGGTAAACGTGTTTATGAAAGAAAATATGGGTTCATGTTAGGATACGATGGTGGGGATACATTGGGGCTATAATAGAGGTATATTTGGGAGTTTATTATGTTGTTTTCCTTTCGTAAATTCTCCGAGGAGTGGGGACACTTTTAAGGATGGTTAGGGGATAATGAATGAGAGGTCTTGTGTCCTTAGTGATGATAAAATTTATGAAAAATCATATGCGTAATTGATCATAAATGTTCAAGGGAGCAATTGAATCAAAAAATAAATAAAGTAAGAATAATTATGTGGATTATTGGCTAGTATAATGTGTGGTATATAGATATAGCCGGGATTAGTAACATATACATTCAGATATGAGATGGTTTGCATATATATATATATACACCTTGTGTGTATGATATACATATATTAGATGGTTCATACCCCTCTAGTGCTATCATGGGAAGTTGCACGTTGTGGGTTAGGCCCCTGGCTTGAGGAGCAGGGAGCGTATAGTCCCGAGTTCATAGCGTCCCGTATTTTACCCTATGTGACTTTCCAGGGGTAAGATGTCTTGGGTATGATTCGTCTTACCTTCAAGTAAGAAACTGTGGCCACTTCCCATACGCTTGGGATTTATTTTGGGTACAGTGGTGAGATTTTGACACGACTGCCTTGGTGAATGGGTAAGAAGTCCTTGGAAGATGATAGCGTTATAGAAAATATATATTTTTTGATGAGCTAAAGCCCCGAAGGAGGATTGGTATACATATCTTATATGTGTTATGGATGTGTACTTGATATGGAGTGATTTATCTTGTATATGTATTTAGATTAAGGATATATACACCTTCAGGATAATGTCTGATATCTTATATTTATAACCAATGAAAGTTATGAAGCAACGAATTGGCATAAAATTTGAGAATGATGTTATACGGTTATGTTATAGGTAAGCAAGATATGCAAGTTGGTTAAAGGCCTATGTTTGAGGGTGAGTTATCCTTAGATGAGTAGGGTAGCCTAATTAAGATTAAAAATGCATGCGCTTAGGTACGCGTTGTAGCTGAGAGGTGAGGTTGAGTCACAAGAGACTGCGGCTCCACTTCGATTATGAAATTGTGTATTTATAATTATTATGCATTTTAATTCACTTGCATTAACTATTTTCAAACCCAGGGCTCTGACCCGTTTATATCTTTTCTCTTGTTATATAATGTGATATGTTATAGGTGTTCCACCGTAAGGGGGCCAATGATGGTTATCCATTCCAGAGTTTTGGGAGTTGTAGCATATGCGGGATGTTACAGGACTTTTTTTATAGATGCATATATTTTTGTAAATCTAGTTAAGGATTCAAAATTGTAAATCGGGTGTGATACCCAAGGGTTGTAGATATGCATATCTATTATATTTTTAACACTTGATATTGTATGGTATGTTGCCCGACAGCTTATTTGGGAATTTTCTTTTGTAAAACTAAGGATTCTTTGTATATGCTCACGTTTCTTAGTTGCTTATTATGTTAATTTTTCATAGTTTGAGAATGCTTCATGGTCCTTACATTTTTTTTAAAATTGGCACCTGTTTATTTTATATAGGGTGGTTACTGGTTATATTTATATTCGTCCGTTGATGCTAAGAATGGTACGCTTGCAATTCCTATATTATTTTATTATAGGGATGGCTACCCGTTATATTGAATAAGCAGGGTGTCAGAGGTAAATCGGTACCTGACAGCGGTTCAACAGCATAACACCTACGTGATACACCAGAGGTTCCACACAATAGTCGTCTAGGAACAGAAAGTTAGAGACCTTTGGAGAATAATAACAACATAACAAAAGAGATTTTTGGAAAAGAAAATACTTTTATTGCATAACATATGTACATAAAACTTTTCCCTCTCCCCAAACTATGAGAGGTTTACTCACTCGTATACGTATTATTCTTACTCTCTACTAAGCTCTCTCTCTCTTTATCTATCTCTTTCCGATCTTCTATGTCTCATACTACCTACATACCTTCCATTTATAGATAAAAGGAAATTACAAATGACCTATAACCGGTTGTGGAAAGCGAGCCGGTGGAAAACATACAATAATTAAAGTATTCAATAATTTACTTCATATAAAGAAAATTTGTCGTCTATCAATAATTCAAGACAAAGTCTTTATCTGAGTCTAAAGAAGTTTTTGTTGTCTTGCAAATAATTGAGTCTGATGGCCTAGGTCTTTATCTTTCTTAAAAAGAAAAATTGTCACTCTGCACAAAGTCGGACGAATCTTCTACTTTTTAACAAAAAAGGTATAAATAATTGCATCCTCCGTATTTAATAATTCGTTGAATAAGGTGGAGCCCTTCTCTGCCCCGTTTATTTCTTTCGTTGTCATTTCTGCTTTGTCTTTGTCTAGTAGAGCATTATTGTTGTCGTAGTATTCATCAATGAGGCTCACTATTCTAATAAAAATTATCAATTAGTTTAGTTTTGGAGGATTCTCCAAGAGTTTAAGTGTATTTTGAGTCTGCAGTCTAGGAGTAGCAGTACTAGTAAGTTGAGTGACTGCGAGTCTTTGAATTCTCATGAATCTGACAACCGCTAACAAATTATGTTTGAATTCTACCCATAGCTTGTTCTTTACATTCCACCATAGGGAAACTATAAGAGTATTTTCGTCATCTGGAAATTCTCATCTAAATTTTATTAAGTCTGGGTATCTCTGGTCTGATTTATATTTAGGAAAATACATCTTCCCGATAAGTCTATTTTGGGCAATAATTTCATTTCTAGATTTTCCAGGCGGAACCAGAATGTCATCAAAGTTTTTTAGTATTGGTCTTTCTTAGGAGTCTTGCATATTGGTCAGAGTTTGTCTTTGCGTTTTACCAGCACTTGGTCTTACGCGTCTAAGATAGTCTGCAGCATCTTCTTTGTTTAGTCTATTTGTTCTGGAGGAACTCATGATGTCTAAGTCTTTTGTTTGCAACATAAAATAAGAGATAATATTAGTGTTAGCAAACATAGGTTCTCTATATATAATGTCTGGAATGGTATTTTTTGTTCCCTTAATATGTATAACAGAGAAGTCATAACCATTAAGTAATTGTTGCCATCTAATAAGTCTATTAGTTCTTGATTTGGATGAATCTATCACAGAATATTACTGCATAAGAAGAATCAATATAAACAGTAAAATGTTTAGGTCTAAGAAAAAGCATGTATTTTTCTATAGCTCTTACTATAGCTAAAACTTCTTTTTCATGGGTCGATATATTTTTTATAGATAAGTAAAAGTTCTATATCTACAAAGTTTTTTCTTTTTATTCTGATGAGAGGCGTCTTTTTTTACTATAAACTGGCCTTCAGCATTAGGAAGTTCAATTAAAAGAATATTCTTGATTGTTTCTTTGATTTGTCTTATAACTTTAAAATCATCTTTTGTCCATTTAAAATGATTGGTTTTATCAGTTCCTTTTAATTTGGAAGTTAAGATTTGTCTTTTTGAAGGTAGGTTCTTAATAAAGTCTGCAGCACAATTTAACAATCATAAAAATGATTATAATTATTTTTGATCTTTGAGTTGGTCTAGAAATTAAAGAATCTTTTTGGTTATGTCTTATGTTAAATATATTTTTCCTTTATTGATATGCATTCTCACAAAGTCTATTTCAGTCTGAAATAATTGCATTTTCTTCTTAGAAATAACATTTCCATGTTTATCTAATTCTAAAACAATCTTCTTAAGATAGTCTATATGCTTTATCTCAGTCTTGTTGGCTACAAGAATATCATATATGTAAACAATACATAATTCTGAATAAGGTCTAAAAATATTATCCATGCGTCTTTGAAATAATTGAGGGGCATTTAAATACCCAAATGGAATTACTAACCATTTATATTTTTATTGGCGCACACTAAAGGTTGTCCAAGTTATACTATTTGGATGCATCTTTATTTGCCAGAAGACTAATTTGCAGTCAAACGTACTGAATATAATTCTTTGTTCAATTAGATTGATTAGATTATTCTTGTCTGGTATCTTAGAAGAATCAAACTCACAATTCTTATTAAGGTTTCTATAGTCTATGACCATATGTCTTTTTCCTCTCTTTCGTTCAAACTCATTTTGGACGTAAAAGGCAAGATTATTGTTGATACCAAATTTAGTCAGCTGACGTGGATCAATTATGTGGAGAGACGTGTCAATTTACATGGCACCCACAAACATTTTTTGAACAACACCTTGACTCCGAGGATCTCAATCTTCCCGAGCAACTCGGGCGCTTCGAGCAACAAGTGTTCTTCGAGGAACTTCATTGTACCGAGCTACTCATGTATGCCGAGCTACTTAGGCGGTCCGAACAGCTTAAGCGGTCCGAGCTGCATCTCGTATAGAGCACTCATATCCGGATAATCAAGAGGATGACTGCACATTAAATGCTTATTATTATCATACAGATGTACATGTCTACTAAAGAACAACACATTGTCCTTTCATTTATACAGCCTCAAGGCTATAAATACTTTGTAATCTCCTCATCAAAGGGGGACTCGTAATCTCTTGGTAAAATCTATTATCGACAATTCTAAACAAACAGTCAGCAATAACAAAAATAGTGGACGTAGGCCATTCTTATAAGGCTGAACCACTTTAAAAATCTTTGCCTAATTTACTCATTCATTTTTTATCCGTGATTAAAAAACTAGATCAAATTTAGTTTTTTACATCAACAGATTGGCGCCGTCTGTGGGAAACGACTGTAATTTTCATTTTTCACCAAAACCATTTATCATCAATGGCTGATCATCTAGAATCCACTAATCTAAATGCTGGTGTTCCTCTAAATCCATCCACTCCTCCAAATGTCCAAGATCTAGCTGGAATAATGGCTAATTTGGCCCATGTCCAGATGGCCAGGCAAGAGACTATGCGACAACTCATGCAAACTATCCATGGTAGAGTGCCGACCCAATCAGGACAACGAAGCATTCAGAGAAATACCCGATTACCTTCTAGGCGAACATTACTCTCACAGGAATCTCGATCCAAACCCCCCGATTCATATCGTACTGAGAGATCTCATGACCCTTCTTATCAGCCTGGGCGTACTTCCTCGGTACGAGCTACATACACTCAACAAAACATCACTCTATCTCCAAAAAGAACAAGTGCTCTTGAAAGGTTAAATAGAGTCTCCTTTTGATCGTTTGGGTCCTAGGAGGAATAGAAGTCCCCCTAGGATTGTGCCAAGGAACTCTCAACTACCATCTGATTTAAAGGAAGGCTCTGCCCAATCACGACCAGCTGCTCGTCATGAAAGATCCCAAGAGGCAAATTCAACACGATCATTTGCTCGAACCAATAGGATCGAGGAAGGAAATGATGCATGGAAGGGATCAATTTAAAGGTTGGAGGATAGATTAGGGGAGATGGCTAAGGCCAATAATCCTCTATAAAGAACTTTTATCCGAGGAACACCATTCGTACAAGAGATTATGGATTTTCCTACACCATCAAAATTCAAAGCTCCTATGGTGACACTTAAATATGATGGGAAAACTGACCCTATTCTCCACATAGAACAATATCAGGCTGTTGTTGATATCTATGCAGTTCCAGATGAGATGAGATGGAGGACATTTTCAGGAACTCTTACCGGATCTGCTCAAATATGGTACAACAATCTTCCTCGGGGGAAGATTGCGACTTTCTTTCAACTAGCCGAGCTCTTTAGTGGAAATTTCTATTTTGGAGCAAAACCTGTTAAAAGAGTAGCACACTTGTTAAGTGTTAGACAAAAGGCAAGTGAAAGTACCATGGATTACATTACTCGTTTCAATAATGAGAAACTAGAAGTAATTGACTATGAGGAGAAGACTTCGATTACTACTTTGATGAGTGGAATGTTTCCAAATAAATTGTACTACACTTTGGCCAAAGATCCGCCTAGGACCATGCCAGAACTAATGGCAAAAGCAGCTAAAATCATGAATGCCGAGGAAGCTATGGCTGCGAAGAAGAACATGGACACAAAGAAGACCAAAGTTGAGGCTGATAAGGTTGAGAAGAAGGAGCAGAAGAACAATAGTGGCAACAAGCAATCAAAAGCAAAGCAAGCATTGGAACAATTGAAGAAATTTGGAAATTATACTCCTTTGAGGGTAGATATAAACCACATTCTGGAAGAAATCAAGAACAGCGAGGAGTTAAATTAGCCCAAAAAAATGAAGACAGATCCTGAAAGGAGGAATAAGTCCAGATATTGCGAATTCCATAAGGATCATGGCCACACGAACAAAAATTGCATAGCTCTCCAGAATGAAATTGAAGCACTCATTAGACAAGGAAAATTGACCAAGTATGCTGATCGTCAAAACGGTGGTCGAACCAGAGAACGAGGAAGGCAGAGGTCTAAATCTCCTCTTCAAGTAAAAGAAGACAAGAAAAGAGACCATGAAGATGATCTTGAAGATGACCCCGATCTCCCCAAAATACCAAGACAGCCCGAATGTGAGGTATTTTTAATTCATTTTGGATCTTTTGATTGCAATGTTATTACAGGTGGAGATGCAGGAGGTGGAGACCTAACTGCAAAAAGGAAAGCTTACCTCAATGAGGCTAAAGCTTGTTCATACATTCAATGAATAAATCTAGCTGAAGATGATCGCTCGAGGAAGGTGAACAAAGATAAACTGGTCATCGGTTTCTCTAAGAACGACCTAGCAGGTGTGCTATATCCTCATGATGACCCATTGGTGATCAAAATGAGGATGAAGGAAGTAATGATCTCAAGAGTACTGGTGGATAATGGAAGCTTAACGAACATCATGTTCTACTCATGCTTTGACATCTTAAATTTGAAGTTGTCTCAGTTGGAGCCTTATCACAGGCCCCTCCTCGGTTTTACTGGTGAGAAAGTTTTTCCACTTGGGACGATCAAGTTGGATATGTTCATCGGTACATGGCCTTCTTGTCGAACAGAAAGAGTGCGCTTTTTTGTGATGGATAAGAATGTCCAATCAGCTTATAATATCATCATGGGAAGGGTAGGTTTGAAGAAGTTCGAAGCAGTACCATCTACTATACATCAATACCTAAAATTTCTAACCAATTTTGGAGTAGGAATTGTGAAGGGTGACCAAAAAGTAGCTCGGGAATGCTACTATTCATCTGCCGAGCAGGAAGAATGATCGAAGAGAAAACCGAGCGTCCGTGTAATACGCTAGTCATTGTTGTCGGCTTCCAACCTCAATACAAAACAAACCTAAACTTGTAACTACACTTCTTAAGGAGTATAGTGGCGAGTCTGGGTATCGAATCCACGGGGAATGTTTGATAGAATCTAACTGATTTATTACTTCTAAAATAAAAGTGAAAAAGATGATGATGGTTGAAGACGAAAAAAAATAAAAAAGTCAACTATGCATGCATGAGCAAACTAATTAAGATGAATGAGAAAGTAGGTTGGAATACAATCCCCCTAACCCTAGTAATTTACCGTATAGAATCCTAGAATTGTAAATTATAAATTTGAATGAATCCAGTCTGTATAGATCCTAAGCATTACATATATGAGGATCAAGCCCGCACCATATGAAATCAAAGGTAAATATAAAGCGGTGATAAATAATTTTACGCACATCATATTCTTAAACATCCCAAGTACCTAGGGCAAGAGAGATTAAAAGATCTACAATGGTTGTAAAATTGTCTCGCATGACTCTTTCAAATTTTTAATTTAAATTCTATTTTCTACATAAGTAATTTACATTGGGATGGGTTCATGCATCCCAACCCTTAAAAACTTACCTAGGCATGATTTTATTAAATGAAAATAAATTCATAACAATGTATGTAATTGTGGATCTAAGAAACATTGTAAAAACAAAAATTACAAAACAAGTGATAATTGAATTGAAAATAGAATTGAGACTAAATAAGAGAAGGGAATTTGATACTTGAATTGAATTGAAGATTTGATACTTGAAATCTGCACTAGATGAACTTGAAAAACTAAAAGGACTTCTAAAAAAAAATGACTTTCTCTCTCTAATTTTGAGCCCCCCTCTCTAATTTTTAGTCCCCCTTTGAATGAATTAGGGCTTACCCTTTTATAGCACCAAGATGAACGAATTTAACATCAAATTTCGCTTGTGGAACAAGTTTTTTCCAACCAATCACCATAAAATCTGCATAATTAATGACAGAAATCCGCACATCCAGACTCTTCATTATCGCGTAACTTCAAAACATCGTAACTTCTTCACCGTAGCTCGGATTGAGGTGCCGTTTTTTTCCAGTATTCTTGTAATTTAGATCTATTCAACTTTCTAGTTGGCAACACTTCCGGACTAAGGCTGAAAAATTATGAAAATGCCCTTCAACTCTCCATTTCTTGGTTTCTTTCACTGTTTTGAGTTCTCCTTCGCACTAACTTGCATGAAATACCTGTAAAACACATGAGAAATACACAAAACAAGAAATACTTGCCAAAAAAGGTTAGTAGCATAAATACGAGACAAATTCAAGCTATTTACAATGCACGGGATCATAAAAATACCGAAGTTAAGGGAATAAATGTGAAGAATATGTGCCAAATCATACCCCCTAAGTTAGAACTTTGCGCGTCCCGAGCAATGTAAAAGAAATTCGTTTAAAGTTCAACTCTTGAAAATTCTTTTATTGGGATAGAATACATTTTTCGCCGGCAAGAGATTGCATTTAGCGTATGCAACAAGCCTTTAAACCCCTAGGTTACCCTAGTAGGACGAGTTTTGTCTCGTGAGGTTTTGCAGTGAATTTACCCACAAAATTCTTTATTGACTCAAATAAATATAAAAAATATTTAAAAATTGTACAATTTAAACTTTTCGAAAAATAATCACCATAAATTCATATTCAAATGTCTCAAACCATAGTGTGTGTGTGCAAAGCCAAAAATTCAACCTCAAATTTCCACCGATTGAGCATTACGTTACTTTCCGAAAATTCGTTTTGATTCAAATTCTTATGGATACACTCACAAACGAATCACTCGGATTGTGGCTATTTTCTCTCGGTATGCATGATATAAAGAGTAAATATAATGGACACAAATTCATGCATACAAAATTGAAAAGAAGGAAATATATGGTGAAAAGATCTCATCATCGGAATACAGTTATTAGGAAACGGGAAACATCATTTCTTAATCACACCATTTTAATCTCTTGTATTATCTTTTCATGTCTTAGCTCTCCATGCAGTAATTAATTTCGCCATTCGGACTCAGTTAGGACTTTATCGGGTTAAAAAGTGCAAAGGGTAAAAATGGGAATGGACGGAATGTTCGGAATTGGAAAATGTCCTTATGATGTCCATTTGTGCTTTTTCGGGCATTTTCTCATTTTTTTCTCTTTCTTTTTCTTTTTTCATTTTTTTTCTTCTTGCTGTTTTTCTTCTGAGCATTTTTTTTTCTGTTTTTCTCTTGCCCCTTTTTATTGCACAATTTGGACTTGATGAATTTTCTCAATTTTCACAATTACAGGATATTTGGGTTTTTCGGGATATCAAACGAAAAGGAAAAAATTTATTAGGCTCAACTTGGGTTGCAAAGGGATAATTTTGTTTTTCACAACTTTTTATGGCTAATATTTTTGGGTAACAAACGATGGCCTACTTCATTGTCCAAATTGCTAATCACATTACCATATGCATCTCGAGATTAATTAAGTTTAGAGATATATTTAGCACGAATTTCGAGACAACATCTCACACATTTCCCATAACCGATCAAAATAAAGGATTGAGATCATCAACGACTTATTAAAACGCTGAAAAGAACTTTGAGTTTATCATAAACTCGGATTGATTTAAAAACTCATAAAAAATTGAAAGGCTCGAAATCTCACCGGGTTGGACTAATCTCCACACTTATTCGTTAAGTCATCAATTTCCATCTTCGGTCAATTTTGGCTTAGTCCATTATGAATTTTACAATTTGAGACTTTAAATAGAATAAAGGTGATATTTTTGAAAATTTTGAATTCCAATTTTTATTTATTTTGAACAAAAATATTTTTGGCTTTTTTCAAAATTTTTCAATTTTTTTTTTAAATTTTCTAAAATACACACTTGGAAAGAACATGTGATCGAATCAATGAATCTAAACAATAAATGGAAAGAATATCCCACACCCCCTAACTTAAATGTTGCATTGTCCTCAATGCGAATCAAGAACACAACATAAAGAGAGGAAAAGAAAGATATTACCCAAATAGAGCGATCCTTGATGAGTACGAGTCCATTGAATCTACAAAACACGTTAGAACCAAGCATAGCAAAAATAATAACAAAAACTCTAACTATCGAAACTAGACTATAATAAAAAAGAAAAAAACAATAATAAAAAAAACTAATTATTTACAACCTACAATTTGAATGGCTAATAAATCATACACTAGAAGTCGAAAAATTTGAGGGTCCACCCAAAATACAATTTGACTTTGAGGGATTAATTGTGTACCCTCACTATAAAGCATGCCTCCTGGAAAATAAGAATTCCGTTTGAAAAACGGAAGGCATGTGCAAAGTTTAAAAAAGGAACCATCACCAATTAAAAAATTTAGGGGGATAATGAGGGATTTAAGTGCACAGGGGGACAAGTACCATTGGGATCCAAGAAAAATAGAATCACTTTCCAAAGATTTTTCAAGTAGTATGGGAAGCGGATCACACAAACAGAAACATTCCATATTGGAAAATAATTTAAGCAAAGAGTCCTTGTCCTCAAAATCTACTCCCTCAAAATTTTCAGTTGGATCTGGTGGAGTGACACGTCTAAGTGTATGGCCCGTAAGATGAAGCATCTCAAAATAACATTCCCATACTAGAATCGGATCAACATCCTCAAGACATTCATCCAGTTCTTGTGATGGATTTAATGGTTCGATAACAGTGAATGAGAATGGTGAGGACATAAATTCAAGCTCAAGTGATTCTTCATTGGATTCCTCATTTGGTTGAAAACATTCTTTAGTCTCAAAAATATTGAAAGAAAAATCGTCATTGGATTCGAATAATACATCCAACTCTTGCTCCCCAAAACGATTTTTTTCCCTATATTCTTTTTCACGCATTTCTTCTTCAAGCCTTTCATTTTCATAAATTTGGATGGCCTTAGCACTGGGCTTGTATTTAAAAGACTCATCTTTAGTAATATTGATCCAATGTTCATAAATCGTAAGTTCATTCTCCTCCTCACTATTAGTATAACAATTAAAGCCACCAAAAGAGTTAAAATAAGACATTTCAAATTGGGCACACAACTTTTTTTTTAAGGAGTAGTAAGTCAATTATAATCTATAACAAACACTCCCCGGCAACGGCGCCATTTTTTATCGAAGGGAAAACCGAGCGTCCGTGTAATACGCTAGTCGTTGTTGTTGTCTTCCAACCTCAATACAAAAAAGACCTAAACTTGTAACTACACTTCTTAAGGAGTATAGTGGCGAGTCTGGGTATCGAATCCACAGGGAATGTTTGATATAATCTAACTGATTTATTACTTCTAAAATAAAAGTGAAAAAGATGATGATGGTTGAAGACGAAAAAAAATAAAAAGTTAACTATGCATGCATGAGCAAACTAATTAAGATGAATGAGAAAGTAGGTTGAAATACAATCCCCCTAACCCTAGTAATTTACCGTATAGAATCCTAGAATTGTAAATTATAAATTTGAATGAATCCAGTCTTTATAGATCCTAAGCATTACATATATGAGGATCAAGCCCGCACCATATGAAATCAAAGGTAAATATAAAGCGGTGATAAATAATTTTACGCACATCATATTCTTAAACATCCCAAGTACCTAAGGCAAGAGAGATTAAAAGATCTACAATGGTTGTAAAATTGTCTCGCACGACTCTTTCAAATTTTTAATTTAAATTCTATTTTCTACATAAGTAATTTACATTGGGATGGGTTCATGCATCCCAACCCTTAAAAACTTACCTAGGCATGATTTTATTAAATGAAAATAAATTCATAACAATGTATGTAATTGTGGATCTAAGAAACATTGTAAAAATAAAAATTACAAAATAAGTGATAATTGAATTGAAAATAGAATTGAGACTAAATAAGAGAAGGAAATTTGATACTTGAATTGAATTGAAGAATTGATACTTGAAATCTGCACTAGATGAACTTGAAAAACTAAAAGGATTTCTAAAAAAAAATGACTTTCTCTCTCTAATTTTGAGTCCCCCTCTCTAATTTTTAGTCCCCCTTTGAATGAATTAGGGCTTCCCCTTTTATAGCACCAAGATGCACGAATTTAACATCAAATTTCTCTTGTGGAACAAGTTTTTGCCAACCAATCACCATAAAATCTGCATAATTAATGACAGAAATCCGCACATCCAGACTCTTCATTATCGCGCAACTTCAAAACATCGTAACTTTTTCACCGTAGCTCGAATTGAGGTGACGTTTTTTCCAGTATTCTTTTAATTTAGATCTCTTCAACTTTCTAGTTGGCCCCACCTCCGGACTAAGGCTGAAAAATTACGAAAATGCCCTTCAACTCTCCATTTCTTGGTTTCTTTCACTGTTTTGAGTTCTCCTTCGCACTAACTTGCATGAAATACCTGTAAAACACATGAGAAATACACAAAACAAGAAATACTTGCCAAAAAAGGTTAGTAGCATAAATACGAGACAAATTCAAGCTATTTACACTGCACGGGATCATAAAAATACCGAAATTAAGGGAATAAATGTGAAGAATATGTGCCTAATCAAAGAACTGGAGGAATCTAGGAAAAAGACTACTACCTATCAAGTGGACGAAGTGCAGAGATTGAAACATTAGATCCTAGAGACAAGTCGCAGTTCGTAAAAGGCCAGGTGGTGGAAGCTACTGAAAATGTCATTCTGGACGAAGAACATCCGAAGCGAACAACTCAAATTGGTGCATCACTAGATGTGTCAATAAAGCAAGAGTTGATAGCATTTCTAAGAAGTAGAAAGCAGACTTTTGCATGGAGTCACGAAGATATGCCAGGGATATACCCAAATTTCTTATGTCACGAGCTCAATGTGAACAAGGAAATCAAGCCGGTGAAGCAGCGACGAAGAGGGTTCAGCCCTGAAAAGAACCAAGCTATACAAGAAGAGGTCGAGAAACTTCAGAAAGCCTGTTTTATTGAAGACGTCAAATATCCAGACTGGTTAGCAAATATGGTGATGGTGAAAAAGAGGAAGAACAAGTGGAGGATGTGTGTAGACTTTACCGACCTCAATAAGGCATGCCCAAAGGACCATTTTCCTTTGCCCTGAATTGATCAATTAGTGGATGCTACCTCGGGACACGAGTTGTTGAGCTTCATGGATGCTTATTCTGGTTACAACCAGATTAAAATGAAACCTGAAGATAGGGAGAGTACCTCTTTTATTACCCCTAGGGTAACTTATTGTTATAATGTTATGCCTTGTGGATTGAAAAATACAGGTGCAACATATCAGCGGCTGATGAACAAGGTGTTTGCAGAGCAAATCAGTCACAGTATGGAAGTTTATGTTGATGATAGGCTGACAAAGAGCAAGAGAGCTGCTGACCATCTAATTGACCTAGGACAGACCTTTGATCAACTAGATAAATATCAAATGAAGTTGAACCCTACCAAATGCATATTCGGAGTACGAGAAGGCATGTTCCTCGGGTATATTATCAACCAGCGAGGTATTGAAGCGAACCCTGAAAAGATCAAGGATCTATTGGGGTTATGATCTCCAACGACGAAGAAGTAAGTGCAAAGTCTCACAGGACGAGTTGCAACACTTAATAGATTTGTGTCACGAGCAACTGATAGATTTCTTCCATTCATCAAAACACTCTGGAAAATGTTTGAATGGAATGATAAATGCGAGAAGGCTTTTCAAGAGCTGAAGAAATACCTGGGAGCACCTCCACTATTGTCCAGACTAGTGATGGGAGAAATATTGTACTTGTATCTGGCAGTTTTGGAGAATGCAGTTAGCTCGGTATTGATAAGAATGGAGGATGGAGTGCAAAAACCAATCTATTACACTAGCAAGGCCTTCCGAGGAGCAGAGATCAGATATCCAAGACTGGAAAAGTTGGCACTGCATTGATCGAAGCAAGTAGAAGAATGAGGCCGTACTTCCAAGCTCAAACCATAGTCGTGTATACCGATATGCCGTTGAAGCAAGCTCTTCATAAACCAGAAAAATCAGGGAGATTGATGTACTGGGTAGTAGAAATTGGTGAATATGACATAGTTTATGAGCCCAGATCGTCGCTTAAAGGGCAAGCAGTAGCATATTTTATCACGGAGTTCACCTATCCTGACACCTCCGAAGAGCAAAACATGAATACCGACCAACCTGTGGATGTTACAGGATCATCAAATTTAAACTCTGACCAACTTAAGTCGGCCAACGAGCAAGAGGGGATGGTCGACGAGCAACAAGAAGTGCTAGAGGAGAATATAAAGAAGCAACAAATATTCCATCGAGGAACTTTATCCGATCAAAAATTTGAGGATGAAGTACCTATATGGAATCTATATGTGGATGGCTCATCTTGTACTACAGGCTATGGGGCAGGGATTGTTTTAAACAGCCCGGATGAGATCGATGTGGAGTATGCTATGCGCTTTCAATTCAAGGCTTCTAATAACGAGGCTAAATATGAAGCTATGATTGCAGGTCTTAGTTTAGCAAAAACCATGGGTCCAGAGCAGGTTTTTGTATTAAGCGATTCACAGTTGATCGTAAATCAAATGATGGGGGTGTATGCAACAAAAGGAGAATTAATGATCAAGTATCATGTGAAAGCAATGGATATTGTATCGAGCTTTAACGCGGTGCAGTTAATTAGAACACCAAGATTGGATAATGCAAGAGCAAATGCCTTAGCTCGGTTAGCTTCAGCCACATGCACCGAGCTACGGAGAACAATCCTAATAGAAATTTTGGCTAGTAGGAGCATCGACAAAGATATGATGATGAGCTTCATTACCTTTGATTTAGGACCATCTTGGATGGATCCCATCAGGGCCTATATTGAGGAGGGGACATTACCAACTGATAAACTCACAGCCAAGAAGCTAAAGTTTAAAGTTGCTCATTATGTATTGACTAATGGCATTTTTATACAGATGAGGAATTATAGCATGTATGCAAAGATGTGTCCACCCCTTCGAGGTGAAAAATTTAATTGAAGAGGTCCATGAAGGGTCTTGTGGAGCCCATGTAGCAGGTCGAGCACTCTTGCAAAGAATGTCAACGCAAGGGTATTACTAGCCGACGATGAGAGATGATTATGTAGATTATGCCAAGAAATGTGATAAATGTCAATATTTCTCTTCCATCCGAAGAACTCCCCAAGCATTGCTAACACCCATCACGTCTCCTTGACCATTCGCCATTTTGGGAATAGACTTGGTTGGGCCACTTCCAACGACCCGAGGAAGATTTAAATACCTTGTAGTCGCTGTGGATTATTTTACTAAATAGGTAGAAGCTAAGCCTCTCATTGATATGGCGTATGACAAGGTGTATCAATTTATATGGAAGAATATCATTTGTAGATATGGTCTTCCCCATGAATTCATCACATACCATGGAACTCAATTTGACAACGAGGAGTTCGCTGCATATTATCATCAGTCAAATATATTGAAGACCCACTTTGCACCAGGCCATCCCCAAAGCAATGGACAAACTGAGGTGACAAACAGAACTCTACTGAACGGTTTAAAGAAAAGATTGGATGATGCGAAGGAAAATTGGATCAATGAGCTACATTCTGTGCTGTGGGCTTATCATACTACACCCCGAGCAGCAACAGGAGAATCTCTATACATGCTGGCATTTGGAAGTGAAGTTGTTATACCTGTCGAGTTGGGTCTCCCCACACACAGAGTACTAAATTTCAATTCTCCTATCAGCGACTTGATGAGGCGATTAGATCTAGGCATGCTCAAAGAAGTTAGAGAAGAAGCAGCGATCAGGAATGCCGCATATCAACCACGAACAACTCTATTTTACAACAAGAGGGTAAAGAAGTACGATCTTAAGGAAGGAGACTATGTGCTAAAGAAAGTAATTCAAAAGCACAACAAACTGGAAGCTAACTGGCATGGACCCTACAGAGTAACAGAGGTTGTTCGACCAGGAACATACAGGATTGAAACCTTGGAGGGAGAAGAATTTAAGAATGCATGGAATGCAGAGCATCTACGCAAATATTATCAGTAGTTGGAGATTCTTATGTAAATGAAATTTTCTTCAGTATGAACTAAGTGTTGGATGTTTTACCCAGTTCTCCCTTTTTGTTGAAACTTTTTCGGAGTATTAGTGATATACACTATGCATCAAGTTCAGAATAAATCTCTTCCAACTCTGGTTGGTCGAGAACTAATATCCACCAACTCCGGTTGGTCGGAAATTCAATATCCACCAACTTCGGTTGGTCGGCAAATCAATCTCCTCCAACTACGGTTGGTTAGAAAATAAATCTCATCCAACTCCGTTTGGTGGGGAAATAAATCTCTTCCAACTCCAGTTGGTCGGGAACAAAATCCAACCCCGGTTGGTCGACAAAATCCAACTCCGGTTGGTAGATAAAATCCAGCTCCGGTTGGTAGATAAAATCCAACCACGGTTGGTCGACTAAATCTCTTCCAACTCCGGTTGGTCGGGAATAAATCTCTTCCAACTCTGGTTGGTCGGGAATCAATCTCCACCAACTCCGGTTGGTCGGAAAATCAAGTTACAATCAACTTCAGTTGGTTAAATTAAGCAGGATCATGGGATGTAAATCGTTTCATTACTTGGAATAAAAAAAGAGTGATAAGTCAGGAAGCAAAACATCGCCAACTCCGGTTGGTCGTCAAATAATTATCACCAACTCAGGATGGTCAACATAACTTTTCACTAATTCCAGTTGAGCGGCAATGTAAATTAACACAGGACATTTTTATCTTTTTACAGATATACATACACATTCAACACTGAATAAAAGAGATATTTTATAAAGTAATGACAATCAAGATTGCAGGGAAAATTAAAAGTTTCTTCATTAAAATCAGAACGAATTACATAGAGTACAAATTACATAAGAAATCAATTGAGCAAACCCTACTCTATTGGATTTTTCCCTTCTGCTTTTGAAACAGGTTCTACTCCAGCAGGAGGATCGTCTAAGGCATAAGGAGAGTTTATGAAGTTTATATCTCGAAGCATTCGAACATTTATCACTGAAGGCCGATCAAGCAAATGCTCTGGACGAGAGATGTCAAAATTTGAATGGAGGCTGTAATCGTCGAGGTACTTCGAGATCAAGCACTGAGGAATTGCCCGAGAAGGAATCCAACTCATTTCGAGCTTAAAAGGAGGCACTGGAAACTCGAGCAACCCAGGATCATAATAATCCCATAAGTAATTACCCTGCTCCAATTTCAGCACACCCAGTGCATTCAGCCATCCTTGATTGTACCCCTCGTTATTGGACTGCTGAATCCGGTCATCAAGATGGTAGAGGGGTTCATTGTAACCAACCATCCAAAACTCTCTGGGCTGTTTATGGAACTGGTAGGTCAACCTCTCTAGCTGCTCATGAAGATTCTTCACCATATTTGTTTTATTTTCCAAGGCAGAGCTTTGTGTAGAAAGTTGCTCATCGAGGTTCAGAATCTTCTTGGACATCTCTGCTAATGCTTGATTCTTCGCCATCAATTGGAATGCCTGATTCTCCAAGGCTGATTGAGTTCTTTGCTCCTCAATTGAAATTCGATCAGCTCTTGCTCATCCCCGAGAAGAAGATATTCCTCGTCCCCGAGTAGATAAGGAGGGTCCAGCCCTTTTCAACGTTTCCAACTCATATCTTAAGTTGGCATTCTCCACCTCCAAAAAAGAGAAACCTTCATCATTAACATGGACAATGGATCCTGATGAAGATGCTGCAGATTTTAGTTGGGATATCTCTTCTTGCAAAACATTATTTTCCTGCTCCAACAGTTTAGCGATCTTCATGTGCTCTTCGACCTCAAGTTTCAGAATGCTCTCTTTGTTCTCATAAGCAGCGATAAACTTATCATATCATTTGTCAGCGTTTAGTTACTGATATTTTTTCTCATACCCCTTATGTAAAATGGTGCAAGATTCCTTATATTATTGTTGAAGTTCCTCGATGGTACCCTGGAGATCTTCAATCATCTCGTAATATGCCACATTGTTGGCAACTGCACGGTCGAGCAAGCAATTTAGATATTGGTAGGCCTCGAATGCTCATTCAGAAGCATCTGGACCAAGGATGTCGATGATTTGAGCTTTGTTTAAGTCTGCATGACCAGCTGTGAAGTAATCATTACACTTCTTCATCAGTTCTGTGTCATGAGCTGATAATAGCTCCATCTTAGACATAAACTAGCAAAGGAAAGACATAAACAGGACCAATAATGATAAAGACAGAGAAAGAAGAAGAAAGTCAATATAAATAAACAAAATTTTTAATTTTTATTCATCAAAAGGTAAATACAAAGCTCCAAGTTACATTCAAGAGAAATAACAAAATTAAAACCCAAGCAACTTTACAGCTTCTCCTTTTATTTTACAACTTCCTCGGTAAGCTGGGATGAGGAGGTTGGTTGCTCGGCAGATAGTGGCAGCCGCTCGGCTGAGGTACTGGTGGGCTGGAGTTGCTCGTAGAAAGTTTGAACAACTCGAACAACAGGAATCTGATCTCCAATCATCAGGGAGGATTCCTCAGAGGCATCTTCGTCCTCTTCTTCCCCGGAGAGGGAGAAGGGCCATGAACGTGTTGCTGGAACAATTCTGAATTCTCAGAAACCTTCATCTCTCTCAAAGAAGCAACCCATCCATCCCTGAAATACTTGAGGCTGGCGTACTCCATTTGCGAGGTCATGGCAGCCAAGCCCTTGTTCCAGCCCTTATCCCAACCAGCACTAAACGATTTCTTGACAGCCTTTTTTTCTTTTATCTTTCTCCGAGGAGGTCCTCTCCCTAAGGAGCTCCTCGACAACCTTCAACTTCCCTTCCACCTCCACCTTCTGACATTCAACATCCTGAAGTCTAATAACTTCCTCTCCAGACACTTTGAGCTTAGCCTCCAACTCCTTTTTGCTCTGCTCAAAAACTTTGTTGCTCTGCTCGGAATCTTTCAACTTCTTCTCCAACCCCTTGGAGGCCTCCACAACTTTCTCTCTCTCTTGCTCAATGAATTTGAGTCGCTTCTCCCAAGCCATTTTATCCTCTTCATATTTTTGACGAGAGTCCTTTAAGGACTGAGTTAAACCAACAAAATATTCCTCCACACCTTCCGAGGAGCTCGAAGCTTTAATAGCCTCATCCTTCTTCAGAATGCTGTTAAAACATGTTACCAACTGTGGAAAGAAATAATTTTGAGTCAATACAAGGACATAGCAGTCAAAAATGAAAACTTAGAATAGTAATACTTACTGAGGCAATATATTGAGAGTCCAATGCAGTGACCCTGTCACGAGGAAGAGTGTCTTTAATATCTTGGATTTCTGGGATAGTCCAAGACTTCACCGAGCCCATGGCAGAGCTCGGAGGAATAAAAGTAGGAATACCACTTTCAGCAGTTAAAGGCTGAGAGATAGGTTCAGCTAGTTTATCCGAAGAACTTTTCTTTGACTTTTTTGGGGGAGCAAGAATATTTTCAACCAAATAAGTCTTGGTTGGTGATATGACAATGACCTCACTAGGAGGAGAAATAACTACAGCTTTACTCGGAGCCATAGGGGGCTTCTCAACAGCTTTCTTGATAGAAACTGGAGGGGGTACATCAATATTCCGTGTTCCTTCCTCTAGAATATCATGTTTGCTTCTCTTTGCCTCCACATTGGCAGAGTCTGATTTGTCAAAGAAGGAAGGAGCTTTTCTTCTCTTCATTATGTTACTGAGGGGAATATTAGATTCAGGGGAGGAACCTTCAGAAGCTGGTACTTGGTCAATGTCACCCACCACTGGACGAGCAGTAAAGGACGAAGTATAACTCTTGTACTGCAACAAATAAGAGGCTGATCTAATATGTTCATCAGCAACATATTAGATCAGCCTTAAATTGACATCAGTTTCTTTAGGAGATTTTCTTTTACTGTCAACTACAAATAATAAAAAACTAAATGTCAATGACACATTTTATCAAACACAAAGAAAACATAATTTCAAAAATAAAATAAAAATAAAAACAACCTGTCCCATTGCCATAAGGAGGGCATCTAGGACCTTGATATACATCGTCTCCATTTAATGGAGGATGTTGCCAATTTTTCTTTACCACTCCATGTTCAAAATAATCCCTATTGGCATCAGGATGATTGACAACTAAAGCCCTATTAAAAAATCTAGTTTTTAAATAAAAGTACTATCACTAACGACCCATCTGTAACAGTACATTATCTCTGGAATCCCTAAATGGGTTCCATAAAGTTGATTTAACCTATAAACACCATTGACTATTCTCCAAGTATTTGGCGCTATTTTTGCAGGAACAACATCAAAATACTGACAGAACTCCAAACATAAAGGATTTGGAGGAAAAGAAAAGCCACATTCGGCCACAAAGAGAATTGGGAACCAATGTCCCTCAGCCAAAGAAAAATAGTCAGAAGGCTCAGAAAGCTCTTCCAATGTGACCCATGAAGGAAGTGAAAATTCAAAACAAAATTTGTCAAGCGATTCAACAACGTAAACCATGATGAACAGAGTAAATAAAAGAGAAGGAAGAAAATCTTACAGGGAAAGAGTGAATCAGTTGACAACGAACGACGGAAGAAATGGACACACAAGATAGAGAGGAAATGAAGAGTTCAAAGATACAGATTTGAAAAAGTAAAAGACGATAGGATTTTCTGTAGCGCTTAAATACTTTACCTTAGGAATAGAGAAAAACAATGATTACCAGGACGGACGATTGCGTATCCGGCAGCTAAAAAGAAGAAAAGTGCATGAAAAATAAAGCGGTTATGGAAATTCAAAATACTTTAAAAGCCTGATACTATGCACTCAAAAAAGGATTTATAAACAATGAAAGTTTGTCTAAAATCCATAAAAACTGAAAGTCTAGGCAGCAGAATGTTCCATACTTTTCTTCAACATCAAACTACGAAACATTGGGGGCTTCTGTTGATACCAAATTTTGTCTGCTGACGTGGATCAATTATATGGAGACACGTGTTAATTTACATGGCACCCGCAAATATTTTTTGAACAACACCTTGACTCCGAGGAGCTCAATCTTTCCGAGCAACTCAGGCGCTCCGAGCAACAAGTGTTCTCCTAGGAACTTCATTGTACTGAGCCACTCATGTATGCCGAGCTACTTAGGCGGTCTGAGCAGCTTAGGCGGTCCGAGCTGCATCTCGTACAGAGCACTCATATCCGGATAATCAAGAGGATGGCTGCGCATTAAATGCTTATTATTATCATACAGATGTACATGTCTACTAAAGAGCAGTGTATTATCCTTTCATTTATACAGCCTCAAGGCTATAAATACTTTGTAATCTCCTCATCAAAGAGGGACTCGAAATCTCTTGGTAAAATCTATTATCGAGAATTCCAAACAAACAGTCAGCAATAACAAAAATAGTAGACATAGGCCATTCTTATAAGGCTGAACCACTTTAAAAATCTTTGTCTAATTCACTTATTCATTTTTTATCTGTGATTAAAAAACTAGATCAAATCTAGTTTTTTACATCAACAGATTATGTCTATTTTTACTTGCTATAACAATGCCTAGCTTAAGCATTTCATTTATGTTTTTTTAATTCTTCTCTGTCTTTTGTGAATATCCTTTCTTATAGGATCCACCATTAATAGTGGCAATTGGGTTAATAGGGATAATTTCACAATAACATTGGTCATTATCCCATTTAGCAATGGGATTTTCTCCTAAAGTAGGCTCTGCTAATTGCCGAATCTTTTCCTTTTTTAATTATATATCCATCTCCTTTATTTATATATAGCTTGGACCTTTAATAAGGTTTGTTGGTCTTGATATAAAATATCTTGTTGTATAGGTATGGCATTGATTATATCACTTTTGGTCTGGACATTTACATTATTTTTGTAAGGGTTTAATTATTTATAGGGCTTCTTATTGGTTTGTATGTCTAGGTCCACCATGCTCAACTGAAGAACTCTGATGGGATAGTTGTCTATAATTAGGTTTGACCTGTATAAGGTCAAAAGCAGTCTTATGATTAATTAGAGGGTCGTTAATATTAAATTCATCTTCATCACTAAGAAATATCTTATCATTATATTGGGTATAAGGATGGTATATACTAATAAATTCTTGTCCTAAAATGATATTTTCTTTGAAACAAAGATGGGGATCCATAATCCAAAATCGATGATTGAGAGTTTTGTTTGTCTGATTTCCTAATTTGAAATAAATAGGAATAGTCTTAAAAAATAAGGTAAATGGTTCTCCATTAGCTACCTTACACTGGATCTCTTTATTACTATCTAAAAAATAATCTTTAGGGAAGACACTAGCCTTGAAAATACTTTGAGAGCATCTTATATCTATAAAATCTAGATGTTTTTTAGGATAATCTTGGTGTTGTATAAATAATTCTACAAAACAAGCATTAGGTCTAGTAGAAATTTCTAAATTATTCTTTTCTAGAATCGATATTCCTTTCTGAGGTTTATCTAAAATATCTGTTAAGTCTTCTGTAGTACTATCAGATCAGTTTTCTTCTACATCATAGGAAATTCCCTTTCCTTTAAGTCTTCATTTTCTTGTAATATTTTGGATATGTTTTTATCAATGTCCTGATAATATATTTTAATATCTTGGTCTATTAGAGCATCATATTGGGTAGTATAAATTTCTCTAAATTTAGTTATCAAATAATTTTCATGGTAGTGAAATTGACAAATAACACAAACCATAAATAGTTATGTTTGTATTGTCTTGAAACATTCTAAACATCTAAAGTCTTTCTTGCTACATTTCATTTCGAATGTGCAATAATGTTCTTCATCATAGTAACATCTAGGTATATATGTTAGTAACTCAGAATTACTAACTGTCCATATTTTCTTTAAAAGGGGGCTTAATATATGTGTATACCAAGCTTCTTCAAAATCTATATAATCATATAATTGCTCAATTTGCATCATATATAAGTCTAGAGTGTCTTTAGAGTCTTCATACTCATCAGTATCACTATTATAGTCTTCTGAATTACTATTTGTATATGCACTATAGATGTTGGCACTGTCATCATTTTCTATGTCTAATATTTATACATCATATAAAATATCTAATTCTTCTTGATCTGCAAAATCTAATATTGTATTAATAATCTTAACACTCTCTTTATCTTTCTTGTTTAGGACAGTCTTTCGTGAAGTGTCCTTCTGTTTCACAAGTCCAACATTCTTTGGTATAAGTCTTAAGTTGAGTTGTTTTTTTTATTTCCTATAATTAGGAACATTTTTCTGTTTATTGGTATTTCTTAAAATGTCGTCTTTGGTTAAATCTATTTGTTTTATCTAAAATTTCTTCCTCTAAAGGTAGTAGAAGGTTTGAATCTCTATTTCTTTGGAAATTATAAAGGTTTAGCCTTTTGTTTCCAATCTGGTTTATTCTTTTTGAATTTCTTATCTTTAGATTAACTACCACATCCCCATTAGATTGGAGCAATATCTCTTTTGTCTTTAATTGGAGTGATTGATTTAAAAGTTTCTTCAATTAACTTTTCTTGAGTTATATCTCGTCTTTTATATATGATCTAATCTTTGGCAAAATTAATTCTTTCACCAAGGGAATTATTCTTAACTCCAGCAACTCCTGGCCAATTCTTGTATTCATTAATTAGGATTTGTCCAATAGCTGGTATATTTCTAAAATATTCATCTTTTAAGGTCTCACCAAATTTTTAATTTGGTAATATAGTTGTTCATTATTATTGCTATATTCATTAATCTTGTCTAGTTTACAAATACTAAGAAGAGCTAATTTAGTTTTTGCTAAGTCTTGTTCATTGATTTGAGCTAAATGTTTAGCTCCGATGAATTCTGAAGTAAATAATTGAATATATTTTCCAATTGATCTTTCTTTTAGGCGTGTTTTCATTTTCTCAATCTTATCTAGGGATTCAGTATCGGTAGCTTGTCTTAGACTGTCTAATAATATTTTGCAATGCCTTTAATGGTTTGCTCAGCATATTTTTTACATGAACTTGCATCCTATTATTCATTGGATGCAAAACACATATTCATATGATTACGTCATTCATCTAAAGCTTTCCTCTTATCTTGGACATTATCTAAATTAAGGTATATCCAAACTGGATTTATGACTTGACTTGCCATAGTCTTAACAGGATTAAAACTCTTATGACTAGTTGGAAAGTCTTTTATATAATCAGGTTTGGTCTTTACCAATGTGTTTGAATAAACATAACTATGTATTCCTATTGGTTTACAAAAAAGTTTAGGAGCATCAATTAGTCAACTACTGGTTCATATCTCTTGCTTATTAGGAGCTACTTGTGTAGTTAGCATTAATCTTTCTTCTCCTTCTTCCATTTGGTTTAAGTTTCTAAGAAGTTCTTTAGTATTCTTAGATTCTTTTAGTTTTAATATATGGTATTGGGATATCATATTGAATTTATCTTTGTCTTGGAACTTAACAAAATGACTTATGTTCAGATATTTTTTAAATGTCTTCATGTCCAATTCTGAGGGTTCATGTCCAAAGTATTGGTAACTAGCTTTTTCTCTAACTATGCCTTTTTTCTTCAAATGATCTATAGGTTTAATTATTGGACCTTGTCTTAATAAGATAGAACTAGACTTACTACTACATTATCCTTATGAGGGATCACGAAGTATGGCTTCTCCAATATTTCTAAATCTAATTTATTCAATGTGGACATCCTTACTAGTAGTCTTAGGGAGACCAAACTGGATAGTAACATTTCCAGTGGCATCATCTTGATTAATAAATAAGGGTTTATTTTGTATAGTCTTAATTTCTTGAAATTCTGACAATTGCCAAAGAGTCTTAGCTTTTTCTTTCATGATTCTAGTATTTTTAATACTGTAAGTATGACTGAAGTCTGGATTATTGGTTCTAACCAATATTTCTTCATTAATTCTACCACTAGAAATTCCAGATTGCGTTCCTTGATAGGGAAATTGGGATAATTTCACATAGCTTTGGAATTATATATTAATATTATCATTTGGGATAATATAGTCTTCATAGCCACTAGCATATAAGATTAACTTAAAATGTTTGCCTGTGTCTACGATTACTGTAAATGCTGGAATAACATTAAAGTATCATATATTGTATGAAAATTCTAATTGAGCTACCCCAATACGTTTTTTTCTCAAAATCCTTCCATCTTTTCTCTATTAAGTAACAAAGTTTGTTGATATTATTTTGAGGTCTATGTAAACCTTGAATTCTTACTTGAAAGAGTCCAAAGGTTAGGAACTGGAACTTTTGATCAGTTCCTCTTACTTTTAGCTAATCTACGTAAAAAACTTGAAGTTCAGTATATTCCTTTTCTAACACATGATTTCTACAATGGTAAGTCATATTTATTTAGAGTCTTGTGAATGACTCCTTCTCTAAAATAGTTTATGTATCTAACTGCTAAAAGTTGTCCATTATGTATGGAATCTTCTACAGTTTTTCAGTCAATTTCAGCCCATTCTCTTCATTGAAGAGGCATGGTGAAGTTTCTTTCTTTCTACCATGTTCTAATATTGGAGGATGAGTCTTTAAGTCTTTGGAGCATAAAGTTATTATGTCCAATATTTAGGATAGGGCTAGCTATCTTACTGGTCTTATCTAATCCATTATTTATGATTCTTCTAGTTATAGTTTTTCGTTCCGTAGTTCTTATAGGAGGAGATTATTTAAATTTGCAGGTAGTTACCTATTTTTATTCAAGTCTATTTTCAATTCTTTCTAAAGAGTATAAATAATCTTTTTATTTTTTTATCTAACTAAGGATTTCCTCTTTAAAGATCGTATTCTCTTTTCTTGTATTTTCAGTAATTTCTTCATTATGTTTGGCAAGAGAATTAATAAGAGAATTGGCAAGTTTTGCAATATAGTCTTTACCTCATCATCTTTTTCTTATTGTTGCACAGATTCTTATGTCAATCTAGCTTCTATAATTTCTACAGTTTTTTCTATTTCATCTAAACGTGATATAATAAATGGAGAGTCTAATTCTGCTTGGGAAGGTTTATTATATATAAACTTAATTCCTTTGATAATTTCTTCATACTTTTCTTTTGCTTGGGCTATATTCACTCTAAGTTCATTAACAATAATTCTGGATAGGTTGTGGCTTTCCATATTGTTAAGATAATTAGCTAAATTTTGTTGGAATTTAACAAAGTCTGTATAGAAGGTGATTAATCCTTTTGTCTTAGCCTTTAAATCTAATTGTAAGTCCTTAACAAAACTAATATTGTAGTCTTGTGTGGCTACTATTGAGGTTGAGATTAAATTTAATCTTTCGAGTATAGTCTTGATGCTTTAGCAGCATTAGCAATCTCATTTCATTTATCTCATAATAAAATCTTTCATCATTTATCTTTTCTAGAATTCTTTGGTAAAAATCTGCTAGAGTCTGAATGGAGAGGTTTTTAGGTACCTCATTCCAGTCTGACCTAACTATTTTCATTAGAAAGATAATTGTCTAATCTAGGAACAAGTTTAGCTTGTTCCTTAGTGAGCTTAATTAACTAACTTTCTTGATTTTTTGTCAGACTTTTAATTTCTAAAATGTTTTTGTTAAGGAATTCTATGTGATTAGTCTGAGTATTTATATCATGTCGTACTTGTACAAGGTCAATTCGGATTTGGCTATCTATTCCTTGTATTTGTTTAGAGATATTTTTATGTTTGTTTCTATGCTTTGGATATTTTTAAATGATTGTCTTAAAATAAGGAGGATAAACTTACTTTTGTCCATCATACTATTAATAGCACTGATCGTGACTTGTGTACTGCCTGCATGTTTAGCTAGATGTGTTCAACGTGTGAACAACCGTCTATGTGTGAGGTTAAGTAACCTTCTGGGTCTAAATCAATTACTGATATGGGTTGGTAGTTTGAATGGGTTTTAAAAATATCTTTGTAAATGCGTGGGATAAATCTTAAGAGAATTAAAGTCTTTTATTAATGTAGGTCTGAAAGGAGCATCTTGGCTCTAATACCAGAATTGGGTTGGGTCGAAATTCGATCAGGTTATAAAGTTCTGATACCAACTAATTGAATTATATTTTTCTTTCTTATCTTTTTTTGATCTAAACTATAATTTTACAATAATTATAGTCTTGAAAAGGGTTTTATTATAAGACAAGAGGGGGCTACTAAGGGAAAATAATAATTTTGACTTTGGACCACAAGGGGACCACACAGCTCAAATACCAGGTAACTAAGTACTAGTCTCAATTTAAAAGATAAATTTCTAAAATATTAGTTTTGGGGGTTGTTAAATTATCTCAAAATGTCAAATTTATAAAATATATTGATTATTTATTATCGTATTATTGCTTATTTGGTGAATAACTGCTATCATTTAATTATTAAAAATATAATTCGGAATGCATAATTTTAATTATGAAATACTTATTTCTTTAATTTTTTAATTGCTATAATTTTTGTTTTATTTATATGATATTTTAGCACTAAGATATAACATGAATGAGTAATTGTTTTAATACAACTTGAATAAGTATTTTTCATTCAATAAATATATTTTTAGGGCTAAAAATATTCAAAAATAACTATAAATAACCCTAAAGACAAAATCGTCTCGAGTGCTTCCGCCCCGAACCCCCGACAATACTTGAAACTTCTGCGCCTTTTGACAAAAATCATGGGTCTGCCACTGCTTGCACATATGATACATGTTATCAATAGGTACGAAAATGGGTATACAAATGCAGAGAAGCTCAAAGATTACATAGCAACCTTATAGATCTCGTCCTTACTTGCAAATATAACTCGTTAACCATTTGGCATAGAATTCCTTCATGTGGGCGAGTACAAGAACCATAAATCTTATTGCATCAGTAATCTAGATTATATTGTTGTTTATTTTAGTGCGGTCCGTTGGATTTTATTCTTAAAACTATGTATGATGTTTATTTTTCAACAAATATGTGTCAGGTATAATGTATTTTGTTTATTTTAGTGTGGCCCATTGGTTTTTATTCTTAAAACCATGTATGACGTTAATTTTTCAATAAATTTGTATTAGGTTCGTTTGAAATGAGAATCATATTTGTAAGCATGGACACCCAGACTTATAAACAAGGGGTGAGCCATTTGTCCCACTCAGTAAAAAATACCTCAACCACAACTGAAAATCCCAAGGGTAAAAGTGGGAAACCGCCCAAAAAAGAATGGGGTTCAAAACCACCATGAATAAAAATTTAAAGGAGCCAGTGTAGAAATATTCCTGTCAAAAGACAAAATCCATCACAAGGTTCTCCCTTATTCGTTAGGTTAAAGTCCCCATTCACCCTTTAACTAAATGATTAAAGGTTTTAACCAGCCTTTGCCCGAATGATTAATGCATCTAACTGAATGGTTTACAATCCCAAGGTAATGATTGTAGAATATTTACAATCCTACCCAACCCTACATGTGTCTCCCCCACCCCCTATCCACCATACACGTGGAAAGGCCTTTAACCGAACGAAGAAAGGACTTAATTGACCCCCATAAATGAGGTCCCCACGAACATTCAAAAGGACCCTAAACCCAACATTGATTTGATTTTCAAAATTTCTTCTCCCCCCAGAATTTGAAAAAATCGAGCTCAGTCAAACAGTTATGAGTGAAGTTCGTACCTCCAAAAAGTCGCTTCCTCTAAGAAATTTGAGTGAAGTTCATATTCATAAAAGTCACTTCCTCTGAGAAATCCCTAGTGAAGTTATTACTTCTGAAAAGTCGCTTACTTTACAAACCTCTGCGTACACCCTGTGAAAGTCATCACTTCCAAATGAAGCTTTGCCCAACTAAACGGCGCCACCTCATAGAGGGCACTCCTCTAGAAAAAATCCGGCTTCCACTACAAGGATAAATAAACTCTGGAAAAATCTCGGGTCAATAACCAAAATATATTATGATAAACTATCCATATATGTTTATCTCATTTAGCCTTACTCCTATTTAGGGGATCGGGTATGCACTATACAATGCTTGTATCTTAAAAGCGTGGTTTTTAATCCAACACTTCTATTTGTTGCGCTGAAATGACAAAATCATATATTGAATAATCAAATGATACGACTAAATGCAACATGAAAACATACTTTTCAAAACCGTTCTCAAGAAAGTGTCTGTGAGTCATTCTATAACTTGGCAAAAACCAAAATCTAAACTAAGACTAATCTCACTAATTCTCTGAGCGAACAAAGACTATCTCAATGATGGCACGCCTGAATATGTGTTTTCTTAGAATACTTGTCAAACAATGGCCTTTGATTAATGTGTTTAGGGGTGAAAACTGATATTCAAAAATCTTAATCCGTTCAGTATTCATATCCAAATTTGGAGGATATTTATCCGAATAAGTATTCGAAATAGCGAATTTGGATAGGCATTTTAAATATCCGAAAAGGGACACGAATACGGATAATACTGCTATCCATTTTGGATAATCCGTATTCGAAGTGGACTATCCATATTAACGGATATATGTTCTCTCGGATATCCGTATGTGTAAAATAATTATATCAATTAATTATTACAATTATTTTTAAATTATATAATATAAATAGAATTTGTAGTATATAATAATGTTAATATAACATTTATCATAAGTTTATAATAATGGATTTGTGGTTTAAACAAAATAACTAAAATAAAGGTTAAAGGTAGAAAAGGAAATGGGTTTTAGTGAATTTGGTTCAACCCTAATTTTACTCTCATTTCACTCATGCATGCAACCAAATATTATCTCACCCCCTTAATCTCATCCACTTACTTTTTTCTCTCCACCCATCCTTCTCTCACCCCCTCAATCGCATTCATCGTGCCCTAGCTTCACTCTCGTCCGTCGCTGCCCAAACTCAATCTCTGTCGTTGGTGCCCAGTCTCACTCTCGCACAGTAAGAACTCCAACATTTCTCTTTCTCCCACCTCTCTCTCTCTCTCTCTCTCTCTCTCAGAGAGAGAGAGAGACAGAGAGAGGCTCCTTTGCACACTAAGTTTGCACATTACTTTTTTTAAAAAGTAAAAAAAAATTATTTTTGAGTTGATTTTTTTGTATGATATTTAAACAGATCAAGGAACCCATATAAAAAAATTGCTATTTTAGAAAAATCGGTCAAACTTTCACAGTTTTTAAAGCACTTAAAAGCTGCAAAAGTTTGACCGATTTTTTTTAAATCGGGAAAAAAACTTTTTTTGAGCTAATAAATGTTTAAATATCACATTAAAAAAAAACTCAAAAATATTTTTTTTAATATTTTAAAAAAATAGGTGTGCGCCAGTACATGTGCAAACTTAGTGTGCACATGATTCTGCCTCTATATGTGTGTGTGTGCATGTGTGTGTGTTCTCGCGTGTGAACTGATTATAATAGTTAGTACTATCAAAGTCTGAATTGTTGAAGTGATTAAAATAACTAGGGATGATTATACATGCTTCTTCTTGTTCAGTTGCTTTATTTGTTTATTTATCTACTATATATTTATATATTATCCTTCTTACAATCAAAGTATTGAACTGTTGTTTTAATCAAAGTATAATGGTATTTTAATCAAAGTATTGAACTATTGTCACCATGATCTATGTTGTACCATAAAACTGAAGTGTGACATGGACCAATGAAATTGTGACACCTGTCATCATAAAATACCCAGTGGGCATTGTCAACGCGTCATCACTTTGATCAACTCAGCCCCCCTGAGGCATTTGGGGTTCCACATTCTCAGCCCCTCTATTTTCCCTAGCCGGACGACCTCGTTTTGGTGGCATCTGAAAAGAACAAACTGTATTAATCCACAATTCAAACTATTGATCAAAGCAGAAGATCGGGGATACAATATGAACACAACAATCCTAATAATAGGGTTCCACATCAAAAACGTTATGGTTGAATGTAAAAAATTTGCACAGATCCTAAGACAACTATAACATGATGCTCTGATACCACCCGTGACACCCCGTTTATTCAATTTAACGGGTGGCCATCCCTATACTAAAATAATACAGGAATTGCAAGTGTACCATTCTCAACATCAACTGACGAATATAAATATAATCAGTAACCACCCTATATAAAATAAACAGGTGCCAATTTATTTTTCAAAATGCAAGGATCATGAAACATTCTCAAACTACAAAACACGACCCTATATATTTCATGCACACAAGATATATATATATATATATATATATATATATATATATATATATATATATATATATATATATATATATATTAGGGTCGTGAATTATATAGATACTTAGGTGGAGAGAATACCTAAAGTATAATTTTCTATATTAGGGTCGAGGTAGGATTCCGAACTAATATATGGAAATGGTAAATTGGGGTCGTGATGAAAGAGTTATGAACCAATATGTGTATAAAATTTCATTCGTGGGGTCGAGGTGATTTTCCGAATCAATACATGAAATAAACTTGGGGTCGGGGTGACATTTTGAACCAATCCTTTTACTTGGTCTTGATGGACCATTCTGAACCAAGAGTCCTTTATGTGTATTAAGAGGACATATTAGTAATGAATAATTTTATAAGTATATATTATGTGCGAAATGTATATTGTATTAATAATCTACTTATGCGAGTTAGTAGATAATGAGATGCCGTGAATACATCTAAAAGAAAATTAAGTAGGAAAACATAATTATAAAAGGTTAAAGATAACAAGGCATGAACAGTTATCTAAGTATATAAATCATGAGATATGGTTACTATAACATACTATAAGGGAGGTATGGGAACTTAGTCGCGTAGATGAGTTCAATTGAATACTATAGTCCAATTAGCCTGGGTAATACATCTAGGTGGGCTAAGTACGGGGTGTTAGGCGTGCACTATATATAAGGGGTGAGGTAACTCAAGAGAGTGTACGGAAAATCTTAACATGTATAATCAATAACTCATTTTACTGTGATAATCACTTGCTAAATATTTTCAAAACATTTTTAGTACTAACTCTTGCTAGCAAAATATTTTCAAAACCCTTTTAGGTGTCCAGCCACAGGGACGCCAGACTTGAGGATTCAGTCCAGGGACTCGTAGCTCCAGTATTGTGGAGGTTGGCAGGACTTTGCAAAGACGATTCATTCATTCAGATCTAGTGTAGAATCTCATTTTAGTACTCTCTATTGGGACATGTTGTCCATTGTCATTATTTTAGAGATTCAAATTTGGATTATATTGGATTTACTTAGCAGTTTTGGATTTTAGCTGATTGTTGACTCGGTAAAACTTTATTCTTTATATATTGCGAGCTGGTTTGAATTATTGTATAGTGTGAATGTTTAATTATTTTTCTGCATGAGTAATTTTCTCGGGTTAATGAAGGATAGAATTTGGCACCGGTTTAATTTAACTTAGGTGATTAGTAATTAAAAAAAAATTGACAGTGATGCTAAGAATGAACCAACTGAGAAACCTATTTTAATCTAATTTAGGACTGATCACCCGGGATTCAATTAGGCAGGGTGTCACATGAGCTTGACGGCCCATATGATTATATTTTTGGTTTTGTCCCAGAATAGCCAAAGGGGGATATTTGTAAGGACAAATTTTTAATTGAGTCAATTTTTATGTGTTGGCTTAATTTTGGGCAAAGCCATTTGAGTCATAGGATAGAAGTTCAATTTGTGACCTTTCATATCTATGACTTTTTTAGTGATGATGTAGAGGCCAAGTCGAAGCGATCACATCCTATGCCATATTTCGTGCCGAGTTTTCGTCATCAACGTCCATAGTATCTCTCGGGTATGAATGCTTATATTATGTGAGCCTTGAAAATTTTTATTGGGTGTTAGAATTTTTGCTAAAATATTTTAAACTAAATTTATATTTTTTCAAACGAGGTTTTGGTGTCATTTGAACAAGCCTTCTAACGAGGTTGCTTTTGGGTTGTGTTGTATTCTCATTTGAAATGATGTTAGAATAATATTGGATATCATTCTAATGACCGGAGTAGTTTTTGAAAACTAAATGACAGTTTTTCATGTAGTTTTTCTCTTAACCTCCCACTATTTTTTCCCAACCATTTATGTAGTGCAGGTGTTAACTTTTTCAGAGGCTTTTCCACTATCCAAGTTTGAGAAATCTTTAAGAAAAGTTAAGAGAATTTTTGTTCTAAACTTATGGTTTAATTTTCAAAAAAAAAAATCAAGGTTACACCTAATTGTTTCATGATCCAAGATTTTAACATAATATATGTTTGGGATTGAGTGTTGGCACCAACTTTGTTAGTCTCTACATCATTGAGATTGTTTATTGCGGTGGACCTCGTGTTCTTGGTGTACATAAAACGAACTCAGTATATTTCACGATAGTAGTGCCCCATCGATAGACTCCGAGACGTAAGTGGACTCATGTGTTGTCACTAGGCAAATGCGAAAGGAATGAAAAGTGTCAAGGCTTGCGAGGGCGTCGAGCCATCGAGTAAGTCTTGAATTGTGTTCTTGTATTAAATCCGTACTTAGAGGACTTGTGACTGGGTTGTTCAAGGTTTTTCCCATTATGGGTTTTTCTCGTACATCGGCGCATTATGGTTGTGTATTTTTATCTTGCAAATTCTCACTTCGATGCATTTTTAGGTTTAACAAGATAAAATTGGTATAATCACAAAAATGGTGTAATTGGTACTTAATTCATTTGGGTAATTTAGTTTACTTTAATTCAAGTTGAAAGTATTAATTTGATAAATTAATGTTTAGTTTTGTTTGTAAAAATTTAAACGTGAATTGAAGTCTTGTTTAAGAAGAGTTAATTTAATTTGAAAGAAATTTTAAAATTCATAATATTCGGTGAATCATTCCTTTGAAATTAAAATTTTTAATTTTTTGAAAACTCATATTCCAACAACTGGTATCAGATTATATAATTTAAGAAATCGCATTCTCACAAGCATTCTATTATATAAGAGGTTATTCTTTTTTACCTTTCTTTTTTGTTCATACAATAAAAGTCCATTTTGTCGCATTCTTATTTAATAGGTCTTCATTAAATGAGTAACTTGATTCAAATAAAAAAAGATTCTCCTTTTTTATTGAGAATGTTTTTGCCCATGTGCTTTGAGAAACTCGTTTACTCAAACCAGGATAAGGTTATTGAAATAGCTGATGATCACTTATTCACTGTAGTGATAAGAACAAGAGAAATCAAAGGCTACAAGAATTTTTATTGAAGAGATACGCATTAGTAGGAAGGCAGAAAGGTTTTCTTTTTTTGTCCATCAAACCTTTCCTCTTAAAACTACTTTCTTCTTACCTTAGAAGAGCTAACAAATCTTTACCTTCTAAAATAGCAAGCATTTTCTTTCTTTTTCTTTTCTTCTCTGTTAGTTCGTTAACTAATACGTCCTTAGTTAACATTAGATCTCCTCGGAATGCTAAAACCATTCTTCTTTCCTAAAATAAGTGAACTTCTGGAAACATTTATCACAAACTTTAATACGCACATAAAATAAATGAGTACTATTTATATACGCTATACTTAATTTCGTAATAAGATAGTCAAGCCAGCTCGTCTCTTCCATAGAATTTCTTTCTTCCCACTGGACCTCTCACTCTAAGTCCGATCTACACATTTCTAACCCAAATTCGTTTATAGAAAAAGGGTTTGTTGTTGAATCGATTGCTTTGTGTCAGGTGCCAGTCGATCAGGTTGCCCTCTTTCATCTAGGTTTTAGGTGGAATAAAAATGAGACCACCCATTCCTATTAGCTGAGTTGGAATAGAGAGAACAAAATTACTTGCCTTGATTTATCTTCCTTTGAATCGAGTTTGTGCTTTGGTATGAAATGTCATAGGCAGAAGAAGTAGTTGACCAAATGTCAACGAATGCTGAAGGTAAAGATAAAACCACACGTAGATGAGTCTCTATGTTTTGAGATCGAGTCTTCTCGTACAATTTTTAGAATTGAATGTTGGCTACTGGGACATTGAGCAAAAACATCTTTTGTGGACAAATGAAATCTATGTCTTCCATTTCACGAATGACTTTATTCTGCAGCTAAAAGACGTGCGTGATTTTGTTATGTTAGCCCTAGGATTGCCTTTTGTGTGACTACCACTTCTCGGTTCAATATCATCCAGGAAAGCGAATGTAGTAGAAAACACTTTAAGACGTATATCGATTGTCACTTTAGCATCTTTATGGGCAGAGCATAGGGATGAGTTACCCAATTTTTTGGCAAAGATGTGGAGTACCTTCCATGAGATAGGTTGGGTGGATGCCTTTTTGGCAGTTGTGGATGTTACACCTACTATTAAGTCATGAGTGATTCATGCACAGGCTTTGAAATCCTTTTGCAAGACATGGTACAAGAGATTTTATTAGGACGGGTTCCCTCTTACTTAATTAGTTTAGATGGGGGATTTAAATTTTAGTGACGTTTGGGGGTGCCAGAGGGTCCTGAGTTATGGAGGGAAATTTTAGCCTAGGCACATGGTTCATTATTTATGATGAATCTCAAAAGGGAAAAGATGTACCAAGACTTAAGAGATCATATTGGTGGGACAAAATAAAGAGGGATATAGCTGAGTTTTTGTCTAGGTATGCGACCTCTCAACTAGTAAAGGTGGAACACCAGAGACCGGTAGGGGAGTTTTATCCATCAAAGTTTCTCAAGTGAAAGTAGGAGAGAACTTCCCTGGATTTCATAGTGAGACTGTCGAGGTACCATAAGATCCATGATTCCATTTGGGTCTTTATCGATATATTTATGAAGGTGGACCATTTCCTTCCAGTGCGGATAAATTACACCATAGAGTAATGCGCCAGACTTTTCATTACGGAGATTATGCGTCTTCATGGGGTACCGCTTAATATTGTGTCCAACAGTGACATTAAGTTCATTTCTCGTTTTCGAATGGGTTTTCTGGATGCTATGGGAGTGTAATTGAACTTGAGTACTACGTTTCACCCTTAGTTAGATGGTCAGACTGAGTGAGTGAACCAGACTCTAGAGGATCTACTTCAGTCTTCCATGTTGGATCTCAAGGGGATCTAGGATCATGACTTGCCACTCATAGAGTTTTCTAACAATAATAGTAATCGGTAGATTATTGGTATGGCACCCTATGAGGCATTATAAGGGAGACTGTATCATTCTTCGAGCTATTGGTTGTAGTCAGGGGAGCACGGGATTTTTGGTTAGACATCATTGAGGACATTTTAGATAAGGTGGCACTCATTTGAGCATAGATGAAGTTGATGGAGTATTGGCAGAAGAGTTACCCTGACAAGACAAACATAAGTTGGAGTTTTATGTAAAGGATCAGGTGTTACTAAAGGTCTCCCCAATGAATGGTGTTGTGAGATTTAGATCCAATGGGAAGTTGGCTTGCCGATATGTAGGTCCCTTCATGATACTGGATATCGTGGGCCCGATAGCATATCATCTGACCTTACGTGATCATCTTCACATGGTGTATTCCATGTATCGATGCATAGGAAGTTTCTGAGGGATGAGGATGCCTATCAGCACATCAACATTAACGAGATTGAGCTACAACCAGATGCGAGCTAGAAGGAGAGACTGTAGTGTATTCTTACTCGAGAGAGTAAACTCTGTGATCAAAGGTCATACCTCTAGTTAGAATCTAGTGGGAACACCACAGGGAGAATGAGTCCATTTAGGAGAGAGTGGAGGACATACATTCGTGGTATCCTGAAATATTCGAGAGAGGTATACAATTCGAGTGTAGGTGTCCTCATTTCTTTTATTTCCATTTATTTTTACAGTTGAGTCAGATTATTGTAGCGGTTATTATTCTGATTGGGAGTTTATTTTATATTTGAGACAATTATATTTTTCGTGATGGATTATATTTACTATTAGATCATAGTATTAGAGATTATGTGGTTTATTCATATTAATATGTATCAGTTCTGAATTATTACACACGTTGGTTTATTGATGTCATGCTTTGAATGGTATTCAATTATTTTGACTCTTATAATATTTATTTTTAGACCTAACCAGTCTAGCTATATATTTTACATGGTGTCATGGTACAATCATTTTCAGTTGGGTTTCTTACTTCGAATAATTGTTCCAAATCCACAGTAGTAAAGAAATAACTTTATTGATCATAAATAGACTCAGAATTTTGTGTAACACCCCGCCTAATTAAATACCGGGTGGCCAGTCCCATACCAAATTAAAACAGAATATACAGTTGGCTCATTCTTAGCATCACCGTCGAAAACATTTACAACTCACCCAATTAAGCTAGTGTTAAAAAAAAACTTTCCAAATTTTAACTCAAAAAAATCCATTTCTAGTTTAAGAATAACACAACACATTTTATTCTACAACATTGATAACCGAACAGTTAACACAAAAGAATTTGAATGCAATTGGAATAAACATTCCCAAATAATATTAATTGAATACAGTAATCCATCAATAGTAAATGTATTAAAACAACATGACTACAAGAGTATTTGACCCCGATAGGAAAAGATAACTGAGTCCTTTGGGCGACATGCCCTAACTAAGAGATCACTTTGAATTAAAAGAAGATAAGCAATACTCCATAGCTCCATATCTCGTCAAAATCAACTAAGATTGGCATCTCTGCTGCTGGACACCTGGTATAGAAGATACAATAGAAAAGAGAATATGCAAGGAAACGGGTCAGAGCCCGATTGTGAAAATGATTTATAAAATATAAAGTATTTAACAAGTGCAATAAAGCATTTATTATGTACATGTTAGCATCCCACTCTCACTTGATATTCTTACCTCTCAACTAGAGTTCACACTTAACGTTTCCTATTAACCTCCTAGTTAATGGTTCCTCGTTTCTAGTTTCCAAAACATGATTCCATTCCCATATCATAACCCCGTATGTCCCATACCATACGTCAAATAATCATTTATTTACGTTATTCATTTATGAATTAAGCTTTTCAATTCTTTAAGAATAGACATTCATTAACTTAATTTCATTCTTTTTCTCAATTCACCGTTATCTACAATTATCACCGTAGATAGATTTAATTACTATATACATTCATTCGTTATATATATATTCATATATAATACGCCACCCCGAGTCACAGCTGCGGTGCAATGCATTACTCTGCCATCACGTCCCATCATCGATGGTCGCCGAATAGGGGACTAAAGGTTCGGTAAAGATTCCTCGAACCACAAACAACAACATACAAGTTAGAGGCGAACATAGTTCTCGTATCCATGGGTCACGCACATACCTACCTACCCATAGTTAGCGAACTTATCAACTCCCCGATAAGTCTTTCATAGACCTATGTTCTAGAGCGACAACTCAAAGATCCCATGGATTCATCAGGATATGACTTCCCTCACGCGCAAACCTCCCGTCGATAGCAAGTAAGCTAGGTATGTCATACACAAAATCATCAATCAATCAAATAGGCATTATCATACCTATATTATACTATCAACAAGGTATTTACATTACCCTAAGATAGTTCCCATACATAGTATTATATCTCTTTAAATCCCACGTATTAAAATATCATAACCTTACTTTGTAATTTAATTATCCCCGAGCCTCACTCAATATTCAAGGTTCAAATAGGTTTTTCCTCAACATATATTCAGTAAGGAGTCACTAATATCCTACTAGTCCATATTGTCATATCTCCCAAATTACTACGAATAAAACTATCCCTTTAATTAAGGTTAAAACCGATAATTTCCAATCGCTTATAATCACATCTTCAATCACTTAGAGTTAAAACCTCTTGTAAACTTAAGGATACCCAGGTGTTATATTAAATCACCCCTACTGGTCCTATTTTTAACCCTCATGCATTCCAATTAGAATCTAACAAATGACTCTAGCAACCGAAATCCCTTTAAATTAATTATCATTATTCTAATCAATTAAATCCTAATCAAATTAATTCAAATCTTAACTAGGGCTTACTGATCTTTTCTAAGTCCCATAATATCCAATTAATAATCACCAAAGATCTACAAAAGGCTTGGGATAAGAATCAACATTAAAAAGAAATAACTTTAGAAATTTTGGGGAGGTCGATCGATCGAAGGCAGGGGGTCGATCGATCGATCACTCAGGTAACAACCCAGTTTTTCTGCATTTCTGCAACTACGGGTTTAGCCATTTTTTATCATTCAAATCATCATATTAACATCCCAAATGACTTATAATCTCTACTACATGATATATCAACATATATGAATGATTTCTAATTCTCTAATCATCCTAGAATCATCAAGAGATTGAATTAAAAGCATGTTTATCTCCTTTTTTTCCAGAAAATTAACAACATATTATCTTCAAGAACACATCAATGGTTTCCAGAATTTCTTCAACAGATTCTTGATTATTTCGTGGATTACTAACTACCTAAAACATGAGTTTGATTCCTATATATTTTCAGTTTCCAGAATTCCATTTAACAACTCCATTATTTCTTCAAAACATGAAAAATCATCTCTTTTAATAACTATTCTAACATGGACAATGTACAAACTTAGGTTGCCAAACACTTGCCTCTACTGAAGGTCTGATCCGTTGGTGTAGTATATCTCAGGTGGTTCTCCCTTCTCCGGTGAACCTCCGGTGGTGGTGACCCTTGGTCTTTGTTCTTCTCCTTCCCAAGTAAGCTTTTCCCTTCCCAAGCAACCTTTCACTCTCTCTAGGAAGATGACTTCTCTATTTTGTGTAGAGGAGATGAATAACCCATGTACACTTAATCTCCAAATACTTATAATAGGACAAAATCTGAAATCACTATTCATCCCCTTGTAAAAATGACCAAAATGCCCTTTTGGGTTGTCTTTTCATTTCCAAATGACCCGAGACTCAAAATTAACATCCAAATAGACTTTTCTGACTATTTCGACCCTTTCGGACGCAACGACGCAGTCGAAATGACTATAAGGTCGATAGAAAATAAATTTCCTTATTAATTCAACAAATTAGTCCAGACACGTCCCATACCGCGTCCCACTAAAAATCTAAACTACTGAATTGAAAACACACCGCCATATCAATAGCATCTCATTCATATATTACCTAAATATCTTTAAGTAATATTCAGAATTATACATTTTAATATCCACAATTCGGATAAAACTCAAATGAATTAATTAATAATAAAATTCAATTAATTCGTTAATTTAAAATATAACTCATTTTAAAAGTCATTAAAATCACGGGGTATTACTTACTTCCCCCCTTATAATAGAATTTCATCCCAAAATTCAAGAATATAAATCATACTGATAAGGTCAACTCCGAGTATAAATCTCACATCGCAAGAAAATCTAAGACGTACCGCCCATACAATACATTATCAAAAATCCCTATTGATGTTATACGCCCAACCTCACCATATAGTTTCAACTGAATCGAATATAAAATTTACCCAATCTTACCTATACTATTTACGTATCCAAATTCGGAAAAATAATCCTTATAGTTTCACAATTTTGAAAACTACTACAATCCAACCATCGAGGGCGCCCATACACCCTATCGTACCACTTTCATTATAAGATTTATCCAAAGGTTATAAACTCATATCCTAAAGACCTAACTTATTTCGACTCCCAACGGTTATTAGTTTCATGCGTGGGGTGTCTCGCAAGCGAAGTCCAAACAAGGAACCCCCCCGATACACTACTACCTAAAGTAGTCGGTCATCGAAACTCCTCAGGTCCTTAGTCAATAGTATATAAAAATCAGGTTTATCGATTTAAATTTTTTTTTAGGTTTTTATTGATTTCAAATAGAGTCTACTCATCTACTCTCTTATAGAAGACAAGATGCTGGATAGTAGTAGTACATACGCTCTTATATACCATAAGTCAATTCACGCCGATAGTCATATCATGCTCGGACATGCCCAAGTAAATAATCCCATGATAAAATCATACCCACGTGATGACATGAAAAATATAGGTGTCCCCCCAACCCCTTGTTGAGTCTACATAAGTAACAGTGTTATAGTCTAAGTTTAGTAACCTTTTTGCCCACACAATATTAATTTCTACAAAAATCAATATACGCCTCATAATTCCTTAGATAGAAAACATACGCTCATTCACACGTGGTGGTTATTGATTTGCTGTCTGATGGACGTTATATACACGCCCGTATTGACCCTGTTGCACGGGTGCTGCTGGAATGGGAGGTAGTGCTAGCACCGGAGCTGGAGCTGGAAGAGCAGCTGGTGGAAACACTGGTACATGTGGCTCCTGTCGAGCATTTTGCTGTTGAGGGAATTTGTCTTTCTCAGGACAATCTTGTCGTTTATTCCCATACTTGCCTCACACGAAACATTTTCCCACAAACTTTCCACCACTTTGCCCCTGTTGACCCCGACCCTGCTTGCCATTACCTCTTTTCCCTTGGTCCTGATGAGCCTGTCTCTCATCCTGATGGACCTGCTGTCCTTGCCCATTACCTTTATCCTCAAATAAAAAATCTCCAGATCACAAACGCTTAGCATAGTCCCCTGTCTGGGAACCCTGCTCACCCTAACGCTGATGACTCTGCCCTGATTGAGTCCCACTAGAACTGCCCCCAGTAGTCTTGCCTTGGAGGCTTGACCCAAACCCCCGCTTGACACCCTGAGTGTTGATGTAAAAAATTAGACTATCTCTAATTTTTCAATCACAGATAAAAATAAATAAGACAAAAGAATTTTAAAGTGGTTCAGCCTTTAAAGAACGGCCTACGTCCACCATTTTGTTATTACTGATTGTTTGTTTGGAATTCTTGATAACAGGTTTTACCAAGAAATTTTGAGTCCCCTTACAATGAGGATGATACAATGTATTTATAGCCCTGAGGCTGTAAATGTGAAAGGGTAATACATAGCTGCCCAATAGGCGTGTACATCTGTATGATAATAATAAGCATTTAATGCGCAATCAATCTGTTGGTTATCCGGATATGAATGCTCTGTACGAGATGCAGCTCGAACCGCCTAAGTAGTTCGGTATACATAAGTTGCTCGGTACAATAAAGTTTTTCGGAGAACACTTGTTTCTCGGAGTGCCACAGTTGGTTGGGAAGATCGAGCTCCTCGTAGCCAAGGTGTTGTTCATAAATGTTTGTGAATGCCATGTAGACTTACACGTGTCTCCATTTAATTGATCCACGTCAGAAGACTAAATTTGGTATCAACAGAAGCCCCCAATGTTTCATAGTTTGATGCTGAAGAGAAATATGGAACATTCAGCCAAGACTTTATGGATTTAAGACAAATTTTCATTGTACATAACTCTATTCTTGAATACATAGTATCGGGCTTTTAAAGTATTTTGAATTTCCATAACCGCTTCGTTTTTTGTGCCCCTTTCTCCTTTTTAGCCGCCGGATACGCAATCGTCCATCCTGGTAATCATTGTTTTTCCATATTCCTGAGGTAGTATTTAAATGCTTCAGAAAATTTGATCGTCTTCTTTTTCAAATTTGCATCTTAGAACTTCTTCAATTCTTCTCTATCTTGTGCGTTCATTTCTTCCATTGTTCATTGTCATCTGATCCACCCTTTTTGTGTAAGATCGTCTTCCATCTTTTTTATTTTCTTTGTTCATCATGGTTTACCTCGTTCAGTCACTTAATAAATTTCGCTCTGATTTTTCTATTCCCCTATGGGTCATACTGGAAGAACTTTCTGAACCTTCAAATTATTTTTCTTTGGATGAGGGACATTGGTTCCCCAGTCTTTTTGTGGCCGAATGTGTTTTTTCCTTTCCTCCAAATCCCTTGTGTTTGGAATTCTGTCAATATTTTGACGTCGTACCTGCAAAAATAGCCCCCAATACATGGAGAATAGTTAATGGAGTCCATAGGTTAAATCAGATTCATGGAACTCGTTTAGGAATTCTAGAAATTATGTTTTGCTATAGATGGGTTGTTAGTGACAGTACTTTTTACTTAAAAACTAGGTTTCTATATAGGGCTTTAGTTGTCAATCTCCCAGATGCCAATAGGAATTACTTCGAGCATGGTGTTGTTATGAAAAATTGGCAACATGCTCCATTAAATGGAAATGATGTATATCAGGGTCCTAGATGCCCTCCCTATGGCAATGGGATAAGTTGTTTTTATTTTATTTCATTTTTGAAATTGTGTTTTCTTTGTGTTTGATAAAATGCGTCATTGATATTTTATTTTTTATCTATTTGTAATTGATAGCAAAAGAAGATCTCCAAAGGAGACAGAGGTTAATTTAAAGCATCTGAAACTTATCTGGGGTTTGCATCAAACTGTTGCCGACGAACATATTAGATCAGCCTCGTACTTGTTGCAGTACAAGAGTTACACTTCGTCTTTTACTACTCGTCCAGTGATAAGTGACATAGAACCAGCACCAACTTCTGGAGGTTCTTCTCCTGAATCGCATATTCCTTTCAGTGACAGAATGAAGAGAAGAAGAGCTCCTGCCTTCTTTGATAAGTCTGCCTCTACTACTGGAGAGGCAAAGAAAAACAAGCCAAATTTCCCAGAAGAAGGGACGAGAAGTATTGATGCATCCCCCCCTGTTACTGTTAAAAAGGTTACCGAGAAGCCCCCTGTGGCTCCGAGCAAGATTGTAGTTGTTTCTCCTCCAAGCGAGGTTATAGTTATATCTTCGACGAAGACATCATCCTTGGTCGAGAATGTTCTTTCTCCCACGAAGAAGTTGAAGAAAAGCTCCTCAGATAAATTGGTTGAATCCATCTCTCAGCCTCTCACTGCTGGAAGTGGTGTTCCCACTTTTGTTGCTCCGAGTTCTTCCATGAGCTCGGTGAAGTCATGGATTATCCCCGAGATCCAAAGTGTTTAAGGAAATCTTTCTCGAGAGAGGGTTACCACCTTAGTAGCTCAATATATTGCCTCAGTAAGTATTACTAATCTAAACTTTCATTTTTCCATATTATGTCCTTGCACTGACTTACAATTATTTTCTTTTTCCAGTTGGTAACTTGTTTCAACACCATTTTGAGAAAGGATGAAGCTATTAAAGCTTTGAGCTCCTCGTCAGGTGTGGAGGAGGCTTTTACTGGTCTGACACAGTCCTTGAAGGATTCTCATCAGAAGTATGATGAAGATAAAGCTGCTTGTGAGAAGCAACTAAAAATCATCGAGCAAGAGAGAGAGAAATCTGTGGAGGCCTCTCAGGAATTGGAGAGGAAAATGAAAGAATGTGAGAAGAAGAATAATGAGCTTCAGGAAAAGCTCAAAAATGTTGGAGAGCTTAAGACCAAGCTAAAAACTGCTGAAGAGGAGCTTGGCAGACTTCGTGACGTTGATCGTTAGAAGTAGGAGCTGGAAGGAAAGATGAAGGTTGCCAAGGAACTTTTTTCTAAGAAGACTTCCTCGGAGAAGACAAAGAGAAAACTTGTTGTTAAGAAGTCCTTCAGTACTGGCTGGGACAAGGGTTGGAATAAAGGCCTAACTTCCATGTCCATTCAAATGGAGTTTGCCAGTCTCAAATACTTCCGAGATAGCTGGGTTGTAGCTCTTCAAGAGCTAAAGGTCTCTGAGGGTTCTGAGTTATTTCAGCGTCATACTCATGGTCCTCCTCCCTCTCCTGGCGAAGAATAAGAGGACGAAGCTGCGTTTGAGGAGTCTTCAATGATAGTTGGGGACCAAGTTCCTACTGTTGAACTTTGCTACGAGCAGTCCCAGCCAACCAACATTTCTACCAAGGAGCTTTCTCTTCCCTCCGATCAACCTACCTCCTCGTCCAAGCCTCCCAAAAAAATCTTAGGGAGCAAGGAAAAGGTGTAGAGTTGTTCGGGCTCTTTTCATTTTATTTTTTGTTAAATGTAACCTTGGGCCATGTACTTCTTTTCATGATGTAATAAAATTTAAAGTTTTGGTTGTGCATCCTAACTCCCTTTTTCTTGCTCTGATCTTATTATCAATCTATTTTATTCTTCTTGCTCTGTCTGCATTCTTATTGATTCTTTTTATATCTTTTCGTTACTAGTTTATCGTTAGAATGGAGCTCTTATCAGCCCAAGATACAAAACTGATGAAAAAATGTAACGACTACTTCAAGGCTGGCCATGCTGACCTGAATGAAGCTTAAATCATCGATATCCTCGGTACAGACACTTCTGAGCAAGCAGTAAAAGCATACCAGTATCTGAAATGCTTGCTCGACCGTGAAGTTACCAATAATGTGGAATATTATGAGATGATTGAAGACATCCAAGGTACCCTCGAGGAACTCCAACAACAGTACAAGGAGTCTACTGTCCTTTTGCACCAGGGATATGAGAAAAAGTATCAGCAACTAAGTGCTGACAAAGGATATAATAAGTTGGTCGCTACTTATGATATGAAGGAAAGGACTTTGAAGATCGAGGTTGAAGAGCATAGGCAGATCGCCAAACTATTAGAGCAAGAAAATAATAACTTGCGAGGAGAGATATCTCAGCTGAAATCTGCAGCATCTACCTCGGGAGCCTTAGTCCCTGTCAACAACGAGGGTTTCTCTTTCTTGGAGGTTGAAAATGCCAATTTGAGGTACGAATTGGAAATTTTAAAGAGGATTGGGCCTTCTACTTCCGCTCAGGGATGAGCAAGAGCTTCTCGGGGACGAGCAAGGACTACTCGGGTTACTGTTGAAGAAGCTAGAACGCAGACAGCCTTAGAGAATCAGTCCTTCCAGTTGATGGCGAAGAATCAAGCATTAGTTGAGATGTCTAAGAAGATTCAGACCTTCGACGAATAACTGGCTGCCCAAAATTCTGCCTTGGAGAATAAAACAAATCTGGTAAAGAATCTTCATGAGCAGTTAGAAAGGTTGATCTACCAGTTCCACAAGCAACCCAGAGAATTTTAGATGGCTGGTTACAATGAAGCTCTCTACCACCTTGATGACCGGATCCAGCAGTCGAACAACGAGGGGTACAAGTAAGGATGGCTGAATGACTTGGTTGTGCTTCAGTTGGAACAGGGTCACTATTTATGGGACTATTATGATCCTGGGTTATTTGATTTACCAGTGCCTCCATTTAAGCTTGGCATGAGTTGGATTCCTGCTCGAGCCATTCCTTAGTGCCTGATTTCGAAGTATCTCGGCGACTACAATCTTCACTCTAACTTCAAGATATATCACCCGGAGCACCTGCTTGATTGGACATCTATGATGAACGTTAAAATGCTCAGAGATTTGAACTTCATAAATTCCCCTTATGCCTTAGACGATCCTCCTGCTGGGGAAGGACCTGTTTCGAAGGCAGAAGGGAAAAAACCAATAGAATAGGATTTTTAATGTAACAATTTCTCATGTAATATGTAATTTGTTATCATCTTAATGAAAAACTTCTAGTTTTCTTTGCAATCTTGATTGTCATTGTAAAACATTTCTTTTATTCACTAATGAATGTGCATGTATATCTGTAAAAAGACAAAAATGTTTTGTGTTATTTTAAATTGCCGACCAATTATAGTTGGTGGAAATTTATTGTTGATTATCCTGAATTAGTGTTAATTATCTAACGACCAACCAGAGTTTATGATATTTTGTTTCCCGACCAACTTTGGTGGTAATTTAAAATGTCACAAGTAAAGAAATTCTGTTTATTTTTTTACTGTAGTGACTTATCACTTTTTAATTCTAAGCCATGAAATAACTTTCATCCCATGATCCTATTTCGTTTAACCAAATTTTACCGACCAACCTTAGTTGGTGGACTTTAATTCCCGACCATGCGTAGTTGGTGGATTTTTATTCCCGACCAAGCGTAGTTGGTGGATTTTTATTCCAGACCAACCGTAGTTGGTGGATTTTTATTCCCGACCAACGTAGTTGGTGGACTTTTATTCTCGACCAACCGTAGTTGGTGGATTTTTATTCCCGACCAACCGTAGTTGGTGGATTTTTTATTCCCGACCAACCGTAGTTAGTGGATTGTTGTTCCTGACCAACTATAGTTGGTGGATTGTTATTCCAGACCAACCGTAGTTGGTGGATTTTTATTCCCGACCAACCGTAGTTGGTGGATTGTTTATTCCTGACCAACCGTAGTTGGTGGATTTTTATTCCCGACCAACCGTAGTTGGTAGATTTTTTATTCCCGACTAATCGTAGTTAGTGGATTTTTATTCCCGACCAACCGTAGTTGGTGGATTTTTTTTGGTCTTGATGCGTAGTGTGTAGCACTAGTACTCCAAAAAAAATTTCAACAAAAGGAGAGAATTGAGCAAAACATCCACAACTTTATTGATATTGAAGAAAATTGCATTACATATGGATTGAACTACTGATAATATTTGCAAAGATGCTCTGCGTTCCATGCATTCTTAAACTCCTCTCCTTCTAGGGTTTCAATCCTATATGTCCCTGGTCGAACAACTTTTGTTACTCTGTAGGGTCCATGCCAGTTAGCCTCTAGTTTGTTGTTCTTTTGAATTACTTTCTTTAGCACATAGTCTCCTTCCTTCAGATCGCACTTCTTCACTCTCTTGTTATATAAGAGAGCTGTTCGTTGTTGGTATGCAGCATTCCTGATTGCTGCTTCTTCTCTAACTTCCTCGAGCATATCCAAATCTAATCTTCTCATCAAGTTGCTGATAGGAGAATTGAAGTTCAGCACCCTGTGTGTTGGGAGACCTAGCTCGACAGGTATAACAGCTTCACTTCCAAATGCCAGCATGTATGGAGATTCTCCTGTTGCTGCTCGTGGAGTAGTACGATAAGTCCACAGCACAGAATGCAGATCGTTGATCCAATTTGCCTTTGCATCATCCAGCCTTTTCTTCAAACCAATCAGCAGCGTTCTGTTTGTCACTTCAGTTTGTCCATTGTTCCGGGGATGGCCTGGTGCAGAGTGGGTTTTCAAAATGTTCGACTGAGGATAATACGCAGCAAACTCCTCATTGTCGAATTGGGTTCCATGGTCTGTGATGAATGCATGAGGAAGAACATATCTACAAATGATGCTCTTTCATATAAATTGGTATACCTTGTCATATGTCATATTGATAAGGGGCTCAGCTTCCACCCATTTAGTAAAGTAGTCCACCACGACCACGAGATATTTAAATATTCCCCTGGTCATTGGAAGTGGCCCGACCAAATCTATTCCCCACATAGCAAATGGCCAAGGGGATGTAATGGGTGCTAACAATGCCTGGGGAGTTCTTCTTATAGAGGAGAGGCGTTGGCATTTATCACATTTCTTGGCAAAAGCTATACAATCAGCCCTCATAGTTGGCCAATAGTATCCTTGCGTCATTATTCTTTGTAACAGCTTCCGACCTGCTATATGGGCTCCACGGGACCCTTCATGGACCTCTTCAATCAAGTTTCTCACCTCGGAGGGATGCACACATCTTTGCAATCCTGTTATAATTCCTCGTCTATATAGAATACCATTAGTCAGTACATAACGAGCAGTTTTAAACTTCAGTTTCTTGGCTGCGACTTTATCAGTTGGTAATGTCCCTTCCTCAATATATGCCCTAATAGGATCCATCCAAGATGGTCCTAAATCAAGGGTAATAAAGTTCATCATCAGATCTTTGTCTATGCTCCGACTAGCCAAAACTTCAATTGGGATTGTTCTTCGTAGCTCGGTGCGTGTGACTGAAGCTAATCGAGCTAAGGCATCTGCTCTTTCATTCTCCAATCTTGGTATTCTAGTTATCTGTACTGCAACCAGGTTTGATAAAATCTTCATTGCTTTTGCATGATATTTAATCATTAATTCTCCTTTGGCTGCATATACCCCCAGCATCTGATTTACGATCAATTGTGAGTCACTAAACACAATCACCTGTTCTGCCCCCATGGTTTTTGCTAAACTAAGACCTGCAATCATAGCTTCATATTCAGCCTCATTATTAAAAGCCTTGAATTGAAAGCGTAGAGCATATTCCACATCGATCTCATCCGGGCTGTTTAAAACAATCCTTGCCCCACAGCCTGTAACGCAAGATGAGCCATTTACATACAGATTCCATATAGGTACCTTGTCCTCAAATTTTTGATCGAACAGAGTTTCTTGACGGAATATTTGTTGCCTCCTTGTATCCTTCTCTAGAAATTCCTGTTGCTCATTAACCATCCTCTCTTGCTCGTCAACCGACCTAAGTTGGTCAGGGTTTAAATCTGATGATCCTGTTACATCCACAGGTTGGTCGGTATTAAGATTTTGCTCCTCGGGGGTGTCAAGATAGGTGAACTCTGCTATAAAATCTGCCACTGCTTGCCTTTTAAGCGATGATCTAGGCTCATAAACTATATCATATTCACTAAGCTCTACTGCCCAGTACATCAATCTCCCTGATTTTTTGGGTTTGTGAAGAGCTTGCTTCAATGGCATATCAGTATACACCACTATGGAATGAGCTTGGAAGTACGGCCTCATTCTCCTACTCGCCTCGATCAATGCTAGTACCAACTTTTCCAGTCTTGGATATCTGATTTCTGCTCCTCAGAAAGCCTTGCTAGTTTAATAGATCGGTTTTTGCACCCCATCCTCCATTCTTATCAATACCAAGCTAACTGCATTCTCTGAAACTGCCAGATACAAAAACAATCTTTCTCCCATCACTAGCCTGGACAACAGTGGAGGTGCTCCCAAGTATTTCTTCAACTCTTGAAAGGCCTTCTCACATTCATCATTCCATTCAAATGTTTTTCGGAGTGTTTTTAAGAATGGGAGGCATCTATCAGTTGCTCGTGATACAAATCTATTAAGTGCTGTAGCTCGCCCTGTGAGACTTTGCATTTCCTTCTTCGTCGTTGGAGATTGTAGTCCCAATAGAGCCTTGATCTTTTCAGGGTTTGCTTCGATACCTCATTGGTTGATAATATACCCGAGGAACATGCCTTTTCGTACTTCGAATATGCAATTGGTAGGGTTCAACTTCATTTGATATTTATCTAGTTGATCAAAGGTATGGCCTAAGTCAATTAGATGGTCAGCAGCTCTCTTGCTCTTTGTTAGCATATCATCAACATAAACTTCCATATTGTGACTGATTTGCTCTGCAAACACCTTGTTCATCAGCCGCTGATATGTTGCACCTGCATTTTTCAATCGAAAAGGCATAACATTATAACAATAAGTTCCCCTTGGGGTAGTAAAAAAAGTACTCTTCCTATCTTCAGGTTTCATTTTAATCTGGTTATAACCAGAATAAGCATCCATGAAGCTCAACAGCTCGTGTCCTGAGGTAGCATCCACTAATTGATCAATTCGGGGCAAAGGAAAATGATCATTTGGGCATGCCTTATTGAGGTTGGTGAAGTCTACACACATCCTCCACTTGTTGTTCTTCTTCTTCACCATCACCACATTTGTTAACCAGTCTGGATATTTGACATCTTTAATAAAGAAATCTTTCTAGAGCTTCTCGACCTCCTCTTGTATAGCTTGGTTCTTCTCGGGGCTGAACACTCTTCTTTTTTGCTTCACTGGCTTGATCTCCTTATTCACATTGAGCTCGTGACATAAGAAATTTGGGTCTATTCCTGGCATGTCCTCATGACTCCAAGCAAAAGTTTATTTTCTGCTTTTTAGGAAAACTATCAATTCCTATTTTAGTGAGGCATCCAACGACGAACCTACTTGAGTTGTTCGTTCCGGGTGCTCGTCGTCCAAAATGACATTTTCAGTAGCTTCCACCACCTGACCTTTCACGAGTTGCGACTCGTCTCTAGGATCCAATGTTTCAATCTCTGCACCTTCATCCACTTGATAGGTAGTAGTCTTTTTCCTAGATTCCTCCAGTTCTTCCTGTTCGGCAGATGAATAATAGCATTCTCGCGCTACTTTTTGGTCACCCTTCACAACTCCTACTCCGAAATTGGTTAGAAATTTAGGCATTGATGTACAGTAAATGGTACCGCTTTGAAATTATTCAAACCCACCCCTCCCATGATGATATTGTAAGCTGATTGGACATTCTTATCCATCACAAAGAAGCATACTCTTTCTATTCGACAAGCAGGCCATGTACCGATGAACATGTCCAACTTGATCGTCCTAAGTGGGAAAACTTTCTCGCTAGCAAACTGAGGAGGGGCTTGTGATATGGCTCTAACTAAGGCAACTTTAGATTTAAGCTATCAAAGCATGAGTAGAACATGATATCCACCGAGCTACTATTATCCACTAGTACTCTTGAGATCATTACTTCCTTCATCCTCATTTTGATCACCAATGGATCATCATGAGGATATAGGACACCTGCGAGGTCATTCTTGGAGAAACCGATGACCAATTTTTCTTTGTTTACCTTCCTCGAGCGATCATCCTCAGCTAGATTTATTCGTTGGATATATGAACAAGCTTGGGCCTCATTGAGGTAAGCTTTTCTCTCTGCAGTAAGGTCTCCACCTCCTGCATCTCTACCTGTAATAACATTACAATCAAATGATCCAAAACTAATTGAAAATACCTCACATTCTGGTTGTCTTGGTCTTTTGGGGAGATCAGGGTCATCTTCTAGATCTTCTTCATGATCTCTTTTCTTATTTTCTTCTGCTCGATGAGGAGATCTAGACCTCTGTCTTTCTCGGTCATTGCTTCTTCCTTCATTTCTACGATCAACATACTTGGTCAGCTTTCCTCGTCTAATGAGTGCTTCGATTTCATTTTGAAGAGCTATGCAATTTTTGGTCGTGTGACCATGATCTTTATGGAACTCGCAATATTTGGCCTTATTCCTCTTGTCAGGATCTGTCTTTATTTTCTCTGTCCAGTTTAGCTCTTCGTTGTTCTTGATTTCTTCAAGAACATGGTTTATGTCTACTTTCAAAGGAGTATAGTTTTCAAACTTCTTCAGCATTTCCCATGATGGTTTTGCTTTTGACTGCTTGTCACCACCATTGTTCTTATGCTCTTTCTTTTTAGTCTTATCAGCCTCCACCTTGGTCTTTTTGGTGTCCATATTCTTCTTTGCAGCCATAGTTCTGACATGGTCCTAGGTGGATCTTTGGCCAAAGTGTAGAACAATTTATTGGGCAACAACCCACTCATTAAAGCAGTAATCGTTGTCTTTTCCTCGTAATCAATAACTTCGAGCTTCTCGTTATTGAAACGAGTTATATAATCCTTGGTGCTCTCACCTGCTTTTTGTCTAACACTTAACAAGTGTGCTACTCGTTTAACTGGTTTTGCTCCAAAATAGAAATTTCCAATGAAGAGCTCGGCTAGTTGAAAGAAAGTTGAAATCTTCCCCCGAGGAAGATTATTGTACCATATTTGAGCAGATCCGGTAAGAGTTCCCGAAAATGCCTTGCATCTTATCTCATCTGGCATGGCATAGATGTCGGCAGCAGCTTGATATTGTTCTATAAGAAGGACAGGGTCAGTTTTTCCATCATATTTAGGAGTCACAATAGGTGCTTTGAACTTCGATGGTGTGGGAAACTCCACAATCGCCTAGATAAAGGGTGTCCCTTGGACAAAATTTCTCTGTAGAGGATTCTTAGCCTTAACCATCTCCCCTAGTCTATCCTCTAACCTTTGAATAGAGCCTTTACATGCATCATTTCCCTCCTCGGGCTTGTTGGTTCGAGCAACTGATCGTGTGGAATCTGCTTCCTAGGATCTATCATGATGAGTAGTTGGTCGTGTTTGGGCAAAACCCTCCCTTAGATCGGATGGTCATCGAAAGCTCCTCGACACAGCCTTAGGAGGACTTTCATTCCTCCTTGGGCCCAAACGATCAAAAGGAGAGGCCCTACTTAATCTCTCCAATGCACTAGTCCTTTCTGGAGAGAGAGTGACATTTTGTTCAGTATCTGTGGCTCGTACTAATGAAGTTCGACCCGGTTGATAAGAAAAATTATCAGATCTCTCAGTACGATAGGAATCGGTATGCCTAGTACACGAAGAAGGTAAACAAGTGTATCTTTGAACGCTTCGTTGTCCTGAATGGGTAGATACTCCACCCTGGATAGTTTTCGTGAGTTGTCGCATAGTTTCTTGCATGGCCGTTTGGCCCTCGGCCAAATTAGCCATTATTCCAGTCAGATCTTGGACATTTGGAGGAGCAGATGGATTTGGGGGCTTTCCAGAGTTTCGATTGCTGGATTCAAGATTATCAGCCATTAGTGATGAATTGTTTTTGGTGAAAAACGATAATTATAGTCATTTCCCACAGACGACGCCAATCTGTTGATGTAAAAGATTAGACTATCTCTAATTTTTCAATCACAGATAAAAGTAAATAAGATAAAAGAATTTTAAAGTGGTTCAACCTTTAAAGAACGACTTACGTCCACCATTTTGTTATTGCTGATTGTTTGTTTGGAATTCTTGATAACAGGTTTTACCAAGAAATTCCGAGTCCCCTTACAATGAGGATGATACAATGTATTTATAACCCTGAGGCTGTAAATGTGAAAGTGTAATACATAGCTGCCCAATAGGCGTGTACATCTGTATGATAATAATAAGCATTTAATGCGTAGTCAATCTGTTGGTTATCCGGATATGAATGCTCTGTACGAGATGCAGCTCGGACCGCCTAAGTAGCTTGGTATACATAAGTTGCTCGATAGAATAAAGTTCCTCGGAGAGCACTTGTTGCTCGGAGTGCCACAGTTGGTCGGGAAGATCGAGCTCCTCGTAGCCAAGGTGTTGTTCATAAATATTTGCGAATGCCATGTAGACTGACACGTGTATCCATTTAATTGATCCACTTCAGCAGACTAAATTTGGTATCAACACTGAGTATGAAAGCGGTTATCCTGACAGTGAAGCATTGTAGCATTAAGAACATCTGCATACGTGCATAATGAAAGATTCCCCAATAAATGCTGACGAATCTTATAGTTTAACCCATCAGTGAACATTAATATTCTCCTCACCTCAGTGGGTACCACTGCTAGTACAAAGTTAGTTAGTCGTATGAATTCTTGCTCGTATTTTGCCACCGTATTCTCTCCCTGTTTCAAATTAAGAAGTTTCCTCCTCATCTCTGTCTGGATGGCGGAAGGAAAATACTTCCCATCAAACCGTATCCTAAAGTTTTGGATAGTCATTATGTCTTTATCCTCCATAGTGGTCGTAGCTTCCCACCATTGAAAAGCTTCCCCTAATAACTTGAATGTGGCTAGTATTTGACGTTGAACCTCAGTACATTCGAGCATTCTCAAGTGCCATTGGATATCTTTCTTCCATTGGCTAGCAGTCACAACATCTGATCCTCCCTGAAACTCAGGTGGGTGCGCCTTCTGAAAGGCATCCCTCGCTCGTTCCCATGCAGTAGGAAAAACTTGCCCTTGCGCGGGTGGCACAACTGGTGCCGGTGCTGGAGCCTGCTGAACAGCAGCTAGAGCTGCATTGACTGCCTGAGCGATAATTGCAACAACTTCTGCCGCAGTCATCTTACCATGAGTTGGGGTGGGCTGAGGTACACATCGAGGAGGCATCTGAAACGAGAGAACACTATCAGTATTTGATATAACAAAATAGCTGAAGAGCGTAAGCGTACACATAAAAGCAATAATCCTACTCATAGGGATCTACATCAAAGAACGTTAAGCTGAAAACACAATAAGTCGTACAGATCCTAAAGGACACTAGAACCTGAAGCTCTGATACCACCTGTAACACCCCGCCTAATTAAATACCGGGTGGCCAGTCCCATACCAAATTAAAATAGAATATACAGTTGGCTCATTCTTAGCGTCACTGTCGAAAACATTTACAACTCATCCAATACCCAATTAAGCTGGTGTTAAAAAAAACTTTCCAAATTTTAATTCAACAAAATCCATTTCTAGTTTAAGAATAACACAACACACTTTATTCTACAACATTGATAACCGAACAGTTAACACAAAAGAATTTGAATGCAACTGGAATAAACATTCCCAAATAATATTAATTCAATACAGTAATCCATCAATAGTAAATGTATTAAAACAACATGACTACAAGAGTATTTAACCCCGATAGGAAAAGATAACTGAGTCCTTTGGGCGACATGCCCTAACTAAGAAATCACTGTGAATCAAAAGAAGATAAGTGTATAAGCAATACTCCATAGCTCCATAGCTCGTCAAAATCAACTAAGGTTGGCATCTCTGCCGCTGGACACCTGATATAGAAGATACAATAGAAAAGAGAATATGTAAGGAAATGGGTCAGAGCCCGATTGTGAAAATGATTTATAAAACAGAAAGTATTTAACAAGTGCAATAAAGCATTTATTATGTACATGTTAGCATCCCACTCTCACTTGATATTCTCACCTCTCAACTAGAGTTCACACTTAACGTTTCCTATTAACCTCCTAGTTAATGGTTCCTCGTTTCTAGTTTCCAAAACATGATTCCATTCCCATATCATAACCCCGTATGTCCCATACCATACGTCAAATAATCATTCAGTTACGTTATTCATTTATGGATTAAGCTTTTCAATTCTTTAAGAATAGACATTCATTAACTTAATTTCATTATTTTTCTCAATTCACCGTTATCTACAATTATCACCGTAGATAGATTAAATTACTATATACATTCAGTCATTATATATATATATATATATATTCATATATAATACTGCACCCCGAGTCACAGCTGCGGTGCAATGCATTACTCTGCTATCACGTCCGATCATCGATGGTCGCCGAATGGGGGACTAAAGGTTCGGTAAAGATTCCTCGAACCACAAACAACAACATACAAGTTGGAGGCGAACATAGTTCTCGTATCCATGGGTCACGCACATACCTACGTACCCACAGTCAGCGGACTTATCAACTCCCCGATAAGTCTTGCATAGACCTATGTTCTCGAGCGACAAATCAAAGATCCCATGGATTCATCAGGATATGACTGCCCTCAAGCGCAAACCTCCTGTCGATAGCAAGTAAGCTAGGTATGTCATACACATAATCATCAATCAATCAAATAGGCATTATCATACCTATGTTATACAATCAACAAGGTACTTACATTACCCTAAGATAGTTCCCATACATAGTATTATATCTTTTTAAATCCCACGTATTAAAATATCATAACCTTACTTTGTAATTTAATTATCCCCGAGCCTCACTCAATATTCAAGGTTCAAATAGGTTTTTCCTCAACATATATTCAGTAAGGAGTCACTAATATCCTACTGGTCCATATCGTCATATCTCCCGAATTACTACGAATTAAACTCTCCCTTTAGTTAAGGTTAAAACCAATAATTTCCAATCGCTTATAATCACATCTTCTACCACTTAGAGTTAAAACCTCTTGTAAACTTAAGGATACCCAGGTGTTATATTAAATCACCCCTACTGGTCCTATTTTTAACCCTCATGCATTCCAATTAGAATCTAACAAATGACTCTAGCAACCGAAATCTCTTTAAATTAATTATCATTATTCTAATAAATTAAATCCTAATCAAATTAATTCAAATCTTAACTAGGGCTTACTGATCTTTTCTAAGTCCCATAATATCCAATTAATAATCACCAAAGATCTATAAAAGGTTTGGGATAAGAATCAGTATTAAAAGGAAACAACTTTAGAAATTTTGGGGAGGTCGATCGATCGAAGGCAGGGGGTCGATCGATCGATCGATCAGGTAACAGCCCAGTTTTTCTGCATTTCTGCAACTACGGGTTTAGCCATTTTTGATCATTCAAATCTTCATATTAACTTCCCAAATGACTTATAATCTCTACTACATGATATATCAACATATATGAATGATTTCTAATGCTCTAATCATCCTAGAATCATCAAGAGATTGAATTAAAAGCATGTTTATCTCCTCTTTTGGTAGAAAATTATCAACATATTATCTTCAAGAACACATCAATGGTTTCCAGAATTTCTTCAACAGACTCTTGATTATTTCTTGGATTACTAACTACCTACAAAATGAGTTTGATTCTTGTATATTTTCAGTTTCCAGAATTCCATTTAACAACTCCATTATTTCTTCCAAACATGAAAAATCATCTCTTTTAATAACTATTCTAACATGGACAATATACAAACTTAGATTGCCATTATCAGACACTTGCCTCTACTGAAGGTCTGATCCTTTGGTGTAGTATATCTCCCTTCTCCGGTGAACCTCCGGTGGTGGTTGGTGGTGGTGACCCTTGGTCTTTGTTCTTCTCCTTCCCAAGTAAGCTTTTCCCTTCCCAAGAAACCTTTCACTCTCTCTAGGAAGATGACTTCTCTATTTTGTGTAGAGGAGATGAATAACCCACGTACACTTAATCTCCAAATACTTACAATAGGACAAAATCTAAAATCACTATTCACCCCCTTGTAAAAATGACCAAAATGCCCTTTTGGGTTGTCTTTTCATTTCCAAATGACCCGAGAGACTCAAAATTAACATCCAAATAGACTTTTCTGACTATTTCGACCCTTTCGGACGCAACGACGCAGTCGAAATGCCTATAAGGTCGATAGAAAATAAATTTCCTTTTTAATTTAACAAATTAGTCCAGACACGTCCCATACCGCGTCCGACTAAAAATCCAAACTACTGAATTGAAAACACACCGCCATATCAATAGCATCTCATTCATATATTACCTAAATATCTTTAAGTAATATTTAGAATTACACATTTTAATATCCACAATTCGGATAAAATCCAAATGAATTAATTAATAATAAAATTCAATTAATTCATTAATTTAAAATATAACTCATTTTAAAAGTCATTAAAATCAGAGGGGTATTACATTTTGCATAAATGAAAACCTAATTAATAATTGAATTTTCTAAGGTTCATGGCATTCCACGACCTTGGTACTAGTGTGCCATCTACTTCTTCTAAGTGATAAGTTTTGCTACTTCCATTTGATGTTATTATATATGGGCCCTAGTAGTTCGGTGCCAATTTTTCATCTGAAGGCTTCTTCCCCATTGGTAGTAAATTTCTGAGTACCATGTCATTGATGTGGAATTTCCTAACTTTGACCTTCTTATCATTTTGCTTGGCCATCTCTTTTTGGTAAGCGTGTAGGTGTACTAGAGCTTATTATCGTTGTTCTTACTTTAAATCCAACTTGTGAGTTATTCATTCATCATTCTGACCATCTTTAAAAATATCTGACGTGGGAGTTATGAGATCCATATCCAGGGGGAAGAATGCCTTTATTCCATAAGTTAGATATGATGGGGTTTCCTTGTTCGACCTCTTTAACATTGTCTTGTAGGTCCAGTGGACAAAAAGGAGTTCATCCACCCACCTTCCCTTTAAGATTTCCAGTCGGCACTTTATTCCTCAAGCAAAGTGTTATTATTGATCTTGACCTGGTCATTGCATTAAGGAAATATGACTGATTCATAGTGGATCATGATTCCATGTTAATCATAAAATTCCCTAAAGATGTCGTTGTAAAAATGTATTCCATTGTCGGTGACCAGTGCTCTTAGAATCCCAAATCTCCTAATAATGTTTATCCCTACGAATCATCAAGCATCTACATCTCTGATATGGGTGAATGGCTCTACCTCCACCCACTTCGTGAAGTAGGCAATAGTAGTTATCAGGTATTTCTGAGTGGGTTTAGGTCTCCGATTGGCTGCTTGATGATTGGGGATAACTTCTGGCATTTGGCACACTTTCGGATGTACTGAATAACATCCTTATGCATAAAAGGCCACCAATATCCCTAAGAGATTGTCCTATGAGTGAATGACCTTCCACCTGTATGATTTTCGCAAGTAACTTTGTGCATCTCATTAATAATTCCTTCCACTTGACTTGGATGGGTGCATTTGAGTAAAGTACCAGTGAATAATTATCATTGAAATTTGTCTTCAAAATTAAGGCAGAACCTTATCGATTGGATCTTCAACTTGTGAGGATATATATTGTCTAGTCGTAGATTTCCATTCTTCGTAAAAACGATGATGACATCCATCCATGATGGTACTAATTGGGTATGCATGACATCTAAAACTAGATCTTACTCGTCAGTACTATGCCTATTTATGTACTCTACTTTGATTGTTCTCTTTAAGTCGGTGTCAATGGAAAATTCCATAATACCTAATGAATCCGAATAGCTATTGTTGTTGCTTGGTAGCTTCTTTACTGAAGACGACCTAAAGATTTTGAGAAGTTTCCTTACTTTATCCCATGAGCATCATGGGATCTCTGACTTCATACTCATCGTTGAGTTAATTTGCGATTAGACTGTAATAACTTATTGCTACGTGATTGGCTCCTAGATTGATCTCCCGTTACAAATCGTGGATTATGGCTTCATATTTGGACTCATTATTAAATCCTTTGAATCCTAGTTGAATTGTTTGCTCTATAAGGCAGCCTTGTGTCATGAAAAATATGATCCCGAGTCCGATACCACGTTCATTAAATGGATAATTAATAAATAATTTTCATCTTTGATTCCCTTCATTGACGACTAGTGATTATAATATTGGATTCAGTTCATCCTCCTTTCCTGGCAGTGATACTGAAAATTTGATAACAAAGTCGTCCAGAATCTTCCCTTTGATGGCGATTCATGACTTATACTTGATGTTGAACTGCGCAAGCTACAAGGAAAATTTTGTCATTATGTTGTAAAAATTTACCTTTTTGATAACTTCATTTAACAGATAAGTCTTGGGGACAACTATCGTGTAAGCGTCAAAGTAGTGTCCCAGCTTTCTGATTATTGTCATTAGTGCCACGACCATCTTCTTGATATGCATATGACTGGTTTTCACCTCAAGGAGAGTAGGGTTGACATAGTAAATTGGCAGTTGTTCTCTATTTTGCAATCACACTAGTATTGCATTGGTCGCATGTTATAAGACACCTATGTATAGATAGAGATCTTCTCCGATAATAGGAGTTTACAGCAAGGGAGGATATCCCAAGTGCTTTTGAATTCCTTCAAGTACCTGATCATAGTCTTTTGTCTAGACAGATGATCTAGCCTTCTTCAAGGCTTGGAGGAAAGCTCGACATTTTTTTGATGACCTAGATATGAATTGGTTCAGTGCGACTAGCATCCAAGTGAAGCATGCACGTCCCTAATGGTAATCAGCTTTCTGATATCATGTAGAACCTTGATATGATCAGGATTTTCCTCTATCCCCATTTGCATCACTAAGTATCCTAGAAACTTATCGGATATCACACTGAAGACACATTTAAAGGCGTTCAGATTCATCTTGTACTCTATGGGTATCTTAAAAGTATTTGTCAGATTCGTAATATGGTCAGATACGTTTTTTCTCTTAACAAGCATGTCATCAATGTATACCTCCATAGTTGCACCAATATACTTCTTAAACATCTTAGCCACATGACGTTAGTATGTGGCCCTAATGTTCTTCAGACATAATGGCATTAATTTGTACCAGTAAAGCCCCAAGGTTATGATAAATGAGGTTTTCTCCGAATCTGGGCTGAATAGTGGTATCTGATGATACCCAGATTACGCGTCCATAAAACTCATACACTAATTCTTGTCCATTGAATCCACGAATTAATCAATTCGGAGTAGTGGAAAACTATACTTGGGGAAGTTCTTATTGAGATTGGTGAAGTCTATGCACACACTCCACTTTTCGCTCTTCTTCTTGACCACGATGCTGTTGGATATCCAATCCAGGAATTGAAATTCTATGATAGAACTAACTTGAAGGAGGTTTTCGATTTCACTTTCCACGGATGTAACCTTCTCTAGTGCTGACTTCATTGTCTTTTGTTTGATTGGTCAGATAATCGAATCCACTTGTAGATGATGACAAACGATATTTGAATCTATACTTAGGAGATCATAAGGTTTAAAAAACATTTATGTTGGTTCTGAGAAGTGAATGAGTTTCTCAGCTTCTTCCCAGGGTAGTTCTAATTCGATCAGAAAGGGTTTGTCCGATTGAGATTAATCTAGAGGAGCGGTGATGAATTCATTTATTACTCATTTGGTGAGGGACATCTTAGTTTCTTTAACCCTCGGATGAATGCCCTTTGGTTTCTACTTGGGTTAGTATTCCTTTGAATCATCATTATTATGATTCTTCTTAGACTGATTTTGCTTTGTCTTTATGGAAGTTACGAAGTAACAGTGAGTCGCTACCTGGTCTCCCCTCATCACCTTCCCTGATCGCTCAAACATTTGAGGTCTTAGGAAAAGGATAAAGGGACGACCCTCATAGTATGGAGCCAATCTCTTCCCAAAATGGCATTGTAAGATGATTCTAACTGGATAATATAGAACTATATCTACCGATTGATTGGTCCGACCTTAACTAGCAGGTTAATCTTCCTCAGATGGGTCTTTAAGTTTTTATTAAGACAGAATAGTGGCCCAACCTTGGTATCCATATCCTGAATAGTGCACCAAATCTTAAGCAAAAAATTGAGATACATAATCTCTAATGAGCTCCCTTGAACGACCAGAATTCTCTTGTCATCAAAATTTGCCACCCGCGGGGTTAGGACCAAAGCATCTTTGTGCAGTATATTCACATCGACTACGTATTCATTAATGAACATGATGACCTGATCAAAGTATGTCTTTGCATTCCTTTTTGGATAGAATGGGTTTGGAAACTTCACTTGAAATGCCTCATGGATGAAAGTTATAATCTTCACCCTTTCCTTAATTTTCTTGCTAGTATACTATAAAGGATCGGTGTAGTCGTGAAGGGCAATGACCATTCCTATAGGCAAAGATAGTCTTCCTTCATCACAACACTCACTTTTGTCGAGGACTTGGTATTATCTCTATCAATATATTACTTGAGGTTTCGAGCATAAACGATATCCTCTAAGTGTTTATTGAACATCTTAGAGTTATTTATGAGGTATCCATGGTCCTGGTGATAGGTTCACTTGAGATTGGTATATATGCCTCCACGATCACTGGCTATCTTAGTTGGTCTCTTAAAGTATGACTTGTCTCTGATCTTTAAAATCATCTTATTTATAAGATCTTTAGAGAAACTCGCCACAACTTGGAAACTAATTTCGTTTGTTTGCGGCTTGGATCGTCCCTTACTAGTGTCATTCCATGGCCCATTCTTCACTAGAGCAGACTGATTTCCTCCCTTGGAGGTCTTCTTTGGGTTAATGTTCTTTGACTGCTTATAACTCTGGTCATCCAAAACCTCTACGGTGATGAGTTTTCCCTCAACCTTAGCATATTTTTTAATACATTCCATTAGAACGTCTATAGTTGACATCGAATTCTTAGTCAAGTATTATTAAGGATCGACTAATCTGGAAAGACAGAACTTAAAGGATAAAATATCTAGTTGTCCATTGCATTCATCAATCTCATTTAATAGCTCCCATTACTATTGTGCATATTGCCTAAGGGGTTCTCCTTTCTTCCTTATCAGAGAAATCAATGAATCGACCTCCTTGACCACTTTGTTAATAGCAAAGAAGCGAGTCGTAAACTATTCGGGTAGCTCTCTAAATGAGTAGATTAACCTAGTGGACAGTTTATGAAACCACTTTAGGCCGATCACTCCTAAAGTTGAGGGAAAGACTCGTCACATAAGGGCATCAAAGACATCATTTATCGGTAATGCCTGATATGATGGGAAGGGTTCGCCTTTCGGTCATAAATTGTGATCTTTGAAATGGAGAATTTCTTCAATGGCTTTAAGGTTTCTATTTCCATAGTGAATGGTGAGGCAAAACTATGCCCCAACGCTCTTCTAGTGGGTCTTTTGGAGTTCATGCCAAATTTAGATTCAGTCTTCCCTCGAATTCCTTTTTTATGATGCTAAAAAGTTTGTTACTCATAAATTTATTTGGCGTCACTCTGGGGTGAGCCGATATGCTGCTATGTGCAGACTTAACAGGCTAAACTGGTGGACGGTTATGGCTAATACAATTGTGATTCGGTGAGTGATTGATACGTTGCAGGTTACAATACATCACGCGGGGATCCTCGGTCTGGAAACCCTACCAGTATGGTTTGATTTGTTGTTCCTCTGGGAACGGATCCTCATACTTCAGCGTTGTTTCAGATTATGAGAACTGGAGTTACACTCTCCTGATTGTCTCGTTAACTGCCTTCTTAGGCGAGAAATCTCTTCATCACGATTATTCAACCTTTCTTCGTAAATACTAAATGATCGTGATGCTATTCTCCTCATAGGTTACTGATAGGAGGGACTATAGCTTTGGAGTCTAGAACTAGACCTTTTGAGCAAATTTCCCCTCGACCTCGATCGCCTAGGAGGCAAAGGGGATCTTGCACTAGTTTTTTCCCTTTTAAAAACTTGTACCGTAGACTGGGTACAAATTTTGGTGTATGAACGATGAGACCGGATGTTTCACAGTGGTGAGAATTCAGAACTTTATCGTAGACATTAGGGGTGCACAGAAAAACCAAAAATCCGAAAATCCAAACCAAACCGATGGCATTGGTTCAGTTCGGTTCAGTCTTTTTAATCAATGGTTCGGTTCTGGTTTAAAAAAAATGATACTTCGGTTCGGTTCTCAGTTCCGGAGAAAAAAAACAATCCAAACCGAACCGGACCCGAACCAATCCGGCACCAAACCGACTATATATATATATATATATATATATAATAAGAAAAACCCTAGGCATAGGCATATAAATACTTTAGGCTCTAAAGCCTTTAACACAATTTCAGTCGCCTCTCTACTCTCTCTCTTTCTCTGCTCTCCCTCTCAAGAAGAAGACAAGCTCTACTCTTAAATACTCAAGTCTCTAACACTGAAAGAAGAAGAAGCCAAGATCTTCTCTATTCTAAACATAAAATTGGTATTTTTTTTTTCGGATTTTACATGTATTTTTCATTTTCATTTTATACACAAATAAATAATACTGATTTCGGTGGTGTTTCGGACCTGATTTCTTTTTTTTTAACCTGATCTCGATTACAAAATACTAATTTCGGTTACGGATTTTACATTTTTTTTTCATTTTCATTTTATACACAAACAATACAAATTTCGGACGTGATTTCATTTGTTTTGGACCTGATCTCATTCTTAGTTACGAAAACAATACTGATTTCGGACCTGTTTTCGGTTATGAAAAACAATGCTGATTTTTTTTCATTTTCATTTTATACATAAACAATACTAATTTCGAACCTGATTTCATTTTTTTTACCTGATCTCATTCTCACTCATGATAACAATACTGATTTTGGTCCTGATTTCGGTTACGAAAACAAAACTGATTTTTTTTATTTTCATTTTATACACAAACAATATTGATTTCAAACCTGATTTTGTTTTTTTCGGACCTGATTTCATTGGCCGCGGCTGCATGATCACCATCTCACATAATGTTTTCATTCATTTTCTGAGTTAAGAAACTTTTTTTTCATTTTCTAAGTTACAAACTTTTTTCCATTCGCAATATACAAACTTTTTTCCGTTCTGAATACTTTAAAAATTATCTTTGAATACTTTTTTCAGTATAATTTCTTGGTATGTTTTTAATTTGTTAGTCTAGATCTAGATTCATTTATTTTCATTATTTTTTTCAGGTGTCAAGTATGGGTGACAATACAAATCCATCTCATAATGCACCTGCTTCAACTGACCAAACAAATGCAACACCTCCTGTTATATCCCAAGCACCATCATCAGCTCAGGTAACTTCTAAAAAAACCCTATAAATCTGATGTTTGGGACCATTTCAATAAGGTTCAAAATGAATATGGAAGTAAACCTAATAAGGTTTTGTGTTCTTATTGTTCAACTGAATATGCATATTCTAGTCAAAATGGAACTAGCACTTTGTAGAAACACTTGTCAAAATGTAACCAGTATCCCTTAAATGATAAGAAACAAAAGATCTTGGCTTTTCAAAAAGATAAGAATTAATGTCAAGAAGAAGAAAGCAAACTCATTTCTTGGAAATTTGACCAACAATTATGTCATGATGCACTTGCTAAAATGATTATCATAGATGAGCTACCATTTAAGTTTGTTGAGCATGAGGGTTTTTAGATTTTTATGGCCATTTGTCAACCAATGTTTCAAAATGTGTCATGCACTACAATAGCCAGGTGTTGTTTGGATTTGTATGTTGGTTTAAAAAAGGATATGAAAAAAGCTTTGAGCATTGCAACAAATCGAATTTGTCTCACCACCGACACATGGACTTCTTTGCAAAACATGAGTTACATGGTACTTACGACCCATTTTATTGATTTCAATTGGAAATTGCATAAAAAAATTCTGAACTTTACCGTCATTCATAGTCATAAGGGTATTGCAATAGGACAAGCCATTGAGTCGTGCTTACTTCAATGGGGCATAGAAAAAGTTGTTACATTGACCATTGATAATGCGTCTTCAAACGATACCGTAATTGGTCACTTGAAAAGGAAACATTAAAAAAAATGCTTTTGTTTTAGATGGAGAGTTTTTTCATATGAGGTGTTGTGATCACAATTTAAACTTGATTGTGAGAGATGGGATGAAAGAGGTGGAATCATCCATCGCTAGAATTCGTGGAGCAGTGAGGTACGTTATGAGTTCACCCCAAAGGGAAACACAATTTCAAACTAGTTGTATTCAAGAAAAGTTGCCCTTAAATACCACACTTTGCCTTGATATTCCTACGCGGTGGAAATATACTTACCTCATGTTAGAAACATCAATTAAGTTTCAAAGGGCATTTGAAAGGATGGTGGATGATCATGAAACAACTTTTGCTTCCGATCTTAAGGAAGGTGCTCCTATTGATAAAGATTGGAAAAATGCAAGGGTTTTGGCAAAGTTTTTGAAAGTTTTTTATGATATTACTAAACATTTTTCAGGGTCTTTATATGTTACCGCCAATCATTATTTACATGATATTTGTGCAATTGAGGCACTTTTGTCCCAATGGAGCAAGAATAGTGATTTGACATTGAGTATAATGGAAATCAAGATGAAGGAAAAATTTGATAAGTATTGGGGGAACATTGATAAAATTAATATGATGTTATTGATTGCGGTGGTGTTAGATCCTCGTTACAAGTTGAAATATGTGAAATTTTGTTACTAAAAAATGTATCACTTTGAAAAGGTTAATGATTTGGATATGCGAATTAGAGACATTTTGACTAGAATGTTCGTTCATTATCAAATGCTTGAAAGTATGGGTTCCCACTCAATAAGACTAACTCAAAGTTCAAATGAAATGGAGGTTGGTCAATTTGGTGAAGTTGTGGAAGACGATGAAATGAAATCTCTTCAATCATAATTTTTTCAACGATTAGAAAAAGAAGAAAATTTTGATGTAAAATCCGAGGTTGATTGATATTTAGAAGATGTGGAAAAGGATGTGTCCAACTTTGATATTTTAAGTTGGTGGAAACTCAATTCGACTAGGTATCTGGTTCTCTCTTTAGTTGCAAGAGATGTTTTGGCTATTCCGGTATCCACGGTTGCTTCGGAATTGGCTTTTAGCATGGGTGAACGTGTACTTGATCAATTTCGAAGTTCATTAACTCCTAGAATTGCGGAGTGCTTAATATGTGCCCAAGATTGGTTACGTTCATCACCAATTCCTATAAATGTTGAGATGAGATTGGATGAAATGAGTGATCTTGAGTCCGGTAAGTTAACATTATTTGTTATTAAACATTCTCATTAAATATTTATTTTGTTATTAAATGTTCTCATTATATATTTGTTCTTTATTTCAGTCAGAAGATCCCGATCTTATTAATGTGTTCTCAAAGTATTAAGGTAAATGGCGATGTTTTTAACTTCTTCTTTTATTACATATTTATTTTTAGGTGTGCTTATTTTATGTTAATTTTATTTGTAGTTAAATGGTGTTGTTTGGAAGCTGTTTGGGGGATGTTTGGGTGCTGTCTTGGATACTGTTTGGGTGCTGTCTTGGGTGTTGTTTGGGTGTTGTTTTTAAGCTGTCTTGGGTGCTGTTTGGAACCTATTATTGGTGCAGTTTGGAATCTGATTAGGTGTTATTTTGCTGCTGTCATGGTGCTGATTTTTGTTGTTTGTGCTGTTTTTTAAGGACTTTTAGTGTTGCTATGTAATGATCCATTTGGATGTTGTTTTATGACTTTTAGAGTTGTTTTAATGATTTTTCTTGAAGTGTAATGTGAACTTTATGTTTTTTTTTTCAAGTGTAATGTGAGTATATATCATTGTTGTTTTTTAATGTTCAAAAGAAATGGTTAAATATTAAAATATGATAAAAGAATTGGGATTTATTTGAAAACTATATTTGAATAATTTGATAGAGCATTATGGAAGGACAAATATTGTTTTTACATTTAAAAACTATTTTTGAAAGTTAATTGAATATTTTATTTCAAAAAGCGAATAGAACCGGGAACCGATCCGATCCGAACCAAACCAAGAACCGTCGGTTCGGTTTGGTTCCATTCCAAAAAAAATCAGTTCCGATTCCAAAATTATGAAACCGAACCACCTCGGTTCTGGTTCTAGTTTAATAATGAAACCGAACCAACCCGAACCGTGTGAACCCCTAGTAGACATCACCAAATTATAGGGGATATCAAACCCTCAATAAAAATCAATATTATAGTTTGACACCCTAAATATTAATGTAGTAAAACATGGACACATTAAATACATTGTTTAAAATATCGTCATGCTTATATCTGCGAGAAGGGAGGGAGAGTTATTTATTTCTTAGAAGAACAAAGGATGATTGGAGTGCTAAGTTTTCTAGCTGAGAGTTCAAATTTTAGTGAGCAATATACAAATCAATAGTCTCAAATAGGGTGAGGCTTCCCTTATTTATATGTTCAACATTCCTATGAATCTAGATCTTTATGACTTGAGCTTATCCTTTAGTGAAAGATTTGTGTTATAATTAATCGTCTACGATGCATAGTGATCTTTTTATATTCTAACTTAGTTCCTTTTTAGTGTCGATCGACTACGTCCCTTGCCATCTAGGAGACACGTTCTTTCCCACGTGGCATAATCATCTATTCTTAATTGATTTGTGAAGTTCTGAGAGAGATGGAGGAATTTAGTCTTGGAAATTCTAAAATACCTCCACCGGTGAGGAGTCCACATCAAATAGTTGGATTCCACCTACCCTTGAGCCTCTAAAAGTAAATGTGGATGACTTTGTTATTTCAACTAATAACTTTGCATGAATTGGGGGTCGGCTACAAGATCACTAGGGTAATTTATTTTTTGGTTTAAAAAAAGTGTCTGGTTAACATCAGCCGTGAGTTGTGAAGTGGAATCTATTAAAGAGGCATGCTATAAAATTAGAGCTTATAACATCATAGGTGTCCTTGTTGAAAGCGATAACTCTAGAATCATTGAATTGTGCAAAAGTTATAGTGGAGTACCTTGGTAAGTGAGTTAGGATATTTTTTATATTAAAGAAATTAGTGCATAATTTAACATTAAGTTTTTATAGGCCCACACAATAGGAACAAAGTTGCTCATGCAATTGTGTCGGCAAAGCATTCTTGCCTTGTCCAATTTTATTGGACTTCTCTTATTCCTGTTAAGTTATTAGCTTTATTAATGAAAGAATATAATTGTCAGTTTAGTGTGGCTCCAACACTTGATGTATCTTGATCAGCGGGGGTGTGTGTAGTTAAGAGAAAAAAATGAGGGAAAGAATGAGCTCCAAATTTTGACGCATGTAATGGCCATTAACTGTAACAACCCGCCTAATGGGATACCGGGTGATCACTCCTATATCAAATTAAAATAGGATTCACATATGGATCATTCTTAGCATCACTGTCGAAAATCCATTTAATTACTAATATCCTATTAGGCGAGCGTTAAAAACTTTTAATTAACTACTCTTTTTAAAGATTAAAATGTAACATCCATAAGTTAATGCGTAAATGAAATGAAATATGAAAGGAGAGTGCGCGTGCGTTCAAATAGAGATATTAGTTAATTAAATGCAGTTTTTATCATTTAAATCCTAAACATGCATCTATGTGTATTGAACAAGATAATGAAACATGAATGATCATTCAAACACACACATATGAGGAAAAATCCCCCAAAGGGGCAAAACCATTTATTTTCCACTATAATTTGTAAGAAAACGGCTTACAATCGGATTACAATGAAAAATACAAGATGACTAAGAATTACCCTCAGGTGTCGGATTCTGTAGTCGCGGCTGGAGATATCCCTTTCCAGTAGGGCTGCAATTAAAGAAGAAGAACGGCTTCTCCACAAGTGTTGAACAAAACTCAAGGTTGTGTTCTTGGGTTACAAACTGATTCACAAAGGTTTGGAAGAATTGTGTGAATCAAAACATGAGTTTTGGAACTCAAAAATATGAAGACTTGAGGTGTTTGGACTCTTAAATTCGTCTTCTAAAGTCTTGCAAAATAACTCCCCCGAAGTTGGTATTTATAGGAAAAACAGATGAAGAGATCCATGATTTTAAAACACTTAAAATCTTATCAGCGTACAGGTACACCGAACCGGTTCGGTGTCCCCTGCGAACCGGTTCGCCCCCTCGAATCGGTTCGGCCTTCGGTTCGAAAAAGTGCGTTGGTCAAAACTTTAAATACTTCATATCTTTCCAAGTCTTTTTCTTTTGGAAATTTCTCCAACTTCAAATGGTCATAACTCCTTCACCGTAGCTCGGATTGAGGTCCCGTTTCTTCCAGTATCTTCGTTGCAGCAAGCTCTTCAACTTTACAGTTGACCATACCTCCAAACTATGGATGTGAAATTACGAAAATGTCCTTGAACTTCTCTATCAAGCCTTGTTTCACTGTTTTGACTTCCCTTGCGTTCCACTTGCATTAGGTCCCTAAAATTGTGGGACGTGAAGTCGTTGCGACAGATGATGGACACATTAACGGAGTTGTTGAATGCGTAATGCTTGGAATTCGGATAGAGGCTGTCGTGAGCGATCGTGTAGAGACGTGCCAAAAGTAGCCAAATGTAGCAGCGTACGACATACAAAACTGTAAGATAACGGACATGAGAATTATGTCCTTACAAATCTCCCCCTATGTCTATGCCGGTACATACATAAAAAATCCGAATTATCAAGTAACAAAATTTCCTATACAAATCTACCCTTCCATGAACCCAAAACTGGAAAGATAAAAATGAATAAGTATTCATCGTTTGATCTTCAAGTCTTCAATTCATTCAAAGCTTTTCTCATCAGGGTGTGCAATTCAGTAATCATCAATGTAGTACCTACACACATGAGAACAAGCAAATACCACGTGACATATCGAGTTTGAAATGCATGAGCTAAACATATTTAAAATAGATCATGAAAACTCAAAACTCTCCCCCATAATATGATAATTCTTCTCCCCCTTTTTATGATGTCCCCAAATAGACAGATATGAGAAGCAGAAATAGATGTACATGAAGAATGTCACAAGGTAATAAACCACTATTTTTGAATTTTTCAAAATTTTTCATACAAAAGATATATACAAGAAAAAAATACCATGAACGATCACAAAAACAACCAAGTCAATGATGGCGTAAATGAAGGGGTGTGATCAAATTCGATAGGAAAATCAATGCATACAAACATGACATATGTGCACGATGAATATTGGATACTCCTAACGAATGAACTCAAAGTCTTCCATTGGTGTAAAAAGGTGGTAATATAAGACATTGACTCAATCATATCATCAAATCAAAGCTCAAAGTGATTTCCACACCAATAACGTCCAAAACTATTGAATGCTTTTTCAGGACTTTCAAGGAAGTGCAAACCCGTTTAAAATTCTCCAACCAAACTCCCTCAGATTTATTATGAATAGAGGTAATCTAAATTCTCAAACTTTGGAGAATTAATGGTGAAACCTAAATGACCCATATTTGGCATGAATTGCTTTTTATTGCCTTTAAATTTTTCGGGCTCTTTTAACATCTTTGGACCCCGGATAATAAAATTCCTCCATTTTTTAGGTCCTTTTGAACGGTGTCTTTTGCGCAAAGAAGAGATAATTATCTTTCGCAGCCCCTCCCCATTCTTAAATAAACACTCAGTCTCACAAAAATGGTTTTTACATGCATTCCAATCTTGTCAAGTTTTATCGCATATTGTAAGTTGTATAAACAGAATTGAGATGGAAACACTCAAGCCAACATGTGATAGACAAGTACAATAATCAAATAAAGCTGTGCATGTGTGCAATAAAGGAGATAGGAGTCAAACATGTAGGAAAATATCACTAATTACATCTCAAGGACTCCAATCAATGCAAAGCACATGGATGAAATGATGTAGCGTCTCAAATCTCTATCAAACAGTCACATGGATAAATGGAATGAATTTGTGACTTGGCTATCTTAAATGATCATCCATAAAAAAGTGCACACAAAAAAATACAAAAATCTTTTTGTGCTTTTCTCAAATTTTTATATAAAAACGAAAATCTTTTTGGATTTTTCAAAAAAATAAGTAAATATATGTACAACAGAATAATGATACATATAAAACAAGCTAGCAATAGGAAGCATATGATATGAACAAGAAAAAGCATCCTATTCTAGACATAGACCAACCCCTCAGTCAACTGTGAAAATCCCCAAAGACTTCCTAAGACTCTCAAATATAAGGGCATCTAAAGGTTTCGTAAAAATATTGGCTAACTGACGGTCGGTGGGAACAAAACTCAGGGATACGACTTTCTCCTCAACTAACTATCGTATAAAGTGCTCACGTATCCTGATGTGCTTTGTGCGCGAATGCTGGACTAGATTACGGGATATGTGTATCGCACTCGTGTTATCACAGGAAATGGTCATGGTGTCCTGTGAAATCCCATAATCCTCTAGCATTTGCTTCATCCATAAGAGTTGCGTGCAACAACTCCCGGCGGTTATGTACTCAGCCTCCGCAGTGGAAAAAGAGATGGAATTTTGCTTCTTGCTCAGCCATGAGACAAGAGCATAACCAAAATAGAAACACCCACCAGAAGTGCTCCTACAACCATCTACATCCCCGGCCCAATCAGCATCTGAATAGGCAGACAAACGGTCATCAGTATCAAAGGAATACCAAATACCGTATGAGAGAGTCCCACTCACGTATTTAATGATACATTTTAGAGCAAGTAAATGTGACTCTTTCGGGGATGCCTGATATCGCGCACAGACTCCAATACTAAAGGCTATGTCGGGACGACTGGCAGTCAAGTAGAGAAGACTACCTATCATACTCCGATACAAGGTTTTCTCTACGTCCTTGCGTGTAGTGTCCTTACTAAGCTTGGTAGTGGTACTCATAGGTGTACGTGCATGCTTAGCGGAGTCTAAACCAAATTTCTTCACTAGGTCTCTAGCATACTTGGATTGGGAGATGAACATCCCATCCTCTAGATGACGAACCTGGAGACCAAGGAATAACGTAAGCTCACCAACCATGCTCATCTCAAACTCACTTTTCATCTCCTCCTCAAAGTGATGAGCATGTTGGGAGCACGTGGATCCAAAGACTATGTCTTCCACATAGACCTGGGCAACCAAAATTGCACCGTCATCTCTCCTGACAAACAACATCATATCAACTCCCCCTCTTTTGAAGCCACGGGCTAAGAGATAGGAAGTAAGCCTCTCGTACCAAGCACGGGGTGCTTACTTCAATCCATACAAGGCTTTCCTTAGATAGTAGACGTGCTCAGGGTGCAGTGGGTCTTCAAACCCTTTTGGTTGTTCCACGTAAACCTCCTCCTATAGAATGCCATTTATAAAGGCACTCTTGACATCCATCTGATATAACTTGAAGCGCAGATGACATGCGATGGCGAGTAGTAAGCGGACGGACTCAAGCCTCGCAACAGGAGCAAATGTCTCCCCAAAGTCTACACCCTCTATCTGTGTGTAGCCTTGAGCGACCAACCTAGCTTTGTTTCTGATTATGGTACCATTTTCATCCATTTTATTCTTGAAAATCCATCTGGTACCTATCACATTTGTCTCACTAGGTCGGGGGACAAGTTCCCAGACATTATTCTTTTTAAATTGAAGCAACTCATCCTGCATAGCAGATATCCAGTGTTCATCCTTGAGAGCCTCTTTATGATTCTTGGGCTCGACTTTTGACGTGTAGCAAAGATGGCTAACAACGTTCTCTAGCTGAGCACGAGTCTTGACCCCAAGAGTGGGATCACCAACAATGGCAGAAGGATCATGACTCTTGCGAACCCAAGCAGGAGTGTCCCCTAACACAGGAATAGGGTCCACAGAGTGTGGGTGAGGGACAAGTAAGTCACTCTCAGAGAAGTCCTCATCCTCACACTGTAGGTTAGGATCAATATCTGTCGAAGGTTCGTCATCTTTCACGGTGACGTTTATTGATTCCATAACCTTAGAGCTCTGTAGGTTAAAGACCCGGTATGCTCTACTATTCGATGAATATCCTAGAAATATTCCCTCGTCACTCCGGGAGTCAAACTTTCCTAATTGCTCTCTATCCCGTAGGATATAGCATTTACTCCCAAAAACACGGAAATATGCCAGGTTGGGTTTCTTGCCAGTCCACAATTCATAAGGCGTTTTAAGAGTGTGTGGACGCAAGTAGACCCTATTCACCATATGGCATGCAGTAGACACTGCCTCTGCCCAAAATCTCCTAGAAACTTTACGACCTAGAAGCATGGATCTAGCCATTTCCTGGATCGTTCTATTCTTTCTCTCAATAATCCCATTTTGCTGAGGAGTCTTCACAGCAGAAAACTCATGTTTGATCCCAAGGCTATCACAATAAAGATCAACCTTTGCTTCCTTAAACTCAGTGCCGTTGTCACTACGTATCCTATTAATAGTGACACGGTGTTGATTTTGCAGGACACGGCACTTGGTCATTAAAAAATCTATAGCATCGGATTTCTCTCTCAGGAAACCTACAATGGAGTATCTGGAGAAATCATCGACCATCACGAGGATATACCTCTTACCACCCAGACTCTCGGTACGAGTGGGACCCATAAGATCCATGTGAATCAACTCAAGAACACGAGAGGTGGTAATGGAATGCAACTTCCTATGGGGACTACGGATTTGTTTTCCGAACTGACATGGTCCACAAATCGCTGAAGTTGACTTTCCAAGAGATGGTAAGCCACGTACTAGGTCCTTTTTAGCTAAACGAGTCAAATCTCTAATGTTCACGTGACCTAGACGTTGATGCCACAAATCCATAGGAGTGATCGTGGCGCTGTTGCAGACAAGTGAGGATGTGGGCTCAGTCCCATAGCAATTATCCTCGGTCCTTACCCCTTGCATCAAAAGTTTACCGGCTTGATTGTAGACATTACACGCGTCCCGGTCAAACTTTACTACAAAGTCAGTGTCGCACAACTGGCTAATGCTGAGAAGGGTCACTTTTAAACCTTTGACGTACAACACATTTTCTAGCTTAGGAAATCCTGGTAACTCTACAGTACCTCGTCCTACAATGCTAGACTTGCTCCCATCTCCAAAGGTGACTCTGCCATCTTGATAATCCTCAAGAGATGTAAAAAATGAGGCATCACCTGTCATATGTCTGGAGCACCCACTGTCAAAATACCACTGTGAGGTATTATGTGCTTTGAGAGCAACATGAACAACAAAAGCCTTTTTATCTTTCTTAGGTACCCAAGTAGTGGTAACCTTTTGTTTGCCTTTGTTGTTGTTGGTTTTAGCTGGAATGTGAGAAGCATTCACTAACGACAAAGACATCCGTCGGAATTCTTCCATCAAACTCTGAGAAGTGGCAGCTAAGAACTCAACTCGCTCTCTCAGACTAGAAAACTCATTAGTATGATGTGGTGGAGTAATAGTACGTTGTGTCCGACCCATGCTATAGCAAAACTCCCTGAGGTGGCCTTTTCTTTTGCAATAAGTACAAAAGAACACAGTCAAAGGCGGACATGGGTTTGCTCTTCTTGGTCGAATTTTCTTTCGAGGTTTTTGACGATGGCCATAAGGATTCGTAGTAAACTCAGGAATTGGTCTAGGTGCAATTTTGGAGGTGGAGGCACCATCATAACCAATTCCTTGCCTATCACCAAAACCTAAAGCGGGGCCGAGGAGCATCTTTCCCATTTTACCAGATCTGTCCTCGATTTGAACCTTGACTTCTCGTGCCTTCTCAAGATCATGAGTCAGCTGGGCAACAAGGGCTTCAAGTTTCTTCCAAGTCTCCACGGAGGAATGGAGCTCACTCGTAAGACTAGCCACTTGTTTAGTCAAGTCCCCTCTCTCTTTCTCAAAAATACTCTCTCTCTCTAAGCAAAATTCTCTTTCTCAGCACAGGCAGATTCACTCTCTCTCAGTGCGGTGCAGGTGGAGGACTCTCTTTCTCTCGCTTTCCGTAACTCTTCCTCTAAGCCGGTGATCTTAAGAACTGACGCTTTGTTTCTCTTTTTAGTTTTAAAAGACTCAGAATACAACTCAGCGTAGGCGCGTTGAATATCACTCTCGCTCTCACTTGTATCACCCTCCCCCTCACTCACATCGATCTCACTCTCGAGGTGTCCCTGTGAAGCATCATCCTCATCGTCGTGAGGAGAACTAGGAGTGCTCACATGACTGGCCATGAATGCGGTGAAGTTACACTCATGCGGTGACTCATCTCCTGAATCCACCGACTCGACCTCACTGTCGTCACTAAGAGTAGCATTAAGGACAGCTTTCCCTTTCTCTCTATTCAGACGATTGGCACACTCAAAGGCTCTATGACCCCTACCGTCGCACTCAAAGCATCTTTCACTTTCCTTCTTAGGAGGATCTTTAAAAACTTTTTCATTTTTATTTTCAAACTTATTTTTCTCAAATTTCTTATCTTTAAAATTGCCATTTTTCTTAATTTTGAGAATTCTTTTGAATTTTTTTGCAAAAAGGGCCAAATCATCTAAGTCAAAATCACAATCAGAATCTGACGTGTCAATCTCTCTCTTCCTAGATGACTCTACTCTCTTTCTAGCTGACTCCACACTCTTTCTCTCTTGGGAATTAAGTGCAATTCCCTTATCTTTAGATCTAGCAGTTTTAGGGAACATATCAATTTCATAAGTTTGCAAATCTCCTACAAGCTCTTCCAATTTTAGCGTATTTAAATTACCCATAGAATTTAGCACAGTGACTTTAGGGATAAAACGCTTAGGCAAAGAATGAAGAATCTTTTTAACAACTCTAGCATTAGGAATATGTTCACCAAGATTAAAGCTAGTATTAACAATGTCAGAAAGCCTAGCATAAAAATCATCAAAACATTTTGACTCATGCATGGTGATTGTTTCAAATTGAGTTATCAAATTTTTCAATTTAGACTCTTTCACAGCATTAGTTCCTTCATGGGTGAGTTGTAAAACATCCCATGCCTCTTTTGACGTGGTGCACGTCATTATGCGTTTGAACTCATCAGGAGTGACAGACCCAGAAATAGCACTTAAACCTTTAGAATTAAAAGAAGACCATTTAAACTCTTCTTCAGTCCATGTAGTGTCAGGTTTTAAACTAGTCACGTTATTAACAGTGACAGAGGGAGGAGTCCACCCTCTTTCGACCAAAATCCAGACTCGTTCATCAATGGCTTTTAATGCAGATTTCATGCGGGCTTTCCAATATTCATAGTTTGTCCCGTCAAAAACTGGCATTTTATTATATAATTTCTCCATAATGAACACACTCGTTTTCAAAAATCAATTTTTCAGAAAATTGATATCTCAGAAAAATTTTGCGGAAAATTACACGGTAAAATTGTGTAACTGGCTCTGATACCAATTTGAAAGGAGAGTGCGCGTGCGTTCAAATAGAGATATTAGTTAATTAAATGCAGTTTTATCAATTAAATCCTAAACATGCATCTATGTGTATTGAACAAGATAATGAAACATGAATGATCATTCAAGCACACACATATGAGGAAAAATCCCCCAAAGGGGCAAAACCATTTATTTTCCACTATAATTTGTAAGAAAACGGCTTACAATCGGATTACAATGAAAAATACAAGATGACTAAGAATTACCCTAAGGTGTCGGATTTTGTAGTTGCGGTTGGAGATATCCCTTTCCAGTAGGGCTGCAATTAAAGAAGAAGAACGGCTTCTCCACAAGTGTTGAACAAAACTCAAGGTTGTGTTCTTGGGTTACAAACTGATTCATAAAGGTTTGGAAGAATTGTGTGAATCAAAACATGAGTTTTGGAACTCAAAAATATGAAGACTTGAGGTGTTTGGACTCTTAAATTCGCTTCTAAAGTCTTGCAAAATAACTCCCCCGAAGTTGGTATTTATAGGAAAAACAGATGAAGAGATCCATGATTTTAAAACACTTAAAATCTTATCAGCGTATAGGTACACCGAACCGGTTCGGTGTCCCCTGCGAACCGGTTCGCTCCCCCGAATCGGTTCGGCCTTCGGTTCGAAAAAGTGCGCTGGTCAAAACTTTAAATACTTCATATTTTTCCAAGTCTTTTTCTTTTGGAAATTTCTCCAACTTCAAATGGTCATAACTCCTTCACCGTAGCTCGGATTGAGGTGCCGTTTATTCCAGTATCTTCGTTGCGGCAAGAGCTTCAACTTTTCAGTTGACCATACCTCCGAACTATGGATGTGAAATTACAAAAATGTCCTTGAACTTCTCTATCAAGCCTTGTTTTACTGTTTTGACTTCCCTTGCGTTCCACTTGCATTAGGTCCCTAAAATTGTGGGACGTGAAGTCGTTGTGGTAGATGATGGACACATTAACGGAGTTGTTGAATGCGTAATGCTTGGAATTCCGATAGAGGCCGTCGTGAGCGATCGTGTAGAGACGTGCCAAAAGTAGCCAAATGTAGCGGCGTACGACATACAAAACTGTAAGATAACGGACATGAGAATTATGTTCTTACAAAATAAAATAACCGAACACGATTCAAATTATACAACCATATCGAATGCTGCTAAAAGAATAACTAAATGCAATTGAGCCATTGGATTGAATGTTTATACAGTACCTCTTATATAGAGTACAATGATGGAAGCGGCTATCAAAAACTTGCACGCATCCACAGCTGCTGCAGCTGACGTCTGACTCGAAGGAAGTATCATCCAGGCGTCCCTGTGTCTGGATATATATATATATATATAACAAGGAAGGTAAAAGAAAATAAACGGGTCAGAGCCCGAGTTTGAAAATATTTTGCAAGTGCATAAATGCTTTATTTTTAGAAAAATAGTTTTATCTCATATTTAAGTTTGGTATCGCACTCCCATGAGATACCCCTCACCTCTCCTCTAATTGTTCACACCTAACGCACCCTAACAACATACCCTAGTCAAGTTACTCTGCCTAACTAGTCTAATCACCCATCTACTATCTACCCTAGATAATCCAAGTGCTAAGGGCTAAACTTCCCTCCATTCTCAACACTGCGCTAAATTCGTGCGTGGGGTGTCTCGCAAAGCGAAATCCAAACAAGGAACCCCCCCGATACACTACTACATGGCAGGGTTAATGGTAGAGATCCATTAGGCCCGTAGCACGCACAAATGTATAAATACATATATATACATCTACAATATACATCCGGATAATATCTCCCAGACTGAGGTTTACCAATTTTGAATTTCATCTATATAATACACATCCGGACCTACCTCCTAGACTGAGGATTTATATACAAAGTATTTATCAATACTTATCATTTTCATTTCAAAAACTTCCATTTCCCTTCTCATATCCAGGAAATGTATTTAAAAGTCAACTCATTAGCATGAATTGCTTTAACAAATCACATACCTTTTAAAAGCCAATTTTATTATCATAAAAATGCTTTTCCTTTTTTAAAACATCCCATTTCCCTTTTTATACTCAGGAAATGTAATTAAAAGCCATTTTTATTATCATAAAAATACTTTTACCATATCAAATGCTTCCGCATCCCTTCTTCCATCCGGGAGTGTTACCGAAGCCAAAATCAACCCATTTCCCTTCTTCCATCCGGGAAATGTAACTTAAAGCCAATTTATTATCATAAATTGCTTTAACAAATCTAAGACCGTCCCTCCGAGTTTCCCCACTAGACGCGCCCCTAAATGGCTATCATCTTCCAGGGCCTATCAAACAAGACAACCTGGGAAACTAACAACGTCGGGAAGCGGCCATATGCCTGCGGGAAAGTCAGGACCACACCCAGAATCCCCTAACCAGCGTAGAAACAAATATAAAATCGCTCATATGGCCTAAAGGACTATATCCACCCTGCTCAATATCCAGGGGCTTCACCACAACGCGCGCAACTTCCCTTATGATAGCGATTTAGAGAGGTGTGTAACCATAATTTATCAATTATGAAAAACATTTATCATTCCATTTTCAAAATATTCATACTTATATTTTCAAAATCATATACATCATATATATATACTTTAATCACATAGTATATACATATACCATATATTACTCCTAGAATATATATATAATGGCCATATTTGCCAATTACATATAGCGATGACCATTAATCGCAAGGATTCTCTCAAAGAATCATAATCATGCTTTCATATAAGCATGATACTAAACCCAAAGTATTTTCTTACTTCGACAATTAATAATTAACTTAATCATCTCTTAAGGATTTATTGGATATCTCCAACTATACTAATTCACTCTAAGCGAATATACATATATATTTATATATATTTCAAAATCCACAAGTCCCTTAGGACATAACCCTCTATAATACTTTAATTTAGAAGTCCCTTAAACTTTAATCTCAAAGAGGAGAAGTAATAATAATCTCCAAAATCTTGGGCTAAAAACAGGGCACCGGTCAACCGGTCCTGGACCTTCGATCAACCGCGGGTTGCAAATAAGCCTACGAAACAAAGCAGTAGGCCACTTTTCCTTGACGCAGTCGACCGGCCATAGGGGCGCGGTCGACCGGTCACATCAGGTCTCCTAAAACTAAATTCTCCAAATCCTCCATCCAACAACCCAATTTCATTATCGGGGTTTCTAAACTACACCAAATATAATCGCAACATCTACACGATTAATTCTAGCCGTAATTTTTCCAATTTCCGATTTGATTTCCGAGTTGGAAATTTCAACCCGGAGTTGCCATCTTGTAAAAATCATATCAAATCGTAGAAAAATCAGAAAAATACGTGGATGGCGTTCACGCGACCGTATCGAAAAGATATACAACTTTCGTGTTTTGACCGAAAGCTAAGTCATTCATCTTCCTGGCCAAAATGGCCCCCTAAAGTCACGGGTTACTATTCATCGTCTTCTCTGAGACGGTTTCGGCCATTAAAGCTTCTCCCAAGCTTTTGTCGCCTCACCCAACGCCCTACAACCTCAATCAACTACAAATACACATATATTAAGGGTTCTAAATATCCTAGAACCCAAAACCACCAATCAATTTCAAATAAATTTCTAGGTATCTCCAATTAGAAAATTTTAGGTGTTTATTTGTTTTAACTCCCAAAAACCCGTTTTATCCACGAAAATCCAACCCAAAATATTTAGGGTTCGTTTATACCAAACTACGGTGTGAGATATTTATGCAAAAAGTAAATAAAGCAAGTAAACACTTGCCTCGTGGATAAAATCCGACGTCCCCGAGCCGATTCCCGCGGTGTTTGGCCGGAACCTCCCCATTTTTCCTCTTTTTCTCTCCTCCTCTCTCTCTCCTCCCTTTTTTTCATTCCTTTCTCTCTATTCTCTTCCCCTCTCCCTCTTTAAATAGGAAGAAAAGGGTTTTAACCCTTAAAACCCAAAAACGACTCGTTTACCCAATTACGAGTTACTTTTACCTATAAAATTACCCGAAACTCAATTTCGACAATCGGACACTCTTTTCCGACTATCTCGGCCATTCTAAGAATCATGGCGTAGTCGAAATTCCCATCCGAGATACTTGACCGCAAATCACTATTTCAACCCAAAATAACTTTATGCGGGTTTTCTAATTAAAAATCTTACCTCGTGTCGCTTTACTCAACGACGACATATAATTAAAATATTTCGACCTATATAGTCCCAAAAATAATCACAACATCCTTCGAAAATTATTTAATCCTCGAAAATTCCAAAAATTGTTATTTCAAGAAATTCTCCAAATTGCCAATTTACACTTAATTATGGAATTTAATCGTCTCCAAAAGGACGGGTTGTTACATTAACTGTTTTAACAGAGGGTTGATTTTGAATTGGATCCATTTGGATACTCAATTCCAAGTCATGAAAATGAAATTTAAAGGTCAATTTTAATTCCACAAAAATGAAATTGGCCTTCCAATTCCAATTCCAAGCTTTGGAAATGGGTTGCCAAACGGGCCCTTAAAGTATTGAGGGTAAAATTGAAACATTTAAAAGATTAAGAAACAAATTAAAATTTGACCAAAACTTTAGTTTTTTTTTTAATTAACCCTAATTTTTATTGTGTGTTTAATTTATGTATTTATTGTTAGTTTGAGTTTCATAATGATTAAATATATTGTTTCTTTGAATAAATTGAATGTTTGTTTACTTTCAATTTCTAAGACATAGGTGTTGGTTAATTAGATGAGGAATACGATTTAGTATAAGAATTAGATCAAAAGGTTATATTTTTTTTGTCCTTAGCCTCGATTTCTTCCTTTAATTTGTGTGATTAGAAAAATTACTCTCCAAGTTCCATCTTGAATAAGTGCTTGTTAATGTTTATATTGATTTAAGATTTGAGGAATTTTGTAAGAAGAAGAATCATAACCATCCAGCAAAAAATTGGAGCTTTATTATAGGAAAACCCTAAACCCAAAATTATGAAATAAAAAAACTAAATCCTGAAAGAAAAATTGCAAACCAAAAAACCTAAATCACATAAAATGATAATATACACAATTAAATAACACTATTCCGAGTATTTATTTTGTCAAAATACAAATAATTGTCCAATGCGCATGGGCAATAAATCATCAAACATTAACCTTAAAACGAAAATCCTAAACATAATCCCTAATTAATAATCGTAAATTGTAAACCATACCTACCTAAACCTTAAATCCTAATTCTTAACTCTAATTACTAAACCCTAAAACATAGACCAAAAATCCTAAACCATAAGCTATAAACCCTAAATCCAAAGCTCTCTCCAATAATCCTTACTCAAGTTATATATTACATCTTTCACGGAATGGTGAATATAACGTAGTTCATCATAGAAAACTTAAGGATCTTTACCACCTTGTAATCATTAGTTTGTGAATTAATTATTTTAATTTTATATAATTAAACAATCCTTACTTGTAGGTTATTTTTCCAACAAAGTTGATATTTGCAAATAGTGAGCAAAGTTTTAACAGTTCCAGTCTGTGACACCCCGCCTAATAAAATACCGAGTGATCAGTCCTATATCAAATTCAAATAGGAATATCATTTGGTTCATTCTTATCATCACTCTCTAAAACTTTTTTAAAATGACTAACCACCTATTATTCAATTAGAGGGTGCTAAAATTTATCTTTATTAATCAAAGATAAAATATGTGCGGAATTAAAATAAAACATTCAATGCTGATAGAATCAATCATCACATAGAATAATAAAAGTCTTGCCGAATAAATTTACGACTAAAGACAAAACTAAACCAAACTAACATAGAGTAATAAATCATATACAACTAAACCAAACTAACATAGAGTAATAAATCATATACAATATGAAATTAAATAACTGAATAAAATTGTTAACGACATGCTCGAGATAAACTGAGATAGCATTCCTAAACTTGGAATAAAATAAGACAAGCGTCTATTCAAATTCTGCAAATCCATACATGTTGCAGCTGCGAGTCCCTAGAGTGAATTTAAGCCTGGCGTCCCTGTGGCTGGACACCTAAAATGTTTTAAAAATATTGTATAGCAAGGGTTAAAACCCAAAACATTTTGAAAATATTTAGCAAGTGATTAATTGCAACAATTTAAAATCCATGAATGCTCTTCATATTTAACCTAGTGTCTCACTCTCTTGAGGACAAACTCACCCCTCAACTAATGTGCACACCTAACGCTTTCATTATAACCTACCTAGTCATCTACCCTGTTACTAGTTATTATTATAACTCCATCCTGCCACACTACTCTAGCCTGAGTATGTTTAATATGAATTATAATTTATATATCACTGTAACTTAGATAATCACCTTAACTAAATCAATCATCTTTCCTTTTGAGCCATATAACATTCACAAGTTATATTAGTAATACAATTTTCTCCATGTATTAAATTAACCGTATATAATTAACCATCCCATTATATACGTAAACCTATATTACAACAATCACGTATATGTTGAATATATATATATATATATATATATATATATATATATATATATGTAATCTATCCTCCTGAGAAATACCTCACCGGATGTATTCTCTAAAGTGCTATTATCCCAGGCTACTCAGTCCCACCTGGAGTTCCGAAACAACTACGACCCGTCGATTCGGAACGTAAATAATAAACGTAATGGAGGCGGTCATATTGCCCCGAATATGAGGACATCATCTCAATGTCCCACATCTGAAATTGGACACTATGAACAAGGGAAATACTCGCCCTACACCTCAAGCTAGGGGATTCACCCACATCGCACAACCTCCCTTGATAGCACTAGAGTTTATAGTTTAAATAAATATCTAGTCACAGATATTTATAAGCACACAATATATATATGCTATCACACACCATATATATATAATTTAAATCACGTCTGTACCAGCAAAAATCCGTAGCATTAGCCTATAGTTTTCCGAGTCAATGGTCCGACTGTAATTTAATTAATTTTCCCATTAATTAATTTATTACCTTCCCAAGTCTATGGTCCGACTCTAATTTAATTAATTTATCCATTAATAAATTTATTCAATTAGTGGCACTGAACTACAATACCCGGGCGTATTCACTTGGTCTGTAACTTAACCTTTCAGAATTTATTTCATCAAATTTCATTAATAAGTCTGACACGCTTATTAAATTTAATATTCCTTAATACTCATCCCATAATACTCTAAGTATTAGGTTCCATTTAATTTATATCAATTAAATTCCACCTTAAGATGTCAGTCTGTATGCTAAATTCATCTGAAATTCCCATTCGAACACATTTATATATTTTCGAGTATCGTTCATTCTAAATACTCCTAAATTCATACCCTTAATTCCTCCCTATCTAATCCAAGGATACAATAATGTTCCTTAATATTTTTCCAAAGTCCTTCACTCATCTACGGACATCTCTAAATAAACCAAATTTATTTATTCCTAAATATGTCGGTCTCTCGCACACTTTTGTAGAAAAATCATATCAAATCCAAAAAATAATCAGAAAAATACGAGATTGGTACCCATGCAACCATGACAAAAAGATCTACAATCACATGTTTTACAATAACTTAACGGGTCGATCGATCGACTCCTTAGGTCGATCGATCGATCGATCGACCAGATATCCATCTTCTTCCCCAATTCTATTCCCACCATTTTTGAAACCTCAAGCTTTTTAATTCTCTCCCAAACATTTACCCAATCACAATCAACATTCAATTCATGAAATAGTAGGTTCTAAACACCCTAGAAACCTTGAATCATCAATAATTTACATAAATCTAATGTTTACCAAATTGGGTATTTTTCGGGGCTTATTCCACCGATTTTAATTCATCAACCAGATTCGAAATTAGTCATCAATACTTATCAATTCTCATCCTACAGTCTGATTTCAACAGTACCATATCATAATCTAACATCAATTGAGTAATTAATCTACACCCATTACTCTAATTCAAAAAACCCATTTTAATTGTCAACACACCCAAAAATGGATTTCTGATACACCCACTATGATATGAATTGGTTATCACAATATAAAAATCACAGCAAGTTAACCACTTACCTTTAATTGTTCGTAGAGTCTGATCCTTTGAGGTAGAGGATGGTTTGAGGAAGAACACACAAATCTTTCTCATGATTTTTCTCCAAAAGATCCCCAATTGCTCATTTTTCCTTCCCTCAAAGACTTGGGTTTATGATTTATGTTTGTTCTTCCATTCAACACCCTTAGATTTAGGTTTAATACACAAATCCCATTTTTGGTCTAATGGGCCAAGCCTAAATGACCCAAACACCCCCGTGTGGGCACGATTGTGTCTAAAAATTCCCCGAGACCCATTTACCATCCCGGATACTCTTTTCTGACTATCTCGGCCTATTCGGACTCAACCGTGTACTCAAAATTGTCATCCAAAATAATTTATAACATCCTCTAATTTTCGACCTCAAAATGCGACACAACAATAATTCAAATAATTAAATCTAAATTTACCGAATTTAAATAATTCCTCCAAATCATAAATTTAAATCTCTCCAATTTAAATAAGTTTCATTTCTCCTAAAAATAATTAAATACTAAGTCCTCAAAATTACGGGGTGTCACATACTTCCCCCTTACAAAGGAATCTCGTCCTCGAAATTAAGTTAAGCCTAATACTCCAAACCTCAACTAGCTCCCAAGTTACCTACCCTTAAGATCATTACACCCATCTCTCCCACTTGTAATCGTGAATTATTTTGAAATTAAATTAGTTAACTAGGGCGCCCATACACCCTATATCCATGCTCGACTGGACAAATAATATCCAGCTTCTTTCCAGCCTGAAATCGTAATATGACTTCCGTCTCGCAGTCATAAGCACATAAATGTAAAATGACCGAGGTACCCAACCTTTGTACTAATGATCAAACATATCCCCTCTTCCAACGTTGCGCTAAGTTTCATGCATAAGACGTCTCGCAAAGTGAAATCCAAATAAGGACCCCCCTCTAGGATACACTACTTCCTAACATTGTCAGTCGTTGAGATCCATTAATCCCTCAGCCCATAGCATATACCCCCAAATACCCGTCTCTTGGCATAAAAGTATACACATCCACTCTTATTCTACAAAAGACAACATACAATACCACACCCTTATCATCACTATTTCCCTTGTGCGAAATGAATCACGAGTTATATCACCCCATTAGAAAATAAGCCTATCCACCCCTGAATCTCATTAGTAACTTTCCCTACTCCCCAGGATAAAATATAACAGCACGAGACATTCTTATATATCGATCATACCACACAATACAACATATATACACACATATACATATATATAGGCTAAACTCCCTCTCAGGTGACACCTAGCAGAAATCATTCACATCCTGATACAGAGAATATCAAGACTTACTATCACTATCCACAATAGTTCAAATCCATCACTAACCACCAAAAACTTGGGAAAAATCATCTACCCTTCTCCCAAAATTCTTGAAAGTAGTAATTTTCCCAAAATTCCAAAATCCCTTTAGTGTACTCTCCCCCCACTTTTCGTGAATAACACTAAAGAACCCTGCTACCCCACGGTATATATATATATATATGTGTGTGTGTGTGTGTGTGTGTGTGTGTGTGTGTGTGTGTGTGTGACTACTACATCTAGTGCACCCACTAAATTCGGCTTCCCGCGAACTCTAGTGAAAATAATTTTACATTGTGATGACCCCACTATCACTCAAAACATAATCCATGCTCATAGGATAAAAAGAAAATTACCTCCATACTCTAGCTGCATTGTCTGATCATTGGGTTTCTGGTCAAAATTCTCTCGTCTGAATTGACCCATAAATTGTTGTAGTGGTTGTACATCTAGAACCTCATCTTGTATTTGCCCCCTGCCTCACTTAGGGCAATTCCTCTTCATGTGAACCGCTTCTCAATAAATGACACACTTCCTAGAAAATTCGCCCTGTCACTGATCTTGTCCATGCTGGCCTGGTCGGGAATCCTGGCCATCTGGTCGAGAGCCCCCAGGTCTAACTCGCTTGGCCTGATTTCCCTACCGAGAATCCTTCCCCCGATGTCCAACTGTCTGTTGTTGGGAGGCCCGACTGGCACTGCCCCCTCCTGCCTCACACAACTGACTAGATTTAACTCCCTTCTTATTCCCCTTTATGTGGAAGCAATGATCCTGGCAGTGTAAGAGCATTGCATTGACAACGTCTGTACAAGCTACCAATACAAGATTAGCAATCAAATGTTGCCTAATCCTCCAGCCTAACCCATTCATGAACTTCACCTTCTTTCTTTCTTCATTGTTCACCTCATCCGGCAAAAAATTTGTCAAACGGGTAAACTCCTCCTCATACTCTGCTACTGTGCGCTCTCCCTGAGTCACCTCGCTGAATTTCCTCCTCATCTCTGCCACAACTGCTGGAAGAAAATACTTGCAGTCAAACCGCACCCAGAAATCATCGATGGTCATCGAGTCCCAATCTCCAATAGTGGTAATAGACTCCCACCACTGTAAAGCTTCCCCGGTCAACCTAAAAGTGGCTAACATTTGCCTCTATACCTCACTGCAGTCAATCATTCATAAGTGGTGTTGCATATCCTTCTTCCACTAGCATGCTAGGACTACCTCATAACTCCCCTGAAACTCTGGTGGATGGCCCTTCTGAAAGGCTTCCCAAACTCTTTGCCACTCTGAAGGCCCCCGGTGGGCTGATGCAACTAGGGGCACTGGCAGCTGTGGCTGAGGCTGAGGCTGAGGGAAATGGGATGCCATGGCTGTCATCGCTACATTGATCACCTGGGCCACCACCTTCGCCATCTGGGGTTTCGTCATTAATCCTAATGGGGCATGCGGCTGTGGAACCTCTGGCTCTTGTTGAGCCTCGCTCACTTCGTCCCTTGCTGCTGCCCTAGCAGGTCTACCTCTTCTAGGAGGAATCTGAAATTTAAAATGAGTTGTATTAGTTCACTACTAATACAAAACTAGATAGCAGAAGCACGATAACTCTTAAGTGTGAAGATAAAGCAACAGTCTTAATAATAGGGCTCTATATCAATAAAACGCTACGCTAAAACGTAAAAAGTCGTACAGATCCTATGGACACTAGAACATGATGCTCTGATACCATCTATGGCACCCGCCTAATAAAATACCCGGTGATCAGTTCTATATCAAATTCAAATAGGAATCTCATTTGGTTCATTCTTAGCATCACATTCGAAAACTTTTTAAAACTTCCTAACCACCTAGTATTCACAAAGATGGAGCCAAATTTTATCTTTATTAATCCAAGACAAAATAAGTCCGGAATTTAAATAAAATATCCAATGATGATAGAATCAAACATCACATAGAATAATAAAAGTCTTGCCGAATAAACCATCGACTAAAGCCAAAACTAAACCAAACTAACAGAGAGTAATAAATCCCATACAATCTGAAATGAAAAAACTGAATAAAACTATGAGCGACATGCTCGAGATAAACTGTAAAGCATTTCTAAACTAATAATAAAATAATAGAAGCATTTATCCAAATCCTACAACATCCACACATGCTACAGCTGCGAGTCCCTGGAGTGAATTCAAGCCTGGCGTCCCTGTGGCTGGACACCTAAAATGTTTTGAAAATATTTTATAGCAAGGGTTCTAACCCAAAACATTTTGAAAATATTTAGCAAGTGATTAATTGCAACAATTTAAAATCCATGAATGATCTTCATATTTAAGCTAGTGTCGCACTCTCTTGAGGGCAAACTCACCCCTCAACTAATGTGCACACCTAACGCTTTCATTATAACCCACCTAGTCATCTACCCTGTAACTAATTCTTGTTATAACTTCTTCCTGCCACACTACTCTAGACCTAGTATGTTTAATATGAATTATAAGTTATATATCACTGTAACTTAGATAATCACCTTAACTAAATTAATCATCTTTCCTTTCGAGCCATATAACATTCACTAGTTATATTAGTAATACAATTTTCTCCATGTATTAAATTACCCGTATATAATTATTCATCCCATTATATAAGTAAAGCTATATTACAACAATCACACATATGTTGAATATATATACAATCCATACTCCCTATAAATATCTCACCGGATGTATTCTCTAAAATGCTATCATCCCAGGCTACTCAGTCCCACCTGGAGTTCCGAGACAACTATAGTCCGTCGAATCGGAACATAAATAATAAATGTAATGGAGGCGGTCATATTCCCCCGAGTTTGAGGACATAATCTCAATGCCCCACCTCTGAAATTGGATGTTATGACCTGTGGATATACTCACTCTACTCCTCAAGATAGGGGATTCACCCACATCGTGCAACCTCCCTTGATAGCATTAGATTTATAGTTTAAATAAATATCCAGTGACTGATATTTATGACCTCATAATATATATATATATATATATATATATATATATATATATATATATATATATACTATCACACACTGTATATATATAATTTAAATCCGGGGATTATTGTGTACAAAAATTCATAGCATTATCCTAAATTTTTCCCAGTCTATGGTCTGACTCTAATTCAATTAATTTGCCCATTAATTAATTTATTACCTTTTTGAGTCTATGGTCCGACTCTAATTTAATTCATCTATCCATTAATTAATTTATTCAAGTAGTGGCACTGAACTACAATACCCGAGGGCATTCACTTGGTCCATAATTTAACCCTTTAGAATTTATTTTGCCAAATTCCGTTAATAAGTCTGACACGCTTATTAAATTTAATATTCCTCAATACTCATCCCATAAGACTCTAAGTATTAGGTTCCATTTAATTTCTATCAATTAAATTCCCCATTAAGATGCCAGTCTGTATGTTAAATTCATCCGAAATTCCCATTCAAACACGTTCATATATTTTCGAGTATCGTTCATTCTAAATACTCCTAAATTCATATCCCGGATTCATCCCCATCTAATCCAAGGATACAATAATGTTCCTTAATATTTTTCCAAAGTCCTTCTGAAAATTCTAGGATCCCAATTTAAAAAATTCTTCTTTCAATTAAATGTGATTAATTTCCTAACATGTGCGGAATAGAGATGGTTCAACTAAACAACTACATAACCTAAAAATTAATTTCTTCACAAATTCAAACTAAAGTAAAACAAATTTTAATTTTCTCAAAATTAAAATTATACAAAAAATCAAATTTGTGAATTTTGCTTTAAGCCCAAAAATTAATTTAATACAAGTACTAGAAATTTACCTAACAGTAAATATTTAATTTTTGCAAATTAGGCCAAACCAAATTTTATCAAATTAAGGTTAATGACTTGAATTAAATTAATTAAATTATACCCAAACTAATTTAGCACCAATTAAACAAGAGTAGTGAATTAAATCATATTTCATCTTTTAGTCCTAAGCATGCATTCTAGGTGATTTTGCAAGATAAAATAAATTCACAACACACTATGCCGTGATGTACGAGGAAAACCCACAACGGGAAAAATCTCGGATGGTCCTAGCCTTAAGTCCACTAAGTACAAAATTTTACAAATACAAGACAGATGACTTACACAACTCGAATCGACTCTCTTCAAGGCCCTAACGCGTCTTCTTGTATCAACCTCTGCTTAGCCGATAATCCCGGACTCCACCAGAACCTTGGAATCCACCAATGAAGCTTTTGGGAATAACTGTCAACCACACATGGTGCCTTTCACCGTGAGAGAATGCTGCAGAAAAAACAAGTCTTCTTGTTTTAGGGATATAGAAGTAAACTCAACCTTCTCTTATTTGATGTGTATAGAAAAACCCGGTGCCAAACACTCAAAGCAAAGATATAAATGTAGGAGCTTGGATAAAAACTAAAATAGTTGGGTATATGTGTTTTTGGTAGGAATTATTTCATGGATTCACAAAAACACAAAACTATGAACTTTTGATGTTGGGAAATTTTATCTCCAAAATATTCTCTCAAAAAGTGTTTAGAAGTTATCAAAAGTTGGTTTTCCAATGTTGGTTCCCGCACCTATTAATTCTGTCAAAAGTTAGTGGGAACATGGAGAAAACTGCCAAAAACTGTCAAAATATTTTCCCACCGAAAACTTCGTTCGAACGAGATTTTCGTTCGAACGACCATCTAAAGATGTTCCAGTGGCCAAATGGGAAAAGTCGTTGGCAATCTCGTTCGAACGAAATTCTCGTTCGAACGACATTCTCGTTCGAACGAAAAGACAGAAGTCCAATTTTGCATGCAAAGCCCAAAAACTTTTTATTCAAAGTTCTAAAGTAACCTTCTGAAAATAAAATTTATTTTAAAATAAAATTACACCCATTAAAAATTATTCCAAGTCTCCTACAAATATATAAAAGCATTCATAACTTTGGAGACTTGAAATATGATGTTAGTGACGTGAAACGTGGCACTGAAATTCGGCAATGATGTTCTCTTGATAAGTATGTCGCAACGTCTTCAACTCAAACTTGTCATAGTCTTGAAGGATACACAGGAACACTATCCTATGACTCAAATGTTTTTGTCCGGAATTGAGCCAACACAACATTAAGACTCAATTGGAGACTTGTGTCCTTACAAATCTCCCCCTTTGGCTATTTCAGGACAAAAAACAAAAAAAAAATCCAAAAGGTCCATCAAGATCAACTAGTCTTAAAACATCCCACCCAAAATAAAAAATACAAGCTTGACTCAAAACCCAAGAATGACTATCTTTGCCGATGAAAGTTGCTGCTAGAATAATTCCTGCACACTTAAGCAAAACATTAAACGCATAGGGAATATCAAAATATTAAATGAATTTAAAATAAATACTCCCCTTAAATTAATTCCCCTTTATCAAATGTGATCTACCTAAGAAGGTCGCGACTCCCCCTAAGTTATATCTCCTAAACTAAGATACGATTATAATAGGATTAGATATCATTTTCCCCCGTATCATTCTCCCCCTTTTTGTTCAGGAATATACAAAGGATTAGGAATTAATTAATTACTCAGTTCTCCCCCAATTTAACTTCGTACCATTTCTCCCCCTAAAAATGCATAGGGGATATAAATATGGGAAAATAAGTAAAACATGATGATGCTTAAGAAAATAGGATCATTAAGTCATACGGGCAACAATAGAATTCAACTAATCCACATAAAAGACATGAATATCAACTATGATGCGATAACAAAAGATATCAATAGATGTATTAATCTAAGCATGTGATATCAAACCAAAATACGCAACAATAATAGATACCAATTATGAATTAAAGCATAAATGGACTAGCTAGCATGGCAAAGACTTAAAAACAAACAATATCTTATATATACATACTCTAAATATACCAATAATGCACACGCACATATATATATAGATATAAACTCACAAATGACACAAAATTAAAATAACATGAGTTTTCCACACTCTTATGGCATTAATGTGTCATTTGGAAACGAAAGTGGCGGGGCATGAACTAGATACTAAAGAATTAAAAACCAGTCACTTAAACATGTTCACGAAGTTCTCATTTGATTGAAAAACTTTATCACATTCAAAATTAGCCTTATGTGACAATATTGATTGAACTCAATGAACAAACAAACACAATGCCTACAAGCCTAGTATGTTGATGATTCTACAAACCAATAGAGTCATGACATTGAAAGTACGACTGGGATAAATGGACATTGTGCAAAACCATTGACAATCTATCCAAACTCCCTCAATATATGCATATTATTTTAATCTTTTGAATAAATCAACTAAACAAAATAGGCCTTCGCAAATATTTTCTTTTAATGCCATTATTATTTTAGGCCTTTAGACCACGTATTTCTTTTAGGTCCAAGAAAACGGTGGCTTACTCGCAAAGGATGATATTTCCTTTCGGAGCCCTTCCCCGTGCACAAATCATATATTAAATTTTTTTAAACACACAATAAGCTCACGTACAACGGATTTTAACATGCACTAGTCCTCCTAGGTCACATAATATGTAGATGACTAGATTGGTAGGAGAACACCTCACAAAGCTCAAATATACAAGTGAAGTTAGGACTCACAAGAGATCATGCATTTGTGTGAAAAGGCATATAAAAGCGAATCCATTAAGCAAATCAAACTTAAACAACTCCATGTAAGCATGATAAAGAACATTTTAAGGATTAAAATTCTAACCAAAAGTTCTAGACACATGGAAGCGAAAAAGAAGGGATTCAAACACAAACATATGCCATAAAAGGTGTGTAAAACCAAAATACAAAAAAAAATCTTTTTGAGTTTTTAAAATTTTTAACCAAACAAACAAAAATATTTACTCAAAAGACACACTAAAAATCATTTGTATTTTTCATTTAATGCAAACTAAAATGAAAGAACTATAATACAAAAAATAAGCAAAAATCATAATTCTAGCATGAGATGTGCGATAAAGCAATGACTAGAAAACATTAAATAGGCAGACAATTAGCATAATAATATATCATGAAGCACAAAATCTAAAGTATGCAAACAACTAACACATTCAACCTTTAGATTTTGCAAGGGAGGTATCGTGTGAAAGTAAATGAGAATCAAAAATCATATCTTGTAAAGCTACCAAGTCGGATCTCCTAACCCAAACTAGTGGCGAATGACGATCTCAGATATAGGAATCTTGGCTACCTCAGTTGCCTTACGCTGGGATTTTCTAGGTCCTCATTTAAGATCAAAACGAAACTTTCTAAAATGATCTTTTCGACCACAATGAGAGCATTTAAATATTCGATGAAAAGACTTACTTAAGTAATGATCTATAACATTGTTCCTAGAGGATTCTCCTAAAACATTGGTTTCGACTTTATGAGTTGATTCATTACTAGTATCGAAGCCTAAACCACACGTGTCATTTTTAATTTGGACCATTCTTAATATTTTATCTAATTTCTATGAACGACACTCCAAATCAAAGTTGACTTTACTAGAGTCTTTTAATTTATTTTCTAAATCTAAAATGTGAGACTCTAATAAAACATTGTGCTTTTCAAATGCGAGAAGCTCTTTTTTTAAGGATTCCATTAAACCCTTAAGGCTATCTCTCTCGCCTTCTACATACTCAAGTTTCTTTCGAAGATCTCTCTCTCGTGTCCTAAGGTCTTCAACTAACACATTCTCATCAACAACCTTGGCACGCTCTCGAAAACTAGCTTCTAACTTCAAATTTGCTCTTTTTAATTTAATAGATTCTTCATATAATTCTTTAAATACAAATTGAAGTTCACTCTCATCAACCTCTTCATCACTTTCACTCTCTCTATCGTTTCCACTCTCACTACCATCATCTTTTTTAGCTTCACAAACAAAGTCCTTGGAAGTGTCGTGAATTTGTATATTTTCGTGGGAAGATTCGTTATCGGTGCTCACATGACTTTCCTTGAACGGGATAAATTTGTACTTAATGGGGGAAGCGGGTCCCTCTTCCTTATCCCAATCACTAAGGGTAGCATTATATGCAATTGGTTGTTTACCCTCTTTCCTTAGTTTAGTGGGGCATTCAAAAACCCTATGACCATAACCCACACAACCGTAACACTTATTAGACTCATCCCTATTTAAATTTTCATTAAAAGTTTTAGGGATCTTTTCGACTTTGCCATGCTTAGAATTTTCAAATTTCTTAAAATCATTTTTAAACTTATCTTTATTAAATTTAAGAAATTTATGAAACTTCCTAGCAAACATGGCCATGTCCTTCGAGTCACTATCACTCTCATTATACACAACTTGTTTTTCCTCCTTTCGGGCTTTCAAAGCAATAACGTTATCAACTTTCTTTTCATTTTTGGAGGAGAACATATCTAGTTCATAAGTTTGTATATCTCCTACTAGTTCCTCAAGTTTGGTTGAGTTCAAGGTGGGTAAAGAGTTTAAAACGGTCACTTTGGGGATAAATCTCTTGGGTAGGGACCTTAAAATTTTCTTTACTACTCGGTCGTCGTGTATTTTCTCTCCCAAATTAAAAGATGAATTAAATATATCGAAAAGTATAGCATAAGATTCATCAAATGTTTATTTTTCATTCATTTTGATGGTTTCAAATTGAGTGGTGAGGTTTTGGAGTTTAGAAGCTTTTACGACACTAGTTCCCTCGTGAGTGAGTAGTAAAATATCCCAAACTTCTTTAGCGGTTTCACACGTCATAATACGTCAGAATTCATCAGGTGTGACCATGCTAAACAAGGCATTTAAACCTCGGGAATTAAAATTTGCAAGTTTAAATTCATTTTCACTCCATCTATCTGCGGGTTTGGGAACACGCTCATTTTCTACCATATATGTAGGTGGACACCACCCATTAACAACTGACAACCAAATCCTCTCGTCGATA